>CM057341.1:352354385-354854385 GCA_030015575.1 Agapanthus africanus | reverse complement strand
TAACCCAATGAGCATCTGTATACTATCTTTGGTGAACAAACTAACACCAATGGCTTGTGAGACCTGGCCACCGCCCCTCGTCGGGGTCTCGATCAGTATACACTAGTCTACACTGGAGTATCGATGCCCGGTCTCGATACTCCTACAACTAGGGATATTTAAGGATGCGCTTATAGACCCCCAGCTCCCACATATATGCTCGCCATCATAATGCTGGCAGTCAAGCAAGAATCCTATGGGCTCTATCAACATGATGATAAAGACAAACCAGATAGCATACTATCATTATGAGTAAGATTGTTTTATCGGTATAAGTCCTGCCTCAATCATCATAATCACAAGTCTGCGACTATGATAATTGCTTTGAGGGCACTATAGCCAACAACTGTACCCAAAATGCACCTGTTATCATGACTCCTTTGATGCGTGGTAGGGAGGAAATCAAAGCACAGTGGGAACCACACAAGAAACTATGACGATCTCGGGTCTACAGACTAACCTGTACCAGTGTCACCAGAGAACTGCTATCTGACGATAGATATAGTACCATCTAAGAGTTCTCGGCGAGTCCTGTTCGATGTACCCATTCTCTAATGAGCACCTTTGTACAATCTTTGATGTCAAACACCAATGGTTATGGGATCAACCATCGCC
Source organism: Agapanthus africanus (assembly GCA_030015575.1). Lineage (NCBI taxonomy): Eukaryota > Viridiplantae > Streptophyta > Magnoliopsida > Asparagales > Amaryllidaceae > Agapanthus > Agapanthus africanus. Next base: position 354,853,731 of record CM057341.1, on the reverse strand, counting down.
CCCTACAGGGTCAAGAAACGTACACACTAGTCTACTCTGGATTATCGATGCCTTGTCTCGATACTCCCTCGGCTAGGAACAATTAATTGATGTGCTTGTGGACTACACAAGTCCTAGTAGTATGATCCGCATCATAGTCCTGGTAGTCAAGCTAACATTCTAAGGGATTTATCAACATGTATGAGAGAGACGGTATAATAATACAAGTGTACATATTAAGACAAAGAGCAACCAGATAGCAAACTATCATGTCGAGCAAGAAATTACTCTATATATATGTCCAAGCATCCACTATATCATACAATAATGTCCTCTAGGGTATACATATTCTTAATAATGCATAGAAAATGGACAAAAAGGTTTCATCATAGTCGACACCTAGTCGTTGACGAAAACCTTTTGCTACAAGTCAAGCTTTGAAGGTCTCAATCTTTCCATCTACACCAATTTTCTTCTTAAAGATCCACTTGCTCCCGATGGGATTTATCCTTTCAGGAGCAACTTCCAAAGTCCATACTTTGTTGGTGTACATGGATTCCATCTCAGATCGCATAGCATCCATCCATTTCACAGAGTCCCCACTTGTGATGGCTTGCTCGAAACTTGTTGGGTCATCATCTTCCATGATGCAATCCTCACTCCCACCGTCTATGAGAAAACCGTAGTTTCTCTCAGGTAAATGAGGAACCCGACTAGATCTGCGGAGTGGCTGAGGTTCGTCGGGGACTATCGAATCCTCCAGTTCTACCAAATCATCAGTTGTAGTTTGTGTGGCTGAAACTTCTTCCAGCTCTACCCCATTACCACTAATTTCTTTTACAAGAAATTCCTTTTCTAAAAATGTGGCATATTGAGAAAAAAACACTTTTTGTTCCTCATTATGGTAGAAGATATATCCATGTGAATTCTTTGGATATCCCATAAACTTGCAAAGAACTGAACGTGCATCGAGTTTGTCCAGATTCTATTTTTTAACATAGGCCGGACAACCCCATATCTTAACTCGTTTAAGATATGGTCTCTTTCTACTCCATATCTTATATGGTGTTTTAGGCACTGATTTTGATGGACCTTGATTCAATAGGTATGCAGCTGTCTCAAGTGCATAACCCCAAAAGAAAATAGGTAACTCAGCAACACTCATCATAGAGCTCACCATAAGCAAATACTAGCCAGAGTCTAATCCAGATCTGGGGCTTCTTTCTTTCTGGAAGCTGAATGAGCTAATAGGGTGCGATTTCTTCGCTCCGAAACTCCATTGTGTTATGGTGTATACGGAGGAGTAAGCTGAGAGAGAATCCCATTCTCTTTTAGATAGTCTCAGAATTCCGTGCTTAAGTATTCTCCTCCTTGATCAGATCAAAGGACTTTAATACTTTTACCCGTCTAGTTCTGTACTTCGTTTTTATATTCCTTGAATTTCTCAAAAGCTTCATATTTGTGTTTCAACAGGAACACATGTCCGAATCTTGAGAGATCATCGGTGAATGTAATGAAGTACGAGAAACCATCCAGACATATGTAGACATAGGACCACATACATCATTATGTATCAGTCCCAAGAGTTCAGTAACTCTTTCTCCGTGTCCTGTAAACGGAGTTTTGGTCATCTTGCTTTTGAGACATGACTCGCAAGTTTCATAAGATGTAAATTCGAACGGATTCAAATATCCATCTTTATGCAACTTTGCTAATCTTGTCGCATTGATATGACCAAGTCTACAATGCCACAAGTAGGCTTCGTTCATTTCTGAACTTTTCCTTTTGTGTGTGTTCTGTATATTTAGAACTATGTTTTGATTTAGAATGTATATACCGTTACATAACGTACCAAACTCAATCATCACATGATTTAGGAAAATGTTCATAACATTTTTCTCTAGTGCATAGTTGTATCCTTCTTTATCTAATAAAGAAACAGATATTATATTGCACATCATCGACGGTACGTAATAACAGTGGTTTAAAATAAATGAATTAACATTTGGCAATACAAGGTGATATTCGCCGACAGCTTCAGCAGCAACAATTGCTCCATTCCCTACTCTGAGGGACATATCACCCTTTCCCAGTTCTCTTCTTCTTCTTAACCCTTATAACTGATTACAAATATAGGATCCTGATTCGGTATCTAATACCCAGGACGTAGAGCAGACTGAGAAACAGTTCTCAATAACTAACACACCCGAAGAAGATGCATCAGCATGCTTTTTCTCCGTTCGGGTTGCGTGGAAATCCTTGCATTCCCCTATTCCTTGTTCAGACTTATGACAGTCATAAGATAGAGCGGAACCAACGTTCCCCAGCTCAGTATAATAAGTAGGTTTGGTCAATACATCTATATTATTATCTTGATTAAGGCGTGTCATGGTCGCTACTTGGAGAGAGAGAGAGAAGAAAACACTTTAGCATGCGGTCTTGCAAGATTAGATTGGTTATTATCTTATCTAATCCGGATGGCTCTTACTGTTTTTATCAAATCTTCCTTCAAACCCTAAAAGGTAAGATTATCCGGGATTAATTATACCCTGCAAGTTCTTTAATCGATCAGCCAGGCAGGTATTGGTACTCCGAGGGAGTCTCCCCATGCTTTCGCATGGAACTAATTAAATAACCTCGTTTCCGCAGGGCCGTTAACACCTACTGGATCGGCTAATTGTAAAGTGGAAAACTCTCCCTGGAATAACACTTAATCGCAGTGGGTATCGGGATCCAACTATCATATAGAAGGTATTCAATCTCAATGCAAATTTCAACACTTGAAATTCTCAATATCTGTTTTTTCTTCATACGGTTTATGACCTTGACAAGGTCAACAACCATAAACCGAAAGTCAAGTTCTACCCGTCATTTCTTGATTGAATCAAACCCACCGGCACGACCCTTGACAAGGTCAACAAGGCCGTACGACTACCCTAATCCAATCGCATCACATGCTGCAGATAAGCACTAATTCAGCTACCGCACACTACACCTTGATAAGGTCAACAAACGCACCACGAATACTAAATAGTCTTTATTTGAAATGACGGAGGGCTACGTTTGGTTTTGAAGAAAACCTTTTAACAAAATGAACTTGATATCGTTGTAGAATCTAGTGATTTGAAAAGGAGTGGTTTAAGATCCGCTTTCAAAATCGAGTAGTTTTCAAAACAAACCGAGTGGGTTGTAGCATTTGCTAGCTTTTGCTAAAGAGGTCACTCCCGGTGAAGGGATCTAGGCTCTTTCCTCATCGAATGAGGTGCTGGATATTCAAAAAGGAATACCACTATGAAAGCAAAAACTAGAGCTACCTTTTTGAAAAAATTTGATTCCACAACATCTTTAGGTTTCTTTCTTTTCATTAATCTCATTAATGATATCCCATTATTTATGTTTCTTAAATATCACAGAAGAAATGAAAATAGAACGTATACTTATGCCATCCGCATTTGCCACGGGCCCCATCATGCACCGTTAGGTTACTTAACTAACGGCAGGGCGGGGACAGGACTAGCGCGGGTGAAAAACATAAGTAACGTTTATTATATATATCATATGTATATAGCATCATTCATCTCACACAGTTATATGATCACATCATAGAACTCAAGCAGAACAAGCCAACATATGAAATATTGGATAAACTAGGAGGTCCGTGTTTTAAATTAAGCCAGTAATGAAAAACATGGATTCCACGGTCGTGATTGTTAGTGTATATGCCCTAGAGGCCATTACTGTATCATACTAGCTTGTATATTACTTAATGGAAGCTTGGGATATTCACAGTTGTATATACAATCTTGCTCAAAATGGTAGTATGCTACTTGGTTTGTCTCTACTTCAATATGTGCATGTGTTTCTTTTAGCATATCACTTATACATATTAGTAGAGCCCTTAGGATCTTTGCTTGATTACCAGCATTGTGATGGCAGTCACACTCGTGGGGGCTGGGTAATCCATAAGCACATCCTTATACAGGTCCCTAGTCATTGGACTATCGAGACAGGGCATCGATACTCCGGAGTAGACTAGCATATGCGCTTCTCATCCCAGCGTGGGAGACGGTCTGTCCCACAGTCGTCAGTACGTCGTACTTGAGATAGTATGCAGGTGCTCGTTAGGTTACGAGTACACTGGACAGGACTCGTCGGGAACTATTGGTTGGTATTATACCTATCGTCAGTTATCAGTTCCCAGGTGACATGAGTACAGCTTAGTCCGCTGACTTGACACTGTCACTTCGCCACGAGCGTGTTCCCACTGCACTTTGATTACTACCCTACCACGGCTCAAAGGAGTCGTGCAAACAGGTAGTTTTTGGGTGCAGTCCCAAAGCACTTGGAGGCAGTGATGGTTAGACAGGATTCGTCTCTCCCGGTATTGGGGTTTGACATCGCGCTGTGTCTAGGAGAGCCATTACACGAGTAGTCCCTGGCCAAGGCAAGCGAGATATACTGGTAGGTTTCCAGTGTTATCTCAGGGTGTTCTGGGCTACACTACGACACGACTTGTACCGCTATTAGGGGACTGACGTTTACCGCCCTCCTAGGCCCGCCATGCGATGTATCAGACGAACAGACCGGACTGTACGGAGACTGTCACATATAGGCTCAGTAGAAGTTCAGATGGGGTCACCTCGTCAGTCTTCTTATCGGCATCTACCTAGGGACCGTTACGTACAGCTAGTGCCGCTTGCGGTCTGTGGTTAAACCCACTGCCAGCGTAGTGTCGAGTCTTTAGAGTCCCACACAGAAAGCTATTCGCCTTTAGGCAAAATGAGTAGAGGTCGCATGGTTTTGCGACAGGGTTCATTCACATCCGCGCACTTGTACACGTTTGCTGTCCGGACAGCTTATACTAGCGGGCTTTGGTTTAAGCCAGATCCTAGTATATGATTTGGGATTGGTTTTATCTCTTTGTATTCGTGTTCCTCGGATCACGAATGCGGGTGCGTATGCACAGTTGATTGAGACAGAGGAAGAGGACTTTGATTAGGGTTAATGACCATTGTCATCTTATTAACCCTAATGCTTATGTGTGTATTATAATTAATTGATGTTAGCTATATATAATTGTGCATGGTTAGGGTTGTTGACATTTTGACCATACTTGACTTGTTGACCTTAGTTGACATGTTGACCATCATCATTCCATATAAAAGATGCTCTTTGATCCTTGCAATTTTCATTTAATGTGAAATGATAATGGTCAAGTCTTGATTAACCATGACAATTATCTAGCTAATTATCTATTTTTATAATTCACACATATATGTGAGAATGGCTCATTATTCTCTCATTCTATTATATACTTTCTCTCTCTTGCTCTTCCTCTTCCTCAAGCTCTCCCCTCTCATGTGTTGAGAAACACTTGAGCTTGAGAGAAAACCTCTTCTAGATAATCTCTACTCTCATTTAGGGTTTTAGGATTAGCACTTCTAGCATCTTAGTTACTTCTAACTTGAAATTGAAGCCAAAGGTTGAGGCTTTCGGGTGGATCCTTCTTCGACTCGAGAAGGCGACAAGGCGATCTCTTTCTTACACTCCAAGGAGCAAGGAGAGAAGGACATAAAGCCCTAGGTATAACCATTCTTCCTTGTGGCTAATTTCTAGTTAGCTTTTAGCTAGTTTTGTTTAGTAAAGATCCCGACTTTGTCTAGTCCATGTTGCCTAGAGTAGTAAAAATCCGATTTTTATTCCGTTTTCCGCCTCCCCGCAAGCACCTGGTGGGCAACGTGGACTTACAGTGGTATCAGAGCCTAACTAAACATATACTAGCTAGTTAGTAAAGTGTATAGAAGTTCGGTCGAAAAAAATCGGAAAACTAAAAATGCAAAACCCTAAGTTTCTGTTGAAATTTTTCTGCTCAAAAAATAAAAAATCATACTTCAAAAATCGGCTCAGGGTTTTGTGAAGAAGCCCACCAAAAACGATCCAGTGAATCGCTCAAAGGGCGGCGGTTCCGCGGCAAAAGCAAGCCTATTGCCGCGGAACCGCGGCCGTTTTGACTCGATTCTGGACCGAGTTTGGTGCAGTGTTCCTCTGGTTTGGTTTTGTGATTTTTAAGACATTTTATTTGTGCCCAGGTTTTCCAGAAAAGAAATTTGTTTTTGGGGGCCTATAAATCCGTTTTTTTATCGAACTTCACTACACTTTGACTAATGGGTTATATCTGTGATGTTTATATGTATTGAACGTCGGCTAATTGCTATACGTCGATTAGTGGGGGTTATACATATCTGTGATCTGTGTTTGATGATGGTATGTGTATATGAATGCATTGGATTGTCGCGGGTGAATAGCCGGGGTGGATGTGAGATGAGTGTTTCTTTTTCTTTCGTTCATTTAATATGTAAATTGATGTATTATTATTTGTATGGCCGCACAACCGGGTCGGGGTTGTAGCCGTCATTGTATAATTCTTTTTACTATTTTTGCTCCTAGGATAGACCCATGGAGGGGGTACACAAACTACCGGGTATCTCGAAGTGCCGAGTGGCCTACTCACGGTGTTGAGGGAGGTTGCTTCGCTTCGGGTACTTGGCGGGTAGTTTGCCACACCCGTAGGGGTCTTGGGTGGGGTATTGGCTATTCACCGCGACCGTGTAATCAGCTTTTTATTGCAGGCTCGAACGGATTGCGGATTCCTAGTATATCAAATGTATTCATCTGTGATCTGTAATGTCTATCATTGCTACATATTTACATATGATAACTATTTTGGCGTTGCTTATGTTTTACAGCTGCGCTAGCCCAGCCCCCGCTCTGTCGTTAGTTAAGTAACCTAACGGGTGATGACGGGGCCCCGTGGCGAATGCGAATGGCATAAGCGTATGTCATATTTTGGTTGTTTTCTGCAATGGTAGGATTAAATGATGGGACGCATTAAAAAAACTAATGCAAGAAAATAAACCAAGTAAAAGTCGATTGGAACACTTTGAAAACCACTCGGTTCTTTTCAAAACCAAACTTTTAAATGCCGAGCTTAAACCACTCCTTTTAAAAGCTATCTCGTTCCATCGATTATATCAAGTTCACTACGTTCACGGTTTCGCCAAAACCATCCATAGCCCTCCGTCGTTTCATATGAATATTCAACAGTATTCAAGCTTTGTTTGTTGGCCCTAGTCAAGGCACAGTGTTTGGTAGATGGTGGGTATTCACATGTTGCATAGATAGAATGCGTTGGTTTGGGACAGTCGTATTGCTTTGTTGGCCATAGTCAAGGGTATATACGGGTGGGTTCAAATCAACATGGACAACGACGGGTAGAACTTGACATGTGACTTATGATTTGTTGGCCTTAGTTAAGGTCATAAGAGCATGGGGCAAAAATCCACATCGGGAGTTTCATAAGTACTGAAACTTTCTAGCACTGCATACCATTTGGAGTGTGATGATTCTGGTAGGATTCCTTTGGTTTTATCACGCGATGATATTTGGATCTCGATCCTACTGTGAGTATATGCTACTCCTTGGGAAAACTCTCACTTAACGATCAATGCTATAAACCTAGTAGGTGTCTAGAAAGGTGTTAGCGAGGCTACGCCCATAAGGAAAAGAGGTTACTTAATTAAGGAACTTCACGAAAGCGTTGGAAAACCTCCCTCGAAGTACCGACACTGGCCTGGCTGAACGGTTAAGCAAGTATTGTACGGTGAGATTGATCCTGACTAATTCTTCCTTTATGGTTTGAGGAGGGATTCGAGAGACAGTGGGAGCCATCCTGTTTAGATAAATTAAAACCAATCTAAACTTGCAAGAGTATCATGCTAAGTGTTTTCTTCTCTCTCTCTTAATTGCAGCGACCCAATGACCGCACCTAGGTTACATCTAGATAATAAAATGACTGAATCTGACTGTTATGACTGGCAAAGGTCTGTCCAGATGTCCATTGCCCATGGCAAGCTGGGACACCTCTTGACCGATCCAACCCCTGCCGTCTCAGGTCCAGTTTCCCCTGTCATGGATATTGATATCCGTAGGACATCGGAAGAAGACCGTGTGAAAGCCAAGTGCCTCGTGTTAGCCTCAGTTGATGGTATATACCAGAGGCAGCACGAGAAGATAGACTCAGCTTCTATCTTCCTCCATAAAAAAGTTTTATATGGAGAGCAATCTCGTATCGCAAGATATGAGACCTCAAACGAATTGCTTCCAGCGAGGTTGGCTATAGGGTCATCTGTAGGGGACAACGTCCTTACAGAGACCAGCTCTTTTGAGCTCTCGGACCTGAAGACCACGTTGAAGAACGGGTCAGATGCTGACTTAGTTCAACAGTCCCTACCTACTACCCTGAAGGAAACCAGGGAAGTAGAAAGAAAGGGAAGGGAAGAAGTTTCGGGACTGGATGTAGTAAAAGAGGGATGTTCCTATTGTAACGGGAATGAACATGGGTAGAAGGATTGCAGGGCTTGCAAAGCCAGTAGCCAGAATTCGAAGCATGTTGTGGCTTCGGCTTCGGGTGTATTTGTAATTGAGAACTGTATGTCAGTTAACCCTACTTCCTGGGTATTGGATACCGAATCAGGATCTCATATATTTAATTCGTTACAGGCTCTGAGAAACCGTAGGGTTATCAGGAAAGGTGATATGACTCTCAGGGTTGCTAACGAAATGAGCATGTATGCAGTATCCGTAGGGGAATATCATCTAGGACTGACAACTGGGCAGATATTGATTCTGCGTGTTTGTTTTTATGTACCAGGTGCGACTTGTAACATCATATCTGTATCCTTACTTTCTAAGGAAGGATATGATTTTACTTTTGTAAGCGATGTAGTAAACATCCACCTAAATCAAGTACTGATTGGGTCAGGTACATTGAAATATGGTATATACGTTTTAAATCAAGCTCAGGTCTTCAGTGTCCAGAACACACTTAAAAGAAAGTCTCCGGAATTAAATCAGGCTTTCTTATGGCATTGTAGACTGGGTCACATTAATGAGACACGGTTAACAAAGTTACAAAAAGAAGGATACTTGGATCCGTTCGAGTATCAGTCTTATGCCACTTGTGAATCTTGTCTCATGGGAAAGATGACAAAGACTCCATTCACTGGACACGGAGAAAGAGCAAGCGAGCTCTTAGGACTCATACACAGTGATGTGTGTGGTCCAATGTCTACACATGCGCGAAGTGGTTATTCATACTTCATTACTTTCACAGATGATTTCTCTAGGTATGGGCATGTCTTCTTGATGAAGCACAAATCCGAGGCCTTTGAGAAATTTCAGGAATATAAGAATGAAGTTGAATAACAAACAGGCAAAAGTATCAAGACAGTGAGATCTGATCGAGGTGGTGAATACTTGAGTGCCGAGTTTTTGGGCTTCTTAAAAGAGAATGGAATTCTCTCTCAGCTTACTCCTCCATACACACCACAACACAATGGTGTATCGGAAAGGAAGAATCGAACCCTATTGGATATGGTTTGTTCCATGATGAGTAAGGCTGAGTTGCCGCGATCCTTCTGGAGTTATGCGCTAGAAACAGCTGCATATCTTTTGAACCAAGTTCCTACTAAGTCAGTGCCAACTACACCATATCAGATGTGGAGTGGGAAGAAACCCAGTCTTAAACACTTTAAGACATGGGGATGTCCAGCTTTTGTAAAAAAGCAGCATGCGGACAAGCTCGAGGCACGTTCAGTACAGTGCATGTTTGTAGGATACCCAAAGAACTCCAATGGGTATCTTTTCTATTACGCAGAGGAACAAAAGATTTTTGTTTCTCGTCATGCCCGCTTCTTGGAAACTGAGTTTTTGGAAAATCAGATAAGTGGGAGCGCAATAGAACTGGAAGAAATTCCAGAACCACGAGCTATTACTGAAAGCTTAGTAGAACCAGAGGGTTCGAAAGAACAGGACATTCCTACGCCACTCCGCAGGAGTAGTAGGCAGTCTCATCCGCCCGAAAGATATTACGTTTTTCTCATAGATGGGGATAGAGAGGATTGCACTATGGATTATGGTGAGCCTACTTGCTTCCAACAAGCCATTCAGAGCGGCGACTCGGTAAAATGGCTGGATGCAATGTGGGCCGAAATGGAGTCCATGTACACCAACAAAGTTTGGACTTTGGACTTTGCTCCAGAAGGGGTAAAATCCGTAGGATGCAAATGGATCTTCAGAAAGAAGATTGGTGTAGATGGGCAGGTTGAGACCTATAAAGCTAGACTTGTTGCAAAGGGTTTTCGTCAAAGACCTGGTTTGGACTATGACGAGACCTTTTCTCCAGTGGCTATGCTGAAATCCATTCGGATCCTTCTTGCCATTGCTGCCTTCCACGATTATGAAATCTGGCAGATGGACGTAAAGACGGCTTTCCTAAATGGAAATTTGGAAGAGTGCGTCTATATGGATCAGTCAGAAGGATTCATTCAGAGTGGGAGCAGCGGTAAAGTGTGCAAGTTGCTAAAGTCCATCTATGGACTTAAGCAGGCATCGCGGAGTTGGAACATCTGCTTTGATGATACTGTCAAAGAATTCGACTTTATCAAAAACCCAGATGAACCATGCATTTACAGTAAGATTGTAGGGAGAACTGTGGTATTCCTCGTTTTGTACGTGGATGACATTCTCCTAATAGGAAATGATATTCCTATGCTACAGTCAGTCAAAGGATTCTTGTCGTAGAGGTTCTCCATGAAGGACCTGGGCGATGCCAACTACATTCTGGGGATCCAGATCTATCGTGATAGATCTAAGAGGATGTTGGGACTTTCACAGTCAAGGTACATTGACACCATACTGAAAAGATTCAGTATGGAAGATTCCAAGCGCGGTAATTTACCGGCTTGTCACGGGATCACCCTCTCCAAAGAGATGTCTCCCAAGACTGATTTGGAAAGGGATCGCATGTCTATTATACCCTACGCTTCTGCGGTAGGCTTTATAATGTATGCGATGTTATGTACCAGACCAGATGTAGCATACGCATTGAGCGTTGTAAGCCGGTATCAGTCAAACCCAGGGGAGAAACACTGGATAGCGGTAAAGAACATTCTCAAGTACCTGAGAAGGACTAAGGAGATGTTCTTGGTGTATGGCGGAAAAGACCTCCAGCTCGAGGCCTTTGCTGACTCCAGCTTCCAGAGTGACAAGGATGACTCCAAGTCCATGTCGGGTTATGTCTTTACCCTCAATGGAGAGGCGGTTTGCTGGAAGAGTTCCAAGCAGGAGACCGTTGCAGACTCAACTATGGAAGCGGAGTACATAGCTGCTTGCGATGCCGCAAAGGAAGCTGTCTGGATGAAGAAGTTCCTCATAAAGCTTCAGGTGGTTCCTACCATTGTTGATCCAATACCGCTGTATTGCGACAACAACGGCGCTATAGCTTTAGCGAAGGAACCCAGGTCCCATCAAAAGTCCAGGCACATTTTGAGGCGGTACCACCTGATCAGGGAGATCATAGATCGCCAGGAGATCGAGGTGAAGAGAGTAAATACGTAGAATAACACTGCAGATCCACTCACGAAGGCCCTACCCCAGACTCAGTTCGAGCGGCTGATCGAGATGATAGGTCTTCGATACGCCAGTACATGGCCTTAGTGCAAGTGGGAGATTGTTAGTGTATATGCCCTAGAGGCCATTATTGTATCATACTAGCTTGTATATTACTTAATGGAAGCTTGGGATATTCACAGTTGTATATACAATCTTGCTCAAAATGGTAGTATGCTACTTGGTTTGTCTCTATTTCAATATGTGCATGTGTTTCTTTTAGCATATCGCTTATACATATTAGTAGAGCCCTTAGGATCTTTGCTTGATTACCAGCGTTGTGATGGCAGTCACACTCGTGGGGGCTGTGTAATCCATAAGCACATCCTTATACAGGTCCCTAGTCGTTGGACTATCGAGACAGGGCATCGATACTCCGGAGTAGACTAGCGTATGCGCTTCTCATCCCAGCGTGGGAGACGGTCTGTCCCACAGCCGTCAGTACGTCGTACTTGAGATAGTATGCGGGTGCTCGTTAGGTTACGAGTATACTGGACAGGACTCGTCGGGAACTGTTGGTTGGTATTATACCTATCGTCAGTTATCAGTTCCCAGGTGACATGAGTACAGCTTAGTCCGCTGACTTGACACTGTCACTTCGCCTCGATTGTGTTTCCACTGCACTTTGATTACTACCCTACCACGGCTCAAAGGAGTCGTGCAAACAGGTAGTTTTTGGGTGCAGTCCCGAAGCACTTGGAGGAAGTGACGGTTAGATAGGATTCGTCTCTCCCGGTATTGGGGGTTGACATCGCGCTGTGTCTAGGAGAGCCATTACACGAGTAGTCCCTGGCCAGGGCAAGCGAGATATACTGGTAGGTTTCCGGTGTTATCTCAGGGTGTTCTGGGCTACACTCCGACACGACTTGTACCGCTATTAGGGGACTGATGTTTACCACCCCCTAGGCCCGTCATACGATGTATCAGACGAACAGACCGGACTGTACGGAGACTGTCACATACAGGCTCAGTAGAAGTTCAGATGGGGTCACCTCGTCAGTCTTCTTATCGGCATCTACCTGGGGACCGTTACGTACAGTTAGTGCCGCTTGCGGTCTTTGGTTAAACCCACTGCCAGCGTAGTGTCGAGTCTTTAGAGTCCCACACAGAAAGCTATTCGCCTTTAGGCAAAATGAGTAGAGGTCGCATGGTTTTGCGACAGGGTTCGTTCACATCCGCGCACTTGTGCACGTTTGCTGTCCGGACAGCTTATACTCGTGGGCTTTGGTTTAAGCCAGATCCTAGTATATGATTTGGGATTGGTTTTATCTCTTTGTATTCGTGTTCCTCGGATCACGAATGCGGGTGCGTATGCACAGTTGATTGAGACAGAGGAAGAGGACTTTGATTAGGGTTAATGACCATTGTCATCTTATTAATCCTAATGCTTATGTGTGTATTATAATTAATTGATATTAGCTATATATAATTGTGCATGGTTAGGGTTGTTGACATTTTGACCATACTTGACTTGTTGACCTTAGTTGACATGTTGACCATCATCATTCCATATAAAAGATGCTCTTTGATCCTTGCAATTTTCATTTAATGTGAAATGATAATGGTCAAGTCTTGATTAACCATGACAATTATCTAGCTAATTATCTGTTTTTATAATTCACACATATATGTGAGAATGGCTCATTATTCTCTCATTCTATTATATACTTTCTCTCTCTTGCTCTTCCTCTTCCTCAAGCTCTCCCCTCTCATGTGTTGAGAAACACTTGAGCTTGAGAGAAAACCTCTTCTAGATAATCTCTACTCTCATCTAGGGTTCTAGGATTAGCACTTCTAGCACCTTAGTTACTTCTAGCTTGAAGTTGAAGCCAAAGGTTGAGGCTTTCGGGTGGATCCTTCTTCGACTCGAGAAGGCGACAAGGCGATCTCTTTCTTACACTCTAAGGAGCAAGGAGAGAATGACATAAAGCCCTAGGTATAACCATTCTTCCTTGTGGCTAATTTCTAGTTAGCTTTTAGCTAGTTTTGTTTAGTAAAGATCCCGACTTTGTCTAGTCCATGCTGCCTAGAGTAGTAAAAATCCGATTTTTATTCCGTTTTCCGCCTCCCCGCAAGCACCGGGGTGGGCAACGTGGACTTACAGTGATGAATAGCCAAACCCACATCCCCAGACCCCTACGAAAGTGGAAAGTGACCCTGCCAATTCTAGAGTTAGGCGGCCCGGTCTTGACTCCTCGAAATGATCTCCTATTGGACTCTAGAACCCGGTTACTTGTGCTCCCCGCCTTGGGTCTATCCTAATGCGGAAAAGTAAATAATATACATCAATGGTGACATCAACCTCAACCCGGAAGTGTCCCAATAAAAGTATATTACATACAAATTTTACGTGAAAGAAAATATAAAAACTCTCATCTCACGTAAAAAACCCTAGCTATTCAATCACAATGATCCAATATAACATATCACAAGCAACACATAACATCACATGTTATCAACATAAGTAAATATGCGTATTCCTAATGTCGTTGACGTATAGCAACAAGATTGGGGATACCCCACATATTATATTTATGGTCGCAGAAAAGAAATGAAAACTACAATAATTAGAATCTGCATCATTCTTAGACATCTTAAACCCGGAATATCTCATATCTCGGATTTCATGCCTAACCCAATAAATCTTGTATTTAAGTCTCAAATTGAAAACACTTTTCAATAGTCAGTTGGGTAATTCAACAAGATTCCCGATATAATGATCGAATGCTCGTTGAGAACTTTAATAGATTGCCGCACTCCCGATACTATCAACGAAGTGCACTTGGGCGGAACACTATGGCCGCGAGCACCCGAGTGGATGCTTTTTGCAACGGGGTTCTCCTATAGTCACTTAGTCGGGGCTATGGGGCGTGGCTATCTAGTAGTGTTTCCCGATGACTATTTGCGTACAATACGAGATTGTGATGGAGTTTTGATCCGAATCGAAATTCCGTGGCAATCGATCAAAAGAGACTAAAACGCGAGATTTACAAAATACAAACTAGTTTTCACAAAACTAATTAATATGGATTCCAAATATTGTTTCACATATCATAAAAATCTAGACGATGTTAAACTTTTCGATCGCATATCAAACACCCACAAATCACAGAGACCTCAACAACTTGAGCCCCACTAAAAATACCCAGACTGTGCCAAAAATCACAATGGAGCAGCACAAGAAATACGAGGCATTAACTCTCCAAAAGTGCGGCGAAACTGCGGCCAAACCATAGTTTTTGCGGCAGTTCCGCGACACTTTTGATGAGTTATGGCCTCGTACTTCTTGGGGCTCCATAATATAACCTGCATGATTTTCTGAATATTTTTAATCTGTAAAATTTCAACTTTTGAAAAAATGGACAGAAACATGGAAAAATACGGGTTTTGATGTTCGATCGAACACTTTAACGTCGTTTATACTTCGCCTAAAGCTCTAACCTAGCTCTAATACCATGAAAGTGTGTATTAGCATCTTTACTAGGTTTCCACATGCATCAAGTATGCAATTTTAAAAAATCTAGAGGTCTAAGGTACATTAACCTAGAATCGAACTAGAGAATTAGGGTTTTATGCAAGCAAAAAAGTTCTATAATTAAGTGAAGAGGATTACAACCTTTGTAGACCAATTCCTTCACTTCTAAAACTCCAAGTAGTAGTCCCTAGAACCCTTCTTGGCTCCACTTAAAGAAAGGATCGAGCTTTCTTTGATGTCTTCGGAGCCGAAGATGATCCACCTTGAAGTCTCTCTAACTCAAGCTATTGCTTCACTAATCAAGTATTAGTGAAGGTAACAACCTGAACTAATGGGCTAGATGAGTGTAGGTTGATGAAGTAGGATTTTTGCTCACTTTATTTTCTTCTTTTTCTTTTTCTTTTTCTTTTTCACCGCTTGAAAAACCTAGAGGGCTCAAGAGAAGAAGAAGATGAGGGGTTGAACTTGGATGAGAGAGAGAACCATGAGGTGAAGTGTGATGAGATGAGATGAGATGGTGATTAATATCAATGAATAATCCAAAAAGATATGTGATGAGTCATGGTTTCTCAAGCCTTCTACAATGATCTAAAGAAAAATGACTAATTTGCTTTTCTTTTTAATTCATTAATAAAAATCATGATCTACTCATCTCACTTCAAGTGTGATTCTCATACACCCATGTTCCATGTATCATCAACCATGATA
Source organism: Agapanthus africanus (assembly GCA_030015575.1). Classification (NCBI taxonomy): domain Eukaryota; kingdom Viridiplantae; phylum Streptophyta; class Magnoliopsida; order Asparagales; family Amaryllidaceae; genus Agapanthus; species Agapanthus africanus. The sequence continues at coordinate 354,838,061 of CM057341.1, read as the reverse complement.
CATTAATATATAATACATATAATTACATATATCACACACACACACACACACATATTAATATGTATAAAGAGAAGAAAATGTTTAGTGAGCTTGATATTAGTTAATATATATGTATATATCAAATATATTAATATATATCAAATTATTAAATCAACACTTGATTCAATAATCCAGTTACATCATATATAACCGACTAATATCATTTATATATAGGTATATCACATTATTAAATCAACACTTGATTCAATAATCCGGTTATATCATATATAACCGTCTAATATTATTTATATATATATGTATATCACATTATAAAATCAACACTTGATTCAATAATCCGGTTATATCATATATAACCGTCTAATATTCGATACTAGTTAATATATATAACACACACACACACATATATATCAAATTATTAAATCAACACTTGATTCAATAATCCGGCTATATCAAATATAATCCGGCTAATATCAAATATAAACAACATACATATATCATTGAATCAACACTTAATTCAACAATCCGGTTATATCAAATATAACCTAACCGATATCAAATAACGCGAGATTAGAATACGGTATCATATACTCGTATTTAATCAAGCTCCCGCACATATCAGCATATGTGCCATACTTCGTTTTGCTTGAGCTAGGAAACCTCTGTGTGGGACTCTAAAGACTCGTTAATACGCCAGCAGTAGGTAATGATCACATCAGTCACCCACAAGCCGTCAATGGTACTAGCTGGACGTAACGGCTACCTAGGTATTGAGCGAATAGAAGATCAACAAGCAAGCTTGTCCAAACTCCCGCAAAGCCTATAAGAAACACTTACCGTACAGTCCGGTCTCTTCGTCTGATATGTCGCATATCGAGTCTAGGGGTGGAGTCGCCAGACCCCAGTAACTTGATAAGTCATGCTGATATGTGGCCTATAACCGTTCGAGAAACTACTGATAACTCTTACCAGTAAATCTCATCAGCCTTGGCCAGGGAATTGATGTTATAGTTAATCGAGCATAAAGCAACATCAACTCCCTATACCGGGAGAGACGAAACCCCTCCTATCGCTCACTGTCTCTATGTGACTCTAGACTGTACCCAAAATCCACCTATTTGCATGACTCCTTTGAGCCATGGTAAGGAAGAAATCAAAGTACAGTGGGAAGCACACAAGAAACTATAACGATCTTGGGTCTACAGACTAACCTGTACCAGTGTCACCAGAGAACTGCTATCAGACGATATGTATGGTACCATCTAGGAGTTCTCGTCGAGTCCTGTTCGGTGTACCCATTCTCTAATGAGCACCTGTATACAATCTTTGATGTCAAACACCAATGGTTATTGGATCAACCATCTCCTTTACAGTGTTAAGAAAGTACACACTAGTCTACTTTGGAATATCGATGCCCTGTCTCGATATCTTCTCGACTAGGAACAATTAAAGGATGTGCTTGTAGACTACACAAGTCCTAGTAGTATGATCTGCATCATAGTCCTAATAGTCAAGCAAACATCCTAAAGGCTTTATCAACATGTATTTGAGAGACAGTATAATAATACAAGTGTACATGTTAAGATAAAGAGCAACCAGATAGCATACTATCATGTCGAGCAAGAAATTCCTCTATATATATATCCAAGCATCCACTATATCTTACAATAATGGTCTCTAGGACATACATATTCCCAACAACTTATAAACCCTCTTTGCAATTAACACTTTTTATTATACAAGAAACTCTTACAAATTAAATGTCACTTATAACCAATTACTATAACACTTAAATACCATTAATTTTTTTTTATAAAAGTCAAATTAAAATAGCATTTTAAAATTAAATAATTATTTAAAAAATTTCCAAAATGTTATAATATCTCCCCCTTAAGAAAATTTGGTCCCCGAATTTAAAATCTAACCACGCATACCTTCAAAGAGATGGGGAAATTTCTTCTGTATATCATTCTAGGCTTCTCAGGTGATCACTTCGCTACTTGGTCCACACTATAGAACCTTTACAGAAGGAAATACCCTTAATCGCAGTTTTTTCACCTGCCGGTCGAGAATAGCTACAGGTTTCTTAGTGTAAGATAAATCACGCTTTAGCTAAATAGTCTGATGCTGAATAGCATAAGAAAGATCATGAAGGTACTTGCGGAGCATGGACACATGGAACATAGGATGCACATCGGGAAAACTGGGTAGAAGTGCTAAACGATACGCTATAGTACCCACCCTCTCAAAAATCTTATAGGGTCCAACATATCTGGGTCTGAGCTTTCCCTTTTTCCCATATCACATCATACTCTTCATCGGAGAAACACGGAGAAAAACATGGTCCCTCAAAGCAAACTTAAGTCTACGGTGATCGGCATAAGACTTTTGCCTGCTTTGGGCTGCTCTCATCCTAACATGGATCATCTGGATTTTCTCAGTAGTCTCCTGAACCAACTGAGGTCCTAGGAGGCCGCTCTCGCTAAGCTCGGTTCAACAAACTGACGACTGACACTTCCTCCCATATGACGCCTCAAATGGTGCCATCTGAATCATCTCCTGAAAGCTATTATTATAGGAGAACTAAATTAAGGGCAAGTGACGATCCTAACTGCAATCCAAATCTAGCGTACAAGCTTGGAGCATATCTTCAAGAGTCTGAATAGTACGCTCTAACTGACCATCGGTTTTTGGGTGGAAGGCAGTACTGAAACTCAAGCGAGTGCCCAAAGCATCCTGAAGTTTTTGCTAGAGACGACTGGTAAACTGTATGCCTCTATCAGAAACAATACAGGTCGAAAAGCCGTGCAACCTCATAATCTTATCAACGTAGATCCGGGCATACTGAGCATATCAAAAAGTAGTCATCACCGGAAGAAAGTGAGCTACCTTCGTCTACCGATCCACAATCACCCAAATGGAGTCATGCCCTCTGCTGGACCTAGGTAGACCCACAATGAAATCCATGGAGATCTGCTCCCATTTCCACTCCAGAACGGGTAAATGTTAGTTATATGTATGCCCTAGAGGCCATTACTGTACATTGTAGTGGATGCTGGGACATATATAGGTAGGACTTTCTTGCTCGACATGATAGTACGCTATCTGGTTGCTCTTTATCTTAATGTGTATACTTTCTGTCTCTCTGTTACATGTTGATAAAGCCCTTAGGATGTGTACTCGACTTCCACGACTGTGATGCAGATCATACTAGTGGGGCCTGGATAGTCCATGAGTACATCCTTCAATGTTCCTAGTCGAGAGAATATCGAGACGGGGCATCGATATTCCAGAGTAGACTAGCGTATATCTTCTCGACCCATGCGATGGGTGATGGATGATCCCATATCCATTGGTGTTTGACATCAGAGATGGTATACGGGTGCTCAGTGGAGACTGGGTACACTGAACGGACTCGCCGAGAACTCCCAGATGGTATTATACCTCACGTCAGATGGCAGTTCTCTGGTAACACTGGTACAGCTTAGTCTGTTGACCCGAGATCATCATAGAGTCTTGTGTGTCTCCCACTGTGCTTTGATTTCCACCCTACCACGGCTCTACTGAGTCGTGCAAACAGGTGGTTTTTGGGTACAGTCCCGATTCACATGGAGGCAATGAGCGATAGGAGGGGATTCGTCTCTCCCAGTATTGGGGGTTGATGTTGCGCTATGCTCGACTGGCCATAACAGGAAATCCCTGGCCAGGGTTGCCGTGATATACTGGTAAGAGTTATCAGTAGTTTCACGAATGTTATGGACCTCAAGTCGGCATGACTTATCGAGCTACTGGGGTCTGACGTTTACCACCCCTAGGCGAGATATGCGACATATCAGACGAACAGACCGGACTGTGCGGTAAGTGTTACTGGTTGGATTCACAGGAGTGTGAGCGGGCTTGCTCGTCGATCTTCTGATCGCTCAATACCCGGGTGGCCGTTACGTTTAGCAGACCGCTTGCGGCTTGTGGGTGCTTGATATGATCATCATCCGCTACCGGCGTATTGACGAGTCTTTAGAGTCCTACACAGAGGTTTCCTGGCTCAAGCGAAACGAAATAGGAGCGCATATGAGATATGTGCGGGACCGAGAATAATGCGTGTATGTGATACCGTATTTCATTCTCGCGATGAATGTGTCGAATGGTTGTATGCGATATAACCTAGTTATCGAATCAAGGATTGATTCGATAAGCCGATACATTGGATACTAGCCGGTTATATGCAACATGACCGGATCATTGAATCAAGTGTTGATTTAATGATTTAATGTATAATTATATATTTGATATATTACTTTGCATTAACTGGTATTGGTTCACTTTAAATAGATTTTCTCACTTGGATTGTGCAAGTTGTATATGTGATATACTTTTATGCACAAGATTGTATCATGTTTGATGATACATGCAAGCTTGGGTTTGTGTAAAGAATCGACCATGGTTATATGAATGGTTAGGGTTTCATTTTATTTACTTATTCATTTATTTATTCTTTTTGTTTTTTTTTTGGAAAAAGGAAATGATAAAGAAATTGAAATGGTGGCTTGATTTGTTTGTAGTTGAAGATTCTTGAAACTTTGATTAAGCAACCATTTTGTCTTCATCTCCAAACCCAACCATTCAACTAACTTGAGTTAACTCTCTACACATAACCATGGTTACAATATGATACTTATCATATCATTTTTCTATTTTAGAAATAACTTATCATATCTTCTTCTTCTTCTTCATCTTCTTCTTTCATGAGAAGAAAGCTTGCTACATCAATGGTGATTGATGAAAAAGTGTGAGAAATCCAAATCTAAAGTCTACCCACTTCCTATTTCTTCATCCTCTACCTCTTGCCAAGTAGTATAGGGTGTTTCCTTCACAAGTTTTCTTGACTTGGTGAAGTTGGAGCTTGATCTAGCGATGCCTCGACGTAGATCATCTTCGGCATCGTCGTCGATGACCTAGCCCGCTTTTTCTCCGATGAAGCCGACGCTAGAGCCCAAGATCCGATTTGGACAGCGAGGGGACTTCATCGCGGAGCCTAGGAAGTGGAGGACCGGATCTACAAAGGTTGTAGCCCCTTCCCTTTAGCTATATTTCCGTTTACTTGCTTGCATCGCCTATATATCTAGTTGACGATCCGTATTAGGGTTTGTAGGCACCCGTAAAATTTGATTTGTGCATGTTTGATCACTTGTGAGACTCCATTAGAGTGCCTAGGAACCCTACAGTGGTATCAGAGACTTGCTAGAGCCTTAGGCGATGCGTAGACGGAGTTAGAAGTCCGATCGACCCAAAACCCCGACTTTAAAATGCTCTCTGGACAATTCTGTAAAATGTGGATTTTTGTATATTAAAAATATGCAGAAACCTCAGTGCAATATTCTAAGAATTACTGTTTAAAACGGGGGCTCTGAATCGTTCATAGTGCGGCGGAACCGCCGCATATGCATGCCTAATGCAGCGGTTCCGCTGCAAGTTGGTCTCCTCTGGCACATTTTTCTGCACAGTAATTCTTTTAGTTTATTGTTGGTGTTTCTGGGAATTTTTAATAATTTATTCAAGAGTTGAATTTTCTGGGTTGTGTTGGGGACTCGGTGTACCGATCGGATTGTCTAATTCTGTCTGTGTGCTTTTCCGGGTATTTTAGAATATGTTAAAAAGTTCGACCGGATATAAATACCTATTTTTTCCCCTGCCGGGAAATTTCCAATTGTTGGATTTTTCCGTAGTTTAACGACGTTCTAAGTAGTGCAAGTAACGCGATGGACCCTCTAGAAGACAAAAAACCTTAACTCGATTATGTGACCGTCTTGAACTGCCCTTCGAACCTTCGGGTTTGGGGCAGTACGGCGTGTCACATGTGAGGCGTTGGCTTGACCCTTCTACGGCTGGACCATTGGTACTGAGGCACGAACTGAATGTTGTTAGACTTATTTCATGTGTTGAGCTGTTTCGGGAAAACTTGGGTGTTCGAATGTTCAATCGGAAAGTTTAACATTTTATGTTTATCCAGAATGTGATACAACAATTGGAATTCACAAAAGTTATGTGATAACTGAATGAATGTTATAAACATAGCAGTTTAGTCTCACTTGATCGGTTGCCACGGAATTTTGATGTGATCAAAAGTCCGTCGCAATCACGTAGCGTACGCGGATACTCGCCGGGTAAACTTAATAGACAGCCTCACTCCATAGCCCCGACCAAGTGACTGTAGGAGAACCCCGTCGCCGAAAGCATCCGTTCGGGTGCTCGCGGCAGCGGTGTTCCGCCTTGGTGCACTTTGTCGACGGCGTCGGGGGTGCAGCCGCCTACTGAAGTTTGCGACGAGCAATCGATCAGGATATCGGGAATCTTGTTGAATTGCCCGACTTGATATTGAAAAGTGTTTTCGATTTTGAGACTAAAATGCGGGGTTTATAATTGTTAGGCATGCGATGTCTAAAGAATTCATATGATTAGGCATGTGATGTCTAAAGAGTTTGCGGATTCCAACTGTTGTAGTTTTACACTTTCTTTTCTGTGACCGTAAGTGTAATATGTGATGTCGCCGGTTTCGTTGCTATATGTCAACGACAATTGGGATGCGCATATTTACTTACGTTGATGACATGTGATGTTATGTGTTGCTGGATATGTTATATTGGATCGTCGTGTTTGAATAGCCGGGTTTTTTTTATGTGAGATGAGTGTTTTTCATTCATGTAAAAACTTGTATGTAATATTCTTTTATTGGGGCACTTCCAGGTTGCGGAAGATGTCACCGTTGATGTATATTATTTACTTTTCTGCACTAGGATAGACCCAAGGAGGGGAGCACAACTAACCGGGTTCTGGGGTCCAGTGGGAGACCAACTCGAGGAGTCGAGTCCGGGTCTCCTAACCATAGAATTGGTAGGGTTCCTTTCCGCTCTCGTAAGGGTCTAGGGGTGTGGGATAGGCTATTCATCACGACCGTGGAATCCGTGTTTTATACTGGCTCGTATTGAAAACACGGACGTCCTAGAATATCCAATATTTCATATGTTTCTTCTGCTGTGATGTGATCATGTGATGTTCTGTGACAGATATTATATATAGTATATATGATATATTATATATAGACGTTGTTTATGTTTTACACTCGCGCTAGCCCTCCATCGCTCTGGCGTTAGTTACCTAACCTAACGGTGCAGACGGGACATCGAGGCGAATGCGGATGGCATAAGCGTACGTTATATTTATCTGTGATGTTTAGGTGGACTTAAATGATGGGATATTCATTAATGAGATTAATGAAAGAAAATAAACCTAATTGATGTTGTGGAATCGAATTTCAAAATAAAAACAGGTAGCTAGAGTTCTGGCTTTGCATCGCGGTGTTCATTGTAGAACATCCTGCACCTTATTCGATGAGGAAAGGACCGAGATCCCTTCACCGGGAGTGACTCCTTTAGCAATGACTGGCAGATGCTACAACCCTCGGTTTGTTTTTGATTGCTTCTATAGTTTCCGCTTTGCACAGTGATATATATGATATATCCCCACCTCATTCGACAAGGAAAGGGCCGACGATCCCTTCACCGGGAGTGACCTCTTTAGCAAAACTAGAAAAGCCTCGAAAACATTCCATTTAAAAACCATTTGATTCCGCAACGAGATCAAGTTCAAAGTGTTAAAGGTTTTCACAAAAAAAACCATTCGCAACCCTCCGTCATTTTAGAAAGTAGAGTACTTAGTATTCGTGCTGTGTTTGTTGACCATAGTCAAGGCACAGTGTACGGTAGCTAAGTGATGTCTTCCTACACCGCATATGATGCGATTAGTTAGGACAGTCACGTGACTTTGTTGACCTTAGTTAAGGGTCATGTGGGTGGGTCTAATTAATCACGAAATGACGGGTAGAACTTGACTAGTACTTATGATTTGTTGACCTTAGTTAAGGTCATAAGTGCTAGGGGTAAAAAACCTTTATCGGGAGTTTCAAGTGTTGAAATTTGCAATGAGATTGCATACCTTCTATATGATAGTTGGATCCCGATACCCACTGCGAGTAATTGTTACTCCTGGGAGAGTTTTGCACTTTGCAATTAGCCGATCAAGTAGGTGTCTAGAAAGGTGTCAACGGGGTTACGCCTCTGGGAAAACGAGGTTTACTGTAATTAGGTCCGTGCGAAAGCACGGGGAACCTCCCTTAAAGTACCGACACTGGCCTGGCTGAAAGATTGGCAAACTTGTAGAGTGTAATTAATCCCGTCTAGTCTTTCCTTTTAAAGTTTGAAGGAAGATTTGATAAAAACAGTGGGAGCCATCCTGATTAGATAAAATAATAACCAATCTATTCTTGCAAGAGCGCACGCTGAGTGTTTTCTTCTCTCTCTCTCCTGGTAGCGACTATATCATGCTTTAATCAAGATAATAAAATGGATGTATTGACCGAACCCGCTTGTTATACTGAGCTGGGGAACGTTGGTCCCGCTCCAACTTATAATTGTTATAAGACAGAGCAGGAAATAGGTGAATACCAGAATTCCTATGCCACCCAAACGAAGAAAGTGCATATGATGCATCTCCTTCGGGTGTGTTCTTTATGCAGAACTGTTTCTCAGTATCCTCTGCATCCTGGGTATCTGATACCGGATCGGGATCCCAGATATGTAATCTGTTACATAGGGCTACAAAAAGGTAGAAAAACTGAGAACGGGTGATAAGTTTCATAAGGAAGAAAACGGAGCAAGTGTTGCAGCCAAGTCTGTTGGTCACTGTCACCCTGTATTACCAATACATTGATTCTGAACAAATGCTATTAGATACCGAACCTGATATACAAAATCATATCAGTCTCTTTATTAGTAAAGAAATGATAAAATTTTGTATTGATGGATAATGTTTTGAACATTTCCTATATCAAAAGTTGATCGGTTCAGGCATGTTATCTAAAAGCATTGACGTTCTAAATCAAACTACAGTTCTTAGTATTCAGAACACACACAAGAGGAAGAGTTCAGAAATGAACGAATTCTTCTTGAGGTTTTGTAGACTAGGTCATATCAATGTGACCCGACTAGCTGAAGTTACATTTTAGATGCATATTTAAATCAGTTTGAATTTACATCTTGTGAAACTTGCCAGTCATGTCACAAAGATAAAATGACCATAGCTCTGTTTACTGGAAACAGAGAAGGAGTTAGTGAACTCTTGGGATGATACATGTTGATGTATGTAAGGTCTCCTGTCTACATATGCCAGGACTGGTTCTTTATACTTCATTATATTCTCTGATAATCTCTCAAGATTCAGACATATGTTCCTGTTGAAACACAAGTCTGAACCTTTTGAGATATTCACAGAATATAAGATAGAAGTAGAGAACCAAAATACAGGTATAAGTATTATGTCCTTCGATGAGATCAGGGAGGAGAATACTTGTGCATGGCATTCCTGGACTATTCTAAAAGAAAATGAGATTCTCTCTCCGTATTACTCCTCTGAATACACCACAGCACAACGGTGTATCAGGGCGGAGCAATCGCACAATATTAGATATGGTGTGCTCTATGATGAGTATTACTGAGTTACCTATTTCCTTTTGGGGTTATGCGCTTGAGAAGCTGCATACCTATGGAATTAGGTTCGAATCAGATCACTGCCTACCATTCCATATGAGATATGGTATGGGAAGAGCCTATCTCTTAAGTAAGTTAAGATTTGGGATTGTCCGGCCTATGTCAAAACCAAAATCCGGACAAGATCGAGGCAAGATCAGTTCTGTAGAACTGGAAAGGTTCCAGCTGTACAAGACTGCTAATGATTTGATAGAACCAAAGGATTCAATAGTTTCCGACAAAGCTCAGCCTCTCCGCCGATCTGGTAGGGTTCCTCATCTGCCTGAGAGATACCTCAGTTTCTCGATGACAGTGGGAGCGAGGAATGCATCATGAAATGATGACCCAACTAGTTTCGAGCTGGCCATCAAGAGTAGGGACTCTGTAAGAATGGCTGGATGCTTAGCGGTCTGAGATGGAATCCATATACACCAACAAAGTATGGACTTTGGTTGCTATATCTGAAGGGTTAAATCCCCATCAGGAGCAAGTATATCTTGAGAAGATTACTTGGTGTAGATGGAAAAGTTGAGACTTTCAAAGCTAGACTTGTTAAAGGTTTTAGTCATCAACCAGGTGTGGATAATGATGAAACCTTTTCTAGGGACTATGCTTGAGTCCATCCAGATCCTACTTGCCACGGCTACATACCATGACTACGATATCTGATGGTTGGGTGCCATGACTACTTTTCTAAATGATGTTTTAGAAGAGTGCGTCTATAAGTACACAGCCAGAGGGCCTCGTAGACAGTGGGAGCAGCGGAAACGTATGCAAGATGCTTTATAGGATAAAGCAGGCATCGCGAAGTTGGAACATCTGTTTTGATGGATTAGTCAAAGAAGTTGACATCATCAAAATGGTAGATGAACCTTGTATAAACAAAAAGGTAGTAGGGAGTATGGTGACGATCCTCATAGAATACGTGGATGACATACTCTTATTAGGGAAGGAGTTTCCTATGCTATGCTCGATCAATCTCCGCTTATCACAATGATTTTCCATATAGGACCAAAGTGATACCTACTAAATCCTAAGCTTTGGATCTATGAGATAGATTTAATTGGATGTTAGGATACTCACTAGTTGTAGTGAGATGGTATCAATCGATCCTGGGGAGAATCACTGGAAGGGTTCCAGAGTGATAAGGACGACTGAATGTCAGTCGCAGGCATTGTCTTTACCCTCGGTAAAGGGACGGTATGTTGGAAGATTTCCAAGCTAGATACCGTGACAAACTAGACGATAAAGGCTGGTAACATCGCTATTAAAGATACTACCAAAGAGGAAGTTTGGGTGTATATTGGTTCATAAGATGAACTAGGTTCCTGCCATTGTATAACAATGGAAGTGAGGCTTCGGCCCTGGAACCCTGGTCCCATCAGTGACCCAGACATATTCCGAGGCAGCATCACCTGATCATGGAGATAGTTGATCTCCAGGGTGATCGAGGTTAGGAGAGTAGACTCAGAGGAGAACACGGCGGATCCACTCACGATGGCCTATTCCCAGAGAGAGACTTTTATGGGATGGTTGAGTATGTGATACTGCAACCACTGCTACAGATGGCCTTAGTGCAAGTGGGAGATTGTTAGTTATATGTATGCCCTAGAGGCCATTACTGTACATTGTAGTGGATGCTGGGACATATATAGGTAGGACTTTCTTGCTCGACATGATAGTACGCTATCTGGTTGCTCTTTATCTTAACGTGTATACTTTCTGTCTCTCTGTTACATGTTGATAAAGCCCTTAGGATGTGTACTCGACTTCCAGGACTGTGATGCAGATCATACTAGTGGGGCCTGGATAGTCCATGAGTACATCCTTCAATGTTCCTAGTCGAGGGAATATCGAGACGGGGCATCGATATTCCAGAGTAGACTAGCGTATATCTTCTCGACCCATGCGATGGGCGATGGATGATCCCATATCCATTGGTGTTCGACATCAGAGATGGTATATGGGTGCTCAGTGGAGACTGGGTACACTGAACGGACTCGCCGAGAACTCCCAGATGGTATTATACCTCACGTCAGATGGCAGTTCTCTGGTGACACTGGTACAGCTTAGTCTGTTGACCCGAGATCGTCATAGAGTCTTGTGTGTCTCCCACTGTGCTTTGATTTCCACCCTACCACGGCTCTACTGAGTCGTGCAAACAGGTGGTTTTTGGATACAGTCCCGATTCATATGGAGGCAATGAGCGATAGGAGGGGATTCGTCTCTCCCGGTATTGGGGGTTGATGTTGCGCTATGCTCGACTGGCCATAACAGGAAATCCCTGGCCAGGGTTGCTGTGATATACTGGTAAGAGTTATCAGTAGTTTCACGAATGTTATGGACCTCAAGTCGGCATGACTTATCGAGCTACTGGGGTCTGACGTTTACCACCCCTAGGCGAGATATGCGACATATCAGACGAACAGACCGGACTGTGCGGTAAATGTTACTGGTTGGATTCACAGGAGTGTGAGCGGGCTTACTCGTCGATCTTCTGATCGCTCAATACCCGGGTGGCCGTTACGTTTAGCAGACCGCTTGCGGCTTGTGGGTGCTTGATATGATCTTCATCCGCTACCGGCGTATTGACGAGTCTTTAGTGTAAGTCGATGTACTACACCCCAATACTTGTAGGGGGGCGGAATTTTCAAAAACGAACTTGTTTAGTGAACGAACATCGACTAACCGCTTGAATCGAAGCTAAACTATAAATAACCAAACACAAAGTGTTTCTAAACTACTGTGTTTAGGGATTATACCTAATGAACCAACTCCTTCGTCTTTACGATCTCCTCGTCCTCCTCGGCCTTCTCTTTGTAGTAGACGATCCACCCGAGAGCAAAACTCCAAGCTTAACCTCTAAACTTGAGGCAACTAACCTTCTTGGATTGCTAATCAAAGAAGATAGATTGAGATAGAGTGATGGTTATGGATTGTTTAGTCTAACTAATCCTTGATCTCAACACATGAGGGGTGAGGATTAGTCTTTTGAAGAGAGTGAGCTTGAGGAGAGAGAATGTGAATAATATTATGAGTGAGAATAGTAAGTTATCATAATATAAATGAAGCATTCTCATTTATCAAGAAAAGAAAATAAGTGATGAATAAGCATGCTTCACAAATATCTAATGGTGATTCATTGTCATGAGTCATTAAGCATTTATGATGCATTAATGACCATGATGAATCACTCTCATGACTCACTAATCTCATTCAATGCATATGACACCTAAACCTCCTTAGTCACCACTTCTAGAAGCTTCTCACACAATTACGAGAACGCCCCTCCAATCCGCAAAAATACGGAAAAACTTTAGACTGTAAAAATCCAATAACCGGATACCAGTAACTGGCTTAAACCAAAGCCGACTGGTAAAAACTGTCCGAAAGTCGTACGCGCGTAAACGCACGTATGCGTCCGAACCCTTGTCGTAAAACCATACGACCTCTATATCGTTTCGCCTGGAATAGGAAACTCTCTGTGTGGGACTCTAGAGACTCGACTACTACGCTGGCAGTGGGTTTAACCACAGACCGCAAGCGGCACTAGCTGTACGTAACGGTCCCCAGGTAGATGTCGACAAGAAGGCCGATGAGGAAACCCATCCGAACTCCTACTGAGTCTGCTGTGACAATCTCCATACAGTCCGGTCCGTTCGTCCAAGACTATCGCATATCGGGCCTAGGGGGCGGCAAGCGTCAGTCCCCTAATAGCGGTATAAGTCATGTCGGAGCGAAGCCCATTACACCCTGAGAAACTACTGGAACCTACCTGCAAATCTCGCTTGCCCTGGCCAGGGACTTTGCGTAATGGCTCTCTGACACAGCGTGATATCTTCTCCCAATACCGGGAGGGACGAATCCTGTCTAACCGCCACTGCCTCTAAGTGCTCGGGACTGCACCTAACTGCTACCTGTTTGCACGACTCCTTTGAGCCGTGGTAGGGTAGCAATCTAAGAACAGTGGGACACACTCGAGGCGAAGTAGCAGTGTCAAGTCTGCGGACTATGCTGTACTCATGTCACCTGGGAACTGTTCACTGACGACTGGTATAAAACCAACCAACAGTTCCCTGTGAGTCCTGTCCGGTGTACCCGTAACCTAACGAGCACCTGCATACTATCTCCAGTACGACGTACTGACGGCTGTGGGACAGACCATCTCCCCAACTGGGATGAGAAGCGTACACACCAGTCTACTCCGGAGTATCGATGCTCTGTCTCGATAATCCAACGACCAGGGACCTGAATAAGGATGTGCTTGTAGACTATCCAGCCCCCACTAGTGTGACTGCCATCACAACGCTGGTAGACAAGCAAGATCCTAAGAGCTCTATCAATACGTACACTCACATATTAAGATAGAAAAACCAAGTAGCATACTACCATGTTTAGCAAGACTGTTATATACATGTGAATATCCCAAGCTTCCATTAAGTAATATACAAACTAGTATGATACAGTAATGGCCTTCTAGGGCATAAACACTAACAATCTCCCACTTGCACTAGGGCCATGTACTGGCATATCGTAGACCGATGATCTCGAGTAGCCTCTCGAACTGAATCTGAGGTAGGGCCTTCGTGAATGGATCAGCAATGTTCTCTTCAGAAGCAACTCTCCGAACCTCGATCTCCTGACGATCAATGATCTCCCTGATCAGGTGATACCGCCTTAAGATGTGTCTGGACTTCTGATGGGACCTTGGTTCCTTCGCTAAAGCTATAGCTCCGTTGTTGTCGCAATACAGAGGTATTGGATCAACTATGGTAGGAACCACCTGAAGTTCTGTTAGGAACTTCTTCATCCAGACTGCTTCTTTTGCGGCATCGCAAGAAGCTATATACTCCGCTTCCATCGTCGAGTCAGCAACGGTGTCCTGCTTGGAGCTCTTCCAGCACACCGCCCCTCCATTGAGGGTAAAGACATAACCCGACATGGACTTGGAATCGTCCTTATCACTCTGGAAGCCGGAATCAGCAAAGGCCTCCAACCTGAGGTCTTTTCCGCCGTAAACCAAGAACATCTCCTTAGTCCTCCTCAGGTACTTGAGATTGTTCTTTACTGCTATCCAGTGCTTCTCCCCTGGGTCTGACTGATACCGGCTCACCACGCTTAGTGCGTAAGCTACATCTGGTCTGGTGCACAACATCGCATACATTATAGAGCCTACCGCAGAAGCATAGGGTATAATAGACATGCGTTCCCTTTCCAAATCAGTCTTGGGAGACATCTCTTTGGAGAGGGTGATTCCGTGACAAGCCGGTAGATTACCGCGCTTAGAATCTTCCATACTGAATCTTTTCAGTACAGTGTCGATATACCTGGACTGCGAAAGTCCCAACATCCTCTTGGATCTATCACGATAGATCCGGATCCCCAGAATGTAAGAGGCATCACCCAGGTCTTTCATGGAGAACCTGTGTGACAAGAATCCTTTGACAGATTGTAGCATAGGAATGTCATTTCCTATCAATAGAATGTCATCCACGTACAAGACGAGGAATACGACACTTCTGGCTACAACTTTACTATATATGCACGGTTCATCTGGATTTTTGATTAAGTCATATTCTTTGACTGTCTCATCAAAACAGATGTTCCAACTCCGCGATGCCTGCTTTAGTCCATAAATGGACTTAAGCAGCTTGCATACTTTCCCGCTGCTCCCACTCTGATTGAAACCCTCTGGTTGATCCATATAAACGCTCTCTTCTAAATTTCCATTCAGAAAAGCCGTCTTTACGTCCATCTGCCAGATTTCATAATCATGGAAGGCAGCAATAGCAAGAAGGACCCGAATGGATTTGAGCATAGCCACTGGAGAAAAAGTTTCGTCATAGTCCAAACCAGGTCTTTGACGAAAACCCTTTGCAACAAGTCTAGCCTTATAGGTTTCCACCTGTCCATCTACACCAATCTTTTTCTTGAAGATCCATTTGCATCCTATGGGTTTTACCCCATCTGGAGCAAAGTCCAAAGTCCATACTTTGTTGGTGTACATGGACTCCATTTCGGTCCGTATTGCATCTAGCCATCGTACCGAGTCGCCGCTCTGGATGGCCTGCTGGAAGTCAGTAGGTTCATCATCATCTATGATGCAATCCTCTCTATCCCCATCTATGAGAAAACCGTAGTATCTCTCAGGCAGATGAGACGGCCTACTACTCCTGCGGAGGGGTGCGGGAATGTCCTGTTCTTCTTGAACTCCTGGTTCTACCAAACTTTCAGTAGCAGTTTGTGGTTCTGGAATTTCTTCCAGTTCTACTACGCTCCCACTCTTCTGATTTTCTAAAAATTCAGTTTCTAAGAAGCGGGCATGACGAGAAACAAAAACCTTTTGTTCCTCTGCGTAATAGAAACAATATCCTGTAGAGTTCTTTGGATATCCCACAAACTTACACTCTACTGAGCGTGCCTCGAGCTTGTCCGGATGCTGCTTTTTTACAAAAGCTGGACATCCCCATGTCTTCAGGTACTGAAGATAGGGTTTCTTCCCACTCCACATCTGATATGGTGTGGTAGGCACAGTTTTGGTTGGAACTCTGTTCAAAAGATATGTCGCTGATTCTAGCGCATAACCCCAGAAAGATCGTGGTAACTCAGCATTACTCATCATGGATCGTACCATATCCAATAGGGTTCGATTCCGTCTCTCCGATACACCGTTGTGCTGTGGAGTGTATGGAGGAGTAAGCTGAGAGAGAATTCCTTTCTCTTTTAGGTAACCTAGGAACTCGGCACTTAAGTATTCTCCACCTCGATCAGATCTCAGTGTCTTAATACTTTTGCCTGTTTGGTTTTCCGCTTCACTCTTGTATTCCTTGAATTTCTCAAAGGCCTCGGATTTATGCTTCATCAAGAAGACATGTCCAAACCTAGAGAAATCATCTGTAAAAGTAATGAAGTAGGAATAACCACCTCTTGCATGTGTAGACATTGGACCGCATACATCGCTGTGTATGAGTCCTAAGAGCTCGCTCGCTCTTACTCCTTGTCCAGTAAATGGAGTCTTTGTCATCTTTCCTTTGAGACAAGAATGACAAGTGTCATAAGTTTGATATTCGAACGAGTCCAAATATCCTTCTCTATGCAACTTAGTCAACCTTCTCTCATTGATGTGACCCAGTCTACAATGCCATAAGAAAGCTTTATTTAAATCTGGAGACTTTCTTTTTAGTGTGTCCTGGACATTGAAAATTTGGAGTTGGTTTAAAACATATATGCCGTTATTCAGAGTACCGGACCCAATCAAACCATGATTATGGTGGATGTTAACAACATCTCTTACAAACGTGAAATCATAACCTTTATTTGATAACAAGGAAACTGATATGATATTACACGTTAAGCTTGGTACAAAATAACAGTTATGCAAAACCAAAATATGTCCACTCGTCAATCCTAGGTGATAATCCCCGACGGACGCAGCTCCCACGCTAGCTCCGTTAGCAACCCTGAGGATCATATCACTTTCCTTCAGCACTCTACGGTTTCTCAGTGCCTACAAAGAATTGCAAATATGAGATCCTGATCCGGTATCCAATACCCAGGAAGTAGAGTTGATTGACAGACAATTCTCAATTACAAACACACCTGAAGTCGAAGCCACAGCTTGCTTCGGTTCCTGGTTCTTGGCGTTCCACGCCTTGCAATCCTTCTTCTAGTGCCCTTTCCTGTGACAATGGAAGCACTCATCCTGGCCAACTACCGGTGCTGCAAACTTTTTCTTTCCCTTCTTTCCCACCTTACTAACACCTCCTCTAGGTTTGGGTGCGGCCTTCTTCTTCCTTCCTTTGGCCCTAGCCTTGGACCCGGAAGAAGATGCACCGCCAACAAACATAGCGGGTGTTTCCCTTGCCTTCTGCAAGGTGCCCTCTGCACTCCTTAACATGTTCAGGAGTTCCGCAAGTTCAACTTCTTTTCCTTGAAGGTTGAAGTTGAGGATAAACTGGGCGTAGGTGGGAGGAAGGGACTGGAGAATAAGGTCTGTATAGAGCTCATTATCCAAAGTCGTCCCAAGGTCTGCGAGCTCTTCAATATAGCCGATCATCTTTAGGACATGTTCACCTACCGATGACCCGACAGCCAACCTCGCTCGAAACAAGTTCTTAGAGGTCTCGTATCTTGCTATACGAGATTGCTCTCCATAAAATTCCTTTGTATGGAGAAATATGCCATCTAGGGACATATCCTCGTGCCTCCTCTGATGTTCATTGTTCATTGAGGCAAGCACGATGCACTTGGCTCTCGCGCAATCTAAATCCCAGGTTTTGCGGATTTCCTTATCCGCATTGCTGGATTTGGGACCAGGGACAGCAGGTGCCGTAGCGGTGAGGATGTACCCCAATTTGTCATAGGTCAAAGCCATTTTGACATTCCGTAGCCAATCTTTATAGTTTGGCCCTGTCAGTATATTTTTCTCTAAAAGTAACTTAAGTCCAGTCATTTTCAGGGTCGCTGCAATTAGGAGAGAGTGAAGAAAACTCTTTAGCATGATGCTCTTGCAAGTTTAGAGTGGTTTTTAGTTTATCTAACCTGGATGGCTCCCACTGTTTCTCGAATCCTTCCTCAAACCATAAAAGAAGAATTAGCCAGGACTATTCTCACCGTACAATACTTGCTTAACCGTTCAGCCAGGCCAGTGTCGATACTTCGAGGGAGGTTTTCCAACGCTTTCGCGAAGTTCCTTAATTAAATAACCTCTTTTCTCTGGGGGCGTAACCCCGCTGACACCTTTCTGGACACCTACTAGGTTTATAGCATTGATCGTTAATTGACGAATATCCTGATAAGTAGCATATACTCACAGTAGGATCGGGATCCAAATATTATCGTATGATAATGTTGAAGGAATCCTACCAACATTCATCAAACTCCAAATGGTATGCATCTCTTTGCAAATTTCAGTTTCTTTAGAAATTCCCGATATAAGTTTTTGCCCCATGCTCTTATGACCTTGACGTATGCCAACAAATCATAAGTCACATGTCAAGTTCTGCCCATCATTATCTTGTTAATTTGAACCCACCCGTATATACCCTTGACGTATGCCAACAAGGTAATGCGACTGTCCCAAACCAACACATCTATCTATGCAACAAATGAATACCCCAGCAGCTACCAAACACTATGCCTTGACGTATGCCAACAAGCATAGCTTGAATACTACTGACCATCCATAAGAAATGACGGAGGGCTACGACTGGTTTTGGCGAAACCGTGAACGTAGTGAACTTGATATAACCGAAGGAACCTGATAGCTTTTAAAAGGAGTGGTTAAAGCTCCGCATTTAAAAATATCTGTTTTTAAAATTAACCGAGTGGTTTCTTTTTAAATTGTTCCAACGATTTAAACTTTGGTTTGTTTTTCTTTGCATTATAGATAATGCGTCCCATCATTAACCTATCATTGCAGAAAACAACGAAAATACAACGTCCTCTTATGCCATCCGCATTTGCCACGGGGTCCCGTCATCACCCGTTAGGTTACTTAACTAACGACAGAGCGGGGGCTGGGCTAGCGCGGGTGTAAAACATAAGTGACGTCTAAATAGCTATCATATATATAGATATTTTACATTCGTCTGACGCAATGATATACATTCCAGAACACAGATAAACAATATTGGATTTGCAAGCAATCTGTATTTCTTTTGAGCCTGCAAGAAAAGACAGATTACACAGTTGTGATGAATAGCCGTTACCCCACCCTCGACCCCTACGGGTACGGCAAACTACCCGCCCGGCAGTTTGTGTACCCCACCTTGGGTCAGTCCTAGGAGCAAAAACATTAAAATGAAATAATACAACGGTGGCTACAACCGCAACCTGGATGTGCCCCGCAAAAAATAATATTACAACAAATTACATTTACAACAAATGAATTAAACAATAACCCATTGCTAAACCCCGGCTATACACCACAACAGTCCAATACAGTTCATATGCACAAACAGATATAACCATTACAGAAATGTGCAACCACCTGCCAACCGACATACTAGCAGTTAGGGGAGGTTTACGAACACATTAAACAATCACAGATATAATCCAATATGCAAATACTGTACAATTTCGATCGATTAAACATCTTTAATATTGCTCCAAAAACTGCTCTGTAAAACTGAAACCTGAGCAAATATTAAATATCCCAGAAAATCCCAAATAACACAGAGAAGCAGCACAGGAAATTTGAGTTCCTGACTCGGCAACTCGGCGGCGGAAGCGCGGCGGATCGGTGCCGAGCCGCCGCGGTTCCGCGGCCGTGTTGCCGATTCAGGAGCTCAAATTTCTTGGGTGTTCTTCTGGTGTCTTTTCAAGCTCTCTGAACTTACTTGAAAAATTTTTGGACTTCATTTAAATTTCGACAGAAACTTGACAGTTTTAGGGTTTTCCGGCTTCGTTTTTCCGTTCGAAATTCGTACAAATTTGCAATTAAGTTATTTATTGTTTAGCGAGGCTCTGATACCACTGTAAGTCGATGTACTACACCCCAATACTTGTGGGGAGGCGGAATTTTCAAAAACGAACTTGTTTAGTGAACGAACATCGACTAACCGCTTGAATCGAAGCTAAACTATAAATAACCAAACACAAAGTGTTTCTAAACTACTGTGTTTAGGGATTATACCTAATGAACCAACTCCTTCGTCTTTACGATCTCCTCGTCCTCCTCGGCCTTCTCTTTGTAGTAGACGATCCACCCGAGAGCAAAACTCCAAGCTTAACCTCTAAACTTGAGGCAACTAACCTTCTTGGATTGCTAATCAAAGAAGATAGATTGAGATAGAGTGATGGTTATGGATTGTTTAGTCTAACTAATCCTTGATCTCAACACATGAGGGGTGAGGATTAGTCTTTTGAAGAGAGTGAGCTTGAGGAGAGAGAATGTGAATAATATTATGAGTGAGAATAGTAAGTTATCATAATATAAATGAAGCATTCTCATTTATCAAGAAAAAAAATAAGTGATGAATAAGCATGCTTCACAAATATCTAATGGTGATTCATTGTCATGAGTCATTAAGCATTTATGATGCATTAATGACCATGATGAATCACTCTCATGACTCACTAATCTCATTCAATGCATATGACACCTAAACCTCCTTAGTCACCACTTCTAGAAGCTTCTCGCACAATTACGAGAACGCCCCTCCAATCCGCAAAAATACGGAAAAACTTTAGACTGTAAAAATCCAATAACCGGATACCAGTAACTGGCTTAAACCAAAGCCGACTGGTAAAAACTGTCCGAAAGTCGTACGCGCGTAAACGCACGTATGCGTCCGAACCCTTGTCGTAAAACCATACGACCTCTATATCGTTTCGCCTGGAATAGGAAACTCTCTGTGTGGGACTCTAGAGACTCGACTACTACGCTGGCAGTGGGTTTAACCACAGACCGCAAGCGGCACTAGCTGTACGTAACGGTCCCCAGGTAGATGTCGACAAGAAGGCCGATGAGGAAACCCATCAGAACTCCTACTGAGTCTGCTGTGACAATCTCCATACAGTCCGGTCCGTTCGTCCAAGACTATCGCATATCGGGCCTAGGGGGGCGGCAAGCGTCAGTCCCCTAATAGCGGTATAAGTCGTGTCGGAGCGAAGCCCATTACACCCTGAGAAACTACTGGAACCTACCAGCAAATCTCGCTTGCCCTGGCCAGGGACTTTGCGTAATGGCTCTCTGACACAGCGCGATATCTTCTCCCAATACCGGGAGGGACGAATCCTGTCTAACCGCCACTGCCTCCAAGTGCTCGGGACTGCACCCAACTGCTACCAGTTTGCACGACTCCTTTGAGCCGTGGTAGGGTAGCAATCTAAGAACAGTGGGACACACTCGAGGCGAAGTAGCAGTGTCAAGTCTGCGGACTATGCTGTACTCATGTCACCTGGGAACTGTTCACTGACGACTGGTATAAAACCAACCAACAGTTCCCTGTGAGTCCTGTCCGGTGTACCGGTAACCTAACGAGCACCTGCATACTATCTCCAGTACGACGTACTGACGGCTGTGGGACAGACCATCTCCCCAACTGGGATGAGAAGCGTACACACCAGTCTACTCCGAAGTATCGATGCTCTGTCTCGATAATCCAATGACCAGGGACCTGAATAAGGATGTGCTTGTAGACTACCCAGCCCCCACTAGTGTGACTGCCATCACAACGCTGGTAGACAAGCAAGATCCTAAGAGCTCTATCAATACGTACACTCACATATTAAGATAGAAAAACCAAGTAGCATACTACCATGTTTAGCAAGACTGTTATATACATGTGAATATCCCAAGCTTCCATTAAGTAATATACAAACTAGTATGATACAGTAATGGCCTTCTAGGGCATAAACACTAACATTTAGAGTCCTACACAGAGGTTTCCTGGCACAAGCGAAACGAAATAGGAGCGCATATGAGATATGTGCGGGACCGAGAATAATGCATGTATGTGATACCGTATTTCATTCTCGCGATGAATGTGTCGAATGGTTGTATACGATATAACCTAGTTATCGAATCAAGGATTGATTCGATAAGTCGATACATTGGATACTAGCCGGTTATATGCGACATGACCGGATCATTGAATCAAGTGTTGATTTAATGATTTAATGTATAATTATATATTTGATATATTACTTTGCATTAACTGGTATTGGTTCACTTTAAATGGATTTTCTCACTTAGATTGTGCAAGTTGTATATGTGATATACTTTTATGCACAAGATTGTATCATGTTTGATGATACATGCAAGCTTGGGTTTGTGTAAGGAATTGACCATGGTTATATGAATTGTTAGGGTTTCATTTTATTTACTTATTCATTTATTTATTCTTTTTGTTTTTTTTGGAAAAAGGAAATGATAAAGAAATTGAAATGGTGGCTTGATTTGTTTGTAGTTGAAGATTCTTGAAACTTTGATTAAGCAACCATTTTGTCTTCATCTCCAAACCCAACCATTCAACTAACTTGAGTTAACTCTCTACACATAACCATGGTTACAATATGATACTTATCATATCATTTTTCTATTTTAGAAATAACTTATCATATCTTCTTCTTCTTCTTCATCTTCTTCTTTCATGAGAAGAAAGCTTGCTACATCAATGGTGATTGATGAAAAAGTGTGAGAAATCCAAATCTAAAGTCTACCCACTTCCTATTTCTTCATCCTCTACCTCTTGCCAAGTAGTATAGGGTGTTTCCTTCACAAGTTTTCTTGACTTGGTGAAGTTGGAGCTTGATCTAGCGATGCCTCGACGTAGATCATCTTCGGCATCGTCGTCGATGACCTAGCCCTCTTTTTCTCCGATGAAGCCGACGCTAGAGCCCAAGATCCGATTTGGACAGCGAGGGGACTTCATCGAGGAGCCTAGGAGGTGGAGGACCGGATCTACAAAGGTTGTAGCCCCTTCCCTTTAGCTATATTTCCGTTTACTTGCTTGCATCGCCTATATATCTAGTTGACGATCCGTATTAGGGTTTGTAGGCACCCGTAAAATTTGATTTGTGCATGTTTGATCACTTGTGAGACTCCATTAGAGTGCCTAGGAACCCTACAGTAAAGACTGCAACTTTTCTTCCTGTCTCTGATGTTCGGCTTTGACTTGCTGACAATTCAGGCATTTCGAAACAAAGTCAAACACATCATGTTCATCTCTTCCCACCAATACACGCCTCGCAAATCGTGATACATCTTGGTAGACCCTGGATGAACGCTGTAGGAAGACTGATGTGCCTCCTCTATGATCTCACGCCTCAGCCCATCAACGTCGGGTACACACAACTAGGTTCTAAACCATAGCACTCATTCGCTGTCAATCATAAACTCAGAATCTCTATCCTGCCGAATCTGCTCCAAAATCTATGATTGTAGGGTTCCTAGGCACACTAGTGAGGTCTCACAAGCCATCGACCATGGCAATTTCAAAAATTCTAGGGACCCGACTACGGATCGTTTGCTAGAAAACTAGGCGAAAAAGCTAACTAGTTAACACTTAACTATGAGAATCGGAAATACAACCTTTGTAGATCCGGTGCTCCACCTCCATAACTCCGCAACGAAGTCCTCTCCGCTGTCCAAAAAGAATCCGGGCTCTAGCGTCGACTTCATCGGAGAATAAGCGAGCTAGGTCGTCGATGTCCATGCCGAAGATGATCTACGTCGAAGCATCGCAAGATCAAGCTCTCACTTCACCAAGTCAAGAAACTTGTGAAGGAAACACACTCTACTACTTGGCAAGAGGTAGAGGATGAAGAAATAGGAAGTGGGTAGACTTTAGAATTGGATTTCTCACTCAAATCATCAATCCACCATTGATGACCTCAAGCTTCTTCAATGAAGAAGAAGATGAAGAAGATGAATATTGTTATGATAAGAATAATAGAATAGAAAATAAAATCCATTCTTATCATAATATTAACCTTAGTTTAGTGTAGAGAATGGACCATGGTTAGATATGATGGTTAGGGTTAAGGAAGAGATAAGAATGGTTGACTTGATCAAAGTTTCAAGAAACTTCAACATAAAACAAAATAAGCCACCATCCTTAAAAATAATTTCCAAAATGAATATATATAAATAAATGAATAAGATAATCAAAACCCTAATCATTAAGTAAACCATGGTTTAATCTTTACACTTAACCAAGTTAATATGCATCATCAAACATGATACAAACATGTGCATAAAAGTATATCACATATACAACTTGCACAATCCAAGTGAGAAAATCCATTTAAAGTGAACCATTACTAGTTAATGCAAAGTAATATATCAAATATATAATTATACATTAAATCATTAAATCAACACTTGATTCAATGATCTGGTCATGTCGCACACAACCGACTAGTATACAATGTATCGGCTTATCGAATCAACGCTTGAATCGATAACTAGGTTATATCGCATACAACCATTCGATACATTCATCGCGAGAATGGAATACGGTATCACATACACGCATTATTCTCGGTCCCGCACATATCTCATATGCGCTCCTATTTCATTTCGCTTGAGCCAGGAAACCTCTGTGTAGGACTCTAAAGACTCGTCAATACGCCGGCAGCAGGCGATGATCATATCAAACACCCACAAGCCGCAAGCGGTCTGCTAAACGTAACGGCCACCCGGGTATTGAGCGATCTGAAGATGGACGAGCAAGCCCGCTCACACTCCAGTGAATCCGACCAGTAACACTACCGTACAGTCCGGTCTGATCGTCTGATATGTCGCATATCTTGCCTAGGGGTGGTAAACGTCAGACCCCAATAGCTCGATAAGTCGTGTCGATATGAGGTCTATAACTGTTCGAAAAACTACTGGTAACACTTACCAGTAAATCTCAGCAACCCTGGCCAGGGATTTCCTGTTATAGCCAATCGAACACAGCGCAACATCAACCCCCTATACCGGGAGAGACGAATCCCCTCCTATCGCTCATTGCCTCCATGTGACTCGGGACTGTACCCAAAAACCACCGTTTTGCACGCCCTCTTGGACGTGGTAAGATGGAAATCAAAGCACAGTGGGAACCACACAAGACTCTATGACGATCTCGGGTCAACAGACTAATCTGTACCAGTGTCACCAGAGAACTGCCATCTGACGTGAGGTATAATACCATCTGGGAGTTCTCGGCGAGTCCTTCCAGTGTACCTAGTCTCTACTGAGCACCCGTATATCATCTCTGATGTCAAACACCAATGGATATGGGATCATCCATCGCCCATCTGTATGGGTCGAGAAGGTACACGCTAGTCTACTCTGGTATATCGATGCCCCGTCTCGATACACCCACGACTAGGGACTTTGAAGGATGTACTTATGGACTACCATGTCCCCACTAGTATGATCCGCATCATAGTCCAGGTAGTCAAGTACAGATCCTAAGGGCTTTACCAACATGTAACAGAGAGACAATCAGCATACACGTTAAGGTAAAGGGTAACCAGATAGCATACTATCATGTCGAGCAAGAAAGTCCTCCCTATATATGTCCCAGCATCCACCACAATATACATCCAATGTACTTTGTAATGGCCTCTAGGGCATACATATAACTAACAATCTCCCATTTGCACTAGGGCCATCTGTAGCAGTGGTTGCAGTATCTCATACTCAACCATCCCATAAAAGTCTCTCTCTGGGAACAGGCCTTTGTGAGTGGATCCGCTGTGTTGTCCTCTGAGTCTACTCTCCTAACCTCGATCTCCCTGGAGATCAACCATCTCCATGATCAGGTGACACTGCCTTAGAATATGTCTGGGTCTCTGATGGGACGGGCGTTCCTTGGCATAAGCCACAACTCCATTGTCTCACAATGGTAGGAACAAAGTTCATCTTATGAACTAATATACACCCAGACTGCCTCTATGGTAGCATCTTAAGTAGCGATGTATCCAGCCTTTATCGTCTAGTATGTCACGGTATCTTGCTTGGAACTCTTCCAACATACCGTCCCTTTACTGAGGGTAAAGACAATGCCTGCGACTGACACTCAGTCGTCATTATCACCCTGGTACCATTCCAGTGATTCTCCCCAGGATCGGTTGATACCGTCTCACTACATCTAGTGAGAATTCTAACATCCATTTAGATCTATCTCATAGATCCAAAACCCAGGATTTAGTAGGTATCATTTTGATCCTATTGGAGAATCTTTGTGATAAACGGAGATTGATCGAGCGTAGCATAAGAAACTCCTTTCTTATCAAGAGTATGTCATCCACGTACTCTACGAGGATCACCACCATACTCCCTACTACCTTTTTGTTTATACAAGGTTCATCTACCATTTTGATGATGTCAAACTCTTTGACTAATTCATCAAAACAGATGTTCCAACTCCGCGATGCCTGCTTTAATCCTATAAAGCATCTTGCACACGTTTCCGCTGCTCCCACTGTCTACAAAGCCCTCTGGCTGTGTATTTATAGACGCACTCTTCTAAAACATCATTTAGAAAAGCAGTCATGACACCCAACCACCAGATATCGTAGTCTGGTATGTAGCCGTGACAAGTAGGATCTGGATGGACTTAAGCATAGCCACTTGAAAAGGTTTCATCATAATCCACGCCTGGTCGATGACGAAAAGCTTTAACAAGTCTAGCTTTGAAAGTCTCAACTTTTCCATCTACACCAAGTAATCTTCTCAAGATATACATGCTCCTGATGGGGATTTAACCCTTCAGATATAGCAACCAAAGTCCATACTTTGTTGGTGTATATGGATTCCATCTCAGATCACTAAGCATCCAGCCATTCTTATAGAGTCTTACTCTCGATGGCCAGTTCCAAACTAGTTGGGTCATCATCTCATGATGCAATCCTCGCTCCCACTGTCATAGAGAAACCGAAGTATCTTTCAGGTGGGTGAGGAACCCTACTAGATCGGCGGAGAGGCCGAGGTTCATTGGTATCTACTGAATCCTTTGGTTCTACCAAATCATCTGCTGTAGTTTGTATAGCTGGAACCTTTCCAGTTCTACATAACAAACCATGCCTCGAGCTTGTCCGGATTTTGCTTTTAGACATAGGCCGGACAACCCTAAATCTTAACTAACTTAAGATATGGGCTCTTCCCCTTCCATATCACATATGAAGTGGTAGGCAATTGATTTGATTCGAACCCTATTCAATAGGTATGCATTTTCTCAAGTGCATAACTCCCAAAAAGGAAATAGGTAACTCAGTAGTACTCATCATAGAGCACACCTTATCATATAGGGTGTATCTGCTCCGCCCCGACATACCATCGTGCAATGGTGTATACGGAGGAGTGATGCTGAGAGAGAATCTCATTCTCCTTTAGAATAATCCAGGAATTCCATGCACAAGTATTCTCCTCCCTGATCTCATCATAGGACATAATACTTATACCCGTATTTTGGTTCTCTACTTCTCGCTTATATTCTGTGAATATCTCAAAAGGCTCGGACTCATGTTTCAACAGGAACATATGTCTGAATCTTGAGAGATTATCAGAGAATGTAATGAAGTACAAAGAACCGGTCTTGGCATGTGTAGACCGGGGACCTACATACATCAACATGTATCATCCCAAGAGTTCATTAACTCTTTCTCTGTTTCCAGTAAACGGAGCTATGGTCATCTTATCTTTGTGACATGACTGGCGAGTTTCACAAGATGTAAATTCAAACTGATTTAAATATGCATCTATATGTAACTCCAGCTAGTCGGGTTACATTGATATGACCTAGTCTACAATGCCTCAAGAAGGATCCGTTCATTTCTGAACTCTTCCTCTTGTGTGTGATCCGTATACTAAGAACTGTAGTTTGATTTAGAACATCAATGCTTTTAGATAACGTGCCTGAACCGATCAACTTTTGATATAGGAAATGTTCAAAACATTATCCAACAATACAAAATTTTATCATTTCTTTACTAATAAAGAGACTGATATGATTTTGTATATCAGGTTCGGTATCTAATAACATTCGTTCAGAATCAATGTATTGGTAATACAGGGTGACAGTGACCAACAGACTTGGCTGCAACACTTGCCCCGTTTTCTGCCTCATGAAACTTATCACCCGTTCTCAGTTCTCTACCTTTCTGTAACCCTATGTAACAGATTATATATCTGGGATCCTGATCTGGTATCACATACCCAGGACGTAAAGGATACTGAGAAACAGTTCTGTATAATGAACACACCCGAAGATGATGCATCAGCATGCACTCTCTTCGTTTGGGCGGCACGGGAAATCTGGTATTCCCCAATTTCCTGCTCTGTCTTATAACAATTATAAGTTGGAGCGGGACCAACGTTCCCCAGCTCAGTATAACAAGCGGGTTCGGTCAATAATCCGTATTATTATCTTGATTAAGGCGTGATATGGTCGCTACCTGGAGAGAGAGAGAAGAAAACACTCAGCGTGCGCTCTGTCAAGAATAGATTGGTTATTATTTTATCTAATCAGGATGGCTCCCACTGCTTTTTATCAAATCTTCCTTCAAACCCTAAAAGGAAAGACTTGCCGGGATTAATTACACACTACAAGTTCGCCAATCTTTCAGCCAGGCCAGTGTCGGTACTTTGAGGGAGGTCCCCCGTGCTTTCGCACGAACCTAATTAATGTAAACCTCGTTTTTCCAGAGGCGTAACCTCGTTAACACCTTTCTAGACACCTACTTGATCGGCTAATTGCAATATGTAAAACTCTTCCAGGAGTAACTCTTACTCGCAGCGGGTATCGGGATCCAACTATCTCATAGAAGGTATGCAATCTCATTGCAAATTTCAACACTTGAAATTCCCGATAATATTTTGCCCCCAGCACCCTATGACCTTGACGGAGGTCAACAAACCATAGGCTACTAGTCAAGTTCAACCCGTCATTTCTTGATCGAATTAAACCCACTCGCACGACCCTTGACGGAGGTCAACAAGGCCGCATGACTACCCTAACTCAATCTGCATCATATGCATAAATAGATAAATACTAGTTAGCTACCGCACACTACGCCTTGACGGAGGTCAACAAACGTAGCACGAATACTAAATAGGACTTATCTGAAATGATGGAGGGCTACGACAGGTTTTTCTGAAAACCTATTGCGTAATGAACTTGATATCGTTGTAGGATCGAATGAATTTTGAAATGGAGTGCTTTTGAGGCTTTTCTAGTTTTGCTAAAGGAGTCACTCCCGGTGAAGGGATCGTCGGTCCTTTCCTCGTCGAATGAGGTGCGGGATATATCATATATATCACTGTGCAAAGCAAAAACTCTTAAAAGCAATCAAAAGACAAACCGAATTTGTAGCATCTGCCAGTTATTGCTAAAGGAGTCACTCCCGGTGAAGGGATCTCGGTCCTTTCCTCATCGAATAAGGTGCAGGATATATCACATATACCGCTGTGCGAAGCATGAACTGTAGCAACCTGTTTTATTTTGAAATTCGATTCTACAACATCTTAGGTTTCTTTTATTTCATTAATTACATTAATGAAGTCCCATCATTTAAGTACCTAATCATCACAGATAAATACGACGTACACTTATGCCATCCGCATTCGCCTCGATGTCCCCTCGTGCACCGTTAGGTTAGTTAACTAACGGCAGAGCGGGGCTGGGCTAGCGCGGGTGTAAAACATAAGTAACGCCTATATAATATATCATATATACTATATACTGTATCTATCACAGAACATCACATGATCACATCACAGATATCGCAGCAGAAGAAACATATGAAATATTGGATATACTAGGACGTCCGTGTTTTCAATACGAGCCAGTATAAAACACGGATTCCACGGTCGTGATGAATAGCCAATCCCACACCCCTAGACCCCTACGAGAGCGGCAAGCAACCCTACCAATTCTAGGGTTAGGAGATCCGGACTCGACTCCTCGAGTTGGTCTCCCACTGGACCCCAGAACCCGGTTACTTGTGCTCCCCTCCTTGGGTCTATCCTAGTGCAGAAAAGTAAATAATATACAAACGGTGACTACTTCCGCAACCTAGAAGTGCCCCAATAAAAGAATATTACATACAAGTTTTTACATGAATGAAAATGAAAAACACTCATCTCACATAAAAACCCCCGGCTATTCAAACACGACGATCCGATATAACATATCCAGCAACACATAACATCACATGTCATCAACGTAAGTAAATATGTCCATCCCAATTGTCGTTGACATATAGCAACGAAACCGGCGATATCACATATTACACTTACGGTCACAGAAAAGAAAGTGTAAAACTACAACAGTTGGAATCCGCAACCACCTCAGACATCGCATGCCTGACCAAATGAATTACTTAGACATCACATGCCTAACAATTATAAACCCCGCATTTTAGTCTCAAAATCGAAAACACTTTTCAATATCAAGTCGGGTAATTCAACAAGATTCCCGACATCCTGATCGAATACTCGTCGCAAATTTTAGTAGGCGGCCGCACCCCCAATACCGTCGACGAAGTGCACCAAGGCGGAACACCGCTACCGCGAGCACCCGAACGGATGCTTTCGGCGACGGGGTTCTCCTACAGTCACTTGGTCGGGGCTATGGAGTGAGGCTGTCTATTAAGTTTACCCGGCGAGTATCCGCGTACGCTACGTGATTGCGACGGATTTTTGATCACATCAAAATTCCGTGGCAACCGATCAAGTGAGACTAAACTTCTATGTTTATAACATTCATTCAGTTATCTCATAACTATTTGTGAATTCCAATTATTGTATCCCATTCCAGATAAACAGAAAATGTTAAACTTTCCGATCGAACAATCGAACACCCAAGTTTTCCCGATACATATCAACACATGAAACAAGTCTAACAACATTCCGTTCGTGCCTCAGTAACAACGGTCCAGCCGTAGAAGGGTCAAGCCAACGCCTCACATGTGGCACGCCGTACTGCCCCAAACCCGAAGGTTCAAAGGGCAGTTCAAGACGGTCACATAATCGAGTTAAGGTTTGTTGTCTTCTAGAGGGACCATCGTGTTACTTGCACTACTTAGAACGTGATTAAACTACAGAAATATCCAACACTTGAAAATTTCCCGACAGGGGAAAAATTGGGTATTTATATCCGGTCGAACTTTTTAACATATTCAAAAAATTATCCGGAACGACACATTGACAAAGTTTGACAATCCGATCGAATGTATGAACTCCCAATACAACCCAAAATACTCAACTCTTGATTTCAGATTAAAAATTCTCAGGAAAACCAGCACTGAAAAATAGGAGTTACTGTTTAAAATTCAATGGCATATAAGACAAAAGTGCGGCGGAAGGGCCGCATTAGCACGCTAATGCCGCGGTTCCGCCGCACTTTAGAAAGATCATTAAGTAATTTTTGCATCGTAATTCTTAGATTTACCTGCTTGTTTTTCTTCATATTTTTAATTTGCAAAAATCCACGAATTTCAAAAATGTACAGAGAGCATTCTAAGGTTTGGGTTTCGGTTCGATCGGACTTCAAACTCCGTCTACGCATCGCCTAAGGCTCTAGCTAGGCTCTGATACCACTGTAGGGTTCCTAGGCACACTAGTGAGGTCTCACAAGCCATCGACCATGGCAATTTCAAAAATTCTAGGTGCCGAGATACCCGACTCCGGATCGTTTGCTAGAAAACTAGGCGAAAAAGCTAACTAGTTAACACTTAACTATGAGAATCGGAAATACAACCTTTGTAGATCCGGTGCTCCACCTCCATAGCTCCGCAACGAAGTCCTCTCCGCTGTCTAAAAAGAATCCGGGCTCTAGCGTCGACTTCATCGGAGAATAAGCGAGCTATGTCGTCGATGTCCATGCCGAAGATGATCTACGTCGAAGCATCGCAAGATCAAGCTCTCACTTCACCAAGTCAAGAAACTTGTGAAGGAAACACACTCTACTACTTGGCAAGAGGTAGAGGATGAAGAAATAGGAAGTGGGTAGACTTTAGAATTGGATTTCTCACTCAAATCATCAATCCACCATTGATGACCTCAAGCTTCTTCAATGAAGAAGAAGATGAAGAAGATGAATATTGTTATGATAAGAATAATAGAATAGAAAATAAAATCCATTCTTATCATAATATTAACCTTAGTTTAGTGTAGAGAATGGACCATGGTTAGATATGATGGTTAGGGTTAAGGAAGAGATAAGAATGGTTGACTTGATCAAAGTTTCAAGAAACTTCAACATAAAACAAAATAAGCCACCATCCTTAAAAATAATTTCCAAAATGAATATATATAAATAAATGAATAAGATAATCAAAACCCTAATCATTAAGTAAACCATGGTTTAATCTTTACACTTAACCAAGTTAATATGCATCATCAAACATGATACAAACATGTGCATAAAAGTATATCACATATACAACTTGCACAATCCAAGTGAGAAAATCCATTTAAAGTGAACCATTACTAGTTAATGCAAAGTAATATATCAAATATATAATTATACATTAAATCATTAAATCAACACTTGATTCAATGATCCGGTCATGTCGCACACAACCGACTAGTATACAATGTATCGGCTTATCGAATCAACGCTTGAATCCATAACTAGGTTATATCGCATACAACCATTCGATACATTCATCGCGAGAATGGAATACGGTATCACATACACGCATTATTCTCGGTCCCGCACATATCTCATATGCGCTCCTATTTCGTTTCGCTTGAGCCAGGAAACCTCTGTGTAGGACTCTAAAGACTCGTCAATACGCCGGCAGCAGGCGATGATCATATCAAACACCCACAAGCCGCAAGCGGTCTGCTAAACGTAACGGCCACCCGGGTATTGAGCGATCTGAAGATCGACGAGCAAGCCTGCTCACACTCCAGTGAATCCGACCAGTAACACTACCGTACAGTCCGGTCTGATCGTCTGATATGTCGCATATCTTGCCTAGGGGTGGTAAACGTCAGACCCCAATAGCTCGATAAGTCGTGTCGATATGAGGTCTATAACTGTTCGAGAAACTACTGGTAACACTTACCAGTAAATCTCAGCAACCCTGTCCAGGGATTTCCTGTTATAGCCAATCGAACACAGCGCAACATCAACCCCCTATACCGGGAGAGACGAATCCCCTCCTATCGCTCATTGCCTCCATGTGACTCGGGACTGTACCCAAAAACCACCGTTTTGCACGCCCTCTTGGACGTGGTAAGATGGAAATCAAAGCACAGTGGGAACCACACAAGACTCTATGACGATCTCGGGTCAACAGACTACTCTGTACCAGTGTCACCAGAGAACTGCCATCTGACGTGAGGTATAATACCATCTGGGAGTTCTCGGCGAGTCCTTCCAGTGTACCCAGTCTCTACTGAGCACCCGTATATCATCTCTGATGTCAAACACCAATGGATATGGGATCATCCATCGCCCATCTGTATGGGTCGAGAAGGTACACGCTAGTCTACTCTGGTATATCGATGCCCCGTCTCGATACACCCACCACTAGGGACTTTGAAGGATGTACTTATGGACTACCATGTCCCCACTAGTATGATCCGCATCATAGTCCAGGTAGTCAAGTACAGATCCTAAGGGCTTTACCAACATGTAACAGAGAGACAATCAGCATACACGTTAAGGTAAAGGGTAACCAGATAGCATACTATCATGTCGAGCAAGAAAGTCCTCCCTATATATGTCCCAGCATCCACCACAATATACATCCAATGTACAGTAATGGCCTCTAGGGCATACATATAACTAACAATGATAATCGTGCATCCTAGGACTGTGCCTCCCTGATACAATCAAGAAAAAGTGGACGAGCACGAACAAGAGAAAACTGTCCATCTACAGATATAAACTCAAACTTTATGCCACTATCGCAGAAAATCTGCCAATCAGCATTTGACTATCTCTGAGCTGTACCCAAATAAGACAAGATAACCCCAGGTCTCTTACACAATGCATCATCCACAACATTAGCCTTGCCCGGGTGATAAAGAAT
The DNA here is from genome assembly GCA_030015575.1 of Agapanthus africanus. NCBI lineage: Eukaryota > Viridiplantae > Streptophyta > Magnoliopsida > Asparagales > Amaryllidaceae > Agapanthus > Agapanthus africanus. The sequence goes on along the minus strand of CM057341.1, from coordinate 354,804,000 downwards.
CTCACAATCATAATCTTTCACTAGCTCCATCCAGCAACGCTGCCTTATGTTCAAATCCAGCTGCTGGAATACATACTTTAGACTCTTGTTGTCTGTAAATATCTGGCATGACTCTCCATACAAATAGTGTCTCCAAATCTTGAGTGCAAAGTCCACCGCAGCCATCTATAGATCGTGGGCGGGGTAATTCTGCTCATGTTTCTTCAACTGCCGTAAAGCATAAGCGATAACTCTGTTGTGCTGCATCAATACGCACCCCAGGCCCACACGCGATACATCACAATAAACTAAAAATCCGCTTGGGCCTGAAGGTAAGGATAGAACTGGCGCAGTTGTCAGACGAGTCTTCAACTGCTGGTAATTCTGCTCACATTCCTCAGTCCATAGAAATGAAACTCCCTTTCGAGTCAAACTAGTCATAGGTGCCGCAATACGAGAGAAGTCCTATACGAAGCGACGGTAATAACCCGCTAAGCCCAAAAAGCTACAAATCTCGGTCACTGAAACGGGTCTTGGCTAATGCTGTACCGCCTCAATCTTCTTCGGATCAACCTGCATCTCATCTCTCGTAACAATATGACTCAAGAATTCCACACTGTCAAGCCAGAAAGTGTAGGGCCAACTTAGCACCTTGGGAAGGTTATGGCAAGTATCAATCATGCTACTTTAAAATTTTTTGGGGTGCTAAACAAACCCTAACCAAGATCTTAACTAGAGTATTAGGAATAATAAAGCAAGTAAACAACTTTACATCTAAGAGTTAGGGATTACAACCTTTGTAGTCCCTTCTTTCACTTCTTTAGCTCCGTGTTGAGCTTCCTTCACCGCGATCATCATATACTCCGACTCTAGAGAGGCTCCATGAAGAGAAAGATGCAAGCTTGCTTCCAATCTTCAACAACTAAGATGATCTACCTTGAGGAATCTCAAACCGAAGCTATTGCTTCACTAATCAAGTATTAGCAAAGCAAACACCCTAATCTAAGTGGCTAGAATAGATGAGGATGATAAAATAGGAATTTAGCTCTCATTTGTTTTCTTTATCTCACTCAAAATCATCACAAACCCAAAAGCTAGAAAGCTTTTCAAGAGGAAGAAGAAGAAGAAATCCATTTTTGATGAATAATGAATTAATAGTTATTATTACAAATCAACCATGGGTTAAGAATGAAGACTTAACCCTTGTAGAGAATGAACTAGGATAAAGGGTTTGGGTTGGGTTAAGAAAATATCTACACAAAAACATTTATGCTTAAAACAAAAATAAAGCTTCTAGAAGCTTCATGAAAAAGCTAACCCAAATCAAACCCTAACTATGTTTAATCTCCACAAATCATGTTGCATTTGTAATCATAACTTGTTACAATATTATATATCACATATAAAATATATTTTGTAACAAAATAAAATAATACGATTTACATATATCACATATATATCAATGTATTATCCAAGTGAGAAAAAGAATCTTTAAGTGAGCTTATATTAGTTAATGTAACTTAATATATCACATATATAATTATACATTAAATCATCGAATCAACACTTGATCCGATAATCCGGCTATATCGCAAATAACCGACTAATATAATCTGTATCAGTTCATCGAATCAACACTTGATCCGATGACCCGGCTATATCAAATATACCCGGCCGATATGACATATCGCGAGAATCAAATACGCTATCGCATACATGTATTATTCTCGGTCCCACACATATTACATATGTGCTCCTACTCCGTTTTGCCTGAGCCAGGAAACCTCTGTGTAGGACTCTAAAGAATCGTCAATACGCCGGCAGTAGGTGATGATCATATCAAACACCCACAAGCTGCAAGCGGTCAGCTAAACGTAACAGCCACCCAGTTATTGAGTGATCAGAAGATCAACAAGCATGCCTGTACATTCTCCTGTGAATCCAATCAGTAACACTACCGTACAGTCCGGTCTCTTCGTCTGATATGTCGCATATCTCGCCTAGGGGTGGTTAACGTCAGACCCCAGTAGCTTGATAAGTCGTGTCGATATGAGGTCCATAATAGTTCGAGAAACTACTGATAACACTTACCAGTAAATCTCTGCAACCGTGGCCAGGGATTTCCAGTTATAGCCAATCGAACACAGCGCAACATCAACTCCCTATACCGGGAGAGATGAAACCCCTTCTATTGCTCATTGCCTCCATGTGATTCGGGAATAGACCCAAAAGCCACCTTTTTGCATGCCCTCTTGGATGTGGTATGATGGAAATCAAAGCACAGTGGGAATTGTTGGATATAGTGCCCTCAAAGTCAATTATTGGATCGCAGGTACGTGATTGCAATGATTGAGGAGGACCTATACTGGTGGCACAATCTTACTCGAGATGATAGTATGCTATCTGGTTTGCTTTTATCAGTCGTGTACAGGTTCAGGTGACTGATCACTATTACATGTTGATAGAGCCCTTAGGATCTTGATTGACTACCAACAGTATGATGGCGATCATATACGTGAGAGTTGGGTAGTCTATAAGCACATCCTTAATAGTGGTCCCTAGTCGTGGGAGTTTCGAGACAGGGCATCGATACTCCGGAGTAGACTAGTGTATACAGTTGAGACCCCGACATGGGGCAGTGGCCGGTCTCACAAGCCACTGGTGTCAGTTAGATTACCTATGATGTATACAGGTGCTCATTGGGTTATGAGTACACCGGACAGGACTCGCCGGGAACCTACTAGTTGGTACTTATACGTAGCATCAGATAGCAGTTCCCTGGACACATGTGTACAGGTTAGTTCATCGACCTGACGTCGTCATTTGTCCCGTGTGAGTTCCCACTGTGCTTTGATTTCTACCCTACCAAGGCTCAAAGGAGTCGTGCAAACAGGTCTTTTTTGGGTACAGTCCCGAGCCACATGGAGGCAAGTGAGCGGATCGGCAGGGGATTCGTCTCTCCCGGTATTGGGGGTGAGATCGCGCTGTGCCTAGGAAAGCCATTACACCAAGTCCTTGGCCAAGGCAGGTGAGAATTACTGGTAAGTATTCCAGTAGTTTCTCAGGGTGTTCAGGGCTTGTCTCCGACACGACTTATACCGCTATTGGGGGTCTGACGTTACCAGCCCCCTAGGCCCGATATGCGATACTCATAGAAGAACGGACCGGACTGTATGTATATTGTCACTGTTAGGCTCAGTAGGGTTCCAGGATGAGTTCGTTCATCGGCTTCCCTTGAGGTCAGCACATGGGCAACCATTACGCTCTGCTAGTGCCGCTGACGTGCTTGTGGTTAAACCTACTGCCGGGGTATTGATGAGTCATTAGAGTCCCCCACAGATAGTTTCCCAAATTCGGACGAAACGTTGTAGAGGCTGTATGGTTTTATGGCAGGGTTCGGAAAATGCACGAGCGTTTACGCACGTGTCATATTTCGGGCAGATAATACTGGTGGGCTTTGGTTTATGCCGGATCCTAGTATTATACTGTGTAGATATAATATATTTGTCTCAGTTGCATTTGTATTCGGTCGTAATACAAATGCAGGTATGTATATACAGTTATGGGGTTATCCTGAAATTCGTTTCGGGATCGCTTTTCAAAGTTTCCAGTTTTCTATCACCCGTCTTAAACATTCGGTTTAATGCGGATTTATCTTTTTCTTGAGGGTGAGTCATGAGTGGAAGCTTCTAGATTGGTGACTAGGTTCATGACTCATTTTTTTGCATTAATGGTTGATGAGGTGTTATTAGGGAGTCACCTTTTCCATTAATGCCTTTTATTCTTGCTAAGATATTTGATTAAGATCTTTTCCATTATGGTCACCCCCTTGCTCCTACACTCACCCCATTCTCATATATGTAGCCGGCCCCTCTTTTGGAAGCCACATGGTTGTTGGAAAAAAGATTTTAATTTGGTTCATGGAAATTTGATAGCTCATTTCTCATTTCTCTCCATTAAAAGGGAATTTCATTAATCGTTCATCCATGGTTTTGGATGAAGCAAGACAAAGTGTTCTACTCATTCTCTACATCAATCTTGGACATGTCGGCTAGCAAACTTCATGTCCGAGTTGCCTCGGTTCAGAGGCGGGAGCCCGTATAAAGATTCGTTGACGTGGTGCCACCTCGACGAGGAGACCGGAGATCGAGCGAGATCGCAGATGCCGCAAAGGAGCGTAGGATGATGGCCAAAGAATGAAGGACTCGGATCGTTCGGTATAGCCTTTCTATCCACTTTGTAGTTTGTTAGTTTAGCGTTAATGGCAGATCCGGGTTATAGTATGCGATAGTACCAGTTATAAAAGTTTTTGTTCGACGTTTGGCGTCTGAAAGACGGCCGGGGCGCTACCGTAGACTTACATGGTATCAGAGCCACGCCATTAAGCTTTACTAACTTATTCTAACGTGTTTAAAACAACGATCGAACAAAATTTCCAAAACAGCATTTTTCTAGATAAAGTTTCTGTCGAATTTTTAAACAGGTCAAAAAATCATTTTGAGCATCTCAGAAAATCGAGCAGGCTTTTTTAAGAATTCTGGTGAAATTTGGTAGACTGAAGCTTCCAAAGCGCCGCAGAACTGCCGCACAAACCCTGGTTTGGCCGCGGTTCCGCCGCCGTTTTGGAGCAACAATAAACCATTTTTCTACAGTAGGGTCTTCTTGTAAAATTGTGGTTTTTGGAATATTTCTTTTGGGCCCAGATTTTGTTTGTGTACTGCAGATGTACGTAGGGCCCAGTTCGGGAAGTTTTGTTGATCGAAATTTTAAACTTTTTAGTTTACTGTACTTACATTATATCTCTGACCGTGAATGTCATTCGAGCGGTAAATTGCGTCTAATTGCTATAGTTCTTTTAGACGGATTTGCGAACGTGACATTTGCGTTGATGTTCTGTGATGTTGCGGATTTGTCGTGGTGGATAGCAGTGTGCAATGGTAGTGCAGTTTGGAATTATTTGTACATTTGATATTGCGGGATGAGCGTCCAACATGTGGACTGCCGTCACTGCCTGTTTGTATAATATTCTTTTGGGGCACGACCGGGATGAGGTCGATGTACCCGTTGTACATATTTTTCATTTCTGTACTAGGTTTACCCCGCGACGGAGTACACGGATAGCCGGGTTCTGGGGGGCAACGGGTCCGCATCTCATGGCTTTGAGAGGCAGAGGGGCCTCACTCTAGAATTGGCAAACTATTCGCCGCACTCGTAGGGGGTACAGGTTGGCCCAAGGAGGGGTGCTCAAGTTACCGGATTCCGTGAAGTGCAGGGTGGTCCATTCATTTTGCTGTAGGGGGCTGCCTTGCTTCAGGTTTTGGTGGGTAACTTGCCGCACCCGTAGGGGTCTAAGTTTCATTGCACAGGCTATCAACACGACCAGGGGAATGTCGGGTTTCAGTAGCGGCTCTGTGAAACCCAGGGATCCCAGATTATCTGTATTGTTCTGTGATGCTTATTACTTTTCTGTAATGTTGCATATTATCACGTCTGGAGCGATTATTATATATTAGTATATATACTAGTAGATATTGTATATGTTTTACACCCGCGCTAGTCCAGTCCCCGATCTGTCGTTAGTTAAGTAACCTAACGGGTGATGACGGGACCCAGTGACGAATGCGGATGGCATATATGTACATTTTATTTTCATTCTTTTCTGGTGTGATTAATTGATGGGACTGCGTTGATTCTGATCAATGCAAAGAAAAACAAATCTGTTTGGATGTTGTTGGAACAGTTTTAAAAGTGTTATTAGAAAGACGTTTTCTTTTGTTTTGCATAGTGGTATTCGGTTGGAATATCCTGCACCTCATTCGACAAGGCAAGGGTCGAGATCCCTTCACCTGGAGTGACCCCTTGGGCAGAAGTTTGCGTCAGGGTAATAACTTCACTATAGTCGATTACATGTTGCTTTGCATCGCGGTATTCAGTTGGAATATCCTGCACCTCATTCCACGAGGAAAGAGCCGAGATCCCTTCACCGGGAGTGACCTCTTTAGCAAAGGTTTTCGCCACTATATTTTCTAAAAAGCTATCTGGTTCCTTCAATGAGATTAAGTTCATTACGTTAAAGGTTTTTCGCCAACAACCAGCCGTAGCCCTCCGTCATTTCTTTTGGGTATTCAGTAGTATTCAAGCTATGTATTTTGACCAAAGCCAAGGCATAGTGTTTGATAGCTGCTGGGTATTCATTTGTTGTATAGATAGATGAGTTAGTTTGGGGCAGTCGTTCTGCCATTTTGGCCAAAGTCAAGGGCATGTGTGGGTGGGTTCAAATTGACAAGATAATGATGGGTAGAACTTGGCATGTGACTTATGGCATTTTGGCCAAAGTCAAGGTCATAAGAGCATGGGGGCAAAAATCATATCGGGAGTTTCTAAAGAAACTGAAACTTGCCTGGCATGCGCATACCTTCTGAAGTGTGATAACGTGAGTGGATTCTGTCACGTTATAATGCGATGAAAGTTAGATCCCGATTCCCACTGATGAGTTGGTTTACTCTTCGGGTGATCCCGATTGATTTTTCTTTCAGGTTTGGAGGAGAATTTGACAGTACAGTGGGAGGTTTCCTGATTAGATAAAGTGATAACCATTCCGATCTAGGTTAGAGTGCACGCAGAGTGTTTCTTTTCTCTTTCTCTTTGGCAGCGACCTTTGACCGACCCTAGACTATGATTCAGTGACCTAGTTGACCGAACCTTCTTAAAATACTGGCTTTTGGATTGTCTGAGTTGCATAAGTCATTGCCGCTCCTTCTTTTACCCTTTGTATTTCTCAAAACACCTCGTATCACTACGAACATCCACTTCCATTGGATAGATCCATCGTATGGTTATATACGAACTCGAAGGGACTTCTTCGAGGATGGATCTAGGTTCAGGAGAAATAGAATTGGTTTATTCAGTTGTCTTTTATTATCGCCTTCTCTCAGGTTGCGAGGGCTCCTTGGTTTAGGAGAGTACACCTATTACGCTTATTGGATAGTCTTCTTCCAAACCATAGGCAGGTGCCGAAAGGTAGGGAATGAAGAAAACCAATTTTCCTAAGTAGGGTGTACAGAAGGTAATAAGTAAAGACAAAATAAAGGGATTAGAAAGAGGGCAAAGTAAATTGCGACTGCTACCAGTCACAACCAAACCGCGTACTTCATCGCCGCTCCTATTTCACCTTTGCCTTTTTCCACAGTTCGGGAGAAATAGAATAAGGTATTATTCAGTTGTCTTTTATCATCACCTTCTCTCAAGTTGCGAGTACTCCTTGGCTTAGGAGGGTACACCTATTACGCTTATTGGATAGTCTTCTTCCAAACCAAGGCTGGTGCCGAACGGTAGGGAAGGAAGAAAACCACTTAGCCTAAAGGGGTGTGCAGAAGGTAATGACTAAAGACAAATAAAGGGATTTGGAGAGATGGCAAAGAAATATACGGTTACAGTCATGAATTGGATTATGGAAGAGGCATTACTATGAATACCAGGATACCCCTACGAAACATTTTCATGTTTCAGTTTCACTGTGCGTTGTTGAAAGGAAAACTGATTTCCCGATTAGATACTTACTCCAGGTTATGTATTTACCAGGTATGATTCTCACATCTGTATGGTTTTACAGATGATGAGTGGGAGAAAGTTATTGGGAATAAGGTGATCATCCTCATTATATCAGAATTCGTTGTAATTGGTGATATTTGAGGAAGTCGCCTGGGTTTTTGCCGGACGGCATGTATTTGGTTTTGAGTATCCGATGTTGTGCACCAATTTCAAAATGATATATCTGTACGTTTATTTTTATAAAGTGAGATATAACTTTTTGAAATTATGTCCGTGACATTTACCTATATCAGTTGGCGATTGGGTAAGGAGCGTTGAAACAGCGGATTAGTTCTTAACCATAAGTACAGTTTTCAACCTACGATGCACAGGTTTTTAGTTATTCAACTCAGCGGACTTATACAGAGTATTGTATGTTGTCCAGTGTCCATCAGGACAAAGAGGTTAGTCCTCGTACTATGTTCTGTTTACTTGTGACTTCTCTAGTTTTTAGACAAGTGTTTCATAGAAATACAATGTCTAAGTTTTGAGAAGTTGCAGGTATAGGAATAAAGTAGAGAACCAGATGTCGCAAGTATCGGGATTCTTCAAAGAGATCGAAGATGTGGATACTTGTGATTGGTATTCAGTTGATAGTAAAAGTTTTGAGAAACTTGTTTCTCTTTCAGGTTACTCATAATTGGATGTATTCCTAAGTTGAGTAATGCTGATTGGCCTCTCTCTATTAAGTTGATATGCACTAGAGACAGCTGCATGATTAGAATCTGGTTCCAATTAAATAAGTGCCAAATTCTATATTGGATATAGAATGGTTCATATCTTAACGATGTTAAGGTACGGGGAGTTGTCCGGCTTATGCTTAAAACCAGACTCTGGAGAACTCAGGTCACGTTTTTATAATGGCAGTTTGTGGGTTGACCCTGGCTATGACGAGGGTTAATTTTCTACCATCTGAAAGATCAATTGTGATATTGTTCTTGACTCGCCACAGTTTTAGTAAAATGGATTTTTTCAGAAAACAGTAGTCGGAGTATGGTAGAACTGGAAGTGATTCCAGAACCGCAAACGATTACGGAAAATTTAATAGGACCTAAAGATTTAATCAGGTTTGACATTCCAATAGCCACTCCGCAGATATGGTGGGTAACCTCAGGCACTCGAGAGGTACTCCGGTAGCCTCAAGGACGGTGACAGGGAGATTCTTGTTTACCCAGACTTGACACTACTGTTGTTCCAGGTTATGAGACCCGGCAGGAGGTTAAGTATAGCGTCGTTCTAAACTAGTTTTAGAAGTGCACGTAAATATTATTCTGCTAGAGGGTTGTTGTGGTCAGTGGGAGCAGCGGAAGCAAAGTGGGCAAGTAGCTTATGTCTATTTATAGACTAGAGCAGATATAGCGGAGATAAATCATCTAATTTTTGATGTGAAAGTCATGGGTTTGACTTCATCAGAATAGGGGATGGATCTGTTAAGAAGGTAGTAGGGTGTGATGTCCTGGTATTTGGATGACATACACAGAGTAGGAAGTAAAATTCCTATACTACGATCGGTTGTACTGTGGTCGTCACACAGTTGTTTCTCCACAAAAGATATGGATATAATATCAGACATTCTGGTTACTAGATCTATGGTTTTAGATCTAGATTTGGGTAGTTTCCCAATCTGGATACTTTGACAGTATTCTAATAGTATTTTAGAATAGATGACTCCTGGCATGGTGGTGTACTTACAGGTGATGGAGTCACCCTCTCTAAAGGTGTCTTACAGACTAAAGGGGAGAGGGATACGCATGATTGGCAGATCACTTGCTTAGGCAATTGAGTCAATCGTGAGATGTTAAGTACTACACCAGATGTTGTTTTTGCACTAGATGCGATAAGTTTATATTAATCCAATCCTGAAGAAACATAAGGAAGCAGTTTTAGAACATAAGTGAATGTTCCACGGATTTGATGACGGCAGCCTCCTTTGGAGACGGTTATCATTCCAGGTTTCAAAGGTGACATGGATGATAGAGTGATTGTAAGAGTTATAGTTTTCTCTCTGACGAGGGGTAGTATTATGGATAGGTGGTCCAAGAGGATACCGTGGGAGGCATGGTGCTGGACACTGATTAGTTTCAGTTGTCGATACAGTCTAAGAAGTTTGGATTTGGAGTTCATTTATGAAATAGTTCCTATCAGATATCCAGACATATTCTAAGACAGGTATTACTCAATTCGGGAGATGGCTTTCTCCGCGAACTTGAGATTAAGAGAGACATAGAAAGAAACATCAGGGCAGATCCACTCACTGAGGCTATTTCTCGAACATAAGAGTTTTTAAAAACGAGCTTTGTGGAACTGATTAGTAGAGGAGTTGGATGTTCGGTATCATACGGGCTGTGAGTATGTGACATCGCAATAATTAGCCTTAAGTGCAAGTGGGAGATTGTTGGATATAGTGCCCTCAAAGTCAATTATTGGATCACAGGTACGTGATTGCAATGATTGAGGAGGACCTATACCGGTAGCACAATCTTACTCGAGATAATAGTATGCTATCTGGTTTGCCTTTATCAGTCGTGTACAGGTTCAGGTGACTGATCACTATTACACGTTGATAGAGCCCTTAGGATCTTTCTTGACTACCAACAGTATGATGGTGATCATATACGTGAGAGTTGGGTAGTCTATAAGCACATCCTTAATAGTGATCCCTAGTCATGGGAGTTTCGAGACAGGGCATCGATACTCCGGAGTAGACTAGTGTATACAGTCGAGACCCCGACAAGGGGCGGTGGCCGGTCTCACAAGCCACTGGTGTCAGTTGGATCACCTAAGATGTATACAGGTGCTCATTGGGTTATGAGTACACCGGACAGGACTCGCCGGGAATCTGCTAGTTGGTATTTATACCTAGCGTCAGATAGCAGCTCCCTGGTGACATGTGTACAGGTTAGTTCATCGACCTGAGGTCGTCATTTATCTCGTGTGAGTTCCCACTGTGCTTTGATTTCTACCCTACCACGGCTTAAAGGAGTCGTGCAAACAGGTCTTTTTTGGGTACAGTCCCGAGCCACATGGAGGTAAATGAGCGGATCGACAGGGGATTCGTCTCTCCCTGTATTGGGGGTGAGATCGCGCTGTGCCTAGGAAAGCCATTACACCAAGTCCTTGGATAAGACAGGTGAGAATTACTGGTAAGTATTCCAGTAGTTTCTCAGGGTATTCAGGGCTTGTCTCCGACACGACTTATACCGCTATTGGGGGTCTGACGTTACCAGCCCCCTAGGCCCGATATGCGATACTCATAGATGAACGGACCGGACTGTATGTATATTGTCACTGTTATGCTTAGTAGGGTTCTAGGATGAGTTCTCTCATCGGCTTCCCTTGAGGTCAGTACATGGGCAGCCGTTACGCACTGCTAGTGCCGCTGACGTGCTTGTGGTTAAACCCACTGCCAGGGTACTGATGAGTCATTAGAGTCCCCTACAGATAGTTTCCCAAGTTCGGGCGAAACGTTGTAGAGGCTGTATGGTTTTATGGCAGGGTTCGGAAAATACACGTGCGTTTACGTATGTGTCATATATCGGGCAGATAATACTGGTAGGCTTTGGTTTAAGCCGGATCCTAGTATTATACTGTGTAGATATAATATCTTTATCTCATTTGCATTTGTATTCGGTCGTAATACAAATGCGGGTATGTATATACAGTTACGGGGTTATCCTGAAATTCGTTTCGGGATCGCTTTTCGAAGTTGCCAGTTTTCTATCACCCGTCTTAAACATTCGGTTTAATGCGGATTTATCTTTTTCTTGAGGGTGAGTCATGAGTGGAAGCTTCTAGATTGGTGACTAGGTTCATGACTCATTTGTTTGCATTATTGGTTGATGAGGTGTTATTAGTGAGTCACCTTTTCCATTAATACCTTTTGTTCTTGCTAAGATATTTGATTAAGATCTTTTCCATTATGGTCACCCCCTTGCTCCTACACTCACCCCTTCCTCATATATGTGGCCGACCCCTCTTTTGGAAGCCACATGGTTGTTGGAAAAAAGATTTTAATTTGGTTCATGGAAATTTGATTGCTCATTTCTCATTTCTCTCCATTAAAAGGCAACTTCATTAACCGTTCATCCATGGTTTTGGATGAAACGAGACAAAGTGTTCTACTCATTCTCTATATCAATCTTGGACATGTCGGCTAGCAAACTTCATGTCCGAGTTGCCTCGGTTCAGAGGCGGGAGCTCGTATAAAGATTCGTTGACGTGGTGCCACCTGGACGAGGAGACCGGAGATCGAGCGAGATCGTAGATGCCGCAAAGGAGCGTGGGATGATGGCCAAAGAACGAAGGACTCGGATCGTTCGGTATAGCCTTTCTACCCACTTTGTAGTTTGTTAATTTAGCGTTAATGGCATATCCGGGTTATAGTATGCGATAGCGCCAGTTATAAAAGTTTTTGTTCCGCGTTTGGCGTCTGAAAGACGGCCGGGGCGCTACCATAGACTTACAGGAATCACACAAGACTCTATGACGATCTCGGGTCTACAGACTAACCTGTACCAGTGTCACGAGAGAACTGCCATCTGATGTGAGGTATAATACCATCTGGGAGTTCTCGGCGAGTCCGTCCAGTGTACCCAGTCTCCACTGAGCACCTGTATACCTTCTCTCATGTCAAACACTAATGGATATTGGATCATCCATCACCCATCATATGGGTCAAGAAGCGCATACGCTAGTCTACTCTGGAGTATCGATGCCCTGTCTCGGTACTCCCACGACTAGGAACATTTGAAGGATGTACTTGGTGACTACACTGTCTCCACTAGTATGATCTGCATCATAGTCCTGGTAGTCAAGTACTCATCCTAAGGGCTTTATCAACATGTAACATAGAGTCAATCATAGTACATATTAAGATAAAAGGAAACTAGATATCATACTATCATGTCGAGCAAGAAAGTCCTCCTTATATATGCCCAAGCTTCCACTATGTACATCTATATGTACAGTAATGGCCTCTACGGCATACATATCACTAACAATCTCCCACTTGCACTAGGGCCATCTGTTGTGGTATCACATACCCAACATTCAGCTGTGGCTGAAGTATCTCATACTCAACCATCCCATAAAAGTCTCTACTGGGAAATAGGCCTTTGTGGGTGGATCCGCGCTGTTGTCCTCTGTGTCAACTCTCCTAACCTCGATCTCCCTGGAGATCAACCATCTCCATGATCAGGTGATACTGCCTAAGATTATGTCTGGATCTCTGATGGGACAGGGGTTCCTAGGCATAAGCCACAACTCTATTGTCACACAATGGTAGGAACGAAGTTCATCTCATGAACTTAAATTTATCCAGACTGCCTCTTTTTGTAGCATCCATGGTAACGATGTATCTTGCCTTTAATCATCTAGTATGTCATGGTATCTAGCTTGGAACTCTTCCAACATACCGTCCCTCCACTGAGAGTAAAGACAATGCCTATGACTGACATTCAATCGTCCTTATCACCTTGGAACCTTTCCAGTGATTCTCCGCAGGATCGATTGATACCATCTCACTACAACTAGTGAGAATCCTAACATCTAATTAGATCTATCTCATTGATCCAAAATTCAGGATTTAGGAGGTATCATCTTGATCCTATATGGAGAATCCATGTGATAAGAGGAGATTGACCGAGCGTAGCATAGGAAACTCCTTCCCTATCAAGAGTATGTCATCCACATACTATACGAGGATCACCACCATACTCCCTACAACTTTTTTGTATATACTTGGTTCATCTGCCATTTTGATGAAGTCAAACTCTTTGACTACAACATCAAAACAGACGTTCCAACTCCGCGATGTCTGATTTATCACATAAAAACATCTTGCACACTTTTCCGCTGCTCCCACTGTCCACGAAGCCCTCTGGCTGTGTACTTATAGATGCTCTCTTCCAAATCATCATTTAGAAAAGCAGTCATGACACCCAATCACCAGATATCGTATTCATGGTATGTAGCAGTGGCAAGTAGGATTTGGATGGACTTAAGCATAGCTTTGAAAGTCTCAACTTTTCCATGTACACCAAGTAATCTTCTCAAGATATACTTGCTTCTGATGGGGATTTAACCCTTCAGATAAAGCAACCAAAGTCCATACTTTGTTGGTGTATAAGAATTCTATCTCAGATCGCTAAGCATTCAGCCATTCTCACAGAGTCACCACTCCTGATGGCCTGCTCGAAACTAGTTGGGTCATCATCTCATGATGCAATCCTCTCTCCCACTGTCATAGAGAAACCGAAGTATCTCTCAGGTGGATAAGGAACCCTACCAGATCGGTGGAGAGGCTGAGGTTCGTTGGAAACTATTGAATCCTCCGGGTTTACCAAATCATCAGCTGCAGTTTGTATAGCTGGAACTCCTTCCAGTTCTACATCATGACCACTAATTTCTTCACAAGAAATTCCCTTTTTCTCAAAAAGTGGTATGCCGAGAAATAAAACATCTTTTGTTCCTCGGTGTGGTTGAAGATATTATCTTGCGAATGCTTGGGATATCCAACAAACTTCCACAGAACTGACCTTGCCTCGAGCTTGTCCGGATTTTACTTTTGACATAGGCCGGACAACCCCAAATCTTAACATCTTTAAGAGATGGGCTCTTCCTATACTATATCACATATGGAGTGGTAGGCATCTGATTTTGTTGGAACCCTATTCAATATGTATGCAACTTTTCAAGTGTATAACCCCAAAAGAAAATAGGCAACTCAGTAATACTCATCATAGAGCACACCATATCACATAGGTTGCGATTGCTCCGCCCCGATACACCGACGTGTTGTGGTGTATTCGGAGGAGTAATGCTGAGAGAGAATCTCATTCTCCTTTAGAATAGTCCAGGAATTCCGTGCTCAAGTATTCTCCTCCTTGATCACATCAAAGGATATAATACTTATACCCATTTTTAGTTCTCTACTTCTAACTTATATTCTGTGATTATCTCAAAAATTTTGGACTTGTGTTTCAACAGGAACATATGTCTGAATCTTGAGAGATCATCAGTGAATGTAATGAAGTACAAAGTGTTAGTTATATATATGACCTAGAGGCCATTACTATACATAGGATGTATATTGTAGTGGATGCTTGGACATATATAGGGAGGACTTTCTTGCTCGACAAGATAGTATGCTATCTGGTTGCACTTTACCTTAACGTGTACACTAATTGTCTCTCTGTTACATGTTGGTAAAGCCCTTAGGATGTGTACTTGATTACCTGGACTATGATGCGGATCATACTAGTGGGGACATGGTAGTCCATAAGTACATCGTTCAAGGTCCCTAGTCGTGGGTATATCGAGACGGGGCATCGATATGCCAGAGTAGACAAGCGTATACCATCTCGACCCATACAGATGGGCGATGGATGATCCCATATCCATTGGTGTTTGACATCAGAGATGATATACAGGTGCTCAGGGGAGACTGGGTACACTGGACGGACTCGCCGAGAACTCCCAGATGGTATTATACCTCACGTCAGATGGCAGTTCTCTGGTGACACTGGTACAGGTTAGTCTGTAGACCCGAGATCGTCATAAAGTCCTGTGTGATTCCCACTGTGCTTTGATTTCCACCTTACCACGTCCAAGAGGGCGTGCAAAATGGTGGTTTTTGGGTACAGTCCCGAATCACATGGAGGCAATGAGCGATAGGAGGGGATTCGTCTCTCCCGGTATAGGGGGTTGATGTTGCGCTGTGTTCGATTGGCTATAACCGGAAATCGCTGGCCAGGGTTGCTGAGATTTACTGGTAAGTGCTACCATTAGTTTCTCGAACTGTTATAGACCTCATATCGACACGACTTATCGAGCTATTGGCGTCTGACGTTTACCACCCCTAGGCGAGATATGCGACATATCAGACGACGATACCGGACTGTACGGTAAGTGTTACTGGTTGGATTCATAGGAGTGTGAGCGGGCTTGCTCGTCGATCTTCTGATCGCTCAATACCCGGGTGGCCGTTACGTTTAGCAGACCGCTTGCGGCTTGTGGGTATTTGATATGATCATCACCTGCTGCCGGCGTATTGACGAGTCTTTAGAGTCCTACACAGAGGTTTCCTGGCTTAAGCGAAACGAAATAGGAGCGCATATGAGATATGTGCGGGACCGAGGATAATGCGTGTATGTGATACCGTATTCCATTCTCGCGATGAATGTATCGATTGGTTGTATGCGATATAACCTAGTTATCGAATCGAGAATTGATTCGATAAGCCGATACATTGGATGTTAGTCGGTTATATGCGATATGACCGGATCATTAAATCAAGTATTGATTTAATGATTTAATGCATAATTATATATTTGATATATTACTTTGCATTAACTAGTATTGGTTCACTTAAATTGGATTTTCTCACTTGATGTACACAACTTGTATATGTGATATACTTTTGTGCACTTGTTTGTATCATGTTTGATGATACATGCATACTTGGGTTTGTGTAAAGAATTAAACCATGGTTATGTTAATGGTTAGGGTTTTGATTTACTTACTTATTCATTTATTTATTTATTCATTAATTCATTTTGGGCAAAAATGAAATGGTGGCTTAGTTTGTTTTGTTGTTGAAGGTTCATGAAGCTTTGACTGAGTGACCATTTTGTCTTCATGTCCTAACCCTAACCATTCAACTAAACCCTAGTTAATTCTCTACACTAAACCATGGTTGAGATTATGATAAGTATCATTTTGTTTTCTATTTTAATAGGATACTAATCATATTCTTTCTTCTTCTTCTTCTTCTTGAACAAAGAAGAAAGCTTGCTACCAACAATGGCAACTTGAGAAAAAGAGTGAGAAATCCAATTCTAAAGTGAACCCACTTCCTATTTCTTCATCCTCCACCACTTGCCAAGTAGTATAGGGTGTTTTCTTCACAAGTTTTATGACTTGGTGAAGTTGGAGCTTGATCTTGTGTTTCCTCGACGTAGATCATCTTCGGCATCGAAGTCGACGACCTAGCCCGCCCATTTCTCCGATGAAGCCAACGCTAGAGCCCGGGATCCGATCATCACAGCGAGGGTACTTCATCGCGGAGCTATGGAGGTGGAGGACCAGATCTACAAAGGTTGTATTTCCGTTCATTTAGTTAAGTTGTTAACTAGTTGCTTGTTTCGCCTATTTTCTAGTCAACGATCCGTATTAGGGTTTCTCAGCACTTGTAAAATTTGAAATTGGCATGGTTGATGCCTTATGAGACCTCATTAGCATGCCTAGGAACCCTTCAGTTGTATCAGAGCCTAGCTAGAGCCTTAGGCGATGCGTAGTCGATGTTAGAAACCCGATCAAACCCGAAACCCTAATCCGAGACCACTCTCTGTACATTTTCTGAAAATGTGGATTTTTCCAAATTAAAAATAGCCAAAAAATTCAGCAGGGTTCAATATGAATTACTGTGAAATTCGAGGGCCTAAATCCATTAAACCGCCGCGGAACCGCGGCCGTACCCTAGGTTAGGCGGCGGTTCCGCGGCAATTATGTGGCCTCTTTCACTTCTTTTTGCACAGTAATCTCAATTTAAAGTTGATGTATTTATTGGGAATTTTTAATCTATACTCCACTGTTGAGTTTTCTGGGGTTGTTTTGGGGATTCGATTATTCGATCGGATTGTCTAATTTTGTCTATGTGTTTTCCGGATAATTTTTGAATATGTTAAAAAGTTCGACCGGATATAAATACCCACTTTTTTCCCTGTCGGGAAATTTCCAAGTGTTGGATCTTTCCGTGGTTTAAAGACGTTCTAAGTAGTGCAAGTAATGCGATGGACCCTCTAGAAGACAACAAACCTTAACTCGATTATGTGACCGTCTTGAACTGCCCTTTGAACCTTAGGGTTTGGGGCAGTACGGCGTGCCACATGTGAGGCGTTGGCTTGACCCTTCTACGGCTAGACCGTTGGTACTGAGGCATGAACTGGATATTTTTAAACCTATTTCATATGTTGAGCCGTATCGGGAAAACTTGGGTGTTTGGTTGTTCGATCGGAAAGTTTAACATTTTCTATTTATCTGGATTATGATACAATAATTGGAATTCACAAGTTGTTATGAGATAACTGAATGAATGTTATAAACATAGCAGTTTAGTCTCACTTGATCGGTTGCCACGGAATTTTAATGTGATCAAAAGTCCGTCGCAATCACGTAGCGTACGCGGATACTCGCCGGATAAACTTATTAGACTGCTACATCCCTTAGCCCCGATCAAGTGACTGTAGGAGAACCCCGTCGCCGAAAGCATCCGTTCGGGTGCTCGCGGTAGCGGTGTTCCGCCTTGGTGCACTTCGTCGACGGTATCGGGGGTGCGGCCGTCTACTAAAGTTTGCGACGAGTATTCGATCAGGATGTCGGGAATCTTGTTGAATTACCCGACCTGATATTGAAAAGTGTTTTCGATAATGAGACTAAAATGCGGGGTTTATAACTGTTAGGCATGTGATGTCTAAGGAATTCATTGGTTTAGGCATGCGATGTCTAAGGAGGTTGCGGATTCCAACTGTTGTAGTTTTACACTTTCTTTTCTGCGAACGTAAGTGTAATATGTGATATCGCCGGTTTCGTTGCTATATGTCAACGACAATTGGGATACGCATGTTTACTTACGTTGATGACGTGTGATGTTATGTGTTGCTGGATATGTTATATTGGATCGTCGTGTTTGAATAGCCGGTTTTTTTTTATGTGAGATGAGTGTTTTTCATTTTCATTTATGTAAAAACTTGTATGTAATATTCTTTTATTGGGGCACTTCCAGGTTGCGGAAGATGTCACCTTTTGTATATTATTTACTTTTCCGCACTAGGATAGACCCAAGGAGGGGAGCACAAGTAACCGGGTTCTGGAGTCCAGTGGGAGACCAACTCGAGGAGTCGAGTCCGGGTCTCCTAACTCTAGAATTGGTAGGGTTTCTTGCCGCTCTCGTAGGGGTCTAGGGGTGTGGGTTTTGCTATTCATCGTAACCGTGGAATCCGTGTTTTATACTGGCTCGTATTGAAAACATGGACGTCCTAGTATATCCAATGTTTCATATGATTCTTCTGCTGCGATATCTGTGATGTGATCATTTGATATGTTCTGTAAAGGATACTGTATATTGTATATATGATATATTATATAGACGTTACTTATGTTTTACACCCGCGCTAGCCCTGCCCCGCTCTGCCGTTAGTTACCTAACCTAACGGTGCACGAGGGGACATCGAGACGAATGCGGATGGCATAAGTGTACGTCGTATTTATCTATGATGTTTAGGTGCTTTAATGATGGGGCTTCATTAATGTGATTAATGAAAAGAAAAGAAACCTAAGATGTTGTAGAATCGAATTTCAAAAATAAAATAGGTAGCTACAGTTCTTGCTTTGCACAGCGGTATATATGATATATCCTGCACCTTATTCGATGAGGAAAGGGCCGACGATCCCTTACCGGGAGTGACCCCTTTAGCAATAACTGGCAGATGCTACACACTCGGTTTGTCTTTTGATTGCTTTTAAGAGTTTTTTCTTTGCACAGCGATATATATGATATATCCCGCACTTCATTCGACGAGGAAAGGGCAGACGATCCCTTCACCGGGAGTGACCCCTTTAGCAAAACTAGAAAAGCCTAAAAAACACTCCATTTTAAAATCATTTGATTCTACAACGATATCAAGTTCATTACGCAATAGGTTTTCAGAAAAACCTGTCGTAGCCCTCCGTCATTTCAGATAAGTTGTATATAGTATTCATGCTGCATTTGTTGGCTTTCGTCAAGGTGTAGTGTGCGGTAGCTATATGCTGCTTATCTGCTGCATACGATGCGATTGGATTAGGGTAGTCGTGCGGCTTTGTTGGCTTTCGTCAAGGGTCGTGCGGGTGGGTTTAATTCAATCAAGAAATGTACGGGTTGAACATGACTAGCGGGCTATGGTTTGTTGGCTTTCGTCAAGGTCATAGCACGTTAGGGGCAAAATATTATCGGGAATTTCAAGTGTTGAAATTTGCAATGAGATTGCATACCTTCTATGAGATAGTTGGATCCCGATACCCGCTGCGAGTAATTGTTACTCCTGGGAGAGTTTTACACATTACAATTAGCCGATCAAGTAGGTGTCTAGAAAGGTGTCAACGGGGTTACGCCTCTGGGAAAACGAGGTTTACATTAATTAGGTTCGTGCGAAAGCACGGGGGACCTCCCTCAAAGTACCGACACTGGCCTGGCTGAAAGATTGGCGAACTTGTAGCGTGTAATTAATCCCGGCTAGTCTTTCCTTTTAGGGTTTGAAGGAAGATTTGATAAAAACAGTGGGAGCCATCCTGATTAGATAAAATAATAACCAATCTGATCTTGCAAGAGCATACGCAGAGTGTTTTCTTCTCTCTCTCTCTCTCTCCTGGTAGCGACCATGTCACGCCTTAATCAAGATAATAATACGGAATATTGACCGAACCCGCTTGTTATACTGAGCTGGGGAATGTTGGTCCCGCTCCAACATATAATTGTTATAAGACAGAGCAGGAAATTAGGGGAATACCAAGATTCCCATGCCGCCCAAACGAAGAAAGTGCATATGATGCATCTTCTTCGGGTGTGTTCGTTATACAGAACTGTTTCTCAGTATTCTTTACGTCCTGGATATGAGATACCGGATCAGGATCCCGCATATGTAATTTGTTACATGGGCTATAGATAGGTAAAGAACTGAGAACGGGTGATAAGTTTCATGAGACAGAAAACTGGGCAAGTGTTGCAGCCAAGTTTGTTGGTCATTGTCACCCTATATTACCAATACATTGATTCTGAATGAATGTTATTAGATACCGAACCTGATATACAAAATCAAATCAGTCTCTTTATAAGTAAAGAAAGGATATAATTTTGTATTGTTGGATAATGTTTTGAACATTTCCTATATCAAAAGTTGATAGGTTCAGGCACGTTATCTAAAGCATTGATGTTCTAAATCAAACTACAGTTTTTAAGTATACAGAACACACACAAGAGGAAGAGTTCAAAAATGAACGAATTCTTCTTGAGGTATTGTAGACTAGGTCATATCAATGCGACCCGACTAGCTGAAGTTACATATAGATGCATATTTAAATCAGTTTGAATTTACATCTTATGAAACTTGCCAGTCATGTCACAAAGATTAGATGACCATAGCCCTGTTTATTGGAAACAGAGAAAGAGTTAATGCACTCTTAGGACTGATACATGATGATGTATGTAAGGTCTCCTGTCTACAAATGCCAGGACTGGTTCTTTATACTTTATTACGTTCTCTGATAATCTCTCAAGATTCAGACATATATTCCTGTTGAAACACAAGTCCGAACCTTTTGAGATATTCACAGAATATAAGCTAGAAGTAGGGAACCAATATGGGTATAAGTATTATGTCTTATGATAAGATCAGGGAGGAGAATACTTGTGCAAAGAATTCCTGAACTATTCTAAAGGAGAATGAGATTCTCTCTCAGCATTACTCCTCCGTATACACCATAGCACAATGGTATATCGGGGCGGAGCAATCACACCCTATATGATAAGTTGTGCTCTATGATGAGTACTACTGAGTTACCTATTTCCTTATGGGAGTTATGCACTTGAGAAGCTGCATACCTATTGAAAAGGGTTCAAATCAAATCAGTTTCCTACCACTTCATATGTGATATGGAAAGGGAAGAGCCCGTATCTTAAGTTAGTTAAGATTTGGGGTTGTCCAGCCTATGTCTGAAAAGCAAAATCCGAACAAGCTCGAGGCAAGGTCTGTAATGTAGAACTGGAAAGGTTCCAGCAATACAAACTACAGCAGATGATTTAATAAAACCAAAGGATTCAATAGTTACCAACGAACCTCAGCCTCTCCGCCGATCTAGTAGGGTTTTCTCACCCACCTGAGAGATACTTCTATTTCTCTATGACAGTGGGAGCGAGGATTGCATCATGAGATGATGACCCAACTAGTTTCGAGCTGGCCATCAGGAGTGGGACTCTGTAAGAATGGCTGGATGCTTAGCGATCTGAGATGGAATCCTTATACACCAACAAAGTATGGACTTTGGTTGCTATATCTGAAGGGTTAAATCCCCATCAGGAGCAAGTATATCTTGAGAAGATTACTTGGTGTAGATGGAAAGGTTGAGACTTTCAAAGCTAGACTTGTTAAAGGTTTTCGTCATCGACCAGGCGTGGATAATGATGAAACCTTTTCCAGTGGCTATGCTTAAGTCCATCCGGATCCTACTTGCCACGGCTACATACCATGACTACGATACCTGGCGGTTGGGTGTTATGACTGCTTTTCTAAAATGATGTTTTAGAAGATGGCGTCTATAAGTACACAGTCAGAGGGCTTCGTAAACAGTGGGAGCAGCGGAAACATGTACAAGATGCTTTATAGGATAAAGCAGGCATCACGGAGTTGGAACATCTATTTTGATGTGGTAGTCAAATAGTTTGACTTCATCAAAAGGGTAGATGAACCTTGTATATACAAAAGTGTAGTAGGGAGTATGGTGGTGATCCTCGTAGAGTACGTGGATGACATACTCTTAATAGGGAAGGAGTTTCCTATGCTACGCTTGATCAATCTCCGCTTATCACAATGATTCTCCATATAGGATCAAAGTGATACCTCATAAATCCTGGATTTTGGATCTATGAGATAGATCTAATTGGATGTTAGGAGACTCACTAGCTGTAGTGAGATGGTATCAGTTGATCCTAGGGAGAATCACTGGAAAGGTTCCAGGGTGATAAGGACGACTGAATGTCAGTCACATGCATTGTCTTTACCCTCAGTAAAGGGACGGTATGTTAGAAGAGTTCCAAGTTAGATACCGTGGCATACTAGACGATTAAAGGCAAGATACATCGCTACTTAAGATGCTACCAAAGAGGCAGTCTGGGTGTATATTGGTTCTTGAGATGAACTTAGTTCCCCCCATTGTGTGACAATAGAGTTGTGGCTTATGCCAAGGAACGTCCGTCCCATCAATGATCCAGACATATTCTAAGGCAGTGTCACCTGATCGTGGAGATGGTTGATCTCCAGGGGATCAAGGTTAGGAGAGCAGACTCAGAGGACAACACGGCGGATCCACTCACAAAGGCTTTTTCCCAGAGAGAGACTTTTATGGGATGGTTGAGTATGAGATACTACAACCACGGCCATCAGATGGCCCTAGTGCAAGTCGGAGATTGTTAGTTATATGTATGCCCTAGAGGCCATTACTATACATAGGATGTATATTGTAGTGGATGCTTGGACATATATAGGGTGGACTTTCTTGCTCGACATGATAGTATGCTATCTGGTTGCACTTTACCTTAACGTGTACACTAATTGTCTCTCTGTTACATGTTGGTAAAGCCCTTAGGATGTGTGCTTTATTACCTGGACTATGATGCGGATCATACTAATGGGGAGATGGTAGTCCATAAGTACATCCTTCAAGGTCCCTAGTCGTGGGTATATCGAGACGGGGCATCGATATGCCAGAGTAGACTAGCGTATACCTTCTCGACCCATACAGATGGGCGATGGATGATCCCATATCCATTGGTGTTTGACATCAGAGATGATATATGGGTGCTCAGTGGAGACTGGGTACACTGGACGGACTCGCCGAGATCTCCCAGATGGTATTATACCTCACGTCAGATGGCAGTTCTCTGGTGACACTGGTACAGGTTAGTCTGTGTAGGGTTCCTAGGCACTCTCAAGAGGTCTCACAAGGCAACAACCAAGCCAATTTCAAAAATTACGGTGCCGAGAAACCCTAATACGGATCGTTGGCTAGAAGTTTAGGCGACAAAGCAACTAGTTAACTACTTTAACTAAGAGTACGGAAATACAACCTTTGTAGATCCGGTCCTCCACCTCCACGGCTCCGTGATGAAGTCCTCTCCGCTGTCCAAATGAAATCCCGGGCTCTAGCGTCGGCTTCATCGGAGAAAGAGCGGGCTAGGTCATCGACGACGTGCCGAAGATGATCTACGTCGAGGCATCACTAGATCAAGCTCCACCTTCATCAAGCCTTGAAAACTTGTGAAGGAAACACACTCTACTACTTGGCAAGAGGTAGAGGATGAAGAAATAGGAAGTGGGTTCACTTTAGAATTGGATTTCTCACTCTTTTTCATCAATCACCATTGATGAAGTGAAGCTTTCTTCATGAAGGAAGATGAAGAAGAAGAAGCTAATATTATGATGAGTTAATTAATATTGAAAAGAAAATCAATACTTATCATATAATGAACCATGGTCAAGTGTAGAGAGCTAACTATAGTTAAATGAATGGTTAGGGTTAATGAGATGAAGACAAAAGGGTTTCTTTGGTCAAAGCTTCATGAAGCTTCAACAAGCTTCATGAAAGAAACCCTTTTGTTTTTCTTTTCTCTTTTCATTTCTTTTAATCCAACTTAAAAGATAAATGAAAGAATAAATGAAAACCCTAACCATTAACTAACCATGGTATAATCTTTACACTTGACCAAGTTAACATGTACCATCAAACATGATACAATCAAGTGCACAAAATATATCACATATACAATGTGCACATCCGAGTGAGAAAATCCATCATAAGTGAACCGATACTAGTTAATGCAAAGTAGTATATCAAATATATAATTATGCATTAAATCATTAAATCAACACTTGATTTAACGATCCGGTCATATCACATATAACCGACTAATATCCAATGTATGGGCTTATCGAATCAACCCTCGATTCGATAACTAGGTTATATCGCATATAACCATTCGATACATTCATCGCGAGAATAGAATACGGTATCACATACACGCATTATTCTCGGTCCCGCACATATCTCATATGCGCTCCTATTTCGTTTCGCTTGAGCCAGGAAACCTCTGTGTAGGACTCTAAAGACTCGTCAATACGCCGGCAGCAGGTGATGATCATATCAAACACCCACAAGCCGCAAGCGGTCTGCTAAGCGTAACGGCCACCCGGGTATTGAGCGATCAGAAGATCGACGAGCAAGCCCGCTCACACTCCAGTGAATCCAACCAGTAACACTACCGTACAGTCCGGTCTGATCGTCTGATATGTCGCATATCTCGCCAAGGGGTGGTAAATGTCAGACCCCAATAGCTCGATAAGTCGTGTCGATATGAGGTCTATAACAATTCGAGATACTACTGGTAACACTTACCAGTAAATCGCAGCAACCCTGGCCAGGGATTTCCGGTTATAGCCAATCGAACACAGCGCAACATCAACTCCCTATACCGGGAGAGACGAATCCCCTCCTATCGCTCATTGCCTTCATGTGATTCGGGACTGTACCCAAAAACAACCGTTTTGCATGCCCTCTTGGACATGGTAAGATGGAAATCAAAGCACAGTGGGAACCACACAAGACTCTATGACGATCTCGGGTCAACAGACTACTCTGTACCAGTGTCACCAGAGAACTGCTATCTGACGTAAGGTATAATACCATCTGGGAGTTCTCGGCGAGTCCGTCCAGTGTACCCAGTTTCCACTGAGCACCCGTATATCATCTCTGATATCAAACACCAATGGATATGGGATCATCCATCGCCCATCTGTATGGGTCGAGAAGGTATACGCTAGTCTACTCTGGTATATCGATGCCCCGTCTCGATACACCCACGACTAGGGACTTTGAAGGATGTACTTATGGACTACCATGTCCCCACTAGTATGATCCGCATCATAGTCCAGGTAGTCAAGTACATATCCTAAGGGCTTTACCAACATGTAACAGGGAGACAATCAGTGTACATGTTAAGGTAATGATCAACCAGATAGCATATTATCTTGTCGAGCAAGAAAGTCCTCCCTATATATGTCCCAGCATCCCCTACAATATACATCTATGTATATTAATGGCCTCTAAGGCATACATATAACAAACAATCTCCCACTTGCACTAGGGCCATCTGATAGCAGTGGTTGTAGTATCTCATACTCAACCATCCCATAAAAATCTCTCTCTGGGAACAAGCCTTAGTGAGTGGATCTGCCGTGTTGTCCTCTGAGTCTACTCTCCAAACCTTGATCCCTTAGAGATCAACCATCTCCACGATCAGGTGACACTGCCTTAGAATATGTCTGGATCACTGATGGGACGGACGTTCCTTGGCATAAGCCACAACTCCATTGTCACACAATGGAAGGAACTAAGTTCATCTCATGAACAAATATACACCCAGACTGCCTCTTTGGTAGCATCTTTAGTAGCGATGTATCCTGCCTTTATCGTCTAGTATGCCACGGTATCTAGCTTGGAACTCTTCCAACATACCGTCCCTTTACTGAGGGTAAAGACAATGCCTGTGACTGACTTTCAGTCGTAGTTATCACCCTGGAACCCTTCCAGTGATTCTCCTCAGGATCGGTTGATACCATCTCACTACAACTAGTGAGAATCCTAACATCCATTTAGATCTATCTCATAGATCCAAAATCCAGGATTTAGGAGGTATCATTTTTGATCCATATGGAGAATCATTGTGATAAGCGGAGATTGACCGAGCGCAGCATAGGAAACTCCTTCCCTATCAAGAGTATGTCATCCACGTACTCTACGAGGATCATCTCCATACTCCCTACTACCTTTTTGTATATACAAGGTTCATCTACCATTTTGATGATGTCAAACTCTTTGACTAAATCATCAAAACAGATGTTCCAACTCCGCGATACCTGCTTTATCCTATAAAGTATCTTGTACACGTTTCCGCTGCTCCCACTGTCTACGAAGCCCTCTGGCTGTGTACTTATAGACGTCCTCTTCTAAAACATCATTTAGAAAAGCAGTCATGGCACCCAACCGCCAGATATCGTAGTTATGGTATGTAGCCGTGGCAAGTAGGATCTGGATGGACTTAAGCATAGCCACTTGAAAAGGTTTCATCATTATCCACGCCTGGTCGATGATGAAAAGCTTTAAGAAGTCTAGCTTTGAAAGTCTCAACTTTTCGATGTACACCAAGTAATCTTCTCAAGATATACTTGCTCCTGATGGGGATTTAACCCTTCAGATATAGCAACCAAAGTCCATACTTTGTTGGTGTATAAGGATTCCATCTCAGATCGCTAAGCATCCAGCCATTCTTACAGAGTCTCACTCCTAATGGCCAGCTCGAAACTAGTTGGGTCATCATCTTATGATGCAATCCTCGCTCCCACTGTCATAGAGAAACCGAAGTATCTCTCAGGTGGGCGAGGAACCCTACTAGATCGGCGGAGAGGCTGAGGTTCGTTGGTTACTATTGAATCCTTCGGTTCTACCAAATCATCTACTGTAGTTTGCATAGCTGGAACCTTTCCAGTTCTACATAACTGACCTTGCCTCGAGTTTGTCCGGATTTTGCTTTTAGACATAGGCCGGACAACCCCAAATCTTAACTAACTTAAGATATGGGCTCTTCCCTTTCCATATCACATATGAAGCGGTAGGCAACTGATTTGATTTGAACCCTATTCAATAGGTATGCAGCTTCTCAAGTGCATAACTTCCAAAAAGGAAATAGGTAACTCAGTAGTACTCATCATAGAGCACACCTTATCATATAGGGTGTGATTGCTCCGCCCTGATATACCATCGTGCTATGGTGTATATAGAGGAGTAATGCTGAGAGAGAATCTCATTCTCCTTTAGAATAGTCCAGTATTTCCGTGCTCAAGTATTCTCCTCCTTGATCTCATCATAGGACATAATACTTATACCCGTATTCTGGTTATCTACTTCTCGCTTATATTCTGTGAATATCTCAAAAGGTTCGGACTTGTGTTTCAACAGGAACATAGGTCTGAATCTCGAAAGATCATCAGAGAATGTAATGAAGTATAAAGAACCAGTCCTGGCATGTGTAGACAGGAGACCTTACATACATCATCATGTATCAGTCCCAAGAGTTCATTAACTCTTTCTCTGTTTCCAATAAACAGAGCTGGTGTCATTATATCTTTGTGACATGACTAGCGAGTTTCACAAGATGTAAATTCAAACTAATTTAAATATGCATCTTTGTGTAACTCTAGCTAGTCGGGTCACATTGATCTGACCTAGTCTACAATATCTAAAGAAGGAATCGTTTATTCTGAACTCTTCCTCTTGTGTGTGTTCAGTATACTAAAGAACTGTAGTTTGATTTAGAACATCAACGCTTTTAGATAACGTGCCTGATCCGATCAACTTTTGATATAGGAAATGTTCAAAATATTATCCGATAATACAAAATTTTATCGTTTCTTTACTAATAAAGAGACTGATATGATTTTGTATATCAGGTTCGGTATCTAATAACATTCGTTCAGAATCAATGTATTTAGAATACAGGGTGACAGTGACCAACAGACTTGGCTGCAACACTTGCCCCGTTTTCTGCCTCATGAAACTTTATCACCCGTTCTCAGTTCTCTACCTGTCTGTATCCCTATGTAACAGATTACATATCTGGGATCTTGATCTGGTATCACATACACAGGACGTAGAGGATACTGAGAAACAGTTCTCTGTTATGAACACACCCGAAGATGATGCATCAGCATGCACTCTCTTCGTTTGGGCAGCACGGGAATTCTGGTAATCCCCAATTTCCTGCTCTGTCTTATAACAATTATAAGTTGGAGCGGGACCAACGTTCCCCAGCTTCGGATAACAAGCGAGTTCGGTCAATAATCCGTATTATTATCTTGATTAAGGCATGATATGGTCGCTACCTGGAGAGAGAGAGAAGAAAACACTCAGCGTGCGCTCGTGCAAGAATAGATTGGTTTTTATTTTATCTAATTAGGATGGCTCCCACTGCTTTTTATCAAATCTTCCTTCAAACACTAAAAGGAAAGACTAGCCGGGATTAATTACACACTACAAGTTCGCCAATCTTTCAGCCAAGCCAGTGTCGGTACTTTGAGGGAGGTCCCCCGTGCTTTCGCACGAACCTAATTAATGTAAACCTCGTTTTCCCAGAGGCGTAACCCCGTTGACACCTTTCTAGACACCTACTTGATCGGCTAATTGTAATGTATAAAACTCTCCCAGGAGTAACTCTTACTCGCAGCGGGTATCGGGATCCAACTATCTCATAGAAGGTATGCAATCTCATTGAAAATTTCAACACTTGAAATTCCCGATAATATTTTGCCTCTAGCGTGCTATGACCTTGACGCAGGCCAACAAACCATAGTGCGCTAGTCAAGTTCAACCCGTCATTTCCTGATTGAATTAAACCCACCCGCACGACCCTTGACGCAGGCCAACAAAGTCGCACGACTACCCTAATCCAATCTGCATCATATGCATAAGCAGATAAATACTAGTTAGTTACCGCACACTACGCCTTGACGCAGGCCAACAAACGTAGCACGAATACTAACTAGCACTTATTTGAAATGACGGAGGGCTACGACAGGTTTTTCTGAAAACCTATTGCGTAATGAACTTGATATCGTTGTAGAATCAAATGATTTTAAAATGGAGTGCTTTTGAGGCTTTTCTAGTTTTGCTAAAGGAGTCACTCCCGGTGAAGGGATCGTCGGTCCTTTCCTCTTCGAATGAGGTGGGGGATATATCATATATATCACTGTGCAAAGCAGAACTCTTAAAAGCAATTAAAAGACAAACCGAGTATGTAGCATCTGCCAGTTATTGCTAAAGGAGTCACTCCCGGTGAAGGGATCTCGGTCCTTTCCTCATCGAATAAGGTGCAGGATATATCACATATACCGCTGTGCAAAGCAAGAACTGTAGCTACCTGTTTTATTTTGAAATTCGATTCTACAACATCTTAGGTTTCTTTTATTTCATTAATCACATTAATGAAGTCCCATCATTTAAGTACCTAAACATCACAGATAAATACGACGTACACTTATGCCATCCGCATTCGCCTCGATGTCCACTCGTGCACCGTTAGGTTAGGTAACTAATGGCAGAGCGGGGCAGGGCTAGCGCGGGTGTAAAACATAAGTAACGTCTATATAATATATCATATATACTATATAAAGTATCGATCACAGAACATATCACATGATCACATCACAGATATCGCAGCAGAAGAAACATATGAAATATTGGATATACTAGGACGTCCGTGTTTTCAATACGAGCCAGTATAAAACACGGATTCCACGGTCGCGATGAATAGCCAAACCCACACCCCTAGACCCCTACGAGAGCGGCAAGCAACCCTACCAATTCTAGAGTTAGGAGACCCGGACTCGACTCCTCGAGTTGGTCTCCCACTGGACTCCAGAACCCGGTTACTTGTGCCCTCCTCCTTAGGTCTATCCTAGTGCGGAAAAGAAAATAATATACAAAGGGTGACATCTTCCGCAACCTGGAAGTGCCCCAATAAAAGAATATTACATACAAGTTTTTACATGAATGAAAATGAAAAACACTCATCTCACATAAAAACCCCCCGGCTATTCAAACACGCCGATCCAATATAACATATCCAGCAACACATAACATCACATGTCATCAATGTAAGTAAGTATGCCCATCCCAATTGTCGTTGACATATAGCAACGAAATCGGCGATATCACATATTACACTTACGGTCACAGAAAAGAAAGTGTAAAACTACAACAGTTGGAATCCGCAACCACCTCAGACATCGCATGCCTGACCAAATGAATTACTTAGACATCACATGCCTAACAATTATAAACCCCGCATTTTAGTCTCAAAATCGAAAACACTTTTCAATATCAAGTTGGGTAATTCAACAAGATTCCCGACATCCTGATCGAATACTCGTCGCAAACTTTAGTAGGCAGTCGCACCCCCGATACCGTCGACGAAGTGCACTAAGGCGGAACACCGCTGCCGCAAGCACCCGAACGGATGCTTTTGGCGACGGGGTTCTCCTACAGTCACTTGGTCGGGGCTATGGAGTGAGGCTGTCTATTAAGTTTACCCGGCGAGTATCCGTGTACGCTACGTGATTGCGACGGACTTTTGATCACATCAAAATTTTGTGGCAACCGATCAAGTGAGACTAAACTGCTATGTTTATAACATTCATTCAGTTATCTCATAACTTCTTGTGAATTCCAATTATTATATCACATTCCGGATAAATAGAAAATGTTAAACTTTCCGATCGAACATTCAAACACCCAAGTTTTCCCGATACAGATCAACACATGAAACAAGTCTAAAAACATTCAGTTCGTGCCTTAGTACCAACGGTCCAGCCGTAGAAGGGTCAAGCCAACGCCTCACATGTGGCACGCCGTACTGCCCCAAACCCTAAGGTTCAAAGGGCAGTTCAAGACGGTCACATAATCGAGTTAAGGTTTGTTGTCTTCTAGAGGGTCCATCGCGTTACTTACACTACTTAGAACGTCTTTAAACCACGGAAAAATCCAACACTTGGAAATTTCCCGACAAGGGAAAAATTGGGTATTTATATCCGGTCGAACTTTTTAACATATTCTAAAATTTATCCGGAAAGCCACATAGACAAAATCTGATACTCCGATCGAAACACCGAATCCTCAAAACAACCCCAGAAAATCCAACTCTAGAATAATTATTAAAAATTCCCAGGAAAACCAGAACCACAAAATAAGAGTTACTGTGCAAATCAAATGGGGAAAAGAGACCATTAGGTCGCGGAACCGCCGCACGAGGCATACTCGTGCCGCGGAACCGCGGCTGTTTAATGGAATTAGGTCATCAAACTTCACCGTAACTCTTAGATATCCCTGCTGGTTTTTCTGCATATTTTTAATCTGGAAAAAACCCAGTTTTTAGAAAAAGTCCAGAGAGCATTTTTTGAGTTGGGGTTTCGGGTCGATCGGACTTCAAACTCCGTCTAGACTTCGCCTAAGGCTCTAGCTAGGCTCTGATACCACTGTAGGGTTCCTAGGCACTCTCAAGAGGTCTCACAAGGCAACAACCATGCCAATTTCAAAAATTACGGTGCCGAGAAACCCTAATATGGATCGTTGGCTAGAAGTTTAGGCGACAAAGCAACTAGTTAACTACTTTAATTAAGAGTACGGAAATACAACCTTTGTAGATCCGGTCCTCCACCTTCACGGCTCCGTGATGAAGTCCTCTCCGCTGTCCAAATGAAATCCCGGGCTCTAGCATCGGCTTCATCGGAGAAAGAGCGGGCTAGGTCATCGACGACGTGCCGAAGATGATCTACGTCGAGGCATCACTAGATCAAGCTCCACCTTCATCAAGCCTTGAAAACTTGTGAAGGAAACACACTCTACTACTTGGCAAGAGGTAGAGGATGAAGAAATAGGAAGTGGGTTCACTTTAGAATTGGATTTCTCACTCTTTTTCATCAATCACCATTGATGAAGTGAAGCTTTCTTCATGAAGGAAGATGAAGAAGAAGAAGCTAATATTATGATGAGTTAATTAATATTGAAAAGAAAATAAATACTTATCATATAATGAACCATGGTCAAGTGTAGAGAGCTAACTATAGTTAAATGAATGGTTAGGGTTAATGAGATGAAGACAAAAGGGTTTCTTTGGTCAAAGCTTCATGAAGTTTCAACAAGCTTCATGAAAGAAACCCTTTTGTTTTTCTTTTCTCTTTTCATTTCTTTTAATCCAAATTAAAAGATAAATGAAAGAATAAATGAAAACCCTAACCATTAACTAACCATGGTATAATCTTTACACTTGACCAAGTTAACATGTATCATCAAACATGATACAATCAAGTGCACAAAATATATCACATATACAATGTGCACATCCGAGTGAGAAAATCCATCTTAAGTGAACCGATACTAGTTAATGCAAAGTAGTATATCAAATATATAATTATGCATTAAATCATTAAATCAACACTTGATTTAACGATCCGGTCATATCACATATAACCGACTAATATCCAATGTATCGGCTTATCGAATCAACCCTCGATTCGATAACTAGGTTATATCGCATATAACCATTCGATACATTCATCGCGAGAATAGAATACGGTATCACATACACGCATTATTCTCGGTCCCGCACATATCTCATATGCGCTCCTATTTCATTTCGCTTGAGCCAGGAAACCTCTGTGTAGGACTCTAAAGACTCGTCAATACGCCGGCAGCAGGTGATGATCATATCAAACACCCACAAGACGCAAGTGGTCTGCTAAACGTAACGGCCACCCGGGTATAGAGCGATCAGAAGATCGACGAGCAAGCCCGCTCACACTCCAGTGAATCCAACCAGTAACACTACCGTACAGTCCGGTCTGATCGTCTGATATGTCGCATATCTCGCCTAGGGGTGGTAAACGTCAGACCCCAATAGCTCGATAAGTCGTGTCGATATGAGCTCTATAACAATTCGAGATACTACTGGTAACACTTACCAGTAAATCTCAGCAACCCTGGCCAGAGATTTCCGGTTATAGCCAATCGAACACAGCGCAACATCAACTCCCTATACTGGGAGAGACGAATCCCCTCCTATCGCTCATTGCCTCCATGTGATTCGGGACTGTACCCAAAAACCACCGTTTTGCATGCCCTCTTGGACGTGGTAAGATGGAAATCAAAGCACAGTGGGAACCACACAAGACTCTATGACGATCTCGGGTCAACAGACTACTCTGTACCAGTGTCACCAGAGAACTGCCATCTGACGTAAGGTATAATACCATCTGGGAGTTCTCGGCGAGTCCGTCCAGTGTACCCAGTCTCCACTGAGCACCCGTATATCATCTCTGATGTCAAACACCAATGGATATGGGATCATCCATCGCCCATCTGTATGGGTCGAGAAGGTATATGCTAGTCTACTCTGGTATATCGATGCCCCGTCTCGATACACCCACGACTAGGGACTTTGAAGGATGTACTTATGGACTACCATGTCCCCACTAGTATGATCCGCATCATAGTCCAGGTAGTCAAGTACATATCCTAAGGGCTTTACCAACATGTAACAGGGAGACAATCAGTGTACACGTTAAGGTAAAGATCAACCAGATAGCATACTATCATGTCGAGCAAGAAAGTCCTCCCTATATATGTCCCAGCATCCACTACAATATACATCCTATGTATAGTAATGGCCTCTAGGGCATACATATAACTAACCGTCTGTAGACCCGAGATCGTCATAGAGTCTTGTGTGATTCCCACTGTGCTTTGATTTCCACCTTACCACGTCCAAGAGGGCGTGCAAAACGGTGGTTTTTGGGTACAGTCCCGAATCACATGGAGGCAATGAGCGATAGGAGGGGATTCGTCTCTCCCGGTATAGGGGGTTGATGTTGCGCTGTGTTCGATTGGCTATAACCGGAAATCCCTGGCCAGGGTTGCTGAAATTTACTGGTAAGTGTTACCAGTAGTTTCTCGAACTATTATAGACCTCATATCGACACGACTTATCGAGCTATTAGGGTCTGACGTTTACCACCCCTAGGCGAGATATGCGACATATCAGACGATGAGACCGGACTGTACGGTAAATGTTACTGGTTGGATTCACAGGAGTGTGAGCGGGCTTGCTCGTCGATCTTCTGATCGCTCAATACCCGGGTGGCCGTTACGTTTAGCAGACCGCTTGCGGCTTGTGTGTGTTTGATATGATCATCACCTGCTGCCTGCGTATTGACGAGTCTTTAGAGTCCTACACAGAGGTTTCCTGGCTCAAGCGAAACGAAATAGGAGCGCATATGAGATATGTGCAGGACCGAGGATAATGCATGTATGTGATACCGTATTCCATTCTCGCAATGAATGTATCGATTGGTTGTATGCGATATAACCTAGTTATCGAATCGAGGATTGATTCGATAAGCCGATACATTGGATATTAGTCGGTTATATGCGATATGACCGGATCGTTAAATCAAGTATTGATTTAATGATTTAATGCATAATTATATATTTGATATATTACTTTGCATTAACTAGTATTGGTTCACTTAAATTGGATTTTCTCACTTGATGTACACAACTTGTATATGTGATATACTTTTGTGCACTTGTTTGTATCATGTTTGATGATACATGTATACTTGGGTTTGTGTAAAGAATTAAACCATGGTTATGTTAATGGTTAGGGTTTTGATTTACTTACTTATTCATTTATTTATTTATTCATTAATTCATTTTGGGCAAAAATGAAATGGTGGCTTAGTTTGTTTTGTTGTTGAAGCTTCATGAAGGTTTGACTAAGTGACCATTTTGTCTTCATGTCCTAACCCTAACCATTCAACTAAACCCTAGTTAATTCTCTACACTAAACCATGGTTGAGATTATGATAAGTATCATTTTGTTTTCTATTTTAAAAGGATACTAATCATATTCTTTCTTCTTCTTCTTCTTCTTGAACAAAGAAGAAAGCTTGCTACCAACAATGGCAACTTGAGAAAAAGAGTGAGAAATCCAATTCTAAAGTGAACCCACTTCCTATTTCTTCATCCTCTACCACTTGCCAAGAAGTATAGGGTGTTTTCTTCACAAGTTTCATAACATGGTTAAGTTGGAGCTTGATCTTGTGTTGCCTCGACGTAGATCATCTTTGGCATCGAAGTCGACGACCTAGCCCGCCCATTTCTCCGATGAAGCCGACGCTAGAGCCCGGGATCTGATCATCGCAGCGAGGGGACTTCATCGCGGAACTATGGAGGTGGAGGACCGGATCTACAAATGTTGTATTTCCGTTCATTTAGTTAAGTTGTTAACTAGTTGCTTGTTTCGCCTATTTTCTAGTCAACGATCCGTATTAGGATTTCTCGGCGCTTGTAAAATTTGAAATTGGCATGGTTGATGCCTTGTGAGACCTCATTAGCGTGCCTAGGAACCCTACACAAAGAACATATCCAGGCATATGTAGACATGGGACTATCATACATCATCATGTATCAATCCCAAGAGTTCACTAACTCTTTCTCTGTTTCCAATAAACAGAGCTGTGGTCATCTTATCTTTGTGACATGATTGGCAAGTTTTACAAGATGTAAATCCAAACTAATTTAAATATACATCTTTATGTAACTTCAGCTAGTAGGGTCGCATTGATATGTCCTAGTCTACAATGCCTCAAGAAGGATTCGTTCATTTCTGAACTCTTCCTCTTGTGTGTGTTCTGTACGTTAAGAACTGTGGTTTAATTTAGAACGTCTATGTTTTTAGATAACGTGCCTGAACTGATCAACTCTTGATATAGGAAATGTTCAAAACATTATCCAACAATACAAAATTATATCCTTCTTTTCTAAATAAAGAGACTGATATGATGTTGTATATCAGGTTCGATATCTAATAACATTCGTTCAGAATCAATGTATTCTAGTAATACAGGGTGATAACAGCTAACAGACTTGGCTGCAACACTTGCATCATTTCCAACTCTTGAAACTTATCACCCGTTCTCAGTTCTCTACCTCTCTGTAGCCCATGTAACAAATTACATTTGTGGGATCCTGATCCTGTATCTCATACCCAGGATGTATAGGATACTGAGAAACAGTTCTCGGTAATGAACACACCCGAAGAAGATGCATCAGCATGTACTTTCTTCATTTGGGCGGCACGGGAATTCTGGTAATCCCCAATATCCTACTCAATCTTATAACAATTATAAGTTGGAGCGGGACCAACGTTCTCTAGCGTAGTATAAAAAGCGGGTTCGGTCAATACATCCGTATTTTTTTATCTTGATTAAGGCGTGGCATAGTCGCAACCAGGAGAGAGAAAGAAGAAAACACCCAGCGTATGCTCCTGCAAGATTAGATTAGTTATTAATATATCTAATCAGGATGTCTCCCACTGTTTTAGTCAAATCTTCCTTCAAACCCTAAAAGGAAAGACTAGCCGGGATTAATTACACTCTACAAGTTCGCCAATCATTCAGCCAGGCCAGTGCCGGTACTTTGAGGGAGGTTCCCCGTGCTTTCGCACGGACCTAATTAAAGTAAACCTCGTTTTCCCAGAGGCATAACCCCGTTGACACCTTTTTAGACACCTACTTGATCGGCTAATTGTAATGTGTAAAACTCTCCCAGGAGTAACTCTTACACACAGCGGGTATCGGGATCCAACTATCTCATAGGAGGTATGCAATCTCATTGCAAATTTCAACACTTGAAATTCCCAATAATATTTTACCCCTAGTGTTCTATGACCTTGACAGAGGTCAATAAACCATAGGCTGCTAGTCAAGTTCTACCCGTCATTTCCTGATTGAATTAAACCCATCCAAACGACCCTTGACGGAGGTCAACAAGGCCGCACGACTACCATAAAACAATCGCATCATATACAGCAGATAAATACTAGTCAGCTACCGCACACTACGCCTTGACGGAGGTCAACAAACGTAGCATAAATACTAAGTAT
The DNA here is from genome assembly GCA_030015575.1 of Agapanthus africanus. Lineage (NCBI taxonomy): Eukaryota > Viridiplantae > Streptophyta > Magnoliopsida > Asparagales > Amaryllidaceae > Agapanthus > Agapanthus africanus. Next base: position 354,767,072 of record CM057341.1, on the reverse strand, counting down.
GACTTATCTGAAATGACGGAGGGCTACGACAGGTTTTTAAGAAAACCTTTTGCGTAATGAACTTGATATCGTTGTAGAATCGAGTGATTTTAAATGGAATGTTTTTGAGGCTTTTTCTAGTTTTGCCAAAAAGCTCACTCCCGGTGAAGGGATCTTGGCTCTTTCCTCATCGAATAAGGTGCAGGATATTTCACAAATATCACTATACAAAGCAAAAACTATAAGAACAATCAAAAGACAAACCGAGTTTATAGCATCTGCTAGTTTCGCTAAAGAGGTCACCCCGGTGAAGGGATCTCGGCTCTTTCCTTATTGAATAAGGTGCTGGATATTCTACAAGGAATACCGCTATGCAAAGCAAGAACTAGAGCTACCAGTTTTTGAGACAAGTTTCTACAACATCTTTAGGTTTCTTTTACTTTCATTAATCTCATTAATGAAGTCCCATTTTATTATGCTTTACAAGCATCACATTTGAAACGAAATCAGCAATATAACATATATATCATATATATAATATAAATATTCGTCTCAGGCAGTAATATGATCTCATCACAGAACATTGCAGCAGAAGATAACATATGAAATATTGGATATACTAGGATTTTCGTGTTTTATGCGAGCCTGTATAAAACGCGGATTCCACGGTCGCGATGAATAGCCAAACCTACATTCCTAGACCCCTACGAAAGCGGCAAGCAATCCTACCAATTCTAGAGTTAGGACACCCAGTCTCGACTCCTCGAGATGGTCTCCCACTGGACCCTAGAACCCGGTTACTTGTGCTCCCCGCCTTGGGTCTATCCTAATACGGAAAAGTAAATAATATACAATGGTGACATCATCCTCAACCCGGAAGTGCCTAATAAAAGAATATTATATACAATGAATTTTACATGAATGAAATTGAAAAACTCTCATCTCACATAAAAACCCCAGCTATTCAAAACACGACGATCCAATATAACATATCACAGCAACACATAACATCACATGTCATCAACGTAAGTAAATATGCGTATCCCAATTGTCGTTGATGTATAGCAACGAAACCGGCGATACACCACATATTACACTTGCGGCTGCAGAAAAAAAAGTGTAAAACTACAACAGTTGGAATCCGCAACCTTTTTAGACATCTCAGGCCTAACCAAATGAATTCCTTAGACATCGCATGCCTAACAATTATAAACCCCGCATTTTAGTCTCGATCTCGAAAACACTTTTCAATATCTAGTCGGGCAATTCAACAAGATTCCCGACATTCTGATCGAATGCTCGTCGGAAACTTCAGTAAACGGCCGCACCCCCAATGCCGTCGACGAAGTGCACTAAGGCGGAACACCGCTGTCATGAGCAACCGAACGGATGCTTTTCGCGACGGGGTTCTCCTACAGTCACTTGGTCGGGGCTATGGGACGTGGCTATCTATTAAGTTTACCCGGCGAGTATCCACGTACGCTAAGTGATTGCGACGGACTTTTGATCACATCAAAATCCCGTGGCAACCGATCAAATGAGACTAAACTGCTAGATTTAAAACATTCAAATTAGTTATCTCATAACTACTTGTGGATTCCAAATATTGTATCACATTCCAGATAAATAGACAATGTTACACTTTCCAATCGAATATACAAACACCCAAAATTTCCCTTTTTGCTCAACACTTGAACTTAGTTTAAAAGCATCCATCACATGCCACAGTACCAATGGTCCAGCCGTAGAAGGGTCAAACCAACGCCTCACATGTGGAAACGCCGTACTACCCCAAACCCTAAGGTATATAGGCGGTTCAGACGGTCACATAATCAAGTTAAGGTTTGTTTTCTTCTAGAGGGTCCACCGCGTTACTTGCACGACTTTCTGAAAGTTTTAAACTTAGGAAAAATCCAACACTTGAAAGTTTTCCGACAGGGGAAAAAGTGAGTTATTGATATCCGTTCGAACCTTTTAACACGTTCTAAATGACCCGGAAAAAGTTAAACGAAGTTAAATTATCCAATCGAATCAACGAGTTCACAATATATCCCAGAAAGCTCAACACTTGAGTAGAACTAAAAATCCCAGAAGCATGAAAAATACCCAAGAATATACCCCTGAAGTATTAGCCCCTAACTCCCTAAGATGGCCGCAGCACCGTCGCCAAACGCATGGTTTGGCCGCGGTTCCACGGTCTCTTGGATGAGTTATGGCTTCATACTTCACAGTAATTCTTAGAATTCCCTACATGATTTTCTGAGTATTTTTAATATGAAAAATTGCAACTTTTGAATTTTTTTCCAGAAACTAGGATTTTTCGGGGTTTCGGAGTTCGGTCGGACTTCAAACTTCGCCTACACATTGCCTAATGCTCTAGCTTGGCTCTGATACCACTGTAGGGTTAGCTTAGCACCTTGGGAAGGTTATGGCAACCATCAATCATTCTACTTTAAAATTTTTTGGGGTGCTAAACAAACACTAACCAAGATCTTAACTAGAGTATTAGGAATAACAAAGCATGTAAACAACTTTACATCTAAGAGTTAGGGATTACAACCTTTGTAGTCCATTCCTTCACTTCTTTAGCTCTGTGTTGAGGTCCCTTCACCGTGATCATCATATACCCAGACTCTAGAGAGGCTCCATGAAGAGAAAGATGCAAGCTTACTTCCAATCTTCAACAACTAAGATGATCTACCTTGAGGAATCTCAAACCCAAGCTATTGCTTCACTAATCAAGTATTAGCAAAGCAAACACCCTAATCTAAGTGGCTAGAATAGAAGAGGATGATGAAGTAGGAATTTAGCTCTCATTTGTTTTCTTTATCTCACTCAAAATCATCACAAACCCAAAAGCTAGAAAGCTTTTCAAGAGGAAGAAGAAAAAGAAATCCATTTTTGATGGATAATGAATTAATAGTTATTATTACAAATCAACCATGGGTTAAGAATGAAGACTTAACCCTTGTAGAGAATGAACTAGAGTAAAGAGTTTGGGTTGGGTTAAGAAAATATCTACACAAAAATATCTATGCTTAAAACAAAAATAAAGCTTCTAGAAGCTTCATGAAAAAGCTAACCCAAATCAAACCCTAACTATGTTTAATCTCCACAAATCATGTTGCATTTATAATCATAACTTGTTACAATATTATATATCACATATATAATATATTTTGTAACAAAACAAAATATTGCAATTAACATATATCACATATATCAATGTATTATCCAAGTGAGAAAAAGAATCTTTAAGTGAGCTTGTATTAGTTAATGTAACTTAATATATCACATATATAATTATACATTAAATCATCGAATCAACACTTGATCCGATAATCCGGCTATATCACATATAACCGACTAATATAATCTGTATCAGTTCATTGAATAAACACTTGATCCGATGACCCAGCTATATCACATATACCCGGCCGATATCACATATCACGAGAATCTAATACGGTATCGCATACACATATTATTCTCGGTCCCGCACATATCACATATGTGCTTTACTCCATTTTGCCTGAGCCAGGAAACCTCTGTGTAGGACTCTAAAGAATCATCAATACGCCGGCAGTAGGTGATGATCATATCAAACACCGACAAGCTGCAAGCGGTCAACTAAACGTAACAGCCACCCAGGTATTGAGCGATCAGAAGATCAACAAGCAATCCTGTATATTCTCCTGTGAATCCAATCAGTAACACTACCGTACAGTCCGGTCTCTTCGTCTGATACGTCGCATATCTCGCCTAGGGGTGGTAAACGTCAGACCCCAGTAGCTTGATAAGTCGTGTCGATATGAGGTCCATAACAGTTCGAGAAACTACTGATAACACTTACCAGTAAATCTCAGCAACCCTAGCCAGGGATTTCCAGTTATAGCCAATCGAACACATCGCGACATCAACTCCCTATACCGGGATAGACGAAACCACTCATATCGCTCATTGCCTCCATGTGATTCGGGAATGTACCCAAAAGTTTACACGCCCTCTTAGACGCGGTATAATGGAAATCAAAGCACAGTGGGAATCATACAAGACTCTATGACGATCTCGGGACTACAGACTAACCTGTACCAGTGTCACCAGAGAACTGCCATCTGACGTGAGGTATAATACCATCTGGGAGTTCTCAGCGAGTCCGTCCAGTGTACCCAGTCTCCACTGAGCACCCGTATACCTTCTCTGATGTAAAACACCAATGGATATGTGATCATCCATCGCCCATCATATGGGTCAAGAAGCGCATACGCTAGTCTACTCTGGAGTATCGATGCCCTGTCTCGGTACTCCCATGACTAGGAACATTTGAACGATGTACTTAGCGACTACACTGTCTCCACTAGTATGATCTGCATCATAGTCCTGGTAGTCAAGTACTCATCCTAAGGGCTTTATCAACATGTAATATAGAGACAATCAGAGTACATGTTAAGATAAAGGACAACCCGATAGCATACTATCATGTCGAGCAAGAAAGTCCTCCTTATATATGCCAAAGCTTCTACTACAATGTACATCTGTATGTACAGTAATGGCCTCTAGGGCATACATATCACTAACAGAAAGCGCACTTCGAGAATTTGGCGAATAGCTAATGCTCTTTCAAAGTCTTCAATGCAATCCTCAAGTGCTGCTCGTGATCCTCTCAACTCTTAAAGTAGACCAAAATATCATCTTTGCAAACAATGATAAACTGGTTGAGGAACAGCTTGAAGATCCAATTCATCAGATCTATGAACACTGCTGGGGCATTATTGAGCCCGAACGACATCACCAGGAATTCATAATGCCCATAGCGTGTCCGAAAGGTACTCTTCAAGATGTCATTATTTTGGACTCGCAACTGATGATACCCGGACCGTAAATCAATTTTTGAGAAATAACCTGCTCCCTGTAGCTGATCGAACAAGTCGTCAATACGAGGTAATGGATACTTATCCTGCACCGTAACTCGATTCAGCTAATGATAATTGATACAATCTCATGCTGTCGTCTTTCTTCTTAACAAATAGGACATGAGATCCCCATGGCGATACACTTGGATGAACAAGTCCTCTATTGAGCAACTCTTGCAACTGACTTTTGAGCTCCTTGAGCTCCGTCTGGGCCATGCGATAGGGCGGTATAGAAATAGGCCTCGCATCGGGAATCAGGTCAATACAGAATTCAATATCGCGCTCTGGCGCCAACCCTGGCAACTTAGCAGGAAACACATCAGAAAACTCCCGCACAATCGGAACCTGGTCCAACGGGACCTTTGTAGCTCCAATATCCTGAATAAACGCTAAGAACCCATGACACCCGTTCCTCAAAAGCTGACTACCACTAAGTGCAAAAATCAGATTGGCAGGAGCGGCACTGCAATACCCCTGCACAAAAAAATTGGCTCACCAGGAAAAAAAATCTGATCGCATTCCCACGGCAATCAACGTATGCATGAAAAGCGGCTAGCCAATACATACTGAGAAGTACGTCAAATCTAATATATCGAGAAGAATCAAATCGACTAATGAATCTCTATCACCAATACGTATGGAACATGATTTGAATATGCGTCGGGCTACGAAAGAATCCCCACTGGAGTAACCACAACTAACGGTAAATCAAACAACGACGAATCTCAACCCATGGAAGGTGCGAGGTGTGTAGATACATATCAGTGTGTAGAACCGGAATCGAACAAAATATGTGCATTTAGAGAACATACGGGGCGAGTACCTGTAACTACTACATTGGATGCCTGGGCATCCTGGGGAATCAAAACAAAAACCCTAGCTTGACCCCTACCTGCATCCTGGTTTCCTGTGCCTTGGTTCCCTCGTCCCCTCTGAGTACGTCAAGCAAAACTACGGCCTCTCGGTGCAACTGCTTGGCGTAGAGTAGCAGCTGGTTGAGGAAGCAATGCCATTGAAGAAGAAGGTGGAGGGAGTAAAGCAGCCTACGGAACTAAAGTCCCTCCCTGGCGTCTACAATCTCTAGCGAAATATCCGGGACACCCGCAATAATTAGCCTTAAGTGCAAGTGGGAGATTGTTGGCTATAGTGCCTTCAATTCAATTATTGTAATCGCAGGCACGCGATTGTGATGATTGAGGGAGGACCTATACGGGTAGAACAGTCTTACTCAAAATGATAGTATGCTATCTGGTTTGTCTTTGTCATCATGTACATGCATTATGTGGTATTATAGATCACTATTACATGTTGATAGAGCCCATAGGATTCTTGCTTGACTACCAGCATTATGATGGCGATCATATACATGAGAGCGGGGTGGTCTATAAGAACATCCTTAAATGTCTCTAGTCGAGAGAGTATTAAGACTGGGCATCGATACTCTGGAGTAGACTAGTGTATACTTATCGAGACCCCAACGAGGGGTGGTAGCCGGTCACATAAGCCATTGGTGTTAATTAGTTACCTAAGATAGTATACAGGTGATCATTGGGTTATGAGTAAACTGGACGGACTCACCAGGAACATGCTAGTTGGTATTATACCTATTGTCAGATAGCAGTTCCCAGGTGACATGTGTACAGGTTAGTCTGTCGACCTGAGATCGTCATTTGTCTCGTGTGAGTCCTCACTGTGCTTTGATTACTACCCTACCACGGCTCAAAGGAGTCATGAAAATAGGTTTTAGTTGGATACGGTCCCGAGCCACATGGAGGCAGTGAGCGGATCGTCGGGGATTCGTCTCTCCCGACATTCGGGGTTGATATCACGCGGTGCACGAGTGGCCATCACCAGAAATCCTTGGCCAAGGTAGTTGAGAATTACTGATTTGGATCAGTAGTTTCTCAGTAGGTGATAGGCTTCATACCGACACGAAATATCTCGTTATTAGGGGTCTGACTTTATCCACCTCTCTAAACTCGATATACGATAATCTTAGACAAACAGATTGGACTGTATGGAGATTGTCATGGATAGGCTCAGTAAGGGTTCGGATGAGTTTGCTCGTCGGCCTTCCTTTCGCTCAATACCTGGGTAGCCGTTATGTACAGCTAGTGCTGCTGACGTGCTTGTGATTAAACCCACTGCTAGCATATTGACAAGTCTTTAGAGTCCCACACAGAGGGTTTCCCTGGTTCAGGAGAAACGATGTAGTAGCCGTATAGGATACGTGTAAGGTTCTGATCGATTGATTGTACTATGTACCCAGACTTTCGATCGGACAGTTGATAATACTAGCCGGCTCGGGATTGAGCCGGATTATTAAATCGGGTGTTGATTTAATAATTTACGTATATGTATATTCTAGTATTACGTTCTTTGTGTTATTCTATCTCTTCGGGTATTCGTATTTCGGTACGAATACAGGTATGTATATACAGTAGAGTGTAATCCGTATTTTTTACAGATAACATTATAGAAGGTGGACACATCATTTTGGATTTATCCATTTATCATAAATGGATAATGAGGTGGAAAAGGAAAAAAGGAGAGTATGGTGAGAACCATGCTTGAATAATGTTGACAAATAAATTGTTAATTTATTTGTGCTCACTATTCAAGTATGGTTGCATTTTAAAAATTGGAAAAATGAGTTTGATAAAACCAGACTTCATGGTGTGCTCTCTTTGATGGTTGGTTCATTATTTTTTTGAGATGAGAAAAACACTCTCACCATTAGCTTCACTCTCCTATTTCTTTTTTTGAGTTCCTCCACCTTCATCTTCAACTTCCTCTCTACAATCTCCTGTGTTGAGAATCAAGAGAGGAGGTGAGTTATAGATACACTTAGAACACTCCACTACATCATAGGCATTCTAGACTAGCCATCTAGAATCCCTAGTTGCTTCACTTGATCTTTTATGTGGAGCTAGAGCCATGAGCTACATCCCTCGGGTGGATCATCTTCGACGGAGAAAGACCGGCGGCCAAGCTTGAACCAAAGGACCTAAAGGAGCTAAGGGAGATGATGGAAGACCGAAGAACATGGTTCGTTCGGTATAACGCTCTATCACAGTAGTTAGACTCTTTTAGATTACTAGTTTAATGTTTGGATTCGATATTAGGTAATTGTTTCTAGCGCCAAGTTCTTTAAACGCCAAAATTTTTGTTCCTCAATCGGCCACGGTAGATGGCTAGGGCGCTAGGAACCCCAATAGTTTGAACGTTTAATAGAGCCATGGTAGGGTAGTAATCAAAGCACATTAGGAACTCATACAAGACAAATGACGATCTTGGATCAAAATACTAACATATACTCATGCCACCAGAGGACTGCTATCAGACGATAGGTATAATACCAACTAGCAAGTTCTCGGAAAGTCCTTCTAATATAACTCATACCCTAATGAGCACCTGTATACAATCTTTGGTGTCGTACGCCAGTGGATGTGAGACCGGCCACCTCCCCTCTCGGGAATAAGAAAAGTATACACTAGTATACTCCGGAGTATCGATGCCCTATCTCGATAATCCAATTACTAGGGACATTTAAGAATGTGCTAATGGACTACCCATGCCTCACTAGTATGATCACCATTATAACCCTGGTAGTCAAGCAAGAATCCTATGGGCTCTATCAACATGTAATCATGATACACAATACTACATAAGACATGTACATGATGATAAAGACAAACCAAATAACATACTATCATCTTGAGTAAGACTGTTGTATTTGTATAGGTCCTCCCTTAATTATCATAATTGCCTGCCTGCCAATAATTTCCTTGAAGGCACTATAGCCAATATTCTCCCACTTGCACTTAAGGCAAATTATTGGGGCATCACATACCCACAACTCGTGTTTTACTGAATACCCAACTTCTTTACTAATCAGCTTCGCAAACCGAGTTTGAGAAACAACCGTGTTTTAGAAACGCCTCAATGAGTGGATCTGCTACAATGTTTCTATCTTTATCTCTCTATATCTCAACTTCACGGATAACAACTATCTCCCGAAATGAGCGATACCTGCCTTAGAACTTGTCTGAATAGCTGATTGGACCAAGTTCACAAATGAACATCTTTATCCAACAAACTTCTTAGGCTGTATCCTACGTTGATCGTAATCAGCATCCAGCGCCATGTCCACCTCAGTATTCTACTTGGAACCTTTTGTTGACTATAGTGCCCTCAAGGCAATTATTATAATCGCAGGCGGGCGATTATGATGATTGAGGGAGGACCTGTACGGGTAAAACAGTCTTACTCGAGATGATAGTATGTATCTAGATCATCTCTATCATCATGTACATATATTATGTGGTATTACTTATCATTGTTACATGTTGATAGAGCCCATATGATTCTTGCTTGACTATCAGCATTATGACGGCGATCATATATATGGGAGCTGGGTGGTCTATAAGCAAATACTTAAATGTCCCTTGTTATGGGAATATCGAGACTGGGTATTGATATTCCAGAGTAGACTAGTGCATACATTTTTTTACCTTGATGAGGGGCAATAGCCGATCTCACAGCCATTGGTGTCAGATAGTCACCAAAGATAGTTTACAAGTGCTCACTGGAGGTGAGTATACTGGACGGACTCGCCAGGAACATTCTAGTTAGTATTATACCTATTGTCAGATAGTAGTTCTCAGGTGACATGAGTACAGATTAGTGTGTCGACTTGAGATCGTCATTTGTCTCATGTGAGTCCCCGCTTTGCTTTGCTTTGATACGAGCAGGGTCCCGATTAGGTATGTGTGCTAGCTACATGGACTTTAATCGGGAAGATGATAATACTAGACGTCTTAGGATTAAACCGAATTATTAAATACAGTTTTGATTTAATAATTTACATATATATATATATATATTTCGATATGTATATTCTAGTATTATGTTCATTGTATTTTTCTATTTCTTGGGTATCCATATTTTGATACGAATACGGGTATATATTTGCGGAGACGTATTCTTTTATTCATATAAAAATACTTCTAGAAGGAGGAAACCTCATTTCTAGGTTTTTCTTTATAAAGAAATTATGAAATGATGTGGAAAAGAGATATGGTAGGAGTATGGGCAAATGAATTTTTAATTCATTTGCATATACTATTCAAGCATGGTTGTAATTTTAAATTGTTGAAATTCTTTTAACAAAAGAAAAAGAAGCATGCTTGAATTTAAAACGATTTTTCATTCTACCATTTAGCTTCTATCTCTTCCATGGCTCCACCTTCTTCTTTTTCATTATTTTCTACCCTCTCATGAGTTGAGAATCATGAAGATAAAGAGAGAGAAAAAATACTAGAACACTGACACACATCACTAAGCATCCTAAATTAGCAACGTAGGATCTTTAGTTACTTCATTGATGAAGTTGAAACTTGAACTTGGTTCCCTAAGGTTGATCATCTTTAGCGAAGTAAGACCGACTTACAAGCACGAACCGGAGCTCTTGAGAGCATGCTAGAGTCCAACCCAATTGAAGCAAATGAAGACGCTACAAAGGTTGTGATTTTTATCTTTTTGTGCATGATAGTTTAGGTGTTTGGTTTAGATTCATGGGTTAGAGTTTCTAGTGCCATCAAAATTTTTGTTTTTCAATTCCACATTGGCTGCGGGTTAGCGGCGAGGGCACTAGGAACCAACAATGGTATCAGAGCCACCCAAACACCCTAAACTAGATAGATACGACTCCCGAATCCCGCCAGTTTTTGCCCCGCAAAAACTGCCGAAAAACCAGTGACTATTCCATGCTGATTTGACGTTTTCACTACCTCAGGCTGTCAGTTTGGACTGAGAAGCCATGGGAAAGTGCCAGGGGACCCCGAAGATCCCACAAGGGAGCGAAGGAGGGCCCACCCCCTGAGACCACCACATGGTGGCCTTTTGGGGAGTAAGGACCTAAGACCTGCCCATAGGGCTGGCTCAGGTCTGTCCAGCCCTGTAGGCCACGTTATGGTGGCCTCGGGGGTGGGTACCTCCTAGGATCCCTCCAAGTCATCATTAATTATATTCCCTCCTAGAAGTTTCGGATCAATCCAAACTCATTTCGAACTCTCGAAGTGGGTTTTAGCATGGAATTTTTGTCGGCTTTTAGCACACTTGATTTTCGGTGTTTTGGAAAATTGAAGTGTTAGCTATTAGTGTGCGGTATTCGATTGTCATAGGCTTAGTGATGGTTGCGTATATCAAAATGTTTGGTAAAACGCTGTCTAATTTCTATATGTATCGATTAGACAGGGTTACGGAATTGATACTCGCAAGTTTGCATATTCTGTGATGAATAGTGCTATGTTGTTATGGTTGTGTTGGATTATCGTGATGGATGGCCCGGAGTATACAGTATTAGATGTAATTCTCTGTGATGTAATGTATATTCATATTGCATGGTGAGCATCCGACATGTGGAATGCCGTCATTATGGCTTGTATATTATTCTTTTGGGGTGCATCCTGGTTGCGGACATAGTCACCGTTGTATATTCAGGTTTTCATTACATGCACTAGGATTACCCCGCGGCAGAGTGCTCGAGTAGCCGGGTACTAGAGGGCAACATGTCTCCATCTCATGGCGTTGAGACCGGGGTACCTTACTCTAGAATTGGTGGGCTATTTGCCCTACTTGTAGGGGGTATAGGTTTGACCCACGAAGGGGTACCCAAGTCACCGGATTTTGGAAATGCTGGATCGCTCACATACTTCATTAATTAGGGTTGCCTCATTTCTAGGATTGGTGGATGGCTTGCCGCACTCGTAACGGTCTAGGATCTGATACTACGAGCTATCCACACGACCGGAAAATTGCATTTCATATTTGGCTCTATTGAAATTTACTTTTCGTAGATTATGCATATTTCCATACTGTGTTTGCTTCAGCTGTCATGTTTCTGTGATATTACTTGATATCATGCGTGAGACGAATGTTGTTAGATATATTATATATTTAGTAGATGCTATATATGTTTTGCATCTGCACCACTCCTCTCCCCGCCCTGCCGTAAATTAAGTAACCTTACGGTGAAGAGACAAGACCTTGTGGCAAATGCGGATGGCATATATGTGTGAGTCTATTTTTGTTTCTTTCTAGCATGATATGTTTAATTGATGGGACTGCATTAATTTTGATTAATGCAAGGAAAAATAACCCTAAATGATGTTGTTGGAAATAATTTTTGAAAATTATAGGCGTTTACTTTTGCTTTCCGTCGAGATATTCAGTTAGGAATATCCTGCACCTCATTCGATGAAGAAAAAGCCTTGATCCCTTCACAGGAAGTGACCTTTTTGGCAAAAGTTTACGTGACTATAAAATACTCGGGTTTTTTTTTCAAAACCATAGATTTTCTATAAAACCACTCATTTTTAAAATGTGGAGCCTAAAACCAGTCCTTTTCAAAACTACTTGAGTTCCTTCAACAATATCAAGTTCATTACGTTAAAGGTTTTTCGCCAAAAACTAGCCGTAGCCCTCCGTCATTTCCTATGAGTAGTGATTAGTATTCGTGCTGCGTTTTTTGACTCAGTCAAGGTGTGGTGTGCGGTAGCTAAGTGTTGCTTGTTCGTTCCGTGTGTTGCGATTGGTTATGACAGTTGTATGGCCTGGGGGCTCATGCGGGTGGGTTCAATGCAATCAAGATAATGATGGGTTGAACTTGATTAGGACCATTTGATTTGTTGACTTCAGTCAAGGTCACTTGGGTCTTAGGGCGAAAAAACCATATCGGGAGTTTCAAACATATAGGAAACTTACCAAATATGCGCATACCTTCTGGAGTGTAGTGACTTGAGTGGATTCCATCAAGTAATCACGCGATGATAGTTAAGTCCCAATTTCCACTGATGAGTAGGTATTACTCCTCAGGAGATTTTCACTTCACAATTAGCTAACCTATTAGGTGTTTAGAAAGTGTTGACGAGGTTACACCTCTATGGAAACGAGGTTATTTAATTAGGTCCAAGCAAAAGAACGAGAGACCACCCTCGGAGTACTAACACTGGCATGGATTAACAGTTACCGAACTTATAAGGTGTATATGAACTCGACTAGTTCTCCTTTTAGGGTTTGAAGGATAATTCGAGGAAACAGTGGGAGCCATCCTGATTAGATGAAGTAATTAATCAATCTAATCTAGGTTAGAGTGCATGCTGAGTGTTTCTTTTCTCTCTCTATGGTTTGCGACCATGACTTACCTTAACTAAAACCCATGAACCAAGTTAACCGAACTTTCTTAAGCACTTCGGCTTTTAGATTGTTGATTGATCGTTAATTTTGATAAAAGAAATAAAAAGAAGTTTTTTTAGAAGTTTTAGGAACCGCAATCAACACAGCGTCGCGTGTAGCTTAGCTGTGGCGAATACGGGTCGTCCTCTGGGATTCGTGGAATTTTATAGTTCTTGCTTTAGATGGGTTGAAAGAAATAGAAAAGAGAAAATCAAGAAAATCAAGAAGATAGTTTTAAGAAAATCAAGAAAATAGTTTCAAGAAAATCAAGAAGATAGTTTCAAGATCTAATTGAATTATCAAGAAAATGGTTCATGATCTAATTGAATTATCAAGAAAATTTTATATGAAGAAGGCTTGTAGAATTTGATTGGATTTAGTAGCCCTGGATGACTAATAAAGATGACTCCTCTAATGTATTGATAGATTTAAAACTAGATTGATGGTGAGCAATGAGGATTAGGGTTCTTTAGAAGAAACTAGGGTTTCTCCTATATTGACCCTTGTCCTTTCATTGATCTCCATTCATATCTAGCCCTTAACAAGAAGATCATCAATCTTATCTCGTGGTCGAGATTATCAAGAAATTGATATCGCGACCGATAAGGATGTTGACAATTCTTTTGCTAAAGTTTATACACTTCATAAGAATTAAAAGGAGTCTAGAATTTTCTCACCCATTGATCTAACCTAATCCTATAAATCCTATCAACGAAGAATTACTCGTGCATCATGAAAATAAAAGAAAGCATAGAGAAAGAATTCATAATGCGAAAATTAAAAGAAAGCGAATTGATAAAACTGATGATCTACCTTTATTACTCAACTTCACAATACATGTTTTTGAGTTTAGATTACAAGAGGAAGAAGAATTGCTCTCGATCTCTACCTCAAAGAAGTAAATGATCCATCGATCTTCACGTCGCTTGATCACCTCGAGTCTTGGACCTATCTTGGATCTCTTGCTTGTTGATGGGGATTCGCTTCGTGTAAAAGACTTGATTGATTGATCGCTTGATTGATTTCTCGATGGATTTCTTGATCTTGGATCTCAAGATCGAAGATTCTTGATCTTGGATCTTAGATTCCCTTTTTGATATTGGATTTGATCTTAGATTTGATGTGGAGATTTTTATGTTTCTTTTCTTAATTTGATTTGAAGAGATTGGATCAAAATTGGATCCCTTGTAGATGTAGCCCTCGGTCCTTTTTATAGATCCAAATCCAGAAACAGAAAATCCTAACAAACTAAGTTTGTTGCAAAGAAGATTCCAGAAGAATCTTGAACCTTAACTCCTCTTCTTGATCGTGGAACCGCAGCAATTCGGCCACGGATCGGCCGCGACTCAGTGAGTTGTTGGCTTCAATCTTCTGCATTCTTCTTATATTGGTATTTAGGTCTTTATTTGATGTCTGGAACCTTCTTATCTTTTCTGAGTCTCTGCCAGTATTTGATTCTTCGACTTTCTTTACATTATCGGCAGATTCTTGATTCCGGATATCTGATCTGAGCTAAACTTGCACAATATCTCAATGAAGAATGTTAGTTATGTTTGAGATACAAAATATTATGCGTAAAATATTAAACATACAATTTCCTTCATAATATTGATTATCATATATAATGTTAGTTATATATATGCCCAAGAGGCCATTATTGTACATATGATGTATATTATAGTGGATGCTTGGATATATATAGATATGACTTTCTTGCACGACATGATAGTATGCTATTTGATTTCACTTTGTCTTAACATGTTGACTTATATTAGTTTATTGTCTTGCTCTCACATATTGATAAAGTCCTTAGGATATGTACTCGACTACTGGGACTACGATGAGATCATATTAGTAGGGCCACGGTAGTCTATGAGTACATCCTATAATTGTTCCTAGTCGAGGGTGTATCGAGACAGGGCATCGATACACCAGAGTAGACTAGCGTATACGCATCTTGACCCATATGATAGGCGATGGATGATCCTATAACCATCGGTGTTTGACATCAAAGATGGTGTACGGGTGCTCAGTGGAGACTGGGTACACTGAACGGACTCGCCGAGAACTCTCAGATTTTATTATAACTCACGTCAGATGGCAGTTCTCTGGTGACACTGGTACAGGTTAGTCTGTAGACACGAGATCATCATAGAGTCTTGTATGATTCCCACTGTGCTTTGATTTCCATCATACCACATCCAAGAGGGTGTGCAAAACGGTGGCTTTTGGGTACAATCCCGAATCACATGGAGGCAATGAGCGATATGAGGGGTTTCGTCTCTCCCGGTATAGGGAGTTGATGTTGTGCTGTGTTCGATTGGCTATAACTGGAAGTCCTTAGCCAGGGTGGATATAGAGTACTACTGGTAAGTGTTATTAGTAGGTTCTCGACCTATTATGAGCCACACATCGACACGACTTATCGGTTACTGGGGTCTGACGTATACCACCCCTAGACTAGATATGCGACATATCCGACGAAGAGACCGGATTGTACGGTAGTGTTACTGATTGGATTAACAGGAGAATGTACAGTCTCACTTGTTGATCTTCTGATCGCTCAATACCTAGGTGGCTGTTACGTTTAGCTGACCGCTTGCAGGTTGTTGGTGTTTGATGTGATCATTACCCACTGCCGGTGTATTGACGATTCTTTAGAGTCCTACACAGAGATTTCTTGAATCAGGAAAAACGTAGTAGGAGCACATATGTTATATGTGCGGGATCGAGAATATTACGATATGAGATACCGTATTCTATTCTCGCGATATATGATATCGGCCAGGTATATGTGATATAGCCGGGTCATCGGATCAAGTGTTGATTCGATGAATCGGTACAGATTATATTAGTCGGTTATTTAAGAAATAGCCGGATTGTCGGATCAAGTGTTGATTCGATAAATTAATATATAATTATATATGTGATATATTACATCACATTATCTAATATAAGCTCGCTTTATTGATTCATTTTCTCAACGGATAATATATTGATATATATGCGATATATGTTAATTGTATTATTTTCTTTTGTTACAAAAATATATTATATATGTGATGTATAATATTGTAACAAGTCATGATTACAAATGCAACATGATTAGTGGAGATTAAACATAGTTAGGGTTTGATTTGGGTTAGCTTTTTCATGAAGCTTCTAGAAGCTTTTGTTTTGTTTTAAGCTAAGATATTATGTGTTGATATTTGTGGAGATATTTCCTAACCCAACCAAAACCCTTTACCCTAGTAAAATCTCTACAATGGTTAAGCCTTTCTTTACTTAACCATGGGTTGCAATTGTAATAAGACAACAATTCATTATTCTTCACAGAAGACTTCATCTTCTTCTTCCTCCTTGAAAAGCTTTCTAGCTTTTGGTTTTGTGATGAATTAGTGTGAGAATTTGAAAATAAAAGAGAGCTAAATTCATACTTCATCATCCTCA
Source organism: Agapanthus africanus (assembly GCA_030015575.1). NCBI lineage: Eukaryota > Viridiplantae > Streptophyta > Magnoliopsida > Asparagales > Amaryllidaceae > Agapanthus > Agapanthus africanus. The sequence continues at coordinate 354,750,492 of CM057341.1, read as the reverse complement.
TCTATTCTAGCCACTTAGATTAGGGTGCTCATTTCTTTAATACTTGATTAGAAAAGTGAGAGCTTGAGTTAAAGTTTCTTCAAGGTAGATCATCTTCGAAAAGGAAAACTTCAAGCAAGCATGGATCGTTCGGCTTGTGGAGCCTCTCTTGAGTCCGGGAGTTCATGGATCACGGCGAAGGGACTACTACTGGGAGCTTATGAAGCGAAGGAGCAGACTACAAAGGTTGTAATCCCTTTCTCTTAGATGTAAAGATGTTTACTTGCATGTTTAACCCTAATTATCTGGCAAAGATCCTCACTTTAGGTTGTTCGGCACTTCTAAATTTTAAATCGGGCATGGTTGATGCCTTATAGACCCTTGTCAAAGTTCCTAGTAACCATACAGTGGTATCAGAGCTAAGCTAGAGCATTAAGCGACGTGTATACGAAGTTAAAAGTCCGATCGAACCCCGCAACATCTATTTTGGACCCCTCTCTGGAAATTTTCTAAAAAGTTGTTTTTTTCCACATTAAAAATACTCAAAAAATCAACCAGGTAATTTTATGGGTTACTGTGAAAGTCGAACTCCTAACTCCCTAAAGTCGTCGTGGAACCGCGGCGATACCATGCCTTGCGCGGCGGTTCCATGGCCGAACTTGGGCATTAGGAATAGTTGTTTCGAGGGTTGATCCATAAGAACTACGTGATGCTTCTGGGAATTTTTAATCTTACTCAAGTGTTGAGTTTTCTGGAGAACTTTTGTATTCGTTGATTCGATCGGAAAGTTTAACATCGTTTGTTTTTCCGGATAATTTAGAACGTGTTAAAATATTCGAACGGATATCAATAACTCACTTTTTCCCGACACGAAAAACTTTCAAGTGTTGAATTTTTCTTGAGTTTGAATCTTTCAGAAAAACATGCAAGCGTATCTGTGGACCCTCTAGAAGAACGTAACTTTAACTCGATTATGTGACCGTCAAAACTGCCACTGAACCCTAGGGTTTGTGGTAGTTTAGCGTTGCCACATGTGAGGCGTTGGTTTGACCCTTCTACGGCTGGTTCATTGGCGCAATGACATGTTCTGGGATTTTTGAACTCCGCTCAAGTGTTGAGCTATTTGAGAAATCTTGGGTGTTTGTTTATTCGATCGGAAAGTTTGATATTGTCTATTTATCTGGAATGTGATACAATATGTGGAATTCATAAAGTCAGGCATGAAATGCGAAGTATGTGATATTTCGGATTTAAGATGTCTAAAGTGATTGTGGATTCCAAATGTTGTAGTTTTACACTTTCTTTTCTGTGACCGTAAGCATAGTATGTGGTGTGTCGCCGGCTTCGTTGCTGTACATCAACGACAATCGGGATACGCATACTTTCTTACGTTGATGATATGAGATATTATGTGTTGCTGTGATATGTTATATTGGATCGTCGTGTTCTGAATAGCCGGGGTTTTTATGTGAGATGAGGGTTTTTATTTTCATTCATGTAAAATTCATTGTATGTAATATTCTTTTATTGGGGCACTTCCGGGTTGAGGTTGATGCCACCATTTTATATTATTTACTTTTCCGCATTAGGTAGACCCGAGGAGGGGAGCACAAATAACCGGGTTCTAGGGTCCAGTGGGAGGCCATCTCGAGGAGTCGAGACCGGGTCTCCTAACCCTAGAATTGGCAGTGTTACTTGTCGCTCTCGCAGGGGTCTAGGGATGTGGGTTTGGCTATTCATCGCGATTGTGGAATCCGTGTTTTATACAGGCTCGAAATAAAACACGGACGTCCTAGTATATCCAATATTTCATATGTTATCTTCTGCTGCAATGTTCTGTGATGAGATCATATTACTGCCTGAGACAAATACTTATACTATATATATATGTTGATATATAAATATTACTGCTTTTGTTTCTTCTGTGATGCTTAGGAAGCATAATTTATGGGTTTTATTTGTAGGGTTCCTAGGCACCCTAATGAGGTCTCACAAGGCATCGAACATGCCATAATAAAATTTTACGGGTGCCGAGAGACCCGACTACGGATCGTTTGCTAGATTTCTAGGCGAAAAAGCTAACTAGTTAACACTTAACTATGAGATACGGAAATACAACCTTTGTAGATCCGGTGCTCCACCTCCATAGCTCCGAAACGAAGTCGTCTCCGCTGTCCAAAAAGAATCCGGGCTCTAGTGTCGGCTTCGTCGGAGAAATGGCGAGCTAGGTCGTCGATGTCCATGCCGAAGATGATCTACGTCGAGGCATCGCTAAATCAAGCTCCGACTTCACCAAGTCAAGAAACTTGTGAAGTAAACATACTCTACTACTTGGCAAGAGGTAGAGGATGAAGAAATAGGAAGTGGGTAGACTTTAGATTTGGATTTCTCACTCTTTATCATCAATCACCATTGATGAAGAAAGCTTTTTCTTCCTTGCTCATGAAGAAGAAGAAGAAAGAAATATATGATAAGTTAATTGAAAAAGAAAAGAAAATGAATTCTTATCATAAAATTAACCATGGTCAAGTGTAGAGACTAAACTAGGGTTAGTGGGAATGGTTAGGGTTAAGGATGAGATAAGAATGGTTGACTTGATCAAAGCTTCATGAAGCTTCAACTAAACTCCAAATTAAGCCACCATTCTTTTCTCCTCTTTTCCAAAATGAATAAACAAATAAATAAATGAATAAATAAAGGAAATGAAACCCTAACCATTCTTTTAACCATGGTTTAATTCTTTGCACTTAACCAAGTAAACATATATCATCAAACATGATACAATCAAGTGCACAAAATCATATCGCATATGTAATGCGCACATCCGAGTGAGAAAATCCATTTAAAGTGAACCAATACTAGTTAATGCAAAGTAATATATCAAATATATAATTATACATTAAATCATTAAATCAACACTTGATTCAATGATCCGGTCATGTCGCACACAACCGACTAGTATACAATGTATCGGCTTATCGAATCAACGCTTGAATCGATAACTAGGTTATATCGCATACAACCATTCGATACATTCATCGCGAGAATGGAATACGGTATCACATACACGCATTATTCTCGGTCCCGCACATATCTCATATGCGCTCCTATTTCGTTTCGCTTGAGCCAGGAAACCTCTGTGTAGGACTCTAAAGACTCGTCAATACGCCGGCAGCAGGCGATGATCATATCAAACACCCACAAGCCGCAAGCGGTCTGCTAAACGTAACGGCCACCCGGGTATTGATCGATCTGAAGATCGACGAGCAAGCCCGCTCACACTCCAGTGAATCCGACCAGTAACACTACCGTACAGTCCGGTCTGATCGTCTGATATGTCGCATATCTCGCCTAGGGGTGGTAAACGTCAGACCCCAATAGTTCGATAAGTCGTGTCGATATGAGGCTCATAACGGGTCGAGAAACTACTGGTAACACTTACCAGCAATTCTCTGATTAGCCCTGGCCAGGGACTTCCTGTTATAGCCAATCGAACACAGCGCAACATCAACCCCCTATACCGGGAGAGACGAATCCCCTCCTATCGCTCATTGCCTCCATGTGACTCGGGACTGTACCCAAAAACCACCGTTTTGCATGCCCTCTTGGACGTGGTAAGATGGAAATCAAAGCACAGTGGGAACCACACAAGACTCTATGACGATCTCGGGTGAACAGACTACTCTGTACCAGTGTCACCAGAGAACTGCCATCTGACGTGAGGTATAATACCATCTGGGAGTTCTCGGCGAGTCCGTCCAGTGTACCCAGTCTCTACTGAGCACCCGTATATCATCCCTGATGTCAAACACCAATGGATATGGGATCATCCATCGCCCATCTGTATGGGTCGAGAAGCTACACGCTAGTCTACTCTGGTATATCGATGCCCCGTCTCGATACACCCTCGACTAGGGACTTTGAAGGATGTACTTATGGACTACCATGTCCCCACTAGTATGATCCGCATCATAGTCCAGGTAGTCAAGCACACATCCTAAGGGCTTTACCAACATGTAACAGAGAGACAATCAGTATACACGTTAAGGTAAAGTGTAACCAGATAGCATACTATCATGTCGAGCAAGAAAGTCCTCCCTATATACGTCCTAGCATCCACTACAATATACATCCAATGTACAGTAATGGCCTCTAGGGCATACATATAACTAACAATCTCCCACTTGCACTAGGGCCATCTGTAGTAGTGGTTGTAGTATCTCATACTCAACCATCCCATAAAAGTCTCTCTCTGCGAAAAGGCCTTTCGTGAGTGGATCCGCTGTGTTTGTCCTCTGAGTCTACTCTCCTAACCTTGATCCCTTGGAGATCTACCATCTCCATGATCAAGTGATACTGCCTTAGAATATGTCTGGATCACTGATGGGACGGACGTTCCTTGGCATAAGCCACAACTCCATTGTCATACAATGGGAGGAACATAGTTCATCTCATGAACCAATATACACCCAAACATCCTCTTTGGTAGCATCTTAAGTAGAGATATATTCATCCTTTATCGTCTAGTATGCCACGGTATCTAGCTTGGAACTCTTCCAACATACCGTCCCTTTACTGAGGGTAAAGACAATGCCTGTGACTGACATTCAGTCGTCTTTATCACCGTGGAACCATTCCAGTGATTCTCCCCAGGATCGATTGATACCGTCTCATTACAACTAGTGAGAATCCTAAATCCAATTAGATCTATCTCATAGATCCAAAATCCAGGATTTAGGAGGTATCACTTTGATCCTATATGGAGAATCATTGTGATAAGCGGAGATTGATCGAGCGTAGCATAGGAAACTCCTTCCCTATCAGGAGTATGTCATCCACGTACATTACGAGGATCGTCACCATACTCCCTACTACCTTTTTGTATACATAAGGTTCATCTACCATTTTGATGATGTCAAACTCTTTGACTGCTTCATCAAAACAGATGTTCCAACTCCGCGATGCCTACTTTATCCTATAAAGCATCTTGCACACGTTTCCGCTGCTCCCACTGTCTATGAAGCCCTCTGGCTGTGTACTTATAGACGCTCTCTTCTAAAACATCATTTAGAAAAGCAGTCATGACACCCAACCACCAGATATCGCAGTCATGGTATGTAGCCGTGACAAGTAGGATCTGGATGGACTTAAGCATAGCTACTTGAAAAGGTTTCATCATTATCCACACCTGGTCAATGATGCAAACTTTTAACAAGTCTAGCTTTGAAAGTCTCAACTTTTCCATCTACACCAAGTAATCTTCTCAAGATATACTTGCTCCTGATGGGGATTTAACCCTTCAGATATAGCAACCAAAGTCCATACTTTGTTGGTGTATAAGGATTCCATCTCAGATCACTAAGCATCCAGCCATTCTTATAGAGTCTTACTCTCGATGGCCTGCTCGAAACTAGTTGGGTCATCATCTCATGATGCAGTCCTCGCTCCCACTGTCATAGAGAAACCGAAGTATCTCTCAGGTGGATGAGGAACCCTACTAGATCGGCGGAGAGGCTGAGGTTCGTTGGAATCTACTGAATCCTTTGGTTCTATCAAATCATCAGCTGCATTTTGTATAGCTGGAACCTTTCCAGTTGTACATAACTAACCTTGCCTCGAGTTTGTCCGGATTTTGCTTTTAGACATAGGCCGGACAACCCCAAATCTCAACTAGCTTAAGACATGGGCTCTTCCCTTTCCATATCACATATGAAATGGTAGGCAACTGATTTGATTCGAACCCTATTCAATAGGTATGCAGCTTCTCAAGCGCATAACTCCCAAAAGGAAATAGGTAACTCAGTAGTACTCATCATAGAGCACACCTTATCATATAGGGTGTGAATGCTCCGCCCCGATATACCATCGTGCTATGGTGTATTCGGAGGAGTAATGCCGAGAGAGAATCTCATTCTCCTTTATAATAGTCCAGGATTTCCGTGCTCAAGTATTCTCCTCCTTGATCACATCAAGGGACATAATACTTATACCCGTATTTTGGTTCTCTACTTCTTACTTATATTCTGTGAATATCTCAAAAGGTTCGGACTTGTGTTTCAGCAGGAACATAGGTCTGAATCTTGAGAGATTATCAGAGAATGTAACGAAGTACAAAGAACCGGTCCTGGTATGTGTAGACAGGGTACCTACATACATCAACATGTATCATCCTAAGAGTTCATTAACTCTTTCTCTGTTTCCAGTAAACGGTGCTATGGTCATCTTATCTTTGTGACATGACTGGCGAGTTTCACAAGATGTAAATTCAAACTGATTTAAATATGCATCTATATGTAACTCTAGCTGGTCGGGTCACATTGATCTGACCTAGTCTACAATGCCTCAAGAAGAATTCGTTCATTTCTGAACTCTTCCTCTTGTGTGTGTTCCATATACTAAGAACTGTAGTTTGATTTAGAACATCAACGCTTTTAGATAACGTGCCTGAACCGATCAACTTTTGATATAGGAAATGTTCAAAACATTATCCAATAATACAAAATTTTATCATTTCTTTACTAATAAAGAAAGTGATATGATTTTGTATATCAGGTTCGGTATCTAATAACATTCGTTCAGAATCAATGTATTGGCAATACAGGGTGACAGTGACCGACAGACTTGGCTGCAACTCTTGCCCCGTTTTCTGCCTCATGAAACTTATCACCCGTTCTCAGTTCTCTACCTATCTGTAGCCCTATGTAACAGATTACATATCTGGGATCCTGATCCGGTATCATATACCCAGGACGTAAAGGATACTGAGAAACAGTTCTGTATAATGAACACACCCGAAGATGATGCATCAGCATGCACTCTCTTCGTTTGGGTGGCACGGGAATTCTGGTATTCCCCAATTTCCTGCTCTGTCTTATAACAATTATAAGTTGGATCGGGACCAACGTTCCCCAGCTCAGTATAACAAGCGGGTTCGGTCAATAATCCGTATTATTATCTTGATTAAGGCGTGATATGGTCGCTACCTGGAGAGAGAGAGAAGAAAACACTCAGCGTGCGCTCTGTCAAGAATAGATTGGTTATTATTTTATCTAATCAGGATGGCTCCCACTGCTTTTTATCAAATCTTCCTTCAAACCCTAAAAGGAAAGACTAGCCGGGATTAATTACACACTACAAGTTCGCCAATCTTTCAGCCAGGCTAGTGTCGGTACTTTGAGGGAGGTCCCCCGTGCTTTCGCACGAACCTAATTAATGTAAACCTCGTTTTCCCAGAGGCGTAACCCCGTTGACACCTTTCTAGACACCTACTTGATCGGCTAATTGTAATGTATAAAACTCTCCCAGGAGTAACTCTTACTCGCAGCGGGTATCGGGATCCAACTATCTCATAGAAGGTATGCAATCTCATTGCAAATTTCAACACTTGAAATTCCCGATAATATTTTGCCCCTAGCAGCTATATGACCTTAACATAGTCAACAAATCATAAGTGCTAGTCAAGTTCAACCCGTCATTTCCAGATTGAATTAAACCCACCCGCACGACCCTTAACATAGTCAACAAAGTCGCACGACTACCCTAATCCAATCACATCATATGCTTATGCAGATAAGCACTAATTAGCTACCGCACACTACGCCTTAACATAGTCAACAAACGTAGCACGAATAATTATATATTTGATATATTACTTTGCATTAACTAGTATTGGTTCACTTTAAATGGATTTTCTCACTCGGATGTGCGCATTACATATGCGATATGATTTTGTGCACTTGATTGTATCATGTTTGATGATACATGTTTACTTGGTTAAGTGCAAAGAATTAAACCATGGTTAAAAGAATGGTTAGGGTTTCATTTCCTTTATTTATTCATTTAATTATTTGTTTATTCATTTTGGAAAACAGGAGAAAAGAATGGTGGCTTAATTTGGATTTTAGTTGAAGCTTCATGAAGCTTTGATCAAGTCAACCATTCTTATCTCATCCTTAACCCTAACCATTCCCACTAACCCTAGTTTAGTCTCTACACTTGACCATGGTTAATTTTATGATAAGAATTCATTTTCTTTTCTTTTTCAATTAACTTATCATATATTTCTTTCTTCTTCTTCTTCATGAGCAAGGAAGAAAAAGCTTTCTTCATCAATGGTGATTGATGATAAAGAGTGATAAATCCAAATCTAAAGTCTACCCACTTCCTATTTCTTCATCCTCTACCTCTTGCCAAGTAGTAGAGTGTGTTTACTTCACAAGTTTCTTGACTTGGTGAAGTCGGAGCTTGATTTAGCGATGCCTTGACATAGATCATCTTCGGCATGGACATCGACGACCTAGCTCGCCATTTCTCCGACGAAGCCGACACTAGAGCCCGGATTCTTTTTAAACAGCGGAGACGACTTCGTTGCGGAGCTATGGAGGTGGAGCACCGGATCTACAAAGGTTGTATTTCCGTATCTCATAGTTAAGTGTTAACTAGTTAGCTTTTTCGCCTAGAAATCTAGCAAACGATCCGTAGTCGGGTCTCTCGGCACCCGTAAAATTTTATTATGGCATGTTCGATGCCTTGTGAGACCTCATTAGGGTGCCTAGGATCCCTACAGTGGTATCAGAGTACAGTGGGAACCACACAAGACTCTATGACGATCTCGGGTCAACAGACTACTCTGTACCAGTGTCACCAGAGAACTGCCTTCTGACGTGAGGTATAATACCATCTGGGAGTTCTCGGCGAGTCCGTCCAGTGTACCCAGTCTCTACTGAGCACCCGTATATCATCCCTGATGTCAAACACCAATGGATATGGGATCATCCATCGCCCATCTGTATGGGTCGAGAAGCTACACGCTAGTCTACTCTGGTATATCGATGCCCCGTCTCGATACACCCTCGACTAGGGACTTTGAAGGATGTACTTATGGACTACCATGTCACCACTAGTATGATCCGCATCATAGTCCAGGTAGTCAAGCACACATCCTAAGGGCTTTACCAACATGTAACAGATAGACAATCAGTATACACGTTAAGGTAAAGTGTAACCAGATAGCATACTATCATGTCGAGCAAGAAAGTCCTCCCTATATACGTCCTAGCATCCACTACAATATTCATCCAATGTACAGTAATGGCCTCTAGGGCATACATATAACTAACATTATTAATGAGATTAATAAAAGAAAAGAAACCTAAAAGATGTTGTAGAATCAAAATTTTATAAAAAGGGTAGCTACAGTTTTTCTTTGCATAGCGGTATATATGATATACCCTGCACCTTATTCGATGAGGAAAGAGCCGAGATCCCTTCACGGGAGTGACCTCTTTAGCAAAACTGGCAGATGCTACAAACTCACGGATTAGTTTTTGATTGCTTCTACAGTCTTGCTTTGCACAGCGGTATATATGATATACCCTGCACCTTATTCGATGAGGAAAGAGCCGAGATCCCTTCACCAGGAGTGACCTCTTTAGCAAAACTGGCAGATGCTACAAACTCACGGATTAGTTTTTGATTTCTTCTATAGTACTTACTTTGCACAGTGGTATTTATGAAATATCCTGCACCTTATTCGATGAGGAAAGAGTCAAGATCCCTTCACCGGGAGTGACCTCTTTAGCAAAACTAGTGAAAGCCTCTAAAACACTCCTTTTCTAAATCACTCGATTCTACGACGATATCATGTTCATTACGCTCATGGTTTTCTGAAAAACCTGCGTAGCCCTCCGTCATTTCAGATAGACACTAGTTAGTATTCATGCTGCGTTTGTTGACCTTAGCCAAGGCGTAGTGTACGGTAGCTAATTAGCATTTATCTGTTAAAACATGAGATGTGATTGAGTTAGGGTAGTCGCACGACTTTGTTGACCTTAGCCAAGGGTCGTACAGGTGGGTTTAATTCAATCGGGAAAAGACGGGTTAAACTTGGCTAGCACTTATGATTTGTTGACCTTAGCCAAGGTCATGAGTTGCTAGGGGTAAAAGTATTATCGGGAATTTCAAGTGTTGAAATTTGCAATGAGATTGCATACCTCCTATGAGATAGTTGGATTCCGATACCCACTGCGAGTAAGAGTTACTCCTGGGAGAATCTTTCACATGACAATTAGCCGATCATGTAGGTGTCTAGAAAGGTGTTAATGGGGTTATGCCTCTGGGAAAACGAGGTTTATTTTAATTAGGTCTATGCGAAAGCACGGGGAACCTCCCTCAAAGTACCAACACTGATCTGGCTGAAAGATTGGCGAACTTGTAAGGTGTAATTAATCTCGGCTAGTCTTTCCTTTTATGGTTTAAAGGAAGATTTGATAAAAACAGTGGGAGACATCCTGATTAGATAAGATAATAACCAATCTAATCTTGCAAGAGCATACGCTAAAGTGTTTCCTTCTCTCTCTCTCTCTCTCTCTCCAGGTAGCGACCATGTCAGGCCTTAATCAAGATAATAATATGGATGTATTGACTGAACCCGCTTATTATAATGAGGCGGGGAACGTTGGTCCTGTTCTTTCTTATAAGTGTTATAAGACTGAGCAGGAAATAGGAGATAATCTGGATTCTCAAGCCACCCATACGAAGAAAAAGCATGTTGATGCATCTTCTTCGGGTATGTTAGTTATCGAGAACTGTTTCTCAGTTCACTCTACGTCCTGGGTATTAGATACCGGATCGGGGTCCCACATATGTAATATGTTACGTGGGCTACGTATAGGTAGAGAACTGGGAATGGGCGATCATTCCGTAAGAGTAGGGAATGGTGCAGATATTGCAGCCAAAGCTGTTGGCGAATATCACCTTGTATTACCAAGTATTAATACATTGATTCTGAACGAGTGCTATTATATACCGAACATGATGTGCAACATTATATTAGTTTCTTTATTAAATAAAGAAGGATATAATTTTGTAATACAGGATAATGTTATGAACATCCTCCTAAATCAAAAGTTGATTGGATCAGGCTCGTTACATAATGGCATATACATTCTCAATCAAACTACAGTCCTTAATATACAAAACACACAAGATGAAGAGTTCAGAAATGACAGAATCCTTCTTATGGCATTGTAGACTTGGTCATATCAATGCGACACGACTAGCTAAGTTACTAAAGGATGGGTATCTGAATACGTTCGAATTATCATCTTATGAAACTTGCCAGTCATGTCTCAAAGGCAAAATGACCAAAACTCCGTTTAGTGGACACGGAGAAAGAGTTACAGAACTCTTAGGGCTGATACATAGTGATGTATGTGGTCCCATATCTACACATGCCATTCTTCCGACTTCATCACATTTACTGATGATCTATCAAGATACGGACATGTGTTCCTGATGAAACACAAGTCTGAAGCTTTTGAGAAATTTAGGGAATATAAGCACGAAGTAGAGAACCAAACGGGCAAAAATATTAAGATCCTTCGATCTGATCGAGGAGGAGAATACTTAGGCAATGAGTTTCTGGACTATCTAAAAGAGAATGGGATTCTCTCTCATCTTACTCCTCCTTATACACCACAGCACAACGGTGTATCGGAGCGGAGGAATCGCACCCTATTAGATATGGTGCGCTCTATGATGAGCAATGCTGAGTTGCCTATTTCCTTTTGGGGGTATGCGCTTGAGACAGCCATATACCTATTAAATAGAGTTCCAACCAAATCAGTGCCTACCACTCCATATGAGATATGGAATGGGAAGAGACCATCTCTTAAACGAGTTAAGATATGGGGTTGTCCGGGCTATAATAAAAAGCAAAATCCGGACAAGCTCGAGGCAAGATCATTTCTTTGCAAGTTTGTGGGATATCTAAATAATTCGTATGGATATCTATTCTACCTAAGTGAGGAACAAAAGTTGTTTGTTTCTCAACATGCTACCTTTTTGGAAAAGGAATTTCTTGCAAAGGAAATTAGTGGCAATAAGGTAGAACTGGAAGAAATTCCAGTAACACATTATGACAGAAGATTTGGTAGAACCAGAGGATTCGGTAGTCCCCGACGAACCCCAGCCTCTCCGCCGATCTAGCAGGGTTTCTCATCCACCTGAGAGATACTATGTTTTTCTCGTTGATGATGGGAGCGAGGATTGCATCATGGAAGATGATGACCCGACTAGTTTCGAACAGGCCATCATGAGTGGTGACTCTGTGAAGTGGCTGGATGCAATGCGATCTGAGATGGAATCCATGTATACCAACAAAGTATGGACTTTGGAAGTTGCTCCAGAAGGGGTAAAACCCATTGGGAGCAAATGGATCTTTAAGAAGAAACTTGGTGTAGATGGAAAAGTGGATACTTTCAAAGCTAGACTTGTTGCAAAGGGTTTTCGTCAACGACTAGGTGTGGATTATGACGAAACCTTTTCTCCAGTAGCTATGCTTAAGTCATCCGGATCCTACCTGCCATTGCTGCATACCATGACTACGAAATCTGACAGATGGATGTTAAGACCGCCTTTCTAAATGGTGATTTAGAAGAGTGCGTGTACATGACTCAGTCAGAGGGCTTCATAGATAGTGGGAGCAGCGGAAAGATGTGCAAGCTGCTTAAATCCACCTACGGGTTAAAGCAGGCATCGCGGAGTTGGAACATCTACTTTGATGTTGTAGTCAAAGAGTTTGACTTCATCAAAAACATAGATGAACCTTGTATATATAAAAAGGTTGCAGAGAGTAAGGTTGTCTTCCTCGTATTGTACGTGGATGACATACTCTTGATAGGGAATGATGTTCTTATGCTGCAATCGGCCATGCTCTTCTTATCACAAAGATTCTCAATGAAAGATCTAGGTGATGCCTCATGCATACTGGGAATAAAGATCTATAAAGATAGATCTAAACGGATACTGGGATTGTCCCAATCCAGGTATATTGACACCATACTAATGAGGTTTAGTATGGAAGAATCTAAGCGTAGGAACCTACCCACAATCTCTGGACTCACTCTCTCCAAAGAGATGTCTCCTAAGACTGATTTGGAGAGAGCTCGCATGCAAGCGATACCCTATGCTTCGGCAGTAGGCTCTATGATGTATGCGATGCTATGTACCAGACCCGATGTAGCATACTCACTAAGTATAGTGAGTAGGTATCAAGCAGATCCTGGAGAGAGTCACTGGATAGCTGTGAAGAACATTCTCAAGTACTTGAGAAGGACTAAAGAGATGTTCTTGGTGTATAGTGACGGAGAACTCCAGGTGAAGTCCTTTACCGATTCAAGCTTCCAAAGTGATAAGGATAACTCTAAGTCGCACTCGGGATTTATCTTTACCCTCAATGGAGGGGCGGTGTGTTGGAAGAGTTCCAAAAAGGAAACCATTGCAGACTCGACGATGGAGGCTGAATACATCGCTGCCAACGATGCTGCAAAAGATGCTGTCTGGATGAAGAAGTTCATCACTGAACTTGGTGTGGTTCCGTCCATTGAGCATCCAATACCTTTGATAACAATGGAGCTGTGGCTTTGTCCAAGGAACCCAGGTCCCATCAGAAGTCCAGACATATTCTGAGGCGGTATAACCTGATCCAGGAGATAGTTGATCGCCGGGAGATCGAGGTCAGGAGAGTCGATACGAAGGACAATACTACGGATCCACTCACGAAGGCCATACCCCAGATACAATTTGAGAGATTCTTCGGGATGCTGGGTATGAGATACTACAACAGCTGGCCTTAGTGCAAGTGGGAGATTGTTAGTTATATATATGCCTTAGAGGCCATTGTTGTACATATGATGTATATTATAGTGGATGCTTGGATATATATAGAGAGGACTTTCTTGCTCGACATGATAGTATGCTATTTGGTTTCACTTTGTCTTAACATGTTGACTTATATTAGTTTACTGTCTTGCTCTCACATGTTGATAAAGCCCTTAGGATATGTACTCGACTACTGGGACTATGATGAGATCATACTAGTAGGGCCATGGTAGTCTATGAGTACATCCTATAATTGTTCCTAGTCGAGGGTGTATTGAGATAGGGCATCGATACACCAGAGTAGACTAGCGTATACGCATCTTGATCCATATGATGGGCGATGGATGATCCCATATCCATCGGTGTTTGACATCAAAGATGGTGTACGGGTGCTCAGTGGAGACTGGGTACACTGAACAGACTCGCCGAGAACTCCCAGATGGTATTATACTTCACGTCAGATGGCAGTTCTCTGGTGACACTGGTACAGGTTAGTCTGTAGACCCGAGATCTTCATAGAGTCTTGTGTGATTCCCACTGTGCTTTGATTTCCATCATACCACGTCCAAGAGGGCGTGCAAAACGGTGGCTTTTGGGTACTGTCCCGAATCACATGGAGGCAATGAGCGATAGGAGGGGTTTCGTCTCTCCCGGTATAGGGAGTTGATGTTGTGCTGTGTTCGATTGGCTATAACTGGAAGTCCCTGGACAGGGCGGATATAGAGTACTACTGGTAAGTGTTATCAGTAGGTTCTCGACCTGTTATGAGCCTCACATAAACACGACTTATCGGTTACTGGGGTCTGACGTATACCACCCCTAAACTAGATATGCGACATATCAAACGAAGAGACCGAACTGTACGGTAGTGTTACTGATTGGATTCACAGAAGAATGTACAGGCTCGCTTGTTGATCTTCTGATCGCTCAATACCTGGGTGGCTATTACGTTTAGCTGACTGCTTCCAGCTTATGGGTGTTTGATGTGATCATCACCCACTGCCGACGTATTGACGATTCTTTAGAGTCTTACACAGAGGTTTCTTGACTCAGGCAAAACGGAGTAGGAGCACATATGTGATATGTGCGGGATCGAGAATATTACGATATGAGATACCGTATTCTATTCTCACGATATATGATATCGGCCGGGTATATGTGATATAGCCTGTTCCTCGGATCAAGTGTTGATTCGATGAATCGGTACATATTATATTAGTCGGTTATTTAAGAAAGAGCCGGATTGTCGGATCAAGTGTTGATTCGATAAATTAATGTATAATTATATATGTGATATATTACATTACATTATCTAATATAAGCTCGCTTTATTGATTCATTTTCTCACCGGATAATACATTGATATATATGTGATATATGTTAATTGTATTATTTTCTTTTGTTACAAAAATATATTATATATGTGATATATAATATTGTAACAAGTTATGATTACAAATGCAACATGATTAGTGGAGATTAAACATAGTTAGGGTTTGATTTGGGTTAGTTTTTTCATGAAGCTTCTAGAAGCTTTTGTTTTGTTTTGAGCAAAGATATTATGTGTTGATATTTGTGGAGATATTTCCTAACCCAACCTAAACCCTTTACCCTAGTAAAATCTCTACAATGGCTGAGCCTTTCTTTACTTAACCATGGGTTGCAATTGTAATAAAACAACAATTCATTATTCATCACAAAAGACTTCATCTTCTTATTCCTCCTTGAAAAGCTTTCTAGCTTTTGGTTTTGTGATGAATTAGTGTGAGAATTTGAAAATAAAAGAGAGCTAAATTCCTACTTCATCATCCTTATCTATTCTAGCCTCTTAGATTAGGGTGTTCATTTCTCTAATACTTGATTAGAGAAGTGAGAGCTTGAGTTAAAGTTTCTTCAAGGTAGATCATCTTCGAAAAGGAAAACTTCAAGCAAGCATGGATCGTTCGGCTTGTAGAGCCTCTCTTGAGTCTGGGAGTTCATGGATCGCGACGAAGGGACTACTACTCGGAGCTTATGAAGCGAAGGAGTGGACTACAAAGGTTGTAATCCCTCTCTCTTAGATGTAAAGATGTTTATTTTCATGTTTAACCCTAATTATCTAGCAAAGATCCTCGCTTTAGGTTGTTCGACACTTCTAAATTTTAAATCGGACATGGTTGATGCCTTATAGACCCTTTTGAAAGTGCCTGGTAACCCCACATATAAACACATGGTAAATGGTATTTTGCAGATGAACTTCTAATATGTGTTATATTTATAACAAACACCTTTAGATGATTAAGAAAATTAAGGAAATTTTCATGTTAAAAGTGCAATATTTTCGACTGAACAAATATCCCCAAACTTGACTTTGATCGTCCCAAGCAAACTATTTATTCAAGGGAAGGAGAAAAGAAAAATAGAAAGAAAAAGAAAAACTAACTAGCACACTTTCGTTGGCAACACGATTGCACTGAGCACGTGCAACAAGCCGTTAAACCTCTAGATGTCCCTAGTAGGAGAAGGGTTGTCTCCTGAGGGTTTTCAGTGGATTACACCCATAAAATCCTATAATAAAAGAAAGGCTGTGAGAGTTACATTTAAAGATAAGAACTATAAAAGAAAGAACTTGAAAATAAGAGTTTCCAACTACACTAGCTTTTCGGTTGTCATGAGCCCCATCTTAATGGTCATGAAAATATGTTAAAAATCACATCATCCTTTAATAAAACATCGCCTTTAGTCCTCCTCCCTACCTTTCTTCCGAACACCAATCATATACCCCTACGTGTGTGTAAAATACATCCCTACACTCAGAGAATTCAATTCAAGATATCATACTCTTGTCCATCTACCTCTGTACTTTTTAGTCGATGCATATTTTGGATGGAATTGCTCACACACTTTTCATGCGACCGTTAATACTTCTTGAGGTACTAACCGACCGATTACTAAATGTGCTCAATTATTAGGCGTAATTAGCAATTTTCTCGTCTTGCAACACCTAAGGCTTAGCAGTGACTACCAAAGCAGTTGGTCTAAGGCACTAGGTGTTGGCTATAGTACCCTCAAGTCAATTATTGGATCGCAGGCACGTGATTGCAATGATTGAGGGAGGACCTATACCGGTAGAACAGTCTTACTCGAGATGATAGTATGCTATCTGGTTTGTCATTATCATCGTATACATGCTTCAGGTGACATTACAGATTATTATTACATGTTGATAGAGCCTATAGGATTCTTGCTTGACTACCAGCAGTATGATGGCGATCATATACGTGAGAGTTGGCTGATCTATAAGAATATCCTTAAAGTGTCCCTAGTCGTGGGAGTTTCAAGACCGGGCATCGATACTCTAAGAGTAGACTAGTGTATACAGATCTAGACTGTTGGAGATCGTGCCCTCAGAGTCAATTATTGGATCGCAGGTACGTGGTTGCAATGATTGAGGCATGACCTATACCGATATGACAGTCATGCTCAAGATGATAGTATGCTATCTGGTTTATCTTTATCATTATATACATGCTTTAGTTCGCTATTGCATGATTGATAGAGCCCATAGGATTCTGCTTGACAGCCAGCAGTATGATGGTGATCATATACGTGGGAGCTGGGGGTCTATAAGCACATCCTTAAAGTGTCCCTAGTCGTGGGAGTTTCGAGACAGGGCATCGATACTCCAAAGTAGACTAGTGTATACAGTCGAGACCCCGATGAGGGGCGGTGGCCGGTCTCACAAGCCACTGGTGTCAGTTGGATCCCCTAAGATGTATACAGGTGCTCATTGGGTTATGAGTACACCGGACAGGACTCGCCGGGAACATGCTAGTTGGTATTATACATATCGTCAGATAGCAGTTCCCTGGTGACATGTGTATAGGTTAGTTTGTCGACCTGAGATCGTCATTTGTCTCGTGTGAGTTCCCACTGTGCTTAGATTACTACCCTACCACGCTCAAAGGAGTTGTGCAAACAGGTTTTAGTTGGGTATAGTCCCAAGCCACATGGAGGCAGTGAGCGGATCGTCGGGGATTCGTCTCTCCCGGTATTGGGGGTTGATGTCGCACAGTGCACGGGTGGCCATCACTAGAAATCCTCGGCCGAGGTAGTGGAGAATTACTGATTTGGATCAGTAGTTTCTCAGGTGGTGATGGGCTTCATGCCGACACGATTTATCGCGTTATTAGGGGTCTGACTTTATCCACCCCCCTAGACTCGATATGCGATACTCTTTAGACGAACGGACCGGACTGTATGTATATTGTCACTGTTAGGCTCAGTAGGTTTATGGATGAGTTCGCTCGTCAGCTTCCCTTCCAATCAATACATAGGCAACCGTTACGTACAGCTTGTACCTTTGACGTGCTAGTGGTTATACCCAGTGCCAGTGTATTGATGAGTCATTAGAGTCCCCCACAGACACTTTCCCAAGTTCGGGCGAAACGTTGTAGAGGCCGTATGGTTTTATGGCAAGGTTCGGAAAATGCACGTGTGTTTTCGCACGTGTCATTTTTCGGGCAGATAATACTGGTCGGCTTTGGTTTAAGCCGGATCCGAGTATTATACTATGTAGATATAATATCTTTGTCTCAGATGCATTTGTATTCGGTCGTAATACAAATGCGGCTATATTTATACTGTTACGTGGTTATCCTGAAATTCGTTTCAGGATCACTTTTGGAATTTGCTAGTTTCTAGTTTTCTATCGGCCGTATTTAACATTCGGTTAAATGCGGATTTATCTTTTCTTCTTGGGTGAGTCATGAGGGTGAGTCATGCTTCTAGAAGGTTCTAGAAGTGGTGATTAGGCTTATGACTCATTTGTTCATTAATGGTGCTTTAATTGTGCATTTATTGTGTTCATATTTGGTGTCATTTGTGAGTCATGCTTTGATGTTATGTTATGATAAGTTCAAAGCTAATGGTCACCCATCCCTCCTCCTACACTCACCCCCTTACCAATTTAGTGGCCGGCCACCCCTTGGTGGAGGATAATGGTTGTTGATTGAAAAAAGATATAAGTTTTGGTGGATAGAAATTAGATGTGATCGATTTCTCATTTCCATTCGATCCAAAAGGCAACTTCCATAACCGTTCGTCCATAGCCTTGGACGTAACGAGACAAAGTGTTCTACTCATTCTCTACTTCATCTTGGTCGTCTCTTTTAGCAAACTTGACGACCGAGTTGCCTCGGTTCAGAGGCGGGAGCCCGTTTAAAGATCCGTCGACGTGGTGCCACCTGGACGAGAAGACTGGAGATTCCGGAGATCAGAGCAGCCGCAACAGAGCGTAGGATGATGGTTGAAGACCGAAGGACTCGGATCGTTCGGTATAACATTTCTACCCACTTTATAGTTTGTTAGTTTAGCTTTAATGGCAGATCCGGGTTATAGTACGCGATAGCGCCAGTTGTAAAAAGTTTTTGTTCCGCATTTGGCGTCTGTTAGACGGCCGTGGCGCTACCGTGGACTAACAGACCCCGACGAGGGATGGTGGCCGGTCTCACAAGCCATTGGTGTTAGTTGGTTCACCTAAGATATATACAGGCGCTCATTAGGTTATGAGTACACCGGACGGACTCGCTGGGAACATGCTAGTTGGTATTATACCAATTGTCAGATAGCATTTTCCAGGTGACATGTGTACAGATTAGTCTATCGACCTGAGATCGTCATTTGTCTCTTGTGAGTTCCCACTGTGCTTTGATTACTGCCCTACCACGGCTCAAAGGAGTCGTGCAAACAGGTTTTAGTTGGGTACTGTCCAGAGCCACATGGAGGCAGTGAGCGGATTGTCAGGGGATTCGTCTCTCCCGGTATTGGGGGTTGATGACACGTTCTACACATGTGGCCATCGCCAGAAATCCTTGGCCAAGGTTGTCAATAATTATTGATTCGAATTAGTAATTTCTCAGGTGGTGATGGGCTTCATACCGACACTAAATGTCGCGTTATTAGGGGTCTGACTTTATCCACCCCTAGACCCGATATGCGATACTCATAGACGAATGGACCGGACTGTACGGAGATTGTCACTGTCAGGCTCAGTAAGGGTACGGATGAATTTGCTCGTCGGCCTTTCTTTCGCTCAATACCTAGGTAGCCATTACGTACAGCTAGTGCCGCTGATGTGCTTGTGGTTAAACCCACTGCCAGTGTATTGACGAGTCTTTAGAGTTCCACATAGAGGGTTTTCACGGTTCAGGCGATATAGTGTAGATGACGTATGTTGGCACATAAATGTGTCCGATTAAATATGTGTACAGGCTGCACAGACTTTAATTGGACAGTTGATAATACTAGCTGCTTTGGATTAAGCCGGATTATTAAATCAGGTTTTGATTTAATAATTTATATATACATATATATATATGTATGTATTCTAGTATTATTGTTCGCTATTCATTTTCTCTCTTGGCTATTCGTATTTTTGTACGAATACGCGTATATGTATTTCGATACATGTACCGGGTTGCATTCCGTATTTATACGGAATAGCTTCTAGAAGATAGCCACCTATTTATTAGATTTTCGTTTTAGAAAAACATTTTGGAAATGAGGTTGAGAGTGAGTTGGCATGAGCATGGGCTTGGCATGTAGAGAGGTATGACACACATTTGTTTATTGGAAAATTGAGAAGAGATATTTTTGTGTGTGCATGATTGAAAAAAAAGAGAAGGGCATCCACCATTTCTCCATGTAAGTCGACGTTACACACCGCACAAGATGCGGATAAGCGGAATAGGTAAAACAATCACTTTTGTTCAAGATAACATCGACTAACTTTACGGATCTTTGCTAAACCCTAACTAACAAACTATCTAGAAGTATTAAACTACTATGATAGATGATTATACCTCAAGATACTTGTCCTTCTTGTTCTTGTTGTTCACCTCCTCATCGGCCTTCTCGATGTAATAGAAGATCCACCCGAGAGTTCCTTCTCCAAACTTTAACCTCTAACTTAAGGTAACTAAGTGGCTAGGATTGCTAATCCAAGTGACTTGGAAGATATAGAAGTGGATTAAGGATCTATTAGTCTTTCTAACCCTTGGGATCTCAACACATGAGAGGATTAGGGTCAGGTTGAAGAAGAGGAGAGCTTGAGGAGAGCGAGTGGTATGTTAATTATGAATTGAACCCTTCTCACTTTGAATTATATGAAGCATAACAAAATATCTTACACAAATATCATCCATGCTTCATTTAATTCTTGAGATGAATCATCTCATGAGTCATGATGCAATTAATGATAATAACACATAAGCTCTCCACCCCATTTAGTTTAATTCATAAATGAATTAAAACTAAATGAGTCACCTTTCTTCTAGAAGCTTCTCGAGTAATTACGAGAATTCCCCTCCTATCCGAAAAACACGGATATACGGAGACTGCATAAATCCAATAATCCAATACTAGAATCTGGCTTAAACCAAAGCCTGCTAGTATAATCTGTCCGAACATCATACGTGCACAAGTACACGTATATGTCCGAACCCTGTCGTAAAACTATACGACCTCTATATCGTTTCTCCTAAAGCAGGGAAACCCTCTGTGTGGGACTCTAAAGACTCGACACTACGCTGGTAGTGGGTTTAACCATAGGCCACAAGCGGTACTAGCTGTACGTAACGGTCTACAGGTAGATGTCGATAAGAAGGCCGATGAGGAAACCCATCCGAACTCCTACTGAGTCTGATGTGACAATTTTTGTACAGTCCGGTCTGTTCGTCTAAGACTATCGCATATCGGGCCTAGGGGGCGGCAAGCGTCAGTCCCCTAAAAGCGGTATAAGTCGTGTTGGAGTGAAGCCCATCACACCTTGAGAAGCTACTGGAAAACCTACCTGTAAATCTCGCTTGCCCTGGCTAGGGACCTTGCGTAATGGCTCTCCAAACACAGCGCGTTATCAACTCCCAATACCGGGAGAGACGAATCCTATCTAACCGCCACTGCCTCCAAGTACTTCGGGACTGCACCCAACTGCTACCTGTTTGCACGACTCAGTCGAGCCGTGGTATGGTAGCAATCTAAGAACAGTTGGAACACACTCGAGGCGAAGCAGCAGTGTCAAGTCTACGGACTATGCTGTACTCATGTCACCTGGGAACTGTTAACTGACAACGGGTATAATACCAACCAACAGTTCCCTATGAGTCCTGTCCGGTGTACCCGTAACCCAACGAGCACCTTCATACTATCTCCAGTACAACGTACTAATGGCTGTGGGACAGACCATCTCCCTTGCTGGGATAAGAAGCGTCTACACTAGTCTTCTCTGCAGTATCGATGCCCTATCTCGATAATCCTACGATTAGGGACCTGAAAAAGGATGTGCTTGTAGACTACCTAGCCCCCACTAGTGTGACTGCCATCATAACGCTGGTAGTCAAGCAAGATCCTATATGCTCTATCAATATGTATTCGCGATTTGCTAAAAGAAATATATACACATATTAAGATAGATATAAACCAAGTAGCATACTACTATATTGAGCAAGACTGTTAATATAACTGTGAATATCCCAAGCTTCCATTAAGTAATATACAAGCTATTATGATACAATAATGGCCCCGAGGGCATATACACTAACAATCTCCCACTTGCACTAGGGCCATGTACTGGCGTATTGAAGACCTATCATCTCGAATAGCCTCTCGAAATGTGTCTGAGGTAAGGCCTTTGTGAATGGATCTGCAGTGTTCTCTTCTGAAGCAGCTCTCCGGACCTTGATCTCCCGGCGATCTATGATCTCCCTGATCAGGTGATACTGCCTTAAAATGTGTCTGGACTTCTGATGGGACCTGGGTTCCTTCACTAAAGCTATAGCGCCGTTGTTGTCACAATACAGCAGTATTGGATTAACAATGGTAGGAACCACCTGAAGTTCTGTTAGGAACTTCTTCATCCAGACTGCTTCTTTTGCGGCATCGTAAGGAGTGATATACTCCGCTTCCATCGTCGAGTCAGCAACGGTGTCCTGCTTGGAACTCTTCCAGCACACCGCCCCTCCATTGAGGGTAAAGACATAACCTGACATGGACTTGGAGTCATCCTTGTCACTCTGGAAGTTGGAGTCAGCAAAAGACTCGATCTTGAGGTCTTTTCCGCCGTAAGCCAAGAACATATCATTTGTCCTTCTCAGGTACTTCAGAATGTTCTTTACTTCTATCCAGTGCTTCTCCCCTGAGTCTGACTGATACCGGCTTACAATCCTCAGTGCGTAAGCTACATCTGGTCTGGTGCACAACATCGCATACATTATAGAGCCTACCGCAGAAGCATAGGGTATAATCGACATGTGATCCCTTTCCAAATCAGTCTTGGGAGACATCTCTTTGGAGAGGGTGATTCCATGACAAGCCGGTAAATTACCGCGCTTAGAATCTTCCATACTAAATCTTTTCAGTATAGTGTTGATATACCTGGACTGCGAAAATCCCAACATCCTCTTAGACCTATCACGATAGATCTGGATCCCCAGAATGTAAGAGGCATCACCCAGGTCTTTCATAGAGAATCTGTGTGACAAGAATCCTTTGACAGATTGTAGCATAGGAATGTCATTTCCTATCAAGAGAATGTCATCCACGTACAAGATGAGGAATACGACAGTTCGTGCTACAATCTTACTATATATACATGGTTCATCTGGATTTTTGATAAAGTCATATTCTTTGACCGTTTCATCAAAACAGATGTTCCAACTCCGCGATGCCTGCTTTAGTCCATAAATGGACTTAAGAAACTTGCACACTTTCCCGCTGCTCCCACTCTGATTGAAACCTTCTGGCTGATCCATATAGACGCATTCTTCTAAATTACCATTTAGAAAAGCCGTCTTTACGTCCATCTGCCAGATCTCATAATAATGGAAGACAGCAATGGCAAGAAGGATCCGAATGGATTTGAGCATAGCTACTGGAGAAAAAGTTTCGTCATAGTCCAAACCAAGCCTTTGACGAAAACCCTTTTCAACAAGTCTAGCCTTATAGGTTTCCACCTGTCCATCTACACCAATCTTCTTCCTGAAGATCCACTTGCATCCTATGGGTTTTACCCCATCTGGAGCAAAGTCCAAAGTCCACACTTTGTTGGTGTACATGGACTCCATCTCGGTCTGCATTGCATCCAGCCATCTTACTGAGTCGCCGTTCTGGATGGCCTACTGGAAGCTAGTAGGTTCATCATTATCAATGACGCAATCCTCTCTATCCCCATCTATGAGAAAACCGTAGTATCTCTCAGGCGGATGAGACGGCCACTACTCCTGCGGAGGGGTGCTGGAATGTCCTGTTCTTCTGGAACATCTGGTTCTACCAAACTTTCAGTAGTAGTTTGTGGTTCTGGAATTTCTTCCAGTTCTATTGCGCTCCCACTTGTTTCCTTTTCTAAAAACTGCTGTTCTAGAAAATGAGCATTACGAGAAACAAAAACCTATTGTTCCTCTGCGTAATAGAAAAAATACCCCTTGAAGTTCTTTGGATATCCCACAAACTTACACTGTACTGAATGTACCTCAAGTTTGTCCGCATGCTAATTTTTAACAAAAGCTGGACATCCCCATATCTTGAGATACTGAAGATAGGGTTTCTTCCCACTCCACATCTGATATGGTGTGGTAGGCACAGTCTTGGTAGGAACCCTGTTTAAAAGATATGCAGCTGATTCTAGTGCATAACCCTAGAAAGATCGCGGTAACTCAGCATTACTCATCATGGAACGTACCATATCCAATAGGGTTCGGTTCCGTCTCTCCGATACACCATTATGTTGTGGAATGTATGGAGGAGTAAGCTGAGAGAGAATTCCTTTCTCTTTTAGGTAACCCAGGAACTCGGCACTTAAGTATTCACCACCTCGATCAGATCTCAGTGTCTTGATACTTTTGCCGGTTTGGTTTTCTACTTCATTCTTATATTCTCGGAATTTCTCAAAGGCCTCGGATTTATGTTTCATCAAGAAAATGAATCCATACCTAGAGTAATCATCCGTAAAAGTAATGAAATATGAAAAACCTCCTCTTGCATGTGTAGACATTGGACCACATACATCGCTGTGTATGAGTCCTAAGAGCTCGCTCACTCTTACTCTATGTCCAGTGAATGGAGATTTTGTCATCTTTTCTTTGAGACATGATTGACAAATGGCATAAGATTGATATTCGAACGGATCCAAATATCCTTCTCTATGTAACTTAGTTAACCTTGTCTCATTGATGTGACCTAGTCTACAATGCCATAAGAAAGCCTGATTTATATCTGGAGACTTTCTTTTTAGTGTGTTCTCGATATTGAAAATCTGCAATTGGTTTAACACGTATATACCGTTATCTAGTGTACTGGACCCAATCAAACCATGATTAAGGTGGATGTTAATAACATCACTTACAAACGTGAAATCAGAACCTTCTTTTGATAACAACGATACTGATATAATATTACACGTTAAACTAGGTACACAAAAACAGTTGCGCAAAACCAAAATATGTCCACTCGTCAATCCAAGGTGATAATCCCCTTTGGACACAGCATTAACGCTAGCTCCATTAGCAACCTGGAGGGTCATATCTCCAACCTTCAGTACTTTACGGTTTCTCAGTGCCTACAATGAATTGCATATATGAGATCCTGATCTGGTATCCAATACCCAGGAAGTAGAGTTGATTGACTGACAATTTTCAATTACAAACACACCTGAAGCCGAAGCCACAACTTGCCTCGGGTCCTGGTTCTTGGCAATCCAAGCTTTGCAATCCTTCTTTCAATGGCCTTTCCTACGACAGTGGAAGCACTCGTCCTTTGCTACTACTGGCACCACAACCTTTGCCTTTCCCTTGACTCCCACCTTACCAACACCACCTCTCGGTTTGGTAGCGGCCTTCTTTTTCCTTCCTTTGGCCCTTGCCTTAGACCTGGAAGAGGAAGCACCACGAACAAACATAGTAGGTGTTTCCCTTGCCTTCTGCAAGGTGCCCTCTGCACTCCTCAACATGTTAAAGAGTTCTGGAAGTTCAACTTCTTTACCTTGAATGTTGAAATTCAAGATAAACTGGGCGTAGGTGGAAGGAAGGCACTGGAGAATCAAGTCTGTATACAGCTCATTCTCTAATGTTGTCCCGACGTCCGCGAGCTCCTCTATGTAGCCAATCATCTTGAGAACATGTTCTCCAACAGATGATCCAATTGTCAGCCTCGACTGAAAGAAGTTCTTCGAGGTCTCGTATCTACCTATACGAGATTGCTCTCCATACAGTTTCTTGGAGTGGAGAAATTTGGATTCAAGATCCATATTCTCGTACTTCCTCTGATGTTCATTATTCATAGAGGCAAGCACGATGCATTTGGCCTTCGCGCAGTCAATCTCCTAGGTCTTGTGGATTTCCTTATCCACGACACTGGATTCTGGACCTGGGACGGCAGGGGCCTTAGTAGTAAGGACATACCCCAATTTGTCATAAGTAATTGCCATCTTGACATTCCGGAACCAATCTTTATAGTTTGGCCCTGTCAAAATATTTTTATCTAATAATAACTTAAGACCTGTCATGTTCTGGGTCGCTGCAATTAGGGGAGAGAGAGGAAACACTTTAGCATGATGCTCTTGCAACTTTAGAGTGGTTTTTAGTTTATCTAAACAGGATGACTCCGACTGTTTCTCGAATCCTTCCTCAAACCATAAAAGAAGAACTAATCAGGACTAATCTTACTGTACAATACTTGCTTAACCGTTCAGCCAGGCCAGTGTCAGTACTTCGAGGGAAGTTTTACGACGCTTTCGCGAAGTTCCTTAATTAAATAACCTCTTTTCCCTGGGGGCGAGCCCCGCTGACACCTTTCTCGACACCTACTTGGTTTATATCATTGATCATTTAAGTGAAAGAATCTCCTGATGAGTAGCATATACTCACAGTAGGATCGGGATCCATATATCATCGTGTGATAAAGCTGAAGGAATCCTACCAAAATTATCACACTCCAAATGGTATGCAACTCTAGCAAGTTTCAGTTTCTTTAGAAACTCCCGATGTGGATTTTTGCCCCATGCTCTTATGACCTTGGCGTTGGTCAAAATGTCATAAGTCACATGTCAAGTTCTACCCATCATTATCTTGTTAATTTGAACCCACCCGTACATACCCCTGACGTTGGCCAAATGACAGTACGACTGTCCCAAACCAACTCATTTATCTATGCAACAGATGAATACCCACCAGCTACCAAACACTATGCCTTGGCGTTGGTCAAAATAAATAGCTTGAATACTACTGAATACCCAAATGACGGAGGGCTACGAATGGTTTTGGCGAAACCGTGAACGTAGTGAACTTGATATGATCGAAGGAACCTGATAGCTTTTTAAAAGGAATGGTTTAAGCTCCGCAATTAAAAAAATCATTTGTTTTAAAATCACCAAGTGGTTTCTTTTAAACTGTTCCAACGATTCAACTTTGGTTTATTTTCTTTGCATTAAAATAATGTGTCCCATCAATTAACCTATCATTGCAGAAAACAACGAAAATACAACGTCCTCTTATGCCATCCGCATTCGCCACTGGGCCCCGTCATTCACCCGTTAGGTTACTTAACTAACGACAGAGTGGGGGATGGGCTAGCGCGGATGCAAAACATAAGTAACGCCTACTAGATATCATATATAGATATTGTACATTCGTCAGACGTAATGATAGGCATTCCAGATCACAGATGAACATATTGGATATTCTAGGAATCTGCATTCCTTTTGAGCCTGCAATGAAATACGGATTACACAGTCGTGATGAATAGTCAACCCCATCCTAGACCCCTACGGGTACGGCAAACTACCCGTCAAATACCTGAAGTGAAGCGGTCTCCCTCAACGACGTGAGTAGGACACTAAACACTTCAAAGTACCCGGTAGTTTGTGCACCCCACCTTGGGTCTATCCTAGAAGCAGAAAACAGTAAATGAAATAATACAACGGTGGCTACAACCTCAACCCGGATGTGCCCTGCCAAAGAATATTACAACAAATTACAATTTACATTTGAATGAAAGAAACACTCGTCTCACATCCCCGGCTATTCATTCACGACAATCCAACAAGTTCACATTCACAAACTAGTAAAAACCATTACAGAATTATGCAACCCCTGCTAACCGACATACTAGCAGTTAGGGGAGGTTTACGAACACATTAATCACAACACTCATATAATCTAGTTAGCCAAAGTTCTTAGAATATCGATCAAGCAACACATATGAATCTACTCCAAACAATTCTCTGTGCACATAAAACCTGAGCAGAAACAAAACATCTCAGAAAACAAAACATCAACACAGAAGAATAACTGAGCAAATTTGGGTTGACTCGGTGTCAACTCTGCCATGGATCCGCCGGGGATCGCTTGGATTAGCCGCGGTTCCACGGTGGTTTGGACGAGTCACGATCCCAAATTTCTTCACAATTCTTAAAAAACCCTGCCTATATTTTTAAAGGTCCCTGAAAAATTTTTAGACCCCAATTAAAAATCGGCAGAAACTTAGTGAAAACGTCATTTTTTCGGGATTATTTTGCGATCGAATTTCTAAAGACTTTTCTAACATGTTAGTTATGGTTTAGCTAGGCTCTAATACCACTGTAAGTCGACGTTACACACCCCACAAGATGCGGGGAGGCGGAATAGGTAAAACGATCATTTTTGTTCAAGGTAACATCGACTAACTTTACGGATCTTTGCTAAACCTTAACTAACAAACTATCTTGAAGTACTAAACTACTATGATAGATGATTATACCTCAAGATACTTGTCCTTCTTGTTCTTCTTGTTCACCTCCTCGTCGGCCTCCTCGATGTAATAGAATATCCACCCGAGAGTCCCTTCTCCAAGCTTTAACTTCTAACTTGAGGTAACTAAGTGGCTAGGATTGCTAATCCAAGTGACCTAGAAGATATAGAAATGGATTAAGGATCTATCAGTCTTTCTAACTCTTGGGATCTCAACACATGAGAGGATTAGGATTAGGTTGAAGAAGAGGAGAGCTTGAGGAGAGAGAGTGTGTATGTTAATTATGAATTGAACCCTTTTCACTTTGAATTATATGAAGCAAAACAAAATATCTTGCACAAATATCATCCATGCTTCATTTAATTCTTGAGATGAATCATCTCATGAGTCATGGTGCAATTAATGATAATAACACATAAGCTCTCCACCTCATTTAGTTTAATTCATAAATGAATTAAAACTAAATGAGTCACCTTTCTTCGAGAAGCTTCTCGAGTAATTACGAGAATACCCCTCCTATTTGAAAAACACGGATATACCGAGACTGCATAAATCCAATAATCCAATACTAGAATCTGGCTTAAACCAAAGCCTGCTAGTATAATCTGTATGAACATCATACATGCACAAGTACACGTATATGTCCGAACCCTGTCGTAAAACTATACGACCTCTATATAGTTTCGCCTGAAGCAGGGAAACACTCTGTGTGGGACTCTAAAGACTCGACACTACGCTGGCAGTGGGTTTAACCACAGGCCGCAAGCGGTACTAGCTGTACGTAACGGTCCCCAGGTAGATGTCGATAAGAAGGCCGATGAGGAAACCCATCCGAACTCCTACTGAGTCTGATGTGACAATATTCGACAGTCCAGTCTGTTCGTCTAAGACTATCACATATCGGGCCTAAGGGGGTGGCAAGCGTCTGTCCCCTAAAAGCGGTACAAGTCAAGTTGGAGTGAAGCCCATAACACCTTGAGAAGCTACTGGAAAACCTACCATTAAATCTCGCTTGCCCTGGCCAGGGACCTTGCGTAATGGCTCTCCAAACACAGCGTGATACCAACTCCCAATACCGGGAGAGACGAATCCTATTTAATCGCCTCTGCCTCCAAGTGCTTCGGGACTGCACCCAACTGCTACCTGTTTGCACGACTTAGTTGAGCCATGGTAGGGTAGCAATCTAAGAACAGTGGGAACACACTCGAGGCGAAGCAGCAGTGTCAAGTCTACGGACTATGCTATACTCATGTCACCTGGGAACTGTTAACTGATGACTTGTATAATACCAACCAACAGTTCCCTGCGAGTCCTATCCGGTGTACCCGTAACCCAACGAGCACCTGCACACTATCTCCAGTACAACGTAGTAATGGCTATGGGACAGACCATCTCCCCTGCTGGGAGTAGAAGCGTATACACTAGTCTACTCTGGAGTATCGATGCCCTGTCTCGATAATCCTACGACTAGGGACCTGAAAAAGGATGTGCTTGTAGACTACCCAGCCCCCACTAGTGTGACTGCCATCACAACACTGGTAGTCAAGCAAGATCCTATGGGCTCTATCAATATGTATTCGCGATATGCTAAAAGAAACATATGCACATATTAACATAGATATAAACCAAGTAGCATACTACTATGTTGAGTAAGACTGTTAATACAACTGTGAATATCCCAAGCTTCCATTAAGTAATATACAAGCTAGTATGATGCAATAATGGCCCATAGGGCATATTTACTAACACTCTACATGCCATGCTAAGTTTTTCTTCACTTGATTTTCGTGACTTTCTCTCTTCCCTTGATCACCCATTCTCACTATGAGAAACACTTAGCATATGTTCTTGAGTTGCTCATGCCACTTTTTTTCCTCCCTTCCTCTTCATCTTCTATGGTTGCTCTTTAAGCATTTCTGATGAGAGAAAAACAATAGTGAGAAAATCCTACACCTCCATTCTCCATTGCTAGCAACCTTGGAGCGTCGGTTGCCTCGCTAGGCGAGGCAGGAGCTTGCACCGTTTTCCTCGGGTGGATCATCATGGATGGAGGAAGACCGGCAACCAAATCTGATCTGCAACTCCTCAAGGAGCTTGGAAATGGTAGAAGACTGAAGGACACGATCCGTTCGGTATAACTATCTAACTCCTCTACATATGTTTGCTAGTTTAGGGTTAATGTTCGATCTTGTGCGGGTTTTGTTTGCGCCAAAGTTTTGAAAATTTTTGTTCCACATTTGGCCACGGTTTGATGGTCGGGGCACCGGCGAAAACCCAACATGGTATCAGAGACACCCAAACACCTTAAACTAGCTAGTTGCGACATTAGAATTCACGTTCTTTCGAACATCGAAAACTGTCGAAAAACCAGTCCCGATTTTTTGAGTTTTGAGATGTTTGCACACCCCGCGGGCTCTCGGCTTGAACCAAGAAGCTGCGGGGTGCTGCATGGGCACCCCGGGGAGACCCGGGGGGGGACCAAACGGCTGGGCCTACTCCCCAAGACCACCACAAGGTGGTCTTGTAGGTGGGGACCCGAAACTGCCCCTGCATAGGCCGTTTCGGGTCTACCTCAGCCTCTAGACACCTCGTGGTGGCCTCGAGGGTGGGGTATCCCCTTTAGGCCCCACGAATCGAAGTTAATTTTGTGCTCTAACACCTTGCGAAGGTTCGGGCGCGTTTCGTTTTGATTCGGACCTCCGAATTGGCTCAAAACTCGACTTTTTTGGATGTTTAGTGCACTTGGTTTTTGATCCTTAGTATATTTGGGATGTGCGCTAATTGTGTTTTGGAATTCTAATGTCGTGACTTTGTCTGCATGCATGGATGTATTGGTAACGTTGTCTAATTGCTATAAGCTCAATTAGACGGGGTTACACACTTGATTCGGTTACTTGTTTCCGTGGATAAATCTGGTTATGGTTTGTGCGGATTGTTGTGATGGATAGCCTTGGGTGCAATGGTAGTGCAGTTTAGTTTCATTTGTACATTTGATATTGCGGGGCAAGCGTCCGACATGTGGACTGCCGTCACTGTCTGTTTGTATATTATTTGTTTGGGGCATGACCGGGTTGAGGTCGATGTTACCCTT
The DNA here is from genome assembly GCA_030015575.1 of Agapanthus africanus. Classification (NCBI taxonomy): domain Eukaryota; kingdom Viridiplantae; phylum Streptophyta; class Magnoliopsida; order Asparagales; family Amaryllidaceae; genus Agapanthus; species Agapanthus africanus. The sequence continues at coordinate 354,719,003 of CM057341.1, read as the reverse complement.
GTACATATTATTTTCTTTTCTTTACTAGGATTACCCCGCGGTGGATTGCATGAATAGCCGGGTTAAAGAGGGCAAAGAGTTCGCATCTCATGGCGTTGAGACGGAGAGGACCTTACTCTAGAATTGATAGGCTATTCTTCGCGCTCGTAGAGGGTATAGGTTGACCCACGGAGGGATGCTCAAGTTACTGGATTTCTTGAAGTGCCGGGTGGCCCATTCACTTTGATGAAGGGGTTACCTCACTTCTGGTTTTGGCGGGTAACTTGCTGCGCTCATAGGGGTCTAGGTTTTCATTGCACAAGCTATCCACACGACCGCAGAACGTCGGATTTCATTTTCGGCTCAAAGGAAACCCGGGGCTCCCAGATTATCCGTTTGTTCTGTGATGCTTATCGCTATTCCGTGATGTTGCTTATATCATACCTGAGACGAATGTTATATATATATATATATATTTATATGCTAGTAGATGTTGTATATGTTTTGCTTGTATATGTTTTGCACCCGCGCTAGTCCAGCCCCCGCTCCGTCTTTAGTTAAGTAACTTAACGGGTGATGATGGGGCCCAGTGGCAAATGCAGATGGCATCTACATACATCATATTTTTGTTCCTTTCTAGTGTGATTAATTGATGGGACTGCGTTGATTCTGATCGATGCAAGGAAAACAAACCTATTTGTTATTGTTGGAACGAATTTTCAAAAGCTGTTATTATAAGGACGTTTTCTTTTGTTTTGCACAGCGATATTCAGTTATGAATATTCAGCACCTCATTCTACGAGGTAAGAGCCGAGATCTCTTCACCAGGAGTGACCTCTTGGGCAGAAGTTTGTGTCAGGGTAATAACTTCACTATAATAGTCGATTACTTTCTGCTTTGCATCGTGATATTCAGTTTGGAATATCCTGCACCTCATTCTACGAGGAAAGAGCCGAGATCCCTTCACCGGGAGTGACCTCTTTAGCAAAAGTTTTCGCCACTATATATTTGTAAAGCTATCCAGTTCTTTCAACGATATCAAGTTCATTAAGTTAAAGGTTTTTCGCCAAAAACCATTCGTAGCCCTGTGTCATTTCAGACGGGTAGCATTTAGTATTCATGCTATATTTGTTAGCCTTAGTCAAGGCATAGTGTATGGTAGCTATTTGTTACTTTTCTGTTGCTTTGATAGATGCGTTGGTTTGGGACAGTCGTACAACCTTGTTGGCTTTAGTCAAGGGCAAGTATGGGTGGGTTCAAATTAACCTGGACAATGACGGGTAGATTTTGACATGTGACTTATGATTTGTTGGCCTTAGTCAAGTTCATAAGAGCATGGGTAAAAAATCACATCGGGAGTTTCAAACATACAGGAAACTTACCAGGCATGCGCATACCTTTTGGAGTGTGATAACTTGAATGGATTCCATCATATTATCATGCGATGATAGTTGGATCTCGATTCCCACTGATGAGTTGGTTTACTCCTCGAGTGATTTTAGTTGATCCCGACTAATTCTTCTTTTGGGTTTGGAGGAGAATTTGATGATACAGTGGGAGACATCCTGATTAGATAAAGTGATTAATCATTTTGATCTAGATTAGAGTGCAAGCAGAGTATTTTTCTCTCTCTCTCTTTAGCAACGACCATGGCCTGACCCTAGACTAGAACTCATAAACCAAGTTAACCGAACTTTCTTAAAACACACTGGATTTTGGATTGTCAGAGTTCCATACTTCATTGCCACTCCTACCTTTACCCTTTGCTTTTCTCTGGAACATTCCGTATCACTATGAAGATCCACATTTATTGGATATGGCCATCGTATAGTTACATACGAACTCGAAGAAACTTGTTTCAGATTCGAGAATAGTTTTCGGTTCTGGAGAAATTGAATAGGACTCAGTTGTCTTTTCCTTTTAACTTCTCTCAGGTTGTGAGGGCTCCTAGGATAAGGAGAGGGCATACCTATTACGCTTATTGAATAGTCTTCTTCCAAATCATAGAAAGTTGCCAAAATGTGGGGAAGGAAGAAAACCAATTAGCTTAAGTGTGGTGTATAGAAGGTAATAAGTAAAGACAAATAAAGGGATTAGAAAGAGGGCAAAGTAAAATGCGACTGCTATCATTCACGACGAAACCACGTATATCATCGCTACTCCTACTTCACCTTTGCATTTCTCCTGAACATTCCATATCACTATGAAGATCCACATTTATTAGATAAGCCATCATATAGTTACATACGAACTCGAAGGAACTTGTTCCAGTTCGAGGATAAATTCTAGTTCAGGTGAAATCGAATAAAAATTTTCGGATTGTCTTTTATCCTTTTACCTTCTCTCAGGTTGCGAGGGCTGCTAGGATTAGGAGGGTACACCTATTATGCTTATTAGATAGTATTCTTCTAAACCTTAGGCTGATGCCAAAAGATAGGGAAGGAAGAAAACCATTTAGCCTAAGTACGGTGTATAGAAAGCAATTAGTAATGACAAATAAAGGGATTGGAGAGTTAACAAGGAAATATACGGTTATAGTCATGAATCTGGATAGTGGAAGAGGCATTACTAGGAATACCCGGATACCCTTTCGAAACATTTTCATGTTTCAGTTTCACTGTGAGTTGTTAATTAAAAACTGATTTCCCAATTAGATCCTTGGTCCAGGGTATGTATTTACCAGGTTTAATTCTTATATCTGTATGGTTTTTCAGATGATGGATGGGAGTAAGTTATTGGGAATTAGGTGATTATATCCTCTTTATATCGGAATTCGTTGTAATTGGTGATATTTGAGGAAATCAGCCGGGGTTTTACCTGACGACAAATATTTGGTTTTGAATATCCGTTGTTATGCACCAATTTCAGACTGATATATCTGTACGTTTATTTTATAAAGTGAGATATAACTTTTTGAAATTATGTCTATGCCATTTACCTATATCAGTTGATGATTGGGTAAGGAGCATTCAACAGCGGTGTAATTCTTCTTAACCATTGTATAGTTTTCAACCTACAACGTACATGGTTTGAGTTATTCAACTCAGGAGACTTATACAAAGCATTGTATGTTGTCCAATGTCCATTAGGACAAAGGGGTTGGTACTCATACTATATTCTGTTTACTTGTGACTTCTTTAGTTTTTAGACAAGTATTTCGTAGAATTACAAGGTCCAAGTTTTGAGAAGTTATAGGTACAAGAATAAAGTAGAGAACCATGTATTGCAGGTTTGAGGGTTCTTCGAGGTGATCAGAGATTTAGATACTTGTGTTTGGTATTCAGTTGATAGTAATGGTTTTGAGAACATGCTTCTCCTTTAGGTTACTCATATCTGGATGCACTCCTAGTTGAGTAATGTTGATCGGCATCTCTCCATTTAGTTGACACGCACTGGAGACAGCTGCATGATTTGAATCTGATTACAATTAAATTAGTGCTTCTGTTTCTATATTGTATATATAATGGTTCATATCTTAACGATGTTAAAGTATATGGAATTGTCTGGCTTATTCTTAAAACCAAACTCTGGACATACTCAAAGCACGTTTCAGTAATGGCAGTTTGTGGGTTATCCCGGGCTATGACGTGGGGTAACTTTCTACCATCTGAAAGATCAATAGTAATATTGTTCTTGACTCGCCACAATTTTAGCAAAATGGATTTTTTCATAAAACAATAGTGGGAGTATAGTAGAATTGGAAGTAATTCCAGAACCACAAACGATTACTGAAAATTTAAGAGGACCTAAATATTCAATCGCGTTTGACATTCCATTTGTTGGATATATGTATGCCCTAGAGGCCATTATCTTATTATGGATGTATTTACATGTACATATATTCAGAGGACATTCTCGCTCGACATGATAATATGCTATCTGGTTACTCTTTATCTTGACATGTTCGCCAGATCTTGCACTTTATTCATCTGATACATGTTGATAAAGCCCTTAGGATATTTTGCTTGACTATTGTGATTATGATGCAGATCATACTAGTGGGACATGTCTAGTTTATAAGCATATCCTAAAATGTCCTTAATCCTGGGTGTATCGAGACAGGGCATTGATATTCCAGAGTAGACTAGTGTATACGTTTCTTGACCCATTTGATGGGCAATGGATGATCCCATATCTATTGGTGTTTGATATAAAGATTGTATACGGGTGCTCAGTGGAGACTGGGTATACTGGACGGACTCACCGAGAACTCCTATATGGTATAATATCTATCGTCGGATAGCGGTTCTCAGGTGACACTTGTATAGGTTAGTCTGTAGAACCGAGATCGTCATAGAGTCTTATGTGTTCTCCCACTGTACTTTGATTTCCACCCTACCACGGCTCTATTGAGTCTTGCAAACAGGTGGCTTTTGGGCACAGTCCCGAGACACATAGAGGTAATAAGCGATAGGAGGGGTTTCGTCTCTCCCGGTATTGGGGGTTGATGTTGTACTGTGCTCGATTGGCTATATCAGGAAGTCCCTAGCCAGGGCTGATGAGATTTACTGATAAGTGTTATCAGTAGTTTCTTGATCTATTATAAGCCGTACATCTGCATGACTTATTGAGTTATTGGGGTCGACGATACCATCCCTAGACTTGATATGCAGCATATCTGACGAAGAAACCAGACTGTACAGTAAGTGTTACCAGTTGGCTCGACGGGAGTTTTTACAGGTTCGCTTGTTTTTCTTCTGATCGCTCAATACCTGGGAGCCGTTACGTACAGCTTGTGCCACTGACGGTTTGTTGGTATGTAATATGATCACTGCCTACTACTAGCGTATTGACGAGTCTTAGAGTCCTACAAAGGGGTTACCTAGCTCAGGCGGAACGATATGGGGTGTATATGGTGATATGCACGGGTGCTTGATTAAATGCGTGTATATGATACCGCATTCTAATCTGGCATTTTCTATTGGTCGGGTCATATGTGATATGACCGGTTTATTAAATCATTTGTTGATTTAATATTAGTGACCATTAGCTCATTTTTAAAACCTTTTTTTTATGTTGTATGCATGAATGTATTTATGTATATATTGATATAAATGCACACATGCATGCATACATGTGTCATGATTGATGATACATTGGAGATGGCTATGTAAGACTCACATGGAATAGATATTTATATGTATTTTGATTATTGATTAAAAGATAATTAGAATTAAATCATGGTTGCATTTTTTCTTCACTCTTCTTGAGTTGACCTTAACTCAAACCATGGTTTAATTTCTAATTCATTCTTTAACTCATTAACCAAAATATCTAGATATTTATTGACCATGGTTGTGAGTGAGTGTGACTCTCTCAAATATTCTATTATTCTCATTATTATTTGATAATATTATCACTTGAGCTCAATCTAAGACATCTCCTCCTTCTTCCTCCAAGCTTTCTACCTCTTCAAAAGTGAGTGAAGAAAAATAAAAGGAAAGGTTTTTAAGTGAGATCATAACCCACATCACCAATCTATACTAGTCTAGCCTACTTGTTTAGGTTGTTTGCTCCACTTTCATTTAGATCAAGTGAAGCTAGGAGCTTAAGCCAAGGGACTCCGTGGTTGAACGTCGTGGACTTCGAAGGATTCAAGCAGACCCGTTCAAACACCAAGTTGATCCAAGGAGTCACAAAGGGGAGATCTACAAAGGTTGTATTTCTCACCTCTTAGTGTTAGACACTTAGTAGTATGTGATACTTCCTCTTGTTACCCTAAAATTCTAGTTCGATTCCTAGGTTGTTTTGGTTAGCACCTCTAAAATTTTAAAGTAGCATGTTAGATGCTTGCTAAATCTAGTCTAGGTGCTAAGCAAAAAAAAAAGCAGCACCATTAGCCACTCCGTAGATTTGGTGGGTAAGCTCAAGCACCCGAGCGGTACTTCGGTATCCTCAAAAACGGTGACAGGGAGGTTCTTGTTTACCCAGACTTGCCATTACTGCTTGTCACGACCCGAAATTTGGCACGTGACGGCCCTTAAACCATGTAACATCTATAGGCGTAACGTAATTTAAGTAAGCCGAAAACCCAGCAATCTAAACCATCAAAAGTAGTATGTGATAAGAACATTGTTTAAAAAACTTTTGAAATCTAAATCAAAAATCTTTAAAGTCCAAATTTTACTTCCTTTAAAAATTTGGCAGCATCCCCTTTGTAAAACAATCCCCAAAAAGGGGTACAACATAAGATATAAGTAAAGCATTCACAAACGGGAGCAAATCCACGCCCAAAGGCGGAAAACAACCACCACAACAGATATACAACACCGTAGCGAAGAAAAAGACAATATAAAGTGAAACAGCATGAAAGACCTCTAAAGTGACAAAATAATATACAATATCGTCCTCACAACTCGTCATTAAGTCAATACATGAAGTAGTAGATGGAGAGTACCAGATACAACGAATATACAAATGAGCATCATCAGATAACTGCAAAACCCACCAATATCAAAACTTCACACAGTCAGCCGTAGCGGTATCCGCTACAAAAGATGATACGATAAGAAGAAGCCCTGCCGCTACCACTCTGAAGGACAACCTGCAAACAATGTGGCACAACGGGGGTGAGTTGCAAACTCGTGAATAGTGAATAACATATGCAGGTAATCGCAGTTATGCACGTACTGCGATAATCTATCACATGAAAACTGATAGTATAATATGGCAATATGTATATGCAACAGTCATGAAAGGTACTCTATCAGGTACTACTAATACATGAAGCAATGCATATCACATAAATGCTGAGTATGGGATAAAACATATCATCCTCATGGAATCCTCATCGTGGCAGGACCAGTGTCCACCAAGTCAATCTAAATCCCAATACCAAATGCACCGCATCCTCAGGTCGGCCCTCATATCCTGTAAGTCTCATGTAACCTGAGTGTCCAACATCGACACCCAAAAACATCATAAAAACAGTGCCTGTGTGTGTGTATATCTGTGTGTATGTGTATCCCTCAACGACACATCAAAATCATGGAACCTGAGTGTCCAACATCGACACCCGAAAACATCATGAAATACTCGTGTCCAACATCGACACGTAAATCCTCATATATATATAGGGCTCCATTAGTCCGGATCGGCCCTTGGGCCCCGTCAGTCCGGATCGGCCCAGATGTCCACGTATCATACGTCTAATGGAATATGAGTGCCCAGCTCCGACAGCCGCAATTCCCGTATCCATACGTCTCAATACTGTTACCGGTTGGTACTAGCCCTGCCTGCCAGGCTCATCGCCATCATCTGCGATCTTCTTGCCTCGGGGAAACATACCGGGCTCCACCATGTACTCGCACACGGCCCACTCCACTCCTCGCATAGGGTATATATCACAAATCTCAGAACCGAGAAATCTCATGGTGGACGCATCGAAATATCATATCAAGAGAAACCGGGTTTTTCAAACAAAGCATAATTTCATGAACTACCACGGTCCTCAAATCCAGAAAACATCAAGTAATGAATAAGAATACTTGCATAGATCTTTATGATGATATATATTATATATGTGTACATATATAACAGCGTCCCAAACCACTGATATATATATATATATACACACACACGTATATATCAACGTCCCATACAACTGATATATACCCTCAGGAGTAAAACATCCAGAAAACATCATAAGAAATCTATATCTCAATGCGAAATCCATGAAATATAATATATGCAACATGAAACAGTAATATGAGCATATAAAGGAAAAATGCTATTTAACTGCAACAAGTTATTAAATATATCATGCGGTTCCTAATTTCTACGAAATCAAATGCAACATCATATACAGATGAACATGTAGCTATAGCCAGGTATATGTGGAAACATGTAGGTATAGCAAGGTATATGTGTAAGAGTATAGGTATGCAAGGTATACTACCTATCATATGCGCAATCGCATAAGAATCAATGACTCCACGTCAATGACAAACAATACCACATAGGTATATATAACAATAGCAAGGTATACGGGTGTACATGTAAGTATGTGTGCATGATGTAATGTAACAATAGCAAGGTATACGGGTGTACATGTAAGTATGTGTGCATGAAGTACATGTAACAATAGCAAGGTATACGGGTGTACATGTAAGTATGTGTGCATAGTGAAGTAAGTATCAATGTATCAATGTCCCTAACCAAATACAATATCCCGTATGTATATGTGTCAGCTGTATCTCATATGCAGAAAGGAGTAAGAATCACCATCTCCATTATCCCTATCCAATACAATATCATGTATGTATATGGGTTGTGCGTGTCATGGCAATTACCGACGGTATGGGTGTAGCATACAATTAGTGCTCGTGCAACATGAACCGTCAGTAATGGTATTGCGTCTTATTAATCCTATGTCCATATGCAATAGAAAAATGAGGTATACAACAATGGTATATATGCACAATTAATGTCCATATACTTGTAACTAATAATCATGTCATTTAATCTAGCCCAGACGAATAACTTCATGCGGACAATTCCCCTATAGATGTTAAATCTACTCACCGATGAGCTCGAGCTAAGTAAATCCGACCACCTGCTTCCCTTTCTTCGCAGCGTACGAAGTCCCTACTCGCGATCCTCCCCTAGATTCATAAATTAGCAACTAAACTCCAAATATGCCTCCAAAATGATGACTTTCATATAGATCCAAACTTGTTTAGGGTTGAAGAATAATGGGTAAGGATTTGTTTATGAGTTTGTGTGATTATTTGATGATTTTTAATGATTTAATGAATCTTGAAGGAGTGAAAATGAAGTAGGAAAGAAACGGTGCAGCCAGGAGGGGTCGGCCAAAGCTTGGAGAAAGAGGAGGTTTGTGGAAAAGTATGGAAAATTCTAGTCTAAAACACCATTTAATGCTCATTTATTATATGCCACCTCTTAATCCTTTTCATTCTTTATTTAAAAATTTTCTTTTAATTCACAAAAATATCTAGATATTTCCTTGGATATTTTGCAAGGATGGTTTAGTGCTTAATGTTGTGATTAAGTAGTCATGGATTCACATTTGCATAATTAACCCAATCCAAATAGTAATTACCACTAATTAAGTGCATAATTAAAAGCTTATAATAATATTTTAATTAAGGAAAAATATTAAAGTGAACTAAAATTTTCAAGTGACAACTAAAAACCGCGAACTAGCCATTTTCTAGTTAAACTAGGTGCAGTTAAGTCTATACTGAAAAATGATCACTTCTAGGTTTTTACGAAAAACACAGTTTATTTTACCTATTAACAGAAAATTCGCATAACGATTTCTAAAACGTTACAATCTTCCCCCCTTAAAGAAATTCGGTCCCCGAATTTAAAATTTCATCTACGCGTACTTTCGAAGAGATGAGTGCAAATCTTCCACATCTCACTCGCAGTCCCCCAGTGATCTCCTCACTAGGCGGGCTACGCCAAAGAACCTTCGCAGATTGCAAGACCTTTGATCGAAATTCCTCTACCTGCCGATACACTGTAACTATCGGTTGCTGGTGAACAAAAGATCGCGTTCAAATGAATGGTCTGGTACTGAATCATGTGAGAAGGGTCATTAAGGTAATTGCGAAGTATCGACACAAGAAATACGGGATGAATACTCAGAAATCTGGGCGGAAGTGCCAACGATAGGCAACGGTACTAGCTCGCTCGAGAATCTCAAAAGGACCTACAATTTGGGACTAAGCAAACAAAAACACAACACGCCATTCATCGGAAAAATCTGTAGGAATACATGATCTCCCACCGCGAACTCAAGTCTGCGACAACGACGGTCGGCATAAGACTTCTGTCTGCACTGGGCTGCTCTCTTCTTGACCTGAATCAACTGGATCATCTCTAAAGTCTCTAGACTAGCTAGGGTCCAAAAAAATCCTGCTCTCGCGAAGTCAGTAAAACAGACTGGCGATCGACACAATCTACCACATAAGGCCTAAAAGGTTGCCATCTGAATCGTCTCCTGATAACTGTTATTGCAAGAGAACTCCATCAATGGCAAGTGACGATCCCACAGCCAACAAACAATTAGTACGTACGCACAACCATATCTTCCAGAGTCTATATAGTCCTCTCTGTCTGACCATCGGCCTATGGATGGAGCGGAGCTAAAGCTCAAATAGGTACCGAAGGCTTCCTGAAGCTTCTGCCAAAGACGACTAGTGAACTGGGTGCCTCTATTGGATACAACGCATGAAGGAACTCCATGCAAACGCACAACTTATCGAAGAACAACTGAGCAAACTGAGCATACTGAGCATAACTGGACAACAATCACCCGAATGGAGTCATACTCTCGACTAAACCTGGGTAGACATCACAACGAAATTCATGGAGATCTGCTCCCATTCCCACTCTGGAACGGTAAAAAGGTCGCAACTCTCCATCCGTTCTCAAATGCTCAACCTTAGCTCGCTAACAAGTCAAGAACTACAAAATGAAATCTGAAACATCACTCTTCATCGCTGTCCACCTGCAACTATCACTCAAGTCACGTTACATCTTAGGGGAACTTGGGTGAACACTGAAAGCTGACTGATGTACCTGCTCTAGGATCTCGTGTCTCTACCCATCAGTATCTGGTATACACAAGCGAGTCCTGTAACGTAGCACACCCTGGTCATCAATCAAGAACTCCGAATCTTTACCCTGCCGAACATGCTCAAGAATCTCAGACAAACAAGCATCGGCGGGCTGTGCCTCATGAAAACGATTAATTAGAAATGGACGGGCGTGAACATGAGCAAGCTGTCCTCTCAGTAGAGGCAAACTTAAGTTGTACTCAATGGTCGCACAAGAACTGTAAATCTGCAGAAGACTGTCTCTAAATTGCGCACAACTGAAACAAGCTAACCTCGAGCCTACGACTCAAAGTATCAGCTACCACAATCGCCTTGTCACGGGAAATAAAGGATCTCACAATCATAATCCTTCACAAGCTCCATCCAACGGCGCTGTCTCAAACTCAGATCCCGCTGCAGGAAGATTAAGCTCTGGTGGTCTGTGAAAATCTAACACGACTCTCTGTACAAGTAGTGTCTCCAATTCCTCAGCGCAAGACCACCGCGGCCATCTCCAGATCATGAGTGGGATAAATCCTGCTCATACTTCCTTCAACTGTCGGGAAGCATAAGCGATAACTCTATCATGCTACATCAGTACACAATCGAGCCCCACTCGCGAAACATGACAATAAATGACAAAGTCGCCCGATCCAGAAACCAAAGATAGAACTGGTGCAGTCGTCAACCGAGTCTTCAACCGCTGAAAACTCAGCTTGCATGCCTCAGTCTAAAGAAAAAGAACCCCCTTCCTAGTCAGTCTGGTCAACGGTGCAGCGATACTTAAGAAATCCTGCACGAAACGGCGGTAAAAACCAGCTAAGCCCAAAAGCTGCGAACCTCTGTCACTGATACAGGTCTGGGCTAAAGCTGTACGGCCTCGATCTTTCTTGGGTCCATACGAATACCGTCTCCCGTAACCACATGACCTAGGAAGTCAACACCATCAAGCGTAAAGGAACACTCCGAGAATTTAGCAAACGGCTCGTACTCTCTCAATGTCTGCAAGGAAATTCTCAAGTGTTGCTCATGTTCCTCACGACTCAAGGAAAGACTAGAATGTTATCGATAACACAACAATCCACTGGTCGAGGAACGGCCTGAAGAATCTGGTTCATCACATCCACGAATGCTGCTAGGGTATTGGTAAGTCCAACGACACCACCCAAAAACTCATAAAGCCCGTAGCGCGCACAAAAAGCAGTCCTCGAAATGTCATCACTCCGAACCCGTAACTAATGATGACCTGATCCCAAATCAAACTTAGAAAAATGCTTCACACCCTGGAGCTGATCAAAGAAATCGTCAATGCGAGGTAAAGGATACCTATCCGCACCATAACTCGGTTCAATTGACGATCAATCAATGCACAACCTCAAACTGCTATCCTTCCTCTTGACAAACAGAATAGGAGCTCCCCAAAGCGAAACACTTGGACGTACAAGTCCCCCTATCTAGCAACTCTGTAGCTGATCCTTAAGCTCCCTAAGCTCCGCCGGCTTATCTGGAACAACGTCGGAAAATCTCGCCAATAGAAACCCAGTCCAATGATTCCACTGTGGCTCCGGTATCATAAATGAAAGCCAAGAATCCTCGACATCATCTCCTCAAAAGCCGACTAGTGAAAAATGCTGAAATCAAGCTGTGAGGGGCGGCACCACTGTCCCCCTGCACAACAAGAACTGACTCGTCGGGAAAACAAAACTTGATTGTCTTCTCGCGGCAGTCCACAGACGCATAGCATGTAGCTAACCAGTCCGTGCCCAGGAGAACGTCAAAGTCCAACATCTCTCGAAGGATCAAATCGACTAACGAATCTCTATCTCCTATCCGATTGGCACATGACCGGAACACGTGTCGCGCAACCAAAGGATCACTAACAAGATTAAACACAACAACGGCTGATCTAGCATACATGTCTCTCGGCCCAACCCCGGCACGAAGTGTGTAGAACAAACGAGTGCATAGATCCCGAATTAATCCACAAACATGCGCAACAAAAGAACATACGGATAAGTTTACCTGAAAACTCTGCATTGGACGCCCGCGCATCCCGATGAGTAGAAGCAAACACTCGTGCCTGTCCTCTACCCGCAACTAGCTGTCCTCCTCCTCTACCATCCTGTTCTCTCTGAATGATCCCTCCACAACCACGACCTCTCTGAACATAAGTATGACGCGGTGCGACAACAGGCGCAAGGGGCAACGCTCCCTAAGGTGAAGGTGGTAAGGTAACATATGGTACTGCTGACCTCCTCTGGCGTGCCAAGGTACAATCTCTGACGAGGTGATGGAAACTCCCGCACCGGAAACATCCATACGATTACTGCTGACCCTCCTGGAGGTAAGAGCTAAACAATTGTCCTCGTCCCAAGCCTCTGCTATTCCCGCGGCGTAAACGAAAACTGTCACGGTGACCAAACACCTGTCTCTGGGATGATACACCATTACGAGCCCTCCTCGGTTCCGGAACTCCCAAAGTCTAGGAAAGACATGTCTCATCTAGTAGGGATGCGTCCACTACTGCTGTATGCGTAACACAATGCTGTGAGCTGATAGCGAGGAATAACTGGGTAACAGGGATGGCAACCTCTTATCGCTGCGCTCGACTGGCCTCAACCAACGATCTCATCATCTGGCGCAAATCCTGCATATCTGCCTCTTGCCTAGCGATACGATCTATCAAAGGCGGATCAATCTGCTCCTGTACAACGAGCATACCGTACTGGTCAGTCCTCGTCTCAAACGAGTCAATTCTGATCTCGGCTCTCGCTGCATCTCTCTGAGCCCTCATAGTTATTGGCGGCATAAAGGCTAGAAATGGAAATAGGATTCGATAAGAACACGGAAATCGAATCATAAGGATATGTATTATCATGGAAGGAATTTCAAGAAATTAGTACTTAGGTCATTTAGGCAGAGTACCGTGTCATAAGTATGCCGCGGACATACACACGCTACATTACTCTGCTTAAGCTACCTACTCCATCATACCAAGGTCATCCTACACTCCGAAAGGTAAAACCTAGCGCTCTGATACCAACTTTGTCACGACCCAAATTTTGGCACGTGACGGCCCTTAAACCATGTAATGTCTACAGGCGTAACGCAATTTAAGTAAGCCGAAAACCCAACAATCTAAACCATCAAAAGTAGTAAGTGATAAGAACATTGTTTAAAAAAACTTTTGAAATCTAAATCAAAAATCTTTAAAGTCCAAACTTTATTTCCTTTAAAAATTTGGCAGCACCTCCTTTGTAAAACAAGCCCCAAAAAGGGGTACAACAAAAGATATAAGTAAAGCATCCACAAACGGGAGAAAATCTACGCCCAAAGGCGGAAAACAACCACCAAAACATATATACGACGCCGTAACGATGAAAAAGACAAAATAAAGTGAAACAGCATGAAAGACCTCTAAAGTCACAAAATAATATACAATATCGTCCTCACAACTCTTCTCTAAGTCAATACATGAAGTAGTAGATGGAGAGTACCAGATACAACAAATATACAAATGAGTATCATCAGATAACCGCAAAACCCACCTATAGCAAAACTGCACACAGTCAGTCGTAGCGGTATTCGCTGCAAAAGATGATACGATAAGAAGAAGAAGCCCTACCGTTACCACTCTGAGGGACAACCAGTAAACACTGTGGCACAACGGGGGTGAGTTGCCAACTCATGAATAGTAAATAATATATGCAGGTAATCGCAGGTATGCACGTACTGCGATAATCTATCACATGCAAACTGATAGTATAATATGGCAATATGTATATGCAACAGTCATGAAAGGTACTCTATCAGGTACTACTAATACATGAAGCAATGCATATCAAATAAATGCTGCGTATGAGATAAAACATGTCATCCTCACGGAATCCTCATCGTGGCAGGACCAGTGTCCATCAAGACAATCTAAATCCCAAAACCAAAGGCACCGCATTCTCAGATCGGCCCTCAGTAAGTCTCATGGAACCTGAGTGTCCAACATCGACACCCGAAAATATCATGAAAACTATGCCTGTGTATATATATATTTGTGTGTGTGTGTATCTCTCAACGACACATCAAAATCATGGAACCTGAGTGTCCAACATCGACACCCGAAAACATCATGAAATACTCGTGTCTAACATCGACACGTAAATCCTCATATATATAAAGGGCCCCGTCAGTCCGGATCGGCCCTTGGGCTCCGTTAGTCCGGATCGGCCCAGATGTCCACGTATCATACGTATCACGGAATATGAGTGCCAAGCTCCGACACCCGCAATTCCCATATCCATATGTCTCAATACTGTCACCGGAAGGTACTAGCTCTGCCTGCCAGGCTTATCGCTATCATCTGCGATCTTCTTGCCCCGGGGAACCATACCGGGCTCCACTATGTACCCGCACATGGCCCACTCCACTCATCGCATCGGGTATATATCATAAATCTCAGAACTGAGGAATCTCATGGTGGACGCATCGAAATATCATATCAAGAGAAACTGGGTTTTTCAATCAATGCATAATTTCATGAACTACCACGGTCCTCAAATCTAGAAAACATCAAGTAATGAATAAGAATACTTGCATGGATCATTATGATGATATATATTATATATGTGTACATATATAACAACGTCCCATACCACTGATATATATATATATATATATATATATATATATATATCAGCGTTCCATACCATTGATATATACCCTCAGGAGTAAAACATCCAGAAAACATCATATGAAATCCATATCTCAATGAAAAATCCATGAAATATAATATATGCAACATGAAACAGTAATATGAGAATATAAAGGAAAAACCGCTATTTAACTGCAACAAGTTATTAAATATAACATGCGGTTCCTAATTTCTTCGAAATCAAATGCAACATCATATACAGGTGAACATGTAGCTATAGCCAGGTATATGCGGAAACATGTAGGTATAGTAAGGTATATGTGTAAGCATGTAGGTATGCAAGGTATACTACCTATCATATGCGCAATCGCATAAGAATCAATAACTCCATGTTAATGACAAACAATACCACATAGGTATATGTAACAATAGCAAGGTATTCGGGTGTACATGTAAGTATGTGTGCATGATGTACATGTAACAATAGCAAGGTATACAGGTGTACATGTAAGTATGTGTGCATGAAGTACATGTAACAATAGCAAGGTATACGGGTATACATGTAAGTATGTGTGCATAATGAAGTAAGGATCAATGTCTCAATGTCCCTAACCAAATACAATATCCTGTATGTATATGTGTCAGCTGTATTTCATATGCACAAAGGAGTAAGAATCATTATCTCCATTATCCCTATCCAATACAATATCACGTATGTATATGGGTTGTGCGTGTCATGGCAATTATCGACGGTGTGGGTGTAGCATACAACTAGTGCTCGTGCAACATGAACCGTCAGTAATGGTGTTGTGTCTCATTAATACTATGTCCATATGCAATAGGAAAATGAGGTATGCAATAATGGTACATATGCACAATCAATGTCCATATACTTGTAACTAATAATCATGTCATTTAATCTAGCCCAGACGCATAACGCCATGCGGGCGATTCCCCTGTAGATGTTAAATCTACTCACCGATGACCTTGAGCTAAGTAAATCCGACCACCTGCTTCCCTTTCTTCGCAGCATCAGAAGTCCCTGCTCGCGATCCTCCACTAGATTCACAAATTAGCAACTAAACTCCAAATAAGCCTCTAAAATGATGACTTTCATGAATATCCAAGCTTATTTAGGGTTGAAGAATAATGGGTAGGGATTTATTTATGAGTTTGTGTGATTATTTGATAATTTTTGATGATTTAATGAAGCTTGAAGGAGTGAAAATGAAGTGGGAAAGAAATGGGGCAGCCAAGGGGGGTCAGCCAATGCTTGGAGAAAGAGGAGGTTTGTGGAAAAGTGTGGAAAATTCTAGTCTAAAACACTATTTAATGCTCATTTTTTCTATGCCACCTCTTAATCCTTTTCATTATTTATTTAAAAATTTTCTTTTAATTCACCAAAATATCTAGATATTTCCTAAGAATTTTTTTAAGGATGGTTTAGTGCTTAATCTTGTGATTAAGTAGGCATGGATTCACATTTGCATAATTAACCCAATCCAAATAGTAATTACCACTAATTAAGTACATAATTAAAAGCTTATAATAATATTTTAATTTAGGAAAAATATTAAAGTGAACTAAAATTTTCAAGTGACAACTAAAAACCGTGAACTAGCCATTTCCTAGTTAAATTAGGTGCAGTTAAGTCTATACTGAAAAATGATCACTTCTAGGTTTTTACAGAAAACACAGTTTATTTTAACTGTTAACGGAAAATTCACAATACGAATTCTAAAACGTTACACTGCTATCTAGACTATGAGACCCGGTTGGAGGATGGGTATAGCGCCACTCTAAACTAGCTTTAGATGTGCACTTATATATAACTCTGCTAGAGGGTTGTTATAGTCAGTGGGAGCAGCGGTTGCAAAGTGGACAAGTAACTTATGTCTATTTACAGACTAAAGTAAGTGTAGCGGAGATAGATCTTCTATTTTTGATGTGATAGTCATAGGATTTGACTTTATCAGAATAGAAGATGGATCTGGTAAGAAGGTAGTACGGTGTGATGCCCTGGTATTTGGATGACATACACTTTGTAGGAAGTGAAATTCCTGTACTACGATCGGTTATACTTTGGTTGTTACACAATGGTTTCTCCACATCGGAGATGGATATTATATCAGGTATTCTGGTTATTAGATCTATAGTTTTAGATCTAGATTTGGGTAGTTTCCCAATCTGGGTATTTTGATGTTATTCTAAAGGTGTTTTAGAATGGACGACTCCTGGCATGGTAGTGTACCTGCAGGTGATGGAGTCACTCTTTCTAAAGGTGTCTTACGGACTTAAGGGGAGAGGAATGTGCATGATTGGCATATCACTTGCTTAGGTAATTGACTCAATCATGAGATTTCAAGTACCACAACAGATGTTGTTTATGCACTAGCTATAATAAGTTTATATATTAATCTAATCCTGGAGAAACGTTTGGAAGCAGTTTATGAACATAAGTGGATGTTCTAGGGATATGGTAATGGCATCCTCCTTCGAGAGACGGTTATCATTCCAGGCTTCCAAGGTGACCTGGATGACAGAGTGACTGTCAGAGCTATAAGTTTTCCCTCTTAACGAGGGGCAGTTGTTTGGACAGGTGGTCCAAGCGGATACTGAGGGAGGTGTGACGCAGGATACTGATTAAATTCAGTGGACGATACAGTCTAAGAAGTTTGCTGGATTTTCATTTGTGAACTAGGTCCCATCAGATATCCAGACATATTCTATGACAGGTATTGCTCATTTCGGAAGATGGCTTTCTCCGTGAACTTGAGATAAAGAGAGACATAGAAAGAAACATTGGAGCGGATCCACTTACTGAGGCTATTTCTCGAATGCAATAGTTTCATAAACAAGATTTATGAAACTGATTAGTAGAGAAGTTGGGTGTTCGGTATCACACGGACAATGAGTATGCGACACCGAAATAACTATCCTTAAGTGCAAGTCGGAGATTGTTGGCTATAGTGCCCTCAAGACAATTATTGGATCGCAGGCACGTGATTGCAATGATTGAGGGAGGACCTATACCGGTAGAACAGTCTTACTCGAGATGATAGTATGCTATCTAGTTTATTTTTATCATCGTGTACATACTTCAGGTGACATTACAGATCACTATTACATGTTGATAGAGCCCATAGGATTCTTGCTTGACTACCAGCAGTATGATGGCGATCATATATATGAGAGTTGGGTGGTCTATAAGCACATCCTTAAAGTGTCCCTAGTCATTGGAGTTTCGAGACTGGGCATTTATACTCCAAGAGTAGACTAGTGTAAACGGATCGAGACCCCGACGAGGGGCGGTGGCCGGTCTTACAAGCCATTGGTGTTAGTTGGTTTACCTAAGATGTATACAGGTGCTCATTGGGTTATGAGTACACCGAACGGACTCGCCGAGAACATTCTAGTTGGTATTATACCTATTGTCAGATAGCAATTCCCAGGTGACATGTATACAGGTTAGTCTATCGACCTGAGATCATCATTTGTCTCGTGTGAGTTCCCACTATGCTTTGATTAGTACCCTACCACGGCTCAAAGGAGTCGTGCAAACAGGTTTTAGTTAGGTACAGTCCCGAGCCATATGGAGGCAGTGAGCGGATCGTCAGGGGATTCGTCTCTTCCGGTATTTGGGGTTGATGTCGCGTTGTGCATGGGTGACCTTCACTAGAAATCCTTGGCCAAGGTAGTCGAGAATTACTGATTCGGATCGGTAGTTTCTCAGGTGGTGATGGGCTTCATACCGACACTAAATATCGCGTTATTAGAGGTCTAACTTTATCCACCCCCTAGACCCAATATGCGATACTCATAGACGAACGGACCGGACTGTACGGAGATTGTCACTGTCAGGCTCAGTAGGGGTACGGATGTGTTTGCTCGTCGGCCTTCCTTTCGCTCAATACCTGGGTAGCCATTACGTACAGCTAGTGCCGCTGACGTGCTTTTGGTTAAACTCACTACCGGCGTATTGATGAATCTTTAGAGTCCGACATAGAAGGTTTTCACGGTTCAGGCAATATGGTGTAGATGACGTTTATTGGTACATACAAGTGTCCGATTAAATATGTGTACAGGCTGCACAGATTTTAATCGGACAGTTGATAATACTAGCGGCTTAGGATTAAGCCGGATTATTAAATCAGGTTTTGATTTAATAATTTATATATGTATATATATGTATTCTAGTATTATTGTTCACTATTTATTTTCTCTCTTGGCTATTCGTATTTTTGTACGAATACGCGTATATGTATTTCGATACATGAACCGGGTTGTGATTGATCATTTCGATGTCGTGTTTAGAAATGTTTCACAACCAAAGAAATTTATACCGCAATCAATTGACGGTGTCTATTGTAGTTTCGTCAATGAGAACGGATCGTCCACTGAGAATGTGTGATTTGATCGATCTTGTTTTAGTTGAGTTGAAAATTAAAAGGAAAAAAAAGAAAATGATTCAATAATTGTGAAATTTAGTTTCAAGAATCATCAAGAACTAGATTTAAAATCAAGAAATACTAAAGATCAAGAAGATATCCAAATCGAATGAATTATCAAGATTTGTAAAGAGGCTTGTAGGAATCGATCCAATTGATAGTGATGATGAAGAATAATGATTACAAATTCTTATCTATTAAAGATTTGTTGCTAGATCGATGACGATTAACGAGAATAAGGGATCTATTGAAGAAACTAGGGTTTCTCCATCATCATCCCTTGTCCTTTCGTTGATTATCATTCAAATTCTAGCCTCTAGGAAATTCAATCATCGATCGTTGATCTCTAATTTAGAGGGAGAACATTCAAGAAAGCATCTCGCTCAAAACTAGGTCATCGTTGATTCAATTTTCTAAAGTTTACAATACTCATAAGACTTAAGAATCGTTCAATAATTTAATCATCATCTATCTATTTTCTCGATTCCTCCACAAGCGGAGTTTTCACTCAAACATCATGAAAAAGAAAACAATCAAGAATTGATAACTCTTCATAATGCTCAAATGTAAAGAAAAGCAAGATCAAGAATTTTCACCTTTTATTTAATCGACGTTTCGTTACGATACACTCAAAGACTACAAGATTTGAGGAGGAACTTAATCATCGAACTAGCTTCGCATCGTCTTCTTGAGTCGTGGATCGTCGTGGATCTCTTGCTCGGATGAAGATCGGCGTTGATTCAAAAGGCTCGTTGGATTCTTGCTTGATTTGGTACTCGATGAATCTTGATTTGGGTTTTGAATTGTATTTGGGCTAGGGTTTTGAGTTTACAAGTTGTGTCACTCAACTTGTGTGTAGAATTGTAGAATAACCAACAACAACCTTGTAATGAAGCCTTGGGTCCCTTTTTATAGCTTTCCTCTTAGCTTTCCCTAGATGCTAGGTTTAGCTTCCTTTGGAAGCTAAGCTAGGTTTAGTTTCCCTTAGAAGCTAAGTTGTTATGAAGCTTGCATAGGAAGCTAGGTAGTTGTAGAGAAGCTTCTAGATTAAGGTAGTTAGCTAGCTTCCATGAGAAGCTTGGTAGGTATGAGGCTTGCATAAGAAGCTTGGTTGTTAGAAAGGAAGCTTCTGGAGATATCTAGGGACTGAAGTGTCTTGAAGAAGTTTGCCATTTAAAGAGAAGCTTCTGCAAACATGACCAAGTGCCGATGAGTCAACGCGGTCGCGGATCCGCGGCGGATCGGCCAACTCGGCCGTGGATCCGCGGCCGTTTGGTATGATCTCTGCATGAAAATTTCAGGGTATTTTGTGTTGGGTTTATGGCACTTTTCTGATGTCTGAAATATTTTTATACTTTCTTGTTCACTGCCAGATTTCAAGTTTTAGACTTGATGTATTTTATCAGCAATTTTAGCAGTTCCGGCTCTTTTACCTGGAGAATTTCCTGCACACAATCTCGAGACAAGTGTTTGATATACAAAAGATCATGCGTGCAATAATAAACACACAGTTTCCCTCAAAATGTCGGTTATAAAGTATAACACATATTATTTGGTATTTTATAGACGAATTGCTAATATGTGCTATATTTATACCAAACACCTTTAGATGATTGCAAAGAGTAGGGAAATTGATGTATTAAAATGCAATATTTTCGACTGATCAGGTTGCATTCCGTATTTATACGGAATTGCTTCTAGAAGATGGCCACCTCATTACTAGATTTTCTTTTTAGAAAATCATTTTGTAAATGAGGTGAAGGGTGAGTTGGCATGAGCATGGACTTGGCATGTAGAGAGGTATGGCACACATTTATTTATTGGAAAATTGAGAAGAGATATTTTTGTGTGTGCATGATTGCAAAAAAGAGAAGGGCAACCACCATTTCTCTACATGCCATGCTAAGTTTTTCTTCACTTGATTTTCTTGACTTGCTCTCTTCACTTGATCACCCATTCTCACTTGGAGAAACACTTATCATATTTTCTTGAGTTGCTCATGCCACTTTTTTCCTCGCCTCCTCTTCATCTTCTATGGTTGCTCTTTGAGCATTTTTTATGAGTGAAAAACAATAGTAAGATAATCCTACACTTCCATTCTCCATTGCCAGCAACCTTGGAGCGTCGGTTGCCTCGCTAGGCGAGGCTGGAGCTTGCACCGTTTCCCTCGGGTGACTCATCATGGATGGAGGAATACTTGCAACCAAATCCGATCTGCAACACCTCAAGGAACTTGGAAATGGCAGAAGACCGAAGAACACGATCCGTTCGGTATAACTATCTAACTCCTCTTCATATGCTTGCTAGTTTTGGGTTATTGTTCGATCTTGTGCGGGTTTTGTTTGCGCCAAAGTTTTGAAAATTTTTGTTCCGCATTTGGCCACAGTTTGATGGCCGGGGCGCCGGCGAAACCCAACACTAGGTTATAAAGAACCCTCGCTATATTTTTTTATGCTGCCTTGGTGATTACAAAACCAGTGTTCATTTTTCTTCACCATTTTATATTTTATGCTTCATTTATATTTTCTTCGTACTTTGGCTTTTAGATAAGAGCATTTCAAGGTATTCTCTAATATCCCGAGTTTCAAGACGTGTGTAAGTGCGTATAGTAGGGTATCAACTTTCAAATTTTTGGCCTCAAGAATAGGGACCATTTTTCAGACTTATTTTTATTCTCAGATTAGTGACTTCCTTCATCTTACTAACTCTTGGGACAACGGCTCATAACTACTTATTACTAGTTTCGTTTAAGAAAACAACTAACATTCTTATTTTTCTCAAACTCTTCCAATCTTGTAAATGTAATTTTTCACTTCCTAATCTTTCATTATCAAAGAAAAATTTTTGTGCTTATGCAAAATGTAATGCAAAGTAATGCGTAAATAAGCACAAACCTCCCCCAAACCTGTTTACAGCAGTGTCCTTACAGTTGTCATCTTTTAAATCTCAAAACCTGTAGACTTGGGAGCAAAAGTTATTAACGGGGATAAAAGATAAATGAACATGAAATCCTCCCCCAAACTTATTTTTGGCTCACAATTTTTTTGTGTACAAATTTTATTTTCAAGAGCAAAAAATATACCCCCCCCAAACTTGAGTTAAACAATAGTAAGCTTTTAAAATCATAAGAGGGGGGGGGGTAAAGTTATTGGTCAATATAAAGCTTTACAAAGACAAAAAGTCAGCACCAACCATTCAAAGATTTTATCGATGTAATGCATTGGTTGGTAGAAGAACACGTCACCTATCGACGTGAAGAAGTGGGGAAGAGATAAGTAGTGGTATGGAAAAGGGTTTGCGTCTCTGTTTATAGAGACAAAACAGTGATGATGGATTACTCACATTCTTGTTATTGATAAGAAGAATGGGTGGTGGTTCAACTTCTTTGGTTTGGGGTTGATTCATCACAACTCTCATGTCTGCTAAGAATGCGAGTTCATCATCGAAAATTTCTTCAAAGCCTTCATCGATATCCCGAAGAATAATCTCATCGGAAAGAACGGGATGATACTCAGACTCCATAATAAGCGTTAGATGTTGACCCGGACGGCTCGATAGATGGGTCCGTATATGTATAATACATAGCGGGGTCAAACAACAACGTATTATGGGAGTCTAGATCAGTAACGTGAAGCTGTTCAAATTCGCTGTTGTCGGAATCCATTATTTCGAGAGAACATATTTGAGCATAAGGTTCGGAGGGTTTACTTCCTAACTTGTAAATGTTAAGCTCAATTGACATCTTCCCGAATGATAGGTTCATAGAGCCATTTCGACAATTGATTACAGCGTTGGAAGTCGCTAGAAAAGGCAGACCTAGAATCACCAGAATTGGTTCCGTGGGTTCGCTATAGGCTGTGTATCTAAAACAATGAAGTCCACAGGGAATATAAATTCCCCGACTTTTATCAACACATCCTTTAACTCACCCCTAGGTTGGATTATAGATCGATCTGCCATCCGTAGAGTGTAGTGCGACGGTTTTAACTCTCCGATACCTAATTACTCATACACAGAATATGGAAGCAAGTTAACACTATCACATAAATCGAGTAGAGCACGATTGATATTTTTACCCCCAATAGAAATAGATATTGTAAGAATCCCGGGGTCTTTTCGTTTCTTGGGTAGTTGCTGTGTAAAAGCAGTGCTCACATTACTCGCATGGAAAACTTTTTTCGGTACTTGGACTTTCCTTTTCCAAGTGCATAAGTCCTTTAGAATTTTCGTATACGATGGAACTTGTTGTATAGCATCTAGGAGAGGGATATTTATGTTAACTTGCTTAAAAATTTCCACAATCTTCTCTATTTGTTGACTTGATTTGTTTCCCCATAACCTATTTGGATAAGGAGCTTTATCAATAAGGGTTAGGTTCAACATTGGAGAAGATTGTGGGGGTGGAACGGATCCCAGAATTGGAGTTGGGATCGTTTTGGGTTGACTCAAGGAGGTGGGCAGAGGATTTGATCTTAAGGAAAAAAGGAGAATAGGCTCGGAAGAAGATGGTGGATTAGACGAAGTAGGGTTAGAAGTGGAAGCCGGGGTATCATTGATTGATTCTTCATTATCAACCTGTTCACCGACTTGGTGCTTCAGCACTCTTCCTGATCTCAACATGGTAATGGCATTCACATTATAATGTTGTGAGTGGCCAGGATTCGGTAAGGGTTGAGATAGAAGTTTCCCTTTCTCTCTAGCACTCATCGTGGCATTTAACTGTGCAATTTATGTTTCTATCGATTTTATACTCTCACCGTGGGAGGCGGAGTCCTTCGTTATTGGTACGATAGAAGACTTTATATCAGCCGAAATTTGCATGGAATGTTTCATAAACAAATCCAAGGTTCGTTCGAGTGCAGAGGAGTTTTCGGTACCGGCCGTTTGGAAGGAATTATTATAAGGTGCAGAATTGTTGGCCGAATTTTCAAAAGTTGGTGGTTGAAAGGGGTGCTGACTCTGTGGTGGTTGCTGTTGCTGTGGAGGAACTCTTTGATAGTTATTTTGGTTTGGAACCGTATTTTGAGCTTGAGTTTGGTTTTGGTTCCAAGCAAAATTAGGGTGATTCCTCCAACCCTGATTACATATTGAAGAATAAGGATCGTTTCTAGGTTGCTGCTGAAATACAGCATTAGTTTGTTCTTGACCTCGAAACGGAGAATTCAAAGGACATTCTTCCATCATGTGTGATGGGTCGGAACAGCAACCATACACGGTTGTAAAGAGAGTCACCTGGTTTAAGGAAGCTAATAAGAATTTGTTTTCCATAGTTTCGAGTTTCTTTTGCATTGCTGCCATTTCGGTTTTTGCTGCGATCGAAACATCGAGCTGATGGATAACTCCCTTAGATGATGGTGGACTAACGCTTTCCCATTGCAAAGTGTTTTCAGCAAGATCTTCCAGGTATTTCCACGCTTCACCATCGTCTTTGGACATGAAATTGCATTGACACATGGTTTCAAGCATCTTTTTTTTCGTTGGATTAATGCCCTCATATATAATTCGGCACAGATCCCATCTATGTATTCTGTTATGAGAACATTGGAAAAGCAGATCTTTGAACCGTTCAGAGCATTTCCAAAATGGTTCATTGGGAAGCTGGGTAAACTGGTTGATTTCGCTCCGAACATGGGCGGTCTTATGATTGGGATAAAATTTCTTAAGGAATGCTACAACGAATTCATCCTATTCGGCAATAGAGTGTGAAGTTGTGTTATAAAGCCATTTTTCGGCTAAATCGCACAAAGTAAACGGGAGAAGACATAAACGCATAGCATCCACAGAAAGTTGTGAAGTGCCCATCATAGCACATATGTTTTCGAATTTGGTGATAAAAACGTATGAGTCTTTAGACTCTAGACCGTGAAATTTAGGCAAAAGGTTCATAAAGCGTGGGTTGATTTCAAAATTATCCCCATTGGCTGGTGGAATAGAAAGACAAGTAGGAAGGGGACCACGTATAGGGTAGCATCTCTCTTGGAGAGAGATGCACGGTGGATTTTGCGCACCTGCGGGTGGTGGCAGAGTGGTGTTATTAAAATTTTATGGAAAACCGTCCATCTCGGTTGATGTTGTGGGTGGTGAGGAAAAAGAAAATGATGAAGTACCGACTTTTGAGTCGATTGAAGAAACGCGGACAGGACGGGCACTAGAATCCCGTGTCCAGCCGAGCATGCACTAAGAGGGTTTAGCGCAAGTAGCAGCGTTTGTGAGAATTACATAAAAAGAAGGTTTGTTTTTGAAAAAAATCGGACTTAGACAAATCACAAAAATGCACAATCAACCTTAGATCTAAGGTTACCTAGGTCAAGTCACTAGACCGCTCCTAGACTTACAGAAGAAAAATCGCAGGATCAATGCTCTACTAGCACTTTATCCTTTTTGTAGCCAGGTTAGTGCCAGGTAAGTGAGAGGTATCCGCTATACGAATCACCAAAATAGTGGGCCTAATTAAGTAACCACTTGCCTTAGACACACTTGCCTTGACACCACAAAAGAAATGCGGATAAGCAGTAGATTACCTACGACCCTCCTCTGTCCTTAATGAGCGCGACAGTCCTTAGAGTCTTGGTCTAGATATTTTTTAATTAATGAAGGGTAATACAGATGCTAGTTTTATGATTTGTGGGGCTTAGGAAGGGTAATGAAATCCCCATCTAATCTGAATTTGGTCTTTGCCCCTTAAAGATCTGTATTAATAATATGCAAAAACACAACCAATATCAAAACACGCAACAAGAATTTTTTAAGCGGTAATTTTTTGCAGAGAATCCTGCAGAAAAATTGTTATTGGACTAGTCAGAGAAAAGAGAGAAGATAGAAAATATACCAGAAAAACTTGAAGCACTGAGTCACCTAAGACACCGCGGTTCCGCCGCGAAAATGGCCTTCTTGCCGCTGTTCCGCGGCCAACTTGAGAGTTCTTGAAACTCTTTTTTCTACGGTTACTTCCTTTTCTCCAATGGTCTTGATGAATGCTTCTGAATCTTTATCTCCCTACTACAGTGATTCTAAATCCCCTCGCAAAAATTCACACACTAATCGTTAAGCACAAGATGCGTTCTTGATTTATATTTTGATGGAATAATAATATTTCAACCCAAATAGCAAGAAAGAAAAAATTACGCACGGATCCCCGGCAATGGCACCATTTGATTGATCGTTAATTTTGATAAAAGAAAAGAAAAGAAGTTTTGTTTAGAAGTTTTAGTAACCGCAATCAACACGGCTTCGCGTGTAGTAGCTGTGGTGAAAACGGGTCGTCCTCTGTGATTCCTGGAATTTTATAATTCTTGCTTTAGATGGGTTGAAAGAAATAGAAAAGAGAAAATCAAGAAAATCAAGAAAATAGTTTCAAGAAAATCAAGAAAATAGTTTCAAGATCTAATTGAATTATCAAGAAAATGGTTCAAGATCTAATTGAATTATCAAAAACAATTTATATGAATAGGCTTGTAGGATTCGATTGGATTTAGTAGCCCTGGATGACTAATAAAGATGACTCCTCTTATCTATTAATAGATTTAAAACTAGATTGATGGCGATGAATGAGGATTAGGATTCTTTGGAAGAAACTAGGGTTTCTCCTCTATTGAATCTTGTCCTTTCATTGATCTCCATTCATATCTAGCCCTTAACAAGAAGATTATCAATCTTATCTGAAATCGTGGTCGAGATTATCAAGAAATTTATATCGCACCCGATAAGGATGTTGACGATTCTTTTGCTAAAGTTTATAAACTTCATAAGACTTAAAAGGAGTATCGAATTTTCTCACCCATTGATCTACCATAATCCTATGAATCCTATCAAGCGGAGAATTACTCGTGGATCATGAAAATAAAAGAAAGAATAGAGAAAGAATTCATAATGCGGAAATTAAAAGAAAGCGAATTGATAAAACTGATGATCTACCATTATTACTCAACTTCACAATACATTTCTTTGAGTTTAGATTACAACAGAAAGAAGAATTGCTCTCGAACTCTCTCTCGAAAAAGTAAATAATCCGTCGATCTTCACGTCGCTTGATCTTCTCGAGTCTTGGACCTGTCTTGGATCTCCTGCTCGTTGATGGTGATTGGCTTCGTGTAAAGGAGACTTTATTGATTGATCGCTTGATTGATTTCTCGATGGATTTCTTGATCTTGGATCTCAAGATCGAAGATTCTTGATCTTAGATCTTAGATCCCCTTTTTGATATTGGATTTGATCTTAGATTCGATGTGGAGATTTTTATGTTTCTTTTCTTGATTTGATTTGAAGTGATTGGATCAAAATTGGATCCCTTGTAGATGTAGCCCTCGGTCTTTTTTATAGCCCCAAATCCAGTAACAGAAAATCCCAACAAACAAAGTTGTTGCAAAGAAGATTCCAGAAGAATCTTGAACTCTAACTCCTTTTCTTGACCGCGGAACCGCGGCAATTCGGCCGACTCGGCCGCGGATCGGTGAGTTGTTGGCTTCAATCTTCTGGATTCTTCTTCTGTTGGTATTTGGGTCTTTATTTGATGTATGGAACGTTCTTATCTTTTTTGAGTCTCTGCCAGTATTTGATTCTTCGACTTTCTTTACTTTATCGACAGATTCTTGATTCCAGATATCTGACTTGAGCTAAACTTGCACAATATCTCAATGAAGAATGTTAATCATGTTTGAGATACAAAATATTATGCGTAAAATATTAAACATACAATTTCCTTCATAATGTTGATTATAATATATAAACACATGGTAAATGGTATTTTGCAGATGAACTTCTAATATGTGTTATATTTATAACAAACACCTTTAGATGATTAAGAAAAGTAAGGAAATTGTCATGTTAAAAGTGCAATATTTTCGATTGAACAATTGTCATGGTTCACAAAAAAGATGCATATATCCCTGCCACTTCTACTTACCCTTTCCATTTCTTCAGAACATTCTATATCACTACGAAAATCCATATTTCTTGGGTATGCCATCGTATAGTTACATACGAATTCGAAGAAACTTGTTTCAGTTCGAGAATAGTTTCTGGTTCTGGAGAAATTGAATATGATTATTCGGTTGTCCTTTCTTTTCCCTTCTCACAGGTTGTGAGAGGTCCTAGTATTAGGAGAGTACACCAATTACGCTTATTGGATAGTCTTCTTCCAAACTTTAGGCAGGTGTCGAAAGGTAGGGAAAAAGAAAACCGATTAGCCTAATTATGGTGTACAGAAGGTAAGAAATAAAGTCATATAAAGAGATTGAAGTGAGAGAAAGGAAAATTGTGACTACAGTTATGAATCTGGATAGTGGAAGGGACATTACTGGGAATACCCGGCCACCCCTTCGAAACATTTTCATGTTTCAGTTTTACTGTGCGGGGTTAATTGAAAACTGATTTCCTAATTAGATTCCGACTCTTAGAGTATGTATTTACCAAACTTGATTCTCACATCTGTATGATGTTACAGATGCTGAGTAGGAGTAGAATATTAAGAATTGGGTGATTAGATCCTCAATATCAGAATTCTTTGTAATTGGTGATATTTGATAAAGTCACCTGGGTTTTTGTCTAATGGCAAATATTTGGTTTTGAATATCCGTTGTTATGCACCAATTTCAAATTGATATATTTGTATGTTTATTTTATAAAGTTAGATATAACATTTTGAAATTATGTTTATGACATTCTACTATATCAGTTGATGATTAGGTAAGGTGCATTCAATAACGGTGTAATTCTTCTTAACCATAACACAATTTTCAACCTACGCACATGGTTTGAGTTATTAAACTCAGAGGATTTATACTAAGTATTGTATGTTGTCCAATGTCCTTTAGGACAAGGGGTTGTTATTCATACTTTGTTCCGTTTACATGTGACTTCTCTAGTTTTAGACACACATTTTGTTAAAATAGAAGGTCCAAATTTTGAGAAGTTATACGTATAAGAATAAAGTAGAGAACCATGCGTTGGAAGTATACGGATTCTTTGAAGTGATCGAAGATGTATATACTTATGATAGGTATTCCATCGTAAGTAATACATTTGAAAACTTGCATCTCTCTTAGGTTGCTTATCCATGGGTGCGCTCTTTGATGAGTAATGTTGCATGGCCTTCTTCTATTCGGTCGATATGCACAGGAAACAATTGCATATTTTTTTAATCTGGTTCCAATTAAATTAGTGCCTTTTGTTTTCTATATTGGATATAGAATGAATTCATATATTAAGGATGTTATGGTATATGGAGTTGTTCGGCTTATGCTTAAAACCAGAATCCGGATAAACTCAAGGCACGTTTCAGTAATGGCAGTTTGTGGGTTATCCCGGGTTTTGACAAGGGTTAACATTCTACCATTTGCATGATCAATAGTTATATTGTTCTTGACTCGCCCCCTATTTTAGTAAAATGAATTCTTTTCAGAAAACATTAGTAGGAGTATGGTAGAACTGAAAGTGATTTCAGAACCACAAACGGCTACTGAATTTTTAGTAGAGCCTAAGGATTCAATTGGATTCGACAATCCATTTGCCACTCCGCAGATATGATGGGTAACCTTAGCCACGCGAGAGGTATTTTGGTCTCTTCAAAGATGGTGACAGGGACATTTTGATGACCCAAGCTTGCCACTACTGCTGTCCTAAACTATGAGATCTGGTAGGTGGATGACTCTATCGTCGTTCTAAATTAACTTTAGAAGTACACATGTATATGACTCTGCCAGAGGGTTGTTGTAGTCAGTAGGAGCAGCGGAAGCATGGTGGGCCAATAGCTTATGTTAATTTATAGAGTAAAGAAAGTATAGCGGAGATAGGTCATCTATTTTCTGATGTGACAGTCATAGAGTTTGACTTCATCAGAACAACAGATGGACCTGGTACGAAGGTAGTATAGAGTGATATCTTGGTATTTAGATGACATGTTCCTAATAAGAAGCGATGTTCCTATGCTACGATCGGTTATAATATAGCTGTCATAATGTCTTTCTCCACATAGGATATGGAAAAAATATTAAGGATACTGGTGACTAGATCTATGATTTTAGATCTAAATTTAGGAAGTGTCCCAATTCGGGTATTTTAACACTATTCTAAAGTGTTTTAGAATAGACAACTCCTGGTATGGTGGTGTACTCGCAGGTGATGGAGTAACCCTCTCTAAAGAGATATCTTCTAGACTGATGAGGAGAGAGATTTGCATGATTGACATATCATTTGCTTAGCCAATTGAGTCAATCATGAGATGTGAAGTACCACACCAGATATTGCTTTTTCACTAACTGCAATAAGCATATATTAATCCAATCCTGGAGAAATATTGAGAAGCATTTATGAACATAAGAGGATGTTCTTGGTATATGGTAACAGCAGCCTTCTTAAGGAGGCGGTTATCATTTCAGGCTTCCAAGATGACCTGGATGACAGTGTGGCTGTTAGAGTTAACAGTTTTCCCTCTTTTGAGGTGCAGTGTGTTGGATAGGTTTCCAAGCAGGATATTGAGGTGGTTGTTCATCACGAAAAACTGTATTTCAATACCGCTCATTTATTATCAATTTAGTGATATATCGGTACTATTAACCCATGTATGCTCAATAAATACAGATTGCCGGTATTCGTGACAAAACACTGGAAATACACTCAAATACACGGATACGACATTTTTGAGTCGACACTGCAACCGGAACAAAAAACCGATCAATATTCAAAGTGTTTCTTTTTGCATCAAACATGTGTACACATTGTTTATCAAGACAAATGCAACAATACAAGTGTGAACACAAAACCCTTTTGATGCATGAACCTTGGTGGGACAGCCTAGTACAAGTGGGCACACAAGAATCATGACATGTGCAAGTAGGATGAACAAGTGGGTGTGTGATGAGTGATGCAAAAAGGTGTGATGTGATGTAAAGTCACATTTTCCCTCCAAATCTATAGATTACAAACCGAGCTTATACTAAAAACTCAAACAATACCAGAGAGATAATGGAGAGACTATAAGATAATCACAAGAAGATGGGCCCCACCACAAAAAGAAAGACCGGTAGAATCCCATTTTTATCCGCCACCGCCGGCCAAACTAGCTCAGAAATTCCTGATTTTTCTTATAGTCAATCAACATTGTCACATCACCCTTGTTTTATTATTTGTTTATTCTGTGGAGATGCCTATAAATACACACCAGAAGAGAGGCTTAAGGGTCTATGTTTTTAGTTTAGAACAAGTTTTTCATTTTGCAGATATTAACTTGTATTTCCTTTTGTACTCTTGAGCTCTTGCCCTCTATTTTGACCTTGTAACTTTTTCAATGAACTTACAAGCTTAAGATTTAGGTTCTTGAATTCAAGTTAGTTTGTGTTTTCATTAAAAATCAATAAAAAGTTCTCATTTGCTCATTTCATGTCATTTGCTTACTACAATTGTGATCTAGTGAAATCTTTTGCCTTTCTTTGATTATGCAATCTCTTAAGTGAGCTTACAAGTTTAAAATTTGGTATTTTGATTTCATATTGAGATTTGGACTTAAGGACACTTGAAGTGTTGCATATCGGATATATCGGTTCTTAGTTCTTTAACCTTTGCTTTACTTTTCTTTGTAATTTTTACTATGTACCTTTCTCTTTTTATGTTTTATTTGGTAATTATAAATATGTGTGAGTAATTGTTTAACTTGTTAAGGGTAGGATATGATAGTTTTTGTTAGGAGTAGTGTTTTATAAAAACCTTTAAAAACCCTTAACTCGTAATTGAAACTCCTACCAAATGATTCACAATCCGCTCCGTTAGGCACCCTATCCTACCACGATAGTGGTTACTCCTAATTGTGACCGGTTGCGAGTGGTTTTCCGGAGGCTAAGACTAAGGAACAAGAACGGAAGGACAAGGGACAAGAAATACAGATGTAGCGCACAATCGCAAATACTGTACTTCAAGTTCCCTAATCCACGTTGTTGCTAATTACCTTAACATCAATATCAAGTTAGGTCTATAAGGAAACGACAAACATTAACCTAACTCAAGCTAACCTAAAACTACTCCTAACAAGTCTTTTTCTTGAACATATCCATTTTACGACACTTAGAATAAAAACAACTCAAATTAAGGACTTAACTCGTTAAAACAAGCGTAAAAACATACCATCTCCCTGCGGACGACCCGTACTCATCTCGGCTCGCTACACGTGACACCATTTTGATTGCGGTTATTTCAAACTTTAAAACGACAAGCAAAATACGTGCTAATCAGATGGCGCCATTGCCGGGGAGACGGTAACACTTTTATACTTGTAGTCTCGGGTTAATTTATGAATATTTTGTATAAAACAAACTAACGTTCTAAACAGATTCAACAAAAAAACATTTTTTTTAAAACGACACGAGAACTAAAATTGTGACATTTTTGTTCTCTGGAATTTGATCTGCTAACACTCTGTGATTAAACTAGAAAATCAAAGTATAACAGTGGAATACTTGTATAACATAGAGAGACCACAAAAAAATTGAGCACTAAAATTTTACTTTCGACCGACGGTTTCTTCATAATTCCCGCTACCACTGACCTTTTTGTGTGTGTTTGAAAATTTCCTTTTTGTGATACCTCCACTGTTCTATTAATACTCCATTTTTAACTTTTTTATTTTCAAAATTTCTTGTGTGCAGAACTTTGGCTATCTATATCGCTTTCTAGCTTAAATTTCCGTATTTTCCAACATTTGCAGATTTAACGGATTAGCGAGCAGCAATCGTGCAGAGCAGGGGGCATTTTAAAATATAAGGTGATAGAACACTACAGTGCTAAAGTTCTAGGTAGTTTGACCCGTGCAGGCGAACCATTCAAGCATTCGGGGACGATATCAACACGAGTTTCTTAACTCGACACTTTTGGTGTGTATTTTTTCTTAACTCCTTGTTTCCAAATCCAATGCTCCAATATTCTTATCTTAACAGGATTCTTTGCAATATTACCACAAAAGCCAAAGGAAAACTAACCGTATTTGTTGCAGTGCAACACTTAAATTAAAAAAAAATTATTGTTTGATAACAAAACCTTTTTGATTTGAATTGCGCATTGCATTATTAATACGGACTTAAGGGGTTATAACACCAATTCAGATTGGGTGGGGAATTCATCACCTTTCCTAAGATCTCGGAAATCACTAATTGCATAAGCGTCACCTTGATCTTAATAAAAAATATCTAGACTCGGCCAATTAAGGACCTGTCGCGCTTAATAGGACAAAGGAAGATTGTGGACATTCGGTCGTTTATTTAAACGTGACTTTTGTGGTGTCTAGGCTAGACAAGTGAGGAGATAATTTTAAAAGCCTCATCTCGCGGTGATTCATGAGCGGAACCCTCCTTACCTCATTTGTGATTACCTAGCCACAATTGGCTATGAAGAGACGATTTGAGGGTTATCTCACAATTTTTCACTTTGGAACTGTTAGGAGCACGTCTAGTGGAATTTGAGGACCCTAGTCTAGGTATTGATTGTGCATTTATGATTTTGTTTGTTTGAGCTGTCATTTCATCTTCACATTCTTACGAAACCAAATACAAGTTCGCCACTTTGACCACATTTATCACCTTCACCCATTTTTTTCTCCGTTTACCTTTTCTTACCCTCACATTCTTTGCTTTGACTACACTAAACTCGTTTAGTGTATATCCGTTTGGACTCGAGACCCTAGTGCCCGTTTAGTCCGCGTTTCGTTAGTCGTTACTGACTACGCGATCGACCCAGAAGTCGAAACTCTTTCCACTCCTTTTTCACCTTTACCTTTGTCGGTATAACATTTCAAAAAAATAAAATATTATTTTTGGAATTTAAATAATTAAAATAATAAATTTTAGGAATATTATAAAAAAGTATGGAGATTAGTTTTAATGAAATGGTATAATTATATACCTATATTTTGGAAAAATATTTGGAAATTAATATGAATTATTGATTTTGAAAGTATTTATTTGATTTGGACATCTTATAAATTATTATACAATTATTTGTATACAAGTTTAAAGCTAAACTCAATTAATATTTTACTAATTATGTATTAATCCTATTTGTGTATCATGACATGCAACATTTTATGCTGTAACACTTGTCCATATTTAATAACCATGGCTTCATTTGCTTTTAAATGGTTTTGTTTCTATTTTTTTAAAAAAGAAAAGAAAAGGAAAAAGGATAAATAAGAAGGTGAGGACAAGAGCAAGGTTGAGAGAGAGGGAGAGAAAATTCTACACACTTCTTCTTGGCTTCCTCATCTCCTTAATTTCACCTCCTTCAACATTTCCCTCTTCACCTCCTCCTCCTTCATCCTCCTCCATCCTTACTACCACCCCAAGTCCATCCTCAAAACCACCACAAAACCCCATACAACCTTCACAAAAATTACTCCCAAACCCACTATAAACACCATGGTAGGATCAAGTTGGGACTTTGAGCATTTTGGCCATTCTAGAAATTTCTTAGGTTGCTATTGAAAGGTAAATCCCTCACTTTTAGTTAAGTGTTAAGTTTTCCTAATCTCCTATAGTGAATTAGAGTTAGAAAAGTGTAGATTTAGTGACCTTGGAAAATTCTAGGATGGTATTTATTGGATGTTTTGAGTTGTGGAGGTGTATTTGAGGTTTAGTAAGTGACCACAAACCTGTTAGTGATAGAATTCTGGACCAAACTTGAGTTTAGAAGTTCCAAACATGAACATGGAACTTTCCGACATCGGGTTTTGTTGCAATTGTGGCGATCAAATAGAATCTTCTATGACTCGAGAACTCTGAAAAATATTTTTCAGATACAGTAAGATGTGCAGACCACTACGAAGCTACCCTAGAAACCCAAGCCCAAGCCGTCATCTTTTGGCAGCCATTTTATTCGATTTGCCTGCAATTTACGGCCCAATTTTGGAGTTAGGGTTTGAAACTTGGTCTGTAGCTCACTTTTTAGATAACTAGACCTACCCTGTATGCAATAAAGTCTAATTTTACATTAATAAAAATTTAGAGTTGTTTTACTTGATTTCTGGCAATGTTTTGCGACTTTTGAAACTTGATTTTTAAGTTTTGACTCGTTCGTTTGACGTTTGTACGTCAACGTTGGGAGTTGTTTGGTTTTTCTTGCATGCCTGGACTATAAGTTCTAACCTATGTATGTTTCATTTGACATATCAGTTTCCGGACTTGATTTTGATGTCGATACGATATGCGTTGAATTGTAGATACCTTCGCATGGATTTTCGGGACGACAAAAGAGAGCAAGGCGTCATCGACTTTGGCGAAAGCAAGAATAGTATGTGAGTAGATGTATATCTACGGAGGAAGTCAGGTGGATGGCGTATAGCACCCACGTAACCGTAGATTAGGGTACTTATATATATATATATGTATATGTATATATATATTTCAATGTGGGATATTTATACTTAGCTAATAGGGCTCTAGAAGACTATAGGTTAGAATAAGAGAATTCGTAGGAAGGTATACCCTTAGCCTTATTTTCTCTTAGCCTTGAGCCTTTGGGATATATGTTGTCACACACGCGCGCGCGCACACACACTTGGTATGAGATGTGTGTGTATGCATATATATCTATATATATGAATGTGTATGTTCATATACATATATATGTAAGATGAGGATATGATATGTTATATCGATATGAGTCGATATGATCGGACATGATGTCACGAGGTTATGATATATGATTTGAGATTGAGACATCGTATTATGATATGATATATTAAAGGATTATTAGGCAATATACACATAACATGTGACAACATGTGACTAGATGAGATAATAGAATGTACGTGACCTTAGATCCGTACCCTTGATTATGACATCGTACGACGGATTATACCGTATGAGATATGATATATATGATGATTGACTCGTTCTCTTGATTTGAAGATATCGTACGACGGATTATACTGTTCGAGATATGATATGTATGATGATTGATCCGCACTCTTGATTCGAGGATGCCGTATGATATATATATATATATATATATATATATATATATATGATTGATCCACACTCATGACTCGAGGATGCCGTGCGAAGGACTATACCGTACGTGATGCTATGAGGTGGATCGCTGACTGATGGATATATCGACTCGGAATGTTATAGTTTTCTAATCACCTTCGACTCGGATATATTTTAGTCTTCTAATCGCTTAAGTAGATATTAGAATATAATTAGAGCCATACCTAGTTTCAAAACTAACGAATCGTATGAATTTTCAAAAGACAAACCCGAGGGACGCTACGGATTTTCAAATGGTATCTCTTTTGCTCAAAAACACTGTAGCCCCTATTTTTCTAAAACAACGATTCGTGCTCTTTTAAATACTATAACTGTATGGTTCGTATATAGATATATATTTTATACTGTTGTGTTTACTGTTTACTTTTCTTCTATGCTCATATTATTCCCTTTTGCATTTGATATATATGTTCTTTTCATTATCTTATATGACCTCGTCTGCTAGGACACATGCACCATTACAGATGATGCACATGTTACACATACACATACTCGCCGGCTCACACACTCATCATCGGTAATTTCTATGCTACGTACACATTAGAAACTGTTACTTCACTCGTATAACCTGATAACTAGTAGCTTAATAGTATTTCTTAGCATTTATGATCTCACATACTAGTTTAGATATTGCATTTCTTACTTAGATGCCACATTCATTTATATATACATTCTGGTTATGCACTATAGATTGGCACTGTGCCGGTATTCATTCTTTCATGATTGGCTCATGATTATGAAATTTCAGTTTTCATGAGATTTCTGGATTTGAGAAACCGCATGTGAATTTTGAAAACATATGATCTTTTTAAAAGAAAAATGCGGTTTTCCTTGATATGATGTGTGGCATCCACCATGAGTTTTCTCGATTCTTGAGTTATGTATATACCCGATTCGAGGAGAGAGGAGGCACCGTCTGCGGGTACTTGGTAGACCCAGTGTGGTACTGTTGGATATATGTATGCCCTAGAGGCCATTATTTGATAGTGGATGTATCGGTATGTGTATATATATATTCAGGGGTCATTCTTGCTCGACATGATATTATGCTATCTGGTCATTCTTTATCTTGACACGTTTACTAGATCGTGCATATTTCTGGTACATGTAGATCAAGCCCTTAGGATATTTTCTTGACTATTATGATTATGATGCAGATCATACTAATGGGGTATGTGTAGTCTATGAGCATATCCTTAAATGTTCCTAGTCATGGGTGTATCGAGACAGGGTATCGATATTCCAGAGTAGACTAGCGTATACCCTTCTTGACCCATATGATGGGCAATGGATAATCCCATATCCATTGGTGTGGTGACACCAAAGATTGTATACGAGTGCTCAGTGGAGACTGAGTATACTAAACGGACTCGCCGAGAACTCCTATATGGTATTTATATCTACGTCGGATAGAATTTCTCAGATGACACTGATACAGGTTAGTCTGTAGACCCAAGATCGTCATAGAGTCTTGTGTGTCCTCCCACTGTACTTTGATCTCCACCCTACCACGGCTCTATCGAGTCATGCAAACAGGTAGATTTTTGGTATAGTCCTGAGGCACATGGAGGCAATGAGCGATAGGAGGTGTTTCGTCTCTCCCGGTATTGGGGGTTGATGTTTTGCTATGCTCGATTGGCTATAACAAGAAGTCCCTGGCCAGGGCTGTTGAGATTTACTGATAAGTGTTATCAGTAGTTTCTCGATCTGTTATAGGCCATATACCGGCATGACTTATTGGGTTATTAGGGTCGACGATACCATCCCTAGACTTGATATGCAGCATATCTGACGAAGAGACCGAACTGTACGGTATGTGTTGCCAATTGGCTCGACCGGAGTTTTGACAGGTTCGCTTGTTTTTCTTCTGATCGCTTAATACCTGGGAGCCGTTACGTACAGCTAGTGCCGCTTACATTTTGTGGGTATGTGATATGATCACTGCCTGCTGCTAGCGTATTGACAAGTCTTAGAGTCACACAGAGGGGTTTCCTAGCTCAGGTGAAATGATGTGGGGTGCATATGGGATATGCGCGGGAGCTCGATTAACTGCATGTATTTGATACCGTATTTTAATCGGGCGTTTACTATCGGACGGGTCGTATGTGATATGACCGGGGTTATTAAATCAAGTGTTGATTTAATATTAAGTCCATTAGATCATTTATTAAAACTTATTTCTTTATGATGCATGCATGAGTGTATGTATATATTGATATTGTAGGGTTCCTAGGCACTCTAATGGAGTCTCACAAGTGATCAAACATGCACAAATCAAATTTTACGGGTGCCTACAAACCCTAATACGGATCGTCAACTAGATATATAGGCGATGCAAGCAAGTAAACAGAAATATAGCTAAAGGGAAGGGGCTACAACCTTTGTAGATCCGGTCCTCCACCTCCTAGGCTCCGTGATGAAGTCCTCTCCGCTGTCCAAATCGAACCATGACTCTCACGGTGGTTTCATCGGAGAAAAAGCGGGCTAGGTCGTCGACAACGTGCCGAAGATGATCTACGTCGAGGCATCACTAGATCAAGCTCCACCTTCACCAAGCTATGAAAACTGGTGAAGGAAACACCCTATACTACTTGGCAAGAGGTAGAGGATGAAGAAATAGGAAGTGGGTTCACTTTAGAATTGGATTTCTCACTTGTTTTCAACACTTTCCATTGATGTAGCAAGCTTTTTTCATGGAAGAAGAAGATGAAGAAGAAGAAGATGATATGATAAGTGTTGAATTATTAGATAAATAAATCAATACTTATCATATATTAACCCTTGGTTAATTGTAGAGAATGGACCATGGTTAACTTGAATGGTTAGGGTTAAGTATAAGACAAGAATGGTGGACTAATTCAAAGCTTCAAGAATCATCAACTAGCAAACAAAGAAAATCCACCATTCTCATTTTCTTCTTTTCTAAAAGAAATAAATAAATAAATAGATAAAAGAGTAAATGAAAAAACAAAACCCTAATCATTAGTTTAACCATGGTTTAATTCTTTACACTTAACCATGTAAGCAAGTATCATCAAATATGATACAATCATGTGCACAAAAAATATATCACATATACAATGTGCAATTCAAGTGAGAAAATCCATTTAAAGTGAACCAATACTAGTTAATGCAAAATAATATATCAAATATATAATTATACATTAAATCATTAAATCAACACTTGATTCAATGATCCGGTCATGTCGCATATAACCGGCTAGTATCCAATGTATCGGCTTATCGAATCAATCCTTGATTCGATAACTAGGTTATATCGCATACAACCATTCGACACATTCATCGCGAGAATGAAATACGGTATCACATACACGCATTATTCTTGGTCCCGCACATATCCCATATGCGCTCCTATTTCGTTTCGCTTGAGCCAGGAAACCTCTGTGTAGGACTCTAAAGACTCATCAATACGCCGGCAGCAGGTGATGATCATATCAAACACCCACAAGCCGCAAGCGGTCTGCTAAACGTAACGGCCACCCGGGTATTGAGCGATCAGAAGATCGACGAGCAAGCCCGCTCACACTCCTGTGAATCCAACCAGTAACACTTACCGTACAGTCCGGTCTGTTCGTCTGATATGTCGCATATCTCGCCTAGGGGTGGTAAACGTCAGACCCCAATAGCTTGATAAGTCATGCCGACGTGAAGTCCATGACATGTGTGATACTACTATAACACTTACCAGTAGGTCACTGCAACCCTGGCCAGGGATTTCCTGTTATGGCCAGTCGAGCATAGCGCAACATCAACCCCCAATACCGGGAGAGACGAATCCCCTCCTATCGCTCATTACCTCCATGTGAATCGGGACTGTACCCAAAAACCACCTGTTCGCATGACTCAGTAGAGCCGTGGTAGGGTTGAAATCAAAGCACAGTGGGAGACACACAAGACTCTATGACGATCTCGGGTCAATAGACTAAGCTGTACCCGTGTCACCAGAGAACTGCCATCTGACGTGAGGTATAATACCATCTGGGAGTTCTCGGCGAGTCCGTTCAGTGTACCCAGTCTCCACTGAGCACCCGTATACCATCTCTGATGTCAAACACCAATGGATATGGGATCATCCATCGCCCATCGCATGGGTCGAGAAGATATACGCTAGTCTACTCTGGAATATCGATGCCCCGTCTCGATATTCCCTCGACTAGGAACATTGAAGGATGTACTCATGGACTATCCAGGCCCCACTATTATGATCTGCATCACAGTCCTGGAAGTCGAGTACACATCCTAAGGGCTTTATCAACATGTAACAGAGAGACAGAAAGTATACAAGTTAAGATAAAGAGCAACCAGATAGCGTACTATCATGTCGAGCAAGAAAGTCCTACCTATATATGTCCCAGCATCCACTACAATATACATCTAATGTACAGTAATGGCCTCTAGGGCATACATATAACTAACAATCTCCCACTTGCACTAGGGCCATCTGTAGCAGTGGTTGCAGTATCACATACTCAACCATCCCCTAAAAGTCTCTCTTTGGGAAAAGGCCTTCGTGAGTGGATCCGCCGTGTTGTCCTCTGAGTCTACTCTCCTAACCTCGATCATCCTGGAGATCAACTATCTCCATGATCAGGTGATGCTGCCTCAGAATATGTCTGGGTCACTGATGGGACCGGGGTTCTCAGGCCAAAGCCACACTTCCATTGTCACACAATGGTAGGAACCTAGTTCATTTTATGAACCAATATACACCCAAACTGCCTCTTTGGTAGTATCTTTAATAGCGATGTTACCAGCCTTTATCGTCTAGTTTGCCACGGTATCTAGCTTGGAACTCTTCCAACATACCGTCCCTTTACTGAGGGTAAAGACAATGCCTGTGACTGACATTCAATCGTCTTTATCATCCTGGAACTCTTTCAGTGATTCTCCCCAGGATCGATTGATACCATCTCACTACATCTAGTGAGAATCCTAGTATCCAATTACATCTATCTCATAGATGAAAACACAGGATTTAGGAGGTATCACTTTGATCCTATTTGGAGAATCCTTGTGATAAGCGGAGATTGATCGAGCGTAGCATAGGAAACTCCTTCCCTAACAAGAGTATGTCATCCACGTACTCTACGAGGATCGTCACCATACTCCCTACTACCTTTTTGTTTATACAAGGTTCATCTACCATTTTGATGATGTCAACTTCTTTGACTAATCCATCAAAACAGATGTTCCAACTCCGCGATGCCTGCTTTATCCTATAAAGCATCTTGCACACGTTTCCGCTGCTCCCACTGTTTACGAGGCCCTCTGGCTGTGTACTTATAGACGCACTCTTCTAAAACATCATTTAGAAAAGCAGTCATGACACCCAACCTTCAGATATCGTAGTCATGGTATGTAGCCGTGACAAGTAGGATCTGGATGGACTTAAGCATAGGTACTGGAAAAGGTTTCATCATTATCCACGCCTGGTTGATGACGAAAACCTTTAACAAGTCTAGCTTTGAAAGTCTCAACTTTTCCATCTACACCAAGTAATCTTCTCAAGATATACTTGCTCCTGATGGGGATTTAACCCTTCAGATATAGCAACCAAGGTCCATACTTTGTTGGTGTATAAGGATTCCATCTCAGATCACTAAGCATCCAGCCATCTTTACAGAGTTCTAGCCCCGATGGCCAGCTCGAAACCAGTTGGGTCATCATCTTATGATGCAATCCTCGCTCCCACTGTCATCGAGAAACCAAGGTATCCCTCAGGTGGGTGAGGAACCCTACTAGATCGGCGGAGAGGCTGAGGTTCGTTGGAATCTCTGAATCCTTTGGTTCTACCAAATTATCTGCTGTAGTTTGTATAGCAGGAACCTTTCCAGTTCTACATTACAGACCTTGCCTCGAGACTGTCCGGATTTTGCTTTTAGACATAGGCCGGACAATCCCAAATCTTAACTGACTTAAAATATGGGCTCTTCCCTTTCCATATCACATATGAAGTGGTAGGCAGTGATTTGATTCGAACCTAATTCAATAGGTATGCAGCTTCTCAAGCGCATAACATCCAAAAGGAAATAGATAACTCAGTAATACTCATCATAGAGCACACGATATCTAATATTGTGTGATTGCTCCGCCCCGATACACCGTTATGCTGTGGTGTATTCAGAGGAGTAATACTGAGAGAGAATCTCATTTTCCTTTAGAATAGTCCAAGGATTCCATGCATAAGTATTCTCCTCCCTGATCTCATCATAGGACATAATACTTATACCCGTATTTTGGTTCTCTACTTCCAACTTATATTCTGTGAATACCTCAAAAGCTTCGGACTTATGTTTCAACAGGAACATACGACTGAATCTTGAGAGATTATCAGAGAATATAATGAAGTATAAAGAACCAGTCCTGGCATGTGTAGACAGGAGACCTTACATACATCATAATGTATCAGTCCCAAGTGTTTACTAACTCTTTCTCTGTTTCCAATAAACAGAGCTATGGTCATCTTATCTTTGTGACATGACTGGCAAGTTTCACAAGATGTAAATTTAAACTGATTTAAATATGCATCTAAATGTAACTTCAGCTAGTCGGGTCGCATTGATATGACCTAGTCTATAATGCCTCAAGAATGATTCGTTCATTTCTGAACTTTTCCTCTTGTGTGTGTTCTGTATACTAGGAACTGTAGTTTGATTTAGAACGTCAATGCTTTTAGATAACGTGCCTGAACCGATCAACTTTTGATATAGGAAATGTTCAAAACATTATCCATCAATACAAAATTTTAACATTTCTTTACTAAATAAAGAGAGTGATATGATTTTGTATATCAGGTTCGGTATCTAATAGCATTTGTTCAGAATCAATGTATTAGTAATACAGGGTGACAGTGACCAACAGAATTGGCTGCAACACTTGCCCCGTTTTCTGCCTCATGAAACTTATCACCCTTTCTCAGTTTTTCTACCTTTTTGTAGCCCTATGTAACAGATTACATATCTGGGATCCTGATCCGGTATCATATACCCAGGATGCAGAGGATACTGAGAAACAGTTCTTTGTAATGAACACACCCGAAGGAGATGCATCATATGCACTGTCTTCGTTTGGGCGGCATAGGAATTCTGGTATTCCCTATTTCCTGCTCTGTCTTATAACATTTATAAGTTGGAGCGGGACCAACGTTCCCCAGCTCAGTACAACAAGCGGGTTCGGTCAATACATCCATATTATTATCTTGATTAAGGCGTGATATGGTCGCTACCTGGAGAGAGAGAGAAGAAAACACTCTGCGTGCGCTCTGTCAAGATTAGATTGGTTATAGATTTTATCTAATCAGGATGGCTCCCACTGTTTTTATCAAATCATCCTTCAAACCTTAAAAGGAAAGACTAGCCGGGATTAATTACACTCTACAAGTTCGCCAATTTTTCAGCCAGGCCAGTGTCGGTACTTTGAGGGAGGTTCCCCGTGCTTTCGCACGGACCTAATTACAGTAAACCTCGTTTTCCCAGAAGCGTAACCCCGTTGACACCTTTCTAGACACCTACTTGATCGGCTAATTGCAAAGTGCAAAACTCTCCCAGGAGTAACAATTACTCGCACTGGGTATCGGGATCCAACTATCATATAGAAGGCATGCAATCTCATTGCAAATTTCAACACTTGAAACTCCCGATGAAGGTTTTTACCCCTAGCACCTATGACCTTAACTATGGTCAACAAATCATAAGTACTAGTCAAGTTCTACCCGTCATTTCGTGATTAATTAGACCCACCCACATGACCCTTAACTAAGGTCAACAAAGTCACGCGACTGTCCTAACTAATCGCATCATATGCGGTGTAGGAAGACATCACTTAGCTACCGTACACTGTGCCTTGACTATGGTCAACAAACACAGCACAAATACTAAGTACTCTACTTCCTAAAATGACGGAGGGTTGCGAATTGTTTTTGTGAAAACCTTTAACGCTTTG
Source organism: Agapanthus africanus (assembly GCA_030015575.1). Classification (NCBI taxonomy): domain Eukaryota; kingdom Viridiplantae; phylum Streptophyta; class Magnoliopsida; order Asparagales; family Amaryllidaceae; genus Agapanthus; species Agapanthus africanus. The sequence continues at coordinate 354,674,377 of CM057341.1, read as the reverse complement.
AACTTGATCTCGTTGCGGAATCAAATGGTTTTTAAATGGAATGTTTTCGAGGCTTTTCTAGTTTTGCTAAAGGGGTCACTCCCGGTGAAGGGATCGTCGGCCCTTTCCTCGTCGAATGAGGTGCGGGATATATCATATATATCACTGTGCAAAGCGGAAACTATAGAAGCGATCAAACGACAAACCGAGGGTTATAGCATCTGCCAGTTATTGCTAAAGGAGTCACTCCCGGTGAAGGGATCTCGGTCCTTTCCTCATCGAATAAGGTGCAGGATGTTCTACAATGAACACCGCGATGCAAAGCAAGAACTGTAGCTACCTGTTTTTATTTTGAAATTCGATTCCACAACATCAATTAGGTTTATTTTCTTTCATTAATCTCATTAATGAATATCCCATCATTTAAGTCCACCTAAACATCACAGATAAATATAACGTACGCTTATGCCATCCGCATTCGCCTCGATGTCCCGTCTGCACCGTTAGGTTAGGTAACTAACGCCAGAGCGAGGCAGGGCTAGCGCGGGTGTAAAACATAAGCAACGTCTATATAATATATCATATATACTATATATAATATCTGTCACAGAACATCACATGATCACATCACAGATAAATCACTGCAGAAGAAACATATGAAATATTGGATATACTAGGACGTCCGTGTTTTCAATACGAGCCAGTATAAAATACGGATTCCACGGTCGTGATGAATAGCCTATCCCACACCCCTAGACCCCTACGAGAGCGGCAAGAAACTCTACCAATTCTAGGGTTAGGAGACCCGGACTCGACTCCTCGAGTTGGTCTCCTACTGGTCCCCAGAACCCGGTTACTTGTGCTCCCCTCCTTGGGTCTATCCTAGTGCAGAAAAGTAAATAATATACATCAACAGTGACATCTTATGCAACCTGGAAGTGCCCCAATAAAAGAATATTACATACAAGTTTTTACATGAATGAAAATGAAAAACACTCATCTCACATAAAAAAACCCCGTCTATTCAAACACGACGATCCAATATAACATATCCAGCAACACATTGTTGGAGATAGTGCCCTCAGAGTCAATTATTAGGTCACAGGTACGTGATTGCAATGATTGATAGAGGACCTATCCCGGTAGGACAGTCTTACTCGAGATGATAGTATGCTATCTGGTTTACCTTTATCATCGTGTACTGCTTTAGGTGACCTGACAAGTCGCTATTACACGTTGGTAGAGCCCCTAGGATTCTTGCTTGACCACCAGCAGTATGAGGGCGATCATATACGTGGGAGCTGGCAGTCTATAAGCATATCCATAAATGGTCCCTAGTCGTGTGAGTTTCGAGACAGGGCATCGATACTCCAGAGTAGACTAGTGTATACAGTCGAGACCACGACGAGGGGCGGTGGCCGGTCTCACAAGCCACTGGAGTCAGTAGGATCACCTAAGATGTATACAGGTGCTCATTGGGTTATGAGTACACCGGACAGGACTCACCGGGAACATGCTAGTTGGTCATATACCAGATGTCAGATGGCAGTTCCCTGGTGACATGTGTACAGGTTAGTTCATCGACCTGGGGATCGTCATTTGTCTCGTGTGAGTTCCCACTGTACTTTGATTACTACCCTACCATGGCTCAAAGGAGTCGTGCAAACAGGTTTTAGTTGGGTACAGTCCCGAGCCACATGGAGGCAGTGAGCGTATCTTCAGGGGTTCGTCTCTCCCGGTATTGGGGGTGAGGTCGCGCTGTGTCTAGGAGAGCCATTACACGAAGCCCTCGGCCGAGGCAAGGAGATTTACTGGTAGGTATTCCAGTAGTATCTCAGGGTGTTCTGGGCTACACTCCGACACGACTTGTACCGCTTTTGGGGGTCTGACTTTTACCAACCCCCTAGGCCCGCCATGCGATACTCATAGACGAACGGACCGGACTGTACGGATATTGTCACTGACAGGCTCAGTAGGGTTGTCAGGCTGAGTTCGCTCACAGACGTCCCTTTTAGTCAATACCTGGTAGCCCGTTACGTATTGGCTTATACCTCTGACGTGCTAGTGGTTAAATCCACAACCAAGGTGTTGACGAGTCTTTAGAGTCCCCCACATTCAGTTACTCAGCTTTCGGGCGAAAGGTTGTAGAGGCCGTATGGAGATATGGCAGGGTCCGATCAGATACGTGCGGTATTGCACGGATCAGGATCGGACAGTTTGTACTACAGGCCGTATGGTTATATGGCAGGGTTCGATCAGATACGTGCGGTATTGCACGGATCAGGATCGAACGGATATTACTGGCCGGCTTTGGTTTAAGCCGGATCCTAGTATAGTACAGTGTAGATTTTGTCTCATTGCATTTGTATTTCGGTCGGAATACAAATGCGGGTGTGTATGCACAGTATCGGGGTTTTCCTGTAATTTATTATGGGACCAGTTTTCTGGAGTTGCCAGTTTGCTTTCCGTTTCGGCCGATTTCCTTTGTATCGTTCATTGGCCGAAGATTGGTGGAGGAGGGCTTATTTGCATTGTTGCAAATAAGGATTTGTGGAGGGGGTCTTTGCATTTTATTTGTATCATGATGGTTTCATGATGGAGCCCATCCTTTGACTCTTTCTTTTCCATCATTGCTTGACTTGGTGAGGTGATGGTTGTGGTGGAGTGTTGGTTATTGTTTTGTCATCATGGTTGTTGATGATGAGGTTGTTGGAGTGTTAGTTTAGGCTTGTGATCATTTCTTTTGATGATAGCCTCTCACTTGCATTATTCTCTTGTTTTTTTTCACTCTCTTGAGTTGTGTGGCTCTCTCATTCTATCACTCTCTCCCCTCATTCCCATCCCCACACAAGCATGGCCGGCCACTCCTCATTAGGGGCTGTCCAAAATTTTGAGGGTGGGTATTTGGTTCATTTCATGCTCCCAAATATCCACAAGTTCCATCTCCAAACTCCATAGTTCATCCCTCCACCAAAAGGCAATTCCTACAACCCCAAATGAGACTTCTTCACTACACATTCTACAGCGAATCTTGGGCATGTCGACTAGCCAGCTTCGTGCCCGAGTTGCCTCGGCATTGAGGTGGGAGCCCGTAAAAGAAGTAGGCGATGTGGTGTACTTCCGGCGACGAGGTGGAGACCGGAGCTTCCGCAGGAGATCGGGACGACGACGAGAAGACCGGAGGACTTGGATCAGTCGGTATATCTCTCTTCCCCATCTTGTAGTTAGCTAGGACTAATTAATGATTCGATCCGGGTATTAGTGCGCGGCGGTTTGCCAGTTCAAGAAAAATTAAAGTTTATCACCGCTTCCGCATTTGGCCGTCGGATTGACGGCCGGGGCGCCGCCGTGCACTTACAGTGGTATCAGAGCCTCGCCATTAACTTAGTCTAGCTTGGTTTAATGTGTTTTGCATTTCCGATCGACCAAAATTTCAAAATCTACATTTTTGCTAGTGACAGTTTTCTGTTGAAATTTTTTGGTCTCGAAAATTTTTTCAGGTTGTATAAAAGTACTGTGCTGGAAGACCTAAGACTACTGTAGAAATTCGAGACACTGATCTCTTCAGGGGAGCGCGGAACCGCGGCAAAACCCTACTTGTTGCCGCGGTTCCGCCGCAGTATTGATGGATCAGTGTGTACAATTTTTCCAGTAGGCTTTATGGGTAAAAATTGGGGTTTTGGAATATTAATATTGGGCCCAGAATTTTCTGATCTGCTACAGTAATGCTTTGGGGCCCACTTATTAAAATTTGATCGATCGGATATTTTAAACACATTATTTCACAGTATTTACATTATATCTGCGACCGTGAATGTCACTTGATCGGTAAATCCGGTCTAACTGCTATAGCCCGGTTAGACGGATTTGCGAACGTGACTTTCACGTTGATGTTCTGTTTTTGCTGTGATGTTGCGGATCGGTCGTGGGGGATAGCCTGGATGCAATGCTAGTACAGTTGTGGTTGTATTATGTACATTTGATATTGCGGGGCGAGCGTCCGACATGTGGACTGCCGTCACTGCCTGATTGTATTATTCTTTTGGGGCACGACCTGGTTGCAGTCGTTGTACCCGTTGTATGTATATTTTACTTTCTGTACTAGGATTGCCCCGCGGAGGGGTGCACGGATAGCCGGGTTCTAGAGGGCAACAAGCCCGCATCTCATGGCATTGAGACGGAGGGGGCTTCACTCTGGGATTGGCGGGCTATTCGCCGCACTCGTAGGGGGTACAGGTTGACCCAGGAGGGGTGCCCAAGTTACCGGATTCCGTGAAGTGCTGGGTGGTCCATTCACGATGCTGAAGGGGGCTGCCTCGCTTCAGGTTTTGGCGGGTGACTTGCCGCGCCCGTAGGGGTCTAGGATTTCATTGCGCAGGCTATCCACACGACCAGGGGAACGTCGGGTTTCAGCGGCTCTGTGAAACCCGGGGATCCCAGATATCTGTATTGTTTCTGTGATGCTGTACATTTTCTGTGATGTTGCATTTTATCACGCCTTGAGCTAATATAATATATTGGTATATATATTATTAGATGTTGTATATGTTTTGCATCCGCGCTAGTCCAGTCCCCGCTCTGTCGTTAGTTAGCTAACCTAACGGGTAATGACGGGACCCAGTGGCGAATGCGGATGGCATATACGTACATCAGTATATTTTCGTTCTTTGTGGTGTGATCAATTGATGGGACTGCATTGATTCGGATCAATGCAAGATAAAACAAACCTAATCTGATGTTGTTGGAACACATTTTCAAAAAGCTGTTATTGCAAGGACGTTCACTTTTGTTTTGCATCGTGGTATTCAGTTGGAATATCCTGCTCCTCAGTCGACGAGGCAAGGGCCGAGATCCCTTCACCGGGAGTGACCCCTTGGACAAAAAGTTTGCGTCAGGGCAATGACTTCACTATAGCCGATTACTTTTGGTTTGCATCGCGGTATTCATTTGGAATATCCTGCACCCCATTCTACGGGGAAAGAGCCGAGATCCCTTCACCGGGAGTGACCTCTTTAGCGAAAGTTTTCGTCACTATATTTTCAAAAAGCTATCAGTTCCTTCAACGATATCAAGTTCTTTACGTTAAAGGTTTTCGCCAGAAACCATTCGTAGCCCTCCGTCGTTTCAGAAGAGTAGCACGTAGTATTCATGCTATGTTTGTTGACCTTCGTCAAGGCATAGTGTATGGTAGCTGCTTGTTACCTTTCTGCTGCATAGATAGATGCGTTGGTTTGGGACAGTCGTATAGCCTTGTTGACCTTCGTCAAGGGCTTGTACGGGTGGATTCAAATTAACCTGGACAATGATGGGTGGAACTTGACATGTGACTTATGATTTGTTGACCTTCGCTAAGGTCATAAGAGCATGGGGCAGAAATCACATCGGGAGTTTCAAAAGAACTGAAACTTGCCAGATATGCGCATACCATCTGGAGTATGATGATGTGAACGGATTCCGTCACGTTATCATGCGATGATAGTTGGATCCCGATTCCCACTGATGAGTTAGTTTACTCCTCGGGTGATCCCGACTAATTCTTCTTTCAGGTTTGGAGGAGAATTTGAGGTACAGTGGGAGGTTTCCAGATTAGATAAATTGGTAACCATTCTGATCTAGGTTAGAGTGCACGCTGAGTGTTTCTTTTCTCTCTCTCTTTGGCAGCGACCATTGACCCGACCCTAAGACTATGACTCAGTGACCAAGTTGACCAAACCTTCTTAAACATTGGCTTTTGGATTGTCAGAGTTGCAAACCTCATTGCCACTCCTACTTTTACCCTTTTCTCCAGGACACCCCGTATTACTACGAACGTCCACTTCCATTGGACAAAACCATCGTATGGTTAGATACGAACTCGAAGGAATTTATTCGAGGATGGTTTCAGGTTATGGAGAAAACGGATAGGATTATTCAGTTGTATTTTCCTTTTACCTTCTCTCAGGTTGCGAGTACTCCTTGGTTTAGGAGATAGTACACCTATTACGCAAATTGGATAGTCTTCTTCCAAACCTTAGGCTGGTGCCGACCGGTACGGAATGAAGAAAACCAATTAGCCTAACGATGGTGTACAGAAGGTATTAAGTTCAGACAAAGCAAGGGATTAGTAAGAGGGCAAAGTAAATTGCAACAGATATTCACGACCAAACCAAGTATTCCTTCGCCAATCCTAAAATCACCTTTGTATTTCTCCAGGACACTCCGTATCACTACGAAGATCCACAGTTTATTGGATACTCCATCGTATGGTTATATACGAACTCGAATGGAACTTGTTCCAGTTCGGGGATGGATTCTGGTCCAGGAGAAATAGGAATAAGGTTTATTCGATTGTCTTTTATCTTCACCCTCTCTCATTGCGAGTGTTCCTTGGATTGGGACAGTACACCCATTATGCTTATTGGATAGTCTTCTTCCAAACCATAGGCTGGTGCCGAACGGTAGGGAAGGAAGAAAACCATTTGGCCTAAAGGGGTATACAGAAGGTAAAGACTAAAGACATATGAAGGGATTTGGAGAGGTGGCAAAGAACTATACGGTTACAGTCGTGAATCTGGAAGAGGCATTACTAGGAATACCAGAATACCCCATCGGAACATTTCAATGTTTCAGTTTCACTGTGTAATGTTAAAGGAAAACTGATTTCCCGATTAGATACTTACTCCAGGGTATGTATTTACCAGGTACGATTCTCACATCTGTATGGTTTTACAGATGATGAGTGGGAGTAAGTTATTGGGAATTGGGTGATTATCCTCATCATATCGGGATTCGTTACAATCGGTGATATTTGAGGAAATCACCTGGGTAGTTTGCCGGTCGGCAAATATTTGGTTTTGAATATCCGCTGTTATGCACCAATTTCAAATTGATATATCTGTACGTCTATTTTCATAGAGTGAGATATACCTTTCTGAAATTATGTCTACGACATTTACCTATATCAGTGGATGGTTAGGTAAGGAGCATTAAGCAGCGGTGTAATTCTTCTTGACCATAAGTACAGTTTTCAACCTACGACACACAGTGAATGAGTTATCAGACTCAAGGGACTTATACAGAGTATTGTATGTTGTCCAGGGTCCATCAGGACAGAGGGGTTGGTCCTCGTACTATATTCGGTTTACTTATGACTTCTCTAGTTTTTAGACAGGTGTTTCGCGGAAACACAGGGTCTGAATGTTGAGAAGATATAGGTATTTGAATAAAGTAGAGAACCAGGTATTGCAAGTATCGGGATTCTTCAAAGTGATCGAAGATGTAGGTACTTGTGTATGGTATTCAGTTGACAGTAATGATTAAGAGATCTTGCTTCTCTTTCAGGTTACTCATAATTGGAAGCATTCCTAAGTTGAGTAACGCTGATCCGCCTCCTTCCATTTAGTTGACATGCACTGGAGATAGTTGCATGATTTGGATCTGGTTCAGTTAAATCAGTGCCTCTGGTCCTATATGGGATATAGAACGGTTCGTATCTTAACGTTGTTAAGGTACGGGGAGTTGTCCGGCTTATGATTAAAACCAGACACTGGACAACTCAAGGCACGTTTCTGTAATGGCTGTTTATGGGTTGACCCAGGCTATGACGAGGGTTGACTTTCTACCATCTGGATGAACAATAGCAATATTGTTCTAGACTCGCCACAGTTTTATTAAAAATGGATTTTTTCAGAAAACAGTAGTGGGAGTATGGTAGAACTGGAGGTGATTCCAGAACCACGAACGATTACTGAAGATTTGACAAGGAACCTAAAGATTCAATCTGGATTGACATTCCATTGGCCACTCCGCAGATACGGTGGATAACCTCAGGCACCCGAGAGGTACTTCGGTAGCCTCAAGTACGGTGACAGGGAAGTTCTTGTTTACCCACAATTACCATTGCTGTTGTTCCAGGCTGCGAGACCCGGCGGGAGGATGAGTATAGCGTCGTTCTGAACTCGCTTTAGAAGTGTACGTGTAAATGACTCTGCCAGAGGGTTGTCGTAGTCAGTGGGAGCAACGGAAGCATTGGTGGACAGGTAGCTTATGTCTATTTATAGACTAAAGCAGATGTAGCGGAGATAGATCATCTATTTCTGACGTGACAGTCATAGGTTTAACTTCATCAGAATAGGGGATGGATCTGTTGAGAAGGTAGTAGGGTGTGATGTCCTGGTATTTGGATGACATACACAGAATAGGAAAAGAAACTCCTATACTACGATCGGTTATACTTTGGTCGTCACGCAGTAGTTTCTCCACAAAGGACTTGGATTTTATATCTGACGTACTGGTTAATGGATCTATGGTTTTAGATCTAGATTTGGGTGGTTTCCCAATCAGGGTACTTAGACAACATTCTAAGAGTATTTAGAATGGACGACTCCTGGCACGGTAGTGTACCTGCAGGTGATGGAGTCACCCTCTCTAAAGCTGTCTTACAGACTAAAGGGGAGAGGGATGTGCATGATTGGCAGATCACTTGCTCAGGCAATTGAGTCAATCATGAGATGTCAAGTACCACACCAGATATTGTTCTTGCACTAGATGCGATAAGTTGACATTGATCCAATCCTGGAGAAACAGTCGGAAGCAGTTTTAGAACATAAGTGGATGTTCTAGGGATATGATAACGACAGCCTCATTCGGGAGACAGTTATCATTCCAGGCTTCCAAGGTGACATGGACAACAAGGAGGTTGTCAGAGTTATAGTTTTCCTTCTGTAGAGGGGCAGTATTTTGGACAGGTGGTCCAAGGTAATACTGAGGGAGGCATGGCGCAGGATACTGATTAAGTTCAGTTGACGATACAGTCTAAGAAGTTTGGATTTGGAGTTCTTTTGTGAGCTAGGTCCCATCAGACATCCAGACATTCTAAGACAGGTATTGCTCATTTCGGGAGATGGCTTTCTCCGCGAACATGAGATATAGAGAGACATAGATAGAAACATCAAAGCGGATCCACTCACTAAGGCTATTCCTCGAACGCAATAGTTTCGCAAACGAGCTTTGTGAGACTGACTAGTAGAGGAGTTGGGTGTTCGGTATCACACGGGCTGTGAGTATGCGACATCGCAATAATTAGCCTTGAGTGCAAGTGGGAGATTGTTGGAGATAGTGCCCTCAGAATCAATTATTAGGTCACAGGTACGTGATTGCAATGATTGATGGAGGACCTATCCCGGTAGGACAGTCTTACTCGAGATGATAGTATGCTATCTGGTTTACCTTTATCATCGTGTACTGCTTTAGGTGACCTGACAAGTCGCTATTACACGTTGGTAGAGCCCCTAGGATTCTTGCTTGACCACCAGCAGTATGAGGGCGATCATATACGTGGGAGCTGGCAGTCTATAAGCATATCCTTAAATGGTCCCTAGTCGTGTGAGTTTCGAGACAGGGCATCGATACTCCAGAGTAGACTAGTGTATACAGTCGAGACCCCAACGAGGGGCGGTGGCCGGTCTCACAAGCCACTGGTGTCAGTTGGATCACCTAAGATGTATACAGGTGCCCATTGGGTTATGAGTACACCGGACATGACTCGCCGGGAACATGCTAGTTGGTCATATACCAGATGTCAGATGGCAGTTCCCTGGTGACATGTGTACAGGTTAGTTCATCGACCTGGGGATCGTCATTTGTCTCGTGTGAGTTCCCACTGTACTTTGATTACTACCCTACCACGGCTCAAAGGAGTCGTGCAAACAGGTTTTAGTTGGGTACAGTCCCGAGCCACATGGAGGCAGTGAGCGTATCTTCAGGGGTTCGTCTCTCCCGGTATTGGGGGTGAGGTCGCGCTGTGTCTAGGAGAGCCATTACACGAAGCCCTCGGCCGAGGCAAGGAGATTTACTGGTAGGTATTCCAGTAGTATCTCAGGGTGTTCTGGGCTACACTCCGACACGACTTGTACCGCTTTTGGGGGTCTGACTTTTACCAACCCCCTAGGCCCGCCATGCGATACTCATAGACGAACGGACCGGACTGTACGGATATTGTCACTGACAGGCTCAGTAGGGTTGTCAGGCTGAGTTCGCTCACAGACGTCCCTTTTAGTCAATACCTGGTAGCCCGTTACGTATTGGCTTATACCTCTGACGTGCTAGTGGTTAAATCCACAACCAAGGTGTTGACGAGTCTTTAGAGTCCCCCACATTCAGTTACTCAGCTTTCGGGCGAAAAGTTGTAGAGGCCGTATGGAGATATGGCAGGGTCCGATCAGATACGTGCGGTATTGCACGGATCAGGATCGGACAGTTTGTACTACAGGCCGTATGGTTATATGGCAGGGTTCGATCAGATACGTGCAGTATTGCACGGATCAGGATCGAACGGATATTACTGGCCGGCTTTGGTTTAAGCCGGATCCTAGTATAGTACAGTGTAGATTTTGTCTCATTGCATTTGTATTTCGGTCGGAATACAAATGCGGGTGTGTATGCACAGTATCGGGGTTTTCCTGTAATTTATTATGGGACCAGTTTTCTGGAGTTGCCAGTTTGCTTTCCGTTTCGGCCGATTTCCTTTGTATCGTTCATTGGCCGAAGATTGGTGGAGGAGGGCTTATTTGCATTGTTGCAAATAAGGATTTGTGGATGGGGTCTTTGCATTTTATTTGTATCATGATGGTTTCATGATGGAGCCCATCCTTTGACTCTTTCTTTTCCATCATTGCTTGACTTGGTGAGGTGATGGTTGTGGTGGAGTGTTGGTTATTGTTTTGTCATCATGGTTGTTGATGATGAGGTTGTTGGAGTGTTAGTTTAGGCTTGTGATCATTTCTTTTGATGATAGCCTCTCACTTGCATTATTCTCTTGTTTTTTTTCACTCTCTTGAGTTGTGTGGCTCTCTCATTCTATCACTCTCTCCCCTCATTCCCATCCCCACACAAGCATGGCCGTCCACTCCTCATTAGGGGCTGTCCAAAATTTTGAGGGTGGGTATTTGGTTCATTTCATGCTCCCAAATATCCACAAGTTCCATCTCCAAACTCCATAGTTCATCCCTCCACCAAAAGGCAATTCCTACAACCCCAAATGAGACTTCTTCACTACACATTCTACAGCGAATCTTGGGCACGTCGACTAGCCAGCTTCGTGCCCGAGTTGCCTCGGCATTGAGGTGGGAGCCCGTAAAAGAAGTAGGCGATGTGGTGCACTTTCGGCGACGAGGTGGAGACCGGAGCTTCCGCAGGAGATCGGGACGACGACGAGAAGACCGGAGGACTTGGATCAGTCGGTATATCTCTCTTCCCCATCTTGTAGTTTGCTAGGACTAATTAATGGTTCGATCCGGGTATTAGTGCGCGGCGGTTTGCCAGTTCAAGAAAAATTAAAGTTTATCACCGCTTCCGCATTTGGCCGTCGGATTGACGGCCGGGGCGCCGCCGTGCACTTACACACATAACATCACATGTCATCAACGTAAGTAAATATGTGCATCCCAATTGTCGTTGACATATAGCAATGAAACCGGCGATATCACATATTACACTTACGGTCACAGAAAAGAAAGTGTAAAACTACAACAGTTGGAATCCGCAACCTCTTTAGACATCACATGCCTAATCAAATGAATTACTTAGACATCGCATGCCTAACAATTATAAACCCCGCATTTTAGTCTCAAAATCGAAAACACTTTTCAATATCAAGTCGGGCAATTCAACAGGATTCCCGACATTCTGATCGAATGCTCGTCGCAAACTTTAGTAGGCGGCCGCACCCCCGACGCCGTCGACAAAGTGCACCAAGGCGGAACACCGCTGCCGCGAGCACCCAAACGGATGCTTTCGGCGACGGGGTTCTCCTACAGTCACTTGGTCGGGGCTATGGAGTGAGACTGTCTATTAAGTTTACCCGGCGAGTATCCGCGTACACTACGTGATTGCGACGGACTTTTGATCACATCAAAATTCCGTGGCAACCGATCAAGTGAGACTAAATCGCTAGATTTATAACATTCATTCAGTTATCTCATAACCTTTTGTGAATTCCAAGTATTGTATCACATTCCGGATAAATAGAAAATGTTAAACTTTTCGATCGAACAATCAAACACCCAAATTTTCCCGATACAGTCCAACACATGAAATAAGTCTAAAGACATTCAGTTCGTGCCTCAGTACCAACGGTCCAGCCGTAGAAGGGTCAAGCCAACGCCTCACATGTTGCACGCCGTACTGCCCCAAACCCGAAGGTTCAAAGGGCAGTTCAAGACGGTCACATAATCGAGTTAAGGTTTGTTGTCTTCTAGAGGGTCCATCGCGTTACTTGCACTACTTAGAACGTCTTTAAATCTCGGAAAAATCCAACACTTGGAAATTTTCCGGCAGGGGAAAAGTTGGGTATTTATATCCGGTCGAACGTTTTAACATATTCAAAAAATATCCGGAAAAACACAGACAAGATTAGACAATCCGATCGAATCACCGAAGCCCCAATACAACCCAGAAAATACAATTCTGGAAAAATTATTAAAAATTCCCAGGAACACCAGCACAGAAAACTAAGAATTACTGTGCAAAAACATCTGTCTGAAGATACCAACTTGCTGCGGAACCGCCGCATTAGGCATGCATATGCGGCTGTTCCGCCGCACTATTAACGATTCAGAGCCCCCGTTTTAAACAGTAATTCTTAGAATATTGCACTGAGGTTTCTGCATATTTTTAATCTACAAAAATCCGCATTTTACAGAATTGTCCAGAGAGCATTTTAAAGCCGGGGTTTTGGGTCGATCGGACTTCTAACTCCGTCTACGCATCGCCTAAGGCTCTAGCTAGTCTCTGATACCACTGTAGGGTTCCTAGGCACTCTAATGGAGTCTCACAAGTGATCAAACATGCACAAATCAAATTTTACGGGTGCCTACAAACCCTAATACGGATCGTCAACTAGATATATAGGCGATGCAAGCAAGTAAACGGAAATATAGCTAAAGGGAAGGGGCTACAACCTTTGTAGATCCGGTCCTCCACCTCCTAGGCTCTGTGATGAAGTCCTGTCCGCTGTCCAAATCGAACCATGACTCTCACGGTGGTTTCATCGGAGAAAAAGCGGGCTAGGTCGTCGACAACGTGCCGAAGATGATCTACGTCGAGGCATCACTAGATCAAGCTCCACCTTCACCAAGCTATGAAAACTGGTGAAGGAAACACCCTATACTACTTGGCAAGAGGTAGAGGATGAAGAAATAGGAAGTGGGTTCACTTTAGAATTGGATTTCTCACTTGCCATTGATGTAGCAAGCTTTCTTCATGGAAGAAGAAGATGAAGAAGAAGAAGATGATATGATAAGTGTTGAATTATTAGATAAATAAATCAATACTTATCATATATTAACCCTTGGTTAATTGTAGAGAATGGACCATGGTTAACTTGAATGGTTAGGGTTAAGTATAAGACAAGAATGGTGGACTAATTCAAAGCTTCAAGAATCATCAACTAGCAAACAAAGAAAATCCACCATTCTCATTTTCTTCTTTTCTAAAAGAAATAAATAAATAAATAGATAAAAGAGTAAATGAAAAAACAAAACCCTAATCATCAGTTTAACCATGGTTTAATTCTTTACACTTAACCAAGTAAGCATGTATCATCAAATATGATACAATCATGTGCACAAAAAATATATCACATATACAATGTGCAATTCAAGTGAGAAAATCCATTTAAAGTGAACCAATACTAGTTAATGCAAAGTAATATATCAAATATATAATTATACATTAAATCATTAAATCAACACTTGATTCAATGATCCGGTCATGTCGCATATAACCGGCTAGTATCCAATGTATCGGCTTATCGAATCAATCCTTGATTCGATAACTAGGTTATATCGCATACAACCATTCGACACATTCATCGCGAGAATGAAATACGGTATCACATACACGCATTATTCTCGGTCCCGCACATATCTCATATGCGCTCCTATTTCGTTTCGCTTGAGCCAGGAAACCTCTGTGTAGGACTCTAAAGACTCGTCAATACGCCGGCAGCAGGTGATGATCATATCAAACACCCACAAGCCGCAAGCGGTCTGCTAAACGTAACGGCCACCCGGGTATTGAGCGATCAGAAGATCGACGAGCAAGCCCGCTCACACTCCTGTGAATCCAACCAGTAACACTTACCGTACAGTCCGGTCTGTTCGTCTGATATGTCGCATATCTCGCCTAGGGGTGGTAAACGTCAGACCCCAATAGCTTGATAAGTCATGCCTACGTGAAGTCCATGACATGTGTGAAACTACTGATAACACATACCAGTAGGTCACTGCAACCCTGGCCAGGGATTTCCTGTTATGGCCAGTCGAGCATAGCGCAACATCAACCCCCAATACCGGGAGAGACGAATCCCCTTCTATCGCTCATTGCCTCCATGTGAATCGGGACTGTACCCAAAAACAACCTGTTCGCACGACTCAGTAGATCCGTGGTAGGGTGGAAATCAAAGCACAGTGGGAGTCATACAAGAGTCTATGACGATCTCAGGTCAACAGACTAAGCTGTACCGGTGTCACCAGAGAACTGCCATCTGACGTGAGGTATAATACCATCTGGGAGTTCTCGGCGAGTCCGTTCAGTGTACCCAGTCTCCACTGAGCACCCGTATACCATCTCTGATGTCAAACACCAATGGATATGGGATCATCCATCGCCCATCGCATGGGTCGAGAAGATATACGCTAGTCTACTCTGGAATATCGATGCCCCGTCTCGATATTCCCTCGACTAGGAACATTGAAGGATGTACTCATGGACTATCCAGGCCCCACTATTATGATCTGCATCACAGTCCTGGAAGTCGAGTACACATCCTAAGGGCTTTATCAACATGTAACAGAGAGACAGAAAGTATACACGTTAAGATAAAGAGCAACCAGATAGCGTACTATCATGTCGAGCAAGAAAGTCCTACCTATATATGTCCCAGCATCCACTACAATATACATCTAATGTACAGTAATGGCCTCTAGGGCATACATATAACTAACAGATATGGATGCACACATGCATGCATACATGTGTCATGGTTGATGATACATTGGTGATGGCAATGCAAGGCTCGCATGGTAATATATTTATATATTTTGATTATTGAGAAAAACAAAACGGAAATAAAATCATGGTTGATTTTCTACACTTTTCTTTTGTGTTGACTAATGTCAAAACCAAGGTTTTTTCTCCTATGGTTTTTTGTTGCCCATTTTTTTGCTTAACTCAAGTATCAAAATATCTAGATATTTTATAACCATGGTTTGGGACGAGATAACTCTCTCTCTCTCTCTCTCTTGATTATGTTGATTATTCTTACAAGAGTAAAACTGAGCTATCTCCACCTTCTTCTTCCTCTTTCAAGCTCTCTAGGTTTGATTAAGTGAGTGAAGAAAAGAAAAAGAAAAGGTTTTAAGTGAGATCCATACCCACATCACTAAACTATATTAGTCTAGCCTACTAGTGTAGGTTGTTTGCTCCACTTCCATTTAGATCAAGTGAAGCTAGGAGCTTGAGCCAAGGGACTCCGTGGTGGATCATCGTGGATTTCGAAGGATCCAAGCGAACCCGTTCAAACACCAAGTTGATCAAGGAAGTCACAAGAGGAGATCTACAAAGGTTGTATTACTCATCTCTTAGTGTTAGACTACTAGTAGTATGTGATACTTGTCATGTTACCCTAAATTTCTAGTTCGATTCATGAATGGTTTTGCTTAGCACCCCTAAAATTTTTGTTATAGCATGTTTGATGCAATCCAAACCCTTGGCATGGTGCCAAGGAATCCCTACAGTGGTATCAGAGCCATGCTAGTGCTTTAGAGTAACCTAGATGACGTTAAAAACTTTGAACTATCATCGATTACTACGAAAATTGCTCTCTGGAATTTTTTCAAAACGTTAGAAATTTTCACATTAAAAATATTCAAAAAACCATGCAGGCAATTCTATGGACCCTCTAGACGGACGATACCCTAACTCGATCAAATGACCGCGGAACCGCGGCTGAAGTATGCCTTTAGCGGCGGTTCCTCGGCGCCATTTGTGAGGCATGGGTCGACCCTTCTACAGTTGGTCCATAGGTACTTTAGCATTCTTCTGGGTATTTTTAATACTGCTCAAGTGTTGAGCATCTCTGTAAATTTTTGGGTAATTGATCAATCAATCGAATGGTTTAACATGGCCAAGTTTTTGTGAATGTGATACAATAATTGGAATCTACACTAATTAGTTTTGTGAAAAGTAATTAGTTGCGTGTAAATCTAACATTTTGGCCTCGGGTGGAATCGGGAATCTTGTTGAATTACCCGACTTCTTTTGAAAAGGTGTTTTCACAGATGAGATCCAAATGTAAGATTTGCATTGTTAGGCATGAAATCCAGAATATGTGATAATCCGGGTTTATGATATCTAAAGGCAGTGATGATTCCAATTGTTGTAGTTTTTCACTTTCTTTTCTGCGACCGTAAGTGCAGTATGTTGTGTATCGCCGGTTTCATTGCTATACATCAACGACAATTTGGGTACGCATACCTACTTACGTTGATGGCATGTGATGTTATGTGTTGCTGAGATATGATGTATAGGATCGTCGTGATTGAATGGCCGGGGTTTTTTTTATATGAGATTAGAGTTTTTCTTTTCATTTATGTAAAATTCATTGTATGTAATATTTTTTATTGGGGCACTTCCGGGTTGAGGATGATGTAACCATTGTTGTATATTATTTACTTCTCCGCATTAGGATAGACCCAAGGTGGGGAGCATAAGTGACCGGGTTCTAGGTTCCAGTAGGAGGCCATCTCGAGGAGTCAAGACCGGGTCTCCTAACTCTAGAATTGGTAGGGTCACTTGTCGCTCTCGTAGGGGTCTAGGGTTATGGGCTTGGCTATTCATCACGAATGTGGAATCCGTATTTTCTATTGTTGGCTAAATACAAAATACGGACATCCTAGTATATCCTATATTTTCATGTATTTACTTCTGCTGTTGATATTCTGTGATGTGATCACTTTATATGCTGAGACGAATGATGTATTTTATATATGATATATAATAAACGTTGCTTATGTTTCACATCCGCGCTAGTCCCGCACCGCTATGCCGTTAGTTAAGTAACCTAACGGTACATAACACGACACTGTGGCGAATGCGGATGGCATAAGCGTATGTTCTATTTTCGTTTCTTTTCTTTGATGGCTTAATTACTTAAATGATGGGACAACATTAATGAGATTAATGTAAAGAAAAAGGAACCTAAAAGATATTGTGGAATCGTATTTGACCTACTCGGCTTTTTATGAAAAAACAAATTTTCAAAATGCGAAGCTTAAGCCACTCCTTTTAAAACCATTAGATTCTACAACGATATCAAGTTCAAAGCGTTAAAGGTTATCTTAAAAACCATTCACAGCCCTCCGTCATTTTAGGAAATAGAGTACTTAGTAGTCGTGCTGCGTATTTTGACTATAGTTAAGGCGCAGTGTACGGTAGCTAAGTGATGTCTTCCTACACAGCATATGATGCGATTAGTTAGGACATTCATATGATTATGTTGACTATAGTTAAGGGTCATATGGGTGGGTCTAGTTAATCATGAAATGACGAATAGAACTTGAATAGTATTTATGATATGTTGACTATAGTTAAGGTCATGAGTGCTAGGGGTAAAAATCATATCGAGAGTTTCAAGAGTTGAAATTTGCAATGAGATTGCATACCTTCTATGTGATAGTTTGATCCCGGTCCCACTGTGAGCAAAAGTTGCTTCCAGGAGAGTTTTTGCACTTTACAATTAGCTAACCCATTAGGTGTCTAGAAAGGTGTCAACGAGGCTAAGCCTCTGGGAAAACGAGGTTTATTTTAATTAGGTCCGTGCGAAACCACGGGGAACCTCCCTCAATGTACCGACACTGGTCTGGCTGAACGGTTAGCGAAGTTGTAGAATGTAATTAATCCTGGCTAATTTTCTTTTTAAGGTTTGAAGGAAAATTTTATAAAAGCAGTGGGAGACATCGATTAGATAAGATAAATAAACCAATCTAATCTTTGCAAGAGCTTTCGCTGAGTGTATTCTTTTCTCTCTCCTAATGGCAGATACCCATGATTGTACTTAAGCTTTTGTTAGAGGAAAATAAGCTAACCGGACCGAACTATAAAGACTAGCTGAGCAACATTAACATTGCTCTCACATATAATAAGGTATCATATGTCCTCACTGCCTCAGCTCCGCCCAGCCCAGGCCCTGAATATTCTGTTGCGGATAGAGAGATCCACAAAACATGGGATATTGACTGTGCCACGGCCAAATGCCTCACGCTTGCATCGATGGAAAATACACATCAAAAGCAGCATGAGCAGATGGATGTTCAATCCATCTTTCTCCATACAAAGGAGTTGTATGGGGAGAAATCTCGTACCCTACGATACGAAGCGTTTCGAAAGCTGTTTTAGATGCGGATGGCTCCTGGCACACCAGTAGGTGATCACGTTTTGAAGATGATAGATCTTATTGAAGAGATGGAGGGCCTCGGATGGACAATGGAGAACGAACAATATGTTGATATTGTTCTACAGTCTTTTCCCCCTGCCTTTGCTCCATTTATAGTGAACTTCAACATTCACAACATGGAGAAGTCACTACACGAACTTATCAATATGTTGAGAAGTGCGGAGAGCATGCTCAAGGCAAAGTCTCCCTCTCTGATTGTTGGGCAATCTTCCTCTTCCATCCCAAAAGCCAAGGCCAATGGAAGGAATACGAAGAAACCGACCAAACCGACAGGTGGAATCAGAAAGGCATAAGGGAGAGACAAATCCAAGATTGAGAAGTCGGGAAAAGGAGAATGTTTCCACTGCAAGATGACGGGGCACTGAAAGTGGAATTGTACTGAATACCTTGATCTCAAGAAAATGAAGTATGTTGATGCTTCTGCTTCAGGTGTGTTCATGACTGAAAACTGTTTTTCCATAAACTCGGCTTCCTGGGTATTGGATACCGGTTCGGGTTCTCATATCTGCAATTCTGTGCAGGGCTTGAGAAATAGCAGAGTTTTGAAGACCGGTGATCACACTCTCCGAGTTGGAAATGGTTCCAATGTACATGCAGTTTCAGTGGGAGAGTATCACCTAGGGTTGCCGTCGGGTTGTATATTGGTTTTGAACCCATGTTATTTTGTACCTAGCATACTTTGTAATATAATATATGTTTCTTTGTTAGAAAATGAAGGATATCATTTTGTATTGCAGCATAATGTTATGAACATTTAACTGAATCAAGAGTTGATTGGTTATGGTATACTTAATAACGGGATATACGTCCTAAATTAATACACAGTTTTCAACATACAACACACAAATAAAAGAAAATTTTCAGATATAAATGAAGCTTTTCTTTGGCATTGTAGACTTGGTCATATTAACGAAACAAGACTAAACAAGCTTCATAAAGATAAATATTTAAATCTTTTTGAATATAAATCTTATGCGACTTGTCAGTCTTGTATCAAAGGGAAAATGATCAAAACTCTGATTACTGAACACGGAGAAAGAGCTACAGAGCTCTTGGGTCTCATACATAGTGATGTATGTGGGCCAATGTCTACACATGCGAGATGCGGTTTTTCTTCATAACTTTTACTGATGATTTCTCAAGATTCGGTCATGCGTTTTTATTAAAGAATAAATCTGAAGCTTTCGAGAAATTCAAGGAGTAAAAACTTGAAGTAGAAAAACAAACAGGAATGAGCATCAAAATATTTCGATCAGATCGAGGTGGAAAGTATCTTAGTACAGAGTTTTCGAACTTCCTAAAAGAGAATGGGATTCTCTCTTAGCTCACTCCCCCTTACACACCACAGCACAACGGTGTGTCAGAGCGGCGGAATCGTACCCTATTAGATATGGTACGATCCATGATGAGTGATGCTGAGTTACCTCTCTCCTTTTGGGGGCATGCATTGGAGACTGCAGCATTTCTGTTGAACAGGGTTCCAACCAAGACCGTGTCTACCACTCCATATGAGATATGGTATGGGAAGAGACCATCTCTTAAACGAGTTAATATTTAGGGTTGTCCGGCTTTTGTCAAAAAGCAGAATCCAGACAAACTCGAGACACGATCAGTTAAGTGTATATTTGTGGGATATCCAAAACATTCGTTTGGATATATTTTCTACCACAAGGAGGAACAAAATGCATTTTTTTTCTCAGTATGCCATATTTCTAGAAAATGATTTTTTTCCAAATGATAATGAAGGCAACAAGGTAGATCTAGAAGATGTTCTAGAGACACAAGTTACAAATGACGACTTGGTTGAACCTGATGTTGCAAAAGAATCTTATGAATCTCAGCCATTCCGTAGATCTGGTAGGACTTCTCGCCCACCGGAGAGATACTACAGTTTTCTTATTAATGGTGATGGAGAAGACTGCATTATGGATGATGATGACCCTACCAGTTTTCAGCAAGCTATCACGAGTGGTGACTCTGTGAAGTGGCTGGATACCATGAGATCCGAAATGGAGTCTATGTACACCAACAAAGTATGGACTTTAGAAGTTGTACCCTCTGGGGTAAAACCTGTAGGGTGCAAATGGATTTTTAAAAGAAAGATCGGTGTAGATGGGCAGGTGGAGACCTATAAGGCAAGGTTTGTGGCGAAAGGATTTCGTCAAAGACCAGGACTGGACTATGATGAAACCTTTTCTCCTGTTGCCATGCTTAAATCCATTCGGATCCTACTTGCTATTGCTGCTCACTACGACTATGAAATCTGACAGATGGACGTTAAAACTGCTTTTCTAAATGGTGATTTAGAAGAATGCGTTTATATGGATTAGCCAGAGGGCTTCATTAATAGTGGGAGCAGCGGGAAAGTATGTAGGTTACATAAATCCATTTATGGATTGAAGCATGCATCACGGAGTTGGAACATCTGTTTTGATGATGTCATCAAAGAGTTTGATTTCATCAAAAATCCAGATGAACCTTGTGTTTATAAGAAGATTGTAGGGAGTACTGTCACATTCCTCATATTGTATGTGAATGACATTCTTCTGATAGGAAACGATGTTCCTATACTACTATCGGTCAAACTGTTCTCATCGCAAAGGTTCTCCATGAAGGACCTGGGTGATGCCTCGTACATATTGGGCATGAAGATCTATAGGGATAGATCTAAAAGGTTGTTGGGATTGTCCTAAACCAGGTACATTAACGCCATCCTAAAGAGGTTTAGTATGGAAGACTCCAAGTGGGGTGCCTTACCCGCTTGTCATGGAGTCACTCTCTCCAAGGACTTTTGCCCAAATACCGATGAAGAGAGAGAGCTTGCATGAGCATTATACCCTACGCTTCAGCTGTAGGATCTATAATGTATGCAATGTTATATACCTGTCCTGATGTAGCTTATGCACTGGGTGTAGTAAGCAGGTATCAATCCAACCCAGGGGAGAATCACTGGACAGCTGTGAAGAACATTCTTAAGTACTTGCAAAGGACTAAAGAAATGTTCTTGGTGTAGGGTAACGGGGATCTCCAAATGGAGGCCTTTACCGATTCGAGCTTCCAAAGTGATAAGGATGACAACAAATCTATCTCAGGGTTTGTATTTAGCCTCAATGGATGGGCAGTATATTGGAAAAGTTCTAAACAGGATACCGTTGCAGACTCCACGATGGAAGATGAGTATATTGCTGCAAATGATGCTGCCAAGGAAGCCGTCTGGATGAGGAAGTTCATCTCGGAGCTAGTAGTAGTTCCAACCATTATTGATCCAATACCATTGTATTGTGATAATAATGGGGCTATAGTGTTGGTCAAAGAGCCCAGGTCCCATCAGTGATCCAGACACATCCTGAAGCGATATCATTTAATCCGGGAGATAGTTGATCGCCGCGAGATCGAGATTCGGAGAGTAGATACAAAGAATAACACTGTGGATCCACTAACCAAGGCCCTCCCTCAGCCGCAGCATGAGCAACTTTTTGAGATGTTGGTTATGAGATACGTGGCCTTAGTGAAAGTGGGAGATTATTTGATATATGTATGCCCAAGATGCCATTATTTGATAGTGGATGTATCGGTATGTGCATATATATATATATATATATATATATATATATATATATATTCAGGGGACATTCTTGCTTTATATGATTGTATGCAATCTGGTTATTCTTTATCTTGACACGTTTACTAGATCATGCATATTTCTGGTATATGTAAATAAAGCCCTTAGGATATTTTCTTGATTACTATGATTATGATGTGGATCATATTAATAGGGCATGTGTAGTCTATGAGCATATCCTTAAATGTTCTTAGTCGTGGGTGTATCGAGATGGGGTATCGATATTCCAAAGTAGACTAGCGTATACGCTTTTTGACCCAAATGATGGGCAATGGATGATCCCATATCCATTGGTGTGGTGACACCAAAGATTGTATACGGGTTCTCAATGGAGACTGGGTACACTGAACGGACTCGTCGAGAACTCCTATATGGTATTATATCTACGTCGGATAGCAGTTCTTAGGTGACACTGGTACAGGTTAGTCTGTAGACCAGAGATCGTCATAGAGTCTTGTTTGTCCTCCCACTGTACTTTGATCTCCACCCTACCATGGCTTTACTGAGTCGTGCAAACAGGTGGATTTTGGGTACAGTCCCGTGGCACATGGAGGCAATGAGCGATAGGAGGGGTTTCGTCTCTCCCGGTATTGGGGGTTGATGTTGTGCTATACTCGATTGGCTATAACAGAAAGTCCCTGGCTTGGGCTGTTGAAATTTACTGATAAGTGTTATCAGTAGTTTCTCGATCTATTATAGGCCATATACCAACATGACTTATTGAGTTATTGGGGTCGACGATACCATCGCTAGACTCGATATGCAACATATCTGACGAAGAGACCGGAATTTTGATAGGTTCGCTTGATTTTCTTCTGATCGCTCAATACCTGGGAGTCGTTACGTACAGCTAATGCCGCTTATAGTTTGTGGGTATGTGATATGATCACTGCCTGCTGCTAGTGTGTTGACGAGTCTTAGAGTCCCACAGAGGGGTTTCCTAGCTCAGGCGAAATGATGTGGGGGTGCATATAGGATATGCGTGGGAGCTTGATTAAATGCTTGTATTTGATACCATATTTTAATTGGGCGTTTACTATAGGACGGGTCGTATGTGATATGACCAGGTTATTAAATCAAGTGTTGATTTAATATTAAGTCCATTAGCTCATTTATTAAAACCTATTTCTTTATGATGCATGCATAAGTGTATGTATATTTTGATATGGATGCACACGTGCATGCATACATGTGTCATGGTTGATGATACATTGGTGATGGCAATGCAAGACTCACATGGTAATATATTTATATATTTTGATTATTGAGAAAAACAAACTGGGAATAAAATCATGGTTGATTTTCTACACTCTTCTTTTTTGTTGACTAAAGTCAAAACCATGGTTTCATCTCCCATGGTTTTTTGTTGCCCACTGTTTTTCTTAACACAAGTATCAAAATATCTAGATATTTTGTAACCATGGTTTGGGATGAGATAACTCTCTCTCTCTCTCTTGATTATGTTGATTATTCTCACAAGAGTTAAGCTAAGCCATCTCTTCTTTCTTCTTCCTCTTTCAAGATCTCTAGGTTTGATTAAGTGAGTGAAGAAAAGAAAAAGAAAAAGTTTTTAAGTAAGATCCAAACTCACATCACCAATCTATATTAGTCTAGCCCACTAGTGTAGGTTGTTTGCTCCACTTCCATTTAGATCAAGTGAAGCTAGAAACTTGAGCTAAGGGACTCCGTGGTGGATCGTCGTGGACTTCAAAGGATTCAAGCGAACCCGTTCAAACACCAAGTTGATCCAAGGAGTCACAAGAGGAGGTCTACAAAGGTCGTATTACTCACCTCTTAGTGTTAGACTAGTAGCAGTATGTGATACTTGTCATGTTATCTTAAATTTCTAGTTCGATTCATGGATGGTTTTGCTTAGCACCCCTAAAAATTTTGTCATAGCATGTTTGATGTAATCCAAACCCTAGGCATGGTGCTAAGGAATCCCTACAAGTACCCCGGGGCAAGAAGATAGTATAGAGAGACGTTGAGCCCGGCAGGGGAGCACTACCGACCGGTGATAGTTTGGCTCGGTGGATATCCGGAGGATACCGACCGGAGTCGTGTGATCAGATGGATATGTGGCTGATCCGATGAGATGGAGCCCGAGATATGAGGATTATGTGTCGCTGCTGGACACGGTTTTTATGATGTTTTCGAGTGTCGATGTTGGGAACTCAGGTTTTACCATGATTTGATGTTGTCGATGGGCAAACGTTAGATGTTACATTTATACTCAAACACATATTTTTCATATGATATGGTCCTACCTTATGACACGGACACGGGTATATTGGTATTACACTTATGCTTATACTATTACCCTTGCTACCACTCGATGTCATTGTATTATTATTATATTATTTTATGACCTAGGAGAACGTCATATATTTGATTTCTATCCGTTGATGTCTTGTACTCACGAGTTGGAAACTCACCCCCATTGTGCCACAGTTTTCTTGCAGGTTTGACCGCACAGGTTCCGTAGCGGTTTTCCTGGCACACCGCTTTCTTCTGGGTGACTTGCTTTGGTAGGTGGGATACACTTGTATCGTGACCACCATTTGTACTTGTATATTTATTCAGTTGTATCTAGTTTAAAAGATCCATCAACCAGACTATGTATATTTGGTAGACTTAGAAACCACAGTTTATATATTCTTTCGGACTTAGAGTCACGCTCATGTATCTATTCTTATTTCTGCATTCTTCATGATGTTTTGGTTTCCTTTCTTTTCTGTATTTGATCTTCGTCTTAGGACGTCGTATATATATATTTGCGTAGTTGTTTCCGCCAATTGGCGAAGTGCTAGCTCCCGCTTGGGGATGCATATTATTATTGCTATGTATTGGTTTTGGTTTCAAAATTTACAAAGGAGGTGCTGCCCAAATTTCAAATGACGAAAATGTTTTCAACTATAGTATATAATCCACTTGTGTTTCCATATAATATTACTTATGCATTTAAAGCAGAACCTGATTTCATTATACCTTTATTTCAAAACTTCACCTCCACTGTTTTCCTAAAAAAACGTTTAGATTTCTAGGCTTTTGGCTTACTTGGATTAGGTGGGGTCCTATAGACTTTACATAATTCAAGTGCCAGTCATGTGCCTTTTCCGGGTCGTGACAGCCGGTCAACTCCGACGTTGACCGTGATTCTGTCCATACTTCTTCACCTTCATTGTCACCAAGCTTTGCTCCCGAGATGTCAGGATTTCCTCTTAACATCACGTTACCTACAATGGGAATGATTCCACCTCCACTTGGTGTGAATAACCCAAGAAACCTCTTGTTGCAGCGCCACAGCGAATTGCGCTCCAAGATTGTTTCTACCCAACACGTGCTGTACTTCCGACTTGTCTTTCTTTTCCACCAGCCAATGGGGACAAATTTGAGATTAAACCCCATTTCATCAACATGCTGCCCAAATTTCATGGGCTTGAACCTGAAGATGCTTATATCTTCATTAACAAATTTCAAAATGTGTGTGCGATGATGAAGACAACCCAACTGTCTGATGATGCTATACGGCTACGCATTATACCTTTCACTCTCTGTGACCTTGCTGAAAAGTGGTTGTATAGCACCGCATCTCATTCGATAACCAATTGGGACGAATTTTTGAAAGCGTTTCTAAAAAAATTCTACTTAAATCACAAAACCGCCGGGATCTGAAATGAAATAAACTAATTCACCAAGCTTCCAACCGAGCCTTTTTGGAAGTGTTTTGACCGGTACAAGGACCTCCTTATTCAGTTTCCTCATCACGGTATTGAGAGATGGCAACTTTTCCAAACTTTGTACAAGGTCCTGAATCCAGCAACTAGGCAGTTGATGGAAACCATTTGTTAAGGCCACTTATTATCCAAATCTGACGAGAAAGCTTGGCAATTCTTCGATGATCATACAGAGCAAACGCTACAATGGCAAAGCACCAGATCAAACGCTTCATCTTCTTCTACTTCTTCTTCCGGTCAGTCTAGGGCAGACATTCACCAGCTCGATGTCTCTATTGCAATGAAAGTCGAAATGGCTGCAATCACGAGAAAACATGAGACGATTGAAAGAAAATTTTCATCTCCTTCTCCTAGCCATGTGGCTCCCCTTCGCACCATCTGTGCATGTTGTTCAGATCCATCTCATCTGACTGAAGAGTGTCCTTACAATCCACCATCTCAAGCACAAGATTAGGTTAATACTGCATTTCAGCAAAGACCAAGGAATGATCCATACTCTTCCACGTATAACCCTGGATGAGGAACCACCCTAACTTCGCCTGGAACCAGAATTATAATCAAAACCAGTTCCAAGGCCAGAACAACTTTCAGAGGGCCCCCCCACAACAACTAGCTCATCAAAAATTTCAGCAACCTTTTCAACCCCAACCTTTTCAGTATCCGACGAACAACTTGTAGGGTTAGCTTAGCACCTTAGCAAAGTTTTGGAGAGCATCAATTATGCTACTTTAAAATTTTTTGGGTGCTAAACAAACCCTAACCAAGATCTTAACTAGAGACTTAGGGTTAAACATGATATATAAACACTTTACATCTAAGTGAATAAGGAATACAACTTTTGTAGACCGGTCCTTCACTTCATTAGCTCCATGTACAAGTCCCTTTGCCACAATCACGATCGTCTGGACTCTAGAGAGGCTCCAATGAAGAAATGAACAAGCTTGCTTCGAAGTCTTCGAGGCCAAAGAAGATCTACGTCGAGGAGACACTAGCTCATGCTATCTCTTCACTAATTGTGTAGATTAGTGAAGCAAACACCCTAAAATAATGGCTAATAGTATAGGATGATGAAGTAGGAATTTTGCTCACTTTATTGTTTATTTTCTCACTATTTTCTTCTCTTTTCTCAAAAGCTGGAGAGCAAAAATCAAAATGAGGAAGAAGATGAATAATGAAAGAGATGAGGTTAGAAATGCAACCCAAGGTTAGAGTATATCATCCATTAACTCTTGTAGAGAGTTAACCATGGCTATGTGTCATGGTTGAGTTTAGAAATATCTTAAGCAAAACAAAAAGAGAAGACTTTGTCAAAGTTTATCATGAAGCTTCACAATGACTCATTTCTTCCTTTTCGAATGTCACGACCCGAATATTTCGACTCGTGACCGGCACTTAACCACGCAACGTCTACAGGCGTAACGCGACTAAGTAAGCTGAACCCAGAAATCAAAACCGTAAAAAGTAGCGAGTGTTGAAAACATTTAGTTAAAACATTTAGAAAACCTTAAATAGTTCGATAAGTTCTTTTAAAGTTACGTCATCATTTAAATAATTTTGGCAGCATTTCCTACGTAAAAGTAACCCCGAAATCGGGTATAAAACCGGATATGAGTGAAAATGAGATATAATGAAAGAAAATATTCCCAAACGGGAGCAATCACGTCCAACGGCGGAAACCATCAACACAAGAGTAATATACGACGCCGTATCGAAGAATGAGTAATAAGTAAACATCACAGAATAATAAGCTGCATATAAAAACAGTCGGCTCCCACGAGCTCGACACCAGAATACAAGAATATACATCATCGTCCTCACACTGTATCTAAGTCCAGTACATATATGGTAGATGGAGAATACTAGATACAAAAGGGGTACAATAAAAGAAATCAGATACCACAACCCACCTAAAAGAAAAATAGCTCTCGCACCGACTGTAGTGGTATCTGTAGCCAAAAGATGAAAAAGGCAGCCTACCGCGACTCCTCTGAGGGGTAACCTGCAAATACTGTGGCACAACGGGGGTGAGTTGCCAACTCGTGAATTGAGATAACATATAAAGGTAATCGCGAGCATGCACGTACTGCGCTACTCTAACATATGCCAGCAAGTAAGATCTATATGCGACAAGCAGTAGGTGCAATAATTATGCAAATGCTCTGTCAGGTAAAATAGCTACAGGATGAGATACATGATAATTAATGCTGAGCATGGGATAAATAACATCTATACGGAATATCAATGTGGAAAAATAATCGGTGGCCAAAACTGCACCCAAATCCCAAATAAACTTAGGCGCCGGCCCTCTCCTCGGCCATCAAATCCTGTAAATCTCTGAGAATCACGAGTGCCCAACATCGGCACTCAAAATATCATAAAATACTCGTGTCCAGCATCGACATGCAAATCCTCATATATCGGGCTCCGTAAGTCCGGATCAGCCCACGAGCTCCGTCTGCGGTATCGGCCCTCGGCCCCGGCAGTACGGATCATCCCGCATCCATCTCTCGACTCTGGTCAGTATCCTCCGGATAACCGCCAGGTCCAACCAATCACCGGTAGGTACTCGCCCGCCTCCAGGCTCAACCGGCAAAGTCCATCGATCATCTTGCCGAGGGGAACCATACCGGGTCCACCACGAACCCGCAAATGGATCATCCACTCCTCGAATCGGGTTTCAAGCACACGTCTCAGTACCGAGAAAACGCGTGGTGGACGCACCAAAATATCATATCATGAGAAACCGGGTTTTTCAAATAGTGCATCTTTTCTTAAATAATCCCACGGTCCCCAAAACCAGAAATCACATGAAAATCCAACACCAATAAGTAAACCGAATGCGATGTGCTATGTACATCAAGCCATAATATAGGTACAAGGGGAAACCGCTTTTTAAAATAGTTTCAGTTTTTAAAGACATCATGCGGTTCCCAATTTCTATGAAAATCATAACGAATCATATATGAAATGAACTACAGCAATATAATCATGGCAATTCTACAGTGAGTGTGTCATGGAAATTGCTAACGGTGTGTGTGTAACATGCAGATTAGTGCACGAGCAACATGAACCGTTAGCAATAGTGCGGTGTTATATCAATTCTAAGTTTACATACATATAGCAGGGAATGCAGTATGCAACAACAGTATCCATGACAGTCAATGTAGGTAAATGCAATATATAGCTATAAGGTCCTATCAGCCCTGACGCATAACGCCATGCGGGCGATATCCCCGTAGATGTTAAATCTACTCACCGAAGTCTCGCACTAAGTGTAGCCGACGACTTGCTTCCCCTTCTTCGCAACGTCCGTCTTACTCGCCTGCGAACCTAGAATCACACAATATATCACACATAAGCTCAAATCCACAAAAACATGATATTAAGGTTAAACTAGAAACCCGCGTCGCAAACCAAGCGCGCGTGTGCGCGATACGCTAAAACATGTGATTACGCGCCTGAAACTACCCCGACGCGTCGCGATACGCAGAGATCCAAAATCCACACACGTATCACGCGTGTCGCGAAGGTTTAAAAATACGAGAAATAGGTATTTAGCTCCAGATTTTTCTACAGCAACAATTAAATAAAATTACACATGCCATGAGTCTAAGGGTAGCAGCAGACAGCTATAGAGCCAAACCCTAACCCATTCCCTCCCCATCTGGACGCAAATTGCGGCCAGAATCAATATTCCGGCGGCCATATCAGGGAATTTGGGGGTCGTGTTCTACCTGAGGGATCAACACCTAACAACTATACTGCAGTCATCTCAATTTTATTCTGAACATACTGGGTCGATAGCAGATTACAGAAAGCTAGATTTTGCTCAAAAACGATGAATTTTGCATCAAATAGCAATCTGGTGGTATTTTAGTGCAATTGGGGGCTAAGCTAGGTTAACATGGCCCTAACAACACTCCATCAACCTACTAAAACCAATTCATACATCACTTGATCAAAGTTCCCCTCTAATTACCACATATCGCACTAAAACGCACCATTAATCACTAATCGAAGCTAAGCTACACTAATTAAGCAAACTAGGGGGTAAGTTCAAGAAGTATACTCCACACTTGACCCTAGCGAGCTGGAGGAAGAAGGAGTAGAGGGAAGGAGCTGCAGCTGGAGTTGTTGCTGTTGCTGCTGTTCACTACTGCTGCTGTGCTTGCTTCTGCTGCTGCTGTGCTTGCTTTCTGCTGCTGCTGTGGATGCTTCTGCTGCTGCTGCTGCTGAGGAGAGGTGTGGGTGTGTGAGTGTGAGAGTGAGGTTGAGAGAAATGAGGACAAGAATGAGAGGAAATGATAACTCCTAATGTCAACCCCTCCTTTCTCTCTCATCATTAAATGCAAGCATTGCTTTGCCATGATGCATTCTCTCTCTCTCTCATTCTCACCAAGTCAATACTCCAAAAGAAAATTCAAATTAAAACAACCATCACTAACTAAATAGACTTAATTAAAACCCAAAAGACTTAATCCCCATTATTAAACCCACCATGGTTGCTAATCATGGTATAACCTTATTTTAAACCCTAGTTTACATGCATATATGTGCGCAAGCCTAGGAAAATTCTAGAAAAATATTTATTAAATTTGGAAAAATATTTGAAACTCAATTTGGTAAACTTTTTTATTAAAAAAACCCTTTATTTAAATAAAATTAGTCACTAAACACATCCTAAGGTGTTACATCGAATTACTTAAGAATTTAAACTCAAACATAATATATAGCATGGTATAATTCTCATACATCCATGTTGCATATATAACCTAGCATGTCACAATATTATATATCACATATATAATATTTATGCAACAAAAGAAAAAACAATACAATAAACATATATCATATATATGTTAAATGTATTACAAATGAGAATAATAAATTATTTATGTGAGCATAATATATATATATATATTATATTATATTATTTCATCGAATCAACACTTGTTTCGATAACCCGGCTATATCACATATAACCAGCCGATATCACATATCGCGAGAATAGAATACGGTATCACATAATCGTATTAATCTCGGTCCCACACATATCACATATGTGCTCCTACTCCGTTTCACATGAACCAGGAAACCTCTGTGTAGGACTCTAAAGACTCTTCAATACGCCGGCAGTAGGTGATGATCATATCAAACACCCACAAGCCGCAAGCGGTCTGCTAAACGTAACGGCCACCCGGGTATTGAGCGATCAAAAGATCAACAAGCAAGCATGCTATAACTCCTGCGAATCCAATCAGTAACACTACCATACAGTCCGGTCTCTTCGTCTGATATGTCGCATATCACAGTCTAGGGGTGGTAAACGTCAGACCCTAGTAACCGATAAGTCGTGTCGATATGAGGTCCATAACAGTTCGAGAAACGACTGATAACTCTTACCAGTAAATCTGATCAACCCTGGCTAGGGATTTCCAGTTATAACCAATCGAACACAGCGCAACATCAACCCCCAATACCGGGAGAGACGAAACCCTCCTATCGCTCATTGCCTCAATGTGATTCAGGACTGTAACCAAAACCCACCGTTTTGCACGATCTCTTGAGCGTGGTATGGTAGAAATCAAAGCACAGTGGGAATCACACAAGACTCTATGACGATCTCGGGTCTACAAACTAACCTGTACCAGTGTCACCAGAGAACTGCTATCCGATGATAGGTATAATACCATCTAGGAGTTCTCGGCGAGTCCGTCCAGTGTACTCAGTCTCCATTGAGCACCCGTATACCTTCTCTGATGTCAAACACCAATGGATATGGGATAATCCATCGCCCATCATATGGGTCAAGAAGCGCATACGCTAGTCTACTCTGGAGTACCGATGCCTTGTCTCGATACTCCCACGACTAGGAACAATTTAAGGATGTATTTATCGACTACCCAGTCCCCACTAGTATGATCTACATCATAGTCCTGGTAGTCAAGTACTCATCCTAAGGGCTTTACCAATATGTGATCACAAAACAGTATTTGTTTACATGTTAAGATAAAGTGCAACCAGATAGCATACTATCATGTCGAGCAAGAAAGTCCTTCCTATATATGTCCAAGCGTCCACTACATTATACATCGCATGTATAGTAATGGCCTCTAGGGCATACATATAACTAACAATCTCCTACTTGCACTAAGGCCATCTGTTGTAGTATCCAATACCCAACAATATAGCAGAGGTTGAAGTATCCCATACTCAACCATTGTAGAGAAGTCTCTCCAGCGGTAAGGCCTTTGTGGGTGGATCCGTTGTGTCAACCTTCTGGTCTACTCTCCTAACCTCGATCCCTTGGAGATCAACCATCTTCCTGATCAGGTGATACTTGCCTCAGAATATGTCTGGAACGCTGATGGGACCTGCATTCCTAGGCATAAGCCACAACTCCATTGTTGTCACAATAACAGTTATTGGACGCTCAATCGTAGGAACCTTGTTCATCTTATGAACAAGAAATGTCCAGACAGCTCTTTTGGTAGTATCGTTGGTAGCAATGTATTCAGCCTTTATCGTCTAGAATGTCACGGTATCTATCTTAGAACTCTTCCAACATACCGTCCCTGCACTGAGGGTAAAGACAATGCCTGTGACCGAACCTCAGTCGAACTTATCACTCTGGACGCTGGAACCAAGAACTTTCTTTTAGTGCTTCTCAAGTACTTAAGAATATCCTCCACAGCTGTCCAGTGACTCTGCCAAGATCCGATTGATCCCTGATCACTACACCTAGTGAGTCATCTACATCTGGTCTGGTACATTACATCACACACTCTGATAGAGTCTTCTGCCGAAACATAGGGTATCCCTTGCACGCGAGTTCTCTCCAAATTAGTATTGGAGAGAGTGATCATGAGTAAGTGGGCGAACCACCACACTTAGAATCTTCCATACTAAACCCTTTAGTATGGTGTTAATGTACCTGGATTTGGGACACTCCTAACATCCATTTAGATCTATCACCATAGATCATAATCAATAAGATGTAGTAGGTATCATCCAGATCTTATATTGAGAATCCTTGTGGTAAGAGGAGCTTGACCGAGTGTATCATAGGAAACTATTTCCTATCAAGAGTATGTCATCTACGTACAATTTTTGGAAGACAACCTAACTCTCTACAACCTTCTAGTATATACAAGGTTCATCTACCATTTTGATGAAGTCAAACTCTTTGACTATCACATCAAAACAGACGTTCCAACTGCATGAACCTGGTTGGGCCATCATCTCATGATGCAATCCTCGCTCCCACTATCACTGAGAAGATCGTAATATCTCTCGAGTGGATGAGGAACCCTACCAGATTCGCGGAGAGGCTGAGGTTCGTCGGAAACTATTGAATCCTTTGGTTTTACCAAATCATCAGCTGTTAGTTTGTCTGGATGGAACTCCTTCCAGTTCTACCTCATGACCACTTAATTTCTTCACAAGATATTCCTTTTCTAAAAAGGTGGCATGCTGAGAAATAAAACACCATTTGCTCCTCAGTTTGGTAGAAGATATTCCCTTACTAATGTTTTGGGATATCCTGACAAACTTACACAATTGACCTTGCCTCGAACTTGTCCGGATTTTTCTTTTCAACATAGGCCGGACAACCCCATATCTTAACTCTTTTAAGACATGGTCTCTTCCCATACCATATCTCATATGTAGTGGTAGGCCCTGATTTGGATGGAACCTCATTCAATAGGTATGCAGCTTCTCAAGTGCATAACACCAAAAAGAAAAAGGTAACTCAGCAGTACTCATCATAGAGCGTGCCTTATCTCATAGGGTGCAATACCTCCGCCCCGATACACCGTTGTGCTGTGGTGTATAAGAAGGAGTAAGCTGAGAGAGAATTAAATTCTCATTTTAGAAAACTCCAGGAACTCTATACACAAGTATTCGCCTCCTCGATCATATCGTAGGACTTTAATACTTTTACCCGTTTGGTTCTCAAAAGAACCAACCTTGGCATTTGCAGACATTGGACCGTATACATCAGCATGTATTCTTCCCAAGAGTTCAGTAACTCTTTCTCTGTTTCCAGTAAACGGAGTATTGGTCATTTTATCTTTGAGACAAGACTAGCAAGTAGCATAAGATGAAAATTCTAATAGATTCTCATATTCATCCTTATGTAACTTGGCTGGTCGCGTCGCATTGATATGACCTAGTCTACAATGCCTCAAGAAGGATTCGTTCATTCCTGAACTACTCCTCTTGTCGGAGTTCTATATACTTTGAACTGTGGTTTGATTTAGAACGTATATGCTATTATATAGCGTGCCTGATCGAATCAACTCTTGATTCAGGAAAATGTTCACAACATTATCCTCCAATAAAGAATTATATCCTTCTTTAACTTAATAAAGAACATGATGTAATGTTTTATATCAGGTTAGGTATGTAATAACATTTGTTCAAAATCAATGTATCAAATACAAGGTGATATCTGCCAACAGACTTGGCTGCAACACTTGCACCATTCTCTAACACTTAGAGACATATCACCCATTCTTAGTTCTCTACCTATCGTAGCCCATGTAACATATTACATACACGGGATTCTGATCCGGTATCACATACCCAGGACGTAGATGACACTGAGAAACAGTTCTTGGTAATAAAGACACCTGAAGAATATGCATCAACATGCACTTTCTTCGAATTGAGTGGCATGGGAATCCGGATATTCCCCTATTTCCTATTCAGTCTTATAACAATTATTAGAAAGAACGGAACCAACGTTCCCTAGCACAGTATAATAAGCAGGTTCGGTCAATGCATCCATATTATTATTTTGATTAAGGCGTGACATGTTTGCAACCTGGAGAGAGATAGAAGAAAACACTCTGCGTGTGCTTTTGCAAGATTAGATTTGTTTATCATTTTATCTAATCAGGATGGCTCCCACTGTTTTAGTCAAATCTTCCTTTAAACCCTATAAAGTAAGACTAGCCGGGATTAATTACACCCTACAAGTTCGCCAATCTTTCGGCCAGGCCAGTGTTGGTACTTTGAAGGAGGTTCCCCGTGCTTTTGCATGGACTTAATTAAAATAAACCTTGTTTTCCCAGGGGCGTAACCCCGTTAACACCTTTCTAGACACCTACTTGATCGGCTAATTGTAATGTGTAAAACTCTCCCAGGAGTAACTCTTACTCGCAGCGGGTATCGGGATCCAACTGTCTCATAAGAAGTATGCAATCTTATTGCAAATTTCAACACTTGAAATTCCCGATAATATTTTACCCCTAGCATCCTATGAACTTGAAGAAAGCCAACAAACCATAGGCTACTAGTTAAGTTCAACCCGTACATTTCCTGATTGAATTAAACCCACCTGCACGACCCTTGACGAAAGCCAACAAAGTCGCACGACTACCCTAACTCAATCGCATCATATGTTTATGCAGATAAGCATAAAAAGCTACCGCACACTACGCCTTGACGAAAACCAACAAACGTAGCACGAATACTATGAAATACTTATCTGAAATGACGGAGGGATATGAAAGGTTTTTAAGAAAACTCTTTGCGTGATGAACTTGATATCGTTGTAGAATCGAGTGAATTTTATAAAAGGAGTGTTTTTTAGGCTTTACTAGTTTCACTAAAGAGGTCACTCTCGATGAAGGGATCTCGGCTCTTTCCTCATCGAATAAGGTGCAGGATATTTCACAAAATACCACTATGCAAAGCATAAACTATAAAAGCAATCAAAAGGCAAACCAAGTAAGTTGTAGCATCTGCTAGTTTCTCTAAAGAGGTCACTCCCGGTGAAGGGATCTCGGCTCTTTCCTTATCGAATAAGGTGCTGGATATTCTACAAGGAATACCGCTATGCAAAGCAAGAACTAGAGCTACCGGTTTTTAAACAAGTTTCTACAACATCTTTAGGTTTCTTTTATTTTTCATTAATCTCATTAATGAAGTCCCATTTATTTATGCTTCCCATGAATCACAGAAGAAACGAAAGCAATAATATTTATATATCATATATATATATATATAGTATAAGCATTCGTCTCAGGCAGTAATATGATCTCATCACAGAACATTGCAGCAGAAGTCAACATATGAAATATTGGATATATTAGGACGTCCGTGTTTTATTTTGAGCCAGTATAAAACATGGATTCCACGGTCGTGATGAATAGCCAAACCCACATCCTTAGACCCCTACGAGAGCGGCAATCAACCCTACCAATTCTAGAGTTAGGAGACCCGGTCTCGACTCCTCGTGATGGTCTCCCACTGTACCCTAGAACCCGGTTACTTGTGCTCCCCGCTTTGGGTCTATCCTAATGCGGAAAAGTAAATAATATACAATGGTGACATCATCCTCAACCCGGAAGTGCCCCAATAAAAAAATATTACATACAATGAATTTTACATGAATGAAAATGAAAACTCTCATCTCACATAAAAAAACCCAGCTATTCAAAATACGACGATCCAATATAACATATCACAGCAACACATAACATCACATATCATCAACGTAAGTAAATATGCGTATCCCAGTTGTCGTTGACATATAGCACCGAAACCGGCGATACACCACATATTACACTTACGGTCGCAGAAAAGAAAGTGAAAAACTACAACATTTGGAATCCACAATCACTTTAGTCATCTTAAATCCGAAATATCACACACTTCGCATTTCATGCCTAACCATATGAATTCAACATATTGTAACACATTCCAGATAAATAGACAATGTTAAACTTTCCGATCGAATAAACAAACACCCAAGATTTCCCCAAAAGCTCAACACTTGAGCGGAGTTCAAAAAATCCCAGAACATGTCACAGCCGCTATGAACCAGCCGTAGGAGGGTCAAATCAACGCCTCACATGTGGCAATGCTAAACTACCACAAACCATATAGTTCAGTGGCGGTTTTAACGGTCACATAATCGAGTTAAGGTTACGTTCTTCTAGAAGGTCCACATATTCGCTTGGATGATTTTCTGAAAGTTTTAAACTCAGGAAAAATCCAACACTTGAAAATTTTCCGACAAGGGAAAAAGTGAGTTATTGATATCCGTTCGAACTTTTTAACACGTTCTAAATTACCCGGAAAAACTTAAACGAAGTTAAACTTTCCGATCGAATCAACGAGTTCCCAATATTTCCCAGAAAGCTCAACACTTGAGTAGAATTAAAAATTCGCAGAAGCATGAAAAAGTACCCAAGAATAAATCCCTGAAGTATTAGTCCCTAACTCCCAAAGTTGGCCGCGGAACCGCCACCAAACGCATGGTTTGGCCGCGATTCCGCGGTCACTTGAGTGAGTTATGGCTTCTTACTTCACAGTAATCCTTAGAATTCCCTGCATGATTTTCTAAGTGTTTTTAATATGAAAAATTTCAACTTTTGAAATTTTTCCAGAAAGTGGGATTTTTCGGGGTTTCGGTGTTCGATCGGACTTTAAACTTCGCCTACACAATGCCTAATGCTCTAGCTTGGCTCTGATACCACTGTAGGGTTAGCTTAGCACCTTAGCAAGGTTTTGTCAAGCATCAATCATGCTACTTTAAAATTTTTGTGGTGCTAAACAAACCCTAACCAAGATATTAATTAGAGACTTAGGGTTAAACATGATATGTAAACACTTTACATCTAAGTGAACAAGGAATACAACCTTTGTAGACTGGTCCTTCACTTCATTAGCTCCGTGTAGAAGTCCCTTCGCTGCGATCACGATCGTCCGGACTCTAGAGAGGCTCCCATGAAGAAATGAACAAGCTTTCTTCGAAGTCTTCGAGGCCGAAGAAGATCTACGTCGAGGAGACACTGGCTCACGCTATGTCTTCACTAATTGTGTAGATTAGTGAAGCAAACACCCTAAACGAAATGGCTAATAGTATAGGATGATGAAGTAGGAATTTTGCTCACTTTATTGTTTATTTTCTCACGATTTTCTTCTCTTTTTTCAAAAGCTAGAGAGCAAAAATCAAAATGAGGAAGAAGATGAATAATGAAAGAGATGAGGTTAGAAATGCAACCCAAGGTTAGTGTATATCATCCACTAACTCTTCTAGAGAGTTAACCATGGCTATGTGTCATGGTTGAGTTTATAAATATCTTAAGCAAAACAAAAAGAGAAGAGTTTGTCAAATTTTATCATGAAGCTTTATGAAGCTTCACAATGACTCATTTCTTCCTTTTTGAATTACTTAAGAATTTAAACTCAAACATAATATATAGCATGGTATAATTCTCATACATCCATGTTGCATGTATAACCTAGTATGTCACCATATTATATATCAGATATATAATATTTATGCAACAAAAGAAAAAACAATACAATAAACATATATCATTTATATGTTAAATGTATTACAAGTGAGAATAATAAATATTTATGTGAGCATATAATATATATATATATATATATATTATTTCATCGAATCAACACTTGTTCCGATAACCCGGCTATATCACATATAACCGGCCGATATCACATATCGCGAGAATAGAATACGGTATCACATACTCGTATTAATCTCGGTCCCGCACATATCATATATGTGCTCCTACTCCATTTCGTATGAACCTGGAAACCTCTATGTAGGAGTCTAAAGACTCGTCAATACGCCGGTAGTAGGTGATGATCATATCAAACACCCACAAGCCGCAAGCAGTCTGCTAAACGTAACGGCCACCCGGGTATTGAGTGATCAGAAGATCAACAAGCAAGCCTGCTATAACTCCTGCGAATCCAATCAGTAACACTACCGTACTGTCCGGTCTCTTCGTCTGATATGTCGCATATCACAGTCTAGGGATGGTAAACGTCAGACCCCAGTAACCGATAAGTCGTGTCGATATGAGGTCCATAACAGATTGAGAAACTACTGATAACTCTTACCAGTAAATCTCAGCAACCCTGTCCAGGGATTTCCAGTTATAGCCAATCGAACACAGCGCAACATCAACCCCCAATACCGGGAGAGACGAAACCCCTCCTATCGCTCATTGCCTCTATGTGATTCGGGACTGTACCCAAAAGCCACCGTTTTGCACGATCTCTTGACCTTGGTATGGTGGAAATCAAAGCACAGTGGGAATCACACAAGAATCTATGACGATCTCGGATCTACAGACTAACCTGTACCAGTGTCACTAGAGAACTGCTATCGGACGATAGGTATAATACCATCTAGGAGTACTCGGCGAGTCCGTCCAGTATACTCAGTCTCCATTGAGCACCCGTATACCTTCTCTGATGTCAAACACCAATGGATATAGGATCATCCATCGCCCATCATATGGGTCAAGAAGCGCATACGCTAGTCTACTCTGGAGTACCGATGCCCTGTCTCGATACTCCGATGACTAGGAACAATTTAAGGATGTATTTATCGACTACCCAGTCCCCACTAGTATGATCTACATCATAGTCCTGGTAGTCAAGTACTCATCCTAAGGGCTTTACCAACATGTGATCACAAAACAGTATTTGTTTACATGTTAAGATAAAGTGCAACTAGATAGCATACTATCATGTCGAGCAAGAAAGTCCTTCCTATATATGTCCAAGCATCTACTTCATTATACATCGCATGTACAGTAATGGCCTCTAGGGCATACATATAACTAACACAACTTTGCACCTTACAACAATTCTTTTCCTTAGAACAACAACTTTGTTCTGTCAAATAGCGATAAGGTTTCCTCGCTAGAATGGAGTCTTGATTCTTTTGTGAAGCAATCAACTCAATCCACCGTGAACATTCAATCACTTGTGCAACACACAGCTTCTCATGGACAGAGCATCAAAACCATCGAGACCTAGATTGCACAGCTGAACGCGGCATTAAGCGAGCGAGAAAAAGGAAAACTTCCGTCTCAAACATTACCCAACCCTGGTCACCCACATAATACACATGTTGCTATCAAACAACAAAACCATAATGTGAGTGCCGTGACTACGTTAAGATCAGGAAGAATGCTGAACAACAACATCAGTGCACAGAATAATAAGGATAATGACACTCCGGCTTCTTCTTCTTCTTCTTCTTCTTCTTCATCTAAGCCCATTCTCCATTCTTCGTAGGGCTCTTCTTCAAAAACATCTGCTTCGAACGGACCCACCTCTAACTCCACTCGAACTCCAGTTTTGGGTTCCGTTCCAACTCCACAACCCCTCCACAAACATTGGATTCAACCAATTTAAACAAAGCTCCATTTCCAAACCGGTTGAGATCCAATAAGCAAAGCCCACAAATGGAGAAAGTTGTGGAGTTATTCAAACAGGTTAACATAAACATCTCTCTTAGATGCAATCGAACAAGTCCCTTCTTATGCGAAAATTTTGAAAGACTTGTGCACTAAGAAGAGAAAATCCTAGATACCGAAGAAAGTTTTCTTGGCATGTAACGTAAGTGATGCTCTTACCCAAAATTTACCACAAAAAAGGAAGGACCCTGGTTGTCCAACGATTTCAATTACCATTGGGGATAAGAACATCAATCGCGCTCTTCTAGATCTCGGTGCCAGTGTTAACCTTCTTCTTTATTCTGTTTATGAGCAACTCGGTGTAGGAGAACTGAAACCTACATATTGTACTCTTCAAATGGCTGACTGATTTATCACCCATCTTAGGGATGAGCTAGAGGATGTATTAATTAAGGTTGGGGACTTTTTATTCCCTATTGACTTAATTGTTTTAGATACACAACCTGTAGCTAACACCAGAATCAAATTCCGGTGATACTCGATCGCCCATTCCTTGCTACCTTAAATGCGGTGATCAATTGTCAAAATGGTTTCATGAACCTATCTTTTGGAAATATGACAATTAAACTCAACATTTTTAGGTTAGGGAATCAGCCATCTGAACCGAACGCTTATATACTAGATGTCTGTTCCATTCAGGAGATCGCTCCCGAAGACTATGAATTTGAAGAATTTTTATTTGATCACAGTGATCTTGATGCCACTAACGCGTTCCTCTTTGAACCTGCTATTTCCGACTCTGACAATGAATACGAGTTCTTCATGTCTTTAAATGACCTTAGCTTGTCACCACCCGAGTTTGAATCTTTTGACCTTTCGGATGAGTTTGTTGAACCATTCGACTCCGTTGCATACACTTATTTTGAACCCCTCTTAGAATCCTTTGAGTTCGAGATGCATTCGACGATCTTGCCTTTAATTGTTTCTCCTCCGGCGCTTGAACTCAAGCCACTTCCGTCTCACCTACAGTATGCCTACTTAGGTGAAAATAAGACTCTTCCGGTTATCATTTCGGCCTGTCTAGCATTTGAGCAAGAGAAAGCCCTTCTCGCGGTCTTGCAATCAAGCTGGAAAGCTTTCGGCTGGACGATAGCGGACATCAAGAGGATTAGTTTCCTGATCGTTGAACATCACATTCACATGATGAATGATGTCAAACAAGGTAGGTGTCACGCCCCGCTTCCCATTCTACGGCGAAGGGGACGTGACTGGCCCGCTACGTATTTACTCAGAAGCAAATACGCTAAGCATAACTAAGCAATATAAAAGAAAATACACAAGAGGCAAGGTATAATAAAAACAACAACTTTTATTTATTAGCATTCTTTTGTACAATGCATGAAAAAGAAATACAACTGAAATAAAAATGATGCCTAAACAGTGGCATGACAGGAAATGAAAAGTACTGAATGGAAGATGTACAATGAAACTAGAGCTCTGGTTCTTCAGCAAGCTGATCCAAGTCTTCTGTAGATGGCTCGATCTCTGTCGGGTCCAAACCACCTGACGACATTCAAAGAAGAAAGAAATAGAATGTCGTCAGCGAACAGATCGCTCGGTAAGTCCCAAAGATAAGGGAGAAGTAGAAAAGAAGAAAGAGAGAGAGTAGCTTTTAATGTTATATTATATTGTTGTAATGTTGTATTAACGCTATTGTTTGTAGCTTGGTACAGAAGAATGCCAGTGTATACGAGAGGGGTCTCTATATGCTAGAGACCAGGGCAAATGGAAGTACAAGGCTCCGTTATACAACCCGGAACGACGACAATTGGATTCATGTTAGGTGTCTTAATCTTACCGTCTCGTGCCACCTTTAACACCTTCCATATCAATCTACCCCTTAAACCCCGTAATGTTTTATTTGTATTGTTTTCTACTGTAAATTGTATTGAATATATAATTGAAAGACTGACCGAAACCATGATATCAGTAAACGGATGTAACCGTAGAATCATGTAAATGGAATTACTGGAGAACCATGTAAATGGAATGTATATCCATGGTTCGGGTTGTATAGGTTAATAATTGGACTTATGGATTCATATTGAAGATTGCAGATTGTAGATTGACTTGAATCATATTCAAGTCATATTAATCAAACTCAAACCCGAGTCAGACAATTAGAAATGTAAATCGAAGTCTTGATTATTTCTTAAACCTATAATTGCTACGGTCCTTAGGGTAATTTGTAAAACGTGAGGGGGTTTTATGTAAAAATACTTTTTTATACTTTTCAAAATACATCTCAAGTATTCGTTATTCGTCTTTACAGTTGTAATGAAGGTGGATTTTATATTGGGATATTTCTAGTGAAAATATCCTAATTTCATAAATAAAGGTATTTATTTGTAATATTGATTTATTTGGAATTTATGGCATTTTAATGTAAAATTGATTGTTGTGATTTTTAGAAAAAGGTGGAATATTTATATCTTAACAAAATAGATATTTTAATGATAAATATACATATATTTATACAAAAATAATTTTAATAAATATTTTATATTCTAGAAATCTCATTTTCTTAAGATGTCGTATTTTAAATCTTTCGAGACCGAATGCTCCTTGCGGAG
Source organism: Agapanthus africanus (assembly GCA_030015575.1). Lineage (NCBI taxonomy): Eukaryota > Viridiplantae > Streptophyta > Magnoliopsida > Asparagales > Amaryllidaceae > Agapanthus > Agapanthus africanus. The sequence goes on along the minus strand of CM057341.1, from coordinate 354,631,715 downwards.
GTCTGAATCTCGCACTACTAAGTCCGAGGATGTACGATAAACCGCACCATCCCGAACGGGTTCCCCAAAGTGGGTTGTAGCGGCGCTTTGCAAAGATTGTAAAATACTAAATTCTTTAGAAAACGGTTTTATGCAGTAAATGGTATTTATTTGTAAAGGTGTATATTTTCCGTATTGTATGTTCTAGATTCTCCTAAGTTAACTAGTCTATTCCTAACTAGTCCAGACGACAAGTTGTGAGATACCTTAAATCGCCTCTTCACCGCCAATTGTGGCCTGGTAAGTACAAGTGAAGAAAGGAGGGATCCGCTCACGAATTATCGTGAGACGGGTCTTTTAAAGTTACCTTTCTCACTTGCCTAGCCTAGACACCACAAAGTCAGGTTTAGATAAACGATCGATGCCCACGACTTATCGTATTTTCATAATAAGTGGTACATCTTTAAAAGTGTATAAAACTAAATCTTTTAGAAATGGTTTTATTAAGTATACGACAACAACAACAACTGGGCCTTTTATCCCAAGCATATGGGGTAGGCTACATGAACCAACATGAGAATCACGCCGGGTCCAGCACATGAATCCTCTGTCTCCACTCACTTCTATCGAACAATATACTTTCATTGAGTCCTTTGGCAACCATATCGTTTCGTATCACCTCCATCCATGTTTTCTTCGGTCTCCCTTTTTCCCTTTTGCCATTGCCCATATCGAGAGTATCTATTCGTCGAACCGGTGCTTCCATAGGTCTGTGTCGCACATGACCAAACCATCTTAGCCGGTTTTCCCGCATCTTCTCCTCTACAGGTGCTACACCAACTTTTGCACGAATATCCTCATTTCGCACCTTATCTTATCTAGTGTTACCGCACATCCAACGAAGCATGCGCATCTCCGCTACGTGCATCTTCTGTGTATGATGCTTCTTAGGAGCCCAGCATTCTGTACCATATAATAAGGCAGGCCGAATAGCACTCCGATAAAACTTCCCTTTCAATTTTAACGGAAAGTTATGATCACACAAAATCCCTGTTGCACTCCTCCATTTCAACCAACCAGCTTGGATCCTTTGATTAACATCACTATCGATCTCTCCATTCTTTTGGATGATGGAACCTAGATATCTAAACTGGTCGCTCGGTGATATCTCTTGCCCTTCCAATGTTATACCAATATGGTTTTGACTTCTCTGGCTACTAAATTTGCAGTGCATATATGCTGTCTTGGACCTGCTCAATCTGAATCCCCGAGATTCCAATGTTTGCCTCCATAATTCCAATTTGGCATTAACCCCTGCTTTCGTCTCATTTACTAGAACAATATCATCAGCGAATAGCATACACCAAGGTACCTCATCTTGGATAGTTCTAGTAAGCTCATCCATCACGATGGTAAACAGGAATGGACTTAATGCAGATCCTTGATGTAAACCAATAGTGATCAGAAAATCACTCGTTAATCCGCCGCAAGTTCTGATATTTGCCACTACTCCATCGTACATATCCTTGATTATGTCAATATACTTGACGGGGACCCCCTTCTTCATCATTGTCCCCCATAATACCTCTCTAGGTACCTTGTCGTATGCTTTTTCTAAATCAATAAATATCATATGCAAATCTCTTCTCCTCTCTCGAAAACGCTCGACAAGTTGACGAAGCAAATGAATAGCCTCTGTCGTCGATCGTCCGGGCATGAACCCAAACTGGTTCTCTGTTATCTTAATATCCTTCCTTAGCCTGTGTTCAACCACTCTCTCCCAAAGTTTCATGGTGTGACACATCAGTTTTATTCTACGGTAGTTTGAGCAACTTTGAATGTCACCCTTGTTCTTGTAGATAGGTACAAGGATACTTTTCCTCCATTCATTTGGCATCTTTTTTGTCTGCCAAATCTTATTAAACAGATCTGTCAGCCATTTAACGCCTATTTCTCCTAAGCATCTCCAAATCTCGAGAGGAATCCCGTCAGGACCAACCGCTTTTCTTAAACTCATTCTGTTCAAAGCTTCTTTAACCTCAGGAAGTCTTATTTTACGCATGAAATCACGGTTTATATCTTGAGATTGAATGACAAGTCCATCCAAATTCTTAGTAAAGCTCTCATTGAACAATTTGTCAAAATAATCTCTCCATCTTTCCTTGATATCTTCGTCTCGAACTAAAACCTTCCGATTTTCATTTTTGACACATTTCACCGCACATAAGTCTCTAGTCTTCCTTTCCCGCATCCGAGCAATCCGGTATATATCATTTGCAGCATCTTTAGTGTCTAATTTCTCGTACACCTCCTTGTAGACCTTAGATTTAGCTTCCCGAACAGCTTTCTTAACCTCCTTTTTAGCCATTTTGTACTTCTCAAATCTTTCCATATCTCTACTTTTCTTCAAATCTTTATAAGAATCCCTTTTAATTTTAATAGCAGCCTTTACATCTTCATTCCACCATGATATGTCCTTAGATGGTGGAGCACCACCTCTCGACTCACCAAGTAGGTCTCTAGCTACCTTCTTTATACAACTAGCCATTTTGTTCCATGTTTTGTCTCGATCATCTTCTGACTGCCAATCCGCTTCTTGTACTACACGATCTATAAAAGCCTTTTGGTTACCTTCTTTCAATCGCCACCATTTAATTTTGGGCTCTACCTTACGTATAATCTTCCTAGGTTCTCTTCTAAATCGAAAATCTAGAACTAAAAGCCTATGTTGAGTGGTTACACTCTCACCTGGCACTACCTTGCAGTCGATACAACAACCTCTATCTATTCTTCTCGTCAGAAAAAAGTCTATTTGACTAGCACTTGATCCGCTCCTAAAAGTGATAAGGTGGGACTCTCTTTTCCTAAACCAGGTGTTTGCTAAGATCAAGTCATAAGATAAAGCAAAATCTAGAATCGAGTCACCTGCTTCATTCCTTTGTCCGAAGCCGAAACCTCCATGGATAGTATCAAACCCACTACGACTAGTACCTACATGTCCATTAAGATCACCACCAATAAATAACTTCTCTCCACTAGGTATACTTTGCACCACCTCGTCTAAATCCTCCCAGAATAGACGCTTACTAGCGTCATCAAGACCTATCTGTGGTGCATAAGCACTAATAACATTAAGGATCTCTCCACCTAGAATAAGCTTAACCAATAAAATTCTATCACCTTTTCTCGTAATCTCAACTACATCCTCAAGCAACCGTCTATCTATGATTATGCCTACCCCATTACGATTTTTATCTCTACCCGTATACCAAAGCTTATAACCCCAAGGCTCTATGACTCTACTCTTTTCACCTACCCACTTAGTTTCTTGCAAACACATAATACCAACTCTCCTCCTAATCATCACCTCCACTAATTCTATTAGTCTACCCGTAAGGGAACCTATGTTCCAGGAAGCTAGACGGATCCTATGAAACCCTTGCTTATTTGTCACTACACCCGGGGTCCGATGTAGCGCACCGTTTCTGGACGACGACCCTTGTTTATTTGTCACTACACCCGGGGTCCGATGTAGCGCGCCGTCTCTGGACGACGACCCTTGCTTATTTGTCACTACACCCGGGGTCCGATGTAGCGCGCCGTCTCTGGACGACGACCCTTGCTTATTTGTCACTACACCCGGGGTCCGATGTAGCGCACCGCATCTGGACGACGACCTAGAAGCCCTTGCATACTTAACACTACACCCGGGATCCGATGTAGCGCGTCGCTGAGTAGGGGACACCCCAACGATATTCTTATTATGGTTCATGTCATAGAATGTGACAAAGTTTTACGTTGGCTGTCACAAGCCTACCACAACCCTCACCCTTTCTCATCCGGACTTGGGACCGACAACGGTGGGTTTGGTTTTATTAAGTATTAAATGAAAATGTTTATTTTCTCGTATTCTAGGTTCTCGGGGGTGTTGAATATGAGTGTGTGAGGAGGTAGGTCGTTACCTCATGATCTACTTTAAATGTATAGCAATTTTGATGGAGTTAAATAAAGGATTGGAACAATGTGGTATTTAAGCGAAAAATACGATAAATTGAAATAGCTATCATTTCATGTGATGAAACTTGTTCAAATTGTTTGATTAGTGTTTAATAGTCAACATGAGAAAGTTTAAGAGTGATTGTTTTAGTGAGAAGTGGAATTTTATAGAAAACCGAATCGAAAATCGGCTTTGTTTCGATTCCGTCGGGTTTTGTAATTTCGTATTTTTCTTGAATAAGGAAGAGAGATAGAAAGGGACTAACGGGTTTTAGATTACTCAAGAGAGTGAGAGGGAACTAGAGGGATCGTCGTTGTGTTGCGTCGTCGCCGATAGTTCCTAAGATGATCGCCGGAAGTTCCGCCGAAATTTCATCGGAGCTTCGCCTTGAGCTTGTTTCGAAAGTACATGATCTTTGGAAAATTTTTGAGAAAGTGGGCTCAGGATTTTGGGGTGAGAGGGTAGTGTGTAGGGTTGGTATTTATAGGGTTAGGCTAGGGTTAGGGTAGATGAAAAGATTAAAATAAAAATGTGATAAAATGTATTAAAAATGTATTAAAAGTGGAGTAATTGGGGTTTTTAAAGAGCTCTGGAAATGGTCTGAGGCTGAAATTTTGCAGGTGCATAGGGAATATGAAAGGACACAACTTTCATGTTGGGTCCGTCGCCGGAATCGGCCGACTCAGCCGTGACTCGGCCTAATGACGGAGTCAGACAGAGTCAAGGCCGATTTGGCCGATTCCCGGCCGAGTCAGACGGCCGGGATCCCCCCCGACGGTTCATCTAACTTCTGGAAATGTTACATCTTTGGGTGTAGTGGGGGTTTTTGTGAAATATGCATGTGTAAACTCTTGGTATTCTAAAGGTTTTTAAAAAAAATCAATATTAAAAATAATGTGGGGTATGGGATTTGAACTCTGGTGGCTTGGTTCAGCAGTGCAAGGTATTGCCAATGACCTACAAGCTCCTTCTTGTAATTATGGAGCTAATTAATTACTTAAAGTAATAACAGTAAATGTAAATACCCTAAGTATACATTAATTTTAAAGAAAATTTTTGTACACTAAAAATAGAGTTGTTACATTCTTTTAACTTGTAATTAAAAAGCAAAATAATTACTTATAACTTGTGCTTAGGCTAAAATACCCCTTTATGGATTTTTTGAATTTTTTTTGTAAAAACTTGTATTTGAAATTTGGGGTTGTTACATTAGGGATCCACAGAGGCGATTAAATCCAGTCATGAAGGAGGCTGTGAAAAAGAAGATCATTAAATGTCTGGATAGTGGTATCATTTTCCCTATTTCAGACAGCCAATGGGTCAATCTTATACATGTTGTCCCTAAAAAATTGGGCATTACGGTCATCATAAATGAGGCAAATGAGTTGATCCCTACTCGAACCCAAATCGGGTGGCGAGTATGCATTGATTATCGAAAACTCAATGCCGCAATGCAGAAGGATCACTTTCCGCTACCATTCATTGACCAAATGCTCGAAAGATTAGCTGGACATGAGTTCTACTATTTTCTGGACGGTTACTCAGGCTACAACCAGATCTCCATCGCCGAAAAAGACCAGGACAAAACCACTTTACTTGTCCTTTTGGCACGTTCGCATACCGCCGCATGCCCTTTGGGCTATGCAATACTCCCGCTACTTTTCAGCGGTGTATGATAGGAATATTCTCTGACATGGTTGATAAATTTCTGGAGATATTCATGGATGATTTCTCCATCTTTGGCGATTCCTTTGATGAGCGTCTACAACATCTTGACGCTGTCCTTACCCGATGTAAGAATAAAAATCTCACTTTAAATTGGGAGAAATGCCACTTCATAGTGCGCGAAGGTATTGTCTTAGGACATATTATTTCGCGAAATGGCATCGAGGTTGACAAAGCAAAGATTGATGTCATTTCCAACCTCCCTCCTCCCAAATGCGTCAGAGATATCCGATCTTTCCTTAGCCATGCTGGTTTCTACAGATGGTTTATCAAGGACTTCAGCAAGATTGCTAGGCCCTTCACTCTTCTGCTGACCAAGGAAACTCCATTCAATTTCAACTCGGGTTGTCTAACTGCTTTTGAATCGATGAGAAGCTCACTCACCACAGTTCCCGTTCTATCTTCTTCGGACCGGACGCATCCTTTCGAGATTATGTGCGATGCATCCGACTTTGCCATCGGTGCAGTCTTAGGACAGCACATCGATAAGATGCCGCGCGTAATCTACTATATGAGTCAAACCTTGAACAGCGCTCAATTAAATTATACAACAACCGAGAATGAGTTCTTGCCGGTTGTATTCACTTTAGAGAAATTCAGGCCATATCTCATCGGCTCCCCAGTCGTTGTCTACACTGATCATTCTGCTCTGAGACATCTTTTTGCGAAAAAGGATGCAAAATCTCGGTTAATATGTTGGATGCTCTTGCTTCAAGAGTTTGACCTTTTCATTAAGGAAAAAAGAGGATGTGAAAACACAGTGTCTGATTATCTTTCATGACTTCATTCTTCGCTGATGCTTCTTCTCCCAATTAATAATGCTTTCCCTGATGAATAACTCTTGACGGTATCTTGCGAACCTTGGTTCATAGATATTGTTAACTATTTAGCAACTGGACTTGTACCAAGCGAATGGTCGAGTCAGGACAAACTGAGATTTTTCTCTTAAGTAAAATACTTTTACTGGGATGAACCCTACTTGTTCAAGTATTGTCCAGACCAAATCATCCACCGGTGTGTTCCGGAAAACGAATTCAAGAGTGTGTTGTCTTTCTTCTACGATGAAGCATGGGGAGGGTATTTTGGCCGAAGAAAGACAACTGAGAAAGTCTTACATTGTGGCTTTTACTGGCCAAAACATTTCAAAGATGCACATGATTACTGCAAGACTTGCTCCCGGTGACAACATTTGAGCCGGATTTCCAAGAGAAACGAGATGTCGCTCTAACCAATCCTGGTTGTTGAGATGTTCAATGTAAGGGGGATAGATTTCATGGTTCCATTTCTGAACTCTTTTGGGAACCTGTACAATATTTTAGCTGTTGATTATGTCTCCAAATGGATCGAGGCAGTGCTGAGCCAGACGAAGGATAACAAGGTTGTCGTTAGATTCCTGAAAGAAAACATCTTTTCTCGGTTCAGGCACCCTCATGCTATCATTAGCGATAATGGGACACATTTCTGCAATAATTCTTTTAAGACCTTGATGCGGAAATACTCAATTAATCATAAGCTATACACGCCCTACCACCCCCAAACATGTGGGCAATCCGAAGTTTCAAATCAGCAAATCAAGCAGATATTGGAGAAAACGGTTTCTAAGAACCGTAAAGATTGGACTTTGAAATTAACCGATGCCTTTTGGGCATTTCGATCTACATACAAGACTGATCTTGGCGTGTCTCCCTATCGGCTTGTGTATGGAAAGGCTTGCCACCTCCCTGTGAAAATCGAGTATGGTGCATTTTGGACGATCAAAGAGCTGAATTTAAACCTTGAAGATGTGGGCAGCTATCGGAAGCTGCAACTTAACAAGCTAAACGTGCTTCGGGATGATGATTACGAAAACGCGGTTGTTATAAAGAAACAAACGAAGGTGTTTCATGAAAAACACCTTATATTCAAAACTTTCACGCCTGGTCAACAGGTACTTCTTTACAACACAAGACTTCACTTACATCCTGATAAGCTCAGATCTCGATGGACGGGACCCTTTTTTGTGCGATGTGTATACCCGCACGGTGCAGTGGATTTGGAGAATCCAAAGAACGGTTCATTTTTTAAAGTAAACGGACACAGATTGAAACCGTTCCTTACTATAGAACCATCGGAGGAGCTCCTGATATTGCAGGAGCCGGTTTACCCTACTTAATCTTCCTCTATTTACCACCAAACTTTGTTTATCCAGCCATAAACAATAGAGACACTATTTTAAATAAGTTTAGGGATATATGTATATATATATAATATTTTTGTATATATATGTATATGGATATTCTTTTCCGGTGCATATCCATTTTTTTTTTGACGAGCAATCTTGCCTGGTGATGCTCGATTTTTGGATTAAAAAAATTATAAAATTAAAGAAAATATAAAACTATAAAAAAAAAAGAGAGAGTAAAAGGGGAGGGGAATGTGTATATAGAAAAGAAAAGAAAAATAATACAAAAAATGAGAAGAGAAAAGTGTTTTTTTTTTTCCGAAAAGGGGTTTTGTGTAAAACATCATCTTATAATAACCCAAACTCTGACCTGAGCCCCATTCTAAAATACTCAAACAACATGTTCTGTCTTCTCTCCCCTCCCCCAACTCAACACCATAACCCAGCGCCAATCACCTCGGATCGACCGGCGAAATCTGCAAATTACCCGTCGCCGTCGGCCGTACTGTCATCGATCGACGATTTCCTTCTTTCTTGCTGTAATATTCTCTCTCCTTGCATCTCCTCTGTTGTTTGATTTTCCTAAAAAATTCAATTACCCATTGTAATGGCTCACATTGATTGCGAAAAAAAATTTGTCGATGTGTTCACCCATGAGCTATATGGGAGCTATTTTTATGATGCGATTTATCAAATAAGCTTGAATTTCTGTTATATGAGGATGAGGGGTTGTGTGCCATTGAAGAATTAGTAGTTGAATTCTACGATGCGTTGCGAGCGGGCGAGAAATTGCAGGATCGTGTCCGTTTTCATTTTCAAGGAAGAAGGAGGGTGTTCTCTAAAGAAACAATTTCAAAAGTCACCAACATCCCCACCCGACATGGATTTCAATATCCATTAAAGCTCGCGTTGTATAGAACGATTGTTGGATCGAGGTATGAACTACGAGATGCTGGGATGAATGCCCAGCAGATGTATCGAAACGTCTATACTTCTTTCCGCTGGGTAAAGGGATCATCCGAGTTTTTTTTTTCCGGCGATTGTGGGTCATGTCGTCCACTGCCTAATCATGAAGAACTATCAATTCTGCATTGTGAACATGTTGTTCACAACAATCATGGAGGGTATCATAGGGCACAAACTTTTACTTCCGGTCCTCATCACACAGATCTGCCATTACTATATGGAAGAGGACGTCTTTAATGCCTGCATCACTATGTACGACATAGTCCCAGTCGAGATTGAGAGGATCTCACAGGGTTATACAGACACCAGATGTGAGCAGCAGATCTGGTCACCCTCTGACCCTAGCGAGCATGCGGCACCACAGAAAACATCGGGGATCTACCTGAATGAGGATATACCGACTGATCCTTATGATTTACAAAGGATAGAGGTCCACGGTATCAAGACACTGATCAGGCAGAACAAAGAAATCAAACAGCAGTTAAGCCAGATCCTAGCAAATCAAGAAGATGCGAGTGGAAGCGACCAAAGAAAAGGAAAGGGAAAATCCAAGCGACGATGAGGACAACATCCACTTCAAGTTTAGTGGTGAATTTGAGATGGGTTTTTTATCTTGTATCAAGCATATAATATTGCATTTGCATATTTCCTGCATTACAACATTTCATATCATGTATTTTTCTTTTATTTTATGTGTAGTTGCATTGCACGTTTGCTTTGTATTGCATTCTGCTGTTTGTATCTGAAAAAACTGAAAAGACATAAAAATTGAAAAAATTGAAAAAATATAAAAACTTTGTTGTTAAGTTAGGATGTTGTCACGACCCGAAATAGCACATGACAGGCCTTGAATCATATGAAGTCTATAGGACCCCATCTAATTCAAGTAAGCCAAAAGCCCAGAAATCTAAACCATTTTTAAGTAGTAAATAAGGAAAACTAGTTTTTAAGAAGTAAAGAAAACATGTTTTTAAAACAAGGTTTTTAAATAAGTAAGCCAAATATGCATTTTTAAAATCTCTAGTCTTTTATGAAAATTTCGTCAGAGTTTCCTTTGTAAATACTGGCACCAAACGGGGTATAACATGAATAATATATATACAATGATAAAAGGCATCCTCTAGCGGGAGCTAGCCCTTTGTCAATCGACGGTCACAACCGCACAAGCAGTATAATATACAACGCCGAATGGCGAGAATCAAAACTCAAAGGAAAACTCTAAACGGCATGAAAACCTTAATACTACAACGCGCGACTCTAAGGTCGAAATAATACATAACTGGTTTTCTAAGTCTGAAACAATATACATGTTTGGTTGATGGAATTACTAGATACAACTAAATAATACATGTACAATGGTGGTTCTGATGCAAAAGAACCCACCTACCAAAGCAAATCACCCGTAAGGGAAGCAGTATGCCAGAAGCCGTAATGGAACCTGTACGGCAAAACCTGCAAGAACTGTGGCACAACCGGGGTGAGTTGCCAACTCGTGAATAGAAAACATCACAGAGCAGAAATCGTATGTATGACTCATCCTAGGTCAATACGATCAGATATATATATAAACCTCAAATGAATAAGTCTGAAGCATGATAAGGTGGCAATGTAACATCTATACATGAGTGTAGTACCAAGTGCTCGTGCCAGTGCCTCAGATAATAACATATCATAAATATGAGGTATGATCAATGTCGACTATACCATGAAGTCTATGAATATGTGGATATCATCCAACTATGTAATCAACGTCATCAATGTCAATATATGTATGTGGAAATCGTCCACGTGCCACCCAATGACAATAAGCATCATGCATGTAAATATCATAAACATATGCGTGGAAGTATAAGGATGTAACTCAATATGTGTCGCTCGCGACATATCAAAATCATTGAACCTGAGTGTCAAGCATCGACACTCAAAAACATCATGAAACCTGTGCCTAGCATCGGCATGTAAATCCTCATATACATAGAGCCCCATCAGTCCGGATCGGTCCGTCTCATCTCTCAACTCCGGTCGGTATCCCCCAGATATCCGCCGAGCTCATCACAATCACCGGTAGGTAGTGCTCCCCTGTCGGGCTCACTGTCTAACATATACGAGTCTTCTTGCCCCGGGGCACCTCACCGGGTCCACCATGTACCCACAATCGATGCCTACCACTCCTCGAATCGGGTATACTTACACAAGCTCTCAGGAACCGAGAAAACTCATGGTGGACGCACTGAAATATCATATCAAGAGAAACCATGTTTTTAAACCAGTGCGTAATTTCTTAAAACAATACCACGGTTCTCAAATCCAGAAATCCCATAAATCTAAACTCAATACGTAAATCTATGCAATGTGTCGTATAACACTAAGAGTAAAAAGGGGAAACTACTCTTTTAAAAGAATCCAGTTTTGAAAATATCTCATGCGGTTCCTATTCTCTTGAAATCAAGTCAATATCATCCATGTATGTAACATGTGTATGTATGTAGGTATGGATGTGAAAATGGATATATACGCGAATATGAGTGTAACACTACTATGAAAATACAGTGCGCATGTGCGCATGTAGGGATATCAATATATGTGTGCACTGGTATGAATATACAGTGTGCATGTGCGTAAGTATGATGATATCAATATATGTGTGCACTGGTATGAATATAAAGTGTGCATGTGCGCAAGTATGAAGATATCAATATATGTGTGCACTGGTATGAATATACAGTGTGCATGTGCGCAAGTATGAATATATAAATATATGTGTGCAATGGTATTAATATACAGCGTGCATGTGCACAAGTATGAAGATATCAATATATAGCGCAAGTATGAAGATATCAATATATGTGTGCACTGGTATGAATATACAGTGTGCATGTGCGCAAGTATGAAGATATCAATATATGTGTGCACTGGTATGAATATACAGTGTGCATGTGCGCAAGTATGAAGATATCAATATATGTGTGCACTGGTATGAATATACAACAGTAAGAATATGCGGCAAATGAATAATAAACACAACAGTGTAGAATCTACATCAATGTATCCATGTCATACTGTTTTTCCATTTGAAAAAAGACGAATCGGGGTTTTTAGGAAAATAAGGGTTACAATGTTTTTAAGAAAAGATGCGTCTTTTGAAAATATCCGTAGAATCCATTTGCCTGTCTTTAAAATACTCCCGATTCGTTAGTTTTTGAAATAGGTATGGCATTGGCCTAGCCTAACATCAACTAGCAAAACTAAAGCTCTGACTAACAAGTCAATCGGGAGGGGTATGGAAACAACCTAAATCTGAGTCGATATATATATATATATATATATAATAGTCGGTGATCCCGCCTCAAAGGTACCGCGTAGGATACAATATCATATGACATCCTCGAGTCATAAGTGCGGATCTATCATCAATATAAAGTTCGTACGGTAAATCATCGTACGACATCCCAAAAGCTGGGTACGGGTCAATATCACATTCATCTCATCAATTATCCAGTATCCTTATCATCATATCTCATGATCTGGGTACTTATCTAAGTCTAGTACAAATCGATACCATCTATATAAATATAAATGCGTGTGTAAAACACACGTCCCTAGGCCCGCTAAAATCACATATCGTATCCCAAATACGAATCACATCATATCACCGATCTCATGGCACTATGCCCAATATCATCGACTCGTCTCCAAATATCATCCATTATCCTCATCATCTAGGTATAAATATAACCAATAAGCATGTGTGTGCGTGTGGGTGTAAACCTATTTTAGGGTTTGCAACTAGGAAACTATACTAGTTCACTTCTAAACCGTAATCTATCAATAGTACACCTAAACACATCTAAAATATGCATATCACACTTAACACTATCATACTTATATATATAGCATATATATAGTATACTAAACATCGAACTGCGGGGGTGCTATACGCCATCCACCCGACTTCCCCCATAGATATAATCTACTCACCTTGCATCCTGCATGTCGGTATCGATGTCACCTTCATCTTCTTCATCAAAAGAAGCCCTCGAGAAGGTACCTACAAGATAACACAATCGTAAATACATCTTAAAATCACATCGAGAAAACCAAACGACGCGCTAAGGTCTATAGGTTAGAACCTATGGACTACGCTTTCAAAACCATCAAACAATCCTCGATATCGTCGTACAAACGTCAAGTGATCGGGGTAAAGAGCAAATACGAAAATACAGAATTTAAAATATGCAAAACGAAACTCTAAATCAAAATAGCAACTTAGGAAAAAAGTCCCAGATTCTACCCTAGGTCAAATCAGACAATTTTGCATATACCTAGGGTCTATTTCACTGGAGATGGGGCCATGGAAGAAGAACGAACCCAAATGGGCTAGGTCTGGCCGTAATTTGCTGCCAGAGGGATTAAATCTGCGGCCAGAATAGGAGTCAGGGGCTGGGGTTTTGGTGGTAGCTTCCTAGGTGCCTGCATCTATCCCTGTCCTTACAAAATAATTTTCATAGTCTCAGGGTGATAGCAGATTCCATTTTACATCCAAAGAATTCACAATTTCCCGATATCGGCTTTTCTAAATCCGTATTCCGGGGTTCTAGTCTCTGCTTTAGGTCTTAATTCTAGCACTAGGGGTTTGTGAGGCCTCTACCGAGCTCCATTGCCCATCACAACTTTTAATTTCCAATAACCCTAACTAGAGTTTTCAAACTTCACCCAAACCACACGATATCGGTTCTAATCTACCATGGGGGTAAAAGTAATGGAAACACTAAGCTTATGGTTCAGAAAATACCTCATTTGGCAACTCAAGAAAATTCTTGAATTGTCCCAAGTGGCCAAAATCCTTGCTTTCTTGGTCCAATGTGTTTCCTTTGAGCTTTTGCATCTTTTTTGTGAAAAGGGTAATGGGTTTTAAGTTGATTTTCATGGTGTTTTGGGGGATTTTGTGGAGAAGGAGAGGAGGGGAATAGCAGCAGCTGCAGCAAAGGCAAGAGAGGGGAGAGAAATGAGTGAGGAAAATGATGGGGATGGCTCAAGACAAAGGGTTGACCCTCACCCACTCTTTCTCTCTCTTGCCTACTCCTCACTATTCTAATCATATCCTTTTCTTTTCTTTTCTTTTCCTTTCCTAATAAATCAACAGCCATACTATAAAACATGTTGGAAAGCCATGAAAAAAAATAACAAGTGTAAAAATGATATGATGCATGTTTTGCACAAAATATGCTAAAAATCCGATTAGCGATTTTTAATCTATTAGCAATAAATTAGCATATAATTAATCATAAAAACTTAAAAATGGCATAATTCACATAAAACACCCTCTTTTAAATAATTTCCATAATTTTCCAAATTTTACCCCATATATCGGTATTTAATTATACCGCCTTATTGAAATATTCAATATTTTATTATTAAATTATAAAAATTCCCCAAAAGTAATATTTTATTTTTTTGAAATGTTACAATCTTCCACCCTTAAAGAAATTCAGTCCCCATTTAAATTTTAAACCCCCAAATTCTAAAACATTTCAATAAAAGACTAAGTCGTCGGGGCTCCGAAATCATCAATGCATAAAACGCATCATAGCGCAATGCATGCGCAAGAACAATGAGCAGATAACTCAGAATCAAAACTCCGTCAAGCATCTCGTAATCATCGGAGTCATGGTAAGGGCACAAATGTCAAATCCAAAATAAAACCAATATGATATAAATCGGAACTATACATGTAGACCTTAAATCTATACATGTAAATATCTAAAAGAAATGCATGCCCAACCTTTCATGTTGCTGTGCGATGCACATAACACTGCACAGTGGTGGAGGTCTATTATAAGAAAATAACCATATATGTATATATCTTTTGTTTAATATGTGCGTTCCGCCGTTTTGAAAACAATTTAGAAGGGTTCCCTTATTTTAAGCGCGTCGTGTCATATCAGACACGTCAGTAAATACTGAGACTATAGCTCGCTTTTTGGAAATCTCTTCGATAACTATCAATGCATGCAAAATATGTCCAGGTACGGTCCTCTGACTAGTCCTGCTCAGTACGAAAACCAATAGCAAATATCATAAAACGGTAATGCTCCATAAGAATTCAATCCCAAAATTTATATAAGAATACCCTTTGCGTCTGGTGCGCATGGAAATCAAAACCATATATGTGCCATACATGTGCACAGAAACAACATCTAAGTGCAACGGGTGTGCACGAAACATCTGTCATAGGCAACGTGTGTGCCTGACAGCAAAATCAGGTGCATCTGATATGCACGAAGAATCTCGATTTAGTGCATCTGGTGTGCACCAAAATCGTATCTCAAAACATGCGCTCAACACGCGCGAAAATCCAAATCTGGTGCATCCATCAAGCACGAATAAAATCTAAATCATGCGCACTCAACATGCACGAAATCATGAAATCCAATATCAAGCGTCGAACATGCGCAAAAATCCAAATCAAATGTACGGAGTGTAAGAAATCAACATCAATATCAGAATCCAAATCGACGGTATACGATACGGCTCAATTGAAATCAGGTATACCGCAGTATATAAGCTCACAACCATGTGCATCAGTGTGCACAAATCAAATCGAAACACTAAAAGTGCATGTAAACAATGCCGAAGGCATAAGTTAAATCACATGCATAATATAGGCATGAAATCAAAATCAACATATGGAATGATATCAAATCGAAATCAGGTGCAACTGTAGTGCACAAAATATAAATCCGGTGCAACAAAGGCACGAAATATAAACCTGGTACGATAAACGCACGAAGTATAAAAATGGTGCATCCTGTGCAAGAAATACAAATATGGTGCATCCTGTGCACAAATACCAAACAATAACTAAAATGCATAAATAGCAACACCGAGTGTACCAAGGTGTAAAAATCATAAACGTGTGCAACTGCGTGCACAAAACACCTATCATTGCTCTACAAGCACATATAAGCTATACCGAGTGCAAAAATCAAATCGTGTGCGTAACATATGCACCAAATCAACTCAACGGTAAGAAATCCATGAAGTCATAAGCATGAGAAATCAAGGCACAAAATCGATATCAGGTGCAATAACTGTGCACAAATATGAATATCCAGTAGGTGCAACCATAGTGCACGAAAAAAGAAATCATGGAACTCAGCCATCAAGGCTAAATCATGCGAATAGATCGCCCAAAATACCGAAATCCAAGGTGACGGATACGTGATAATCGAATCACCAAATCACAAATCATAAATACCGTCGTCGATATATCCTCCTTCGCAGTCGAGAAGGTGTCGGTGCATCCAATGCTAGCAGCGCAAGATATCTACTTGCCTCCTGCTCACGGTCTGGCGTCCTCTGTCTCTGGGCCCTTATCTCCTCTGTGGATTACCAATCTCGCAATCCATCGGCTCATCGACCCTATCAGGTGTGCTAACGGGGACGATTCCGTCCTGGCACTTCTTTGGTCACCTATCGGTCAATCCTCACGGCCACTCATAAAGCAGCACGTCACTGGCGCCGACCTCTGGTCCTCTGAATACGCATCACTCTGATCCTGGTGCAAATCTTATCGCAGCAGTGTCATGGAAGGAATCCTGCTCAAGATCTCTTCCGACCTCGCCTATGCCGAACTGTACGGAGGCTGGTACTCTTGCATATTCTTTTCTCGCTCTCTGGACATCTGCGTCCTCAGCACAACATTTCCTCGGAAACTGGTCGCATCTCAAAGCCTCTGTAGACATATCCGACCTTTAATCTTAACGGGGAGTAACAACAGCTCGTCAGCATCTCGCACGAACCTCCTGTCCCGCTTGTCTGTATCATCGTCCACTTTGACGTCATATCTCTATCTGCGCACTGCAAATGTTCTCGGCTACGGTCAATCCGAAGTCTCTCACACGGACTCGAAATCACGAACTCGGTATCTTCATCATTCTGTGGAAGATATCTAGCCGAACATGTCCTCAGGAACTCGTCCTAACCTGCGGAGATATACTCCATACTCGTCCATTCTGGATCAACTGACAACGCATCTGGTTGAGATCCTTTATCCGAACCTGGTCAACTATCTCGTCGACGATGCCGGACTCTGGCCTACTGGGTGTGCGCAATATGACCACTCCTGGGTCCAAGTCTTCTCGTGTAGTACTCCAGAAAGTCCTGTAGAGGTCTCTCTCTAATCTTGTTTCTGCCGAATTGCCAGGAAGTTACCACCCTTACTATATCCGTTTCTCATTCCGGAACAGCTGTATGCTCATCGTGACTCCTTCTGGAAGATATATCAATAACTAACGCCTTTGTATGCGTATCGCATCTATGATGTCAGCGGAGTGGAACATCATCTCGTCGAAATCTCGTGCGAACTCTTTACTCCACTCAGTTCCAATGTCGACTGATTCGGACTCGTCTTCTTGTGGCTGCATGGACTGCGCTCCAACGGCTATACTCATATCTGGAGTCTCCCAAGCAATGTGTCCCATCACATGAAATCCGAATGATGTCGAACCATCCGATCGATTCGTCAGAACCTCATAATCCCCCAAAAGATCAACATCTTGAGTACAGTTTAATAGTATTCCAGTACATGCCACAACACCTGTGGACCAACCGTAGAAGGGCAAACCCAAGCCTCACAAATGGCACCGATAAACTGCCGCAAACCCTAAGGTTCGGAGGCGTTCCATGGTCATTACGTCGAGTTAGGGTTTCATTCTTCTAGAGGGTCCATAGCATTACTTGCTTTGTCTTTTGAATACTTTAAACTTGGAAATGGGTTCCTGACATGTGATCGTCTCTATCGACTACCAATGAACCTGCGTGAAGTCGTCTCTAGCTGAAATCAATCTATCTGATGACCTCGTATCGGGGTAAGCGAACGAACCACATGTCCTAGTCATTCATTCTCGGGTGACTAGCGACCTCCCATCATAGCTCTCAGTATATACTCAGGCTGCAGTAGCTCCAACATCTGGGCAATATCTCGTCATTTGCAGCAGCAACTGGCTCATTCGTCTGTACGCTGAACAGCGCCTCAATCATCATGAATAAGCGATATATCAATGGTCATCACATCCTGGCCGGTCTCTAGCAGTAGCCTGATCTTCTGGTGCTGATCTGCACGTCCGAGAAATCTCGTAGAAGCGATCTGTCAAACGCTCATGGCGCGAAAACACAATAAAACGAATCCTCTGTGCAATCATACGTCCTTGGAATCCCCCCCGGTCAGTCCTCGTCCGTGACGAGCTCAAGCTGACGCAACTCTAACCGTAGCTCTCTCTGCCCGTGTAATCATGGCAGCAAAATCATAATCAGTATCGATGAGGATAGATCATAGGAATGAATATAATACTGTGCAAGGAAATGTACATCCTAAGGTTTATTAAGCAGAGTAGCGTATCGTAAGTATGCCGCGGAACATACGTATGGTACGTCACTCTACTCAAGCTACCTACTCCATCAACCAAGGGTCATCCTATGCGACGAAAGTTCGGGTATAATACCCCCTCGACTAAGTCTAAGTTCCGTAAGGTCAAGCCTAAGTTCCGTATATATATAAACGCTCTAGGCTCCGCATAGTCAAACATAGACTCGAACCAAGGTTAACCTAGCACTTTGATACTAACTTTGTCATGACCCGAAATAGCACGTGACTGGCCTTGAATCATATGAAGTCTATAGGACCCCATCTAATTCAAGTAAGCCAAAAGCCCAGAAATCTAAAACCATTTTTAAGTAGTAAATAAGGAAAACTAGTTTTTAAGAAGTAAAGAAAACATGTTTTTAAAACAAGGTTTTTAAATAAGTAAGCCGAATATGCATTTTTAAAATCTCTAGTCTTTTCAGAAAATTTCGGCAGAGTTTCCTTTGTAAATACTGGTCCCAAACGGGGTACAACATGAATAATATATATACAATGATAAAAGGCATCCCCAAGCGGGAGATAGCTCTTCGTCAATCGACGGTCACAACCACACAAGCAGTATAATATACAACGCCGAATGGCGAGGATCAAAACTCAAAGGAAAACTCAAAACAGCATGAAAACCATAATAATACAACGCGCAACTCTAAGGTCAAAATAATACATAACTGGTTTTCTAAGAATGAAACAATATACAAGTTTGGTTGATGGAATTACTAGATACAACTGAATAATACATGTACAATGGTGGTTTTAATGCAAAAGTACCAACCTACTAAAGCAAATCACCCGTAAGGGAAGCAGTGTGCCAGAAACCGCAATGGAACATGTACGGCAAAACCTGCAAGAACTGTGGCACAACGGGGGTGAGTTGCCAACTCGTGAATAGAAAACATCACAGAGCAGAAATCGTATGTATGACTCATCCTAGGTCAATACGATCAGATATATATATAAACCTCAAATGAATAAGTCTGAAGCATGATAAGATGACAATGTAACATCTATACATGAGTGCAGTGCCAAGTGCACGTGCTAGTGCCTCAGATAATAACATATCATAAATATGAGGTATGATCAATGTCGACTATATCATGAAGTCTATGAATATGTGGATATCATCCAACTATGTGATCAATGTCATCAATGTCAATATATGTATGTGGAAATTGTCCACATGCCACCCAATGACAATAAGCATCATGCATGTAAATATCATAAACATATGCATGGAAGTATGATGATGTAACTCAAAATGTGTCGCTCGCGACATATCAAAATCATGGAACCTGAGTGTCAAGCATCGACACTCGAAAATATCATGAAACCTGTGCCTAGCATCGGCACGTAAATCTTCATATACATAGGGCCCCGTCAGTCCTGATCGGCCCGTCTCATCTCTCAACTCCAGTCCGTATCCACCAGATATCCGCCGAGCTCATCACAATCACCGGTATGTAGTGCTCCCCTGTCGGGCTCACCGTCTAACATATACGAGTCTTCTTACTCCGGGGTACCTCAAAAGGGCCACCATATACCCGCAATTGGTGCCTACCACTCCTCGAATCGGGTATACTTACATAAGCTTTCAAGAACCGAGAAAACTCATGGTGGACACACTAAAATATCATATCAAGAGAAACCGAGTTTTTAAAACAGTGCGTATTTTCTTAAAGCAATACCACGGTTCTCATATCCAGAAATCGCATAAATCCAAACTCAATGCTTAAATCCATGCAATGTGTCGTATGACACTAAGAGTAAAAAGGGAAAACCGCTCTTTTAAAAGAATCCAGTTTTGAAAATATCTCATGCAGTCCCTATTCTTTTGAAATCAAGTCAATATCATCCATGTATGTAACATGCGTATGTATATAGGTATGGATGTGCAAATGGATATATACACGAATATGAGTATAGCACTACTATGAAAATACAGTGTGCATGTGCGCAAGTAGGGATATCAATATATGTGTGCTCTGGTATGAATATACAGTGTGCATGTGCGCAAGTATGAAGATATCAATATATGTGTGCACTGGTATGAATATACAGTGTGCATGTGCGCAAGTATGAAGATATCAATATATGTGTGCACTGGTATGAATATACTATGTGCATGTGCGCAAGTATGAAGATATCAATATATGTGTGCACTGGTATGAATATGCTGTGTGCATGTGCGCAAGTATGAAGATATCAATATATGTGTGCACTGGTATGAATATACAACAGTAAGAATATGCGGCAAATGAATAATAAACACAACAGTGTAGAATCTACATCAATGTATCCATGTCATACTGTTTTTCCCTTTGAGAAAAGACGAATCGGGGTTTTTAGGAAAATAAGGGCTACAGTGTTTTTAAGAAAAGATGCGTCTTTTGAAAATATCCGTAGAATCCCTTTGCCTGTTTTTAAAATACTCCCGATTCGTTAGTTTTTGAAATAGGTATGGCATCGGCCTAACCTAACATCTACTTGCAAAACTACAGCTCTGACTAACAAGTCAATCGGGAGGGATATGGAAACCACCTAAATCTGAGTCGATATATATATATGAATATAATAGTCGGTGATCCCGCCTCAAAGGTACCGCGTACATTACAATATCATATGACATCCTCGAGTCATGAGTGCGGATCTATCATCAATATAAAGCTCGTACGGTAAATCATCGTACGGCATCCCAAAAGCTGGGTACGGGTCAATATCACATTCATCTCATCAATTATCTGGTATCCTTATCATCATACCTCATGATCTGGGGTACTGATCTAAGTATAGTACAAATTGATACCATCTATATAAATATAAATGCGTGTGTAAAACACACGTCCCAAGGCCCGCTAAAATCACATATCGTATCCCAACTACGAATCACATCATATCATCGATTTCATGGCACTATGCCCAATATTATCGACTCATCTCCAAATATCATCCACTATCCTCATCATCTTGGTATAAATATAACCAATAAGCATGTGTGTGCGTGTGGGTGTAAACCTATTCTAGGGTTCGCAACTAGAAAACTATACTAGTTCACTTCTAAACCCTAATCTATCCATAGTACACCTAAACACATCTAAAATATCCATATCACACTTAACTCTATCATACTTATATATATAGCATATATATAGTATACTAAACATCGAACTGCGGGGGTGCTATACGCCATCCATCCGACATCCCCCGTAGATATAATCTACTCACTTTGTATCCTGTGTGTCGGTGTCGATGTCGCCTTCATCTTCTTCGTCATAAGAAGCCCTCGAGAAGGTACCTACAAGATAACACAATCGCAAATGCATCTTAAAATCATATCAAGAAAACCAAACGATGCGCTAAGGCCTATAGGTTAGAACCTATGGACTACGCTTTCAAAACCATCAAGCAATCCTCGATATCGTCGTACAAACGTCAAGTGATCGAGATAAAGCGCAAATACTCAAATACAGAATTTAAAATACGCAAAACGAAACTCCGAATCAAAACAACAACTTAGTAAAAAGGTCCCAGATTCTACCCTAGGTCAGATCAGACAATTTTGCATATAACAAGGGTCTATTTTACTGGAGATGGGGCCATGGAAGAAGA
Organism: Agapanthus africanus; assembly: GCA_030015575.1. Lineage (NCBI taxonomy): Eukaryota > Viridiplantae > Streptophyta > Magnoliopsida > Asparagales > Amaryllidaceae > Agapanthus > Agapanthus africanus. The sequence continues at coordinate 354,609,860 of CM057341.1, read as the reverse complement.
ACGAACCCAAATGGGCCAGGTCTGGCCGCAATTTGCGGCCAGAGGGATTAAATTTGCTGCCGGAAATAGGAGTCAGGGGCTCGGGTTTTGGTGGTAGCTTCCTAGGTGCCTGCATGTATCCCTGTCCTTACGAAATAATTTTAAGAGTCTCGGGGTGATAGCAGATTCCATTTTACATCCACAGAATTCACAATTTCCCGATATCGGCTTTTCTAAATCCGTATTCCGGTGTTCTAGTCTCTGCTTTCGGTCTTATTTCTAGCACTAGGGCGTTTGTGAGGCCTCTACTGAGCTCCATTACCCATCACAACTTTCAATTTCCAATAACCCTAACTAGAGTTTTCAAACTTCACCCAAACCACACGATATCGGTTCTAATCTAACATGGGGGTAAAAGTAATGGAAACACTAAGCTTATGGTTCTGAAAATACCTCATTTGGCAACTCAAGAAAATTCTTGAGTTGTCCCAAGTGGCCAAAATCCTTGCTTTCTTGGTCCAATGTGTTTCCCTTGAGCTTGTGCATCTTTTTTGTGAAAAGGGTAATGGGTTTTGAGTTAATTTTCATGGTGTTTTGGGGGACTTGGTGGAGAAGGAGAGGAGGGGAATAGCAGCAGCAGCAGCAAAGGGAAGAGAAGGGAGAGAAATGATTGAGGAAAATGATGGGGATGGCTCAAGACAAAGGGTTGACCCTTACCCACTCTTTCTCTCTCTTGCCCACTCCTCACTATTCTAATCATATCCTTTTCTTTTCTTTTCTTTTCCTTTCCTAATAAATCAACAACCATTCTATAAAACATGTAGGAAAGCCATGAAAAAATAACAAGTGTAAAAGTGATATGGTGCATGTTTTGCTCAAAATATGCTAAAAATCCGATTAGCGATTTTTAATCGCGATTAGCATTAAATTAACATATAATTAATTATAAAAACTTAAAAATGGCATAATTCACATAAAACACCCTCTTTTAAATAATTTCCATAATTTTCCAAATTTTCCCCATATATCGGTATTTAATTATATTGCGCCTTATTAAAATATTCAATATTTTATTATTAAATTATAAAAATTCACCAAAAATAATATTTTATTTTTTTGAAATGTTACACATGTGGAAAAGCTTAAATTCAAAATATTTACGGTTTAATATGATAAGATTGGAATAACTAAATCTTATGTCTAGATATTGAAAACCCGAATGATAACCCTTCTTGGAATTTAACAGTAGTTAATAGATGACTTTTTCATCACACTACACATGTTGTAAGTTTTGAAAAATTAGATGAAAAATTTGATATGTCTTAAAACACCTTTAAAATTTATGAACTCCGTCAGGATCAAACTGGTTTTTCTGAGATATTTAATATCGAGAAGAGTTTATAAGGCAAAGTGGATATGAAAGGATATCATTGATGCTTTAATAAAAACAAGGTATGAAAAATAACCCATCTTAAACTTGATTGGAGTGATAGCACACCTTACCTAAACAAAAACACGTCTTATATCTTGAAAATATTTGAACAACTGGCTATATCTCCGTTCACATTGAATTGTTATAATTCTCACGCCAAAATGAGTCCTTTTTTTAGGACCTAGGTAACTTGGGCAATTAAGTCCGCCGGGGTGTTTTTACACCCAATACCCTAAAACCAACTGGTTTGGGTGCATTGGCCTAAAGCTCGCTAAGAAGCCTAGAAAGTCCAATTTTAAACAAACTCAAGGAAGTGTTGATTGGTCGATTTTGATGTGTGTTGAAAAGTGATATCATAATCAAAGAATTTATAGCCGCAATCAATAACGGTGTCGATTTAGTTCGTTAATAGGTACATGCCGTCCACTAAGATTTGTGTATTTATTCGTTCTAGCTTTAGTTGAGTCGAAAGAAAATAGTAAAGAAAATTCAAGAAAATGAATCAAGATTTATTAGATGAAATATTTTCAAAAAACATCATGAAAGAATTTAAGATTTAGTAATCAAGAAAGTGTCCAAATTCAATTTTAGTTATCAAGAAAGTGTAGAATAGCTTGTAGGATTCGATAGGAATTAGTAGCAACGATGAATACTAATAATGACTTATCTTATCTATTAATGAATTATAGCTAGAACATTGGCAATGAATGAAGATTAGGGATCTTTTGGAGAAACTAGGGTTTCTCCTTCACTATCCCTTGTCTTTTCATTGATCATCATTCAAATCTAGCGTTTAACAAAGAGAATCATCAATCATTTAATCCCAAATTGCAACGAAATTATCAAGAACGGTGATCTCGTTCCAAATTTGGTCATTGACGATTCTTTTTCCTAAAGTTCATAATTCTTATAAGACTTAAGATGCGTATAGGATTTTATCACCATTTGATCTACCGAATTCCTTCGAATCCTTAACAAGCGGAGATTTCACTCACGCATCATGAAAATAAAAGAATCAAGAATTAGAAATTTCGTAAGACGAAAATGTAAAGAAAGTGAGAATTAACAATTGTTCACCTTTATTAATCAACTTTTAATTGCACTTTCCTTCAATCCGAGGTTAAAAGAATTGCTCTCGATCACTCCTTTGAAGAGGTAATTATTCTGTCAAATTTCGCTTTGATTGATCTCGGTGAGACTTGGACCTGTCGAGGATCTCGTGCTCTTGATGACGATCGGCTTCGCGTAAAGGATCTTGAATTTCGTCGCTCGATATTGTTCTCAACGATTCTTGATTTGGATCTTGATTTAGAATTGAATTGGATTTAGTTTTGTAATGAATTGTTCAACCAAAAATTGAATAACCTCCAAAATGAAGGCTTAGGTCCTTTATATAGCCCTTCACCAATATTCCACTAGAAGTTAGGCCAATCTTCCCCAAGAAACTAAGTAGTTGTAGGAAAACTTTTAGAATAAGGTAGTTAACAAGCTTCCTCAAGAAGCTAGGCTGTTGTAGGGAAGTTTCCAGAACAAGGTTTTTATAATGGAGTGTCTTCAACAAGCTAGGATGTTGAAATGAAGCTTTGGGAAAAGTATCATCACCGACGCCCACAACTCAGCCAAGGATCCACGGCGGATCGGCTTGACTCGGCCGCGGATCCGCGGCCGTTTAGAGAGATTGTTGCTTCAATTTCTCTGTGATTTCTGGTGTTGGTTTATACGTATTCAGGTCATATCTGGAATTTTCTTATCTCTTCTGAATCTCTGCCAGATTTTAACTCTTTGATTTCCTATATTTTGTCGGCGAATTTACAATTCCGATATCTGTCCTGAAATAATTTTCTGCACAAAAATCTCAATGAAGAATGTTGAAATATAAAATATCATGCGTGAAATAGTAAACACACAATTTCCTTCCAGAATGTTGATTATAATATATAACACGTGGTAATTGATATTTTCCAGACGAACTTGTAATGCGTGTTATATTTATAACAAACACCCTTAGATGTTTATAAAAGTGCGGAAATTGTTATGTTAAAGATTGCAATATTTTCGACTGAACAAATTCCCCCAAACTTGACTTTGATCATCTCGAGCAAACTTCTTTTATTCAAAAGAAGGAGAAAAGAAAAAGAAAAACTAACTAGCACACTTTCGTAGGCAATACGATTGCACTGAGCACGTGCAATAAGCCTTTAAACCTTAGGTGTCCCTAATAGGAGAAGTGTTGTCTCCTGAGGGTTTTCAGCGGATTGCACCCACAAAATCCTTTAATAAAAGAAAGACTGTGAAAGTTACATATAAAGATAAGAATTATAAAGGAAACACTTTGAAAATCAGAGTTTTCAACTACACTAGCTTTTCGGTTGTCAAGAGCCCTATCTTAATAGTCATGAAAAGATATTAGAAATCACATTATCCCTCAATAAAACATCTCCTTTATTCTTCATCCCTACCTTTCTTCCAAACATAGATCATATACCCCTACGTGTGTTTAAAAGACATCGTTACACTCAGAGAATTCAATTCAAGCTATCATACTCTTGTCCATCTACCTCAGTACCTTTTAGTCGGTGAATATTTTAGATGGAATTGCTCACACATTCTTCATGCGACCGTTAATACTTCTTGAGGTACTAACCGACCGACTACTCAATGTGCTCACATATTAGGCGTAATTAGCAATTTCCTCGTCTTGCAACACCTAAGGCTTAGCAGTGACTCCCAAACCAGTTGGTCTAAGGTACTAGGTGATGAAGCACCCTCGCTATATTTTTTTTATTCTGCCTTGGTGATTACAAAACCAGTGTTCATTTTTCTTCACCATTTTATACTTTTATGCTTCATTTATTATTTATTCTTACTTTGGCTCTTAGACAAGAGCATTTCAAGGTATTATCTACTATCCCGAGTTTCAAGACATGTGTAAGTGCGCATAGTAGGGTATCAACGTTCAAATATTTGGCTTCCAGAATAGAAACTATTTTTCAGATTTATTTCTGTCCGTAGATTAGTGACTTCCTTCATCTTACTAACCCTTGGGACAACGGCTCATAGCTACTTATTACTAGTTTCGTCTAAGAAAACATCTAACTTTCTTGGATTTCTTAAAAAATTTCAATCTCTTAAATGTAATTTTTTACTTTCTAAACTTTCATTATAAAAGAAAATTTTTGTGCTTATGCAAAGTGTAATTCAAGATGATGCGTAAATAAGCACAAACCTCCCACAAACCTGTTTACAGCAGTGTCCTCACTGTTATCTCTTTTAAATCTCAACTGCCACGTTCACTTTGAAAATTGTACCGTTTTTTCTATTTTCAACTTCAACTGCCACGTGCGGGTTGACATACCGCACCACAAATGGTCCTTTCCAACGAGATCAGAGCTTACCCGCATGAAGATGGAGACGGGAATCGTAAAGAAGGGCTTGTTGATCTGGGGTAAAAGTTTTTCTCAAAATATTTTTATTGTGAAATACCTTAGTCCGATTCTTTACTATCACCGCATTATCGTAAGCTTCATCGCGGAGTTCGCTTAGCTCATTTAATTGCATCTTCCGAAAGTTGCAGGCTTGATTTAAATAAAAGTTAAGTTCTTTAATGGCCCACATTGCTTTATGTTTAATCTCGACAGGAAGGTGGCAAGCCTTTCCAAACACTAGGCGGTAAGGAGACATACAAAGATCGGTATAATAAAGCGGTACGAAATGCCCAAAGAGCATCTGTCAGTTTGGTTGACCAATTTTTCCGGTTTTTAGAAACTGTTTTCTCCAAAATTTGTTTGATTTGCCTATCTGAAATCTCAGCTTGCCCGCTCATTTGGGGATGATAAGGAGCGGAAATTTTGTGGTTGATTGCATATTTTCGCATCAAAATCTCGAAAGACCGATTACAGAAATGTGTCCCGTTGTCACTAATGATAACGCGAGGGTGTCCAAATCGCGAAAAGATATTTTCTTTAAGGAATATAATGACAACCTTGTTGTCATTAATGCGACATGGAATAGCTTCCACCCATTTCGAGACATAATCAACCGCTAACAAGATGTACAAATTCCCAAAAGAGTTGGGATAAAGACCCATAAAATCAATACTCCAAACGTCGAAAATTTCAACAACCAAGATCGGTTGAAGTGGCATCTCATTTCTTTTAGAAACCCGACCCTTGTTTTGACACTGTGGACAAGTTTTGCAATGATCAAATGCATCTTTAAATAAAGTAGGCCAGTAAAAACCGCATTGCAAAACCTTCTCCGCCGTCTTTCGTGGACCAAAGTGACCTCCACATGCCTGATCATGACAGAAAGACAAAACACTCTTGAATTCATCATTGGGGACACATTTGCGAATGATTTGGTCAGGACAATACTTAAACAAATAAGGTTCGTCCAAGTAAAAATGCTTTACTCGGGATAGAAATCGATAATTGTCTTGTTTAGACCAATCGCTTGGAATAAGTCTCGTTGCAAGATAATTCACAATATCCACGAACCAAGGTTCGCCAGATATAGTCAAGAGCTGTTCGTCCGGGAAAGAGTCTATTATTGGCAAGGTCACAGGTAAAGAAGAGATGCGCGAAAGATGGTCGGCTACGACGTTTTCACATCCTTTCGTATCTCGTATGACAAGATCAAATTCTTGTAATAATAGGATCCAACGTATTAACCTACCTTTAGCATCTTTCTTCGATAAAAGTTGTTTTAGGGCGGAGTGTGATCAGTGTTAACCACAATCGGTGAGACAATCAAGTAAGGCCTGAATTTTTCTAATGAAAATACAACTGCTAAAAGTTTTTTCTCGGTAGTTGTATAATTAATTTGGGCATCATTCAAGCTCTTACTTGCATAATAGATTGCGTGTGGCATCTTATCAATGTGCTCTCCTAAGACTGCACCAACAGCGAAATCTGATGCATCACACATAAGCTCAAACGGGTGGTTCCAATCAGGAGATGATAGAATGGGGGCTATAGTGAGAGATCTTTTAAGTGATTCAAAAGCAGCCACATAGTTCGAATCAAAGTGAAATGTGGTATCCTTCGCCAAGAGATGAGTTAAGTGTCTAGCAATTTTGCTATAATTGTTAATGAATCTCCTATAAAATCCTGCATGACCAAGGAAAGATCGTATATCTTTGATGCATTTGGGATGAGGAAGGTTATGAATGACATCTATTTTAGCTCTGTCGAACTCAATGCCTTTCCGTGAAATGACATGTCAAAGCACAATATCCACTTGGACCATGAAATGGCATTTTTCTCAATTTAAAGTTAAGTTCTTATCTTTACAACGAGTAAGAACTGTGTCATGATGAGATAGGAAATCATCAAAAGAGTCCCCAAATATCGAGAAATCGTCCATGAAAATCTCCAGAAAATTCTCGACCATGTCCTAGAATATCCCCATCATACACCACTGAAATGTAGCGGGAGTATTGCATAACCCAAAAGGCATGTGTCTATAAGCAAAAGTACCGAAAAGACAAGTAAATATGGTTTTATCTTGATCCTTTTTGGCAATAGGGACCTGGTTATAGCCAGAGTATCCGTCCATGAAACAATAATATTCATATCCAGCTAATCGTTCCAACATCTGGTCAAGAAAAGGTAGAGAGAAGTGATCTTTCCTCGTTGCGGCATTGAGTTTTCTGTAATCAATACATACGCGCCACCCAGTTTGAGTGCATGTCTGGATCAACTCATTAGCCTCATTAGTTATGACCATGATGCCAGACTTCTTAGGGACTACATGAATAGGACTCACCCATTGGCTATCAGAGATTGGGTAAATGATACCACTGCCAAGGCATTTGACAATTTCTTTCTTTACCGCCTCCTTCATGACGGGATTTAACCGTCTTTGTTGTTCTCGGGTTGGCTTGGCTTCATCCATCAAATGTATATGATGTTCAACAATCAAGGGACTAATTCTCAGCCATTGTCTAACCAAAGGCTTGCCTATTAGATCTCAAGACCATCAAAAGAGCTCTCTCTTGCTCTAAGGCTAAAGAAGCGGATATGATCACAGGAAAAGACCCATTCTCACCTAAATATGTATATTTAAGGTGAGAAGGTAACAATTTGAGATCTAATGTTGGCGGAGAGATAATAGAAGGTGGGGTAAGTGAATGACATTCGGATTCTCGAAGAAGTTCATAGCCTACAAAGGATACAGACTCGGAAAGTGTGTCTGACTTTTATGGTGAGTCAGAGGGTTCAAACTCACGGGTGGACTCATCAAAAGTGTCCTCACTATGATGTGCAAGATCAAACACTGATGTGCTAATGTCGTCGAGATCATCAAAGCAATGTTCATCAACCTTGCAGCTTTCAGGAGCTATCTCGTGGACAGAACAGACATCAAGAATATGAGCAGAAGGTTCAGATGGCTGAATTCAAATCTTGTAGATGTTAAGCTCAATTGTCATTTTCCCAAAGGATAGGTTCATGGAACCATTTCGACAGTTAATGACAGAATTGGAAGTGGCTAGGAAGGGTTGACCGAGAATCACCGGAATTTGGTTCCATGGGTTTGCTACAGGCTGTGTATCTAAAACAATAAAGTCTACTGGGAATATAAATTCCCCAACTTTTATCAACACATTCTCAAGCTCACCCCTAGGTTTGGTGATAGATCGGTCTGCCATTTGGAGAGTACAATGAGCGGGTTTCAACCCTCCAATTCCTAACTGCTCGTAGACAGAGTATGGAAGCAGGTTAACACTAGCGCCAAGGTCAAGTAAAGCACGAATAATATTTTTACCCCCAATAGAAATAAAGATTGTAGGACATTCAGGGTTCTTACGTTTCTTAGGTAATTGTGAGGTAAAAGCTGTGCTAAATTATTCGTCATGAATACCTTTTTAGGCACTTGAGTCTTCCTTTTCCTAGTGCACAAGTCCTTTAGAATTTTCGCATATGCAGGAACTTGTTGTATAGCATCTAGGAGAGGGGTATTGATGTTAACCTGTTTAAACATTTCCATAATCTTCCCCATATGTGGACTTGGTTTGTTTCCCCTTAACCGATTCGGATAAGGTGCTTTAGCAATAAGAGCTGGGTCCAACAATGGAGAAGGTTGTGTGAGTGGAACAGATCCCAGAATTATAGTAGGGATCGTCTTTGGTTGAATAGAAGAAGTGGGCTGAGGATTCGAGCCTTTGGGGAAAATCGAGAATAGGCTCGCAAGAAGATGAACTAGGGTCAAAAGTGGAAGTGGAAGAGGAAGTGGAAGCCGGGGTGTAATTCATAGATTCATCATTATCAATCTGTTCACCGACTTGATTATTCGGCACTCTTCCGGATCTCAACGTTATAATGGCACTCACATTGTAATGTTGTGAATGCCAAGGATTCGGTAGGGGTTGAAATGGAAGTTTCCCTTTCTCTCTAGCACTCATTTCGGCATTTAATCGTGCAATTTGTGCTTCTATCGATTTAATACTCTCACTGTGGGAGGTGAAGTTCTTCTTTATATCATCGATAGAAGACCTTATATCAGCCGACACTTTGATGGAATGTTTCATAAGCAAATCCAAGGTTCGTTCGAGTGAAGAGGAATTATCGGTACCGGCCAATTGCAAAGAATTTTTAGACGGTACAGAAGTGTTGGCCGGATTTTGAAAATTTTGTGGTTGAAAAGGATGCTGACTCAGTTGTAGTGGTTGTTGTTGTTGTGGAGTGACCCTTTGAAAGTTATTTTGGTTTGGAACCGTATTTTGAGTTTGGTGTCCAAGAAAAATTAGGGTGATTCCTCCAACCCTGATTATAAGTGGAAGAATAAGGATCGTTTCTAGGTCTTTGCTGAAAAGAAGCATCAGTGTGTTCTTAACCTTGAAACGGAGAATTCAAAGGACATTCTTCCTTCAAATGTGATGGATCGGAACAACATCTACACACAGTTTTAGGGAGTGTGACCTGGTTTAGGGAGGCTAATAAAAATTTTTGTTCCATTGCTTCAAGTTTCTTTTGCATTGGTGCCATTTCAGCCTTGGCTGCTACGGAAACATCAAGTTTATGGTGTAGGGTTTCCATAGCACCTTATCAAGGGTTTGGAAGCATCACACATGCAACAATAAAATTTTAACGATGTGCTAAGCAAACTTAACTAGGAATCGAACTAGAAATATAGGGTAACAACTAATAGTATCACATACAATAAATAATCTATTACTAAGTGGAGAGACTACAACCTTTGTAGACCTCCTTGAGTGACTCATTGGATCTCCTAGAGTTTGGAACGACTCGCTTGAATCCTTCCTAGTCCACGACGATCCACCCGAAGTCCCTTTGCCCAAAGCTCCTTGCTTCACTTGATCAATGAGGAAGTGATGCAAACACTTTAAACTAATAGGCTAAACTAATATAGAATGATTGTGTGGTTTTTTATCTTACTTTAAAACCCTTTCTTTTTCTTTTCCTCACACTCAAAGAATCTCAAGAGAGCTTGAATATGGAGGAAGATGAAGATGGCAAAGCTTTTCTCAAGATAATGATAATTCTTATGTTTTAAAATAAAAATAAAAGGATATATATGTGAGACACTCTCACATCCAACCATGGTTAAAAGAAATATCTAGATATTTTGTGATGAGTTAAAAGAACAAAGGAAATAAACCTAGGGTTAAGTCAATGGTCAACCCTAGAAGAGTGTAGAAAGAATGAGTCATAAGTTATTTTCCTTTTTCTTTTATCTCAAAACAAAAATACACATATTAATTTGAATCATGTGAGTCTTGCAATGCCATCATCCATGTATCATCAACCATGATACACATGTACGTATGTATGTATGTATGTATGTATGCATACACATCATCATGTGTATGTATATACATATATGCATACATCCATAAAGAAAAGGTTTAATAAAAGTGAGCTCAAAGTCATTATTAAATCAACACTTGGTCATATCACATACGACCCGACCAATAGTAAACGCCCGATTAATATACGGTATCTCATACACGCATTTAATCGAGCTCCCGCGCATATCTTATATGCACACCACATCGTTTTGCCTGAGCTAGGAAACTTTGGTGTGGGACTCTAAGACTCGTCAATACTCCGGCAGTAGGTGATGATCACATCAAACACCTACAAGCCGCAAGCGGTCAGCTAAACGTAACGGCCACCCGGGTTTTGAGCGATCAGAAGAAAAACAAGCGAACCTGTCAAAACTCCATCGAGCCAACTGGTAACACTTACCGTACAGTCCGATCTCTTCGTCTGATATGCTTCATATCGAGTCTGGGGATGGAATCGTCGACCCCAATAACTCAATAAGTCATGCCGGTATATGGCTCATAACAGATCGAGAAACTACTGATAACACTTATCACTAAATCTCAGCAACCCTGGACAGGGACTTCCTGTTATAGCCAATCGAGCATAGCGCAACATCAACCCCCAATACCAGGAGAGACAAAAAACTCCTCCTATCGCTCATTGCCTCCATGTGCCTCGGGACTGTACCTAAAATCCACCTGCTTGCACAACTCAGTAGAGCCGTGGTAGGGTGGAGATCAAAGTACAGTGGGAGGACACACAAGGCTCTATGACGATCTCGGATCTATAGACTAACCTGTACCAATGTCACCTAAGAACTGCTATCCGACGTAAGATATAATAGCACATAGGATTTCACGGTGAGTCCGTTCAGTGTACCCAGTCTGAACTGAGCACCCGTATACAATCTTTGGTGTCAGTACACCAGATGGATATGGGATCATCCATCGCCCATCACATGGGACAAGAATCGTATACGCTAGTCTACTCTGGAATATCGATGCCCTGTCTCGATACACCTACGACTAGGAACATTTCAAGGATATGCTTATAAACTACGGATGTCCCACTAGTATGGTACACATTATAATCCCAGTAGTCAAGCAAATATCCTAAGGGCTTTATCAATCATATCAAGATAAAGAGCAACCAGATAGCATACTATCATGTCGAGCAAGACTGTCCTCTGAATACACACACACACACACACACACACACACACAAACCGGTACATACACTATCATATAATGGCCTCTAGGGCATACATATATCCAACAGATGGATACCTCCCCTAGACGATGGTTGACTAACACTCTCCCATTGCAAAGTTTTTCAGCAAAATCATCTAAAAATTTCCTAGCTTCACCATCATCTTTAGACATGAAATTGCCTTGACACATGGATTCAAGCATCTGCTTTGTTGTTGGATTAATTCCCTCATAGATGATTCGGCACAGATCCCATCGATGGTTTCCGTGATGAGGACATTGGACTAGCAGATTCTTGAATCGTTCAAAACACATCCAAAATTGTTCATTAGGAAGCTGGGTAAATTGATTGATTTCGCTACGGACACGGGCGATCTTATGATTGGGATAAAATTACTTAAGGAATGCTATGACGAATTCATCCCAGTTTGAAATAGAGTTTGCAGCTGTGTTATAAAGCCATTTTTCGGCTAAATCGCATAAAGTGAATGGGAGAATACGTAAACACATAGCATCCACAAAAAGTTGTGAAGTGCCCATCATAGCACATACGTTTCAAATTTGGTAATAAAAACGTATGCGTCCTCAGACTCGAGACCGTGAAATTTTGGTAAGTGATTGATATAGCATGGTTTGATTTCGAAATTATTCTCATTGGCTGGTGGAATAGAAATACAAGTAGAAAGAGGACCACGTATAGGATAGCATCTCTCTTGGAGAGACATACGCGGTAGATTCTGCGCACCTGCGGGTGGTGGCAAAGTGGTGTTAAAATTTGATGGAGATCCGTCCATCTCGGTGGATGTGGTTTGTGGTGAGGAAAAAGAAGATATTGAATTACCGACTTCGGAGTCGATAGGAGGAACGCGGATAAGACGGGCACTAGAATCTCGTATCCAGCCAAGCATGCACTAAACGGTTTAGCACAAGTGGAAGCGTTTGTGATAATTAGAGAAAATGGTTTGTTTTTGGTTTGTTTTTGAAAAAGACAGATTTAGAAAAATCACAACAAAAATGCACAATCAAACCTAGATCTACGGTCACCTAGGTCAAGTCACTAGACCGATCCTAGACTTCCAGAAGACAAATCGCAGGATAAATCCTCTACTATCTCTTTATCTCTCCTGTGGCCAGGTAGGTGCCAGGTAAGTGGGTGGTATCCGCTACATAAGTAGCGAGCCTAATTAAGTAACCACTTTCCTTAGACACACTTGCCTTAGACACCACAAAAGAAATACGGGTAAGCAATAGATTACCCATGACCTTCTTCTGTCCTAATTGAGCACGACGGTCTTTAGAGTCTTGTCTAGATATTTTTTAGTTAATGAGGGGTGATGCGGATGCTAATTTTGTGATTTTTGGGGCTTAGGAAGTCTAATGAAATCCCCACCTAATCTGAATTGGGTCTTTGCCCCTTAATTTCGTATTAAAATATGCACAAACAACCAATATAAAAACACGCAAAAAATTTTTATTTTTGAGCGACGAATTTTTGCAAAGAATCCTGCAGCAAAGTTGTTATTGGACAGATCAGAGAAGAGATAAGAAAATATAGAATATACCATAGAGATCTTAAATCCTAACTCGTCAAGAATGCCGCGGATCCGCCGCCAATGCCTGCTATCCGTCGCGGTTCCGCGGTCAGTTTGAAAGATCTTTGCACGAAATTTTTTACTGGTGCTCCTATTGATCTTCTGGACTTCCTGAATGCTACAGAATGTTTCTCTCACTGCTCCAATGATTCTAGATTCCCTTGCAAAATTCATACACTAATAGTTAAGCATACGATGCGAATCTTGATTTAAATTTTGATTGAATAATAATATTTCAACTCAAATAGCAAGAACAAACAACTTACACATGGATCCCCGGCAACGGCACCATTTGGTTGGTCGATTTTGATATGTGTTGAAAAGTGATATCACAATCAAAGAATTTATAGCCGCAATCAATAACGGTGTCGATGTAGTTCGTTAATGAGTACAGGTCGTCCACTGAGATTCATGTATTTATTCGTTCTAGCTTTAGTTGAGTCAAAAGAAAATAGTAAAGAAAATTCAAGAAGATGAATCAAGATTTATTAGATGAAATATTTTCAAGAAACATCATGAAAGAATTTAAGATTTAGTAATCAAGAAAGTGTCCAAATTCAATTTTAGTTATCAAGAAAGTGTAGAATACCTTGTAGGATTCGATAAGAATTAGTAGCAACGATGAATACTAATAATGACTTATCTTATCTATTGATGAATTATAGCTAGAACAATGGCGATGAATGAAGATTAGGGATCTTTTGGAGAAACTAGGGTTTCTCCTTCACTATCCCCCGTCTTTTCATTGATCATCATTCAAATCTAGCCTTTAGAAAAGAGAATCATCAATCATTTAATCCCAAATTGCAACGAAATTATCAAGAACGGTGATCTCGTTCCAAATTTGGTCATTGACGATTCTTTTTTCTAAAGTTCATAATTCTAATAAGACTTAAGATGCTTATAGGATTTCATCACCATTTGATCTACCGAATTCCTTCGAATCCTTAACAAGCGGAGATTTCACTCACGCATCATGAAAATAAAAGAATCAAGAATTAGAAATTTCATAATGCGAAAAAAATATAGAAAACGAGAATTAACAATTGATCACCTTTATTAATCAACTTCTAATTACACTTTCTTTCAATCCGAGGTTACAAGAATTGCTCTCGATCGCTCCCTTGAAGAGGTAATTATTGCGTCGAATTTCGCTTTGCTCGATCTCCGTGAGGGACCTCATGCTCTTGATGATGATCGGCTTTGCGTAAAGGATCTTAAATGTCGTCGCTTGATGTTGTTCTCAACGATTCTTGATTTGGAATTGAATTGGATTTAGTTTTGTAATGAATTGTTCAACCAAAAATTCAGTAACCTCCAAAATGAAGGCTTAGGTCCTTTATATAGCCCTTCACCAATCTTCCACTAGAAGCTAGGTCAATCTTCCCCATGAAGCTAGATAGTTCTAGGGAAACTTCTAGAATAAGGTAGTTAACAAGCTTCCTTAAGAAGCTAGGCTATTGTAGGGAAGTTTCCAGAACAAGGTTGTTATAATGGAGCGTCTTCAACAAGCTAGGATATTGAGATGAAGCTTCGGGAAAAGTATTATCACCGACGTCCACAACTCGGACGCGGATTCGCGGCGGATCGGCCTGACTCGACCGCGGATCCGCGGCCGTTTAGTGAGATTGTTGCTTCAATTTCTCTATGAATTCTGGTGTTGGTCTATATGTATTCAGGTGATATCTGGAATCTTCTTATCTCTTCTGAATCTTTGTCAGGTTTTAACTCTTTGATTTTTTGTATTTTGTCGGCGAATTTACAATTCCGATATCTGTCCTGAAATAATTTTCTGCACAAAAATCTCAATGAAGAATGTTGAGATATACAATACCATGCGTGAAATAATAAACACACAATTTCCTTCCAGAATGTTGATTATAATATATAACACGTGGTAATTGATATTTTCTAAACGAACTTGTAATACGTGTTATATTTATAACAAACGCCCTTAGATGTTTATAAAAGTGCGGAAATTGTTATGTTAAAGATTGCAATATTTTCGACTGAACAAGTGTTCTCTCCGAGTTAAAATTCTAACGGTCCTTTGTGTGAGAATAATCTAGATAAAAGACAAGTTTTTATAAAAATATTTTCAAACGAAGATATGAAGGTTTTATTTGTAATCAAGACTATTGCACGTTCACGAAGATGTGTATGAAACGAAAACAAGTAAAAGGTGGAGTGAAGTATAAGACCATGTTCTCTGTTAAAACTGATAGAAGTTCTGAATTTGAAACCTAGCTAGAAAACGAAACTTGAGAAAAACTTAACTCTTTGTAAACTGGTATGATCCTTTTGAAGATTTTAATCTGGTCTTTATTTTTGTGACATGTTGACTTTAAATCGAACTTTTCGAAACATAACAACGCTATTGCACCACACGTTAAGGCGTATAAGATCTTAAGTTGAATAAAAAAGAGAGGTGTGAAAAACAGAGGTTCAATATTTCTAAACTTAGGATAATAGAATTTCTAGCTTTGATACTAAACCCTAGGATTAAGAATTGACAGTTATTTTGCAAAAACTAGCTTAACGGGATTTTGTGGGTGTAATCCGCCGAAAACCCTCAGGAGACAACACTCCTCCTACTAGGGACACCTAAGAGTTCAACGGCTTATTGCACGAGCTCAGTGCAATCGTGTTCCCTGCAAAAGTGAGCTTAGGATTTTGTTTTGCTCGGGACGAGCAAAGGATAAGTTTAGGGCATTTTTTCATCACAAAAAACGACATTTCAATACCGCTCATTCATTATCAATTTTGTGATATATCAGTACTATTAAACTATGTCTGCTCAATAAATACAGATTATAGGTATTCGTGACAAAACACTGGAAACACACTCAAATACACGGATATGACATTTGTGAGTCGATATTGCAACCGGAACAGAAAACCGATCAATATTCAAAGATTTTCTTTTTCTACAAACATGTGTACACATTGTTTATCAAGACAAATACAACAATACAAGTGTGAACACAAAACCCTTTTGATGCATGAACCTTGGTGGGACAGCCTAGCATATGTAGGCACACAAGAATCATGATTTATGCAAGTAGGATGAATAAGTGGGTGTGTGATGAGTGATGCAAAAAGGTATGATGTGATGCAAAATCACATTTTCCCTCCAAATCTACAGATTACAAACCGAGCTTATATTAAAAAATCAAACAATGCTAGAGAGATCAGGGAGAGACTATAAGATCATCACAAGAAGATGGGCCCCACCACACCAAGAAAGACAGGCAGAATCCCATTTTTACCAGCCATCGCCGGCAAAACCAGCTCAGAAATTCTTGATTTTTCTTCTGGTCAATCTACATTGTCATGTCACCCTTCTTTTATTGTTTGCTTATTCTATGGAGATACCTATAAATACACACCAGAAGAGAGGCTTAAGGGTCCATGTTTTTAGTTTAGAACAAGTTTTTCATTTTGAAGATATTAACTTATATTTCCTTTTGTACTCTTGAGCTCTTGCCTTCTATCTTGACCTTGTAACTTCTTCAATGAACTTACAAACTTAAGATTTAGGTTCTTGAATTCAAGTTAGTTTGTGTATCATTAAAATCAATAAAAAGTTCTCATTTGCTCATTTCATATCATTTGCTTACTACAATTGTGATATAGTGAAATCCTTGACCTTTCTTTGATCTTGCAATCTCTTAAGTGAGCTTGCAAGTTTAAAGTTTGGTATTTTGATTTCATATTGAGATTTGAACTTAAGGACACTTAAAGAGTTGCATATCGGATATATCGGTTCTTAGTTCTTTAACCTTTTCTTTAATTTTCATTGCAATTTTTACTATGTACCTTTCTCTTTTTATGTTTTATTTGGTAATTGTAAATTGTTAGGAATATGTATGCCCTAGAGGCCATTATTGTACATTGATGTATATTATAGAGGATGCTTGGACATATATATAGATGACTTTCTTGCTCGACATGATAGTATGCTATCTGGTTGCTCTTTATCTTAACATGTACACCTTGTATTATTATACCGTCTCTCATATACATGTTGATAAAGCCCTTAGGATGTTGGCTTGACTACCAGGACTATGATGCAGTGTTAGGTTATGGGAGCGCCCCGGCCATCGACCGTGGCCAAATGCGGAAGAATTTTTTTTTTAAAACCCGGCGCTACCATTACCCGATTTGCAAGATCGAAACCATTAACCCTAAAACTAGCAAGCTAACAAAAGGAGATAGAACGGTTATACCTAATGAACCAAGTCCTTTGGGTCATCAACCAATTCAAAGCTCGTAGTGATGCGGATCGACTTTGGTCGCCGGTCTTCCTTCATCTCCGATAATCCACCCGAGGGAAAACGACACAAGCTCCAGGTTCGCCAAGCGGACCAACCGACTCTTCAGGATTGCTAGTAGTGGAGAGTGAGAGTGTAGGATAGTCTCACTATAATTTTCTCTCAAACTTTTATGCTCATAGAGCAACCATGGAAGATTTGGAGGTGATGATCAAAAGCATGAACTAAAAATAGTTAAGTCTTTTGGGTGTGAGTGCAATGAGAGTGAGCTAGAGAGAGTGACCAAAATTAATCAACAAATGAGCAAAGGAACACCCACTCATAGAAGTGGCCGGCCCCTCTCTCCTCACTCAAAGAATAATGCACACCAAAAATCCTTTTCCAATTTGCAATAAAAAATTAATAAGCCCATACCAATCACTACATATGCAAGACCCATGCTTTGTCACCTTTTCACCTTTCCACCTCATTATGAAATAGATGATTTTTCTAAAAAGGAAAATCAATAATGAGGTGGCAAATCTTCTAGAAGCCATTCCGTATAAATACGGAATGCTTCCCGGTACATGTATCGAAATACACATATGCGTATTCGTAAGAAAATACGAATAGCCAAAGAGAGGAAAAATAAATAGTGAGCGATAATACTAGAATACATATATATAAATACATATGTAAATTATTAAATCAAAACTTGATTTAACAATCTGGCTTAATCCTAAGCCGCTAGTATTATTAACCGTCCGATTAAAGTCTGTGCAGTCCGTGCAGACATTTAATCGGACACCTGTATGTATCAACATACGTCACCTACACCATATCGCCTGAGCCATGAAAACCCTCTGTGTGGGACTCTAAAGACTCATCAATACGCTGGCAGTGGGTTTAACCACAAGCACGTCAGCGGCACTAGCTGTACGTAACGGCTACCAGGTATTGAGCGAAAGGAAGGCCGATGAGCAAACTCATCCAAACCCCTACTGTGCCTGTCAGTGACAATATCCGTACAGTCCGGTCTGTTCGTCTAAGAGTATCGCATATCGAGTCTAGGGGGTGGATAATGTCAGACCCCTAACAACACGATAATTCATGTCCGTATGAAACCCATCACTACCTGAGAAACTATCGATCCTGGATCGGTAATTCTCACATACCCCGGCCGAGGATTTCTAGTGATGGCCACCTGTGCACTGCGCGACATCAACCCCCAATACCGGGAGAGACGAATCCCTAACGATCCGCTCACTGCCTCTATGTAGCTCGGGACTGTACCTAACAAAAACCTGTTTGCACGACTCTTTTGAGCTAGGGTAGTAATCAAAGCATAGTGGGAACTCACACGAGACAAATGACGATCTCAGGTCGACAGACTAACCTGTACACATGTCACCAGGGAACTGCTATCTGACTATAGGTATAATACCAACTAGCATGTTCCCGGCGAGTCCGTCCAGTGTACTCATAACCCAATAAGCACCTGTATACTATCTTAGGTGAACAACTGACACCAATGGCTTGTGAGACCGGCCACCGCCCTTCGTCAGGGTCTAGATAATTATACACTAGTCTACACTGGAGTATCGATGCCCAGTCTCGATACTTCCACGACTAGGGACATTTAAGGATGTGCTTCTAGACCCCCAGCTCCCACGTATGTGATCGCCATCACAATGCTGGCAGTCAAGCAAGAATCCTATGGGCTTTATCAACATATGATGATAAAGACAAACCAGATAGCATACTATCATCTCGAATAAGACTCTTTTATTGGTATAGGTCCTCGCTCAATCATCATGATCACATACCTGCGACTATGATAATTGCCTTGAGGGCACTATAGCCAACAATCTCCCACTTGCACTTAAGGATAATTATTGCGATGTCGCATACTCACAGCCCGTGTGATACCGAACACCCAACTACTCTACTAATCAGTTTCACAAACCTCGTTTGTAAAACTATTGCATTCGAGAAATATCCTCAGTGAGTGGATCCGCTCCAGTGTTTCTTTCTCTGTCTCTCTTTATCTCAACTTCACGGAGAAAACTCTCTCCCGAAATGAGCAATCCTCGTCTTAGAATATGTCTGGATATCTGATGGGCACCAGTTCACAAAAGAACTCCAAATCCAGCAAACTTCTTAGACTCTATCGTCTACTGAACTCAATCAGTACACAACGCCATACCATCCTCAGTATCCGCTTGGACCACCTGTCCAAACTACTGCCCCTCGTCAGAGGGAAAACTATAACTCTGACAGTCACTCTGTCATCCAGGTTACCATGGAAGCCTGGAATGATAACCGTCTCTCAATGGAGGCCGCCGTTATCAAATCCCTAGAACATCCACTTATGTTCATAAACTGCTTCCATTCGTTTTTCTCCAGGATTGGATTAATATATCAACTTATTGCATCTAGTGCAAAAACAACATCTGGTGTAGTACTTGACATGTCACAATTGACTCAATTGCCTAAGCAAGTGATATATCAATCATGCACATCCCTCTCCCTTTAGTCTGTAAGACACCTTTAGAGAGGGTGACTCCTTCACCTGCAGGTTCAACAGCATTCCAAGAGCCGTCCATTCTAAAATACTTTTAGAATACTTTCTAAGTACCCAGATTGGGACACTTTCTAAATCTAGATTTAAAACCATAGATCTAGCTACCAGAATACCTGATATTATATCCATAACCTATGTGGAGAAAACATTGTGTGACAACCAAAGTATAACCAATCATAGTATAGGAATTTCATTTCCTACAAAGAGAATGTCATCCTAAATACCAGGACATCACACCCTACTATCTTCTTAACAGATCCATACCCTATTCTGATGAAGTCAAAGCCCATGACTGTCACATCAAAAATAGATAATCTATCTCCGCTATATCCGCTTTAGTCTATAAATAGACACAAGCTATTTGTCCACTACACTTCCGCTGCTCCCACTGATTATGACAACCCTCTGGCAGAGTCATATACACGTGCATTTCTAAAGATAGTTTAGAATGACGCTATACTCATCCTCCTGCCGGGTCTCATAGTCTGGAACAACAGTAGTGTCAAGTCTGGGTAAACAAGAACCTCCCTGTCACCGTCCTTGAGGCTACCGAAGTACCTCTCGGGTGCCTGAGGTAACCCACCATATCTGCGGAGTGGCTAATAGAATGTCAATCCTGATTGAATTTTTAGGCCCTATTAAATTTTCCGTAATCGTTTGTGGTTTTGGAATCACTTCCAGTTCTATCATACTCCCATTACCGTTTTCTGAAAAAATCCATTTTACTAAAACTGTGGCGAGTCAAGAACAATATCACTATTGATCTTCCAGATGGTAGAAAGTTAACCCTCGTCAAAGCCCGGGATAACCCACAAACTGCCACTACTTAAACGTGCCCTGAGTTTATCCGGATTCTGGTTTTAAGCATCAGCCGAACGACTCCCTATACTTTAACATCGTTAAGATATAAATTGATTCTATATATATCTAATATAGAAACAAAGGAACTAATTTAATTGGAACCAGATTCAAATCATGCAGCTGTCTCCAGTGCATGTCAACTAAATGGAGAGAGGCCGATCAGCATTACTCAACTTAGGATTGCATCCAATTATGAGTAACCTGAAAAAGAAACAAGTTTCTCAAAACCATTACTATCAACTGAATACCTTATATAAGTATCTACATCTTTGATCACCTTGAAGAATCCTGATACTTGCAACACATGGTTCTCTACTTTATTCCTGTACCTATAACTTCTCAAACTTGGACCTTGTATTTCTACGAAACACTTGTCTAAAACTTGAGAAGTCACAAGTAAATAGAATACAGTATGAGGACCAACCCCTTTGTCCTAATGGACACTGGACATTATACAATACTTTGTATAAGTCTCCTGAGTTCAATAACTCAAACCCTGTGCGTCGTAGGTTGAAAACTGTACCCAGGCGATTTCCTCAAATATCACCAATTACAACGAATTCTAATATAATGAGGATGATCACCTAATTCCCAATAACTAACTCCCACTCATCATCTGTAAAATCATACAGATGTGAGAATCAACCTGGTAAATACATACCCTGGGGTAAGGGTCTAATTGGGAAATCAGTTTTCAATTAACAACGCACGGTGAAACTGAAACATGAATATGTTTCGAAGGGGTATCCGGGTATTCCTAGTAATGCCTCTTCCATTATCCAGATTCATGACTGTAACCGTATATTTCACTGCCATCTCTCCAATTCCCTTTATTTTTCTTTAATCGTTACCATCTGTACACCATCGTTAGGCTTAATGGTTTTCTTCCTAACCTACCGTTCGGCACCAGCCTATGGTTTGGAAGAAGACTATCCAATAAGCATAATAGGTGTACTCTCATAATCCTAGGAGCACTCGCAACCTGAGAGAAGGTAATCATAAAAGACAACTGAATAAACCTTATTCCTATTTCTCCTGAACCAGAATCTATCTTCGAAAAAGTTTCTTCGAGTTCGTATATAACCATACGATGGATTTATCCAATAGAATTGGATGTTCGTGGTGATACGGGGTGTTCTGGAGAAATACAAAGGTGAATTAGGAGTGGCGATGAAATACGTGGTTTGGTCATGAATGATAACAGTCGCAATTTACTTTTCCCTCTTTCTGATCCCTTTATTTGTCTTTACTTATTACCTTCTGTATACTCAACTTAGGCTAATTGGTTTTCTTCATTCCCTACCTTTCGGCACCTGCCTATGGTTTGGAAGAAGACTATCAAATAAGCGTAATAGGTGTACCCTCTCCTAATCCTAAAGGCCCTCACAACCTGAGAGAAGGTAAAAAGAAAAGACAACTGAATAGTCCTATTCAATCTCTCCAGAACCAGAATCCATCCTCGAAGAAGTTCCTCCGAGTTCGTATATAACCATACGATGGATTTATCCAATGGAATTGGATGTTCGTAGTGATACAAGGTATTCTGGAGAAATGCAAAGGGTAAAAGAAGGAGTGGCAATGATGTATGCAACTCAGACAATCCAAAAGCCAGTGTTATAAGAAAGTTCGGTTAACTTGGTTACTGAGTTATTGTCTAGGGTCGGATCATGGTCGCAGTCAAAGAGAGAGAGAAAAGAAACACTCTGCGTGCACTCTAACCTAGGTCAGAATGGTTAACCATTTTATCTAATCAGGAAACCTCCCACTGTATTCTCAAATTCTCCTCCAAACCTAAAAGAAGGATTAGTCGGGATCACCCGAGGAGTAAACCAACTCATCAGTGGGAATCGGGATCCAACTATCATCGCATGATAACGTGATGGAAGCTACTCACGTCATCACACTCCAGAAGGTATGCGCAAGCCTGGCAAGTTTCCTGTATGTTTGAAACTCCCGATATGATTTTCACCCCAAGCGGTTTATTACCTTGACTAGGTCAACAAACCATAAACCGTTAGTCAAGTTCAACCCGTCATTATCCTAGATTGCATTAAACCCACCCGCACGTGCCCTTGACTAGGTCAACAAGGCCGCACGACTGTCCTAACCAATCGCATTTAAAATGCAACAAATAAGCACCACTTAGCTACCGAACACTACGTCTTGAGTAGGTCAACAAACGCAGTACGAATACTATGTAATACTTGTAAGAAATGACGGAGGGCTACGGCTGGTTTTTGGCGAAAAACCTTTAACGTAATAAACTTGATCCATTGAAGGAATCCAAGTGGTTTTACAAATATATAGTGGCAAAAACTTTTGCTAAAGAGGTCACTCCCGGTGAAGGGATCTCGGCTCTTTCCTCGTCGAATGATGTGCAGGATATTCCAAACTGAATACCACGATGCAAAGCAAAAAGTAATCGACTATAGTGAAGTTATTACGTTGACGCAAACTTCTACCCAAGGGGTCACTCCCGATGAAGGGATCTCGGCCCTTGCCTCGTCGAATGAGGTGCTGGATATTCATAACCGAATACCACTTTACAAAGCAAAAAGCGTACGTCTGTAATGTCAGTTTTTAAAAACTTGGTTTCAACAACATCATATATATATATAGGTTTGTTTTCCTTGCTTTGATAAGAATCAACGCAGTCCCATCAATTAATCACACCAGAAAAGAATGAAAATAAAATGTACGTATATGCCATCCGCATTCGCCACTGGGTCCCATCATCACCCATCAGGTTACTTAACTAACGACAGAGCGGGGACTGGGCTAGCGCAGGTGCAAAACATATACAACATCTACTAGTATATATAAATATATATAACAATCGTCCCAGGCATGATAAATTCAACATCACAGAAAAGTAATAAGCATCACAGAACAATACAGATAATCTGGGAGCCCCGGGTTTCCTTTGAGCCACAACTGAAAACCCGACGTTCCCCTGGTCGTGTGTATAGCCTGTGCAATGAAATCCTACACCCCTACGAGCGCAGCAAGTTACCCGACAAAACCTGAAGCGAGGAAGCCCCCATCAACAAAGTGAATGGACCACCCAGCACTTCATGGAATTCAGTAACTTAAGCACCCCTCCTTGGGTCAACCTATACCCCCTACGAATGCGGCGAATAGCCTGCCAATTCTAGAGTGAAGCCCCCTCCATCTCAACGCCATGAGATGCGGGCCCGTTGCCCTCTAGAACCCGGCTATGCGTGCACCCCACCACGGGGTAATCCTAGTACAGAAAAGAAAATATATACAAAGGGTATATCGACCTCAACCCGGTCGTGCCCCAAAAGAATAATATACAAACAGCCAGTGACGGAAGTGCACATGTCAGACGCTCTCCCCGCAATATCAAATGTACAAATGAAACAAAACTGTACTACCACTGCACCCAGGCTATCCACCACGACAATCCGCAACATCACAGCACAACACAGAACATCAACGTGAATGTCAAGTTCGCAAACTCATCTAAAAGAACATATAGCAATCAGACGGGTTTACTGATAGAGTGACATTCACTATCGCAGATGCTAAACTAAGTACTGATAATATTACAGTTAAATTATCGATCGATTAAAAATTTTGTCTAGCCCCAAGTGCAAACCAGTACTCAAGAGAATCTGGGCTAAAACTAAACATCAAAAAAATCATTTTTCCTCTTCAGAGAGTGCCAGAAAAAATTTGGAGGCATTTGGCCACAAAAGCGCGGCGGAACCTCCGCCACATGGCATGTTTCGCGGCGATTCCGCGGCCATAAAATCGAATCAAGCTTCCAAATTTCTTGTGGTGCTCTACAATTGCCTTCATGGATTTTTAAGCTATACAGAAAAAATTTTCGAGCAAGTTTTAAAATCGATAGAAACTTGGCAAAATTGAAAAATGATTTGGAAATTTTGATCGATCGATTTTCTAACTTCGTGCAACCTAGCTAGTAGGGTTTAATGGGTGGCTATGATACCATGTTGGGTTATGGGAGCGCCCCGGCCTTCGAACCGTGGCCAAATGCGGAACAATTTTTTTTCTAAAACCCGGCGCTACCATTACCCGATTTGCAAGATCGAAACCATTAACCCTAAAACTACCAAGCTAACAAAAGAAGATAGAACGGTTATACCTAATGAACCAAGTCCTTCTGGTCTTCAACCATTTCCAATCTCTTAGTGATGCGGATCGACTTTGGTCGTCGGTCTTCCTTCATCTCCGATGATCCACCCGAGGGAAAATGGCACAAACTCCAGGTTCACCAAGCGGACCAACCGACTCTCCAGGATTGATAGTAGTGGAGAGTGGGAGTGTAGGATAGTCTCACCATAATTTTCTCTCAAACTTTTATGCTCATAGAGCAACCATGGAAGATTTGGAGGTGATGATCAAAAGCACGAGCTAAAAATGGTTAAGTCTTTTGGGTGTGAGTGCAATGAGAGTGAGCTAGAGAGAGTAACCAAAATTTATCAACAAATGAGCAAAGGAACACCCACTCATACAAGTGGCCGGCCCCTCTCTCCTCACTCAAAGAATAATGCACACCAAAAATCCTTTTCCAATTTGCAATAAAAAATTAATAGGCCCATACCAATCACTACATATGCAAGACCCATGCTTTGTCACCTTTTCACCTTTCCACCTCATTATGAAACAAATGATTTTTCTAAAAAGGAAAATCAATAATGAGGTGGCAAATCATCTAGAAGTCATTCCGTATAAATACGGAATGCTTCTCGGTACATGTATCGAAATACACATACGCGTATTCATACGAAAATACGAATAGCCAAAAAGAGGAAAAATAAATAGTGAGCGATAATACTAGAATACATATATATAAATACATATGTATATTATTAAATCAAAATTTGATTTAACAATCTGGCTTAATCCTAAGCCGTCAGTACTATCAACCGTCCGATTAAAGTCTGTGCAGTCCGTGCAGACATTTAATCGGACACATGTATGTATCAACATACGTCACCTACACCATATCGCCTGATCCGTGAAAACCCTCTGTGTGGGACTCTAAACACTCGTCAATACGCTGGCAGTGGGTTTAACCACAAGCACGTCAGCGACACTAGCTGTACGTAACGGCTACCTAGGTATTGAGCGAAAGGAAGGCCGATGAGCAAACTCATCCAAACCCCTACTGAGCCTGTTAGTGACAATATCCGTACAGTCCGGTCTGTTCGTATAAGTGTATCACATATCGAGTTTAGGCGGTGGATAAAGTCATACCCCTAACAACGCGATAATTCGTGTCGGTATGAAACCCATCACTCCCTGAGAAACTATCGATCCTGGATCTGTAATTCTCACATACCCCGGCCGAGGATTTCTAGTGATGGCCACCCGTGCACTGCGCGACATCAACCCCCAATACCGGGAGAGATGAATCCCTAACGATCCGCTCACTGCCTCCATGTGGCTCGGGACTGTACCCAACTAAAACCTGTTTGCATGACTCCTTTGAACTGTGGTAGGATAGTAATCAAAGCACAGTGGGAACTCACACGAGACAAATGACGATCTCAGGTCGACAGACTAACCTGTACACATGTCACCAGGGAACTGCTATCTGACTATAGGTATAATACCAACTAGTATGTTCCCGGCGAGTCCGTCCAGTGTACTCATAACTCAATGAGCACCTGTATACTATCTTAGGTGAACAACTGACACCAATGGCTTGTGAGATCGGCCACCGCCCCTCGTCGGGATCTAGATAAGTATACACCAGTCTACACTGGAGTATCGATGCCCAGTCTCAATACTCCCATGACTAGGGACATTTAAGGATGTTCTTATAGACCCCCAGCACCCACGTATATGATCGCCATCACAATGCTGGCAGTCAAGCAAGAATCCTATAGGCTTTATCAACATATGATGATAAAAACAAACCAGATAGCATACTATCATCTCGAGTAAGACTGTTTTATCGGTATAGGTCCTCCAATCATCATGATCACATACCTGCGACTATGATAATTGCCTTGAGGGCACTATAGCCAACATGCAGATCATACTACTGGGACTTGTGTAGTCTACAAGCACATCCTTTAACAGTTCCTAGTCGAGAGAGTATCGTGACAGGGCATCGATATTCCAGAGTAGACTAGTGTGTATGTTACTTGACCCTGTATGGGGCGATGGTTGATCCTATATCCATTAGTGTTTGACATCAAAGATTGTATATAGGTGCTTATTAGAGAATAAGTACACTGAACAGGACTCGCTGAGAACTACTAGATGGTACTATACCTATTGTCAGATAGTAGTTCTCTGGTGACACTGGTACAGGTTAGTGTATAGACCCACGATCATCTTGGAGTCTTGTGTGGTTCCCATTGTGCTTTGATTTCTTTCCTACCACAGCTCAATGAGTCGAGCAAACAGGTGGATTTTG
Organism: Agapanthus africanus; assembly: GCA_030015575.1. NCBI lineage: Eukaryota > Viridiplantae > Streptophyta > Magnoliopsida > Asparagales > Amaryllidaceae > Agapanthus > Agapanthus africanus. Next base: position 354,582,744 of record CM057341.1, on the reverse strand, counting down.
GGTACATTCCTGAGTCATATGGAGGCAATGAGCGATAGGAGATGTTTCGTCTCTCCCGGTATAGGGAGATGATATTGCGCTATGCTCGATTGGTTATAATAGGAAGTCCCTGGCCAGGGCTGTTGATGAGATTTACTGGTAAGATTTATCAGTAGTTTCTCGTACTGTTATAGGCCACACATCGGCATGACTTATCAAGTTATTAGGATTTGACGATTCCATCCCCGGACTCGATATGTGACATATCAGACGAAGAGACCGGACTATACGGTAAGTTTTACCTATAGGCTTCATAGGAGTTTGGACAAGCTTACTTGTTGATCTTCTATTCGCTCAATACCTGGGTAGCCGTTACGTCCAGCTAGTACCGCTGACAGCTTGTGGGTAAGTGATGTGATCATCACCTACTGCTGGCGTATTGACGATGTAGGGTTCCTAGGCACATCCATGAGGTTCCACAACGGATCAACCATGCCAAAATCAAATTTTACATGTGCCGAGAAACCCTAATGCTAGATCGTTAACTAGAGGTAAGGCAAAACATGCAAGCAAACTACTTTGCTACTAAGTGAAAGAGACTACAACCTTTGTAGATCCGGTCCTCCACTTCTCTAGCTCCGTATTGACGTCCCTCCGCTGCGATCATCGGAATCCCGGACTCTAGCATCGGTTTCATCGGAGAAATGGGCGGGCTAGGTCGTTGACTTCGATGCCGAAGATGATCTACGTCGAGGCGACTCAAACTCAAGCTCCATCTTCACTAGGTCATGAAACTTGTGAAGATAACACACTCTACTACATGGAAAGTGGTAGAGAATGAAGAAATAGGAAGTGGGTTGACTTTAGATTTGGATTTCTCACTCTAAATCTCATGGCACCATTAGAGGTAGCAAGCTTTCTTGAAGCTTGATGAAAATGAAGAAGAAGAAAAGAATAAAAAGATAATGAAATAAGAATGAAACTTATCCTTTTAACTATGGTACCATGGTTATGTTAAGCCCTCATGCTTAACTTGTGTAGAGAATTAACCAAAGACTTGGGTTAAGGGTTGGGTTAAAGAATTATCAAAAGAAATGACAAAAGAGTGGAATTTGTCAAGGTTTCTCCAAGCTTCTTCAAGCTTGACAACTTTGACCAATTTCATTTCTTTTGTTAATTCTCTTGATAAAACAATACCCTAATCTTAAACATAATCTTGATATAATTCTCATACACACAACTTGTATGTATCATCAAACATGATACAAACATATGTACACAAATATATATCATATATACACTTATGCACAAACTAGTGAGAACACAAATCTTAAGTGAACCAATACTAGTTAATGTAAAGTAATATATCAAATATATAATTATACATTAAATCATTAAATCAACACTTGATTTAATGATCCGGTCATACTGCATATAACCGACTAATATCAAGTGTATCAATGTATCGAATCAACATTTGATTCGGTAACCCGGCTATATCTTATATAACCGTCTGATGATACAAATCGCGAGAATAGAATTCAGTATCACATACTAATATTATTCTCGGTCCCGTACATATCTCATATGCGCTCCTATCTCGTTTCGCTTGAGCCAGGAAATCTCTGTGTAGGACTCTAAAGACTCGTCAATACGCCGGCAGTAGGTGATGATCATATCAAACACCCACAAGCCGCAAGCGGTCTGCTAAACGTATCGGCCATCCGGGTATTGAGCGATCAGAAGATCAACGAGTAAGCCCGCTCACACTCCTGTGAATCCAACCAGTAACACTTACCGTACAGTCCGGTCTGTTCGTCTGATATATCGCATAACTCGCCTAGGGGTGGTAAACGTCAGACACCAGTAGCTTGATAAGTCATGCCGATGTAAGGTCCATAACAAGCGTGAAACTACTGACAACTCTTACCAATAAATCACTGCAACCCTGGCCAGGGATTTACAGTTATGGCCAGTCGAGCATAGCACAACATCAACCCCCAATACCAATAGAGACAAATCCCCTCCTATCGCTCATTGCCTCCATGTGAATCGGGACTGTACCTAAAAACTACCTGTTTACACGACTCAGTAGAGCCGTGGTAGGGTGGAAATCAAAGCACAGTGGGAGACACACAAGACTCTATGACGATCTCGGGTCAACAGACTAAGCTGTACCAGTGTCACCAGAGAACTGCCATCTGACGTGAGGTATAATACCATCTGGGAGTTCTTGGCGAGTCCGTTCAGTGTACCCAGTCTCCACTGAGCACCCGCATACCATCTCTGATGTCAAACACCAATGGATATGGGATCATCCATCGCCCATCACATGGGTCGAGAAGATATACGCTAGTCTACTCTGGAATATCGATGCCCCGTCTCGATATTCCCACGACTAGGAACATTGAAGGATGTACTCATGGACTACCCAGACCCCACTAGTATGATCTACATCATAATCCTGGAAGTCGAGCACACATCCTAAGGGCTTTATCAACATGTAACAGAGAGAGACAAAAAGTATACATGTTAAGATAAAGAGCAACCAGATAGCGTACTATCGTGTCGAGCAAGAAAGTCCTACCTATATATGTCCCAGCATCCACTACAATATACATCCAATGTACAGTAATGGCCTCTAGGGCATACATATAACTAACAATCTCCCACTTGCACTAGGGCCATCTGTAGCAGTGGTTGCAGTATCAAATACTCAACTATCCCATAAAAGTCTCTCTTTGGGAAAAGGCCTTTGTGAGTGGATCCGCCGTGTTGTCCTCTGAGTCTACTCTCCTAACCTCGATCATCCTGGAGATCAACTATCTCCATGATCAGGTGATGCTGCCTCAGAATATGTCTGGGTCACTGATGGCACCAGGGTTCCTGGGACAAAGCCACACTTCCATTGTCACACAATGGTAGGAACCTAGTTAATCTTATGAACCGTTATACACCCAAACTGCCCCTTTGGTAGTATCTTTGATAGCGATATTACCAGCCTTTATCGTCTAGTCTGCCACGGTATCTAGCTTGGAACTCTTCCAACATACTGTCCCTTTACTGAGGGTAAAGACAATGCTTGCGACTGACATTCAGTCATGCTCATCAGCCTGGAACTTTTCCAGTGATTCTCCCCAGGATCGATTGATACCAACTCACTAAACCTAGTGAGAACCCTAACATCCCTTTAGATCTATCTCATAGATCCAAATCCCAGGATTTAGGAGGTATCACCTTTATCCTATTTGGAGAATCCTTGTGATAAGAGGAGATTGACCGTGCGTACCATAAGAAACTCTTTTCCAATCAAGAGTATGTTGTCCACGTACAATACGAGGATGACCACCTTACTCTCTACTACCGTTTTGTATATACAAGGTTCATCTACCATTTTGATGAAGTCAAACACTTTGACTACCACATCAAAACAGACGTTCCAACTCCGCGATGCCTGCTTTATTCTGTAAAGTATCTTGCACACGTTTCCGCTGCTCCTACTGTTTACGAAGCCCACTGGCTGTGTACTTATAGACGTTCTCTTCTAAATCAGTATTTAGAAAAGCAGTCATGACACCCAACCACCAGATATCATAGTCATGGTATGTAGCCGTGGCAAGTAGGATCCGGATGGACTTAAGCATAGCCACTGGAAAAGGTTTCATCATTATCCACGCCTGGTCTATGACGAAAACCTTTAACAAGTCTAGCATTGAAAGTCTCAGCTTTTCCATCTACACCAAGTAATCTTCTCAAGATATACTTGCTCCTGATGGGGATTTAACCCTTCAGATATAGCAACCAAAGTCCATACTTTGTTGGTGTACATGGATTCCATCTCAGATCACTAAGCATCCAGCCATTCTTACAGAGTCCCTACTCTCGATGGCCTGCTCGATACTAGTTGGGTCATCATCTCATGATGTAATCCTCGCTCCCACTGTCATCGAGAAACCGAAGTATCTCTTAGGCGGATGAGGAACCCTGCTAGATCGGCGGAGAGGCTGAGGTTCGTCGGAATCTATTGAATCCTTTGGTTCTGTCAAATCAGCTGCAGTTTTGTATAGCTGGAACCTTTCCAGTTTTACAGAACTGACCTTGCCTCGATCTTGTCCGGATTTTTCTTTTGACATAGGCCGGACAATCCCAAATCTTAACTTACTTAAGAGATAGGTTCTTCCCATACCATATCTTATATGGAGTGGTAGGCACTGATTTGATTCGAACCCAATTCAATAGGTATGCAGCTTCTCAAGTGCACAACCCCAAAAGGAAATAGGTAACTCAGTAGTACTCATCATAGAGCACACCATATCTAATATGGTGCGATTGCTCCGCCCCGATACACCGTTGTGCTGTGGTGTATTCAGAGGAGTAACACCGAGAGAGAATCTCATTCTCCTTTCGAACAGTCCAAGAATTCCATGCATAAGTATTCTCCTCCCTGATTTTATCATAGGACATAATACTTATACCCGGTTTTTGGTTCTCTACTTCTAACTTATATTCTGTGAATATCTCAAAAACTTCGGACTTATGTTTCAACGGGAATATATGGCTGAATCTTGAGAGATCATCAGAGAATGTAATGAAGTACAAAGAACCGGTCCTGGCATGTGTAGACAGGGGACCTTGCATACATCACTATGTATCAGTCCCAAGAGTTCACTAACTCTTTCTCTGTTTCCAATAAACAGAGCTATGGTCATCTAATCTTTGTGACATGACAGGCAAGTTTCATAAGATGTAAATTCAAACTAATTTAAATATGCATCTAAATGTAACTTCAGTCAGTCGGGTCGCATTGATATGACCTAGTCTACAATGCCTCAAGAAGGATTCGTTCATTTCTGAACTCTTCCTCTTGTGTATGTTCCGTATATTAGGAATTGTAGTTTGATTTAGAACGTTAATGCTTTTAGATAACGTGCCTAAACCGATCAACTTTTGATATAGGAAATGTTCAAAACATTATCCAACAATACAAAATTATATCTATCTTTAATAAATAAAGAGATTGATATGATTTTGTATATCAGGTTCGGTATCTAATAGAATTTGTTCGGAATCAATGTATTTGTAATACAGGGTGATAGTGACCAACAGACTTGGCTGCAACACTTGCACCGTTTTCTGTCTCATGAAACTTATCACCCCTTCTCAGTTCTCTGCCTTTCTGTAGCCCTATGTAACAGATTACATATCTGGGATCCTGATCCGGTATCAGATACCCTGGACACAGAGGATACTGAGAAACAATTCTGTGTAACGAACACACACGAAGAAGATGCATCATATGCACTTTCTTCGTTTGGGCGGCATGGGAATCCTGGTATTCCCCTATTTCCTGCTCTGTCTTATAACAATTATAAGTTGGAGCGGGACCAACGTTCCCCAGCTCAGTATAACAAACGGGTTCGGTCAATACATCCATATTATTATCTTGATTAAGACGTGATATGGTCGCTACCTGGAGAGAGAGAGAAGAAAACACTCTGCGTGCGCTCTTGCAAGATTAGACTGGTTATTTATTTTATCTAATCAGGATGGCTCCCACCGTTTTTAACAAATCTTCCTTCAAACCTTTAAAAGGAAAGACCAACCGGGATTAATTACACTCTACAAGTTTGCCAATCTTTCAGCCAGGCCAGTGTCGGTACTTTGAAGGAGGTTCCCCGTACTTTCGCACGGACCTAATTACAGTAAACCCCGTTTTCCCAGAGGTATAACCCCGTTGACACCTTTCTAGACACCTACTTGATCGGCTAATTGCTAAGTGCAAAACTCTCCCAGGAGTAACAATTACTCGCAGTGGGTATCGGGATCCAACTATCATATAGAAGGTATGCAATCTCATTGCAAATTTCAACACTTGAAACTCCCGATAAAGGCTTTTACCCCGAGCACCTATGACCTTGGCTAAGGTCAACAAATCATAAGCACTAGTCAAGTTCTACCCGTCATTTCGTGATTAATTAGACCCACCCACATGACCCTTGGCTAAGATCAACAAAGCCACATGACTGTCCTAACTAATCGCATCATATGCAGTGTAGGAAGACATCACTTAGCTACCGTACACTGTGCCTTGACTATGGTCAACAAACACAGCACGAAAACTAAGTACTCTACTTCCTAAAATTACGGAGGGTTGCGAATGGTTTTTAATAAAACCTTTAACTCTTTGAACTTGATCTCGTTGCAGAATCAAATGGTTTTCTTAAATGGAGTGTTTTTGAGGCTTTTCTAGTTTTGCTAAAGGGGTCACTCCCGGTGAAGGGATCGTCGGCCCTTTCCTCATCGAACAAGGTGCAGGATATATCATATATACCGCTGTGCAAAGCAAAAACTATAGAAGCAATCAAAAGACAAACCGAGGGTTGTAGCATCTGCCAGTTATTGCTAAAGTGGTTACTCCCGGTGAAGGGATCTCGGCCCTTTCCTCATCGAATAAGGTGCAGGATGTTCTACAAGGAACACCGCGATGCAAAGCAAGAACTGTAGCTACCTGTTTTATTTTTTGAAATTCGATTCCACAACATCTTTTAGGTTTATTTTCTTTCATTAATCTCATTAATGAATGTCCCATCATTTAAGTCCACCTAAACATCACAGATAAATATAACGTACGCTTATGCCATCCGCATTCGCCTCGATGTCCCGTCTGCACCGTTAGGTTGGGTAACTAACGCTAGAACGAGGCAGGGCTAGCGCGGGTGTAAAACATAAGCAACGTCTATATAATATATCATATATACTATATATAATATCTATCTGAACAAATCACATGATCACATCACAAATAACGCAGCAGAAGAAACATATATGAAATATTGGATATACTAGGACGTCCGTGTTTTCAATACGAGCCAGTATAAAACACGGATTCCGCGGTCGCGATGAATAGCCAAATCCACATCCTTAGACCCCTACGAGAGCGGCAAGCAACCCTACCAATTCTAGAGTTAGGAGACCCAGACTCGACTCCTCGAGTTGGTCTCCCACTGGACCCTAGAACCCGGTTACTTGTGCTCCCCTCATTGGGTCTGTCCTAATGCGGAAAAGTAAATAATATACATCAACGGTGACATCTTCCGCAACCTGGAAGTGCCCCAATAAAAGAATATTACATACAAGTTTTTACATGAATGAAAATGAAAAACACTCATCTCACATAAAACCCCCCCGGCTATTCAAACACGACGATCCAATATAACATATCCAGCAACACATAACATCACATGTCATCAACGTAAGTAAATATGCGCATCCCAATTGTCGTTGACATATAGCAATGAAACCGGCGATATCACATATTACACTTACGGTCGCAGAAAAGAAAGTGTAAAACTACAACAGTTGGAATCCGCAACCTACATAGACATCGCATGCCTAACCAAATGAATTCCTTAGACATCGCATGCCTAACAATTATAAACCCCGCATTTTAGTCTCATTATCGAAAACTCTTTTCAATATCAAGTCGGGTAATTCAACAGGATTCCCGACATTCTGATCGAATGCTCGTCGCAAACTTTAGTAGACGGTCGCACCCCCGATACTGTTGACGAAGTGCACCAAGGCGGAACACCGCTGCCGCGAGCACCCGAACGGATGCTTTCGGCGACGGGGTTCTCCTACAGTCACTTGGTCGGGGCTATGGGGTGTAGCTGTCTATTAAGTTTACCCGGCGAGTATCCGCGTACGCTACGTGATTGCGACGGATTTTTGATCGTATCAAAATTCCATGGTTACCGATCAAGTGAGACTAAACTGCTATGTTTATAATATTCAAATCAGTTATCTCATAACTATTTGTGGATTCCAAATATTGTATCACATTCCAGATAAATAGAAAATGTTAAACTTTCCGATCGAACAATCAAATACCCAAGTTTTCCCAAACAGCTCAACATTTGAAATAAGTTTAAAAAACATTCACTTCATGCCACAGTACCAACGGTCGAGCCGTTGAAGGGTCAAGGCCAACGCCTCACATGTGGCACGCCGTACTGCCCCAAACCCTAAGGTTCAAAGGGCAGTTCAAGACGGTCACATAATCGAGTTAAGGTTTGTTGTCTTCTAGAGGGTCCATCGCGTTACTTGCACTACTTAGAACGTTCTCAAACTACGGAAAAATCCAACACTTGGAAATTTCCCGGCAGGGGAAAAAGTGGGTATTTATATCCGGTCGAACTTTTTAACATGTTCTAAAGTTATCCGCAAGACACATAGACAAAATTAGACAATCCGATCGAATCTACGAACTCCCAATACAACCCAGAAAACTCAACTCTTGAGTATAGATTAAAAATTTCCAGAGAACAGAAGAAACTGCTACGGGCATAACTGTAGAAACTCGAGACCATAATCAGTACATACGGCCGCGGAACCGCCGCAAATAGAGGTTAATGCCGCGGTTCCGCGGCGCTACAGTAGAATTAGGGTTTCGTTTTCTTCCAATATTCTTAGAATTTTCGGCTCTATTTTCTGCGAATTTTTAATTCACAAAAATCCACAGTTTGAAAAAATGTACAGAGAGGGATGAAATGTAGGGATTTCGGGTTCGATCGGACTTCTAACGTCGTCTACACTTCGCCTAAAGCTCTAGCTAGGCTCTGATACCAATGTAGGGTTCCTAGGCACACCCATGAGGTTCCACAACGGTTCAACCATGCCAATCAAATTTAAATGTGTCGAGAAACCCTAATGCTAGATCGTTAACTAGAGGTATGGCGAAACATGCAAGCAAACTACTTTGCTACTAAGTGAAAGAGACTACAACCTTTGTAGATCCGGTCCTCCACTTCTCTAGCTCCATGTTAACGTCCCTCCACTGTGATCATCGAAATCCCGGACTCTAGCGTCGGTTTCATCGGAGAAATGGACGGGCTAGGTCGTTGACTTCGATGCCGAAGATGATCTACGCCGAGGCGACTCAAACTCAAGCTCCATCTTCACTAGGTCATGAAACTTGTGAAGATAACACACTCTACTACATGGCAAGTGGTAAAGGATGAAGAAATAGGAAGTGGGTTGACTTTAGATTTGGATTTCTCACTCTAAATCTCATGGTACCATTAGAGGTAGCAAGCTTTCTGGAAGCTTGATGAAGATGAAGAAGAAGAAAAGAATAAAAAGATAATGAAATAAGAATGAAACTTATCCTTCTAATTATGGTACCATGGTTAAGTTAAGCCCTCATGCTTAACTTGTGTAGAGAATTAACCAAAGACTTGGGTTAAAGAATTATCAAAAGAAATGACAAAAGAGTGGACTTTGTCAAGGTTTCTCCAAGCTTCTTCAAGCTTGACAACTTTGACCAAGTTCATTTATTTTGCTAATTCACTTAATAAAACAGTACCCTAATCTTAAACTTAATCTTGATATAATTCTCATACACATAACTTGTATGTATCATCAAACATGATACAAACATATGTACACAAATATATATCATATGTACACTTATGCGCAAACTAGTGAGAAAACAAATCTTAAGTGAACCAATACTAGTTAATGTAAAGTAATATATCAAATATATAATTATACATTAAATCATTAAATCAACACTTGATTTAATGATCCGGTCATACTGCATATAACCGACTAATATCAAGTGTATCAATGTATCGAATCAACATTTGATTCGGTAACCCGGCTATATCTTATATAACCGTCCGATGATACAAATCGTGAGAATAGAATTCAGTATCACATAATGATATTATTCTCGGTCCCGCACATATCTCATGCGCTCCTATCTCGTTTCGCTTGAGCCAGGAAATCCTCTATGTAGGACTCTAAAGACTCGTCAATACGCCGGCAGTAGGTGATGATCATATCAAACACCCACAAGCCGCAAGCGGTCTGCTAAACGTAACGGCCACCTGGGTATTGAGTGATCGGAAGTTCAACGAGGAAGCCCGCTCACACTCCTTTGAATCCAACCAGTAACACTTACCATACAGTCCGGTCTGTTCGTTTGATATGTCGCATATCTCGCCTAGGGGTGGTAAACGTCAGACACCAGTAGCTTGATAAGTCATGCCGATGTAAGGTCCATAACAAGCATGAAACTACTGACAACTCTTACCAGTAAATCACTGCAGCCCTGGTCAGGGATTTCCAGTTATGGCCAGTCGAGCATAGCACAACATCAACCCCCAATACCGGGAGAGACGAATTCCCTCCTATTGCTCATTGTCTCCATGTGAATCGGGACTGTACCCAAAAAACACCTGTTTGCACGACTCAGTAGAGCCGTGGTAGGGTGGAAATCAAAGCACAGTGGGAGGCACACAAGACTCTAGGACGATCTCGGGTCAACAGACTAAGCTGTACCAGTGTCACTAGAGAACTGCCATCTGACGTGAGGTATAATACCATCTGGGAGTTCTCGGCGAGTCCGTTCAGTGTACCCAGTCACCACTGAGCACCTACATACCATCTCTGATGTCAAACACCAATGGATATGGGATCATCCATCGCCCATCACATGGGTTGAGAAGATATACGCTAGTCTACTCTGCAATATTGATGCCCCGTCTCGATATTCCCGCGACTAGGAACATTGAAGGATGTACTCATGGACTACCCAGGCCCCACTATTATGATCTACATCATAGTCTTGGAAGTCGAGCACACATCCTAAGGGCTTTATCAACATGTAACAGAGAGAGACAAAAAGTATACATGTTAAGATAAAGAGCAACCAGATAGCGTACTATCATGTCGAGCAGGAAAGTCCTACCTATATATGTCCCAGCATCCACTACAATATACATCCAATGTACAGTAATGGCCTCTAGGGCATACATATAACTAACAGACGAGTCTTTAGAGTCCCGTATAGAAGTTTCCTGATTCAAGAAAAACGATGTAGGGCACATCTGTTGATATGTGTGGGGGCCTGATTAAATACGAGTATGTGATACCGTATTCTAATCTGGCGGTTATTTGATATCAGTTAGGTTATATATGATATAACCGGATTATTGAATCAAGTGTTGAGTTGAATGTGATATACAGATAAATGATATTAGCTGGTTATATGTGATATAACTGGATTAATAAATCAAGTGTTAATTTAATAATTTGATGTGTATTTATATTTGATATAATTATACATTAACTAATATTATAGCTCACTAATTATTTTCTTATCTTAATATATATATATATATATATATATATATATATGATATGTGTCTGTGTGTGTGTGTATTATTTAAGAAGCATGTCATGGATTTTCTATTTTATGAAAATAGAAAAGAGGTGGAAAATAAGGAGATATTTTCGGTTAGAGGAATGGGGTGAAGCATAACTTTTTATTATTGTTAATTACTCTTGACTCACTATTGAAACATGGTTACAATTTTTAATTGTTGAAAATTGTATGCTTCAATAAGTGAGGAGATATGAGAGCCATTCTACACTTGCATTATCTTCACTTGATCATTTTTTTTCTTGAGTTGAGCTCCTTGCTATCTAGTTCTCTCCATTTTCTTCACCTCCACCTCTAAGCTCAATCCCTCACATGAGTTGTGAATCCTTGAGCTTGTGAGAATCCAAGTGAACAAACAAAACCCCTACTTCACCATCCTACACTTGATTAGAAATTAAGTGTAGTGTATTCCCTTCACTAAAGAGTTTAGTGAAGAGCTAGCTTGGATTAGTGGAGCTTCGAGTGGATCATCTTCGGCACGAAGGTCATAGAAGGAAGCTTGTTCATTCTTCAAGTGGAGCCTAGTGGAGTCATAGGGACTACAACCCGGAGCTTTAGAAGAGAAGGACACGGTCTACAAAGGTTGTAGCATCCTTTACTTAGTGTAGCTTTCTTTATAACATACTTAAAACCCTAATCATCTAGTTTTAGATCTTGTTTAGTGTTGATTAGCACCCCGAAATTTTTTTAATTGGCATGCTTGATGCTAGTAGAACCCAGTGGTGGTGCTAACAAACACTTTCATGGTATCAGAGCCAGGCTAGAAGATTATACGATGTTTATAGAATTACGAAACCGAAACAACTCGGAAATCGGAAACCCAAAAACTAACTTTCTGTCGATTTTTAAATGATCTCTGAAATTTTTTTAAGCAACTGCAGAACGTTGTATATGATATAACTAGAACACCATAGAAATTCGACACCAAAATTCATTAATTGACCCGGAGAGATCATCAAAATGACCGTCCTCGCCGCCGCCCCCTTGCATCATTTTGTCTCGAATTTGTTTGGTGTTCTGTAGTCTTGGTTTTGGGGTTTCAGGTTATGTTTGGTTAGCCCAAAATTGCATGTGAGTTAATTTTTTGAAGGCTAATACGGAGTGTTTCGTAGTCCTAATTTTTACATCGTTTCGTGTTTAAGTTTGATATGTGATACAGTACTTGGAATCCACATTAAATTAGTTTTGTGAAAACTAGTTTGTTTGTAAATCTAGCATGTTAGTCTCTATTGATCGATTACCATGAAGTTTCAATTCGGATCGCAATTGCGTATCGTACGCGAATACTCGCCAGACAACTTTACTAGGTAGCCATGCCCGATAGCCCTGACCAAGTGACTTTAGAGAACCCCGTTGCCAAAAGCATCCATTCGGGTGCTCACGGCCACGGTGTTCCGCCTAAGTGCACTTGGTCGAGCGGCATTGGGGGTGCGACCATCTACTAAAAGTTCCCGACGAGTATTCGACTCGGGTAGTCGGGAATCTTGTTGAATTACCCGACTAAGTTATTGAAAAGTGTTTTCGATATGAGACTAAAATGCAAGCTTTATAGGGTTAGGCATGAAATTCGGAATATGAGATATTCCGGGTTTATGATGTTTATGGAAATGCGGATTTCTAATTATTGTACTTTTTCATTTGTTTTCTGCAACCGTAAGTGTAATATGTTGGGTATCCCAAATCTCGTTGCTTTATGTCAACGGAATTTGGGACACACATATTTACTTACGTTGATGACATGTGATGTTATGTGTTGGCTGTGATATGTTATATTGGATCGTCGTGAAGGAATAACCAAGGATTTTATGTGAGATGAGAGTTTTTTCAATTTTCATTCATGTAAAATTTGTATGTAATATTCTTTATTGGGACACTTCCGGGTTGAGGATGGTGTCACCATTAATGTATATTATTTACTTTTCCGCATTAGGATAGACCCAAGATGGGGAGCATAAGTAACCGGGTTCTGGAGTCCAGTGGGAGACCATCTCGAGGAGTCGAGACCAGGGTCTCCTAACTCTAGAATTGGCGGGTAGCTTGTCGATCTCTGTAGGGGTCTAGGGATGTGGGTTTGGCTATTCATCACGACCGTGGAATCCGTGTTTTCCATTACTGGCTGAATTTAAAACACAGACCTCCTAGTATATCCAATATTTCAAATGTTGACTTCTGCTGCTGTGTTCTGTGATGTGATCATACAACTGCGTGAGACGAATGCTATATATATATGATTATATTAAATAATAAATGTTGCTTATGTTTTGCACCCACGCTAGTCCAGCCCCCGCTCTGCCATTAGTTAAGTAACCTAACGGTGCATTGACGAGGCCCCGTGGCGAATGCGGATGGCATAACCGTACGTTCTATTTTCGTTTCTTTTCTGTGATATTTAGGAAAACATAAATGATGGGACTTCATTAATAAGATTAATGAAAAGAAAAGCTAAAGATGTTGTAGAATCAAAATTTTAAAAAGGTAGCTCTAGCTTCTTTGCTTTGCATACTGGTATTCCTTGATGAATATCCAGCACCTCATTCGATGAGGAAAGAGCCGAGATCCCTTCACCGGGAGTGACCTATTTAGCAAAACTAGCAAATGCTATAACCCACTCAGTTTTTTTAATAGCTTCCCTAGTTCTTACTTTGCATAGCGGTATTTCTTGATGAATATCCAGCACTTCATTCGATGAGGAAAGAGTCGAGATCACTTCACCGGGAGTGACCTCTTTAGCGAAACTAGCAAAAGCTACAAAAAAAACACTCCTTTTCAAATCACTAGATTCAACAATGATATCAAGTTCATTATGTTAAAGGTTTTTTCTCAAAACTAGTCATAACCCTCCGTCATTTCAGATAAATACTATTTAGTATTCATGCTGCATTTGTTGGCCTGCATCAAGGCGTAGTGTACGGTAGCTGATTAGTGCTTATCTGCTGCAGTTGATGCGATTGGATTAGGGTAGTCATACAACATTGTTTGACCTGTGTCAAGGGTCGTACAGGTGGGTTTAATTCAATCACAAAATGAACGGGTTGAACTTAACTAGCGGACTATGGTTTGTTGGCTTGCGTCAAGGTCATAGGTCGTTAGGGGTAAAAACAGATATCGGGAATTTCAAGTGTTGGAATTTGCAATGAGATTCCATATCTTCTATATGATAGTTGGATCCCGATACTCACTGCGAGTAAGACTTACTCGTGTTTACAATTAGCTGATCTAGTAGGTGTCTAAGAAAGGTGTTAACAAGGTTAAGCTCCTGCGGAAACGAGGTATTCCTTGATGAATATCCAGCACCTCAGTCGATGAGGAAAGATCCGAGATCCCTTCACCGGGAGTGACCTCTTTAGCAAAACTAGCTAATTCTATGACTCACTCGGTTTTTTTTAATAGCTTCTCTAGTTCTTGATTTGCATAGCGGTATTCCTTGATGAATATCCAGCACCTCATTCGATGAGGATAGAGTCGAGATCACTTCACCGGGAGTGACCTCTTTAGCGAAACTAGCAAAAGCTACAAAAAACACTACTTTTCAAATCACTAGATTCTACAATGATATCAAATTCATTATGTTAAAGGTTTTCCTCAAAACCAGTCTTAACCCTCCATCATTTCAGATAAATACTATTTAGTATTCATGCTAAGTTTATTGGCCTGCGTCAAGGCGTAGTGTACGGTAGCTGATTAGTGCTTATCTGCTGTAGTTGATGCGATTGGATTAGGGTAGTCATACGACATTGTTTGGCCTGCGTCAAGGGTCGTACAGGTGGGTTTAATTCAATCACAAAATGAACGGGTTGAACTTAACTAGCGGCCTATAGTTTGTTGGCCTGTGTCAAGGTCATAGGTCGTTAGGGGTAAAAACAGATATCGGGAATTTCAAGTGTTGGAATTTGCAATAAGATTCCATACCTTCTATATGATAGTTGGATCCCGATACCCACTGCGAGTAAGAGTTACTCGTGTTTACAATTAGCTGATCCAGTAGGGGTCTAAGAAAGGTGTTAACAGGGTTATGCCCCTGCGGAAATGAGGTTATTTAATTAGTTCCATGCGAAAGCATGGGGAGACTCCCTCGGAGTACCAATACCTGCCCGGCTGACCAATTGGTGAACTTGTAGGGTGTAATTAATCCCGGCTAATCTTACCTTTTATGGTTTGAAGGAAGATTTGATAAAAACAGTGGGAGCCATCCTGATTAGATATGATAATAACTAATCTAATCTTGCAAAGAGTGCACGGTAATGCGTTTCTTTCTCTCTCTCTCTCTCTCTCCAGGTAGCTACCAATGACATGCCTTAATCAAGATAATAATATGGATGTATTGATCGAACCCACTTATTATAATGGGCTAGGTTCCGCTTTATCTTATGTTTGTCATAAGTCTGAACAAGGAATAGAGAAATACCCGGATTCCCACGCCACCCGAAAGAAGAAGGAGCATATTGATGCATCTTCTTTGGGTGTGTTCGTAACCGAGAACTATTTCTCTGTTTGCTCTACGTCCTGGGTATTGGATACCGGATCAGGATCTCACGAATGTAATTTGTTACATAGGCTAAAGAGAGATAGAGAACTGGGAAAAGATGACATGTCTCTAAAAGTAGAGATTGGAGCAATTGTTGCAGCCAAAGCAGTTGGCGAATATCACCTTATATTACTAAATGGTAATACAATGATTCTGAACGACTGTCATTACGTACCAAAAATAATGTGCAATATTATATCAGTTTCATTTTTGCATAATGAAGGACATAATTTTGCATTGGAGGATAATGTTATGAACATTTTCCAAAATTATGTGTTGATTGGGTTTGGTATGTTGTGTAACGGTATATACGTTCTGAATCAAACCACAGTTCTAAATATAAAGAAAACACACAAGAGGAAAAGTTCAGAAATGAACGAAGCCTACGTGTGGTATTGTAGACTAGGTCATATCAATGCGACAAGACTAGCTAAGTTGCATAAAGATGGATATTTGAATCTGTTCGAATTTACATCTTATGAAACTTGCGAGTCATGTCTCAAAGGCAAGATGACCAAAACTCCATTTACTGGACACGGAAAAAGAGTTACTGAACTCTTGGGACTGATACATAGTGATGTATGCGATCCTATGTCTACTCATGCAAGGAATGGTTCCTGATACTTTATTACATTCACCGATGATCTCTCTAGATTCGAACATGTGTTCTTGTTGAAACACAAGTCTGAAACTTTTGAGAAATTGAAGGAATATAAGAACGAAGTAGAGAAGCAGACGGCTAAAAGTATTAAAATCTTTCGATTTGATCGGGGAGGAGAATACTTGAGCATGAAATTTCGAGACTATTTAAAAGAGAATGGAATTCTCTCTCAGCTTAATCTTCCGTATACACCACAGCACAACGGTGTATCGGAATGGAGAAATCGCACCCTATTAGATATGGTGCACTCTATGATGAGTGTTGCTGAGTTACCGATTTCCTTTTGGGGCCATGCACTTGAGACAGCTGCATACCTATTGAATATGGTTCCCACCAAATCCATGCCTACCACTCCATATAGGATATGGAAAGGAAAGAGACCATGCTTTAATTATGTTAAGATATGGGGTTGTCCGGCTTATATGAAAACACAAAATCCGGAGAAGCTCGAGGCAAGGTCAGTTCAGTATAAGTTTGTTGGATATCCTAAATATTCACAAGGGTATATCTTCTACCACACCGAGGAACAAAAGGTGTTTGTTTCTCGACATGCCACTTTTTTAGAAAAGGGATTTCTTGTGAAAGAAATTAGTGGTCATGAGGTAGAGCTGGAAGAAGTTCCAGCTACATAAACTATAACTGATAATTTGGTAGAACCGGAGGATTCAATAGTCCCTGACGAACCTCAGCCACTCCACAGATCTAGTAGGCTTCCTCATCCACCTGAGAGATACTACGGTTTTCTCATAGACGGTGGGAGTGAAGATTGCATCATGGAAGATGATGACCCAACTAGTTTCGGGCAGGCCATCATAAGTGGAGACTCTGTGAAATGGCTGGATAATATAAGATCTGAGATGGAATCCATGTACACCAACAAAGTATGGACTTTGGAAATTGTTCCTTAAGGGGTAAAACCCATCGGGAGCAAGTGGATCTTTAAGAAGAAAATTGGTGAAGATGGAAAAGTTGAGATTTTCAAAGATAGACTTGTAGCAAAAGGTTTTCATCAATGACCAGGTGTCGACTATGATGAAATCTTTTCTCCTATCGCTATGCTTAAGTCTATCAGGATTCTACTTGCCATTGCTGCATAATATGACTACGAAATCTTGCAGATGGATGTCAAGACCACTTTTCTAAATGGTGATTTAGAAGAGAGCGTGTACATGACACAGCCAGAGGGCTTCGTAGATAGTGGGAGCAGTGGAAGCGTATACAAGCTGCTTAAATCAATCTACAGATTAAAGCAGGCATCACGGAGTTGGAACATATGTTTCGATGAAGTTATCAAAGAGTTTGACTTCATCAAAAACGTAGATGAACCTTGTATATACAAAAAGGTTGTAGAGAGTAAGGTTATCTTCTTCGTATTGTACGTGGATGACACACTCTTGATAGGAAATGATGTTCCTATGCTACACTCGGTCAAGCTCTTCATATCACACAAGTTCTCCATTAAAGATTTAGGTGATGCCTCATACATCCTGGGGATAAAGATCTATAGAGATAGATCTAAACGGATGTTGGGATTGTTCCAATCCAGGTATATTGACACAATACTAAAGAGGTTTAGTATGGAAGATTCTAAGCGTGGTAATTTATCCGCTTGTTCAGGAATCGCTCTCTCCAGATGTCTCCCAAGACTAATTTGGAGAGAGCTCGCATGCAAGAGATACCCTATGCTTCGGCAGTTGGGTCAATCATGTATGCGATATTTTGTACCAGACCGGATGTAGTTTACTCACTAGGTGTAGTGAGTAGGTATCAATCCGATCCTGGGGAGAAATACTGGAAAACTGTAACCAACATTCTTAAGTACTTGAGATAGACTAAAAAAATGTTCTTGGTGTATGGTAACGATGAACTCCAGGTAGAGTCCTTTACCGATTCGTACTTCCAGAGTGATAAGGAAGATAGTAAGTCGGTCTCGGGTTTTGTCTTCACCCTTAATAGAGGGGCGGTATGTTGGAAGAATTCCAAGTAAGATACCGTAGCAGACTCGACGATGGAGGCCGAATACATCGCAGCCAACGATGCTGCCAAAGAGGCTGTCTGGATAAAGAAGTTCATAGCTGAAATTGGTGTGGTTCCATCCATTGAGCATCCAATACCTGTGTATTTTGATAAAAATGGAGCTGTGGCTTTATCCAAGGAACCCCGGTCCAATCAGAGATCAAGACATATTCTTAGGCGGTATCACCTGATCCGGGAGATAGTAGATCGACGGGAGATCGAAGTCAGGAGAGTTGACACGAAGGACAACGTAGTGGATCCACTAATGAAGGCCCTCCCCCAGACGCGGTTTGAGAGACTATTTCGGATGTTGGGTATGTGATACTACAACAACTGGCCTTAGTGCAAGTGGGAGATTATTAGTAATATGTTTGCCTTAGAGGCTATTATTGTACATTGCTGTATACTATAGTGGATGCTTGGACATATATATAGAGGACTTTCTTGCTCAACATAATAGTATGCTATCTGGTTACTCTTTATCTTATCATGTACACCTGGTATTATCATACTGTCTCTCATATACATGTTGATAAGGCCCTTATGATGTCAGCTTGACTACCAGGACGATGATGCAGATCATACTACTGGGGCTTGTGTAGTCTATAAGCACATCCTTTAATAGTTCCTAGTCGAGGGAGTATCGAGATAGGGCATCGATATTCCAGAGTAGACTAGTGTGTACGTTTCTTGACCCTGTATGGGGCGATGGTTGATCCCATATCCATTGGTGTTTGACATCAAAGATTGTACACATGTGCTCATTAGAGAATGGATAAACTGAAGAGGACTCTCCGAGAACTCCTAGATGGTACTATACTTATCGTCAGATAGCAGTTCTGTGGTGACTCTGGTACAGGTTAGTCTGTACACCCAAGATCATCATAGAGTCTTGTGTGGTTCCCACTGTGCTTTGATTTCCTCCCTACCACGGCTCAAAGGAATCATGCAAACAGGTGGATTTTGGGTACAGACCCGAGTCACATGGAGGCAATGAACGATAGGAGGGGTTTCGTCTCTCACGATATCAGGAGTTGATGTTGCGCTATGCTCGACTGGCTATAACAGGAAGTCCATAGCGAGGGTTGTTGATGAGATTTACTGAGTAGAGTTATCAGTATTTTCTCATACCGTTATAGGCCATACATCGGCATGACTTATCAAGTTATTGTGATTTGACGATTCCAACCCGGATTCGATATGTGACATATCAGACAAAGAGACCGGACTGTATGGTAAGTGTTATATATAGGCTTCATGGGAGTTTTGACAAGCTTGTTTGTTGATCTTCTATTCACTCAATACCTGGGTCGTCGTTACGTCTAGCTAGTACTGCTGACAGCTTGTGGGTAACTGATGTGATCATCACCTATTGCTAGCGTATTGATGAGTCTTTAAAGTCCGACATAGAAGTTTCCTGATTCAAGCGAAACGAAGTAAGGCACATTTGTTGATATGTGCGGGGGCCTGATTAAATACGGGTATGTGATACCGTATTCTAATCTGGCGGTTATTTGATATCTGTTAGGTTATATGTGATATAACCGGATTATTGAATCAAGTGTTGATTTGATAATGTGATATACAGATAAATGATATTAGTCAGTTATATGTAATATAACCGGATTATTAAATCAAGTGTTCATTCAATAATTTGATGTGTATTTATATTTGATATAATTATAAATTAACTAATATTATAGCTTACTAATTATTTTCTTATCTTAATATATATATATATATGATATATGTATATATATATATTATTTAAGAAGCATGGCATGGATTTTCTATTTTATGAAAATAGAAAAGAGGTGGAAAATAAGGAGATATTTTGGGTTTGAGTAATGGGGTGAAGCATGGTGATTGATCATCTCCGTGTCATGTTTTGAAAAGTGTAAAAGATCACAACCAAAGAAATTTATACAGCAATCAATTGACGGTGTCTATTGTAGTTTCGTCAGTGAATGCGGATCGTCCACTGAGAAAGTGTGATTTGTTCGTTATCGTTTCAGTTGAGTTGAAAATTAAAAGATAAAAGAAAATGATTCAATATTTATGAGATTTCAGTTTCAAGAATCATAAAGAACTAGATCTAAAATCAAGAATCGAAAAATGTCCCAATCAATTTAGTTATCAAGATTTGTAAAGAGGCTTGTCGGAATCGATCCAATTGATAGTGATGATGAATACTAATGATTACAAATTCTTATCTATTGAGAATTTGTTGCTAGATCGATGATGATCAATGAGAATTAGGGAACTATTGAAGAAACTAGGGTTTCTTCATCATCATCCCTTGTCCTTTCATTGATTATCATTCAAATTCTAGGTTCTAGCAAATTAAATCACCGATCATTGCTCTCTAATATGGAGCAAAGAAATCGATCTCGATCAAATTAGGTTTTCGATGATTCAATTTCCTAAAGTTTACAAAACTCATAAGACTTAAGAATTGTTCAAGAATTTAATCATCATCATCTACCTATTTTCTCGATTCCGCTACAAGCGGAGATTTCACTCACACATCATGAAAAATGAAAGAATCAAGAATCGATAAATTTTCATAATCCAAGTATGTAAAGAAAGGAAGATTTACAATTTTCACTTTTATTAATCGACGATTAGGTACAATTCACTCAACTCGAGGTTACAAGATTTGAGGAGGTAACTAGATCCGCCAAAATTAGCTTCGCATCGATGTTCTTAAGTGGCGGATTGTCGTGGATCTCTTGCTCGGATGAAGGTCGGCATTGCTTCAAAGGATCTCTATTTGCTTGCTTGATTCGCTTCTCGGTGGATCTTGATTTGGCTTTTGATTTGGATTGGATTGGGGTTTTGGATCACAAGTTGTGTCACTCAACTTGCGGGTGAATTGATGTAGAATGATCAACAACGAACAACCCTTATAATGAAGCCATAGATGCCTTTTTATTGTTTTCCCTCAGGCTTCCCCTAGAAGCTAGGTCTAGCTTCCCTTGGAAGCTTGGTTGTTATGAAACTTGCACAAGAAGCTTGGCTATTAGAAGGGAAGCTTCTGAAGAAATTTACACAATTTGAAACGTCTTGGAGAAGCTTGGCCGTTAAAAGAGAAGCCCTGCAAAAAGTTCCAACCACCGACGAGTCAACTCGGCTGCGGATCTGTTAGTTATATGTATGCCCTAGAGGCCATTACTATACATACGATGTATATTGTAGTGGATTTTTGGACATATATAGGGAGGACTTTCTTGCTCGACATGATAGTACGCTATCTGATTGCTCTTTATCTTAACATGTACTCTGATTGTCTCTATGTTACATATTGATAAAGCCCTTAGGATGAGTACTTGACTACCAGGACTATGATGCGGATCATACTAGTAGGGACAGTGTAGTCGCCAAGTACATCCTTCAAATATTCCTAGTCGTAGGTGTATTGAGACAGGGTATCGATATACCAGAGTAGACTAGTGTATGCGCTTCTTGACCCATATGATGGGCGATGGATGATCTCATATCCATTGGTGTTTGACATCAGAGAAGGTATACGGGTGCTCAGTAGAGACTGGGTACACTGAACGGACTCGCCGAGAACTCCCAGATGGTATTATACCTCACATCAGATGGCAGTTCTCTGGTGACAGTGGTACAGAGTAGTCTGTACACCCGAGATCGTCATAGAGTCTTGTGTGATTCCCATTGTGCTTTGATTTCTATCATACCACGTCCAAGAGGGCGTGCAAAACGGTGGCTTTTGGGTACAGTCCTGAATCACATGGAGGCAATGAGCGATAGGAGGGGATTCGTCTCTCCCGGTATAGGGAGTTGATGTTGCGCTGTGTTCGATTGGCTATAACTAGAAATCCCTGGCCAGGGTTGCTGAGATTTACTGGTAAGTGTTATCAGTAGTTTCTCGAATTGTTATAGACCTCATATCGACACGACTTATCAAGCTACTGGGGTCTGACGTTTACCACCCCTAGGCGAGATATGCGACATATCAGACGAAGAGACCAGACTATACGGGAGTGTTACTGACTGGATTCACGGGAGAAAGTACAGGCTTGCTTGTTGATCTTCTGATCGCTCAATACCTGGGTGGCTGTTACGTTTAGCTGACCGCTTGCAGCTTGTGGCTGTTTGATATGATCATCACCTACTGCCGGCGCATTGACGATTCTTTAGAGTCCTACACAGAGGTTTCCTAGCTCAGGAAAAATGGAGTAGGAGCACATATATGATATGTGCAGGACCGAGAACAATACGTGTATGTAATACTGTATTAGATTCTCGCGATATGAGATATCGGCCGGGTATATGTGATATAGCCGGGTCATCGGATCAAGTGTTGATTCGATGAACTGATACTGATTATATTAGTCGGTTATTTGTGAAATAGCCGGATTATCGGATTAAGTGTTGATTCGATAGTTTAATGTATAATTATATATTTGATATATTAAATTACATTAATTAATATAAGCTCACTAAAAGATTCTTTTTCTCACTCGGGTAATACATTGATATATATGCGATATATGTTAATTGTATTATTTTATTTTGTTACAAAATATATTATATATGTGATATATAATATTGTAACATGTTATGGTATATAATATTGTAACATGTTATGGTTACTAATGCAATATGATTAGTGGAGATTAAACGTGGTTAGGATTTGATTTGGGTTAATTCTTTCTAGTTGCTTCTAGTAGTTTTGCTTTTGTTTTAAGCAAAGATATTTGTTATGATATTTTGGTTGATATTTGTTAACCCAACCCAACCCTTTAACCTTAGTTAAATCTCTACAATGGTTACTTCTTCTCACTTATACCAAGGTTGCATTTCTAACCTCACACTTGAGTTATTCATTATTCATCACATAAGGTTTTGATTTTCTTCTTCTTCTTCCTTGGTGAAAAGCTTTCTAGCTTTTTTTCTTTGTGATGAAAATGAGTGAGATTAAGAAAACAAATGAGAGCTAAATTCCTACTTCATCATCCTCATATATTCTAGCCACTTAGATTAGGGTGTTTGCTTTGCTAATACTTGATTAGCAAAGCAAAAGCTTGGGCTTGAGTTTCTTCAAGGTAGATCATCTTAGTTATCGAAGATCGGAAGCAAGCTTGCATCTTTCTCTTCGTGGAGCCTTTCTAGAGTCCGGATACTCGATGATCGCAGCGAAGGGACCTCAACACGGAGCTTTAGAAGTGAAGGACCGGACTACAAAGGTTGTAATCCCAAACTCTTAGAAGTAAAGTTGTTTACTTGCTTTGTTTCGCCTAATCTCTAGTCTAAGATCTTGGTTAGGGTTTTTCGGCACGTCTAAAATTTGAATCGGGCATGGTTGATACCTTATAGACCCATTTGAGAGTGCCTAGTAACCCTACAGTGGTATCAGAGACAAGCTAGAGCTTTAGGCGAGTCTAGACGAAGTTTAAAGTCTGATCGAACCCCGAAACCCCGACACGAACCCCTTCTCTGGAAATTTTTAAAAAATGTTGATTTTTCGTATTAAAAATACTCAGAAAATTGAGCAGGGAATTCTAAGGCTTACTGTTAAAAACGACATGCTAATTCCTTTAAAGCGCCGCGGAACCGCGGCAATACCCTGCCTTGCGTGGCGGTTCCGCGGCCGTATAGGGGAATCAGGGTTAGATTTTGCTACAGTAATATCCGTAGGTACTTTTGCATGCTTCTAGGAATTTTTATTTCTACTCAAGTGTTGAGTTTTCTGGAGATCTTTTGTATTCGTTGATTCGATCGGAAAGTTTAACTTCGTTTAAGTTTTTTCCAGGTAATTTAGAATGTGTTAAAAAGTTCGAACGGATATCAATAACTCACTTTTTCCTATGCCAGAAAATTTCCAAGTGTTGGATTTTTCCGTAGTTTAAGAACGTTCTAAGTCATGCAAGTAACGCGCTGGACCCTCTAGAAGAACACAAATCTTAACTCGATTATGTGACCGTCTGAACCGCCTCTAAACCTTAGGGTTTGTGGCAGTACGGCGTTGCCACATATGAGGCGTTGGTTTGACCCTTCTACGGCTGCACCATTAGTACTATGGCATGTGATGGATGCTTTTAAACTAATTTCAAGTGTTGAGAACTATTTGGGAAATCTTTGGTGTTTGTTTATTCGATTGGAAAGTTTAACATTGTCTATTTATCTGGAATGTGATGCAATATTTGGAATCCACAAGTAGTTATGAGATAACTAATTTGAATGTTGTAAATTTAGCAGTTTAATCTCATTTGATCGGTTGCTACGGGATTTTGATGTGATCAAAAGTCCGTCGCAATCATGTAGCGTACGCGGATACTCGCCAGGTAAACTTAATAGATAACCATGCCCCATAGCCCCGACCAAGTGACTGTAGGAGAACCCCGTCGCCAAAAGCATTCGTTCGGGTGCTCGCGGCATCGGTGTTCCGCCTTAGTGCACTTCGTCGACAGCATCCGGGGGTGCGGCCGTCTACTAAAGTTTGCGACGAGCATTCGATCAGAATGTCGGGAATCTTATTGAATTGCCCGACTAGATATTGAAAAGTGTTTTCAATAATGAGACTAAAATGTGCAGTTTATAACTGTTAGGCATGAGATGTCTAAGGAATTCATTTGGTTAGGCATGCGATGTCTAAGGAGGTTGTGGATTCCAACTGTTGTAGTTTTACACTTTCTTTTCTGCGACCGTAAGTGTAATATGTGGTGTATCTCCTATTTCGTTGCTATACATCAACGACAATTGGGATACGCATATTTACTTACGTTGATAATATGTGATATTATATGTTGCTGTGATATGTTATATTGGATCGTCGTGTTTTGAATAGCCGGGGTTTTTATGTGAGATAAGAGTTCTTTTTCATTCATGTAAAATTCATTTGTATGTAATATTCTTTTATTAGGGAACTTCCGGGCTGAGGATGATGTCACCATTGTATATTATCTACTTTTCCGCATTAGGTAGACCCAAGGCGGGGAGCACAAGTAACCGGGTTCTAGGGTCCAGTAGGAGACCATCTCGAGGAGTCGATGTTGGAGATAGTGCCCTCAAAGTGAATTATTGGATCGCAGGTACGTGATTGCAATGATTGAGGCAGGACCTATACCGATATGACAGTCTTGCTCGAGATGATAGTATGCTATCTGGTTTGTCTTTATCATCGTATACATGCTTTAGTTCGCTATTGCATGTTGATAGAACCCATAGGATTCTTGCTTGACTACAAGCAGTATGATGGCGATCATATACGTGGGAGCTGGGGTCTATAAGCACATCCTTAAAAGTGTCCCTAGTCATGGGAGTTTCGAGACAGAGCATCGATACTCCAGAGTAGACTAGTGTATACAGTCGAGACCCCAACGAGGGGCGATGGCCGGTCTCACAAGCCACTGGTGTTAGTTGGTTCACCTAAGATGTATACAGGTGCTCATTGGGTTATGTGTACACCGGACAGGACTCGCCGGGAATATGCTAGTTGGTATTATACATATCGTCATATAGCGGTTCCCTGGTGACATGTGTACAGGTTAGTTCATCGACCTGAGGTCGTCATTTGTCTTGTGTGAGTTCCCACTGTGCTTTGATTTCTACCCTACCATGGCTCAAAGGAGTCGTGCAAACAGGTCTTTTTTGGGTACAGTCCCGAGCCACATGGAGGCAAGTGAGCGGATCGGCAGGGGATTCGTCTCTCCCGGTATTAGGGGTGAGATCGCGCTGTGTCTAGGAGAGCCATTACACAAAGCTCTCGGCCGAGGCAGGAGCTTTACTGGTAGGTACTCCAGTAGTATCTCAGGGTGTTCTGGGCCACTCTCTGACACGACTTATACCGCTATTGGGGGTCTAACGTTACTAGCCCCCTAGGCAGATATGCGATACTCATAGACGAACGGACCGGACTGTATGTATATTGTCATTGTTAGGCTCAGTAGGGTTTATGGATGAGTTCGCTCATCAGCTTCCCTTCCAATCATTACATAGGCAACCGTTACGTACAGCTTGTACCTCTGACGTGCTAGAGGTTATTGTTCCCCTCCGAAAGACGGCGCGACTGGACGTCTTGCCTGAGATTCGGGGCAGATGCTAATTGGTGCTATCCGTCTACCTCTCCGAAGATGCCAAGTTGATTTATGGCACCATGTATCGAAAGTTTAAACGGATGCGCCCGATGTAGCAAACTTCGTCAGATTCCCCCTCGCTTGAGGGTTTTTTGATAGTGGGGACGCTCTTTCCTGCAGGCGCAAGCCCCTGCAGTTAATTATGCTACCGCATTGCGGTAACAACTTTCTCCTTCTTCAGATAATCACTTCGTGTCGTGTGTGTTTATTTTGTGTTTGGTTGCCCTGGATTGTATACAGAGACTGAGTTATGTCGTCGCCCGTAGGGCGTGAACTAGTCCAAATCCGTATTATCTGAGATTTGGGTTTAGGGGTTTAGGTTTAAGGATACATTAGTCTCATTTGAGACTAAGATCGACTTAATCGTTTGTTAAGGATACGTTAGTCTAGTTTTAGACTAAGATCAACTTAACGGGATCGTTTATCCAATAAGAGAGCAATTAAGGGGGACCTTATTGTTTAGTTTAGTGACATTGCGGTCAATGGGTAGTTTAAGGACATTGTGGTCCAATGTTAGTTTTAAGACATTGCGGTCAAGGTTAAGGACATCATAGTTCGAGGATTTAAGGACTCCACAGTCCGACGTTAGTTTTAAGACATCACGGTCAAGGTTAAGGACATCATAGTCCGTTGTTAGTTTTAAGACATCTCGGTCAAGATTAAGGACATCATAGTCCATGAGTTTAAGGACCCCACAGTCCATATCAATGTGCAGTCGTCGGGACCCGTCACCTCTTTTAAGACGTTGAGGAATTACGACGCCAAGTATCAAAAGAGTGAAGAGATGTACCCATGAACCAAGGTAGATTAAACAGTGTTTGGCCTAGTTTAGAACCAAGACCAATTAATTATGTTCTGAGCACATTAGCCTAGTTAAGCTGGAATTGAGGACTTATGGCCATCTTGGGCTAAGTCCAATCCTGTTTAGGATATTGGCTTTCTGTTGGCTCATTAAAGAAGAGGCTTTGCCTTTAGAAACTTAGCCAATTGGGCTAAAGCTAGTATTGAACACTAGAGACCAACAGCGTGTTAGTTATATGTATGCCCTAGAGGCCATTACTGTACATACGATGTATATTGCAGTGGATGCTAGGACATATATAGGGAGGACTTTTTTGCTCGACATGATAGTATGCTATCTGGTTGTACTTTATCTTAACATGTACTCTGATTGTCTCTATATTACATGTTGATAAAGCCCTTAGGATCTGTACTCGACTACTGGGACTATGATGAGATCATACTAGTGGGGCCACGGTAGTCGACGAGTACATCCTATAAACTGTTCCTAGTCGAGGGTGTATCGAGACAGGGCATCGATGCACCAGAGTAGACTAGCGTATACGCATCTTGACCCATATGATGGGCGATGGATGATCCCATATCCATCGGTGTTTGACATCAAGGATAGTGTACGGGTGCTCAGTGGAGACTGGGTACACTGGACGGACTCGCCGAGAACTCCCAGATGGTATTATACCATACGTCAGATGGCAGTTCTCCGGTGACACTGGTACAGAGTAGTCTGTTGACCCGAGATCGTCATAGAGTCTTGTGTGATTCCCACAGTGCTTTGATTTCCATTATACCACGTCCAAGAGGGCGTGCAAAAAGGTGGCTTTTGGGTACAGTCCCGAATCACATGGAGGCAATGAGCGATAGGAGGGGATCCGTCTCTCCCGGTATAGGGAGTTGATGTTGTGCTGTGTTCGATTGGCTATAACCGGAAATCCCTGGCCAGGGTTGCTGAGATTTACTGGTAAGTGTTATCAGTAGTTTCTCGAACTGTTATAGACCTCATATCGACATGACTTATCGAGCTACTGGGGTCTGACGTTTACCACCCCTAGGCGAGATATGCGACATATCAGAGGACGAGACCGGACTGTACGGGAGTGTTACTGTTTGGATTCACAGGAGAATGTACAGGCTTGCTTGTTGATTTTCTGAGCGCTCAATACCTGGGTGGCTGTTACGTTTAGCTGACCGCTTGCAGCTTGTGGGTGTTTGATATGATCATCACCTACTGCCGGCGTATTGACGATTCTTTAGAGTCCTACACAGAGGTTTCTTGACTCAGGCAAAACGGAGTAGGAGCACATATGTGATATGTGCGGGACCGAGGATAATGCGATATGTGATACCGTATTATATTCTCGCGGTCTTTGATATCAGCAGGGTCATCGGATCAAGTGTTGATTCGATGAATCGGTACGGATAAATATTAGTCGGTTATATGGGATATAGCCGGATTGTCGGATCAAGTGTTGATCCGATAATTTAATGTATAATAATATATATGATATATTAAATTACATTAACTAATATTTGCTCACTAAAAGATTCTTTTTCTCACTCGGGTAATACATTGATATATATGCGATATATGTTAAATGTATTATTTTATTTGGTTACAATAAATGTTATATATGTGATATATAATATTGTAACATGATATGATAACTAATGCAATATGTTTAGTAAAGATTAATCATGATTAGGGTTTGATTTGGGTTAATGACTTCTAGTAGATTCTAGAAGGTTTTCTTTTTGTTTTGGAAAAGATATTTTCAAGTGACTCATTCTTAACTCAACCCAAACCTTAACCCTTGGTTAATTCTCTAAAATGGTTAAGTCAACCATGGTTGCATTATTTGTCATATTAATCCTTTCATTATTCATCACAAAAGGAAAGGGATCACTATTCTTCTTCTTCCTTCATTCTTTCATGAAAAAGCTTTCTAGACTTTTTCCTTGTGATGAAAATATGTGAGAAAAAGATAAATAAAGAGAGCAAAAAATCCTACTTCATCATCCTCATCTTCCCTTGCCATTTAGATGAGGGTGTTCACATCATTTCATGAGTGTTAGCTTGTGTTAACGAAACTTCAAGGTAGATCATCTTAGTATCGAAGATCGGAAGCAAAGGTTGCATCTTTCTCTTCGTGGAACCTCTCGAGAGTCCGGATCCCGATGATCGCAGCGAAGGGACCACAACACGGAGCATATGAAGTGAAGGACCGGATCTACAAAGGTTGTAATCCCTCTCACTTAGTGTTAAAGTGTTAACATGCTTGTTTTCGCCTAATCTCTAGTTTAAAGATCTGTATTCGGGTTGTTCGGCACGGCTAAATTTTTAATCGGGCATGGTTGATGCCTCGTAGGCCTTTGTGCGCATGCCTAGCAACTCTACAGTGGTATCAGAGCCAAGCTAGAGCTTTAGGCGAAGTCTAGACGAAGTTTAAAGTCCGATCGAACGCCGAAACCCCGACACGGAACCCTCTCTGTCCATTTTTCAAAAATGTGGTTTTTTCTGAATTAAAAATTCTCAGAAAATTAAGCAGGAAAAACTAAGAATTACTGTGAAGTACGGTCCCCTAAGTTGACTATTTGACCGCGGAACCGCGGCGAAACCACGGGTTTTGCGGCGGTTCCGCGGCCAAAATTTGGACTTAGTCCCTGAAATTTCATGTAATTATGTTTAGGCCCTTTCTTGTTAATTTTTTCTGGGAATATTTTAATTCCACTCAAGTGTTGTGTTTTCAAGGGTTGTATTAGGGAATCGTTGATTCGATCGGATAATTTACCTTTGTTTAGTTTGTCCGGATAATTTTAGAAACTGTTAAAAAGTTCGAACGGATATCAATAACTCACTTTTTCCCCTGTCGGAAAATTTGTCAAAAGTTGGATTTTTCCTCGTGTTTAAGAACGTTCTAAGTCGTGCAAGTAACGCGGTGGACCCTCTAGAAGACAACAAACCTTAACTCGATTATGTGACCGTCTTGAACTGCCTTTTGAACCTTAGGGTTTGGGGCAGTACGGCGTGCCACATGTGAGGCGTTGGCTTGACCCTTCTATGGCTGGACCATTGGTATTGTGGTATGTGATGGATGTTTTTAAACTGATTTCAAGTGTTGAGATATATTGGGGAAATCTTGGGTGTTTGATGATTCGATCGGAAAGTTTAACTTTGTCTATTTATCTGGAATGTGAAACAATATTTAGAATCCACAGGTAGTTATGAGATAACTAATTTGAATATTATAAACATAGCAGTTTAGTCTCAGATGATCGGTTGCCACGGAATTTTGATGTGATCAAAAGTCCGTCGCAATCACGTAGCGTACGCGGATACTCGCCGGGTAAACTTAATAGACAGCTACGCCCCAAAGCCCCGACCAAGTGACTGTAGGAGAACCCCGTCACCGAAAGCATCCTTTCGGGTGCTCGCGGCAGCGGTGTTCCGCCTTAGTGCACTTCGTCGACGGCATCTGGGGGTGCGGCCGTCTACTAAAGTTTGCGACGAGCATTCGATCAGGACGTTGGGAATCTAGTTGAATTCCCCGACTTGACATTGAAAAGAGTTTTCGATAAAGAGACTAAAATGCGGGGTTTATAATTGTTAGGCATGTGATGTCTAAGGAATTCATTTGGTTAGGCATGCGATGTCTAAAGAGGTTGCGGATTCCAACTGTTGTAGTTTTACACTTTCTTTTCTGTGACCGTAAGTGTAGTATGTGGTGTATCGCCGGCTTCGTTGCTATACATCAACGACAATCGGGATACGCATACTTGCTTACGTTGATGATATGAGATATTATGTGTTGCTGTGATATGTTGTATTGGATCGTCACTTTTGAATAGCCGGGGGTTTTATGTGAGATGAGGGTTTTTCCTTTTTCATTCATGTAAAATTCATTTGTATGTAATATTCTTTTATTGGGGCACTTCCAGGTAGCGGAAGATGTCATCGTTGTATATTATTTACTTTTCCGCATTAGGTAGACCAAAGGCGGGGAGCACAAGTAACCGGGTTCTAGGGTCCAGTGGGAGACCATCTCGAGGAGTCGAGACCGGGTCTCCTAACCCTAGAATTGGCAGTGTTGCTTGCCGCTCTCGTAGGGGTCTAGGGATGTGGGTTTGGCTATTCATCGCGACCGTGGAATCCGTGTTTTATAGAGGCTCGTATTGAAAACACGGACGTCCTAGTATATCCAATATTTCATATATGTTCTTCTGCTGCAATGTTCTGTGATGAGATCATATTACTGCCTGTGACGAATGTTTATATTATATATATGAGATATATGTTATATTGCAGATTTCGTTTCAAATGTGATGCTTGCGAAGCATAATAAAATGGGACTTCATTAATGAGATTAATGAAATAAAAAAAACCTAAGATGTTGTAGAAACTTGTTTAAAAACTGGTAGCTCTAGTTCTTGCTATGCATAGCGGTGTTCCTTGTAGAACATCCAGCACCTTATTCGATAAGGAAAGGACAGAGATCCCTTCACCGGGAGTGACTCCTTTAGCAATAACTGGCAGATGCTACAAACTCGGTCTGTCTTTTGATTGCTTCTATAGTTCTTGCTTTGCACAGCGGTATATATGATATATCCTGCACCTTATTCGATGAGGAAAGGGCCGACGATCCCTTCACCGGGAGTGACCCCTTTAGCAAAACTAGAAAAGCCTAAAAAACACTCCATTTAAAAAAATTATTCGATTCTACAACGACATCAAGTTCATTACGCAAAGGGTTTTCTGAAAAAACCCGTCGTAGCCCTCCGTCATTTCAGATAAGTACTTCATAGTATTCGTGCTGCGTTTGTTGACCTTGTCAAGGCGTAGTGTGCGGTAGCTATTTATGCTTATCTGCATAAGCATATGATGCGATTGGATTAGGGTAGTCGTGCGACTTTGTTGACCTTGTCAAGGGTCGTGCGGGTGGGTTTAATTCAATCGGGAAATGACGGGTTGAACTTGACTTGCGGTCTATGGTTTGTTGACCTTGTCAAGGTCATAGATCGCTTGGGGCAAAATATTATTGGGAATTTCAAGTGTTGAAATCTGCAATGAGATTGCATACCTTCTATGAGATAGTTGGATCCCGATACCCGCTGTGAGTAAGAGTTACTCCTGGGAAAGTTTTACACATTACAATTAGCCGATCAAGTAGGTGTCTAGAAAGGTGTTAACGGGGTTTCGCCCCTGGGAAAACGAGGTTTACTTTAATTAGGTTCGTACGAAAGCACGGGGGACCTCCCTCAAAGTACCGACACTGGCCTGGCTGAAAGATTGGCGAACTTGTAGCGTGTAATTAATACCGGCTAGTCTTTCCTTTTAGGGTTTGAAGGAAGATTTGATTAAAACAGTGGGAGACATCCTGATTAGATAATTAGATAACCAATCTAATCTTGCAAGAGCATACGCTGAGTGTTTTCTTCTCTCTCTCTCCAGGTAGCGACCGTATCACGCCTTAATCAAGATAATAATACGGATATATTGACTGAACCCGCTTGTTATACTGAGCTGGGGAACGTTGGTCCCGCTCCAACTTATAATTGTTATAAGACAGAGCAGGAAATTGGGGAATACCAGATTTCCCGTGCCGCCCAAACGAAGAAAGTGCATGTTGATGCATCATCTTCGGGTGTGTTCATTACACAGAATTGTTTCTCAGTATCCTTTACGTCTTGGGTATGTGATACCGGATCAGGATCCCGCATATGTAATCTGTTACATGGGTTACAGATAGGTAGAGAACTGAGAACGGGTGATAAGTTTCATGAGGCAGAAAACGGTGCAAGTGTTGCAGCCAAGTCTGTTGGTCACTGTCACCCTGTATTACCGGAATACATTGATTCTGAACAAATGTTATTAGATACCGAACCTGATATACAAAATCATATCAGTCTCTTTATTAGTAAAGAAAGGATATAATTTTGTATTGTTGGATAATGTTTTGAACATTTCTTATATCAAGAGTTGATCGGTTCAGGCACGTTATCTAAAAGTATTGACGTTCTAAATCAAACTACAGTTCTTAGTATAAGGAACATACACAAGAGGAAGAGTTCAGAATTGAATGAATCCTTCTTGAGGTATTGTAGACTAGGTCATATCAATGCGACCCGACTGGCTGAAGTTACATATAGATGCATATTTAAATTAGTTTGAATTTACATCTTATGAAACTTGTCGGTCATGTCACAAAGATAAGATGACCACAGCTCTGTTTATTGGAAACAGAGAAAGAGTTAGTGAACTCTTGGGATTGATACATGCTGGTGTATGAAGGTCCCCTGTCTACACATGCCAAGACCGGTTCTTTTTACTTCATTACGTTCTCTGATAATCTCTCAAGATTCAGACATGTGTTCCTGTTGAAACATAAGTCCGAAGCTTTTGAGATATTCACAGAATATAAGTTAGAAGTAGAGAACCAAAATACAGGTATAAGTATTATGTCCTTTGATGAAATCAAGGAGGAGAATACTTGAGCACGGATTTCCTGGACTATTCTAAAGGAGAATGAGATTCTCTCTCAGCATTACTCCTCTGTATACACCACAGCACGTCGGTGTATCGGGGCAGAGCAATAGAACCCTATGTGATATGGTGTGCTCTATGATGAGTACTACTGAGTTTCCTATTTCCTTTAAGGAGTTATGCACTTGAGAAGTTGCATAACTATTGAATAGGGTTCGAATCTAAT
Organism: Agapanthus africanus; assembly: GCA_030015575.1. NCBI lineage: Eukaryota > Viridiplantae > Streptophyta > Magnoliopsida > Asparagales > Amaryllidaceae > Agapanthus > Agapanthus africanus. The sequence continues at coordinate 354,548,729 of CM057341.1, read as the reverse complement.
CAGTTGCCTACCACTTCATATGTGATATGGAAAAGGAAGAGCCCATATCTTAAGCTTGTTAAGATTTGGGGTTGTCCGGCCTATGTTTAAAAGAAAAATCCGGACAAGCTCGAGACAAGGTCTGTTATGTACAACTGGAAAGGTTCCAGCTATACAAAATACAGCTGATGATTTGGTAGAACCAAAGGATTCAATAGTTTCCAACGAACCTCAGCCTCTCCGCCGATCTAGTAGGGTTCCTCACCCACCTGAGAGATACTTCGGTTTCTCTATGACAGTGGGAGCGAGGATTGAATCATGAGATGATGACCCAACTAGTTTCGAGCTGGCCATCAGGAGTGGGACTCTGTAAGAATGGCTGGATGCTTATCGATCTGAGATGGAATCCTTATACACCAACAAAGTATGGACTTTGGTTGCTTCATCTAAAGGGTTAAATCCCCATCAGGAGCGAGTATATCTTGAGAAGATTACTTGGTGTATACGGAAAAGTTGAGACTTTCAAAACTATACTCAAGTCCATCCAGATCCTACTTGCTACGGCTACATACCATGACTACGATATCTGGTGGTTGGGTGTCATGACTGCTTTTCTAAATGATGTTTTAGAAAAGAGCGTCTATAAGTACACAGCCAGAGGGCTTCGTAGACAGTGGGAGCAGCGGAAACGTGTGCAAGATGTTTTATGTGATAAAACAGGCATCGCGGAGTTGGAACATCTGTTTTGATGTGGTAGTCAAAGAGTTTGACTTCATCAAAATGGTAGATGAACCTTGTATATACAAAAAGGTAGTAGAGAGTATGGTGGTGATCCTCGTAGAGTACGTGGATGACATACTCTTGATAGGGAAGGAGTTTCCTATGCTACGCTCGGTCAATCTCCGCTTATCACAAGGATTCTCCATATAGGATAAAAGTGATACCTACTAAATCCTAGGTTTTAGATCTATGAGATAGATCTAATTGGATGTTAGGACACTCACTAGTTGTAGTGAGATGGTATCAATCGATCCTGGGGAGAATCACTGGAAAGGTTCCAGGCTGAGAAGGACGACTGAATGTCAGTCGCAGGCATTGTCTATACCCTCCATGGAGGGATGGTATGTTGGAAGAGTTCCAAGCTAGATACCGTAACATACTAGACGATTAAAGGCAAGATACATCGTTACCAAGGATGCTACCAAAGAGGCAGTCTGGATATATATAAGTTCATAAGATGAACTTCGTCCCTACCATTGTGTGACAATAGAGTTGTGGCTTCAGCCAAGGAACTACCGTCCCATCAGAAATCCAGATATAATTCTTAGGCAGTATCACCTGATCATGGAGATGGTTGATCTCCAGGGAGATCGAGGTTAGGAGAGTAGATACAGAGGACAACAGCGCGAATCCACTCACAAAGGCCTTTTTCCCAGTAGAGACTTTTATGGGATGGTTGAGAATGAGATACTTCAACCGCAGCTAATTGTTGGGTATGCGATACCATAACAGATGTCCCTAGTGCAAGTGGGAGATTGTTAGTTATATATATGCCCTAGAGGCCATTACTGTACATACGATGTATATTGCAGTGGATGCTAGGACATATATAGGGAGGACTTTCTTGCTCGACATGATAGTATGCTATCTGGTTGTACTTTATCTTAACATGTACTCTGATTGTCTCTATATTACATGTTGATAAAGCCCTTAGGATCTGTACTCGACTACTGGGACTATGATGAGATCATACTAGTGGGGCCACGGTAGTCGACGAGTACATCCTATAAACTGTTCCTAGTCGAGGGTGTATCGAGACAGGGCATCGATGCACCAGAGTAGACTAGCGTATACGCATCTTGACCCATATCATGGGCGATGGATGATCCCATATCCATCGGTGTTTGACATCAAGGATGGTGTACGGCTGCTCAGTGGAGACTGGGTACACTGGACGGACTCGCCGAGAACTCCCAGATGGTATTATACCATACGTCAGATGGCAGTTCTCCGGTGACACTGGTACAGAGTAGTCTGTTGACCCGAGATCGTCATAGAGTCTTGTGTGATTCCCACTGTGCTTTGATTTCCATCATACCACGTCCAAGAGGGCGTGCAAAAAGGTGGCTTTTGGGTACAGTCCCGAATCACATGGAGGCAATGAGCGATTGGATGGGATCCGTCTCTCCCGGTATAGGGAGTTGATGTTGTGCTGTGTTCGATTGGCTATAACCGGAAATCCCTGGCCAGGGTTGCTGAGATTTACTGGTAAGTGTTATCAGTAGTTTCTCGAACTGTTATAGACCTCATATCGACACGACTTATCGAGCTACTGGGGTCTGACGTTTACCACCCCTAGGCGAGATATGCGACATATCAGACGACGAGACCGGACTGTACGGGAGTGTTACTGTTTGGATTCACAGGAGAATGTACAGGCTTGCTTGTTGATCTTCTGAGCGCTCAATACCTGGGTGGCTGTTACGTTTAGCTGACCGCTTGCAGCTTGTGGGTGTTTGATATGATCATCACCTACTGCCGGCGTATTGACGATTCTTTAGAGTCCTACACAGAGGTTTCTTGACTCAGGCAAAACGGAGTAGGAGCACATATGTGATATGTGCGGGACTGAGGATAATACGATATGTGATACCGTATTATATTCTCACGGTATTTGATATCAGCCGGGTCATCGGATCAAGTGTTGATTCGATGAATCGGTACGGATAAATATTAGTCGGTTATATGCGATATAGCCGGATTGTCGGATCAAGTGTTGATCCGATAATTTAATGTATAATAATATATATGATATATTAAATTACATTAACTAATATTTGCTCACTAAAAGATTCTTTTTCTCACTCGGGTAATACATTGATATATATGCGATATATGTTAAATGTATTATTTTATTTGGTTACAATAAATGTTATATATGTGATATATAATATTGTAACATGATATGATAACTATTGCAACATGTTTAGTAAAGATTAATCAAGATTAGGGTTTGATTTGGGTTAATGACTTCTAGTAGATTCTAGAAGGTTTTCTTTTTGTTTTGGAAAAGATATTTTCAAGTGACTCATTCTTAACTCAACCCAAACCTTAACCCTTGGTTAATTCTCTACAATGGTTAAGTCAACCATGGTTGCATTATTTGTCATATTAATCCTTTCATTATTCATCACAAAAGGAAAGGGATCACTATTCTTCTTCTTCCTTCATTCTTTCACGAAAAAGCTTTCTAGACTTTTTCCTTGTGATGAAAATATGTGAGAAAAAGATAAATAAAGAGAGCAAAAATCCTACTTCATCATCCTCATCTTCCCTTGCCATTTAGATGAGGGTGTTCACATCATTTCATGAGTGTTAGCTTGTGTTAACGAAACTTCAAGGTAGATCATCTTAGTATCGAAGATCGGAAGCAAAGGTTGCATCTTTCTCTTCGTGGAACCTCTCGAGAGTCCGGATCCCGATGATCGCAGCGAAGGGACCACCACACGGAGCATATGATGTGAAGGACCGGATCTACAAAGGTTGTAATCCCTCTCACTTAGTGTTAAAGTGTTAACATGCTTGTTTTCGCCTAATCTCTAGTTTAAAGATCCGTATTCGGGTTGTTCGGCACGGCTAAATTTTTAATCGGGCATGGTTGATGCCTCGTAGACCCTTGTGCGCGTGCCTAGCAACCCTACACAGTGTTAAACACTGGGAATGAGATTGAAAAACTGGTGTTAAACGCCAAAAGAGAATCAGTGTTACATACTAGCAACAAGGCTTTCAAAATAGTGTTAAACACTAAAGCAAATCAGTGTTAAACACTGGCAAGAGAGATTTCAAATTAGTGTTTAAACACTAAAGCAAATCAGTGTTAAACACTGGAAATAGAGATTCCAAATTAGTGTTAAACACTGGTAACAGAAATTTTAATTTAGTGTTAAACACTGCTAACAGAGATTTAATTTAGTGTTAAACACTAAGAAATTCAGTGTTAAACACTGCAAATAGAGTTTTTCAATTAATGTTAAACACTAAAGCAAATCGGTGTTAAACACTAGATACAAAGGTTTCAATTTAGTGTTAAACACTAAGGCAAGAGGGGTCACGTGGTAGCACGTGAGAGCACCCTCCTTCTCTTTATTTATTCTGCCGAGAGTATTGAATACTTTGGAGCATCACGTGCTGTCACGTGATGGGCATTTAAGTGTTTGTCTGTGAGAGCTTCTGCCAAGGGGTCACGTGGGGCACGTGAGGCGTTGCCTCAAAGCCCTTTCTCTGTGGATCTTTTCAGGGGTCACGTGGTAGCACATTACCCTATTTCTTTGCATGTTTGTTTATCTTTTTAAGAATTAAATTCTTCATAGGTTTAAACCCTAATAATAACATTCTAGGAATTAAATTCCCACCTTCTTTTAAAGAATTATTCTTAGAGAGGGTTAAACCCTAATTTCTTTTCTGCAGGAGTTAAATTCCCATTAAGTTCTGGCATAAGAATTAAATTCCTGTGAGTTTGAGGGAATTAAGTTCTCAATTAGGGTTAAACCCTAGTTCTGTCCATTTTTGAGGGAATTAAATTCCTATTAATATAGGGTTAAACCCTAATTTTATCTCAAAATAATTAAATTCCTATAATTTTGTGAGAATTAAATTCTCACAACTTAATTCTTCCTCTGAGTTTTGGATCTGCATGGCAGGATCTCAACCCAATGAGAATTAAATTCTCAATTCATAGGGAGATATGCACTTTGCTGATCCTCCACCAGAGAAAGAACTAAGTTCTTTTCTTTATATAAGAGTTAAACTCTTTTGAGAATTAAATTCTCTTTTTAAGCCTCTCCTTTCTTACCTAGGGTTTTCTTTTGCAGAGGATCAATTTCTTTCAAAATCTCAAGGCTCTCTCTCTCTCTCTCTGTGTATGTCTCTGTATCTCTTCTTTAAACTCTCTCCTTTGGCTCCTATTTATAGGAGAAGGAAGAGAATCAATCAGTTTTAGTGAATCTTTCATTGAAAGATTTGATTTGTTTATTGAGAGATTTGATTTATGTTTATCATTAACCTGGCCATTAGATTATTAGGTGATTTTTATTCACCATTGGATTTTAAATCCAACGATATCTCTTTGTTATTTCGGTTAGATTTAAGGGGAAATCTTTCCAAGTCTGATATTTTTCTATAAGTTGGTGATATTTAACCACCTTTAGATTTTTAATCCAACGGTTCCAAATAATTTTTTTCCACTTTGGAAAGACTTAAGAGATCTTTTCTCAGAATTTAATTCTGTCGTAAAAATAAGGCTCTTGAAGCTGGTCACGTGTGGCCACGTGACCGTTAGTCATGTGTACGCACGTGACCTGTGGTCACGTGTAGGCATGTGACCCCCCTGGAATGGGCTTCTCTTCCTTCTGCGCTTTGTTCTTTGCCGCTGCTTAGTCATCACGTGTCAACACGTGACCGCTGGTCACGTGCTAGCACGTGAAGCCTCTTCCGTGGGTTTTCCTGATTTTAAATCAGGAAACAGTTATACCCAGTGCCAGTGTGTTGATGAGTCATTAGAGTCTCCCACAGACACTTTCCCAAGTTCGGGCGAAACGTTGTAGAGGCCGTATGGTTTTATGGCAAGGTTCGGAAAATGCACGTGCGTTTTCGCACGTGTCATATTTCGCCGAAATAGGATTCGTTTTGGCTAGAGCGCCCAAATCCACTGGCAGATAATACTGGTCGGCTTTGGTTTAAGCCGGATCCTAGTATTATGCTGTGTAGATATAATATCTTTGTCTCAGTTGTATTTGTATTCGGTCGTAATACAATTGCGGGTATGTTTATACTGATACGGGGTTATCCTGAAATTCATTTCAGGATCACTTTTGGAAGTTGCCAGTTTCCAGTTTTCTATCAGTCGTATTTAACATTCGGTTAAATACGGATTTATCTTTTCTTGAGATGAGTGTGGAAGCTTCTAAATGGTGACTAGGATGGTGACTGGGCTAGTGAGTCGTTAGTGTTTTAAATGTTCATTTAATGTTTTGGATGACAAGGTTAGTGATTCATTGTTTCATTAAATGTGTTCATACTAGGTGTTTAGATGACTCATTTCTTCATTAATGTTATTGTTAGGTCCACGTTACCTCTCCCGGTACTTTCGGGGTTGCGGAAACGGTAAATCAAAATTTTTCTAAACATTGTAACATGGACCGTAAAAGCCGGATCTTTGCTAAACTAAACTAGCAAACTTGCTAAAGAGAGTTAGCTACTATGGAAGATGGTTATACCTAAACTTGAACTCCTTCTTCTTCAAACCTTGTAGAGGTTGATGGTTCTCTTTTCGTCGCCTTCTCCCGTCGAAGATGGATCCACCTCGAAGGTTCGACTTTGCGCTCTTCCTCGATCTTTGAGTGAACTAGGGTTTCCGGCTTGCTAAACCTTCATCCTAGAATGAGTAGAGAGTGATTAGGGTTTGCTTTTCCTTTTAAAGAGAATGATTCTCAACACATGAGAAGGTTTCTCTTTGCTAGAGGAAGAAGAAGATGAAATGAGGAGAGAGAGAGGTTATGATAGAATGAGCAATCTTTTTTCTTTCTTGCAACCATAATGCAAAAGAAAAGTATTATCTAAATGATAATAATTGAAATAAGAATAGTTGATGGTAAATATGGAATGACCATTATCATACTTCTTTAAATGAAGTGTAAGCATGAATCAAGGAAGACTTTCAAGGCATGATGGTGGTCAATGGTCAACAAGTCAACCAAGGTCAACAAGTCAACAAAAAAATCAACCATAACATAATTCTTATTTAATTACTATTATTAATAGATAATATATAAATCCATTAGGGTTTGGAAAATGAAGACTGTCAACTGTGCATACGCACCCGATCCGAAACCCTAATGAAAAACCTCATTCTCCGCCTCAAGCAACTGTGCATACACACCTGCATTCTCGTTCCGAGGAACAAGAATACCAAGATATAAAAGCAACCCCCAAAACATATACCAGTATCTGGCTCAAACCAGAGCCTGCCAGTATAATCCGTCCGGACTCCAAACGTGCACAAGTGCGCGGATGAGAACGAACCCTGTCGCAAAACCATGCGACCTCTACTCTGTTTTGCCCAGAGGCGAATACCCTCTGTGTGGGACTCTAAAGACTCGACACTACGCTGGCAGTGGGTTTAACCACAGACCGCAAGCGGCACTAGCTGTGCGTAACGGTCCCCAGGTAGATGCCGACAAGAAGGCTGACGAGGTGAAACCCCATCTGAACTCCTACTGAGTCTGAATGTGACATTCTCCATACAGTCCGGTCTGTTCGTCTGATGCATCGCATGGCGGGCCTAGGGGGGCGGTAAACGTCAGTCCCCTAATAGCGGTATAAGTCGTGTCGGAGTGAAGCCCAATACACCCTGAGATAACACTGGAACCTACCAGTACATCTCGCTTGCCCTGGCCAGGGACTACTTGTGTAATGGCTCTCCTAGACACAGCGCGATGTCAACCCCCAATACCGGGAGAGACGAATCCTGTCTAACCGTCACTGCCTCCAAGTGCTTCGGGACTGCTCCCAACTACTACCTGTTTGCACGACTCAGTAGAGCCGTGGTAGAGTAGTAATCAAAGAACAGTGGGAACACACTCGAGGCGAAGTGACAGTGTCAAGTCAGCGGACTAAGCTGTACTCATGTCACCTGGGAACTGATAACTGACGATAGGTATAATACCAACCATCAGTTCCCGACGAGTCCTGTCCAGTGTACTCGTAACCCAACGAGCACCCGCATACTATCTCAAGTACGACGTACTGACGGCTGTGGGACAGACCGTCTCCCGTGCTGGGATGAGAAGCGCATACGCTAGTCTACTCCGGAGCATCGATGCCCTATCTCGATACTCCCACGACCAGGGACGTGTATAAGGATGTGCTTGTAGATTACCCAGCCCCCACGAGTGTGATCGCCATCACAACGCCGGTAATCAAGCAAAGATCCTAAGGGCTCTACTAATGCGTATAGGTGATATAAATAAACACACATGTACACATTAAAGCAGAGACAAACCAAGTAGCATACTACTATATTGAGCAAGATTGTCTGTACAACTGTGAATATTCCAAGCTTCCATCAAGTAATATACATACTAGTATGATACAGTAATGGCCTCTAGGGCATATACACCAACAGTTATGGTCACTCTCCCCCCTTCCTACACTCACCTCTCCCCTCTATATAAGTGGCCGGCCCCCCTCATTGCAAGAGATAGATGGTTGTTAGAAAAAAGATATAGTTATTTGGTTCATGGAAATTAAGAAAACTCATTTCATATTTCCATCCGATCCAAAGGGCAACTTGATTAACCGTTCGTCCATAGCTTTGGACGTAACGAGTCAAAATGTTCTACTCATTCTCTACATCAAGTAATATACATACTAGTATGATACAGTAATGGCCTCTAGGGCATATACACCAACAATCTCCCACTTGCACTAAGGCCATGAACTGGCGTATCGAAGACCTATCATCTCGATCAGCCGCTCGAACTGAGTCTGGGGTAAAGCCTTTGTGAATGGGTCCGCAGTGTTGTCCTTTGTATCCACTCTCCGCACCTCGATCTCCTGTCGATCAATGATCTCCCTGATCAGGTGATACCGCCTTAAGATGTGCCTGGATTTCTGATGGGACCTTGGTTCCTTCGCTAAAGCTATAGCCCCATTGTTATCGCAATACAAAGGTATTGGGTCAACAATGGACGGAACCACCTGAAGTTCACTAATGAACTTCTTAATCCAGACCGCCTCTTTTGCGGCATCGCTTGCAGCAATGTATTCAGCCTCCATCGTCGAGTCTGCGACGGTATCCTGCTTGGAACTCCTCCAACATACCGCCCCTCCGTTGAGGGTAAACACAAAACCCGAGACAGACTTGCTGTCATCTTTGTCACTCTGGAAGCTTGAATCGGTAAAGGACTCGACCCTGAGGTCTCCATTACCGTAAACCAGGAACATCTCCTTAGTCCTTCTCAGGTACTTGAGAATGTTCTTCACTGCTATCCAGTGGTCCTCCCCTGGGTCTGACTGATACCGGCTTACCGTGCTCAACGCGTAAGCTACATCTGGTCTTGTACATAGCATCGCATACATTATAGATCCTACCGCCGAAGCGTAGGGTATAGTGCTCATGCGAACCCTCTCCTCGTCAGTCTTAGGAGACATCTTCTTGGAGAGGGTAATTCCGTGCAATGCGGGTATGTTACCGCGCTTGGAACCCTCCATACTAAATCTCTTTAGTACGGTCTCTATGTACCTGGACTGTGAAAGTCCCAATAGTTTCTTGGATCTATCTCTATAGATCTTGATCCCCAGAATGTACGAGGCATCACCCAGGTCCTTCATGGAGAACCTTTGTGACAAAAACAGCTTGACCGATTGTAGCATAGGAACATCATTTCCTATCAAAAGAATGTCGTCCACGTCCAAGACTAGGAACACGACAGTTCGTCCTACAATCTTCTTATACACACAGGGTTCATCTTCGTTCTTGATGAAATCAAATTCCTTGATTGCCTCATCAAAACAGATGTTCCAGCTCCGCGATGCCTGCTTTAATCCATAAATGGATTTAAGCAACTTGCACACCTTTCCGCTGCTCCCACTGTCTACGAAACCTTCTGGTTGATCCATGTAAACGCACTCTTCCAAACAACCGTTTAGGAAAGCCGTTTTAACATCCATCTGCCAGATTTCATAGTCATGGAACGCAGCAATGGCAAGTAGGATCCGAATGGATTTGAGCATAGCCACCGGAGAAAAAGTTTCATCATAGTCCAAACCAGGTCTTTGACGAAAACCTTTTGCAACGAGTCTAGCTTTATAGGTTTCCACCTGCCCATCTACACCAAGTTTCCTTTTGTAGATCCATTTGCATCCAACGGGTTTTACCCCAGGTGGAGCAATATCCATGGTCCACACTTTATTGGCGTACATGGACTCCATTTCAGAATGCATTGCTTCCTGCCACTTATCAGAGTCCCTACTGATAATGGCCTGCCTGAAACTGGTAGGGTCATCTTCTTCCAAGATGCAATCCTCTCGATCCCCGTCAATGAGAAAACCGTAGTATCTCTCGGGCGGATGAGAAACCCTACCAGATCTGCGGAGTGGCTGAGGTTCGTCTGGGGTTATTGAATCCTGAGGTTCTGTCAAACTTTCAGTTTCAGTTTGTGGTCGCTGAATTTCTTCCAATTCTACCGTGCTCCCACTAATTTCTTTTGCAAGAAACTCCGTTTCCAAGAAAACGGCATGCTGAGCAACAAACACCTTCTGTTCCTCGGTGTGGTAGAATAGATATCCATAACCATTCTTTGGATATCCCACAAACTTACATAAAACTGACCGTGCCTCCAGTTTATCCGGTTTATGCTTTTTAACATAAGCCGGACAACCCCATATCTTAGATCTTTTAAGATATGGCCTCTTTCCATTCCATATCTCGAACGGAGTTTTAGGCACAGATTTAGACGGAACATCATTCAATAGATATGCCGCTGTCTGAAGCGCATGTCCCCAAAATGAAAGAGGCAACTCAGCACTACTCATCATGGAGCGAACCATATCCAATAGGGTACGATTCCTCCGCTCCGAAACACCGTTGTGCTGTGGTGTATAAGGAGGAGTAAGCTGAGAGAGAATACCATTCTCTTTTAAGTAATCTAGGAATTCCGTGCTTAAGTACTCCCCTCCCCTGTCAGACCGGAGGATCTTCATACTTTTGCCTGTCTGGTTCTCTACTTCGTTTCTGAATTCCTTGAATTTCTCAAAAGCTTCAGATTTGTGTTTCATCAGATACACATATCCGAACCTAGAGAGATCGTCAGTGAATGTGATGAAGTACGAGAACCCACCCCTTGCATGTATAGACATCGGACCACATACATCACTATGTACGAGTCCCAAGAGCTCTGCTGCTCTTTCTCCATATCCGGTGAACGGAGATTTGGTCATCTTTCCTTTGAGACAAGACTGACAAGTTCCATAAGATGAAAACTCGAACGCATTCAAGAGTCCATTTTTATGCAACTTACTCAGTCTTTTCTCTCCGATATGACCAAGTCTACAATGCCACAAGTAGGATTCATTTATATCTGAATTCTTCCTCTTGCGTGTGTTTTGTATGTTGAGAACTGTATTCTGATTTAGAACGTAGATACCATTAAACAGTGTACCCTCTGCAACCAGTACCTTATCAAGGTAAATGTTCATGATATTCTTTTCAAGAACAAAGTTATATCCTTCTTTATCAAGTAAAGAAACTGATATGATGTTGCAAACCATGGAGGGTACATAGTAGCAATCGTTCAAAATCATAGTCTTGCCATTTGGCAATACTAGGTGATATTCACCGACGGCTGCCGCATAAACTTGTGCTCCGTTCGCTACTCTGAGCGACATATCACCCGGTGCAACTTTCCTACTTTTTCTCAGTCCCTGCAATAAATTACAGATATGAGATCCTGATCCGGTATCAAGTACCCAGGAGGTAGGGCTGACCGTAAAACAGTTCTCAATTACAAGAACACCTGAAGTAGATGCAAAACCATGCTTCTTCTTCAACTGGGTATCCTGGAAATCCATACTTTCCTCTTTCTCATTCTCATACTCATGACTGTTGTCACAAGTTAGAGCTGAACCAACTTTCCCCAGTCCCGAATAAAAATTCGGATCGGTCAAGCGATACATTTTATTATCTTGATTAGGGCGTGAAAAGGTTGCTGCCTGGAGAGAGAGAAAAGAAACACTCAGCGTATGCTCTTGCATGATTAGATTGGTTTATTAATTTATCTAACCAGGATGTCTCCCACTGTTTCCTCAAATCCTTCTTAAAACCTTTTTAAAAGAAGAACTAGCCAGGTTTTAATTCACGTCACAATACTTGCTTAACCTTTCAGCCAGGCTAGTGTCGGTACTTCGAGGGAGGTTTTCCAACGCTTTCGCGAAGTTCCTTAATTAAAGAACCTCTTTTCCCTGTGGGCGTAACCCCGCTAACACCTTTCTTGACACCTACTAGGTTTATAGCATTGATCGTTAAGTGAAATAATCTCCCGAGAGTAAACCAACTCATCAGTGGGATCGGGATCCAACTGTCATTGTGTGATAACCTAGATGGAATCCACTCTAGTCACCACACTCCAGAAGGTATGCTAAATCTGCAAGTTTCAGTTCTTTTGAAACTCCCGATGTGGTTTTTGCCCCTAACTGTTCATGACCTTGACTAGGTCAACAAGCCACAAACTGTTAGACAAGTTCTACCCGTCATAATCCTGATTGCATTAGACCCACCCGTACGTGCCCTTGACTAGGTCAACAAGGCCGCACGACTGTCCTAACCAATCACATTTGCAATCCACAGAAAAAATATTATTTAGCTACCGTTCACTACGTCTTGACTAGGTCAACAAACGCAGCACGAATACTGAATAATATTAATCCGAAACGACGGAGAGCTACGGCTGGGTTTTTGGCGAAAAACCCGTTAACGTAATGAACTTGATATCGTTGAAGGAACCTGATTGCACCCTTTTGAAAATCATAGTGGCGAAAACTTTTGGTAAAGAGGTCACTCCCTGCGAAGGGATCTCGGCTCTTTCCTCGTCGAGTGAGGTGCTGGGTATTCATAAGATGAATACCTCGATGCAAAGCAAGAATAATCGACTATGGTGAAGTTATTACCCTGACGCAAACTTTTGTCCAAGGGGTCACTCCCGGTGAAGGGATCTCGGCCCTTGCCTCGTCGACTGAGGTGCTGGGTATTCATAACCGAATACCTTGATGCAAAACAAAAAATGAGCGTCCTTGCAATAACAGCTTTTTGAAAAACTTGTTCCAACAACGTCTTATAGGTTTATTTTCTTGCATTAGTTCTTTTAATGCGTGATATTCTTGCATTAGTTCTTTTAATGCGTCCCATCATTTAATCCTACCATTGCAGAAAACAACCAAAATATGACGTACGCTTATGCCATTCGCATTCGCCACGGGGTCCCGTCATCACTCGTTAGGTTACTTAACTAACGACAGAGCGGGGGCTGGGCTAGCGCGGCTGTAAAACATAAGCAACGCCTAAATAGTAAAGCAATGATAGACATTACAGATCACAGATGAATACATTGGATATACTAGCAATCCGCAATCCTTTCGAGCCTGGAACGAAAAGCGGATAACACGGTCGCGGTGAATAGCCAAATACCCCACCCAAGACCCCTACGGGTGCGGCAAACTACCCGCCAAGAACTCGGTAGTTTGTGCACCCCCTCCATGGGTCTATCCTAGGAGCAAAAACAGTAAAAAGAATTATACAATGACGGCTACAACCCCGACCCGGTTGTGCGGCCAAACAAATAATATTATTACATCAATTTACATTTACAATGAATGAAAGAAAAACAAAAGCTCATCTCACATCCACCCCGGCTATTCACCCGCGACAGTCCAACACATTCATATACACATTCCAATATCAAACACAGATCATGTATAACCCCGACTAATCGTCTTATAGCGATTAGCCGACGTTCAATACATGCAAACATCACAGATATAACCAACATAGCCAAAGTGTAGCGAAGTTCGAAAAAAATACGGAATTATAGGACCCCAAAAGTGAATTTCAGTTCTGGAAAATCTGGGCACATATAATATATCTGAAAAATCCTAAAATCCCACCAGAAGAACACTGCACGAAAAACGATGCAGCAAGGAAACCAACCTGCCGCGCTTCCGCGGCACATGCCTACCTCGTGCCTCGGAAGCGCGGCGACTTAAATGAATTACGTCATCGTTTTTCTTCTGTGTTCAAACAAAACCCTGAGACGATTTTACAAGTATAAAGTTTTTCATTTAGAGCAGAAAAAAATTTAACAGAAACTTAGGGTTTTGGTTTTTCCGGTTTTGCGATTTTTCGGTTTCGAACTTCCATACACTTCGCTACCAAGCTAGTTTAAGTTTAACCTTGCTCTGATACCACTGTTAGGTCCACGTTACCTCTCCCGGTACTTTCGGGGTTGCGGAAACGGTAAATCAAAATTTTTCTAAACATTGTAACATGGACCGTAAAAGCCGGATCTTTGCTAAACTAAACTAGCAAACTTGCTAAAGAGAGTTAGCTACTATGGAAGATGGTTATACCTAAACTTGAACTCCTTCTTCTTCAAACCTTGTAGAGGTTGATGGTTCTCTTTTCGTCGCCTTCTCCCGTCGAAGATGGATCCACCTCGAAGGTTCGACTTTGGGCTCTTCCTCGATCTTTGAGTGAACTAGGGTTTCCGGCTTGCTAAACCTTCATCCTAGAATGAGTAGAGAGTGATTAGGGTTTGCTTTTCCTTTTAAAGAGAATGATTCTCAACACATGAGAAGGTTTCTCTTTGCTAGAGGAAGAAGAAGATGAAATGAGGAGAGAGAGAGGTTATGATAGAATGAGCAATCTTTTTTCTTTCTTGCAACCATAATGCAAAAGAAAAGTATTATCTAAATGATAATAATTGAAATAAGAATAGTTGATGGTAAATATGGAATGACCACTATCATACTTCTTTAAATGAAGTGTAAGCATGAATCAAGGAAGACTTTCAAGGCATGATGGTGGTCAATGGTCAACAAGTCAACCAAGGTCAACAAGTCAACAAAAAAATCAACCATAACATAATTCTTATTTAATTACTATTATTAATAGATAATATATAAATCCATTAGGGTTTGGAAAATGAAGACTGTCAACTGTGCATACGCACCCGATCCGAAACCCTAATGAAAAACCTCATTCTCCGCCTCAAGCAACTGTGCATACACACCTGCATTCTCGTTCCGAGGAACAAGAATACCAAGATATAAAACAACCCCCAAAACATATACCAGTATCTGGCTCAAACCAGAGCCTGCCAGTATAATCCGTCCGGACTCCAAACGTGCACAAGTGCGCGGATGAGAACGAACCCTGTCGCAAAACCATGCGACCTCTACTCTGTTTTGCCCAGAGGCGAATACCCTCTGTGTGGGACTCTAAAGACTCGACACTACGCTGGCAGTGGGTTTAACCACAGACCGCAAGCGGCACTAGCTGTGCGTAACGGTCCCCAGGTAGATGCCGACAAGAAGGCTGACGAGGTGAAACCCCATCTGAACTCCTACTGAGTCTGAATGTGACATTCTCCGTACAGTCCGGTCTGTTCGTCTGATGCATCGCATGGCGGGCCTAGGGGGGCGGTAAACGTCAGTCCCCTAATAGCGGTACAAGTCGTGTCGGAGTGAAGCCCAATACACCCTGAGATAACACTGGAACCTACCAGTACATCTCGCTTGCCCTGGCCAGGGACTACTTGTGTAATGGCTCTCCTAGACACAGCGCGATGTCAACCCCCAATACCGGGAGAGACGAATCCTGTCTAACCGTCACTGCCTCCAAGTGCTTCGGGACTGCTCCCAACTACTACCTGTTTGCACGACTCAGTAGAGCCGTGGTAGAGTAGTAATCAAAGAACAGTGGGAACACACTCGAGGCGAAGTGACAGTGTCAAGTCAGCGGACTAAGCTGTACTCATGTCACCTGGGAACTGATAACTGACGATAGGTATAATACCAACCATCAGTTCCCGACGAGTCCTGTCCAGTGTACTCGTAACCCAACGAGCACCCGCATACTATCTCAAGTACGACGTACTGACGGCTGTGGGACAGACCGTCTCCCGTGCTGGGATGAGAAGCGCATACGCTAGTCTACTCCGGAGCATCGATGCCCTATCTCGATACTCCCACGACCAGGGACGTGTATAAGGATGTGCTTGTAGATTACCCAGCCCCCACGAGTGTGATCGCCATCACAACGCCGGTAATCAAGCAAAGATCCTAAGGGCTCTACTAATGCGTATAGGTGATATAAATAAACACACATGTACACATTAAAGCAGAGACAAACCAAGTAGCATACTACTATATTGAGCAAGATTGTCTGTACAACTGTGAATATTCCAAGCTTCCATCAAGTAATATACATACTAGTATGATACAGTAATGGCCTCTAGGGCATATACACCAACAGTTATGGTCACTCTCCCCCCTTCCTACACTCACCTCTCCCCTCTATATAAGTGGCCGGCCCCCCTCATTGCAAGAGATAGATGGTTGTTAGAAAAAAGATATAGTTATTTGGTTCATGGAAATTAAGAAAACTCATTTCATATTTCCATCCGATCCAAAGGGCAACTTGATTAACCGTTCGTCCATAGCTTTGGACGTAACGAGTCAAAATGTTCTACTCATTCTCTACATCATCTTGGTCGTCTCTTTTAGCAAACTTGACGACCGAGTTGCCTCGGTTCAGAGGCGGGAGCCCGTTTAAAGATCCGTCGATGTGGTGCCACCTGGACGACGCGACTGGAGATTCAGGAGATCGGAGCAGCCACAACGAAGCGTGGGATGATGGTTGAAGACAGAAAGACTCGGATCATTCGGTATAATATTTCTACCCACTTTGTAGTTTGTTAGTTTAGCTTTAATGGCAGATCCGGGTTTTAGTACGCGATAGCGCCAGTTGTAAAATTTTTTGTTCCGTATTTGGCGTCTGTTAGACGGCCGGGGCGCTACCGTGGACTTACAGTGGTATCAGAGCCTCACCATTAAGCTATACTAATTTGTGCTAACACGTTTAAAATATCGATCGAACGGAATTTCGAAAATCACATTTTTCAGTGCAAAAGTTTCTGTCGATTTTAAAAGGTGTCAAAAAATTATTTTACATATCACAGAAAACTAAGAAGGCTTTTCTAAGCATTCTGGAAAAATTTGGGCACGTGATCCCACAAGACCACCGCGGATACGCGGTCAAACCTAGGGTTTGACCGCGGAACCGCGGCGCTTTAGTGGGAACAGTGCACCAACTTTTTCCAGAGAACTTCAATTTGGAAATTGTGGTTTTTGGTATAGTTCTTTTGGGCCCAGATTTTGTTATTGTACAGCAGATGTACGTGGGGCCCATTTCGGGAAATTTAGTCGATCGAAATTTTAAATTTGTTAGTATGCAGTATTTACCTTATATCTCCGACCGGGAATGTCATTTGATCGGTAAACCGCGTCTGATTTCTATAGTTCTTTTAGACGGGTTTTCGAACGTGACATTCGCGTTGATGTTCTGTGTTATGCTGTGATGTTGCGGATTTATCGTGGTCGATAGCAGGGTGCAATGATAGTGCATTTTGGATTTATTTATACATTTGATATTGCGGGGCGAGCGTCCAACATATGGACTGCCGTCACTGCCTGTTGTATAATATTCTTTTGGGGCACGACCGGGTTCAGGTCGATGTACCCGTTGTACATATTTTTTATTTCTGTACTAGGTTTACCCCGTGATGGAGTGCACGGATAGCCGGGTTCTGTAGGGCAACGGGTCCGTATCTCATGGCTTTGAGAGGCAAAGGGAACTCACTCTAGAATTGGCAGACTATTCGCCGCACTCGTAGGGGGTACAGCTTGACCTAAGGAGGGGTGCTCAATTTACTGGATTCCGTGAAGTGCCGGGTGTTCCATTCACTATGCTGTGGGGGACTACCTCGCTTCAGGTTTTGGCGGGTAACTTGCCGCACCCGTAGGGGTCTAGGTTTCATTGCACAGGCTATCCACACGACCAGGGGAACGTCGGGTTTCAGTAGCGGCTCTTTGAAACCTGGGGATCCCAGATTATCTGTATTGTTCATTGATGCTTATTACTGTTATGTAATGTTGCATATTATCACGCCTGGAGCGATTATTGTATATTGGTACATATATTATTAGATGTTGTATATGTTTTACACCCGCGCTAGTCTAGCCCCCGCTCTGTCGTTAGTTAAGTAACCTAACGGGTGATGACAGGACCCAGTGGAGAATGCGGATGGCATATATGTACATTATATTTTCGTTCTTTTCTGGTGTTATTGATAGATGGGAATGCGTTGATTCTTATCAATGCAAGTAAAACAAACCTATATTTGATGTTGTTGGAACCAATTTAAAAAGTGTTATTACAAAGATGTTTCCTTTTGTTTTGCATAGCAGTATTCAGTTGGAATATCCTGCACCTCATTCGACGAGGCAAGGGCTGATATCCCTTCACCGGGAGAGACCCCTTGGGCAGAAGTTTGCGTCATGGTAATAACTTTACTATAGTCGATTATAAGTTGCTTTGCATCGCGGTATTCAGTTGGAATATCCTGCACCTCATTCCATGAGGAAAGAACCGAGATCCTTTCATCGGGAGTGACCTCTTTAGCAAAAAGTTTTCGTCACTATATTTTTATTAAAAGCTATCAGGTTCCTTCAACGAGATCAAGTTCATTACGTTAAAGGTTTTTTCGCCAAAAACCAGCCATAGCCCTCCGTCATTTCTTTTGGGTATTCAATAGTATTCAAGCTTTGTATTTTGACCTTCGCCAAGGCATAGTGTTTGGTAGCTGCTGGGTATTCATTTGTAGCATAGATAGATGCGTTGGTTTGGGAAAGTCGTACTACTATTTTGGCCTTCGTCAATGGTATGTACGGGTGGGTTCAAATTGACCTGGACAATGACGGGTAGAACTTGACATGTGACTTATGATATTTTGGCCTTCGTCAAGGTCATAAGAGCATGAGGCAAAAATCATATCGGGAGTTTCTAAAGAAACTGAAACTTTCCAAGTATGCGCATACCTTCTGGAGTGTGATAACTTGAGTGGCTTCCATCAAGTTATCATGCGATGATAGTTGGATCCCGATTCTCACTGATGAGTTAGTTTACTTTTCGGGTGATCCCGACCAATTCTTCTTTCAGGTTTGGAGGAGAATTTGAGATTACAGTGGGAGGTTTCTTGATTAGATAAAGTGATAACCATTTTTATCTAGGTTAGAGTACACGCAGAGTGTTTCTTTTCTCTCTCTTTGGCAGCGACCGTTGACCGACCCTAAACTATGACTCAGTGTCCAAGTTGACCGAACCTTCTTAAAATACTGGCTTTTAGATTGTCTGAGTTGCATAAGTCGTTGCCGCTCCCTCTTTTACACTTTGTATTTCTCAGAAGACCCCGTATTACTACGGATATCCACTTCCATTGGATAGATCTATCGTATGGTTATATACGAACTCGAAGGGACTTCTTCGAGGATGGATCCAGGTTCAGGAGAAATAGAATTAGTTTATTCAGTTGTCTTTTATTATCACCTTCTCTCAGGTTGTGAGGACTCCTTAGTTTAGAAGAGTACACCTATTACGCTTATTGGATAGTCTTATTCCAAACCATAGGCTGGTGCCGAAAGGTAGGGAATGAAGAAAACCAATTAGCCTAAGTAGGGTGTGCAAAAGGTAATATGTAAAGACAAGATAAAGGGATTAGAAAGAGAGGGCAAAGTAAATTGTGACTGCTATCATTCACGACTAAACCGCATACTTCATCGCCACTCCTATTTCACCTTTGCTTTTTTCCCCAGTTCGGCAGAAATAGAATAAAGTATTATTCAGTTGTCTTTTATCATCACCTTCTCTCAAGTTGTGAGTACTCCTAGGATTAGGAGAGTACACCTATTATGCGTACTGGATAGTCTTCTTCCAAACCATAAGCTGGTGCCGAACGGTAGGGAAGGAAGAAAACCATTTAGCCTAACGATGGTGTACAGAAGGTAACAACTAAAGACAAATAAAGGGATTTGGAGAGATGGCAATAAAATATACGGTTAAAGTCATGAATTGGATTATGGAAGAGGCATTACTAGGAATACCAGGATACCCCTACGAAACATTTTCATGTTTCAGTATATTGTTAAAGGAAAACTAATTTCCCAATTAGATACTTACTCCAGGGTATGTATTTACCAGGTTTCGTTCTCATATCTGTACGGTTTTACAGATGATGAGTGGGAGTAAGTTATTGAGAATTGGGTGATCATCCTCATTATATCGGAATTCGTTGTAATTGGTGATATTTGAGGAAATCGTCTGGGTACAGTTTTCAACCTACGATGCACAGGTTTTGAGTTATTCAACTCAGCGGACTTATACAGAGTATTGTATGTTGTCCAGTGTCCGTCAGGACAAAAGGGTAAGTCCTCCTACTATGTTCTGTTTACTTGTGACTTCTCTAGTTTTTAGACAAGTGTTTCGTAGAAATACAATGTCTAAGTTTTGAGAAGTTGTGGGTATAAGAATAAAGTAGAGAACCGGGTATCGCAAGTATCGGAATTCTTCAAAAAGATCGAAGATGTAGATTCTTGTGATTGGTATTCAGTTGAAAGTAATGGTTTTGAGAAACTTGTTTCTCTTTCGGGTTACTCATAATTGGATGGATTCCTAAGTTGAGTAATGCTGATAAGCCTCTCTCCATTGAGTTGATATGCACTGGAGACAGCTGCATGATTTGAATCTGGTTCCAGTTAAATTAGTGCCTCTATTTCTATATTGTATATAGAATGGTTCATATCTTAACGATGTTAAGATACGTGGAGTTGTCCGGCTTATACTTAAAACCAGACTCTGGATAAATCAAGGCACGTTTCTGTAATGGCAGTTTGTGGGTTGACCCGGGTTATGTCGAGGGTTGATATTCTACCATCTGGAAGATCAATAGTGATATTGTTCTTGACTCGCCACAGTTTTAGTAAAATGGATTTTTTCAGAAAACAGTAGTGGGAGTATGGTAGAACTGGAAGTGATTCCAGAACCGCAAACGATTACGGAAAATTTAATAGGACCTATATATTCAATCAGGTTTGACATTCCAATAGCCACTCCGCAGATATGGTGGGTAACCTCAGACACCCGAGAGGTACTCCGGTAGCCTCAAGGACGGTGACAGGGAGGTTCTAGTTTACCCAGACTTGACTCTAATGTTGTTCCAGACTATGAGACCCGGCAAGAGGATAAGTATAACGTCGTTCTAAACTAGCTTTAGAAGTGTACGTAGATATTATTCTGCCAGAGGGTTGTCGTAGTTAGTGGGAGCGGCAGAAGCATAGTGGGCAAGTAGTTTATGTCTATTTATAGGCTTGAGCAGATATAGTGGAGATAAGATCATCTAATTTTGATGAGACAGTCATGACTTTGACTTCATCAGAATAGGGGATGGATCTGTTAAAAAGGTAGTAGGGTGTGATGTTCTGGTATTTGGATGACACACACAGAGTAGGAAGTAAAATTCCTATACTACGATCGGTTGTACTTTGGTCGTCATACAGTTGTTTCTCCACAAAGGATATGGAAATAATATCTGACATTCTGGTTACTAGATCTGGATTTGGGTAGCTTCCCAATGTGGGTACTTTGACAGTATTCTAATAGTATTTTAGAATCAATGACTCCTGGCATGGTGGTGTACCTGCAAGTGATGGAGTCACCCTCTCTAAAGGTGTCTTAGAGACTAAAGGGGAGAGGGATGTGCATGATTGGCAGATCACTTGCTTAGGCAATTGAGTCAATCATGAAAAGTCAAGTACCACACCAGATGTTGTTTTTGCACTAGATGCGATAAGTTAATATTAATCCAATCCTGGAGAAACATAAGGAAGCAGTTTTAGAACATAAGTGAATGTTCTATGGATTTGATGACGGCAGCCTCCTTCGGGAGACGGTCATCATTCCAGACTTCTAAGGTGACCTGGATGACAGAGTGATTGTCAGAGTTATAGTTTTCCCTCTGACGAGAGACAGTATTATGGACAGGTGGTCCAAGAGGATACTGTGGGAGGCATGGTGCTGGATACTGATTAGGTCCAGTTATCGATACAGTCTAAGAAGTTTGGATTTGGAGTTCATTTATGAACTAGGTCCCATCAGATATTCAGACATATTCTAAGACAGGTATTACTCGATTCGGGAGCTAGCTTTCTCTGTGAACTTGAGATTAAGAGAGACATAGAAAGAAACATCAGGGCGGATCCTCTCACTAAGGCTATTTCTCGAACACAAGAGTTTTACAAACTAGCTTTGTGAAACTGATTAGTAGATGAGTTGGATGTTCGGTATCACACGGGCTGTGAGTATGCGACATCGCAATAATTAGCCTTAAGTGCAAGTGGGAGATTGTTGGAGATAGTGCCCTCAAAGTCAATTATTGGATCGCGGGTATGTGATTGCAATGATTGAGGCATGACCTATACTGATATGACAGTCTTGCTCGAGATGATAGTATCCTATCTGGTTTGTCTTTATCATCGTATACATGCTTTAGTTCGCTATTGCATGTTGATAGAGCCCATTGGATTCTTGCTTGACTAGCAGCAGTATGATGGCGATCATATACGTGGGAGCTGGGGTCTATAAGCATATCCTTAAAAGTATCCCTAGTCGTGGGAGGTTCGAGACAGGGCATCGATACTCCAGAGTAGACAAGTGTATACAGTCGAGACCCCGACGAGGGGTGATGGTCGGTCTCACAAGCCATTGGTGTTAGTTGGTTCACCTAAGATGTATACAGGTGCTCATTGGGTTATGAGTACACCGGACAGGACTCGCCGGGAATATGCTAGTTGGTATTATATATATCGTCAGATAGCAGTTCCCTGGTGACATGTGTACAGGTTATTTCATCGATCTGAGGTCATCATTTGTCTCGTGTGAGTTCCTACTGTGCTTTGATTTCTACCCTACCACGGCTCAAAGGAGTCGTGCAAACAGGTCTTTTTCAGGTACAGTCCCGAGCCACATGGAGGCAAGTGAGCGGATCGGCAGGGGATTCGTCTCTCTCGGTATTGGGGGTGAGATCGCGCTGTGTCTAGGAGAGCCATTACACAAAGCCCTCGACCAAGGCAGGAGATTTACTGGTAGGTACTCCAGTAGTATCTCAGGGTGTTCTTGATAGTGTATATGCCCTAGAGGCCATTACTGTATCATACTAGTATGTATATTACTTAATGGAAGCTTGGGATATTCACCTTGTATTGACAATCTTGCTCAATATAGCAGTATGCTACTTGGTTTGTTTCTACTTCAATGTGTACATGTGTTTATTTTAGTATATCACCTATACACATTAGTGGAGCCCTTAGGATCTTTGCTTGATTACCAGCGTTGTGATGGCAGTCACACTCGTGGGGACTGGGTAATCTATAAGCACATCCTTTTGCAGGTCCCTAGTCGCAGGACTATTGAGACAGGGCATCGATACTCCGGAGTAGACTAGCGTATGCGCTTCTTATCCCAGTGTGGGAGACGGTCTGTCCCACAGCCGTCAGTACGTCATACTTGAGATAGTATGCGGGTGCTCGTTAGGTTACGAGTACACTGGACAGGACTCGTCGGGAACTGTTGGTTGGTACTGTACCTATCGTCAGTTTTCAGTTCCCAGGTGACATGAGTACAGCTTAGTCCGCTGACTTGACACTGTCACTTCGCCTCGAGTGTGTTCCCACTGTACTTTGATTACTACCCTACCACAGCTCAAAGGAGTCGTGCAAACAGGTAGTTTTTGGGTGCAGTCCCGAAGCACTTGGAGGAAGTGACGGTTAGACAGGATTCGTCTCTCCGGTATTGGGGGTTGACATCGCGCTGTGTCTAGGAAAGCCATTACACGAGTAGTCCATGGCCAGGGCAAGCGAGATATACTGGTAGGTTTCCAGTGCTATCTCAGGGTGTTCTGGGCTTCACTCCAACACGACTTGTACCGCTATTAGAGGACTGACGTTTACCGCCCCCTAGGCCTACCATGCGATGTATCAGACGAACAGACCGGACTGTACGGAGATTGTCACATTCAGGCTCAGTAGGAGTTCAGATGGGTTTCACCTCGTCAGTCTTCTTGTCGGCATCTACCTGGGGGCCGTTACACACAGCTAGTGCCGCTTGCGGTCTGTGGTTAAACACACTGCCAGCGTAGTGTTGAGTCTTTAGAGTCCTACACAGAAAGCTATTCGCCTTTAGGCAAAAGAGTAGAGGTCGCATGGTTTTGCGACAGGTCGCATGGTTTTGCGACATGGTTCAGTCACATCCGTGCACTTGTGCACGTTCAGTGTCCGGACAGTTAACACAAGCGGTCTTTGGTTTAAGCCAGATCCTAGTGTACGTTTTGGGATTGGTTTTATCTCGTATGTATTCGTATTCCTCGGAACGCGGATACGGGTGTGTATGCACAGTTGACAGAGAGACAGAGGCAGAGGATTCTCATTAGGGTTGTTGACTGTTGACTGTTGACTATTGACTTTTGACTAAACCCTAATGAGAATAAGATATATGATTAACAATAATATTAATTAAGTATTGTAGTGATATGGTTGTTGAGGGGTTGACTTTGTTGACTTGTTGACTTTGTGGACCGGTTGACTAGGTTGGACTAGTTGACCATCATCATGACAATGGCTATCATTCCATGGCAAAGACTTTTGCTTGCTTGTTTATTTATGCAAAATGAGTGCATAAAATGATATAGCCATTTTGACATAAACCATCACACAATACTTGATTACTATTATTGGTTATCATGGCTTTGGATTATGAGAGCCAAGAGGGAAAAAGTCTTTCTCATTCTTTCATTTGCTTTCTCTCTCTTGCTTGAGTTCTCTTATTCTCTTGAGCTCTCTCCCTCTTCCTCTTGCTCTCTCTCTAGTCTATGGTTCACTTGTCTCATGTGTTGAGAAGCAAGAACCATAGAGATAAATCCCAACACAATCCTCTACTCACTCTAGTTCACAAGGTTTAGCAAACCGAGTGAACTAGTTTCTTCAAAGTTCGAAGAAGAAGCCAAAGGTAGAAGCTTTCGGGTGGATCGATCTTCGGCGCAAGGAGACGATGGGGTGAAGCCGATCCGTACACCATCAAGAGTTGAAGACGAAAGAGTTCAAGAAAGGTATAACCCCCTAACCGAGTAGTTAACAACTCCTAGTTAGGTTGTTAGATAGATAGTTTATCAAAGATCCGGTTTGAGTCCATGTTACCACCTCTAGAAAAATTGTTTTTCATCATTTCCGCAAGCCCGTAAGTACCGGGAGAGGTAGCATGGACTTACTGTGGTATCAGAGCCTAGTTAAACACTATCTAACATGTTAGCAATGTAAGTAGAAGTTCGATCGGAAAAAAAGTCGCGAAAAACACCCGGATTATCAACTTTCTATCGAATTTTTCCTCTGTTCCGAAAATGATAAATCATGCTTTAAAATTCGTCTCAGGGGTTTTAGAAGAAACTATAATAATTTGGTTCACTGATCCGATCAATGCGCCGTGGAAACGCGGCGGGAGCATGCTCCCGCCGCGGTTCCGCGGCCGAGTTGACTCGGACATGGGGAATTTTTGTTGCAGTTTGTTCAAAGGGGTGTTTTGGGATTTTTACAATATGTCTTTTCAGCCCAGATTTTCCAGAAAGCAAAATTTGTTTTTGGGGCTTGAAAAACCGTATTTTTATCGAACTTCTAAAGACTAATGCTAACGGGTTTATATCTGTGATGTGATATTTGTATTGAACGTCTGCTAATCGCTATATGTCGATTAGTGGAGGTTATACAAATCTGTGATCTGTAATGTTGCTGGTATGTGTATATGAATTCATTGGATTGTCACGGGTGAATAGCCGGGGGTTGTGAGATGAGAGTTTTCTTTTCTTTCAATTCATGTAAATATGTAAATTGATGTAATATTTTTTGTATGGCCGCACAACCGGGTCGGGGTTGTAGCCGTCATTGTATAATTTCTTTTTACTGTTTTTGCTCCTAGGATAGACCTATGGTGGGGTGCACAAACTACCGGATATCTCGAAGTGACGAGTGGCCTACTGACGTCGTTGAGGGAGGTTGCTCCGCTTCGGATATTTGGCGGGTAGTTTGCCGCACCCGTAGGGGTCTAGGGTGGGGTATTGGCTATTCACCGCGACCGTGTAATCCGCTTTTCGTTACAGGCTCGTACGAATTGCCGATTCCTAGTATATCCAATGTGTTCATCTGTGATCTGAAATGCCATCATTGCAATATATCTATATATGATATTATTTAGGCGTTGCTTATATTTTTCAGCCGTGCTAGCCCAGCCCCCGCTCTGTCGTTAGTTAAGTAACCCAACGGGTAATGACGGGGCCCCGTGGCGAATGCGAATGGCATAAGCGTACGTCATATTTTGGTTGTTTTCTGCAATGGAAAGATTAAATGATGGGACGCATTAAAAGAACTAATGCAAGAAAATAAACCAAGTAAAAGTCGTTGGAACACTTTCAAAAACCACTCGGTTCTTTTCAAAAACCAACTTTTAAATGCGGAGTTTGAGCCACTCCTTTTAAAAGCTATCTCGTTCCATCGATTATATCAAGTTCACTAAGTTCACGGTTTCGCCAAAACCATTTGTAGCCCTCCGTCGTTTCACATGGATGGTCAATAGTATTCAAGCTATGTTTGTTGGCCAAAGTCAAGGCATAGTGATTGGTAGCTATTGGGTATTCATGTGCAGCATAGATAGATGTGTTGGTTTGGGGCAGTCGTTCTACCTAGTTGGCCAAAGTCAAGGGTATGTGCAGGTGGGCTCAAATTAACCTGGAGAATGACGGGTAGAACTTGACATGTGACTTATGATTTGTTGGCCAAAGTCAAGGTCATAAGAGCATGGGGCAAAAATCCACATCGGGGGTTTCAAAAGAACTGAAACTTGCTAGCATTGCATACCATTTGGAGTGTGATGATTCTGGTAGGATTCCTTCAGTTTTGTCACGCAATGATATTTGGAACCCGATCCTACTGTGAGTATATGCTACTCCTCGGGAAATTTCTCACTTAACGATCAATGCTATAAACCAAGTAGGTGTCTAGAAAGGTGTTAGCGGGGCTACACCCACAGGGAAAGAGGTTATTTAATTAAGGAACTTCGCGAAAGCGTTGGAAAACCTCCCTCGAAGTACCGACACCAGCCTGGCCGAACGGTTAAGCAAGAATTGTACGGTGAGATTGATCCTGACTAATTCTTCCTTTTTGGTTTGAGGAGGGATTCGAGAGACAGTGGGAGCCATCCTATTTAGACAAATTAAAAACCACTCTAAACTTGAAAGAGCATCATGCTAAAGTGTTTCTTCTCTCTCTCCTAATTGCAGCGACCAAACATCATGACCGAACTTAAGTTATTACTAGATAAAAACATACTGACAGGGCCAAACTATAAAGATTGGCTCAGGAATGTCAAAATGGCAATCACTTATGACAAGTTGGGGTATCTCCTTACCACCAAAGCTCCCCCTGTCCCAGGTCCCAAAACCAGCGTCGCGGATAGGGAAATCCGTAAGACTAGGGAAATCGATTGCGCGAAGGCCAAGTGCCTCGTGCTTGCCTCTATGGACAATGAACATCAGAGGAGGCACGAGAATATGGACCTCGAATCCATATTTCTCCATACAAAAGAACTGTATGGAGAGCAATCTCGTATCGCAAGATACGAAGTGTCGAAGAAGCTATTTTCGGCAAGGTTGGCCGTCGGATCATCGGTAGCGGAACACGTGCTTAAGATGATTGGCTTCATAGAGGAGCTCGCGGGCCTTGGGACCACGTTGGAGAATGAGCTCTATACGGACTTGATTCTTTAGTCCCTTCCTTCCACTTACGCCCAGTTTATCCTGAATTTCAACTTGCAAGAATAGGAAGTTGAACTTTCAGAGCTCCTCAACATGCTGAGGAGTGCAGAGGGCACCCTATAGAAAGGTAGGGAAACATCCACTGTTTTTTGTAGGAGGATCTTCCTCTTCTAGGTCCAAGGCGAAAGCCAAGGGAAAGAAGAAGAAAAACCCCGCCAAACCAAGGGGCGGTGTTAGTAAAGTGGATACGAAGGGAAAGGCAAAAGCAACAAAGAAAGTGGGGAAGCTTATAGGAAAGGAAGAGTGTTTTTTCTGTCATAAGAGTGGGCATTGGAAGAAAGATTGCAGGGCTTGGAAAGCCAGAACACAGGATCTGAAGCAAGTTGCGGCTTCAGCTTCAGGTGTGTATGTTATTGAAAACTGTCTATCCATAAACTCTACTTCCTAGGTATTGGATACCGGATCAGGATCTCATATCTGTAATTCTTTGCAGGCGTTGAGAAACCGTAGGGTTTTGAAGGCAGGTGACATGACCCTCAAAGTTGCAAACGGAGCTAGCATGGATGCTAAGGCCGTGGGGGACTATCACTTGGGAATGTCAGATGGACATGTTTTGGTTTAACGTAATTGCTTTTTTGTACCTAACGCAACTTGTAATATCATTTCTGTATCTTTGATTTCTAAAGAAGGTTATGAATTTGCGTTTGTAGGTAATGTTGTAAACATTCACCTTAATCAAGTTCTGATTGGGTCAGGTACATTAAGCAATGGTATATACGTATTAAACCAACCACAGATTTTCAATGTCCAGAATACACACAAAAGAAAGTCTCCGGAAATAAATCAGACTTTCTTATGGCATTGTAGACTGGGTCACATCAATGAGAGAAGGTTGACGAAGTTACATATAGAAGGATATTTGGATTCGTTCGAATATTAATCGTATGCCACTTGTCAATCCTGTCTCAAATGAAAGATGACAAAGACTCCGTTCACTGGACACGGAGTAAGAGCGAGCGAGCTCTTGGGACTCGTACACAGCGACGTGTGCGGTCCAATGTCTACACATGCGCGAAGCGGTTATTCTTACTTTATTACTTTTACGGATGACTTTTCAAGGTACGGTTATATCTTCTTAATGAAACATAAATCCGAAGCCTTTAGAAAATTCCAGGAATATAAGAATGAAGTAGAAAAACAAACGGGCAAAAGTATCAAGACACTAAGATCTGATCGAGGTGGTGAATACTTAAGTGCCGAGTTCCTGGATTACTTAAAAGAGAATGGAATTCTCTCTCAGCTTACTCCTCCATACACTCCGCAACATAACGGTGTATCGGAGAGACGGAACCGAACCCTATTGGATATGGTACGGTCCATGATGAGTAATGCTGAGTTACCGCGATCATTCTGGGGATATGCACTAGAATCAGCTGCATACCTTTTGAACCGAGTTCCAACTAAGACTGTGCCTACCACACCATATCAGATGTGGTGTGGGAAGAGACCCTATCTTAATCACATTAAGACATGGGGATGTCCAGTTTTTGTCAAAAAGCAGCATGTGGACAAGCTCGAGGCACGCTCAGTACAGTGCAAGTTTGTGGGATATCCAAAGAACTCCAAGGGATATTTCTTCTATTGCGAAGAGGAACAAAAGATTTATGTTTCTCGTCATGCCCACTTCTTGGAAACTGAGTTTTTGGAAAATCAGATAAGTGGGAGCGCAATAGAACTGGAAGAAATTCCAGAACCATGAGCTATTACTGAAAGCTTAGAAGAACCAGAGGGTTCGAAAGATCATGACATTCCTACGCCGCTCCGCAAAAGTAGTAGGTAGTCTCATCCGCCCGAGAGATGCTACGGTTTTCTCATAGACGGGGATAGAGAAGATTGCATCATAGATTATGATGAGCCGACTAGCTTCCAGCAGGCCATTCAGAGCGTTGACTCGGTAAAATGGCTGGATGCAATGCGGACCTAAATGGAGTCCATGTACACCAACAAAGTATGGACGTTGGACGTTGCTCCAGATGGGGTAAAACCCGTAGGATGCAAGTGGATCTTCAAAAGGAAGATTGGTGTAGATGGACAGGTTGAGACCTATAAAGCTAGACTGGTTGCAAAGGGTTTTTGTCAAAGACCTGGTTCGGACTATGACGAGACCTTTTCTCCTGTAGCTATGCTGAAATCCATTTGGATCCTTCTTGCCATTGCTGCCTTCCACGATTATGAGATTTGGAAGATGGACGTAAAGACCGCTTTTCTAAATGGAAATTTACAGGAGTGTGTTTATATGGACCAACCAGAGGGTTTCATTCAGAGTGGGAGCAGCGGAAAGGTGTGCAAGTTGCTTAAGTCCATCTACGGACTAAAGCAGGCATCGCGGAGTTGGAACATCTGTTTTGATGAGACGGTCAAGGAATTTGGCTTTATCAAAAATCCAGATGAACCATGCATCTATAGTAGATTTGTAGCGAGAACTGTAGTATTCCTCGTTTTATACGTGGATGACATTCTCTTAATAGGAAATGACATTCCTATGCTACAATCTGTCAAAGGGTTCTTGTCACACAGGTTCTCCATGAAAGACCTGGGTGATGCCTCATACATTCTGGGGATCCGGATCTATCGTGACAGATCCAAGAGGATACTGGGACTCTCACAGTCCAGGTATATCGACACCATACTGAAAAGATTCAGTATGGAAGATTCCAAGTGCGGTAATCTACCGGCTTGTCACGGGATCACCCTCTCCAAAGATATGTCTCCCAAGACTGATTTGGAAAGGGATCGCATGTCTATTATACCCTACGCTTCTGCGGTAGGCTCTATAATGTATGCGATGTTTTGTACCAGACCAGATGTAGCTTATGCACTGAGTGTGGTAAGCCGGTATCAGTCAAACCCTAGGGAGAAACACTGATAGCGGTAAAGAACATTCTCAAGTACCTGAGAAGGACTAAGGAGATGTTCTTGGTGTATGGCGGAAAAGACCTCCAGATCGAGGCCTTTGCTGACTCCAGCTTCCAGAGTGACAAGGATGATTCCAAGTCCATGTCGGGTTATGTCTTTACCCTCAATGCAGGGGCGGTGTGTTGGAAGAGTTCCAAACAGGAAACCGTTGCTGACTCGACGATGGAAGCGGAATATATCGCTGCTACAGATGCCGCAAAAGAAGCCGTCTGGATAAGGAAGTTCTTAACTGAACTTCAGGTGATTCCGTCCATTGTTGATCCAATACCGCTGTATTGCGACAACAACGGGGCTATAGCTTTAGCGAAAGAACCCAGGTCCCATCAGAAAACCAGACACATCTTAAGGCGGTATCACCTGATCAGGGAGATCGTAGGTCGCCAGGAGTTGGAGGTTCGGAGAGTAAATACGGTAGATAACACTGCTGATCCATTCACGAAGGCCTTACCCCAGACTCAGTTCGAGCGGCTGATCGAGATGATAGGTCTTCGATACGCCAGTACATAGCCTTAGTGCAAGTGGGAGATTGTTAGTGTATATGCCCTAGAGGCCATTACTGTATCATACTAGTATGTATATTACTTAATGGAAGCTTGGGATATTCACCTTGTATTGACAATCTTGCTCAATATAGCAGTATGCTACTTGGCTTGTTTCTACTTCAATGTGTACATGTGTTTATTTTAGTATATCACCTATACACATTAGTGGAGCCCTTAGGATCTTTGCTTGATTACCAGCGTTGTGATGGCAGTCACACTCGTGGGGGCTGGGTAATCTATAAGCACATCCTTATGCAGGTCCCTAGTCGCAGGACTATCGAGACAGGGCATCGATACTCCGGAGTAGACTAGCGTATGCGCTTCTCATCCCAGTCTGGGAGACGGTCTGTCCCACAGCCGTCAGTACGTCGTACTTGAGATAGTATGCGGGTGCTCGTTAGGTTACGAGTATATTGGACAGGACTCGTCGGGAACTGTTGGTTGGTACTATACCTATCGTCAGTTATCAGTTCCCAGGTGACATGAGTACAGCTTAGTCCGCTAACTTGACACTGTCACTTTGCCTCGAGTGTGTTCCCACTGTACTTTGATTACTACCCTACCACGGCTCAAAGGAGTCGTGCAAACAGGTAGTTTTTGGGTGCAGTCCCGAAGCACTTGGAGGCAGTGACGGTTAGACAGGATTCGTCTCTCCCGGTATTGGGGGTTGACATCGCGCTGTGTCTAGGAGAGCCATTATACGAGTAGTCCCTAGCCAAGGCAAGCGAGATATACTGGTAGGTTTTCAGTGCTATCTCAGGGTGTTCTGGGCTTCAATCCGACATGACTTGTACCGCTATTAGGGGACTGGCGTTTACCGCCCCCTAGGCCCGCCATGCGATATATCAGACGAACAGACCGGACTGTACAGAGATTGTCACATTCAGGCTCAGTAGGAGTTCATATGGGTTTCACATCGTCAGTCTTCTTGTCGGCATCAACCTGGGGGCCGTTACGCACAGCTAGTGCCGCTTGCGGTCTGTGGTTAAACCCACTGCCAGCGTAGTGTTGAGTCTTTAGAGTCCCACACAGAAAGCTAGTCGCCTTTAGGCAAAAGAGTATAGGTCGCATGGTTTTGCGACAGGGTTCGGTCACATCCGTGCACTTGTGCACGTTCAGTGTCCGGACAGTTAACACTAGCGGGCTTTGGTTTAAACCAGATCCTAGTGTACGTTTTGGGATTGGTTTTATCTCGTATGTATTCGTGTTCCCCGGAACACGGATACGGGTGTGTATGCGCAGTTGACAGAGAGACAGAGGCAGAGTATTCTCATTTGGGTTGTTGACTGTTGACTGTTGACTATTGACTTTTGACTAAACCCTAATGAGAATAAGATATATGATTAACAATAATATTAATTAAGTATTGTAGTGACATGGTTGTTGAGGGGTTGACTTTGTTGACTTGTTGACTTTGTTGACCGGTTGACTAGGTTGGACTAGTTGACCATCATTATGACAATGGCTATCATTCCATGGCAAAGAGTTTTGCTTGCTTGTTTATTTATGCAAAATGAGTGCATGAAATGATATAGCCATTTTGACTTAAACCGTCACACATTACTTGATTACTATTATTGGTTATGATGGCTTTGGATTATGAGAGCCAAAAGGGAAAAAGTCTTTCTCATTCTTTCATTTGCTTTCTCTCTCTTGCTTGAGCTCTCTCATTCTCTTGAGCTCTCTCCCTCTTCCTCTTGCTCTCTCTTTAGTCTATGATTCACTTGTCTCTTGTGTTGAGAAGCAAGAACCATAGAGATAAATCCCAACACAATCCTCTACTCACTCTAGTTCATAAGGTTTAGCAAACTGAGTGAACTAGTTTCTTCAAAGTTCGAAGAAAAAGCCAAAGGTAGAAGCTTTTGGGTGGATCGATCTTTGGCGCAAGGAGGCGACGGGGTGAAGCCGATCCGTACACCATCAAGAGTTGAAGACGAAGGAGTTCAAGAAAGGTATAACCCCCTAACCGAGTAGTTAACAACTCCTAGTTAGGTTGTTAGATAGATAGTTTAACAAAGATCCGGTTTGAGTCCATGTTACCACCTCTAAAAAATTGTTTTTCATCATTTCCGCAAGCCCGTAAGTACCGGGAGAGGTAGCATGGACTTACAGTTCTGAGCTACTCTCTGACACGACTTATACCGCTATTGGGGGTCTGACGTTACTAGCCCCCTAAGCAGATATGCGATACTCATAGACGAACGGACCGGACTATATGTATATTATCACTGTTAGGCTCAGTAGGGTTTATGGATGAGTTCGCTCATCAGCTTCCCTTCCAATCAATACATAGGCAACCGTTATATACAGCTTGTACCTCTGACGTGCTAGAGGTTATACCCAGTGCCAGTGTGTTAATGAGTCATTAGAGTCCCCCACAGACACTTTCCCAAGTTCGGGAGAAATGTTATAGAGGCCGTATGGTTTTATGGCAAGGTTCGGAAAATGCACGTGCGTTTTCGCACGTGTCATATTTCGGGCAGATAATACTGGTCGGCTTTGGTTTAAGCCGGATCCGAGTATTATGCTGTGTAGATATAATATCTTTGTCTCAGTTGCATTTGTATTCGGTCGTAATACAAATGCGGGTATGTTTATACTGATACGAGGTTATCCTGAAATTCGTTTCAGGATCACTTTTGGAAGTTGCCAGTTTCCAGTTTTCTATCGGCCGTATTTAACATTCGGTTAAATACGGTTTTATCTTTTCTTGAGATGAGTGTGGAAGCTTCTAAATGGTGACTAGGATGGTGACTAGGCTAGTGAGTCATTAGTGTTTTAAATGTTCATTTAATGTTTTGGATGATAAGGTTAGTGATTCATTGTTTCATTAAATGTGTTCATACTAGGAGTTTAGATGACTCATTTCTTCATTAATGTTATGGTCACTCTCCCCCTTCCTACACTCACTTCTCCCCTCCATATAAGTGGTCGGCCCCCCTCATTGCAAGAGATAGATGGTTGTTAGAAAAAAGATATAGTTATTTGGTTCATGGAAATTAAGCATACTCATTTCATATTTCCACCCGATCTAAAAGGCAACTTCATTAACCGTTCGTCCATTTCTTTGAACGTAACGAGACAAAGTGTTCTACTCATTGTCTACATCATCTTGGTCGTCTATTTTAGCAAACTTGACGACCGAGTTGCTTCGGTTCAGAGGCGGGAGCCCGTTTAAAGATCCGTCGACGTGGTGCCACCTGGACGACGAGACTGGAGATTCAGGAGATCAGAGCAGCCGCAACGAAGCGTGGGATGATGGTTGAAGACCGAAGGACTCGGATCTTTCGGTATAACATTTCTACCCACTTTGTAGCTTGTTAGTTTAGCTTTAATGGCAGATCCGGGTTTTAGTACGCGATAGCGCCAGTTGTAAAAGTTTTGTTTCCGCATTTGGCGTCTGTTAGACGGCCGGGGCGCTACCGTGGAGTTACAGTCGAGACCGGGTCTCCTAACTCTAGAACTGGCAGGGTTACTTGCCGCTCTCGTAGGGGTCTAGGGATGTGGGTTTGGCTATTCATCGCGACTGTGGAATCCGTGTTTTATACAGGCTCGTATTAAAACACGGACCTCCTAGTATATACAATATTTCATATATGTTCTTCTGCTGCAATGTTCTGTGATGAGATCGTATTACTGCCTAAGACGAATGTTTATATTATATATATGAGATATATGTTATATTGCAGATTTTGTTTCAAATGTGATGCTTGTGAAGCATAATAAAATGGGACTTCATTAATGAGATTAATGAAACTAAAAGAAACCTAAAGATGTTGTAGAAACTTGTTGAAAAACTGGTAGCTCTAGTTCTTTCTTTGCATAGCGGTGTTCCTTATAGAATATTCAACACCTTATTCGATAAGGAAAGAGCCGAGATCCCTTCACCGGGAGTGACCTCTTTAGCAAAACTAGCAGATGCTACACACTCGGTTTTTCTTTTGATTGCTTCTATAGTACTTGCTTTGAATAGTGGTATTTGTGAAATATCCTGCACCTTATTCGATAAGGAAAGAGCCGAGATCCCTTCACCGGGAGTGACCTCTTTAGCGAAACTAGAAAAGCCTAAAAAACACTCCTTTACAAAAATCACTCGATTCTACAACGATATCAAGTTCATTACGCAAAGGGTTTTCTTAAAAACCTGACGTAGCCCTCTGTCATTTCAGATAAGTACTTCATAGTATTCGTGCTGCGTTTGTTGGCCTGCGTCAAGGCGTAGTATGCGGTAGCTATTTATTCTTATCTGTATAAGCATATGATGCGATTGAGTTAGGGTAGTCGTACGACTTTGTTGGCCTACGTCAAGGGTCATGCGGGTGGGTTTAATTCAATCGGGAAATGACGGGTTGAACTTGACTAGCGGACTATGGTTTGTTGGCCTGCGTTAAGGTCATAGGACGCTAGGGGCAAAATATTATCGGGGATTTCAAGTGTTGAAATTTGCAATGAGATTGCATACCTTTTATGAGATAGTTGGATCCCGATACCCACTGCGAGTAAGAGTTACTCCTGCGAGAGTTTTGCACATTACAATTAGCCGATCAAGTAGGTGTCTAGAAAGGTGTCAACGGGGTTATGCCTTTGGGAAAATGAGGTTTACTTTAATTAGGTCCGTGCGAAAGCACGGGGAACCTCCCTCAAAGTACCGGCACTGGCCTGGCTGAAAGATTGGCGAACTTGTAGAGTGTAATTAATCCCTGCTAGTCTTTCCTTTTAGGGTTTGAAGGAAGATTTGAATAAAATAGTGGGAGACATCCTGATTAGATATATTAATAACCAATATAATCTTGCAAGAGCATACGCTGAGTGTTTTCTTCTCTCTCTCTCTCCAAGTAGTGATCATGTCACGCCTTAATCAAGATAATAATACGGATGTATTGACCGAACCCACTTGTTATACTGTGCTAGGGAACGTTGGTCCCGCTCTAACTTATAATTGTTATAAGACAGAGCAGAAAATAGGGGATTACCAGAATTCCCATACCACCCAAACGAAGAAAGTGCATTCTGATGCATCTTCTTCGGGTATGTTCATTACAGAGAACTGTTTCTCAGTATCCTTTACGTCCTGGGTATGAAATACCGGATCAGGATCCCGCATATGTAATTTGTTACATGGGCTACAGATAGGTAGAGAACTGAGAACGGGTGATAAGTTTCATGAGATAGAAACGGTGCAAGTGTTGCAGCTAAGTCTGTTGGTAGTTATCACCCTGTATTAACAAATACATTGATTCTGAACGAATGTTATTTGATACCGAACTTGATATACAACATCATATCAGTCTCTTTATTAGTAAAGAAGGATATAATCTTGTATTTTTGGATAATGTTTTGAACATTTCCTATATCAAGAGTTGATCGGTTCAGGCACGTTATCTAAAAGTATAGACGTTCTAAATCAAACCACAATTCTTAAACTTACAGAGCACACACAAGAGGAAGAGTTTAGAAATGAACGAATCCTTCTTGAGGCATTGTAGACTAGGTCATATCGATGCGACCCGACTAGCTAAAGTTACAGAAAGATGCATATTTAAATTAGTTTAGATTACATCTTATAAAACTTGCTAGTCATGTCACAAAGATAAGATGACCACAGCTCCGTTTATTGGAAACAGAGAAAGAGTTAGTGAACTCTTGAGATTGATACATGCTGATGTATGAAGGTCCCCTGTCTACACATGCCAAGAGCGGTTCTTTGTACTTCATTACATTCACTGATTATCTCTCAAGATCCGGACATATGTTCCTGTTGAAACACAAGTCTGGAACTTTTGAGAAATTCAATGAATATAAGTTAGAAGTAGAGAACCAAAAACGGGTATAAGTATTATGTCCTTTGATATGATCAGGGAGGAGAATACTTGAGCACGGGATTCCTGGACTATTCTAAAGGAGAATGAGATTCTCTCTCAGCATTACTCCTCCAAATACACCGCAGCACGTCGGTGTATCAGGGCGGAGCAATCACACCCTATATGATATGGTGTGCTCTATGATGAGTACTACTGAGTTTCCTATTTCTCTTTGGGAGCTATGCACTTGAGAAGCTGCATACCTATTGAATAGGGTTCCAATCAGATCAGATGCCTACCACTCCATATATGATATGGTATGGGAAGAGCCCATCTCTTAAGGATGTTAAGATTTAGGGTTGTCCGATCTATGTCTAAAAGCAAAATCCGGACAAGCTCGAGGCAAGATCAGTTCTGTGGAAGTTTGTTGGATATCCCAAGCATTCACAAGGGAATATTTTCTACCAAACTGGAGAGCAAAAGGTGTTTTTGTTTCTCAGCATGCCACCTTTGTGAAAGGGAATTTCTTCTGAAGAAATTAGTGGTCATGAGGTAGAGCTGGAAGGAGTTCTAGCTATACAAACTGCAGCTGATGATTTGGTAGAACCACAGGATTCATTAGTTTCTAACGAACCTCGGCCTCTCCGCCGAACTAGTAGGGTTCCTCATCCACCTGAGAGATACTTCCGTTTCTCTATGACAGTGGGAGCGAGGATTGCATCATGAGATGATGATCCAACTTGTTTCGAGCAGGCCATCAAGAGTGGGACTCTGTAAGAATGGCTGGATGCTTATCAATCTGAGATGGAATTCTTATACACCAACAAAGTATGGACTTTGGTTGTTTTATCTGAAGGGTTAAATCCCCATCAGGAGCAAGTATATCTTGAGAAGA
Source organism: Agapanthus africanus (assembly GCA_030015575.1). NCBI lineage: Eukaryota > Viridiplantae > Streptophyta > Magnoliopsida > Asparagales > Amaryllidaceae > Agapanthus > Agapanthus africanus. The sequence goes on along the minus strand of CM057341.1, from coordinate 354,511,021 downwards.
TTACTTGGTGTACATGGAAAAGTTAATACTTTCAAAGCTATGCTTAAGTCCATCCAGATCCTACTTGCCATTGCTACATACCATGACTACGATTTCTGGCGGTTGGGTGTCATGACAGCTTTTCTAAATGATGTTTTGGAAGAGAGCGTCTATAAGTACACAGTCAGAGAGCTTCGTAGATAGTGGGAGCAGCGGAAACGTGTGTAAGATATTTTATGTAATAAATCAGGCATCGCGAAGTTGGAACATCTGTTTTGATGTGGTAGTCAAAGAGTTTGACTTCATCAAAATGATAGATGAACCTTGTATATACAAAAAGGTAGTAGAGAGTATGGTGGTGATCCTCGTATAGTACATGGATGACATACTCTTGATAGGGAAGGAGTTTCCTATGCTACGCTCGGTCAATCTTCTCTTATCACAAAGATTCTCTAAAGGATCAAAGTGATACCTCCTAAATCCTGGGTTATGGATCTATGAAATAGATCTAATTGGATGTTAGGATTATCACTAGTTGTAGTGAGATGGTATCCATAAATCCTGGGGAGAATCACTGGAAAAAGGTTCCAAGATGATAAGGACAATTGAATGTCTGTCGCAGGTATTGTCTTTACCCTCAGTGGAGGGACGGTATGTTGGAAGAGTTCCAAGCTAGATACCGTGACTTACTAGACGATTAAACGCTAGATACATCGTTACCAAGGATGCTACCAAAGAGGCAGTCTGGATATATAAATAAGTTCATGAGATGAACTTCGTTCCAACCATTGTGTGACAATGGAGTTATGGCTTTGGCCTAGGAACTCCCGTCCCATCAGAAATCCAGATATAAATCTTAGGCAGTATCACCTGATCATGGAGATGATTGATCTCCAGGGAGATCGAGGTTAGGAGAGTAGACACAGAGGACAACAACGCGGATCCACTCACAAAGGCATGTTTCCCTGTAGAGACTTTTATGGGATGGTTGAGTATGGGATACTTCAACCACAGCTGATTGTTGGGTATGCACTACCACAATAGATGGCCCTAGTGCAAGTGGAAGATTGTTAGTTATATGTATGCCCTAGAGGCCATTACTGTACATACGATGTATATTGTAGTGGATGCTTGGACATATATAGGGAGGACTTTCTTCCTCGACATGATAGTACGCTATCTGGTTGCTCTTTATCTTAACATGTACTCTGATTGTCTCTATATTACATGTTGATAAAGCCCTTATGATGAGTACTTGACTACCAGGGCTATGATGCGGATCATACTAGTAGGGACAGTGTAGTCGCCAAGTACATCCTTCAAATGTCCCTAGTCGTAGGTGTATCGAGACAGGGCATCGATTTACCCAGTAGACTAGCGTATGCGCTTCTTGACCCATATGATGGGTGATGGATGATTGATTTAAAGTGGTTTTGTCGATCAAAAAATATTTACCGCAATCAAGAACGGCGTCGCTTGAAGCTAGCCGGTGAATACGGGTCGGTCCACAGGGATGTTGTAAATCTCCTTAAAGTTCTTACGAGCTAATTCCAAATGATGTTGGGTCTTATAATCAAACCTAAAAATTGAAGTTGTATGATACTAGGATTAGAAACTTGCTAGGATTAGGTTTAGGGAAAATTTGGTAAACAAAGATCTACAACTCTTTCCAATGCCTTTAATTAAAGATATCATATTAGTGTTATGGAAAATCTTAATAAAGGGGATTAGGATGATTAGGAAGATGATTCTTCCTATAGATCCTTGTCCTTCCTTTCTTAATCTTTACCCTAACCTCCATGGAAAACCTTAAAATCCGGGCCTTTAGACTACGGAATGACCGTTACCTCGAGGGTAGAGTGCCGTAGGGAGCGGAATAAGAAGGTATGCATGGAGTTCTAATGTTCATAAAAGATTGGCAAAGAAAAGAGATGAGAGATCTTCATCTCTCAAATCCTTCCCTATTCCTAACCCTAACAAGCGAGGAAACTACTCGCTCATTGAGGGGATTAAGAAAGACATGAATTTTGTTTTGTTTTTATTAAAGAGAAGAAACATCTATTGCAGGTTAATAAAATTCTAAACTAAATTAAACTAGGGCAAGAAAATAATTTACCTAGGGTAGATATAAAAAACTAGAACTAGGGCAAGAAAAATAACCTACTTACGATTGATGCGCTCTAACTTCAAGAAAACAGAATTTTATTGATGAATAGAGGCATAAGAAAATACAAGGGTTTGGGTTCTATTTATAGGACATAGAAACCCTAGGTTTACAATTGACCTGCATGTCTACAATTACAAATATACCCCCAGAAAATCTTTTCAGAGCCGCCACAATATTATGGTAAAATTTAATCCAAGCACGGGCTTTATACGGCCGCGGAACCGCGGCAATGGCTGGCTTGGGCCGCGGTTCCGCGGCCCTTTAGTGAGCTTAGGTTCTGAAATTTTTGTGTTATTCTCTGGATATTTTTGGGCTTCTGGTTCTTGTGTTATTTTATGAATTGGGCTTCTGAATCTTCTCCAGATCTCTTAGTGAAAACTTGTAGCGATCTTTTAACCGTTTACCTTGACATTTTGGATCTTGCGTTGCCTTGTTGATTGTGAACTGTTCTTCGTCTAGGCTTGACTGAGATCCTCCTAATTGTTGGTCAAAAGTCCTTCTTTTGTGTCGTCTTTTGTGTTTTTCACTGTTTTCGCTCTAAGAACCTGTAACCTGTAACATTTAGCAGACATGGGTCAAAAGCACCTGTTTTTATTCTAAAATGCATAAGAATGGGGAATACAAAATGCAATATTATGTTATGAACAAATACCCCCAAACTTATCTTTTGCTCGTCCTCGAGCAAACTTTTTATTATATTTATTCTCGATAAAAATCTAACTTAGCCGCACTTTCGCAGGGAAACGCGATTGCACTGAGCACGTGCAACAAGCCGTTAAAGCTCTAGGTGTCTCTAGTAGGAGGAGTGTTGTCTCCTGAGGGTTTTCAGCGGATACTACCCACAAAATCCTATCAATTCGGCTTTTCGACTTTTGTTTTCCAATTTGGTTTTCTAACAAGGAATTCTATTATCGTCGACCCGCAAATTATCCACCCATATTCTTCACACTTCCTCATCATTTAACTTAAGATTATATATGTTCTATAGAATTACTTAGCTTTCGGCATCTCTTAAGTTTTCCTTCTAGGGTTCCATCTCCACTTAGGAATTTTTATCAACTCTATTAAAGATACAAGTTCTATTCTTCACTCCTTTCTTTCATCTAAACTCCAATCATATACCCCTGATTTAAAAAAATTTCCTCTCGTTGTGTAGTAAAAGCAAGTATCGAATCAATTGTTTCCCGATAACGGTTTCATTTGATCGATAACAGTATCTTGTATCGGTATTTAGAAAGTTGTATATAGAAATCACAACCAAAGAATTATATTTGACCGCAATCAATTACGGTATCAGTTGTAGATCGTAAGCGAGTGCGGATCGTCCACAGGGATTGTGTGATTCGTTCCAATGTTTGATTTGTTTGAATTGAAAAGTTAATCGAAAAGAAAAGAAAGCATGATTCAAGATTTATCAATTGTTTCAAGTGTCACTATTCTATTCAAGAATCAAGTAAATGATAAACAATCAAGAATCGGGTTTCGATGATATTTCCAACCAAAATGTCAAGAATCTAAATGAGGCTCGTAGGAATCGATCGGATCTATAGACGTGATGTAATCTCAAGATATCGTGTTCTTGTCCTTCGAAGAATTGATACGAGATCGATGAGGATCGACGAGAGTTAGGGCTTTCTCGTGAAACTCGGGTTTCATCATTTAACCCTTGTTCTTTCGTCGATATTATTCACATTCTAGCCTCTAGCAATTTCAAGAAACGATCGTAACTCCCCAATTTCGAGCGATATCAATCAAGAAAGCATCGCAAGAAAATTGGGTCGTCGATTCTTGAACTTGCTAGGGTTTACAAAATTCGTAGGAATCAAGAGTCGTTTTCAGATATATTACATCATCATTCTATTGATCGTCTCGACTCCTCGACGAGCGGAGTTTATTCACACATCATCACACAGAAAGCATTCAAGAATTGAAAAGATATCATGATGCAAGAATTTAAAGAAAACAAGATAAAAGAATTTCACCTTTTATTTATATCAACAATTTGATTACAGTCGCTCAAGAACTACAAGAGGAAGAACTAAATTGTCGATCTGGCGTTGCTTTTCTCCGTGAGTCATGGATCGGCTTGGACCACTTGCTCTGTTGAAGACCGGTTCCGCTCATAAAAGGTTGACGGGCTTCTTGCTCGATGTTGTACTCGGGATCTTGGCTTTTGATTGGAATTAGGGTTAGGGTTTCACACAAGTCTTCTCACTAGACTTGTGGAAGAAGATGAAGAATGAGAGTGAATGGATCAATAAATTTCAATGAATGAATAATCTTTACAAGTGAGCCTAGGGTCTTATTTATAGATCTCCCAAACCCTAGGTCTAGGTTTGAAATTACAATTCCCTCCAAAAGTTTGTTGAGGCTTCTAGAAGGTAGTTTGTTAGGAGCTAGCTTAGGCTTCAAGCTAGGATTAATTAAGCATTAGAAACCCTAGTTTGCTGTTCTGGCAGAAGTCTCTGGAGTCTTCTGGAAATTGCAATGTCTTTCTGAAGTGTGGGCCCTGAATGCAACATTGTGCACTAAAATTGAAGAGGTGAAGTGGCAAGACGGCCGCGGAACCGCGGCCTAAGCCGGCTTGCGCCGCGGTTCCGCGGCCAAGTTGTGGCTTCATGGCTTCATCTTTGCTGTGTTGCTCTGGACCTCTTTTGGGGTATGTATCTGATATGTTGATTTGTGTTTGTCCCTTTGGATTGATACCAGAACTGAAATCATTGAGTTGGCATAATGTTTTAGCGGTGTAGATTTGAGCAAGCTTCTGATTTTCCTGCACAGACTTCGAAACACAAGATGCGATATATAGAAATGATGCCATGTTATGAAATGCAGTCAATTTCCCTAGAAATGCCGGTTTTAAGGTCTAACACATGTAATCTGATATTTTGCGACAGATTTGCTAATATGTGAAATATAAATGCCGAACAATTCTATATGAATGCGAATGATAGGGAAATTGTTGGTTAAAAGATGCAATATTTTCGACTAATCAAATTCCCCCAAACTTAATTTCGATCGCCTCGAGCGAACTGTTTTATTAAAAAGAGAAAGAGAAAATAAAGACAGAGAAAAACTAACTAGCACACTTTCGTAGGCAACACGATTGCACCGAGCATGTGCAACAAGCCTTTAAACCTCTAGGTGTCCCTAGTAGGAGGAGTGTTGTCTCCTGAGGGTTTTCAGCGGATTGCACCCACAAAATCCAATAATAAAAGGAAGATCATGAATATTACATTTTAAGAAAAGAATTGTAAAAGAAAAGCCTTGAAAATTAGGGTTTCCAACTAAGCTAGCTTTTCGGTTGTCATGAGCCCTATCTTAATGGTCATGAAAAGATGTCAGAAATCACGTCCTCCCTCAATAAAATATCGTCTTCTTCTTCATTCCTATCTTTCTTCCAAACATCGATCATATAACCCTGCGTGTGTGTAACGACATCCCTACACCCGGAGAATTCAATTCAAGCTATCATACTCTTGCCCATCAGCCTCAGTACTTTTTAATTAATGAATATTTAGATGAGATTGCTCACACACTTTCATGCGACCGTTAATACTTCTTGAGGTACTAACCGACCGATTACTCATGTGCTTGGTTATTTGGTGTATTTTCCTCATCTTGCACCACCTCAGGCATAGCAGTGACTCCCAGACCAGTTGGCCTTAGGGCACTAGGTGAAGAGGCACCCTCGCTATATATTTTTTATTGCCCTTGGAGATAACAAAACCAGTGTCCATTTTTCTCACCACTTTATATATATATATATATATATATTTTTTTCCTTCATACATCGGCTTTAAGACAAGAGCATTTCAAGGTATCCTCTACTATCCCAGGCTTCAAGACGTGTGTAAGTGCGAATAGCAGGGTGTCAACGTTCAAAATGTTTGGCTTCTAGAATAGAAACTATTTTTCAGACTTATTTTTATCCTCAGATTAGTGACGTCCTTTATCTTACTAACTCTTGGGACAACGGCTCATAACTACTTATTACTAGTTCGTATAAGAAAACTTCTAATTTTCTTAGTTTTGTTAAATTTTTTCTAATCTCATGGATGTAATTGTTCACTATCTAAACTTTCATTATCTTATTTATGTACAAAAAGGTTTAAATATTAAAATATTTTTATATTTGAAATTTTTTTAATTTTTTTTGGGTTTTGAAATTTTTGAAATTTTTATAGATTTTTAAAAGAAATGTTTTGTGCTTATGCAGATGATATGCAAATGATGCAAAAATAAGCATAAACCTCCCCCAAACTTGATTTCAACAGTGTCCTCACTGTTGCCAATCGCTATACCTACAAAAAACTGTAAGCCTAGGGGGATTATTAGTGGGGGAAAACTATATAAGTAAAGAACTTCCCCCAAACTTATTCTTTTCACTCACCTTCATCCAAAACATGATGCAATGATATACAGGACATGAAGGTGAGACGGAGGAATTTTAATCCAAATAAACTGGCTCTTGTAAGAACAAGAGCTCCTCCGTGGGGTCAGTGGAAAAATACGGCTTTAGTCTATGTCTATTCACTTTGAAAAATGTGTCGTTTTTAACATTTTCTACTTCTACTGCCCCGTGCGGGTATACAGACCGCACAACAAAAGGTCCCTTCCACCGAGATCGGAGCTTACCCACGTGAAGGTGTAATCGTGAATCATAAAGAAGGACTTGTTGACCATGTGAAAATGTTTTCCTCAAAATGTTTTTATCGTGAAAAACCTTAGTCCTATTTTTTACAATTACAGCGTTATCATAAGCTTCATCGCGGAGTTCGCTTAGCTCATTAAGTTGTAGCTTCTGAAAGTTGCAGGCCTGGTTTAGATCAAAATTTATTTCCTTTATAGCCCACAATGCTTTATGCTCTATCTCGACGGGTAAGTGACATGCCTTCCCAAACACTATCCTATATGGAGACATCCCTAGGTCGGTTTTATATGCAGTTCTGAATGCCTAAAGAGCATCCGTCAGTTTGGTTGACCAGTCTTTTCTATTCTTAGCAACGGTTTTCTCCAAGATAAGTTTGATCTGTCTATTCGAAATTTCAGCCTGCCCGCTCGTTTGGGGATGATAGGGTGTAGAAAGTCGGTGGTTGATTGCGTATTTCCGCATCAGAGTCTCGAAGGACCTATTGCAGAAATGTGTCCCATTATCGCTAATAATAGCGCGTGGGTGTCCAAATTGCGAAAAGATATTCTCTTTCAAGAACTTAATGACAACTTTCTTGTTATTAGTGCGACATGGAATGGCTTCAACCCACTTTGAGACATAATCAACCGCCAGCAGTATGTACAAATTCCCAAAGGAGTTGGGAAAGGGACCCATAAAATCAATGCCCCAAACATCGAATATTTCAACAACCAGAATGGGTTGCTGAGGCATTTCATTTCTCCGGGATATTCTACCCGTGTACTGACACTGTGTACAGGTTTTGCAATGCTCAAATGCGTCCTTGAATAAGGTCGGCCAATAAAATCCACATTGCAAAACCTTTTCCGCCGTCTTTTTAGGACCGAAGTGACCCCCACAGGCCGGATCATGACAAAAAGAAAGAACACTCTTGAACTCTTCTTTCGGGACACATCGGCGAATGATCTGATCAGGACAATACTTAAACAAATATGGATCATCCCAGTAAAAGTGTTTTACTTGGGATAGAAAGCGGTATTTGTCCTGTTTAGACCAATCGCTGGGTATAAGTCCCGTGACAAGATAGTTCACAATATTCCTGAACCATGGTTCATTGGATACGTTCAAGAGTTGTTCATCAGGGAATGAGTCATTGATTGGCAGGGTCACAGGGGAAGAAATGATGCGTGAAAGATGGTCGGCTACAACGTTTTCACATCCTTTCTTATCTTTGATATCAAGATCAAATTCTTGTAACAGAAGGATCCAACGTATTAGTCGACCTTTTGCATCTTTCTTCGCCAGAAGATGTTTTAGGGCGGAATGGTCAGTGTACACAACTATAGATGAGCTAATTAAGTAAGGCCTGAATTTTTCTAATGCAAATACAACCGCTAAAAGTTCTTTCTCGGTGGTTGTATAGTTGATTTGTGCATCGTTCAGGGTCTTACTTGCATAGTATATCACGTGTGGCATCTTTTCGATGTGCTGTCCTAAGACTGCACCTACTGCAAAGTCGGATGCGTCACACATCAGCTCAAAAGGGTAGTCCCAATTTGGAGACGATAGAACGGGGGCTGAAGTGAGTGAGTGTTTAAGTGAGTCGAAAGCTGTCTCACAGTCCGAGTCGAAGTGGAAGGTCGTATCCTTGGCCAGGAGAAAAGTTAAAGGTCTAGCAATTTTGCTAAAGTCCTTAATGAATCTCCTATAAAAGCCCGCATGGCCAAGGAAAGATCGAATATCTTTGACGCTTTTGGGATGAAGGAGGTTTTGAATGATATCTATCTTATCTCTGTCAACCTCAATGCCTTTCTGTGAAATAACATGTCCAAGTACAATTCCTTCTTGGACCATGTAATGGCATTTTTCCCAGTTCAAAGTTAAGTTCTTCTCTTTGCAACGAGTAAGAACTGCGTCAAGATTCGATAGGAAATCAGAAAAAGAGTTTCCAAAAATCGAGAAATCGTCCATAAAGATCTCCAGAAAATTCTCCACCATATCAGAGAATATCCCCATCATACACCGCTGAAAGGTAGCGGGAGCATTGCATAACCCAAAGGGCATGCGACTGTAAGCAAAGGTACCAAAAGGACAAGTAAAAGTGGTTTTATCTTGATCCTTTTTGGCGATGGGGACCTGATTATAGCCTGAGTATCCGTCCATAAAGCAATAATACTCTTGTCCAGCTAAACGTTCCAGCTTTTGATCAATGAATGGTAGAGGAAAGTGGTCTTTCCTCGTGGCAGCATTGAGTTTTCTATAATCAATACATACACACCACCCAGTTTGGGTGCGTGTCTGAATCAACTCATTTGCCTCATTGGTTATAACAGTGATGCCGGATTTCTTAAGAACGACATGTATAGGACTCACCTATTGGCTATCGAAGATGGGGTATATAATACCATTATCTAGGCATTTAACGATCTCTTTCATCACCGCTTCCTTCATGACGGGATTTAACCGTCTCTGTGGTTCTCGGGTTGGTCTGGCATCATCCATCACATGTATATGATGTTCAACAATCAAGGGACTAATCCCTTTGATGTCCGCCATACTCCAACCGAACGCCTCTTTGTTAGTTCTCAATACCGATAAAAGTGCATTCTCTTGCTCTGATGCTAGAGAAGCGGATATGATAACCAGTAAAGACTCATTCTCACCAAGATATGCATATTTAAGGTGAGAAGGTAAAATTTTGAGATCTAAAGTGGGTGGAGAAATAATAGAAGGTGGGATCATCGAATGATTTTTGGAGTTACAAAGAAGCTCAGAGCCTGTTAAAGATACAGACTCGGGTGGAGAAAAGTCAGGAGTGTCGGACTCAAGTGTAGGAAATGTGTCCTTACTAAGATCATGTGTAAGATCAAGCAGAGATGTGGTAATGTCGTCGAGATCTAGAAAGCAAAGATCCTCAGCTCCACAACTATCGGGAGCGATCTCGTGGACAGAGCACACATCTAGAATATGAGCAGAGGGTTCTGATGGCTGACTTCCAACTTTGTAGATGTTTAGTTCAATGGTCATATTTCTAAATGATAAGTTCATTGAACCATTTCTACAGTTTATAACAGCATTGGAAGTGGCAAGGAAAGGACGACCCAGAATCACCGGAATTTGGCCCCGGGGGTTTGCTACAGGCTGTGTATCGAGTACAATGAAGTCTACAGGGAAAACAAATTCCCCGACCTTTATCAACACATCCTCTAGTTCACCCCTTAGTTTGGTGATTGAACGGTCTGCCATTTGGAGAGTGCAGTGAGCAGGTTTCAACTCTCCAATCCCTAATTGCTCATATACAGAATATGGAAGTAGGTTAACACTTGCGCCAAGGTCTAAAAGAGCACGGTTTATGTTTTTACCCCCAATAGAAATCGATATTGTAGGACATCCTGGGTCCTTACGTTTCTTTGGTAGCTGGGGAATAAAAGCAGTGCTAATATTATTAGACATAAAGACCTTCTTCGGCACTTGAGTCTTCCTCTTCCTAATGCATAAGTCCTTAAGAATTTTCGCATAAGCAGGGACTTGTTGAATTGCATCTAGGAGAGGGATGTTGATGTTAACCTGTTTGAACATTTCCATAATTTTCTCCATATGAGGACTCGTTCTGTTACCCCTTAACCGATTCGGATAAGGAGCTTTGGCAATAAGTGCCGGGTCCATCATAGGAGAAGGAAGAGGGGGTAGACGAGGTCCCAAAAGAGGTGTGGGGACCATCTGTGGAGAACTAGAAGGGCTATACTGAGGTGTCGAGCCTAGTGGGAAATGGAGAATAGGCTCGCGAGAAGGTGGTGTGGTAGAAGAAGAAGGATCAGAAGGGGAAGTGTGTGTGTGTGTGGAAAGGTCTCAGCCGGGGTGTTGATATGATTTTCAGTATCATCAATTCCTTCCCCGACATGATTGTTCAGCACTCTTCCTGATCTCAACGTTGTGACGGCATTTACATTGTAATGCCCAGGATTCTGTAGAGATTGAGAGGGAAGTTTCCCTTTTTCTCTCGCACTCATTTCGGCTTTAAGTCGTGCGATTTCAGCTTCCATCGTTCTGATAGTCTCAGCTTGGGACGCTGAGTTTTTCTTTATCTCACCGACGGAAGATCTAATCTCAGCCGAAACCTCTATGAAATTTGACAAAAGTGATTTCATGGTTTGAGTGAATTGAGAGAACTCGTCAGAACAGGTCATAGGATTAGACTGTGCAGGAGTGTTGACCTGATTTTGGAAGTTTTGTGACTGGTAGGGGTGCTAAGTGAGTTGATGGGGTTGCTGTTGTGGTGGAGGAAGAGCCCTTTGAAATTGATTCGTGTTTGGAACCGTGTTTTGAGATTGTTGTTGGTTCCAAGCAAAATTCGGGTGATTCCTCCAACCCTGATTGTATGTGGAAGAATAAGGATCGTTTCTAGGTTGTTGGAATGCGGCATTAGAATGCTCGTGACCTTGAAACGCAGAGTTTAATGGACATTCTTCCGTTAAATGAGACGGATCAGAACAGCACCCACAAACAGTTTTGGGGAGCGACACTGGGTTTAGGGAGGCTGCTGCAAATTTGTGTTCCATAGCGTCGAGATTCTTTTGCATTGCTGGCATCTCAGCTCGAACACCTATGGACACATCTATTTGGTGTACGCCACCCCTATTTAATGGTTGGGTTCCACTCTCCCACTGTAGTGATTTTTCAGCGAACTCTTCTAAATACTTCCAAGCTTCCCCATCATCTTTGGTCATAAAAGTACCTTGACACATGTTTTCAAGGCTCTGTTTAGTGTTTGGGTTAATGCCCTCATAAATGATTCGGCACAATTCCCATCTCGAGATGCCGTGATGAGGACACTGAACCAAAAGATCCTTGAAACGTTCAAAGCATTTGGAGAATGGTTCAGTAGGGAGCTGGGCAAATTGATTCAGTTCGCTACGGATTCGAGCTGTCTTTTGTATTGGGTAAAATTTCTTAAGGAATGCAGCGACGAATTCTTCCCAATTCGTAATAGAGTGTGCGGTAGTGTTATATAGCCACTTCTCGGCTATATCTCACAAAGTAAATGGAAGAAGTCGTAGACGCATAGCATCCACTGAAAGTTGTGACGTACCCATCATTGCGCATACGTTTTCAAATTTGGTAATGAAAACGTAAGCGTCCTCAGTCTCGAGTCCGTGGAATTTGGGTAAAAGATTGATGTATTGGGGTTTAATTTCAAAATTATCCCCATTGGCTGGTGGTGTGGATAAGCAGGTCGGAAGAGGACCTCGAATAGGGTAGCACCTCTCCTGGAGAGAGATGCGGGGTGGATTCTGCGCACCAACGGACAGCGGCAGATTAGGGTTAAAGAAATTTGATGGAGGTGGATCCATCGAAGTGGGTGTGGTAGTGGGTAAAGAAGAAGTAAATGGAGAAATATCGACTTCGGAGTCGATAAAGGGTACGCGGACTAAACGGGCACTAGAATCCCGTGTCCAGCCTATCTTGCACTAAAAAGGGTTAGTACAAGTGGCAGCGTTGACTTATAATTAGGGGTATGAATGAATGCAGTGTTTGCTTTGAAAAAGGGACGGATTTTTGAAAAAATGATGCGACACAACAAATGCAGCAACAAAAACCCTAGAATCTAGTGGTCACCTAGGTCCGGCTCTAGACCGCTCCTAACTGCCAAAAGACAAGTCGCAGGATAGAATCATCCACTGCCTCCTTGTCCCCGTGTGGCCAGGTAATTGCCAGGTAAGTGGGAAGGTACTCCACTACGTAAGTAGTGGGCCTAATTAATAACCACTAGCCTTCGACACACTTTCCTAGGCACCACAAGAAAACGCGGATAAGCAATGAATTACCCACGGCCTTCTTCTGTCCTAAGTGAGTGCGATGTCCTTAGAGTCATCTCTAGATATTTTTTAGTTAATGTGGGTCAATGCGGATGCAAGTTTTGCGATTTTCGGGGCCTTGGAAGGGTAATGAAATCCCCACCTAATTTGGATTTGGCCGTGCCCCTTAATTTCCGTATTAGAATGCAAACAACCAAGAAACAAAAACACGCACAAATTTAATTTTGCTTTTTGCGGCGCTGCGATTATTTGCAAAGAATCCTGCAGAAATTTGTTAGTTGGAGCTAAAAAGAGGAGAGAGGAGAAGGTAAGAAGTTACCTGAAGCAAAAATTATGCAGCGATCCCCCAAGAATGCCGCGGTTCTGCCGCATATGCTGGCTCCCGCCGTGGAATTGCGGTCTTCTGTGCAGATCACGGCACCAAAGTTCTTCAGAGAGGCTCTGTAGACTCCCTCTGCTCTCTGGTATATCCCAAATTTTTTTTCCAAATTCCAGCAATCTCCAGATCTCCTTGCAATGAACCACAACAAATCGTTTAGGGTTTGCACGAATTTTGATCTTAAAAATCACAATGGAATAAATCTTTCAATTCAAACTTTAATAAGAAACGAATTAGCGCGTAATGTCCGGCAACGGCGCCATTTGATTGTTTGAAGAAATCCTCTCGTTGTGTAGTAAAAGCAAGTATCGAATCAATTGTTTCCCGATAACGGTTTCATTTGATCGATAACAGTATCTTGTATCGGTATTTAGAAAGTTGTATATAGAAATCACAACCAAAGAATTATATTTGACCGCAATCAATTACGGTATCAGTTGTAGATCGTAAGCGAGTGCGGATCGTCCACAGGGATTATGCGATTCGTTTCAATGTTTGATATGTTTGAATTGAAAAGTTAATCGAAAAGAAAAGAAAGCATGATTCAAGATTTATCAATTGTTTCAAGTGTCACTATTCTATTCAAGAATCAAGAAAATGATAAACAATCAAGAATCGGGTTTCGATGATATTTCCAACCAAAATGTCAAGAATCTAAATGAGGCTCGTAGGAATCGATCGGATCTATAGACGTGATGTAATCTCAAGATATCGTGTTCTTGTCCTTCGAAGAATTGATACTAGATCGATGACGATCGACGAGAGTTAGGGCTTTCTCGTGAAACTCGGGTTTCATCATTTAACCGTTGTTCTTTCTTCGATATCATTCACATTCTAGCCTCTAGCAATTTCAAGAAACGATCGTAACTCCCCAATTTCGAGCGATATCAATCAAGAAAGCATCGCAACAAAATTGGGTCGTCGATTCTTGAACTTGCTAGGGTTTACAAAACTCGTAAGAATCAAGAATCGTTTTCAGATATCTTACATCATCATTCTATTGATCGTCTCGACTCCTCGACGAGCGGAGTTTATTCACACATCATCACACAGAAAGCATTCAAGAATTGAAAAGATATCATGATGCAAGAATTTAAAGAAAACAAGATAAAAGAATTTCACCTTTTATTTATATCAACAATTTGATTACAGTCGCTCAAGAACTACAAGAGGAAGAACTAAATTGTCGATTTGGTGTTGCTTTTCTCCGTGAGTCGTGGATCGGCTTGGACCACTTGCTCTGTTGAAGATCGTTTCCGCTCATAAAAGGTTGACGGGCTTCTTGCTCGATGTTGTACTCGGGATCTTGGCTTTTGATTGGAATTAGGGTTAGGGTTTCACACAAGTCTTCTCACTAGACTTGTGGAAGAAGATGAAGAATGAGAGTGAATGGATCAATCAATTTCAATGAATGAATAATCTTTACAAGTGAGCCTAGGGTCCTATTTATAGATCTCCCAAACCCTAGGTCTAGGTTTGAAATTACAATTCCCTCCAAAAGTTTGTTGAGGCTTCTAGAAGGTAGTTTGTTTGGAGCTAGCTTAGGCTTCAAGCTAGGATTAATTAAGCATTAGAAACCCTAGTTTGCTGATCTGGCAGAAGTCTCTGGAGTCTTCTGGAAATTGCAATGTCTTTCTGAAGTGTGGGACCTGAATGCAACATTGTGCACTAAAATTGAAGAGGTGAAGTGGAAAGACGGCCGCGGAACCGCGGCCTAAGCCGGCTTGCGCCGCGGTTCCGCGGCCAAGTTGTGGCTTCATGGCTTCATCTTTGCTGTGTTGCTCTGGACCTCTTTTGGGGTATGTATCTGATATGTTGATTTGTGTTTGTCCCTTTGGATTGATACCAGAACTGAAATCATTGAGTTGGCGTAATGTTTTAGCGGTGTAGATTTGAGCAAGCTTCTGATTTTCCTGCACAGACTTCGAAACACAAGATGCGATATATAGAAATGATGGCATGTTATGAAATGCAGTCAATTTCCCTAGAAATGCCGGTTTTAAGGTCTAACACATGTAATCTGATATTTTGCGACAGATTTGCTAATATGTGAAATATGAATGCCGAACACTTCTATATGAATGTGAATGATAGGGAAATTGCCGGTTAAAAGATGCAATATTTTCGACTAATCAACCCCTACGTGTGTGTATAAATCATCCCTACACTTGGAAATTCAAATCAAGCAATCATACTCTTGTCCGTTGTCCAAAGCACTTATTAATTGGTGAATTTTTAAATGAATTTTGCTTACACATCCTTCATGCGATCGTTAATACTTCTTGAGCTACCAACGACCGATTACGAAATGCGTTTGCACTTTAAAGCGTAATTCCTAGTCTTGCAACACCTAAGGCTTTAGCAGTGACTCCCAAACCAGTTGGTCTAAGGCACTAGGTGATGAAGCACCCTCGCTAAATATTTTTCTATTTTTGCAGCCTTAAGTAATCACAAAAAGCAGTGTTCATTTTTTTTTCTCTTTTCAGTTTTTTCTTTTATATTCATTGTACTAAGGACTTTAGACAAGTGCATTTCAAGGTCTCTTCTACTATTCCAAGTTTCAAGGTTCGTGTTTGTGCAATTTGTAGGGTATATATTTTCAGAATCTAGACTTAAGCTAGGAATTATTTTTCAAACTTATACTCTAATAAGAACATCAATACTTTTCCTTCGTTTCGACTTAGCCCAAGAAGTGAACTCAAAATTTGCCTATTTCTAAATAAACTACAAGGCATATACTTTCTACCGTTAAACTTTAAGTAATGTTATTTTTGGGGTTTTTAATCTACTGAGTCTACGATCTTGTTTTTCCTAGCCAGTCGACCTATTTGTTAAACTCAAGTCAATTAGCCAAAATTGAATACATTAATTTTTATAATTTTTGAAAATTTTCAATTTTTATGGGTTTTTCTTTTCCTAATTTTTTTTTTCAAATTTTTCAAATTTTTATGATTTTCATATAAAGATGCAATGCAAAAATATACATATGAATGCGAAGGAAGAAAACTTACCGAGCATACCCCAAAACTTAAAATGGACAGTGTCCTCACTGTCATGCTGCACCAAGTGGGTTGATAATGTCGGCAATTTCCTGTTTATTAATATATTTACATATTATACACACCCCCCAAACTTATTTGAAACAACGGTTTGGAAAAATTTAGTGGAAGTTCGGGGGTGAAAGTGGAGGAAAATCAATCTGTGTAAATCGGCTCCTGCAAAAACAGGAGCTCCTCAGAATGGTCCGCTGAAAAGAACGGTTTCAATCGATGTCCATTTACTTTGAATAAAGTACCGTCTTCTGGATTCTCAAGATCAACCGCACCGTGCGGATAAACGGTGCGGACTACAAAAGGTCCTCTCCATTTAGAACGGAGCTTGCCGGGGTGATAATGTAACCGAGTATCATAGAGTAAAACCTGTTGACCAGGTTTAAATGTTTTACGCAAAAGGTGTTTATCGTGGAACACTTTAGCTCAGTTTTTAGCAATTACGGTATTATCATATGCCTCATCCCGTAGCTCTTCTAATTCATTCAACTGCAGCTTTCGGTTGCTGCCCGCATCTCCTAAAGATAAATTCAGCTCTTTGATAGCCCAAAATGCCTTGTGCTCAATTTCTACTGGGAGATGGCAAGCCTTCCCGTAAACAAGACGATATGGAGACATGCCAAGATCGGTCTTGTATGCAGTACGGAAAGCCCATAGTGCATCAATCAATTTTAGTGACCAATCTTTACGGTTTTTAGAAACCGTTTTCTCCAAGATTTGCTTAATTTGCCGATTCGAGACCTCGGCTTGCCCACATGTTTGGGGATGGTATGGCGTTGACAGCTTATGGGTGATAGAGTATTTGCGCATTAAGGACTCAAAAGTCTTATTGCAAAAGTGAGAACCATTATCACTTATTATCGCGCGAGGGTGCCCAAATCGAGAAAAGATGTGTTCCTTAAGAAATCGAACGACAACCTTGTTGTCATTCGTACGACTAGGCACAGCCTCGACCCACTTTGAAACATAGTCAACAGCCAAAAGAATATACACATTTCCAAAAGAGTTAGGAAATGGTCCCATGAAGTCTATACCCCAAACATCAAAAATATCTACAACCAAAATTGGTTGGAGCGGCATTTCGTTTCTCCGCGATATCCGGCCCAAGTGTTGGCACCGGGAGCAAGTCTTGCAGTATTCGTATGCATCCTTGAAGAGTCATGGCCAATAGAAACCACACTGCAAAACTTTCTCGGCTGTCTTCTTTGGGCTAAAGTGCCCGCCACATGCTTGATCGTGGCAAAAAGACAGCACACTCTTAACCTCATTTTCTGGTACACACCGACGAATGATTTGGTCGGAACAGTATTTAAAAAGATAAGGTTCATCCCAGTAAAAATGCTTTATTTAGGACAAGAAGCGAAGTTTATCTTGTTTCGACCAATCTTTAGGTATCAAGCCGGTGGCTAAGTAGTTTACAATATCGGCGAACCATGGTTCGCAAGAAACGGTCAAGAGTTGCTCATCGGGAAAAACATCAGTGATTGGAAGCTCAAGTGTAGGCGAAGAGGGAAGTCGTGAAAGGTGATCGGCCACTATGTTTTCACATCCTTTTTTGTCCCTTATGACAAGGTCAAACTCTTGTAGCAAAAGGATCCAACGTATTAACCTCGATTTAGCATCCTTCTTCGCAAAAAGCTGGCGAAGAGCTGAATGATCCGTGTACACTATAACTGGAGAGCCGATTAAATAAGGCCGAAATTTTTCAAGTGCAAACACAACCGCTAAAAACTCTTTTTCTGTTGTTGTGTAGTTTAGTTGGTCCTCATTTAATGTTCGGCTAGCGTAATAAATTACGTGTGGCATCTTGTTAATGTGCTGTCCAAGAACAGCACCAATGGCAAAATCTGATGCGTCGCACATAATTTCAAAAAGGTGCGTCCAGTCTGGAGATGAAAGAATGGGCGCAGAAATGAGAGAGTGTTTCAAAGACTCGAACGCTTCCATGCAAGTTGAGTCGAAAACAAATGTAGTGTCCTTGGCCAATAAGAGAGTCAAGGGTCTAGCAATCTTGCTAAAATCCTTGATGAACCGTCTATAAAAACCGGCATGGCCAAGGAAAGCTCGGATATCTTTGACGCATTTAGGAGGAGGAAGATTAGAAACGACTTCAATTTTAGCTCTATCAACCTTTATGCCGTTTTGCGAGATGACATGTCCTAAGACAATGCCTTCTCGTACCATAAAGTGGCATTTCTCCCAATTCAAAGTTAGGTTCTTCTCCCTACAGCGGGTAAGAACTGCGTCAATATGCCGTAAGCACTCGTCGAAGGAGTCACCAAAAATGGAGAAATCATCCTTAAAGATTTCCAAAAACTTCTCCACCATGTCTGAAAAGATCCCCATCATACACCGCTGAAATGTAGCGGGTGCATTGCATAACCCAAAGGGCATGCGACGATAAGCAAAAGTGCCAAAGGGACAAGTAAATGTGGTCTTGTGTTGATCCCCTTTGGCTATGAGACTTGGTTATAACCGGAATAGCCATCTAAAAAGCAGTAGAACTCGTGCCCCGCCAATCATTCTAGCATTTGGTCAATGAAAGGCAAAGGAAAGTGGTCCTTCTTTGTCGCGGCATTGAGTTTTCGGTAGTCGATGCAAACTCGCCACCCTATTTGGGTGCGAGTAGGAATTAACTCATTTGCCTCATTGGTAATGACCGTGATGCCCGATTTCTTTTGTACGACATGAATGGGGCTAACCCATTGGCTATCCGAGATAGGGTAAATGATACCGCTATCAAGATACTTAACAATCTCCTTCTTGACCTCCTCTTTCATAATGGGGTTGAGGCGTCTTTGTGGATCCCTTACCGGCTTGGCATCATCCATCAAGTGTATATGATGTTCAACTATGAGGGGACTAATCCCCTTGATGTCCGCCATAGACCAGCCGAAAGCTTGCCGATTATTGTGTAAGACCGTTAAAAGAGCCTTCTCTTGCTCAAGAGCTAGAGAGGCAGATATGATAACGGGTAAGGTCTCATTCTCACCTAGATAAGTATATTTTAGGTGCGACGGCAAAAGCTTTAGTTCGAGTTTAGGTGGTGAAACAATAGATGGTAACAATGGAGTAACTGTTTCAAACTCGAAGGATTCCATCAAAGGTTCAAATTGAGTGTACGCTACCGAGTCGGATGGTTCAACTAACTCATCCGAAAAAGCAAAAGACTCAAACTCGGGTGGAGAGTCTTCAAAATCATCTACAAAGGTAAAACACTCATAATCTTTGTCCGTCGTGAAAGCTGTGTCGGATTCTAGGAGGAACGCATTAGTGGCGTCAACATTGCTGTAATCAAACATAAAATTTTCGAACTCACAGTCCTCCTCCACGATCTCATTAATCGAGCAAACATCAAGTACGCTAGAATTAGGCTCGCAAGGCTGACTTCCTAACTTGAAAATGTTGAGTTCAACTGTCATATTGCTAAAAGATAGATTCATTGAACCGTTACGACAGTTGATTACCGCGTAGAAGTCGCGAGGAATGGTCGACCAAGTATCACCGGAATTTGATTTCGGGGGTTAGCGACAGGTTGTGTATCCATAACGATAAAGTCAACGGGGAAAATGAAATCCCCTACTCTAATTAACACATCCTCTAACTCTCCCCTAGGCTGGGTGATTGATCGGTGGGCCATTTGGAGAGTACAATGAGTGGGCTTAAGCTCTCCAACGCCTAATTGTTCGTACACTGAATAAGGTAGCAAATTGACACTAGCGCCAATATCTAATAGTGCTCTATTGATGTTCTTGTCCCCAATTGTGATCGAAATAGTAGGACAACCGGGGTCCTTGTGCTTTGGTGGTAAAGAATTGATAAGAGCATCACTAACAGCACTAGCCACGAAAACTTTCTTTGGTACTTGTGACTTCCTCTTTTTGGTGCATAAGTCCTTTAAGATTTTTGCATATGAAGGAACTTGTTGGATTGCATCCAAAAGAGGGATATTTATGGTAACCTGTTTGAACAACTCTACAATCTTTTCCATCTGTGGAGTTGGTTTATTGGATCTCAACCGATTTGGAAAGGAACATTGGGAAAGGTTGTTGAGTCTAATTTTTACGGATCAGATTGTTGAGTTGGAACGGAACCCCGTGTAAATGTGTTCGTGTTGTAAGAAGTGGGTCCATTCAAGCTAGAAGAAGTAGAGCCGTGTGAAGGATGGAGAATAGGCTCTAACGACGAAGAAGAAGAGGAAGAAGGTGAAGAAGATGAAGAAGGAACACCGGCAGGGGTGTCATGGTTAATACTCACATTGTTTTTAAACACTTTTTCGGATCTCAACGTGGTCACAGCATTTACGTTATGATTCTGCTGTTCATATGCAACATGTGCGTGACCGGGATTTGGAATTAGTTGAGACGGAAGCTTTCCTTTCTCTCGCTCTTCCAACGCAGCATTGAGTTGTGCAATTTGTGCCTCAATAGATTTGATGTTTTGATCGTGTGAGGCACTTTTTTGCACCAAAGATTGAATAGAAGTCTCTAATCTTGCTGTAGATTGTGTAGATTGCTTTAGGAACGCCTTAGACTTCTTTCGAGCGAGCTAACCTTGTCATTATTAGGTTGAACAAAATTTTTTGGCGGGTAAGAAGTGTTAGGCACAAAATTGTTCACTTGATTAGGGTAAGGTTGCTGTTGGAAAGGTTGTTGAAATTGAGTTTGTGGAGGTGCTTGTTGTTGTGGAGGAAGAGGCCTTTGAAAATTGTTATTTCCTTGGAATTGTTGATTTTGGTTCCAAGCGAAATTTGGGTGGCTCTTCCATCCCGGATTGTATGTTGAAGAGTATGGATCGTTTCTTTGTCGTTGCTGAAAGGCAGCATTGACTTGATCCTGTCCTTGAGTAGATGTAGTGTAGGGATACTCTTCGGTGAGATGTGATGGATCCGAACAACAAGCACAAACAGTTCGTGGGGGCACAACGGGGGCAGGAGAAGGCGATGAGATTTTGGTCTCAATCGCTTTTAGCTTTTTCGTAAGAGCGGCCATCTCGGCCTTCATAGCAATCGACATCTCTACTTGATGTATGCCTGCCCTAGGTTGACCAATAGAAGAAGATGATGATGTGGTCTTGGTGCTCTCCCACTGAATTGTTTGTTCACTAAGGTCCTAAAGAAACTGCCACGCTTCGTCACTAGATTTGGTTAGAAAGTGACCTTGACAAATGGTTTCTAGCAACTACTTCGTTGCCGGGTTCAGTCCCTCGTATAATGTTTGGCAAAGTTGCCAACTTTCGATCCCATGGTGAGGGTATTGAACGAGTAGGTCTTTAAATCTTTCAAAACACTTCCAAAATGGTTCGGAAGGAAGTTGTGAAAATTGTATAATCTCATTACGGACTCTAGCAGTTTTGTGATGAGGATAGAACTTTTTAAGAAAAGCTTTCATAAACTCGTCCCAATTTCTAATTGAATGTGATGCTGTGCTGTATAGCCACTTTTCGGCTAAGTCACATAAGGTGAAAGGAATGACCCTTAGCCTTATAGCGTCATCACTTAATTGGGTCGTTTTCATCATAGCGCAAACGTTTTGGAATTTGTTGATAAAGATATATGCATCTTCGGATTCCAAACCATGAAACTTGGGCAGCATATTGATGAAGTGGGGTTTGATCTCAAAATTGTCCCCATTTGCCGGTGGGAGGGAAAGACAAGTAGGAAGGGCGGTGTGGACGGGGTAGAAGAGATCCTGGAGCGCGACTCGTGCGGGCGCTTCAACAGGCGGGTGATTCGGGTTATTCGCACCTAACGGAGGTGGAATCATTCCCGTCAGTAAGGTATTATTAGGATTGTATCCCAACATACCTTCGGAAGAAGAATGTGATGGTGAAAGTGAAGAATGTGTGGTTAATACCCACATTGTTTTGCAACACTTTTCCGGATCTCAACGTGGTCACAACATTTACGTTATGATTCTTCTGTTCATATGCAATATGTGTGTGACCGGGATTTGGAAGTGGTTGAGACGGAAGCTTTCCTTTCTCTCGCTCTTTCAACGCAGTATTGATTTGTGCAATTTGTGCCTCAATAGATTTGATGCTTTGATCGTGTGAGGCACTGTTTTGCACCAAAGATTGAAAAGAAGTCTCTAATCTTGCTGTAGATTGTGTAGATTGCTTTAGGAACGCCTCTAGACTTCTTTCGAGCGAGCTAACCTTGTCATTATTAGGTTGAACAAAATTGTTTGGCGGGTAAGAAGTGTTAGGCACAAAATTGTTCACTTGATTAGGGTAAGGTTGCTGTTAGAAAGGTTGTTGAAATTGAGTTTGTGGAGGTGCTTGTTGTTGTGGAATAGGAGGCCTTTGAAAATTGTTATTTCCTTGGAATTGTTTATTTTGGTTCCAAGCGAAATTTGGGTGGCTCTTCAATCCCGGATTGTATGTTGAAGAGTATGGATCGTTTCTTTGTCGTTGCTGAAAGGCAGCATTGACTTGATCCTGTCCTTGAGTAGATGCAGTGTAGGGACACTCTTCGATGAGATGTGATGGATCCGAACAACAAGCACAAACAGTTCGTGGGGGCACAACGGGGGCAGGAGAAGGCGATGAGATTTTGGTCTCAATCGCTTCTAGCTTTTTCGTAAGAGCGGCCATCTCGGCCTTCATAGCAATCGACATCTCTACTTGATGTATGCCTACCCTAGGTTGACCAATAGAAGAAGATGATGATGTAGTCTTGGTGCTCTCCCACTGAATTGTTTGTTCACTAAGGTCCTCAAGAAACTGCCACGCTTTGTCACTAGATTTGGTTAGAAAGTGACCTTGACAAATGGTTTCTAGCAACTGCTTCGTTGCCGGGTTCAATCCCTCGTATAATGCTTGGCAAAGTTGCCAACTTTCGATCCCATGGTGAGGGCATTGAACGATTAGGTCTTTAAATCTTTCAAAACACTTCCAAAATGGTTCGGAAGGAAGCTGTGAAAATTGTATAATCTCATTACGGACTCTAGCAGTTTTGTGATGAGGATAGAACTTTTTAAGAAAAGCTTTCACAAACTCGTCCCAATTTCTAATTGAATGTGATGCTGTGCTGTATAGCCACTTCTCGGCTAAGTCACATAAGGTGAAAGGAATGACCCTTAGCCTTATAGCGTCATCACTTAATTGGGTCGTTTTCATCATAGCGCAAACATTTTGGAATTTGTTGATAAAGATATATGCATCTTCGGATTCCAAACCATGAAACTTGGGCAGCATATTGATGAAGTGGGGTTTGATCTCAAAATTGTCCCCATTTGCCGGTGGGAAGGAAAGACAAGTAGGAAGGGCGGTGCGGACGGGGTTGAAGAGATCCTGGAGCGCGACTCGTGTGGGCGCTTCAACAGGCGGGTGATTCGGGTTATTCGTACCTAACGGAGGTGGAATCATTCCCGTCGGTAAGGTATTGTTAGGATTGTATCCCGACATACCTTCGGAAGAAGAATGTGATGGTGAAAGTGAAGAAGTGGACAGGATTTCGACTTCGGAGTCGAAAGGTTCGTCGGTCGGTACCAACGAAACACGGACTAATCGGGCGCTAGGGTCCCTAGTCCAACCGGACATACACTAAAAGGGTTAGTGTAGTCGAAAGATGAAAGACAGAATGTGGAGGTAAGAAAACGTCAATGAGAAGAAGTGGTGTAAGTGAGTGTAAAGATTCTTTTAGCGGCAAGTTGCAAGTTTTGAAAGGATTTTTCTTTTTTCTTTTTTTTTTATGTATGCTTTTGCAAAAAGATTTTTGAAAAGTGACTTGTGACACAAATGCAATTAACCACACATGCACAATCAGGCCTAGATCTAGGGTCACCTAGGTCAGCTAGACAGTTCCTAACTGTTCCAAAGGGCTAGAGATAGGACCTCAAACCGCCTCTCCACCGCCAATTGCGGCCAGGTAAGTGCCAGGTAAGTGGGAAGGAACCACGCTGTGGGCCTAATTAAAAACCACTAGCCTTGACACACTTGCCTAGGCACCGCAAAGTCAGGTTAGGATAAACGGCCGATGCCTATACTAGTCCTCTGTCCTATTGAGCACGACGTCTTTAGGGCTGAGTTTAATATTTTTTTTAATTAAGAGTGGTCAATGCAAATGCTTTAAGTGATTTCTGGGGTCCTGGGAAGGGTGATGAAATCCCCACCCAATCTGAATTGGTCAATAGCCCCTTAAAGTCAGATTAAAATATGCAAAGCAGTAAATCACTTGCAATCAATTTGCTATTTAGCGCGGCGCAAAGAATCCTGCAGAAAATCAATTATTGGAAGGAGAAAGAAGATTTTTAGCGCAAAGAATCCTGCAGAAGATTTGGCAAAAGATATATGGGGATTTGTAGAGGGGAGAATGAGGAAACAAACAGTGCAAAAATTGTGCAGAGATCACCACAGGGAGCCGCGGAATCGTGGTCTTAGGTAGGTATAAGCCGCGGAATCACGGTCGTCTTGAGGGAATCAGGTCTCTGGATTTTCTCGGCTGTTCTGTACTTTCAATCTCCTCCTGTTTTGATGTACCTTTTTCTGTTTTGCCTTCTGTGTTGTTTCAGATCCGTCAAACCTGCAAAGATTCACAAAAAGAACCCTTCAAACAATAAAAGATGATAGAATTTTTATATTTTTGATTTTTTCAGATTTTTATGGTTTTTTATATTTTATATTAACCAGAAATTACAAAAAGAAAATTTTACGCCATCCCCGGCAACGGCGCCATTTGATTTAAAGAGGTTTTGTCGATCAAAAAATATTTACCGCAATCAAGAACGGCATCGCTTGAAACTAGCCGCTGAATACGGGTCGGTCCACAGGGAAGTTGTAAATCTCCTTAAAGTTCTTACGAGCTAATTCGAAATGATGTTGGGTCTTATAATCAAACCTAAAAATTGAAGTTGTATGATACTAGGATTAGAAACTTGCTAGGATTAGGTTTAGGGAAAATTTGGTAAACAAAGATCTACACCTCTTTCCAATGCCTTTAATTAAAGATATCATATTAGTGTTATGGTAAATCTTCATAAAGGGGATTAGGATGATTGGGAAGATGATTCTTTCTCTAGATCCTTGTCCTTCCTTTCTTAATCTTTACCCTAACCTCCATGGAAAACCTTAAAATCCGAGCCTTTAGACTACGGAATCACCGTTACCTCGAGGGTAGAGTGCCGTAGGGAGCGGAATAAGAAGGTATGCATGGAGTTCTTGTGTTCATAAAAGATTAGCAAAGAAAAGAGATGAGAGATCTTCATCTCTCAAATCCTTCCCTATTCCTAACCCTAACAAGCGAGGAAACTACTCGCTCATTGAGGGGATGAAGAAAGACATGAATTTTGTTTTATTTTTATTAAAGAGAAGAAACATCTATTGCAAGTTAATAAAATTTTAAACTAAATTAAACTAGGGCAAGAAAATAATTTACCTAGGGCAGATATAAAAAACTAGAACTAGGGCAAGAAAAATAACCTACTTACGATTGATGCGCTCTAACTTCAAAAAACAGAATTTTATTGATGAATAGAGACATAAGAAAATACAAGGGTTTGGGTTCTATTTATAGGACATAGAAACCCTAGGTTTACAGTTGACCCGCATGTCTACAATTACAAATATACCCCCAGGAAATCTTTTCAGAGCCGCCACAATATTATGGTAAAATTTAATCCAAGCACGGGCTTTATACGGCCGTGGAACCGCGGCAATGGCTGGCTTGGGCCGCGGTTCCACGGCCCTTTAGTGAGCTTAGGTTCTGAAATTTTTGTGTTATTCTCTAGATATTTTTAGGCTTCTGGTTCTTGGGTTATTTTATCAATTGGGCTTCTGAATCTTCTCCAGATCTCTTAGTGAAAACTTGTAGCGATCTTTTAACCGTTTGCCTTGACATTTTGGATCTTGCGTTGCCTTGTTGATTATGAACTGTTCTTAGTCTAGGCTTGACTGAGATCCTCCTAATTGTTGGTCAAAATTCCTTCTTTTGTGTCGTCTTTTGTGTTTTTCACTGTTTTCGCTCTAAGAACCTGTAACCTGTAACATGTAGCAGACATAGGTCAAAAGCACATGTTTTTATTCTAAAATGCATAAGAATAGAGAATACAAAATGCAATATTATGTTATGAACAATGATCTCATATCCATTGGTGTTTGACATCAGAGAAGGTATACGGGTGCTCAGCAGAGACTGGGTACACTGAACGGACTCGCCGAGAAATCCCAGATGGTATTATACCTCACGTCAGATGGCAGTTCTCTAGGGACACTGGTACAGAGTAGTCTGTAGACCCCAGATCGTCATAGAGTCTTGTGTGATTCCCACTGTGCTTTGATTTCCATTGTACCACGTCCAAGAGGGAGTGCAAAACGGTGGCTTTTGGGTACAGTCCCGAATCACATGGAGGCAATGAGCGATAGGAGGGGATTTGTCTCTCCCGGTATAGGGAGTTGATGTTGCGCTGTGTTTGATTGGCTATAACTAGAAATCCCTGGCCAGAGTTGCTGAGATTTGTTGGTAAGTGTTATCAGTAGTTTCTCGAACTGTTATAGACCTCATATCGGCACGACTTATCAAGCTACTGGGGTCTGACGTTTACCACCCCTAGGCGAGATATGCGACATATCAGACGAAAAGATTGGACTGTACGGGAGTGTTACTGACTGGATTCACGGGAGAAAGTAAGGGCTTACTTGTTGATCTTCTGATCGCTCAATACCTGGGTGGCTGTTATGTTTAGCTGACCGCTTGCAGCTTGTGGGTGTTTGATATGATCATCACCTACTGCCGGAGTATTGACGATTCTTTAGAGTCCTACAAAGAGGTTTCCTGGCTCAGGCAAAACGGAGTAGGAGCACATATATGATATGTGCGGGACCGAGAACAATACGTGTGTGTGATACCATATTAGATTCTCGTGATATGAGATATCGGCCGGGTATATGTGATATAGCCGGGTCATCGGATCAAGTGTTGATTTGATGAACTGAAACAGATTATATTAGTCGGTTATTTGTGAAATAGCCGGATTATCGGATTAAGTGTTAATTCGATAATTTAATGTATAATTATATATTTGATATACTAAATTACATTAACTAATATAAGCTCACTAAAAGATTCTTTTTCTCACTCAGGTAATACATTGATATATATGCGATATATGTTAATTGTATTATTTTATTTTGTTACAAAATATATTATATATGTGATATATAATATTGTAACATGTTAAGGTTACTAATGCAACATGATTAGTGGAGATTAAACATAGTTAGGATTTGATTTGGGTTAATTCTTTCTAGTTGCTTCTAGAAGCATTGCTTTTGTTTTAAGCAAAGATATTTGTTATGATATTTTGGTTGATATTTGTTAACCCAACCCAACCCTTTAAACTTAGTTAAATCTCTACAAGGGTTACTTCTTCTCACTTATACCATGGTTGCATTTCTAACCTCACACTTGAGTTATTCATTATTTATCACAAAAGGTTTTGATTTTCTCCTTCTTCTTCCTTGGTGAAAAGCTTTCTAGCTTTTTTTCTTTGTGATGAAAATGATTGAGATTAAGAAAACAAATGAGAGCTAAATTCCTACTTCATCATCCTCATCTATTTTAGCCACTTAGATTAGGGTGTTTGCTTTGCTAATACTTGATTAGCAAAGCAAAAGCTTGGGCTTGAGTTTGTTCAAGGTAGATCATCTTAGTTATCGAAGATCGGAAGCAAGCTTGCATATTTCTCTTCGTGGAGCCTCTCTAGAGTCCGGATACTCGATGATCGCAGCGAAGGGACCTCAACACGGAGCTTTAGAAGTGAAGGACCGGACTACAAAGGTTGTAATCCCAAACACTTAGAAGTAAAGTTGTTTACTTGTTTTGTTTCGCCTAATCTCTAGTCTAAGATCTTGGTTAGGCTTGTTCGGCATGTCTAAAATTTGAATCGGGCATGGTTGATGCCTTATAGACCCATGTGAGAGTGCCTAGTAACCCTACAGGATCCACGGTGGGTCGACCTGACTCGGCCGTGGATCCGCGGCCCTTTTAGGTTATCTCAGTGTGAAATTTCCAGTGTTATTTCATGTTGGCTTTATGGAACATTCCTGATGTATGGAATATTTTTATACTTTCTTGTTTACTACCAGATTTCAAGTCTTTGACTTGATGCGTTTTATCAGCACTTTTTAGCAGTTCCGGCTATTTAACTTAGAGAATTTCCTGCACACAATCTCGAGACAAGTGTTAATATACAAAAGATCATACGTGTAATAATAAACACATAATTTCCCTCATAATGCCGGTTATAATGTATAACACATGTTATTTGGTATTTTGCAGACAAATTGCTAATATGTGCTATATTTATACTAAACACCTTTAGATGATTACAAAGAGTAGGGAAATTGATGTATTAAAGATGCAATATTTTCGACTGATCAAATTCCCCCAAACTTAATTTTGGTCGTCTCGAGCAAACATCTTTTATTAGAAAGAGAAGGAGAAAATATAGAAAAAGAAAAACTAACTAGAATACTTTCATAGGCAACACGATTGCACTGAGTATGTGCAACAAGCCTTTAAACCTCTAGGTGTCCCTAGTAGGAGGAGAGTTGTCTCCTGAGGGTTTTCAGTGGATTGCTCCCACAAAATCTAATAATAAAAGGAAGACTGTGAAAGTCACATATAAAGATAAGAATTGTAAAAGAAAGACTTTGAAAATCAAAGTTTCCAACAAATACTAGTTTTTCGGTTGTCATGAGCCCTATCTTAGTAGTCATGAAAAGATGTTAGAAATCACATCACCCCTCAATAAAAAATTGTATTTATTCTTCATTCCTACCTTTCTTCCAAATATCGATCATATACCCCTACGTGTGTGTAAAAGACATCCCTACACTCGGAGAATTCAATTGAAGCTATCATACTCTTGTCCATCACCTCAGTACTTTTTAATCAATGAATATTTAGATGGATTTGCTCACACATTTTTCATGCGACCGTTAATATTTCTTGAGGTACTAACCGACCAATTACTCATGTGCTTGCTTATTAGGCGTATTAGTATTTTCCTCGTCTTGCAACACCTAAGGCTTAGCAGTGACTCCCAAACCAGTTGGTCTAAGGCACTGGGTGATGAAGCACCCTCGCTTTAATTTTTTATTGCTGCCTTCGTGATAACAAAACCCAGTGTTCATTTTTCTATACCATTTTATCTTTTATTCATTTATTATTTCCTTCATACTTTGGCTTTTAGACAAGAGCATTTCAAGGTATCCTCTACTATCCCGAGTTTCAAGACGTGTGTAAGTGCATATAGTAGGGTATCGACATTCAAATGTTTGGCTTCTAGAATAGGAACTATTTTTCAGACTTATTTTTATCCGCAGATTAGTGACTTCATTCATCTTACTAACCCCTGGGACAACGGCTCATAACTACTTATTACTAGTTCGTTTAAGAAAACTTCTAGTTTTCTAGGTTTTCTTAAATTTTTCCAATCTTTTGGATGTAATTTTTCACTATCTAATCTTTTATTATAAAGTTAAATATTAAATTTTTTTTATGTTTTTTTATTTTTTGTGCTTATGCAAGGTATGATGCAAAGTGATGCGTAAATAAGCACAAACCTCCCCCAAACTTGTTTATAACAGTGTCTTCACTGTTGCCATCTACTGGATCACTAAAAACCTGTAAGCTTGGGAGGAAAAATTTATTAACGGGGGCAATAAATATGATCGTGAAAATCTCCCCCAAACTTATTCTTTTCACTCACCACCATTCGAAAGATGATATAGTATTTTATAAGACATGGAGATGAGACGGAGGAATTCTTTTTCTACCCCCAATAATTCTTTTTCTTGAACATATCCATTTTACGACACTTAGAATGAAAACAACTCAAGTTACAGACTTAACTCGTTAAAACAAGCGAAACAACATACCATCTCCCTCCAGACAACCCGTACTCATCTCGGCTCGCTACACATGACACCATTTTGATTACGATTATTTCAAACTTTAAAACGACATGTAAAATATGTGCTAATCAGTGGTCATGGTGCTGGCTGCTGATTACATCAGCAAATGGATACAGTTTAAGTAGTTTGTTGGATTTGGATGTTCATTTATGAACATGGTCCCATCAGCTATCCAGAAAAATTATAAGGCAAGTATCGCTCATTTCAGGAGGTAATCGTTCTCAGGAAACTTGAGATATAGAGTGATAAAGATAGAAATATTGGAGTGGATCCACTCACTAAGGCTATTTCTCGAACGCAAATGTTTCGCAAACATGCTTTGTGAAACTGATTAGTAGAGAAGTAGGGTGATCGGTAGTACACAGGCTATGAGTATGTGACACCGCAATAATTAGCCTTAAGTGCAAGTGGGAGATTGTTGGCTAGACCTCAAGGCAATTATTGTAATCGCAGGCAGGCGATTATGATAATTGAGAGAGGACCTATACGGGTAGAATAGTCTTTCTCAAGATGATACTATGCTATCTGGATCATCTTTATTATCATGTACATGTATTATATTGTATTACAGATCAATGTTACATGTTGATAGAGCATATAGTATTCTTGCTTGACTACCACCATTATGATGGAGA
The DNA here is from genome assembly GCA_030015575.1 of Agapanthus africanus. Taxonomy (NCBI): domain Eukaryota; kingdom Viridiplantae; phylum Streptophyta; class Magnoliopsida; order Asparagales; family Amaryllidaceae; genus Agapanthus; species Agapanthus africanus. The sequence continues at coordinate 354,480,445 of CM057341.1, read as the reverse complement.
TCATATGCATGGGAGCTGGGTGGTCTATACGCAAATCCTTAAATGTCCCTAGTTGTGGGAATATCGAGATTAGGCATCGATATTCTAAAGTAGACTAGTGTATACGTTTCTTGACCCTGACGAGGGGCAATAGCCGGTCTCACAGCCATTGGTATTGGATAGTCACCAAAGATAGTATGCAGGAGCTTACTGGAGGTGAGTACGCCGAACGGAATTGCCGGAAACATGCTAGATGGTATTATACCTATTGTTATTATCAGATAGCAGTTCTCGGGTGACATAAGTACAGATTAGTCTGTCGACCTGAGATCATCATTTTTATCATGTGAGTTTCCATTGTGCTTTGATTACCACCCTACCATGGCTCAAAAGAGTCGTGCAAAAAGGCTTTAGTTGGATAAGTCCCGAACCACATAGAGGTAGTGAGCGGATCGTCAGGGATTCGTCTCTCCCGGTATTGGGGGTAGATGTCGCGATGTGCATGGATGAATCCTTAGTCAAGGTGGATGATATTTATTGATTTGGATCAGTAGTTTCTCAGAGGGTGATGGGCTTCACACCGACATGAATTATTACGTTATTAGGGGTCTGACTTTATCCAGATCAAAGAAGCACAAGTTAGTGATGTCAGGTTGCGAAGGGTCTGAGAAAAAGTAGAAGCAAACTTGCGGATGTACTTTGTGATACACAAGAATAGATCACTAAGATATGAAAGCAGGATCTATGTGCCTACAGGCGAAATCAAAAAGGAGCTTCTAAAAGAGGCTCATAGTTCTCCATACTCCGTTCGTCCATGGGGAATAGAGATATATAAGGACTTCCGACAGAGCTATTGGTGGCATGGGATGAAGCGAAAAGTGGCAAAAAGTGTATCCAAGAGCCTGGTTTGTTAACAGGTAAAAGCTAGGCACCATAGAGCTGTGGGTTTACTACAGCCCTTGTTGATACAAGAATGGAAGCGGCAAAACATCATGATGGATTTCATGACTTTGCTCCTTCGTAGCATGAAGGGCAACGATGCAGTATGGGTAATTGTTGACCGGCTTACCAAGTCCGCCCATTTCAATCCCTTCCGTGTCGGTCAGTCCACTGAGAGCATAGCCAAGAAGTACATGAATGAGATTGTCCGATTGCACAGAGTACCAGTATGCAGTGTCGCCGATCAAGACACTCGATTCCGAACCCAGTTCTGGCAGATTCTGCAGGAAAGTCTTGGCATAAGCCTGAGTTTTAGCACCGCCGATCACCCTCAGACCGATGGCCAATCCGAGAGGGTCATTCACATTCTTGAGAATATGCTTCGAGCTTTTATGTTTAATTTTAAGGGGCTTTGGGAAGATCACTTGCTCTTAGTAGAGTTCGCATACAACAACAGCTACCAGGAAAGTATTAGCATGGCCCCGTTTGCGGCCTTATATGGGAGAAAATGCATATCTCCTTTGAGTTGGGATGACGTCGAGGATCGAGAACTTTTAGGCCCCAAGATGATTGTCAAGACGGTAGAGGTGGTGAGAACAATCAGGGAACAGTTGCGAGTAGCTCAGGATCGATAGAAGCACTGGGCAGATAAAGAGGAGACTCCTGGACTTTTAACTGGGAGATCATTTGTTCTTGAAAATTTCCCCGAATCAAGGAGTAATACGTTTCATGCAGCATGAAAAGCTCAACCCGCATTTCATCAGCCCATTCGACATCCTTGAATGAGTCGGTGAAGTTGCTTATCGCCTGGCTTTATCACAATCCTTGAAAGGCATGCACAACGTCTTTCATATCTCATAGCTAAGGAATTATGTCGGCGACCCTAGTCATGTTGTGGATCATTTAGAAACCATCGTGGGGGCCGACCTAACTTATGAGCAGTAGCCGGTTGAGATCCTAGACCAGAAAGAAACTTGTTTCAGTTCGAGGATGGTTTCCGGTTCCTCTCTGCATTTCTCCAGAACACTCTGTATCACTACGAAGATCCATATTGCTTGGGTATGCCATCGTATAGTTACATACGAACTCGAAGAAACTTGTTTCAATTCGAGGATGGTCTCCGGTTCTGGAGAAATTAAATAAATTATTCGGTTGTCTTTTCTCTTTACCTTCTCTTAGGTTATGAGGGCTCTTAGTATTAGGAGAGTACACCTATTACGCTTATTGGATAGTCTTCTTTCAAATCTTAGGTAGGTGTCAAAAGGTAGGGAAGGAAGAAAACCAATTAGCCTAAATATGGTGTACGGAAGGTAAGAAGTAAAGACATATAAAATGATTGCAGCGAGGACATGGAAAATTGCGACTACTGTCATGAATCTGGATGGTGGAAGACGCATTATTAGGAATACCCGGCCACCCTACGAAACATTTTCATGTTTCAGTCTTACTTTGCACTGTTAGTTGAAAACTGCTTTCCCAATTAGATTCTGACTTCAGGGTATGTATTTACCAGACTTTATTCTCACATCTGTATAGTATTACAGATGCTGAGTGAGGGTAGAACATTAGGAATTGGGTGATTAGATCCTCAATATAAGAATTCTTTGTAATTAGTGATATTTGAGGAAATCGCCTGGGTTTTTCCTAACGGCAAATATTTGGTTTTGAATATCCATTATTATGCACCAATTTCAAATTGATATATCTGTACGTTTATTTTATAAAATGAGATATAAATTTTTGAAATTATGCTTATGACGTTTGCCTATATCAGTTGATGGTTAGGTAAGGTAAATTCAATATCGGTGTAATTCTTCTTTAGCCATAACACAGTTTTCTACCTACTACGCACAGGATTTGAGTTATAAAACTCAGAGGACTTATACAAAGTATTGTATGTTTTCCGATATCCATTTGGACAAAGGGGTTGGTACTCGTACTATATTCCGTTTACTTATGACTTCTCTGGTTTTAGATACGCATTTCGTTGAAATACAAGGTCCAAATTTTGAGAAGTTATAGGTATAAGAATAAAGTAGAGAACCATACATTGCAAGTATCAGGATTCTTCATGGTGATCGAAGGTGTAGATACTTATGCTAGGTATTCCGTCGTAAGTAATATATTTGAGAACTTGCTTCTCTCTCAAGTTACTCATCCGTGGGTACGCTTCTTGATGAGTAATGTTGCTTGGCCTTCTTCCATTTAGTCAATATGCACTGGAAACAGCTGCATGTATTTTTAATCTGGATCAAATTAAATTTGTGCCTTTGTTTCTATATTGGATAAAGAATGGATTCATATATTAACGAAGTTAAGGTATATGGAGAAGTCCAGCTTATGCTTAAAACCAGAATCTGGATAAACTAAAGGCATGTTTGAGTAATGGCAGTTTGTGGGTTATCCCGGGCTTTGACGAGGGTTAACATTCTACCATTTAGAGGATCAATAGTTATATTGTTCTTGACCCGCCACCTCTTTTTTAAAATGAGTTCTTTTCAGAAAACACAAGTGGGGGTATGGTAAAACTGGAAGTGATTCCAGAACCACAAACGATTACTGAAAATTTAGTTGAACTTAAAGATTCAATTATATTCAACAATCCATTAGCCACTCCGCAAATATAATGGGTAACCTCAGCTACCCAAGTGGTACTTCGGTGTCCTCAAAGACGGTGACAGGGAGGTTTTTAATGACCCAAGCTTGCCACTACTGCTGTCCTAGACTATGAGATCTGGCAGGTGGATGAATATAACGTCGTTCTAAATTAGATTTAGAAGTGCACGTGTATATGACTCTGCCAAAGGGTTGTTGTAGTTAGTGGGAGTAGCGAAAGTGTGGTGGGCCAGTAGCATATGTCTATTTATATACTAAAGCAAGTATAGCACAGATAGATCATCTATTTTTTATGCGACAGTCACAGAGTTTGACTTCATCAGAACAATAGATGGACCTGATGAGAAGATAGTAAGGGGTGATGTCCTGGTATTCGAATGACATACTCCTGATAGGAAGTGATGTTCCTATACTACGATTGGTTATATTGTGGTTGTCACAAGGTGTTTCTCCACATAGAATCTGGATAAAATATCAGGGATTCTGGTCACTAGATCTATGGTTTTAGATTTAGATTTGGGAAGTATCCCGACTTTGGAATTTTTACACTATTCTAAAGTGTTTTAGAATGGATGACTCCTGGAATGGTGGTGTACCCACAGGTGATGGAGTCACCCTCTCTAAAGACATGTTTTCTAGACTGATGAGGAGAGGGCTTTGCATGATTGACATATCACTTGCTTAGGCAATTGAGACAATCATTAGATGTCAAGTACCACACCAGATATTATTTTTGCACTAGCTACAATGAGCATATATTAAGCCAATCGTGGAGAAACATTAGGAAGCAGTTATATACATAAGAGGATGTTCTTGGTATATGGTAACGGAAGCCTCCTGTAGGAAGCGGTTATCATTTCAGGCTTCCAAGGTGACCTGGATGACAGAGTAGCTGTCGGAGTTAATAGTTTTCCCTCTTTTCAGGGGCAGTATGTTGGACAGGAGGTCCAAGCGGATACTGAGGAAGGCATGGCACAGGATACTGATGAAATTCAGTGGAAGATACAGTCTAAGAAGTTTGTTGGATTTGGAATTCATTTATGAACTTGGTCCCATCAGATATCCAGACAAATTCTAAGACATGTATCGCTCATTTCGGGAGATAGTCTTTCTCCGTGAAGTTGAGAAATAGAGAGATAAAGATAGAAACATTGGAGCGGATCCACTCACTGAAGCTATTTCTCGATAGCGATAGTTTCACAAACGTACTTTGTGAGACTGATTAGTAGAGAAGTAGGGTGTTCGGTATCACACGGGCTGTGAGTCTGCGACACCACAATAATTAGCCTTAAGTGCAAGTGGGAGATTGTTGGATATAGTGCCCTCAAGTAAATTATTATAATCGCAGGCAAGCGATTGTGATGATTGAGGAAGGACCTATACTGGTAGAACATTCTTACTCAAGATGATAATATGCTATCTGGTTTGTCTTTATCATCTTATACATGCATTATGTGGTATTACAGATCACTATTACATGTTGATAAATCTCGTAGGATTATTTCTTGACTACCAGCGTTATGATGACGATCATACATGTGGGGGCTGGGTAGTCCATAAGCACATCCTTAAATGTCCCTAGTCGTGGGAGTATCGAGACCAGGAATCGATATTCTGGAGTAGACTGGTGTATACGTTCTAGACCTCGATGAAGGGCAATGGTTGGCCCCGCATCCATTGGTCTTTCACACCTAAGATCGTATACAGGTGCTCACTAGGGGTGAGTACAACTCACCGAGAACATACTAGTTGGTATTATACCTATTATCAGATAGCAGTTCTCAGGTGACATGAGTACAGATTAGTCCTTCGACCTAAGATCATCATTTGTCTCGTGTGAGTTCCCACTGTGCTTTGATTACTACCCTACCACGGCTCAAAAGAGTGGTGAAAATAGGTTTTTGTTGGGTACAGCCCCGAGCCACATGGAGGCAGTGAGCGGATCGTCGGGGATTCATCTCTCCCGGTATTGAGGGTTGATGTCGCGCTGTGCACGGATGGCCATCACCAGAAATCCTTGGCCCCCGAGAATTACCGATTTGGATCAGTAATTTCTCAGTTGGTGATGGGCTTAACACCGACACAAAATAGCGCGTTATTAAGGGCCTAATTTTATCCACCCCCTAGACCCGATATGTGATACTCTTAGAAGAACAGACCAGACTATACGGAGATTGTTACAGATTGGTTCAGTAGGGATCCGGATGGGTTTGCTCGTCGACCTTCCTTTTCCGTACCCGGGAGCCGTTGCGTACAGCTAGTGCTGCTGATGTGCTTGTGTTGATGAATTTATCTAGTAATTCACTGCCGGCGTACTGTCGAGTCTTTAGAGTCTCACACAAAGGGTTTTCTTGGTTTAGGAGAAATGATGTAGTAGCCGTATTTTAATACGTACAGGGTTCCGATCGAATGATTGTACTAGTTACCCGGACTTTCGATCGCACGGTTGATAATACTAGCGGGCTTAGGATTGAGTCGGATTTTTAAATCAGGTATTGATTTAATAACTTACGTATATATATTTCGATATGTATATTCTAATATTATGTTCTTTGTGTTATTCTATCTCTTTCGGTATTCATATTTTGATACGAATACGGGTATGTATATACAGTTGAGTGTATTCCGTATTTATACAGAAAGCATTCTAGAAGGTGGACACCTCATTTTAGTTTATCCATTTTTTAATTTAAATGGAAAATGAGGTATAAAGGTAGTGAGGTGAGAATGGTGAGAACCATGCTTGAATAGTGTTGACAAATGAATTGTAAATTCATTTGTGCAAACTATTCAAGTATGGTTGCTATATTATTATTGGAAAATGGTTTTATACAAAACCATGCTTTATATTTTTCTCTCACTTGGTTTTTCTGGATGAAATCATTCTCACCATTTTTGCTCCTCTCCTCACTAGCCTTTCTTGAGCTCCTCTTCTTTCTTCTTGATCTTCCACCTTACTATCTCATATGTTGAGAATCAAGGATGGAAAAGAGATATATATACACTAAGAACAACTCACTACATCATTAGGCACTCTAGATTAGCAACCTAGAATTCTTAGTTGCTCCACTAGATTTTTAGTGTGGAGTAGAGCCATGAACCACATCACACGAGTGGATCATTTTCGACGGAGGAAGACCGGCGTCCAAGCTCGATCAAGGAGACCTCAAGGAGATAAGGAAGTGGGTAGAAGGTCGAAGGAAACGGATCTCTTGGTAAAACACTCTATCACAGTAGATAACCTCTTTGTATCTTGCTAGTTTTATGTCTGGTTTCGATTCTAAGTAGTTGTTTCTAGCGCCAAGTTTTTAAACCTAAAATTTTTCGTTCCGCAATGGTCGCGGTCAACGGCCAGGGCGCTAGGAACCCCAACACTAATAACAAGAGTTTAGTGGGCTACACCCTTTGTAGTGCGTTAGCCACTCTCATTGTTGTTAGTTATATGTATGCCCTAGAGGCCATTACTGTACATGCGTTGTATATTGTAGTGGATGCTGGGACATATATAGGGAGGACTTTCTTGCTCGACATGATAGTATGCTATCTGGTTACTCTTTATCTTAACATGTACTCTGATTGTCTCTATGTTACATGTTGATAAAGTCCTTAGGATGAGTACTTGACTAGACTATGATGCAGATCATACTAGTGGGGACAGTGTAGTCACCAAGTACATCCTTCAAATGTTCCTAGTCATGGGAGTACCGAGACAGGGCATCGATACTCCAGAGTAGACTAGCGTATGTGCTTCTTGACCCATATGATGGGCGATAGATGATCCCATATCCATTGGTGTTTGACATCATAGAAGGTATACGGGTGTTCAGTGGAGACTGAGTACACTGGACGGACTCGCCGAGAACTCCCAGATGGTATTATACCTCACGTCAGATGGTAGTTCTCTGGTGACACTGGTACAGGTTAGTCTGTAGACCCGAGATCGTCATAGAGTCTTGTGTGATTCCCACTGTGCTTTGATTTCCATCATACCACGTCCAAGATGGCGTGCAAAACGGTGGCTTTTGGGTACAGTCCCGAATCACATGGAGGCAATGAGCGATAGGAGGGGTTTCGTCTCTCCCGGTATAGGGAGTTGATGTTGCGCTGTGTTCGATTCGCTATAACTGGAAATCCCTGGCCAGGGTTACTGAGATTTACTGGTAAGTGTTATCAGTAGTTTCTCGAATTGTTATGCACTTCATATCGACACGACTTATCAAGCTACTAGGGTCTGACGTTTACCATCCCTAGACGAGATATGCGACATATCAGACGAAGAGACCGGACTTTACGGGAGTGTTACTGGATGGATTCTCAGGAGAATGTACAGGCTTGCTTGTTGATCTTCTGATCGCTCAATACATGGGTGGCTGTTACGTTTAGCTGATCGCTTGCAGCATGTGGGTGTTTGATATGATCATCATCTACTGCCGGCGTATTGACGATTCTTTAGAGTCCTACACAGAGGTTTCCTGGCTCAGGCAAAACGGAGTAGGAGCACATATGTGATATATGCGGGACCGAGAATGAACGTGTATGCGATACCATATTAGATTCTCGCGATATGAGATATCGGCCGGGTATATGTGATATAGCCGGGTCATCGGATCAAGTATTGATTCGATGAACTGATATAGATTATATTAGTCAGTTATTTATGAAATAGCCGGATTATCGGGTCAAGTGTTGATTCGATAATTTAATGTATAATTATATATTTGATATATTAAATTACATTAACTAATATAAGCTCACTTAAAGATTCTTTTTCTCACTCGGGTAATACATTGATATATATGCAATATATGTTAATTGTATTATTTTATTTTGTTACAATAAATATTGTATATGTGATAAATAATATTGTAACAAGTTATGATTACTTATGCAACATGATTAGTGGAGATTAAACATAGTTAGGGTTTGATTTGGGTTAGCTATTTCATGAAGGTTCTAGAAGCTTTTGTTTTGTTTTAAGCTAAGATATTATGTGTTGATATTTTGAAGATATTTTCCTAACCCAACCCAAACCCTTTATCCTAGTTAAATCTCTACAATGGTTAGCTTTTTGATTATTAACCATGGGTTGCATTTGTAATTAAAAATAAGAATTCATTATTCATCACAAAAGAGATTCTTCATCTTCTTCCTCTTTCTTTTGATGAAAAGCTTTCTAGTTTTTAATGTGTGATGAAAATGAGTGAGAAATTGAAAACAAATGAGAGCTAAATTCCTATTTCATCATCCTCATCTATTCTTGCTGCTTAGATTAGGGTGTTTGCTTTGTTAATACTTGATTAGCAAAGCAAGAGCTTGGGTTTGAGTTTCTTCAAGATAGATAATCTTTGTTATTGAAGATCGGAAGAAAGATTGCATCTTTCTCTTCATGGAGCCTCTCTAGAGTCCGGGTACTCGATGATCGCAGCGAAGGGACCTCAACACGGAGCTTTAGAAGTGAAGGAACGGACTACAAAGGTTGTAATCCCAAACTCTTAGATGTAAAGTTGTTTACATGCTTTGTTTCGCCTAATCTCTAGTCTAAGATCTTGGTTAGGGTTGTTCGGCACATGATAAATTTGATTTTGGCATGGTTGATACCTTGTAGAACCTTATGACAGTTCCTAGTAGCCCTACAGTGGTATCAGAGCCAAGCTAGAGCTTTAGGCGTCGTTTAGACGAAGTTTAAAGTCCGATCGAACTCTGAAACATCGTGTTTTACCCCCTCTATGGAAATTTTTTAAAATGTTGATTTTTTCTGTATTAAAAATACTCAGAAAATTAAGCAGGGAATTCTAAGGATTACTGTGAAAAACGACCCTCTAATCCTATCAAGCCACCGCGGAACCGCGACAATACCATGCCTTGCGCGGCGGTTCCGCGGCCGTCTCTGGGCATTAGGGTTGTATTTTTCACAGTAACATCCGTAGGTATTTTTTCATGCTTCTGGGAATTTTTAATTCTACTCAAGTGTTGAGTTTTCTGGAGATCTTTTGTATTCGCTGATTCGATCGGAAAGTTTAACTTCGTTTAAGTTTTTCCAGGTAATTTAGAACGTGTTAAAAAGTTCGAACGGATATCAATAACTCACTTTTTCCCCTGCCGAAAAATTTCCATGTGTTGGATTTTTTCCTTAATTAAAGAATATTCATAGTCGTGCAAGTAACGCGGTGGACCCTCTAGAAGAACACAAAGCTTAACTCGATTATGTGACCGTCTAAACCGTTTCTAAACCTTAGGGTTTGGGGCAGTACGGCGTTTCCACATGTGAGGCGTTGGTTTGACCCTTCTACGGCTGGACCATCGGTACTATGGCATGTGATGGATATTTTTTGAACTCCGCTCAAGTGTTGAGCTATTTGGGAAATCTTGGGTGTTTGTTTATTCGATCCGAAAGTTTAACATTGTCTATTTATCTGGAATGTGATACAATATTTGGAATCCACAAGTGGTTATGAGATAACTAATTTGAATGTTATAAATCTAGCAGTTTAGTCTCATTTGATCGGTTGCCATGGGATTTTGATAAGATCAAAAGTCCGTCGCAATCACGTAGCGTACGCGGATACTCGCCGGGTAAACTTAACAGATAGCCACGCCCCATAGCCCCGACCAAGTGACTGTAGGAGAACCCCATCGCCAAAAGCATCCGTTCGGGCCTCACGGCAGCGGTGTTCCGCCGTAGTGCACTTCGTCGACGGCATCAGGGGGTGCGGCCGTCTACTAAAGTTTGCGACGAGCATTCGATCAGGATGTCGGGAATCTTGTTGAATTACCCGACTTGATATTGAAAAGTGTTTTCGATATCGAGACTAAAATGCGGGGTTTATAATTGTTAGGCATGTGATGTCTAAGGAATTCATTTGGTTAGGCATGAGGTGTCGAAGGAGGTTGCAGATTCCAACTATTGTAGTTTTATACTTTCTTTTCTGTGACCGTAAGCGTAGTATGTAGTGTATCGCCGGCTTCGTTGCTATACATCAACGACAATCGGGATACGCATGCTTGCTTACGTTGATGATATGAGATATTATGTGTTGCTGTGATATGTTATATTGGATCGTCGCGTTCTGAATAGCCGGGGGTTTTATGTGAGATGAGGGTTTTTATTTTCATTCATGTAAAATTCATTCTATGTAATATTCTTTTATTGGGGCGCTTCCGGGCTGAGGATGATATAACCATTGTATATTATTTACTTTTCCGCATTTGGTAGACCCAAGGCGGGGAGCACAAGTAACCGGGTTCTAGAGTCCAGTGGGAGACCATCTCGAGGAGTCGAGACCGGGTCTCCTAACCCTAGAATTGGCAATGTTTCTTGACGCTCTCGTAGGGATCTAGGGATGTGGGTTTGGCTATTCATTGCGACCGTGGAATCTGCGTTTTATACAGGCTCGCATAAAACACGGAAATCCTAGTATATCCAATATTTCATATGATATCTTCTGCTGCAATATTCTGTGATGAGATCATATTACTGCCTGAGACGAATATTTATATTATATATATAAGATATATGTTATATTGCTGATTTCGTTTCAAATGTGATGCTTGTGAAGCATAATAAAATAGGACTTCATTAATGAGATTAATGAAACTAAAAGAAACCTATTGATGTTGTAGAAACTTGTCTCAAAAACTGGTAGCTCTAGTTCTTGATTTGCATAGAGATGTTCCTTGTAGAACATCCAGCACCTTATTCGATAAGGAAAGAGCCGAGATCCCTTCACCAGGAGTGACCTCTTTAGCGAAACTAGCAGATGCTACAAACTCGCGGTTTTGTTTTTTGACAGCTTCTATAGTTCTTGCTTTGCATAGCGGTATATATGATATACCCTGCACCTTATTAAATGAGGAAAGAGCCGAGATCCCTTCACCGGGAGTGACCTCTTTAGCGAAACTAGAAAAGCCTAAAAAACACTCATTTTTCAAAATCACTTATTTCTACAACGATATCAAGTTCATTAGGCTCATGGTTTTCTGAAAAACCTGCGTAGCCCTCCATCATTTCAGATAAGTACTACTTAGTATTCGTGCTACGTTTGTTGACTATGTTAAGGCATAGTGTGTGGTAGCTAATTAGTGCTTATCTGTTAAAACATGAGATGTGATTGGATTAGGGTAGTTGTACGACTTTGTTGACTATATTAAGGGTCGTACAGGTGGGTTTAATTCAATCGGGAAATGACGGGTTCAACTTGGCTAGCAATTATGATTTGTTGACTATGTTAAGGTCATTAGTTGTTAGGGGCAAAAGCATTATCGGGAATTTCAAGTGTTGAAATTTGCAATGAGATTGCATACCTTCTATGAGATAGATGGATCCTGATACCCACTGCGAGTAAAAGTTACTCCTGGGAGAATTTTACACAGGACAATTAACCGATCAAGTAGGTGACTAGAAAGGTGTTTACGGGGTTAAGCCTCTGGGAAAATGAGATTTATTTTAATTAGGTCCGTGCGAAAGCATGAGGAACCTCTCTCAAAGTACCGGCACTGGCCTGGCTGAAAGATTGGCGAACTTGTAGGGTGTAATTAATCCCGGCTAGTCCTTCCTTTTAGGGTTTGAAGGAAGATTTGACCTAAACAGTGAGAGACATCCTGATTAGATATATTAATAACCAATCTAATCTTGTAAGAGCATACGCTGAGTGTTTTCTTCTATCTCTCTCCAGGTAGCGACCATGTCACGCCTTAATCAAGATAATAATACAGATGTATTGACCGAACCCGCTTGTTATATTGCGCTAAGGAACGTTGGTCCCGCTCCAGCTTATAATTGTTATAAGACAGAGCAGGAAATAGGGGATTACCAGAATTCCTATGCCACCCAAACGAAGAAAGTGCATGCTGATGCATCTTCTTCGGGTGTGTTCATTACCAAGAACTGTTTCTCAGTATCCTTTACGTCCTGGGTATGAGATACCGGATCAGGATCCCGCAAATGTAATTTGTTACATAGGCTAAAGATAGGTAGAGAACTAAGAACGGGTGATAAGTTTCACGAGTTGGAAATGATGCAAGTGTTGCAGCCAAGTCTGTTGGCAGTTATCACCCTGTATTATCAGAATACATTGATTCTGAACGAATGTTATTAGATACCGAACCTGATATACAACATCATATCAGTCTCTTTATTAGTAAAGAACGATATATTTTTTTATTGTTGGATAATGTTTTGAACATTTCCTATATCAAGAGTTGATCGGTTCAAGCACGTTATCTAAAAGCATAGACGTTCTAAATCAAACCACAGTTCTTAACATACAGAACACACACAAGCGGAAGAGTTCAGAAATGAACGAATCCTTCTTGAGGCATTGTAGATTAGGTCATATCAATGCGACCCGACTAGCTGAAGTTACATAAAGATGCATATTTAAATTAGTTTGGATTTACATCTTGCAAAACTTGCCAGTCATGTCACAAAGATAAGATGACCACAGCTCCGTTTATTGGAAACAGAGAAAGAGTTAGTGAACTCTTGGGATTGATACATGCTGATGTATGAAGGTCCCCTGTCTACACATGCCAAGACCGGTTCTTTGTACTTCATTACATTCACTGATTATCTCTTAAGATCCGGACATATGTTCCTGTTGAAACACAAGTCTGAAACTTTTGAGAAATTCAATGAATATAAGTTAGAAGTAGAGAACCAAAAATGGGTATAAGTATTATGTCCTTTGATGTGATCAAGGAGGAGAATACTTGAGCACGGAATTCCTGGACTATTCTAAAGGAGAATGAGATTCTCTCTCAGCATTACTCCTCCGTATACACCACAGCACGTCGGTGTATCGGGGCGGAGCAATTACACCCTATGTGATATGGTATGCTCTATGATGAGTACTACTGGGCTGCCTATTTTCTTTTGGGGTTATGCACTTGAGAAGTTTCATACTTATTGAATAGGGTTCCAACCAAATCAGATGCCTACCACTCCATATGTGATATGGTATGGGAAGAGACCATCTCTTAAAGATGTTAAGATTTGGGGTTGTCCGGCCTATGTCAAAAGCAAAATCCGGACAAGCTCGAGGCAAGGTCAGTTCTGTGGATGTTTGTTGGATATCCCAACCATTCGCAAGGGAATATCTTCTACCACACCGAGGAACAAAAGATATTTTATTTCTCGGCATACCACTTTTTGAGAAATAGGGAATTTCTTATGAAGAAATTAGTGGTCATGAGGTAGAACTGGAAGGAGTTCCAGCTATACAAACTGCAGCTGATGATTTGGTAAAACAGGAGGATTCAATAGTTTCCAAAGAACCTTAGCCTCTCTTCCGATCTGGTAGGGTTTCTCATCCACCTGAGAGATACTTCGGTTTCTCTATGAAAGTGGGAGAGAGGATTGCATCATGAGATGATGACCCAACTAGTTTCGAGCAGGCCATCAGGGGTGGGGACTCTGTGAGAATGGCAGGATGCTTAGTGATCTGAGATGGAATCCATATACACCAACAAAGTATGGACTTTGGTTGCTTTATCTGAAGGGTTAAATCCTCATCTGGAGAAAGTATATCTTGAGAAGATTACTTTGTGTACATGGAAAAGTTGAGACTTTCAAAGCTATGCTTAAGTCCATCCAGATCCTACTTGCTACGGCTACATTCCATGACTACGTTATCTGGCGGTTGGGTGTCATGACTGCTTTTCTAAATGATGATTTGGAAGAGAGCGTCTATAAGTACACAGCCAGAGGGCTTCGTAGACAGTGGGAGCAGCGGAAACGTGAGCATGATGTTTTATGGGATAAATCAGGCATCGCGAAGTTGGAACGTCTTTTTTGATAAAGTAGTCAAAGAGTTTGACTTCATCAAAATGGTAGATGAACCTTGTATATACAAAAAGGTAGTAGGGAGTATGGTGGTGATCCTCGTATAGTACGTGGATGGCATACTCTTGATAGGGAAGCAGTTTCCTATGCTACGCTCGGTCAATCTCCTCTTATCACAAAGATTCTCCATATAGGATCAAGGTGATTGTAACAGCTTAGGTTGTGTTTAAGGGTTAATTATATTTTAATATATAGTTTTTAATAAAAAGTTTACCAAATTGAGTTTCAAATATTTTATCCTATTTAATGAGTATTTTATTAGAATTTTTCTAGGCATGCACACACTTGTGCATGTAAACTAGGGTTTTAATTTGGGGTTGAACCATGATTAGCAACCATGGTGGTTTAAGCATTTTTCCTTAAGCCAATTTTATAATTTGAATTAAGTGTAATTGGGTTTTTTTTATTATGTGTTTTGTTTTTTTAAAATGGAAATGATTTGTTCTTTGTTGACTTGGTGAGAGAGAGAGAGGGGGAGTATGGGCTTCATGGCATGAGCCATGCTCATTAAATGAAGAGAGAGAGGGGGGGAGGTGTTTTGACTTGTGCTCTCATTCTCACTCTCACTTCTCTCATTCTCTCACACCACACACACACACTCAGCTACTCCAGCAGCAACAGCAACAACAGCACCATTAGCAGCAGCAGCAACAGCAGCACCACCAGCAGTAAGCTGCAGCATCAGCAGCAGCATGGAGCAGCAGCAGCAGTAGCAGCTCCAGCTGCCATAGCAACTCCAGATCTCCTCCTCCTCCTTTCTACTTGCACCTAGGGTCTAATAAGGTATAATCTCTTAGCCCAACTCTCCAGTTTGCTTAGCTTGTGTAGAATTAGCTTCGGTTTGTGTAAAATGTAAGATTTAGTGCTTGATTTGATGAATTGTGTGGACTTTTGTCCAAGTGATGTTAGTGTTGTTTAACCTAGCCTAATTAAGTGTCATTAGGGCCAAGTGAACCTAGATAAACCCCAAATTTCACTAAAATACCATAGGGTTTCTTTTTGTGCAAAATTTAGCGTTTTTAAGTGAGATTTCACCTTTCTGTGATCTGCTATAGACCCGGGCACTTCAGATAAAATCTGATTTGTCTGTAGACTACTTGGGAGACCCTGACCACATCACCAGAGCACGAACCCCAGACACCCCCACCCTGGCCGCCATTTTAATCATTCTGGCCGCAAATTGCGGCAAGATAGGAGAGTTAGGAGTTAGGGTTTTGGCTGAGAGGGTCTGCTACATATTCTAGTGTTTTGGCATGTGCAATTTTGTAAGTTTCTCTCTGTAGGAAAATCTGGGATGATATATTGCTTTTCTAGTACGTTTAGTTCGCGCGATACGCGCGATACGTGAGTGGGTTCTGTGATCTTGCGTGTCGCGGCGTGTTGGGTTAGTTTTAGACGCGTATACACACGTTTTAGCGTATCGTATACAAGCGCGTTTAGTTTGCGACGTGAGTGTATCGTTTGACTTCAATATCGCGTTTTGCGAGATATTTGCTTATGTGGATTTTCCTTGTGTGAATTCTAGGTTCGCGGGCGGGTACGTCGGACGAAGCAAAGAAAGGGAAGCAGGTGGGCGGCTACGAGTAGCGCATGACCAGGTGAGTAAATTTAACATCTACGGGGAAATCGCTCGTCTGGCGTTAAACGTCAGGGCGTGTTAGGATATTTAGCCGTAGATGTTCATATGGACT
Source organism: Agapanthus africanus (assembly GCA_030015575.1). Classification (NCBI taxonomy): domain Eukaryota; kingdom Viridiplantae; phylum Streptophyta; class Magnoliopsida; order Asparagales; family Amaryllidaceae; genus Agapanthus; species Agapanthus africanus. Next base: position 354,464,380 of record CM057341.1, on the reverse strand, counting down.
AGTAGCATACCTTCTTGTTGCATATAGAAATGATAGCATAGAACACTGCACTGTCACTAACGGTTCAAGCTGCACGAGCACTATTTGTATGTTACACTCACACCGTTAGTGATTGCCATGACACTCACACTATAGGATTGCTACACATTATACAGATCGTTTGATAGCTGCACCATTGATGATTGTCATGACTTGTCGCATACTGACATATATTGATATCTTCATATTTGCGCACATGCACACTATATATTCTTACCAGTGCACACATATATTGATATCTTCATACTTGCGCACATGCACACTATATATTCATACCAGTGCACACATATATTGATATCTTCATATTTGCGCACATACACACTATATATTCATACCAGTGCGCACACATAGTGATATCTTTATACTTGCATGGATTTACGTATTGAGATATGTTGTTTCCATGATATTTCTGGATTTGGGAACCGTGGATATTTCAAAAGAGAATATGTAATTGTTTTAAAAACCCGGTTACCCTTGATATAATATTTCAGTGCATCCATCATGTGTTTTCTCGGTGCTGAGAGCGACATGTGAAACCCAATTCGAGGAGGCGAATGAGGCCGATTGCGGCTACATGGTGGGCCCGGTATGGTACCCCGGGGCGAGAACGGATTCGCTGTGTAGTAGACGGTGAGCCTGGCAGAGGGACCACTACCTACCGGTGATTGGTTAGATCTGGCGGTTATCCGGAGGATACTGACCGCTGATGAGTGATGGATATGGGACGATCCGTACTGCCGGGGCCGAGGGCCGATTCCGCAGACGAAGCCCGATACTTGAGGATTTGCGTGTCGATGCTAGACACGATGATTCATGATATTTTAGTGTGCCGATGCTAAGCACTCATGATTCTATGAGATTTACATGATTTGGGTATATGGATGGACACCGATTATTTTCCGCGTTGATATTCGGTGTAGATATTAATTATTCCCATGCTCAGCATTCAGTATTTTACATCTAATCCTGTATCTGTTGTACCTGATAGATGTTATTAGATTGCATTTGCTATGCACGATTATTGCATACCTTGCTCATCCTATAGATGTTATTAGATTGCATTTTCTATGCACGATTATTGCCTACCTTGCTCATCTTATAGATGCTATTAGATTGAATTTGCGATGCACGATTATTGCATATCTTGCTCATCCTATAGATGTTATTAGATTGCATTTGCTATGCACGATTATTGCCTTCCTTGCTCATCATATAGATGTTATTAGATTGCATTTGCTATGCACGATTATTGCCTACCTTGCTCGTCATATAGATGCTATTAGATTGCATTTGTTATGCACGATTATTGCATACCCTGCTTATCATTTAGAGATGTTGTTAGATCGTACTTGATGCATGATTTCTGCTCATATAGTTCATCATATAGATGTTATCTGTTGGCATAGGTTAGAGTATCGCAGCACGTGCATACTCGCGATTACCTTTATAAGTTATCTACTATTCACGAGTTGGCAACTCACCCCCGTTGTGCCACAGTGTTTGCAGGTTGCCCTTCGGAGTAGTCGCGGCAGGCTGCTTTCTAGCATCTTTTGACACAGATACCCTATAGTTGGCGTACTAGCTCTTTTGCTAATAGGTGGGTTTTGTGCGGTATCTGTTTATTTTTAAATTATGTACATCGTTGTATCTAGTACTCTCCATCTACTACTTATGTATTGACTTAGAGACCAGTTGTGAGGACGATGTATATTATTTTATACTCTTGTGTCGAGCTCGTTGTGAGCCGACTTTACTTATGCAGTTCTTATCTTGTGTGATGTTTTCCACTTATTGCTCTTTTCTTCGCTATGGCGTCGTATATTGTTATCGTGGTGATTGTCTACTTATGGTTTTCTTAACAGTTTAACAAATGTTTCTATTAAAAGTTTTAAACACTCTATATTTTGACTGGTTTGATTTTTGGGTTTCGGCTTACTTAGTCGTGTTACGCCTGTAGACGTTACGTGGTTAAGTGCCGGTCACGGGCCAAACTTTGGGTCGTGACAGTGATACCTCCTAAATCCTGATTTATGGATCTATGAGATAGATCTAATTGGATGTTAGGATTCTCACTAGTTGTAGTGAGATGGTATCAATCGATCCTGGGGAGAATCACTAGAAAGGTTCCAGGGTGATAAGGACGACTGAATGTCAGTCGCAAGCATTGTCTTTACCCTCAGTGGAGGGACGGTATGTTGGAAGTGTTCTAAGCTAGATACCATGACTTACTAGACAATAAAAGGCAAGATATATCGTTACCAAAGATGCTACCAAAGAGGCAGTCTGGATATATATATAAGTTCATGAGATGAACTTCGTTCCTGCCATTGTGTGACAATGGAGTTGTGGCTTATGCTAAGGAACCCCCATCCCATCAGAGATCCAGACATATTCTAAGGCAGTATCACCTGATCATGAAGATGGCTGATCTCTAGGGAGATCAAGGTTAGGAGAGAAGACACAGAGGACAACAGCGTGGATCCACTCACAAAGGCCTTATTCCCGGCAGAGACTTTTATGGGATGTTTGAGTATGAGATACTTCAACCATAGTTGATTGTTGGGTATGCGATACCACAACAGATGGCCCTAGTGCAAGTGGAAGATTTTTAGTTATATGTATGCTCTAGAGGCCATTACTGTACATGCGTTGTATATTGTAGTGGATGCTGGGACATATATAGGGAGGACTTTCTTGCTCGACATGATAGTATACTATCTGGTTACTCTTTATCTTAACATGTACTCTGTTGTCTCTATGTTACATATTGATAAAGTCCTTAGGATGAGTACTTGACTACCAGGACTATGATGCAGATCATACTAGTGGGGACAGTGTAGTCGCCAAGTACATCCTTCAAATGTTCCTAGTCGTGGGAGTACCGAGACAGGGCATCGATACTCCAGAGTAGACTAGCGTATGCGCTTCTTGACCCATATGATGGGCGATGGATGATCACATATCCATTGGTGTTTGACATCAGAGAAGGTATACGGGTGCTCAGTGGAGACTGGGTACATTGGACGGACTCGCCGAGAACTCCCAGATGGTATTATACCTTACGTCAGATGGCAGTTTTCTGGTGACACTGGTACAGGTTAGTCTGTAGACCCGAGATCGTCATAGAGTCTTGTGTGATTCCCACTGTGCTTTGATTTCCATCATACCACGTACAAGAGGGCGTGCAAAATGGTGGCTTTTGGGTACATTCCCGAATCACATGGAGGTAATGGGCGATAGGAGGGGTTTCATCTTTCCCGGTATAGGGAGTTGATGTTTCGCTGTATTCGATTGGCTATAACTGGAAATCCCTGGCCAGGGTTGCTGAGATTTACTGCTAAGTGTTATCAGTAGTTTCTCGAACTGTTATGGACTTCATATCGACATGACTTATCAAGCTACTGGGGTTTGACGTTTACCACCCCTCGGCGAGATATACGACATATCAGACGAAGAGATCGGACTCTACGGGAGTGTTACTGGATGGATTCGCAGGAGAATGTACAGGCTTGCTTGTTGATCTTCTGATCGCTCAATACCTGGGTGGCTGTTACGTATAGCTGACCGCTTGAAGGTTGTAGGTGTTTGATATGATCATCACCTACTGCCGGCGTATTGACGATTCTTTAGAGTCCTACACAGAGGTTTCCTGGCTCAGGAAAAACGGAGTAGGAGCGCATATGTGATATGTGCGGGACCGAGAATGATACGTGTATGCGATACCGTATTAGATTCTCATGATATGAGATATCGGACGGGTATATGTGATATAGCCGGGTCATCGGATCAAGTGTTGATTCGATGAACTGATACAGATTATATTAGTCAGTTATTTGTGAAATAGCCGGATTATCGGGTCAAGTGTTGATTCGATAATTTAATGTATAATTATATATTTGATATATTAAATTACATTAACTAATATAAGCTCACTTAAAGATTCTTTTTCTCACTCGGGTAATACATTGATATATATGCGATATATGTTAATTGTATTATTTTATTTTGTTACAAAAAATATTGTATATGTGATATATAATATTGTAACAAGTTATGATTACTAATGAACATGATTAGTGGAGATTAAACATACTTAGGATTTGATTTGGGTTAGCTCTTTCATGAAGCTTCTAGAAGCTTCGGTTTTGTTTGAAGCTAAGATATTATGTGTCGATATTTTGGAGATATTTTCCTAACCCAACCCAAACCCTTTACCCTAGTTAAATCTCTACAATGGTTAGCTTTTTGATTATTAACCATGGGTTGCATTTGCAATTAAAAATAACAATTCATTATTCATCACAAAAGAGATTCTTCATCTTCTTCCATCTTCTTTTGATGAAAAGCTTTCTAGCTTTTCCATGTGTGATGAAAATTGAAAACAAATGAGAGCTAAATTCCTACTTCATCATCCTCATCTATTCTTGCTGCTTAGATTAGGGTGTTTGCTTTGTTAATACTTGATTAGCAAAGCAAGAGCTTGGGTTTGAGTTTCTTCAAGGTAGATCATCTTTGTTATTGAAGATCGGAAGCAAGATTGCATTTTTCTCTTCATGGAGCCTCTCTAGAGTCCGGGTACTCGATGATCGCAGCGAAGGGACCTCAACACGGAGCTTTAGAAGTGAAGGAACGGACTACAAAGGTTGTAATCCCAAACTCTTAGATATAAAGTTGTTTACATGCTTTGTTTCGCCTAATCTCTAGTCTAAGATCTTGGTTAGGGTTGTTCGGCACATGATAAATTTGATTTTGGCATGGTTGATGCCTTGTAGAATCTTATGACAATGCCTAGTAACCCTACACATTAGACTCCGGATAGTCTCCACGAAGCTTGGAACAAGCTTGCTCGATGATCTCCTTGTCGAAGATGATCCACCTTGAGATAACTACAACTCAAGGTTTAGCTTCAAATTAATCTCATCAAAATGAAGCAACCCACTAATTAAAATTGCTAAGAATGATTAGTACAAGATGTAGAATAATTAGCTCACTTAATTTTTCTCTTTTCTTTTCTTTCTTTCACTTGAGATAAACTCGATGAAGAAGAAATAAGAATTGAGATGAGAACCAATCAATGTTTTTCATGAGTCATCCAAACTAAGTCATCAATAAAACACCTCATGTAATCTACAAGCATCCAAATGCATGACTCATTTTCTTTTAAGAAAAAGAATAAAATGGTTCTCATTTAATCCGTGCAATTCTTATACACCCATCTCCAATGTATCAACATACAAATCATAATATTTATATCAAATATAAATATTAATAAAAAGAACAAAATAATAAAGTGAGCATGATATTAGTTAATATATAAATATATCAATATATAAATATATATTTAATTATTAAATCAACACTTGATTTAATAATCCGAATATATCATATATATACCGGCTAATATTAATTAACACCCGATTAAAATACGTGTACCAAATACACTTGTTTAATCGAACTCCAGCGTGTATCCCTATACGTGCCCTACATCATTTTTCATGTGATGGGAAACCTCTGTCTGGGATTCTAAAGACTCGGCAATACGCTGGCGGTAGGTTAGGATCATATCCATAGCCCACAAGTATGTCAGCGGTACTAGCTGTACGTAACGACTACTCAGGTATTTATCGAAAGAAGGTCAACGAGCAAGCTCATCTGAATCGTGCAAAGCCTATCAGTGACATTACCATACAGTCTGGACTCTTCATCTTAGAGTATCGCATACTAGGTCTAGAGTTTGGAATCTGTCAGACCCCAATAACTCGATAAGTCATGCGACAGAGGACTCATCACCAACCGGATATACAACTGATAGCACTTATCAGTTTATCTCCATTGCGATGACCATCAACTTGTGGTTATAGTCATGTCCTGCACAGCGCGACATTAACTCCCTATATCGAGAGAGAAGAATCCTCTCGACCGCTCAATACCTCCATGTGCTTCGGGAATATACCTAACAAAAACCCATTTGCATGACTCCGTTGACTCATAGTAGGGTAAAAGTCTAAGTATAGTGGGAACACACATGAGACACTATGACGATCTCAGGTCCTAGGGACTACTCTATACTCATGTCACCAGAGAACTGCTACCTGACATTGGTATATCACCAACTAGGAGTTCTCGAGGAGTCCGTCCAGTGTAACTCATCTAATGAGCATCTGTATACAATTCTTGATGTCAAACACCAATAGTTGTAGGATTAGCTATCGGCCTCCAACCGGGTTAGGAAACGTACACACTAGGCTAAACTGGAGTATCGATGCCCGGTCACGATACTCCTATGAGTAAGGACATTTACGGATGAGCTTATTGACTACTCAGACCCCAGTAGTATGATCTCCATCATCGTCTTAGAAGTCAAGCAAATCCTAGGCCTTATCTCATGTCTAAACGATACGTGAAAGTGAATAAAACGCATCACATGATAGATACAGACAAACCAGATAGCATATTATCATCTCGAGTAAGATTGTTCTCTCGTATATGTCCTTCTTCAATTACAATAATTGACTTGAGGGCACCTATATCCAACAATCTCACACTTGCACTTAAGGTAAAATATTGCGGTATCTCATACCCAACTTCTGTACTAACAGTTTCACAAACTGTGTTCGAGAACTAGCCTCAATGAATGGACCCGGCATAACACATCTCTCTGTTTCTCTCTGATCTCAACTTCGCGGAGATCAAATTGTTAGTTGCATGTATGCCCTAGAGGCCATTATTGTATATGATTGTATATTATAGTGGATGCTTGGACATATATAGGAAGGACTTTTTTGCTCGACATGATAGTATGATATATGTTTACTCTTTATCTTAACATGTATACTTTTATTGTCTCTTTGTTACATGTTGATAAAGCCTTTAGGATGTGGACTTGACTACCAGGACTATGATGGAGATCGTACTAGTTGGGCCAGGGTAGTCCATAAGTCCATCCTTTAATTGTTCCTAGTCGAGGGTGTATCGAGACGGCGCATCGATATTCCAGAGTAGACTAGCGTATACGCTTCTTAACCCATTTGATGGGCAATGGATGATCCCATAGTTATTGGTGTTTGACATCAAAGATGGTATACGAGTGCTCAGTGGAGTCTGGGTACACTGAACAGGACTCGCCGAGAACTCTTAGATGGTATTATACTTATCGTCAGATAGCAGTTCTCTGGTGACACTGGTACAGGTTAGTCTGTGGACCCAAGATCGTCATAGAGTCTTGTGTGATTCCCACCGTGCTTTGATTTCCACCTTACCACATTCAAGAGAGCGTGCAAAACGATGGTTTTTGGGTACAGTTCCAAATCACATGGAGGCAATGAGCGATAGGAGGGGTTTCGTCTCTCCCGATATTGGGGGTTGATGTTGCATTGTGCTCGATTGGCCATAACAGGAAGTCCCTAGCCAGGGCTGATACGGAGATTTACTTGTAAGTGTTACCAATAGTTTCTTGACCCGTTATGAGCCTCACATCGGCATGACTTATCAAGTTACTGGGGTCTGACGTTTACCACCCCAGACTCGATATACGACATATCAAACGAAGAGACCGGACTGTACTGTTGTGTTACTATTGGATTCATAAGAGTATGAACAAGCTTGCTTGCTGATCTTCTGATCGCTCAATACCCGGATAGCCGTTACGGCCAGCTAGTACCGCTGACGGTTTGTAGGTGACTGATATGATCATTACCTACTGCCGGCGTATTGACGAGTCTTTAGAATCCTACACAGAGGTTTCTTGGCTCAAGCGAAATGAAGTTGGGCACATATGTGATATGTGGGGACCGAGATTAATACGTGTATGTGATACCGTATTCTAATCTCGCGATATGTGATATCGGTCGGTTACATGTAATATAGCCGGGTTATTGAATCAAGTGTTGATTCGATAAGTTGATATTAAATGATATTAGTTGGTTATATGCGATACAGTCGGGTTATTAAATCAAGTGTTGATTTAATGATTTAATGTATAATTATATATTTGATATATTAACATACATTAACTAATATTAGCCCACTTAAGAATTACTTTTCTCATTATACATTTAATATATATGTGATATATGTTAATATATTTATTTTGTGTCATGCTAGATGATACATTGAACTTGGGTGTATGAGACTCATACCATACGTAAGATAATGTGAGGATTTAATTATTAAGGGAAAATCAAAATTATATGGAAATTAGTCATGGCTTGAGATGCTTATGGAAGCATGTAGAACCATTGACTTAGTCCACTAATTTTGTTTTACTCTGAATATTTATTAACCTAACCATTATCTTTAGCCTTGGTTAAGTCTCTACATGAGTTATATATGATATTTTCTCACCCATGGTTGCCATTATAATCTTGATTCATTCACCACTTCATCTTCTTCATCTCAACTAAGATCTCTAGGTTTTCTTGAGGTGAAGAAAAAGATTGCGAAAAATTATTCTAAAGTGGGCGAAATTCCGACTTCATCAATCTACACTAGACTAGCCATTTAGTATAGGTTGTTTGCTTCACTAATTCTCAATTAGTGAAGAGGTATCTTGAGTAGGAGATTCCTCGACGTAGATCATTTTCGGCCTCGAAGATCTTTAAGCAAGCTTGTTCCTTTCGTCTAGTGGAGCCTAACGAGATGTGACGCGATTAGTGTTAGTTTAGGCAGTAGTGCGGGTTTTTGGTAAAAAGTTTACCAATTCGGGTTCCTCACATTTTATAACATTTAATTAATAATTTAGTATTATTTGTTATGGCCTGCACGCATGTGTGCACATTAATATGAGGGTTTGTTTGTGCTAATCTAGTTAGTGACCATGACAACTTAATCCAAATCCTAATCCTTATTTAAACCTTAACCCTAACCCTAGATATTTGTGGGAGATATTTCCTTTGGTCTTTTGGAATGAGAGGAGGTAGCAAGGTGAATCATGGAGAGCATTAATGGTTGCATTAATAGAGGTGAGGGGGGGGGTTTAAGATTAACGGTTTAGCTTACCCTACACTCACCTCACTCTCTCATTATCATTTCACACTCTCATTCATCCATCTCTTTCTCATTTCACTTCACTTCTCTCAACCCTCAACTGAACACTTACCTTCTCATCACAAAACATTTACAAAACTTCATAAAATCATCACCAAATTACTTCATAAACCTTGTTTTGCCTCTTGGATGCTTTGGAGTTTGGAAAGCTAGGATTTTTGAGCATGTGGGAGTAGGTAATGATCTTTCTGTTAAGTAGGTGTTTTTTTGTGTTGCGTAGCTTATTCGTTTCAGTTTAGATCGCGTATTGTATCGTTTCATGTAAATATCGTATTTTTAGTATAGTTTTGGGTCTCGGATGATCTGCTGTCAAACCAGGTATTTGTTGGAAAAGTTCCCATCACAGTGACCTAGTATGGTGACGTAGAAGATACCCTCAAAATACGAATCCATTCCCTCATAAACAAGCCGCAAATTTAATAGTTCTGGCCGCAATTTGCGGCCAGAGTGGGGTGGTTGGTGGTGAGTTTTGGTGTAGAGGTCTCTGGTGTAGTATGTGGTCTTGTGGTATGTGCAACTTTTAGATATTGTTTGTGTAGCAAAAATCTGGGACCACTTTGCTTGTTTTTAGTATTTTGTTTACGCGCGTTATGTTATCCAATACAATTCGGGTCTTGTGTATCTGTTGCTTTTGAGTTGGTTTCGTAGTGTCGCTATACACGTTAGCTACTAAGCGAACACTTGAGAGTATGTTTGGAGTTGGTGCGTCGGTCAAACGTAATTTGTACGGGTTATTGGTCGATTGCTAATATACACTTGTTTTATTGTTATATGCCTTCAGGATCGCAGGCGGGGACTTCGGGCGCTGCGAAGAAGGGAAAGCGAGTGGTTGGCTTTACTTAGCCAGGATTGTAGTGAGTAGATTTAACATCTACAGGGGAATCGCTCGCATGGCGTTATGCGTCAGGGCTAGATATGATATGATATTAGCCGCATGTTTATATTGCACATATAGAGATTGTGCATAAAACTTCATTGCATATTATTACTTGATGTTCTTAGACTTGTACACTTGGACACTGGACTATTATTGACGGTTCATATTGCATGAGCACTGATTGTATGCCACTCACACCGTCAATAATTTCCATGACACGCACAAGATCTATACATACGTGATATTGTATTGGCTAGGGACTTGAGACAAAATTCTTATTTTTATTGTGCATATGACATATAGCATACATGTATACCTACATGCTTACACATATGCCTTGACATTCCTAAATGCTAGTTATCTATATACCTATATGGTATTGTACTATTAGTGATAGGTATATACACATATGAGACATAGCTATGTGTACATCATGCATACATACTTGTACATATACCTAGAGGGTATTACATCATTATTGATAGGTAGATACACATATCTTGCTATGCCGACGTAGTTACGTATACCTGGCTATAGCTATATGTTCACCTTTATTTGATATTGTATAGACTTGGAGAAATTAGAAACCGCATGATATATAATAACTTTTTGCAGTTAGATAGTGGTTTTTCCTTCATATGATCACATTACTGTTTTATGTTGTATATGTTATATTCATGGATTTTCGCATTGAGATTTGGATTTCACATGATGTTTTCTGGATTTGAGGACCATGGTGGTTTCATGAAATTATGCAAGTATTCTTATTCTTTACTTGATATTTGGATGCATCTACTCAGAGATTTGTTTTAAACCTATACGGGATCGAGAGTGTCGATATTGGGGCACTTAAGATTTGGAGGACGTATATACCGATACGTGGAACACAAGTGTCGAGGTGAGACACTTGGGTTTCGAGGAACGTATAGATATCAGAAAACCGATACGTGGATCACGGGTGTCGATACCGGACACTTAGGATTCGAGGAACGTATGAATATGAGAAAGACCGATATGTGGATCGCGGGTGTCGATACCGGACACTTACGAATCGAGAAACGGACGCTGTTATATATATATATATATATATATATATATATTAGTGGAATGGGACACTAATATATATGTATACATATCTAATTTATATATATCATCATAATAATCTTGCAAATATACTTATTCATTACATGAGATTTACTTGATATTGGATAGAGGATATATGAGATTTACTTGATATTGGATACAAGATATATGAGATTTACTTGATATTGGATATATGATATATGAGATTTACTTGATATTGGATACAGGATATATGAGATTTACTTGATATTGGACACTCAGGATATATGAGACTTACAGGATATGAGAGCCAATTTGTGGGGTAATTTGAGGAAATTTGGGATTTTGATTGTCTTGATGGACTTTGGTCATGCTACGAGGTCAGGATTCCGTGAGGATGACATGTTTTATCCCATACTCCACATTTATTTTATATGCATTGCTTCATGTATTAGTAGTACCTGATTGAGTACCTTTCATGACTGTTGCATACATATGACCATTTATTGCTATCAGCTTGCATATGTTAGATTCGCGCTGTACGTGCATACTTGCGATTATCTGCATATGTTATTTACTATTCATGAGTTGGTAACTCACCCCCGTTGTGCCACAGTGTTTTGCAGGTTGTCCCTCAGAGTAGTCAGAGGCTGGGCTTTTCATCTATCATATCATCTTTTGCTGCGGATACCGCTATGGCTGGCTGTGTGCAGTTTTGCTACAGGTGGGTTTTGCGGTTATCCGATGTTGATCATTGTATATTCGTTGTATCATGTACTCTCCATCTACCACTTTCATGTATGACTTAAAGACTTGATGTGAGGACGATATTGTATATTATTATGTCGCTTGAGGGTCTTTTATGTAGTTTTATTTATATCGTCTTTTATTTCTTCGTTACGGCGTCGTATATCTGTTGTGATGGTTTTTTTCCGCCTTTGAGCGTGTATTTGCTCCCGTTTGGGGATGCTTTATTTATATTTTTGTTGTACCCATTTTTGGGGGTTAGTTTTTACAAAGGAGGTGCTGCCAAAATTTTAAAGGAAATAAAGTTGGACTTTAAAGAATTTGGTTTGAGATTTCAAAAGTTTTAAAAATGTTATTATCACTTACTACTTTTGATGGTTTAGATTGCTGGGTTTTCTGCTTACTTAAATTGCATTAGGCCTGTAGACGTTGCGTAGTTTAACGGCCGTCACGTGCCAATTTTCGGTCGTGACAAAGTTGGTATCAGAGCGCTAGATTTTTCCTTTCGGAGTGTAGGATGATCTTGGTATGATGGAGTAGGTAGCTTAAGCAGAGTAACAAAGTGTGCGTATGTCCACGGCATACTTACGACACGGTACTCCGCCTAAAGTGACCTAAGTACAAATTGCTTGAAATTCCTTCCTTGATGATACATATCCTTGTAATTCGATTTCCGTGTTCTTATCGAATCCTATTTCCATTTATAGCCTTTTGCCGCCAATGACTATGAGGGCTCAGAGAGGTGCAGCGAGGGCCGAGGTCAGAGTTGACTCGTTTGGGATGAGGATTGACCAGGATGGTATGCTCGCTATACAGGAGCAGATGGATCCTCCTTCGGTAGATCGTATCGCTAGGCTTGAGGCGGAGATGTAGGTCTTGCGCCAGACGATGAGATCGTTGGTTGAGGCCAGTCGAGCGCAGCGACAGGAGCTTGCCACCCCTGTTACCCAGTTGTTCCTTGGGATCAGCACACAGCATAGTGTTACGTATACAGCACCAGTGGATGCAGCCCTATTCGATGAGGAGCGTCTATCCGAGACTTTGGGAGTCCGAGGACAGAGGAGGGCTCATGCAGGTGTACCAGCCTCAGGACAGAGGTTCAATCGCCATGACAGGTTTCTTGCACGTCGCGGGAGTAGCAGAGGCTTGGGACGAGGACAGTCGCTCAGTTTTCATCCCCAGGAGGGTCAGCAGCCATGGAGTGGATGTATTCGATGCGGGAGCCTTCATCACTTCATCAGGAATTGTTCCTTAGCACCTTGTCAGGCTCGTGTTCAGAGAGGTCGTGGTCGTGGAGGTTTCGCTCAGAGGGGACAGGTTAGCAGAGGAGGAGTTCAGCCAGTTGCGGGTATGGGGTAGACACGAGAGTTTGCTTCTACTCATCGGGACGCGCGGGAGTCTAATGCAGAGTTTTTAGGTATTTTTAATTCGTATGTTCTTTTGATGCACTTGTTTGTTTTACCACTTTGTGCCATGGTTGGGCCGAGAGTCATGTTAGTTAGATCAGTCGTTTGTTGTGTTAACTTCTGTCAGCGATTCTTTTGTTGCGTGACACCTGTTTCGGTCGTATGCCAATCGGATAGGAGATAGAGATTCGTTCGTCGATTTGATCCTTCTAGAGATGTTGGATTTGATGTTCTCCTGGGCACGGACTGGTTAGCTACGTGCTATGCGTCTGTGGACTGCCGTAAGGAAACAGTCAGGTTTTGTTTTCCTACCGAGTCGGTTCTTGTTGTGCAGGAAGGACAGTGGTGCCGCCTCTCACAGCTTGAATTCAGCCTTTTTTCGCTAGTCGTCTTTTGAGGAGAGGATGTCGAGTATTCTTAGCTTTCATTCATGATACCAGAGCCATAGTGGGTTGTTGGATCGGGTTCCTATCGTGCGAGAATTTTCCGACGTTGTTCCAGATGAGCCCGCAGAGCTTAGGGAGCTTAAGGATCAGCTGCAGAGTGGCTTGTATGGGGGCTTGTGCGTCTGATTGTTTCACTTTGGGGAGATCCTATTCTGTTCGTCAGGAGAAGGACGGCCGTTAAGGTTGTGTATTGATGGATCGTCAATTGAACCGGGTTACGGTGCAGATAGGTATCCTTTACCTCGCATTGACGATTTCTTTGATCAGCTCCAAGGTGCGAGACATTTTCTAAGTTTGTTTGGGATCAGGTCATCATTGGTTGCGGATTCGGAGTGATGACATTCCGAAGACTGCTTTTGTGCGCGCTACGGGCAGTATGAGTTTTGGTGGTGTCGTTAGACTCACCAATTCCCTAACAGCATTCGTGGATATGATGAACCAGATTTCTTCAGGCCGTTCCTCGACCACTTTATTGTTATGTCATTAATGACATTCTGGTCTCTTTTAAGAGTCGTGAGGAACGTGGGCAGCACTTGATGATTTGCTTTGCAGACATTGGGAGATCTCCAGTGGTTTGCTAAATTCTTGGAGTGTTCCTTCAGGCTTGATTGTGTTGACTCCTAGGTCTTGTAGTTACGGGAGACGGTTTTCGTATGGACCAGAGGAAGATCGAGGCCATACAGCTTTGGCCCAGACTTGTGTACGGGATGGAGGCCCACAAATTTTTGGGCTTAGCAGGTTTTTACCGCCGTTTTGTGCAGGATTGCTTGTGTATCGCTGCACAGTTGACTGGACTAACCGGAAAGGAGGTTCCTTTTCTTTGGGCTGTGGCATGCGTGCGGAGTTTTCAGCAGTTGAAGAATCGGTTGACAACTGCACCAGTTCTTTCTTTGCTTTCTGGTTCGGGCGACTTTGTTGTTTACTGTGATGTTTCACGAGTGGGGCTCGATTGTGTACTGATGTGACACTATAGAGTTATCGCTTTCGCTTCCCGACAGTTGGGGGAAGTACGAGCAGGATATCCCACTCATGATCTGGAGATGTCCGCGGTGGTCGTGCATTGAAGATTTAGAGACACTACTTGTGTGGAGAGTTGTGTCAGATTTTCACGGACCACTAGAGCTTAATATATATCTTCCTGCAGCGGGTTTTGATTGTTGAGACAGCGCCGTTTGATGGAGCTTGTAAAGGATTGTGTTTATGAGATCCTCGTTACCCGTGGCAAGGCGATTGTGGTAGCTGATGCTGGAGTCGTAGGCCCGGGGATAGCTTGTCCCAGTTGTGTACAGTTTTGAGATAGTCTTCTGCAGATTTACAGTTCTTGTGCGATCGTTGAGTACAGCTTAAGTTCGCCTCAACTGAGGGGACAACTTGCTCATGTCCACGCTCGTCTATTTTTCCTTAATCGTTTTCGTGAGGCACGGCCCGCCAATGCTCGTTTGTCAGAGATTCTTGAGCATACTCGGCTGGGTAAAGATTCGGAGTCCTTGATTGTGACCAGGATGTGCTACGTTTAGGGACGTGTTTGTGTGTACCTGATACTGATGGGAAGAAACGTGAAATCCTAGAGCAGGCACATCAGTCAGCTTTCTGTGTTCATCCAAGTGCCACCGATATGTGACGTACTTGTGAGATAGTTACGAGTGGGCAGGGATAGTTTCCCCCAATCAGAGCAAAGCTCTATTTTGAAATAAAAAATTCAAAAATTGAAGCAACGCTTCAGATCCAGCGCTAGGCGCGCAGCGCGCCACGTGTCAAACACGGATGCGCTAGCGCCAGGTGCGCTGCGCCCTAGGCAGTGCACCATGTATGCGCTAGCGCTAGGCGCACTGCGCGCCACGTATCAGACACAGGTGCGCTAGCATAGGCTACGCTGCGCTCTGGGCAGCGCACTACGTGTCAAACGTAGGTGCGCTAGCGCAAAGTATGCTGCGCTCTGAGCAGCGCACCACGTGCAAAGCACGGGTGCGCCAGCGCTGGAATTATAAAATTCCCCACCGTTAGATAAAAAGATCTAATAATAATGATAAATCATTAATTAATCAGAATTAAAATTCTGTCATGGAAAGATTTTCTCAATCTTGTTAAAAACAAGAAGATTGCCTTCTGTAAAAGAGAAGCCCTAGATCAAAGATCCAATGGTGGGGAAACATCCCCAAATCAATCAGAGAAAGATCTCTTTAACTGATTTAACAAATAAATTTGCCCTATATAAAGGCCCCAAGACTTCAAGTCTGATATAGAGAAACCCCCCTATAAATTTTGAGAAAATTCAAAGAAAGAAGAGCAAGCTCTCAGCAAAAGAAGATTATTTCTTCAAGGTAAAGATCATGAACGATGAACATAGAGATGAAATCATCTCATAAAAAGAAGAATTATCTTCATAAAAGATCATAGATCTACAAAGACCAAGGTCTTTTATAAAGAGATCAAAAGAGCTCATCACATAACAAAGAAGTACTTACCTCATTCACAGATCATTGATCTATAAAGGCAAAGCCTTTCAAAAATAAAAACTGTTGTTCTTGAATCTTGAGACAAAGTCTCTTTTAAAAAACATAAATTTGTTCACGGATCATAAAAATTGATCAAATGCGCTTTGCGCTATTGAAATGCGCTTTGCGCTATTGAAATGTACCTTGCAATCTTGAACTGCGCTTCTGCACTCTCTGGACCGGCGCTCTGCGCCAAAATGCGCCACGTGTCAACCACGTATGCAACTTGCGCTTTGCGCTTCTGAAATAGCGCACTACGCTCATGGGCTGGCGCTCAGCACCAATTGTCACTCACGTGTGCGCCACTAAACTAGCGCAATACGCTCATAAATTGAAAGCACTTAGCGCTCATAAACTGGTGAAATGTGCCCATCATCTGGCGCTTAGCGCCAAGCGCGACACTCGTCCTTCTCGTGTACGCTACTTGACAGAAGCGCACTGCGCTCTTTAACTAGCGCAAAGCGCCTAGCGCGCTTCGTGTCGCGCTGACAGAATACAAATTGTTCTTTAATGAGCCAGTGTTCTGATGAATGATCAGCATTCGATACAAGACAAAATGTCAAGATCTAATGCTCAGCATTATTAAAAGGGCCAAGCCCAAATAAAGGCTCAATAGCCAGAATAAAATGTTAAACATTTATTGAGCCCATATGCTCATAAACCTTTTAACAGATCGTAGTCCTAAATTAGGCTATTGATCTTTCAACCAATTCACACCGGTTTGAGGGTACATCTCTTTACTCCTCTGACATCTGTCGTTGTAATCCTTCAATGTCTTCAGAGAGGTGACGGGTCCCGACAACCACACATTTCTACGGACTGTGGGGTCCTTAAACTCATTTACTATGATGTCCTTAACCTTGGACTGTGGGGTCCCTTTAAACCCACGGACTACGATGTCCTTAACCTTAGACTATGGGGTCCCTTCACACCCACGGACTACGATGTCCTTAACCTTGGACTGTGGGGTCCCTTTAAACCCACGGACTACGATGTCCTTAACCTCGGACTATGGGGTCCCTTTAAACCTACCGAATATGATGTCCTTAACCTTGACTGTGAGGTCGTTAAGCTCACGGACTACGATGTCCTTAACCTGGACCGTGATGTCCTTAAACTAACATTGGACCACCATGTCCTTAAACTGGTAATCAACCGCAATGTCCCTAAACTAAACAATAAAGTCCAAATGCTTTTTTGTTGGATCTAAACGATCCCGTTAAGTTGGTCTTAGTCTAAACATTAGAATAACGTATTCTTAACTAACGTTTAAGTTGATCTTAGTCTCAAATGAGGCTAACGTATCCTTAAACCCAAACCCTAAACCCAAATCTAAGAAGATACGGATTTGGACTATTCCACGCCTACGGGCGACAAGATAAATTAGTCTCCGTATACAATCCACGGGCAACCAAACACAAAACAAATACCCACGACACGAAGTGACCATCTGGAGAAGAAGAAAGTGGTTACCGTGATGCGGTAGCGTAATTAACTGCAAGGGCTTGCGCCTATAGGGAAGAGCGTCCCCACAATCAAAAACCCCTCAACGAGGGGGAATCTGACGAAGTCTGCTACATCAGCCGCATCCGTTTAAACCTTCGATACATGGTGTCATAAATCAACTTGGCATCTTCGGAGAGGTGGATGGATAGCACCAATTAGCATCTGCACCGAAATTCAGGCGAGACGCCCGCCGCGTCTTCGTCTGCGTCTTTCGGCGGGGAACAGATTCTGGCATACCCGGTGGGACCTTTTCCTCTTTCCACTCCACACTTCGTATGTCGTGTTCGCGAACGAATCGCGGTTTGATATGGTTGCCCTTAGGTTTGAGGTACTAAGATTTGGTTTCTTTCTTGGCATAGAAAACGAAACATCAATGGTGTCTGCTTGTGCAAAGTGTTCCAGCTGCAACTGCAACTTCCGTTCCACCTCGTCTGGAGGTGTAACTTACGGGCCCCAGGCGGTCTCCCTGTTGACAATGCCGGTAGAGCAGGTGACGCAGGTTACCACCGGGTTGTTTTTCGGGACCATGCTCCCACCAGTGAGCGTTAACATCCCGCTGCCGCAAGAAGCGCAAAAGAAGTCGGTCTTTGATCGGCTCACCACCACCACGACCCCTCTCAACGGGTCATCCGATGTCAAGCCAACAGCATCATTCTTCAATAGGCTAAGCCTGAACTCCGATGGGCCTGTCAAGAAGCCCACAATACCTGAAGCGGCCATCCCAAAGCGGATAGCCATTCCTGCTCTCGAGGTCACTAAAGAAGCTTCTCCCGTCAAAGGATCAGTCTTTACGAGGCTGCCCACTCCGGCTCCCGTTCCTGCTCAAAGGTCTGTCTTTGACAGATTGGATACTGCTACTCAACGGACGTCGGTCTTCAAGAGGCTGGTACCAGCAGCGCCTCACCAGAACAGGTGGCATAACGAAGTCACCCCTAAAGCTGAAACAATCCCAACGGCTCGACAGGCTCGACGTTGCTACTGGCGCCGAGTAAGGAAGGCTGGGGGCAGCTCCCCCTCTGGGATAACTCCACCAACCCCAACGGTGGAAGTCAATGCTACTGTTCTAACTGGGAACAGCTTCGAGCTGCTTAACAGGGCGCGCAGGAATTCACCCACCGCCGTACTGAAAAGATCTCCACCACCCGTGGAGAATGTTACAGAAACAAAGCTGGAGCAGCCCCCTCAGCGGCTTTCTTCAAAAATTTACAAAGTCTGGCGACTGGTTCAGGACTCAGTAATTGATCAAGATTACTCTCGCCGACTGAGAAAAGTGAAACTTCAACAAGAAAAGAGCCATCCTGTCGAGCCACAAAAGACGACAGCTACCTGGGTGCCCGCTGCAACGACCCCCTCGACTTCAACTGCTCAAAAGAGAAGGAGTCCAGAGAAAGCCCCTGTGAACGTGGCAAACCGTAAAAGCGCTGAATCTAAACGCCCTAAGTCTGAGGGCATCATGGTACATACCGTTTATATGGCTTCCGGAAAAGAGGAAAGCCGTGCTTCTACCGGTCATCGACCGCTTACCCGGTCAATAACAAAGGCTCAGGAACAACAACAGCAGAAGCTTCAGGAGATGCTGACTACAATGGCCGCACTCACCGGGCCAAAAGAACATCCAGAGACCTCTGAGCAGCATCGGGAACAAGAAACTGACACCGAGTTCCTCCGAAGAATGCTCAAGAGGAAAGAAAAAGAGGCTGCGGAACAGGAAGCCAATATAAAACGAAAGGCTCTCTTGTTCCAAGACATGGCTGGGATGATGTTACAGCTGGAACCTCCAGCTGAAGACCCCCCGATCATCATTGAAGACGACAGAGGGGAGACATCGAACCCTCCTCCGGCTCTTTTAGCAGCCCAAGAGGAAACAATTTCCAGGGCCGCTCTGGATGACTACATTGCTCAACAAATACGAGCTCACCAGGCGAATGAAGCGGCCGGCCAAGTTGTTAAAACTGGGCGACCATATCCAGGCTGGTATGACCAAATAAAGTACCTGCCGGGATATATAATCCCTAAATTTCATGTATACAAAGGGACGGGCAATCCCCACCAGCATGTCACCCAGTTCAGGGCTCTTTGCGGCAACACCGGGAGCGATGATAAATTACTACTTCGCCAATTCGTCGGCAGCTTGTCGGAGACGGCATTCGAGTGGTATTCTGAACTTCCAAACGACTCCGTCAAGACTTTTGCAGAAATGGAGCTATTATTCACCCAGCGGTTTGCAAGCGCCATCGAGCGCATCCCGATCACCGCATTGATCAATGCCAGGGTAAGGCCAGACGAAACGTGGGTTCAATACGCAATACGGTGGTGGAACTTATGGTCGAAATGCGAGTAACGCATCGAAGAAGCGCCTGCGGTAGGCATGTTCGTAGGTACTCTTGACCCTCAAGCAACTATTTCCCAATTAATGATGTTCTTCAAGCTGACCAAATTCTAGGCCTTGAGTGACAAGTTTGCCCAAATGGACCAGATGGGTCATAGACCATCTCCTTCAAAGACGGATCCTCGGAATGAAAAGGGGAAAGGAAAAGCAACTTTCGTTGCCACTACTCAACAACAGCCGAGCAACTTAAAGCCGGTTGTTCGCCAAAACAACGTGCGTCCATGCCCATCCCTCGAAGAAAGACTAGGATGTCCTTACTCGTTTCCCCAGGATAAAACGAGGAGACTGTTCGAGCTGGCAGTACGCAACAGGCTCATAAAATTGCCGGATCCAAAACGTCCGTTGCAGCCATGTGATGTCAACAATCCTAATTACTGCCCTTACCACCAAGCAGTAAGCCATCCAATCGAAGATTGCTTCATCTTCAAAGACTGGATTGAAGACCAATACCAACAAGACAAGTTCGCATTATCCGAAAACTGGAAGGTGAACCCGCCACAACCTCACGCCCATAAAAAGGTAGACATGCCGAGGGCATCGTGCTCATTCATAGAGAAAGCCCCTTAGACCGAAAAGTCCGTAAACTAGAGACTCGCCTCAAATATGGCAACGACGGACCGAAACGTCCTTAAACTAACAATGGACTGCTATGTCCTAAAACTGGCTGCGGACCGAAACGTCCTTAAACTAACAATGGACCGTTATGTCCTAAAACTGGCTGTGGACCGAAACGTCCTTAAACTAACGATGGACCACTATGTCCTAAAACTGGCTGATGACCGAAACGTCGTTAAACTACTACCAATCCACGGTATCCTCAGGCTGATGTGGTAAAAAAAATGGTATGTCCATAAGCAAAAATGACACGAATGAAAACCCGAAAGGGCTCCGTGAGTAAAGACAGCAGGGTTGCCGGCGAGTTTTGTGAAAACCTGAAAGGGCGCAATCTCGTTAAAAGACACTTGCAAGGTCCTCTCGACCTTGTGAGGAAAAACCACCTGCGTGAGATCCTTACGAGTCACAAGGGAGCAATACACTTAGGGATCCCCATGATTCCTAATGAGAAATTACAGTTGCGAGATCCTCATGACTCGTAAGGGGAACCCTCTTATGAGACCCTCACGGCTCATAAGATTCAAAAGTCTTAAGCTACAGGGATCTGAACCTGTTCTTAAGCGACCACCATAACCTCCAATGCTGCCCTGCAAGTGGCTCAACGCTGACCCTTGTATACAATCCATGGGCATGAATAAACATTTCCCTAACAAAGTTCCATCCGTGACTAGAGATATGTTTGCATAGTGAACAACCCTTGTAAGTCCACTGGACTTATAAGGAGAAAATACTCTTGTAAGATCCTTACGACTTATAAGAAATCATGCACTTAGGAATCCTCACGATCCCTGAGGAGAAAATACACCTACGAGATCCACATGACTTGTAGGGAGAAATACCTTTATGACACCCTTACGGCTCATGAATTCAAAAGCCTTAGCCGACAGGATCCTAACCCTGTTCGCTAAGCCACCTTTGTTCGACATCGACAGAGGCAAATGATGATTCGCTCCTGGCAATATCCCAGTTGTAGCGGTGCTGATGCCGAAATCGGTGTCTAATTCTAAGCTTGCAGCAAGAAGGTAGCGAGCCACACATGCATACGAAATAGCCGAAATGATGGGATAACTTGCAAAAAATCAGCAAGTAAAAAATTGTATGCACGCAAAATAGCCGAAATGATTAGGCAACTCGCAATAAAAAGCAGCGAGTAAAAATAAAATAAATAGCCGAAATGATAGGGCACCGCGAAAAATAGCCGAAATGATTGGGCAATTGCGACCCTCGCGATATAAAAGCTGAAATGATAGAGCATCGCGGAAAGAAATAAAAAAAATATATAAATAAAACTTATGCCCTGCAGGTGAGGTCACATTGATCCCTGTATACAATCCATGGGCACAAACAAGAAGGGAACCCTATCATCCTACCGGGCTCCATCAGAAAGCGAAGCTAAATCTCGACGGTTCATAGACAACCTAGAGACAACCTCGACATTTGTCGCAATATTGCAGACACAACGCAATACCAGCAAACGAAGCGAAGGCCAAATTCCTAGCTTCAGGGTCTTGACAGCAACTCATATAAAACCTGAAAGACTATCGGAGATCATCCCACACCAGCGCGGAGTGGTCACCACCTCGATGTTCGTCTCGATACAGCAGACGAGATGTCACTACAGTGTCCTTCCTCCAACAGGATTCGGACACGCCAAAGAAAACGAAGAGAAGGCCAAATTCCTAGCTTCAGGGTCTTGACAGCAACTCATATAAAACCTGAAAGACCATCGGCGATCATCTCAGACTAACGCGGAGTGGTCACCATCTCGACGTTCGTCTCGATACAGCAGACGAGATGTCACTACAACGTTCTTCCTCCAACAGGATTCGGAGATGCTAAAACAAACAAAGCGAAGGCCAAATTCCTAGCTTCAGGGTATTGACGGCAACTCATATAAAACCTGAAAGATTTTCGGAGATCATCCCACACAAGCGCGGAGTGGTCACCACCTCGACGTTCGTCTTGATACAGCAGACGAGATGTCACTACAGCGTCCTTCCTCCAACAGGATTCGGACACGCCAAAGCAAATGAAGCAAAGGCCAAATTCCTAGCTTCACGGTCTTGACGGCAACTCATATAAAACCTGAAAGACTATCGGAGATCATCCCACGCTAGTGCGGAGTGGTCACCACCTCGACGTCTGTCTCGATATAGTAGATGAGATGTTACTACAGCGTTCTTCCTCCAGCAGGATTCAGACGCGACAATCAAACAACGGAGCCACGACAAAATCCTTAGTTCCAAACCTCGACGGTTCACCAGCAACCTAGAGACAATCACGTCATTCGTCTCGACACAGCAGACGCAATGCCAGCAAATGAAGCGAAGGCCAAATTTCTAGCTTCAGGGTCTTGACGGCAACTGATATAAAACCTGAAAGACTATCGGAGATCATCCCACCCCAGCGTGGAGTGGTTATGACTCATCGGGGCTCTCCAAAACGAGCCTAACCTCAAGTAAAAAGCGGCATGGCAAAATTCCTAACGCTTGCTCTTCCGACGGTCAAACTGCCTAGGAGGATTGCTTGAAGATGTCTTGTCCAGCCCCGAAGGGATCAGAGACACGACAGCCGCAAGGCTACTCGAATAGCAAGATTGCCTATCAAGGAATACATTAGCCAACGCGACGGTACGACGGACAAAACCCTAGTACCACAGACCCTAACAGACCTCTGTCGTAAAGAGCAGAGGTTAACTGTGACGTTAGGACATTCTTGCGAGAACTGCTCGATTCGTCTCGCCTCGTAAGGAAATTAGTGCTTTTGCGAAAACTTCTCGATTCGTCTCGACTCGTAGGAAAAAGCCTTAGGCAATGGGGATAAGGACCTGTTTCCTAAGCACTGGGGCCCTGCAGGTCAGTCCAAAATGGACTCTTGCATACTATTCACGGACTATACTCTCCAAAGTCGAATCTCGACAAGGAGGGAAACAACCACTTACGAGTCCTCTCGACTTGTAAGAGGGAAAATTCTCTTGTGAGATCCTTACGACTCTCATGGGAAAACACACTAAGGAATCCTCACGACTCCTAAAGAGAAAAGACACCTACGAGGTCCTCACGACTCGTAGGGAGAAAAGTCTTCAGGAGACCCTCACGGCTCGTAGGGAGTTAAAAAGTCTTAGGTAGCAGATCTGAACCTGCTTCCTAAGCCATCACTACCCCTCGAAGAAGCCAAAACAAGATGCTCACCCTATCATCTGCCGGTATGTTTGCTAAGGTGACATGCTGATAAAAGAAAGAAAGAAGAAAGCAGAGAGATGACACAAGACATTGCGAAAGAAATGTATCTTTTATTCATGAATTCAATTGGGTACAAAATACATCATATGAAAGAATAAAAAAATGAATACATTTTATTCAAAATTTACAAATGGCGCAAAAGCAACTATTAGGAGGGAAGCGTCTTAAGTAGGCCAATCAATTGCTCACGCATTCCCCTCAGCCTCTCGTCATGATCAGCTGCCGCGGCCAACTCTGCTTCAACTTGAGCTCGTTGCTGCAAATAGGACGAAAGCTGCTCCTCGACTGCCTGCTGAGCCGCCCCATGATTTTGTGCATCCCGCTCGACGACATCGAGCTGCTGCCTCAGTGTTAACCCATCAGAGATGCATTGCAGAAGGCCTTCAAAGATAACTTTCAACTGTGCAGCATTTGCATCAAACTGAGCATGCAGTCGGGAAGATTCGCTCGAAGTCTCTCCGCACTCCTTACGTTTTAAATCCACCACTTGTTCAAGATGACTAAAGTAGGGAGTGCTATGCTCAACCCACGCAGCCCGCTGGGTGTTCACAGCCAGGACTTCTGGAGCAGGACGTCCAACCTCGAGCTCACGCAAGCAAGTCTCAATCTTCCTGCAGTGATTAACCCAAGACTCAACGACGCCCTCACTATGAAAATTCATGAGCATCCCCAGCATAGGGTTAACCTCCGCGGAAAAATCCGCAGCAGATGTGGGAGTCTCCACGTCAAGCTCCTCAATATAGTCGCTCAACATGCGCAGACTATTTGCGGTGCCTTTCGAGGATGCATGTCGAGAAAAAGGGTCGGCTGGCATTATGGTGCGAGACTCGAACGGGGCTGGAGTCGATGTGGCCCCTACAAAACAAATCACAATCAGATGTCGGCTCAAGAAATAAAGAAAATACACGAACAATAGAGTCTACTATACCTGCTGCAACAGGGGGCAGAGCTACGTGTACTAGTGGCGCATTGATAGCCTCGTCCCCTCCTTCAATTTGTAAGGCTACAAGCAATACAAAGAAGAATTAGCAATAATGTGAACGCTCATTAAAGAAAGGATGTCGTTTAGAAAAGATACTCACCGACACCAGCAGGTGGACAAATCTCTGACTGGAAAGAGAAGTGTGGGTGCAACACCTGATACAGGTGATCAAAAAGGACTCCTGCAAGGATGCAGTAATGCAATGTCAGTATATAAATTAGACAGCCTAGAAATAAAACTGATGGATTACAAATCCGCACCTTCATACATCCGAGATTGTACGAGAGAAGGTAGAGGAGGGGTCACCGTCAAAGCGGTAGTTAATGGCGCTGCCTCGGGTAGCGCAACCTCAACGCTTGCCATGCCTACATTAGAAATGAGATAAATACTGTCAGGGAAGATTGAAAAGGATTGCAGAATAAAAAGAAAAGCAATGACCCAAAATCTACCTGGTGAGTCGCCGGTCGGAAACGCGATGAGGGCGTCACTTGATACGGCAACTGCTTCACTCTCATCCATCGGAATGGTTTCACCGCCCATGGCTTCATCCCCCGACTCCACGAGAATCGTCGTGATACTCGCAGCGCCCGGCAGCGGCAGGGAGCCGCAAGGGGAAAGAGCGACGATCGGGGCAGTGCCCAACTCTTGCGAAAGAGTGACTACCTCGGGCTCGGCGGCTGTAGCCATCTCACCTATCGCCACCTCGGGCTCGGCAATTGTAGCCATCTCACCCGCCGCTACCTCGGGCTCGACAATGGTAGCCATCTCACCTACCACCATCTCGGGCTCGGCGATCGTGACTGTCTCGCCCACCGCTACCTTGAGCTCGGCAATTGTAGCCATCTCGCTTACCGCTGCCTCGGGTTCGGCGATCATGGCTACCTCCTCTATCTCTATCCCAGGCTCAGCGATCGCCGCCACTTCTTCGGTTAGACTCGGCCCTGCAAGATAAGATATATGAGAAATGAAAGTTAAAACTTTGACAACAGAACCCAATGTCACATTACCTTGAGTTGGACTTCCAATTAATTCCCGAGCCGCGCGTGCTTCCCGTCTGTAGGTAGTGGACAAGGCAGCCGGAGATTCCTCTGAAGGAGTAGGGGCAGGGGTAGCGGTGCTCAAACCCGCACCCGCGGCCAAAGAGGCACTACGCTCCCTTGCCGCGCGCATTCAGCGCTTTCTTTCCGCTCGGGCCATTAGAGCGGATCTTCTAGAAGCCACCATCAACAGGACGTCATCGTCCGCGCCAAGGGTTACCTCTGGAGCTGTCGAGGCATCCGTCATCGGTCGTTTGAGTAAAGCCTCTTTCGGCAGTGCCGAGGAGGCCGTGACTTCGATGACTGGCCCGGGAAGAATCTCCGCATCACCTTGTGGGATTGGCATTATAGTCCCTACTATAAGATAAAGAAGAGGTTAGATTGTCCATAAGAAAGGAAAATGAAGATGCAATGTGCCGAGACATACCAATGCCCAGCAATGCATGATTCCTCTCCTCCTCCTCGAAGGTCCTGAGGGAAGCCGCCAGAGCCTCTTCAGTGGTAAAGCCTGTCACAGAAGGAAAAATGTCAGTCAAGACATGATAATAAAAATAAAAATATAATGCAATAAAAAAAGTTACGGCTTATACTCACTTGATTGCGCAAGGATCGCCATTTCCGCTTTGTGGCTTGTGGATCGCACAGAAGCTGCAATGGCAGCCTTGAGATCAGTATCTGTCGGCGCTATGAAGAGACCCCCATTAGTCCCATACACGCTCAGGCCCTCCTTATAAGGAGCATGAGGCTCCAGCCCGAGTACAGCGTCTAGAGAGTGGACCGACTTCTTCTTCCTCTTCTACGAGCGAGCTCCGTTCGCACCCAGCACAAGCTTACGCTTGGTGGGCATTTTGGGGCGACGAGTCCCGATATCTGAGCCCATGCCAGATTCGGGGGAAGCTACATTTACCGTCTCCATGGAAGAACAAGGCACCGGTAGTACATCCGCCGTCTCCACAGGAGTACGGGGCAACGTTAGCTCAGGCCTGTCGTCGGGGACTTCAATCACGGCAGTTTCTCATAGCGGAGGAAGGACAATGGTCCGTCACTTCAAGAGGTGGTTTCGGTCACTAGCAGGGGGTGCACCCTTACGGTCGAGTAGCAGCCGCATCTCCTCCCTGATAACAGCACCCATTGCATGTTGATACCAGGCCACGTGCACATTAAGAGCCCTCGGGACACAACTTAGTTCGCTGATAAAAAAATTGGACCCCCTGTTCAAGCGCATGAAATGATGTAGCGCGTTTCGCATCCCCTCTTCAGTGGCAGTGGGTTCTAGCAAGAAAGCCTCCAGCGGAACTCCTTGATTATAGCTCAATTGTTGGGCAAAACGATGCGGATTATATCTCATGAATAGCGCCGTATAATTTTGCCTAAACATTAGGAAGCCCGGTCTGATAGAATATAAATGGAGGATCTCCCGTGCTTTCAAAACTGAGGCTCCATCTTTAAAAATGTCCCGCAATGGTTGTACCGTTGTGGCGGACTCTTTTCCGATGGTTAAAATCTTGTCGGTGATGGTCATGCCATCTCCGACTGTATGAGGATGAAGGAGCAAACCTCTAGCATCCCGCAGTGATGGATTTACAATAGATGCGCCGACTAATCGCATAATCCGGGGGAAGTTGCACCTATCATAAAATGAAGGCCTTTTATGGATACCAAAAACACCGAGTGTATGTAGCTCGAGCCATGACATGAAGTAATGCATCAAGAAGTTCACATGCTGCACTTCGGGTTCAGTAGTATCCGCCACTTGACTAAGGTCGTAATACAAATGGGCTAAACCGGCGACCCCAACAGCCACTTTCACCCCAATAATCATTCGGTGAACCGGATAGAAGACAGACGGCCTCATACGGCGAAAGTGCATCGGGAGCGCGAACCAGCTCAACCATAGCCCAAGAAATCCCAAGAAGAATGTTTCCTCATCAATCCCAGGGACTGCGATCTCCGCAAAAGGAACAACTGGAGTGTTGGGAAGGAAGAAACTTTTCTGATCTACCTCCGCCGTTGGTAGGTTGTTTAAACCAAAGCCGAAAGGGTCGTCAACCATGGAAAATTTAGCAGCCTTCTTCGAGAAGACTTCCGGATGAAGAAAACGAGCGATGAAATCCTCGAAATTAACCCCGCGGCTCCCGGATTCGAGGAAAAGGCCCTCGTAAATATTCAACACTTTGATCAAACTAGGAAATTGGTGTTGAACGACATTCACCGGGGTAAGGCCTGTCATCACTGGATTGGCACCAAAAACGTATTCATCCATAGGAAGCAGTTCCTCATAATGCTCCCCTATGACCGGTAAGCCAGAAACTTCTGGAAATTCCTCTAAGGAGATTGATACTTCTCGGTCCAACGAAAGGAAGGTGTGGGTAGAAATATTCCACTGCTCCAAAAAGGCCTTAACTCACCAAGAGGGAAGCGTAGGATACTGGAAGAGAGAAGCGTAAATGGCAGGATACAACACAAGCTTCAACAACTGCGACTTCTTCGCTGACAGAATGTAGTGAGCCCTCTGCAAATAACCAGTCGGATGACGAGGAATCCGGCCAATCATATATGGTTGTCCCCACGGTCGTGCCTCGCTATAACAAATACGCCGTCCCAAGGTATCCAAAGCCATGGGAGGCTGAACGGGTATCGAAGCCATAGCAGGCTGGAGAAGACCACCCGAAGTCCAATTCACTTCTTCCAAGGTATAGCTCACCGGGGGCGGGGCGGCGTAATGGATCGCTATGATGGGCTCCGAGGGTACCGCGCACGAAAAGCTTTGTCGATCCTTAATAATCCGGTTATACCATGTCCCCCAAAGATGAAGATTCTTACATTCTGGATCATGATCTTTGATCAAAGCTAGGACTTCTCGGTCTACAGGTGCTCCACGGAATCCTCCTTCCGAACGAACGAACGGGAAAAAGGGATCGAAAGACATGTCGTCTGCATAAAAAGGGACGAAAGTCAACTGTCAGTCATATAATTCAATTTTAAATTTTGACACTCGGTAGATTAAAATTTGTACCACACTGTAATGCAGTGGAAAGGGGACCGAAGGGGGACCCACAAAATCTAGATGACAATGCATCAATTAATAAAACAGTCTCATCATTTGATGAGACTGTCATTTAAATGAGGAAATCCTCAGGAAAAATTCTCATTAAATGAGAGATCCCTCGGGAAAAGAAGATAATCTCTCTTTGAGAGCAAAGCTTTATGACAGAGTGACACTTATCAAACTCTGATCATGAAGGAATAAAATTCCTTAAATTGCCTGGCTCTGTAATGAAGATGGAAAAATCCATAAAAAAAGAATTAATTAAAATTAATTCTTATGAATTAAAAATTTCTGGGATCTTCAAGATCCATAAAAAAAACTCTTAAGAGTTCTTCATCAAAGATTAAGAAATCTACATGTTATCCAAAGAGCAGATCTCTAATTCATGCGCTAAGAAACCCCAAGAAAAGATCTCTTTAGATCTATGGGTTCATGAGAGCAAAGCTCTTTTAATGAAACCCTAAATGGGTTTTCTTTAGATCAAAAATCTATGAAGAGCAAGGCTCTGTTAATGGGTAAAACCCTAATTTATTAAAAAATTTAAACTTTACCTAAGTTTTGATAGAGTTCTGACTCTTGAAAAGTTCTTAAACTGAAGAGCAATGCTCTGATTAAAAATTCTCAAGAAGAAGATGAAAATCATTTAAGCGACCAAAGGTCCTATTTATAAGCATTGAAATGCCTCTTCAAGTTCTGAGTTGATCCAAGTGCGCAGATGCTGCCACCGCTGCACTCACGTGTGCGCAACATGAGCGCAACAGTGGGGGGCATTTGTTTCCCCCAATCAGAGTAAATCTCTATTTTGAAATTCAAAATTCAAAAATTGAAGTAACGCTTCAGATCCAGCGCTAGGCACGCTGCGCGCCACGTGTCAAACACGGATGCGCTAGCGCCAGGTGCGCTGCGCCCTAGGCAGTGCACCATGTGTGCGCTAGCGCTAGGCGCGCTGCGCGCCATGTGTCAGACACGGGAGCACTAGCGCAGGCTGTGCTGCACTCTGGGCAGTGCACCACGTGTCAAACGTAGGTGCGCTAACGCAATGTGCGCTGCGCTCTGAGCAGCGCACCACGTGCAAAGCACGGGTGCGCCAGCACTGGAATTATAAAATTCCCCACCGTTAGATCAAAAGATATAATATTAATGATAAATCTTTAATTAATCAGAATTAAAATTCTGTCATGAAAAGATATTCTCAATCTTGTTAAAAACAAGAAGATTGCCTTCTGTAAAACAGAAGCCCTAGGATCAAAAATCCAATGGTGGGAAACATTCCCAAATCAATCAGAGAAAGATCTCTTTAACTGATTTAACAAATCTATTTGCCCTATATAAAGGCCCCAAGACTTCAAGTCTGATATAGAGAAACCCCCTATAAACTTTGAGAAAATTCAAAGAAAGAAGAGTAAGCTCTCAGTAAAAGAAGATTATTTCTTCAAGGTAAAGATCATGAATGATGAACACAGAGATGAAACCATCTCATAAAAAGAAGAATTATCTTTTTAAAAGATCATAGATCTACAAATACTAAGGTCTTTTATAAAGAGATTAAAAGATCTCATCACATAACAAAGAAGTACTTACTTCATTCACAGATCATTGATCTATAAAGGCAAAGCCTTTCAAAAATAAGAACTGTTGTTCTTGAATCATGAGACAAAGTCTCTTTTAAAAGAACATAAATTTGTTCACGGATCATAAAAATTCATCAAATGCGCTTTGTGCTATTGAACTGCGCTTTGCGTTACTGAAATGTGTCTTGCACTCTTGAACTACGCTTCTGCGCTCTCTGGACCGGCGCTTTGCGCCAAAATGCGCCATGTGTCAACCACGTATGCAACTTGCACTTGCGCTTCTGAAATAGCGCACTGCGCTCATAGGCTAGCGCTCAGCGCCAAGTGTCACTCACGTGTGCGCCACTAAACTGGCGCAAAGGGCTCATAAATTGAAAGCGCTTAGCGCTCATAAACTGGTGCAATGCGTCCATCATCTGGCGCTTAGCGCCAAGCGCGACACGTGTCCTTCTCGTGTACGCTACTTGACAGAAGCACACTGCACTCTTTAACTGGCGCAAAGCGCCTAGAGCGCAACGTGTCGCGCTGACAGAACACAAATTGTTCTTTAATGATCCAGTGTTCTGATGAATGCTCTGCATTCAATACAAGACAAAATGTCAAGATCTAATGCTCAGCATTATTAAAAGGGCCAAGCCCAAATAAAGGCTCAATAGCCAGAATAAAATGTTAAACATTTACTAAGCCAATATTCTCATAAACCTTTTAACAGATCTTTGTCCTAAATTAGGTTATTGATCTTTCAACCAATTCACACCGGTTTGAGGGTACATCTCTTTACTCCTCTAACATCTGTCGTTGTAATCCTTCAACGTCTTCAGAGAGGTGACGGGTCTCGACAACCACATATTTCTACGGACTGTGGGGTCCTTAAACTCATGGACTATGATGTACTTAACCTTGGACTGTGGGGTCCCTTTAAACCCATGGACTACGATGTCCTTAACCTTGGACTGTGGGGTCCCTTTAAACCCATGGACTACGATGTCCTTAACCTCGGACTGTGTGGTCCCTTTAAACCCACGGACTACGATGTGCTTAACCTCGGACTGTGCGGTCCCTTTAAACCCACGGACTACGATGTCCTTAACCTCAGACTGTGGGGTCCCTTTAAACCCACGGTCTATGATGTCCTTAACCTTGGCTGTGAGGTCGTTAAACTCACGGACTACGATGTCCTAAACCTGGACTGAGATGTCCTTAAACTAACATTGGACCACCATGTCCTTAAACTGGTAATCGACCGCAATGTCCCTAAACTAAACAATAGAGTCCAAATGCTCTTTTGTTAGATCTAAACGATCCCATTAAGTTGATCTTAGTTTAAACATTAGACTAACGTATCCTTAACTAACGTTTAAGTTGATCTTAGTCTTAAATGAGGCTAACGTATCCTTACACCCAAACCCCAAACCTAAATCAAAGAAGATACGGATTTGGACTAATCCACGCCCTACGGGCGACAACATAAATTTGTCTCCATATACAATCCACGGGCAACCAAACACAAAACAAACACGCACGATACGAAGTGACCATCTAGAGAAGGAGAAAGTGGTTACCGCAATGCGGTAGTGTAAGCGTAATTAACTGCAGGGGCTTGCGCCTGCAGGGAAGAGCGTCCCCACAATCAAAAACCCCTCAACGAAGGGAAATCTGACGAAGTCTGCTACATCGGCCACATCCGTTTAAACTTTCGATACATGGTGTCATAAATCAACTTGGCATCTTCGGAGAGGTGGACGGATAGCACCAATTAGCATCTGCCCCGAAATTCAGGCGAGATGCCCGCTACGTCTTCGTCCGCGTCTTTCGGTGGGGAACAGGGATAAAGAGTGAAGTTTTGGATTTCGTTTCAAAGTGTCTGTCTTGTTTTGAGCTAAGGTTGAGCATTTGAGACCGGCTAGAGAGTTGCAACCTTTAACCGTTCCGGAGTGGGAATAGGAGAAGATCTCCATAAATTTCGTTGTGGTGTCTACCCAGGTCTAGACAGGGTGTGACTCCATTTTGGTGTTTGTTGTCCGGTTATACTCAGTTTGCTCAGTTGTTCTTCATTAAGTTTGTGCGTTGTATGGAGTTCCTTCATGTGTTGTATCCAATAGAGGCACCCTGTTCGCTTTCCGTCTTTGGTAGAAGCTTCAGGAAGCCTTGGGTACTAGTTGAGCTTTAGCTCCGCTTTTCCATCCGCAGGACGATGGTTTGTGAGAGCGAGCTATACGGACTCTGGAGGATATGCTTATGCGTGCGTACTAATTGTTGTTGGCAGTTGGGATCGTTACTTGCCATTGTTAGGGTTCTCCTTCGATAGCCGTTATCAGGATACATTCCAATTGGCAACCTGTAGGCCTTAAGTGGTAGGTTGTATCGATCGCCAGTCTGTTTTAATGACTCTGTGTGAGTAGGATTTTTGGACCCCAGCTAGTCGAGAGCCTTCGGAGATGATCCAGTTGATTTAGGTCAGGATGAGAGCAGCCCAGTGCAGAAAGAGGTCTTATGTCGACCGTGGTGGTCGCAGACATGAGTTCGCAGTGGGAGATCATGTATTCCTACGGATTTTCCGATGAATGACGTGTTGATTTTTGGGAAGCTTTGTCCCAGAATTGTAGGTCCTTTTGAGATCCTCAAGCGAGTTAACACCGTTGCTTATAATTTGGTATTTCTGCCTAGATTTTTGAGTATTCATCCCGTATTCCTTTTGTCGATACTTTGCAAATACTTTCATGACCTTTCTCACATGATTTAGCACCAAACCATTTAATTGGGACGCGATTTTTTTGTTCACAGGCAGCCAATTATGCTGGTGGTTCGGCAGGTGGAGAAACTTCGATCAAGGGTCTTGCCATCTGTGGAGGATTTTCTTTTGCGTAGCCGTATAGTGAGGTGATCACTTCGGAGGCTGCGAGCGAAATGTGGAAATTTTGCACTCATCTCTTTGAAGGTATGCATAGTAAAAATTTCAATTCAGGGACGAATTTTCTTTAAGGGGGGAGATTGTAACGCCTTAGATTAAGACTAGTGTTAGTTTAGGAAGTAGTGCGGGTTTTTGGTAAAAAATTTACCAATTCGGGTTCCTCACATTTTATAACATTTAATTAATTATTTATTATTATTTTTTATGGCTTGCACGCATATGTGCACGTTAATATGAGGGTTTGTTTGTGCTAATCTAGTTAGTGACCATGACAACTTAATCCAAATCCTAATCCTTGTTTAAACCTTAACCCTAACCCTAGATATTTATGGGAGATATTTTCTTTATTCTTTTGGAATGAGAGGAGGTGGCAAGGTGAATCATGGAGAGCATTAATGGTTGCATTATAGGAGGTGAGGGGGGGAGGGGGTAAGATTAAGGGCTTAGCTTACCCTACACTCACCTCACTCTCTCATTATCATTTCACACTCTCATTCTTCCATCTCTTTCTCATTTCTCTTCACTTCTCTCAACACTCAACTGAACACTTACCTTCTCATCACAAAACATTCACAAAACTTCATAAAATCATCACCAAATCACTTCATAAACCTTGTTTTGCCTCTTGGATGCCTTTGAGCTTGGAAAGCTAGGATCTTTGAGCTTGTGGGAGTAGGTAATGATCTCTTTCTGTTAAGTAGGTGTTTTTTTGTGTTGAGTAGCTTATTCGTTTCAGTTTAGATCGTGTATTGTATCGTTTCGTGCAAATATTGTATTTTTAGTGTAGTTTTGGGTCTCGGATGATCTGCTATCAAATCAGGTATTTGTTAGAAAAGTTCCCATCATAGTGACCCAGTATGGTGACCTAGAAGATACCCTCAAAATATGAACCCATTCCCTCTTGAACAAGCCACAAATTTAATGGTTCTGGCCGCAATTTGCGGCCAGAGTGGGGTGGTTGATGGTGAGTTTTGGTGTAAGGGTCTCTGGTGTAGTATTTAGTCTTGTGGTATGTGCAACTTTTACAAATTGTTTGTGTAGCAAAAATCTGGTACAACTTTTCTTGTTTCTAGTGTTTCGTTTACGCGCGTTACGTTATCCGATACGGTTCATGTCTTTTGTAACTGTTGCTCTTGAGTTGGTTTTGTAGTATCGCGAAACACATTAGCTACTAAGCGAACACTTGAGAGTATGTTTGGAGTTGGTGCGTCGGTCAAACGTAGTTTATACGTGTTATTGGTCAATTGCTAATATACACTTATTTTATTATTATATGCCTTCAGGATCGCAGGCAAGGATTTCGGGCGCTGCGAAGAAGGGAAAGCGAGTGGTTAGCTTTACTTAGCCAGGATTGTAGTGAGTAGATTTAACATCTATAGGGGAATCACCCGCATGGCGTTAAGTGTCAGGTCTAGATATGATATGATATTAGCCACATGTTTATATTGCACATATAGAGATTGTGCATAAAACTTCATTGCATATTATTACTTGTTGTGCTTAGACTTATACCCTTGGACACTGCACTATTATTGACGGTTCATGTTGCACGAGCACTGATTGTATGCCACTCACACCGTCAATAATTGCCATGACACGCACAACACCTATGCATACGTGATATTGTATTGGCTAGGGACTTGAGACAAAATCCTTATTTTTATTGTGCATATGACATATAGCATACATGTATACCTACATGTTTATACATATGCCTTGACATGCCTACATGCTAGTTACCTATATACCTATATGGTATTGTACCATTAGTGATAAGTATATACACATATGAGACATAGCTACGTGTACATCATGCATACATACTTGTACATATACCTAGAGGGTAATACATCATTATTGATAGGTAGATACACATATCTTGCTATGCCGACGTAGTTACGTATACCTGGTTATAGCTACATGTTCACCTTTATTTGATATTGTAAGGACTTGGAGAAATTAGAAACCGCATGATATATAATAACTTGTTGTAGTTAGATAGCGGTTTTTCCTTCATATGCTCACGTTACTGTTTTATGTTGCATATGTTATATTCATGGATTTTCGCATTGAGATATGGATTTCATTTTCTGGATTTGAGGACTGTGGTGGTTTCATGAAATTATGCAAGTATTCTTATTCTTTACTTGATATTTGGATGCATCCACTCAGAGATTTGTTTTAAACCGATACGGGATCGAGAGCGTCGATATTTGGGCACTTAAGATTCGGAGGACGTATTTACCGATACGTGGAACACAAGTGTCGAGGTGAGACACTTGGGTTTCTAGGAACGTATAGATATCAGAAAACCGATACGTGGATCATGGGTGTCGATACCGGACACTTACGATTCGAGGAACGTATGAATATGAGAAAGACCGATACATGGATCATGGGTGTCGATACCGGACACTTACGATTCGAGGAATGTATGGATATGAGTATTTATGTGTCAATACTAGACACTTGTTTTCATGATATTTTTACTCCTAAATAAATATAACAGTGGAATGGGACGCTGTTATATATGGTTATATATATATATATTACTGGAATGGGACGCTAATATATATGTATACATATCTAATTTATATACATCATCATAATAATCTTGCAAATATACTTATTCATTATATGAGATTTACTTGATATTGGATACAGGATATATGAGATTTACTTGATATTGGATACACGATATATGAGATTTACTTGATATTGGACACTCAGGATATATGAGACTTATAGGATATGAGAGCCAATTTGGGGGCTAATTTGAGGAAATTTGGGATTTTGATTGTCTTGATGGACTTTGGTCCTACCACGAGGTCAGGATTTCGTGAGGGTGACATGTTTTGACCCATACTCCATATTTATTTTATATGCATTACTCCATGTATTAGTAGTATCTGATAGAGTACCTTTCATGACTGTTGCATAATATGACCATTTATTGCTATCAGCTTGCATATGTTAGATTCACGTTGTACGTGCATACTTGCGATTACCTGCATATGTTGTTGGAGATAGTGCCCTCAGAGTCGATTATTGGATCACAGGCACGTGATTGCAATGATTGAGGGAGGACCTATCCCGGTAGGACAGTCTTACTCGAGATGATAGTATGCTATCTGGTTTACCTTTATCATCGTGTACTGCTTTAGGTGACCTGACAGGTCGCTATTGCACGTTGATAGAGCCCTAGGATTCATGCTTGACTGCCAGCAGTATGAGGGCGATCATATAAGTGAGAGCTGGAGTCTATAAGCACATCCTTAAAAGGTCCCTAGTCGTGGGAGTTTCAAGACTGGGCATCGATACTCCATTAGTAGACTAGTGTATACAGTCGAGACCCCGACAAGGGGCAGTGGCCGGTCTCACAAGCCACTGGTGTCAGTTGGATCACCTAAGATGTATACAGGTGCTCATTGGGTTATGAGTACACCGGACAGGACTCGCCGGGAACATGCTAGTTGGTCATATACCAGACGTCAGATGGCAGTTCCCTGGTGACATGTGTGCAGGTTAGTTCATCGACCTGGGGATCGTCATTTGTCTCGTGTGAGTTCCCACTGTACTTTGATTACTACCCTACCACGGCTCAAAGGAGTCGTGCAAACAGGTTTTAGTTGGGTACAGTCCCGAGCCACATGGAGGCAGTGAGCGTATCTTCAGGGGTTCGTCTCTCCCGGTATTGGGGGTGAGGTCGTGCTGTGTCTAGGAGAGCCATTACACAAAGTCCTTGGCCAAGGCAAGGAGATTTACTGGTAGGTATTCCAGTAGTATCTCAGGGTGTTCTGGGCTACACTCCGACACGACTTGTACCGCTTTTGGGGGTCTGACTTTTACCAACCCCCTAGGCCCGCCATGCGATACTCATAGACGAACGGACCGGACTGCACGGATATTGTCACTGACAGGCTCAGTTGGGTGTCGGGGTGAGCTTCCTCATCGACGTCCCTTTTTGTCAATAGCTGGTGGCCCGTCACGTATTGGCTTATACCTCTGACGTGCTAGTGGTTAAATCCACAGCCATAGTATTGACGAGTCTTTAGAGTCCACCACACTTTCAGTTACTCAAGCTTTCGGGCGAAACGCTGTAGAGGCCGTATGGAGATATGGCAGGGTCCGATCAGATACGTGCGGTATTGCACGGATCAGGATCGGACGGTTTGTACTAGTGGCCGTATAGTTATATGGCAGGGTTCGATCAGATACGTGCGGTATTGCACGGATCAGGATCGAACGGATATTACTAGCCGGCTTTGGCTTAAGCCGGTCCTAGTTTAGTACCGTGTAGATTTTGTCTCATTGCATTTGTATCCGGTCGGAATACAAATGCGGGTGTGTATGCACAGTATAAGGGTTATCCTGTAATTTATTACGGGACCAGTTTTCTGGAGTTGCCAGTTTGTATTCCGTTCCGGCCGGTTTTCCTTTGTTCTTTCCCGGCCGGACTTTTCTGATGGAGGGGGTAATTTGCAGTTTTGCAAATTACACTTTGTGGAGGACTTATTTGCAAGATGATTAATTATGAAAGCATCTTTTGATGCCTTTCTTATCCTTCATTATCATTTTGCTTTATGTGATTAGATTTGATAAGAAGAGTTGATGTGAGTTTTGTGATGATTATGTCTTGGTTGTGGTCACCCTTCTTTATCTCCTACACTCACCTCCCTTCATGTTGATGCTATCATATTCATTCCTCCACCCTCTTGCTCTCACTTGATGAAATGGTTGAAGAAAAAGAAAAGAGAGAAGAAGAAAAGAAAAGAGAGGAAGAAAAATGAGAGTGATTCATTTTTGTGCATATCATTCTTCATCTCATTCCATTGCTAGAAAATTGAAAGCACCAATTTTCTATACACCATTCCTCCATCATCCACAAATGGCAACCAAACCCCAAAAGAGAGACTATGATTCTACATTATATTCCTACAGCAAATCTTGAGCATGTCGAGTTGCCGGCTTCATGCTCGAGTTGCCTCAG
Organism: Agapanthus africanus; assembly: GCA_030015575.1. Taxonomy (NCBI): domain Eukaryota; kingdom Viridiplantae; phylum Streptophyta; class Magnoliopsida; order Asparagales; family Amaryllidaceae; genus Agapanthus; species Agapanthus africanus. The sequence goes on along the minus strand of CM057341.1, from coordinate 354,425,971 downwards.
TATCGAGGTGGGAGCCCGTAAAAGTACCCGGCTTCGTGGTGCCCCTTTCCGACGAGGAGGAGACGGACGGAGATCCCGCGAGGAGATCGGAGTGGAGATGAAGACCGGAGGACTTGGATCGTCGGTATATCTCTAACCCATTCTCTTTAGTTGCTAGAATAAGTTTAATGGCACGATCCGGAGTTTAGTGCGCGGTGGTGCCGGTTTGCTAAGTCCGCAAAAATAAAAGTTTACCACCGTTTCCGCGTTTGGCCGTCGGATTGACGGCCGGGGCGCCGCCGTGCACTTACAGTGGTATCAGAGCCTCGCCATTAACATAGTCTAGCTTGGTGTAATGTGTTTTTCTGTTTCGATCGATCGAATGTTCCAAAACTGCATTATAGTTCGAATCAGTTTCTGTTGAAAATTTTTGGTCTCGAAAAATTTTTCTGGTTGTAAAATATTGATGTACTGGGAAATCTAAGGGTTCTGTAAAAATTTGATGATGTAACTCCACAGTTGGAGCGCGGATCCGCCGCGAAACCCCACCTCGTGCGGCCCTTCCGCCGCGCACTATTCATGTCACATCACCAAATTTTTCCAGAGGCCTTCTGGGCTTAAAATATGGGTTTTGGAATATTAAAATTGGGCCCAGGATTTCTGTGAGTGCTACAGTTTTTGATTGAGGGCCCACTTGTTAATTTTTGATCGATCGGATATTTTAAACACATTTTTCACAGTATTTACATTATATCTGCGACCGTGAATGTCACTCGATCGGTAAATCCGGTCTAACTGCTATAGCCCGGTTAGACGGATTTGCGAACGTGACTTTCACGTTGATGTTCTATGTTTATGCTGTGATGTTGCGGATCGGTCGTGGGGATAGCCTGGATGCAATGCTAGTACAGTGTTGTTGTATCATGTACATTTGATATTGCGGGGCGAGCGTCCGACATGTGGACTGCCGTCACTGCCTGTTTGTATTATTCTTTTGGGGCACGACCTGGTTGCGGTCGATGTACCCGGTGTATGTATATTTTACATTCTGCACTAGGATTACCCCGCGGTGGGGTGCACGGATAGCCGGGTTCTAGAGGGCAACAAGCCCGCATCTCATGGCATTGAGACGGAGGGGGCTTCACTCTGGAATTGGCGGGCTATTCGCCGCACTCGTAGGGGGTACAGGTTGGCCCAGGAGGGGTGCCCAAGTTGCCGGATTCCATGGAGTGCTGGGTGGTCCATTCACGGAGCTGAAGGGGGCTGCCTCGCTTCAGGTTTTGGCGGGTAACTTGCCGCACCCGTAGGGGTCTAGGGTTCCATTGCACAGGCTATCCACACGACCAGGGGAACGTCGGGTTTCAGTAGTGGCTCTGTGAAACCCGGGGATCCCAGATATCTGTATTGTTTCTGTGATGCTGTTCATTCTCTGTGATGTTGCATTTTATTCACGCCTTGAGCGAATATAATATATTGGTATATATATTAGTAGATGTTGTATATGTTTTGCATCCGCGCTAGTCCAGTCCCCGCTCTGTCGTTAGTTAGCTAACCTAACGGGTAATGACGGGACCCAGTGGCGAATGCGGATGGCATATACGTACGTCAGTATATTTTCGTTCTTTGTGGTGTGATCAATTGATGGGACTGCGTTGATTCGGATCAATGCAAGTTAAAACAAACCTAATCTGATGTTGTTGGAACACTTTTCAAAAAGCTGTTATTGCAAGGACGTTCATTTCTGTTTTGCACCGTGGTATTCATTTGGAATATCCTGCTCCTCAGTCGACGAGGCAAGGGCCGAGATCCCTTCACCGGGAGTGACCCCTTGGACAGAAGTTTGCGTCAGGACATTAACTTCACTATAGCCGATTACTTTTGCTTTGCATCGCGGTATTCATTTGGAATATCCTGCACCCCATTCTACGGGGAAAGAGCCGAGATCCCTTCACCGGGAGTGACCTCTTTAGCAACGGTTTTCGTCACTATATTTTTAAAAGCTATCCGTTCCTTCGACGATATCAAGTTCTTTACGTTAAAGGTTTTCGCCAGAAACCATTCGTAGCCCTCCGTCATTTCAGTTAAATATTCGGTAGTATTCAAGCTATGTATTTTGACCTCACGCCAAGGCATAGTGTTTGGTAGCTGCCGGTTATTTATCTGTTGCATAGATAGATGCGTTGGTTTGGGACAGTCGTACTACTATTTTGGCCTACGTCAAGGGTATGTACGGGTGGGTTCAAATTAACCTGGATAATGACGGGCAGAACTTGACATGTGACTTATGATATTTTGACCTCACGCCAAGGTCATAAGAGCATGGGGCAGAAATCACATCGGGAGTTTCAAAAGAACTGAAACTTGCCAGATATGCGCATACCTTCTGGAGTGTGATACCGTGAGCGGATTCCGTCACGTTATCATGCGGTGATAGTTGGATCCCGATTCCCACTGATGAGTTAGTTTACTCCTCGGGTGACCCCGACTAATTCTTCTTTCAGGTTTGGAGGAGAATTTAAGGTACAGTGGGAGGATTCCAGATTAGATAAATTGGTAACCATTCTGATCTAGGTTAGAGTGCACGCTGAGTGTTTCTTTTCTCTCTCTCTCTGGCAGCGACCATTGACCCGACCCTATGACTATGACTCAGTGACCAAGTTGACCGAACCTACTTAACACTGGCTTTTGGATTGTCAGAGTTGCGAACCTCATTGCCACTCCTACTTTTACCCTTTTCTCCAGGACACCCCGTATTACTACGAACGTCCACTTCCATTGGACAAAACCATCGTATGGTTAGATACGAACTCGAAGGAATTCGAGGATGGTTTCCGGTTCTGGAGAAAACGGATAGGATTATTCAGTTGTCTTTTCTTTTCACCCTCTCTCAGGTTGCGAGTACTCCTTAGTTTAGGAGTAGTACACCTATTATGCAAATTGGATAGTCTTCTTCCAAACCATAGGCTGGTGCCGACCGGTAGGGAATGAAGAAAACCAATTAGCATAACGATGGTGTGCAGAAGGTATTAAGTTCAGACAAAACAAGGGATTAGTAAGAGGGCAAAGTAAATTGCAACTGCTATTCACGACCAAACCAAGTATTTCTTCGCCAATCCTAAATCACCTTTGTATTTCTCCAGGACTCTCCGTATCACTACGAAGATCCCGTTTTATTGGATAATCCATCGTATGGTTATATACGAACTCGAAAGGAACTTGTTCCGGTTCGGGGATGGATCCTGGTTCAGGAGAAATAGGAATAAAGTACATTCAGGTGTCTTTTATCTTCACCTTCTCTCGCGATGCGAGTGCTCCTAGGATTAGGACAGTACACCCTTTATGCTTTTTGGATAGTCTTCTTCCAAACCATAGGCTGGTGCCGAACGGTAGGGAAGGAAGAAAACTAATTGGCCTAAAGGGGTGTACAGAAGGTAAAAACTAAAGACATATGAAGGGATATGGAGAGGTGGCAAAGAATTATACGGTTATTGTTGTGAATCTGGATGATGGAAGAGGCATTACTAGAAATACCAGGATACCCCATCGAAACATTTCAATGTTTCAGTTCAACTGTGTACTGTTAATGGAAAACTGATTTCCCGATTAGATACTTGCTCCAGGGTATGTATTTACCAGGTTTGATTCTCACATCTGTATGGTTTTACAGATGATGAGTGGGAGTAGGTTATTGGGAATTGGGTGATCATCCTCATTATATCGGGATTCGTTGTAATCGGTGATATTTGAGGAGATCACCTGGGCTGTTTGCCGGTCGGCAAATATTTGGTTTTGAATATCCGCTGTTATGCACCAATTTCAAATTGACATATCTGTACGTCTATTTTCATAGAGTGAGATATACCTTTCTGAAATTATGTCTACGACATTTACCTATATCAGTGGATGGTTAGGTAAGGAGCATTAAACAGCGGTGTAATTCTTCTTAACCATAAGTACAGTTTTCAACCTACGACACACAGTGAATGAGTTATCAGACTCAGGGGACTCATACAGAGTATTGTATGTTGTCCAGGGTCTATCAGGACAGAGGGGTTGGTCCTCGTACTACATTCAGTTTACTTATGACTTCTCTAGTTTTTAGACAGGTGTTTCGTGGAAACACAGTGTCTGAATTTTGAGAAGTTATATGTATTTGAATAAAGTAGAGAACCAGATATTGCAAGTATCGGGATTCTTCAAAGTGATCGAAGATGTAGATACTTGTGTATGGTATTCAGTTGATAGTAATGATTTAGAGAAATTGCTTCTCTTTCAGGTTACTCATAATTGGAAGTATTCCTAAGTTGAGTAATGCTGATCGGCCTCCTTCCATTTAGTTGACATGCGCTGGGGACAGCTGCATGATTTGAATCTGGTTCAATTAAATCAGTGCCTCTGTTTCTATAATGGATATAGTACAGTTCATATCTTAACATTGTTAGGGTACGGGGAGTTGTCTGGCTTATGCTTAAAACCAGACTCCGGATAACTCATAGGCACGTTTCTGTAATGGCTGTTTGTGGGTTGACCCAGGCTATGACGCGGGTTGACTTTCTACCATCTGGATGAACAATAGCAATATTGTTCTAGACTCGCCACAATTTTAAAAGAAATGGATTTTTTCAGAAAACAGTAGTGGGAGTATGGTAGAACTGGAAGTGATTCCAGAACCACAAACGATTACTGAAGTTTTGATAAGGAACCTAAAGATTCAATCTGGATTGACATTCCATTGGCCACTCCGCAGATAAGGTAGGTAACTTCAGGCACCCGAGAGGTACTACGGTAGCCTCAAGGACGGTGACATGGAAGTTCTTGTTTACCCACAATTGCCATTGTTGTTGTTCCAGGCTGCGAGACCCGGCAGGAGGATGAGTATAGCGTCGTTCTAAACTTGCTTTAGAAGTGCACGTCTGTATGACTCTGCCAGAGGGTTGTCGTAATCAGTGGGAGCAGCGGAAGCATTGGTGGACATCAGGCTTATGTCTATTTATAGACTAAAGCAGATGTAGCGGAGATAGATCATCTATTTCTGATGTGACAGTCATAGGTTTGACGTCATCAGAATAGGGGATGGATCTGTTGAGAAGGTAGTAGGAAGTGATATTCCTTTACTACGATCGGTTATACTTTGGTTGTCACACAGTGGTTTCTCCACACAGGACTTGGATATTATATCAGACATTCTGGTTACTAGATCTATGGTTTTAGATCTAGATTTGGGTGGTTTCCTAATCAGGGTACCTTGACAGCATTCTATGAGTATTGAGAATGGACGACTCCTGGCATGGTGGTGTACCTGCAGGTAATGGAGTCACCCTCTCTAAAGGTGTCTTACAGACTAAAGGGGAGAGGGATGCGCATGATTGGCAGATCACTTGCTTAGGCAATTGAGTCAATCATGAGATGTCAAGTACCACACCAGATGTTGCTCTTGCATTAGATGCAATAAGTTGACATTAATCCAATCCTGGAGAAACAGTCGGAAGCAGTTTTAGAACATAAGTGGATGTTCTAGGGATATGATAACGACAGCCTCATTCAGGAGACAGTTATCATTCCAGGCTTCCAAGGTGACATGGACGACAAGGAGGTTGTCAGAGTTATAGTTTTCCTTCTGATGAGGGGCAGTATTTTGGACAGGTGGTCCAAGGCGATACTGAGGGTGGCATGGCGCAGGATACTGATTAAGTTCAGTTGACGATACAGTCTAAGAAGTTTGGATTTGGAGTTCATTTATGAGCTAGGTCCCATCAGACATCCAGACATTCTAAGACAGGTATTCCTCATTTCGGGAGATGGCTTTCTCCACGAACTTGAGATATAGAGAGACATAGAAAGAAACACCAGAGCGGATCCACTCACTGAGGCTATTCCTCGAACGCAATAGTTTCGCAAACGAGCTTTGTGAGACTGACAAGTAGAGGAGTTGGGTGTTCGGTATCACACGTGCTGTGAGTATGCGGCATCGCAATAATTAGCCTTGAGTGCAAGTGGGAGATTGTTGGAGATAGTGCCCTCAGAGTCGATTATTGGATCACAGGCACGTGATTGCAATGATTGAGGGAGGACCTATCCCGGTAGGACAGTCTTACTCGAGATGATAGTATGCTATCTGGTTTACCTTTATCATCGTGTACTGCTTTAGGTGACCTGACAGGTCGCTATTGCACGTTGATAGAGCCCTAGGATTCATGCTTGACTGCCAGCAGTATGAGGGCGATCATATAAGTGAGAGCTGGAGTCTATAAGCACATCCTTAAAAGGTCCCTAGTCGTGGGAGTTTCAAGACTGGGCATCGATACTCCATTAGTAGACTAGTGTATACAGTCGAGACCCCGACAAGGGGCAGTGGCCGGTCTCACAAGCCACTGGTGTCAGTTGGATCACCTAAGATGTATACAGGTGCTCATTGGGTTATGAGTACACCGGACAGGACTCGCCGGGAACATGCTAGTTGGTCATATACCAGACGTCAGATGGCAGTTCCCTGGTGACATGTGTGCAGGTTAGTTCATCGACCTGGGGATCGTCATTTGTCTCGTGTGAGTTCCCACTGTACTTTGATTTCTACCCTACCACGGCTCAAAGGAGTCGTGCAAACAGGTTTTAGTTGGGTACAGTCCCGAGCCACATGGAGGCAGTGAGCGTATCTTCAGGGGTTCGTCTCTCCCGGTATTGGGGGTGAGGTCGTGCTGTGTCTAGGAGAGCCATTACACAAAGTCCTTGGCCAAGGCAAGGAGATTTACTGGTAGGTATTCCAGTAGTATCTCAGGGTGTTCTGGGCTACACTCCGACACGACTTGTACCGCTTTTGGGGGTCTGACTTTTACCAACCCCCTAGGCCCGCCATGCGATACTCATAGACGAACGGACCGGACTGCACGGATATTGTCACTGACAGGCTCAGTTGGGTGTCGGGGTGAGCTTCCTCATCGACGTCCCTTTTTGTCAATAGCTGGTGGCCCGTCACGTATTGGCTTATACCTCTGACGTGCTAGTGGTTAAATCCACAGCCATAGTATTGACGAGTCTTTAGAGTCCACCACACTTTCAGTTACTCAAGCTTTCGGGCGAAACGCTGTAGAGGCCGTATGGAGATATGGCAGGGTCCGATCAGATACGTGCGGTATTGCACGGATCAGGATCGGACGGTTTGTACTAGTGGCCGTATAGTTATATGGCAGGGTTCGATCAGATACGTGCGGTATTGCACGGATCAGGATCGAACGGATATTACTAGCCGGCTTTGGCTTAAGCCGGTCCTAGTTTAGTACCGTGTAGATTTTGTCTCATTGCATTTGTATCCGGTCGGAATACAAATGCGGGTGTGTATGCACAGTATAAGGGTTATCCTGTAATTTATTACGGGACCAGTTTTCTGGAGTTGCCAGTTTGTATTCCGTTCCGGCCGGTTTTCCTTTGTTCTTTCCCGGCCGGACTTTTCTGATGGAGGGGGTAATTTGCAGTTTTGCAAATTACACTTTGTGGAGGACTTATTTGCAAGATGATTAATTATGAAAGCATCTTTTGATGCCTTTCTTATCCTTCATTATCATTTTGCTTTATGTGATTAGATTTGATAAGAAGAGTTGATGTGAGTTTTGTGATGATTATGTCTTGGTTGTGGTCACCCTTCTTTATCTCCTACACTCACCTCCCTTCATGTTGATGCTATCATATTCATTCCTCCACCCTCTTGCTCTCACTTGATGAAATGGTTGAAGAAAAAGAAAAGAGAGAAGAAGAAAAGAAAAGAGAGGAAGAAAAATGAGAGTGATTCATTTTTGTGCATATCATTCTTCATCTCATTCCATTGCTAGAAAATTGAAAGCACCAATTTTCTATACACCATTCCTCCATCATCCACAAATGGCAACCAAACCCCAAAAGAGAGACTATGATTCTACATTATATTCCTACAGCAAATCTTGAGCATGTCGAGTTGCCGGCTTCATGCTCGAGTTGCCTCAGTATCGAGGTGGGAGCCCGTAAAAGTACCCGGCTTCGTGGTGCCCCTTTCCGACGAGGAGGAGACGGACGGAGATCCCGCGAGGAGATCGGAGTGGAGATGAAGACCGGAGGACTTGGATCGTCGGTATATCTCTAACCCATTCTCTTTAGTTGCTAGAATAAGTTTAATGGCACGATCCGGAGTTTAGTGCGCGGTGGTGCCGGTTTGCTAAGTCCGCAAAAATAAAAGTTTACCACCGTTTCCGCGTTTGGCCGTCGGATTGACGGCCGGGGCGCCGCCGTGCACTTACATATGTTATTTACTATTCACGAGTTGGAAACTCACCCCCGTTGTGCCACATTATTTTGCAGGTTGGCTCTCAAAGTAGTTAGAGGCAGGGCTTTTCATCTATCATATTATCTTTTGCTGCGGATACCGCTACGGCTGACTGTGTGCAGTTTTGCTACAGGTGGGTTTTGCTGTTATCCGATGTTGATCATTGTATATTCGTTGTATCATGTACTCTCCATCTACCACTTTCATGTATCACTTAGAGACTTGATGTGAGGACGATATTGTATATTATTTTGTAACTTGGGGGTCTTTTATGCAGTTTTATTTATATCGTCTTTTATTTCTTCGTTACGGCGTCGTATATCTGTTGTGGTAGTTGTTTTCCGCCTTTGAGCGTATATTTGCTCCTGTTTGGGGATGCTTTACTTATATTTTTGTTGTACCCATTTTTGGGGTTAGTTTTTACAAAGGAGGTGCTGCCAAAATTTTAAAGGAAATAAAGTTGGACTTTAAAGAATTTGGTTTGAGATTTCAAAAGTTTTAAAAATGTTATTATTACTTACTACTTTTGATGGTTTAGATTGCTAGGTTTTCGGCTTACTAAATTGCATTACGCCTGTAGACGTTGCGTAGTTTAAGGGCCGCCACGTGCCAATTTCGGGTCGTGACAAGAGAATCTGGGAGACCACTACTTGGAGCGAAGAGACTACTACATGGAGCTTTTGAAGTGAAGGACCGGTCTATAAAGGTTGTATTCCTTGTTCACTTAGAGTAAATTTGTTTACATGTTAGTTAACCCAAATTCTCTAGTTAGATCCTAGGGGATGGGTTTCTTAGCACACTAAAATTTTATAATTGCATTCTTGATACTTTAGAAAACCTAGTGAGGATGCTAAGGAACCCAACACAAATATCTCATGAACTGAGCGATACGTGCCTTAGTATTCGCCTGGAATGAAGATGGGATCATGTACATAAATGAACAATTATTTCCAGCGAATTCTAAGGCGGTATCCTTTGCTGATTCTCAATCACCATCCAGTGCTATGACTATCTCAGTATCCCACTTGGAACTCTTTCCAATATACTGTTCCTCTAAAGAGGGTAAACTGTATAACTTGCGACAGACACTTTATCATCCATGTTTCCTAGGAAGCAAGAATTGGTAACCACCTCCTTTAGGACGTTTCCATTACTATACACCAAGAACATCAAATGCTCTTCACTGCTACCATATGTTTCTCTAGGATTGGACTGACATCCATATCCTGTATGGAGAAACACTTATGACCACCATTATTTTACCGATTGGAGCATAGGAACATTACTTCATATCATGAGTACATCATCCACATACCATATGAGGAATCTGACAACACTCCCTACCACCATTTTACAAATACCAGGTTCATCTCTCATTTTAATAAAGTCAAACACTTTGACCATATCATCAAAAAAGATGATCCTTCAACGCTATGCCTACTTTAGTCTAAAGATAGACTTAAGCAACTTGCACACTTACCATTGTTCCCACGGACTAAGATAACCCTCTAGCAGAATTATATACACATACACTTTTAAATCCAATTTAGAAAAACGTTATATTCATCCACATGCCAGATATCATAGTCATGAAAAACAATGATGGCAAGTTTTATCCGTATGGATTTCAGCACAGATACTGAAATAATAGTTTCATCACAATTTTCAACGGGTATTTGATGAAAATATTTTACTACAAGTCTAACCTTATTAGGTCAGTACTTTTCCATTTGCATCGATCTCGAATGATCCACTTTCTCCTAATGGGTTTTAATCCTTCAGGAGAACCCAAAAAAGCCCACACTTTATTGTAGTGCATGGAGTCCAACTAGGATAACTTGGCATCTAGCCATCAATAGGAAGTCACCACTTCTCATGGCATGCTGATAACTAGTAGGATCATCATCACATGATGTAAGTCTTCTTGTCACCGAGAAAACCGTAGTACCTGTGTCACGTCCCGAAAGTACGGAACATGACCGGCACCTAGACTACGAACGTCTCGAGGCGTACGTACTCTAAGTAAGCCGAGCCCAGAAATCCAAGCCAAAAAAAGTAGTAGAGTGTAGGAAAACCACTATAAGTCAACCAGCTAGCAATATAATATACAACGCCTAAAGACGAGGATCACAACAAAGAAGGAAACTCAACAGCACGAAATCCACAAAAATATAACGCGCGACTCTAAGGTCGAAAGAATAAACATCACTGGTCTCTATCTCAAATAAGTACATGTTTGGTTGATGGAACTTCTAGATACAACTGAAATATAATATACAATGTATAATGATGGGTACGATACAAATAACCCACCTACTAGCAAGTCACCGGAAAGAAGCTGTGCCCGCAAAGCCGTAATGAAACCCGTACGGCAACACCTGCAAAAAACTGGGGCACAACGGGGGTGAGTTGCCAACTCGTGAGTAGAAAAAGATCTATGAACAGAAAATCGCATTCATGACGCAATCCTAGGTCATACGATCATAATATGTAATCCTCAAATATATATAACCAGCAGCCTATACAATGGCTAGGGTAAATATCTAACCCAAATGTAATCCCATATGCCCGTGTCAGTGCCTCAGGTAGCAATATGTCATATGGATGATATATGAATGCATGTACTGAAGAAAACTGCTTTCATAATTTGTGAGATTTCTGTATTTTAAAATGAGGTATCATAATGAAATCAGCATAAAAAAGTGCCTAACATCGGCACAAAACATAAATCTCAATATCTCGATATCTCTGTATCACAATCTCTGTACCTTAATATCTCAGAATCTCAATGTCTCAATCACAATATTTAGGGCGCCGTCAGTCCAGACCGGCCACTACCATCCATCTCATGACTACGATGGTATCCTCCGGATATCCGACGCGTCGGGTAATATCACCGGTCGGTCGTGCTCCCCTGCCAGGCTCAACGCCATCTCCTGCGATCTTCTTGCCTCGGGGTACCGCACCGGGCCCACCATGTACCCGAAACGGTTCATCCGCCTCCTCGAATCGGGTATCAAAATCCATCAGCAAAACACATGGTGGACGACTCATACATCATGGGACAACCGCATTTTTTATCAAAAAGAGAAAGCAATTTATATATAGGTTTTGCGGTTTTCCCCCAAATCCAGAAAATCTCATGGAAACCCGAATCCAAATCGTCAATAGCATGTGAAATTATGAATATAAGCATGAGAATCCATGAATGCAACATATAATGAATAACAGTATGCATGAAGTGACAAGTAATAACTACAATGTCAAGCCGGCATATAAGGAAAGCATACTAATATCATGTCACTACTAGCTAACAAGCTAAATCAAGCAATAATATTTTCTAAGTGTTCGTGACATGGCAATTACCGATGAAGATGTGTGTGCGCCGGCAAATAAGTGTACGAGGTACATACGCATCATCGGTAATGGTGCTGGTGTCCTAACAGCATGATATCACTAATGGAATATGAATCACAATAAGTATGCAATGCAGCGCAACAACAATAATATGCGGGAACTGAATGCTAAACATAGTGATAGCTAAACTACATCTAATGTCATAAGAGTCATACAGCTACTCCAACTATAGGGCTGAGCTAATAGGCTAACTGCAGGTAAGGGAAACCGCCTAACCTCTGAGTCGATATATATATATATATATAGTCGGTGATCCCGCCTCGATAATATCACATCCGATACCATATCTCTATAATCGGTTATTCCCAAGTCAGGAGTGCGGATCAAACATCAATATATAGTTCGTACGTAAATCCGTCGTACGGCATCCCGAAATCTGGGTACGGGTCAATATCATATTCGTAATATCACTCATCGGGTATTCTCTTATCAAAGATCATAATCCGGGTACTGACCTACGTCTAGTACAAAGCTAATATCATCACCATAATTATGATCTGACTACTGATCGACAGTCTTGTATACATCGGTATCATCATCACATATCATCACAAGGAGTATATATCGCCCAAAGAGGCCTATCCTCAACCTCCTAACATATCATATCTCATAACATAGTCACATGCCGATCACTTTACATATATTACTATGCACATGGCATCGTCATCCAAGACCCGCTATCATATCAGGACGTATCTCAAGTGCAAATCCTGCCCTATCACCGATATCATAATCTCAGATCAAGTATCATCGACTCATCTCAATCTCAAGTATCATCCTCAAATCCGTATGTGGACACATAGTCCCATACCCATGTGAACACATATCTATATAGAATCCCATAACCACAGATGAAAAAAGGATGTATGCAAGTATGTATGTGTGTGTGTATGTGTAGTACACCCACTACTCTAGGTTTCACGACACTAAGTCATCCAACACACCAATATCCATCCTAAACATCATCATAAATCCCAAATAACATATAATAATTGTTGGTGTGTATACGCATCCGTATACATCACCATGAACTGCAGGGGTGCTATACGCCATCCACCCGACTTCTCCCCATAGATATAAATCTACTCACCTTGCTTATGTGTGCCAGTGCCGATGTCGCCATTTGCATCTCCAGTGCCTCGACGCCTCGTGGGTATCTACAAGGATATCACACACGAAAACACATGAAAACCGTGTCGGAAACCAAAACGGTGCACGCTACGTCGATAAGTAAAAACCTATAGCCTCGCGTGCAAACATAGCCAATAATCCTCTGCCGTTTGCGTTCAAACGCTATCCGACAGAAACGAATCACCACATACCCAAAATCCATACGAAAACAAGTCGTAAATCATGCGCCAACTCAAGTAAATCAACCTAGATTCTACCCTGATTGGAATTAGACAAAACTAGACATACCAGGGGTCAAGTTTACAGGTAAAAGAGTCATGCACAAAAAACGAGGCAGTTCCCTACTGCTCTGGCCGCAAATTGCGGCCAGAGGGAATATATCTGCGGCCAAAAAATGGGGGTTGGAGCTAGGGTTTTGGGTGTTGGTTTTTACCTGCCTGCACATCTCACTGCCGAGTCAATTTCATTTTAGGGTACTTCGGGTTGTAGCAGATTCCATAAAGGTCACAAAATCGATAAAATACGCCAAGTCGAAACATTCAGGTAACTTACTGGGAATCTGGGGTAATCTTGGTTAAACTGGTCTCAAATACACCTAATAAGGTTATACCAACCATCACAACCATCTCTTGGCCAAATTTCACTCAAATTTATCTAAACTAGCACTAATCTACTTAATAACACTAAGTTTCAGCTAACTACCCCTAACTGAGCAAGTAAAGAGTTGGGTTGCGAGATTATACCTCAAGGAAATCCTAGGATGTAGGAGAAGAGAAGGAGGATGAGGTGGAAGGGTGGGTTGCTGCTGCTGAGCCCCTGCTTGTGGCTGTTCTCTTTCCTTTTTGCAGTTGCTGATGCTGCATTTGCTGCTTGCTATTTCTCTTAATCTTTGTTGCTGTTTGCAGCAGCTGCTGCAGGGGCTGTTGTTTTGGTGTGAAGGGCTGATGTTGTTGTGTTTGCTTTGGTGAAGTGGGAGAGTGATGTTGTAGTGTTTGATGAGGGTGTGGGTTGTAGTATATGATGGGGTTGCTGTGGCTGTTGGTATAAGATGATGCTACTGCTGATGCAGCTGAAGTATGTTGGGTGGCTGAAATGTGTTGATGGTGGGCTGATGTAGCTGCCGATGTGTTGATATGGGGGCTGAAGTTGTGCTGATGTGAGTATGTAGGTGTTGGGCTATGGTGTTAGGGCTGGTGTGTGTATGCTATGATGTCATGTGGCTGTGTAGGGTTGGCTGATGCAATGTTTGAACAGCTGCTGCTGCTGGTTTTCTTTAAGGGGTGTGATGTGTGAGGGTGAGAGAGATGTGAGTGTTTGAGAGGCAAACAAAAAGTTTGAAATGAGATGAGTTAACCCCCATCATCCTCTCTCTCACTAGATGCTTGTCATGGCCCATCCATCATGCCCCCCCTCTCTCTCTCTCCTACACAAGTCAACCCCATCCCTAATCACCATTAATTAAGCTCAATTAATCCTAATCAAATGGTTAGACCACAATGGTCATCCAAGCATGATTCAACCCTAGGCTCAACCCTAGCTACCATGCACATGTGTGTGCATCCTAGATAAAATTCCGATAAAATATTCATAAAACCAGATAAAATATTTAAAAGCCGTTTTGGTAAACTTTTTACCAAAAACCCTACATTAAACACAATAACCACTAAATAACATATTTTAGAATTTCCATAATTTTTTGTCCAGAATTTTCCCAAAATAATATTTTATTTTTTTGAAATGTTACAACCTGGTGGCTATGGACACCTACTAAATCTGCGGAGAAGCCTAAAATTTATCATGGTCAATTGAATTTTCAGGTTCTACTAAATCTTCAATAACCATTTATGGTTCTAGAATTACTTCCAGTTGTACCATACTCCCACTAATTTCTTTTGCAAGAAATTCCTTTTCTAAAATGGTGGCGTGTTGAGAACAAAACAACTTTTGATCTTAGAAATAGTAGAATGTTAAACCCTCATCAAAACCCGGGATAACCCAGAAACTGCCATTACTAAAACATGCCTTGAGTTTATCCAGATTCTGATTTTAAGGATAAGCCGGACAACTCAACATCTTAACAATCTTAAGATGATAACCCTATCTATATCAAATATAGAATATAAGGCACAGATTAAAGTGAAAATAGTATCAATTAATATGCATCTATTTCTAGTGCATCTCTTAATTGAAAAAGACGATTCAGCATTACTAATCAAGCAGCGTACCCACGGTTGAGTAATCTGAGAGAGAATCAAATTCTCGATTATTTTACTACGGAATACCTAGCATAAATATCCATGTGTTCAAACACTTTGAAGAGTCCTGATACTTCCTACGTTTGGTTCGCTACTTTATTCCTATATCTTATAAACTTCTCAAAATCTTTGGATTTTGCATTTCAACAAGAATATTTGTTTAAAATTAGGGAACCCGTAGTAAAACGTAACGAAGTATGAGTACCATCCCCTTGTCTATGCGGACATTGGACAACATACATCATTATGTATACGCCCAATAAGTTCACTAACTCATACTTTGTGTGATGTAATTTGAAAACTGTATTTTGGTTAGGAATATATATCCCGTTATTGTTGGGTTACGACAGCGCTCTGGCCATCAAACCGTGACCAAATGCGGAACAGAAATTTTCTAAACTGGCGCTACCACAACCCGATGCCCGAATCTACGCTAAACCCTATACTAGCAAGCATATAAAGAGGAGTTAGATGGTTATACCGAATGAACCAAGTCCTTCGGGTCTTCAACCATCATCCCAAGCTCCTAGTGGTTGCGGGTCGAATTTTGTTGTCAGTCTTCCTCCATCTACGATGATCCACCCGGGGGAAACGGCGCAAGCTCCAGTCTCGCCTAGCGAGGCAACCGACGCTCGAAAGTTGATAGCAATGGAGAGTGGAGGTGTAGGATTATCTCACTATAATTTTCTCTCATCAAAAATGCTCAAAAGAGCAACCATAGAAGATGAAGATGGAGGTAAGGAAAACTAGTGGCATGAGCAGCCATGGAAAGAATGCTAAGTCTCTCAAGACAGAGAGAATGATCAAGTGAACCAAGAATATCAATTGGATGGCATGTAAAGAATATGGCTACTTTAATTTTGAACCATGCATACAAAATATCTCCTTAATTTTTCAATAAACAAATGAGAGCCATGCTTCTCTATATACCAATTCATGCCCATGCCAACTCACCCCTCCACCTCATTTCGAAAATGATTTTCTAAAAAGAAAATCTAATAATGAGGTGGCCATCTTCTAGAAGCTATTCCGTATAAATACGGAATACTACCCGGTACACGTTTCGAAATACATATACGTGTATTCGTATCAAAATACGAATAGCCAAGAGAGAAAATGAATAGTGAACAATAATACTAGAATACGTATATATAAATACATATATAAATTATTAAATCAAAACCTGATTTAATAATCCGGCTTAATCCTAAGCCTCTAGTATTATCAACCGTCCGATTAAGTCTGTGCAGCCTGTACACATATTTAATCGGACACCTATATGTACCAACATACATCATCTACACCATATCGCCTGAACCATGAAAACCCTGTGTGGGACTCTAAAGACTCGTCAATACACTGGCAGTGGGTTTAACCATAAGCACGTCTGCGGCACTAGCTGTACGTAACGGCTACCCAGGTATTGAGCGAAAGGAAAGCCGACGAGCAAACTCATCAAGACCCCTACTGAGACTGATAGCGGCAATATCCATACAGTCCGGTCTGTTCATCTAAGAGTATCGCATATCGAGTCTAGAGGGGTGGATGAAGTCAGACCCCTGGAAACGCGACATTTAGTGTCGGTATGAAACCCATCACCAACTGAGAAACTATAGATCCTGGATCGGTAATTCTCGTCTACCCCGGACGATGATTTCTGGTGATGGCCACCCGTGCACAACGCGACATCAACCGATACCGGGAGAGACGAATCCCTGACGATCCGCTCACTGCCTCCATGTGGCTCGGGACTGTACCTAACTAAAACCTGTTTGCACGACTCCTTTGAGCCGTTGTAGGGTAGTAATCAAAGCACAGTGGGAACTCACATGAGACAAATGACGATCTCAGGTCGACAGACTAACCTGTACACATGTCACCAGGGAACTGCCATCTGACAATAGGTATAATACCAACTAGCAGGTTCCCGGGAAGTCCGTCCAGTGTACTCATAACCCAATGAGCACCTGTATACTATCTTAGCTGAACATACTAACACTAATGGCTTGTGAGACCGGCCACCGCCCCTCGTCAGGGTCTGGATAAGTATACACTAGTCTACTCTGGAGTATCGATGCCCATTCTCGAAACTCCCACGACTAGGGACATTTAAGGATGTGCGTATAGACCACCCAGCTCCCACGTATATGGTCGCCATAACGCTGGGAGTCAAGCAAGAATCTTATGGACTCTATCAACATTTAATAGTGATCTTTAATACCACATAAAGCATGTATATTATGATAAAAACAAACCAGATAGCATACTATCATTGTAAGTCTACGTTACCCACCCCGGTTCTTACGGGGAGGCGGAATAGGTAAAAATCAAATTTTTAACACTTGGTAACATAGACTAAAACTTGATGATCTTTGCGAAACCATTGCAAACAAAATACGTGAGGTTCTATCTACTATGCAAGGAGATTATGTAAGTCCATGTCATGCACCCCACTAACTTGCGGGGAAGCGGAATATATGAAAAACGATTATCAAAGTTTCGTAACACGGACTTGAGCGCATGAATCGTAATCTAAACCATTGCTAACGTTATACTAGAGGTTTAACTACTCGGTACCGGAGTTAAACCCCACGTTACATGTCCTTCGGGTCTTCATCGCTGTCCTCCACTCCTCGTAGGCTCCTTGGAACATCGGCAACTTCACGGCCTCCTCGAATCAAAGACGATCTGTAGGGTTCCTAGGCACTCTCAAGAGGTCTCACAAGGCATCAACCATGCAAATTTCAAATTTTACGGGTGCCGAGAAACCCTAGTAAGGATCGTTAACTAGAAATTTAGGCGATAAACGAAACTAGTTAACATCTTAACTAAAGGAGAGAGGCTACAACCTTTGTAGATCCGGTTCTCCACTTCCTTAGCTCCACGTAGGCGTCCTCTCGCTGTCCATCTCGAATCCCGAACTCAAACGTCGGCTTCATCGGAGAATTGGGCGGACTAGGTCGTCGGCTTCGTGCCGAAGATGATCTACGTCGAGGCATCACAAGTTCAAGCTTCGACTTCATAAAGTTGTGAAACTTGTGAAGAAAACACCCAAAACAACTTGGCAAGAGGTAGAGGGTGAAGAAATAGGAGGTGGGTTCACTTTAGAATTGGATTTCTCTCACTTTAGCTCAAGTTGCCATTGATGGACTTCAGCTTTTCTTGAAGAAGAAGATGATGAAGAAGAAGAAAGAATATGATAAGTGTTGAATTAAAATGAAAAATAATTCAATACTTATCATAATCTAACCATAGTTGAGTGTAAAGAATAGACCATGGTTACTTGGATGGGTTAGGGTTAAGCATGAAGACAAGAATGGTTAAGAAGTCGAAGCTTCATGAAGCTTCAACTAAAAACAAACATAGCCACCATTCTTATCTAAATCTTTTCCAAATAAATAAACAAATAAATAAATGAAAAAGCAAAACCCTAATCATCTCTTAACCATGGTTCAATCCTTTACACTTAACCACATGATCAAGTATCATCAAACATGATACAAATATGTGCACAAAAGTATATCACATATACTTCTTGCACATCAAGTGAGAAAATCCATTTAAAGTGAACCAATACTAGTTAATGCAAAGTAATATATCAAATATATAATTATACATTAAATCATTAAATCAACACTTGATTTAACGATCCGGTCATATCGCATATAACCGACTAGTATCCTATGTATCGGCTTATCGAATCAATCCTTGATTCGATATCTAGGTTATATCGAATATAACCAATCGATACATTCATCGCGAGAATGAAATACGGTATCACATACACGCATTATTCTCGGTCCTGCACATATCTCATATGCGCTCCTATTTCGTTTCGCTTGAACCAGGAAAACTCTGTGTAGGACTCTAAAGACTCGTTAATACGCCGGTAGCAGATGATGATCATATCAAGAACCCACAAGCCGCAAGCGGTCTGCTAAACGTAACGGCCATCCGGGTATTGAGCGATCAGAAGATCGATGAGCTAGTCCGCTCACACTCCTGTGAATCCAACCAGTAACTCTTACCGTACAGTCCGGTCTGTTCGTCTGATATGTCGCATATCAAGTCTAAGGGTGGTAAACGTCAGACCCCAATAACCGATAAGTCGTGCCGATGTGAGGCTCATAACGGGTCGAGAAACTACTGGTAACACTTACCAGCAAATCTCTGATCAGCCCTCGCCAGGGACTTCCCTGTTACGGCCAATCGAGCACTGCGCAACATCAACCCCCAATACCGGGAGAGACAAAACCCCTCCTATCGCTCATTGCCTCCATGTGACTCGGGACTGTACCCAAAGACCACCATTTTGCATGCCCTCATGGACGTGGTAAGGTGGAGATCAAAGCACAGTGGGAATCACACAAGACTCTATGACGATCTCGGGTCTACAGACTAACCTGTACAAGTGTCACCTAAGAACTGCCATCTGACGTGAGGTATAATACCATCTGGGAGTTCTCGGCAAGTCCGTCCAGTATACCCAGTCTCCACTGAGCACCCGTATACCATCTCTGATGTCAAACACCAATGGATATGGGATCATCCATCGCCCATCTCATGGGTCGAGAAGCGTATACGCTAGTCTACACTGGTATATCGATGCCCTGTCTCGATACACCCACGACTAGGGACCTTGAAGGATGTACTTATAGACTACCATGTCCCTACTAGTATGATCTGCATCACAGTCCAGGTAGTCAAGTACACATCCTAAGGGCTTTATCAACATGTAACTATAAGAAAGTTTAAAGAGACAAGTGTACATGTTAAGATAAAGAGTAACCGGATAGCATACTATCATATCGAGCAAGAAAGTCATCTTTATATATGTCCAACCATCCAATATAATATACATCATCTGTACAATACTGGCCTCTAGGGCATACATACAACTAACAATCTCCCACTTGCACTAGGGCCAGCTGCTGTAGTATCGCATACCGAGCATCCCGAAGAGTCTCTCAAACTGTATTTGGGGAATGGCCTTCGTGAGTGGATCCGCCGTGTTGTTCTTCGTGTCAACCCTCCTGACCTCGATCTCCCGGCGATCAACTATCTCCCGGATCAGGTGATACCGCCTCAGAATATGCCTGGTTCGCTGATGGGACCTGGGTTCCTTGGCCAAAGCCACTGCTCCATTGTTATCGCAATACAAAGGTATTGGATGCTCAATGGATGGAACCACTCCAAGTTCAGTAATGAACTTCTTGATCCAGACAGCCTCTTTAGCAGCATCGTTGGCAGCGATGTATTCAGCCTCCATTGTCGAGTCTGCCACGGTTTCCTGCTTGGAACTCTTCCAGCTAACCGCCCCTCCGTAAAGGGTAAAGACAAAGCCTGACTGCGACTTAGAGTCATCCTTATCACTCTGGAAGCTCGAATCGGTAAAGGACTCCACTTGGAGTTCTCCGTTACCATACACCAAGAGCATCTCTTTAGTCCTTCGCAAGTACTTGAGAATGCTCTTCACAGTTGTCCAGTGATTCTCTCCAGGATCAGCTTGATACCTGCTCACTACACTTAGTGAGTATGCAACATCGGGTCTGGTACATAGCATCGCATACATGATAGAGCCTACAGCTGAAGCATAGGGTATCCCTTGCATGCGAGCTCTCTCCAAATCAGTCTTGGGAGACATCTCTTTGGAGAGAGTGACTCCAGAGATCGTGGGCAAGTTCCCACGCTTGGAGTCTTCCATACTAAACCTCTTTAGTATGGTGTCAATGTACCTGGATTGGGACAATACCAATATCCTTTTAGATCTATCTCTATAGATCCTGATTCCCAATATGCAGGAGGCATCACCAAGATCTTTCATCGAGAATCTTTGTGATAAGAAGAGCTTGACCGATTGCAGCATAGAAATATCATTTCCTATAAAGAGTATGTCGTCTACGTACAATACGAGGAAGACAACCTTACTCCCTGCCACCTTCTTGTAGATACAAGGTTCATCTGGATTTTTGAAGAAATCAAACTCTTTGATAACGACGTCAAAGCAGATGTTCCAACTCCGCGATGCTTGCTTTAATCCATAAATGGATTTAAGCAGCTTGCACACCTTCCCGCTACTCCCACTATCTACGAAGCCCTCTGGCTGAGTCATGTACACGCACTCTTCTAAATCACCATTTAGAAAGGCGGTCTTAACATCTATTTGCCAGATTTCGTAATCATGATATGCAGCGATGGCAAGCATGATCCGGATGGATTTAAGCATAGCCACTGGAGAAAAGGTTTCGTCATAGTCCACACCTGGTCTTTGACGAAAACCTTTTGCAACAAGTCTAGCTTTGAAAGTCTCCACTTTCCCATCTACACCAATTTTCTTCTTGAAGATCCACTTGTTCCCGATGGGTTTTACCCCTTCAGGAGCAACTTCCAAAGTCCATACTTTGTTGGTGTACATGGATTCCATCTCGGACCGCATAGCATCCAGCCATTTCACTGAGTCCCTACTCGTGATGGCCTGCTCGAAGCTAGTTGGGTCATCATCCTCCATGATGCAATCCTCGCTCCTACCATCCATGAGAAAACCGTAGTATCTCTCAGGTAGGCGAGGAACCCTACTAGATCAGCGGAGAGGCTGAGGTTCATTAGGAACTACTGAATCCTCTGGTTCAACCAAATCTTCTGTTGTAGTCTGTATTGCTGGAACCTCTTCCAGTTCTACCTCCTTGCCACTAATCTCTTTTTCAAGAAATTCCTTTTCTAAAAAGGTGGCATGTCGAGAAACAAACACATTTTGTTCCTCGGTGTGGTAGAAGATATACCCGCGCGAATGTTTGGGATATCCAATAAACTTACACAGAATGGACCTTGCCGCGAGTTTGTCCGGATTTTGCATTTTTACATATGCCGGACAACCCCATATCTTAACATAATTAAGACATGGTCTCTTTCCTTTCCATATCTCATATGGAGTGGTTGGCACGGTTTTGGTGGGAACCATATTCAATAGATCTGCAGCTGTTTCCAGTGCATATCCCCAGAAGGAAATAGGTAACTCAGCTGTGCTCATCATAGAGCGCACCATATCCAATAGGGTGCGGTTCCTCCATTCTGATACACCGTTGTGCTGTGGTGTATATGGAGGAGTCAGCTGAGAGAGAATACCATTCTCTTTTAGGAAGTCCAGGAATTCATTGCTCAAGTATTCTCCTTCTCGATCAGATCGAAGGATTTTAATACTTTTTCCGGTTTGGTTCTCGACTTCTTGTTTATATTCTCTAAATTTCTCAAAAGCTTCTGATTTGTGTTTCATCAGGAACACATATCCGAATCTAGAGAGATCGTCAGTGAATGTAATGAAGTACGAAGAACCATCCCTGGCATGTGTAGACATGGGACCGCATACATCACTATGTATAAGTCCCAAGAGTTCGGTAACTCTTTCTCCGTGTCCCGTAAACGGAGTTTTGGTCATCTTGCCTTTGAGACATGACTGGCAAGTGTCATAAGATGAAAATTCAAATGGATTTAAATATCCATCCTTATGCAACTTAGCCAGTCGTGTCGCATTGATGTGACCCAGTCTACAATGCCATAAGAAGGATTCGTTCAGTTCTGAACTCTTCCTCTTGTGTGTGTTTGTTATGCTCAGAACTGTTGATTGATTTAGAACATAAATGCCATTGCACAACGTACCTGATCCAACCAACTTTTGATTACAGAAAATGTTCATAACATTGTCCTGTAATACAAAATTATATCCCTCTTTACTTAATAAAGAAACCGATATAATGTTGCATATCAGGTTCGGCATGTAATAGCATTCGTTCAGAACCAATGTATTGCCAGTCGGTAATACAAGGTGATATTCCCCGACAGTCTTAGCTGCAACAATTGCACCATTTCCAACTCTAATGTCTTTATCACCTTCTCCAAGTTCTTTACCTTTCCTTAGCCCATGTAACTGATTACATATATGGGATCCTGACCCGGTATCTAAAACCCAGGACGTAGAGAAAATGGAGAAACAATTCTCTGTAACGAACACACCCGAAGAAAATGCATCAACATGTACTTTCTTCATTCGGGTGGCATGGGAATCCTGGTATTCCCCTATATCCTGTTCAGTCCTATAACTCTTATAGGAAAGAACGGAACCAATGTTCCCCAGCACAGTATAACATGCGGGTTCGGTCAATACATCCATATTATTATCTTCATTAGGGCATGAAATGGTCGCTACCTGGAGAGAGAGAGAAGAAAACACTTTAGCGTATGCTCGTGCAAGATCAGATTGGTTATTATCTTATCTAATCAGGATGGCTCCCACTGCTTTTTATCAAATCTTCCTTCAAACCCTAAAAGGAAAGACTAGCCGGGATTAATTACACACTACAAGTTCGCCAATCTTTCAGCCTGGCCAGTGTCGGTACTTTGAGGGAGGTCCCCCGTGCTTTCGCACGAACCTAATTAATGTAAACCTCGTTTTCCCAGAGGCGTAACCTCGTTAACACCTACTTGATCGGCTAATTGTAATGTGTAAAACTCTCCCAGGAGTAACTCTTACTCGCAGCGGGTATCGGGATCCTACTATCTCATAGAAGGTATGCAATCTCATTGCAAATTTCAACACTTGAAATTCCCGATAATATTTTGCCCCTAGCGTCCTATGACCTTGACGCAGGCCAACAAATCACAGCGTGCTAGTCAAGTTCAACCCGTCATTTCCTGATTGAATTAAACCCACCCGCACGACCCTTGACGCAGGCCAACAAAGTCGTACGACTACCCTAATCCAATCTGCATCATATGCATAAGCAGATAAATACTAGTTAGCTACCGCACACTACGCCTTGACGCAGGCCAACAAACGTAGCATGAATACTAACTACTACTTATCTGAAATGACGGAGGGTTACGACAGGTTTTTCTGAAAACCTATTGCGTAATGAACTTGATATCGTTGTAGAATCAAATGAAGTTTTGAAATGGAGTAATTTTGAGGTTTTTCTAGTTTTGCTAAAGGGGTCACTCCCGGTGAAGGGATCGTCGGCCCTTTCCTCGTCGAATGAGGTGCGGGATATATCATATATATCACTGTGCAAAGCAAAACTCAAAAACAATCAAAAGCAAACCGAGTGTGTAGCATCTGCCAGTTATTGCTAAAGGAGTCACTCCCGGTGAAGGGATCTCGGTCCTTTCCTCATCGAATAAGGTGCAGGGTATATCATATATACCGCTATGCAAAGCAAGAACTGTAGCTACCTGTTTTGTTTAAAATTTGATTCTACAACATCTTAGGTATCTTTTCGTTCATTAATCACATTAATGAAGTCCCATCATTTAAGTACCTAAACATCATAGATAAATACGACGTACACTTATGCCATCCGCATTCGCCTCGATGTCCCCTCGTGCACCGTTAGGTTAGGTAACTAACGACAGAGCAGGGCAGGGCTAGTGCGGGTGCAAAACATAAGTAACGTCTATATAATATATCATATATACTATATAAAGTATCTATCACAGAACATCACATGATCACATCACAGATAACGCAGCAGAAGGAACATATGAAACATTGGATATACTAGGACGTCTGTGTTTTCAATACGAGCCAGTATAAAACACGGATTCCACGGTCGTGATGAATAGCCAATCCCACACCCCTAGACCCCTACGAGAGCGGCAAGCAACCCTGCCAATTCTAGGGTTAGGAGACCCGGACTCGACTCCTCGAGTTGGTCTCCCACTGGATCCCAGAACCCGGTTACTTGTGCTCCTCTCCTTGGGTCTATCCTAATGCGGAAAAGTAAACAATATACAAAAGGTGACAACTTCCGCAACTTGGAACTGCCCCAAATAAATGAATATTACATACAAGTTTTTACATGAATGAAAATGAAAAACACTCATCTCACATAAAAAACCCCGGCTATTCAAACACGACGATCCAATATAACATATCCAGCAACACATAACATCACATGTCATCAACGTAAGTAAGTATGCATACCCCAATTGTCGTTGACGTATAGCAACGAAACCGGCGATATGAACATACTACACTTACGGTCATAGAAAAGAAAGTGTAAAACTACAACAGTTGGAATCCTCAACCTCTTTAGACATCACATGCCTAATCAAATGAAATACTTAGACATCTCATGCCTAACAGTTATAAACCCCGCATATTAGTCTCATTATCGAAAACTCTTTTCAATATCAAGTGAAACTAAACCGCTAGATTTATAACATTCATTTAGTTATCTCATAACTGTTTGTGAATTCCAATTATTGTATCACATTCCAGATAAACAGAAAATGTTAAACTTTCCGATCGAACAGTCGAATACCCAAGTTTTCCCGATACAGCTCAACACATGAAATAAGTCTAACAACATTCAGTTCGTGCCTCAGTACCAACGGTCCAGCCGTAGAAGGGTCAAGCCAACGCCTCACATGTGGCACGCCGTACTGCCCCAAACCCGAAGGTTCAAAGGGCAGTTCAAGACGGTCACATAATCGAGTTATGGTTTGTTGTCTTCTAGAGGGTCCATCGCGTTACTTGCACTACTTAGAACGTCGTTAAACTACGGAAAAATCCAACTCTTGGAAATTTCCCGACAGGGGAAAAATTGGGTATTTATATCCGGTCGAACTTTTTAACATATTTTAAAAATTATCCGGAAAGCCACAAAGACAAAATCTGATACTCCGATCGAAACACCGAATCCCCAAAACAACCCCAGAAAATTCAACTCTTGAATAAAATTTAAAAATACCCAGCGAACTCAGCACTGTTGATTAGGAATTACTGTGCAAATTGTTAGGGCTGACGTCATACTTTAGCCGCGGAACCACCGCATAAGCTAGGCTTATGCCGCGGTTCCGCCGCTCATTTGAGGGATCATGAAATAAATTTTGCGCCGTAATTCTTAGAATTCCCTGCTGAGTTTTCTGCATATTTTTAATTTTGAAAAAACCCATTTTTTAAAAAATGTACAGAGAGCCGTTTTCGGGTTAGGGTTTTGGTTCGATCGGACTTCAAACGTCGTCAGGACTTCGCCTAAGGCTCTAGCTAGGCTCTGATACCACTGTAGGGTTCCTAGGCACTCTCAAGAGGTCTCACAAAGTATCAACCATGCCAATTTCAAATTTTACGGGTGCCGAGAAACCCTAATACGGATCGTTAACTAGAAATTTAGGCGATAAACGAAACTAGTTAACATCTTAACTAAAGGAGAGAGGCTAAAACCTTTGTAGATCCGGTTCTCCACTTCCTTAGCTCCACGTAGGCGTCCTCTCGCTGTCCATCTCGAATCCCGAACTCAAACGTCGGCTTCATCGGAGAATTGGGCGGACTAGGTCGTCGGCTTCGTGCCGAAGATGATCTTCGTCGAGGCATCACAAGTTCAAGCTCCGACTTCACAAAGTTGTGAAACTTGTGAAGAAAACACCCAAAACAACTTGGAAAGAGGTAGAGGGTGAAGAAATAGGAGGTGGGTTCACTTTAGAATTGGATTTCTCTCACTTTAGCTCAAGTTGCCATTGATGGACTTAAGCTTTTCTTGAAGAAGAAGATGATGAAGAAGAAGAAAGAATATGATAAGTGTTGAATTAAAATGAAAAATAATTCAATACTTATCATAAGCTAACCATAGTTGAGTGTAGAGAATAGACCATGGTTACTTGGATGGGTTAGGGTTAAGCATGAAGACAAGAATGGTTAAGAAGTCGAAGCTTCATGAAGCTTCAACTAAAAACAAACATAGCCACCATTCTTATCTAAATCTTTTCCAAAAAAATAAACAAATAAACAAATGAAAAAGCAAAACCCTAATCATCTCTTAACCATGGTTCAATCCTTTACACTTAACCACATGATCAAGTATCATCAAACATGATACAAATATGTGCACAAAAGTATATCACATATACTTCTTGCACATCAAGTGAGAAAATCCATTTAAAGTGAACCAATACTAGTTAATGCAAAGTAATATATCAAATATATAATTATACATTAAATCATTAAATCAACACTTGATTTAACGATCCGGTCATATCGCATATAACCGACTAGTATCCTATGTATCGGCATATCGAATCAATCCTTGATTCGATATCTAGGTTATATCGAATATAACCAATCGATACATTCATCGCGAGAATGAAATACGGTATCACATACACGCATTATTCTCGGTCCTGCACATATCTCATATGCGCTCCTATTTCGTTTCGCTTGAACCAGGAAAACTCTGTGTAGGACTCTAAAGACTCGTCAATACGCCGGTAGCAGATGATGATCATATCAAGCACCCACAAGCCGCAAGCGGTCTGCTAAACGTAACGGCCATCCGGGTATTGAGCGATCAGAAGATCGATGAGCTAGTCCGCTCACACTCCTGTGAATCCAACCAGTAACACTTACCGTACAGTCCGGTCTGTTCGTCTGATATGTCGCATATCAAGTCTAGGGGTGGTAAACGTCAGATCCCAATAACCGATAAGTCGTGCCGATGTGAGGCTCATAACGGGTCGAGAAACTACTGGTAACACTTACCAGCAAATCTCTGATCAGCCCTGGCCAGAGACTTCCCTGTTACGGCCAATCGAGCACTGCGCAACATCAACCCCCAATACCGGGAGCGACGAAAACACTCCTATCGCTCATTGCCTCCATGTGACTTGGGACTGTACCCAAAGACCACCGTTTTGCTCGCCCTCATGGACGTGGTAAGGTGGAGATCAAAGCACAGTGGGAATCACACAAGACTCAATGACGATCTCGGGTCTACAGACTAACCTGTACAAGTGTCACCTGAGAACTGCCATCTGACGTGAGGTATAATACCATCTGGGAGTTCTCGGGGAGTCCGTCCAGTGTACCCAGTCTCCACTGAGCACCCGTATACCATCTCTGATGTCAAACACCTGTTAGTTATATGTATGCCCTAGAGGCCATTACTGTACATTGGATGTATATTGTAGTGGATGCTGGGACATATATAGGGAGGACTTTCTTGCTCGACATGATAGTATGCTATCTGGTTACTCTTTACCTTAACGTGTACACTGTTTGTCTCTCTGTTACATGTTGGTAAATCCCTTAGGATGTGGACTTGACTACCTGGACTATGATGCGGATCATACTAGTGGGGACATGGTAGTCCATAAGTACATCCTTGAAAGTCCCTAGTCGTGGGTGTATCGAGATGGGGCATCGATATACCAGAGTAGACTAGCGTATACCTTCTCGACCCATACAGATGGGCGATGGATGATCCCATATCCATCGGTGTTTGACATCAGAGATGATATACGGGTGCTCAGTGGAGACTGGGTATACTGGACGGACATGCCGAGAACTCCCAGATGGTATTATACCTTACGTCAGATGGCAGTTCTCTGGTGACACTGGTACAGAGTAGTCTGTTGACCCGAGATCGTCATAGAGTCTTGTGTGGTTCCCACTGTGCTTTGATTTCCACCTTACCACGTCCAAGAGGGCGTGCAAAACGGTGGTTTTTGGGTACAGTCCCGAGTCACATGGAGGCAATGAGCGATATGAGGGGATTCGTCTCTCCCGGTATAGGGAGTTGATGTTGCGCTGTGTTCGATTGGCTATAACCGGAAATCCCTGGCCAGGGTTGCTGAGATTTACTGGTAAGTATTACCAGTAGTTTCTCGAATTGTTATAGACCTCATATCGACACGACTTATCGAGCTAATGGGGTCTGACGTTTACCACCCCTAGGCGAGATATGCGACATATCAGACGATCAGACCGGACTGTACGGTAGTGTTACTGGTTGGATTCACTGGAGTGTGAGCGGGCTTGCTCGTCGATCTTCTGATCGCTCAATACCCGGGTGGCCGTTACGTTTAGCAGACCGCTTGCGGCTTGTGGATGTTTGATATGATCATCATCCGCTGCCGGCGTATTGACGAGTCTTTAGAGTCCTACACAGAGGTTTCCTGGCTCAAGCGAAACGAAATAGGAGCGCATATGAGATATGTGCGGGACCGAGAATAATGCGTGTATGTGATACCGTATTCTATTCTCGTGATGAATGTATCGAATGGTTATATGCGATATAACCTAGTTATCGAATCGAGGGTTGATTCGATAAGCCGATACATTGGATATTAGTCGGTTATATGTGATATGACCGGATCGTTAAATCAAGTGTTGATTTAATGATTTAATGTATAATTATATATTTGATATATTACTTTGCATTAACTAGTATTGGTTCACTTTAAATGGATTTTCTCACTTGCATTGCACAAGTTGTATATGTGATATACTTTTGTGCACTTGATTGTATCATGTTTGATGATACATGTTTACTTGGTTAAGTGTAAAGAAATAAACCTTGGTTAAGTTAATGATTAGGGTTTTGCTTTTCTTTACTATTTATTTATTTATTTATTTTGGAAAGAAAATGGGAAAATGGTTGCTAGTTTTGTTTTATCTTTGAAGCTTCATGAAGCTTTGACTAAAGTGACCATTTTGTCTCATGCTTAACCCTAACCTTTCACTTAAACCTTAGTTAGTTCTCTACACTTGACCATGGTTCATGATTATGATAAGAATGATTTTATTATTCTTATTAAAAAACTTATCATATTCATTTTCTTCTTCTTCATCTTCAATGAAGAAAGCTTCACTTCATCAATGGTGATTGATGAAAAAGAGTGAGAAATCCAATTCTAAAGTCTACCCACTTCCTATTTCTTCATCCTCTACCTCTTGCCAAGTAGTAGAGTGTGTTTCCTTCATAAGTTTTCTAGACTTGGTGAAGTTGGAGCTTGATCTAGCGATGCCTCGACGTAGATCATCTTTGGCACGTCGTCGATGACAAAGCCCGCTCTTTCTCCGATGAAGCCGACGCTAGAGCCCGGGATTTGATTTGGACAGCGGAGAGGACTTCATCACGGAGCCGTGGAGGTGGAGGACCGGATCTACAAAGGTTGTATTTCCGTATTCTCTTAGTAAAGTAGTTTACTAGTTGCTTTTTCGCCTAGACATCTAGCCAACGATCCGTAGTTTAGGGTTTCTCGGCACCGTAAATTTTTAAATTGGCATGGTTGATGCCTTGTGAGACCTCTTGAGAGTGCCTAGGAACCCTACAGTGGTATCAGAGCCTAGCTAGAGCCTTAGGCGAAGTCCAGACGGAATTAGAACTCCGATCGAATCAAAACCCAAACCCTAATATTGCTCTCTGTACTTTTTCTGAAATCGTGGATTTTTTAGAATTAAATATATGCAGAGAAATGTGCAGGAAATTCTAAGAAAAACTGAAGAAAACGACAGCCTAATTCTACAGTATGACCGCGGAACCGCGGCGTTGACCCCCCTTTTGCGGCGGTTCCGCGGCCGTCTGTGATGATCAGGCTGTGAGTTTTCTTCAGTTGTTTCTGTTGGTGTTTCTTGTGTGTTCTGGATGCTTTTAATATTTATTACAGAGTTGTATTTTCTGAGTTGTATTGGGGACTCGGTGTATTCGATCGGACTGTCTAATTTTGTCGGTGTGCTTTTCCGGGTATTTTTGAAAATGTTAAAAAGTTCGACCAGATATAAATACCAACTTTTTCCCCTACCGGGAAATTTCCAAGTGTTGGATTTTTCCATGGTTTAAAGACGTTCTAAGTAGTGCAAGTAACGCGATGGACCCTCTAGAAGACAACAAACCTTAACTCGATTATGTGACCGTCTTGAACTGCCCTTTGAACCTTAGGGTTTGGGGCAGTACGGCGTGCCACATGTGAGGCGTTGGCTTGACCCTTCTACGGCTGGACCGTTGGTACTGAGGCACGAACTGAATGTTTTTAGACTTGTTTCATGTGTTGATCTGTATTGGGAAAACTTGGGTGTTCGAATGTTCAATCGGAAAGTTTAACATTTTCTGTTTATCCGGAATGTGATACAACAATTGGAATTCACAAAAGTTATGTGATAACTGAATGAATGTTATAAACATAGCAGTTTAGTCTCACTTGATCGGTTGACACGGAATTTTGATGTGATCAAAAGTCCGTCGCAATCACGTAGCGTACGCGGATACTCACCGGGTAAACCTAATAGACAGCCTCACTCCATAGCCCCGACCAAGTGACTGTAGGAGAACCCCATCGCCGAAAGCATCCGTCCGGGTGCTCGCGGTAGCGATGTTCCGCCTTGGTGCACTTCGTCGACGGTATCGGGGGTGCGGCCGTCTACTGAAGTTTCCGACGAGCATTCGATCAGGATGTCGGGAATCTTGTTGAATTGCCCGACTTGATATTGAAAAGTGTTTTCGATAATGAGACTAAAATGCGAGGTTTATAATTGTTAGGCATGCGATGTCTAAGGAATTCATTTGGTCAGGCATGCGATGTCTGAGGTGGTTGCGGATTCCAACTGTTGTAGTTTTACACTTTCTTTTCTGTGACCGTAAGTGTAATATGTGATATCGCCGGTTTCGTTGCTATATGTCAACGACAATTGGGATGGACATATTTACTTACGTTGATGACATATGATGTTATGTGTTGCTGGATATGTTATATTGGATCGTCGTGTTTGAATAGCCGGGTTTTTTTTATGTGAGATGAGTGTTTTTCATTTTCATTCATGTAAAAACTTGTATGTAATATTCTTTTATTGGGGCACTTCCAGGTTGCGGAAGATGTCACCATTTGTGTATTATTTACTTTTCTGCACTAGGATAGACCCAAGGAGGAGGGCACAAGTAACCGGGTTCTGGAGTCCAGTGGGAGACCAACTCGAGGAGTCGAGTCCGGGTCTCCTAACTCTAGAATTGGTAGGGTTGCTTGCCGCTCTCGTAAAGGTCTAGGGGTGTGGGTTTGGCTATTCATCGCGACCGTGGAATCCGTGTTTTATACTGGCTCGTACTGAAAACACGGACGTCTTAGTATATCCAATATTTCATATGATTCTTCTGCTGCGATATCTGTGATGTGATCATGTGATGTTCTGTGATAAATGCTGTATATAGTATATATGATATATTATATAGACGTTACTTATGTTTTACACCCGCGCTAGCCCTACCCCGCTCTGTCATTAGTTACCTAACCTAACGGTGCATGAGGGGACATCGAGGCGAATGCGGATGGCATAAGTGTACGTCGTATTTATCTGTGATGTTTAGGTATATTAATGATGGGACTTCATTAATGTGATTAATGAAATAAAAGAAACCTAAGATGTTGTAGAATCGAATTTCAAAATAAAAGAGATAGCTACAGTTCTTGCTTTGCACAGAGGTATATGTGATATATCCTGCACCTTATTCGATGAGGAAAGGACCGAGATCCCTTCACCGGGAGTGACTCCTTTAACAATAACTGGCAGATGCTACACACTCGGTTTGTCTTTTGATTGCTTTTAAGAGTTTTTGCTTTGCACAGTGATATATATGATATATCCCGCACCTCATTCGACGAGGAAAGGACCGACGATCCCTTCACCGGGAGTGACTCCTTTAGCAAAACTAGAAAAGCCTCAAAAACACTCCATTTCAAAATTCATTTGATTCTACAACGATATCAAGTTCATTATGCAATAGGTTTTCAGAAAAACCTGTCGCAGCCCTCCGTCTTTTCAGATAAGTACTAGTTAGTATTCGTGCTGCGGTTGTTTGGCATGCGTCAAGGTGTAGTGTACGGTAGCTAGCTAGTGCTTATCTGCTAGCATACGATGCGATTGGATTAGGGTATTCGCACGGCGTTGTTTGGCATGCGTCAAGGGTCGTGCGGGTGGGTTTAATTCAATCAAGAAATGTACGGGTTGAACTTGACTAGCAGACTATGGGTTGTTTGGCATGCGTCAAGGTCATAGCGAGCTAGGGGCAAAATATTATCGGGAATTTCAAGTGTTGAAATTTGCAATGAGATTGCATACCTTCTATGAGATAGTTGGATCCCGATACCCGCTGCGAGTAAGAGTTACTCCTGGGAGAGTTTTACACATTGCAATTAGCTGATCAAGTAGGTGTCTAGAAAGGTGTTAACGAGGTTACGCCTCTGCGAAAACGAGGTTTACTGTAATTAGGTTCGTGCGAAAGCACGGGTGACCTCCCTCAAAGTACCGACACTGGCCTGGCTAAAAGATTGGCGAACTTGTAGTGTGTAATTAATCCCGGCTAGTCTTTCCTTTTAGGGTTTGAAGGAAGATTTGATAAAAACCAGTGGGAGCCATCCTGATTAGATAAAATAATAACCAATCTATTCTTGCAGAGAGCGCACGCTGAGTGTTTTCTTCTCTCTCTCTCCAGGTAGCGACTACATCACGCCTTAATCAAGATAATAATACGGAATATTGACCGAACCCGCTTGTTATACTGAGCCGGGGAACGTTGGTCCCGCTCCAACTTATAATTGTTATAAGACAGAGCAGGAAATTGGGGATTACCAGAATTCCTATGCCGCCCAATTGAAGAGAGTGCATGTTGATGCATCGTCTTCGGGTGTGTTCATTACAGAGAACTGTTTCTCAGTATCCTTTACGTCCTGGGTATATAATACCAGATCAGGATCCTAGATATGTAATATGTTACATAGGGCTACAGAAAGGTAGAGAACTGAGAACGGGTGATAAGTTTCATGAGGCAGAAAACGGGGCAAGTGTTACAGTCAAGTCTGTTGGTCACTGTCACCCTGTATTCCAAATACATTGATTCTGAACGAATGTTATTAGATACCGAACCTGATATACAAAATCATATCAATCTCTTTATTAGTAAAGAAATGAAAATTTTTTGTATTGTTGGATAATGTTTTGAACATTTCCTATATCAAAAGTTGATCGGTTCAGGCACGTTATCTAAAAGCATTGATGTTCTAAATCAAACTACAGTTCTTAGTATATGGAACACACACAAAAGGAAGAGTTCAGAAATGAACGAATCCTTCTTGAGGCATTGTAGACTAGGTCATATCAATGTGACCCGACTAGCTGAAGTTACATGTAGATGCATATTTAAATCAGTTTGAATCTACATCTTGTGAAACTTGCCAGTCATGTCACAAAGATATAATGACACCAGCTCTGTTTAATGGAAACAGAGAAAGAGTTAGTAAACTCTTGGGATGATACATGTTGATGTATGCAAGGTCCCTTGTCTACACATGCCAAGACCGGTTCTTTTTACTTCATTACATTCTCTGATGATCTTTCGAGATTCAGACCTATGTTCCTGTTGAAACACAAGTCCGAACCTTTTGAGATATTCACAGAATATAAGTTAGAAGTAGAGAACCAAAACGGGTAAAAGTATTATGTCCTTTGATGTGATCAAGGAAAAGAATACTTGAGCACGGAAATCCTGGTCTATTCTAAAGGAGAATGAGATTCTCTCTCAGCATTATTCCTCCGTATACACCATAGCACGATGGTATATCGGGGCGGAGCAATAACACCCTATGTGATAAGGTGTGCTCTATGATGAGTACTACTGAGTTACCCATTTCCTTTAGGGAGTTATGCACTTAAGAAGCTGCATACCTATTGAATAGGGTTCAAATCAAATCAGTTGCCTACCATTTCATATGTGATATGATAAGGGAAGAGCCCATATCTTAAGTTAGTTAAGATTTGGGGTTGTCCGGCCTATGTCTAAAAGAAAAATCCGGACAAGCTCGAGGCAAGATCTGTTATGTAGAACTGGAAATGATCCAGCTATACAAACTGCAGCTGATGATTTGATAAAACCAAAGGATTCAATAGTTACCAACGAACCTCAGCCTCTCCGCCGATCTAGTAAGGTTCCTCACCCGCCTGAGAGATACTTCGGTTACTCTATGACAGTGGGAGCGAGGACTGCATCATGAGATGATGACCCGACTAGTTTCGAGCTGGCCATCAGGAGTGGGACTCTGTAAGAATGGCTGGATGCTTAGCGATCTGAGATGGAATCCATGTACACCAACAAAGTATGGACTTTGGTTGCTATATCTGAAGGGTTAAATCCCCATCAGGAGCAAGTAAATCATGAGAAGATTACTTGATGTACATGGAAGAGTTGAGACATTCAAAGCTAGACTTGTTAAAGCTTTTTGTCATCGTCCAGGCATGGATTATGATAAAACCTTTTCAAGTGGCTATGCTTAAGTCCATCCAGATCCTACTTGCCACGGCTACATACCATGACTACGATATCTGGCGGTTGGGTGCCATGACTGCTTTTCTAAATGATGTTTTAGAAGAGAACGTCTATAAGTACACAGCCAGAGGGCTTCGTAAACAGTGGGAGAAACGGAAACGTGTGCAAGATGTTTTATAGGATAAAGCAGGGATCGCGGAGTTGGAACGTCTGTTTTGATGAATTAGTCAAAGAGTTTGACATCATCAAAATGGTAGATGAACCTTGTATATACAAAAAGGTAGTAGGGAGTATGGTGACGATCCTCATAGAGTACGTGGATGACATACTCTTGATAGGGAAGGAGTTTCCTATGCTACGCTCGATCAATCTCCGCTTATCACAATGATTCTCCACATAGGATCAAAGTGATACCTACTAAATCCTGGGTTTTGGACCTATGAGATAGATCTAAATGGATGTTGGGATACTCACTAGTTGTAGTGAGAAGGTATCAGTTGATCCTAGGGAAAATCACTGGAAGTGTTCCAGGGTGATAAAGACGACTGAGTGTCAGTCACAGGCATTGTCTTAACCCTCAGTAAAGAGACGGTATGTTGGAAGAGTTCCAAGCTAGATACCGTGGCATACTAGACGATAAAGGCAGGATACATCGCTACTTAAGATGCTACCAAAGAGGCTGTTTGGGTGTATATAGGTTCATGAGATGAACTATGTTCCTCCCATTGTGTGACAATGGAGTTATGGCTTATGCCGAGGAACGCCGGTCCCATCAGTGATCCAGACATATTCTAAGGAAGTGTCACCTTATCATGGAGATGGTTGATCTCCAGGGTGATCGAGGTTTGGAGAGAAGACTCAGAGGACAACACAGCGGATCCACTCACAAAGGCCTGTTCCCAGAGAGAGACTTTTATGGGATGGTTGAGTATGAGATACTACAACCACTGCTATCAGATGGCCCTAGTGCAAGTGGGAGATTGTTAGTTATATGTATGCCCTAGAGGCCATTACTGTACATTGGATGTATATTGTAGTGGATGCTGGGACATATATAGGGAGGACTTTCTTGCTCGACATGATAGTATGCTATCTGGTTAATCTTTACCTTAACGTGTACACTGTTTGTCTCTCTGTTACATGTTGGTAAAGCCCTTAGGATGTGGACTTGACTACCTGGACTATGATACGGATCATACTAGTGGGGACATGGTAGTGCATAAGTACATCCTTGAAAGTCCCTAGTCGTGGGTGTATCGAGATGGGGCATCGATATACCAGAGTAGACTAGCGTATACCTTCTCGACCCATACAGATGGGCGATGGATGATCCCATATCCATCGGTGTTTGACATCAGAGATGATATACGGGTGCTCAGTGGAGACTGGGTACACTGGACGGACTCGCCGAGAACTCCCAGATGGTATTATACCTTACGTCAGATGGCAGTTCTCTGGTGACACTGGTACAGAGTAGTCTGTTGACCCGAGATCGTCATAGAGTCTTGTGTGGTTCCCACTGTGCTTTGATTTCCACCTTACCACGTCCAAGAGGGCGTGCAAAACGGTGGTTTTTGGGTACAGTCCCGAGTCACATGGAGGCAATGAGCGATAGGAGGGGATTCGTCTCTCCCGGTATAGGGAGTTGATGTTGCGCTGTGTTCGATTGGCTATAACCGGAAATCCCTGGCCAGGGTTGCTGAGATTTACTGGTAAGTGTTACCAGTAGTTTCTCGAATTGTTATAGACCTCATATCGACACGACTTATCGAGCTAATGGGGTCTGACGTTTACCACCCCTAGGCGAGATATGCGAAATATCAGACGATCAGACCGGACTGTACGGTAGTGTTACTGGTTGGATTCACTGGAGTGTGAGCGGGCTTGCTCGTCGATCTTCTGATCGCTCAATACCCGGGTGGCCGTTACGTTTAGCAGACCGCTTGCGGCTTGTGGATGTTTGATATGATCATCATCCGCTGCCGGCGTATTGACGAGTCTTTAGAGTCCTACACAGAGGTTTCCTGGCTCAAGCGAAACGAAATAGGAGCGCATATGAGATATGTGCGGGACCGAGAATAATGCGTGTATGTGATACCGTATTCTATTCTCGCGATGAATGTATCGAATGGTTATATGCGATATAACCTAGTTATCGAATCGAGGGTTGATTCGATAAGCCGATACATTGGATATTAGTCGGTTATATGTGATATGACCGGATCGTTAAATCAAGTGTTGATTTAATGATTTAATGTATAATTATATATTTGATATATTACTTTGAATTAACTAGTATTGGTTCACTTTAAATGGATTTTCTCACTTGCATTGTACAAGTTGTATATGTGATATACTTTTGTGCACTTGATTGTATCATGTTTGATGATACATGTTTACTTGGTTAAGTGTAAAGAAATAAACCTTGGTTAAGTTAATGATTAGGGTTTTGCTTTTCTTTATTATTTATTTATTTATTTATTTTGGAAAGAAAGTGGGAAAATGGTTGCTAGTTTTGTTTTATCTTTGAAGCTTCATGAAGCTTTGACTAAAGTGACCATTTTGTCTCATGCTTAACCCTAACCTTTCACTTAAACCTTAGTTAGTTCTCTACACTTGACCATGGTTCATGATTATGATAAGAATGATTTTATTATTCTTATTAAAAAACTTATCATATTCATTTTCTTCTTTTTCATCTTCAATGAAGAAAGCTTCACTTCATCAATGGTGATTGATGAAAAAGAGTGAGAAATCCAATTCTAAAGTCTACCCACTTTCTATTTCTTCATCCTCTACCTCTTGCCAAGTAGTAGAGTGTGTTTCCTTAACAAGTTTTCTAGACTTGGTGAAGTTGGAGCTTGATCTAGCGATGCCTCGACGTAGATCATCTTCGGCACGTCGTCGATGACCAAGCCCGCTCTTTCTCCGATGAAGCCGATGCTAGTGTAGGGTTGCTAGGCACGCGCACAAGGGTCTATGAGGCATCAACCATGCCCGATTAAAAATTTAGCCGTGCCGAATAACCCGAATACGGAACTTTAAACTAGAGATTAGGCGAAAACAAGCATGCTAAACACTTTAACACTAAGTGAGAGGGATTACAACCTTTGTAGATCCGGTCCTTCACTTCATATGCTCCGTGTTGTGGTCCCTTCGCTGCGATCATCGGGATCCGGACTCTCGAGAGGTTCCACGAAGAGAAAGACGCAACCTTTGCTTCCGATCTTCGATACTAAGATGATCTACCTTGAAGTTTCTTTAACACAAGCTAACACTCATAAAATGATGTGAACACCCTCATCTAAATGGCAAGGGAAGATGAGGATGATGAAGTAGGATTTTTGCTCTCTTTATTTATCTTTTTCTCATATTTATTCATCACTTTGGAAAAATCAAGCAAGCTTTTTCATGAAAGAATGAAGGAAGAAGAAGAATAGTGATCCATCTTCTTTTGTGATGAATAAGAAAGGATTAATATGAAGAATAATGCAACCATGGTTGACTTAACCATTGTAGAGAATTAACTAGGGTTAGGGTTTGGGTTGGGTTAAAGCATGACTCACTTGAAAATATCTTTATCATGACAAAAAGAAAAGCTTCTAGAAACATCTAGAAAGCTTAACCCTAATCCAAACCCTAATCATGTTTAAACTCCACTAAACAAGTTGCATTAGTCATCATATCATGTTACAATATTATATATCACATATATATAATATTTATCGTAACAAAATAAAATAATACATTTAACATATATCGCATATATATCAATGTATTACCCGAGTGAGAAAAAGAATCCTTTTGTGAGCAAATATTAGTTAATGCAATTTAATATATCATATATATTATTATACATTAAATTATCGAATCAACACTTGATCCGACAATCCGGCTATATCGCATATAACCGGCTAATATTTATCCGTACCGATTCATCGAATCAACACTTGATCCGATGATCCGGCTGATATCAAATATCGCGAGAATAGAATACGGTATCACATATCGCATTATCCTCGGTCCCGCACATATCACATATGTGCCCCTACTCCGTTTTGCCTGAGTCAAGAAACCTCTGTGTAGGACTCTAAAGAATCGTCAATACGCCGGCAGTAGGTGATGATCATATCAAACACCCACAAGCTGCAAACGGTCAGCTAAACGTAACAGCTACCCAGGTATTGGGCGCTCAGAAGATCAACAAGCAAGCCTGTACATTCTCCTGCGAATCCAAACAGTAACACTCCCGTACAGTCCGGTCTCGTCGTCTGAAATGTTGCATATCTCGCCTAGGGGTAGTAAACGTCAGACCCAGTAGCTCGATAAGTCATGTCGATATGAGGTCTATAACAGTTCGAGAAACTGCTGATAACACTTACCAGTAAATCTCAGCAACCCTGGCCAGGGATTTCCGGTTATAGCCAATCGAACACAGCACAACATCAACTCCCTATACCGGGAGAGACGAAACCCTCCTATCGCTCATTGCCACCATATGATTCGGGACTGTACCCAAAAGCCACCCTTTTGCACGCCCTCTTGGACGTGGATGATGGAAATCAAAGCACAGTGGGAATCACACAAGACTCTATGACGATCTCGGGTCAACAGACTACTCTGTACCAGTGTCACCAGAGAACTGCCATCTGACGTATGGTATAATACCATCTGGGAGTTCTCCGCGAGTCCGTCCAGTGTACCCAGTCTCCACTGAGCACCCGTATACCATCCTTGATGTCAAACACTGATGGATATGGGATCATCCATCGCCCATCATATGGGTCAAGATGCGTATACGCTAGTCTACTCTGGTGTATCGATGCCCTGTCTCGATACACCCTCGACTAGGAACAGTTTATAGGATGTACTCGTCGACTACCGTGGCCCCACTAGTATGATCTCATCATAGTCCCAGTAGTCGAGTACATATCCTAAGGGCTTTATCAACATGTAACATAGAGACAATCTGAGTACATGTTAAGATAAAGTACAACCAGATAGCATACTATCATGTCGAGCAAGAAAGTCCTCCCTATATATGTCCTAGCATCCACTACAATATACATCGTATGTACAGTAATGGCCTCTAGGGCACACATATAACTAACAATCTCCCACTTGCTCTAGGGCCATCTGTTATAGTATCGCATACCCAACAATTAGCTGCGGTTGAAGTATTTCATACTCAACCATCCCATAAAAGTCTCTACT
The DNA here is from genome assembly GCA_030015575.1 of Agapanthus africanus. Classification (NCBI taxonomy): domain Eukaryota; kingdom Viridiplantae; phylum Streptophyta; class Magnoliopsida; order Asparagales; family Amaryllidaceae; genus Agapanthus; species Agapanthus africanus. The sequence goes on along the minus strand of CM057341.1, from coordinate 354,385,610 downwards.
GGGAAAAAGGCCTTTGTGAATGGATCCGCGCTGTCGTCCTCTGTGTCTGCTCTCCTAACCTCGATCTCCCTGGAGATCAACCATCTCCATGATCAGGTGATACAGCCTAAGAATTATATCTGGATTTCTGATGGGACGGTAGTTCCTTGGCATAAGCCACAACTCCATTGTCATACAATGGTAGGAACGAAGTTCATCTTATGAACTTATATATATATCCAGACTGCCTCTTTGGTAGTATCCTTGGTAACGATGTATCTTGCCTTTAATCGTCTAGTATGTCACGGTATCTAGCTTGGAACTCTTCCAACATACCGCCCCTCCACGGAGGGTATAGACAATGCCTGCGACTGACATTCAGTCGTCCTTATCAGCCTGGAACCTTTCCAGTGATTCTCCTCAGGATTGATTGATACCATCTCACTACAACTAGTGAGTGTCCTAACATCCAATTAGATCTATCTCATAGATCCAAAACCCAGGATTTAGGAGGTATCACTTTGATCCTATATGGAGAATCCTTGTGATAAGCGGAGATTGACCGAGCGTAGCATAGGAAACTCCTCCCCTATCAAGAGTATGTCATCCACGTACGCTACGATGATCACCACCATACTTCCTACTACCTTTTGTATATACAAGGTTCATATACCATTTTGATGAAGTCAAACTCTTTGACTACCATATCAAAACAGATGTTCCAACTCCGCAATGCCTTTTTTATCATATAAAACATCTTGCACACGTTTCCGCTGCTCCCACTGTCTACGAAGCCCTCTGGCTGTGTACTTATAGACGCTCTTTTCTAAAACATCATTTAGAAAAGCAGTCATGACACCCAACCACCAGATATCGTAGTCATGGTATGTAGCCGTGGCAAGTAGGATCTGGATGGACTTAAGCATAGATCCTTAGAAAAGGTTTCAACATAATCCATACCTGGTCTATGATGCAAACCTTTAACAAGTCTAGCTTTGAAAGTCTCAACTTTTCCATGCACACCAAGTAATCTTCTCAAGATATACTCGCTCCTGATGGGGATTTAACCCTTCAGATAAAGCAACCAAAGTCCATACTTTGTTGGTGTATAAGGATTCCATCTCAGATCGATAAGCATCCAGCCATTCTTACAGAGTCCCACTCATGATGGCCAGCTCGAAACTAGTTGGGTCATCATCTCATGATGCAATCCTCGCTCCTACTGTCATAGAGAAACCAAAGTATCTCTCAGGTGGGTGAGGAACCCTGCTAGATCGGCGGAGAGGCTGAGGTTCGTTGGAAACTATTGAATCCTTTGGTTCTACCAAATCATCAGCTGCATTTTGTATAGCTGGAACCTTTCCAGTTGTACATAACAGATCTTGCCTCGAGCTTGTCCGGATTTTGCTTTCAGACATAGGCCGGACAACCCCAAATCTTAACAAGCTTAAGATACAGGCTCTTCCCTTTCCATATCACATATGAAGTGGTAAGCAACTGATTTGATTTGAACCCTTATTCAATAGGTATGCAGCTTCTCAAGTGCATAACTCCCTAAAGGAAATAGGAAACTCAGTAGTACTCATCATAGAGCACACCATATCACATAGGGTGCTATGGCTCCACCCCGATACACCGACGTACTGTGGTGTATACGGAGGAGTAATGCTGAGAGAGAATCTCATTCTCCTTTAGAATAGTCCAGTAATTCCGTGCTTAAGTATTCTCCTCCTTGATCACATCATAGGACATAATACTTTTACCCGTATTTTGGTTCTCTACTTCTAATTTATATTCTGTGAATATCTCAAAAGGTTCGGACCTGTGTTTCAACAGAAACATATGTCTGAATCTTGAGAGATTATCAGAGAATGTAATGAAGTAGAAAGAACCGATCTTGGCATGTGTAGACAGGGCACCTTACATACATCAACATGTATCAATCCCAAGTGTTCACTAACTCTTTCTCTGTTTCCAATAAACAGAGCTGTGGTCATCTTATCTTTGTGACATGACCGGTAAGTTTCACAAGATGTAAATTCAAACTAATTTTAAATATGCATCTATATGTAACTTAGCTAGTCGGGTCGCATTGATATGACCTAGTCTACAATACCTCAAGAAGGATTCGTTCATATCTAAACTCTTCCTCTTGTGTGTGTTCCGTATACTAAGAACTGTAGTTTGATTTAGAACGACAATGCTTTTAGATGACGTGCCTGAACCGATCAACTCTTGATATAGGAAATGTTCAAAACATTATCCAACAATACAAAATTATATCCTTTCTTTACTAATAAAGAGACTGATATGATTTTGTATATCAGGTTCGGTATCTAATAACATTTGTTCAGAATCAATGTATTCTGGTAATACAGGGTGATAGTGACCAACAGACTTGGCTGCAACACTTGCACCATTTTCTGTCTCATGAAACTTATCACCCGTTCTCAGTTCTTTACCTATCTGTAGCCCATGTAACAGATTACATATGCGGGATCCTGATCTGGTATCACATACCCAGGACGTAAAGGATACTGAGAAACAGTTCTGTGTAATGAGCACACCCGAAGATGATGCATCAGCATGTACATTCTTCATTTGAGCGGCACGGGAATTCTGGTAATCCCCAATTTCCTGCTCTGTCTTATAACAATTATAAGTTGGAGCGGGACCAACGTTCCCCAGCTCAGTATAACAAGCGGGTTCGGTCAATATATCCGTTTTATTATCTTGATTAAGGCGTGATATGGTCGCTATCTGGAGAGAGAGAGAAGAAAACACTCAGCGTATGCTCTTGCAAGATTAGATTGGTTATCTAATATATCTAATCAGGATGTCTCCCACTGTTTTAGTCAAATCTTCCTTCAAACCCTAAAAGGAAAGACTAGCCAGGATTAATTACACGCTACAAGTTCGCCAATCTTTCAGCCAGGCCAGTGTCGGTACTTTGAGGGAGGTCCCCCGTGCTGTCGCACGAACCTAATTAAAGTAAACCTCGTTTTCCCAGAGGCGTAACCCCGTTAACACCTTTCTAAACACCTACTTGATCGGCTAATTGTAATATGTAAAACTCTCCCAGGAGCAACTCGTACTCGCAGCGGGTATCGGGATCCAACTATCTTATAGAAGGTATGCAATCTCATTGCAAATTTCAACACTTGAAATTCCCAATAATATTTTACCCCTAGCACTTATGACCTTAACTAAGGTCAACATATCATAAGCACTAGTCAAGTTCTACCCGTCATTTCATGATTAATCAGACCCACTCTACATGACCCTCAACTATGGTCGACATAATCACATGAATGTCCTAACTAATCGCATCATATGCAGTGTAGGAAGACATCTCTCAGCTACCGTACACTACGCCTCAACTAAAGTCGACATACGCAGCACGAATACTAAGTACTCTACTTCCTAAAATGACAGAGGGCTACGACAGGTTTTAAAGAAAACCCTTTGCGTAATGAACTTGATATCGTTGTAGAATCAAATGATTTCAAAATGGAGTGTTTTTGAGGGTTTTCTAGTTTTGCTAAAGGGGTCACTCCCGGTGAAGGGATCGTCGGCCCTTTCCTCGTCGAATGAGGTGCGGGATATATCAAATATATCACTGTGCAAAGCAGAAACTATAGAAGCAATCAAAAGACAATCCGAGAGTTGTAGCATCTGCCAGTTATTGCTAAAGGAGTCACTCCCGGTGAAGGGATCTCGGTCCTTTCCTTATCGAATAAGGTGCAGGATGTTCTACAAGGAACACCGCGATGCAAAACAAGAACTGTAGCTACCTGTTTTTGAAAATTCGATTCCACAACATCTTAATTTTCTTTTATTTCATTAATCATATTAATGAAGTCTTATTTTATTATACTTCACAAGCATCAGATATGAAACGAAATCAACAATATAATATATATATCTCATATAATATAAACATTCGTCTCAGGCAGTAATATGATCTCATCACAGAACATTGCAGCAGAAGAACATATATGAAATATTGGATATACTAGGACGTCCGTGTTTTCAATACGAGCCTGTATAAAACACGGATTCCACGGTCGCGATGAATAGCCAAACCCACATCCCTAGACCCCTACGAGAGCGGCAAGTAACACTGCCAATTCTAGGGTTAGGAGACCCGGTCTCGACTCCTCGAGATGGTCTCCCACTGGACCCTAGAACCCGGTTACTTGTGCTCCCCGTCTTGGGTCTACCTAATGCGGAAAAGTAAATAATATACAACGGTGACATCTTCCGCTACCTGGAAGTGCCCCAATAAAAGAATATTACATACAAATGAATATTACATGAATGAAAAAGAAAAACTCTCATCTCACATAAAACCTCTGGCTATTCAAAACGCGACGATCCAATATAACATATCACAGTAACACTTAATATCATATATCATCAACGTAAGCAAGTATGCGTATCCCGATTGTCGTTGATGTATAGCAACGAAGCCGGCGATACACCACATACTACGCTTACGGTCACAGAAAAGAAAGTGTAAAACTACAACAGTTGGAATCCGCAACCTACTTAGACATCACATGCCTAACCAAATGAATTCCTTAGACATCGCATGTCTAACAATTATAAACCCCGCATTTTAGTCTCATTATCGAAAACACTTTTCAATATCAAGTCGGGCAATTCAACAAGATTCTCGACGTCCTGATCGAATGCTCGTCGCAAACTTTAGTAGACGGCCGCACCCCCGATACCGTCGACGAAGTGCACCAAGGCGGAACACCGTTACCGGGAGCACCCGAACGGATGCTTTCGGCGACGGGGTTCTCCTACAGTCACTTGGTCGGGGCTATGGAGTGAGGCTGTCTATTAAGTTTACCCGGCGAGTATTCGCGTACGCTACGTGATTGCGACGGACTTTTGATCGCATCAAAATTCCGTGGCAACCGATCATCTGAGACTAAACTGCTATGTCTATAATATTCAAAACAGTTATCTCATAACTACCTGTGGATTCCAATTATTGTATCACATTCCAGATAAATAGAAAAAAGTTAAACTTTCCGATCGAATCATCAAACACCCAAGATTTCCCCAATATATCTCAACACTTGAAATCAGTTTAAAAATATCCATCACATGCCACAGTACCAATGGTCCAGCCGTAGAAGGGTCAAGCCAACGCCTCACATATGGCACGCCGTACTGCCCCAAACCCTAAGGTTCAAAGGGCAGTTCAAGACGGTCACATAATCGAGTTAAGGTTTGTTGTCTTCTAGAGGGTCCACCGAGTTACTTGCATGACTTAGAACATTCTTAAACACGAGAAAAAATCCAACTTTTGAAAAAATTTCCGACAGGGGAAAAAGTGAGTTATTGATATCCGTTCGAACTTTTTAACAGTTTCTAAAAGTTATCCGGACAAAACACATAGACAAAATTAGACAATCCGATCGAATAATTGAATCCCCAAAACAACCCCAGAAAAACTCAACTGTTGAGTAAAAATAAAAATTTCCAGAAGACTCAGCACTTCAAGACAAGAATTACTGTGTAAGCCACGTGGTGTAACTCAGCCAAATGGCCGCGGAACCGCCGCGAATACCAGGGATAGGCCGCGGTTCCACGCCTCACTTGTCGAGTTAAAACCACGTGCTTCACAGTATCTCATACAATTCCCTCCTGAATTTTTTGGCAATTTTTAATTCGCAAAAATCCAAACTTTCAGAAAATTTCCAGAGAAGGGGTTTGTTCGGGTTTTCCGGGTTCGATCGGACTTCAAACTTCGTCTAGACTTCGCCTAAAGCTCTCGCTTGGCTCTGATACCACTGTAGGGTTGCTAGGCACGCGCACAAGGGTCTACGAGGCATCAACCATGCCCGATTAAAAATTTAGCCGTGCCGAACAACCCGAATACGGAACTTTAAACTAGAGATTAGGCGAAAACAAGCATGCTAAACACTTTAACACTAAGTGAGAGGGATTACAACCTTTGTAGATCCGGTCCTTCACTTCATATGCTTCGTGTTGTGGTCCCTTCGCTGCGATTATCGGGATCCGGACTCTCGAGAGGTTCCACGAAGAGAAAGACGCAACCTTTGCTTCCGATCTTCGATACTAAGATGATATACCTTGAAGTTTCTTTAACACAAGCTAACACTCATGAAATGATGTGAATACCCTCATCTAAATGGCAAGGGAAGATGAGGATGATGAAGTAGGATTTTTGCTCTCTTTATTTATCTTTTTCTCATATTTATTCATCACTTTGGAAAAATCAAGCAAGCTTTTTCATGAAAGAATGAAGGAAGAAGAAGAATAGTGATCCATATTCTTTTGTGATGAATAAGAAAGGATTAATATGAAGAATAATGCAACCATGGTTGACTTAACCATTGTAGAGAATTAACTAGGGTTAGGGTTTGGGTTGGGTTAAAGCTTGACTCACTTGAAAATATCTTTATCATGACAAAAAGAAAAGCTTCTAGAAACATCTAGAAAGCTTAACCCTAATCCAAACCCTAATCATGTTTAAACTCCACTAAATAAGTTGCATTAGTTATCATATCATGTTACAATATTATATATCACATATATATAATATTTATCGTAACAAAATAAAATAATACATTTAGCATATATCGCATATATATCAATGTATTACCCGAGTGAGAAAAAGAATCCTTTTGTGAGCAAATATTAGTTAATGCAATTTAATATATCATATATATTATTATACATTAAATTATCGAATCAACACTTGATCCGACAATCCGGCTATATCGCATATAACCGGCTAATATTTATCCGTACCGATTCATCGAATCAACACTTGATCCGATGATCCGGCTGATATCAAATATCGCGAGAATAGAATACGGTATCACATATCGCATTATCCTCGGTCCCGCACATATCACATATGTGCCCCTACTCCGTTTTGCCTGAGTCAAGAAACCTCTGTGTAGGACTCTAAAGAATCGTCAATACGCCGGCAGTAGGTGATGATCATATCAAACACCCACAAGCTGCAAACGGTCAGCTAAACGTAACAGCTACCCAGGTATTGGGCGCTCAGAAGATCAACAAGCAAGCCTGTACATTCTCCTGCGAATCCAAACAGTAACACTCCCGTACAGTCCGGTCTCGTCGTCTGAAATGTTGCATATCTCGCCTAGGGGTGGTAAACGTCAGACCCAGTAGCTCGATAAGTCATGTCGATATGAGGTCTATAACAGTTCGAGAAACTGCTGATAACACTTACCAGTAAATCTCAGCAACCCTGGCCAGGTATTTCCGGTTATAGCCAATCGAACACAGCACAACATCAACTCCCTATACCGGGAGAGACGAATCCCCTCCTATCGCTCATTGCCTCCATGTGATTCGGGACTGTACCCAAAAGCCACCCTTTTGCACGCCCTCTTGGACGTAGTATGATGGAAATCAAAACACAGTGGGAATCACACAAGACTCTATGACGATCTCGGGTCAACAGACTACTCTGTACCAGTGTCACCAGAGAACTGCCATCTGACGTATGGTATAATACCATCTGGGAGTTCTCCGCGAGTCCGTCCAGTGTACCCAGTCTCCACTGAGCACCCGTATACCATCCTTGATGTCAAACACTGATGGATATGGGATCATCCATCGCCCATCATATGGGTCAAGATGCGTATACGCTAGTCTACTCTGGTGTATCGATGCCCTGTCTCGATACACCCTCGACTAGGAACAGTTTATAGGATGTACTCGTCGACTACCGTGGCCCTACTAGTATGATCTCATCATAGTCCCAGTAGTCGAGTACATATCCTAAGGGCTTTATCAACATGTAACATAGAGACAATCTGAGTACATGTTAAGATAAAGTACAACCAGATAGCATACTATCATGTCGAGCAAGAAAGTCCTCCCTATATATGTCCTAGCATCCACTACAATATACATCGTATGTACAGAAATGGCCTCTACGGCACACATATAACTAACAGCTAGAGCCCGGGATTTGATTTGGACAGCGGAGAGGACTTCATCACGGAGCCGTGGAGGTGGAGGACCGGATCTACAAAGGTTGTATTTCCGTATTCTCTTAGTAAAGTAGTTTACTAGTTGCTTTTTCGCCTAGACATCTAGCCAACGATCCGTAGTTTAGGGTTTCTCGGCACCGTAAATTTTTAAATTGGCATGGTTGATGCCTTGTGAGACCTCTTGAGAGTGCCTAGGAACCCTACAACACCAATGGATATGGGATCATCCATCGCCCATCTCATGGGTCGAGAAGCGTATACGCTAGTCTACACTGGTGTATCGATGCCCTGTCTCGATACACCCACGACTAGGGACCTTGAAGGATGTACTTATAGACTACCATGTCCCCACTAGTATGATCTGCATCACAGTCCAGGTAGTCAAGTACACATCCTAAGGGCTTTATCAACATGTAACTATAAGACAGTTTAAAGAGACAAGTGTACATGTTAAGATAAAGAGTAACCAGATAGCATACTATCATATCGAGCAAGAAAGTCATCTCTATATATGTCCAAGCATCCAATATAATATACATCATCTGTACAATACGGGCCTCTAGGGCATACATACAACTAACACGATCCACCCGAAAGCTCCTACGCCAAGCTAAATCTCAAACTTAAGATAACTAGTTAGCTCAAATCGCTAATCTAAACTAGGTAGGTGATATAGAGTGAAGTTATGGATGTTTTAGTCTATCTAACCCTTGATCTCAACACATGAGAGGTTAGGGTTAGGGTTTCAAGAGAGAGTGAGATTGAGGAGAGAGAAGGAGTAGATGCGAATGAAAAGCATAATGAACTCATTTTGAATATAACAACCATAACAATTTAATCAAATAAATAAATAAATGATTTAATCATTATGGTTGATGCATTCACCTTGTGTGATTCATCATATGACTCATTATCTCATTAATGAGTCATTAAATGCAAACGATGAATCATACAAATGAGTCATTAATCAATTAATGCTCATGCCACCTTAACCCCTTAGTCACCACTCTTCTAGAAGGTTCCCGACAAATTACGAGAACGCCCCTATAATCCGTGAAAACACGGAAAAACTTTAGACTGTATAAATCCAATAACCCGATACAAAAATCTGGTTTAAACCAAAGCCGGCTAGTAAAAACTGTCCGAAAAGTCGTACGTGCGTAAACACACGTACGCATCCGAACCCTTGTCGTAAAACCATACGACCTCTATATTGTTTCGCCTGGAGCAGGGAAACTCTCTGTGTGGGACTCTAAAGACTCGACACTACGCTGGCAGTGGGTTTAACCACAGACCGCAAGCGGCACTAGCTGTACGTAACGGTCCCCAGCTAGATGTCGATAAGAAGGCCGATGAGGAAAACCATCTCGAACCCCTACTGAGCCTGATATGACAATCTCCGTACAGTCCGGTCTGTTCGTCTAAGACTATCGCATATCAAGCCTAAGGGGCGGCAAGCGTCAGTCCCCTAATAGCTGTATAAGTCGTGTCGGAGCGAAGTCCATTACACCCTGAGAAGCTACTGGAACCTACAAGTATATCTCGATTGCCCTGGCCAGGGACTTTGCATAATGGCTCTCTGACACAGCACGATATCATCTCCCAATACCGAGAGAGACGAATCCTATCTAACCGCCACTACCTCCAAGTGCTCGGGACTGCACCCAACTGCTACCTGTTTGCATGACTCCTTTGAGCCGTGGTAGGGTAGCAATCTAAGAACAGTGGGACACACTCGAGGCGAAGCAGCAGTGTCAATTCTGCGGACTATGCTGTACTCATGTCACCTGGGAACTGTTAACTGACGATGGGTATAATACCAACCAATCAGTTCCCCGGCGAGTCCTGTCCGGTGTACCCGTAACCTAACGAGCACCTGTATACTATCTCCAGTACGACGTACTGATGGGTATGGGACAGACCATCTCCCCAACTGGGATGAGAAGCGTACACACCAGTCTACTCTGGAATATCGATGCCCTGTCTTGATAATCCTACGACTAGGGACATGTATAGGATGTTGCTTATAGACTATCCAGCCCCCACTAGTGTGACTGCCATCACGACGCTGGTAATCAAGCAAAGATCCTATGGGCTCTACTAATATGTATAAGTGATACGTTACAAGAAACATATTAAAGTAGAGACAAACCAAGTAGCATACTATCATTTTTAGCAAGACTGTATATATAACTGTGAATATCCCAAGCTTCCATTAAGTAATATACAATCTAGTATGATACAATAATGGACCCTAGGGCATCTACACTAACAATCTCCCACTTACACTAGGGCCATGAGCTGGCATATTGTAGACCTATCATCTCGAATAGCCTCTCGAACTGCGTCTGAGGAATGGCCTTTGTGAATGGGTCAGCAAAGTTATCCTCCGTCTTTACTCTCTTCACCTCGATCTCCCGGCGATCTATGATCTCCCTGATCAGGTGATACCGCCTTAAGATGTGTTTGGACTTCTGATGGGACCTGGGTTCCTTCGCTAAAGCAATAGCACCGTTGTTGTCACAATACAGAGGTATTGGACCAACACTGGAAGGAACCACCTGAAGTTCTGTGAGGAACTTCTTCATCCAGACAGCCTCTTTTGCGGCATCGCAAGCATCTATGTACTCTGCTTCCATTATTGAGTCAGCAACGGTCTCCTGCTTGGAACTCTTCCAACAGACCGCCCCTCCATTGAGGGTAAAGACATAACCCGACATGAACTTGGAGTCATCTTTGTCACTCTGGAAGCCGGAGTCGGCAAAGGCCTCCATCTGGAGGTCTTTTCCGCCATACACCAAGAACATCTCCTTAGTCCTCCTCAGGTACTTGAGAATGTTCTTTACTGCTATCTAGTGCTTCTCCCCTGGGTTTGCCTGATACCGGCTTACAACGCTTAATGCGTATGCTACATCTGGTCTGGTACATAACATCGCATACATTATAGAGCCTACCGCAGAAGCGTAGGGTATAATCGACATGCGATCCCTTTTCTAAATCAGTCTTGGGAGACATGTCTTTGGAGAGGCTGATTCCGTGACAAGCTGGTAGGTTACCGCGCTTAGAATCATCCATACTGAATCTCTTCACTATGATGTCTATGTACCTAGACTGTGAAAGTCCCAACATCCTCTTTGATCTATCACGATAGATCCGGATCCCCAGAATGTAGGTGGCATCACCCAGGTCTTTCATGGAGAATTTATGTGACAAGAATCTTTTGACTGACTGTAACATAGGAATATCATTTCCTATTAGGAGTATGTCATCCACGTACAAGACGAGGAATACTACAGCTCTCCCTACAATCTTACTGTATATGCAAGGTTCATCTGGATTTTTGATAAAATCAAATTCTTTGACAGCATCATCAAAACAGATGTTCCAACTCCACGATGCCTGCTTTAGTCCATAAATGGACTTAAGCAGCTTGCATACTTTACCGCTGCTCCCACTCTGAATGAATCTTTCTGGCTGATCCATATAGACGCTTTTTTCCAAATTACCATTTAGAAAGGCCGTCTTTACGTCCATCTGCCAGATTTCATAATCGTGGAAGGCAGCAATAGCAAGAAGGACCCGAATAGATTTAAGCATAGCCACTGGAGAAAACGTTTCGTCATAGTCCAAACCAGGCCTTTGACGGAAACCCTTTGCAACAAGTCTAACCTTATAGGTTTCAACCTGTCTATCTATACCAATCTTCTTTTTGAAGATCCATTTGCATCCTACGGGTTTTACCCCATCTGGAGCAACGTCCAAAGTCCATACTTTGTTAGTGTACATGGACTCCATTTCGGTCCGCATTGCATCCAGCCATTTTACTGAGTCACCGCTCTGAATGGCTTGCTGGAAGCTAGTAGGCTCATCATAGTCAATAGTGCAATCCTCTCTATCCCCATCTATGAGAAAACCGTAGTATCTCTCGGGCGGATGAGATTGCCTACTACTCCTGCGGAGTGGCGTTCGGATGTCCTGTTCTTCTTGAACTTCTGGTTCTACCAAACTTTCAGTAGTAGTTTGTGTTTCTGGAATTTCTTCCAGCTCTATTTCGCTCCCACTAGTTTCCTTTTCTAAAAACTGATATTCTAGAAAATGGGTATTACGAGAAACAAAAACCTTTTGTTCCTCTGCGTAATAGAATAGATATCCCCTGGAGTTCTTTGGATATCCCACAAACTTACATAGTACTGATCGTGCCTCGATTTTGTCCGCATGCTGCTTTTTAACATAAGCCGGACATCCCCAAATCTTTAGATACTGAAGATAGGGTTTCTTCCCACTTCACATCTGATATGGTGTGGCAGGCACAGTCTTGGTGGGAACCTGGTTTAAAAGATTTGCAGCTGATTCTAGTGCATATCCCTAGAATGATCGCGGTAACTCAGCGTTACTAATCATGGAACGAACCAGATCCAATAGGGTTCGATTCCTCCTTTTCTAAAAACTGATATTCCTACTTAAGATGCTACCAAAGAGGCTGTTTGGGTGTATATAGGTTCATGAGATGAACTATGTTCCTACCATTGTGTGACAATGGAGTTGTGGCTTATGCCAAGGAACGCCGGTCCCATCAGTGATCCAGACATATTCTAAGGCAGTGTCACCTGATCATGGAGATGGTTGATCTCCAGGGAGATCGAGGTTAGGAGAGTAGACTCAGAGGACAACACAGCGGATCCACTCACAAAGGCCTGTTCCCAGAGAGAGACTTTTATGGGATGGTTGAGTATGAGATACTGCAACCACTGCTATCAGATGGCCCTAGTGCAAATGGGAGATTGTTAGTTATATGTATGCCCTAGAGGCCATTACTATACATAGGATGTATATTGTAGTGGATGCTGGGACATATATAGGGAGGACTTTCTTGCTCAACATGATAGTATGCTATCTGGTTGATCTTTACCTTAACGTGTACACTGATTGTCTCTCTGATACATGTTGGTAAAGCCCTTAGGATGTGTACTTGACTACCTGGACTATGATGCAGATCATACTAGTGGGGACAGATAGTCTATAAGTACATCCTTCAAAGTCCCTAGTCATGGGTGTATCGAGACGGGGCATCGATATACCAGAGTAGACTAGCGTATACCTTCTCGACCCATACAGATGGGCGATGGATGATCCCATATCCATCGGTGTTTGACATCAGAGATGATATACGGGTGCTCAGTAGAGACTGGGTACACTGGACGGACTCGCCGAGAACTCCTAGATGGTATTATACCTCACGTCAGATGGCAGTTCTCTGGTGACACTGGTACAGAGTAGTCTGTTGACCCGAGATCGTCATAGAGTCTTGTGTGGTTCCCACTGTGCTTTGATTTCCATCTTACCACGTCCAAGAGGGCGTGCAAAATGGTGGTTTTTGGGTACAGTCCCGAGTCACATGGAGGCAATGAGCGATAGGAGGGGATTCGTCTCTCCCGGTATAGGGAATTGATGTTGCGCTGTGTTCGATTGGCTATAACAGGAAATCCCTGGCCAGGGTTGCTGAGATTTACTGGTAAGTGTTACCAGTAGTTTCTCGAAGTGTTATAGACCTCATATCGACACGACTTATCGAACTATTGGGGTCTGACGTTTACCACCCCTAGGCGAGATATGCGACATATCAGACGATCAGACCGGACTGTACGGTAGTGTTACTGGTTGGATTCACTGGAGTGTGAGCGGGCTTGCTCGTCGATCTTCAGATCGCTCAATACCCGGGTGGCCGTTACGTTTAGCAGACCGCTTGCGGCTTGTGGGTGCTTGATATGATCATCACCTGCTGCCGGCGTATTGACGTGTCTTTAGAGTCCTACACAGAGGTTTCCTGGCTCAAGCGAAACGAAATAGGAGGGCATATGAGATATGTGCGGGACCGAGAATAATACGAGTATGTGATACTGTATTCGATTCTCGCAATGTGACATTGATCGGTTATATGCGATATAGCCGGGTTATCGGATCAAGTGTTGATTCGATAAGATGTTACTAATGATACCAGTCGGTTATGTGCGTCATGACCGGATCGTTAAATCAAGTGTTGATTTAATGATTTAATGCATAATTATATATTTGATATATTACTTTGCATTAATTAGTATCGGTTCACTTTAAATGGATTTTCTCGCTCGGTTGTGCGCATTGCATATGCGATATGATTTTGTGCACTTGTTTGTATCATATTTGATGATACATGCAAATTAGGGTTTGTGTAAAGAATTAAACCTTGGTTAAAGAAATGGTTAGGGTTTTTATTTGATTATTCATTTATTCATTTTTTTTTATTTTTGGAAAATAAATTGCATAAAATAGAATGGTGGCTTTCTTTTGTTTTCTTTCATGAAGCTTCATGAACTTTTGACTTAGTCACCATTTTGTCTCATGCTTAACCCTAACCAATTCAATTAACTCAAGTTAATTCTCTACACCTAACCATGGTGAGAATTATGATAAGAATGGTTTTTTATTTATTCTTTAATGCTTATCATAAACTTATCATAGCTTTATCTTCTTCTTCTTCTTCATCTTCAATGAAGAAACCTCCACTTCATCAATGGTGATTGATGAAGATGAGTGAGAAATCCAATTCTAAAGTCTACCCACTTCCTATTTCTTCATCCTCTACCTCTTGCCAAGTAGTAGAGTGTGTTTCCTTCACAAGTTTTCAAGGCTCGGTGAAGGTGGAGCTTGATCTAGTGATGCTTCGACGTAGATCATCTTCGGCACGTTGTCGATGACCTAGCCCGTCCATTCTCCGATGAAGCTGACGCTAGAGCCCGGGATCCGTCTTGGACAGCGAGGAGACTTCATTGCGGAGCCGTGGAGGTGGAGCACCGGATCTACAAAGGTTGTATATCCGTATTCTCATAGTTAAGTGTTAACTAGTTAGCTTTTTCGCCTAGTTTTCTAGCAAACGATCCGTAGTCGGGTTTCTCGGCACCTAGATTTTTTGAAATTGGCATGGTTGATGCCTTGTAAGACCTCATTAGGGTGCCGAGGAACCCTACAGTGGTATCAGAGCCTAGCTAGAGCCTTAGGCGATGCGTAGACGGAGTTAGAAGTCCGATCGACCCGAAACCCCGACTTGAAAGTGCTCTCTGGACATTTTCCGTTTTCGTAGATTTTTGAGAATTAAAAATATGCAGAAAAATCAGCAGGAAATTCTAAGAATTACGGTGCAAAAAGTAACTAATGATCCCTCAAAAGTGCGGCGGAACCGCGGCATTAGCATGCTAATGCGGCGGTTCCGCGGCCGTTTTGTCTTATTAGGCATTCAATTTTGCACAGTAATTCCTATTTTGCAGTGCTGGTTTTCCTGGGAATTTTTTTTTATCTGAAATCAAGAGTTGAGTTTTTTTGGGTTGTATTAGGAGTTCGTACATTCGATCGGATTGTCTAATTTTGTCTATGTGTTTTTCGGATATTTTAGAATATGTTAAAAATTTCGACCGGACATAAATACCCACTTTTTCCCCTGCTGGAAAATTTTCCAAGTGTTGGATTTTTCCGTGGTTTAAGGACGTTCTGAGTAGTGCAGGTAACGCGATGGTCCCTCTAGAAGACAACAAACCTTAACTCGATTATGTGACCGTCTTGAACTGCCCTTTGAACCTTAGGGTTTGGGGCAGTACGGCGTGCCACATGTGAGGCGTTGGCTTGACCCTTCTACGGCTGGACCGTTGGTACTGAGGCATGAAGTGAATGTCTTTGAACTTATTTCATTCGGTTGATCGGGAAAACTTGGGTGTTCGATTGTTCTATCGAAAAGTTTAACATTTTCTATCTTATCCGGAATGTGATACAATAATTGGAATTCACAATAAGTTATGAGATAACTGAATGAATGTTATAAACATAGCACTTTAGTCTCACTTGATCGGTTGCCATGGAATTTTGATGTGATCAAAAGTCCGTCGCAATCACGTAGCGTACGCGGATACTCGCCGGGTAAACTTAATAGACAGCCTCACTCCATAGCCCCGACCAAGTGACTGTAGGAGAACCCCGTCGCCGAAAGCATCCGTCCGGGTGCTCGCGGTAGCGGTGTTCCGCCTTGGTGCACTTTGTCGACGGCGTCGGGGGTGCGGCCGCCTATCAAAGTTTGCGACGAGCATTCGATCAGTTTTTCGGGAATCTTGTTGAATTGCCCGACATGATATTGAAAAGTGTTTTCGATAATGAGACTAAAATGCGGGGTTTATAATTGTTAGGCATGCGATGTCTAAGTAATTCATTTGGTCAGGCATGCGATGTCTGAGGAGGTTGCGGATTCCAACTGTTGTAATTTTACACTTCTTTTTCTGTGACCGTAAGTGTAATATGTGATATCGCCAGTTTCGTTGCTATATGTCAATGACAATTGGGATGCGCATGTTTACTTACGTTGATGACATGTGATGTTATGTGTTGCTGGATATGTTATATTGGATCGTCGTATTTGAATAGCCGGGGGTTTTTATATGAGATGAGTGTTTTTCATTTTCATTCATGTAAAAACTTGTATGTAATATTCTTTTATTGGGGCACTTCCAGGTTGCGGAAGATGTCACCGTTGATGTATATTATTTACTTTTCTGCACTAGGATAGACCCAAGGAGGGGAGCACAAGTAACCGGGTTCTGGGGTCCAGAGGGAGACCAACTCGAGGAGCCGAGTTCGGGTCTCCTAACCCTAGAATTGGTAGGGTTGCTTGCCGCTCTCGTAGGGGTCTAGGGGTGTGGGATTGGCTATTCATCACGACTGTGGAATCCGTGTTTTATACTGGCTCGTATTGAAAACACGGACGTCCTAGTATATCCAATATTTCATATGTTTCTTCTGCTGTGATTTATCTGTGATGTGATCATATGATGTTCTGTGACAGATATTATAGTATATATGATATATTATATAGACGTTACTTATGTTTTACACCCGCGCTAGCCCTGCCCCACTCTGCCGTTAGTTACCTAACCTAACGGTGCACAAGGGGACATCGAGGCGAATGCGGATGGCATAAGTGTACGTCATATCTATCTGTGATGTTTAGGTAATTTAAATGATGGGACTTCATTAATGTGATTAATGAAATAAAAGAAACCTAAGATGTTGTAGAATCGAATTTCAAAATAAAACAGGTAGCTACAGTTCTTGCTTTGCATAGCGGTATATGTGATATATCCTGCACCTTATTCGATGAGGAAAGGACCGAGATCCCTTCACCGGGAGTGACTCCTTTAGCAATAACTGGCAGATGCTACAACCCTCGGTTTGTCTTTGATCGCTTCTATAGTTTCCGCTTTGCACAGTGATATATATGATATATCCCGCACCTCATTCGACGAGGAAAGGGCCGACGATCCCTTCACCGGGAGTGACCTCTTTAGCAAAACTAGAAAAGCGTCAAAAACATTCCATTTAAAAACCATTTGATTCCGCAACGAGATCAAGTTCAAAGCGTTAAAGGTTTTCACAAAAACCATTCGCAACCCTCTGTCATTTTAGGAAGTAGAGTACTTAGTATTCGTGCTACGTTTGTCGACCATAGCCGAGGCGTAGTGTGCGGTAGCTAAGTGATGTCTTCCTACACAGCATATGATGCGATTAGTTAGGACAGTCATGTGGCTTTGTTGACCTTAGCCAAGGGTCATGTGGGTGGGTCTAATTAATCACGAAATGACGGGTAGAACTTGACTAGTACCTATGATTTGTTGACCTTAGCCAAGGTCATAGGTGCTAGGGGTAAAAACCATTATCGGGAGTTTCAAGTGTTGAAATTTGCAATGAGATTGCATGCCTTCTATGAGATAGTTGGATCCCGATACCCGCTGCGAGTAAGAATTACTCCTGGGAGAGTTTTACACATTACAATTAGCCGATCAAGTAGGTGTCTAGAAAGGTGTCAACGAGGTTACGCCTCTGGGGAAACGAGGTTTACATTAATTAGGTTCGTGCGAAAGCACGGGGGACCTCCCTCAAAGTACCGACACTGGCCTGGCTGAAAGATTGGCGAACTTGTAGTGTGTAATTAATCCCGGCTAGTCTTTCCTTTTAGGGTTTGAAGGAAGATTTGATAAAAAGCAGTGGGAGCTATCCTGATTAGATAAAATAATAACCAATCTATTCTTGAAAGAGCGCACGCTGAGTGTTTTCTTCTCTCTCTCTCCAGGTAGCGACCACATCACGTCTTAATCAAGATAATAATACGGAATATTGACCGAACCCGCTTGTTATACTGAGCTGGGGAACGTTGGTCCCGCTCCAACTTATAAATGTTATAAGACAGAGCAGGAAATTGGGGAATACCAGATTTCCCGTGCCGCCCAAACGAAGAGAGTGCATGCTGATGCATCATCTTCGGGTGTGTTCATTACAAAGAACTGTTTCTCTGTATCCTCTATGTCCTGGGTATGTGATACCAAATCAGGATCCCAGAAATGTAATCTGTTACATAGGGCTACAGAAAGGTAGGAGACTGAGAACGGGTGATAAGTTTCATGAGACAGAAAATGGGGCAAAAGTTGCAGCCAAGTCTGTTGGTCACTGTCACCCTGTATTACCAATACATTGATTCTGAACGAATGTTATTAGATACCGAACCTGATATACAAAATCATATCAGTCTCTTTATTAGTAAAGAAATGATAAAATTTTGTATTGTTGGATAATGTTTTGAACATTTCCTATATCAAAAGTTGATCGGTTCAGGCTCGTTATCTAAAAGCATTGCTGTTCTAAATCAAACTACAGTTCTTAGTATACAGAACACACACAAGAGGAAGAGTTCAGAACTGAACGAATTCTTCTTGAGGCATTGTAGACTAGGTCAGATCAATGTGACCCGACTAGCTAGAGTTATATATAGATGTATATTTAAATCAGTTTGAATTTACATCTTGTGAAACTCGCCAGTCATGTCACAAAGATAAGATGACCATAGCTCCGTTTAATGGAAACAGAGAAAGAGTTAGTAAACTCTTGGGATGATACATGTTGATGTATGAAAGGTCCCCTGTCTACACATGCCAGGACTGGTTCTTTTTACTTCATTACATTCTCTGATGATCTTTCGAGATTCAAACCTATGTTCCTGTTGAAACACAAGTCCGAACCTTTTGAGATATTCACAGAATATGATTTAGAAGTAGAGAACCAAAACAGGGGTATAAGTATTATGTCCTTTGATGAGATCGAGGAGGAGAACACTTAAGCACGGAAATCCTGGATTATTCTAAAGGAGAATGAGATTCTCTCTCAGCATTACTCCTCTGTATACACCATAGCACGATGGTATATCGGGGCGGAGCAATAACACCCTATATGATAAGGTGTGCTCTATGATGAGTACTACTGAGTTACCTATTTCCTTTTTGGGAATTATGCACTTGAGAAGCTGCATACCTATTGAATTAGGTTTGAATCAAATCAGTGCCTACCACTTCATATGTGATATGGAAAGGGAAGAGCCCATGTCTTAAGCTAGTTAAGATTTGGGGTTGTCCGGCCTATGTCTAAAAGCAAAATCCGGACAAGCTTAAGGCAAGATCTGTTATGTAGAACTGGAAATGTTCCAGCTATACAAACTACAGCAGATGATTTGATAGAGCCAAAGGATTCAGTAGATTCCAACGAACCTCAGCCTCTCCGCCGATCTAGTAGGGTTCCTCACCCACCTGAGAGATACTTCGGTTCCTCTACGACAGTGGGAGCGAGGATTGCATCATGAGATGATGACCCAACTAGCTTCTAGCTGGCCATCGAGAGTAAGACTCTGTAAGAATGGCTGGATGTTTAGCGATCTGAGATGGAATCCATGTACACCAACAAAGTATGGACTTTGGTTGCAATATCTGAAGGGTTAAATCCCCATCAGGAGCAAGTATATCTTGAGAAGATTACTTGGTGTAGATGGAAAAGTTGAGACTTTCAAAGCTAGACTTGTTAAAGCTTTTCGTCATCGACCAGGCGTGGATCATGATGAAACCTTTTCAAGTGACTATGCTTAAGTCCATCCAGATCCTACTTGTCACGGCTACATACCATGACTGCGATATCTGGTGGTTGGGTGTCTTGACTGCTTTTCTAAATGATGATTTAGAAGAGAGCGTCTATAAGTACACAGCCAGAGGGCTTCTTAGACAGTGGGAGCAGCGGAAGCGTGTGCAAGATGCTTTATAGGATCAAGCAGGCATCGCGGAGTTGGAACATCTATTTTGATAGATAAGTCAAAGAGTTTGGCATCATCAAAATGGTAGATGAACCTTGTATAAACAAAAAGGTAGTAGGGAGTATGGTGACGATCCTCGTAGAGTACGTGGATGACATACTCTTGATAGGGAAGTAGTTTCCTATGCTACGCTCGATCAATCTCCGCTTATCACAAAGATTCTCCATATAGGATTAAAGTGATACCTACTAAATCCTGGATTTTGGATCTATGAGATAGATCTAAATGGATGTTAGGATACTCACTAGATGTAGTGAGATGGTGTCAATCGATCCTGAGGAGAATCACTGGAAGGGTTCCAGGGTGATAAAGACGACTGAATGTCAGTCACAGGCATTGTCTTTACCCTCAGTAAAGGGACGGTATGTTGGAAGAGTTCCAAGCTAGATACCGTGGCATACTAGACGATAAAGGCAGGATACATCGCTACTTAAGATGCTACCAAAGAGGCTGTTTGGGTGTATATAGGTTCATGAGATGAACTATGTTCCTACCATTGTGTGACAATGGAGTTGTGGCTTATGCCAAGGAACGCCGGTCCCATCAGTGATCCAGACATATTCTAAGGCAGTGTCACCTGATCATGGAGATGGTTGATCTCCAGGGAGATCGAGGTTAGGAGAGTAGACTCAGAGGACAACACAGCGGATCCACTCACAAAGGCCTGTTCCCAGAGAGAGACTTTTATCGGATGGTTGAGTATGAGATACTGCAACCACTGCTATCAGATGGCCCTAGTGCAAGTGGGAGATTGTTAGTTATATGTATGCCCTAGAGGCCATTACTATACATAGGATGTATATTGTAGTGGATGCTGGGACATATATAGGGAGGACTTTCTTGCTCGACATGATAGTATGCTATCTGGTTGATCTTTACCTTAACGAGTACACTGATTGTCTCTCTGATACATGTTGGTAAAGCCCTTAGGATGTGTACTTGACTACCTGGACTATGATGCAGATCATACTAGTAGGGACAGATAGTCTATAAGTACATCCTTCAAAGTCCCTAGTCATGGGTGTATCGAGACGGGGCATCGATATACCAGAGTAGACTAGCGTATACCTTCTCGACCCATACAGATGGGCGATGGATGATCCCATATCCATCGGTGTTTGACATCAGAGATGATATACGGGTGCTCAGTAGAGACTGGGTACACTGGACGGACTCGCCGAGAACTCCCAGATGGTATTATACCTCACGTCAGATGGCAGTTCTCTGGTGACACTGGTACAGAGTAGTCTGTTGACCCGAGATCGTCATAGAGTCTTGTGTGGTTCCCACTGTGCTTTGATTTCCATCTTACCACGTCCAAGAGGGCATGCAAAACGGTGGTTTTTGGGTACAGTCCCGAGTCACATGGAGGCAATGAGCGATAGGAGGGGATTCGTTTCTCCCGGTATAGGGAATTGATGTTGCGCTGTGTTCGATTGGCTATAACAGGAAATCCCTGGCCAGGGTTGCTGAGATTTACTGGTAAGTGTTACCAGTAGTTTCTCGAAGTGTTATAGACCTCATATCGACACGACTTATCGAACTATTGGGGTCTGACGTTTACCACCCCTAGGCGAGATATGCGACATATCAGACGATCAGACCGGACTGTACGGTAGTGTTACTGGTTGGATTCACTGGAGTGTGAGCGGGCTTGCTCGTCGATCTTCAGATCGCTCAATACCTGGGTGGCCGTTACGTTTAGCAGACCGCTTGCGGCTTGTGGGTGCTTGATATGATCATCACCTGCTGCCGGCGTATTGACGAGTCTTTAGAGTCCTACACAGAGGTTTCCTGGCTCAAGCGAAACGAAATAGGAGCGCATATGAGATATGTGCGGGACCGAGAATAATACGAGTATGTGATACTGTATTCGATTCTCGCGATGTGACATTGATCGGTTATATGCGATATAGCCGGGTTATCGGATCAAGTGTTGATTCGATAAGATGTTACTAATGATACCAGTCGGTTATGTGCGTCATGACCGGATCGTTAAATCAAGTGTTGATTTAATGATTTAATGCATAATTATATATTTGATATATTACTTTGCATTAACTAGTATCGGTTCACTTTAAATGGATTTTCTCGCTCGGTTGTGCGCATTGCATATGCGATATGATTTTGTGCACTTGTTTGTATCATATTTGATGATACATGCAAATTAGGGTTTGTGTAAAGAATTAAACCTTGGTTAAAGAAATGGTTAGGGTTTTTATTTGATTATTCATTTATTCATTTGTTTTTATTTTTGGAAAATAAATTGCATAAAATAGAATGGTGGCTTTCTTTTGTTTTCTTTCATGAAGCTTCATGAACTTTTGACTTAGTCACCATTTTGTCTCATGCTTAACCCTAACCAATTCAATTAACTCAAGTTAATTCTCTACACCTAACCATGGTGAGAATTATGATAAGAATGGTTTTTTATTTATTCTTTAATGCTTATCATAAACTTATCATAGCTTTATCTTCTTCTTCTTCTTCATCTTCAATGAAGAAACCTCCACTTCATCAATGGTGATTGATGAAGATGAGTGAGAAATCCAATTCTAAAGTCTACCCACTTCCTATTTCTTCATCCTCTACCTCTTGCCAAGTAGTAGAGTGTGTTTCCTTCACAAGTTTTCAAGGCTCGGTGAAGGTGGAGCTTGATCTAGTGATGCTTCGACGTAGATCATCTTCGGCACGTTGTCGATGACCTAGCCCGTCCATTCTCCGATGAAGCCGACGCTAGAGCCCGGGATCCGTCTTGGACAGCGAGGAGACTTCATTGCGGAGCCGTGGAGGTGGAGCACCGGATCTACAAAGGTTGTATATCCGTATTCTCATAGTTAAGTGTTAACTAGTTAGCTTTTTCGCCTAGTTTTCTAGCAAACGATCCGTAGTCGGGTTTCTCGGCACCTAGATTTTTTGAAATTGGCATGGTTGATGCCTTGTAAGACCTCATTAGGGTGCCGAGGAACCCTACATATGTAAGTTAGTCCACCTTCTCTCATTGATGTGACCTAGTCTACAATGCCATAAGAAAGCCTGATTTATTTCTTGAGACTTTCTTTTAAGAGTGTTCTAGACATTGAAAACCTGAGCTTGACTTAATACGTATATACCGTTATCTAATGTACCGGACCCAATCAGAACTTGATTTAGGTGGATGTTTACTACATCGCTTATGAATGTAAAATCATATCCCTCTCTCGAAAGTGAGGATACTGATATGATATTACAAGTCATACTAGGTACATATAAACAGTTATGTAAAATCAATATATGCCCACTTGTCAAACCTAGGCAATATTCTCCCACGGATTCAGCGTTCACTGTCATTCCGTTTGCAACTCTGAGAGACCAATCACCTACCTTTATAACTCTACTGTTTCTCAAAGCATGTAATGAATTACAGATATGAGATCCTGCTCCGGTATCTAGTACCCAGGAAGTAGAGTTTATTGACATACAGTCTTCAATTACAAATACACTTGAGGCTGAAGCCACAACATGCTTCGTATCCTGGCTATTGGCTTCAAAAGCCCTGCAATCTTTCTGCCTATGCCCAATCCCATAATAATAGGAACGTCCCTCATTTACTATATCCAGTCCCGAAACTTTTGCCCTTCTCTTTCCTTCTACTTCGCTGATTTCCTTCAGGATAGAAGGTAGAGACTGTAGAATCAAGTCAGTATCTGACCCGTTTCCCAACGTGGTCTGCAGGTCCTGAAGCTCATCTATATAGCTAGTCGTTGCAAGGATGTTGTCCCCTACAAATGACCCGTCAGCCAACCTCGCTTGAATTAATTCGTTCGAGGTCTCATATCTTGCGATATGAGATTACTCTCCATATAAATCTTTGTTATGAAGAAAGATGGAAACTAAGTCCATCTTCTCGTGCTGATTCTGGTATACACCATCAACTGAAGCTAACACGAGGCACTTGGCTTTCGCTTTATCTTTTTCCCTTGTCTGACGGATATCCATATCCGCGACAGTGGAAACTGGACCTGGGACGGCGAGATCTTGAGCAGTAATAGGGTGGTCCAGCTTGTCATAGGCAATGGACATCTGGACAGACTTCTGCCATTCATATAAGTAAGATTCAGTCAAATTATTATCTAGATTTAACCTATGTGTTGTCACAAGGTCGCTGCAATTTAAGAGAGAGAAGAAAATACTATTAGCATGATGCTCTTGCAAATTTAGAGTGGTTTAATTTATCTAAACAGGATGGCTCCCACTGTTTCACGAATCCCTCCTCAAACCATAAAAGAAGAATTAGTCAGGACAATTCTCACCGTACAATACTTGCTTAACCGTTCAGCCAGACCAGTGTCGATACTTCGAGGGAGGTTTTCCAACGCTTTCGCGAAGTTCCTTAATTAAATAACCTCTTTTCTCTGGGGGCTTAACCCCGCTGACACCTTTCTAGGCACCTACTTGGTTTATAGCATTGATCGTTAAGTGACGAATCTCCTGATAAGTAGTATATACTCACAGTAGGATCGGGATCCAAAATATCATCGTATGATAATGTTGATGGAATCTTACCAACATTCATCAAACTCCAAAATGGTATGCTATCTCTGCAAATTTCAGTTTCTTTAGAAATTCCCGATATGGATTTTTTTTTGCCCCATGCTCTTATGACTTTGACTAAGGGCCAAATATGTCATAAGTCACATGTCAAGTTCTACCCATCATTATCCAGGTTAATTTGAACCCACCCGTACATACTCTTGACTAAGGGCCAAGAAAAGTAATACGACTGTTCCAAACCAACGCATCTATCTATGCAACAAATGAATACCCGAGCAGCTACCAAACACTATGTTTTGACTAAGGGCCAAATATACATAGCTTGAATACTACTGAATACCCAAATGAAATAACGGAGGGCTACGAATGGTTTTGGCAAAACCGTGAACGTAGTGAACTTGATATAATCGAAGGAACCTGATAATTTTTAAAAGGAGTGGTTAAACCTCCGCAATTAAAATATCTGATCTTTTAAAATAACCGAGTGGTTTCTTTTAAATTTGTTCCAACGATTCAACTTTGGTTTATTTTTTTTGCATTATAATAATGCGTCCCATCTTTTATCCTATCATTGCAGAAAACAACGAAAATACCACGTCCTCTTATGCCATCCGCATTCGCCACGGGGTCCCGTCATCACCCGTTAGGTTACTTTACTAACGACAGTGCGGGGGCTGGGCTAGCGCGGGTGTAAAACATAAGTGACGTCTAATAGCTATTTATATATAGATATTGTACATTCGTCAGACGCAATAATAAGCATTCCAGATCACAGATAAACTTTATTGGATATGCAAGTAATCCGCGTTTCTTTTGAGTCTGCAAGGAAAGACGGATTACACAGTTGTGATGAATAGCCATTACCCCATCCCAGACCCCTACGGGTACGGCAAACTACCCGCCAAGTACAAGAAGTGAAGCGGTCTGCCTCGACACTTCGAAATACCCGGTAGTTTGTGCACCCCACCTTGGGTCTATCCTAGGAGCAAAAACAGTAAAAAGAAATAATACAACGGTGGCTACAACCGCAACCTGGATGTGCCCCGCAAAATAATATTACAACTTATTACAATTACATTGAATGAATTAATACAATAACCCATCACAAAAACCCGGCTAATCATCACAACAGTCCAATACAGTTTATATACACAAACAGTTATATATAACATCACAGATATGTGCAACCCCCTGCCAACCGATATACTAGCAGTTAGGGGAGGTTTACGAACACATAAAACATTACAGATAAAGATCCAATTAGCAAATTGATTAGAACAACGATCGATTACCTATATCCGTGTCTAACCCAAAAGCAAATCAACACAGAGGCAACCTGGGCAGAAACAGAACATACAAGAAAACAGAGAACAATAAAATAGGAATTACTGAGCAAATCCGAGTCAACGCGGCATTGACTCGGCGGCGGATCCGCGGCAAAAGCTCTCTATTGCCGCGGATCCGCGGCCGTTTTGTCGAGTCACTGGTTCGTTTTTTCTCAGTATTCTTACAATTCTCTGCTGTGAATTTTAAGGTATGTCAAAACTTTTTTCAGACACTTTTAAAATTAACAGAAACTAGGGATTTCCGGGTTTTAGTTTTCGTGTTTTCCGTCGATCGAACTACTAATCAGTTGCTAACAAGCTAGTAATGGTTTAGTTGGCTCTGATACCACTGTAAGTCCATGTCACACACCCCACTAACTTACGGGGAGGCGGAATATATGAAAAACGATTATCAAAGCTTCGTAATACGGACTTGAGCGTATGAATCGTAATCTAAACCATTGCTAACGTTATACTAGAGGTTTAACTACTCGGTACCGGAGTTATACCTCACGTTACATGTCCTTCGGGTCTTCATCGCTGTCCTCCACTCCTCGTACGCTCCTTGGAACATCGGCAATTTCACGGCCTCCTCGAATCAAAGAGGATCCACCCGAAAGCTCCTACGCCAAGCAAAATCTCAAACTTGAGATAACTAGTTAGCTCAAATCGCTAATCTAAACTAACTAGGTGATATAGAGTGAGGTTATGGATGTTTTAGTGTATCTAACACTTGATCTCAACACATGAGAGGTTAGGGTTAGGGTTTCAAGAGAGAGTGAGCTTGAGTAGAGAGAAGGAGAAGATGAGAATGAAAAGAATAATGAACTCATTTTGAATATAACAACCATAACAATTTAATCAAATAAATAAATAAATGATTTAATCATTATTGTTGATGCATTCACCTTGTGTGATTCATCATATGACTCATTATCTCATTAATGAGTCATTAAACGCAAAGGATGAATCATACAAATGAGTCATTAATCAATTAATGCTCATGCCACCTTAACCCCTTAGTCACCACTCTTCTAGAAGGTTCCCGACAAACCCCTATAATCCGTGAAAAAACGGAAAAAATTTAGACTGTATAAAGCCAATAACCCGATACTAGAATTTGGCTTAAACCAAAGCCGGCTAGTAAAAACTGTCCGAAAAGTCATACGTGCGTAAACACACGTACGCATCCGAACCCTTGTCATAAAACCATACGACCTCTATATCGTTTCGCCTGGAGCAGGGAAACTCTCTGTGTGGGACTCTAAAGACTCGACACTACGCTGGCATTGGGTTTAACCACAGACTGCAAGCGGCACTAGCTGTACGTAACGGTCCCCAGGTAGATGTCGATAAGAAGGCCGATGAGGAAAACCATCTCGAACCCCTACTGAGCCTGATGTGACAATCTCCGTACAATCCGGTCTGTTCATCTAATACTATCGCATATCAAGCCTAGGGGGCGGCAAGCGTCAGTCCCCTAATAGCTGTATAAGTCGTGTCGGAGTGAAGTCCATTACACCCTGAGAAGCTACTAGAACCTACCAGTATATCTCGCTTGCCCTGGCCAGGGACTTTGCGTATTGGCTCTCTGACACAGCGCGATATCATCTCCCAATACCGGGAGAGACGAATCCTATCTAACCGCCACTGCCTCCAAGTGCTCGGGACTGCACCCAACTGCTACCTGTTTGCATGACTCCTTTGAGCCGTGGTAGGGTAGCAATCTAAGAACAGTGGGACACACTCGAGGCGAAGCAGCAGTGTCAAGTCTGCGGACTATGTTGTACTCATGTCACCTGGGAACTGTTAACTGACGATGGGTATAATACCAACCAATCAGTTCCCCGGCGAGTCCTGTCCGGTGTACCCGTAACCTAACGAGCACCTGTATACTATCTCCAGTACGACGTACTGATGGGTATGGGACAGGCCATCTCCCCAACTGGGATGAGAAGCGTACACACCAGTCTACTCTGGAATATCGATGCCCTGTCTCGATAATCCTACGACTAGGGACATGTATAGGATGTTGCTTATAGACTACCCAGCCCCGACTAGTGTGACTGCCATCACGACGCTGGTAATCAAGCAAAGATCCTATGGGCTCTGCTAATATGTATAAGTGATACGTTACAAGAAACATATTAAAGTAGACACAAACCAAGTAGCATACTACCATTTTTAGCAAGACTGTATATATAACTGTGAATATCCTAAGCTTCCATTAAGTAATATACAATCTAGTACGATACAATAATGGCCCCTAGGGCATATACACTAACAGATTATACCTCACGGTTCTAGTCCTTCGGGTCTTCTCCGCTACTATCCTCGTCTCCGTAGGCTCCATAGGTCAATCCGGATCTTGGTCACCTCCGCGGCCTCCTTGAGTCGAATACGATCCACCCGAGAGTCTGTAGTCCGAGCTCCACCTCAAGCCGAGATAACTAGGGAAACAAGTTTGCTATTCTTGATGTCCTAGGTGATGCAGAAGATGATGGTGGATTTGTTTGTCTATTTTATTTCTATTTTTCTCAACACATGAGAGCTTTAGAAAAACCAAGAGAGGAAGAAGAAGGAGGATCCATGGGAGCACTCTTTTTAAGAGAGAGAATGAGAAGAAGATAATGATCCATATCCCAAATAATTACTAATCTCTTATCATAATAAAGTGTGATGGTTACATTGATTTGACCATTATCATCTCAAATCAAATCCAAAGACAAAGAAGAGTCTAGAGCTCACAAGAAAGATCCAAGTCAACAAAGGTCAAATAAGTCAAATTGTCAACATGGTCAAATGGTCAAAACAATTAGCCATAACACAATTATCATTAAAAAGATTAGTAAATATTTTCCTCACCTCATAATGGTTTTGACTGAACCAATGGTCAGAACCCCAATGAGGCACCTCCTTCTTCGCTCCTCACAACCGTGCATACACACCCGCATCCGCATTCCGTAGAATGCGAATGCACAGAAGACAAAGTTAATCCATCTATACAATACTAGGATCTGGCTTAAACCAAAGCCCACTAGTATCGTCTGCCCAAATATCATACGCGCACAAGTGCACGCAAGTGTTCGTAGCCTTACCGTAAAACCATACGGCCTCTACATCTTTTGGGAAACTCTCTGTGTGGGACTCTAAAGACTCGACACTACGCTGACAGTGGGTTTAACTACAGACCGCAAGCGGCACTAGTTGTACGTAACGGTCCCCAGGTAGATGCCGATAAGAAGGCCAATGAGGTGAACCCATTCGAACTCCTACTGAGCCTGAATGTGACAATCCCCGTACAGTCCGGTCTGTTCGTCTATGAGTATCGCATGTCGGGCCTAGGGGGCGGTAAATGTCAGACTCCTAATAGCGGTACAAGTCGTGCCGGAGTATAGCCCAGAACACCCAGAGAAACTACTGGAAACACTACCAGTAATTCTTACTTTCCCTGGCCAGGGACTTTGTGTAATGGCTCTCCTAGACACAGCGTGATATCAACCCCCAATACCGGGAGAGACGAATCCTATCTAACCGCTACTGCCTCTAAGTGCTTTGGGACTGCACCCAACTACTATCTGTTTGGACGACTCCTTTGAGCCATGGTAAGGTAGTAATCAAAGTACAGTGGGTACACACTCGAAGCGAAGTAGCAGTGTCAAGTCGACGGACTAAGCTGTACTCCTGTCACCTGGGAACTGTTATCTGACGATAGGTATAGTACCAACCAGCAGTTCCCGACGAGTCCTGTCCAGTGTACTTGTAACCTAATGAGCACTCGCATACTATCTCCAGTACGACATACTAATGGCTGTGGGACAGACCATCTCCCCTGCTGGGATAAGAAGCATATACGCTAGTCTACTCCGTAGTATCGATGCCCCGTCTCGATAATCCTACGACTAGGGACCTGTATAAGGATGTGCTTGTAGATTACCCAGCCCCCACTAATGTGACTGCCATCACAACACTGGTAATCAAGCAAAGATCGTAAGGGCTCTACTAATATGTATAAGCGATATTTTAAAAGAAACACATGCACATATTAAAGTAGAAACAAATCAAGTAGCTTACTACCATTTTGAGCAAGATTGTCTATACAACAGTGAATATCCCAAGCTTCCATTAAGTAATATACAAACTAATATGATACAGTAATGGACTCTAGGGCATATACAATAACAATCATCTCGAGTAAGACTGTTCTACCAGTATAAGTCTTCCCTCAATTATCACAATCGCGTGTCTGCGATTCAATAATTGACTTGAGAACACTATAGCCAACAGTTATTCAATGCACCTTACCCAATCATCAAATGATCAATGCAAATGTTCACAACATAATTTTTGAAAATTTATTTCCTACTTTATCAAATAAAGAGACGGATATATTAGTTTTTAAAAGTTGGTGCATAATAACAGATATTCAAAACCAAAAGTTTGCCGAAAGCAAAACCGGGTGATTTTCTCAATAGCAACAATTGCTCCGATATCCGATATTAAAATTCAAATCACCTTTCCAATAATCTAATCCTTCTCAATATCTGTAACAACTTACAGATGTGAGATGTTAATCCGGTATCTATATACCCAGGAGTCAGATTTAATTAGAAAATAGTTTTCTATTACAATAATATAGAAAACATGAAACATCAAAATGTTTTAAGGGGTGGCTGGGTATTCTAAGTAATGCCTCTTTCATTACCTAGGGTCATAACAGTAGTTTCATTTTCTTTTCCGCTCACTTCGTCCCCTATTGTTGTCCCTCTTTCTTACCTTATTTATACCGAACTTATGCTAGTTGGTTTTCTTCTTTCCCTTCCTTTCAGCTCCAGCATTGGGATTGTAAGAAGACTATCCAACGAGCGTAACTGTTATATTCTTTTTATTTAAGGAGTTCTTAAACTTGAGATAAGGTTGAGAGGATAGACAAATGAATTGTATCATATACAATTCACTTTCTCGAGAACCCGCGGCCATCCTCGACTGAAACAATATCTTCGAGCCCGTATCTAACTATACGACGGCCTTCCAAGCAATATGGATCTCCGTATCATATACAGAATGTTCTTGAGGAAGCAAAAGGGAAGTGGGAGGGGTAATGACATATACGACTATGTCGTGAAATAGGGCAATCATGACATTCCAAAGCCATTGATTGTAAAAAGGTTCGGTTAACTAGGCTTACGAATTTTTAGTTTAAGATCAATCTTAGGCCGCTGTCAGAGAGAGAGAGAAGAAACACTAGTCGTGCACTCTATCAATATTAGATTGGTATATTTATCTAATCAAGATGGCTCCGACTGTTCCGTCAAATCCTCCTTCAAACCATAAAAGGAGAATTAGCCGGGATCATATCCCGAGAGTAACTAATACTCATAGTGGGAATCGGGATCCAACCTATCATGGCATGGTAACCTTGACAAATGCTAACAAGTCACCCAACTCCATAGAAGGTATGCAATCTCATTGTAAGTTTCAACACTTGAAACACCCGATATCGGTTTTTATCCCTAACGACCTATGACCTTGACGAATGCCAACAAACCATATGCTCCTAGTCAAGTTCTACCCATCATTTCTTGATCAACTTGAATCCACCAGCACAAGCCCTAGATGCTTGCCAACAAAACCGTGCGGCTATTCTTGCTAATCGCATCACATGCTAACAGGAAGATATCACTTAGCTACCGTACACTACGTCTTGACGCTTGCCAACAAACGCAGCACGAATACTAAGTGCTCTACTTCCTGAATTGACAGAGGGCAACGACTAGTTTTGAAAACCTTTAACATAATGAACTTGATCTCATCGTAGGAACCAAGTGGTTTTGCATATTTATAGTTATGTAGACTATTTCTTAAGTGTGCATTCTCTAAGAAGGGATCAGGGATCTTCCCACATGGAATGAGGAACAGGATATTCCTAACTGAACACATTGAAGCAAAGAAAAAGACTTTGACTATTCAACTTGAAAATTTATAGTAACACAATCTTTTGCCAAAAAGGTCACTCGCTGTGAAGGGATCTAGGCTCTTTCCTCGTAAAATGAGATGTAGGATATTCGTAACCAAATACCTCTGTGCAAAGCAAAAGATTCAACTATAACACAACAATTTCTAATATTTGGTTTCTACAACATGTTTTAGGTTTATTATCTTTGCATTAATCCGAATCAATACAATCCAATCAAATAGATAATGACATTACCTAACATCTTCTTATACAATCTCAGATAAGCATGAAAAGAAAATAGAATGCACATATACGCCATCCGCATTCACCATGGGGCCCCTGATTTTCACGGTAAGGTTACTTAACTTACGGCAAGGCAGGGACATGGCTAGCGCAGGTGCAAAATGTATATAGCATTCACTTATATATCACTATATATATCATCACAGGAAGATAATCAACATTATAGGAAAGCGATAAACATTATCACAGGCAGGTAATCACATCATAAGCTTGTAATGAACATTATAGAATAGGAATGGTCAGATACCTAGGAACCCCGCATTTCGTTTGAGCCATCAAACGAAACGTAACATTCCCCGGTCACGTGAATAACTCATGCGTAGCCAAAAGCAGACCCCTACGAGTGCGGCAAGATACCAGGCAACTCAGGAAACGAGGCAACCCAACATCATCATAATGAGGGGGCCACCCTATACTTTCTCAAATCCGGTGACTTGAGCTCTCCTCCACGGGTCTATCCTATACTCCCTACAAGTGCGGCAAGAAACCTGCGAATCCTAGACTCGAGTGACCCGATCTCAACTCCTTGAGATGTCCACCCGCTGCAATCTAGAACCCGGCCGCTCGTGCGCTTCTCTGCGGGATAATCCTAAACCTATATTAATACAACGGCGACAACGATCGCAACCTGATCGTGTCCAGAAAAATAATAATACATAAATCGACGACTACAGCCACAGGTGAACGGCTAAGTCCCGAAACAAAGAATATACAAATAGCGGAAATGGAGGCCACAAGTTGGAGCTCGTTCCGAGTAAATGAATTTACAAGATGGCTACAAGAATGAATGGAAATCACACTTATCGCAACATCACACTTCCGCATGGGGGCTATTCATTTCGCGACAATCCAACGCATTCCATACACGCCAACATCTCAGACTCACTTGTGCAACCCTTTCGAATTGAACACATCAATTCTTCAGCGTTAAACACTGCGTATCGCATACGCTGACGAGTTAAAACAATTAAACACTTTAATCTATTTAACTCATCAACTAAGGCTAACAAATCACAAAAACGTCGAGGCAAAACCATTAATTCTGTTGGGTTTCACCTGCGCCCTGGCTATCTACTATGGCTGACACGGAACAAAAACTGGCGTTTAAAAACTTTGGCGCAAATAAAACCTGCCCCATGATCGAAACCATAAACTAATACTAGCAAACTAAAGAAGCTAAACTAAAGGGTTAGAAGTGTTATACCAAAAGAACCAAGTCCTTTGGTCTTCCATCACCTTCCTAAGCTCTTTGAGGCAGGCTCAAACGAACATGGCCGCCAGTCTTCCTCCGTAGAAGATGATCCACCCTAGGCATGTAGCTCATGACTCTAGCTCCACATCGAAAGCAAGTGAAGCAACTAAGGATTGTAAGATGCTAGTCTAGAATGCCTAGGATGTAGTGAGTGAACTAAGTGTTTATCTATCTCATCTCACCCCCT
Organism: Agapanthus africanus; assembly: GCA_030015575.1. NCBI lineage: Eukaryota > Viridiplantae > Streptophyta > Magnoliopsida > Asparagales > Amaryllidaceae > Agapanthus > Agapanthus africanus. Next base: position 354,351,858 of record CM057341.1, on the reverse strand, counting down.
CTCATGATTTTCAACACATGAGATGGTTGAGAGGAGGTGGAAGATGAAGGTAGAGGAACTAAGGAAACTCAAGAGAGGAGAGTGAAGCTAAAATGGTGAGGAGATGAGAAGCTTTACAAAAAGGAACCATCTCAAAAATGAAGTCTCTATAAGAGAGAAAAACCTCATGCTTAGTTTTGAAAAACCTTTCATTCCCGTTTTAAAATGTCACCATACTTGAATAGTATGCACAGATGAATTAACAATTCATTTGTGCACACTATGCAAGCATGGTCCTCACCATGTTCCCTTCAAATTATTGCCACCTATTTATCCATTTATAAAATAAATGGTCAAACCCAAAAATGAGGTGTCCACCTTCTATAATGTTTTCCGAAAAAACAAGGATTACATTCTACTGTATATACATACCTGCATTCGTACCGAAATATGAATACCTAAAGAGATAGAATAACACAAACAACATAATACTAGAATATACATATCGAAATACATATACATAAATTATTAAATCAATACCCGATTTAATAATCCGGCTCAAACCCGAGCCGGCCAGTATTATCAAATGTCCGATCGAAATTCCGAGTACATAGTACAAACAATCGATCGAAACCCTGCACATATCCAATACGGCTATTACATCGTTTCTCCGGAACCAGGGAAACCCTCTGTGTGGGACTCTGAAGACTCATCAATACGCTGGCAGTGGGTTTAACCACAAGCACGTCAGTGGCACTAGCTGTACGTAATGGCTACCCAGGTATTGAGCGAAAGGAAAGCCGACGAGCAAGATCATCCAAACCTCTACTGAGCATGTCCGTGACAATCTCCATATAGTCCGGTCTGTTCGTCTAAGAGTATCGCATATCGGGTCTACGGCTGGATAAAGTCAGACCCCTAATAACGCGATATTTCGTGTTTGTATGAAGCCCATCACCCACTGAGAAACTACTGATCCAAATCAGTAATTCTCTTCCACCTCGGCCGAGAATTTCTTGTGATGGCCACCCGTGCACAACGCGACATTAACCTCCAATTCCAGGAGAGATGAATCCCTGATAATCCGCTCACTGCCTTCATGTAGCTCGGGACAGTAACCAACTAAAACATGTTTGCACGACTCCTTTGAGCCGTGGTAGGGTAGGAATCAAAGCACAGTGGGAACTCACACGAGACAAATGACGATCTCAGGTCGACAAACTAACCTGTACACATGTCACCTGGGAACTGCTATCTGACAATAGGTATAATACAACCTAGCATGTTCCCGGCGAGTCCGTCCAGTGTACTCATAACCCAATGAGCACATATATACTATCTGTTGGGTTATGGTAGTGCCCCGGCCATCAAACCGTGGCCAAATGCGGAACAAAAATTTTCAAAACCGGCGCTACCATTACCCGACGCCCGGATCTACCCTAAACCCTATAATCGCAAACAATAAAAGAAGTTAGGAATGGTTATACCTAAAGAACCAAGTCCTTCGGGTCTTAAACCATCATCCAAAGCTCCTAGTGGTCGCGGATCAAATTTGGTTGTCGGTCTTCCTCCATCTTTGATGATCCACCTGAGAGAACCGGCGCAAGCATCAGCCTCGCCATGCAAGGCAACCGACACTCCAAGATTTCTAGCAATAGAGAGTAGAGGTGTAGGATTGTGTCACTATAATTTTTCTCTCATCACAAATTCTCTAAGAGCAACTCAAGAAGATGAAGAAGAGGTGATGAAACATGTGGCATGAGCAACCATGGAAAAATGGCTAAGTGTCCAAGTGAGAATGAGAGTAAGCAAGTGTAATGAAGCAAGTGATCAATCAAGTGAGCAAGGCATGTGTAGAGAATGGTGGCAGCCCCCTTTTTTCAATCATGCACAAAAAAAAATCTCCTCTCATTTTTCAATAAACAAATGCAAAACATACCTCTATACATGCCTTGCATTGTTCATGCCACCTCACTCCTCCACCCCATTTGTAAAACAAATGAATTTCCAAAAAGGAAAATCATATAAATGAGGTGTCCACTTCTAGAAGCTATTCCGTATAAATACGGAATACAACCCGGTATATGTATCGAAATATATATACGTGTATTCGTACAAAAATGCGAATAGCCAAGAAAGAAAATGAATAGTGAACAATAATACTAGAATACATACATATAAATAAATATATAAATTATTAAATCAAAACCTGATTTAATAATCCGGCTTAATCCTAAGCCGCTAGTATTATCAACCATCCGATTAAAGTCTGTGCAGCCTATACACATATTTAATCGGACACCTGTATGTACCAACATACGTCATCTACACCATATCGCCTGAACCATGAAAACGCTATATGTGGGACTCTAAAGACTCGTCAATACGCTGGCAGTGGGTTTAACCACAAGCCCGTCAGCGGCACTAGCTGTAAGTAACAGCTACCCAGGTCTTGGGCGGAAGGAAGGCCGATGAGCAAACTCATCCAAACCCCTACTGAGCTTCGTAGTGACAATATCCGTACAATCTGGTCTGTTCGACTAAGAGTATCGCATATCGAGTCTAGGGAGTGGATAAAGTCAGATCTCTAATAACGCGATAATTCGTGTCGGTATGAAACCCATCACCACCTGAGAAACTACTGATACTAGATCAGTAATTCTCGACTACCTTGGCCAAGGATTTCTGGTGATGGCCACCCTTGCACTGCGCGACATCACCCTCAAATACCGGGAGAGGCGAATCCCCGACGATCCGGTCACTGCCTCCATGTAGCTCGGGACTGTACCCAACTAAAACATGTTTGCACAGCTTCTTTGTGCCGTGGTAAGGTAGTAATCAAAGCACAGTGGGAACTCATACGAGACAAATGACGATCTCAAGTCGACAGACTAACATGTACACATGTCACCAGGGAACTGCTATCTGACAATAAGTATAATACCAACTAGCAGGTTCCCGGCAAGTCCGTCCAGTGTACTAATAACGCAATGAGCACCTGTATACTATCTTAGGTGAACAAACTAACACCAATGGCTTGTGAGACCTTGCCACCGCCCCTCTTCAGGGTCTCAATCAGTATACACCAGTCAACACTGGAGTATCGATGCCCAGTCTCGATACTCCCACGACTAGGGATATTTAAGGATGTCCTTATAGACCATCCAGCTCTCACGTATATGATCGCAATCATAATTCTATTAGTCAAGAAAGAATCCTATGGGCTCTATCTGCAAGGTTCCTAGGCACTCTAGTGAGGTCTCCCAAGCCATCAACCATGGCAATTTCAAAAAATATGGTGCCTACAAACCCTAAACTACGGATCGATAACTAGATTTCTAGGCGAAAAGAACTAGTTAACAGTTAACTAAGGGAATTCGGAAATACAACCTTTGTAGATCCGGTGCTCCACCTCCACGGCTCCGCAACGAGGTCCTCTCCGCTGTCCAAATCAAATCCGGGCTCTAGGATCGGCTTCGTCGGAGAATGGGCAAGCTAGGTCGTTGATGTCCATGCCGAAGATGATCTACGTCGAGGCATCGCTAGATCAAGCTCCACCTTCACAAATCCATGAAAACTTGTGAAGGAAACACACTCTACTACTTGGCAAGAGGTAGAGGATGAAGAAATAGGAGGTGGGTTCACATTAGATTTGGATTTTGCTCACTAGAACACAAGTTGCCATGAATGGCATCAAGGTTGCTCACTTGAAGAAGAAGAAGATGAGCATAGAATTATGATAAGTTTTCTTATAATCAAAAAGAAAATCCAATACTTATCATAACTAACTAGGGTTAGGTGTAGAGAATTAACCATGGTGATTAGAGTGGGTTAGGGTTAAGCAAAATGACAAGAATGGTGGCATAAAGTCAAATGTTCATGAAGCATCCAATAAGAAACAAAAATGGCCTCCATTCTTATCATAACTCATAATCTTTTTCATTTAAATAAATAAATGAATAAATAAAATGATAAAGCAAACCCTAATCATCTCTTAACCATTGTTTAATTCTTCACACTTAACCTCAAGAGCAAGCATCATCAAACATGATATATAGATGTGCACTAAAGTATATCACATATACTTTGTGCACAAACCAAGTGAGAAAATCCGTTTAAAGTTAACCAGTACTAGTTAGTGCAAAGTAATATATCAAATATATAATTATGCATTAAATCATTAAATCAACACTTGATTCAATGATCCGGTTATGTCGCACACAACCGACTAGTATACAATATATCGGCTTATCGAATCAACGCTTGAATCGATAACTAGGTTATATCGCATACAACCATTCGATACATTTATCGCGAGAATAGAATACGGTATCACATACACGCATTATTCTCGGTCCCGCACATATCTCATATGCGCTCCTATTTCGTTTCGCTTGAGCCAGGAAACCTCTGTGTAGGACTCTAAAGACTCGTCAATACTCCGGCAGCGGATGATGATCATATCAAACATCCACAAGCCGCAAGCGGTCTGCCAAACGTAACGGCTACCCGGGTATTGAGCGATCTGAAGATCGACGAGCAAGCCCGCTCACACTCCAGTGAATCCGACCAGTAACACCACCGTACAGTCCGGTCTGATCGTCTGATATGTCGCATATCTCGCCTAGGGGTGGTAAACGTCAGACCCCAATAGCTCAATAAGTCGTGTCGATATGAGGTCTATAACTGTTCGAGAAACTACTGGTAACACTTACCAGTAAATCTCAGCAACCCTGGCCAGGGATTTCCTGTTATAGCCAATCGAACACAGCGCAACATCAACTCCCTATACCGGGAGAGACGAATCCCCTCCTATCGCTCATTGCCTCCATGTGACTCGGGACTGTACCCAAAAACCACCGTTTTGCACGCCCTCTTGGACGTGGTAAGATGGAAATCAAAGCACAGTGGGAACCACACAAGACTCTATGACGATCTCGGGTCAACAGACTACTCTGTACCAGTGTCACCAGAGAACTGCCATCTGACGTGAGGTATAATACCATCTGGGAGTTCTCGGCGAGTCCTTCCAGTGTACCCAGTCTCTACTGAGCACCCGTATATCTCCTCTGATGTCAAACACCGATGGATATGGGATCATCCATCGCCCATCTGTATGGGTCGAGAAGGTACACGCTAGTCTACTCTGGTATATCGATGCCCCGTCTCGATACACCCACGACTAGGGACTTTGAAGGATGTACTTATGGACTACCATGTCCCCACTAGTATGATCCGCATCATAGTCCAGGTAGTCAAGTACAGATCCTAAGGGCTTTACCAACATGTAACAGAGAGACAAACAGCATACACGTTAAGGTAAAGGGTAACCAGATAGCATACTATCATGTCGAGCAAGAAAGTCCTCCCTATATATGTCCCAGCATCCACTACAATATACATCCTATGTACAGTAATAGCCTCTAGGGCATACATATAACTAACACTATCAATATGTAATAGTGATAATAAAGACTAACCAGACAGCATACTATCATTTTGAGTAAGACTGTTCTACAGGTGTAGGTCCTCCCTCAATCATCATAATCACCTGCCTGCGACTATGATAATTGCCTTGAGGCCACTATAGCCAACAATCTCCTACTTGCACTTAAGGCCAATTCTTGCAGTGTCGTATACTCACAGCCCGTGTGATACCGAACACCCAACTTCTCTACTAATCATCTCACAAAGCCCGTTTGCGAAACTATTGCATTCGAGAAATAGCTTCAGTGAGTGGATCCGCTCTAATGTTTCATTCTTTATCTCTCTATATCTCAACTTCGCGGAGAAAAACAATCTCCCGAAATGAGGGATACGTGTCTTAGAATTTGTCTGGATATCTGATGGGTCCCAGTTCATTAATGAACTCCAAATCCAACAAACTTCTTAGACTGTATCATCCGTTGAATTTAATTAGTATTCTGCGCCATGCCTTCCACAGTATCCGCTTGGACCACCTGTCCAACATACTGTCCCTCAAAAAAAGGGAAAACTATAACTATGACAGCCACTCTGTCATCCAGGTCACCTTGGAAGCCTCAAATGATAACCACCTTCCAAAAGAGGCTGCCGTTACCATATACCAAGAACATCTACTTATGTTCATAACGGCTTTGCAACGTTTCTCCAGGATTAGATTAATATATATGCTTATTGCATCCAGTACAAAAGCAATATTTGGTGTGGTACTTGACATTTCATTATTGACTTAATTGCCTAAGAAAGAGATATGTCAATCATGCAAATTTCTCTCCTCATCAGTCTAGAATACATCTCTTTAGAGAGGGTGACTCCATCACCTGCAGGTTCACCACCATGCCAGGAGTCGTCCATTCTAAAACACTTTAGAATAGTGTCAAGTATCCAAATTGGGACACTTCCTAAATCTAGATCTTAAGCCATAGATCTAGTGACCAGAAAAACTGATATTTATCCAGATCCTATATAGAGAAACTCCTTGTGACAACCACAGTAAAACCGATCGTAATATATGAAGATCTCTCCCTATCTAGTGCATTTCATACAAATACCTGGACATCACTCTCTACTACCTTCTTACCATATCTTTCTCCTATTCTGATGAAGTCAAAACCTTATGACTGTTTCATCAAAAATAGATGATCCTTTTCCGCTATACTTGCTTTAGTCTATAAATAGATATAAGCTACTCGCCCACTTTGCTTCCGTTGCTCCCACTGACTACAACAACCTTCTGGCAGAGACATATACACGTGCACTTCTAAAGCTAGTTTAGAACGACGCTATACTCATCCTCCTGCTGGGTCTCATAGTCTAGAACAGCACCAATGGCAAGTCTGGGTAAACAAGAACCTTCCTGTCACCGTCTCTGAGAAGACCGAAGTACTTCTTGGGTGCCTGAGGTTACCCACCAAATCTGCGGAGTGGCTAATGGAACATCAAATCCAATTGAATCCTTAGTTTCTATTAAATTTTCAGTAATTGTTTGTGGTTCTGGAATCTCTTCCAGTTCTACCATACTCCCACTAATGTTTTCTGAAAAATCCATTTTACTAAAACTATGGCGAGTCAAGAACAATATCACTATTGATCTTCCTGATGGTAGAAAGTTAACCCTCGTCAAAGCCCGGGATAACCCACAAACTGCCATTACTGAAACGTGCCTTGAGTAGAATCAAAAGCACTAATTTAATTGGAACCAGATTCAAAATCATTCAGCTGTCTCCAGTGCATATCAACTAAATAGAAAGAGGCCTATCAACATTACTCATCTAGGAGTGCATCCAAATATGAGTAACCCGAAAGTGAAGAAACCATTACTATCAATGGAATACCAAACACAAGTATCAACATCTTCGACTACCTCGAAGAATCCTGATACTTCCGACAAATGGTTCTTTATTTTATTCTTATACCTATAACTTCTACATTGCATTTCAATGAAATACTTGTCTAGAACTGAAGAAGTCATGAGTAAACAGAATATAGTACGAGTACCAACCTTTTTGTCCTAACGGACACCGGACAAGATACAATACTTAGTATAAATCCACTGAGTTTAATAACTCAAACTCTGTGCGTCATAAGTTGAAAACTGTACTATGGTTAAGAAGAATTACACCGCTGTTGAATGCACCTTACCTAATCACCAACTGATATAGGTAAATGTCATAGACATAATTTCAAAAAGTTATATCTCACTTTATAAAATAAACATACAGATATATCAATTTGAAATTGGTGCATAACAACGGATATTCAAAACTAAATATTTGCTATCCGGCAAAAACCACATGATTTCCTCAAATATCACCAATTAGAACGAATTCCGATATAATGAGGATCTAATCAACCAAATCCCAATATCTTACTCCCACTCACCATCTGTAATAACATACAAATGTGAGAAACTGATATGGTAAATACATATCTTGGAGTTAGATTCCAATTGGGAAAACAGTTTTTAATTAACATCATACAGTCGAACTGAAACATGAAAATGTTTCGAAGGGGTTAATCGATATTCCTAGTAATGCCTCTTCCACTATCCTGATTCATTACAATAACCATATACCTGTTAGTTGTATGTATGCCCTAGAGGCCAGTATTGTACAAATGATGTATATTATATTGGATGCTTGGACATATATAGAGATAACTTTCTTGCTCGATATGATAGTATGCTATCTGGTTTCTCTTTATCTTAACATGTACACTAGTCTCTTTAAACTGTCTTATAGTTACATGTTGGTAAAGCCCTTAGGATGTGTACTTGACTGCCTGGACTATGATGCAGATCATACTAGTGGGGACATGGTAGTCCATAAGTACATCCTTCAAGGTCCCTAGTCGTAGGTGTATCGAGACGGGGCATCGATATACCAGAGTAGACTAGCGTATACGCTTCTCGACCCATGAGATGGGCGATGGATGATCCCATATCCATTGGTGTTTGACATCAGAGATGATATACGGGTGCTCAGTGGAGACTGGGTACACTGGATGGACTCGCCGAGAACTCCCAGATGGTATTATACCTCACGTCAGATGGCAGTTCTCAGGTGACACTTGTGCAGGTTAGTCTGTAGACCCGAGATCGTCATAGAGTCTTGTGTGATTCCCACTGTGCTTTGATCTCCACCTTACCACGTCCATGAGGGCGTGCAAAACGGTGGTCTTTAGGTACAGTCCCGAGTCACATGGAGGCAATGAGCGATAGGAGGGGTTTCGTCTCTTCCGGTATTGGGGGTTGATGTTGCGCTGTGCTCGATTGGCCGTAACAGGGAAGTCCCTGGCTAGGGCTGATCAGAGATTTGCTGGTAAGTGTTACCAGTAGTTTCTCGACCCGTTATGAGCCTCACATCGGCACGACTTATCGGTTATTGGGGTCTGACATTTACCACCCCTAGGCTTGATATGCGACATATCAGACGAAGAGACCGGACTGTACGGTAAGTGTTACTGGTTGGATTCACAGGAGTGTGAGCGGGCTAGCTCATCGATCTTCTGATCGCTCAATACCCGGATGGCCGTTACGTTTAGCAGACCGCTTGCGGCTTGTGGGTGCTTGATATGATCATCATCTGCTACCGGCGTATTGACGAGTCTTTAGGGTCCTACACAGAGGTTTCCTGGCTCAAGCGAAACGAAATAGGAGCGCATATGAGATATGTGCGGGACCGAGAATAATGCGTGTATGTGATACCGTATTTCATTCTCGCGATGAATGTTTCGATTGGTTGTATGCAATATAACCTAGTTATCGAATCATTGATTCGATAAATCGATACATTGTATATTAGTCGGTTATGTGCGACATGACCGGATCATTGAATCAAGTGTTGATTTAATGGTTTAATGTATAATTGTATATTTGATATATTAATTTGCATTAACTAGTATTAGTTCATTTTAAAAGGATTTTCTCACTTGAAGTGCACATTGTATATATGATATGCTTTTGTGTGCACTTGATTGTATCATGTCTGATGATACATACTTACTTGGGTTTGTGCAAAGAATTAAACCATGGTTATGATAATGGTTAGGGTTTTGTGTTATTCATCTATTTATTTATCCATTCTTTATTTATTTAAATAGATAAAAGAAAAGAAAATGGTTTCTTTTTATCATGAAGCTTGTTGAAGCTTCATGAAGCTTTGACTAAAGAGACCATTTGTCTTCATGCTTAACCCTAACCATTCCCACTTACCATGGTCTATTCTCTACACTTAACCTTAGTTAGCTTATGATAAGTATTGATTTATTTTTCATTTTAATAAAAACACTTATCATATTCTTTCTTCTTCTTCATCATCTTCTTCTTCAAGATAGAAAGCTTGATGCCATCAATGGCAACTTGAGATCTAAAGTGAGAAATCCAATTCTAAAGTGAACCCACCTCCTATTTCTTCACCCTCTATCTCTTGCCAAGTTGTTTTGGGTATTTTCTTCACAAGTTTCACAAATTTGTGAAGACGGAGCTTGAACTTGTGATGCCTCGACGTAGATCATCTTCGGCACGAAGCCGACGACCTAGTCTGCCCATTTCTCCGATCAAGCCGACGATTGAGTCCGGGATTCGAGATGGACAGCGAGAGGACGCCTACGTAGAGACAAGGAAGTGGATATCCGGATCTACAAAGTTTGTAGCTTCTTATCTTTAGTTAAGTTGTTAACTAGATTAGTATATCGCCTAAACTTCTAGTCAACGATCCGTATTAGGGTTTCTCGGCACCCGTAAAATTTGAAATGGGCATGGTTGATGCCTTGTGAGACTTCATTAGCGTGCCTAGGAACCCTACAGTGCTATCAGAGCCTAGCTAGAGCCTTAGGCGAAGTCTAGACGACGTTTGAAACCCGAACGAACCCGAAACCCTAAAACCCAAGTGCTCTCTGGACTTTTTCTAAAATCTGGGATTTTTCTATATTAAAAATTCTTAAAAAATTCAGCAGGGAAATCTAAGAATTACGATGCAAAATTTATCCAATGAACAGTAAAGAGTGCGGCGGAACCGCGGCAGAAGCCTGGCTTCTGCGGCGGTTCCGTGGCAAAATGATGACATCATCACTCCCGTTTTGCACAGTAATTACTATTTTATTATGCAGAATTTTCTGGGAATTTTTAACTTGACTCAAGAGTTGAGTGTTCTGGGGTTGTATTGGGAATCGTAGATTCGATCGGATTGTTAAACTTCGTCTATGTGTTTTTCCGGATAACATTAGAATATGTTAAAAATTTCGACCGGATATTGTAGGGTTGCTATGCACGCGCACAAGGGTCTACGAGGCATCAACCATGCCCGATTTAAAAATTAGCCGTGCCGAACAACCCGAATACGGATCTTTAAACTAGAGATTAGGCGAAAACTAATATGTTAACAACTTTAACACTAAGTGAGAGGGATTACAACCTTTGTAGATCCGGTCCTCCACTTCATATGCTCCGTGTTGTGGTCCCTTCGCTGCGATCATCGGGATCCGGACTCTCGAGAGGTTCCACGAAGAGAAAGATGCAACCTTTGCTTCCGATCTTCGATACTAAGATGATCTACCTTGAAGTTCCGTTAACACAAGCTAACACTCATGAAATGATGTGAACACCCTCATCTAAATGGCAAGGGAAGATGAGGATGATGAAGTAGGATTTTTGCTCTCTTTATTTATCTTTTTCTCATATATTTTCATCACAAATCAAAATCAAGAAAGCTTTTCCATAAAAAGAGAATGAAGAAGAAGATGAACAATAATAGAATTATGATGAATAATAAAAGTTATCATAATCATTTATGCAACCATGGTTGTAGTAACCATTGTAGAGAGTTTACTAGGGTTAGGGTTTGGGTTAGGTCAAAGGGTGAGTCATAAAGAAATATCTATCATAATATCTTAACAAAGACAAAGTAAAGCTTCTAGAATCAACTAGAAGGTTTAACCCTAATCCAAACCTTAATCATGTTTAAACTCCTCTAAACATGTTGCATTAATAATTATAATATGTTACAATATTATATATCACATATACAATATTTATTGTAATAAAATAAAATAATACATTTAATATATATCACATATATTTCAATGTATTACTCGAGTGAGAAAAAGAATATTTTAGTGAGAAAATATTAGTTAATGCAATTTAATATATCAAATATATTATTATATATTAAATTATCGAAGCAACACTTGATCCGACAATCCGGCTATATCACATATAACCGACTAATATTTATCCGTACCGATTCATCGAATCAACACTTGATCCGATGACCCGGCTGATATCAAATATCGCGAGAATATAATACGGTATCACATATCGCATTATCCTCGGTCCCGCACATAACACATATATGCTCCTACTCCGTTTTGCCTGAGTCAAGAAACCTCTGTGTAGGACTCTAAAGAATCGTCAATACGCCGGCAGTAGGTGACGATCATATCAAACACCCACAAGCTGCAAGCGGTCAGCTAAACGTAACAGCTACCCAGGTATTGAGCGCTCAGAAGATCAACAAGCAAGCCTGTACATTCTCCTGTGAATCCAAACAGTAACACTCCCGTACAGTCCGGTCTCGTCGTCTGATATGTCGCATATCTCGTCTAGGGGTGGTAAACGTCAGACCCCAGTAGCTTGATAAGTCGTGTCGATATGAGGTCTATAACAGTTCGAGAAACTACTGATAACACTTACCAGTAAATCTCAGCAACCCTGGCCAGGGATTTCCGGTTATAGCCAATCGAACACAGCACAACATCAACTCCCTATACCGGGAGAGACGAATCCCCTCCTATCGCTCATTGCCTCCATGTGATTCGGGACTGTACCCAAAAGCCACCTTTTTGCACGCCCTCTTGGACGTGGTATGATGGAAATCAAAGCACAGTGGGAACCACACAAGACTCTATGACGATCTCGGGTCAACAGACTACTCTGTACCAGTGTCACCGGAGAACTGCCATCTGACGTATGGTATAATACCATCTGGGAGTTCTCGGCGAGTCCGTCCAGTATACCCAGTCTCCACTGAGCACCCGTACACCATCCTTGATGTCAAACACTGATGGATATGGGATCATCCATCGCCCATCATATGGGTCAAGATGCGTATACGCTAGTCTACTCTGGTGTATCGATGCCCTGTCTCGATACACCATCGACTAGGAACAGTTATAGGATGTACTCGTCGACTACCGTGGCCCCATTAGTATGATCTCATCATAGTCCCAGTAGTCGAGTACATATCCTAAGGGCTTTATCAACATGTAATATAGAGACAATCAGAGTACATGTTAAGATAAAGTACAACCAGATAGCATACTATCATGTCGAGCAAGAAAGTCCTCCCTATATATGTCCTAGCATCCACTACAATATACATCGTATGTACAGTAATGGCCTCTAGGGCATACATATAACTAACAATCTCCCACTTGCACTAGGGCCATCTGTTATGGTATCGCATACCCAACAATTAGCTGCGGTTGTAGTATCTCATACTCAACCATCCTATAAAAGTCTCTACTGGGAAAATGGCCTTTGTGAGTGGATCCGCGCTGTCGTCCTCTGTATCTACTCTCCTAACCTTGATTTCCCTGGAGATCAACCATCTCCATGATCAGGTGATACTGCTTAAGAATTATATCTGGATTTCTGATGGGACGGTAGTTCCTTGGCTAAAGCCACAACTTCATTGTCACACAATGGTAGGAACGAAGTTCATCTTATGAACTTATATATATCCAGACTGCCTCTTTGGTAGCATCCTTGGTAACGATGTATCTTGCCTCTAATCGTCTAGTATGTCACGGTATCTAACTTGGAACTCTTCCAACATACCGTCCCTCCACTGAGGGTATAGACAATGCCTGCGACTGACATTCAGTCGTCCTTATCACCCTAGAACATTTCCAGTGATTCTTCCCAGGATCGATTGATACCATCTCACTACAACTAGTGAGAATCCTAACATCCAATTAGATTTATCTCATAGATCCAAAAACCCAGGATTTAGGAGGTATCACTTTTATCCTATTTGGAGAATCATTGTGATAAGCGGAGATTGACCGAGCGTAGCATAGGAAACTCCTTCATTATCAAGAGTATGTCATCCACGTACTCTACGAGGATCACCACCATACTCCATACTACCTTTTTGTATATACAAGGTTCATCTACCATTTTGATGAAGTCAAACTCTTTAACTACCACATCAAAACAGATGTTCCAACTCCGCGATGCCTGTTTTATCATATAAAACATCTTGCACACGTTTCCGCTGCTCCCACTGTCTACGAAGCCCTCTGGCTGTGTACTTATAGACGCTCTCTTCTAAAACATCATTTAGAAAAGCAGTCATGACACCCAACCACCAGATATCGTAGTCATGGTATGTAGCCGTGGCAAGTAGGATCTGGATGGACTTAAGCATAGCTTTGAAAGTCTCAACTTTTCCATGTACACCAAGTAATCTTCTCAAGATATACTCGCTCCTGATGGGGATTTAACCCTTCAGATAAAGCAACCAAAGTCCATACTTTGTCGGTGTATAAGGATTCCATCTTAGATCGATAAGCATCCAGCCATTCTTACAGAGTCCCACTCCTGATGGCTAGCTCGAAACTAGTTGGGTCATCATCTCATGATGCAATCCTTTCTCCCACTGTCATAGAGAAACCGAAGTATCTCTCAGGTGGGTGAGGAACCCTACTAGATCGACGGAGAGGCTGTGGTTCGTTGGTTATTATTGAATCCTTTGGTTCTACCAAATCATCAGCTGCAGTTTGTATAGCTGGAACCTTTCCAGTTCTACATAACAGATCTTGCCTCGAGCTTGTCCGGATTTTGCTTTCAGACATAGGCCGGACAACCCCAAATCTTAACAAGCTTAAGATACAGGCTCTTCCCTTTCCATATCACATATGAAGTGGTAGGCAACTGATTTGATTTGAACCCTTATTCAATAGGTATGCAGCTTCTCAAGTGCATAACTCCCTAAAGGAAATAGGAAACTCAGTAGTACTCATCATAGAGCACACCATATCACATAGGGTGCTATGGCTCCACCCCGATACACCGACGTGCTGTGGTATATACGGAGGAGTAATGCTGAGAGAGAATCTCATTCTCTTTTAGAATAGTCCAGGAATTCCGTGCTCAAGTATTCTCCTCCTTGATTTCATCAAAGGACATAATACTTATACCTGTATTTTGGTTCTCTACTTTTAACTTATATTCTGTGAATATCTCAAAAGATTCGGACTTGTGTTTGAACAGGAACACATGTCTGAATCTTGAGAGATTATCAGAGAATGTATTGAAGTACAAAGAACCAGTCTTGGCATGTGTAGACAGGAGACTTTCATACATCAGCATGTATCAATCCCAAGAGTTCACTAACTCTTTCTCTGTTTCCAATAAACAGAGCTGTGGTCATCTTATCTTTGTGACATGACTGGCAAGTTTCATAAGATGTAAATTCAAACTCATTTAAATATGCATCTAAATGTAACTTCAGCCGGTCGGGTTGTATTGATATGACCTAGTCTACAATGCCTCAAGAAGGATTTGTTCATTTCTGAACTCTTCCTCTTGTGTGTGTTCTGTATACTAAGAACTGTGGTTTGATTTAGAACGTCAATGCTTTTAGATAACGTACCTGAACCGATCAACTCTTGATATAGGAAATGTTCAAAACATTATCCAACTATACAAAATTTTATCATTTCTTTACTAATAAAGAGACTGATATGATTTTGTATATCAGGTTCGGTATCTAATAACATTTGTTTAGAATCGATGTATTCTGGTAATACAGGGTGACAGTGACCAACAGACTTGGCTGCAACACTTGCACCGTTTTCTGTCTCATGAAACTTATCACCCGTTCTCAGTTCTCTACCTATCTGTAGCCCATGTAACAGATTACATATACGGGATCCTGATCCGGTATCACATACCCAGGACGTAAAGGATACTGAGAAACAGTTCTCTGTAATGAACACACCCGAAGATGATGCATCAACATGCACTTTCTTCGTTTGGGCGGCACGGGAATTCTGGCAATCCCCAATTTTCTTCTCTGTCCTATAACAATTATAAGTTGGAGCGGGACCAACGTTCCCCAGCTCAGTATAACAAGCGGGTTCAGTCAATATATCCATTTTATTATCTTGATTAAGGCGTGATATGGTCGCTACCTGGAGAGAGAGAGAAGAAAACACTCAGCGTATGCTCTTGCAAGATTAGATACGTTATCTAATATATCTAATCTGGATGTCTC
Source organism: Agapanthus africanus (assembly GCA_030015575.1). Taxonomy (NCBI): domain Eukaryota; kingdom Viridiplantae; phylum Streptophyta; class Magnoliopsida; order Asparagales; family Amaryllidaceae; genus Agapanthus; species Agapanthus africanus. The sequence goes on along the minus strand of CM057341.1, from coordinate 354,336,118 downwards.
CCACTGTTTTAGTCAAATCTTCCTTCAAACCCTAAAAGGAAAGACTAGCCGGGATTAGTTACACGCTACAACTTCGCCAATCTTTCAGCCAGGCCAGTGTCGGTACTTTGAGGGAGGTCCCCCGTGCTTTCGCACGAACCTAATTAAAGTAAACCTCGTTTTCCCAGAGGCGTAACCCCGTTAACACCTTTCTAGACACCTACTTGATCGGCTAATTGTAATGTGTAAAACTCTCCCAGTAGTAACTCTTACTCGCAGCGGGTATCGGGATCCAACTATCTCATAGAAGCTATGCAATCTCATTGCAAATTTCAACACTTGAAATTCCCAATAATATTTTGCCCCCAGCGTCCTATGACCTTGACGGAGGTCAACAAAACATAGGCTACTAGTCAAGTTCAACCCGTCATTTCCTGATTGAATTAAACCCACCCGCACGACCCTTGACGGAGGTCAACAAGGCCGCACGACTACCTTAATCCAATCTGCATCATATGCATAAGCAGATAAATACTAGTCAGCTACCGCACACTACGCCTTGACGGAGGCCAACAAACGTAGCACGAATACTAAGTTGGACTTATCTGAAATGACAGAGGGCTACGCAGGTTTTTCAGAAAACCCTGAGCGTAATGAACTTGATATCGTCGTAGAATCGAGTGATTTTAAAATGGAGTATTTTTTAGGCTTTTCTAGTTTTGCTAAAGGGGTCACTCCCGGTGAAGGGATCGTCGGCCCTTTCCTCATCGAATAAGGTGCAGGATATATCATATATACCGCTGTGCAAAGCAAGAACTATAGAAGCAATCAAAAGACAGACCGACTTTGTAGCATCTGCCAGTTATTGCTAAAGGAGTCACTCCCGGTGAAGGGATCTCGGTCCTTTCCTTATCGAATAAGGTGCTGGATGTTCTACAAGGAACACCGCTATGCAAAGCAAGAACTAGAGCTACCTGTTTTTGAAAATTCGATTCCACAACATCTTAGGTTTCTTTTAGTTTCATTAATCTCATTAATGAAGTCCCATTTTATTATGCTTCACAAGCATCACAATTGAAACGAAATCTGCAATATAACATATATCTCATATATATAATATAAACATTCGTCACAGGCAGTAATATGATCTCATCACAGAACATTGCAGCAGAAGAAACATATATGAAATATTGGATATACTAGGACGTCCGTGTTTTCAATACGAGCCTGTATAAAACACGGATTCCACGGTCGCGATGAATAGCCAAACCCACATCCCTAGACCCCTACGAGAGCGGCAAGTAACACTGCCAATTCTAGGGTTAGGAGACCCGGTCTCGACTCCTCGAGATGGTCTCCCACTGGACCCTAGAATCCGGTTACTTGTGCTCCCCGCCTTGGGTCTACCTAATACGGAAAAGTAAATAATATACAACGGTGACATCTTCCGCTACCTGGAAGTGCCCCAATAAAAGAATATTACATACAAATGAATTTTACATGAATGAAAAAGAAAAAACTCTCATCTCACATAAAACCCCCGGCTATTCAAAAGCGGCGATCCAATACAACATATCTCAGCAACACATAATATCTCATATCATCAACGTAAGCAAGTATGCGTATCCAGATTGTCGTTGATGTATAGCAACGAAGCCGGCGATACACCACATACTACGCTTACGGTCACAGAAAAGAAAGTGTAAAACTACAACAGTTGGAATCCGCAACCTCTTTAGACATCGCATGCCTAACCAAATGAATTCCTTAGACATCGCATGCCTAACAATTATAAACCCTGCATTTTAGTCTCATTATCGAAAAATCTTTTCAATATCAAGTCGGGCAATTCAACAAGATTCCCGACGTCCTGATCGAATGCTCGTCGCAAACTTTAGTAGACGGCCGCACCCCCGATACCGTCGACGAAGTGCACCAAGGCGGAACACCGCTACCGGGAGCACCCGAACGGATGCTTTCGGCGATGGGGTTCTCCTACAGTCACTTGGTCGGGGCTATGGAGTGAGGCTGTCTATTAAGTTTACCAGGCGAGTATCCGCGTACGCTACGTGATTGCGACGGACTTTTGATCACATCAAAATTCCGTGGCAACCGATCATTTGAGACTAAACTGCTATGTTTATAATATTCAAATCAGTTATCTCATAACTACCTGTGGATTCCAAATATTGTATCACATTCCAGATAAATAGACAAAGTTAAACTTTCCGATCGAATCATCAAACACCCAAGATTTCCCCAATATATCTCGACACTTGAAATTAGTTTAAAAACATCCATCACATGCCTCAGTACCAATGGTCCAGCCGTAGAAGGGTCAAGCCAACGCCTCACATGTGGCACGCCGTACTGCCCCAAACCCTAAGGTTCAAAAGGCAGTTCAAGACGGTCACATAATCGAGTTAAGGTTTGTTGTCTTCTAGAGAGTCCACTGCGTTACTTACACGACTTAGAACGTTCTTAAACACGAGGAAAAAATCCAACTTTTGAAAAAAAATTCCGATAGGGGAAAAAGTGAGTTATTGATATCCGTTCGAACTTTTTAACAGTTTCTAAAAGTTATCCGGACAAAAAACATAGACAAAATTAGACAATCCGATCGAATAATTGAATCCCCAAAACAACCCCAGAAAAACTCAACTGTTGAGTAAAAATAAAAATTTCCAGAAGACTCAGCACTTCAAGACAAGAATTACTGTGTAAGCCATGTGGTGTAACTCAGCCAAATGGCCGCGGAACCGCCGCGAATCCTAGGGACAGGCCGCGGTTCCACGCCTCACTTGTCGAGTTAAAACCACGTGCTTCACAGTAACTCATAGAATTCCCTGCTGAATTTTTTGGCAATTTTTAATTCACAAAAATCCAAATTTTCAGAAAATTTCCAGAGAAGGGGTTAATTCGGGTTTTCCGGGTTCGATCGGACTTTAAACTTCGTCTAGACTTCGCCTAAAGCTCTAGCTTGGCTCTGATACCACTGTAGGGTTGCTATGCATACGCACAAGGGTCTACGAGGCATCAACCATGCCCGATTTAAAAATTAGCCGTGCCGAACAACCCGAATACGGATCTTTAAACTAGAGATTAGGCGAAAACTAATATGTTAACAACTTTAACACTAAGTGAGAGGGATTACAACCTTTGTAGATCCGGTCCTCCACTTCATATGCTCCGTGTTGTGGTCCCTTCGCTGCGATCATCGGGATCCGGACTCTCGAGAGGTTCCACGAAGAGAAAGATGCAACCTTTGCTTCCGATCTTCGATACTAAGATGATCTACCTTGAAGTTCCGTTAACACAAGCTAACACTCATGAAATGATGTGAACACCCTCATCTAAATGGCAAGGGAAGATGAGGATGATGAAGTAAGATTTTTGCTCTTTTTATTTATCTTTTTCTCATATATTTTCATCACAAATCAAAATCAAGAAAGCTTTTCCATAAAAAGAGAATGAAGAAGAAGATGAACAATAATAGAATTGTGATGAATAATAAAAGTTATCATAATCATTTACGCAACCATGGTTGTAGTAACCATTGTAGAGAGTTTACTAGGGTTAGGGTTTGGGTTAGGTCAAAGGGTGAGTCATAAAGAAATATCTATTATAATATCTTAACAAAGACAAAGTAAAGCTTCTAGAATCAACTAGAAGGTTTAACCCTAATCCAAACCTTAATCATGTTTAAACTCCTGTAAACATTTTGCATTAATAATTATAATATGTTACAATATTATATATCACATATACAATATTTATTGTAACAAAATAAAATAATACATTTAACATATATCGCATATATATCAATGTATTACTCGAGTGAGAAAAAGAATCTTTTAGTGAGCAAATATTAGTTAATGCAATTTAATATATCAAATATATTATTATATATTAAATTATCGAATCAACACTTGATCCGACAATCCGGCTATATCACATATAACCGACTAATATTTATCCGTACCGATTCATCGAATCAACACTTGATCCGATGACCCGGCTGATATCAAATATCGCGAGAATATAATACGGTATCACATATCGCATTATCCTCGGTCCCGCACATAACACATATGTGCTCCTACTCCGTTTTGCCTGAGTCAAGAAACCTCTCTGTAGGACTCTAAAGAATCGTCAATACGCCGGCAGTAGGTGATGATCATATCAAACACCCACAAGCTGCAAGCGGTCAGCTAAACGTAACAGCTACCTAGGTATTGAGTGCTCAGAAGATCAACAAGCAAGCCTGTACATTCTCCTGTGAATCCAAACAGTAACACTCCCGTACAGTCCGGTCTCGTCGTCTGATATGTCGCATATCTCGCCTAGGGGTGGTAAACGTCAGACCCCAGTAGCTTGATAAGTCGTGTCGATATGAGGTCATAACAGTTCGAGAAACTACTGATAACACTTACCAGTAAATCTCAGCAACCCTGGCCAGGGATTTCCGGTTATAGCCAATCGAACACAGCACAACATCAACTCCCTATACCGGGAGAGACGAATCCCCTCCTATCGCTCATTGCCTCCATGTGATTCGGGACTGTACCCAAAAGCCACCTTTTTGCACGCCCTCTTGGACGTGGTATGATGGAAATCAAAGCACAGTGGGAAACACACAAGACTCTATGACGATCTCGGGTCAACAGACTACTCTGTACCAGTGTCACCGGAGAACTGCCATCTGACGTATGGTATAATACCATCTGGGAGTTCTCGGCGAGTCCGCCCAGTGTACCCAGTCTCCACTGAGCACCCGTACACCATCCTTGATGTCAAACACCGATGGATATGGGATCATCCATCGCCCATCATATGGGTCAAGATGCGTATACACTAGTCTACTCTGGTGTATCGATGCCCTGTCTCGATACACCCTCGACTAGGAACAGTTATAGGATGTACTCGTCGACTACCGTGGCCCCATTAGTATGATCTCATCATAGTCCCAGTAGTCGAGTACATATCCTAAGGGCTTTATCAACATGTAATATAGAGACAATCAGAGTACATGTTAAGATAAAGTACAACCAGATAGCATACTATCATGTCGAGCAAGAAAGTCCTCCCTATATATGTCCTAGCATCCACTACAATATACATCGTATGTACAGTAATGGCCTCTAGGGCATACATATAACTAACAGATATAAATACCCAACTTTTCCCCTGCCGAAATTTTTTTTCCAAGTGTTGGATTTTTGTGTGGTTTAAGGACGTTCTGAGTAGTGCAAGTAACGCGATGGTCCCTCTAGAAGACAACAAACCTTAACTCGATTATGTGACCGTCTTGAACTGCCCTTTGAACCTTCGGGTTTGGGGCAGTACGGCGTGCCACATGTGAGGCGTTGGCTTGACCCTTCTACGGCTGGACCGTTGGTACTGAGGCATGAAGTGAATGTCTTTGAACCTATTTCATGTGTTGGACGGTTTCGGGAAAACTTGGGTGTTCGAATGTTCGATCGGAAAGTTTAATATTTTCTATTTATCCGGAATGGGATACAATAATTGGAATTCACAAACAGTTATGAGATAACTGAATGAATGATATAAATCTAGCGGTTTAGTTTCATTTGATATTGAAAAGAGTTTTCGATAATGGGACTAAAATACGGGGTTTATAATTGTTAGGCATGTGATGTCTAAGTATTTCATTTGATTAGGCATGCGATGTCTAAAGAGGTTGCGGATTCCAACTGTTGTAGATTTACACTTTCTTTTCTGTGACCGTAAGTGTAATATGTGATATCGCCGGTTTCGTTGCTATATGTCAACGAAAATTGGGATGCGCATATTTACTTACGTTGACGACATGTGATGTTATGTGTTGCTGTATATGTTATATTGGATTGTCGTGTTTGAATGGCCGAGGGTTTTTATGTGAGATGAGTGTTTTTCATTTTCATTCATGTAAAAACTAGTATGTAATATTCTTTTATTTGGGGCACTTCCAGGTTGTGGAAGTTGTCACCTTTTGTATATTATTTACTTTTCCGCATTAGGATAGACCCAAGGAGGGGAGCACAAGTAACCGGGTTCTAGGGTCCAGTGGGAGACTAACTCGAGGAGTCGAGTCCGGGTCTCCTAACCCTAGAATTGGTAGGGTTGCTTGCCGCTCTCGTAGGGGTCTAGGGGTGTGGGATTGGCTATTCATCACGACCGTGGAATCCGTGTTTTATACTGGCTCGTATTGAAAACACGGACGTCCTAGTATATCCAATGTTTCATATGTTTCTTCTGCTGCGATATCTGTGATGTGATCATGTGATATGTTCTGTGATGGATACTTTATATAGTATATATGATATATTATATAGGCGTTACTTATGTTTTACACCCGCGCTAGCCCTGCCCCGCTCTACCGTTAGTTACCTAACCTAACGGTGCACGAGGGGACATCGAGGCGAATGCGGATGACATAAGTGTACGTCGTATTTATCTGTGATGTTTAGGTATTTAAATGATGTGACTTCATTAATGTGATTAATGAAAGAAAAGAAACCTAAGATGTTGTAGAATCAAATTTTAAACAAAACAGGTAGCTACAGTTCTTGCTTTGCATAGCGATATATATGATATACCCTGCACCTTATTCGATGAGGAAAGGACCGAGATCCCTTCACCGGGAGTGACTCCTTTAGCAATAACTGGCAAATGCTACACACTCGGTTTGACTTTTGATTGCTTCTATAGTTTCTGCTTTGCACAGTGATATATATGATATATCCCGCACCTCATTCGACGAGGAAAGGGCCGACGATCCCTTCACCGGGAGTCACCCCTTTAGCAAAACTAGAAAAGCCTCAAAATCACTCCATTTTAAAAACTTCATTTGATTCTACAACGATATCAAGTTCTTTACGCTCATGGTTTTTTCTGAAAAACCTGCGTAGCCCTCCGTCATTTCAGATAGATATTATTTAGTATTCGTACTATGTTTGTTGACTTAGTCAAGGCATAATGTACGGTAGCTAAATAATGTTTATCTGTTACGACATGAGATGTGATTGGATTAGGGCATTCACACGGTCTTGTTGACTCAGTCAAGGGTCGTACGGGTGGGTTTAATTCAATCGAGAAATGCACGGGTTGAACTTGACTAGCGTTTTATGGTTTGTTGACTTAGTCAAGGTCATAGATCGCTAGGGGCAAAAGCATTATTGGGAATTTCAAATGTTGAAATTTGCAATGAGATTGCATACCTTCTATGAGATAGTTGGATCCCGATACCCACTGCGAGTAAGAGTTACTCCTGGGAGAGTTTTACACATTACAATTAGCCGATCAAGTAGGTGTCTAGAAAGGTGTCAACGGGGTTACGCCTCTGGGAAAACGAGGTTTACATTAATTAGGTTCGTGCGAAAGCACGGGGGACCTCCCTCAAAGTACCGACACTGGGCTGGCTGAAAGATTGGCGAACTTGTAGTGTGTAATTAATCCCGGCTAGTCTTTCCTTTTAGGGTTTGAAGGGAGATTTGATAAAAACCAGTGGGAGCCATCCTGATTAGATAAGAAAATAACCAATCTGATCTTGCACGAGATCACGCTAAAGTGTTTTCTTCTCTCTCTCTCCAGGTAGCGACCATGTCATGCCCTAATAAAGATAATAATATGGTTGTATTGACCGAACCCGCATGTTATACTGTGCAGGGGAACGTTGGACCCGTTCTTTCTTATAAGAGTTATAAGACTGAACAGGGAATAGGAGAATATCTAGATTCTCACGCCGCCCAAACGGAGAACGTGCATGATGATGCACCTTCTTCGGGTGTGTTTGTTATTGAGAACTGTTTTTCAGTTCACCCTACGTCCTGGGTATTAGATACCGGATCAGGATCCCACATATGTAAGCAGTTACATGGGCTACGGAAAGGTAGAGAACTGGGAAAATGTGATCATTCCGTTCAAGTAGGGAATGGGGAAAATGTTGCAGCCAAAGCAGTTGGTATATATCACCTGGTATTACCAAATGGTGATACACTAGTCCTGAATGAGTGCTATTATATACCGAACATGATGTGCAGCATTATATCAGTTTCTTTATTAAGTAACGAAGGATATAATTTTGTAGTAAAGGATAATGTTATGAACATATTCCTAGATCAAAAGTTGATTGCATCAGGCTTGCTACATAATGGCATATTCATTCTCAATCAAAATACAGTCTTCAATATACAAAACACACACAAGAGGAAAAGCTCAGAAATGAACGAATCCTTCTTGTGGCACTGTAGACTTGGCCATATCAATGAGACACGACTAGCTAAGTTGCATAAGAATGGATATTTGAATTCATTCGAATTATCATCTTATGACACTTGCCATTCATGTCTCAAAGGAAAAATGACCAAAACTCCGTTTACGGGACACGGAGAAAGAGTTACAGAACTCTTGGGACTGGTGCATAGTGATGTATGCGGTCCTATGTCTACACACACCAGAAATGGTTCTTCCTACTTCATTACATTCACTGACGATCTCTCTAGATACGGGCATGTGTTCTTGTTAAAACACAAGTCTGAAGCTTTTGAGAAATTCAAAGAATATAAGCACGAGGTAGAGAACCAAACGGGCAAAAGTATTAAGATTCTTCGATCTGATCGAGGAGGTGAATACTTAAGCAGTGAATTCCTGGATTATTTAAAAGAGAATGGGATACTCTCTCAGCTTACTCCTCCTTATACACCACAGCACAACGGTGTATCGGAACGAAGGAATCGCACCCTATTAGATATGGTGCGTTCAATGATGAGTAATGCTGAGTTACCTATTTCCTTTTGGGGGTATGCGCTTGAGACAGCCATATACCTATTGAATCTGGTTCCGTCTAAATCTGTACCTACCACACCATATGAGATATGGAGTGGGAAGAGACCATATTTTAAACGAATTAAGATATGGGGTTGTCCGGCCTATGTCAAAAAGCAAAATCCGGACAAACTCGAGGCATGATCAGTCCTTTGCAAGTTTGTGGGATATCCTAAGAATTCTCAAGGATATTTTTTCTACCAAGCTGAGGAACAAAGAGTGTTTGTTGCTCAACATGCAACCTTTTTGGAAAGGGAATTTCTTGCAAAAGAAACTAATGGCAAAGAGGTAGAGCTGGAAGAGGTTCCAGCACCACAAACTACAACTAATGATTTAGTGGAACCGGAGGATTCAGTGGTGCCCGACGAACCCCAGCCTCTCCGCCGATCTAGTAGGGTTTCTCGTCCACCTGAGAGATACTATGGTTTTCTCATTGATGGTGGCAGCGAGGATTGCATCATGGAGGATGATGACCCAACTAGCTTCGAGCAGGCCATCACGAGTGGGGACTCAGTAAAATGGCTGGATGCTATGCGGTCCGAGATGGAATCCATGTACACCAACAAAGTATGGACTTTGGAAGTTGCTCCTGAAGGGGTAAAACCCATCGGGAGCAAGCGGATCTTCAAGAAGAAACTTGGTGTAGATGGGAAAGTGGAGACTTTCAAAGCTAGACTTGTTGCAAAGGGTTTTCGTCAAAGACCAGGTGTGGACTATGACGAAACCTTTTCTCCAGTGGCTATGCTTAAATCCATCCGGATCATGCTTGCCATCGCTGCATATCATGACTACGAAATCTGGCAAATGGATGTTAAGACCGCCTTTCTAAATGGTGATTTAGAAGAGTGCGTGTACATGACTCAGCCAAAGGGCTTCGTAGACAGTGGGAGCAGCGGGAAGGTGTGCAAGCTGCTTAAATCCATTTATGGGTTAAAGCAAGCATCGCGGAGTTGGAACATCTGCTTTGACGTCGTTATCAAAGAGTTTGATTTCGTCAAAAATCCAGATGAACCTTGTATCTACAAGAAGGTGGCAGAGAGTAAGGTTGTCTTCCTCGTATTGTACGTGGACGACATACTCTTGATAGGAAATGATATTCCTATGCTGCAATCGGTTAAGCTCTTCTTATCACAAAGATTCTCAATGAAAGATCTTGGTGATGCCTCCTGCATATTGGGAATTAGGATCTATAGAGATAGATCCAAACGGATTTTGGGATTGTCCCAATCCAGGTACATTGACACCATACTAAAGAGGTTTAGTATGGAAGAATCCAAGCGTGGGAATTTTCCCACGATCTCTGGAGTCACTCTCTCCAAAGAGATGTCTCCCAAGACTGATTTGGAGAGAGCTCGCATGCAAGGGATAACCTATGCTTCAGCTGTAGGCTCTATCATGTATGCGATGCTATGTACCAGACCCGATGTTGCATACTCACTAAGTATAGTGAGCAGGTATCAAGCTGATCCTGGAGAGAGTCACTGGACAGCTGTGAAGAGCATTCTCAAGTACTTACGAAGGACTAAAGAGATGCTCTTGGTGTATGGTAACGGAGAACTCCAAGTGGAGTCCTTTACCGATTCGAGCTTCCAGAGTGATAAGGACGACTCTAAGTCGCAGTCGGGTTTTGTCTTTACCCTTTACGGAGGGGCGGTTAGCTGGAAGAGTTCCAAGCAGGAAACCGTGGCAGACTCGACGATGGAGGCTGAATACATCGCTGCCAACGATGCTGCTAAAGAGGCTGTCTAGATCAAGAAGTTCATTACTGAACTTGGTGTGGTTCCATCCATTGAGCGTCCAATACCTCTGTATTACGATAACAATGGAGCGGTGGCTTTGGCCAAGGAACCCAGGTCCCATCAGCGATCCAGGCATATTCTGAGGCGGTATCACCTGATCCGGGAGATAGTTGATCACCGGGAGATCGAGGTCAGGAGGGTTGACACGAAGAACAACACGGCGGATCCACTCACGAAGGCCATTCCCAAGATACAGTTTGAGAGACTCTTCGGGATGCTCGGTATGCGATACTACAGCAGCTGGCCTTAGTGCAAGTGGGAGATTGTTAGTTGTATGTATGCCCTAGAGGCCAGTATTGTACAAATGATGTATATTATATTGGATGCTTGGACATATATAGAGATGACTTTCTTGCTCGATATGATAGTATGCTATCTGGTTTCTCTTTATCTTAACATGTACACTAGTCTCTTTAAACTGTCTTATAGTTATATGTTGGTAAAGCCCTTAGGATGTGTACTTGACTGCCTGGACTATGATGCAGATCATACTAGTGGGGACATGGTAGTCCATAAGTACATCCTTCAAGGTCCCTAGTCGTAGGTGTATCGAGACGGGGCATCGATATACCAGAGTAGACTAGCGTATACGCTTCTCGACCCATGAGATGGGCGATGGATGATCCCATATCCATTGGTGTTTGACATCAGAGATGATATACGGGTGCTCAGTGGAGACTGGGTACACTGGACGGACTCGCCGAGAACTCCCAGATGGTATTATACCTCACGTCAGATGGCAGTTCTCAGGTGACACTTGTGCAGGTTAGTCTGTAGACCCGAGATCGTCATAGAGTCTTGTGTGATTCCTACTATGCTTTGATCTCCACCTTACCACGTCCATGAGGGCGTGCAAAACGGTGGTCTTTGGGTACAGTCCCGAGTCACATAGAGGCAATGAGCGATAGGAGGGGTTTCGTCTCTCCCGGTATTGGGGGTTGATGTTGCGCTGTGCTCGATTGGCCGTAACAGGGAAGTCCCTGGCCAGGGCTGATCAGAGATTTACTGGTAAGTGTTACCAGTAGTTTCTCGACCCGTTATGAGCCTCACATCGGCACGACTTTTCGGTTATTGGGGTCTGACGTTTACCACCCATAGACTTGATATGCGACATATCAGACGAACAGACCGGACTGTACGGTAAGTGTTACTGGTTGGATTCACAGGAGTGTGAGCGGGCTAGCTCGTCGATCTTCTGATCGTTCAATACCCGGATGGCCGTTACGTTTAGCAGACCGCTTGCGGCTTGTGGGTGCTTGATATGATCATCATCTGCTACCGGCGTATTGACGAGTCTTTAGGGTCCTACACAGAGGTTTCCTGGCTCAAGCGAAACGAAATAGGAGCGCATATGAGATATGTGCGGGACCGAGAATAATGCGTGTATGTGATACCGTATTTCATTCTCGCGATGAATGTTTCGATTGGTTGTATGCAATATAACCTAGTTATCGAATCATTGATTCGATAAATCGATACATTGTATACTGGTCGGTTATGTGCGACATGACCGGATCATTGAATCAAGTGTTGATTTAATGATTTAATGTATAATTGTATATTTGATATATTAATTTGCATTAACTGGTATTGGTTCATTTTAAAAGGATTTTCTCACTTGAAGTGCACATTGTATATATGATATGCTTTTGTATGCACTTGATTGTTCATGTTTGATGATACATACTTACTTGGGTTTGTGCAAAGAATTAAACCATGGTTATGATAATGGTTAGGGTTTTGTGTTATTCATCTATTTATTTATCCATTCTTTATTTATTTAAATAGATAAAAGAAAAGAAAATGGTTTCTTTTTATCATGAAGCTTGTTGAAGCTTCATGAAGCTTTGACTAAAGAGACCATTTGTCTTCATGCTTAACCCTAACCATTCCCACTTACCATGGTCTATTCTCTACACTTAACCTTAGTTAGCTTATGATAAGTATTGATTTATTTTTCATTTTAATAAAAACACTTATCATATTCTTTCTTCTTCTTCATCATCTTCTTCTTCAAGATAGAAAGCTTGATGCCATCAATGGCAACTTGAGATCTAAAGTGAGAAATCCAATTCTAAAGTGAACCCACCTCCTATTTCTTCACCCTCTACCTCTTGCCAAGTTGTTTTGGGTGTTTTCTTAACAAGTTTCACAAATTTGTGAAGACGGAGCTTGAACTTGTGATGCCTCGACGTAGATCATCTTCGGCACGAAGCCGACGACCTAGTCCGCCCATTTCTCCGATCAAGCCGACGATTGAGTCCGGGATTCAAGATGGACAGCGAGAGGACGCCTACGTGGAGCCAAGGAAGTGGATATCCGGATCTACAAAGGTTGTAGCTTCTTATCTTTAGTTAAGTTGTTAACTAGATTAGTATATCGCCTAAACTTCTAGTCAACGATCCGTATTATTGTTTCTCGGCACCCGTAAAATTTGAAATGGGCATGGTTGATGCCTTGTGAGACTTCATTAGCGTGCCTAGAAACCCTACAGTACTTACCTACCCTCACTGCAATCCCTTTATTATGTCTTTACTTATTACGTTATGTACACCTTCTTTAGGCTAATTGGTTTTCTTCCTTCCCTTCCCTTCGGCACCGGCCTAAAGTTTGGAAGAAAACTATCCAATAAGCATAATAGGTGTACACTCCTTATGCCAGGAGCCTGCGCAATCTGAGAGAAGGTAATGGGAAAAGACATCTAAATAATCCTATTCTATTTCTCCTGAACTGGAAACAATCCTCGAATCTGGAACAAATTCCTTCGAGTTCGTATGTAACTATATAATGGCATGTCCAAGCATTGTGGACGTTCGTTGTGATACGAAGTGTTCTGGAGAAATCCAAAGTGGATGAGGGAGTGACAGCAGTAAGTGCACGGCGGCGCCCCGGCCGTCAATCCGACGCCGGAATGCGAAAGCGATGATTTACTTTAACTTTTTAAACCGGCACCACCGCGCACTAAAACCCGGATCGGGCCATTAAACTAGTCCTAGGTAACAAGAGAAAGGGTAGAGAAATATACCAAGCGATCCGTGTCCTTCGGTCTTCTCGTCGTCGTCCCGATCTCCCCGCGGAATCTCCGGTCTCCACCACGTCGCCGGAAGGGCAACACGTCGCCGGCTGCTTTTACGGGCTCCCGCCTCTGGTCCGAGGCAACTCGGGTACGAAGTTGGTGAGTCGACGTGCCCAAGATTTGCTGTAGAATGTAGTGTGGAACTTGTGTCTCATTTGGGGTATTGGAAGTTGCCTTTGGTGGAGGAAATGATATGAACTTTTAGAGGAGGAGCAATATGATTTTGCAAAGCCAAATGAGAGGATTTTCCCACACAAAGAATTTGGGGCAGCCCCTACACAATGTGGCCGGCCAAATGAGGTGAAGGAGGATGGGAGAAAATCCAAGTGGGGGTGTATCAATAATACAAGGAAAAAGAATGATAGATCATCAAGTCAAAAAGCAAACCACACTCCCTCATCATGACCAACCATCATCATCAAGCATGATGACTCTAAAAGGTCAAGCCATTATGAAACAACAAGTTAAATGATGGTACAATTATCATGACACTACAACTTGCAAAAACAACCCTCCAAAATGCCAATTTGCACATTTGCAAATTAGCCCTCCTCCACCAACTTTCAGCCAATGAAAGATACAAAGAAATATGGCTGAAACGGAAAACAAACTAGCAACTCCAAAAAACTGATCCCGTAATAAATTACAGGAAAACCCCGCTATTGTATATACATACCCGCATTTGTATTCCGACCGAATACAAATGCAATGAGACAAAATCTACACTGTACAATACTAGGATCCGGCTTAAACCAAAGCCCGCTAGTATAAACCGTCTGATCAGGATCCGTGCAATACCGCACGTATCTGATCGAACCCTGCCATATCTCCATACGGCCTCTAGAGCGTTTCGCCCGAAAACTTGAGCAACTGAATGTGGGGGACTCTAAAGACTCGTCAATACTATGGCTATGGATTTAACCACTAGCATGTCAGAGGTATTAGCCATACGTGACGGGCTACCATCTATGGACCAAAAGGGATGTCTGTGAGCGAACTCAGCCTGACACCCTACTGAGCCTGTCAGTGACAATATCCGTACAGTCCGGTCCGTTCGTCTATGAGCATCGCATGGCGGGCCTAGGGGGTTGGTAAAAGTCAGACCCCCAAAAGCGGTACAAGTCGTGTCGGAGTGTAGCCCAGAACACCATGAGATACTACTGGAATACTTACCAGTAAATCTCCTGCCTTGACCAAGGACTTTTCATGTACTGGCTCTCCTAGACACAGCGTGACCTCACCCCCAATACCGGGAGAGACGAACCCCTGAAGATCCGCTCACTGCCTCCATGTGGCTCGGGACTGCACCCAACTAAAACCTGTTTGCACGTCTCCTTTGAGCGTGGTAGGGTAGTAATCAAAGTACAGTAGGAACTCACACAAGACAAATGAAGATCCTCAGGTCGATGAACTAACCTGTACACATGTCACCAGGGAACTGCTATCTGACGTCAAGTATAAGACCAACTAGCATGTTCCCGGCGAGTCCTGTCCGGTGTACTCATAACCCAATGAGCACCTGTATACATCTTAGGTGAACCAACCGACACCAGTGTCTTGTGAGACCGGCCACCGCCCCTCGTTGGGGTCTCGACTGTATACACTAGTCTACTCTGGAGTATCGATGCCCTGTCTCGAAACTCCCACGACTAGAGACCTTTTAAGGATGTGCTTATAGACTACCAGCTCCCACGTATATGATCGCCCTCATACTGCTGGCAGTCAAGCAAGAATCCAAGGGGCTCTATCAACGTGTAATAGCAACCTGTAAGGTCATCTAAAGCAGTACACGATGATAAAGATAAACCAAATAGCATACTATCATCTTGAGTAAGACTGTCCTACCGGGATAGGTCCTCCCTCAATCATTGCAATCACGTGCCTGTGATCCAATAATTGACTTGAGGGCACTATCTCCAACAATCTCCCACTTGCACTCAAGGCTAATTATTGCGATGTCGCATACTCACAGCCCGTGTGATACCGAACACCAAACTCCTCTACTAGTCAGTCTCACAAAGCTCGTTTGCGAAACTATTGCGTTCGAGGAATAGCCTCAGTGAGTGGATCCGCTTTGATGTTTCTTTCTATGTCTCTCTATATCTCATGTTCGCGGAGAAAGCCATCTCCCGAAATGAGTAATACCTGTCTTAGAATGTGTCTGGATGTCTGATGGGACCTAGCTCATAAATGAACTCCAAATCCAAACTTCTTAGACTGTATCGTCAACTGAACTTAATCAGTATCCTGCGCCATCCTTCCCTCAGTATCCACCTGGACCACCTGTCCAAAATACTGCCCCTCGTCAGAAGGAAAACTATAACTCTGACAACCTCCTTGTCGTCCAGGTTACCTTGGAAGCCTGGAATGATAACTGTCTCCCGAATGAGGCTGTCGTTATCATATCCCTAGAACATCCACTTATGTTCTAAAACTGCTTCCGATTGTTTCTCCAGGATAGGATCAATATCAACTTATTGCATCTAGTGCAAAAACAACATCTGGTGTGGTACTTGACATCTCATAATTGACTCAATTACCTAAGCAAGTGATCTGCCAATCATGCACATCCCTCTCCCCTTTAGTCTGTAAGACACCTTTAGAGAGGGTGACTCCATCACCTGCAGGTACACTACCGTGCCAGGAGTCGTCCATTCTAAATACTCTTAGAATGCTGTCTAAGTACCCTTAATTGGGAAACCACCCAAATCTAGATCCAAAACCATAGATCTAGTAACCAGTATGTCTGATATAATGTCCAAGTCCCATGTGGAGAAACCACTGTGTAACGACCAAAGTATAACCGATCGTAGTATAGGAATATCACTTCCTACTCTGTGTATGTCATCCAAATACCATGACATCGCACCCTACTACCTTCTCAACAGATCCATCCCCTATTCTGATGAAGTCAAACCTATGACTATCACATCAGAAATTGATGATCTATCTCCGCTATATCTGCTTTAGTCTATAAATAGACATAAGCCACTTGTCCACCATACTTCTGCTGCACCCACTGACCACGACAACCCTCTGGCAGAGTCATATTGACATTCATTTCTAAAGCCAGTTTAGAACGACGCTATACTTATCCTCCCGCCGGGTCTCGCAGCCTGGAACAACAACAATGGCAAGTGTGGGTAAACAAGAACCTCCCTGCCACCGTCCTTGAGAATACCGAAGTGCCTCTCGGGTGCCTGAGGTTACCCACCGTATCTGCGGAGTGGCCAATGGAATTCAAACCAGATTGAATCTTTAGGTTCTTATCAAATCTTCAGTAATCATTTGCGGTTCTGGAATCACTTCCAGTTCTACCATACTCCCACTACTGTTTTATGAAAAAATACATTTTTATTAAAACTGTGGCGAGTTAAGAACAATATCACTATTGATCTTCCAGATGGTAGAAAGTCAACCCTCTTCATAGCCTGGGTCAACCCACAAACAGCCATTACAGAAACGTGCCTTGAGTTATCCAGAGTCTGGTTTTAAGCATAGGCCGGACAACTCCCCGTACCTTAACATCGTTAAGATATGAACTGTTCTATATCCAATATAGAAACAGAGGCACTGATTTAATTGAACCAGATTCAAATCATGCAGCTGTCTCCAGTGCATGTCAACTAAATGGAAGGAGGCCGATCAGCGTTACTCAACTTAGGAATGCTTCCAATTATGAGTAACCTGAAAGAGAAGCAAGTTCTCTTAATCATTACTATCAACTGAATACTACACACAAGTATCTACATCTTCGATCACCTTGAAGAATCCCGATACTTGCAACACCTGGTTCTCTACTTTATTCATATACCTATAACTTCTCAAAACTTAGACCTTGCGTTTCTACGAAACACTTGTCTAAAAACTAGAGAAGTCATAAGTAAATCGAATATAGTACGAGGACCAACCCCTCTGTCCTAATGGACACTGGACAACATACAATACTCTGTATAAGTCCCTTGAGTCTAATAACTCATTCCCTGTGTGTCGTAGGTTGAAAACTGTACTTATGGTTAAGAAGAATTACACCGTTGTTTAATGCTCCTTACCTAACCATCAGCTGATAAAGGTAAATGTCATCGACATAATTTCAAAAAGTTATATCTCACTCTATAAAAATAGACGTACAGATATATCAATTTGAAATTGGTGCATTATAACGGATATTCAAAACCAAATATTCGCCGTCCGGCAAACAACCCAGGTGACTTCCTCAAATATCACCAATTACAACGAATTCCGATATAATGAGTATGATCACCTAATTCCCAATAACTTACTCCCACTCATCATCTGTAAAACCATATAGATATGAGAATCATACCTGGTAAATACATACCCTGGAGCAAGTTTCTAATCGGGAAATCAGTTTTCCTTTAACAGTACACAGTGAAGCTGAAACATTGAAATGTTTCGTAGGGGTATCCTGGTATTCCTAGTAATGCCTCTTCCAGATTCACAACTGTAACCGTATAAATCTCTGCCACCTCTCCAAATCCCTTCATATGTCTTTAGTCATTACCTTCTGTACACCCCTTTAGGCAAAATGGTTTTCTTCCTTCCCTACCGTTCGGCACCAGCCTATGGTTTGGCAGAAGACTATCCAATAAGCATAATGTGTGTACTGTCCTAATCCTAGGAGCACTCGCAATGCGAGAGAAGGTGAGGATAAAAGACAACCGAATAAACCCTATTCCTATTTCTCCTGAACCAGAATCCATCCTCGAACTGGAACAAGTTCCTTTCGAGTTCGTATATAACCATACGATGGAGTATCCAATAAACTGTGGATCTTCATAGAGATACGGAGTGTCCTGGAGAAATACAAAGGTGATGTGGGAGTGGTAATGAAATACTTGGTTTGGTCGTGAATAGCAGTCGCAATTTACTTTGCCCTCCTTCTAATCCCTTTCTTTGTCTTTACATAATACCTTTTGTACACCGTTTAGGCTAATTAGTTTTCTTCATTCCCTACCGTTCGGCACCTGCCTATGGTTTAGAAGAAGACTATCCAATTTGCGTAATAGGTGTACTATCTCCTAAACCAAGGAGTACTCGCAACTTGAGAGAAGGTAAAAAGGAAAAGACAACTGAATAATCCTATCCGTTTTCTCCAGAACCGGAAACCATCCTCGAATAAATTCCTTCGAGTTCGTATATAACCATACGATGGTTTTGTCCAATAGAAGCGGACGTTCGTAGTAATAGGGGGTGTCCTGGAGAAAAGGGTAAAAGCAGGAGCGGCAATAAGGTGTGCAACTCTGACAATCCAAAAGCCAGTCTTATAAGAAGGTTCAGCCAACTTGGTCTTTGAGTCATAGTCTAAGGTCGGGTCAATGGTCGCTGCCAAAGAGAGAGAGAAAAGAAACACTCAGCGTGCACTCTAACCTAGATCAGAATGGTTATCACTTTATCTAATCAGGAAACCTCCCACTGTACCGTCAAATTCTTCTCCAAACCTAAAAGAAGAATTAGTCGGAATTTCCCGAGGAGTAAACCAACTCATCAGTGGGAATCGGGGTCCAACTATCACCGCATGATAACGTGACGGAATCCGCTCACGCTATCATACTCTAGAAGGTATGCGCATATCTAGCAAGTTACAGTTTCTTTAGAAACTCCCGATGTGATTTTTGCCCCATGCTCTTATGACCTTGGCGTGAGTTTAAAATATCATAAGTCACATGTCAGGTTCTACCCATCATTGTCCAGGTTAATTTGAACCCACACGTACATACCCTTGACGTAGGCCAAAATAGTAGTACGACTGTCCCAAACCAACGCATCTATTTAGGCAACAGCTAAATATCCAGCAGCTACCAATCACTATGCCTTGGCGTGGGGTCAAAATACATAGCTTGAATACTACCGAATATTTAACCGAAATGATGGAGGGCTACGAATAGTTTCTGGCGAAAACCTTTAACGTAATGAACTTGATATCGTTGAAGGAACCGGATAGCTTTTAAAAATATAGTGACGAAAACCTTTGCTAAAGAGGTCACTCCCGGTGAAGGGATCTCGGCTCTTTCTCCGTAGGATGAGGTGCGGGATATTCCAACTGAATACCACGATGCAAAGCAAAAGTAATCGGCTATAGTGAAGTTATTGCCCTGACGCAAACTTCTGTCCAAGGGGTCACTCCTGTTGAAGGGATCTCGGCCCTTGCCTCGTCGTCGGCTATAGTGTTTAACTTGCATTGATCCGAATCAACGCAGTCCCATCAATTGATCACACCAATAAAGAACGAAAATAATGACGTACGTATATGCCATCCGCATTCGCCACAGGGTCTCGTCATTACCCGTTAGGTTAGCTAACTAATGACAGAGCGGGGACTGGACTATCGCGGATGCAAAACATATACAACATTTACTAGTATATATATCAATATATAATATTTCGCTCAAGGCGTGATAAAATGCAACATCACAGAAATGTACAGCATCACAGAACAATACAGATATCTGGGATCCCCGGGTTTCACAGAGCCGCTACTGAAACCCGACGTTCCCCTGGTCGTGGGGATAGCCTGTGCAATAAAATTCTAGACCCCTACGGGCGCGGCAAGTTACCCGCCAAAACCTGAAGCGAGGCAGCCCCCTTCAGCAACGTGAATGGACCACCCAGCACTTCACGGAATCCGGTAACTTGGGCACCCCTCCTGGGTCAACCTGTACCCCCTACAAGTGCGGCGAATAGCCCGCCAATTCTAGAGTGAATCCCCCTCCGTCTCAATGCCATGAGATGCGGGCTCGTTGCCCTCTAGAACCCGGCTATCCGTGCACCCCACCTTGGGGTAATCCTAGTACATAAAGTAAAATATACATACAACGGGTACATCGACCGCAACCTGGTCATGCCCCAAAAGAATAATATACAAACAGGCAGTGACGGCAGTCCACATGTCGGACGCTCGCCCCGCAATATCAAATGTACATAATACAACAAAAAAACTGTACTAGCATTGCATCCAGGCTATCCCCCACGACCAATCCGCAACATCACAGCACAATCACAGAACATCAACGTGAATGTCACGTTCGCAAATCCTTCTAACCGGGCTATAGCAGTTAGACAGGATTTACCGATCAAGTGACATTCACGGTCGCAGATATAACGTAAATACTGTGAACTAATGTGTTTAAAATATCCGATCGATCAAAAATTACCAAGTGGGCCCCAAGCACTACCGTAGCGCATAAAGAAATTCTGGGCCCAAAATGAATATTCCAAAACCCCTATTTTCAGCCCAGAAGCCCAATGAAGAGATTTGATGCATTGATCACTCCTTACTGCCGCGGAACCGCGGCCCCAAGTGCGGTTTGGCCGCGGTTCCGCGCTCCTCTTAAGGAATCAATGCATCGAATTTCTCCAGAATTCTTATAATTTCCTGCACATCATTCTGCAACATACTGAAAAAATTTTGGAGCCCAAAAAATTTTGACAGAAACTGATGCTATAGAAAACGCGGGTTTTGGAATTTTGTTCGATTGAAGATGTAAACACATTAGACCAAGCTAGACAAGGTTAATGGCGAGGCTCTGATACCACTGTAAGTGCACGGCGGCGCCTCGGCCGTCAATCTGACGCCGAAAATCGGAAGCAATGATTTACTTTAACGTTTTGAACCGGCACCACCGCGCACTAAAACCCGGATCGGGCCATTAAACTAGTCCTAGCTAACAAGAGAAAGGGTAGAGAAATATACCGAGCGATCCGTGTCCTTCGGTCTTCTCGTCGTCGTCCCGATCTCCCCGCGGAATCTCCGGTCTACACCACGTAGCTGGAAAGGCACTACGTTGCCGGCTTCTTTTACGAGCTCCTGCCTCTGGTCCGAGGCAACTCGGGCACGAAGTTGGTGAGTCGACGTGCCCAAGATTTGCTGTAGAATGTAGTGTGGAACTTGTGTCTCATTTGGGGTATTGGAAGTTGCCTTTGGTGGAGGAAATGATATGAACTTTTGGAGGAGGAGCAATATAATTTTGCAAAGCCAAATGAGAGGATTTTCCCACACAAAGAATTTGGGGCAGCCCCTACACAATGTGGCCGGCCAAATGAGGTGAAGGAGGATGGGAGAAAATCCAAGTGGGGGTGTATCAATAATACAAGAAAAAAGAATGATAGATCATCAAGTCAAAAAGCAAACCACACTCCCTCATCATGACCAACAATCATCATCAAGCATGATGACTCCAAAAGGTCAAGCCATCATGAAATAACAAGTCAAATGATGGTACAATTATCATGACACTACAACTTGCAAAAACAACCCTCCAAAATGCCAATTTGCATATTTGCAAATTAGCCGTCCTCCACCAACTTTCAGCCAATGAAAGATACAAAGAAATATGGCTGAAATGGAAAACAAACTGGCAACTCCAAAAAACTGATCCCGCAATAAATTACAGGAAAACCCCGCTACTGTATATACATACCCGCATTTGTATTCCGACCGAATACAAATGAAATGAGACAAAATCTAAACTGTACAATACTAGGATCCGGCTTAAACCAAAGCCCGCTAGTATAAACCGTCTGATCAGGATCCGTGCAATACCGCATGTATCTGATCGAACCCTGCCATATCTCCATACGGCCTCTACAGCGTTTCGTCCGAAAACTTGAGCAACTGAATGTGGGGGACTCTAAAAACTCGTCAATACTATGGCTGTGGATTTAACCACTAGCACGTCAAAGGTATTAGCCATACGTGACGGGCTACCAGCTATTGACCAAAAGGGACGTCTGTGAGCGAACTCAGCCTGACACCCTGCTGAGCCTGTCAGTGACAATATCCGTACATTCTGGTCCGTTCGTCTATGACCATCACATGGCGGGCCTAGGGGTTTGGTAAAAGTAAGACCCCCAAAAGCGGTACAAGTCGTGTCGGAGTGTAGCCCAGAACACCCTGAGATACTACTGGAATACATACCAGTAAATCTCCTGCCTTGGCCAAGGACTTTTCATATACTGGCTCTCCTAGACACAGGGTGACCTCACCCCCAATACCGGGAGAGACGAGTGATTGATGTGAAAAAGTGTTTGTAGTATAACCGCAAACAATAACGGTGTCGCGTGTAGCTAGACCGAGATGAGTACGGGTCGTCCTCAGGGAAACGTTGAATCTTTTAATTTTACTTTAGACGTGTTGAGAAAGATAGAAGGGATAAAGAATTTTATAGATAGATTTCTAGATCTACGTTAAGCAAGAATGCAAAATATATAGATCTAGATTATTTTAGGGATGTAGTTAATATAATAAGAGCGCTTGTAGGGTTCATCAGGATTTAGTAGTTATGGACGATTAATTAAAAATTACTCTTTTTATCCTTTAATAGATTTAAAACTAGAACGACGGTGATGCGTGTAGATTAGGGTTTCTGGAGGGAAAAGGAATCCCACTCTTAACCCTTATCTCGACACGGAACTCCGTTCATATCTAGCCTTTACCAAAACAATCATTAATCTAATCTCTAATCGCGGTCGGGACTAACAATGAATTGGTAGCGCTCCCGATTAGGATGTTAATGATTCTTTTGATAAAGTTTATAAACTTTATAGGACGTAAAAAGAGTTTAAGGATTTTCATCATCCATTAGCCTGCCCTAATCCTACGAACCCTAACAAGCGGAGAATTACTCGCGCATGTTGGGAGAAAAAGATATGGAAAGAAATTGCATAATTAAACTACGAAGAAATAGAATAAGAAAAAGAAAGCTACCTTTATTAATCAACAAAATTCATTACACTTGAATCCTTAGAAAATGATTACAAATCTAGTTGCTTCTCGATCTCTTCCAAGGAGGTAGATGAACAGTTGATGATCAGCCTGGATGCGTGAGCCGTCTTGGACTTCGTGATCTCTTCGGCTTGATGATTTTTCCAAGAGGCTCTTGGTCCTTATTTATAGTCACAGAGTCAGAACCCTAGTTTCCTAATATGAAAACTAGTTGTTAGGATCCTAACCACCACAATCCCATATCTCAACTCTTCAAATCCGCGGCGGAACCGCGGCCATTGGATAGGTTTGGTCGCGGATCTGCCCCCTTTTGGTGAGATCATGGCCTCTAATTTTTGTAGCTTCATATCTGTAACACTTGGTAATCTTTTGAGTATCTAGACTTTGAAAATCTTTTCTACATTTCTACCAGAATTAGTTTCTTGAATATCTTTGGTAGATTTGATTTGCCAACCTTGATTTCAGCCCTGCAAATTCTGCACAATAACTCAACAAACAAGATTAGTAGAGTTTGTTTTATTGAGATATTAACTTAACCATTAAGAATTGGTCAAAGGTATTAATAAGGTAAGCATATTTAAATGGGTCAAATGTTACATGGATATTATATGCTTACTTTTTCCTACAGAATGTTATTTATAATATATAAACATATGAAAATAGTATTTTACAGATAAACCCTCATATGTATCATATATTATAATAAACACCTTTTATTATATAATAATAGTAGGAAAATTGTCATATTAAATGTGCAGTTTTATCAACTGAACAAATACTCCCAAACTTATCTTTGATTGTCCCGAGCAAACTAGTTTATTCAAGAGAAGGAGAAGAAAAAAAAAAACTAAGCACACTTTCGTAGGCAAACACGATTGCACTGAGCACGTGCAACAAGCCGTTAAACCTCTAGGTGTCCCTAGTAGGAGGAATGTTGTCTCCTGAGAGTTTTCAGCGGATTACATCCACAAAATCCTATAATAAAAGAGAGATGGTGAAATTTACATATAAAGATAAGAACCATAAAAGAAAGACCTTGAAAATAAGAGTTTTCAACTACACTAGCTTTTCAGTTGTCATGAGCCCTATCTTAATAGTCATGAAAAGATGTTAGAAATCACATTATCCCTCAATAAAACATCATCTTTATTCTTCATTCCTACCTTTCGTCCAAACATTGATCATATACCCCTACGTGTGTGAAATGACATCCCTACACTCGGAGAATTCAATTCAAGCTATCATACTCTTATCCATCTACCTCAGTACTTATTAACTTGATGAATACTTAGATTTGCTCACACATTTTCATGCGACCGTTAATACTTCTTGAGGTACTAACCGACCGATTACTCATGTGCTTGCTGATTAGGTGATAATATTTTCCTCGTTTTGCTCCACCTAAGGCTTAGCAGTGACTCCCAGACCAGTTAGCCTTAGGGCACTAGGTGAAGAGGCACCCTCGCTATATTTTTTTATTGCTGCCTTTGTGATAACAAAACCAGTGTTCATTTTTTTCTTTTCACCATTTTTATATTTTCTTCATTTTTTTATTTCCTTCATACTTTTGGATTTTAGACAAGAGCATTTCAAGGTATCCTCTACTATCCCGAGTTTCAAGACGTGTGTAAGTGCATATAGTAGGGTATCAACATTCAAATGTTTGGCTTCCAGAATAGAAACTATTTTTCAGACTTATTTTTATCCTCAGATTAGTGACTTCCTTCATCTTACTAACCCTTGGGACAACAGCTCATAACTACTTATTACTAGTTCTTTTAAGAAAACTTCTAATTTTCTTGGTTTTCTTAAACTATTCCTATCTTTTGGATGTAATTTTTCACTTTCTACTCTTTTGTTATAAAAGAATTTTTTTTAAAATTTTTGAAAATGTTGTGCTTATGCAAAATGTGATGCAAAGTGATGCGTAAATAAGCACAAACCTCCCCCAAACTTGTTTTCAACAGTGTCCTCACTGTTGCTATCTGCTGGATTACAAAAACTTGTAAGCTTGGGGGACATTATTAATGGGGACAAAAATATATGAAAGTGAAAATCCTCCCCCAAACTTATTTTTGGCTTACAAATTTGAGGACAAAAGTTATGTTCAAGAGCCAAAAATATACCCCCCTCAAACATGAGTTAGACAATACGAAGCATTTTAAGAGGGGGTGA
The DNA here is from genome assembly GCA_030015575.1 of Agapanthus africanus. Classification (NCBI taxonomy): domain Eukaryota; kingdom Viridiplantae; phylum Streptophyta; class Magnoliopsida; order Asparagales; family Amaryllidaceae; genus Agapanthus; species Agapanthus africanus. The sequence continues at coordinate 354,310,518 of CM057341.1, read as the reverse complement.
GTCATTTGGTCAAAGTAAGACTTTACAAAGACCAAAAGTTAGCACCAACCATTCAAAGATTTTATCAGTATATCGTATAGGTTGATGGAAGAATGTGTTGTATCGAGTCAAGAAAAAGTGGGGAAGGGATAAGGGGTGGTCTGGAAAGGGTTTGAAATTAGAGAAAAGAAAGAATGATGATGAATGTGAATGATTAGGAAGAAGAAATGATGACGGTTCAACCTCTATAGGTGGAGATTGATCAATCACAAAATCCGTATTGTTTAAAAATTCAAGTTCGTCAGCAAAAAGTTCTTCAAAACTTTTATCAATGGTGTGATTGAACATTTTGCTGTCAAAGAGTTTTATGCCAGAATTTATTCTACTTGATTCATAAAAAATCATTGAGGTAGAGAACTCGAAAAACTCATCTACCTCATTTTCAAAAATATCCAAATCAAATTGAATTTCTGGTATTACTGAACTTGAATTAACGGATTGTGATTTATCAAAACTCATTGAAACTATAGGAACAGAAGAAGAACCGGAGAAAGTAGAAGGTGAAATGGGTAAACAAATTGGTGTGTCGAGTGTTGCTGAACCAGATGTGGAAGATTGAGGCTGTATTTCGGTCTGATCTTCGGGTATACCATTATCATCAATTTCAAGACATATTTGGGGTTCGGGAAGAATTAAAGGCTCAAGATGATGACCACAAGGAAGTGAAAGGATTTGATGAATTGGTGGGACAAAATCATCCAAAATTTCGGGTTCATCAATCAATATATCCCCAATGTCAATCACTTCATTCAAGTGAAGGTTAAAATTCTCAAACACCTCATCAAAAGTATAGTTTTCAATCAGTTTTGGTTCAAGAGTGGAGGTGTAGAGATCACAAGGGTTGGGTATGGTTTCACTTGAAATGGACCCTTCACAGTCGGGTAAATCAAACACTACAAAGTCACACAACTTATCAGTCATTCTATTTGGTGTACTTGATGAATCTATGAAACTGGAGTTGTGGATTTCAGTTTGGAAAGGGGAGGTTTGATTAGGAAGGGTGTACAGTTCTGTCTTACTACGCAAATCCTTTATAATTTGATTCGTCAGTTCCATATGTTTTTCTAATGTCTGCACCAGACTAGTCTTGGGTTGATAAGGGGTTTCAGTATAAGATTGAAATTCCTGTGGATAATTAAAACTCCCAAATGACTGATTAGAAGAACTGTCTAGAGTAGGTGGAAAAGTCGGATTGGATTGATAGGAACAGAATGGTTGCTGAACTTGGGTAGGAGTAGGATCAATATTATGATAAGAAGAATATTGATATGGGTTGGTTGGTTGGCTATATACAAACCGCATATCAAACTCTTCTCCGGACAGTGGTGGTGATGGTTGATATTGGTCCGGGTTGAAACTTTGGCCTCTAGACCTAGCTACGTGCTCAGCAATGGACATTCGTCTAGGGGCTTCCTCACTCTGGGTATGAACTGAAACAGGTGTAGGATTAGGGTACGGTTGATAAGACCTAGACTGAGGTGGCCAACTGTTTCTTCCTGCTTGTTCTATATGATCTCTTAAGGAAATGGAAGAGCTGGACGGTATACCGAAGGGATTTCGAAAACAAGAGATATCTGGTTGTGGACAGCAAAGCTCGGCAAGTGTTCTTCTGTTTAGGTCACCCATTATAAGAAAAGAAGAAGGGGGAAGGGGAGAAAATAATTGGTTTGTTTTGAAAAATGACGGATTTAGACAAATCACACAAAAATGCACAAACAACCCTAGAACTAAGGTTACCTAGGTCCAGTCTCTAGACCGCTCCTAGACTTCCAAAGGACAAGCCGCAGGATCAATCCTCTACCGCCTCCGTACTACCCTTGTAGCCAGGTAAGTGCCAGGTAAGTGGGAAGGAACCACAGTAGTAGGCCTAATTAAAAACCACTAGCCTTTGACACACTTGCCTAGGCACTACAAAAGTAATGCGGATAAGCGATAGATTACCCACGACCTTCCTCTGTCCTTATTGAGCGCGACAGTCCTTAAAGTCTGGTCTAGATATTTTTAAATTAATGTAGGGTTGATGCATATGCTCGGTTTGTGATTTGTGGGGCTTAGGAAGGGTGATGAAATCCCCACCTAATCTTGATTTGGTCTTTGCCCCTTAAAAATCCGTATTAAAATATGCAAAAACAAACTGCAAAACAAAACTTTGCAAAAAGATTTTTGAGCGGCGATATTTTGCAAAGAATCCTGCAGAAAATAGATTTTATTGGATTTGAGAGGAGAGAGAAAGTGTTAAGAAAGATACCAGAGAAGTGTGAAACCCTAGATCTCCTGTTTCCTCAAGTCTGTGACTCCAGATTCCCTCGCAAAATTCACACACAAATCGTTAAATATGCAATTTGCAGTTTTGTTTTAATAATGATATGAATCGTCTAAGAATTCAACACAAATAGCAAGAATAAAAAATTACGCACGTTTCCCCGGCAACGGCGCCATTTGATTGTTTCGAGAGAGTGTGTTTGTAGTTAACCGCAATCAGAACGGTGTCGCGTGTAGCTAGACCGAAATGAGTACGGGTCGTCCTCTGGGAAACGTGGAACCTTTTACTTTTACTTTAGACGTGTTGAGAAAGAGAGGAGGAAGAAAGAATTTTTATAGAATGGTTTCTAGATCTACGTTAAGCAAGAATGCAAAATATATAGATCTAGATTATTTTAGGGATGTAGTTAATATAATAAGAGGGCTTGTAGGGTTCATCAGGATTTAGTAGTTATGGACGATTAATTAAAAATTACTCTTTTTATCCTTTAATAGATTTAAAACTAGAACGACAGTGATGCGTGTAGATTAGGGTTTCTGGAGGGAAAAGGAATCCCACTCTTAACCCTTATCTCGACACGGAACTCCGTTCATATCTAGCCTTTACCAAAACAATCATTAATCTAATCTCTAATCGCGGTCGGGACTAACAATGAATTGGTAGCGCGCCCGATTAGGATGTTAATGATTCTTTTGATAAAGTTTATAAACTTTATAGGACGTAAAAAGAGTTTAAGGATTTTCATCATCCATTAGCCTACCCTAATCCTACGAACCTTAACAAGCGGAGAATTACTCGCGCATGTTGGGAGAAAAAGATATGGAAAGTAATTGCATAATTAAACTATGAAGAAATAGAATAAGAAAAAGAAAGCTACCTTTATTAATCAACAAAATTCATTACACTTGAATCCTTAGAAAATGATTACAAATCTAGTTGCTTCTCGATCTCTTCCAAGGAGGTAGATGAACAGTTGATGATCAGCCTGGATGCGTGAGCCGTCTTGGACTTCGTGATCTCTTCGGCTTGATGATTTTTCCAAGAGGCTCTTGGTCCTTATTTATAGTCACAGAGTCAGAACCCTAGTTTCCTAATATGAAAACTAGTTGTTAGGATCCTAACCACCACAATCCCATATCTCAACTCTTCAAATCCGCGGCGGAACCGCGGCCATTGGATAAGTTTGGTCGCGGATCCGCCCCCTTTTGGTGATATCATGGCCTCTAATTTTTGTAGCTTCATATCTGTAACACTTGGTAATCTTTTGAGTATCTAGACTTTGAAAATCTTTTCTACATTTCTACATGAATTAGTTTCTTGAATATCTTTGGTAGATTTGATTTGCCAACCTTGATTTCAGCCCTGCAAATTCTGCACAATAACTCAACAAACAAGATTAGTAGAGTTTGTTTTATTGAGATATTAACTTAACCATTAAGAATTGGTCAAAGGTATTAATAAGGTAAGCATATTTAAATGGGTCAAATGTTACATGGATATTATATGCTTACTTTTTCCTACATAATGTTATTTATAATATATAAACATATGAAAATAGTATTTTACAGATAAACCCTCATATGTATCATATATTATAATAAACACCTTTTATTATATAATAATAGTAGGAAAAATGTCATATTAAATGTGCAGTTTTATCAACTGAACAACGAGCACCTGAAGATCCGCTCACTACCTCCATGTGGCTCGGGACTGTACCCAAATAAAACCTGTTTGCACGTCTCCTTTAAGCGTGGTAGGGTAGTAATCAAAGTACAGTGGGAACTCACACGAGACAAATGACGATCCTCAGGTCGATGAACTAACCTGTACACATGTCACCAAGGAACTGCTATCTGACGTCAGGTATAAGACCAACTTGCATGTTCCCGGCGAGTCCTGTCTGGTGTACTCATAACCCAATGAGCACCTGTATACATCTTAGGTGAACCAACCGACACCAGTGGCTTGTGAGACCGGCCACCGCCCCTCGTCGGGGTCTCGACTGTATACACTAGTCTACTCTGGAGTATCGATGCCCTGTCTCCAAACTCCCACGACTAGGGACCTTTTAAGGATGTGCTTAAAGACTACCAGCTCCCACGTATATGATCGCCCTCATACTGCTGGCAGTCAAGCAAGAATCCTATGGGCTCTATCAACGTGTAATAGCGACCTGTAAGGTCACCTAAAGCAGTACACGATGATAAAGATAAACCAGATAGCATACTATCATCTTGAGTAAGACTGTCCTACCGGGATAGGTCCTCCCTCAATCATTGCAATCACGTGCCTGTGATCCAATAATTGACTCTTAGGGCACTATCTCCAACAAGGTGTATAGACGGTTTTGTCGTGAATGATAGTAGTCACAATTTTCCTTTGCCCTTATTCTAATCTCTTTATATGTCTTTACTTATTACCTTCTGTACACCACACTTAGGTTAATTGGTTTTCTTTCTTCCCCACTTTTCGGTGCCTGCCTATGGTCTGGAGGAAGACTATCCAATAAGCTCAATAGGTGTGCCCTTTCCTAATCCCAGGAGCCCTCACAATCTGAGAGAACGTAAAGGGAAAAGACAACCGAATAATACTATTCAATCTCTCCAGAACCAGAATCCATCCTCGAATCTGGAACAAGTTCCTTCGAGTTCGTATGTAACTATACGATGGATTTATCCAATAGGAGTGGATATTCGTAGTAATACAGGGTGTTCTAGAGAAATGCAAAGGTGATATAGAAGTGGCAATGATATATGCGACACCGTGACATTCCAAAATCCAAAATATTTTAAGAAGCTTCGGTTAACTTTGTTCATGAGTTTTAGTCAAGGGTCGGGCCATGGTTGCTGCCAAAGACAGAGAGAAAAGAAACACCCAGTGTGCACTCTAACCAAGATCAGAATGGTTAATCACTTTATCTAATCAAGATGGCTCCCACCGTTTCCTCGAATTCTCCTCCAAACCCAAAAGGAGAATCAGTCGGGATCATCTAAAATCACCCGAGGAGTAATCCTACTCAACAGTGGGAATCGGGATCCAACTATCATCGCATGATAACTTGATGGAAGTCACTCAAGTTACCATACTCCAGGAGGTACGCGCAAGCCTGGCAAGTTTCCTGTATGTTTGAAACTCCCGATATGATTTTTGCCCTAAGCAGCTTATGACCTTGACGGATGCCAACAAATCATAAGTTGCAAGTCAAGTTCTACTCGTCATTGTCCTGATTAATTTAGACCTACCCGTACTCGCCCTTGAAGGATTCCAACAAGGCTGTATGACTTTCCTAGATTAATGCATATCCACGCTATAGAAAAGTAACACATAGCTACCTCACACTATGCCTTGACGGAAGCCAACAAACATAGCACGAATACTAGGCGCTACTTTTCTGAAATGACTGAGGGCTACGGCTGGTTTTTGGCGAAAAACCTTTAACATAATGAAATTGATATCGTTGAAGGAATCCAAGTGGTTTTACAAATATATAGTGGCGAAAACTTTTGCTAAAGAGGTCACTCCCTATGAAGGGATCTCGGCTCTTTCCCGTCGAATGAGGTGCAGGATATTCCAAACTGAATACCAAAATGCAAAGCAAAAGATACGGGTGCTCAGTGGAGACTGGGTACACTGGACGGACTCGCCGAGAACTCCCAGATGGTATTATACCTCACGTCAGATGGCAGTTCTCAGGCGACACTTGTACAGGTTAGTCTGTAGACCCGAGATCGTCATAGAGTCTTGTGTGATTCCCACTGTGCTTTGATCTCCACCTTACCACGTCCATGAGGGTGTGCAAAACGGTGGTCTTTGGGTACAGTCCCGAGTCACATGGAGGTAATGAGCGATAGGAGGGGTTTCGTCTCTCCCGGTATTGGGGGTTGATGTTGCGCTGTGGTCGATTGGCCGTAACAGGGAAGTCCCTGGCCAGGGCTGATCAGAGATTTGCTGATAAGTGTTACCAGTAGTTTCTCGACCCGTTATGAGCCTCATATCGGCACGACTTATCGGTTATTGGGGTCTGACGTTTACCACCCCTAGACTTGATATGCGACATATCAGACGAACAGAACGGACTGTACGGTAAGTGTTACTGGTTGGATTCATAGGAGTGTGAGCGGGCTAGCTCGTCGATCTTCTGATCGCTCAATACCCGGATGGCCGTTACGTTTAGCAGACCGCTTGCGGCTTGTGGGTGCTTGATATGATCATCATCTGCTACCGGCGTATTGACGAGTCTTTAGAGTCCTACACAGAGGTTTCCTGGCTCAAGAGAAACGAAATAGGAGCGCATATGAGATATGTGCAGGACCGAGAATAATGTGTGTATGTGATACCGCATTTCATTCTCTCGATATATGTTTCGATTGGTTATATTCGATATGACCTAGTTATCGAATCATTGATTCGATAAATCGATACATTGGATTCTAGTCGGTTATGTGCGACATGACCGGATCATTGAATCAAATGTTGATTTAATGATTTAATGTATAATTATATATTTGATATATTGCATTGCATTAACTAGTATTGGTTCACTTTATATGGATTTTCTCACTTGATGTGCAAGAAGTATATGTGATATACTTTTGTGCACATATTTGTATCATGTTTGATGATACTTGATCATTTTGTTAAGTGTAAAGAATTAAAACCATGGTTAAGTGTTGATTAGGGTTTTGCATATTCATTTATTTATTTATTTATTTGAAAAGGATTATGATGAGAATGGTGGCTTTCTTTGTTTTAAGTTGAAGCTTCATGAAGCTTTGACTTTTGTAACCATTCTTGTCTTCATGCTTAACCCTAACTCATCCAAGTAACCATGGTCTATTCTCTACACTTAACTATAGTTAGCTTATGATAAGTATTGAATTATTATTCATTTTAAATCAACACTTATCATAATTCTAGCTTCATCTTCTTCTTCATCTTCAAAAGAAAAAGCTTGATGCCATTAATGGCAACTTGAGTTCCAAAGTGAGAAATCCAATTCTAAAGTGAACCCACCTCCTATTTCTTCACCCTCTACCTCTTGCCAAGTTGTTTTGGGATTTTTCTTCACAAGTTTCACAAATTTGTCAAGTCGGAGCTTGAACTTGTGATGCCTCGACGTAGATCATCTTCGGCACGAAGCCGACGACCTAGTCCGCCCAAATCTCCGATGAAGCCGATGTATGAGTTCGGGATTCGAGATGGACAGCGAGAGGATGCCTACATGCAGCTAAGGAAGTGGATAACCGGATCTACAAAGGTTGTAGCTCTCTTCTTTTAGTTAAGTTGTTAACTAGATTCACATATCGCCTAAACTTCTAGTCAACGATCCGTATTAGGGTTTCTCGGCACCCATAATTTTTGAAATTGGCATGGTTGATGCCTTGTGAGACCTCTTGAGAGTGCCTAGGAACCCTACAGTGGTATCAGAGCCTAGCTAGAGCATTAGGCGAAGTCTAGACGATGTTTGAAACCCGAACGAACCGAAACCCTAACTCACAAAATGCTCTCTGTCCAATTTTTAAAAATCGGGATTTTTCAATATTAAAAATATGCAGAAAAATCAGCAGGTGATTTTTAGAGTTACTGTGAATTTCGTGTGCCTAACTCCATCAAACCGCCGCGGTTCCGCGGCACGAGCATGGCTCGTGCGGCGGTTCCGCAGTCGTACGGCCTCCTTATTCAATATATTTTATATAGTAACTCCTAATTGATAGTGCTGGTTTTCCTGGGATTTTCTTAAAATTTATTCCGGAGTTGCATTTTCTGGGGTTGTTTTGGAGCTTCGAAAGTTCGATCGGATTATCAAATTTCGTCTATGTGTTTTTCGGATATTTTAAGAATATGTTAAAAAGTTTGACCGGATGAAAATACCCAACTTTTCCCCTGCCGGAATATTTCCAAGTGTTGGATCTTTCTATGGTTTAAAGACGTTCTGAGTAGTGCAAGTAACGCGATGGTCCCTCTAGAAGACAACAAACCTTAACTCGATTATGTGACCGTCTTGAACTGCCCTTTGAACCTTCGGGTTTGGGGCAGTACGGCGTGCCACATGTGAGGCGTTGGCTTGACCCTTCTACGGCTGGACCGTTGGTACTGAAGCATGAAGCGAATGTCATTGAACCTATTTCATGTGTTGAACGGTTTCGGGAAAACTTGGGTGTTCGATTGTTCGATCGGAAAGTTTAACATTTTCTATTTATCCGGAATAGGATACAATAATTGGAATTCACAAACAGTTATGAGATAACTGAATGAATGTTATAAATCTAGCGGTTTAGTCTCACGTGATATTGAAAAGAGTTTTCGATAATGGGACTAAAATGCAAGGTTTATAACTGTTAGGCATGTGATGTCTAAGTATTTCATTTGATTAGGCATGTGATGTCTAAAGAGATTGCGGATTCCAACTGTTGTAGTTTTACACTTTCTTTTCTGTGACCGTAAGTGTAATATGTGATATCACCGGGTTCGTTGCTATATGTCAACGACAATTGGGATACGCATGTTTACTTACGTTGATGGCATGTGATGTTATGTGTTGCTGGATATGTTATATTGGATCGTCGTGTTTGAATAGCCGGGGGTTTTTATGTGAGATGAGTGTTTTTCCTTTTCATTCATGTAAAAACTTGTATGTAATATTCTTTTATTTGGGGCACTTCCAGGTAGCGGAAGATGTCACCTTTTGTATATTATTTACTTTTCCGCATTAGGATAGACCCAAGGAGGGGAGCACAAGTAACCGGGTTATGGGGTCCAGTGGGAGACCAACTCGAGGAGTCGAGTCCGGGTCTCCTAACCCTAGAATTGGCAGGGTTGCTTGCCGCTCTCGTAGGGGTCTAGGGGTGTGGGATTGGCTATTCATCACGACCGTGGAATCCGTGTTTTATACTGGCTCGTATTGAAAACACGGATGTCCTAGTATATCCAATGTTTCATATGTTTCTTCTGCTGCGATATCTGTGATGTGATCATGTGATGTTCTGTGATAGATACTATATATAGTATATATGATATATTATATAGACGTTACTTATGTTTTGCACCCGTACTAGCCCTGCCCTGCTCTGTCGTTAGTTACCTAACCTAACGGTGCACGAGGGGACATCGAGGCGAATGCGGATGGCATAAGTGTACGTCGTATTTATCTGTGATGTTTAGGTATTTAAATGATGGGACTTCATTAATGTGATTAATGAAAGAAAAGAAACCTAAGATGTTGTAGAATCAAATTTTAATCAAAACAGGTAGCTACAGTTCTTGCTTTGCATAGCGGTATATATGATATACTCTGCACCTTATTCGATGAGGAAAGGACCGAGATCCCTTCACCGGGAGTGACTCCTTTAGCAATAACTGGAAGATGCTACACACTCGGTTTGCTTTTGATTGTTTTTGAGTTTTGCTTTGCATAGTGATATATTTGATATATCCCGCACCTCATTCGACGAGGAAAGGGCCGACGATCCCTTCACCGGGAGTGACCCCTTTAGCAAAACTAGAAAAGCCTCGAAATCACTCCATTTCAAAACTTCATTTGATTCTACAACGATATCAAGTTCATTACGCAATAGGTTTTCAGAAAAACCTGTCGTAGCCCTCCGTCATTTCAGATAAATTACATATAGTATTCGTGCTACATTTGTTGGCCTTCGTCAAGGTGTAGTGTGCGGTAGCTATGTGCTATTTATCTGCTGCATATGATGCGACTGGATTAAGGTATACGTACGGCTTTGTTGGCTTTCGTCAAGGGTCATGCGGGTGGGTTTAATTCAGTCAAGAAATGTACGGGTTGAACTTGACTAGCGGGCTGTGGTTTGTTGGCTTTCGTCAAGGTCATAGCACGCTAGGGGCAAAAGCATTATCGGGAATTTCAAGTGTTGAAATTTGCAATGAGATTGCATACCTTCTATGAGATAGTTGGATCCCGATACCCACTGCGAGTAAGAGTTACTCCTGGGAGAGTTTTACATATTACAATTAGCCGATCAAGTAGGTGTCTAGAAAGGTGTTAACGAGGTTACGCCTCTGGGAAAACAAGGTTTACATTAATTAGGTTCATGCGAAAGCACGGGGGACCTCCCTCAAAGTACCGACACTGGCCTGGCTGAAAGATTGGCGAACTTGTAGTGTGTAATTAATCCCGGCTAGTCTTTCCTTTTAGGGTTTGAAGGAAGATTTGATAAAAAACAGTGGGAGCCATCCTGATTAGATAAGATAATAACCAATTTGATCTTGCACGAGCATACGCTAAAGTGTTTTCTTCTCTCTCTCTCCAGGTAGCGACCATTTCATGCCCTAATGAAGATAATAATATGGATGTATTGACCGAACCCGCATGTTATACTGTGCTGGGGAACGTTGGTTCCGTTCCTTCTTATAAGAGTTATAGGAATGAACAGGAAATAGGGGAATACCAGGATTCCCATGCCACCCGATTGAAGAAAGTACATGTTGATGCATTTTCTTCGGGTGTGTTCTTACAGAGAACTGTTTCTCCATTTGCTCTACGTCCTGGGTATTAGATACCGGGTCAGGATCCCATATTTGTAATCAGTTACATGGGCTTAGGAAAGGTAGAGAACTTGGAGAAGGTGATAAAGACATTAGAGTTGGAAATGGTGCAATTGTTGCAGCTAAGACTGTCGGGGAATATCACCTTGTATTACCAACTGGTAATACATTGGTTCTGAACGAATGCTATTACATGCCGAACCTGATATGCAACATTATATCGGTTTCTTTATTGAGTAAAGAGGGATATAATTTTGTATTACAGGATAATGTTATGAAAATTTTCCGTAACCAAAAGTTGGTTGGATCAGGCACGTTGTGCAATGGCATTTATGTTCTAAATCAATCAACAGTTCTGAGCATAACAAACACACACAAGAGGAAGAGTTCAGAACTGAACGAATCCTTCTTGTGGCATTGTAGACTGGGTCACATCAATGCGACACGATTAGCTAAGTTGCATAAGGATGGATATTTAAATCCGTTTGAATTTTCATCTTATGACACTTGCCAATCATGTCTCAAAGGCAAGATGACCAAAGCTCCATTTACGGGACACGGAGAAAGAGTTACCGAACTCTTGGGACTGATACATAGTGATGTATGCGGTCCCATGTCTACACATGCCAGGGATGGTTCTTCGTACTTCATTACATTCACTGACGATCTCTCTAGATTCGGATATGTGTTCCTGATGAAACACAAATCAGAAGCTTTTGAGAAATTTAGAGAATATAAACAAGAAGTCGAGAACCAAACCGGAAAAAGTATTAAAATCCTACGATCTGATCGAGGAGGTGAATACTTGAGCATTGAATTCCTGGACTTCCTAAAAGAGAATGGGATTCTCTCTCAGCTAACTCCTCCATATACACCACAGCACAACGGTGTATCAGAACGGAGGAACCGCACCCTATTGGATATGGTGCGCTCTATGATGAGTGTAGCTGAGTTACCTGTTTCCTTCTAGGGATATGCACTGGAAACAGCAGCATACCTACTGAATAGGGTTCCCACCAAATCTGTGCCTACCACACCATATGAGATATGGGAAGGGAAGAGACCATATCTTAATTTTATAAAGATATGTGGTTGCCCGGCCTATGTCAAAAGACAAAAACCGGACAAACTCGAGGCAAGATCTGTTTTGTGTAAATTTGTTGGATATCCCAAACATTCGTGAGGGTATATCTTCTACCACAGTGAGGAACAAAGAGTATTTGTTGCTCAACATGCCACCTTTTTAGAAAAGGAATTTCTTGCAAAAGAAATTAGTGGCTCTGAGGTAGAACTGGAAGAGGTTCCAGCTGAACAAAACACAACAGAAGATTTAGTGGAACCAGAGCATTCAGTAGCTTCCGACGAACCTCAGCCTCTCCGCCGATCTAGTAGGGTTCCTCGCCCACCTGAGAGATACTACGGTTTTCTCATGGATGGTGGGAGCGAGGATTGCATCATGGAGGGTGATGACCCAACTAGCTTCGAGCAGGCCATCACGAGTGGGGACTCAGTGAAATGGCTGGATGCTATGCGGTCCGAGATGGAATCCATGTACACCAACAAAGTATGGACTTTGGAAGTTGCTCCTGAAGGGGTAAAACCCATTGGGAGCAAGTGGATCTTCAAAAAGAAAATTGGTGTAGATGGGAAAGTGGAGACTTTCAAAGCTAGACTTGTAGCAAAAGGTTTTCGTCAAAGACCAGGTGTGGACTATGACAAAACCTTTTCTCCAGTGGCTATGCTTAAATCCATCTGGATCATGCTTGCCATCGCTGCATATCATGATTACGAAATCTGGCAAATGGATGTTAAGACCGCCTTTCTAAATGGTGATTTATAAGAGTGGGTGTACATGACTCAGCCAGAGGGCTTCGTAGATAGTGGGAGCAGCGGGAAGGTGTGCAAGCTGCTTAAATCCATTTATGGATTAAAGCAAGCATCGCGGAGTTGGAACATCTGCTTTGACGTCGTTATCAAAGAGTTTGATTTCGTCAAAAATCCAGATGAACCTTGTATCTACAAGAAGGTGGCAGAGAGTAAGGTTGTCTTCCTCGTATTGTACGTGGACGGCATACTCTTGATAGGAAATGATATTCCTATGCTGCAATCGGTCAAGCTCTTCTTATCACAAAGATTCTCAATGAAAGATCTTGGTGATGCCTCCTGCATACTGGGGATCATGATCTATAGAGATAGATCCAAAAGGATACTGGGATTGTCCCAATCCAGGTACATTGACACCATACTAAAGAGGTTTAGTATGGAAGAATCCAAGCGTGGGAACTGGCCCACGATCTCTGGAGTCACTCTCTCCAAAGAGATGTCTCCCAAGACTGATTTGGAGAGAGCTCGCATGCAAGGGATACCCTATGCTTCGGCAGTAGGCTCTATCATGTACACGATGCTATGTACCAGACCCGATGTAGCATACTCACTAAGTGTAGTGAGCAGGTATCAAGCCGATCCTGGAGAGAATCACTGGACAGCTGTGAAGAGCATTCTCAAGTACTTGCGAAGGACTAAAGAGATGCACTTGGTGTATGGTAACGGAGAACTCCAAGTGGAGTCGTTTACCGATTCGAGCTTCCAGAGTGATAAGGACGACTCTAAGTCGCAGTCGGGTTTCGTCTTTACCCTTTTCGGAGGGGCGGTTAGCTGGAAGAGTTCCAAGCAGGAAACCGTGGCAGACTCGACGATGGAGGCTGAATACATCGCTGCCAACGATGCTGCCAAAGAGGCTGTCTGGATCAAGAAGTTCATTACTGAACTTGGTGTGGTTCCATCCATTGAGCATCCAATACCTTTGTATTGCGATAACAATGGAGCGGTGGCTTTGGCCAAGGAACCCAGGTCCTATCAGCGATCCAGGCATATTCTGAGGCGGTATCACCTGATCCGGGAGATAGTTGATCGCCGGGAGATCGAGGTCAGGAGGGTTGACACGAAGAACAACACGGCGGATCCACTCACGAAGGCCATTCCCCAGATACAGTTTGAGAGACTCTTCGGGATGCTCGGGATGCTCGGTATGCGATACTACAGCAGCTGGCCCTAGTGCAAGTGGGAGATTGTTAGTTGTATGTATGCCCTAGAGGCCAGTATTGTACAGATGATGTATATTATATTGGATGCTTGGACATATATAGAGATGACTTTCTTGCTCGATATGATAGTATGCTATCCGGTTACTCTTTATCTTAACATGTACACTTGTCTCTTTATACTGTCTTATAGTTACATGTTGATAAAGCCCTTAGGATGTGTACTTGACTACCTGGACTATGATGCAGATCATACTAGTAGGGACATGGTAGTCCATAGGTACATCCTTCAAGGTCCCTAGTCATGGGTATATCGAGACGGGGCATCGATATATCAGAGTAGACTAGCGTATACGCTTCTCGACCCATGAGATGGGCGTTGGATGATCCCATATCCATTGGTGTTTGACATCAGAGATGGTATACGGGTGCTCAGTGGAGACTGGGTACACTGGACGGACTCGCCGAGAACTCCCAGATGGTATTATACCTCACATCATATGGCAGTTCTCAGGTGACACTTGTACAGGTTAGTCTGTAGACCCGAGATCGTCATAGAGTCTTGTGTGATTCCCACTGTGCTTTGATCTCCACCTTACCACGTCCATGACGGCGTGCAAAACGGTGGTCTTTGGGTACAGTCCCGAGTCACATGGAGGCAATGAGCGATAGGAGGGGTTTCGTCTCTCCCGGTATTGGGGGTTGCTGTTGCGCTGTGCTCGATTGGCCGTAACAGGGAAGTCCCTGGCCAGGGCTGATTAGAGATTTGCTGGTAAGTGTTACCAGTAGTTTCTCGACCCGTTATGAGCCTCATATCGGCACGACTTATCGGTTATTGGGGTCTGACGTTTACCACCCCTAGACTTGATATGCGACATATCAGACGAACAGACCGGACTGTACGGTAAGTGTTACTGGTTGGATTCACAGGAGTGTGAGCGGGCTAGCTCGTCGATCTTCTGATCGCTCAATACCCGGATGGCCGTTACGTTTAGCAGACCGCTTGCGGCTTGTGGGTGCTTGATATGATCATCATCTGCTACCGGCGTATTGACGAGTCTTTAGAGTCCTACACAGAGGTTTCCTGGCTCAAGCGAAACGAAATAGGAGCGCATATGAGATATGTGCAGGACCGAGAATAATGCGTGTATGTGATACCGCATTTCATTCTCGCGATATTTGTTTCGATTGGTTATATTCGATATGACCTAGTTATCGAATCATTGATTCGATAAATCGATACATTGGATTCTAGTCGGTTATGTGCGACATGACCGGATCATTGAATCAAATGTTGATTTAATGATTTAATGTATAATTATATATTTGATATATTGCATTGCATTAACTAGTATTGGTTCACTTTATATGGATTTTCTCACTTGATGTGCAAGAAGTATATGTGATATACTTTTGTGCACATATTTGTATCATGTTTGATGATACTTGATCATTTTGTTAAGTGTAAAGAATTAAAACCATGGTTAAGTGTTGATTAGGGTTTTGCATATTCATTCATTTATTTATTTATTTATTTATTTGAAAAGGATTATGATGAGAATGGTGGCTTTCTTTGTTTTAAGTTGAAGCTTCATGAAGCTTTGACTTTTGTAACCATTCTTGTCTTCATGCTTAACCCTAACTCATCCAAGTAACCATGGTCTATTCTCTACACTTAACTATAGTTAGCTTATGATAAGTATTGAATTATTATTCATTTTAACTCAACACTTATCATAATTCTAGCTTCATCTTCTTTTTCATCTTCAAAAGAAAAAGCTTGATGCCATTAATGGCAACTTGAGTTCCAAAGTGAGAAATCCAATTCTAAAGTGAACCCACCTCCTATTTCTTCACCCTCTACCTCTTGACAAGTTGTTTTGGGTGTTTTCTTCACAAGTTTCACAAATTTGTGAAGTCGGAGCTTGAACTTGTGATGCCTCGACGTAGATCATCTTCGGCACGAAGCCGACGACCTAGTCCGCCCAAATCTCCGATGAAGCCGACGTATGAGTTCGGGATTCGAGATGGATAGAGAGAGGATGCCTACATGGAGCTAAGGAAGTGGATAACCGGATCTACAAAGGTTGTAGCTCTCTTCTTTTAGTTAAGTTGTTAACTAGATTCACATATCGCCTAAACTTCTAGTCAACGATCCGTATTAGGGTTTCTCGGCACCCATAATTTTTGAAATTGGCATGGTTGATGCCTTGTGAGACCTCTTGAGAGTGCCTAGGAACCCTACAAATGAATCAACTATAGAGAAGTTATTACGTTGACGCCAACTTTTACTCAAGGGGTCACTTCCGATGAAGGGATCTCGGCCCTTGCCTCGTTGAATGAGTTGCTGGATATTCATAACCGAATACCATTGTGCAAAGAAAAAGAAAGTGTCTGTAATGTCAGTTTTAAAAACTTGGTTCCAACAACATCATATCGGATTATTTTATCCTTGAATTGATAAGAATTAATGCAGTCTCATCAATTAATCACACCAGAAAAGAACGAAAATATGATGTACGTATATGTCATCCGTATTCGCCACTAGACCCCGTCATCACCCGTTAGGTTACTTAACTAATAACAGAGCGGGGGCTGGACTATCGCGGGTGTAAAACATATACAACATCTACTAGTATATATAAATATATATATATATAACATTTGTCCCAGGCATGATATAAGCAACATTACAGAAGCATCATAGAACCAACACAGAATGGTGGATAATCTTGGAGCCCTGGGTTTCACTTATGCCGCAAGTGAGACCTGACGTTCCCCTAATGTGTCGATAGCCTGTGCAATAAAACCTATACCCCTACGAGCGTGGCAAGTTACCTGTCAATCCAAGAATCGAGGCAACCCCAATCAACAACGTGAATGGGCCACCCAGCACTTCAAGAAATCCGGTAACTTGGGCACCCTTCCGTGCGTCAACCAATACCCGTTACGAGTGCGGTGAATAGCCCGCCAATTCTAGAGAAAGGTCCCCTCCGTCTTAACGCCATGAGATGCGAACCCGTTTCCCTCTAGAACCCGGCTATTCATGCACTCCACCGCGGGGTAATCCTAGTACAGAAAAGAAAAGAATATGTACAAGGGTGACATCAACCTCAACCCGGTCGTGCCCTAAACAAATAATATACAAACTGGAAGTTACGGCAGTCCACATATCGGACGCTTGCCCCGCAATATCAAATGTACAAATAAAACTAAACTGTACTAACATTGCACCCGAGCTATTCACCACGACGATCCAACCACAACACAGCACAACACAGAACATCAACATGAATGACACATTCGCAAACTCGTCAAAAAGATCATATAGCAATTAGACGAGTTATACTACTCGAATGACATTCACGGTCGCAGATAGTAATGTATGTACTATGAACATTTAAACGGTGTTAAATTATCGACTTCGAAACACCCCGAATTGCTCCTGAACAAAAGATAACATAATATCCAAAATGGGCAAAACAAGCAATACCACTGCACCAATATTCAAGAGACTAGACCACCCTACAAAATTCAAGTCCAAACTCCACTAAAAAAATGGCCTCACCCATTATTTTGCAAATCTCGTCGGATCAAATCCGGCAGATGGGGCTCGTTTTTGTAGGGTGTTCTAGTTGTCTCTTAAGTAGTCTTCTGTAATTGCTTAAATATTTTTTTGAAGACTTTAAAAAAATGACAGAAACCGGAATGTGCAGTGCACTGTTTTGGGGTTATTTCGATTTCGATACTTTAACATTGTCTAAAACTGCTTGTTAGGGATTTACGGGTTGGCTCGGATAACATGTTGGGTTACGGCAGTGCCCAGGCCATCAAACTGTGGACAAATGCGGAACAAAAATTTTCAAAACTGGCGCTACCATTACCCGATCCCCGGATCTACCCTAAACCCTATACTAGAAAGCAATAAAAGGAGTTAAGAATAGTTATACCTAATGAAAAGTCCTTCGGGTCTTCAACCATCATCCCAAGCTCCTAGTGGTCGCGGATAGAATTTTGTTGCCGGTCTTCCTCCATCTACGATGATCCACCTGAGAGAAATGGCGCAAGCTTCAGCCTCGCCAAGTGAGGCAACCGACGCTCCAAGGTTGCTAGCAATGCAGAGTGGAGGTGTAGGATTGTGTCACTATAATTTTTCTCTCATCACAAATGCCCCAAGAGCAACTCAAGAAGATGAAATGGAGGTGAGGAAACATGTAGCCTGAGCAACCATGGAAAAATGGCTAAATGTCCAAGTGAGAATGAGAGTGAACAAGTATAATGAAGCAAGTGATCAATCAAGTGAGCAAGGCATGTGTAGAGAATGGTGGCAGCCCCCTTGTTTCAATCATGCACACAAAAAATCTCCTCTCATTTTTCAATGAATAAATGCAAACCATACATCTCTACATCCCTTGCATTGTTCATGCCACCTCACTCCTCCACCTCATTTGTAAAACAAATGTATTTCCAAAAAGGAAAATCATACAAATGAGGTGTCCACTTCTAGAAGCTATTCCGTATAAATACGGAATACAACCCGGTACATGTATCGAAATACATATACGCGTATTCGTACAAAAATGAGAATAGCCAAGAGAGAAAATGAATAGTGAACAATAATACTAGAATACATACATATAAATACATATATAAATTATTAAATCAAAACCTGATTTAATAATCCGGCTTAATCCTAAGCCTCTAGTATTATCAACCGTCCGACTAAAGTCTGTGCAGCCTGTACACATATTTAATTGGACACCTGTATGTAACAATATACGTCATCTACACCATATCGCCTGAACCATGAAAACCCTCTGTGTGGGACTCTAAAGACTCGTCAATACGCTGGCAGTGTGTTTAACCAAAAGCATGTCTGCTGCACTAGTTGTACGTAACGACTACCCAGGTATTGAGCGAAAGGAAGACCGACGAGCAAACTAATCCAAACCCTTACTGAGCCTGACAGTGACAATATCCGTACAGTCCGGTCTGTTCGTCCAAGAGTATCGCATATCGAGTCTAGAGGGTGGATAAAGTCAGACCTCTAATAACGCGATAATTTGTGTCGGTATCAAACCCTTCACCACCTGAGAAACTACTGATCCTAGATCAATAATTCTCGACTACCTTGGCCAAGGATTTCTGGTGATGGCCACCCGTGCACTGCGCGACATCAACCCTAATATCGGGAAAGGCGAATCCCTGACGATCCTGTCACTGCATCCATGTGGCTCGGGACTGTACCCAACTGAAACCTTTTTGCACGAATCGTTTGAGCCGTGGTAGGGTAGTAATCAAAGCACAGTGGGAACTCACCCGAGACAAATAACGATCTCAGGTTGACAGACTAACCTGTACATATGTAACCCGGGAACTGCTATCTAACAATAGGTATAATACCAACTAGCAGGTTCCCGGCGAGTCCGTCCAGTGTACTCAAAATGTAATGAGCACCTGTATACTATCTTAAGTGAACAAACTAACACCAATGGCTTGTGAGACCTTGCCACCGCCCCCCGTCAGGGTCTCGATCAGTATACACCAGTCAACACTGGAGTATCGATGCCCAGTCTCGATACTCCTACGACTAGGGACATTTAAGGATGTGCTTATAGACCACCCAGCTCTCACGTAGATGATCTCCATCATAATGCTGGTAGTCAAGCAAGAATCCTATGAGCTCTATCAATATGTAATAGTGATGATAAAGACAAACCAGATAGCATACTATCATCTCGAGTAAGACTGTTCTACCGGTATAGGTCCTCCCACAATCATTATAATCACCTACCTGCGACTACGATAATTTCCTTGAGGGCACTATAACCAACACTATCTTAGATGACTAACTAACACCAATGGCTTGTGAGACTGGCCACCGCCCCTCGTCAGGGTCTTGATAAGTATACACTAGTCTATTCCGGAGTATCAATGCCCAGTCTCGATACTCCCATGACTAGGGATATATAAGGATGTGCTTATAGACCACCCATCTCCCACTTATATGATCGCCATCATAATGCTGGTAATCAAGCAAGAATCCTATAGGCTCTATCAACATGTTATAGTGATATGTAATGCCACCTAATGCATGTACATGATGATAAAGACAATCCAAATAGCATACTATCATCTTGAGTAAGACTGTTTTACCCGTATAGGTTCTCCCTCAATCATCACAATCGCGTGCCTGCGATTGAATAATTGACTTGATGGCACTATAGCCAACAATCTCCCACTTGCACTTAAGGCTAATTATTGCGGTGTCGCATACTCACAGCCCGTGTGATACCGAACAACCGACATCTCTACTAATCAGTCTCGCAAAGCCCGTTTGCGAAGCTATTGCATCCGAGAAATAGCCTCAGTGACTGGATCTGCTCCAATGTTTCATTCTTTATCTCTCTATATCTCAACTTCGCGGAGAAAAACTATCTCCCAAAATGAGTGATACTTGTCTTAGAATTTGTCTGGATATCTGATGGGACCCAGTTCACAAATGAACTCCAAATCTAACAAACTTCTTAGACTGTATCTTCTACTGAATTTAAGCAGTATCATGTGTCATGCCTTCCACAGTATCTACTTGGACCACCTGTCCAACATACTGTCCCGCAAAAAAAGGGAAAACTATAACTCTGTCATCCAGGTCACCTTGGAAGCCTCAAATGATAACCGCCTCCCGAAAAAGGCTGCCGTTACCATATACCAAGAACATCTACTTATGTTCATAACAGCTTCCCAACGTTTCTCCTAGATTGGATTAATATATATGCTTATTGCATCCAGTGCAAAAGCAATATTTCGTGAGGTACTTGACATTTCATTATTAACTCAATTGCTTAAGAAAGAGATATGCCAAATAATGCAAATCTCTGTCCTCATCAGTCTAGAAGACATCTCTTTAGAGAGGGTGACTCCATCACCTGCGGGCACACCACCACGCTAGGAGTCGTCCATTCTAAAACACTTTAGAATAGTGTTAAAGTACCTAAATTAAGACACTTCCCAAATCTAGATCTAAAACCATAGATCTAGTAACCAGAATCCCTGATATTTTATCCAGATCCTGTGTGGAGAAACACCTTATGACAACCACAGTGTAACCGATCGCAGTATAGGAATATCACTTCCTATCAAGAACATGTCATCCAAATACAAAAACATCACACCCTACTACCTTCTTACCAGATCCATCTGTTATTCTGATGAAGTCAAACTCTATGACTGTCATATCAAAAATAGACGATCTATCTCCACTATATCTACTTTAGTCTATAAATAGACATAAGCTACTTGCCCACCATGATGCTACTGCTCTCACTGACTACAACAACCATCTGGAAGAGTCATATACACGTGCACTTCTAAAACTAATTTAGAACGACGTTATAGTCATCCTCCTGCCAAATCTCATAGTCTAGAACAACGGTAGTGGCAAGTTTGGGTAATCAAAAACCTCCCGGTCACCGTCTTTGAGGAGACCGAAATACCTCTCGGGTGGCTGAGGTTACCCACTAAATCTGTGAAGTGGCTAATGGATTGTCGAATCAAATTGAATCTTTTGGTTCTACTAAATTTTCAGTAATCGCTTGTGGTTCTGGAATATCTTCCAGTTCTACCATACTCCCACTTTTGTTTTTTGAAAAGAATCCATTTTACTAAAACTGGTGGCGAGTCAAGAACAATATAACTATTGATCTTCCTGATGGTAAAATGTTAACCATCGTCAAAGCCCGGGATAATCCACAAACTGCCATTACTGAAATGTGCCTTGAGTTTATCCAGATTCTGGTTTTAGGCATTAGCCGGACAACTCCATATACCTTAATATCATTAAGATATGAAACCATTCTATATACCATATAGAAAAAAGGCTCTAATTTAATTGGAACCAAATTCAAAATACATGCAGCCGTGTCCAGTGCATATCAACAAAATGGAAGGAGGCCAAACTGTATTACTCATCAAGGAATGCGCCCACGTATGAGTAACCTGAAAGAGAAGCAAGTTCTCAAAACTATTACTTACAACGGAATACCTAGTATAAGTATCTACATTTTCGATCACCTTAAAGAATTATGATACTTGCAACATATGGTTTTCTACTTTATTCTTATACCTATAACTTGTTAGGTTACGGCAGCGCCCCGGCCGTCAATCCGAGGCCAAATACGGAACAAAAACTTTTCAAAACTTGGTGCTACCGCAACCTTTACCCGGATCGAACCATTAACGCTAAACTAGCAAACTACTAAGAAGTTAGAATGGCTATACCGATCGATCCGTGTCCTTCGGTCTTTGGCCACCATCTCTAGCTCCTCGCGGCATCTCCGATCTCGCTCGATCTCCTGTCTCCCCGTCGAAAAGGGCACCACATCTATGAATCCTTTTACACGCTCCCGCTTTGAACCGAAGCAACTCGGACACGAAGTTTGCTAGCCGACGGGTCCAAGGTGAAGTAGAGTATGTGTGTGATAACTTTGTCTCAAGCATCCATTGATTCTCAACACATGAGAGTGTATAGATGGAGGTTGAAGATGAAGCCATGGTGGAAATGGTGAGCTAAAGGAAGAAGAAGAAGAAGAAGGGAGGCTTTTGTTGTTATGTTGCAAAATGAAAAATGAGAACACTAGTAATAATCCCAAGAGCTAGCACCACTCATATGGCTGCCCTCTCTCTCTCAACCTCTCATTTCAACACAACAACCCATCAATTAACATGACATGTTCATAAAAAAAGAGACCATGAGTCACCAAATTGAACATGCCACATCAATTGCTCCTCATGATAATATCCACTCACAATTTCCACCATCCAAACATTAATCCAAATGTTTGGTCCAAAAATAAGATACGGCAACATCTAAAGTAAACTCGTGACGGATCACAAGGATACCCCTCACCTGTATATACATACCTGTATCCGCATTCCGACTGAATGCGAATGCGATGAGACAAAAGTAATCCAAAAAATCTAAAACTAGGATCCGGCTTAAACAAAAGCCCGCTAGTATGATCCGTCCGATCATGACCCATGCACAAGTGCACGTATATGATCGAACCCTGCCATAAAACCATACGGCCTCTACAACGTTTCGCCCAAAACTTGGGAAAATTGTCTATAGGGGACTCTAAAGACTCATCAATACACTGGCTATGGATTTAACCACTTGCACATCAGTGATACTAGCTGTACGTAATGGGCACCCAGGTATTGACCAAAAGGGAAGCTGACGAGCGAACTCATCCTGAAACCCTACTGAGCCTATCTATGACAATCTCCGTACAATCCGGTTTGTTTGTCTATGAGTATCGCATATCGGGCCTAGGGTGATGGTAAATGTTAGAACCCTAATAGTGGTATAAGTCGTGTCGGAGTGCAGCCCAGAACACCTTGAGAAACTACTGGAATACCTACCAGTAAATCTCACTTGCCTTGGCCAAGGACTTTGTGTAATGGCTCTCCAGACACAGCGCGATATCAACCCCCAATACCGGGAGAGACGAATCCTTTCTAACCGCCACTGCTTCCAAGTGCTTCGGGACTGCACCCAACTGCTACCTGTTTGCACGCCTCCTTTGAGCCGTGGTAGGGTAGCAATCAAAGAACAGTGGGAACACACTTGAGTCAATGTAGCAGTGTCAAGTCAACGGACTAAGCTGTACTCATGTCACCTGGGAACTGCTCCTGACGATAGGTATAGTACCAATCAGCAGTGCCCCGGTGAGTCCTGTCCGGTGTACTCATAACCCAATGAGCACCTGTATACGTCTTAGGTGAACCAACTGACACCAATGGCTTGTGAGACCAGCCACGGCCCCTCGTCGGTGTCTCGGTCGTATACACTCGTATACTAATGGAGTATCGATGCCCAGTCTCGAAACTCCCACGACTAGGGACCACTTTAAGGATGTGCTTATAGACTACCCAACTCTCACGTATATGATCGCCATCATACTGCTGGTAGTCAAGCAAGAATCCTAAAGGCTCTATCAACGCGTAATAGTGATCTATAATATCACCTAAACCTGTACACGATGATAAAGATAAACCGGATAGCATACTATAATCTCGAGTAAGACTGTCCTACCGGTATAGGTCCTTCCTCAATCATTACAATCAAGTGCCTGCGATCCAATAATTGACTTTGAGGGCACTATATCCAACAATCTCCCCCTTGCACTCAAGGCTAATTATTGCGATGTCGCATACTTACAGCCCATGTGACACCGAACATCCAACTCCTCTACTAATCAGTTTCACAAAGCTTGTTTGTGAAAGTATTGCGTTCGAGAAATAGCCTCAGTGAGTGGATCCGTCCTGATGTTTCTTTCTATGTCTCTCTTTATCTCAAGTTCGCGGAGAAAGCCATCTCCCGAAATGAGCAATACCAGTCTTAGAATATGTCTGGATATCTGATGGGACCTAGTTCATAAATGAACTCTAAATCCAAACTTCTTAGACTGTATCGTCAACTAAATTTAATCAGTATTCTGCGCCATGCCTCTCTCAGTATCCCCTTGGACCACCTGTCCAAACTACTACCCCTCATGAGAGGGAAAACTATAACTCTGACAGTCACTCTGTTATCCAGATCACCTTGGAAGCCTGGAATGATAAACGTCTCCTAAAGGAGGCTCCCGTTATCAAATCCCTAGAACATCCACTTATGTTCTAAAACTGCTTCTGAACGTTTCTCTGGGATTGGATTAATATCAACTTATTGCAGCTAGTGCAAAAACAACATCTGGTGTGCTACTTGACATCTCATAATTGACTCAATTGCCTAAGCAAGTGATATGCCAATCATGCACATCCCTCTCCCTTTTAGTCTGTAAGACACCTTTAGAGAGGGTGACTCCATCATCTGCAGGTTCACTACCATTCCAGGAGTCGTCCATTCTAAAATACCTTTAGAATACTGTCTAAGTATCCAGATTAGGAAATTACCCAAATCTAGATCTAAAACCATAGATCTAGTTTCTAGAATGCCTGATATTATATCTATATCCTTCGTGGAGAAACCACTGTGTGACAACCAAAGTATAACCGATCGTAGTATAGAAATTTCACTACCTACAATGTGTATGTCATCCAAATACCAGGACATCACACTCTACTACTTTCTTAACAGATCACTTATTCTGATGAAGTCAATAACCTATGAATGTCACATCAAAAATAGACGATCTATCCTCGCTATATCTGCTTTAGTCTATAAATAGACATAAGAAACTTGACCACTACACTTCCACTGCTCCAACTGACTACGACAACCCTCTGGCAGAGTCATATACAAGTACACTTCTAAAGCTAGTTTAGAACGACGCTATACTCATCCTCCTGCCTGGTTTCATAGTCCAGAACAGCAGCAATGGCAAGTCTGGGTAAAGAAAAACCTCCTAGTCACCGTCCTTGAGGTTACCGGAGTACCTCTCGGGTGCTTAAGGTTACCCACCATATCTGCGGAGTGGCTAATGGAATGTCAATCCAGATTGAATCTTTAGGTCCTATTAAATTTTCAATAACCGTTTGCGGTTTTGGAATCACTTCCAGTTCTACCATACTCCCACTACTGTTTTCTGAAAAAAAATCCATTTTTATTGAAACGGTGGCGAGTCAAGAACAATATCACTATTGATCTTTCAGATAGTAGAAAGTCAACCCTTGTTACAGCCCGGGTTAACCCACAAACTGCCATTACAGAAACGTGCCTTGAGTTATCCAGAGTCTGGTTTTAAGCATAAGCCGGACAACTCCATATACCTTAACATCGTTAAGATATGAGCCGTTCTATATCTAATATAGAAACAGAGGCACTGATTTAATTGGAAACAGATTCAAATCATGCAGCTGTCTTCAGTGCATGTCAACTAAATGGAGAGAGGCCGATCAGCGTTACTCAACTTAGGAGCAAGTTCTCAAAACCATTACTATCAATTGAATACCAAACACAAGTATCTACATCTTCAATCATCTTGAAGAATCTCGATACTTGCAACACCTGGTTCTTTACTTTATTCTTATACCTATAACTTCTTAAAACTTGGACCTTGTGTTTCTACGAAACACTTGTCTAAAACTAGAGAAGTCACAAGTAAATAGAATATAGCACGAGGACCAACCCCTCTGTCCTAATTGACAGTTGGACAACATACAATGCTTTGTATAAGTCCGCTGAGTTAAATAACTCAAACCCTGTGCGTCGCAGGTTGAAAACTGTACTATGGTTATAAAGAATTACACTGCTGCTGGATGCTCCTTACCTAACCATCAACTGATATAGGTAAGTGTCATGGACATAATTTCAAAAAGTTATATCTTACTTTATAAAAATAAACGTACAGATATATCAATTTGAAATTGGTGCATAACAACGGATATTCAAAACCAAATATTTGCCGTTCGACAAACACCCAGGAAATTTCCTCAAATATCACCAATTACAACGAATCCCGATATAATGAGGATGATCACCTAATTCCCAATAACTTACTCCCACTCATCATCTGTAAAACCATACAGATGTATGAATCATACCTGGTAAATATATACCCTGGAGCAAGGACTAATTGGGAAATCAGTTTTCTATTAACAATACACAGTGAAACTGAAACATGAATATGTTTCGAAGAGGTATCCGGGTATTCCTAGAAATGCCTCTTCCATTATCCAGATCCATGACTATAACCGTATATTTCCTTACCATCTCTCCAAATCCATTTATTTGTCTTTACTCATTACCTTCTGTACACCCCCTTAGGCTAAATGGTTTTCTTCCTTCCATACCTTTCGGAACCAGCCTATAGTTTGGAAGAAGACTATCCAATAAGCATAATAGGTGTACTCTCCTAATCCTAGGAGCCCTCGCAACCTGAGAGAAGGTAAAGATAAAAGACAACTGAATAAACCTTATTTCTATTTCTCCTGAACCAGAATCCATCTTCGAAAAAGTTCCTTTGAGTTTGTATAAAACTATACGATGGATTTATCCAATGGAATTGGATGTTCGTAGTGATACGTGGTGTTCTGGAGAAATACAAAGGTGAAGTAGGAGTGGCGATGAAATACGTGGTTTGGTCATGAATGATAGTAGTTGCAATTTACTTTGCTCTCTTACTGATCCCTTTATTTGTCTTTACTTAATACCTTCTGTACACCCCTTTAGGCTAAATGGTTTTCTTCCTTCCATACCTTTCAGCACCAGCCTATGGTTTGGAAGAAGACTATCCAATAAGCGTAATAGGTGTACCCTCTCCTAATCTTAGGAGCCCTCACAACCTGAGAGAAGGTAAAAGGAAAAGACAACTGAATAATCCTATTCAATTTCTCCAGAACCAGAATCCATCCTAGAATCTAGAATAAGTTCCTTTGAGTTCGTATATAACCATATGATGGATTTATCCAATGGAAGTGGATGTTCATAGTAATACGGGGTGTTCTGGAGAAATGCAAAGGGTAAAAGAAGGAGTGGCAATGATGTATGCAACCCAGAAAATCCAAAAACCAGTGTTTTAAGAAGGTTCGGTTAACTTGGTCACTGGGTCATAGTCTAGGGTCGGGCCATGATCGCTGCCAAAGAGAGAGAGAGAAAAGAAACACTCTGCGTGCCCTCTAACCTATATCGGAATGGTTATCACTTTATCTAATCAGGAAACCTCTCACTGTATCCTCAACTTCTCCTCCAAACCTGAAAGAAGAATTAGTCGGGATCACCCGAGGAGTAAACCAACTCATCAGTGGGAATTGGGATCCAACTATCATCGCATGACAACGTGATGGAATCCACTCACGTTATCACACTCCAGAAGGTATGTGCATGCCTGGCAAGTTTCAGTTTCTTTAGAAACTCCCGATGTGATTTTTACCCCTAGGACCCAAGTGACCTTGACTGAGCCAACATATCAAAGGATCCTAGCCAAGTTCAACCCGTCATTATCTTGATTGCTTTAGACCCACCCGCACGAGTTCTTGACTGAGCCAAAATGACCGAACGACTGTCCTAACCAATCACATATCCGTGATACAGAAAAGCATTACAGAGCTACCGCACACTAGGCCTCGGCTGAGCACGACATACGTAGCATGAATACTAACCAATACTAATCTGAAATGACGGAGGGCTACGACTGGTTTTTGGCGAAAAACCTTTAACGTAATGAAATTGATATCGTTGAAGGAACCGGATAGCTTTTTATAAGAATATAGTGGCGAAAACCTTTGCTAAAGAGGTCACTCCCGTTGAAGGGATCTCGGCTCTTTCCCCGTAGAATGAGGTGCAGGATATTCCAACTGAATACCGCGATGCAAAGCAAAAGGCAATCCGCTATAGTGAAGTTATTACCCTGACGTAAATGTCTTCCCAAGGGGTCACTCCCGGTGAAGGGATGTCGGCCCTTGCTGTTAGTGTATATGCCCTAGAGGCCATTACTGTATCATACTAGTTTGTATATTACTTGATGGAAGCTTGGGATATTCACCTTGTATAGACAATCTTGCTCAATATAGTAGTATGCTACTTGGTTTGTTTCTGCTTTAATGTGTACATGTGTTTATTTTAGTATATCACCTATACATATTAGTGGAGCCCTTAGGATCTTTGCTTGATTACCAGCGTTGTGATGGCAGTCACACTCGTGGGGGCTGGGTAATCTATAAGCACATCCCTATGCAGGTCCCTAGTCGCAGGACTATCGAGACAGGGCATCGATACTCCGGAGTAGACTAGCGTATGCGCTTCTCATCCCAGTGTGGGAGACGGTCTGTCCCACAGCCGTCAGTACGTCGTACTTGAGATAGTATGCGGGTGCTCGTTAGGTTACGAGTACAGTGGACAGGACTCGTCGGGAACTGTTGGTTGGTACTATACCTATCGTCAGTTATCAGTTCCCAGATGACATGAGTACAGCTTAGTACACTGACTTGACACTGTCACTTCTCCTCGAGTGTGTTCCCACTGTACTTTGATTACTACCCTACCACGGCTCAAAGGAGTCATGCAAACAGGTAGTTTTTGGGTGCAGTCCCGAAGCACTTGAAAGCAGTGACGGTTAGACAGGATTCGTCTCTCCCGGTATTAGGGGTTGACATCGCGCTTTGTCTAGGAGAGCCATTACACGAGTAGTCCCTGGCCAGGGCAAGCGAGATATACTGGTAGGTTTCCAGTGTTATCTCAGGGTGTTCTGGGCTTCACTTAGACACGACTTGTACCGCTATTAGGGGACTGACGTTTACTGCCCCATAGGCCCGCCATGCGATGTATCAGACGAAACGACCGGACTGTACGGAGATTGTCACATTCAGGCTCAGTAGGAGTTCAGATGGGTTTCACCTCGCCCGTCTTCTTGTCGGCATCTACCTGGGGACCGTTACGCACAGCTAGTGCCGCTTGCGGTCTTTGGTTAAACCCACTGCCAGCGTAGTGTCGAGTCTTTAGAGTCCCACACAGAAAGCTATTCGCCTTTAGGCAAAAGAGTAGATGTCGCATGGTTTTGCTACAGGTCGCATGGTTTTGCGACAGGGTTCGGTCACATCCGTGCACTAGTGCACGTTTGGTGTCCGGACAGTTAACAGTAGCGGGCTTTGGTTTAAGCCAGATCCTAGTGTACGTTTTGGGATTGGTTTTATCTCGTTTGTATTCGTGTTTCTCGGAACGCGGATGCGGGTATGTATGCACAGTTCACAGAGAGACAGAGGCAGAGGATTCTCATTAGGGTTGTTGACTGTTGACTGTTGACTATTGACTAAACCCTAATGAGAATAATATATATGATTAACAATAATATTAATTAAGTATTATAGTGACATGGTTGTTGAGGGGTTGACTTTGTTGACTTGTTGAATTTGTTGACCGGTTGACTAGGTTGGACTAGTTGACCATCATCATGACAATGGCTATCATTCCATGGCAAAGTCTTTTGCTTGCTTGTTTATTTATGCAAAATGAGTGCATGAAATGATATGGCCATTTTAACTTGAACCATCACATAATACTTGATTACTATTATTTGTTATGATGGCTTTGGATTATGAGAGCCAAGAGGGAGAAAGAGTTACTCATTCTCTCAATTGCTTCCTTTCTCTTGCTTGAGCTCTCTCATTCTCTTGAGCTCTCTCCCTCTTCCTCTTGCTCTCTCTCTAGTCTATGGTTCACTTGTCTCATGTGTTGAGAAGCAAGAACCATAGAGATAAATCCCAACACAATCCTATACTCACTCTGGTTCACAAGGTTTGGCAAACCGAGTGAACTAGTTTCTTCAAAGTTCGAAGAAGAAGCCAAAGGTAGAAGCTTTCGGGTGGATCGATCTTCGGCGCAAGGAGACGACGGGGTGAAGCCGATCCGTACACCATCAAGAGTTGAAGACGAAGGAGTTCAAGAAAGGTATAACCCCCTAACCGAGTAGTTAACAACTCCTAGTTAGGTTGTTAGATAGATAGTTTAACAAAGATCCGGTTTGAGTCCATGTTACCACCTCTAGAAAAATTGTTTTTCATCATTTACACAAGCCCGTAAGTACCGGGAGAGGTAGCATGGACTTACAGTGGTATCAGAGCCTAGTTAAACACTATCTAACATGTTAGCAAAGTAAGTAGAAGTTCGATCGGAGAAAAAGTCGCGAAACGGACCCGAAAAATTAAGTTTCTGCCGAATTTTTTTTCAGTCCAAAAAATAATAAATCATACATGAAAAATCGGCTCAGGCTTTTGTTAAAACACACAAGAAATTTGGTCCATCGATTCGATCAAAGCGCCGCGGAAACGCGGCGGGAGAATGCTCCCGCCGCGGTTCTGCTGCCGAGTTGACTCGGTCGAGGAAAATGTTTCTTACAGTTTGTTTCTGGGGTTGTTTTGGGATTTTTAAAATATGTTTTTTCTGCCCAGATTTTACAGAAAGAAAAATTTGTGTTTGGGGCCGAAAAATCCGTATTTTGATCGAACTTCTAAAGACTAAGTCTAACGGGTTTATATCTGTGATGCGATATTTGTATTGAACGTCTGCTAATCGCTATATGTCGATTAGTAGGGGTTATACAAATCTGTGATCTGTAATGTTGATGGTATGTGTATATGAATTCATTGGATTGTCGTGGGTGAATAGCCGGGGGTTGTGAGATGAGAGTTTTCTTTTCTTTCAATTCATGTAAATATGTAAATTGATGTAATATTATTTGTATGGCCGCACAACCGGGTCGGGGTTGTAGCCGTCATTGTATAATTTCTTTTTACTGTTTTTGCTCCTAGGATAGACCCAAGGTGGGGTGCACAAACTACTGGTACTTGGCGGGTAGTTTGCCGCACCCGTATGGGTCTAGGGTGGGGTATTGGCTATTCATCGCGACCGTGTAATCCGCTTTTCGTTACAGGCTCGTACGAATTGCGGATTCCTAGTATATCCAATGTGTTCATCTGTGATTTGAATTGGCTATCATTGCAATATATATCTATATATGATATTATTTAAGCGTTGCTTATGTTTTGCAGCCGCGCTAGCCCAGCCCCGCTCTGTCGTTAGTTAAGTAACCTAACGGGTAATGACGGGGCCCCGTGGCGAATGCGAATGGCATAAGCGTACGTCATATTTTGGTTGTTTTCTGCAATGGTAGGATTAAATGATGGGAAGCATTAAAAGAACTAATGCAAGAAAAATAAACCAAGTAAAAGTCGTTGGAACACTTTCAAAAACCACTCGGTTTCTTTTCAAAAGAACTTTTAAAAGCGGAGCTTAAGCCACTCCTTTTAAAAGCTATATCGTTCCATCGATTATATCAAGTTCACTACGTTCACGGTTTTGCCAAAACCATCCGTAGCCCTCCATCATTTCAGTTAAATATTCGGTAGTATTCAAGCTATGTATTTTGACCTCATGCCAAGGCATAGTGATTGGTAGCTGCCGGATATTTATCTGTTGTATAGATAGAATGCGTTGGTTTAAGACAGTCGTACTGCCATTTTGGACTACGTTAAGGGTAGGTATGGGTGGGTTCAAATTAACCTGGACAATGATGGGAAGAACTTGACATGTGACTTATGACATTTTGACCTCACGCCAAGGTCATAAGAGCATGGGGCAAAAATCTACATCGGGAGTTTCAAAAGAACTGAAACTTGCTAGCGCTGCATACCATTTGGAGTGTGATGATTCTGGTAGGATTCCTTCAGTTTTGTCACGCAATGATATTTGGATCCCGATCCTACTGTGAGTATATGCTACTCCTCTGGAAATTTCTCACTTAACGATCAATGCTATAAACCAAGTAGGTGTCTAGAAAGGTGTTAGCGGGGCTACGCCCCCAGGGAAAAGAGGTTATTTAATTAAGGAACTTCGCGAAAGCGTTGGAAAACCTCCCTCGAAGTACCGACACCAGCCTGGCCGAACGGTTAAGCAAGTATTGTACGGTGAGATTGATCCTGACTAATTCTTCTTTTTTGGTTTGAGGAGGAATTCGAGAGACAGTAGGAGCCATCCTGTTTAGACAAATTAAAACCCACTCTAAACTTGCAAGAGCATCATGCTAAAGTGTTTCTTCTCTCTCTCCTAATTGCAGCGACCAAACATCATGACCGGACATAAGTTATTACTAGATAAAAACATACTGATAGGGCCAAACTACAAAGATTGGCTCAGGAATGTCAAAATGGCAATCACTTATGACAAGTTGGGGTATCTCCTTACCACTAAAGCTCCCCCTGTCCCAGGTCCCAAAACCAGCGTCGCGGATAGGGAAATCCGTAAGACTTGGGAAATCGATTGCGCGAAGGCCAAGTGCCTCGTGCTTGCCTCTATGGACAACGAACATCAGAGGAGGCACGAGAATATGGACCTCGAATCCATATTTCTCCATACAAAAGAACTGTATGGAGAGCAATCTTGTATCGCAAGATACGAAGTGTCGAAGAAGTTATTTTCGGCAAAGTTGGCCGTTGGATCATCGGTAGCGGAACACGTGCTTAAGATGATTGGCTTCATAGAGGAGCTCGCGGACCTTGGGACCACGTTGGAGAATGAGCTCTATACGGACTTGATTCTTCAGTCCCTTCCTTCCACTTACGCCCAGTTCATCCTGAATTTCAACTTGCAAGAAAAAAAGTTCAACTTTCAGAACTCCTCAACATGCTGAGGAGTGCAGAGGGCACCCTACAGAAAGGTAGGGAAACATCCACTTTGTTTGTAGGAGGATCTTCCTCTTCTAGGTCCAAGGCGAAAGCCAAGGGAAAGAAGAAGAAAACCCCCGCCAAACCAAGGGGCGGTGTTAGTAAAGTGGATACGAAGGGAAAGGCAAAAGCAACAAAGATAGCGGGGAAGCTTATAGGGAAGGAAGAGTGCTTTTTCTGTCATAAGACTGGGCACTGGAAGAAAGACTGCAGGGCTTGGAAAGCCAGAACACAGGATCTGAAGCAAGTTGCGGCTTCAGCTTCAGGTGTGTATATTATTGAAAACTGTCTATCAATAAACTCTACTTCCTGGGTATTGAATACCGGATCAGGATCTCATATCTGTAATTCTTTACAGGCGTTGAGAAACCGTAGGGTTTTGAAGGCAGGTGACATGACCCTCAAAGTTGCAAACGGAGCTAGCATGGATGCTAAGGCCGTGGGGGACTATCACCTGGAAATATCAGATGGACATGTTTTGGTTTTACGTAATTGCTTTTTTGTACCCAACGCAACTTGTAATATCATTTCTGTATCTTTGATTTCTAAAGAAGGTTATGAATTTGCGTTTGTAAGTAATGTTGTAAACATTCACCTTAATCAAGTTCTGATTGGGTTAGGTACATTAAGCAATGGTATATACGTATTAAACCAACCACAAATTTTCAATGTCCAGAATACACACAAAAGAAAGTCTCCGGAAATAAATCAGACTTTCTTATGGCATTGTAGACTGGGTCACATCAATGAGAGAAGGTTGACGAAGTTACATACAGAAGGATATTTGAATCCGTTCGAATATCAATCGTATGCCACTTGTCAATCCTGTCTCAAAGGAAAGATGACAAAGACTCCGTTCACTGGACACGGAGTAAGGACGAGCGAGCTCTTGAGACTCGTACACAGCGACGTGTGCGGTCCAATGTCTACACATGCGCGAAGCGGTTATTCTTACTTCATTACTTTTACGGATGACTTTTCAAGGTACGGTTATGTCTTCTTAATGAAACATAAAACCGAAGCTTTTGGAAAATTCCAGGAATATAAGAATGAAGTAGAAAACCAAACCGGCAAAAGTATCAAGACACTAAGATCGGATCGAGGTGGTGAATACTTGAGTGCCGAGTTCCTGGACTACTTAAAAGAGAATGGAATTCTCTCTCAGCTTACTCCTCCATACAATCCGCAACATAACAGTGTATCGGAGAGACGGAACCGGACCCTATTGGATATGGTACGTTCCATGATGAGTAACACTGAGTTACCGCGATCATTCTGGGGATATGCACTAGAATCAGCTGCATACCTTTTGAACCGAGTTCCAACTAAGACTGTGCCTACCACACCATATGAGATATGGAGTGGGAAGAAACCCTATCTTCAATATCTGAAGATCTAGGGATGTCCGGCTTTTATCAAAAAGCAGCATGCGAACAAACTCGAGGCACGCTTAGTACTGTGCAAGTTTGTGGGATACCTAAAGAACTCCAGGGGGTATCTCTTCTATTACGCAGAGGAACAAAAGATCATTGTTTCTCGTAATGCCTATTTTCTGGAACACCAGTTCTTAGAAAAGGAATCAAGTGGGAGCGAAATAGAACTGGAAGAAATTCCAGAACCACGACTATTACTGAAAGCTTAGTAGAACCAGAGGGTTCAAAAGAATATGACATTTCTACGCCGCTCCGCAGCAGTAGTAGGCAGTCTCATCCGCCCGAGAGATACTACGGTTTTCTCATAGACGGGGATAGAGAGGATTGCATCATTGATTATGATGAGCCGACTAGCTTCCAGCTGGCCATTCAGAGCGTTGACTCGGTAAAATGGCTAGATGCAATGCGGACCGAAATGGAGTCCATGTACACCAACAAAGTATGGACGTTGGACGTTGCTCCAGATGGGGAAAAACCCGTAGGATGCAAGTGGATCTTCAAAAGGAAGATTGGTGTAGATGGACAGGTTGAGACCTATAAAGCTAGACTGGTTGCAAAGGGTTTTCGTCAAAGACCTGATTTGGACTATGACGAGACCTTTTCTCCAGTAGCTATGCTAAAATCCATTTGGATCCTTCTTGCC
The DNA here is from genome assembly GCA_030015575.1 of Agapanthus africanus. Lineage (NCBI taxonomy): Eukaryota > Viridiplantae > Streptophyta > Magnoliopsida > Asparagales > Amaryllidaceae > Agapanthus > Agapanthus africanus. Next base: position 354,275,424 of record CM057341.1, on the reverse strand, counting down.
ATTGCTGCCTTCCATGACTATGAGATTTGGCAGATGGACGTAAAGACCGCTTTTCTAAATGGAAATTTAGAGGAGTGTGTTTATATGGACCAGACAGAGGGTTTCATTCAGAGTGGGAGCAGCGGAAAGGTGTGCAAGTTGCTTAAGTCCATCTACGGACTAAAGCAGGCATCGCGGAGTTGGAACATCTGTTTTGATGAGACGGTCAAAGAATTTGGCTTTATCAAAAATCTAGATGAACCATGCATCTATAGTAGATTTGTAGCGAGAACTGTAGTATTCCTCGTTTTATACGTGGATGACATTCTTTTAATAGGAAATGACATTCCTATGCTACAATCTGTCAAAGGATTCTTGTCACACAGGTTCTCTATGAAAGAACTGGGTGATGCCTCATACATTCTGGGGATCCGGATCTATCGTGACAGATCCAAGAGGATACTGGGACTCTCATAGTCCAGGTACATCGACACCATACTGAAAAGATTCAGTATGGAAGATTCCAAGCATGGTAATCTACCGGCTTGTCACGGGATCACCCTCGCCAAAGAAATGTCTCCCAAGACTGATTTGGAAAGGGATCGCATGTCTATTATACCCTACGCTTCTGCGGTAAGCTCTATAATGTATGCGATGTTGTGTACCAGACCAGATGTAGCTTATGCACTGAGTGTGGTAAGCCGGTATCAGTCAAACCCTGGGGAGAAACACTGGATAGCAGTAAAGAACATTCTCAAGTACCTGAGAAGGACTAAGGAGATGTTCTTGGTGTATGGTGGAAAAGAACTCCAGATCGAGGCCTTTGCTGACTCCAGCTTCCAGAGTGACAAGGATAATTCCAAGTCCATGTCGAGTTATGTCTTTACCCTCAATGGAGGGGCGGTGTGTTGGAAGAGTTCCAAACAGAAAACCGTTGCTGACTCGACGATGGAAGCGGAATATATCGCTGCTGCAGATGCCGCAAAAGAAGCCGTCTGGATAAGGAAGTTCTTAACTGAACTTCAGGTGGTTCCGTCCATTGTTGATCCAATACCGCTGTATTGTGACAACAACGGGGCTATAGCTTTAGCGAAGGAACCCAGGTACCATCAGAAGTCCAGACACATCTTGAGGCGGTATCACCTTATCAGGGAGATCGTGGGTTGCCAGGAGATCGAGGTTCGGAGAGTTTCTACGGAAGATAACAATGCTGATCCACTCACAAAGGCCTTACCCCAGTCTCAATTCGAGCGGCTGATCGAGATGATAGGTCTTCGATACGCCAGTATATGGCCTTAGTGCAAGCAGGAGATTGATAGTGTATATGCCCTAGAGGCCATTACTGTATCATACTAGTTTGTATATTACTTGATGGAAGCTTGGGATATTCACCTTGTATAGACAATCTTGCTCAATATAGTAGTATGCTACTTGGTTTGTTTCTGCTTTAATGTGTACATGTGTTTATTTTAGTATATCACCTATACACATTAGTGGAGCCCTTAGGATCTTTGCTTGATTACTAGTGTTGTGATGGCAGTCACACTCGTGGGGGCTGGGTAATCTATAAGCACATCCTTATGCAGGTCCCTAGTCACAGGACTATCGAGACAGGGCATCGATACTCCGGAGTAGACTAGCGTATGCGCTTCTCATCCCAGTATGGGAGACGGCCTGTCCCACAGCCGTCAGTACGTCGTACTTGAGATAGTATGCGGGTGCTCGTTAGGTCACGAGTACAGTGGACAGGACTCGTCGGGAACTGTTGGTTGGTACTATACCTATCGTCAGTTATCAGTTACCAGGTGAAATGAGTACAGCTTAGTCCGCTGACTTGACACTGTTACTTCGCCTCGAGTGTGTTCCTACTGTACTTTGATTACTACCCTACCACGGCTCAAAGGAGTCGTGCAAATAAGTAGTTTTTGGGTGCAGTCCCGAAGCACTTGGAGGCAGTGACGGTTAGACAGGATTCGTCTCTCCCGGTATTGGGGGTTGACATCGCGCTTTGTCTAGGAGAGCCATTACACGAGTAGTCCCTGGCCAGGGCAAGCGAGATATACTGGTAGGTTTCCAGTGTTATCTCAGGGTGTTCTGGGCTTCACTCCGACACGACTTGTACCGCTATTAGGGGACTGACGTTTACCGCCCCCTAGGCCCCCCATGCGATGTATCAGACGAACAGACCGGACTGTACGGAGATTGTCACATTTAGGCTCAGTAGGAGTTCAGATGGGTTTCACCTCGCCCGTCTTCTTGTCGGCATCTACCTGGGGACCGTTACGCACAGCTAGTGCCGCTTGCGTTCTGTTGTTAAACCCACTGCCAGCGTAGTGTCGAGTCTTTAGAGTCCCACACAGAAAGCTATTCGCCTTTAGGCAAAAGAGTAGAGGTCGCATGGTTTTGCGACAGATCGCATGGTTTTGCGACAGGGTTCGGTCACATCCGTGCACCTGTGCATGTTTGGTGTCCGGACAGTTAACACTAGCGGGCTTTGGTTTAAGCCAGATCCTAATGTACGTTTTGGGATTGGTTTTATCTCGTTTGTATTCGTGTTCCTCGGAACGCGGATGCGGGTGTGTATGCACAGTTCACAGAGAGACAGAGGCAGAGGATTCTCATTGGGGTTGTTGACTGTTGACTGTTGACTATTGACTTTTGACTAAACCCTAATGAGAATAAGATATATGATTAACAATAATATTAATTAAGTATTATAGTGACATGGTTGTTGACTTGTTAACTTTGTTGACTTGTTGACTTTGTTGACCGGTTTACTAGGTTGGACTAGTTGACCATCATCATGACAATGGCTATCATTCCATGGCAAAGACTTTTGCTTGCTTGTTTATTTATGCAAAATGAATGCATGAAATGATATGGCCATTTTGACTTGAACCATCACATAATACTTGATTACTATTATTTATTATGATGGCTTTGGATTATGAGAGGCAAGAGGGAAAAAGAGTTACTCATTCTCTCATTTGCTTCCTCTCTCTTGCTTGAGCTCTCTCATTCTCATAAGCTCTCTCCCTCTTCCTCTTGCTCTCGCTCTAGTCTATGGTTCACTTGTCTCATGTGTTGAGAAGAAAGAACCATAGAGATAAATCCCAACACAATCCTATACTCACTCTAGTTCACAAGTTTTGGCAAACCGAGTGAACTAGTTTCTTCAAAGTTCGAAGAAGAAGCCAAACGTAGAAGCTTTCGGGTGGATCGATCTTCGACGCAAGGAGACGACGGGGTGATGCCGATCCGTACACCATCAAGAGTTGAAGACGAAGGAGTTCAAGAAAGGTATAACCCCCTAACCGAGTAGTTAACAACTCCTAGTTAGGTTGTTAGATAGATAGTTTAACAAAGATCCGGTTTGAGTCCATGTTACCACCTCTAGAAAAATTGTTTTTCATCATTTCCGCAAGCCCGTAAGTACCGAGAGAGGTAGCATGGACTTACACTTGCCTCGTCGACTGAGGTGCTGAATATTCATAACCGAATACTACTGTGCAAAGCAAATAAAAATGTCCTTGTAATAACAGCTTTTTGAAAATTGTTCCAACAACATCAAACAGGTTTGTTTAGCTTGCAGTGATCCGAATCAATGCAGTCCCATCAATTGATCACACCAAAAAGAACGAAAATATGATGTACGTATATGACATCCGCATTCGCCACTGGGTCCCGTCATCACCCGTTAGGTTACATAACTAAAGACAGAGCGGGGAATGGACTAGCGCGGGTGTAAAACATATACAACATTTATTAGTATATATATCAATATAAAATAATCGCTCCAGGCGTGATAAATGCAACATCACAGAAAAGTAATAAGCATCACAGAACAATACAGATAATCTGGGAGCCCCGGGTTTCCTTTGAGCCGCAAGTGAAACACGACGTTCCCCTGGTCGTGTGGATAGCCTGTGCAATGAAAACCTAGACCCTACGGGCGCGGCAAGTTACCCGCCAAAACCAGAAGCGAGGCAGCCCCCGTCAGCAAAGTGAATCGACCACCCAACACTTCACGGAATCCGGTAACTTGAGCACCCCACCTTGGGTCAACCTATACCCCCTACGAGTGCGGCGAATAGCCTGCCAATTCTGTAGTGAAACCCCCTCCGTCTCAAAGCCATGAGATGCGGGCCCGTTGCCCTCTAGAACCCGGCTATCCGTGCACTCCACCGCGGGGTAATCCGAGTACAGAAAAGAAAATATGTACAACGGGGACATCGACCTCAACCCGGTCGTGCCATAAAAGAATAATATACAAACAGGCAGTGACGGCACTCCACCTGTCGGACGCTCGCCCCGCAATATCAAATGTACAAATATATCCAAGCTGCACTAACATTGCACCAAGCTATCCACCACGACAAATCCGCAATATCACAGCACAACACAGAACATCAATGTGAATGTCACGTTCGCAAATCCGTCTAAAAGAGCTATAGCAATTAGACAAGATTTACCGCTCGAATGACATTCACGGTCGCAGATATAATGTAAGTACTGTAAACTAACGTATTTAAAATTCCGATTAACAAAACTTCTCGAAGTGGGCCCCAAGTGCAAATCCAGCACTCAAACAAATCTGGGCCAAACTTATATATCACAAAAATCATATTTCCATGAACTAAAGCCCCAGAAAACATTTGGGTTACTGTAGCCCAAAAAGGGCCGCGGAAGGGCCGCGGAATGCAACATTTCACGGCGGTTCCGCGGTGGGATTTTGGAGTTAGGTCTCCAAACTTTTTCTATAGCTTTAGTTATGCCTGCATGTATTTTTAAGATGCCTAAAATAATTTTTTAAACAACGTTGAAAATCGACAGCAAGCACACTGAAATGAAAATACGATTCGGAAATTTCGATCGATCGATATTTTAAACACGTTAGAACAAGCTAGTAAAGGTTAATGGCGTGGCTCTGATACCATGTTGGGTTACGGCAGCGCCCCCGCCGTCAATCCGAGGCCAAATGCAGAATAAAAACTTTTCAAAACTTCGCGCTACCGCAACCTTTACCCGGATCGAACCATTAATGCTAAACTAGCAAACTACTAAGAAGTTAGAATGGCTATACTGATCGATCCGTGTCCTTCGGCCTTTGGCCACCGTCTCTAGCTCCTCGCGGCATCTCCGATCTCGCTCGATCTCCGATCTCCCCGTCGAAAAGGGCACCACATCTATGAATCCTTTTACGGGTTCCCGCTTCGAACCGAAGCAACTCGGACACGAAGTTTGCTAGCCGACGTGTCCAAGGTGAAGTAGAGAATGTGTGTGATAACTTTGTCTCAAGCATCCATTGATTCTCAACACATGAGAGTGTATGGATGGAGGTTGAAGATGAAGCCATGGTGGAAATGGTGAGCTAGGGGAAGAAGAAGAAGAAGAAGAAGAAGAAGAGAGGCTTTTGTTGTTATGTTGCAAAATGAAAAATGAGAGCTCTAGTAATAATCCTAAGAGCTAGCACTACTCATATGGCTGCCTTCTCTCTCCACCTCTCATTTCAACACAACAACCTATCAATTAACATGACATGTTCACAAAAAAAGAGACCATGAGTCACCAAATTGAACATGCCGCATTAATTGCTCCTCATGATAATTTCCACTCACAATTTCCACCATCCAAACATTAATCCAAATGTTTGGTCCAACAATAAAATACGGCAACATCTAAAGTAAACTCGTGACGGATCACAAGGATACCCCTCACCTGTATATACATACCTGCATCCGCATTACGACTGAATGTGAATGCGATGAGACAAAAGTAATCCAACAAATCTATTACTAGGATCCGGCTTAAACGAAAGTGCACTAATATGATCCGTCCGATCTTGACCCGTGCACAAGTGCACGTATATGATCGAACCCTGCCATAAAACTATACGGCCTATACAACGTTTCGCCCAAAACTTGGGAAAACTGTCTGTGGGGGACTCTAAAGACTTGTCAATACACTGGCTGTAGATTTAACCACTTGCACGTCAGTGGTACTAGCTGTACGTAATGGGCACCCAGGTATTGACCAAAAGGGAAGCTGACGAGCGAACTCATCCTGAAACCCTACGGAGCCTATCTGTGACAATCTCCGTACAGTCCGGTCTGTTCGTCTTTGAGTATCGCATATCGGGCCTAGGGGGATGGTAAATGTCAGACCCCTAATAGCGGTATAAGTCGTGTCGGAGTGCAGCCAAGAACACCTTGAGAAACTACTGGAATACCTACCAGTAAATCTCACTTGCCTTGGCCAAGGACTTTGTGTAATGGCTCTCCAGACACAGCGCGATATCAACCCTCAATACCAGGAAAGACGAATCCTGTCTAACCGCCACTGCCTCCAAGTGCTTCGGGACTGCAACCAACTGCTACCTGTTTGCACGACTCCTTTGAGCCGTGGTAGGGTAGCAATCAAAGAACAGTGGGAACACACTTGAGGCATTATAGCAGTGTCAAGTCAACGGACTAAGCTGTATTCATGTCACCTGGGAACTGCTCCTGATGATAGGTATAGTACCAATCAGCAGTGCCCCTGCGAGTCCTATCCGGTGTACTCATAATCTAATGAGCACCTATATACGTTTTAGGTGAACCAACTGTCACCAATGGCTTGTGAGACCAGCCACCGCCCTTCGTTGGGGTCTCGATCGTATACACTAGTCTACTGATGGAGTATCGATGCCCAGTCTCGAAACTCCCACGACTAGGGACCACTTTAAGGCTGTGCTTATAGACTACCCAACTCTCACGTATATGATCGCCATTGTTCATACCAGAACATTGCATTTGTTACCGCCCACTCTTATGCTCGTTTGTTTATGGGTAGGTGCTTTTAATCCATGTTCGCTACATATTTACAGGCTACAGGTTCCTAGTCCAAAATAGCACAAATGATACAAAATATCCACTGTTACGCCAAAATACAGAACATCTGTTGCCAAAAGATAAAAGCCGGGTTCCGGTCATCCGTATCCGTCAAGTGCCTTGTGCCAGCTCCAGAGACAAGACATATGATAGTGGTCATTCGTGTCTCGGACAAGCACAGAGCACGAGAGGGACAAGCACGGAGCAAGAGAGGGGCAGCACAAGAATCAATGGGTGCGCGGAGCTCGAGGGCGAAAGGTCAAATCAATCAAAAGTGAAGCTATGTTTGGACTGTGCAGATCTGAAGAAATTATGACCGAAATTTACAATTTGGGACATGTAGAACAACATAAGATAGCAACACAAGGAAACCCAGAAAATACGAGACCCCAATTCGACAAAACCGCGGCGGAACCGCCGCTAAATGTGGGTTTTCGTGGTGGATCCGCCGCGGTTTAGTGTCATCATCTGACCAAATTTTGGGGTTAGTTTGGTAACTTCGTTTGGGGTCAGAATGTTGCCTTAGGGTTTCAGCACGCAGCCTATAAATAGCCCAGTTTTGTGCCAAGCCAAGGGTCTTCTTTTCATGCCTCTTTTTGTTAGGATTTAGTTTAGCTTCTTCTTCTTCTTCATGTCTTCCTCCATTAAAATGTAGTGAGAGCATTAAGTGGGTGATGAAATGAAGATGAGGGTTATTTTTCTTATCTTGTATTTTTATTTCATTGTATTGTAATTTAATTTCTAGTGTAACTTTATTATTTGTTGTTGATTAGTTGTTGTTATTTCTTTTCTTTCCCTTTTCCTTCTCTTCTCTTTTCCGTATTATTTTCAAGCGATGATACTCGACGGAGTTCTTTGCTAGGGTGAGGACCAAAAAGTTAGCTTGCGCCATTTGTAAAACCGTATTTTCCTTTTCTCTCTTTTCTTCCTTCTTGTTTTGTTTTGTTTTCTTTTATAATGTGTGAATAATTTCCCACTTGTTAAGGCTAAGGAAGGTGGTATGAGGGACGGAGAAATCTCTTGTGCTTCTCTTCGCCAAAAATCTTGAAACGAACCCCGACCAAACAAACGCAACCCCCTCACTTAGGCGCGCTATAAGTGACATATAGCCGCGACCTAAGTTGAGAAGTCATTTAAGCGCACTACAACGTGACATGAAGTTGTGACTTAATTGGATACATGGTTGCGGCTGTTTGGCCGAGGGTTGGAAATAAGAGTATTTAGCGGACGGATAAGGGGCACTAGGAATGGATTTAGCGTTGGAAAGCTCGCTTAAACTAGCAAATCCCATTTCTATGCCCTCCTAATCTCCGCTGCTTTCGATCATTCCAACACCGTTTTAAGAATGGCAAAAGACAAGCACAAGACTAATCCTAACTCTACTAACCAACCTTAACCTTAACAAGCTTACTTGAACATAAAATACGAATACTTAGGATAGAATTGAACAAACATATACACATTCTTTATTGACTCGTCTAAAACCCAAACGGACATACAACCATCTCCCTGCGGATCGACCTGTGCTCAACCGGCTAGCTGCAAAGCGACACCATCCTGATCGCGGTTATAAATTTAGAACTTTGAACTCCGACATGCTAAAAGCGTGCGATCAAATGGCGCCGTTGCCGGAGAGACGGTAACGTATTTTATTTCTTGTTATTCTGGTTAATATTCTTTTTATATATATATAAAATTATAAATATAAATATAAAATAAAATCTATTTGTTATTTTTGATAATTTTTGTGTGCAAGTGTGCAGGCTAATCTGGAGCAAGTACAGTAATCCAATCAAGAAACAAAGGTTTTTATTAGGGTGTACAGAGAAGGGCACGTGTATTGACCAAGGTTTCAAGCCCCAACTCATCAATTTGACCGCGGAACCGCGGTCAAAGGATGGCTCGGGCGGTGGTTCCGCGGTCCTCTTGTGGCTCCAGAGCCAAATTTTTTCTGCCCTTTCTCTTTCCTCTAGTTCCCTCTCTGAATTCCACTATACTGTATTTTCTGCAGGTATCTTTGCACAGAATTGCACAGCCGCCAAATAAATTTTTGTTGTTTTAGATTTTGTTTGTTTACCGCTTTGCATATATTAATACGAACATTAAGGGGCTATAACACCAATTCAGATTGGGTGGGGATTTCATCACCCTTCCTAAGACCCCACAAATCACTAATTGCATACGCATTACCTTGAGCTAATAAAAAATATCTAGACCAAACCTATAAGGACTGTCGCGCTCATTTAGGACAAGTGAAGGTTGCAGGGAATCGGTCGTTTATCTAAACTTGACTTGGTGGTGCCTAGGCTAGACAAGTGAGGAGGTAATTTTAAAAGGCCCGTCTCACGGTGATTCGTGAGCGGAACCCTCCTTACCTCACTTGTGCTTACCTGGCCACAATTGGCAGTGAAGAGGCGATTCAAGGGTTATCTTGCAACTTGTCGCTTGGAACTCTAGGAGCGGTCTAGTTGGACTTTGAAGACCCTAGTTCTAGGTGTGTTTGTGCATACTGTGATTGTGATTGTGCTTGTATAAAGTTTAGTCCCATAATTCCGTATTCTTTCAAAAACAAACAATTTCAAAACTCCAAAAACAAATTTTTTTTAAAATAAAAATAAAAAATATATATAAAAATAAAATAAAACTCCACATTCTTTTTCCCCTCCTTCTCTTCTTCTTCTCTTCATATCATGGGTACTCCCCCTAGAAAAACTCTTGCCAAACTTTGGTACCCACAACCGGATATTACTTCTTACGGTTCTTGTTTTGGTCGAAATTCAAACGACACCTCCATGCCCAAAATTTCTTTGAAAGATCGAATAGACGCATCTAGGACTACCAATTGGACTCCGCAATCCACTTTGTATCAACCGTTTCAACCTTCACCACCTTCTTACGTTGATACCCCTTTTTCGATTTCTGTTGCAACTCCAAGACCCATGTCTATTGCTCAACATATCGAACAATCCCGTGGCCGATCTTTCACTCTTTTCACCACAGCGAATTCTTTTAATCAACAATTCCATTTACCATCGTATCCAAATGTTGATCCTACTCCTGTCCAACCATTCAATTCCTATCCATCCTACCTAACTTTTGCACCTTCCCTAGACAATGCTTCTACACAGCCTTTTGGGAGTTTCGAGTATCCAAACAAGTTTGAATCTTTTACTGAAACCCCTTCACAACCCATGTCTAGTCTTGAACAGTCGTTGGAAGACTTTAGGGTAGCGTCGTACCAACAGATGATGGATTTGAATGTGTCCATGGCCGCTCTCATACAACCTAGTGACCCGGTAGCTAGTTTCCAACTAGCTCCTAATTTTCCAATATATGATGTGTAAATCCACGGTAGCGCCCCGGCCGTCTAACAGACGCCAAAATGCGGAACAAAACTTTTACGACTGGTGCTATCGCGTACTTTAACCCGGATCTGCCATTAAAGCTAAACTAACAAATTGTAAAGTGAGTAGAAATGTTATACCAAACGATCCGAGTCCTTCGGTCTTCAACCATCATCCCACACTTTGTTGCAGCTGATCCGAACTCGTTCGATCTTCGGTCACGTCGTCCAGGTGGCACCATGTCGACGGATCTTTAAACGGGCTCCCGCCTCTGAACCGATCCAACTCGATCGTCAAGTTTGCTAAAAGAAACGACCAAGATTGATGTAGAGAATGAGTAGAACACTTTGTCTCGTTACGTCCAAAGCTATGGACGAACGGTTAAAAGAAGTTGCCATTTGGAATCGGGTAAATGGAAATTGAACTACATGAAATTTCCATATACTAAACTATCATAATCTTTTGCAAAAATTTGAATGAATCAAATCTCTCATCAAATACCCATAAGGGGTCGGCCACTTAAGGAGAGGGAGGAGGTGAGTGTAGGAGCTAACATTAGGTGACCATAAGCATTCATACTTATCACAACATAACATCAAAGCATGAATCACTAGAAATCATTAAATGCAAACCAATCACAATTAACCTAGTCACCATGTCATTAAATGCACCATTAATGACCTAATGACACACAAGCCTTGTCACCCTCTCTAGAACCTTCTAGAACACTGACACACCTCATGAATCACCCAATTGGAAAAAAGATAAATCCGCATTTAACCGAATGTTAAAGACGGGTGATAGAAAACTGGAAACTGGCAACTTCCAAAAGCGATCCAGAAACGGATTTCGGGATTACCCCGTATCAGTATAAATAAACCCGCATTTGTATTACGACCGAATACAAATGAGACTGAGACAAAGATATTATATCTACACAGTATAATACTCGGATCCGGCTTAAACCAAAGCCTACCAGTATTATCTGCCCGAAATATGACACGTGCGTAAACGCACGTGCATTTTCCGAACCCTGCTATAAATCCATACGGCATCTACAACGTTTCGCCCGAACTTGGGAAACTGTCTGTGGGGAACTCTAATGGCTCATCAATACACTAGCACTGGGTATAACCACTAGCACGTCAGAGGTACAAGTTGTACGTAACACTTGCCTATGTAGGGTTCCTAGGCACACTATAGAGGTCTCACAAGGCATCGAACATGCCAATTTAAAATTTTATGGGTGCCGAGAAACCCTAACACGGATCGTTGACTAGATTTCTAGGCGAAACTTTAAACTAGTTAACACTTAACTAAAAGTTAGGATGCTACAACCTTTGTAGATCCGGATACCCACTTCCTTAGCTCCACGAGGGCGTCCTCTCGCTGCCCATCTTGAAACTTGGACTCTCGTGACGGCTTCATCGGAGAAACGTGCGGAATAGGTCGTCGGCTTCGTGTCAAAGACGATCTACGTCGAAGTTGCACAAGCTTAAGCTCCGACTTCACAAAGTTGCGAAACTTGTGAAGAAAACACCCAAAACAACTTGGCAAGAGGTAGAGGATGAAGAAATAGAAGGTGGGTTCACTTTAGAATTGGATTTCTCACTTTTGAAATCAAGTTGCCATTGATGGCATCAAGCTTTCTCTTTGAGGAAGAAGAAGAAGATCAAGAAAGAATGATAAGTCTTCTAATTTTAAAATAAAACTAATATGAATACTTATCATATCTTGACCATGGTCAAATGTAGAGATTAAACCAAGGTTAGTTGGAGTGGTTAGGGTTAAGGATGAGATAAGGATGGTGGACTTTGTCAAAGCTTCAAGAAGCTTCAACATAGCTCCAAAATAAGCCACCATTCTTAACTTAATCCTTTCCAAATAAATAAACAAATAAATAAATGAAAAACCAAAACCCTAATCATCACTTAACCATGGTTTAAATCTTTACACTTAACCACATTATCAAGTATCATCAAACATGATACAAAAAAATGTGCACAAAAGTACATCACATATACCTTTTGCACATCAAGTGAGAAAATCCATTTAAAGTGAACCAATACTAGTTAATGCAAAGTAATATATCAAATATATAATTATGCATTAAATCATTAAATCAACATTTGATTCAATGATCCGGTCATGTCGCACATAACCGACTAGAATCCAATGTATCGATTTATCGAATCAATGATTCGATAACTAGGTCATATCGAATATAACCAATCGAAACATATATCGTGAGAATGAAATGCGGTATCACATACACGCATTATTCTCGGTCCTGCACATATCTCATATGCGCTCCTATTTCGTTTCGCTTGAGCCAGGAAACCTCTGTGTAGGACTCTAAAGACTCGTCAATACGCCGGTAGCAGATGATGATCATATCAAGCATCCACAAGCCGCAAGCGGTCTACTAAACGTAACGGCCACCCGGGTATTGAGCGATCAGAAGATCGACGAGCTAGCCCGCTCACACTCCTGTGAATCCAACCAGTAACACTTACCGTACAGTCCGGTCTATTCGTCTGATATGTCGCATATCAAGTCTAGGGGTGGTATACGTCAGACCCCAATAACCGATAAGTCGTGCCGATGTGAGGCTCATAACGGGTCGAGAAACTACTGGTAACACTTACCAGCAAATCTCTGATCAGCCCTGGCCAGGGACTTCCCTGTTACGGCCAATCGAGCACAGCGCAACATCAACCCCCAATACCGGGAGAGACGAAACCCCTCCTATCGCTCATTGCCTCCATGTGACTCGGGACTGTACCCAAAGACCACCGTTTTGCACGCCCTCATGGACGTGGTAAGGTGGAGATCAAAGCACAGTGGGAATCACACAAGACTCTATGACGATCTCGGGTCTACAGACTAACCTGTACAAGTGTCACCTGAGAACTGCCATCTGACGTGAGGTATAATACCATCTGGGAGTTCTCGGCGAGTCCGTCCAGTGTACCCAGTCTCCACTGAGCACCCGTACACCATCTCTGATGTCAAACACCAATGGATATGGGATCATCCATCGCCCATCTCATGGGTCGAGAAGCGTATACGCTAGTCTACACTGGTATATCGATGCCCCGTCTCGATACACCCACGACTAGGGACCATGAAGGATGTACTTATGGACTACCATGTCCCCACTAGTATGATCTGCATCACAGTCCAGGTAGTCAAGTACATATCCTAAGGGCTTTACCAACATGTAACTATAAGACAGTATAAAGAAACTAGTGTACATGTTAAGATAAAGAGTAACCAGATAGCATACTATCATATCGAGCAAGAAAGTCATCTCTATATTTGTCCAAGCATCCAATATAATATACATCATCTGTACAATACCGGCCTCTAGGGCATACATACAACTAACAGGACTCCCACTTGCACTAGGGCCAGCTGCTGTAGTATCTCATACCGAGCATCCCGAAGAGTCTCTCAAACTGTATCTGGGGAATGGCCTTCGTGAGTGGATCCGCCGTGTTGTTCTTCGTGTCAACCCTCCTGACCTCGATCTCCCGGCGATCAACTATCTCCCGGATCAGGTGATACCGCCTCAGAATATGCCTGGACCGCTGATAGGACCTGGGTTCCTTGGCCAAAGCCACCGCTCCATTGTTATCGCAATACAAAGGTATTGGATGCTCAATGGATGGAACCACTCCAAGTTCAGTAATGAACTTCTTGATCCAGACAGCCTCTTTGGCAGCATCGTTGGCAGCGATGTATTCAGCCTCCATCGTCGAGTCTGCCACGGTTTCCTGCTTGGAACTCTTCCAGCTAACCGCCCCTCCGTAAAGGGTAAAGAGAAAGCCCGACTGCGACTTAGAGTCGTCCTTATCACTCTGGAAGCTCGAATCGGTAAAGGACTCCACTTGGAGTTCTCCGTTACCATACACCAAGAACATATCTCTAGTCCTTCGCAAGTACTTGAGAATGCTCTTCACAGCTGTCCAGTGACTCTCTCCAGGATCAGCTTGATACCTGGTCACTACACTTAGTGAGTATGCTACATCGGGTCTGGTACATAGCATCGCATACATGATAGAGCCTACTGCCGAAGCATAGGGTATCCCTTGCATGCGAGCTCTCTCCAAATCAGTCTTAGGAGACATCTCTTTGGAGAGAGTGACTCCAGAGATCGTGGGCAAGTTCCCACGCTTGGACTCTTCCATACTAAACCTCTTTAGTATGGTGTCAATGTACCTGGATTGGGACAATCCCAAAATCAGTTTGGATCTATCTCTATAGATCCTAATTCCCAATATGCAGGAGGCATCACCAAGATCTTTCATCGAGAATCTTTGTGATAAGAAGAGCTTGACCGATTGCAGCATAGGAATATCATTTCCTATCAAGAGTATGTCGTCCACGTACAATACGAGGAAGACAACCTTACTCTCTGCCACCTTCTTATAGATACAAGGTTCATCTGGATTTTTGACGAAATCAAACTCTTTGATAACGACGTCAAAGCAGATGTTCCAACTCCGCGATGCTTACTTTAATCCATAAATGGATTTAAGCAGCTTGCACACCTTCCCGCTGCTCCCACTGTCTACGAAGCCCTCTGGCTGAGTCATGTACACGCACTCTTCTAAATCACCATTTAGAAAGGCGGTCTTAACATCCATTTGCCAGATTTCGTAGTCATGAAAGGCAGCAATGGCAAGCATGATTCGGATGGATTTAAGCATAGCCACTGGAGAAAAGGTTTCGTCATAGTCCACACCTGGTCTTTGACGAAAACCCTTTGCTACAAGTCTAGCTTTGAAAGTCTCCACTTTCCCATCTACACCAAATTTCTTCTTGAAGATCCACTTGCTCCCAATGGGTTTTACCCCTTCAGGAGCAACTTCCAAAGTCCATACTTTGTTGGTGTACATGGATTCCATCTCGGACCGCATAGCATCCAGCCATTTCACTGAGTCCCTACTCGTGATGGCCTGCTCGAAGCTAGTTGGGTCATCATCATCCATGATGCAATCCTCGCTTCCACCATCAATGAGAAAACCGTAGTATCTCTCAGGTGGACGAGAAACCCTACTAGATCGGCGGAGAGGCTGGGGTTCGTCGGGTACTATCGAATCTTCTGGTTTCACTAAATCTTCAGTTATAGTTTGTGTATCTGGAATTTCTTCCAGCTTTACCACTTTGCCACTAATTTCTTTTTCAAGGAATTCCTTTTCTAAAAAGGTGGCATATTGAGAAATAAACACATTTTGTTCTTCAGCATGGTAGAAAAAATATCCTTGGGAATTCTTAGGATATCCCACAAACTTGCAGAGAACTGACCGTGCCTCGAGTTTGTCTGGATTTTTCCTTTTGACATAGGCCGGACAACCCCATATCTTAACTCGTTTAAAATATGGTCTCTTCCCACTCCATATCTCATATGGTGTGGTAGGTACAGATTTAGATGGAACTTGATTCAATAGGTATGCTGCTGTCTCCAGTGCATATCCCCAGAAGGAAATAGGTAACTCAGCTGTGCTCATCATAGAGCGCGCCATATCTAATAGGGTGCGGTTCCTCCGTTCAAATACACCGTTGTGCTGTGGTGCATATGGAGGAGTCAGCTGAGAGAGAATCCCATTCTCTTTTAGGAAGTCCAGGAATTCATTGCTCAAGTATTCACCTCCTCGATCAGATCGAAGGATTTTAATACTTTTTCCGGTTTGGTTCTCGACTTCTTATTTATATTCTCTAAATTTCTCAAAAGCTTCTGATTTGTGTTTCATCAGGAACACATATCCGAATCTAGAGAGATCGTCAGTGAATGTAATGAAGTATGAAGAACCATCCCTGGCATGTGTAGACATGGGACCGCATACATCACTATGTATAAGTCCCAAGAGTTCGGTAACTCTTTCTCCGTGTCCCGTAAACGGAGTTTTGGTCATCTTGCCTTTGAGACATGACTGGCAAGTGTCATAAGATGAACATTCGAATGGTTTCAAATACCCATCCTTATGCAACTTAGCCAGTCGTGTCGCATTGATGTGACCCAGTCTACAATGCCACAAGAAAGATTCGTTGAGTTCAGAACTCTTCCTCTTGTGTGTGTTTGTTATGCTCAGAAATGTTGATTGATTTAGAACATAAATGCCATTGCACAACGTGCCTGATCCAACCAACTTTTGGTTACGGAAAATGTTCATAACATTATCCTGTAATACAAAATTATATCCCTCTTTACTTAATAAAGAAACCGATATAATGTTGCATATCAGGTTCGGCATGTAATAGCATTCGTTCAGAACCAATGTATTACCAGTTGGTTAAACAAGGTGATATTCCCCGACAGTCTTAGCTGCAACAATTGCACCATTTCCAACTCTAATGTCTTTATCACCTTCTCCAAGTTCTCTACCTTTCTTAAGCCCATGTAACTGATTACATATATGGGATCCTGACCCGGTATCCAATACCCAGGACGTAGAGCAAATGGAGAAACAGTTCTCAGTAACGAACACACCCGAAGAAAATGCATCAACATGTACTTTCTTCATTCGGGTGGCATGGGAATCCTGGTATTCCCCTATTTCTTGTTCATTCCTATAACTCTTATAAGATAGAACGGAACCAACGTTCCCCAGCACAGTATAACATGCGGGTTCGGTCAATACATCCATATTATTATCTTTATTAAGGCATGAAATGGTCGCTACCTGGAAAGAGAGAGAAGAAAACACTTTAGCGTAAGCTCGTGCAAGATCAGATTGGTTCTTATCTTATCTAATCAGGATGGCTCCCACTGTTTTTATCAAATCTTCCTTCAAACCCTAAAAGGAAAGACTAGCCGGGATTAATTACACACTACAAGTTCGCCAATCTTTCAGCCAGGCCAGTGTCGGTACTTTGAGGGAGGTCCCCCGTGCTTTCGCACGAACCTAATTACTGTAAACCTCGTTTTCCCAGAGGTGTAACCCCGTTGACACCTTTCTAGACACCTACTTGATCGGCTAATTGCAATGTGTAAAACTCTCCCAGGAGTAACTCTTACTCGCAGTGGGTATCGGGATCCAACTATCTCATAGAAGGTATGCAATCTCATTGCAAATTTCAACACTTGAAATTCCCGATAATCTTTTGCCCCTAGCAGCTATATGACCTTAACATAGTCAACAAATCATAAGTGCTAGTCAAGTTCAACCCGTCATTTCCCGATTGAATTAAACCCACCCGCACGACCCTTAACATAGTCAACAAAGTCGCACGACTACCCTAATCCAATCGCATCATATGCTTATACAGATAAGCACTAATTAGCTACCGCACACTACGCCTTAACATAGTCAACAAACGTAGCACGAATACTAACTAGTACTTATCTGAAATGACGGAGGGCTACGTCAGGTTTTTCTGAAAACCTATTGCGTAATGAACTTGATATCATTGTAGAATCAAATGAAGTTTTTAAAAATGGAGTGATTTTGAGGCTTTTCTAGTTTTGCTAAAGGGGTCACTCCAGGTGAAGGGATCGTCGGCCCTTTCCTCGTCGAATGAGGTGCGGGATATATCATATATATTACTGTGCAAAGCAAAAAACCCAAAAGCAGTCAAAAGCAAACCGAGTGTGTAGCATCTGCCAGTTTTTGCTAAAGGAGTCACTCCCGGTGAAGGGATCTCGGTCCTTTCCTCATCGAATAAGGTGCAGGGTATATCATATATACCGCTGTGCAAAGCAAGAACTGTAGCTACCTGTTTTATTTTAAAATTCGATTCCACAACATCTTAGGTTTCTTTTCTTTCATTAATCACATTAATGAAGTCCCATCATTTAAATACCTAAACATCACAGATAGATATGACGTACACTTATGCCATCCGCATTCGCCTCGATGTCCCTGATTGTTAGGATACGAGCGTGTTCAAGTTTAAGTTTAAATACCGCAATCAAGACGGTTTCGCACGTAGCTAGCCGGTTGAGTACGGGTCGTCCGCAGGAAGATGGGAATCTTTTTCTATGTGTTTTTCGACGAGTTAAGTCCGGTTGTTCAGATTTTGTTTGTAGTTATCTAAGTGTTGAGTTGATATTTAAAGAGAGCATGTTAGGGTTAGGATTAGGTTAGTTTGAGTTAGGAGTCTCCACATCTTTCGTTGCCCTTCTTAATATCGTGTTACGGTAATCGGCAACAACGGGGATTAGCACGACTAGGAAGGACTTTGCGAGTATAAGCTAGGCTTTCCAACGCATAAGTCTTCCTTTTGGTGCTTGTCCGTCCGTTCTTGGCTCTTAGCCATAACCTCCGGTTAATCCAACCACAACCGGTCTCACTACGGAATCACCGCTATCATGTAGGATAGGGTGCCGTAAGGAGCGGATTGTGGTTGGGTTAACGGGAGTCGATTTAAGATGTTGGGCAAGGAAAGAGTGAGAGAGATTTCCTTCTCTCAAACTTCCCTTATCCTACCCTAACAAGAATGAACTACTCACACATCATAATACGGAAAAATAAAACAACACAAAAGAGGAAGATAGAAAGAAGGAGATTAGAAGAATACGACTAACTATTTGCGACCTCACCTTGGCGAGGATCAAGCGTAAGTATCATTGTCATATGTAAGGATAAAGAAAAAAGAGAAGAAAGAAATAACAAGGAAATAACAACAACTACTTAACGAATTAAAACTACAACAAGCATAAATATAAGGAGACAAGCATGATAATAAAATGGTCTTCTTTATTCATCACTCTTCACTCAAAAGCTCACTTACAAGTTTAATGGAGAAGAGGTGAGAAGAGGAAGAAGAACATGTAACTAAAACTTAGCAAAAGAAATACAAGAATTGGCCCCTTTCCTTCACAAACTTCTGGGCTATTTATAGGCCAAAACATGAAACCCTAGGGCAACCACCAGAACCATGATGAAAATACCAAACTACCCCCCAAAACCCTGCAAAAGAGGCGCCAGAATGGCCGCGGAACCGCGGCCTAGACCCCACTTTGGCCGCGGTACCGCGGCCATTCTGTGGAGTTGGGGTTTGTGCTTTCTTGTGGTGGCCTGATCTGTTGTGTGCTTCATTCTGGTATATGTATTTTCTCAATTTGGCTCCACGATTTTTCCAGAATTTCTGTTGAAGGAAAGGTGGACTTTTTGTTAAGATTTTGTCATGATTGTCTCGAGCTCCGCGTAGATCTCTTGGATCTTGTGCTACCAGTGAGCCTTGTGCCTGAAAACGATATTGATTTGACATTTTGTCTTCCTAAACTGGTATCTGGCAGCATACGGATGAAGAGCGGAGACCGTGTTTTATCTGTGGTTGGCAGGAACCGGATTTTTGTCGTGTTTTTCATGAATTTCTCCGTTTGAGAACCGAGAACCTGTATCCTGCAATTGACTAGCAAACACGGCTCAAGAGTATCTACGGATATCCAATGTGATAAAAATTGGGCGGTATGAAAATGCAAAAATCTGATATGAACAAATACCCCCAAACTTATCATTTGCTCGTCCCGAGCAAAGTCCATTTATTCACAAAAAATTTCCTAACCTCACTTTCGCAGGGAACGCGATTGCACTGAGCATGTGCAACAAGCCGTTAAACCTCTAGGTGTCCCTAGTAGGAGGAGTGTTGTCTCCTGAGGGTTTTCAGCGGATACTACCCACAAAATCCGGTCAAGTTGGTTTGTAAAAATGACTAAGTTTCAAACCCTAAATTTTTGTTTTAGAAAATAAAAATTCTATAATCCTAAGTCTAGACCATCGAACCTTTATTTTTCACACCTCGCTTCTTATTTAACTACAGATTTTATATGTCTTTACGTGCAGTGCAAATAGTGTCGTTAAGTTCCAGAAGGATCGATTAAAGTCATCATGTCGCACAATAAAGCCCAGATAACAATTTAAAAAGGATCACATAAGTTTTATAAAGAGTTAAGCATTTTTCAAGTTTCGTTTTCCAGCAAGGTTTCAACTTCAGAATTTCTATCTTCCTTAACAGGAAACTAAGTCGTATTTTTCACTCCACCTTTTTCTCGTTTTCATTTCATACACACCTCTGTGAACGTGCAATAGTCTTTATCATAGAATAAAACCTTCATATCTCCGTTAAATTTTTTTTATAAAAGTCTGTCTTTTATCAAGATTATTCTCACACAAAGAACCGTTAGGAATTTTAACTCGGAGAGAACACTTGCTTGACTTTGTTTTAAACTGGACTTTCTAGGCTTCTTAGCGAGCTTTGGGCCAATGCACCCAAACCAGTTGGTTTTAGGGCATTAGGTGTAGAAACACCCCAGCGGACTTAATTACTCAAGTTACCTAGGTCCAAAAACAAAAGACAGTTTGGCGTGAAAATCAGATGATTTAATACGAAAGGAGATATAACCGGCAGTTCAAATATTTTTTTTGGATAAAAGACGTGTCTAGTGGGTTTGGTGTGTAATCATTCCAATCAAGTTTTAGATGGGTTATTTTTCAGACTTAGCTCCAATTACGGCATCAATAACATTCCTTCATATTCGCTTTACTTCATAAACTATTCTTGACATTACTTATTTCAGAACAAATCTATTTGATCCTCAGAAAATCATTTATCTGTTTAAAAGTTTAAACATGAAAAACTTGTCATCTAATTCCCAAAACTCACGACACGTGTAGTGTGATGTAAAGACTTATATCAGCTATAGTTAACTTCAAAGGAGAGTTATCTTTCAGGTTTTTCAAAATCCAAACATAAGATTTAGTTATTCCTATTTTTTTCAAACAAAAACCGTCGAATGTTGAATCAGAGTTCTTCCACAAGCTAACTTGACAAAAAAAAAGTTTTTATATTTTTAGAAAATTTTCAAATTTTTATGGATTTTATGGATATTAATATGCAGATGCAAAACATACATATGAATACGAAGGTAAGAAATGCGTACCGAGCGTACCCCCAAACTTAAACTGGACAGTGTCCTCACTGTCATAGCATGAAGAGAGCAGTTGGAAGGTTCAAAATTGTCGGTTAGTGATACACAAATTTTTATTTGTTTTTGTTTTTAAAGAAAAGAAAGAGAATTTACACAAATATAAACAAAATGGTTTGTACATACCCCCAAACTTATTTGGAACAGTGTCCACTGTTCGTGGCTGGATAACCGAAGTTTGGAGGTAAGCAGAGGAAGATCATTCAGGGTAAACCGGCTCTTGTAAGAACAGGAGCTCCTCTGTTGGTTCGGCGCTAAGGTACGGTTTGCATCGGTGTCCATTTACCTTGAAGAGTGAACCGTCCTTTGGATTTTCCAAATCCACAGCGCCCTGCGGATACACATTCCGCACAAAATATGGCCCTTTCCAGCGAGATCGGAGCTTTCCAGGATGGAAATGAAGTCGGGTGTCGTAAAGAAGTACCTGCTGACCAGGTACGAAGGTTTTGCGCAAAAGGTGTTTATCATGAAACACCTTCGTTCGATTCTTAACGACAACCGCGTTGTCGTAAGCCTCATCCCTAAGCTCGCTCAGTTCGCTCAGCTGCAGCTTCCGATGGCTGCCCGCGTCCTCCAGAGACAGATTCATCTCCTTTATCGCCCAAAACGCGCGATGCTCGATTTCGACCGGAAGGTGGCAGGCTTTTCCGTACACAAGCCGATAGGGAGACATGCCAAGGTCGGTCTTATAAGCGGTTCTAAATGCCCAAAGGGCATCAGTGAGTTTCAAAGACCAATCCTTACGGTTCTTGGAAACCGTCTTCTCCAGTATCTGCTTGATTTGCCGATTTGAAACTTCGGCCTGCCCGCAGGTTTGGGGGTGGTAGGGCGTAGAAAGCTTATGATTAATGGAGTATTTCCGCATCAAGGCCTCGAAAGTCCTATTGCAGAAATGACTTCCATTGTCGCTAATGATCGCTCGGGGGTGCCCAAACCGTGAGAAAATGTTTTCTTTAAGGAACCTAATGACAACCTTGTTGTCGTTAGTCCGGCTGGGCACAGCCTCGACCTATTTAGAGACGTAATCAACAGCTAGAAGGATGTACAAGTTCCCAAAAGAGCTGGGAAACGGCCCCATGAAGTCTATCCCCCAAACATCGAAAATCTCCACAACCAAGATTGGTTGGAGCGGCATCTCATTTCTCCGGGATATCCGGCCCATGTGTTGGCACCGGGAGCAAGTCTTGCAATAATCGTGAGCGTCTTTGAAAAGTTGTGGCCAGTAGAAACCACATTGCAAGATCTTCTCAGCTGTCTTCCTGGGCCTAAAATGCCCGCCACATGCTTGGTCGTGGCAAAATGACAGCACACTCTTGAATTCCTCATCAGGGACACACCGACGAATAATCTGGTCGGGACAGTACTTGAACAAGTAGGGTTCGTCCCAGTAAAAGTGTTTTACTTGGGATAAGAAGCGAAGTCTATCCTGACGTGACCATTCGGTCGGTGGCAATCCCGTGGCCAAATAGTTCACAATATCTGCGAACCAGGGTTCGCAAGATACTGTCAAGAGTTGTTCATCCGGGAAAACGTCGTTTATTGGAATTGGAAGCGAAGGCGAAGAAGGAAGTCGCGAGAGATGGTCGGCAACCACGTTTTCACATCCTCGTTTGTCCTTAATGACAAGGTCAAACTCTTGAAGCAAGAGGATCCAACGGATTAACCGAGATTTGTCATCTTTCTTCGCAAAAAGATGGCGCAGAGCTGAGTGGTCAGTGTAGACAATGACTGGAGAGCCGATGAGGTAGGGCCTGAACTTTTCTAAGGCAAATACAACAGCTAAGAATTCCTTCTCAGTTGTTGTATAGTTAAGTTGGGCGTCGTTCAGGGTCCGGCTCGCGTAATAGATTACGTGCGGCATCTTATTGATGTGCTGTCCAAGGACAGCACCGATGGCAAAGTCGGATGCATCGCACATAATCTCGAATGGGTGCGTCCAGTCAGGGGAAGAGAGAACGGGAGCAGAAGTGAGTGAGCGTTTCAGTGACTCGAATGCAGTCACACAGCTCGAGTTGAAGTCGAAAGGCGTGTCCTTGGCCAGCAAAAGTGTCAAGGGTCTAGCAATCTTGCTAAAGTCCTTGATAAACCGTCTATAGAAACCGGCATGGCCAAGGAAGGCTCGGATATCTCTGACGCATCGGGGAGGAGGCAGATTGGAAATGACCTCAATCTTTGCTTTGTCAACCTCTATGCCATTTTGCGAGATGATATGTCCTAAGACAATACCTTCACGCACCATGAAGTGGCATTTCTCCCAGTTCAAAGTGAGATTCTTGTCCTTACATCGGGTAAGGACAGCGTCAAGGTGCAGCAAACACTCGTCAAAGGAGTCGCCGAAAATGGAGAAGTCATCCATGAAAATCTCCAGAAATTTCTCCACCATGTCTGAGAAAATCCCCATCATACACCGCTGGAAGGTAGCGGGCGCATTGCATAACCCAAAGGGCATGCGTCGATATGCAAACGTGCCGAAAGGACAAGTGAAAGTGGTCTTGTCCTGGTCTTTTTCGGCGATGGGAATTTGATTATAGCCAGAGTAGCCATCAAGAAAGCAATAGTACTCATGTCCGGCCAATCGTTCCAGCATCTGGTCAATGAAAGGTAGCGGAAAGTGGTCTTTCCGCGTTGCGGCGTTGAGTTTTCTGTAATCAATGCAAACTCGCCATCCAGTTTGGGTGCGAGTAGGGATTAACTCATTCGCCTCGTTGGTTATGACCGTGATGCCCGACTTCTTGGGGACAACGTGAATGGGGCTAACCCACTGGCTATCAGAGATAGGGTAAATGATACCACTATCTAGACATTTGACGATTTCCTTCTTCACAGCCTCCTTCATGACGGGATTAAGACGTCTTTGTGGATCCCGGGCTGGTTTGGCATCATCCATCAGATGAATGTGATGCTCAACGATGAGGGGACTAATCCCCTTGATGTCCGCCATGGACCAGCCAAAAGCTTGCTTGTTGCCGTGCAAGACCGTGAGAAGGGCTTTCTCTTGCTCGGGAGCTAGAGAAGCCGAGCTGATGACAGGGAGGGTCTCGTTCTCACCTAAGTAAGCATACTTAAGGTGAGACGGCAACGGCTTGAGTTCGAGCGTTGGAGGTGAAATGATGGAAGGCAAGACTGGTGCAAAGGTCTCGAACTCAAAGGACTCCAGCAAAGGTTCAAAACGAGTGTAGGCAACCGAGTCGGATGGTTCAGGTAACTCATCCGAAAAGTCGAAAGATTCAAACTCGGGTTGTGCGCGGCTAAGATCGTTCGTGAACGTGAAACACTCGTAGTCGTTATCGGGCGCAGAAACAGCAGCAGGTTCGAAGAGACACGCACTAGTGGCGTCAAGATTATCGTGTTCAAACAAAAACTCCTCGAATTCACACTCTTCGGGGGTGATCTCCTGGATCGAGCAAACATCCAGTATATGAGCATTAGGTTCGGCGGGCTGATTCCCCAACCTAAAAATGTTGAGTTCAATTGTCATATTTCCAAAAGAGAGGTTCATCGAACCATTGCGACAATTGATCACAGCATTTGAGGTTGCGAGAAATGGGCGACCGAGTATCACCGGAATTTGATTCCGGGGGTTAGCTACAGGCTGTGTATCTAAGACAATGAAGTCGACGGGGAATATGAAGTCCCCGACTTTGATTAACACATCCTCTAGCTCACCCCTAGGATGGGTGATCGATCGGTCGGCCATCTGGAGAGTGCAGTGTGTGGGTTTCAGCTCTCCGACGCCTAATTGCTCGTATACTGAATACGGAAGCAAGTTAACACTGGCACCAAGATCTAATAGTGCGCGGTTGATGTTCTTATCCCCAATGGTAATTGAAATCGTAGGACAGCCAGGGTCCTTCCGTTTTTGTGGTAAAGATTGGGTAAGGGCATCACTCACAGCACTAGCCAAGAAAACTTTCTTGGGTACCTGAGACTTCCTCTTTTTCGTGCACAAGTCCTTTAAAATTTTCGCGTAAGACGGGACTTGTTGGACAGCATCTAAAAGAGGAATGTTAATGTTAACTTGCTTGAATAACTCCAAAATCTTCTCCATTTGTGGATTTTGTTTGTTAGAGCTCAACCGGTTTGGAAATGGAACATTTTGAAAATTGGTTGAGTCTAATGCTGGAGGAGGGGATTTTGGAGTTGGAACGGATCCCAGAATAGGTGTTTTCGTGGAGTGAGAAGTGGGTCCGTTTATAGAAGAAGAGGAAGGAGAGCCTTGTGAAGAACGGAGAATAGGCTCAGAAGACGAAGAAGAAGAAGCAGGAGAAGAAGAAGAAGAAGAAGCGGCCGGGGTGTCATCATTGATTCGCTTGCCAATGTCGTTTTGCAGCACCCTCCTTGATCTCAGTGTGGTCACGGCACTCACATTATGGTTTTGTTGTTCAAGAGCAACAAGTGCATTATGTGGGTGGCCGGGATTTGGAAGTGGCTGAGACGGGAGCTTCCCCTTCTCTCGCTCGCTCAAGGCCGCGTTCAGCTGTGCAATCTGGGCCTCGATGGTCTTGATGCTTTGCCCGTGTGCGGCAGTGTGTTGCACTAAAGATTGAATCGAAGACTGGATGTTGGCGGTGGATTGGGTCGACTGTTTAACGAACGCCTCCAGACTTCGCTCGAGCGAGGAAACCTTATCGTTGTTAGACGGAACAAAGTTGTTGTTTGGTGGAAAAGAGTTGTTGGGTGCAAAGTTGTTCGTCTGGTTTTGGTAAGGTTGGGGTTGGAAGGGCTGCTGATACTGATGCTGAGTTTGTTGCTGCGCTTGTTGTTGCGGCGGAGGGGCCCTTTGGAAATTGTTGCCCTGGAATTGATTCTGATTCTGATTCCAGGTGAAATTGGGGTGGTTCCTCCAACCGGGATTATAGGTGGAAGAGTATGGATCATTCCTCGGTCTTTTCTGGAAGGCAGCATTAACCTGATCCTGTCCTTGCGAGGGTGGATTGTAAGGACACTCTTCGGTCAAGTGGGAAGGATCGGAACAACAAGCGCAGATGGTACGAAGGGGGAGAACAGGTGTGGGGGCAGGAGCAGAAAATTTGCTCTCTATCGCTTCAAGCTTCCGTGTTATTGCAGCCATTTTAGCTTTCATCGCAATAGAGACATCGAGTTGGTGGATTCCTACCCTAGACTGACCGGTAGAAGTGGAGGTAGAAGAAGAAGAAGTCGGTCTAGTGCTCTCCCACTGTAGCGTTTGCTCCGCAAGATCGTCAAAGAACTGCCACGCTTCGTCG
This sequence comes from Agapanthus africanus, assembly GCA_030015575.1. NCBI lineage: Eukaryota > Viridiplantae > Streptophyta > Magnoliopsida > Asparagales > Amaryllidaceae > Agapanthus > Agapanthus africanus. The sequence continues at coordinate 354,249,071 of CM057341.1, read as the reverse complement.
TCAGATTTGGATAGGAAGTGGCCCTGACAGATGGTTTCCAGCAACAGCTTCGTTGCTGGGTTCAGTCCCTCGTATAAGGTTTGGCAGAGCTGCCATTTCTCTATACCGTGGTGAGGACACTGAACAAGAAGGTCTTTGTATCGGTCAAAGCACTTCCAGAAGGGTTCAGAAGGAAGCTGGGAGAATTGGTTGATCTCATTTCGAATTCTTGCGGTCTTATGATTTGGGTAGAATTTTTTCAGAAACGCTTTAACAAACTCGTCCCAGCTGGTGATTGAGTGGGAAGCGGTGCTATACAGCCATTTTTCAGCGAGATCGCATAGAGTGAACGGAATGACCCGTAGACGTATAGCATCGTCCGACAGCTGGGTGGTTTTCATCATGGCACAGACGTTTTGAAATTTGTTTATGAAGATATAGGCATCTTCAGATTCAAGCCCATGAAAACGTGGAAGCATGTTGATGAAATGGGGCTTAATTTCAAAGTTGTCCCCATTGGCCGGAGGAAGAGAAAGGCAGGTGGGAAGTGCAGAACGGGTAGGGTAGAAACGATCCTGGAGCGCAATTCGCTGCGGCGCTACAACAGGCGGAGGTGGTGGGAGATTGGTCTCCATAGGAGGTGGAGCCAATCCAGGGGTGGTCAACGAGATGTTCGGATTAAATCTCGACATCGCGGAAGAAGAGGTTGGTGAAGGTGAAGGTGAAGGTGAGGATGTATGAACAGAATTCGGGTCAACGTCGGAGTTGGCCGGCAAAGGAAGGGGTGAAAGAGGAGTGGACGGAGTATCGACTTCGGAGTCGATCGCGTAGTCGGTCGCGACTAACGTAACGCGGACTAGACGGGCGCTAGTGTCCCGAGTCCAAGCGGACATACACTAAACGAGTTTAGTATAGTCAAAGCGGAGAAGGTGAGGGTAAGAAAACGTCAATGAAGAAAGGCGATGGGTGGTGGGTGAAAATGGATTTGGCGACAAAAGGGCAAGTTTTTATAAAAGTTTTTCTTTTTGATTTTTTCTTTTTTCTTCTTCTTTTTTTTTTTTTTTTAGAAAGAGATTTACAGAGATATGTACGGAAATACGGCTTAAGCAATCACAAACAAGATATGCACAACCACACCTAGATCTAGGGTAAGCTAGGTCTACTAGACCTGCTCCTGAACTTGATTGTCGAAGTTAAACAGTGTCGAGAAACAAGCTTAAAAATACACTGATCACGAGGCCAGGTAAGTGCAGAGATAAGGGGAGGTTGTCCAACGCTTTCGCGAAGTTCCTTAATTAAATAACCCTTTCTCTTTCGGCGGTTGCGCCTTTAACACTTTCCTAGACACCCCGTAAACAATATACGGTTAAGAAAGGTTCTAAACAAGGTTTATCTTCTCCTAATGAGCGCGAAGTCCTTAGGGCTGAAGTCTAGTATTTTTTAATTACAATGGACAATGCATATGCTTTAGTGATTTTTGGGGTCCTGGGAAGGGTGATGAAATCGCCACCCAATCTGGATTGGTTTCAAGCCCCTTAAGTCCGTATTAAAGAATGCAAAACAGTAACAAATCAACTGCAAACAATTTTTATTTTGCGGCGCAAAGAATCCTGCACAAGAACAGTTTATTGGAAGGGGGAGAAGAATTTGCGCAAAGAAGGCTACAGAAAACACAATTTATTGGAGCTCAGAGGAGTGGGGAGCAGGAGAGAGACTTACAGAGAGAAAATAGCACCCTGACACCACCAAACGGCCGCGGTTCCGCGGCAATAAGGCCCTAATGCCGCGGTTCCGCGGCGGAAATGAGGAGTTGATGCACCATATTTCTTGTGTGGGCTCTTTTGGGTGTCCTCTGGTTGTCTGGATGTCCTGAATTTGAATTTACTCACTGTATATGCTCCAGATTCTTACAGTAGACCGTTTGCTTCGTTTTGATCCGTCGCGGTGTAGCCGCGAAATGTGGGTCTATCTTCCCACGTCTTTGGCACTGTACTTGAACTCCGTATTTTCACCGTCTTTGGCGCCGATCTTGAACTTCGTATTTTCCTGCGCACTTGCACAAAAACTAATCAAAAATAACAAGATGGTTTTTTTACAAAGTATATATTTTTTTTTTGTTTTTCGGTTAGAGTTATACTTACAAATTAACCCGAAATTTCACTTAGAAATAGACTACCGTCTCCCCGGCAACGGCGCCATTTGATTGTTAGGATACGATCCTGTTCAAGTTTAAGTTTAAATACCGCAATCAAGACGGTTTCGCACGTAGCTAGCCGGTTGAGTACGGGTCGTCCGTAGGGAGATGGGAATCTTTTTCTATGTGTTTTTCGACGAGTTAAGTCCGGTTGTTCAGATTTTGTTTGTAGTTATCTAAGTATTGAGTTGATATTTAAAGAGAGCATGTTAGGGTTAGGATTAGGTTAGTTTGAGTTAGGAGTCTCCACATCTTTCGTTGCCCTTCTTGTAATCGGCAACAACGGGGATTAGCACGACTAGGAAGGACTTTGCGAGTATAAGCTAGGCTTTCTAACGCATTAGTCTTCCTTTTGGTGCTTGTCCGTCCGTTCTTGGCTCTTAGCCATAACCTCCGGTTAATCCAACCACAACCGGTCTCACTACGGAATCACCGCTATCATGTAGGATAGGGTGCCGTAAGGAGCGGATTGTGGTTGGGTTAACGGGAGTCGATTTAAGATATTGGGCAAGGAAAGAGTGAGAGAGATTTCCTTCTCTCAAACTTCCCTTATCCTACCCTAACAAGAATGAACTACTCACACATCATAATACGGAAAAATAAAACAACACAAAAGAGGAAGATAGAAAGAAGGAGATTAGAAGAATACGACTAACTATTTGCGACCTCACCTTGGCGAGGATCAAGCGTAAGTATCATTGTCATATGTAAGGATAAAGAAAAAAGAGAAGAAAGAAATAACAAGGAAATAACAACAACTACTTAACGAATTAAAACTACAACAAGCATAAATATAAGGAGACAAGCATGATAATAAAATGGTCTTCTTTATTCATCACTCTTCACTCAAAAGCTCACTTACAAGTTTAATGGAGAAGAGGTGAGAAGAGGAAGAAGAACATGTAACTAAAACTTAGCAAAAGAAATACAAGAATTGGCCCCTTTCCTTCACAAACTTCTGGGCTATTTATAGGCCAAAACATGAAACCCTAGGGCAACCACCAGAACCATGATGAAAATACCAAACTACCCCCCAAAACCCTGCAAAAGAGGCGCCAGAATGGCCGCGGAACCGCGGCCTAGACCCCACTTTGGCCGCGGTTCCGCGGCCATTCTGTGGAGTTGGGGTTTGTGCTTTCTTGTGGTGGCCTGATCTGTTGTGTGCTTTATTCTGGTATATGTATTTTCTCAATTTGGCTCCACGATTTTTCCAGAATTTCTGTTGAAGGAAAGGTGGACTTTTTGTTAAGATTTTGTCATGATTGTCTCGAGCTCCGCGTAGATCTCTTGGATCTTGTGCTACCATTGAGCCTTGTGCCTGAAAACGACATTGATTTGACATTTTGTCTTCCTAAACTGGTATCTGGCAGCATACGGATGAAGAGCGGAGACCGTGTTTTATCTGTGGTTGGCAGGAACCGGATTTTTGTCGTGTTTTTCATGAATTTCTCCGTTTGAGAACCGAGAACCTGTATCCTGCAATTGACTAGCAAACACGGCTCAAGAGTATCTACGGATATGCAATGTGATAAAAATTGGGCGGTATGAAAATGCAAAAATCTGATATGAACAGTCCCCTCGTGCACCGTTAGGTTAGGTAACTAACGACAGAGCAGGGCAGGGCTAGCGCGGGTGTAAAACATAAGTAACGTCTATATAATATATCATATATACTATATACTATATCCATCACAGAATCACATCACAGATATCGCAGCAGAATAAACATATGAAATATTGGATATACTAGGACGTCCGTGTTTTTAATACGAGCCAGTATAAAACACGGATTCCACGGTCGTGATGAATAGCCAATCTCACACCCCTAGACCCCTACGAGAGCGGCAAGCAACCCTGCCAATTCTAGGGTTAGGAGACCCGGACTCGACTCCTCGAGTTGGTCTCCCACTGGACCCCAGAACCCGGTTACTTGTGCTCCCCTCCTTGGGTCTATCCTAATGCGGAAAAGTAAATAATATACAAAGGGTGACAGCTTCCGCTACCTGGAAGTGCCCCAAATAAAAGAATATTACATACAAGTTTTTACATGAATGAAAATGAAAAACACTCATCTCACATAAAAAACCCCAGCTATTCAAACACGACGATCTAATATAACATATCCAGCAACATATAACATCACATGTCATCAACGTAAGTAAGTATGCATACCCCAATTGTCGTTGACGTATAGCAATGAAACCGGCGATATGAACATACTACACTTACGGTCACAGAAAAGAAAGTGTAAAACTACAACAATTGGAATCCGCAACCTCTTTAGACATCACATGCCTAACAGTTACAAACCCCGCATTTTAGTTTCATTACCGAAAACTCTTTTCAATATCGTATGGGACTAAACTGCTAGATTTATAGCATTCATTCAGTTATCTCATAACTGTTTGTGAATTCCAATTATTGTATCACATTCCAGATAAACAGAAAATGTTAAACTTTCCGATCGAACAGTCGAATACCCAAGTTTTCCCGATACAGCTCAACACATGAAATAAGTTTAACAACATTCAGTTCGTGCCTCAGTACCAACGGTCCAGCCGTAGAAGGGTCAAGCCAACGCCTCACATGTGGCATGCCGTACTGCCCCAAACCCGAAGGTTCAAAGGGCAGTTCAAGACGGTCACATAATCGAGTTATGGTTTGTTGTCTTCTAGAGGGTCCATCGCGTTACTTGCACTACTTAGAACGTCGTTAAACTACGGAAAAATCCAACACTCGGAAATTTCCCGACAGGGGAAAAATTTGGTATTTATATCCGGTCGAACTTTTTAACATATTCTAAAAATTATCCGGAAATACACAAAGACGAAATTTGATACCCCGATCGAAACACCGAATCCCCAAAGCAACCCCAGAAAATTCAACTCTTGAATAATTATTAAAAATACCCAGGAAAATCACCACTGGAAACTAAGAATTACTGTGTAAAATTCTTTAAATATAAAGGCCGTACGACCGCGGATCCGCCGCATGAGCCAGGCTCATGCCGCGGATCCGCGCTGGCTTGGTGGAATTACGCTCACGAATTTCACAGTAAACCTTATAATTTCCTGCTTATTTTTCTGCATATTTTTAATATTGAAAAATCTCAGATTTTAGAAAAAGTCCAGAGAGCTCATGGGTTTTGGGGTTTCGGGTTCGTTCGGACTTCAAACTCCGTCTAGACTTCGCCTAAGGCTCTAGCTAGGCTCTGATACCACTGTAGGGTTCCTAGGCACACTATAGAGGTCTCACAAGGCATCGAACATGCCAATTTAAAATTTTATGGGTGCCGAGAAACCCTAACACGGATCGTTGACTAGATTTCTAGGCAAAACTTTAAACTAGTTAACACTTAACTAAAAGTTAGGATGCTACAACCTTTGTAGATCCGGATACCCACTTCCTTAGCTCCACGAGGGCGTCCTCTCGCTGTCCATCTTGAAACTTGGACTCTCGTGACAGCTTCATCGGAGAAACGTGCGGAATAGGTCGTCGGCTTCGTGTCAAAGACGATCTACGTCGAAGTTGCACAAGCTCAAGCTCCGACTTCACAAAGTTGTGAAACTTGTGAAGAAAACACCCAAAACAACTTGGCAAGAGATAGAGGATGAAGAAATAGGAGGTGGGTTCACTTTAGAATTGGATTTCTCACTTTAGAAATCAAGTTGCCATTGATGGCATCAAGCTTTCTCTTTGAGGAAGAAGAAGAAGATCAAGAAAGAATGATAAGTCTTCTAATTTTAAAATAAAACTAATATGAATACTTATCATATCTTGACCATGGTCAAGTGTAGAGATTAAACCATGGTTAGTTGGAGTGGTTAGGGTTAAGGATGAGATAAGGATGGTGGACTTTGTCAAAGCTTCAAGAAGCTTCAACATAGCTCCAAAATAAGCCACCATTCTTAACTTAATCCTTTCCAAATAAATAAACAAATAAATAAATGAAAAACCAAAACCCTAATCATCACTTAACCATGGTTTAAATCTTTACACTTAACCACATTATCAAGTATCATCAAACATGATACAAAAAAATGTGCACAAAAGTATATCACATATACCTTTTGCACATCAAGTGAGAAAATCCATTTAAAGTGAACCGATACTAGTTAATGCAAAGTAATATATCAAATATATAATTATGCATTAAATCATTAAATCAACATTTGATTCAATGATCCGGTCATGTCGCACATAACCGACTAGAATCCAATGTATCGATTTATCGAATCAATGATTCGATAACTAGGTCATATCGAATATAACCAATCGAAACATATATCGCGAGAATGAAATGCGGTATCACATACACGCATTATTCTCGGTCCTGCACATATCTCATATGCGCTCCTATTTCGTTTCGCTTGAGCCAGGAAACCTCTGTGTAGGACTCTAAAGACTCGTCAATACGCCGGTAGCAGATGATGATCATATCAAGCATCCATAAGCCGCAAGCGGTCTGCTAAACGTAACGGCTACCCGGGTATTGAGCGATCAGAAGATCGACGAGCTAACCCGCTCACACTCCTGTGAATCCAACCAGTAACACTTACCGTACAGTCCGGTCTATTCTTCTGATATGTCGCATATCAAGTCTAGGGGTGGTATACGTCAGACCCCAATAACCGATAAGTCGTGCCGATGTGAGGCTCATAACGGGTCGAGAAACTACTGGTAACACTTACCAGCAAATCTCTGATCAGCCCTGGCCAGGGACTTCCCTGTTACGGCCAATCGAGCACAGCGCAACATCAACCCCCAATACCGGGAGAGACGAAACCCCTCCTATCGCTCATTGCCTCCATGTGACTCGGGACTGTACCCAAAGACCACCGTTTTGCACGCCCTCATGGACGTGGTAAGGTGGAGATCAAAGCACAGTGGGAATCACACAAGACTCTATGACGATCTCGGGTCTACAGACTAACCTATACAAGTGTCACATGAGAACTGCCATCTGACGTGAGGTATAATACCATCTGGGAGTTCTCGGCGAGTCCGTCCAGTGTACCCAGTCTCCACTGAGCACCCGTACACCATCTCTGATGTCAAACACCAATGGATATGGGATCATCCATCGCCCATCGCATGGGTCGAGAAGCGTATACGCTAGCCTACACTGGTATATCGATGCCCCGTCTCGATACACCCATGACTAGGGACCATGAAGGATGTACTTATGGACTACCATGTCCCCACTAGTATGATCTGCATCACAGTCCAGGTAGTCAAGTACATATCCTAAGGGCTTTACCAACATGTAACTATAAGACAGTATAAAGAGACTAGTGTACATGTTAAGATAAAGAGTAACCAGATAGCATACTATCATATCGAGCAAGAAAGTCATCTCTATATATGTCCAAGCATCCAATATAATATACATCATCTGTACAATACTGGCCTCTAGGGCATACATACAACTAACAGCCTATGTATTGATTGGAAGGGAAGCTGACGAGCGAACTCATCCAGAAACCCTACTGAGCCTGACAGTGACAATATCTGTACAGTCCGGTCCATTCAACTTATGAGTATCGCATATAGGGCCTAGGGGGCTGGTAAACGACAGACCCCTAATAGCTGTATAAGTCATGTCAGAGAGCAGCCCAGAACACCCTCAGATACTACTGGAATACCTTCCAGTAAATCTCGATTACCCTGGCCAGGGATTTCGTGTAATGGCTCTCCTAAAGACAGCGCGATCTCACCCGCAATACCGGGAGAGACGAATCCCCGACGATCCGCTCACTGCCTCCATGTGGCTCGGGACTGTAGCCAAAATATACCTGTTTGCACGACTCCTTTGACCCGTGGTAGGGTATAAATCAAAGTACAGTGGGAACTCACACGAGACAAATGACGACCTCAGGTCGATGAACTAACCTGTACACATGTTACCTGGGAACTGCTATCTGACGCTAGGTATAATACCAACCAGTAAGTTCCCGGCGAGTCCTGTCCGGTGTACTCATAACCCAATGAGCACCTGTATACATCTTAGGTGAACAAACTAACACTAATGGCTTGTGAGACCGGCCACCGACCCTCGTCGGGGTCTCAAATGTATATACTAGTTTACTCTGGAGTATCGATTCCCTGTCTTGAAACTCCTACGACTAGGGACACTTTAAGGATGTGCTTATAGAGCCCAGCTCTCATGTATATGATCGCTATCATACTGCTGGTAGTCAAGCAAGAATCCTATGGGCTTTATCACAGTGTAACAGTGATAAAGACAAACCAGATAGCACACTATCATTTCAAGCAAGACTGTTTTATCGGTATAGGTCCTCCTTCAATCATTGCAATCACGTACCTGCGATCCAATAATTGACTTAGAGGACACAATATCCAACAATCTTCCACTTGCACTTAAGGCTAATTATTGCGATGTCGCGTACTCACAGCCCGTGTGATACCGAACATCCAACTCTTCTACTAATCAGTTTCACAAAGCTCGTTTGCAAAACTATTGTGTTCGAGAAATAGCCTCAGTGAGTGGATCCGCCCTGATGTTTCTTTCTATGTCTCTCTTAATCTCAAGTTCGCGGAGAAAGCCATCTCCCGAATCGAGTAATACCTGTCTTAGAATATGTCTGGATATCTGATGGGACCTAGTTCATAAATGAACTCTAAATCCAAACTTCTTAGATAGTATTGATAACTGAACCTAATCAGTATCGCGCACTATGCCTTCCACAGTATCCTCTTGGACCACCTGTCCATAATACCTTCCCTCGTCAGAGGGAAAACTATAACTCTGACAATCACTCTGTCATCCATGTCACCTTTGAAGTCTGGAATGATAACCGTCTCCCGAAGGAGGCCGTCGTCATCAAATCCATAGAACATCCATTCATGTTCTAAAACTGCTTCCTAATGTTTCTTCAGGATTGGATTAATATAAACTTTTCGCATCTAGTGGAAAAACGACGTCTGGTGTGGTACTTGACATCTCACGATTGACTCAATTGCCTAAGCAAGTGATCTGCCAATCATGCACTTCCCTCTCCCTTTTAGTCTGTAAGACACCTTTAGAGAGGGTGACTCCATCACCTGTAGGTATACCACCATGCCAGGAGTCATCTATTCTAAAATACCACTAGAATACTTTCAAAGTACCCAGATTGGGAAACTACCCAATTCTAGATCTAAAACCATAGATCTAGAAACCAGAATGTCAGATATTATATCCATATCCTTTATAGAGAAACAACTGTGTGACGACCACAGTATAACCGATCGTAGTATAGGAATTTTACTTCCTACTGTGTGAATGTCATCCAAATACCAGGACAACACACCCTACTACCTTCTCAACAGATCCATCCTCTATTCTGATGAAGTCAAACCCATGACTGTCACATCAAAAATTAGATGATCTATCTCCTCTATATCTGCTCAAGTCTATAAATAGACATTAGTTACTTGCCCATTATGCTTCCGCTGCTCCCACTGACTACGACAACCCTCTGGCAGAATAATAATATATATACATACACTTCTAAAGCTAGTTTAGAACGACGCTATACTTATCCTCCTGCCGGGTCTCATAGTCTGGAACAACAATAGTGTCAAGTCTGGATAAAGCAAGAACCTCCCTGTCACCTTCATTGAGGCTACCGGAGTACCTCTCGGGTATCTGAGGTTACCCACCATATCTGCCGAGTGGCTATTGGAATGTCAAACCTGATTGAATATATAGGTCCTATTAAATTTTCCGTAATCGTTTGCGGTTCTGGAATCTCTTCCAGTTCTACCATACCCCCACTACTGTTTTCTGAAAAAATCCATTTTATTAAAACTGTGGCGAGTCAAGAACAATATCACTATTGATCTTCCAGATGGTAGAAAATCAACCCTCGTCAAAGCTAGAGTCAACCCACAAGCTGCCATTACAGAAACGTGCCTTGAGTTATCCAATGTCTTGTTTTAAGTATAAGCTGGACAACTCCCCTTAGCTTAACATCGTTAAGATATGAACCATTCTATATAAGATAGAGGCACTAATTTAATTGGAACCGGATTCAAAACATGCAGCTGTCTCCAGTGCATATCAACTTAATGGAGAAAGGCTAATCAGCATTACTCAACTTAGGAATCCATCCAATTATAAGTAACCTGAAAGAGAAACAAGTTTCTCAAAACCATTAACTGAATACCAATCACAAGAATCTACATCTTTGATCTTTTTGAAGAATCCCGATACTTGCGACACCAGGTTCTCTACTTTATTCCTATACCCAAAACTTCTCATTACTTAGACCTTGTATTTCTACGAAACACTTGTCTAAAATTAAAGAAGTCATAAGTAAACAGAACATAGTACGAGGACTATCCCCTTTGTCCTGATGGACACTGGACAACATACAATACTCTGTATAAGTCCTTTGAGTATAATAACTCAAAACATGTGCGTTGTAGGTTGAAAACTGTACTCAGGCGATTTCCTCAAATATCACCAATTACAACGAATTCCGATATAATGAGGATGATCACCTAATTCCCAATAACTTACTCCCACTCATCATCTGTAAAACCATACAGATGTGAGAATCTTTACCTGGTAAAAACATACCCTGGAGTAAGTGCCTAACTGGGAAATCAGTTTCCTATTAACAATACACAGTGAAAATGAAACATGAATATGTTTCGAAAGGGTATCTGGGTATTCATAGTAATGCCTTTTCTATTATTCAGATTCATGACTGTAACCGTATATTTCCCTGCCATCTCTCCAATTCCTTTTATTTGTCTTTAGTCGTTACTTTCTGTACACCATCGTTAAGCTAAGTGGTTTTCTTCTTCCCTACCGTTCGGCACCAGTCTATGGTTTGGAAGAAGAATATCCAGTAAGCATAATAGGTGTACCCTCCTAAACTTAGGAGTACTCATAGCTTGAGAGAAGGTGATGATAAAAGACAACTGAATAATACCTTATTCCTATTTCTCCTGGACCATAATCTATCCTCGAAAAAATATCCTTCGAGTTCGTATTTAACCATACGATGGATTTATCCAATGGAATTGAATGTTCGTAGTGATACGGGTTGTTCTAGAGAAATAAAAGGTGAAGTAGTAGTGGCGATAAAATACGTGGTTTGGTCGTGAATGTTAGTAGTCGCAATTTACTTTGCCCTCTTTCTAATCCCTTTATCTTTGTCTTTACATATTACCTTCTGCACACCCTAGTTAGGCTAATTGGTTTTCTTCATTCCCTACCTTTCGGCACCTGCCTATGGTTTAGAAGAAGACTATCCAATAAACGTAATAAGTGTACTCTCCTAAACTAAGGAGCCCTCACAACCTGAGAGAAGGTGATAATAAAAGTCAACTGAATAAACCAATTCTATTTCTCCTGAACCTGGATCCATTCTCGAAGAAATCCCTCCGAGTTCGTATATAACCATACGATGGATCTATCCAATGGAAGTGGATGTCCGTAGTAATACGGGGTGTTCTTAGAAATACAAAGGGTAAAAGAAAGAGCGGCAATGACTTATGCAACTTTAGACAATCCAAAAGCCAGTATTCTAAAAAGGTTCGGTCAACTTGGTCACTGAGTTATAGTCTAGGGTCGGTCAAAGGTCGCTGCCAAAGAGAGAGAGAGAAAAGAAACACTCTGCGTGCACTCTAACCTAAATCAGAATGGTTATCATTTTATCTAATTAAGAAACCTCCCACTGTAGTCTTAAATTCTCCTCCAAACCTGAAAGAAGAATTAGTCGGAATCACCCGAGGAGTAAACTAACTCATTAGTGGGAATCGGGATCCAACTATCATCGCATGATAACGTGATGGAAGCCACTCAAGATATCACACTCCTGAAGGTATGCGCAAGTATGGCAAGTTTCCTGTATATTTGAAACTCCCGATAAAATTTTTTATCCCATACTCTTATGACCTTGACGTAGGCCAACAAATCATAAGCCACATGTCATGTTCTACCCGTCGTTGTCCTGATTAATTTAGTACATCATACAAGCCCTTGACATAGGCCAACAAGGCTGTACGTCTGTCTTAAAGTTAATGCATCTATCTATGCAACAAACGAATGTCCAGTAGCTACCAAACACTATTCCTTGACGTAGGCCAAGAAACATAGCTTGAATACTACTGACCATTCATAAGAAATGACGGAGGATTACGGCTGGTTTTTGGCGAAAAACCTTTAACGTAATGAACTTGATCTCGTTGAAGGAACATGATAGCTTTTTATAAAAAATATAGTGGCAAAAAACCTTTTGCTAAAGAAGTCACTCCCGGTGAAGGGATCTCGGCTCTTTCCTTGTGGAATGAGGTGCAGGATATTCCAACTGAATACCACGATGCAAAGCAACTTGTAATCGACTATATTGAAGTTATTACCCTGACGTAAACTTCTGCCCAAGGGGTCACTCCCGGTGAAGGGATCTCGGCCCTTGCCTCGTCGAATGAGGTGCAGGATATTCTAACTGAATATCACTATGCAAAGCAAAAGGAAATGTTTTTGTAATAACACCTTTTAAAATTTGTTCCAACAACATCAAATATAGGTTTGTTTTATCCTTGCATTGATAAGAATCAATGCAGTCCCATCAATCAATCACACCAGAAAAGAACGAAAATAAAATGTACGTATATGCCATCCGCATTCGTCACTGGGTCCCGTCATCACCCGTTAGATTACTTAACTAACGACAGAGCGGGGGCTGGAATAGCGCGGGTGTAAAACATATACAACATCTAATAGTATATAGACTAATATACAATAATCGCTCCAGGCGTGATAATATGCAACATTACAGAAAAGTAATAAGCATCACAGAACAATACAGATAATCTGGGATCCCCGGGTTTCACAGAGCCGCTGCTGAAACCTGACGTTCCCCTGGTCGTGTGGATAGCCTGTGCAATGAAACATAGACCCCTACGGGTGCGGCAAGTTACCTGCCAAAACCTGAAGCGAGGTAGTCCCCACAACATAGTGAATGGAACACCCGGCACTTCACGGAATCCGGTAAATTGAGCACCCCTCCTTGGGTCAACCTGTACCCCCTACGAGTGCGGCGAATAGTCTGCCAATTCTAGAGTGAGATCCCTTTGCCTCTCAAAGTCATGAGATACGGACCCGTTGCCCTTCAGAACCCGGCTATCCGTGCACTCCGTCGCGGGATAAACCTAGTACAGAAATGAAAATATATACAACGGGTTCATCGACCTCATCCCGGTCATGCCCCTAAAGAATAATATACAAACAGGCAGTGACGGCAGTCCACAAGTCGGATGCTCGCCCCGCAATATTAAATGTACAAATAAATCCAAACCAGCACTACCATTGCACATTGCTATCCACCACGACAAATCCGCAACAGCACAGCACAACACAGAACATCAACGCGAATGTCACGTTCGCAAACCTGTCTAAAAGAACTATAGCAATCAGACGCGGTTTACCGATCAAATGACATTCCCGGTCGGAGATATAATATAAGTACTGTAAACTAACACGTTTAAATTTCGATCGACAAAATTTCCCGAAGTGGGCCCCACGTACATTTGCTGTACAGTAACAAAAACTGGGCCCAAAAGAACAGTACCAGAAACCATAATTCACTGCATAGAAGCCCCTGTACAATTTTGGAGCACTGTTCCTACTAAAGCGCCACGGATGCGCGGTCAAACCCTAGGTTTGACCGCGGATCCGCGGTGGTTATATGGGATCACGTGACCAAATTTGTATGGATTGCTTAGAAAAGCCTGCTTGTTTTTCTGTGATATGCAAAATAATTTTTAGAACAGTTTAAAAATCAACAGAAACCTTTTGTACAGAAAAATGTAGTTTCGGAAATTCCGTTAGATCGGTCTTTTAAACGCGTTAGCACAAGTTAGTAAAGCTTAATGGTGAGGCTCTGATACCAGTGTAAATCCACGGTAGCGTCCCGACCGTCTAACAGACGCCAAAATGCGGAACAAAACTTTTACGACTGGTGCTATCGCATACTTTAACCCGGATCTGCCATTAAAGCTAAACTAACAAATTGTAAAGTGAGTAGAAATGTTATACCAAACGATCCGAGTCCTTCGGTCTTCAACCATCATCCCACGCTTTGTTGCAGCTGATCCGAACTCGTTCGATCTCCGGTCACGTCGTCCAGGTGGTACCACGTCGATGGATCTTTAAACGGGCTCCCGCTTCTGAACCGAGGCAACTCGATCGTCAAGTTTGCTAAAAGAGACGACCAAGATTTATGTAGAGAATGAGTAGAACACTTTGTCTCGTTACGTCCAAAGCTATGGACGAACGGTTAAAAGAAGTTGCCATTTGGAATCGGGTAAATGGAAATTGAACTATATGAAATTTCCATACACTAAACTATCATAATCTTTTGCAAAAATTTGAACGAATCAAATCCCTCATCAAATACCCATAAGGGGCCGGCCACTTAAGGAGAGGGGGGAGGTGAGTGTAGGAGCTAACATTAGGTGACCATAAGCATTCATACTTATCACAACATAACATCAAAGCATGAATCACTAGAAATCATTAAAGGCAAACCAATCACAATTAACCTAGTCACCATGTCATTAAATGCACCATTAATGACCTAATGACACACAAGCCTTGTCACCCTCTCTAGAACCTTCTAGAACACTGACTCACCTCATGACTCACCCAATTGAAGAAAAGATAAATCCGCATTTAACCGAATGTTAAAGACGGGTGATAGAAAACTAGAAACTGGTAACTTCCAAAAGCGATCCCGAAACGGATTTCAGGATAACCCCGTATCAGTATAAACATACCCGCATTTGTATTACGACCGAATACAAATGCAACTGAGACAAAGATATTATATCTACACAGTATAATACTCGGATCCGGCGTAAACCGAAGCCTACCAGTATTATCTGCCCGAAATATGACACGTGCGTAAAAGCACGTGCATTTTCCGAACCCTGCCATAAATCCATACAGCATCTACAACGTTTCGCCCGAACTTGGGAAACTGTCTGTGGGGAACTCTAATGACTCATTAATACACTGGCACTGGATATAACCACTAGCACGTCAGAGGTACAAGCTGTACATAACGGTTGCCTTTGTATTGATTGGAAGGGAAGCTGACGAGCGAACTCATCCAGAAACCCTATTGAGCCTGACAGTGACAATATCTGTACAGTCCGGTCCATTCGTCTTATGAGTATCGCATATAGGGCCTAGGGGCTGTTAAACGACAGACCCCTATTAGCTGTATAAGTCGTGTCAGAGAGCAACCCAGAACACCCTGAGATACTATTGGAATACCTTCCCGTAAATCTCGATTACCCTGGCCAGGGATTTCATGTAATTGCTCTCCTAAACAAAGCGCGATCTCACCCCCAATACCAGGTGAGACGAATCCCCGACGATCCGCTCACTGCCTCCATGTGGCTCGGGACTGTACCCAAAATATACCTGTTTGCACGACTCCTTTGACCCGTGGTAGGGTATAAATCAAAGTACAGTGGGAACTCACACGAGACAAATGACGACCTCAGGTCGATGAACTAACCTGTACACATGTCACCAGGGAACTGCTATCTGACGCTAGGTATAATACCAACCAGCAAGTTCGCGGCGAGTCCTGTCCGGTGTACTCATAACCCAATGAGCACCTGTATACATCTTAGGTGAACAAACTAACACCAATGGCTTGTGAGACCGGCCACCGCCCCTCATCGGGGTCTCGAATGTATACACTATTCTACTCTGGAGTATCGATGCCCTGTCTCGAAACTCCCACGACTAGGGACACTTTAAGGATGTGCTTGTAGACCCCAGCTCTCACGTATATGATCGCCATCATACTGCTGGCAGTCAAGAAAGAATCCTATGGGCTTTATCAAAGTGTAACAGTGATAAAGAAAAACCAGATAGCACACTATCATTTCGAGCAAGACTGTTTTATCGGTATAGGTCTTTCTTCAATCATTGCAATCACGTACCTGCGATCCAATAATTGACTTAGAGGGCACTATATCCAACATGATGAGGCGGTAGGACAGGTTGAGAATTTGAGTGGTGAGTGTGAGCTGTACCCCCTTCCAAGTCAAACCTACCCGCCACAAATTGAATCCACAACTCCGGTTTTGAATGTCTATCTAATATTCCAAAAGATTTACCGATTGAAGATAGAAGGGTTAATGAATTGTGCGACTTTGTAGTGTTTGATTTACCCGAATATGAAGGGTCCCTTTTGAGTGAAACCACACCCAATCCTTTTGACCTCTACACCTCCATCTTAGAACCAGAATCAATTGAAATCCATGCTTTTGATGGTGTCTGAGAATATTGATTTTCACTTGATTGAGGATATTGACGCCGGGAATATTTTGGATGATGATTTGGCAAAGTTTTTCTCTCCAATTCATCATCCCGAGTCATTAACTGTTTTTCCCGAACCCCATATGCGTCTTGAATTTGATGATAAAGGCATGGATGAGCTAATTTTTGAGGAAAATTTTGAGGATATTTTGGAGGATGAACCAGTCTTATTTGATAAGTCGGATTTTCCAATTTATCCTGTTCCTTTCATTGACTGTGCACACCCTCCCGAACCCTTAACTGATACCCCTCCTTGATCACTTCCCTCCACCCTTTACATCGTTCCGACCTTGCAAGAAACCGCATCACTTTCATTTCATATGTCTGGTATACTATGTTCGGCTTACCCATGGTTTCTCACGAATCTTGAGGGATTTGACCCAATTTCTCGCCATATTGATAGGTTAGTACAATCCATTTTTTCACATCGATCATCACAGATTGTACTAATTTATTCAATCCGTTTTCACCCTCAAGTTCGTACACCACTTCTTTCTCCCTTCCGCCATTCTTCTCCTCATATACCGGGACCATATACCACTTATATCCCCACACGGTCTCGCGTATTCTCCATATCTTTCCTCACCGTATTCTTTCACCATCCAGGGCCTTATCCCGATAAAACTTTTGAATGGTTGGTGCTAACTTTTGATATGTGTATGGCCTTGTATAGATTGATACTATTCTCTTTCCCCCCTATTCCTGAACTTCAACGGTTAATAGTGCAAACACTGTTTTAATTATGTTTGGGGGGACACTTTTTTGTGTATATATTTTTGGTTTTCTTTTTGTTCTGTATATAATTTTCTTCTGGGGAGCGCCGACAATTTTGACCCTCTTAGTGTAGCCTGACAGTGAGGGCACTGTCAAGTTTAAGTTTGGGGGTGTGCTCGGTAAGTTTTCTTCCTTCGCATTCATTTGTATATTCTGCATTTGCATACCTTATTAAAAACCCACAAAAATCGAAAAATTTTACAAAAATATAAAAACTTTTTCATCAAGTTAGCTAATAGGGTAACTTAGATTTTTATTCTGAAAGTTTAGTTGATACGTTAGAAATAACTAAATCGTAAACTTAAGAATTGAAAACCCTAAATATAACCCTCATTCTGCTTAACCTTGGTAAGTATACGTCCTTACAGTTTTTTTGAGAAATAGGTAATCTTGAGTTCAGTTCTTCAGTTAAGTCAAGATGAAGGGAAGTATTGAAGCTTTACTGAAGGATAAGTCTGAAAAATAGTTTCTATTCTTGAGTTCAAATTTAGAAAATATATACCCTACAAACTGAACTTACACACACCTTGAAACTTGGGATAGTAGAGGATACCTAGAAATACTCTTACCTGAAAGCCTAGTATGAAAGAAAAAACGGTATTTAAAGCTAAACACCAAAAGAGCATACTGAAAAATATATCTGGTCTTGAAAAAGAAAAAAAAAGAAAAAGAAAAATAAATAAAGTCGAGACCTGGAAACTGCTAATTGCGCTTTAAGCTCACATATTCAGTAATCGGCCGTTAGTGGCTCAAGAAGCATTAATAGTCGCATGAAAGGTATGTCAGCAATACCGTCCATCATTTAATGAAAAAAAGTAGTATTAGGCATTAGGGCAAGGGTACTATAACTTTAATTTAATTCTTGAGTGTAGGGGTGCAAATTTACACACACGTAGGGTTATACAATCGATGTTCGGATAAAAGATAAAAATGAAGAATAAGACTTATGTTTTCTGTAAAGTTGATAAAAATCCCTAATTTAAGACCGCACTTTAGAAGGAAAACTCAGGAGATACCAATATCTTTCTAAACTTTTTTGGAACGTATAGGATCTGAGGTTAAATAGATAGGAGGCGTGAAACATAAGGGTTGGATGTTTCTAACTTAGGATGATAGAATTTCTAACATAAATACTGAACTGTAGGAGTAGAATCGATGTTAACTTATAACACTAGCTTGACGGGATTTTGTGGGTGAAATCCGCTGAAAACCCTAAGGAGACAACACTCCTCCTACTAGGGACACCTAGAGGTTTAAGGGCTTGTTGCACGAGCTCAGTGCAATCGCGTTCCATGCGAAAGTGAGGTTAGGACTTTTTGTGAACAAATTGGTTTTGCTCGGGACGAGCAAAAGTTAAGTTTGGGGGTATTTGTTCATACCAGAATATTGCATTTATTACCGCCCACTCTTATGCTCGTTTATTTATAGGTAGGTGCTTTTAATCCGTGTTCGCTACATATTTACAGGCTACAGGTTCCTAGTCCAAAATAGCACAAATGATACAAAATCTCCACTGTTACGCTAAAATACAGAACATCTGTTGCCAACAGATAAAAGCCGGGTTCTGGTCATCCGTATCAGTCCAGTGCCGCGTGCCAGCTCCAGAGACAAGACATATGACAGTGGTCATTCTTGTCTCGGACAAGCACAGAGCACGAGAAGGACAAGCACGGAGCACGAGAGGGGAAGCACAAGAATCAATTGGTGCGCGGAGCTCGAGGGAGAAAGGTCAAATCAATCCAAAGTGAAGCTATGTTTGGACTGTCCAGATATGAAGAAATTGTGACGGAAATTTCCAATTTGGGACATGTAGAACAACATAAAATAGCAACACAAGGAAACCCAGAAAATACAAGACCCCAATTCCACAAAACCGCGGCGAAACCGTCGCCAAAAGTCGGTTTTCGCGGCGGATCCGTCGCGGTTTAGTGTCATCATCTGACCAAATTTTGGGGTTAGTTTGGTAACTTCATTTGGGGCTAGAATGTTGCCCTAGGGTTTCAGCACGCAGCCTATAAATAGCCCGGTTTTGTGCCAAGCCAAGGGTTTTCTTTTCATGCCTCTTTTTGTTAGTATTTAGTTTAGCTTCTTCTTCTTCTTCATGTCTTCCTCCATTAAAATATAGTGAGAGCATTGAGTGGGTGATGAAATGAAGATGAGGCTTATTTTTCTTATCTTGTATTTTTATTTCATTGTATTGTAATTTAATTTCTAGTGTAACTTTATTATTTGTTGTTAATTAGTTGTTGTTATTTCTTTTCTTGCTCTTTTCCTTCTCTTCTCTTTTCCGTATTATTTTCAAGCGATGATACTCGACGGAGTTCCTTGCTAGGGTGAGGACCCAAAAGTTTGCCTGCACCATTTGTAAAACCGTATTTTCCTTTTCTCTCTTTTCTTCCTTCTTGTTTTGTTTTGTTTTCTTTTATAACGTGTGAATAATTTCCCACTTGTTAAGGCTAAGGAAGGTGGTATGAGGGACGGAGAAATCTCTTGTGCTTCTCTTCGCCAAACATCTTGAAATGAACCTAGACCAAACAAACGCAACCCCCTCACTTACGAGCGCTATACGTGACATATAGCCGCGACCTAAGTTGAGAAGTCCTTTAAGCGCACTACAACGTGACATGTAGTTGTGACTTAATTGAATATATGGTTGCGGCTGTTTGGCCGAGGGTTAGAAATAAGAGTATTTAGCGGACGGACAAGGGGCACTAGGAATGGATTTAGCGTTGGAAAGCTCGCTTAAACTCGCAAATCCCATTCCTATGCCCTCCTAATCCCCACTACTTTCGATCATCCCAACACCGTTTTAAGAATGGAAAAAGACAAGCACAAGACTCACCCTAACTCTACTAACCAACCTTAACCTTAACAAGCTTACTTGAACATAAAATACGAACAATTAGGATAGAATTGAACAAACATATACACATTCTTTATTGACTCCTCTAAAACTCGAACGGACATACAACCATCTCCCTGCGGATCGACCTGTGCTCAACCAGCTAGCTGCAAAGCGACACCGTCCTGATCGCGGTTATAAATTTAGAACTTTGAACTCCGACACGCCAAAAGCGCGCGATCAGCCATCATACTGCTGGTAGTCAAGCAAGAATCCTAAGGGCTCTATCAACGCGTAATAGTGATCTGTAATATCACCTAAAGCTGTACACGATGATAAAGATAGAGCAGATAGCATGCTATAATCTCAAGTAAGACTGTCCTACCGGTATGGGTCCTCCCTCAATCATTGCAATCACGTGCCTGCAATCCAATAATTGACTTTGAGGGCACTATATCCAACATAACTTCTTAAAATCTGGACTTTGTATTTCAACGAAATACGTGTCTAAAACTAGAGAAGTCATAAGTAAACATAATATAGTACGAGTACCAACCCCTTTTTCCTAATAGACATCGGACAACATATAATACTTTGTATGAGTCCTCTGAGTTTAATAACTCAAACCCTATATGTCGTAGGTTGAAAAGAAAACCGCAATATGGTATAGAAGAATTACACCACTGTTGAATGCACTTTACCTAACCATCAACTGATATAAGTAAATGTCATAGACATAATTTCAAAAAGTTGTATCTCACTTTATAAAATAAAAGTACAGATATATCAGTTTGAAATTGGTGTATAACAACGGATATTTAAAACCAAATATTTGCCGTCAGGCAAAACCCAGGTGATTTCCTCAAATATCGCCAATTACAAAGAATTCCGATATATTGATGATACAATCACCCAATTACCAATGTCTTACTCCCACTCAGCATCTATAACGCCATACAGATATGAGAATCAAGTCTGGTAAATATATACTTTGGAGTCAGAATCTAATTGGGAAAACAGTTTTCAATTAACATCGTACAGTCAAACTGAACTATGAAATTGTCTCGAAGGGGTAGCCGGGTATTCCTAGTAATGCCCCTTCCACTATCCAGATTCATGACAGTAACCGTATACTTCCTTGCCTTCACTGCAATCCATTTATATGTCTTTATTTATTACCTTCTATACACGACACTTAGGCCAATTGGTTTTCTTCCTTCCCCACCCTTCGGCACCAGCCTAAGCTTTGGAAGAAACTATCCAATAAGTGTGATAGGTGTACTCTCCTAATACCAGGAGCCCTCGCAACCTGAGAGAAGGTAAAGAGAAAAGACAAATAAATAATCCTTATTCTATTTCTTCCAGAACCAGAATCTATCCTCGAATCTGAAACAAGTTCCTTCGAGTTTGTATCTAACTATACGATAGCATATCCAATAAATATGGATCTTCATAGTGATACGGAGTGTTCTGGAGAAATGCAAAGGGGATATAGGAGTAGCAGGGGTATATACGGTTTTGTCATGAATGATAGGAGTCGCAACTTCCTTTGCCCTCACTCTAATCCCTTTATATGTCTTTACTTATTATCTTATGTACACTACACTTAGGCTGATTGGTTTCCTTCCTTCCCCACCTTTCGGCACCTGCCTATGCTTTGGAAGAAGACTATCCAACAAACGCAATAGGTATACTCTCCTAATACCAGGAGCCCTAGCAACCTGAGAGAAGGTAAAGTGAAAAGACAACTGAATAATCCTTATTCTATTTCTCCAGAACCAGAATCCATCCTCGATCAGAAACAAGTTTCTTCGAGTTTGTATGTAACTATACGATGGAATATCTAAGAAATGTGGATCTTCATAGTGATACGGAATGTTCCGGAGAAATGCAAAAGGAAAAGTAGGAGCGGCAATGAGTTATGTGACTATGAGAATCCAAAAAGCCAAGTGTTTTAAGAAGGTTCGGTTAATTAGGTTCATGAGTTTTAGTTTAGGGTTGGGTCATGGTCGCTGCCAAAGAGAGAGAGAAAAGAAACACTCAGCGTGCATTCTAACCTAGATTATATTGGTTGATCACTTTATTTAATCAGGATGTCTCCCAATGTTTTCTCGAATTCTCCTCCAAACCCAAAAGGAGAATTAGTCGGGATCATCAAAAATCAACCGAGGAGTAGCACCTACTCATCAGTGAGAATCGGGATCCAACTATCATAGCATGATAACTTAATGGAAGCCACTCAAGTCACCACACTCCATAAGGTATGCTCATGCCTGGCAAGTTTCCTATATATTTGAAACTCCCGATGTGGTTTTTATCCCTAACAGCTTATGACCTTGACTAGGTCAACATATCATAAACCGCTAGTCAAGTTCAACCCGTCATTATCCTGGATTAATTTAGACTCACCCGTATATACCCTTGACTAGGTCAAAATGGTTATATGGCTGTCCTAAATAACCGCAATACCTGCAACAAACATGTATCACTTAGCTACCGAACACAACGCCTTGTCTAGGTCAAAACACGCAGCACGAATACTAAGTAATACTCGTAAGAAATGACGGAGGGCTACGGCTTGGTTTTTAGCGAAAAACCCTTTAACATAATGAACTTGATATCGTTGAAGGAACTCAAGTAATTTATACAAATATATAGTGGCGAAAACATTTGCTAAAGAGGTCACTCCTTGAGAAGGGATCTCGGCTTTTTCTTCATTGAATGAGGTGCAGGATATTCCAAACTGAATACCACGATACAAAGCAAAAGAATTGACTATAATGAAGTTATTACCCTGATGCAAACTTTTACTCAAGAGGTCACTCCCTGTGAAGGGATCTCGGCTCTTACCTCGTCGAATGAGGTGTTGGATATTCATAACCGAATACCACTGTGCAAAGTAAAAGGAAATGTCCTGTAATAACAGTTTTTGAAAATTTGGTTCCAACAACATCATTTAGGTTTATTTTTTCTTGCATTAATCAAAATTAACGCAGTCCCATCAATTAATCCATATCACATCACAGAAAAGAACAAAAATAAAATGTACGTATATGCCATCCGCATTCGCCACTGGGCCCCATCATGCACCGTTAGGTTGCTTAACTAACGGCAAAGCGGGGTTTGGACTAGCACGGGTGCAAAACATATACAACATCTACTGGTATATCTAAATATATATATATATAACATTCCTCCCAGGCATGATATAAGCAACATCACAGAATCTCACCAAGAAACACAGAATGGTGGATAATCTTGGAGCCTCGGGTTTCATTTGAGCCTCAAATAAGACTCGATGTTCTCGGTCGTGCGGATATCCTGTGCAATGGAAACCTGGACCCCTACGAGCGCGGCAAGTTACTCGCCAATCCCAGAAGTGAGGCAACCCCAATCAACAAAGTGAATGGGCTACCCAGCACTTCACGAAATCCGGTAACTTGAGCGTCCCTCTGTGGGTCACCTATACCCCCTACGAGTGCAGCGAATAGCCTGCCAATTCTAGAGTGAAACCCCCTCCTTCTCAACGCCATGAGATGCGGGCTTGTTTCCCTCTAGAACCCAGCTATTCGTGCACTCTACGGTGGGGTAATCCTAGTACAGAAAAGAAAAGTATATATATAATGGTGACATCGACCACAACCCGGCCGTGCCCCAATAAAAGAATATACAAACTGGAAGAGACGGCAGTCCACATATCGGACGCTCACCCCGCAATACAGAATATACAAATGAATTTGAACTGTACTACTACTATTACACTACAGGCTATCCACCACGGCAATCCAACCACAATATCAGCACAACGATGAACACCAACGTGAATATTATGTTCGCAAACCCGTCTAGATGAACATATACCAACTAGTCGGGTTGTACCCCTCAATAATATTGACGGTCGCAGATATCATCATATGCACTGATAAACACACATTTAAAATTTCGATTGACTAAACATTTCCACATTGGCCCTAAAGGCAAACCTGCACTCAAAAAAATCTGGGTTAAAAAACAAAAAATCCCAAAAATCATATTTTCATGAAATAGAGTCCCGGAAAACAATTGGGGCACTGTAGAAAAAAAAGCGCCGCGGTTCCTTGGCAAAACGAGCTATTTGGCTTGGGTTCTGTTGCGGAATTTTGGAATTACGTGCCCAAATTTTTTTCTTATCTCTAGTTTTTCCTGCACATATTTTTAAGATACCCAAAAAAAATTTTTGAACAACCTTGAAATTCGACAGCAAGCACTCTAATATGGAAATACGATTCAGAAAAATTTGTCGATTGAGATTTTAACTTCATGCAAACCAGCTAGTATTGGTTTATGGGTGGCTTTGATACCATGTTTGGTTTCGCCTGCGCCCTAACCATCTACCATGGCCGATGTGGAACAAAAACTGGCGTTTAAAAACATTAACGCAAACAAAACCCGCCTCAAGATCGAAACCATAAACCTATACTAGAAAACTAAAGAAGCTAAACTAAAGGGTTAGAAGTGTTATACCAAAAGAACCAAGTCCTTCGGTCTTCCATCACCTCCCTAAGCTCCTTGAGGCGTGCTCGAATGAACTTGGCCGCCGGTCTTTCTCCGTCGAAGATGATCCACCCGAGAGATGTAGCTCATGGCTCTAGCTCCACATCGAAAGCAAGTGAAGCAACTAGGGATTCTAGGATGCTAGTCTAGAATGCCTAGGATGTAGTGAGTGAACTAAGTGTTTATCTATCTCATCTCACCTCCTCTCATGTTCTCAACACATGAGATGGTTGAGAAGAGGTGGAAGATGAAGGTGGAGGAACTAAGGAAACTCAAGAGAGGAGAGTGAAGCTAAAATGGTGAGGATATGAGAAGCTTTCCAAAAAGGAACCATCTCAAAAATGAAGCCTCCATGAGAGAGAAAAACCCTATGCTTTGTTTTGAAAAACCTTTCTTTCCTTTTTTAAAATGCCACCATACTTGAATAGTATGCACAAATGAATTAACAATTCATTTTTGCACACTATGCAAGCATGGTCCTCACCATACTCCCCTTAAATTATTGCCACCTCATTATCCATTTATAAAATAAATGGTCAAACCCAAAAATGAGGTGTCCACCTTTTAGAAAGTTTTCCGGAAAAACACGGATTACATTCTATTATATATACATACCTGCATTCGTACCGAAATACAAATACCCAAAGAGATAGAATAACACAAAGAATATAATACTAGAATATACATATCAAAATACATATACGTAAATTATTAAATCAATACCCGATTTAATAAACCGGCTCAAACCTGAGCCGGCTAGTATTATCAACTGTCCGATCGAAAGACCGGGTACATAGTACAATGAATCGATCAGAACCCGGCACATTTCCAATACGGCTACTACATCATTTCGGCATAACCAGGGAAACCCTCTTTGTAGGACTCTAAAGACTCATCAATACGCTAGCAGTGGGTTTAACCATAAGCACGTCAGTAGCACTAGTTATACGTAACGGCTACCCAGGTATTGAGCGAAAGGAAGGCCGATGAGCAAGCTCCTCCAAACCCCTACTAAGTCTATCCGTGACAATCTCCATACAGTCCGGTCAGTTTGTCTAAAAGTATCGCATATCGGATCTAGGGGGTGGATAAAGTCAGACCCTTAATAACGCGATATTTCGTGTCGGTATGAAGCCCATCACCCACTGAGAAACTGCTGATCCAAATCAGTAATTCTTGTCCACCTCGGCCGAGGATTTCTGGTGATGGCCACCCATGCACAACGCGACATCAACCCCCAATACCGGGAGAGACGAATCCCCGACAATTCGCTCACTGCCTCCATGTGGCTCGGGACTGACCCAACTAAAATCTGTTTGCATGACTCCTATGAGCCGTGGTAGGGTAGTAATCAAAGTATAGTGGAAACTCACACGAGACAAATGACGATCGCAGGTCAACAGACTAACCTGTACTCATGTCACCTGCAAACTGCTATCTGACAATAGGTATAATACCAACTAGCATGTTCCCGGCGAGTCCGTCCAGTGTACTCATAACCCAATGAGCACCACTATACTATCTTAGGTGACCAACTAACACCAATGGCTTGTGATACCGGCCACCGCCCCTTGTCAGGGTCTCGATAAGTATACACTAGTCTACTCCGGAGTATCGATGCCCAGTCTCGATACTTCCACGACTAGGTGTTAGTTATATGTATGCCCTAGAGGCCATTTTGTACATGTGATGTGTTGGGATTTCTTAGCACCCTACTGGGTTTTCACAGCAACTACCATGCCAAAAATAAAAAAATCTAAGGTGCTAATCAATCCTAAGCTAGGATCAAGCTAGAGTAAATAGACAATATGAACATGTAATCTACCATTACACTAAATGAATGAAGAATACAACCTTTGTAGACCGTTCCTTCACTTCTAAAGCTCTGTGTCGTAGTCCCTTCGCTGCGAGTATCGATCTCCCGAACTCTAGTATGTGTTCTCCCGGAGAAATGAAAAGTTTGCTTGAAGTCTTCGAGGCCGAAGATGATCTACATCGAAAAGACTTAAGCTCATGCTACCTCTTCACTAATTGTGAAATTAGTGAAGCAAACACCCTAAACTACCCAAGCAAGTGTGTAGGATGATGAAGTAGGAAGTGGGCTCTCTTTAGATTTCTTTATCTCATATTATTTTCTCACATAGAAAAAGCTAGTAAGCTTTTTCTCTCATGAAGAGGAAGAAGAAGAAGTAAGGAGAGAATGAACTCATGAGGTGAGAATGAGAACCATGTCAGAGTTAGTGTCATCCACTAACTCATGTAGAGAGTTTACCATGGCTAATTATAATGGTTATGTTAATAAATATCTACAAGTAAAACAAATGAGTGGACTTAGTCAATGGTTCCACAAGCTTCTACAAACTTGAACCATGTGACTAATTTCCACTAATTTGGTTTGTTTGAGATAAATAAAATCCTTACATTATAATTAGTATGGTGTAACTCTGATACACCCATGTAACATGTGGCATCTCGCATGGCACAAAAGTTGTACATTAATATATATCATATATACACTAATGCACACAAGTGAGAAAAGAAATCATAAGTGAGCTAATATTAGTTAATGTAATCTAGTATATCAAATATACAATTATACATTAAATTATTAAATCAATACTTGATTTAATAATCCGGCTATATCACATTTAACCGTCTAATATCTAATGCAACAACTTATCGAATCAACACTTGATCCGATAACCCGGCTATATCACATATAACCGACCGATGTCACAAAACGCGAGAATAGAATGCGGTATCACATAAGCGCATTAATCTCGGTCCTGCACATATCTCATATGTTCTCCTACTCCGTTTCGCATGAACCAGGAAACTTCTGTGTAGGACTCTAAAGACTCGTCAATATGCCGGCAGTAGGTGATGATCATATCAAACACCCACAAGCCGCTAGAGGTGTGCTAAACGTAACGGCCAACAAAGTATTGAGCGATCAGAAGATCAACAAGCAAGCCTGCTCATACTCCTGCGAATCCAATCAGTAACACTACCGTACAGTCTGGTCTCTTCGACTGATATATCGTCTAGGGGTGGTAAATGTCAGACCCCAGTAACTCGTTAAGTCGTGCCGATGTGAGGCTCATAACAGATCGAGAAACTACATGTTACACTTCCTAATAAATCTCTCAAACAACCCTAGCCAGGGACTTCCTGTTATAGCCAATCGAGCACAGCGCAACATCAACCCCCGTTACCGGGAGAGACGAATCCCCTCCTATCGCTCATTGCTTACATGTGACTCGGGACTGTACCCAAAAACCACCGTTTTGCACGTTCTCTTGAACGTGGTAAGGTCAAAATCAAAGCACAGTGGGAATCACACAAGACTCATGTTCATATCAGAATTTTGCATTATTATATTCCCCATTCTTAATCATATTGCAAATAAATAGGAGCTTTTGATCCTTGTCTGCTAAATAATTGCAGGTTACAAGTTCTCAGAATAATACAGTGAAAATGGTGAAAAGACGCTACAAATATGAGACTACGACCAACAAATAGATGAATCTACAAGATGCCGCCTACCAGTTTGAGGAACAAACGAAGATCAGCAAACAGTTCAATATACAAAGTACAAGGGCAGCACAAGATTCAAGACTTCAACGTGAAGTTAACGCTAAAAGTGCAAAAAATCTGCACTGTTGAAAATCTGGAAGAAAGTAGAAAAGATTCTGAGGAACCAAGTGAAGAAAACAGATGGAAAAAGCAACTTGAAGCATTACAGAAGAAATGAGCCCAAGAGCCCATCAAACGGCCGCGGAACCGTGGCCAAACAAGGCTTATGGCCGCGGATCCGCGGCCGCGCAGAGCACATGTCGGCGCGTGTCGGTGAGAGTCGGTGCATTGACCCGGCTTTCTTTGGGTAGTATTGTAATTTCCGATGTGGATCAGATGTAAACCCTAGGGTTTCTCCTATCTATAAATAAGAATGCCTACAGCTCTTTTAGGGTATACCTCTTTTTAATTCTAGATTAATCTTTCAATTCCATTTTATTCGTCAAGAGGTGTCAATAAAAGTAAGTTTTTTATCTTGAATTTTTCTTATCTGCAATTTTATTTCTCTGCAATTTTTACCTGTCTTTATTTATCTGCAAGTTCATTAGTTAATTAAAAAGAAAATTTATAAAAATTAATTTTGTCGCAATTTCCCTAATGAGTGAGTAGTTCCTCACTTGTTTGGGTTAGGATTGGGTAGGTTTGAGAGATGGAAATCTCTCACTCCTTTCTTGCCCTCATAACTTTATAAATTAGGACTCGATGTAAATCAAACACCCACCGCTCACTACGGCACCCTATCCTACGAGATAGAAGTGATTCGCTAGTTAGACCGGTAGTGGTTGATTAACATAGAGGTTAGGGATAAGAGTTAAGAAAGGACGGACAAGTACCTAAAGGAAGAAACTATGTTTCTTCTTAGTCGTGCTAATCCCCTTTGCTAATTATTACCCTAACATGTATGTTCTTAATTAGGGCAAAAGAAGCAGTGAATAGAATTATCTTTCCAAACTAACCTAATCCTAACCCTAGCAAGGTTTTAATCCAAATCGAATTCAATCTTAGTTTTTATAATATTCAAAACCTACCAAAAATAGGAATTGACTCGTTAGAACAATTAGAAAAGAACACGTTTTCCCTGTGGACCGACCCGTACTCAATCGGCTAGCTACCAAGCGACATCGTTATTGATTGCGGTATTCTTAACTTTGAATTTAAAACGCATATGCACACAAAGCATCTATCAATCAAATGGCGCCGTTGCCGGGGATAACGGTAGTTATTTTCTTTTTGTAATTACGGGTTAACTAAAAATTAAAAAAATCATAAAAACTGAAAAATATAAAAACAAAAAAAAATTATCATCTTGTTATTTTTTGAAGGGTTTTTGTGCGAATTGTGCAGGAACGGAAAGACGAACAGATTCAAATCTGGAGCAAGCTCGGTGAACAAATCCAGAAACAGAAGATCTGAACAGACAGAAAAAAAAACACAACAGATAACAGAAGAATTTTGGAGGATTGACCCAACGAATTGACCGCGGAACCGCCGCATTTTGGTGCATTTGACCGCGGATCCGCGGCTACTTGCTGACGTCAACACTTCAGAAACCTCTGTGAGTATTTCTTGTCTTCTCTGTAACCCCGTGATCTCCTTTGAAAAAAATTTCCTGCGGGGTTCTTTGTGCAAAACTTCTTCCCCCTCTCCAATAAATCATTCTTGTGCAGGATTCTTTGCGCCGCAAATAAAAAAAATTTAGCAAGTGTTTTGGATTTTTGTGTGTTTACTGCTTTGTATTTTTTAAAACGGACTTTTAAGGGGGTATAACACCAATCCAGATTGGGTGGGGATTTCATTACACTTCCTAGGACCTAAAAATCACAAAAACCAGTTGCATAAACCCTCAAGTTAATTAAAAAATATTTAGACTCGGCCAATAAGGACCGTCGCGCTCATTAAGACAAAGGTAGGTTGTGGGCAATCGATCGTTTATCTAAACCTGATTTTGTGGTGCCTAGGCTAGACAAGTGGGAAAGGTAATTTTAAAAGGCCCGTCTCACGGTGATTCATGAGCGGATCCCTCTTTTCTTTACTTGTGCTTACCTGGCCACAATTGACGGTGAAGATGCGATTCAAGGGACATCTCAGAACTTGCCCTTTGGAACAGTTAGGTGCAGTCTAGTTGACTTAGGAGACCTTAGCTCTAGGCTTGATTATGCATATTGTGATTGCTTGAAAGTGTGTCTTAGTTCCTTATATAAAAAATCTTTTGCAAAACTCCATATAAAAAAAACCACAAAACAAAATTTTTACAAAAACTTGTCATTTTGTCGCTAGAAATACATTGCACTCATTTTTCACCCACATTCTCTCATTGACGTTTTCTTACCCCCACCTTCTACCTTTTTTTGACTACACTACACCTCGTTAGTGTATGTCCGGTTGGACTAGGGACACTAACGCCCGTTTAGTCTGTGTCTCGTTAGTGCCTACTGACGACGCGTTCGACTCCGAAGTCGAAATTCCCTCCACTTCTTTACCTTCATCTTCAAATTCATCATCTTTTAAGGAGATGTCGGGATTCAATCCTAACAACCCCTTACCTACTTCGGGACTGATTCCACCTCAACTGGGTGCGAATAACCCACAACACCTTCCTGTAGAAGCGCCCCAACCAATCGCGCTCCAGGATCTTTTCTATGCAACCCGCACCGCACTTCCTACTTGTCTTTCACTTCCACCGGCTAATGGGGATAACTTCGAAATTAAACCCCACTTCATCAATATGTTGCCCAAATTTCATGGGCTGGAATCCAAAGATGCTTATATCTTCATTAACAAATTCCAGAATGTTTGCGCAATGATGAAGACCACCCAACTTTCTGATGATGCTATAAGGCTACGTGTCATTCCATTCACTTTATGTGACCTAGCTGAAAAGTGGTTATATAGCACAACATCGCGTTCTATAAAAAATTGGGAAGAGATTTTTAAGGCTTTTCTTAAAAAGTTTTACCCACACCAAAAGACCGCGAGAATCAGAAATGAAATTAATCAATTTTCCCAGCTTCCTTCCGAACCTTTTTGGAAGTGTTTCGATAGATTTAAGGACCTTCTTGTTCAATGCCCTCACCACGGAATCGAGAGATGGCAACTTTGCCAAACTTTATACGAAGGACTGAACCCATCAACTAAGCAGTTGTTAGAAACCATTTGTCAAGGTCACTTTCTTACAAAATCGAGCGAGGAAGCTTGGCAATTTCTCGACAATCTTGGTGAACAAACACTTCACTGGGAAAGCACTAAGACCGCTTCATTTACTTCATCAGGTAAGTCTAGGGCAGGCATAGATAAACTTGATATGTCGATTGCAATGAAGGCCGAAATGGCTGCACTCATGAAAAAACTGGAAGCAATTGAGAGCAAATTCTCATCGCCTTCTCCTGCCCCAGCTTTACCCCCACGCACTATTTGCGCTTGTTGTTCGGATCCGTCCCATTTAACCGAAGAGTGTCCTTACAACCCACCTGTTCAAGGAAAAGATCAAGTCAATGCTGCCTTTCAGCAAAGACAAAGAAATGACCCATACTCTTCAACTTATAATCCTGGTTGGAGGAGCCACCAAAATTTTTCTTGGAATCAAAATCAACAACAATTCCAAGGCAATAACAATTTCCAGAGGCATTCTCCACAACAACAAGCCCCTCAACTAACTCAATATCAGCAACCTTTCCAACCCCAACCTTACCAAAATCAAATGAACAATTTTGCACAAAACAACTCTTTTCCTCAAAATAATTTTGTTCAACCAAATAACGATAAGGTTTCCTCGCTAGAACAAAGTCTGGATGCGTTTTTAATACAATCTACGCAATGAGGATATTCGTGCAAAAGTTGGTGTAGCACCTGTGGAGGAGAAGATGCGGGAAAATCGGCTAAGATGGTTTGGTCATGTGCGACGCAGACCTATGGAAGCACCGGTTCGACGAATAGATACTCTCGATATGGGCAATGGCAAAAAGGCAAAAGGGAGACCGAAGAAAACATGGATGGAGGTGATACGAAACGATATAGTTGCCAAAGGAATCAATGAAAGTATATTGTTCGATAGGAGTGAGTGGAGGCGGAGGATTCATGTGCTGGACCCGGCGTGATTCTCATGTTGGTTCATATAGCCTACCCCATATGCTTGGGATAAAAGGCTCAGTTGTTGTTGTTACGCAATCCTCAGCCAGCATCCAATCTTCCATTCAGTCTTTGGTGCAACACACTGCTTCACATGAGCAAAGCATAAAAACCATTGAAGCTCAAATTGCACAACTGAATGCTGCGTTAAGCGAGCGAGAGAAGGGGAAACTTCCATCTCAACCACTGCCAAATCCCGGTCATACACAAAATACATATATTGCTTATGAACAACAAAATCATAATGTGAGTGCCGTGACCACATTGAGATCTGAAAAGGTATTGCACAACAATGTTGGCAATAATGACACCCCGGCCGCCGCTTCTTCTTCTTCCTCTTCATCGTCTTCTTCTTCAGAGCCTGTTCTTCATTCTTCACAAGGCTCTACTTCTTCTTCTAATTCGAACGGACCCACATCTCACTCCATGAAAACACCAACACTGGGATCCATTACAACTCCGCAATCTACTCTACAAACATTGGACTCAACAAATTTTCAAAATATTCCATTTCCAAACAGGTTGAGATCCAATAAACCTACTCCACAAATGGAGAAGATTATGGAGTTATTCAAACAGGTTAGCATTAACATACCTCTCTTGGATGCAATCCAACAAGTCCCTTCTTACGCTAAAATCTTGAAGGACTTATTCACCAAAAAGAGGAAATCGCAGGTACCTAAGAAAGTTTTCTTGGCTAGTGCAGTAAGTGATGCTCTTACCCAACCTTTACCTCAAAAACGTAAGGGCCCTGGCTGTCCTACAATTTCAATAACTATTGGGGATAAGAACATCAATCGCGCACTTTTAGATCTTGGTGCCAGTGTTAATTTGCTTCCTTATTCAGTATATGGACAATTAGGCGTTGGAGAGCTGAAACCCATACATTATACTCTCCAAATGGCCGACCGATCCATCACCCATCCTAGGGGTGAGTTAGAGGATGTGTTGATTAAAGTAGGGGACTTCATTTTCCCCGTTGATTTCATCGTTATGGACACACAGCCTGTAGCTAACCCCCGGAGTCAAATTCCGGTGATACTCGGTCGACCATTCCTTGCAACATCTAATGCAGTGATCAATTGTCGAAATGGTTCGATGAACCTATCTTTTGGAAACATGACAATTGAACTCAATATTTTTAGGTTAAGGAATCAGCCCTCCGAGCCTGATGCTAATATACTTGATGTTTGCTCGATCCAAGAGATCACTCAGGAGGACTGTGAGCTCGAAAAATTTCTGTTCGATCACAACAGTTTTGACGCCACTAGTGTGTTCCTCCATGAATCTGACACAGTTTTCACACCCGATAACGATTACGAGTGTTTCAATTTTTTGAACGATTTTGAAGAATCACCACCCGAGTTTGAGTCCTTTGAATTTTTGGATGAGTTAGCTGAACCATCCGACTCGGTTGCTTACACTCGTTTTGAACCTCTATTGGAATCCTTCGAGTTTGAGACAGTTTCACCAATTTTACCTTCAATTGTTTCGCCTCAAAAACTCGAACTCAAGCTATTGCCGTCTCACCTTAAATATGCTTACTTAGGTGAGAATAAGACCCTTTCAGTTATCATATCGGCATCTCTAGCCCCCGAGCAAGAGAAAGCCTTTTTAATTGTCTTACAAAATAATCGGCAAGCTTTTGGCTGGACTATGGCTGACATTAAGAGGATTAGTCCCCTAATAGTTAAACATCATATTCAAATGATGGATGATGCCAAGCCAGTAAGGGATCCAAAGAGACGCCTCAACCCTGTAAGAAGGAGGCTGTTAAAAATGAGATTGTAAAATGTCTAGATAGTGGTATCATTTACCCTATCTCTGATAGCCAGTGGGTAAGCTCCATTCACGTTGTCCCAAAGAAATCGGGCATAACGGTCATGACTAATGAGGCAAATGAGTTAATACCTACTCGCTCCGAAACTGGGTCGCGAGTATGCATCGATTATAGAAAACTCAATGCCGCGACACAGAAAGACCACTTTCCATTACCTTTCATTGACCAAACGCTAGAACGATTGGCTGGGCATGAATTTTACTGCTTTTTGGATGGCTACTCTGGCTATAATCAAGTTCCCATCGCCGAAAAGGACTAAGACAAAACCACATTTACTTGTCCTTTCGGTACGTTTGCTTACCGTCGCATGCCCTTTGGGTTATACAATGCACCCGCTACTTTCCAGCGGTGTATGATGGACATTTTTTCAGACATGGTGGAAAAATTCTTGGAGATTTTCATGGATGAATTCTCTATTTTCAGTGACTCCTTTGACGATTGGTTGCTACATTTAGATGCAGTTCTTACCCGGTGTAGGGATAAGAACCTCACGTTAAACTGGGAGACCAAGTCGAGTGCCACTTTATGGTACGAGAAGGTATTGTCTTAGGACATATCATCTCGCAAAATGGCATTGAGGTATATAAAGCTAAGATTGAAGTCATTTCCAATCTTCCTCCTCCCAAGTGCGTCAAAGACATCCGAGCCTTGCTTGGCCATGCCGATTTCTATAGACGGTTCATCAACGATTTTAGCAAGATAGCTAGACCGTTGACTCTTTTGTTGTCCAAGGACACCACTTTTGATTTCGACTCAACCTGCATGAAGGCGTTCGAGTAGTTGAAAAACTCATTTATTTCCGCTCCCATTCTTTCATCTCCTGACTGGACGCATCCATTTGAAACTATGTGCGATGCATCTGATTACGCCATTGGTGTTGTCCTTAGACATCACATTAATTAGATGTCGTATGTAATTTATTATGCTAGCCGAACCTAAAACGAGGCCCAATTGAATTACACAACAACTGAAAAAGAGTTTTTTAGCTGTTGTGTTTGTACTAGAAAAGTTCAGGCCCTATTTAATCGTCTCTCCAGTCATCGTTTACACGGACCACTCAGCTCTTCGCCATCTTTTCGCGAAAAAGGATGCTAAATCTCGGCTGATACTTTGGATCCTCTTACTACAAGAGTTTGACATTTTCATCAGAGACAAGAGAGGATGCGAAAACGTAGTCGCCGACCACCTTTCACGCCTTCCTTCTTCGCCTACACTTCAAATTCCTATTAAAGACGTTTTTCCAGATGAGCAGCTCTTAACTGTGTCATGCGAACCTTGGTTCACAGATATCGTAAATTATTTGGCCACCGGACTGATACCAAACGAGTGGTCGAAATTGGACAAACTCAGATTTTTATCTCAGGTAAAACATTTTTACTGGGATGAACCGTATCTATTCAAATACTGTCCCGACCAAATTATTCGTCGGTGTGTCCCCGAAAATGAATTTAAGAGCGTGCTGTCATTCTGCCATGATCAAGAGTGTGGCGGGTATTTTGGCCCCAAAAAGAAAGCAGAAAAAATCTTGCAGTGTGGCTTCTACTGGCCACAACTTTTTAAAGACGCATATGAGTACTGCAAAACATGCTCCCGGTGCCAACACTTGGGCCGGATATCTCGAAGAAATGAAATGCCGCTCCAACCAATTGTGGTTGTTGAAATTTTTGATGTTTGGGGGATAGACTTTATGGGACCATTTCCCAATTCCTTTTGGAACATGTATATTCTACTTGCTGTTGACTATATTTCCAAATTGGTCGAGGCTGTGCCCAGCCGAACTAATGACAACAAGGTTGTTGTTTAATTTCTCAAAGAAAACATTATTTCTCGGTTTGGGCATCCTCGCACGATTATTAGTGATAATGGATCTCACTTTTGTAATAGGACTTTCGAGACCTTAATGTGGAAATACTCCATTACTCACAAGCTGTCAACGCCCTATCATCCCCAAACTTGTGGGCAAGCCGAGATTTCGAATCGGCAGATTAAACAGATATTGGAGAAAACGGTTTCCAAAAACCGTAAAGATTGGTCGTCAAAACTTATTGATGCACTTTGGGCATTCCGTACTGCCTATAAGACCGATCTTGGCATGTCTCCATATAGGCTTGTTTATAGAAATGCTTGCCACCTTTCAGTTGAAATAGAGCATAAGGCATTTTGGGCAATAAAAGAGTTGAATCTATCTTTGGGAGATGCGGGCAGAAATAGAAAGCTGCAGTTGAATGAATTGAACGAGCTTCGGGATGAAGCCTATAAGAATGCAGTAGTTGTTAAAAACCGAACGATGGTGTTCCACGATAAACACTTTATGCGCAAGACTTTCAAACTTGGTCAATAGGTTTTACTTTACGAAACTCGGTTACATTTCCATCCCGGCAAGCTCAAATCTCGATGGAAATGGCCATTTATGGTACGCACCATATATCCGCACGGTGCGGTCGATCTAGAAAATCTAGAGAACGGTTCGCTATTTAAAGTGAACGGACATCGACTTAAACCATTCCTCACTGCGGACCCTTCGGAGGAGCTCCTGTTTTTACAGGAGCCGATCTACATTGATTGATCTTCCTCCATTTACTCCTAAATTTCGATTATTTAACCAAAACACTGTTTCAAAAAAGTTTGGGGGTATGTATCATTTGTAATTATATAAAACAAAATTAAAAAAAAAATGTAAACTTTTTTTTTTGGGTATTTTTGTTAATTTTCTGTAAAAAAAATTTTTAAAAAATTGTATTTACAAATAATTTCCTCTTTTTAAGAAGGGATTTTTGCAAATAACCAACACACTCCCCCTATAAATAGAACCCGACCCCTCTTTGTTTTCATAACCCTAAAATTTACCTCTCTGCAAACCCTAGCCGTCGCAGCATCCAGAAGAGAGAGATCTCCCCATCATGCCGCGCATCCACCGCCGAACCCGCTTCTGTGCCGCGCATCCGCCGCCGTCTTGAGTCGTCACCCTCTGATTTTTTCAGAGGAGGTTTGCATCATCTCTCCCTCTCTGTTAAAATTTTTTTTGATCTGTGAACTTTCTGAATGGCACCAACAATGCAGTTAGAACGTGATTTTTCACAAATCTTTTCACACACAATTTACAGGAGTTATTTTGGTGATGAAATCATACGGAGGGGGGTGGAACATTTTAATTTTTAATCATCTCAATGCTTACGCTCTTCCAGATCTAGTCACTCATTTTTACGAGTGCATGGAGGAAGGCTGCCTTGCACAATACGGTTTTATTAAATTACTTTGGGGAGATAGGGAAATAATCATTGACAGGGACTTCATCCATGAAGTCACTTTAATTCCTAGATTACCTGTTCAGGACCAACCTCTTCAATTTGAAGACTACATGCCCTTAATGGGTAATGACGGCTCAAGGGAACCTGGGAAGGGCATACAGGCTAGAACCCTTTTCGCCAATGTATTAACTGTGTGCCGTTGGGCACAAAACAACATTTTTGGCAGTTCACATAATACCACATTTTCACCCCTTCTCTTTATATCGTGCACACCTTAATGACTAGGAACCCTAGATTTGACATGTGCACGGTTTTGTTTTATTAAATTGGTGCTGGCAAAAGGGCCGTAAATTACCCATGCCCTATGTTAGTGACACAATTGTGTCTCTATTTCCTTCTTGTGGAGGAATTTGAGTTTTACATGCATGGATGTATACCCATTAGGCCTCTTATTGAGAGCGTATCCACGTCCTATACCCTCTTAACCGATGTATGGTCGCGAACAGAACTGGCCGAACATGTACCAGCCAGAACACCCAGCTCCAGCTCGACCGCGAGCGAAGAAAAGCTTACCCCCATAGAACATGCACGTCTTCTTAGAAGAGCTATTAGGGAGATTGATAATTTGGTGGGGATGGTGACCAACTTGGATCACCTGGTAACTGAGATTGAACATGGCGTATCTACGCTGCTAGCGCGAGAGGAGCGTTCCCGTTCACGTTCAAGGAGACGCCGAGGGCCTGAGCAGTGAGGGCACTGCTTTTGGTAAGTTTGGGGAAGGAGCTGGTTTGTAAATAGTTATCATTGCATTGCATATTTTTAATTTTTGTACATATTTTTTTCTTTTCTTTCTTTGCATGTTTAATTCTGCATTGCATCTTTATCAAATAAATTATAAAAAATTTTAAAAAATTGAAAATAAAAAAATATATAAAAGAAAAAAATCAAATAAAAATTGAAAAGACTAAAAAGATTTAAAAAGAAATTTCAACTTGGCATTATTTGACTTAAGTTTGACAAGACGGTTAACTAGCTAAAAAAACTAGATCCTAAATTTAGTAAATTAAAAACTCTAAACATAACCTTTCTTAAAGTTTAACGGTAGAAAATATATGTCCTTGTAGTTTATTTAGAAATAGGCAAATTTTGAGTTCAGTTCTTGGGCTAAGTAAAAATAAGGGAAGAGTATTGAAATTTTTATTGAAGTGTAAGTCTGAAAAATAATTCCGAACCTTTAGTCTAAATTCTGAAAATATAAATCCTACAACACGCACATACACGCACCTTAAAACTTGGGATAGTAGAGGATACCTTGAAATGCTCGTGTCTTAAATCTTTAGTATAGGAAAAAAAAATTAAAGTATAAGTGTGAAATAAGAGATAAAAAAATGAACACTGATTTTTTAATTACTTAAGGCTGCGTAAAATAAAAAATATAGAGAGAGGGTGTAGACCAACTGGTTTGTCAGTCACTGCTAAAGCCTTAGGTATTACAAGACGAGGAATTACGCCTTAATGCGCAAACACATTTTGTAATCGGTCGTTAGTACCTCAAGAAGTATTAACGGTCGCATGAAGGATGTGTGAGCAATTTCATCTAAAATTCACCAATTAAAAGTACTTTAGACGATGGACAAGAGTATGATAGCTTGAATTGAATTTTCAAGTGTAGCGGTGATACATACACACACGTAGGGGTATATGATTGGGGTTTGGATGAGAGATAGGAATGAAAAATAGGACTTATACCTTTAATAGAGATGATAAAAATTCCTAAATTGATGGAACCTTAGAAGGAAAATTCTAAAGATGCTAAAAGCTAAATAAATTTATAGAACATATACAATCTTAAGTTAAATGATAAGTGAGTGTGAAAAATACGGGTTGATGATTTCTAAGTTGAAGATAATATAATTTCTTGCTAGAACACCGAATTGAAGAATGAAAGTCAATAGGCCGAATTAATCGGATTTTGTGGGTAGTATCCACTGAAAACCTTCAGGAGACAACACTCCTCCTACTAGAGACACCTAGAGGTTTAACGGCCTGTTGCACGAGCTCAGTGCAATCGCGATTCCCTGCGAAAGTGAGGTTAGGTTTTTTCGAGAATAAATTGGTTTTGCTCGGGACGAGCAAAAGATAAGTTTGGGGGTATTTGTTCATATCAGAATTTTGCAATATTATACTCTCCATTCTTAATCATATTGCAAATAAATAGTTGCTTTTGATCCATGTCTGCTAAATAGTTGCAGGTTATAGGTTCTCAGAACAATACAGTGAAAATGGTGAAAACACGCTACAAATGTGAGACTACGACCAACAAATAGATTAATCTGCAAGATGCCGCCTACCAGTTTGAGGAATAAACGAAGATCAGCAAAGAGTTCAATATACAAAGTACAAGGGCAGCTCAAGATTTAAGACTTCAACGCGAAGCTAACGGTAAAATTCCAAAAAATCTGCGTTGTTGAAAATCTGGAAGAAAGTAGAAAAGATTCTGAGGAACCAAGTGAAGAAAACAGATGGAAAAAGCAACTTGAAGCATCACAGAAGAAATGAGCCTAAGAGCCCATCAAACGGCTGCGGAACCGCAGCCAAACAAGGCTGATGGCCGCGGATCCACGGCCGTGCAGAGCACGTGTCGGCGCGTGTCGGTGGGAGTCAGTGCATTGACCCGGCTTTCTTAGGTTAATATTGTAATTTTCGATGTGGATCAGTTGTAAACCTTAGGGTTTCTCCTATCTATAAATAGGAAAGCCGACAGCTCTTTTGGGGCATGCCTCTTTTTGAATTCTAGATTAATCTTTCAATTCCATTGTTATCGTCAAGAGGTGTCAAAAAAGTAAGTTTTTTATCTTGAATTTTTCTTATCTGCAATTTTATTTCTCTGCAATTTTTACCTGTCTTTATTTATCTGCAAGTTCATTAGTTAATTAAAAAGAAAATTTATAAAAATGAATTTTGTCGCAATTTCCCTAATGAGTGAGTAGTTCCTGACTTGTTAGGGTTAGGATTGGGCAGGTTTGAGAGATGGAAATCTCTCACTCCTTTCTTGCCCT
The DNA here is from genome assembly GCA_030015575.1 of Agapanthus africanus. Taxonomy (NCBI): domain Eukaryota; kingdom Viridiplantae; phylum Streptophyta; class Magnoliopsida; order Asparagales; family Amaryllidaceae; genus Agapanthus; species Agapanthus africanus. The sequence continues at coordinate 354,208,545 of CM057341.1, read as the reverse complement.
CATAACTTTATAAATTAGAACTCGATGTAAATCAAACACCCACCGCTCACTACGACACCCTATCCTACGAGATAGCGGTGATTCCCTAGTTAGACCGATAGTGGTTGATTTACATAGAGGTTAGGGATAAGAGTTAAGAAAGGACGGACAAGGACCAAAAGGAAGAAACTATGTTTCTTCCTAATCGTGCTAATCCCCTTTGTTAATTATTACCCTAACACCTATGTTCTTAATTAGGGTAAAGGAAGCAGTGAGTAGAATTATCTTTCCAAACTAACCTAATCCTAACCATAGCAAGGTTTTAATCCAAATCGAATTCAATCTTAGTTTTTATAAAATTCAAAACCTACCAAAAATAGGAATTGACTCGTTAGAACAATTAGAAAAGAACACATATTCCCTGTGGACCGACCCGTACTCAATCGGCTAGCTACCAAGCGACACCATTATTGATTGCGGTATTCTTAACTTTGATTTTAAAATGCATACGCAAACAAAGCATCTATCAATCAACTCTATGACGATCTCGGGTCAACAGACTAACATGTACCAGTGTCACCAGAGAACTGCCATCTGTCGTGAGGTATAATACCATCTGGGAGTTCTCGGCGAGTCCGTCCAGTATACCCAGTCTCCACTGAGCACCCGTATATCATCTCTGATGTCAAATACAAATGGATATGGGATCATCCATCGCCCATCTACATGGGTGGAGAAGGTATACGCTAGTCTACTCTGGTATATCGATGCCCCATTTCGATACACCCACGACTTGGGACATTAAAGGATGTACTCACAGACTACCTTTGTCCCACTAGTATGATCTCCATCTTAATCTAGGTAGTCAAGAACGCATCCTAAGGGCTTTACCAACATGTAACAGAGAGAAAATCAGTGTACATGTTAAGATAAAGAATAACCAGATAGCATACTATCTGTCGAGCAAGAAAGTCCTCCCTATATATGTCCAAGCATCCACTACAATATACATATCATGTACAGTAATGGCCTCTAGGCATACATATAACTAACAATCTTCCACTTGCACTATGGCCATCATATAGCAGTGGTTGTAGTATCTCAAACTCAACCATCCCATAAAAGTCTCACTCTGGGAAAATGCCTTTGTGAGTGGATCCGCCGTGTTGTCCTCTGAGTCTATTCTCCTAACCTCGATCCCCTGGAGATCAACCATCTCCATGATCAGGTGATACTGCCTAAGAATATGTCTGGGTCACTGATGGGATGGGGGTTCCTAGGCATAAGCCATAACTCCATTGTCACACAATGGTAGGAACAAAATTCATCTCATGAACTAATATACACCTAGACTTCCTCTTTGGTAGAATATTTAGTAGCGGTGTATCCAGCCTTTATCGTCTAGTTTGTCACGGTATCTAGCTTGGAACTCTTCCAACATACCGTCCCTCCACTGAGGATAAAGACAATACCTGTGACTGACCTTCAGTCGACATTACCACCCTGGAAGCCATCCAGTGATTCTCCTCAGGATCTATTGATACCATCTCACTACACCTAGTGAGAATCCTAACATCCACTTAGATCTATCTCATAGATCCAAAACTCAGAATTTAGAAGGTATCACCTTGATCCTATATGGAGAATCAATGTGACAAGAGGAGATTGACCGAGTGTAGCATAGGAAACACCTTTCCTATCAAGAGTATGTAATCTACGTACAATACGAGGACTACCACCATACTCTCTACTACCTTTTTGTATATACAAGGTTCATCTACCATTTTGATAAAGTCAAACACTTTGACAACCACATCAAAATAGATATTCCAACTCCGCGATGCCTGCTTTAACCCGTAAAGCAACTGCACACGTTTCCGTTGCTCCCACTGTCTACGAAGCCCTCTGGCTTTGTACTTATAGACGCTTTCTTATAAATCGTTATTTAGAAAAGCAGTCATGACACCCAACCGCAAGATATCATAGTCATGGTATGTAGCAAAGGAAAGTAGGATCCGGATGGACTTTAAGTATAGCCACTGGAGAAAAGGTTTCATCATTATCCACACCTGGTTGATGACGAGAACCTTTTACAACATGTCTAGCTTTGAAAGTCTCAACTTTTCTATGTACACCAAGTAATCTTCTCAAGATATACTTGCCACTAATGGGGATTTAACCCTTCAGATATAGCAATCAAAATCCATACTTTGTTGATGTATATGGATTCCATCTCGGATCACTTAGCATCCAACCATTCTTACAGAGTCGCTATTCTTGATGGCCTGATCGAAACTAGTTGGGTCATCATCTCATGATACAATCCTCGCTTCCACTGTCATTGAGAAAATCGAAGTATCTCTCAGGCGGATGAGGAATCCTTCCAGATCGGCGGAGAGGCTGAGGTTCGTCGGAAACTATTGAATTCTCCGGTTCTACCAAATCATCAGCTGTAGTTTGTATAGTTGGAACTCCTTCCAGTTCTACCTCGTGACCACAAATTTCTCTCAAAAATAAATTCCTTTTCTAAAAGATGGCATGCTGAGAAATAAAACACTTTTTGTTCCTCGGTGTGGTAGATGATATTCCCTTGCGAATGCTTAGGATATCCAACAAACTTCTACAGATCTAACATTGCCTCGAGCATGTCCGGATTTTGCTTTTAGACATAGGCCGGACAACTCCAAATCTTAACTTACTTAAGACATGGGCTCTTCCTATACCATATCTCATATGGAGTGGTAGGCATCTGATTTGGTTGGAACCCAATTCAATAGGTATGTAGCTTCACAAGTACATAACCCCCAAAAGGAAATAGGCAACTCAGTAGTACTCATCATAGAACGGACCATATATAATAGGGTACGATTTCTCCGCTCCGATACACTATTGTGTTGTGGTGTATACAGAGGAGTAAAGCTGAGAGAGAATCTCATTCTCCTTTAAAATAGTCCAGAAATTCCGTGCTCAAGTATTCTCCTCCCTGATCACATCAGAGGACATAATATTTATACTTATTTTGGTTCTCTACTTCTAACTTAATTCTTTGAATTTCTCAAAAGCATCAAACTTGTGTTTGAACATGAACATATGTTTGAATCTTGAGAGATCATCAGTGAATGTAATGAAGTATAAAGAACCAGTCCTGGGATGTGTAGACAGGGGACCTACATACATCATCATGTATCATTCCCAAAGGTTCATTAACTCTTTCTCAGTTTCCAGTAAACAGAGCTGTGGTCATAGTATCTTTGTGACATGATTAGCAAGTTTCATAAGATGTAAATTCAAACTGATTTAAATATACATCTTAATGTAACTTCGCTAGTCGGGTCGCATTGATATGACCTAGTCTACAATGCCTCAAGAAGGATTCGTTCATTTCTGAACTCTTCCCCTTGTGTTTGTCCTGAACGTTGAGAACTGTGGTTTGATTTAGAATGTATATGCTTTTAGACAACGTGCCTGAACCGATCAACTCTTGATATAGGAAATGTTCAAAACATTATCCAACAATACAAAATTATATCCTTCTTTACTAAATAAAGAGACTGATATGATGTTGTATATCAGGTTCGGTATCTAATAATATTCATTTAGAATCATTGTATTTGATAATATAGGGTGATAACTACCAACACTTTGGCTGCAACAATTGCACCGTTTCCAATTCTTGAAACTTTATGACCCGTTCTCAGTTCTCTACCTATCTGTAGCCCATGTAACAGATTACATATGTGGGATCCAGATCCGATATCTCATACCCAGGATGTAGAGGATACTGAGAAACAGTTCTCGATGATGAACAAACCCGAAGAAGATGCATCAACATGTATTTTCTTCGTTTGGACGGCACGGGAATCCTGGTAATCCCCTATTTCCTTCTCGGTCTTATAACAATTATAAGTTGGAGCGGGACCAACGTTCCCCAGCTCAGTATAACAAGCGGGTTCGGTCAATACATCCATATTATTATCTTGATTAAGGCATGACATGGTCGCTATCTGGAGAGAGAGAGAGAAGAAAACACTCAGCGTATGCTCTTGCGAGATCTGATTGGTTATTATTTTATCTAATCAGGATGGTTGCCATTGTTTTTATCAAATCTTCCTTCAAATCCTAAAAGGAAAGACTAGCCGGGATTAATTACACCCTGCAAGTTTGCCAATCTTTCAGCCAGGCCAGTGCCGGTACTTTGAGGGAGGTTCCCTGTGCTTTCGCACGGACCTAATTAAAATAAACCTCGTTTTCCTAAGGGCGTAACCTCATTGACACCTTTCTAGACACCTACTTGATTGGCTAATTGTAATGTTCAAAACTCTCCCAGGAGTAACTCTTACTCGCAGTAGGTATCGGATCCAACTATCTCATAGAAGGTATGCAATCTCATTGCAAATTTCAACACTTGAAATTCCCGATAATATTTTGTCCCTAGCATCCTATGACCTTGACGGAGGTCAACAAACCATAGGCTACTAGTCAAGTTCAACTCATACATTTCATGATTGAATTAAATCCACCCGCACGACCCTTGACGGAGGTCAACAAAGTCGCACGACTACCCTACCTCAATCGCATCATATACTTTGGCAGATAAGCATAAATAGCTACCACACACTACGCTTTGACGGAGGTCAACAAACATAGCAAGAATACTATGAAGTACTTATCTGAAATGACGGAGGGCTACGACAGGTTTTTAAGAAAACCTTTTTCGTTATGAACTTGATATCGTTGTAGAATCGAGTGATTTTGAAAAGGAGTATTTTTTAGGCTTTTACTAGTTTTGCTAAAGTTGTCACTCCCGGTGAAGGGATCTCGGCTCTTTCCTTATCGAATAAGGTGCAGGATATTTCACAAATACCACTATTCAAAGCAAAAACTATAAAAGCAATCAAAAAACAAACCGAGTTTGTAGCATCTGCTAGTTTTGCTAAAGAGGTCACTCCCGGTGAAGGGATCTCGGCTCTTTCCTTATCGAATAAGGTGCTTGATATTCTATAAGGAATACCGCTATGCAAAGCAAGAACTAGAGCTACCAGTTTTTAAAACAAGTTTCTACAACATCTTTTAGGTTTCTTTTCTTTCATTAATCTCATTAATGAAGTCCAATCATTATAAGTTACATAAACATCATAGATAAATACAACGTACGCTTATGCCATCTACATTCACCTTGATGTCCCGTCATGCACCGTTATGTTAGATAACTAACGGCAGAGCGAGGCAGGGCTATTGCGGGTGCAAAACATAAGCAACGTCTATATAATATATCATATATACAATATACAGTATCTATCTCAACATATCAAATGATCACATCACAGATATCGCAGCAGAAAACAACATATGAAATATTGGATATACTAGGATTTCCGGGTTTTATATTAAGCTTGTAAAAAACATGGATTCCACGGTCATGATGAATAGCCAAACCCACATCCCTAGACCCCTACGAGAGAGGCAAGCAACCCTACCAATTCTAGAGTTAGGAGACCCGGACTCGACGCCTCGAGATGGTCTCCCACTGGACTCTAGAACCCGGTTACTTATGCTCCCCTCCTTGGGTCTATCCTAATATGGAAAAGTAAATAATATACAATAGTGACATCATCCTCAATCCGGAAGTACCCCAATAAAACAATATTACATACGAGTTTTTACATGAATGAAAATGAAAAACTCTCATCTCACATAAAAAAAAACCCGGCTATTCAAACACAAAGATCCAATATAATATATCCCAGCAACACATAACATCACATGTCATCAACGTAAGTAAATATGCGTATCCCAATTGTCGTTGACATATAGCAACGAAACCGGCGATACACCACATATTACACTTACGGTCGCAGAAAAGAAAGTGAAAAACTACAACAATTGGAATCCGCACTGCCCTTACACATCAGAAATCCGGAATATCACATATTCTGGATTTCATACCTAACAATGCAAATTTTACATTTAGGTCACAACCATGAAAACTATTTTCAAAGGAAGTCGGGTAATTCAACAAGATTCCCGATTCCGTCCGAGGCCGAAATGTTAAACTTCCATGCAACTGGATAGATTCTAATTATTGTATCCCATCACATGATATCCGAACGATGTTAAACTTTTCGATCGATTCATTAAAGTCCCACAATTTTCCGACAGCTCAACACTTGAGCACGGTTTTAATAATACCCGGAACATACCGCAGTACCTATGGACCAACCGTAGGAGGGCAAACCCAAGCCTCACTCATGTCGCCACAGAACTGCGGCAAACCCTAGGGTATGACTGCGGTTCCGCGATCCAAAAAAGTCAAGTTAGGGTTTCATTCTTCTAGAGGGTCTACAGAATTATTTGCATGTTTTTCCGAATATGTTAAACTTGGAAAAATGGGTTTTTGACATTCGATCGAACTTTTTAACTTCGCCTAGACAACTTGTGAAAACCCAAATACAATGTTAAACTACGAATAAGAAACACTCCGAATTGTTTATAGTGTAAGATTACATCACATGCAAAATTAGCAAAAACAAACAACACCTGAAACATCAAAACCAAGTCTTTGTAACACACAAAAAATTTCAGGGAGGGGGGGTGCTCGGATTTAGACGAGATCAGGGGGTAGGTGGCTGGCCAAAATATTCCAAAATGCCCTGAAATTTTGACTCTGTCCATGATATATCTCATACATCACTCTATACTTGTTTGAAATTTTTTTAGGTCATTTAAAAATCGACAGAATGCAGGTTTTGATGTTTAAAGTTTCGGAGCAGTTTCGGTTTCGTAATCTAACAAACACCGTCTAATACTCTAGTCCGGCTCAGATACCACTGTTGGAATTCCTTAGCACCCTACTGGGTTTTCACAGCAACTACCATACCAAATTTAAACAATTCTAAGGTGCTAATCAATCCTAAGCTAGGATCAAGCTAGAGTAAAAAGACAATATGAACATGTAATCTACTATTATACTAAGTGAATGAGGAATACAACTTTTGTAGACTGGTCCTCCACTTCTAAAACTCCGTAGTAGTCTCTTCGCTGCGAGTATCGATCTTCCGAACTCTAGTATGGGTTCTCCCGGAGAAATGAACAAGCTTGCTCGAAGTCTTCGAGGCCAAAGATGATCTACGTCGAGGAGACTCAAGCTCATGCTATCTCTTCACTAATTGTGAAATTAGTGAAGCAAACACCCTAAACTACCCAAGAAATTGTGTAGGATGATGAAGTAGAAAGTGGGCACTCTTTAGATTTCATTTTCTAATATTATTTTCTCACCATAGAAAAAGCTAGTAAGCTTTTTCTCTCATGAAGAGGAAGAAGAAGAAGTGAGGAGAGAATGAACTCATGAGATGAGAATGAGAACCATGGGTGAGTTAGTGTCATCCACTAACTCATGTAGAGAGTTTACCATAGCTAATTATAATAGTTAAGTTAATAACTATCTACAAGTAAAACAAATGAGTGGACTTAGTCAATGGTTCCACAAGCTTCTACAAGCTTGAACCATGTGACTAATTTCCACTAATTTGGTTTGTTTTAGATAAATAAAAACCTTACATTATAATTAGTATGGTGTAACTCTCATATACCCATGTAACATGTGGCATCTAGCATGATACAAAAGTTGTATATTAATATATATCATATATACACTAATGCACACAAGTGAGAAAAGAAATCATAAGTGAGCTAATATTAGTTAATGTAATCTAGTATATCAAATATACAATTATAATTATTAAATCAATACTTGATTTAATAATCCGGCTATATCACACATAACCGTCTAATATCTAATGCAACAACTTATCGAATCAACACTTGATCCGATAACCCGGCTATATCATATATAACCGACCGATGTTATAAAACGTGAGAATAGAATGCGGTATCACATACGCGCATTAATCTCGGTCCTGCACATATCTCATATGTGCTCCTACTTTGTTTCGCATGAACCAGAAAACCTCTGTATAGGACTCTAAAAACTCGTTAATACGCCGGCAGTAGGTGATGATCATATCAAACACCAACAAGCCGCAAGAGGCGTGCTAAACGTAACGGCCACCCGGGTATTGAGCGATCAGAAGATCAACAAGTAAGCCTGCTCATATTCCTGTGAATCCAATCAGTAATACTACCGTACAGTCCGGTCTCTTCGTCTGATATGTCGCATATCTCGTCTAGGGGTGATAAACGTCAGACCCCAGTAACTCGTTAAGTCATGCCGATGTGAGGCTCATAATGGGTCGAGAAACTAATAGTAACACTTACCAATAAATCTCTGAAACAGCCCTGGCCAGAGACTTCCTGTTATAGCCATTCGAGCACAGCGCAACATCAACCCCCAATACCGAGAGAGACGAATTCCCTTCTATCGCTCATTGCCTCCATGTGACTCGGGACTGTACCCAAAAACCACCGTTTTGCACGTCCTCTTAAACGTGGTAAGTTCGAAATCAAAGCACAGTGGGAATCACATAAGACTCTATGACAATCTCGGGTCGACAGACTATCCTGTACCAGTGTCACCAGAGAACTGCCATCTGACGTGAGGTATAATACCATTTGGCAGTTCTCGGCGAGTCCGTCCAGTGTACCCAGTCTCCTCTGAGCACCCGTATATCATCTCTAATGTCAAACACCAATGGATATGGGATCATCCATCGCCCATCTACATGGGTTGAGAAGGTATATGCTAGTCTCCTCTGGTATATCGATGCCCCATCTCGATACACCCACGACTAGGGATATTAAAGGATGTACTCACAGAATACCTTTGTCCCACTAGTATGGTCTCCATCATAATCTAGGTAGTCAAGTACTCATCCTAAGGGCTTTACCAATATGTAACAGAGAGATAATCAGTGTACATGTTAAGATAAAGAGTAACCATATAGCATACTACATGTCGAGGAAGAAAGTACTCCCTATATATGTCCAAGCATCTACTACAATATACATCTTATGCACAGTAATGGTCTCTAGGGCATACATATAACTAACATGATGTATATTATAGTGGATGCTTGGACATATATATAGAGGACTTTCTTGCTCGACATGATAGTATGCTATCTGGTTACTCTTTATCTTAACAAGTTGACTGGTATTCTTTACTGTCTTGCTGTCACATGTTGATAAATCCCTTAGATATGTACTTGACTGCCAGGATTATGATGAGATCATACTAGTAGGGCCAGGATGGTCCATAAGTACATCCTTTAATCAGTTCCTAGTCATTCGAATATCAAGGCCGGGGTATCGATATTCCAGTGTAGACTAGTGTGTACGTTTCTTGTCCCTTAGAGGGCGATGGTTGATCCCACAACCATTGGTGTGTGACATCAAAGATTGTACATAGGTGCTCATTGGAGAATGGGTACACCGAACAGGACTCGCCGAGGACTCCTATGTGGTAGTATACCTATCGTCAGATAGCAGTCTTCTGGTGACACTGGTACAAGTTAGTCTGTAGACCCGAGATCGTCATAGAGTGTTGCGTAGCTCCCACTTTGCTTTGGTTTCTTCCCTACCACGGCTCAAAAGTGTCACGACCCAAATGTGGCACGTGACCGACACATAAAACACGTGACGTCTAAAGACATCGACGCGATTCAAGTAAGCCGAAACCCGGAATCTAAACCCTTTTTAAATTATTGGAGGTGAGATTTGAATAATCATCCGATAAAATCAATTTAAAATAACATCTAATTTTAACTAAGTATGTAAAAAAACATTTATGACATTTTGAAACTTGACATCACCTCTGTAGGGTTCCTAGGCACACTAGTGAGGTCTCACAAGGCATCGAACATACCAATTTCAAAAAATCTAGGTGCCGAGAGACCCGACTACGGATCGTTTGCTAGAAAACTAGGCGAAAAGATAACTAGTTAACACTTAACTAGGGAATACGGAAATACAACCTTTGTAGATCCGGTGCTCCACCTCCATAGCTCCGCAACGAAGTCCTCTCCGCTGTCCAAATCAAATCCGGGCTCTAGCGTCGGCTTCGTCGGAGAATAAGCGAGCTAGGTCGTCGATATCCATGCCGAAGATGATCTACGTCGAGGCATCGCTAAATCAAGCTCCGACTTCACCAAGTCAAGAAACTTGTGAAGTAAACACACTCTACTACTTGGCAAGAGGTAGAGGATGAAGAAATAGGAAGTGGGTAGACTTTAGAATTGGATTTCTCACTCTAATTCTCACATTGCCATTAAAGCTTATGAAGCTTTTTCTTGAAGTGAAGAAGAAGAAGAAGATGAAGAATATGATAAGTTATTTTAAAATAGAAAAATAAAACCATACTTATCATAATCTTTACCTTAGTTAAGTGTAGAGAATTGACTAAGGTTGGGTTGATGGTTAGGGTTAAGGATGAGAACAAAAAAGTCATCAAGTCAAAGCTTCATGAAGCTTCAACTAAAAACAAAAGAAGCCACCATTCATTTATTTTTCAATTTACTCAAAATGAATAAATAAATTGTAAGATAAATGAATAAGTAAAACCCTAATCAACAACTTAACCTTGGTTTAATTCTTTACACTTAACCATAAAGCATGTATCATCAAACATGATACAATCAAGTGCACAAAAGTATATCACATATACAACTTGTGAACTTCAAGTGAGAAAATCCATTTAAAGTGAACCAATACTAGTTAATGCAAAGTAATATATCAAATATATAATTATGCATTAAATTATTGAATCAACACTTGATTTAACGACCCGGTCATATCGTATATAACCGACTAATATTCAATGTATCGGCTTATCGATTCAACGCTTGAATCGATAACTAGGTTATATCGCATACAACCACCCGACACATTGATCGCGAGAATGAAATACGGTATCACATACACGCATTATTCTCGGTCCCGCACATATCTCATATGCGCTCCTATTTCGTTTCGCTTAAGCCAGGAAACCTCTGTGTAGGACTCTAAAGACTCGTCAATACGCCGGCAGCAGATGATGATCATATCAAACACCCACAAGCCGCAAGCGGTCTGCTAAACGTAACGGCCACCCAGGTATTGAGCGATCTGAAGATCGACGAGCAAGCCCGCTCACACTCCAGTGAATCCGACCAGTAACACTACCGTACAGTCCGGTCTGATCGTCTGATATGTCGCATATCTTGCCTAGGGGTGGTAAACGTCAGACCCCAATAGCTCGATAAGTCGTGTCGATATGAGGCTCATAACGGGTCGAGAAACTACTGGTAACACTTACCAGCAATTCTCTGATCAGCCCTGGCCAGGGACTTCCTGTTATAGCCAATCGAACACAGCGCAACATCAATCCCCTATACCGGGAGAGACGAATCCCCTCCTATCGCTCATTGCCTCCATGTGACTCGGGACTGTACCCAAAAACCACCGTTTTGCACGCCCTCTTGGACGTGGTAAGATGGAAATCAAAGCACAGTGGGAACCACACAAGACTCTATGACGATCACGGGTCAACAGACTACTCTGTACCAGTGTCACCAGAGAACTGCCATCTGACGTAAGGTATAATACCATCTGGGAGTTCTCGGCGAGTCCGTCCAGTGTACCCAGTCTCTACTGAGCACCCGTATATCATCTCTGATGTCAAACACCAATGGATATGGGATCATCCATCGCCCATCTGTATGGGTCGAGAAGGTATACGCTAGTCTACTCTGGTATATCGATGCCCCGTCTCGATACACCCTCGACTAGGGACTTTGAAGGATGTACTTATGGACTACCATGTCCCCACTAGTATGATCCGCATCATAGTCCAGGTAGTTAAGTACACATCCTAAGGGCTTTACCAACATGTAACAGAGAGACAATCAGTATACACGTTAAGGTAAAGTTCAACCAGATAGCATACTATCATGTCGAGCAAGAAAGTCCTCCCTATATATGTCCCAGCATCCACTGCAATATACATCCTATGTATAGCAATGGCCTCTAGGGCATACATATAACTAACAATCTCCCACTTGCACTAGGGCCATCTGATAGCAGTGGTTGCAGTATCTCATACTCAACCATCCCATAAAAGTCTCTCTCTGGGAACAGGCCTTTGTGAGTGGATCCGCTGTGTTGTCCTCTGAGTCTACTCTCCTAACCTCGATCACCCTGGAGATCAACCATCTCCATGATCAGGTGATGCGGCCTCAGAATACGCCTGGGTCACTGATGGGACGGGTGTTCTTGGCATAAGCCATAACTCCATTGTCTCACAATGGTAGGAACGAAGTTCATCTCATGAACTATTATACACCCAGACTGCCTCTATGGTATCATCTTAAGTAGCGATGTATTCAGCCTTTATCGTCTAGTATGCCACGGTATCTAGCTTGGAACTCTTCCAACTTACCGTCCCTTTACTGAGGGTAAAGACAATGCCTGTGACTGACACTCAGTCGTCACTATCACCCTGGAACCATTCCAGTGATTCTCCCCAGGATCGGTTGATACCGTCTCACTGCATCTAGTGAGAATTCTAACATCCATTTAGATCTATCTCATAGATCCAAAACCCAGGATTTAGTAGGTATCATTTTGATCCTATTGGAGAATCCTTGTGATAAGCGGAGATCGACCGAGCGTAGCATAGGAAACTCCTTCCCTATCAAGAGTATGTCATCCACGTACTCTACGAGGATCGTCACCATACTCCCTACTACCTTTTTGTTTATACAAGGTTCATCTACCATTTTGATGATGTCAACTTCTTTGACCTATCCATCAAAATAGATGTTCCATCTCCGCGATGCCTGCTTCATCATATAAAGCATCTTGCACACGTTTCCGCTGCTCCCACTGTCTACGAAGCCCTCTGGCTGTGTACTTATAGACGCACTCTTCTAAAACATCATTTAGAAAAGCAGTCATGACACCCAACCACCAGATATCGTAGTCATGGTATGTAGCCGTGGCAAGAAGGATCTGGATGGACTTAAGCATAGCCACTTGAAAAGGTTTAATCATTATCCACGCCTGGTCAATGATGCAAACTTTTAACAAGTCTAGCTTTGAAAGTCTCAACTTTTCCATGTACACCAAGTAATCTTCTCAAGATATACTTGCTCCTGATGGGGATTTAACCCTTCAGATATAGCAACCAAAGTCCATACTTTGTTGGTGTATATGGATTCCATCTCAGATCGATAAACATCCAGCCATTCTTACAGAGTCTTACTCTTGATGGCCAGCTCGAAACTAGTTGGGTCATCATCTCATGATGCAGTCCTCGCTCCCACTGTCATAGAGGAACCAAAGTATCTCTCAGGTGGGTGAGGAACCCTACTAGATCGGCGGAGAGGCCGAGGTTCGTTGGTAACAATTGAATCCTTTGGTTCCATCAAATCATCTTCTGTAGTTTGCATAGCTGGAACCTTTCCAGCTCTACATAACTAACCTTGCCTCGAGCTTGTCCGGATTTTGCTTTCAGACATAGGCCGGACAACCCCAAATCTTAACTAGCTTAAGACATGGGCTCTTCCCTTTCCATATCTCATATGGAGTGGTAGGCAACTGATTTGATTCGAACCCTATTCAATAGGTATGCAGCTTCTCAAGTGCATAACTCCCAAAAAGGAAATAGGTAACTCATTAGTACTCATCATAGAGCACACCTTATCACATAGGGTGTAATTGCTCCACCCCGATATACCATCGTGCTATGGTGTATACGAAGGAGTAATGCTGTGAGAGAATCTCATTCTCCTTTAGAATAGTCCAGGATTTCCGTGCTCAAGTATTCTCCTCCTTGATCTCATCAAAGGACATAATACTTATACCCGTTTTGGTTCTCTACTTCTAAATCATATTCTGTGAATATCTCAAAAGGTTCGGATTTGTGTTTCAACAGGAACATATGTCTGAATCTTGAGAGATTATCAGAGAATGTAATGAAGTACAAAGAACCGGTCTTGGCATGTGTAGACAGGGGACCTTTATACATCAACATGCATCATCCCAAGAGTTCACTAACTCTTTCTCTGTTTTCAATAAACAGAGCTGGTGTCATTATATCTCTGTGACATGACTGGCAAGTTTCACAAGATGTAAATTCAAACTAATTTAAATATACATCTAAATGTAACTTCAGCTAGTCGGGTCACATTGATCTGACCTAGTCTACAATACCTCAAGAAGAATCCGTTCATTTCTGAACTCTTCCTCTTGTGTGTGTTCCATATACTAAGAACTGTAGTTTGATTTAGAACATCAATGCTTTTAGATAACGTGCCTGAACCGATCAACTTTTGATATAGGAAATGTTCAAAACATTATCCAACAATACAAAATTTTATCATTTCTTTACTAATAAAGAGAGTGATATGATTTTGTATATCAGGTTCGGTATCTAATAACATTCGTTCAGAATCAATGTATTGGTAATACAGGGTGACAGTGACCAACAGACTTGGCTGCAACACTTGCCCCGTTTTCTGCCTCATGAAACTTATCACCCGTTCTCAGTCCTCTACCTTTCTGTAGCCCTATGTAACAGATTACATATCTGGGATCCTGATCTGGTATCACATACCCAGGACGTAAAGGTTACTGAGAAACAGTTCTCTGTATATTGAACACACCCGAAGATGATGCATCAGCATGCACTCTCTTCGTTTGGGCGGCACGGGAAATCTGGTATTCCCCAATTTCCTGCTCTGTCTTATAACATTTATAAGTTGGAGCGGGACCAACGTTCCCCAACTCAGTATAACAAGCGGGTTCGGTCAATAATCCGTATTATTATCTTGATTAAGGCGTGATATGGTCGCTACCTGGAGAGAGAGAGAAGAAAACACTCAGCGTGCGCTCTGTCAAGAATAGATTGGTTATTATTTTATCTAATCAGGATGGCTTCCACTGCTTTTTATCAAATCTTCCATCAAACCCTAAAAGGAAAGACTAGCCGGGATTAATTACACACTACAAGTTCGCCAATCTTTCAGCCAGGCCAGTGTCGGTACTTTGAGGGAGGTCCCCCGTGCTTTCGCACGAACCTAATTAATGTAAACCTCGTTTTCCCAGAGGCGTAACCTCGTTAACACCTTTCTAGACACCTACTTGATCGGCTAATTGTAATATGTAAAACTCTCCCAGGAGTAACTCTTACTCGCAGCGGTTATCAGGATCCAACTATCTCATAGAAGGTATGCAATCTCATTGCAAATTTCAACACTTGAAATTCCCGATAATATTTTGCCCCTAGCGTCCTATGACCTTGACAGAGGTCAACAAACCATAGGCTGCTAGTCAAGTTCAACCCGTCATTTCCTGATTGAAGTAAACCCACCCGCACGACCCTTGACAGAGGTCAACAAGGTCGCACGACTACCCTAAATCAATCACATCATATGCTTATGCAGATAAGCACTAATCAGCTACCGCACACTACGCCTTGACAGAGGTCAACAAACGTAGCACGAATACTAACTAGTACTTATCTGAAATGACGGAGGGCTACGACAGGTTTTTCTGAAAACCTATTGCGTAATGAACTTGATATCGTTGTAGAATCAAATGATTTTAAAATGGAGTGCTTTTGAGGCTTTTCTAGTTTTGCTAAAGGAGTCACTCCCGGTGACGGGATCGTCGGTCCTTTCCTCGTCGAATGAGGTGCGGGATATATCACATATATCACTTTGCAAAGCAAAAACTCTTAAAAGCAATCAAAAGACAAACCGAGTGTGTAGCATCTGCCAGTTATTGCTAAAGGAGTCACTCCCGGTGAAGGGATCTCGGTCCTTTCCTCATCGAATAAGGTGCAGGATATATCGTATATACCGCTGTGCAAGCAAGAACTGTAGCTACCTGTTTTATTTTGAAATTCGATTCTACAACATCTATAGGTTTCTTTTATTTCATTAATCACATTAATGAAGTCCCATCATTTAAGTACCTAAACATCACAGATAAATACGACGTACGCTTATGCCATCCGCATTCGCCTCGATGTCCCCTCGTGCACCGTTAGGTTAGGTAACTAACGGCAGAGCAGGGCAGGGCTAGCGCGGGTGTAAAACATAAGTAACGCCTATATAATATATCATATATAATATATACTGTATCTATCATAGAACATCACATGATCACATCACAGATATCGCAGCAGAAGAATCATATGAAATATTGGATATACTAGGACGTCCGTGTTTTTAATACGAGCCAGTATAAAACACGGATTCCACGGTAGTGATGAATAGCCAAACCCACACCCCTAGACCCCTACGAGAGCGGCAAGCAACCCTACCAATTCTAGAGTTAGGAGACCCAGACTCGACTCCTCGAGTTGGTCTCCCACTGGACTCCAGAACCCGGTTACTTATGCTCCCCTCCTTGGGTCTATCCTAGTGCGGAAAAGTAAATAATATACAAACGGTGACAACTTCCGCAACCTGGAAGTGCCCCAATAAAAGAATATTACATACAAGTTTTTACATGAATGAAAATGAAAAACACTCATCTCACATAAAACCCCCCGGCTATTCAAACACGACGATCCAATATAACATATCCAGCAACACATAACATCACATGTCATCAACGTAAGTAAACATGCGTATCCCAATTGTCGTTGACATATAGCAACGAAACCGGCGATATCACATATTACACTTACGGTCACAGAAAAGAAAGTGTAAAACTACAACAGTTGGAATCCGCAATCACCTCAGACATCGCATGACTGACCAAATGAATTACTTAGACATCGCATGCCTAACAATTATAAACCCCGCATTTTAGTCTCAAAATCGAAAACTCTTTTCAATATCAAGTCGGGCAATTCAACAAGATTCCCGACATTTTGATCGAATACTCGTCGCAAACTTTAGTAGACGGCCGCACCCCCGATACCGTCGACGAAGTGCACCAAGGCGGAACACCGCCACCGTGAGCACCCAAACGGATGCTTTCGGTGACGGGGTTCTCCTACAGTCACTTGGTCGGGCTATGGAGTGAGGCTGTCTATTAAGTTTACCCGGCGAGAATCCGCGTACGCTACGTGATTGCGACGGACTTTTGATCACATCAAAATTCCGTGGCAACCGATCAAGTAAGACTAAACTGCTATGTTTATAACATTCATTTAGTTATCTCATAACTATTGTGAATTCCAATTATTGTATCCCATTCCAGAAAATTAGAAAATGTTAAACTTTCCGATTGAACATTCGAACACCCAAGTTTTCCCGATACAGATCAACACATGAAACAAGTCTAACAACATTCCGTTCGTGCCTCAGTACCAACGGTCCAGCCGTAGAAGGGTCAAGCCAACGCCTCACATGTGGCATGCCGTACTGCCCCAAACCCGAAGGTTCAAAGGGCAGTTCAAGACGGTCACATAATCGAGTTAAGGTTTGTTGTCTTCTAGAGGGACCATCGCGTTACTTGCACTACTTAGAACGTCGTTAAACTACGGAAAAATCCAACACTTGGAAATTTCCCGATAGGGGAAAAATTGGGTATTTATATCCGGTCGAACTTTTTAACATATTCTAAAAAATTATCGGGAAAGCCACATAGACAAAATTTGATACTCCGATCGAAACACCGAATCCCCAAAACAACTGCAGAAAATTCAACACTTGAATAAAATATAAAAATTTCCAGAAGACTCAGCTCTTTGACACAAGAATTATTGTGCAAGACACGTGACCCAAATCACTTTCATGGCCGCGGAACTGATTGTCACGCTCTAACTGTGTCGTGTTTAAAAAGAATTCTGAAATTACCGCAATCAAAACGGTGTCGCTTGTAGCGAGCCGCGATGAATACGGGTCGTCCGCAGGGAGATGGTAAGTTTCTTATTGCTTGTTTTAACGAGTTGATTCCGTGTTTTGATTTGTTGGTTAACTAATTGCCGTAACAAAGATATGAATAAAAAGGTCTTGTTAAGGGTAGTAATAAGTTAGATTGTATGAAGGTGATGTTTGCCAATTCCTTATAGCCCCGACTTGGTATTGATACTAAAGCAATAGGTAACAACGCGGATTAGGGAACTTGAAATACGGTATTTGCGGTATTTCGCTAAATCCGTTTTCCTTGTCCCTTGTCCTTCCGTTGTTATCTCTTGATTTTAGCCTTCGGCAAACCACGGGCAATCCGGTCATGATTAGGAATCATCACTATCGGGGTAGGATAGGATGCCTAGTGAGCGGAGTTGCGGGTGATTTGCACAAAGTTTCAATAGGCAAGTTTTAGGTTTTAAAGTTTGGACAAAGAAAATCTTCGAATACGATCTAACATATTACACCCTTAACAAGTGAAATGATTACTCACACATATTTACAAATTAACAAGAAAGAAAAGAGAAGATACATAAAAACATGCAATGAAATAAAGAGGAAAAGAGAACCGATGAGTTCAAGCGTTTTATCTCCCAGTGTTCAATCCCCGGCAACGTGTGAGATCCAAATACCAAGCTTTAAGGTTGCAAGCTCACTTAAGAGGTTGCAAGATCAAAGCAAGGCATGAATTTCACAATTGAAATCATGTAAAGTGGAACAAGACATGTAATAAAAATACGAACTTTTATTGAAGAACAAATTTGTTACAAGAGATCTTGAAGTCAAGAACCTAAGCCTTAAGCTTGCAAGTTCTAAATGAGAAGTTGCAAGGTCAAGACAAAGGGGCAAGAGCTCAAGAATGAAAAGAAAAATTACAAGAATTCTAAGATAGAACTAAAGAAAAAGCTACCATTTCCTCTTCCCTCTGGTCTCTATTTATAGGCTCAGAAAGAAATATTCATATCTGCCCCATTATGGCTCATGCTGATTTGTTTGATTGCCTTTGATTTGAACACATGCTTTTTAGTCTTGAATGCATATAATATCATATGCATATAAAATCATATCCTTGATTTCATATAGAATCATATCCTTGATGATTGCATATAAAATCATATCCTTGATTGCATATAGAATCATATCCTTGATGATTGCATATAAAATCATATCCTTGATTGCATATAGAATCATATCCTTGATTGCATATAAAATAATATCCACATGTGCTTAAAAGTCTTGTGTACACACTTGTTGTGTTGGACCATTTAGAAAAAAATGTGTACACAACTTGTTGCATAAAGGAACTCCTGAAGTATCGGTCGGTTAGCGTTTCTGGTCGCAGTGTCTTCCCTCAAGTGATATATCCGTGCTGTTGGATGCATTTCCAGTACTTTGTCATGGATACCTGTAATCTGTAATACTGAGCAGACACTGGTCAATAATACCGATAAATACAACAATTAGATAATGAATGAACGGTATTAGAATGCAATTTTCTGATATGAACAAATACCCCCAAACTTATCTATTGCTCGTCCCGAGCAAAACCAATTTATTCACAAAAAATTTCCTAACCTCACTTTCGCAGGGAACGCGATTGCACTGAGCAAGTGCAACAAGCCGTTAAACCTCTAGGTGTCCCTAGTAGGAGGAGTGTTGTCTCCTGAGGGTTTTCAGCGGATACTACCCACAAAATCCGGTCAAGCTAGTTTTGTAAAATAACTAAGATTCAAACCCTAAAGTTTTGTTTCAGAAAATAACAATTCTATTATCCTAGGTCTAGACTATCGACCCTTTATTTTTCACACCTCGCTTCTTGTTTAACTACAGCTTTTATATGTCTTCACGTACAGTGCAAATAGTGTCGTTAAGTTCCCGAAAGGTCGAATAAAGTCATCATATCACACAATTAAGCCCGGATAAAAATTTTAAAAGGATCATATAAGTTTTATAAAGAGTTAAGCAATTTTTTTCAAGCTTCGTTTTCCAGTAAAAAGTTTCAACTTCAGAATTTCTATCTTCCTTAACAGGAAACTAGGTCTTATTTTTCACTCCACCCTTTCCTTGTTTTCATTTCATACACACCTCTGTGAATCGTGCAATAGTCTTTATCATAGAATAAAACCTTCATATCTCCGCTAAATTTTTTAAAAAAAGCCTGTCTTTTATCAAGATTATTCTCACACAAAGAACCGTTAGGAATTTTAACTCGGAGAGAACACTTGCTTGACTTTGTTTTAATCTGGACTTTCTAAGCTTCTTAGCGAGCTTTGGGCCAATGCACCCACACCAGTTGGTTTTAGGGCATTAGGTGTAGAAACACCCCGGCGGACTTAATTACTCAAGTTACCCAGGTCCAAAAACAAAAGACAGTTTGGCGTGAAAATCAGATGATTTAATACGAACGGAGATATAACCGGCAGTTCAATTATTTTTTGGATAAAAGACGTGTTTAGTGGGTTTGGTGTGTAATCATTCCAATCAAGTTTCAGATGGGTTATTTTTCAGACTTATTTCCAATTACGGCATCAATAACATTCCTTCATATTCGCTTTACTTCATAAACTATTCTTGACACTACTTATTTCAGAACAAACCTATTTGACCCTCAGAAAATCATTGATCCATTTAAAAGTTTTTCGACATAAAAGACTTATCATCTAATTCCCAAAAACTCACGACACGTGTAGTGTGATGTAAAGACGTATATCAGCTATAGTTAACTTCAAAGGAGAGTTATTTTTCAGGTTTTCAAAATCTAAACATAAGATTTAGTTATTCTTATTTTATAAAACAAAACCGTCGAAATGTTGAATCAGAGTCCTCCCACTAGCTAACTTGATAGAAAAGTTTTTATGTTTTTAGAAAATTTTCAGATTTTTATGGATTTTATGGATTTTAATATGCAGATGCAAAATATACATATGAATGCGAAGGTAAGAAATGCGTACCGAGCGTACCCCCAAACTTAAAATGAACAGTGTCCTCACTGTCATTGCATGAAGAGATCATTTGAAGGGTCAAAAATTGTCGGTTAGCGATACACAATTTTTATTTGTTTTTGTTTGTAAAGAAAAGAAAAAGAAAAAGAATGGAAAAGAATATTCACAAATATATACAAAAGGCTTTATACATACCCCCAAACTTATTTGGAACAGTGTCCACTGTTCTTGGCTGGATAACCGAAGTTTGGAGGTGGGCAGTGGAAGATCAGGCAGGGTAAACCGGCTCCTGTAAGAATAGGAGCTCCTCTGTTGGTTCGGCGCTAAGGTACGGTTTTAGTTGGTGTCCGTTCACTTTGAAAAATGAACGGTCTTTTGGATTTTCCAAATCCACAGCGCCCTGCGGATACGCATTCCGCACAAAATACGGCCCTTTCCAGCGAGATCTGAGCTTTCCTGGATGGAAGTGAAGTCTGGTGTCGTAAAGCAGTACCTGCTGACCAGGTACGAAGGTTTTGCGTAAAAGGTGTTTATCGTGAAACACCTTCGTTCTATTCTTAACGACAACCGCGTTATCGTAAGCCTCATCCCTAAGCTCGCTCAGTTCGTTCAGTTGCAGCTTCCGATGGCTGTCCGCATCTTCGAGAGATAGATTCAGCTCTTTTATCGCCCAAAATGCGCGATGCTCTATTTCGACAGGGAGGTGGCAAGCTTTTCCGTATACAAGCCGATAGGGAGACATGCCAAGGTCGGTCTTATAAGCAGTGCGAAAAGCCCAAAGGGCATCAGTTAGTTTCAGCGACCAATCCTTACGGTTCTTGGAAACCGTCTTCTCCAGTATCTGCTTGATCTGCCGATTTGAGACTTCGGCTTGACCACAGGTTTGGGGGTGATAGGGCGTGGATAGCTTATGATTAATGGAATACTTCCGCATTAAGGCCTCGAAAGTCTTATTGCAGAAATGACTTCCATTGTCGCTAATGATCGCTCGGGGGTGCCCAAAACGGGAGAAAATATTTTCTTTAAGGAACCTAACGACAACCTTGTTGTCGTTAGTCCGGCTGGGCACAGCCTCGACCCACTTAGAGACGTAATCAACAGCTAGAAGGATGTACAAGTTCCCGAAAGAGCTGGGAAACGGCCCCATGAAATCTATCCCCCACACGTCGAAAATCTCCACAACCAAGATTGGTTGGAGCGGCATCTCGTTTCTCCGGGATATCCGGCCCATATGTTGGCACCGGGAGCAAGTCTTGCAATAGTCATGAGCGTCTTTGAAGAGTTGTGGCCAGTAGAAACCACATTGCAAGATCTTCTCAGCTGTCTTTCTGGGGCCAAAATGCCCGCCACACGCTTGATCGTGGCAAAATGACAGCACACTCTTGAATTCCTCATCAGGGACACACCTACGAATAATCTGGTCAGGACAGTACTTGAACAAATAGGGTTCGTCCCAGTAAAAATGTTTTACTTGGGATAAAAAGAGAAGTCTGTCCTGACTTGACCATTCGGTTGGTAGTAACCCTGTGGCCAAATAGTTCACAATATCTGCGAACCAAGGTTCGCGAGATATTGTCAAGAGTTGTTCATCCGGGAAAACGTCATTGATCGGGATTTGAAGCGACGTCGAAGAAGGAAGTCGTGAGAGATGGTCGGCAACGACGTTTTCACATCCTCGTTTGTCCTTAATGACAAGGTCAAACTCTTGAAGCAAGAGGATCCAACGTATAAGCCGAGATTTGGCATCTTTCTTCGCAAAAAGATGGCGCAGAGCAGAATGATCAGTGTAAACAATGACTGGAGAGCCGATGAGGTAGGGCCTGAACTTCTCTAAAGCAAATACAACAGCCAAGAATTCCTTCTCATTTGTTGTATAATTGAGTTGGGCGTTGTTCAGGGTTCGGCTAGCGTAATAGATTACGTGCGGCATCTTGTTGATGTGTTGTCCAAGGACAGCACCGATGGCAGAGTCGGATGCATCGCACATAATCTCGAATGGGTGCGTCCAGTCAGGGGAAGAGAGAACGGGAGCAGAAGTGAGTGAGTGTTTCAATGATTCAAAAGCAGCCACACAGCTCGGGCTGAAGTCGAATGGCGTGTCCTTGGCCAGTAGAAGAGTCAAGGGCCTAGCAATCTTGCTAAAGTCCTTGATAAACCGTCTATAGAAACCGGCGTGGCCAAGGAAGGCTCGGATATCTCGGACGCATCGGGGAGGAGGAAGATTGGAAATGACCTCAATCTTTGCTTTGTCTACCTCAATGCCTTTCTGCGAGATGATATGTCCTAAGACAATACCTTCGCGCACCATGAAGTGGCATTTCTCCCAGTTCAAAGTGAGATTCTTGTCCTTACATCTGGTAAGGACAGCGTCGAGATGCAGCAGACACTCGTCAAAGGAATCGCCAAAGATGGAGAAGTCGTCCATGAAGATCTCCAAGAATTTCTCCACCATGTCTGAGAATATTCCCATCATACACCGCTGGAAGGTAGCGGGCGCATTGCATAACCCAAAGGGCATGCGACGATATGCAAACGTGCCGAAAGGACAAGTGAAAGTAGTCTTGTCCTGGTCTTTTTCGGCGATGGGAATTTAATTATAGCCAGAGTAGCCATCAAGAAAGCAATAGTACTCATGTCCGGCCAATCGTTCGAGCATCTGGTCAATAAAAGGTAGCGGAAAGTGGTCTTTCCGCGTTGCGGCGTTGAGTTTTCAGTAATCAATGCATACTCGCCACCCAGTTTGGGTGCGAGTAGGGATTAACTCGTTCGCCTCGTTGGTTATGACCGTGATGCCCGACTTCTTGGGGACAACATGAATGGGGCTAACCCACTGGCTATCGGAGATAGGGTAAATGATACCACTATCCAGATATTTGACGATCTCCTTCTTCACAGCCTCCTTCATGACTGGATTGAGACGTCTTTGTGGATCCCGGGCTGGTTTGGCATCATCCATCAGATGAATATGATGCTCAACGATCAGGGGACTAATCCCCTTGATGTCCGCCATGGACCAGCCAAAAGCTTGCCTATTGCCGTGTAAGACCGAAAGAAGGGCTTTCTCTTGCTCGGGAGCAAGAGAAGCCGAAATGATAACCGGGAGGGTCTCGTTCTCACCTAAGTAAGCATACTTAAGGTGAGACAGCAAAGGCTTGAGTTCGAGAATTGGAGGTGAAATGATTGAAGGCTGGATTGGAGAAAAGGTCTCGAACTCAAAGGATTCCATCAAAGGTTCAAAACGAGCGTAAGCTACCGAGTTGGATGGTTCAGGTAACTCATCCGGAAAGTCAAAAGATTCAAACTCGGGTTGTGAGCGGCTAAGATCGTATGAGAACGTAAAACACTCATAGTCGTAGTCGGGCGCGGAAGCAGCAGCAGGTTCGAAGAGAAACGCACTAGTGGCGTCAAGGTTATCGCGTTCAAATAGAAACTCCTCGAATTCACACTCTTCCGGGGTGATCTCCTGGATCGAGCAGACGTCCAGTATATGAGCATTAGGTTCGGCGGACTGATTCCCCAACCTAAAAATGTTGAGTTCAATCGTCATATTTCCAAAAGAGAGGTTCATCGAACCATTGCGACAATTGATCACAGCATTTGAGGTTGCGAGAAATGGGCGACCGAGTATCACCGGAATTTGATTCCGGGGGTTAGCTACAGGCTGTGTATCTAATACAATGAAGTCAACGGGGAATATGAAGTCCCCGACTCTTATCAACACATCCTCTAGTTCACCCCTAGGATGGGTGATCGATCGGTCGGCCATTTGGAGAGTGCAGTGCGTGGGTTTCAGCTCTCCGACGCCTAATTGCTCGTATACTGAATACGGAAGCAAGTTAACACTGGCACCAAGATCTAATAGTGCGCGGTTGATGTTCTTATCCCCAATGGTAATTGAAATCATAGGACAGCCAGGGTCCTTCCGTTTTTGTGGTAAAGATTGGGTAAGGGCATCACTCACAGCACTAGCCAGGAAAACTTTCTTGGGTACCTGAGATTTCCTCTTTTTCGTGCACAAGTCCTTTAAGATTTTCGCGTAAGACGGGACTTGTTGGACAACATCTAAAAGAGGAATGTTAATGTTAACTTGCTTAAATAACTCCAGAATCTTCTCCATTTGAGGATTTTGTTTATTAGATCTCAACCGGTTTGGAAATGGAACATTTTGAAAATTGGTTGAGTCTAATGCTGGAGGAGGAGATTGTGGAGTTGGACCGGATCCCAGAATAGGTGTTTTCGTGGAGTGAGAAGTGGGTCCATTCATAGAAGAAGAGGAAGGAGAGCCTTGTGAAGAACGGAGAATAGGCTCAGAAGATGAAGAAGAAGAAGGAGAAGAAGAAGAAGAAGAAGAAGAAGCGGCCGGGGTGTCATCGTTGATCCGTGTGCCAATGTTGTTTTGCAGCATCCTCCCCGATCTCAGTGTAGTCACGGCACTCACATTATGGTTTTGTTGTTCAAGAGCAACATGTGCATTATGTGGGTGATCGGGATTTGGAAGTGGCTGGGACGGGAGCTTCCCCTTCTCTTGCTCGCTTAAGGCCGCGTTCAGCTGTGCAATCTGGGCCTCGATAGTCTTGATGCTTTGCCCGTGTGCGGCAGTGTGTTGCACTAAAGATTGAATCGAAGACTGGATGTTGGCGGTGGATTGAGTCGATTGTTTAACAAACGCCTCCAGACTTCGCTCGAGCGAGGAAACCTTATCGTTGTTTGACGGAACAAAGTTGTTTGGTGGAAAAGAGTTGTTGGGTGCAAAGTTGTTCGTCTGGTTTTGGAAAGGCTGGGGTTGGAAGGGCTGCTGATATTGATGTTGAGTTTGTTGTTGTGCTTGTTGTTGCGGTGGAGGGGGCCTTTGGAAGTGGTTGCCTTGGAATTGATTCTGATTCTGATTCCAGGCGAAATTGGGGTGGTTCCTCCAACCGGGATTGTACGTGGAAGAGTACGGATCATTCCTTGGTCTTTGCTGAAATGCAGCATTAATCTGATCCTGTCCTTGAGATGGAGAATTGTAAGGACACTCTTCGGTTAAATGAGAGGGATCGGAACAACAAGCGCAGATGGTACGAAGTGGAAGAACAGGGCTAGGAGCAGGAGAAGAAAATTTGCTCTCTATCGCTTCAACCTTTCTAGTTATTGCAGCCATTTCAGCTTTCATTGCAATAGAGACGTCAAGTTGATGAATTCCTATCCTAGACTGACCGGTAGAAGTGGAGGTAGAAGAAGAAGAAGTCGTCGGTCTCGTGCTCTCCCACTGTAGCGTTTGCTCCGCAAGGTCGTCAAAGAATTGCCATGCTTCCTCGTCAGATTTGGATAGGAAGTGGCCCTGACAGATGGTTTCCAACAACTGCTTCGTTGCTGGGTTCAGGCCCTCGTATAAGGTTTGGCAAAGTTGCCATTTCTCTATACCGTGGTGAGGACACTGAACAAGAAGGTCTTTGTACCGGTCAAAGCACTTCCAGAAGGGTTCAGAAGGAAGCTGGGAGAATTGATTGATTTCATTGTGAATCCTTGCAGTTTTGTGATTTGGATAAAACTTTTTGAGAAACGCTTTAACAAACTCATCCCAACTGGTTATGGAATGGGAAGAGGTGCTATACAGCCATTTTTCAGCGAGATCGCATAGAGTGAACGGAATGACCCGTAGACGTATAGCATCGTCCGACAGCTGGGTGGTTTTCATCATGGCACAGACGTTTTGAAATTTGTTGATGAAGATATAGGCGTCTTCAGATTCAAGCCCATGAAAACGTGGAAGCATGTTGATGAAATGAGGCTTAATTTCAAAGTTGTCCCCATTGGCCGGAGGAAGAGAAAGGCAGGTGGGAAGTGCAGAATGGGTGGGGTAGAAACGATCCTGGAGCGCGATTCGCTGCGGCGCTACAACAGGCGGAGGTGGTGGGATATTGGTCTCCGTAGGAGGTGGAGCCAATCCAGGGGTGGTCAAAGAGATGTTCGGATTGAATCCCGACATCGCGGAAGAAGAGGTTGGTGAAAGCGAAGGTGAAGGTGAAGAAGTAGGAACAGAATTCCGGTCAACGTCGGAGTTGGTCGGCAAAGGTAGGGGTGAAAGAGGAGTGGAAGGAGTATCGACTTCGGAGTCGATCGCGTAGTCGGTAGCGACTAACGTAACGCGGACTAGACGGGCGCTAGTGTCCCGAGTCCAAGCGGACATACACTAAACGAGTTTAGTATAGTCAAAGCGGAGAAGGTGAGGGTAAGAAAACGTCAATGGAGAAAGGCGATGGGTGATGGGTGAAAAATGGATTTGGCGACAAAGGGCAAGTTTTTTTTTTTAAAAGTTTTTGATTTTTCCTTTTTTTCTTTTTTTAGAAGGAGATTTACAGAAATATGTACGGATATACGGCTTAAGCAATCACAAACAAGATATGCACAATCACACCTAGATCTAGGGTAACCTAGGTCTACTAGACCTGCTCCTGAGCTTGATTGTCGAAGTTAAACAGTGTCGAGAAACGGGCTTAAAAATACACTGATCACAAGGCCAGGTAAGTGCAGAGATAAGGGGAGGTTGTCCAACGCTTTCGCGATGTTCCTTAATTAAGTAACCCTTTCTCTTTTGGCGGTTGCGCCTTTAACACTTTCCTAGACACCCCGTAAACAATATACCGTTAAGCGAGGTTCTAAACACGGTTTATCTTCTCCTAATGAGCGCGAAGTCCTTAGGGCTGAAGTCTAGTATTTTTTAATTTACAATGGACAATGCATATGCTTTAGTGATTTTTGGGGTCCTGGGAAGGGTGATGAAATCCCCACCCAATCTGGATTGGTGTTAGAGCCCCTTAAGTCCGTATTAAATGATGCAATGCGCAAAATTCAACCAAGTTTTGTTTTCAAGCAATCAGTTATCGTTTTTTACTTTTAATGCGGCGCTGCAACAAATACGGTTAGTTTTTTTTTTTGGCTTTTTGCGGCGATTTTTGCTAAGAATCCTGCAAAGACAAGAATATTGGAGCGTCGGGTTTGAGAGGGGAAGTTTAGAAAAATACGTACCAAAAAGCACGAGTTTCAGAAACTCGTGTTGATATTGCCTCCGAGTGGTCGAATGGTTCGCTTGCGCGGGTCTAACTACCCGGATCTTTGGCACTGAGTGTTCACCCCCCTTTGCACTGGAAAATGCCCCTTTGTTCCGTATGATCGCTGCTCAAAATCCGTCAAATCTGCATATGTTGGAAAAATACGGATATTTGAGCCAAAAAGCAATATTAACAACCACAATTCTGAACACAAATAATTAAGAAAATCAGAGTGTTAGCAGAATTCAAATCCAGAGAAGAAAAGAATTTTATTTGTGTTTGTGGTTTGTTTCAAAAAGAATGGTTATTTGTTTGAATGTGTTAGAAGTTAGTTTTATACAGAATATGCACAAATTTAACCCGAAACTACAAGTATAAAAAGCGTTACCGTCTCCCCGGCAACGGCGCCATTTGATTGTCACGCTCTAACTGTGTCGTGTTTAAAAAGAATTCTGAAATTACCGCAATCAAAACGGTGTCGCTTGTAGCGAGCCGAGATGAATATGGGTCGTCCGCAGGGAGATGGTAAGTTTCTTATTGCTTGTTTTAACGAGTTAATTCTGTGTTTTGATTTGTTGGTTAACTAATTGCCGTAACAAAGATATGAATAAAAAGGGCTTGTTAAGGGTAGTAATAAGTTAGATTGTATGAAGGTGATGTTTGCCAATTCCTTATAGCCCCGACTTGGTATTGATACTAAAGCAATAGGTAACAACGCGGATTAGGGAACTTGAAATACGGTATTTCGCTAAATCCGTTTTCCTTGTCCCTTGTCCTTCCGTTGTTATCTCTTGATTTTAGCCTTCGGCAAACCACGGGCAATCCGGTCATGATTAGGAATCATCACTATCGGGGTAGGATAGGATGCCTAGTGAGCGGAGTTGCGGGTGATTTGCACGAAGTTTCAATAGGCAAGTTTTAGGTTTTAAAGTTTGGACAAAGAAAATCTTCGAATACGATCTAACATATTACACCCTTAACAAGTGAAAAGATTACTCACACATATTTACAAATTAACAAGAAAGAAAAGAGAAGATACATAAAAACATGCAATGAAATAAAGAGGAAAAGAGAACCGATGAGTTCAAGCGTTTTATCTCCCAGTGTTCAATCCCCGGCAACGTGTGAGATCCAAATACCAAGCTTTAAGGTTGCAAGCTCACTTAAGAGGTTGCAAGATCAAAGCAAGGCATGAATTTCACAATTGAAATCATGTAAAGTGGAACAAGACATGTAATAAAAATACGAACTTTTATTGAAGAACAAACTTGTTACAAGAGATCTTGAAGTCAAGAACCTAAGCCTTAAGCTTGCAAGTTCTAAATGAGAAATTGCAAGGTCAAGACAAAGGGGCAAGAGCTCAAGAATGAAAAGAAAAATTACAAGAATTCTAAGATAGAACTAAAGAAAAAGCTACCATTTCCTCTTCCCTCTGGTCTCTATTTATAGGCTCAGAAAGAAATATTCATATCTGCCCCATTATGGCTCATGCTGATTTGTTTGATTGCCTTTGATTTGAACACATGCTTTTTAGTCTTGAATGCATATAATATCATATGCATATAAAATCATATCCTTGATGATTGCATATAAAATCATATCCTTGATTGCATATAGAATCATATCCTTGATGATTGCATATAAAATCATATCCTTGATTGCATATAGAATCATATCCTTGATTGCATATAGAATCATATCCTTGATTGCATATAAAATCATATCCACATGTGCTTAAAAGTCTTGTGTACACACTTGTTGTGTTGGACCATTTAGAAAAAAATGTGTACACAACTTGTTGCATAAAGGAACTCCTGAAGTATCGGTCGGTTAGCGTTTCTGGTCGCAGTGTCTTCCCTCAAGTGATATATCCGTGCTGTTGGATGCACTTCCAGTATTTTGTCATGGATACCTGTAATCTGTAATACTGAGCAGACACTGGTCAATAATACCGATAAATACAACAATTAGATAATGAATGAACGGTATTAGAATGCAATTTTCTGATATGAACAGGAACCGCCGTTAAACCCAGGGTGGGGCCGCGGTTCCGCGGCTCTTTGATCGATTTACAGTCACGTGCTTCACAGTAACTCATAGGATTCCCTGCTGAATTTTTTGGCAATTTTTAATTCTGGAAAATCCCAGATTTTAGAAAATTTCCAGAGAGCAATTTCCGGTTGGGGTTTCGGGTCGTTCGGACTTCAAAATCCGTCTAGACTTCGCCTAAGGCTCTAGCTAGGCTCTGATACCACTGTAGGGTTCCTAGGCACACTAGTGAGGTCTCACAAGGCATCGAACATGCCAATTTTAAAAAATCTAGGTGCCGAGAGACCCGACTACGGATCGTTTGCTAGAAAACTAGGCGAAAAGATAACTAGTTAACACTTAACTAGGGAATACGGAAATACAACCTTTGTAGATCCGGTGCTCCACCTCCATAGCTCCGCAACGAAGTCCTCTCCGCTGTCCAAATCAAATCCGGGCTCTAGTGTCGGCTTCGTCGGAGAATAAGCGAGCTAGGTCGTCGATGTCCATGCCGAAGATGATCTACGTCGAGGCATCGCTAAATCAAGCTCCGACTTCACCAAGTCAAGAAACTTGTGAAGTAAACACACTCTACTACTTGGCAAGAGGTAGAGGATGAAGAAATAGGAAGTGGGTAGACTTTAGAATTGGATTTCTCACTCTAATTCTCACTTTGCCATTAAAGCTTGTGAAGCTTTTTCTTGAAGTGAAGAAGAAGAAGAAGATGAAGAATATGATAAGTTATTTTAAAATAGAAAAATAAAACCATACTTATCATAATCTTTACCTTAGTTAAGTGTAGAGAATTGACTAAGGTTTGGTTGATGGTTAGGGTTAAGGATGAGAACAAAAAAGTCATCAAGTCAAAGCTTCATGAAGCTTCAACTAAAAACAAAAGAAGCCACCATTCATTTATTTTTCAATTTACTCAAAATGAATAAATAAATTGTAAGATAAATGAATAAGTAAAACCCTAATCAACAACTTAACCTTGGTTTAATTCTTTACACTTAACCATAAAGCATGTATCATCAAACATGATACAATCAAGTGCACAAAAGTATATCACATATACAACTTGTGAACTTCAAGTGAGAAAATCCATTTAAAGTGAACCAATACTAGTTAATGCAAAGTAATATATCAAATATATAATTATGCATTAAATTATTGAATCAACACTTGATTTAACGACCCGGTCATATTGTATATAACCGACTAATATTCAATGTATCGGCTTATCGATTCAACGCTTGAATCGATAACTAGGTTATATCGCATACAACCACCCGACACATTGATCGCGAGAATGAAATACGGTATCACATACACGCATTATTCTCGGTCCCGCACATATCTCATATGCGCTCCTATTTCGTTTCGCTTGAGCCAGGAAACCTCTGTGTAGGACTCTAAAGACTCGTCAATACGCCGGCAGCAGATGATGATCATATCAAACACCCACAAGCCGCAAGCGGTCTGCTAAACGTAACGGCCACCCGGCTATTGAGCGATCTGAAGATCGACGAGCAAGCCCGCTCACACTCTAGTGAATCCGACCAGTAACACTACCGTACAGTCCGGTCTGATCGTCTGATATGTCGCATATCTTGCCTAGGGGTGGTAAACGTCAGACCACAATAGCTCGATAAGTCGTGTCGATATGAGGATCATAACGGGTCGAGAAACTACTGGTAACACTTACCAGCAATTCTCTGATCAGCCCTGGCCAGGGACTTCCTGTTATAGCCAATCGAACACAGCGCAACATCAACCCCCTATACCGGGAGAGACGAATCCCCTCCTATCGCTCATTGCCTCCATGTGACTCGGGACTGTACCCAAAAACCACCGTTTTGCACGCCCTCTTGGACGTGGTAAGATGGAAATCAAAGCACAGTGGGAACCACACAAGACTCTATGACGATCTCGGGTCAACAGACTACTCTGTACCAGTGTCACCAGAGAACTACCATCTGACGTGAGGTATAATACCATCTGGGAATTCTCGGTGAGTCCGTCCAGTGTACCCAGTCTCTACTGAGCACCCGTATATCATCTCTGATGTCAAACACCAATGGATATGGGATCATCCATCGCCCATCTGTATGGCTCGAGAAGGTATACGCTAGTCTACTCGGGTATATCGATGCCCCGTCTCGATACACCCTCGACTAGGGACTTTGAAGGATGTGCTTATGGACTACCATGTCCCCACTAGTATGATCCGTATCATAGTCCAGGTAGTTAAGTACACATCCTAAGGGCTTTACCAACATGTAACAGAGAGACAATCAGTATACACGTTAAGGTAAAGTTCAACCAGATAGCATACTATCATGTCGAGCAAGAAAGTCCTCCCTATATACGTCCCAGCATCCACTACAATATACATCCTATGTACAGTAATGGCCTCTAGGGCATACATATAACTAACAACCTCCTTTGCATTTTTATAAAAACTTGATACAACATAATAATAAAATAGCATCCCAACGGAAGCTAGTCTCCACGTCCGAACGATTAAGCAACCAAAAATCTAAATCAGAAATCGACTCCAAAGAGTGCGACATCACCACACATAAACTCTAAGTCTTTCATCTAAGTCCATAATATACCACTTCTAATTTGATGGAGTTTCCACTAGATACAAGAATATATGAATAAGAAAGAGTGAGTATGATACAATAGTAACCCACTTACCAATCAATCTTCAAAAAGAATGTATGCCCAAGCCGCTGATAATCCAAGTGGTAAAACCTGCAAGAAAAGTGGTACAACGGGGATGAGTTCCCAACTCAGTGAATAAAAGTACATCTAAAGGTAGAATCGAAATTCATGACAATACCTAGGTCATAAGTATAGTCCTATCATAATCTGTACCAATATACTATATAATACGCATATGTGCAATACTATCTATCATGCAATCCCAAGTATAATATCTCCATGTCATATGAATCAAAATCATGAATCTATAGTACGTATTTGAATCCTTTTTTGTATATAAATGTCTGTACAATTATATGCAGGTACTGTCCTCCGGATCAGTCCTGGTTGAATCTACTAAATAATATCCAACTGTATACCTCATGATAATGATCATATCAATATATATATATAGATGTCCAGCATCGACATCGAAATCTCTCGTGTCTATCATCGACACGTAAATGCAGATATCGTCAACACTATCTCAATAGATGATCGCCAACCAATATCCTGGCTACGATCAGTATCCCCTGGATATCCGTCGTGCCTAATCGAACCCCGGTCAGTATCCCTTGGATATCTGCCGTGTTCGTTTCTATTTTCGGTCAGTATCCCCTGGATATCTACCATACTCATTTCTATCTTCGGAATCGAGTATCCTCATTAGGCTCCCCGCCTATAATGCGGCTTTCCTGCCACTCGAACCCCGACCGGATCCACCATGTATCCAACTGTATGCCCACCAACTCAGTCTGGATAATATACAAATCCTAAACCGTATAACCCCCGACTCGGTTCGGATATCAAAATCAGAAAACACAAATCTCATGGTGGACGTTTACTCATCATATAAAAATATCAAGTGAGGAATAAGAAGCTTGCATAGATTGTATTGATGATATATTATATATATACATATATAACAGTGTCCCATACCACCGATATATCATCTGGAGTAAAATATCCAGAAAATCCATAAGAATCAAATACAACATCTATAATATTAATATTCGTAATTTACAACATGAATAAAGAAGACTACGTAATTATATCACATAATTATAGATTTCAATTCTACTGTGTCATGGTACTACTAATGATGTGTAGTTTAGCATACGCGTCTGTGGTCGTGCAACATGACAATCATTAGTATTTGTGCAAGTGTTTTACGGTGTAACAACCTATTTATTTTAATACATATATAACAGCACGGTTCTATAGTGACATGGCAGTACCAATGAGGTGTAGTGTAATATATATTCACGTGCTTATGCAGTATAGTACTCATTGGTATTTGTGCAGTGTTCTATCAGAGTGTGTGTAACGCAGAAACGTATAATATGGATAATATAATGCAAACATGTAAATTAATCTAAATGTAACTATTGTAATAACTTGCTATGAGCTATACCATTATCTTTAGAAATGATCGAAACGTTAAGTTTGAAATAAGGAAGCTGGCCTAGATTTAAAATAGATATCCATTTTAAACTGTCACGCATCCTAATATTTTTATTTAAAAGACAAACGAATCGTATTTCTTAAAAGAATATAGCTCAAACAAGTATTACATCCTAAAACATAATATAACTTAACTCTACGAGTCAAAGGATAATTTGGCCGTTATTCGGCATACAAAGTTCATCATTTCCAATACGTATAAATCCTTGTATTATATCTCATCATATCACTGTATCTGTATCATCTTAAGTCTAGCGTGATCCCTCGTACAAATCTATCAAACCGTATCCATATCGCATCACTATACCTGTATCATCACAAGTATGGCATAATCTCTCGTACAAATCCATCAAACCATATCCATATCGTATCACTGTATCTCATCTATAATTATGCATGAAACTGTATGAAATTTAAGGACATAATAGATGCGATACTATATAAATATCTTGAATAAATACTAAACTAACTAGATATCATAATACTATTTGTAAAGTTGCGGGGGTGCTATACGCCATCCACCCGACTTTCCTAGTAGATGTAAATCTACTCACCAACTTAATAAGGTTGCTGAATCTACGCTGCTATACTGCCAACCCCGTCTCGGAATTCTCGAATCGTACCTATATTCGTATTTAAATTGCATTGATGTAAATAGCATATCGAAAATCAAAACAACAAGCTAAACGCCCGTAGGTTAGAACCTACAGCACTCTTAACCCCGCATGACAACAAAACTCTGTCGTTAACGTATAAACGTTAACGTTCCAGCTATAACATCAAAATACGAAATTCCATATCGCAAATGTCTGAATTTTGATAAAAACATTACTAAAACGTTTCTAGATTTTTCTATGTAAATATTTAGACAACACAAACAATACAGAGACTTGTAAAATACCAACTCAAAACTACAGAAGAAAAACCAACACCAAAGGACCGGCGTCGCCGGATTTTAAGGATGTGTCGCCGGATTTTCTAGGGAGTTTGGGGCTCGTTTTTGAAGTGGTGTTTTCTAGTGGTCTCATTATACTTTTGGTCTTGCTAGTTTTTCTAGGGATTACATGTATTAGTTCCATATTTATTTACAGTAGGTTTAACATCACAAAAGTTCATGTTTTCTGTTTTTGCCAAGGAAACTGATATTGAACAGAACTAAATAATTTGAAAAGAAAGGAAGATATACCTTTGGATATTTGTGTATAGTAGAAAATCAGCTCTTAATTTGTATGTAGAACCATCTAGGATTGGTAATTGATCAAGCTTGATGATGTGCACAAGTTGATGAAGGGACTTAAATATTTTCACTTGGATTTAAGAATACTTAGGAGTTTCTTGGTTTTGGGCTGAAGAATGAGTTGTTTTCAGTTGGGATAGCTACTAAAATTCTAATTGTTATGTGTAAATGAAGTGAGGAGGTTTGTAGAGAAAGCATAAGGTGTAGATGGAGAGGTGGAGGTGGCATGTGAGGATGGAGGTTGTGTCACTTGATGAAGCATGAATGATTCATGCAAGGAGGAGGTGTTGAATCTTGAAGAAGGAGGTGTAAAGGTATGAAGGAGGAGGTGTTAGCTTATAAATAAGGTTGAAAATGAGGTGTTTGTATGTAAGTTAGCATAGAATGTAATATGCCAACCATGATAAGAATTATATCAATAAGTAAAAACCTTCATATCATAAATCCAAATGCATATAACATAAAAGATATGAAATGATAAATCTATTACTTAAACTTCCTTAGCTTAATGAAAAATTCAATATCATGTTAAAATATCATTTTTCATAATATCACCCACTTTATTCATAATTAACAAATTAATTACATTTTTCGGATATGATTCCGATACCCAAATTTATAAGCGATATCATTTTCGTAAACTTATCAATTTCATTATTTTTATAATAAAAAAATTATAATTAAATATTTTTAATTTTCCAAAATGTTACAAAAGGAGTTATGCAAATAGGTGGATTTTGGGTACTGTCCCTAATCATATGGAGGCCATGAGCGATAGGAGGGGTTTCGCCTCTCCCGGTATTGGGGGTTGATATTGTGCTATGCTCGATTGGCTATAACTGGAAGTCCCTGGTCAGGGCTGTCAGTGGTTTCTCAAACCGTTATAGGCCAGACATTGACATGACTTATCACGTTACTGGGGCCTGACATTTACCACCCCTACACATGATATGCGAGATATCAGACGAAGAGACCGGACTATACGATAGTGTTACTGATAGGCTTCATGGAGATTATGGACAAGCTTTCTTGTTGATCTTCATATTGCTCAATATCCGGGTACCCGTTATGTCCAGCTAGTACCGTTGACGGCTTATAGGTGATTGATGTGATCATCACCTACTGCTGGCGTATTGACAAGTCTTTAGAATCCCAAACAGAAGTTTCTTTATTCGAGCAAAACGAAGTAGGGCACATATGTTGATATGTGTGTGGGCCTGATTAAATATGAGTATGTGATATCGTATTATAATCTGGCAGTTATCTGATGTCGGTCAGGTTATATGTGATATAACCGGATTATCGAATCAAGTGTTGGGTTGATAATGTGATATTCAGATTAATGATATTAGTCGGTTATGTTAGTTGTATGTATGACCTAGGGGCCATTATTATACATATGATGTATATTATAGTGGATGCTTGGACATATATAGAGAGGACTTTCTTGCTCGACATGATAGTATGCTATCTGGTTGCTCTTTATCTTAACATGTATACTTGTCTCTTACTGTCTTATGGTTACATGTTGGTAAAGCCCTTAGGATGTGTACTTGACTACCAAGATTATGATGCAGATCATACTAGTGGGGCCATGGTAGTCTATAAGTTCATCCTTTTATGTTCCTAGTCGTGGGTGTATCGAGACAGGGCATCGATATACCAGAGTAGACTAGCGTATATGCTTCTCAACCCATGAGATGGGCGATGGATGATCCCATATCCATTGGTGTTTGAAATCAGAGACGGTATACTGGTGCGTAGTGGAGACTGGGTACACTGGACAGACTCACCGAGAACTCCCAGATGGTATTATACCTCACGTCAGATGGCAGTTCTCTGGTGACACTGGTACAGGTTAGTCTATTGACCCAAGATCGTCATAGAGTCTTGTATGATTCCCACTGTGCTTTGATTTCCACCTTACCACGTTCAAGAGGACGTGCAAAATGGTGGTTTTTGGGTACAGTCCCGAGTCACATGGAGACAATGAGCGATACGAGGGATTTCGTCTCTCCCGGTATTGGGGGTTGATGTTGCGCTGTGCTCGATTGGTCATAACAGGAAAGTCCCTGTCCAGGGCTGATTTAGATATTTACTGGTAAGTGTTATCAGTAGTTTCTCGACCCGTTATGAGCCTCATATCGGCATGACTTATCGGTTATTGGGGTCTGACGTTTACCACCCCTAGACTTGATATGCGATATATCAGACAAGGAGACCGGACTGTACGGTAGTGTTACTGTCAGGCTTTTGCAGGAGTTAGAGCGGGATTGCTTGCTGATCGTCTGATCGCTCAATACCTGGGTAGCCGTTACGTCCATCTAGTACCGCTGACGTCTTGTGGGTGCTTGATGTGATCATCACCTACTGCCGGCGTATTGACGAGTCTTTAGAGTCCTACATAGAGGTTTTACTGGCTCAGGAAAAACGAAGTAGAAGCACATATGTGATATGTGCGGGACTGAGAATAATGCGAGTATGTGATACCGTATTCTATTCTCGTGATATTTGTATCGGACGGTTATATATGAAACAGCCAGGTTATCGAATCAAGTGTTGATTCGATAAGTTGGTACACTTAATATTAGTCGGTTATATATGATATAGCCGGATTATTAAATCAAGTATTGATTTGATAATTTAGTATATAATTGTATATTTGATATACTAATTTACATTAACTAATATTAGCTCACTTAGGCATTTATTATTCTCACATATGCACACTTAATATATATGTGATATATATTAATTGTGTTTTATTTTTTGTATCATGGTTGTTGATACACACTATATGGGTGTATGAGACTTACACCATACTAATCATAATGTTGGGTTTTAGTATTTAAAGTAATTCCAAATTAGTGGATTATTAGCCAAATGCATGAAGCTTGTAGAAGCTTGTGGATGCTTTGACTAAGTCCAGTAGTTTTGTTTTACATGAGATATTTATTATCCTAACCATTGTAATTAAGCCATGGTTATGTCTCTACATGAGTTAGTATATGATACAAACTCACCCATGGTTATTTCTCTCACCTCATTAGTTCATTCTCATTTTCTTTTGCTCATCTTCTTCTTCCTTGAGCTAAAACTTGTTAGGGTTTTCTAAAGAGAGAAAATATTGTGAGAAAAATAAAACTAAAGTGAGCACACATCCTATTTCATCATCCTCTACTAGATTAGCACTTTAGTATAGGGTGTTAGCTTCACTAATCTCTCAATTAGTGAAGTATTAACTTGAGTTAGTGTCTCCTCGACGTAGATCATCTTCGGCCTCAATGACTTCAAGCAAGATCGTTCTTTTCACCTTGAGAAGCCATGCAAGATTCCGGGACTTGGATCACAGCGAAGGGACTTCAACTCGGAGCTTTAGAAGCGAAGGACCGATCTACAAAGGTTTTATTCCGCAAACACTTAGATGTAAAGTAGTTTACTTTTTGTTTCGTATGATTCTCTAGTTATCGATTCTAGTTTAGGGTTCTTTAAAACGACAAAAATTTGAAAATGGCATGGACGATGCCTCCCGAAAACTTGCTGTCGTTCATAGGAACCCTACAGTGGTATCAGAGCCTAGCTAGAGAATTAGATAGATTGTGTTAGATTACGAAACCGAAACTACTCTGAAACTTAAAACACCAAAACCTGCGTTCTGTCGAATTTTAAATGAGCTCTAAAATTTTTTCAAACAACTGCAGAATGTTGTATGAAACATTAGGTGAACACAGGAGAAATTTGAACCCAGATGGCCGGATTTTGGCCGAGCAAAACCCTCCAAAATCCGAGTAGGCCGGCCGTACAAGGAGTTCTGGGCTTCAAATTTTTTTTGTGTTCTGGTTTCTGGGTTTTGGTGTTTCAAGTGTTGTTTGATTTTGCTACTTTTTCATGTGATGATTAACTTACTGCAATGGCAACTCGGAGTGTTTCATAGTCGTAATTCTAACTGTTTTCGAGTTACTTTAGACGGTATTAAAAAGTTCGATCGGATATCAAATACCCGCTTTAACCTTTGCCGAAAAAATTTCCAAGTGTTGGATTTTTTCCGTAGTTAAAAAGTATTCAAATATCATGCAAGTTATGCGATGGACCCTCTAGAAGAACAAAACCTTAACTCGATTATGTGACCGTCAGAACCACTACTAAACTCTCGGGTTTGTGGTGGTTCAGCGGTGCCACATATAAAGCGTTGGTTGACCATTCTACGACTGGTCCATTGGTACTGTGGCATGTTCTGAATAATTTTAAACCACGCTCAAGTGTTGAGATTTTTGGGTTATTGTGGGTGTTTGTTGATTCGATCGGAATGATTAATACCGTCTAGTTTTTTCTGCGACCGTAAGTGTAATATGTGGTGTATCGCCGGTTTCGTTGCTATATATCAATGACAATTGGGATACGCATATTTACTTACGTTGATGACATGCGATGTTATGTGTTGCTGTATATGTTATATTGGATCGTCGTGTTTGAATAGCCGGGGTTTTATGTGAGATGAGAGTTTTTCATTTTCATTCATGTAAAATTCAAAGTATGTAATATTCTTTTATTGGGACACTTCCGGGTTGAGGATGATGTCACCATTGTTGTATATTATTTACTTTTCCGCATTAGGATAAACCCAAGGAGGGGAGCACAAGTAACCAGGTTCTAGAGTCCAGTGGGAGACAAACTCGAGGATTCGATTCCGGGTCTCCTAACTCTAGAATTGGTGGGGTTGCTTACCGCTTTTGTAGGGGTCTAAGAATGTGGGTTTGGCTATTCATCGCGGCCGTGGAATCTGTGTTTTATATAGGCTCAAAATAAAACACGGACCTCCTAGTATATCCAATATTTCATATGTTTCTTCTGTTGCTCTGTGATGTGACCACTGTGGATTCTGAGACAAATGGATATACATTATATATGAGATATATAGTAGACGTTGCTTTTGTTTTGCACCCGCGCTAGTCCCGTCCTGGTATGCCGTTAGTTAAGTAACCTAACGGTGCATAACGGGACACTGTGGCGAATGCGGATAGCAAAAGCGTACGTTGTATTTTCGTTTCATTTTCTGTGATGCTTAGGAAGCTTAAATGATGGGACTTCATTAATATGATTAATGAAAGAAAAAGAAACCTAAAAGATGTTGTAGAAGCAAATTTTCAAAAAGGGTAGCTACAGTTTCTTGCTTTGCATAGTGATATATGTGATATATCCCGCACCTTATTCGATAAGGAAAGAGCCGAGATCTCTTCACCGGGAGAGACCTCTTTAGCAATAATTGGCAGATGCTACAACACTCGGTTTGTCTTTTGATTGCTTTTAGAGTTTCTTGCTTTGCATAGTGATATATATGATATATCCCGCACCTTATTCGATGAGGAAAGAGCCGAGATCTCTTCACCGGGAGTGACCTCTTTAGCAAAACTAGTGAAAGCCTATAAAACACTCCTTTTAAAAATTCACTCCATTCTACAACGATATCAAGTTCATTACGCAATAGGTTTTCTGAAAAACCTGTCATAGCCCTCCGTCATTTCAGATAAATACTACTTAGTATTCCTGTTATGTTTGTTGACTATGTTAAGGCGTAGTGTGCAGTAGCTAATTAGTGCTTATCTGCTAAAGCATGAGATGCAATTGGATTAGGGTAGTCGTACGACTTTGTTGACTATGTTAAGGGTCGTGCGAGTGAGTTTAATTCAATCAGGAAATGACGGGTTGAACTTGGCTAGCGCTTATGATTTGTTGACTATGTTAAGGTCATAAGTTGCTAGGGGCAAAACATATCGGGAATTTCAAGTGTTGAAATTTGCAATGAGATTGCATACCTTCTATGAGATAGTTGGATCCCGATACCCACTGCGAGTAAGAGTTACTCCTGAGAGAGTTTTACACAGGACAATTAGCCGATCAAGTAGGTGTCTAGAAAGTTGTCAACGGGATTATGCCTCTGGGAAAACGAGATTTATTTTAATTATGTACGTGCGAAAGCATGGGGAATCTCCTTCAAAGTACCGGCACCGGCTTGGCTGAAAGATTGGTGAAATTGAAGGGTGTAATTAATCCCGGCTAGTTTTTCCTTTTAGGGTTTGAAGGAAGATTTGATAAAAACAGTGGGAGCCATCCTGATTAGATAAAATAATAACCAATCTGATCTTGCAAGAGCATACACTAAACTGTTTTCTTCTCTCTCTCTCCAGGTAGCGACCATGTCACGTCTTAATCAAGATAATAATATGGATGTATTGACCGAACCCGTATGTTATACTGTGCTGGGGAACGTTGGTTCCGTTCTTTCTTATAAGAGTTATAAGACTGAACAGGATATAGGGGAATGCCAGGATTCCCATGCCACCCGATTGAAGAAAGTACATGATGATGCGTTTTCTTCGGGTGTGTTCGTTTCAGAGAACTGTTTCTCCCTTTGCTCTATGTCCTGGGTATTGGATACCGGGTCAGGATCCCATATATGTAATCTGTTACATAGGCTAATGAAAGGTAGAGAACTGGGAGAAGGTGATAAAGACATAAGGGTTGGAAATGGTGCAATTGTTGCAGCTAAATCCGTCGGGGAATATCACCTAGTATTACCAAGTGGTAAGACATTGATTCTGAACGAATGCTATTACATGCCGAACCTGATATGCAACATTATATCAGTTTATTTATTAAGTAAAGAGGGATATAATTTTTTATTACAGGATAATGTTATGAACATTTTCCTGAACCAAAAGTTGGTTGGATCGGGCACGTTGTGCAATGGCATTTATGTTCTAAATCAATCAACAGTTCTGAGCATAACAAACACACACAACACGAAGAGTTCAGAGATGAACGAATCTTTCTTGTGGCATTGTAGACTAGGTCATATAAATGCGATACGACTCGCTAAGTTACATAAAGATGGTTATTTGAATTCGTTCGAATTCTCATCTTATGACACTTGCCAGTCCTGTCTCAAAGGCAAAATGACCAAGACTCCGTTTAGTGGACACGGAGAAAGAGTTACTGAAACTTGAAACTGATACATAGTGATGTATGCGGTCCCATGTCTACACATGCCAGGGATGGTTCCTCGTACTTTATTACATTCACAGATGATCTCTCTAGTTTCGGACATGTGTTCCTGATGAAACACAAGTCTGAAGCTTTTGAGAAATTTAGAGAATATAAGTCCGAAGTCGAGAACCAAACGGGTAAAAGTATTAAAATCCTTCAATCTGATCGAGGAGGTGAATACTTGAGCAATGAATTCCTGGAATACCTAAAAGTGAATAGGATTCTCTCTCAGCTGACTCCTCCGTATACACCACAGCACAACGGTGTATCGGAACGGAGGAACCGCACCCTATTAAATATGGTGCGCTCTATGACGAGCAATGCTGAGTTACCTATTTCCTTCTGGGGCTATGCGCTTATGACAGCTGCATACCTATTGAATCAAGTTCTATATAAATCAGTGCCTACCACACCATATGAGATATGGAGTGGGAAGAGACCATATTTTAAACGAGTTAAGATATGGGGTTGTCCGGCCTATGTCAAAAGGCAAAACCCGGAAAAACTCGAGGCATGATTAGTTCTTTGCAAGTTTGTGGGATATCCAAAGAATTCATAAGGATATATTTTCTACTACGCT
The DNA here is from genome assembly GCA_030015575.1 of Agapanthus africanus. Taxonomy (NCBI): domain Eukaryota; kingdom Viridiplantae; phylum Streptophyta; class Magnoliopsida; order Asparagales; family Amaryllidaceae; genus Agapanthus; species Agapanthus africanus. The sequence continues at coordinate 354,165,730 of CM057341.1, read as the reverse complement.
GAGGAACAAAAGATATTTGTTTCTCAATACACCACCCTTTTGGGAAAGGAATTTCTTGTAAAAGAAATTAGTGGCAAAGAGGTAGAGCTGGAAGAAGTTCCAGCAGCACAAACTGCAACTGAAGATTTAGTGGAACCAGATGATTCGGTAGTTCCCAACGAACCCCAGCCTCTCCGCCGATCTAGTAGGGTTCCTCGTCCACCTGAGAGATACTACGGTTTTCTCATTGATGGTGGAAGCAAGGATTGCATCATGGAGGATGATGACCCAACTAGCTTCGAGCAGGCCATCACGAGTGGAGACTCGGTGAGGTGGCTGGATGCAATGCGGTCTGAGATGGAATCCATGTACACCAACAAAGTATGGACTTTGGAAGTTGCTCCTGAAGGGGAAAAACCCATTGGTAGCAAATGGATATTTAAGAAGAAACTTGGTGTAGATGGGAAAGTGGAGAATTTCAAAGCTAGACTTATTGCAAAGGGTTTTCGTCAACGACCAGGTATAGATTATGACAAAACCTTTTCTCCAGTGCCTATTCATAAATCCATCCAGATCATGTGCCATTGCTGCATACCATGACTACAAAATCTGGAAAATGAATGTTAATACCGCCTTTCTGAATAGTGATTTGGAAGAGTGCGTGTACATGACTCAGCCAGAGGGCTTCGTAGACGGTGGGAGCAGCGGAAAGGTGTGCAAGCTGCTTAAATCCGTCTACGGGTTAAAGTAAACATCGCGGAGCTGGAACATCTGTTTTGATGTCGTTATCAAAGAGTTTGATTTCGTAAAAAATGTAGATGAACCTTGTATATACAAGAGGGTGGCAGAGAGTAAGGTTGTCTTGCTCGTATTATACGTGGATAGCTTACTCTTGATAGGAAATGACATTCCTATGCTACAATCGGTCAAGCTCTTCTTATCCCAAAGATCCTCAATGAAAGATCTAGGGGATGCCACCTACATTTTAGGGATTAAGATCTATAGAGATAGATCTAAACGGATACTGGGATTGTCCCAATCCAGATACATTGACACCATACTAAAGCGGTTTAGTATGGAAGAATCCAAGCGTGGGTTTTACCCACGATCTCAGGACTCACTCTCTCCAAAGAGATGACTCCCAAGACTGATTTGGAGAGAGCTCGCATGCAAGGGATACCCTATGCTTCGGCAGTAGGCTCTATCATGTACGCGGTGCTATGTACCAGACCCGATGTAGCATACTCACTAAGTGTAGTGAGTAGGTATCAAGCAGATCCTGGAGAGAGTCACTGGACAGCTGTGAAGAGCATTCTCAAGTACTTGAGAAGGACTAAAGAGATGCTCTTGGTGTATGGTAACGGGGAACTCCAAGTGGAGTCCTTTACCGATTCGAGCTTCCAGAGTGATAAGGACGACTCTAAGTCGCACTCGGGATTTGTCTTTACCCTCAATGGAGGGGCGGTATGCTGGAAGAGTTACAAGCAGGAAACCGTGACAGACTCGACGATGGAGACTGAATACATCGCTGCCAACGATACTGCCAAAGAGCCTTTCTGGATGAAGAAGTTCATAACTGAACTTGGAGTGGTTCCATCCATTGAGTATCCAATACCTTTGTATTGTGATAACAATGGAGCGGTGGCTTTGGTCAAGGAACCCAGGTCCCATCAACAATCCAGGCATATTCTGAGGCAGTATCACCTGATCCGGGAGATAGTTGATCGCCGGAAGATCGAGGTTAGAAGAGTTGACACGAAGAACAACACTGCGGATCCACTCACGAAGGCCATTCCCCAGATACAGTTTGAGAGACTCTTCGGGATGCTGGGTATGCGATATTACAGTAACTGGCCCTAGTGCAAGTGGGAGATTGTTAGTTGTATATATGCCCTATGGGGCCATTATTGTACATATGATGTATATTATAGTGGATGCTTGGACATATATATAGAGGAATTTCTTGCTCGACATGATAGTATGCTATCTGGTTGCACTTTATCTTAACATATATACTTGTCTCTTACTGTCTTATGGTTACATGTTGGTAAAGCCCTAAGGATGTGTACTTGACTACCAGGATTATGATGCAGATCATACTAGTGGGGCCATGGTAGTCCATAAGTTCATCCTTTAATGTTCCTAATCGTGGTTGTATCGAGACAGGGCATCGATATACCAGAGTAGACTAGCGTATACGCTTCTCGACCCATGAGATGGGCGATGGATGATCCCATATCCATTGGTGTTTGACATCAGAGATGGTATACGGGTGCTCAGTGGAGACTGGGTACACTGGACGGACTCACCGAGAACTCCTAGATGGTATTATACCTCACGTCAGATAGCAGTTCTCTAGTGACACTGGTACAGGTTAGTCTGTTGACCCGAGATCGTCATAGAGTCTTGTGTGATTCCCACTGTGCTTTGATTTCCACCTTACCATGTTCAAGAGGACGTGCAAAACGGTGTTTTTTGGGTACAGTCCCGAGTCACATGGATGCAATGAGCGATAGGAAGGTTTTCGTCTCTCACGGTATTAGGGGTTGATGTTGCGCTGTGCTCAATTAGCCATAACAGGGAAGTCCCTAGCCAGGGCTGATTTAGAGATTTACTGGTAAGTGTTATTAGTAGTTTCTCGACCCGTTATGAGCCTCATATCGGCATGACTTATCGGTTATTAGGGTCTGACGTTTACCACCATTAGACTTGATATGCAACATATCATACGAGGAGACCGGACTGTACAGTAGTGTTACTGTCAGGCTTTTGCAGGAGTTAGAGTGGGCTTGCTTGCTGATCTTCTGATCGTTCAATATCCGGGTAGCCGTTACGTCCAGCTAGTACCGTTGATGGCTTGTGGGTTCTTGATGTGATCGTCACCTACTGCCGGCGTATTAACGAGTCTTTAGAGTCCTACATAAAGGTTTTACTGGCTCAGGCAAAACGAAGTAGGAGCACATATGTGATATGTGCGGGACCGAGAATAATGCGAGTATGTGATACCGTATTCTATTCTGGCGATATTTGTATCGGACGGTTATATGTGATACAACCAGGTTATCGAATAAAGTATTGATTCGATAAGTTGGTACTCCTGGGTGCTCTCGGGTCACCAACCTCCCCCGAGAGCACACTTTGGTGCTCCTCGGTGGGGTTGGTCCCGTACTACCTCCTTCCCATTATCTTAAAACCATTTAGAACAATTCTAAGAAGCCCAAGAATGAAAAATTAGAGCCAAAAAGAATCGATTTAAGTCTATGTTTCCAAAACAATGAACACTTCACATTGAAATATGGTTTTGGATTTCAAATTGGCCAAAAACAAGTTGTAGTCTTTTAATATAGCTCTGGTACAACTGATGGGTTGCTAGGCTGCTCTAGCAGGGTTTAAAGAATGGCGGAATCAGTAATTTTAAAAATTTAGAGAGTAATAGCAAACACAACCCTAGAATCAAACCAAAATGCTAAACTTGTAACTAAACTAGTAAGCTAATAACAAGATTTTAGAGGGTTAAAACCTTTGTAGCATGTTAGCCACCTCTCCTTGGACTCCGGCTAGTCTACACAAAGCCTGGAACAACATTGCTCGATGATATTCTCGCCGAAAATGATCCACCTTGAGATAACTCCAACACAAGTTTTAACTTCAAATTGATCTCATCAAAATGAAGCAACCCACTAATTAAACTTGCTAAGAACAATTAGTAGGAGATTTAGAATAATTAGCTCACTTAATTTTTCTCTTTTCTTTTCTTTCCTTCACTTGAGATAAACTCAAGAGAAGAATAGCCATGGTGATGATGATGATGGTATAAAAGAAGAGATGAGAATTGGGATGAGAACCAATCAATGTTTTTCATGAGTCATCCAAATTGAGACATCAATAAAACACCTCATCTACAAGCATCTAAATACTTGACTCATTTTCTTTTAAGAAAAAAGAATAAAATGGTTCTCATTTAATCCATACAATTCTTATACACCTATCTCCAATGTATCAACATACATGTCACAATATTTATATCAAATATAAATATTATTAATGAGAAGAAAATAATAAAGTGAGCATGATATTAGTAAATATATTAATATATCAATATATAAATATATATTTAATTATTAAATCAACACTTTATTTAATAATCCGGTTATATCATATATATACCGGCTAATATCAATTAACACCCGATTAAAATAAGTGTATCAAATACACATGTTTAATTGAACTCCTGCACGCATCTTTATATGCGCCCTACATAGTTTTGCATGTGCTGGGAAAACTTTCTGTCGGACTCTAAAGACTCGAAAATACGCTGGCAGTAGATTAGGATCATATCCATAACCCACAAGTACGTCAACGGTACTACGGCTACTCAGGTATTGATCAGAAGAAGGTCATCAAGCAAACTCATCTGAACCCTGCAAAGCCTATCAGTGACATTATCGTACAGTCCGGTCTCTTCGTCTTAGAGTATCGCATATCGGGTGTAGGGTTTGGAATCTGTCAGACTCATATAACTCGATAAGTGGTTCGATAGAGGACTCATAACCAACTGGAGATACAACCAATAACACTTATCAGTTTATCTCCACAGCGATGGCCATTGACTTGTGGTTGTAATCATGTCCTGCACAGCACGGCATCAACTCATTATACCGGGAGAGACAAATTCCCTCAACCGCTCACTGCCTCCAAGTACTTCGGGACTATACCTAACAAAAACCTGTTTGCACGACTCCTTTGAGCTGTGGTAGGATAGAAGTCTAAGTATAGTGGAAACACACATGATACACTATGGCGATCTCAAGTCCTAGAGACTATCTTGTACTCATGTCACCAGAGAACTGCTACCTGACATTGGTATGTTACCAACAAGGAGTTCCCGGGGAGTCCGTCTAGTGTAACTCATCCAATGAGCACATGTATACAATTCATGATGTCAAACACCAATGGCTGTAGGATCAACTATCGCTCTCCAACCGAGTCAGGAAACGTACACACTAGTCTAAATTCAAGTACCAATGCCCAGTTTCGATACTCCTATGACTAGGAATATTTAAGGATGTGCTTATCAACTACCCAGGTCCTACTAGTATGATCTCCATCATCATCCTGATAGTCAAGAAAAATCCTAAGGCTTATCACATGTCTAAACAATACGTGATAGTGAATAAAACGCATAACATGAAAGACAAATACAAACCAGATAGAATATTATTATCTAGAGTAAAATTGTTCTCTCTTATAGGTCCTCCTTCGATTACAATAATTGACTTGAGGGCACATATATCCAACACGATATACGGATGACCATATTACTACTGAAATTTTATGCCTGGTAGAACTACGTGCTAACACCAACCTGTATCTCTATTACTATATGACATACTATCTGATACGGTTATGGTTAAACACGCGAATCCTAGATATGTAATATTATCCTGATATACGGAAGGCCTAATTATTACTGGAAATTCCATGCCTAGAAAATAGGTGTGGGATACTATCACGATATACGGATGACCATATTATTACTAAAATTTCATGCCCAGTAGAACTACGTGTTAACACCAACTTGTACCAATATATCACTGTACAAGACTGGGGCCGGGTATCCTTGCCTACCAAACTAATACGTTCATAATGCTTAGTAGATACCTGATATTGTTTTCCACTACATACACATGATATCATGCTCGCATACACATGCTACTTTACTTACCTTTCTTTATGAGACATCCTATCCGAGTATAACAAGCTTACGGACTTCTTCTCCTATCTCTTCCTGAAACGTCCGTTAGATGAGAACGAAGCACGTGACGAGGACGAAGGAATGGAACCCATGGAAGAGGACTATGAGGATTTGACGAACAACTACTAGTTATAGCTCCTTTTCTTTTCTAATTGCCCACCTTTTTTGGGGCTTTCCTTTCTTTGATGTATCAAACAATAAGTTTTATTTTTGGATCCCCTGATGTAATAAATGTTTTAGTTAATGAGAATAAATGTGTTTTTCTTTATTTGTTGTTTTGGTACATTGCTTGTATGTTCTTTTTAAGCTTAACTTAACTGTATCGTGTCAGAGCATCCTTGGTAAAGTTAGGTCGTGGACTGTGTCACGTCACTACTTCAGTATTTTGGGAAGCGGAGCATGACATTGAGAGCTTCTAAGATGGTTTGATTTGTGGCCTTTATTTTCCTAATTCATCTAGAGATACACCGTGAATGTGAAATGCCCGCGGAGATTCCCTATTACCTATGCAACACGATCATCTAGCTTTTTGTAAACCGCGTCTCGTTGTCTGTCACGAACACCCTAGGGACTCAAAAATCACATGATTATTAACTTAAAAATAACTGATTCATTTTCTTACTGGTGATTTAAAAGGCTTCGGCTTAGACTCACTTATTTGATGTAACCAATGGAAAATCTCTATGATAATGTAAATGTAATTCCAACCTAATTTTGAATTGGCTCCTCTCTAAGAGATTGACACATCAACATAAAATCCATAAAAAAAATACCCTAAAAAGTAAAGCCCGCAAAGACTCTAACAACTTTTATTATGCGAACCCAAATCAATACACCCTACACATCTTTCAAAAACAATAAATGAAGGGCTCACATTATGGTAAACATATAAATCTAAATTTAGAATCAAATTCTATACAAGTCCCATTCTTTTATATAAAACTCGTTTAAGCTCATAAAAAATAGATTTCTATTGCATGTTTCATTTTATAAATTTTTATTACAAGTGTATATATATAACTCAACATTAATTTAGGAAGTAACATATATGGTTTGAAAGAATAATAAGAATAACATTGATACAACTATTTAAATTCAATCGATCATTACCGAAACCAATTAACATATTTATATTTATTTCATTACACGTGGATCACACATGCTTACACTACAAGAAAAAATGAGCTAATTTGATGGCAGGCTCTTATTCGACTGGGTTCTTCCATCGAAAAAGGCACATGTTAGATGTATTTCTAAAAAATTGGTCAAACCCAAATTCGACGGGTTACCCGTCGAATTAGAGTTTGAATGAAGTCAAAATCCCTCCCACATTCCTCCAAATTTCCGAAAACTTTTAACCTACCCGAGCCCTCCTCCTCGTCTTCTTCCTCGACCTCCCGAGCCCTCCATCCTTTTCTTCGTCCACCCTCTCCTCTCCTCCCCCCAACCCTCTCTCTGCTTTATCCTCCTCAACTTATCCTTGTCCATCCCCTCCTCCTCTACTGGATTCCCTCTCCTCCTCCCTCCTCCACCTAACTCCTCCTCCTCCCGAGCCCTATCCTCCCTCCTCCACCCAAGCCTTCCTCCACCTCTACATTGTCTACCATGCTGCCTTCTCCTCATCCTTCACCTGATTCCCCTCATTCTCCACCCGGGCCCCATCCTCCTTTTCATCCTCCCCTAGTAGCGATGAATTAGATATGTAAATTTTTTAAATTTTAATCCTTAAAGTATAATGGTTGTTAATTTTAGTTGCTATTTTTGTATTATTGAAAATTTTGTCAAAAGAAATTGATCGAAATATTTCTAAAATTGTAGGTTGATATTGGCGCAATGGTCGGTCTTTCCTTGCTCTCAACATCTGGCGATCGAGTGGTACACCATTCTATACTTTTTAGTTGTTATAATTTCTCTTTATGGAATCTTGCTATATATAATTTACGAATTTGTTACACTATTAGTGCTTTAGAATTAGTAAAATACAATTAATTGTTAACTATTAATCTTAAACTAAGTCACCAATTAAACCAAAAACTCCAAAACCCTATTCCAGATACTTCATAGACCTTTTAGTTTTTATAAAAACAATGCCCCGAAGACGAGGAAAGATAAAGGAAGAGGAGGAGAGAAACGAGGGAGAGTTATTCGTTTGGTTGATGTTGTGATGAGAATTATGATGATGATTGTTGATGAGGGGTTGATTGTAGTGAGGAGGGAAGTAGAAGGAGGGGTTGGCGGGGAGTTATTAGAATGTATTTATGTAGTTTGGTTGTTTTAGATGTTGGAATTTGAAACCGAACCAAAAATTTAATTGTTGGAATCAAAATCAAATCTTGGAAACAAAATCACTAAATCCGAAGCTTGTTGCTGTTGACCCCTTATCATGTGTAGCATTTCTTGCTCGTTTGTTTGTTTCAGTTAGTTGACCGCTTCAGCCAACGTCCAATGTCGGGTCCTTCTTTCTTAATTTACCTCCAAAAAGCCATGACTTTTCATCTGGAGGACAGCATCAGTTGATTCCACTGCGCAGAGCCTCCCTTTCGGCGTAGTGTAGGATGAATTCCAAATTTCGAATACCAGGCATACAAAACCGTTCTCTACAGGTTACAGTGGAGTCCTAAATGGTCGATCAAAATTGATCAATCCTTCCTTTGGCTCTTGCTTTGTTCCGTATTTGCCGCGTTTTTGGAGCTTCCCTTGAAGTAACCCATGTCCAGTATGGTGAAGCAGATCGCCGAATGTACTTCTTCCATGCCATGAGTCTTCTTTCCGATCGAGCTATGCATTACTACATAATCTCTCTTACCGCATCTTTCTTCAACGGCGCACCTTGTATCAGCTCAAACTCATACGGGAGGCAGCAGATCTTGATGAGGCTCTTGATCAGTGGATCGACACTGTTTTCATAGAGCTCGATGATTTGATGACTTCCTTTCTAAAACTTGAATGATGACTGGTTGTCACGACCCGGAAATGGCACGTGACTGGCACTTGAATTATATGAAGTTTAAAGGGCTCCATTTAATTCAAGTAAGCCAAAAGCTCAGAAATCTAAAACCATTTTAAGGAAGAAGTAAAGAAAACTAGTTTTAAAACAAGAGTTTTTAAATAACATAAGCCGAATATGCATTTTAAAAATCTCAAGTCTTTTCTGAAAATTTCGGCAGAGTTTCCTTTGTAAAAACCGGCCCCAAACGGGGTACAACAAGAATAATATATGCACAATGATAAAAGGCATTCCCAAGCGGGAGCTAGCTCTTCGTCAATCGATGGTCACAACCACGCAAGCAATATAATATACAACGCCGAAGGGCAAGGATCAAAACTCAAAAGAAACTCGAAATCATCAAGAAAACCATAATACTACAACGCGTGACTCTAAGGTTGAAATAATACACAACTGGTTTTCTAAGTATGAATAAATATAAAAGTTTAGTTGATGGAATTTTACCAGATACAACTGAAAATAAATAAGTACAAAAGTCGTCACGATGCGAGTGAACCTACCTACCAAAGCAATCACCCAGAAAGGAAGCAGTGTGCCAGAAAGCCGCAATGAAACCTGTACGGAAAAAACCTGCAAGAACTGTGGCACAACGGGGGTGAGTTGCCAACTCGTGAGTAGAAAACATCACAGAACAGAAATCGTATGTATGACTCAATCTTAGGTCAAACGATCAGTAATATATATCCTCAATATGATAAAGTCTGAAGCATGATCAAGTGGCAAGGGTAAACATCTACATAAGTGCAGTACCAAGTGCTCGTGTCAGTGCCTCAGGTAGCAACGTATCATAAACATGAGGTATCATCAATGAAATCAGTGTCACTATAGCGGGAAGTCTATAAGTATGTGGATATCATCCAACTATGTAATCAATGCATGTATGCATATGGATCTCGTCTACGTGTCAACCAATGACATAAAACATCATGCATGTAAATATCATAAGGCATATGCATGAAAGTATGAGGATATAAATCAACGTGTGTCCCTCGCGACACATCAAAATCATAGAACCTGAGTGTCTAGCATCGACACTCGAAAACATCATGAAACCTGTACCCAACATCTGCACGTAAATCCTCGTATATATAGGGCTCCGTTAGTCCGGATCGGCCCACGGGCTCCGTCTGTTCGGATCGACCCATATCATCTCTCAACTCCGGTCGGTATCCTCCGGATATCCGCCGAGCCCAAATACAATCACCGGTAGGTAGTGGTCCCTCTAGCAGGCTCATCGTCATCCACGCGAAATCTCTCTCTCGCCCCGGGGTACCATACCGGGTCCACCATATACCCGCAAACGGAATTATTCGCCTCCTCGAATCAGGTTTCACATATCACACGTCTCAGAACCGAGAAAACGCATGGTGGACGCACTGAAATATCATATCAAGAGAAACCGGGTTTATAAAACAGTTCATACTTTCTTTTAAAATACCCACGGTTCTCAAATCCAGAAATATCATAGAAACAACATATCTCAATGCGTATAATCATAAAGCATGATGTATGCGACATATAATAGAAATGTAAGCATATCAATATGCACATATCGAGGGAAAACCGCTCTTAAAATGAATTCAGTTTAAAAATATATCATGCGGTTTCCAAATCTCCAAAATCAAGCCAGAATCATCTATGCATGTACAATATGTATGTATGCCAATATGTCATACAAGGAGTCATATCATGATGCAACAATCCTACTGTGTGGTGACATGGCAATTATGGATGATGAAGTTTGTGAGCCGGCAAGAAGGTGTACGTGGAACATATGCATCATCGATAATGGTGCTGGTGTCCTAACAACATGGTTTTAATATAACAATAAACATATTTAAATATACAATGCGATGCGAATAGCAAGAATATACGGAAAATGAATAATAAAAGCAACAGTGAAGAATCTATATCAATATATATATATATATGTCATACAGTTTTGCCATTTGAAATAATACGAATCGTGGTGTTTAGAAAAATAAGGGCTACGGTGTTTTTAAGAAAAGATGCGTCTTTTGAAAATATCTGTAGAATTCCTTGGCCTATATTTAAAATGCTCACGATTCGTTAGTTTTGAAATAGGTATGACTCGGGTCTAGTCTAATATCTACCAAGTAAACTACAGATCTAACTAACAAGCTAATCGAAAGGGTACGGAAACCACATAAATCTGAGTCGATATATATTTATATATATATATATATATATATAGAGAGAGAGAGAGAGAGAGATTAACGGAGAAAAGAGGCCATAGGAGGGGATTTCCTCCAATGGCGTGGAAAAAATACAACCTCCACAATTTTTTCCGACGATCGGCACCCATCATCATCATCGTTATCATCTAAGATGTGCGTACACCAAATTTCATGTGATTCCACAAATTTTTCACCGTTGATTTAGTAGGTTCGAAATTAACGGTTTACCGACAATAGAACTTTTTACATTGCTAAATCAATGGTGAAAAAGTTGTAGAATCACATGAAATTTGGTGTACCCACATCTTAGATGATAACGATGAAGATGATGGGAGCCGATCGTCAAAAAAATTGGTGGAGGTTGTATTTTTTCCACGCCATAGGAGGAAATTTCCTCCTATGGCCTCTTTTCACCATTATGCTCATATATATATATATATATATATACACACACACATACATACATACATACATACATATATAATAGTCGGTGATCTCGCCTCAATAGTACCGCGTATGATACAATATATTATATGACATTCTCGAGTCAAGAGTGAGGATCTATCAACAATATAAAGCTCGTACGTAAATCCGCCGTACGGCATCCCAAATCTGTGTACGGGTCGAATCTCACATTTATCTCATCAATTATCTGGTATCCTTATCATCATATCTCATGATCTGGGGTACTGATCTAAGTCTAGTACAACTGATACCATCTATATATATATGTGCGTGTATGAAAACACACGTCGAAAGGCCCGCTAAAATCTCATGTCGTGTCTCATAATACGAACCACATCATATCACCAATCTCATGGCACCATACCCAATCTCATCGACTCATCTCCAAATATCATATACAATCCTCATCATCCATGTATAAGTATACGTATATATATATACCTAGTCCCATACCTGTGTGTGTGTATATATATATACACGTATCCCCATGTACGCACAAGTATAACAAAGTAAGCATGTGTGTGCGTGTGGGTGTAAACCTCATTCTAGGGTTCGTGACTAAGAAGCTAAACTAAATTACTTCTAACTACCCTAAACTAAACCATGGACAAAAATCATATCTTGATAATCATCCACGTAACATAAACACATATATAACCATATATATAAGCTATACTACGAACTGCGGGGGTGCTGTACGCCATCCACCCGCCTTCCCCCGTAGATACAATCTACTCACCTTGCTCTTCGCTTTCCGTTGCCGAAGTCGCCACGCGCTTGCTTGTCATCTCGAAGTCTTCGTGGGGTACATACACATCATAAAGTATCGTGTCGCATTAAAACCCAATTCAAAACCAAAACGACACGCTAAAAGCCTATAGGTTAGAATCTATGGACTACGCTTTCAAAACCTCCAAATAACACTCGATTTCGACGTACAAACGTCAAGTGATCGAATACGACACAAATCACAAAAATCTAGAATTCAAAATACGCAAAACGAAACCCTGAATCAAAACAGCAACTCTTGAAAATTGTCCCAGATTTTACCCTAGGTCAAATCAGTTAATTTTGCATATGCCAAGGGTCTAGTTTACAGGAGATGGAGCTACAGACTAAACACGAACCCATTTGGACCAAGTCTGGCCGCAATTTGCGGCCAGAAAGAGTAAATTTGTGGCCATAGAGTGGAGTCAGGGGCTGGGGTCTTGGGTGGGGCTTCCTAGGTGCCTGCACACTCCTCTGTACTTGCTAAATAATGTTCAGAGGCTCCGGATAATAGCAGATTTCATTTTACACTCACAGAATTTACAAAATACGATGTCGAGGATTTCTAAGTTCGCTAATTGGGGTTCTAGTCTCTGGTTTAGGTATCCAATCAATCACCACAGGGGTTGTATATTCTCTAGTAACCTTAATTTCACCTTTGGGTTCATGTAACGCCTTGAAAAGTCGTTTTGGTGTTTTCCCGAAAATTGGTGAAAATTTGGTATTTTTCCGTAAATCGCCTTTTTTGTTATTTTGCAGTTTATGCCTAATTATACCTAATTTGGATAGGTAATTGCTAGTTTTTAGTAGCTAATGAGTTACTTATAAATTTCTGGTCAATTAAAAATTTTCCCTAATTTTTCAATGTTTAATATTATTTTAAGCTGTTAAAAATACATTAAATTAACGATAAATACAAATTTAAATGGGCTAATTTTAGTCTTAAGAATCATGTTAACTAAATTCTAGTTTGTAATATAATTTTTTTAGTATTTTATTTCAAGTTCTTATTAGTTATAATCGAGGGGAAACTAAAATTTTAATTATTTGAACTAAAACATGCAATTTTGGACTTGTGGGGGGTCTTTTTGCATAGAATTTTTTTGTAAAATCTCTCTCACTCATTCCTCTCCACTAGGCCTACCCCACCAACAGCAGCCCATGTTTTTTTTTCTTCCTCTTGTTTGACTTCAGCTCTTGGAAGAAATGAAGTGTTTTAAAAAGGTTTTAAATATGTTAATTTGGAAGTATGTGTACATTGATATGAGAGGGTTGACTTGGATCTTTTTCCACAACTCCCCCACACCTCTCCCCACTCGCTCACTGCCGAAAATCCTGCACCCAACAGCCCCAAAATTTCCCCTTTCATTTTCCTTCTAAACTCATCAAAATTCCACCTCAAAATCCATATAAATCCATAAATTTCTTCACAAAACCAAAACAAATCCTTGTGCTATCTCTTCTCAAGCCTAATTTAGTTGAAAACATGTGAAAAGGAGGCATTTTTAGAGGCAAATCACCATACTAGTTCCATAGAAATTGAGGTATAATCCTTACCCATTTAACACTTGTGGCTAAATTCCTTAAATTAAATTGTTTTAGTGTTAATTTAGTGTTAATTTCTAATCTAGTTTTTTTTAAGAGAGTAGTTGTTTTAAACTAGGGTTTTTAGCACACCATTATTTAGTTAATTAAATTTATTTTGCTAGCTAGTTCCTACACAACCAAATCAAAGAGGTTACATTGTTTATGTGGTCTTCAAATTATGCTAATTTAGTAAATTTTAAAGTGTGAAATTGGTTTGTAGTTGTTGTTTATGAAAATCAAGAAGGGTTTTGTTTATGGAAAAAGGGGAATTTGAAGCATTGCATGTGGGTTATGTGAGGGTTGTAGATTGCTTGTAGTGTGGTTGGTTGTTCAAGCTTGATTGTAGTCTTTTCGTCGCAAATCCACGATATTTGCGCCAATTTTCTAGCTTTCATACTTACTAGGTTTTCGTAAAATATTGTGGTGATTGATTTATGAGATCTTGATGATATTGTTGGCATCTCCTATGACATTTAGGAGGTGTGAATGAGGAAATTGGGTTAATCGGGTTTTAGTTTTGCCGGGCGTCCCAAAACGACGATTCTAGTTAGTTTTTCGATTTTCGTGTGTGTTCCGCGCACCTTGTGCACCTTGTGCCTAGATTGTGAACGTTGATATTTTCGTTTGGGATTTGCGTCGTTTCATGATATGTAACCTTATGTTTTGTACTGGTGCAAATTATAGGATCGGTCGCGGAGACTTCGGACGCGGCACGAAAAGCAAAGGCGGTGATTGGACATAGCTAGCTAGGGACTTCCGGTGAGTAGATGTAACATCTACGGGGGACTATCGTTTGGATGGCGCAGGTCGCCCGATAGTTTAAGTAGTTAAAGATTTCTAGTGATATTAGTAACTACATCCATGCTTTATTTTGACTACATATGCGAACCCATTCTATAGGACGCCTGCACCATTGCCAGGGTTTTTATATGCAGCACGAGCACTATTCATGTGTACACACACGCCCTGGTAATTGCCATGCCACCACACTAGATAACTTATAATTTGAAACCTTTTTACTATAATTGATGCTTCAACCTGTGCTATTGCCTTTAAATCCTTAAAATAAAATTGTAGAATTGCTATTCATGTGCATGTATCTCATTACATCATTTGTTCATGCCTAGTCTATTAATCATACATTGCAATTTGATTAGTGATACCATATGCATTCATTATCATTGACATGTGCACTTATGGGGATTTCTTGAGATTTATGATATTTCTGGTTTTCGAGGGAAAACCGCAAAATTGCTAAAACTTATTACCTTTTTAAAAAATATGAAAAATTGCGGTTTTCTAGTGATGTAAGTGTCGTCCACCATGAGTTTGCTGTGGTTTTCGAGACCCGTTTTGAGGAGTTGGATGAACCGTCTCGGGTACATGGTGGGCCCGGTAAGGTACCCCGGGGCAAGAAGCTCGTGTTGCTAACGATGGGCCTGGCAGGGGATGGACTACCTATCGGTGACTTTTTGGAACGGCGAATATCCAGAGGATACCGACCGAGGCCACGCGATGTTGAGATATGGATATTTGAGATGGGTTAGCCGGACGGCTGAGGACAGAGATACTATGATATGGATACATGAGATTGAGACACTTTTGAGGTGTCGATGCTGGACACGGATTCTTGTTGATTCCATTGGTATTGTGATGATATTTCAAAAGAGATTCCTAAAAGAAAAATATGATTTCTTATACTTACACATTAAGATCACGAGTTGATTCATATTGCATACATACCTGCTAGTACATTCATGTTGCAAACATACCTGCTAGTATATCCTGCCATACCTGTATTATAGATGCTAGGATGCTTGTGTGCATGCTTGCGATAGCCTCTATAGATATTATTTATTACTCACGAGTTGGCAACTCACCCCCGTTGTGCCACAGCCTTTTGCAGGTCCGCTCCGTTAGCACAGTAGCGGCGGGCGCACTTTCTTCTTTTGCCTCTTTTGTCTGGACTCGAGGCTTTTGCTCGTAGGTGGGTTGTATTATTATTTTGTACCATCTTGTATATTCTTTGTATCTAGAATACTCCATCTGCTGTATCATCTACCAGTACTATTGTATATTGACTTAGAGGCGAGACAGTGAGATTTGTGGGCATGCATATTATTTCTTTGGGTCGTGCTCACTTGAGCCGACATGTTGCTTCTTACTTATGCCTTTTTATGCTTATTTTGCATATTGCTGATTTATATTGCGTGGGATTTGTGACCGCCCTGTGGCGAAGAGCTAGCTCTCGCTTGGGGATGCCCTATATTTTTTGTATTCATATATATTCTTGTTGTACCCATTTTGGGGGCCAGTATTTACAAAGGAGACTCTGCCGAAATTTTCAGAAAAATTGATATTGCTTTTAAAAAGGCTTGATATGACTTATTTGATAAATTCACTTTCAATTTATTGGTTTTTCCTCCACTCTACTGCTTATTTGGTTTTGATTTCTGGTCTTTAGCTTACTTATTTTACGGACGCTTTGAGACGTTTCGTAACTTAAGTGCCAGTCACGTTCCATACCCTACGGGTCGTGACAGTTCAACTAAAACCCTAACCCTCAACTCAAGTTTTCAAACTTCCCAAAACCACACAATATCGGTTCTAATTTAACATGGATGCTAAAGGAAAGGAAATTCTACAGTAATGATGGAATAATTACCTCATGTTGCACTCATGAATCCCCTAGGGCACAAAAATCGAATTTTTCTTGGTCCATAGTGTAGCTTGTGAGCTTGTGCACAAAATTTGTGAAGAGGAGATGAGGTTTTAATGGGTTTATTGAGATGGATTGTGAGGAGGTGGAGGGGAAAAGGGAGAGAGGCAGCAGCAGCAGAAAGAGAGTGAGAGAGAGGAGAGAAAATGATGAAGATGGTGAGATGAGAGAATGGCCAAGTCAAAGTTAACCCCTCACCTTTCTCTCTCTCACCCATACTTATTTGTTTATTCATTTCCCTTTTCTTTTCTTTTCCTTTTCTTTTCTTCTCTTTAATTTTATAACCATGCATGATAAAAAGAAGAAAGCATGAAAGAAAAATGTAACAAGTGCAAAAAAAAACATGTGCATGTTTTGCACAAAACAAGCTTAATGCGCGATTAGCGATATTTAATCGCGATTAGCACTAAATAGCGTATAATTAATCATAAAAACTTATAATTTGTATAATTCACATAAAACGCCCTCTTTTTAGTAATTTCCATAATTTTCCAAATTTTTTCCCAATTTATCGGTATTTGATTATACCGCCTTATTACAATATTCAATATTTTATTATTTAATTATAAAAATTCCTAAAAATAATATTTTATTTTTTTGAAATGTTACAATCTTCTGCCCTAAGGGAAATTCGGTCCCCGAATTTAAATCTAAACCCCTCAATATACTAAAACATTTCAGTAAAAAGTCCAACTCGTCGGGGCTCCGAAATCATCAATACAAAAAAAAACGCATCATAGAGCAATGCATGCGCATGAACAATGAGCAGATAACTCAGAATCAAAACTCCGTCAAGCATCTCGCAATCATCGGAGTCATGATGAAGACACAATGTCAAATCCAATACGAAAACCAATTTGATATAAATCAGAACTATACATGTAAACATCAAATTTTTATACATGTAAATATCTGAAGGAAATGCATGCCAAACCTTTTTAAGTCGCTGTGCGATGCGCATAACACTGCACAGTGGCGGACGTATATTGTAAGAAAATAACCATATATGTATATATCTTTTGTTTAATATGTACGTTCCGCCGTTTTGGAAATAATTTAGAAGGGTTTTCTTGTTTTAAACGTTTCTTTTCCTATCAGACACGTAGGTAAATATTGAGACTATAGCTCCCTTTTTGGAAATCCCTTCGATAACTATCAATGCATGCAAAATATATCCAGGTACTGTCCTCTGACTAGTCCTACTCAGTACGAAAACAAGTAGCAAATATCATAAAAACGTACTGCTCCATAAGAAATCAATCCCAAAATGTATATAAGAATACCCTGTGCGTCTGGTGCAAAAGGAAATCGAAATCAACAAATGTTCCATACATGTGCACAGAAACAACATCTAAGTGCAACGGGTGTGCACGAAATACCTGTCAGAGGCAACGTGTGTGCCTGATAGCAAAATCAGGTGCATCAGATATGCACGAAGAATCCCGATTTAGTGCATCTTGTGTGCACCAAAATCGTATCACATAACATGCGCCCAACATGCGCGAAAATCCCAAATCAGGCGCATCCATCATGCACGAAATCCAATATCAAGTGCCGATCATGCGCAAAATCCAATCTAAGCGCGCCAAATATGCGCAATAATCCAAATCAATGCACAGAGTGCACAAAATCAACATCAATATCAGAATCGAAATCGACGGTATACAATACAGATCAATCCAAATCAGGTATACCGCGGTATATAATCTTCCAACCATGTGCATCAGCATGCACAAATCAAATCAAAACACTAAAAGTGCATGAAAACTATGCTGAAAGCATAAGTCAAATCACATGCATAACATAGGCATGAAATCAAAATCAACATATCGAATGACATCAAACCGAAGTCAGGTACAACCGTGGTGCACAAAAATAAATATCATGAAACTCAGTCATCAAGACTAAATCATGAGAATAGATCGCCCAAAATACCGAAATCCAAGGTGATGGATACGTGATAATCGAATCACCAAATCACAAATCATAAATACCGTCGTCGATATTTCCTCCTTCAAAGTTGAGAAGGTGCCGGTGCATCCAATGCTAGCAGAGCAAGATATCTACTTGCCTCCTGTTCATGGTCTGGCGCCTGCTGCTTTTAGGCTCTTGTCTCTCACTGTGCATTGCTAGATATATAGCTCCTCGGCTTAACGGCCCAATATTGAATGACGACGGAAACAGTCCCGCTCTGGCACATCCTCTACAGATCTCTGGCCAACTATCTCGTCGACGATGCCGAACTCTGTCCTGCTGGGTGTGCGCAATATGACCGCTCCTGGGTTCAAGTCTTCTCATATAGTATTCTAGAAAGGTCCTGTCGAGGTCTCTCTCAAATCTCGTTTCTGCCGAATTCCCCGGAAGTCATTGTCCTTTACTAAATCTATTTCTTGTTCTGGAACGGCTGCATACTCATCGTGACTCCTTCTGGAAGGTATATCCATATATAACGCCTCTACATGCGTATCGCATCTCTGATGTTAGCGGAGTGGAACGTCATCTCGTCGAAATCTCGTGCGAACTCTTTAATCCACTTTTCTCTAATGTCGACCGTTTCGGACTCGTCTCTTCGTGGCTGCATGGACTGTGCTCCAACGGCAATACTCGTATCTGGAGTCTCCAAAGCAATGCATCCCATCACATGATATCCAAAAGATGTCGAACTTTTCGATCGATTTGTCAAGGCTCCATAATTCCTCTAGAGCTCAACATCATGGATACAGTTTAATAGTATCGAGTATATACCACAGTACTTATGGACCAACCATAGAAGGGCAAACACAAGCCTCACTAATGGCACCGCTGAATTGCCGCAAACCCTAAGGTTTCAAAGAGTTCTCATGGTCATTATGTCGAGTTAAGGTTTCATTCTTCTAGAGGGTCCATAGCATTACTTGCATTTGTCTCTGAATACTTTAAACTTGGAAAATAGGCTTTTGACATTCGATCGTATCCATCGACTCTCAACGTACCTGCGTGAAGTCGTCTCTAGCTGGAATCAATCTATCTGATGATCTCGCATCGGGGTAAGCGAACGAACCACATGTCCTAGTCATTCATCCTCGGGTGAATTAGCGACCTTCTATCATATCTCTAAGTACAACTCGTACTGCAATAGCTCCAACATCTAAGGCAATATCTCGTCGTTCGCAGCAACAACTGGCTCATTCGTTTGCACGCTAAACATTGCCTCAATAATCATAAATAGTCGATCCATCAACGGTCACATTCTGGCTGGCCTCTATCAGTGGCCCAATCCTTTGGTGTTGATCTGCACGTCTGAGTAATCTCGTAAAAGCGATCCATCAAACACTCATGGCACGAAAACACAAAAAAAAACAACACCTTTATGCAATCGTATGTCCCTGGAATCACGCCCTGGTCTGTCCTCGTCCGTGATGAGCTCGTGCTAACGCAACTCTAGCTATAGCTCTCTCTTCCCGTGTAATCGTGGCAGCAAAATCATAACCAATATCGATGAGGATAGATCATAGGAATGAATATAATACTGTGCAAGGAAATGTACATCCTAAGGCTCTTTAAGCGGAGTAGCGTATCGTAAGTATGCCGCGGAACATACACACGGTACGTCACTCTCCTTAAGTCGCCTACTCCATCAACCAAGGTCAACCTATGCGACGAAAGTTCGGGTCTAATACCCCCTCGACTAAGTCTATGTTCCGTAAGGTCAAGCCTAGATTCCGTATATATATACAAACGACCTAGGCTCCGCATAGTCAAACTTAGACTCGAACCAAGGTTAACCTAGCACTTTGATACCAACTTTGTCATGACCCGGAAATGGCACGTGACTGGCACTTGAATCATATGAAGTCTATAGGGCCCCATCTAATTCAAGTAAGCTAAAAGCCCAAAAATCTAAAACCATTTTAAGGAAGAAGTAAAGAAAACTAGTTTTAAAACAAGGGTTTTAAAATAACATAAGCCGAATATGCATTTTAAAAATCTCAAGTCTTTTCTGAAAATTTCGGTAGAGTTTCCTTTGTAAAAACTGGCCCCAAACGGGGTACAACAAGAATAATATACGTACAATGATAAAAGGCATCCCCAAGCGGGAGCTAGCTCTTCGTCAATCGACGGTCACAACAAGCAATATAATATACAACGCCGAAGGGCGAGGATCAAAACTCAAAAGAAACTCGAAATCATCAAGAAAACCATAATACTACAACGCGCGACTCTATGGTTGAAATAATACAGAACTGGTTTTCTAAGTATGAATAAATATACAAGTTTGGTTGATGGAATTTTACCAGATATAACTGAAAATAAATAAGTACAATGGTGGTCACGATGTGAGTGAACCTACCTACTAAAGCAATCACCCAGAAAGGAAGCAATGTGCCAGAAAGCCGCAATGAAACATGTACGGCAAAAACCTGCAAGAACTGTGGCACAACGGGGGTGAGTTGCCAACTCGTGAGTAGAAAACATCACAGATCAGAAATTGTATGTATGACTCAATTCTAAGTCAAACGATCAGTAATATATATCCTCAATATGATAAAGTCTGAAGCATGATCAAGTGGCAAAGGTAAACATCTATATATAAGTATAGTACCAAGTGCTCGTGTCAGTGCCTCAGATAGCAACATATCATAAACATGAGGTATCATCAATGAAATCGGTGTCACTATAGCATGAAGTCTATGAGTATGTGGATATCATCTAACTATGTAATCAATGCCTGTATGCATGTGGATCTCGTCCACGTGTCAACCAATGACATAAAACATCATGCATGTAAATATCATTAGGAATATGCATGAAAGTATGAGGATATAAATGAACGTGTGTCCCTCACGACACATCAAAATCATAGAACCTGAGTGTCTAGCATCGACACTCGAAAACATCATGAAACCTGTACCCAGCATCGGCACGTAAATCCTCATATATATAGGGCTCCGTCAGTCCGGATCGGCCCACGGGCTCCGTCTCTCCGGATCGGCCCATATCATCTCTCAACTCCGGTCGGTATCCTCCGGATATCCGCCGAGCCCAAATACAATCACCGGTAAGTAGTGGTCCCTCTGGCAGGCTCATCGTCATCCACACGAAATCTCTCTCTCGCCCCACAGTACCATACCGGGTCCACCATGTACCCGCAAACGGAATCATCCGCCTTCTCGATTCGGGTTTCACATATCACACGTCTCAGAACCGAGAAACCACATGATAGGCGCACTGAAATATCATATCATGAGAAATCGGGTTTTTAAAACAGTTCATACTTTCTTTTGAAATACCCACGGTTCTCAAATCCAGAAATATCATGGAAACAACATATCTCAATGCGTATAATCATAAAGCATGATGTATTCGACATATAATAGAAATGTTAGCATATCAATATGCACATATCGAGGGAAAACCGCTCTTAAAATGAATTAAGTTTAAAAATGTATCATGTGGTTCCCAAATCTCCAAAATCAAGCCAGAATCATCTATGTTTGTATAATATGTATGTATGCCAATATGTCATACAAGGAGTCATATCCTGATGCAACAATCCTACTGTGTGGTTGTAAGTCCACGTTGCCCACCCTGGTGCTTGCGGGGAGGCGGAAAACGGAATAAAAATCGGATTTTTATCAAACTAGGCAACATGGACTAGCTTAAGGAGGATCTTTGCTAAAGAAAAACTAACTAAAAGCTAAGTAGATTTAGCTACATGGAAGAAAGGTTATACCTTGGGCTTTATGTCCTTCTCTCCTTGCTCCTTGGAGTGGAAGAAAGAGATCACCTTGTCGCCTTCTCTAGTCGAAGAAGGATCCACCCGAGAGCCTCAATCTTTGGATTCAACTTCAAGCTAGAAGTAACTAAGGTGCTAGAAGTGCTAATCCTAGAACCTTAGATGAGAGTAGAGATTACTTTGGAGAGGTTAATCTCAAGCTCAAGTGTTTCTCAACACATGTGAGGGGAGAGCTTAAGAGAAAGGAAGAGGAGGAGAGAGAATCTATATGATAGAATGAGAGAATAAAGAGCCATTCTCACATATATGTGTGAATTATTGTAATTAGATAATTAGAAAGATAATTGTCATGGTTTAATCAAGACTTGACCATTATCATTTCATATTAAATGCAAATTGCAAGGATCAAAGAGCATCTTTTATATGAAATGATGATGGTCAAAGTGTCAACCTAGGTCAACAAGTCAAGATAGTCAAATGGTCAACAACCATAACCATGCACAATTATATTTAACTAATATCAATTAATCATAATACACACATAAGCATTAGGGTTACTAAAATGACAATGGTCATTAACCCTAATCAAAGTCCTCTCCCTCTGTCTCAATCAACTGTGCATACGCATCCGTATTCGTGATCCGAGGAACACGAATACAAAGAGATAAAACCAATCCCAAATCATATACTAGGATATGGCTTAAACCAAAGCCCGCTAGTATAAGCTGTCCGGACAGCAAACGTGCACAAGTGCGCGAATGTGAACGAACCCTGTCGCAAAAACATGCGACCTCTACTCATTTTGCCTAAAGGCGAATAGCTCTCTGTGTGGGACTCTAAAGACTCGACACTACGCTGGCAGTGGGTTTAACCACAGACTGCAAGCGGCACTAGCTGTACGTAACGGTCCCTAGGTAGATGCCGATAAGAAGACTGACGAGGTGACCCCATCTGAACTCCTACTGAGCCTGTATGTGACAGTCTCCGTACAGTCCGGTCTGTTCGTCTGATACATCGCATGGTGGGCCTAGGGGGGCGGTAAACGTCAGTCCCCTAATAGCGGTACAAGTCGTGTCGGAGTGTAGCCTAGAACACCCTGAGATAACACTGGAAACCTACCAATATATCTCGCTTGCCCTGGCCAGGGACTACTCGTGTAATGGCTCTCCTAGACACAGCGCGATGTCAACCCCCAATAGCGGGAGAGACGAATCCTGTCTAACCGTCACTGCCTCCAAGTGCTTCGGGACTGCACCCAGCTACTACCTGTTTGCACGACTCCTTTGAGCCGTGGTAGGGTAGTAATCAAAGTACAGTGGGAACACACTCGAGGCGAAGTGACAGTGTCAAGTCAGCGGACTAAGCTGTACTCATGTCACCTGGGAACTGATAACTGACGATAGGTATAATACCAACCAACAGAGGTCCTGACGAGTCATGTCCAGTGTACTCGTAACCTAACGAGCACCCGCATACTATCTCAAGTACGACGTACTGACGGCTGTGGGACAGACCGTCTTCCACCCTTGGATGAGAAGCGCATACGCTAGTCTACTCCGGAGTATTGATGCCCTGTCTCGATAGTCCTACGACTAGGGACCTGTATAAGTATGTGCTTATGGATTACCCAGCCCCCACGAGTGTGAGCGCCATCACAACGCTGGTAATCAAGCAACGATCCTAAGGGCTCCACTAATGCGTATAGGTGATATAATAAAAAAAACACATGTACACATTAAAGCAGAGACACACCAAGTAGCATACTACCATTTCGAGTAAGATTATATATACAACTGTGAATATCCCAAGCTTCCATCAAGTAATATACATACTAGTATGATACAGTAATGGCCTCTAGGGCATATACACTAACAATCTCCCACTTGCACTAAGGCCATGTACTGGCGTATCGAAGACCTATCATCTCGATCAGCCGCTCGAACTGAGTCTGGGGTAAGGCCTTCGTGAATGGATCTGCAGTGTTATCTTCTGAAGCAACCCTACGAACCTCGATCTCTTGGCGATCCACAATCTCCCTGATCAGGTGATACCGCCTCAAGATGTGTCTGGATTTCTGATGGGACCTGGGTTCCTTCGCTAAAGCTATAGCCCCATTGTTGTCGCAATACAGAGGTATTGGATCAACAATGGACGGAACCACCTGAAGTTCTTTCATGAACTTCCTGATCCAGACAGCTTCTTTTGCGGCATCAGATGCAGCGATGTATTCCGCTTCCAAAGCCGAGTCAGCAACAGTTTCCTGTTTGGAGCTCTTCCAACACACCGCCCCTCCATTGAGGGTAAAGACAAAACCCGACATGGAGTTGGAATCATCCTTGTCACTCTGGAAGCTGGAGTCAGCAAAGGCCTCAATCAGGAGGTCTTTTCCGCCATACACCAAGAACATCTCCTTAGTCCTTCTCAGGTACTTGAGAATGTTCTTTACCGCTATCCAATGTTTCTCCCCAGGTGTCACGTCCCGAAAGTACGGAACATGACCGGCACTTAAACTACGAAACGTCTCGAGGCGTACGTAATCTAAGTAAACCGAAAACCCAGAAATCCAAACCAAGAAAAGAAGTAGAGTGAAGGAAAACCAATTTAAAACAAGTAGTTTTAATAGCATAAGCCGAATTATGCTATTAAAACTACTTGTTTTAAATTGGTTTTCCTTCACTCTACTTCTTTTCTTGGTTTGGATTTCTGGGTTTTCGGTTTACTTAGATTACGTACGCCTCGAGACGTTTCGTAGTTTAAGTGCCGGTCATGTTCCGTACTTTCGGGACGTGACAAAGTTGGTATCAGAGCGTTAGGTTTTAACCTTCGGAGCGTAGGATGACCCTTGGTTGATGGAATAGGTGACTAAAGTAGAGTGACGTACCGTTG
Organism: Agapanthus africanus; assembly: GCA_030015575.1. Classification (NCBI taxonomy): domain Eukaryota; kingdom Viridiplantae; phylum Streptophyta; class Magnoliopsida; order Asparagales; family Amaryllidaceae; genus Agapanthus; species Agapanthus africanus. The sequence continues at coordinate 354,140,650 of CM057341.1, read as the reverse complement.
GTATGTTCCGCGGCATATTTACGACACGCCACTCCACTTAAGAAGCCTTAGGATGTACATTTTCTTGTTCAGTATTACATTCCTTCCTGATCTAGCCTCATCGTTACCAGTTTGGTTTTGCTGCCACGATTTCGGGCAGGGAGAGATACGGCTAGAGTTGCGGTCAACAGGAGCTCGTCACAAACGAGGACTGACCAGGGCGTGATTCCGGCGACACCCAATTGCAGAGATGTGTCTTTTTACTGTGTTTCCGCGCCACGAGCGTTTGGCGGATCGCTTTTATGAGGTTACTCGGAGATGCTGATCGACACTAGAGAACTGAGCCAATGATGGAGGCCAGCCAGATTTTGATGACCGTTGGTGTGTTGCTTACTCCTGATGATTGAGGCACGGTTCAGCATGCAGACGAGTGAGCCAGTTATTGCTGCGAACGACGAGATATCGCCCCAGATATTGGAGCTATTGCAGTATAAGTTGTACTAAGAGATGATAGAAGGTCGCTAGTCATCGAGGATGAATGACTAGGACATGTGGATCGTTCGCCTACCCCGATGCGAGGTCATCAGATAGATTGATTCCAGCTAGAGACGACTTCACGCGGAGACGTTGGGAGTCGACAGAGACGATCGAATGTCAGAAACCTATTATTCCAAGTTTAAAGTAGTCGGAAAGACATGCAGGCAATTCTATGGTCCCTCTAGAAGAATGAAACCCTAACTTGACTTAATGACCGTGTGAAAGCCTTTGAACCTTCGGGTTTGCGGCAGTTCTACGGCGCCATTAGTGAGGCTTGGGTTTGCCCTTCTACGGTTGGACCACCGATGCTGTGGTACGTACTCGATACTATTATACTGTACCCAAGATGTTGAGCTCTTGGGGGATTATGAGGTTTTGACGACTCGATTGGATGGCTCGACTTAATTCGGATGCTAGGTGGTGAGATGCATTTCTTGGGAGACTCCCGATACGAGGATAGCCGTTGGAGCTCAGTCCATGCAGCCACGACGAGACGAGTCCGAAACGGTCGACCTTGGAGAAAAGTGGAGTAAGCGGTGCGTACGAGATCTTGATAAGTTCTACTCCGCCGACATCATAGATGCGATACGCATGCCGAGGCATTGTACTTGGATATACCTTCCAGAAGGAGTCGCGATGAGTATGCAGCCGTTCCGGAACAAGAAGCAGATATAGTAAAAGACGATGACTCCCGGACAGTTGGCAGAGATGAGACTGGAAGAGACCTTGAGTAGGATTCCTTTCAAGACAATGCTGCAATGATATTTGCACCCAGGATCAGATGTGTCACGTGCATTTAGAGAGCCAGAGGCCGACTCCAGTGACATGTTGCTTTACGAGTGGTCGTGCGGATTGACCAAGAGATGACCAGAGAAGTGCCAAAACGGAATCGTCCCCGTTAGCACACCTGACAGGGCCGATCAGCCGATGGACCGAAAGATTGGTAATTCACAGTGAAGACCTTGACCCAGGAGTGGTCATGGTTACGCACGCCAGCAGGACAGAGTTCATGATCATCGACGATTCGTCCCACTAGTGACCGCGACAGTTGGCCGAGATTCTTAGAGAATGCGCTTGAGCAGTACTATTCCGCCATTATTGATTACGATGTTTTGGGTGATTTATTCGTATGATTTGATTTTGATGATTGAGGATTTACGATCTTTGCACAGTGTTGCACTTGATATCGTTTTCGTGCTTCAGTTTCACATGTTTGTGATTTTACGATTTTAAACAGTTGAGTTGGTTTTGTGCGTATGCATGCACACGATTTCGTTCCTGCACTGGGTATAGTTTATATATACTTGCAGTGCAGTGATACGCCTTTCGTGCACTTAGATGCACTGGACTTCGATTTCGATTGTGATACCCGATATTTGTTTTGTGCACCTGATTGATTTTGCGCACGTTCGGCGCTTGATATTGGATTTCATGATTTCGTGCACGATAGATGCACCTGATTTTGCTGTCAGGCACACATGTTGCCAACGACAGATGTTTCGTGCACACCCGATGCACTTAGATGTTGTTTCTGTGCGCATGTATGGCACATTCATGGATTTTGATTTCCGTGCGCACCAGACGCACGTAGCATTCATGTGCATATTTTGGGATTGATTTCGTATAGAGCAGTACGTTTTTATGATATTGCTATGTATTTTCGTACTGAGCAGGACTAGTCAGAGGACAGTACCTGAATATATTTTGCATGCATTGATAGTTATTGAAGGGATTTCCAAAAAGCGAGCTATAGCCTCAGTATTTACCTACGTGTCTGATATGACAAGAAATGTTTAAAACAAGGAGACCCTTCTAAATTGTTTCCAAAACGGCGGAACGTACATTTCAAACAAAGGTATATATGTATATAGTTATTTTCTTATGATAGACGTCCGCCACTGTGCAGTGTTATACACGTTGCACAGCGACTTAAAGAGATTTGGCAAGCATTTCCTTCAGATACTTACAGATATAGATTCGATGTTTACATGTATAGTTTCGAGTTATATCATCATGGTTTGATTTAGATTTGGTATTGATGTCTTCTCCATGACTCCGATGATTGCGGGATGCTTGACGGAGTTTTGATTTGAGTTATATACTCATTTTTCAAGCGCATGCGCTGCGCTACGATTTGTTTTATGTAGTTACAATTTTGGAGCCCCAACGATTTGATGGTTTTTCTTAGATGTTTTAGTATTTGGGGGAGTTTGAATTTAAATTCGGGGACCGAATTTCTATAAGGGGGTTTTCTGTAAAAAGTCAAAATACAAATATCTTATTATAAAAATTAAATATACATATTCTAACTATGTAATTGCTATTATTTGGTATTTATTGAGCCGTTGGTGAAATTTCAAATTTTTTGAAAAAAATATTATTTTATTATTATTTAAGCCGTCACTAATACATTTAATTAGGGAAAATTACAAATTGGAATGAGTTGAAACAAATTTTGTGCATCATAAAACATTAAATAAAATTTTATCATGTGGTTTTTGGAACGAAATCATTTGCCAAAACGGTTTAGAAATTATTGAAGAAAAAAGGCTTTTTTTTAGCGTAAATGGATGTTTGGGGTATTATATTTATCATTTTTCATCACCCCACACCCGTACCCACATCCACACACTCCCATTTACTTCTCCAATTGAAGAATTCAGCAGCCCACTTCTCCCCCTCAAAAATTTCTCCATCTCATTTGTATGGGTGAAATAGAGTTTTTAGGTGTAGGTTAAGATGTATTGTTTTGGAGGCTCATTGTACCTTGATTTGAGGGGGGTTGACTTGACCAATTGTGCACAACACCCACACCATTCCCCCCATCACCCCATGGCCGAAATTCTGCAGCCCTTCCCCCTTCATTTTCCCTCTTTTCATTTCCTTCAATTTAAATCAAAAAATTGCTCCAAAATCCAATTTAAATCTCACAAATTGATTTCCATTCGTCATCCCATTCTCCTTAGCTTTTATCACTTGGATCATGGTGTTATGAAGCCATCATTGGAGGAAAATTCTTCTTACTAGATCACTAGATTTTAAGGTATAATTTCTACCCAATTAAATTCTTATGTTTAGATTTATTTAATTGAGTTGTTTTAGTGTTAATTTTAGTGCTATTTGCATACTAGTTTTTTTTTAAAAGTTTATGGCTTGAGTTGAATTAGGGTTTTGTTGTGGAAATGGGTTATGATAAATTGTGCATGGTTTTGTGTTGTGGATTAACATCTTAAGTTTTATAGAAAGCTAATTTAGTTGTTAATTCCAAACCATTACTTATAAAATGCCCTAATTAAGTTATTTTGCTAACTAGAGTTTTGGAAAATTATTAAATGCCTTAGATTAAATTATAATTATGGTTTCATGTCATTATAGATAATATATTGAGTGGGTTAATGCTTTTAGTTCATGAAAATCCTAGCTAAATTGTTGTTTGTGCATTTTTGCTATAAATTGTAAAAAAAAATTGGGTATTTTGTAAACTAGAATTTTGGGGTTAATGGAATTTAATGAGATTAAATTATGGAAATTGTTTTTATGACTTATTTAAGATATTTAATAAGTATTATGGCCACTAGATTTGTTTAAACATCATGTTTTGTACAAAAACGGCGAATTGTGCTTGCTAGATTTTCGGAAAAATGACTTTTTAAGTGAAATTGGGGTTTTTGTGAATTTTAACCTATTTTATATTAAAATTAGTGTTCGTGAATGTGCAAATGAGTGTATTTGGGTTTTTCTCGATGATTTGGCGTTTGTACGCCGACGTCGAGGGTTTTTTGGTTGATTTGTGAAAGCAACCATAGGTTTTGACCTATGTGGGATTCGTGTGTCGTTTTGGTCATGAGTCGGATTTTAATACGATACGGTGCGTTATGATATGTAGGTACCCCATGTGGACTTCGAGACGACAAGCAAGCGCGTGGCGACGTCGGCACCGGCGAACGAGGACCAGGTGAGTAGATTTATATCTACAGGGAGAAGTCGGGTGGATGGCGTATAGCACCCCCGCAGTTCGTGGTGATGTATACGAATACGTATACACACAGATATTGATTATATGTTGTTGAGATTATTGATGATAAGATGGATATTTGGTATTTTTGGATTGGTTTAGTGTAGTTGCGAAACCCTAGAGTAGTGGTCGCACTCACACACGCACACACACACATACTTGCATACATTCTTCTTTTATATGTGCGTATATGGGAGTATATATTTATGTGTTCACATGGGTATGTGACTATGTGTTCATATACTGGATTTGAGGATAGTATTTGGAATTTGAGATGAGTTGATGATATTGGGCCTGAGACCAGAAGATCGGTGATGTGATTTGGTTCGTATTGAGATACGACATGATGTTTTAGCGGGTCTTTTGACGTAGCAATTCTTACACCTGTATGCATGCTTAGGCGGTATCAGTATTGTACTAGACGTAGGACATTGTCCCGGATCATGATATTTGATAAAGAAGATACCAGATGAATAGTGTGATTGAATGTGATATTAACCCGTACCCAGATTTGGGGATGCCGTACGACGGATTTACGTACGAGCTATATTGATGATTGATCCGCACTCTTGACTTGGGATGCCTGATTATAGATACGGTATCGGATATGATATTATTGAGGCGGGATCACCGACTATACATATACAGGTATGTATATGTATCGACTCAGATGATAGGCGGTTTCCTTACCTGTAGTTCAGCTTGTTAGTTCAGCCGTATAGTTTAGTGTAGTTGTTAGATTAGATTAGACTTCTTACCTATTTCAAAAACTAACGAATCGTGGGCATTTTTAAAGACAGCCCAAGGGATCCTACGGATATTTCAAAAGACGTATCTTTTCATAAAAACACCGTAGCCCCTATTTTCAAAACCCCATGATTCGTGTTATTTCAAAAGGCGCCATTTGTAGGACTGATATTAGATTAATGCAGATTAGTTATAGTTGCGTCTAGTTTTCAGCTCCCGCTCATTTTTGTGGTCCGCTTCGCATCGCATGCTTATTTTATGTTTCATACTCCATTATTGATATCATGCTGTTAGGACACCAGCACCATTACCGATGATGCGTATGTACCACGTACACTTAATTGCCGGCTCACACACATCTTCATCGGTAATTGCCATATCACGTACACCTTAGAAAATGTTATTGCTTGACATAGCCTGTTAGCTAATAGTTAGACATGATATTAGTGTACTTGCCTTATATGTTAGTTTAGACATTGTAGTTATTACCTGCTACTTCATGCATACTGTTATTCATTGTTATGCCGCATTCATGGATTCTCATGCATATATTCACTATTTTACGTGTTATTGAGGTTTTGGACTCGGATTTCCATAAGATTTTCTGGATTTGGAGGAAAACCGCAAAAACTTATATGAACTGATTTCTCTCTTTTTAAAATAAAAAGTGCGGTTTTCCCATGATGTATGAGTCGTCCACCATGAGTTTGCTGATGGATTTCGAGACCCGATTCGAGGAGACGGATGAACCGTTTCGGGTACATGGTGGACCCGGTAAGGTACCCCGGGGCAAGAAGCGCGTGATGATGACGATGTGAGCCTGGCAGGGGAGCACTACCTACCGGTGATTTTACCCGACGCGTCGGATATCCGGAGGATACCGTCGTGGTCTTGAGATGGATGGTAGGGGCCGGTCTGGACTGACGGCGCCCTAGATATTGAGGTACAGAGACTGTGATACAGAGATATCGAGATATTGGGATTACGTTTTGTGCCGATGCTAGGCACTGTTTTATGTTGATTTCATTATGATACCTCATTTTAAAAATACAAAGGAAATCTCACTAAATTATGGAAACAGTTCTTCATTTACATGTATTCTGTTTTCATGCATTCATACCTCATTCATATGATATATTGCTACCCTTGGGCACTGACACGGGCACATGAGATTACACTCGGGTTAGATATTTACCCTAGCCTTGTTATAGGCTACGTGTTATTCATATATTGGAGGATATATTATGATCATTGACCTAGGTTGCGTTATTTATGCGATTTCTGTGCGTAGATATTTTTCTATTCACGAGTTGGCAACTCACCCCCGTTGTGCCCCAGTTTCTTGCAGGTTGCCGTACAGGTTTCATTACGGCTTTGCGGGCTCAGTTTTATTCAGGTGACTTGCTAGTAGGTCGGTTTTTCTTGTATCGTACCCATCATATTACCTTGTATAATATTATTCCGTTGTATCTAGTAAATTCCATCAACCAAACATGTATTTTTTGAGATAGAGACCAGTGTTGTTTATTCTTTCGACCTTAGAGTTGCTCGTTATATTTCTGGTGGTTTTGAGTTTCCTTTTGAGTTTTGATCCTCACCGTTGGCGTTGTATATTATATTGTTTGTGTGGTTGTGACCGTCGATTGACGAAGAGCTAGCTCCCGCTTGGGGATGCCCTTTTCTTGTTTTCGTATACTATTCATGTTGTATCCCGTTTGGGGGCCTGTATTTACAAAGGAGACTCTGCCGAAATTTTCAGTAAATTTTTGATGTTTTAAAAACCGCATAATTCGGCTTATGCTATTAAAACTACTTGTTTTAAATTGGTTTTCCTTCACTCTACTTCTTTTCTTGGTTTGGATTTCTGGGTTTTCGGTTTACTTAGATTACGTACGCCTCGAGACGTTTCGTAGTTTAAGTGCCGGTCATGTTCCGTACTTTCGGGACGTGACACCAGGGTTTGACTGATACCTGCTTACCACACTCAGTGCATAAGCCACATCTGGTCTGGTACACAACATCGCATAAATTATGGAGCCTACCGCAGATGCGTAGGGTATAATAGACATGCGATCCCTCTCCAAATCAGTCTTGGGAGACATCTCTTTGGAGAGGGTGATCCCGTGACAAGCCGGTAGATTACCGCGCTTGGAATCTTCCATACTGAATCTTTTCAGTATGGTGTCGATGTACCTGGACTGTGAGAGTCCTAAAATCCTCTTGGATCTGTCACGGTAGATCCGGATCCCCAGAATGTATGAGGCATCACCCAGGTCTTTCATAGAGAACCTGTGTGACAAGAACCCCTTGACAGATTGTAGCATAGGAATGTCATTTCCTATTAAGAGAATGTCATCCACGTATAAAACGAGGAATACTACAGTTCTCGCTACAAATCTACAATAGATGCATGGTTCATCTGGATTTTTGATAAAGCCAAATTCCTTGACCGTCTCATCAAAACAGATGTTCCAACTCCGCGATGCCTGCTTTAGTCCATAAATGGACTTGAGCAACTTGCACACCTTTCTGCTGCTCCCACTCTGAATGAAACCCTCTGGCTGGTCCATATAGACACACTCCTCTAAATGTCCGAAAAGCGGTCTTTACGTCCATCTGCCAAATCTCATAATCGTGGAAGGCAGCAATGGCAAGAAGGATCCGAATTGATTTCAGCATAGCCACTGGAGAAAAGGTTTCGTCATAGTCCAAACCAGGTCTCTGACGAAAACCCTTTGCAACCAGTCTAGCTTTATAGGTCTCAACTTGTCCATCTACACCAATCTTCCTTTTGAAGATCCACTTGTATCCTACGGGTTTTACCCCATCTGGAGCAATGTCCAACGTCCATACTTTGTTAGTGTACATGGACTCCATTTCGGTCCGCATTGCATCCAGTCATTTTACCGAGTCAACGCTCTGAATGGCTTGCTGGAAGCTAGTAGGCTCATCACAATCTATGATGCAATCCTCTCTATCCCCGTCTATGAGAAAACCGTAGTATCTCTCGGGCGGATGAGACTGCCTACTACTCCTGCGGAGTGGCGTGGGAATGTCCTGATCTTTCGAACCCTCTGGTTCTACTAAGCTTTCAGTAATAGCTCGTGGTTCTGGAATTTCTTCCAGCTCTATTGCGCTCCCACTTATTTCATTTTCTATGAACTGGTGTTCTAGAAAGTGGGCATGGCGAGAAACAAAAACATTTTGTTCCTCTTCACAATAGAAGAAATATCCCTTGGAGTTCTTTGGATATCCCACAAACTTGCACTGTACTGAGCGTGCCTCGAGCTTGTCCGCATGCTGCTTTTTGACAAAAGATGGACATCCCCATGTCTTAATGTGATTAAGATAGGGTCTCTTCCCACACCACATCTGATATGGTGTAGTAGGCACAGTCTTAGTAGGAACTCGGTTCAAAAGATATACAGCTGATTCTAGCGCATATCTCCATAACGATCGCGGCAACTCAGCGTTACTCATCATGGACCGTACCATATCCAATAGGGTTCGGTTCCGTCTCTCCGATACACCGTTATGTTGCGAAGTGTATGGAGGAGTAAGCAGAGAGAGAATTCCATTCTCTTTTAAGTAACCCAGGAACTCGGCACTCAAGTATTCACCACCTCGATCAGATCTCAGTGCCTTGATACTTTTGCCTATTTGTTTTTCTACTTCATTCTTATATTCCTGGAATTTTTCAAAAGCCTCGGATTTATGTTTCATTAAGAAGACATAACCGTACCTTGAAAAGTCATCCGTAAAAGTAATAAAGTAAGAATAACCGCTTCGTGCATGTGTAGACATTGGACCGCACACGTCGCTGTGTACGAGTCCCAAGAGCTCGCTTGCTCTTACTCCGTGTCCAGTGAACGGAGTCTTTGTCATCTTTCCTTTGAGACAGGATTGACAAGTTGCATACGATTGATATTCGAACGAATCCAAATATCCTTCTGTATGTAACTTAGTCAATCTTCTCTCATTGTTGTGACCCAGTCTACAATGCCACAAGAAAGTTTTATTGATTTCTGGAGACTTTCTTTTTTGTGTATTCTGGACATTGAAAATCTGTGGTTGGTTTAATACGTATATACCGTTGTTTAATGTACCTGACCCAATCAAAACTTGATTAAGGTGAATGTTCACTACATTACTTACAAATGCAAATTCGTAACCTTCTTTAGATAATAAAGATACAGAAATGATATTACAGGTTGCATTTGGTACAAAATAACAACTACGTAAAACCAAAAAGTGTCCATCTGACAATCCCAGGTGATAGTCCCCCACGGCCTCAGCATCCATGCTAGCTCCGTTTGCAACTCTGAGGGTTATATCACCTGCCTTCAAAACTCTACGCTTTCTCAACGCCTGCAAAGAATTATAGATATGAGATCCTGATCCGGTATCCAATACCCAGGAAGTAGAGTTTATTGATAGACAGTTTTCAATAACATACACACCTGAAGCTGAAGTCGCAACTCGCTTCAGATCCTGGGTTCTGGCCTTCCAAGCCTTGCAATCCTGTTTCCAGTGTCCACTTTTGTGACAGTAGAAGCATTCTTCCTTCCCCACCAGCTTTCCCGCTACCTTTGTTGCCTTTCCCTTTCCCTTCGTATCCACTTTACTGACACGGCCCCTTGGTTTGGCGGGGGGTTTCTTCTTCTTTCCCTTGGCTTTCGCCCTGGACCTAGAAGAGGAAGATCCTCCTACAAACAAAGTGGATGTCTCCCTACCTTTCTGTAGGGTGCCCTCAGCACTCCTCAACATGTTTAGAAGTTCGGAAAGTTCAACCTCCTTTCCTTTCATGTTGAAGTTAAGGATAAACTGGGCGTAAGTGGAAGGAAGGGACTGGAGAATCAAATCAGTATAGAGTTCATTCTCCAATGTGGTCCTAAGGTCCGCGAGCTCCACTATGTAGCCAATCATCTTAAGCACGTGTTCCGCTACCGATGATCCGACGGCCAACCTTGCCGAAAACAACTTCTTCGACACTTCGTATCTGGCGATACGAGACTGCTCTCCATACAGTTCTTTTGTATGAAGAAATATGGACTCTAGGTCCATATTCTCATGCCTCCTCTGATGTTCGTTGTCCATCGAGGCAAGCACGAGGCATTTGGCCTTCGCGCAATCTATTTCCCAGGTCTTATAGATTTCCCTATCTACGACACTGGTTTTGGGACCTGGGACAGGGGGAGCTTTGGTGGTAAGGAGATACCCCAACTTGTCGTAAGTGATTGCCATCTTGACATTCCTGAGCCAATCTTTGTAGTTTGGCCCTGTCAGTATGTTTTTATCTAGTAATAACTTAAGTCCGGTCATCTTGAATGGTCGCTGCAATTAGGAGAGAGAAAAGAAACACTTTAGCATGATGCTCTTGCAAGTTTAGAGTGGTTTTTAGTTTGTCTAAACAGGATGGCTCCCACTGTCTCTCGAATCCCTCCTCAAACCATAAAGGAAGAATTAGTCGGGATCAATCTCACCGTACAATACTTGCTTAACCGTTCAGCCAGGCCAGTGTCAGTACTTCGAGGGAGGTTTTCCAACACTTTCGCGAAGTTCCTTAATTAAGTAACCTCTTTTCCCTGTGGGCGTAGCCCCGCTAATACCTTTCTAGACACCTACTAGGTTTATAGCATTGATCGTTAAGTGAGAGATTTCCCGAGGAGTAGCATATACTCATAGTAGGATCGGGATCCAAATATCATCGCGTGATAAAACCGAAGGAATCTTACCAGAATCATCACACTCTAAATGGTATGCAGCGCTAGCAAGTTTCAGTACTTATGAAACTCCCGATGTGGATTTTTGCCCCATGCTCTTATGACCTTGACTTTGGCCAAAATATCATAAGTCACATGTCAAGTTCTACCCGTCATTCTCCTGGTTAATTTGGACCCACCCGTACCTACCCTTGACTTTGGCCAAAATGGCAGTACGACTGTCCCAAACCAATGCATCTACCTATGCTGCACATGAATACCCAATAGCTACCAATCACTATGCTTTGACTTTGGCCAACATACATAGCTTGAATACTTTTTGACCATTCATGTGGAATGACGGAGTGCTATGAATGGTTTTGGCGAAACCATGAACGTAGTGAACTTGATATAATCGATGGAACGAGATAGCTTTTAAAAGGAGTGGTTCAAGCTCCGCGTTTAAAAGTTTGGTTTTGAAAAGAACCGAGTGGTTTTCAAAGTGTTCCAATCGACTTTTACTTGGTTTATTTTCTTGCATTAGTTCTTTTAATGCGTCCCATCATTTAATCCTACCATTGCAGAAAACAACCAAAATATGACGTACGCTTATGCCATTCGCATTCGCCATGGGGCCCCGTCATCACCCGTTAGGTTACTTATCTAACGACAGAGCAGGGGCTGGGCTAGCGCGGCTGTAAAACATAAGCAACGCCTAAATAGTTATCGTATATAGATATATAGCAATGATAGACATTACAGATCACAGATGAATACATTGGATATACTAGGAATTCGCAATCCGTTCGAGTCTGCAACAAAAAGCGGATTGCACGGTCGCGATGATTAGCCAATACCCTACCCAAGACCCCTACAGGTGCGGCAAACTACCCGCCAAGTACCCGAAGCGAAGCAACCTCCCTCAACTCCGTGAGTAGGCCACTCGGCACTTCGAGATACCCGGTAGTTTGTGCACCCCCTCCATGGGTCTATCCTAGGAGCAAAAACAGTAAAAAGAATTATACAATGACGGCTACAACCCCGACCCGGTTGTGCGGCCATACAAATAATATTACATCAATTTACATGTTACATGAATTGAAAGAAAAGAAAACTCTCGTCTCACAAAACCCCCCGGCTATTCACCCGCGACAATCCAACGCATTCATATACACATACCATCAACAAACACAGATCACAGATATGTATAACCCCCACTAATCGACGTATAGCGATTAGCAGACGTTCAATACATATAAACATCACAGATATAACCCATTAGTCAAAGTGTAGTGAAGTTCGATCAAAAATACGGATTTATAGGCACCCAAATACAAATTTCTATTCTGGAAAATCTGGACAGAAATAAAATATCTTTAAAATCCCAAAACCATTACAGAAAAACACTGCACCAAACTCGGTCCAGAACCGAGTCAAATCGGCCGCGGATCCGCGGCAATAGCATGCTATTGCCGCTGAACCGCGGCGGTTTGAACGGTTCACTGGATCGTTTTTGGTGTGCTTCTTAACAAAACCCTGAGCCGATTTTTGAGGTATGATTTTTTATTTTTTGAGCAGAAAAAAAAACAACAGGAACTTAGGGTTTTGATGTTTTAGTTTTGCGATTTTTCCGATCGAACTTCCATACACTTTACTAACTAGCTAGTTTATGTTTAGTTAGGCTCTGATACCACTGTAAGTCCACGTTGCCCACCACGGTGCTTGCGGGGAGGCGGAAAACAGAATAAAAAAAAGATTTTTATCGAACTAGGCAACATGGAGTAGCTTAAGGAGGATCTTTGCTAAACAAAAACTAACTAAAAGCTAACTAGATTTAGCTACATGGAAGAAAGGTTATACCTTGGGCTTTATGTCCTTCTCTCCTTGCTCCTTAGAGTGGAAGAAAGAGATCACCTTGTCGCCTTCTCTAGTCGAAGAAGGATCCACCCGAGAGCCTCAACCTTTGGCTTCAACTTCAAGCTAGAAGTAACTAAGGTGCTAGAAGTGCTAATCCTAGAACCTTAGATGAGAGTAGAGATTAATTTGGAGAGGTTTATCTCAAGCTCGAGTGTTTCTCAACACATGAGAGGGGAGAGCTTGAGAGAGAGGAAGAGGAGGAGAGATAATCTATATGATACAATGAGAGAATAAAGAGCCATTCTCACCTATATGTGTGAATTATTGTAAAAAGATAATTAGCAAGATAATTGTCATGGTTTAATCAAGACTTGACCATTATCATTTCATATTAAATGCAAATTGCAAGGATCAAAGAGCATCTTTTATATGGAATGATGATGGTCAAAGTGTCAACCTAGGTCAACAAGTCAAGATAGTCAAATGGTCAACAACCCTAACCATGCACAATTATATTTAACTAATATCAATTAATCATAATACACACATAAGCATTAGGGTTAATAAAATGACAATAGTCATTAACCGTAATCAAAGTCCTCTCCCTCTGTCTCAATCAACTGTGCATACGCACCCGTATTCGTGATCCGAGGAACACGAATACAAAGAGATAAAACCAATCCCAATTCATATACTAGGATCTGGCTTAAACCAAAGCCCGCTAGTATAAGCTGTCCGGACAGCAAACGTGCACATGTGCACGGATGTGAACGAACCCTGTTGCAAAACCATGCGACCTCTACTCATTTTGCCTAAAGGCGAATAGCTCTCTGTGTGGGACTCTAAAGACTCGACACTACGCTGGCAGTGAGTTTAACCACAGACCGCAAGCGCCACTAGCTGTACGTAACGGTCCCCAGGTAGTTGCCGATAAGAAGACTGACGGGGTGGCCCCATCTGAACTCCTACTGAGCCTGTATGTGACAGTCTCCGTACAGTCCGGTCTGTTCGTCTGATACATCGCATGGCGGGCCCAGGGGCGGTAAACGTCAGTCCCCTAATAGCGGTACAAGTCGTGTCGGAGTGTAGCCCAGAACACCCTCAGATAACACTGGAAACCTACCAGTATATCTCGCTTGCCCTGGCCAGGGACTACTCGTGTAATGGCTCTCCTAGACACAGCGCGATGTCAACCCCCAATAGCGGGAGAGACGAATCCTGTCTAACCGTCACTGCCTCCAAGTGCTTCGGGACTGCACCCAACTACTACCTGTTTGCACGACTCCTTTGAGCCGTGGTAGGGTAGTAATCAAAGTACAGTGGGAACACACTCGAGGCGAAGTGACAGTGTCAAGTCAGCGGACTAAGCTGTACTCATGTCACATGAGAACTGATAACTGACGATAGGTATAATACCAACCAACAGTTCTCGACGAGTCATGTCCAGTGTACTCGTAACCTAACGAGAACCCACATACTATCTCAAGTACGACGTACTGACGGCTGTGGGACAGACCGTCTCCCACGCTGGGATGAGAAGCGGATACGCTAGTTTACTCCGGAGTATCGATGCCCTGTCTCAATAGTCCTACGACTAGGGACCTGTATAAGGATGTGCTTATGGATTACCCAGCCCCCACGAGTGTGAGCGCCATCACAACACTGGTAATCAAGCAAAGATCCTAAGGGCTCCACTAATGCGTATAGGTGATATAATAAAAGAAACACATGTACACATTAAAGCAGAGACAAACCAAGTAGAATACTACCATTTCGAGAAAGATTGTATATACAACTGTGAATATCCCAAGCTTCCATCAAGTAATATACATACTAGTATGATACAGTAATGGCCTCTAGGGCATATACACTAACAGTGGTGACAAGGAAATTATCGATGATGAAGTGTGTGAGCCGGCAAGAAGGTGTACGTGGATCATACGCATCATCGATAACGGTGCCGGTGTCCTGGCAGCATGGTTTTAATATAACAATAAACACATTTAAACATACAATACGATGCGAATAGCAAGAATATGCGGAAAATGAATAATAAACGCAACAGTGAAGAATCTACATCAATAAATATATATATATATATTTATATATATCTGTGTTTGTATGTGTGTCGTACAGTTTTGCCATTTGAAATAACACGAATCGTGGTGTTTAGAAAAATAAGGGCTACGGTGTTTTTAAGAAAAGTTGTGTCTTTTGAAAATATCTGTAGAATCCCTTGGCCTATCTTTAAAATGCTCACGATTCCTTAGTTTTGAAATAGGTATGACTCGGGTCTAGTCTAATATCTACTAAGTAAACTACAGATCTAACTAACAAGCTAATCGAAAGGGTACGGAAACCAGCTAAATCAGAATCGATATATATATATATATACACATATATAATAGTCGGTGATCTCGCCTCAATAGTACCGCGTATAATACAATATATCATATGACATCCTCGATTGGAGAGTGCAGATCTATCATCAATATAGCTCGTACGTAAATCCGTCGTACGGCATCCCAAATCTGGGTATGGGTCGAATCTCACATTTATCTCATCAATTATCTGGTATCCTTATCATCATATATCATGATCTGGGGTACCGATCTAAGTCTGGTACAACTGATACCATCTATATATATATGTGCATGTATGAAAACACACATCCAAAGGCCCGCTAAAATCTCATGTCGTATCTCATAATACGAACCACATCATATCACCGATCTCATGGCACCATGCCCAATCTCATCGACTCATCTCCAAATATCATATACAATCCTCATCATCCATGTATAAGTATACGTATATATATACCTAGTCTCATACCATTGTGTGTATATATATACGTATCCCCATGTACGCACAACTATAACATGTTAGTTATATGTATGCCCTAGAGGCCATTGCTATACATAGGATGTATATTGCAGTGGATGCTGGGACATATATAGGGAGGACTTTCTTGCTCGACATGATAGTATGCTATCTGGTTGCTCTTTACCTTAACGTGTACACTGATTGTCTCTCTGTTACATGTTGGTAAAGCCCTTAGGATGTGTACTAGACTACCTGGACTATGATGCGGATCATACTAGTGGGGACATGGTAGTCCATAAGTACATCCTTCAAAGTCCCTAGTCGTGGGTGTATCGAGACGGGGCATCGATATACCAGAGTAGACTAGCATATACCTTCTCGACCCATAGAGATGGGCGATGGATGATCCCATATCCATTGGTGTTTGACATCAGAGATGATATGCGGGTGCTCAGTAGAGACTGGGTACACTGGACGGACTCGCCGAGAACTCCCAGATGGTATTATACCTCACGTCAGATGGCAGTTCTCTGGTGACACTGGTACAGAGTAGTCTGTTGACCCGAGATCGTCATAGAGTCTTGTGTGGTTCCCACTGTGCTTTGATTTCCATCTTACCACGTCCAAGAGGGCGTGCAAAACGGTGGTTTTTGGGTACAGTCCCGAGTCACATGGAGGCAATGAGCGATAGGAGGGGATTCGTCTCTCCCGGTATAGGGGGTTGATGTTGCGCTGTGTTCGATTGGCTATAACAAGAAATCCCTGGCCAGGGTTGCTGAGATTTACTGGTAAGTGTTACCAGTAGTTTCTCGAACAGTTATAGACCTCATATCGACACGACTTATCGAGCTATTGGGGTCTGACGTTTACCACCCCTAGGCGAGATATGCGACATATCAGACGATCAGACCGGACTGTACGGTAGTGTTACTGGTTGGATTCACAGGAGTGTGAGCGGGCTTGCTCGTCGATCTTCTGATCGCTCAATACTCGGGTGGCCGTTACGTTTAGCAGACCGCTTGCGGCTTGTGGATGTTTGATATGATCATCATCTGCTGCCGGCGTATTGACGAGTCTTTAGAGTCCTACACAGAGGTTTCCTGGCTCAAGCGAAACGAAATAGGAGCGTATATGAGATATGTGCGGGACCGAGAATAATGCGTGTATGTGATACCGTATTTCATTCTCGCGATGAATGTATCGATTAGGTTATATGCGATATACCCTAGTTATCGAATCAAGGATTGATTCGATAAACCGATACATTGGATCCTAGTCGGTTATATACGATATGACCGGATCGTTAAATCAAGTGTTGATTTAATGATTTAATGCATAATTATATATTTGATATATTACTTTGCATTAACTAGTATCGGTTCACTTTAATTGGATTTTCTCGCTCGGATGTGCACATTGTATATTCGATATAGTTTTGTGCACATGATTGTATCATGTTTGATGATGCATGCTTACTTGGTTTGTGTTAAAGATTGATCCATGGTTATTTAAATGGTTAGGGTTTTGTTTTTCATATACATTTATTTATTCATTTATTTCTTTGGAAAATATAATGCATAAAGATAAAAT
Source organism: Agapanthus africanus (assembly GCA_030015575.1). Lineage (NCBI taxonomy): Eukaryota > Viridiplantae > Streptophyta > Magnoliopsida > Asparagales > Amaryllidaceae > Agapanthus > Agapanthus africanus. The sequence goes on along the minus strand of CM057341.1, from coordinate 354,123,397 downwards.
GGTGGCTTTTATTTTTGTTTCTTTCATGAACATTCATGAAGGTTTGAATAAAGTGACCATTTTGTCTCATGCTTAACCCTAACCACTTCACCTAACCATGGTCCTCTCTCTACACTTAACCATGGTGTGATTATGATAAGAATAGATTTTATTTTCCATTATTCTTATTCTTATCATAACATTATTCTTCTTCTTCTTCCTTTCTTCACTTGAAGAAAGCAAGCTCCATCAATGGTGATTGATGGAAATGAGTGAGAAATCCAATTCTAAAGTCTACCCACTTCCTATTTCTTCATCCTCTACATCTTACCAAGTAGTAGAGTGTGTTTCCTTCACAAGTTTTCATGGCAAGGTGAAGGTGGAGCTTGATCTAGCGATGCCTCGACGTAGATCATCTTCGGCATGGACATCGACGACCTAGCTCGCCTATTCTCCGATGAAGCCGACGCTAGAGCCCGGATTCTTTTTGGACAGCAAAGGAACTTCATTGCGGAGCTATGGAGGTGGAGCACCGGATCTACAAAGGTTGTATTTCCGTATTCTTGTAGTTAAGTGTTAACTAGTTTGCTTTTCGCCTAGAAATCTAGCCAACGGTCCGTTCTAGGGTTTCTCGGCACCGTTTAAATTTGAAATTGGTATGGTTAATGCCTTGTGAGACCTCATTAGGGTGCCTAGGAACCCTACAGTGGTATCAGAGCCTAGCTAGAGCCTTAGGCGAAGTCTAGATGGAATTTGAAACCCGAACGAACCCGAAACCCAACTCAAAAATAGCTCTTTGTCCTTTTTTCAAAAACTGGGATTTTTCCAAATTAAAAATATGCAGAAAACTCAGCAGAGAATTCTACGAATTACGGCGCAAAATTGGGGTCATGAACAGTGCAAGCTGCGGCGGAACCGCGGCAGAAGCCTGCCTCAGGCGGCGGTTCCGCGGCAGATTGATGACGTCAGCCCCCCCTCTCTGCACAGTAATTCATTATTTCAGAAGCTGAGTTTTATGGGTATTTTTAATATTTTTTCAAGAGTTGAATTTTCTGGAGTTGATTTGGGGATTCGGTGTTTCGATCGGAGTATCAGATTTTGTCTATGTGGCTTTCCGGATAAATTTTAGAATATGTTAAAAAGTTCGACCGGATATAAATACCCAACTTTTCCCCTGTCGGGAAATTTCCAAGTGTTGGATTTTTCCGTGGTTTAACGACGTTCTAAGTAGTGCAAGTAACGCGATGGTCCCTCTAGAAGACAACAAACCTTAACTCGATTATGTGACCGTCTTGAACTACCCTTTGAACCTTCGGGTTTGGGGCAGTACGGCGTACCACATGTGAGGCGTTGGCTTGACCCTTCTACGGCTGGACCGTTGGTACTGAGGCACGAACTGAATGTTGTTAGACTAATATTTCATGTGTTGATCTGTATCGGGAAAACTTGGGTGTTCGATTGTTCAATCGGAAAGTTTGACATTTTCTATTTATCCGGAATGGGATACAATAATTGGAATTCACAAGAAGTTATGAGATAACTGAATGAATGTTATAAACATAGCACTTTAGTCCCAATTGATCGGTTGCCACGGAATTTTGATGTGATCAAAAGTCCGTCGCAATCACGTAGCGTACGCGGATATTCGCCGGACAAACTTAATAGACAGCTGCATCCCATAGCCCCGACCAAGTGACTATAGGAGAACCCCGTCGCCGAAAGCATCCGTTCGGGTGCTCGCGGCAGCGGTGTTCCGCCTTGGTGCACTTCGTCGACGGCGTCGGGGGTGCGGCCGCCTACTAAAGTTTGCGACGAGTATTCGATCAGGATGTCGGGAATCTTGTTGAATTACCCGACTTTATATTGAAAAGTGTTTTCGATTTTGAGACTAAAATGCGGAGTTCATAATTATTAGGCATGCGATGTCTAAGTAATTCATTTGGTCAGGCATGCGATATCTGAGGTGGTTGCGGATTCCAACTGTTGTAGTTTTACACTTTCTTTTCTGTGACCGTAAGTGTGATATGTGATATCGCCGGTTTCGTTGCTATATGTCAACGACAATTGGGATGCGTATATTTACTTACGTTGATGACATATGATGTTATGTGTTGCTGGATATGTTATATTGGATCGTCGTGTTTGAATAGCCGGGAGTTTTTATGTGAGATGAGTGTTTTTCATTTTCATTCATGTAAAAAACTTGTATGTAATATTCTTTTATTGGGGCACTTCCAGGTTGCGGAAGATATCACCTTTTGTATATTATTTATTTTTCCGCACTAGGATAGACCCAACGAGGGGAGCACAAGTAACCGGGTTCTGGAGTCCAGTGGGAGACCAACTCGAGGAGTCGGGTCCGGGTCTCCTAACTCCAGAATTGGTAGGGTTGCTTGCCGCTCTCGTAGGGGTCTAGGGGTGTGGGTTTGGCTATTCATCGCGACCGTGGAATCCGTGTTTTATACTGGCTCGTATTGAAAACACGTACGTTCTAGTATATCCAATATTTCATATGATTCTTCTGCTGCGATATCTGTGATGTGATCATGTGATGTTCTTTCATAGATACAGTATATAGTATATATGATATATTATATAGGCGTTACTTATGTTTTACACCCGCGCTAGCCCTGCCCTGCTCTGCCGTTAGTCACCTAACCTAACGGTGCACGAGGGGACATCGAGGCGAATGCGGATGGCATAAGTGTACGTCGTATTTATCTGTGATGTTTAGGTATTTTAAATGATGGGACTTCATTAATATGATTAATGAAATAAAAGAAACCTAAGATGTTGTAGAATCGAATTTCAAAATAAAAAGGGTAGCTACAGTTCTTGCTTTGCACAGCGGTATATATGATATATCCTGCACCTTATTCGATAAGGAAAGGACCGAGATCCCTTCACCGGGAGTGACTCCTTTAGCAATAACTGGCAGATGCTACACACTCGGTTTGTCTTTTGATTGCTTTTAAGAGTTTTTGCTTTGCACAGTGATATATATGATATATCCCACACCTCATTCGACGAGGAAAGGACCGATGATCCCTTCCCCGGGAGTGACTCCTTTAGCAAAACTAGAAAAGCCTCAAAAGCACTCCATTTCAAAATCATTTGATTCTACAACGATATCAAGTTCATTACGCAATAGGTTTTCAGAAAAACCTGTCGTAGCCCTCCGTCATTTCAGATAAGTAGTATATAGTATTCGTGCTGCATTTGTTGGCTTTCGTCAAGGTGCAGTGTGCGGTAGCTATATGCTGCTTATCTGCCAGCATACGATGCGATTGGATTAGGGTAGTCGTGCGGCTTTGTTGGCTTTCGTCAAGGGTCGTGCGGGTGGGTTTAATTCGATCAAGAAATGTACGGGTTGAACTTGACTAGCGGGCTATGGTTTGTTGGCTTTCGTCAAGGTCATAGCACGTTAGGGGCAAAATATTATCGGGAATTTCAAGTGTTGAAATTTGCAATGAGATTGCATACCTTCTATGAGATAGTTGGATCCCGATACCCGCTGCGAGTAAGTGTTACTCCTGGGAGAGTTTTATGCATTACAATTAGCCGATCAAGTAGGTGTCTAGAAAGGTGTCAACGGGGTTACGCCTCTGGTAAAACGAGGTTTACATTAATTAGGTTCGTGCGAAAGCACGGGGGACCTCCCTCAAAGTACCGACACTGGCCTGGCTGAAAGATTGGCGAACTTGTAATGTGTAATTAATCCCGGCTAGTCTTTCCTTTTAGGGTTTGAAGGAAGATTTGATAAAAAGCAGTGGGAGCCATCCTGATTAGATAAAATAATAACCAATCTATTCTTGACAGAGCGCACGCTGAGTGTTTTCTTCTCTCTCTCTCCAGGTAGCAACCATATCACGCCTTAATCAAGATAATAATACGGAATATTGACCGAACCCGCTTGTTATACTGAGATGGGGAACGTTGGTCCCGCTCCAACTTATAATTGTTATAAGACAGAGCAGGATATTGGGGAATACCAGATTTCCCGTGCCGCCCAAACGAAGAGAGTGCATGCTGATGCATCATCTTCGGGTGTGTTCATTACAGAGAACTGTTTCTCAGTATCCTTTACGTCCTGGGTATGTGATACCAGATCAGGATCCCAGATATGTAATCTGTTACATAGGGCTACAGAAAGGTAGAGAACTGAGAACGGGTGATAAGTTTCATGAGGCAGAAAACGGGGCAAGAGTTGCAGCCAAGTCTGTTGGTCACTGTCACCCTGTATTACAAATACATTGATTCGGAACGAATGTTATTAGATACCGAACCTGATATACAAAATCATATCAGTCTCTTTATTAGTAAAGAAATGATAAAATTTTGTATTGTTGGATAATGTTTTGAACATTTCCTATATCAAAAGTTGATCGGATCAGGCACGTTATCTAAAAGCGTTGATGTTCTAAATCAAACTACAGTTCTTTAGTATACGGAACACACACAAGAGGAAGAGTTCAGAACTGAACGAATTCTTCTTGAGGCATTGTAGACTAGGTCATATCAATGCGACCCGACTAGCTGAAGTTACATGTAGATGCACATTTAAATCAGTTTGAATTTACATCTTGTGAAACTCGCCAGTCATGTCACAAAGATAAAATGACCATAGCTCTGTTTATTGGAAACAGAGAAAGAGTTAGTGAACTCTTGGGATGATACATGTTGATGTATGTAGGTCCCCTGTCTATATTTGCCAAGACCGGTTCTTTATACTTCATTAAATTCTCTGATGATCTTTCGAGATTCAGACCTATGTTCCTGTTGAAACACAAGTCAGAACCTTTTGAGATATTCACAGAATATAAGTTAGAAGTAGAGAACCAAAACCGGTATAAGTATTATGTCCTTTGATGTGATCAAGGAGGAGAATACTTGAGCACGGAATTCCTGGACTATTCTAAAGGAGAATGAGATTCTCTCTCAGCATTACTCCTCCGTATACACCATTGCACGATGGTATGTCGGGGCGGAGCAGATACACTCTATTTGATATGGTGTGCTCTATGATGAGTACTACTGAGTTACCTTTTTCCTCAGGGGGTTATGCACTTGAGAAGTTGCATACCTATCGAATAGGGTTCAAATCAAATCAGTTGCCTACAACTTCATATTTGATATGATAAGGGAAGAGCCCATATCTTAAGTTGGTTGAGATTTGGGGTTGTCCAGCCTATGTCTGAAAAGAAAAATCTGGACAAGCTCGAGGCAAGATCTGTTATGTAGAACTGGAAATGTTCCAGCTATACAAAATGCAGCTGATGATTTGAAAGAACCAAAGGATTCAATAGTTACCAACGAACCTCAGCCTCTCCGCCGATCTAGTAGGGTTCCTCACCCACCTGAGAGATACTTCGGTTTTTCTATGACAGTGGGAGCGAGGATTACATCATGAGATGATGACCCAACTAGCTTCGAGCTGGCCATCAGGAGTAAGACTCTGTAAGAATGGCTGGATGCTTAGCGATCTGAGATGGAATCCTTATACACCAACAAAGTATGGACTTTGGTTGCTATATCTGAAGGGTTAAATTCCCATAAGGAGCAAGTATATCTTGAGAAGATTACTTGGTGTATATGGAAAAGTCGAGACTTTCAAAGCTAGACTTGTTAAAAGTTTGCATCATTGACCAGGTGTGGATAATGATGAAACCTTTTCAAGTAGCTATGCTTAAGTCCATCCAGATCCTACTTGTCACGGCTACATACCATGACTGCGATATCTGGTGGTTGGGTGTCTTGACTGCTTTTCTAAATGATGATTTAGAAGAGAGCGTCTATAAGAACACAGCCAGAGGGCTTCGTAGACAGTGGGAGCAGCGGAAACGTGTGCAATATGCTTTATTTGATAAAGCAGGCATCGCGGAGTTGGAACATCTGTTTTGATGAATTAGTCAAAGAGTTTGACATCATCAAAATGGTAGATGAACCTTGTATAAACATAAAGGTAGTAGGGAGTATGGTGGTGATCCTCGTAGAGTACGTGGATGTCACACTCTTGATAGGGAAGGAGTTTCCTATGCTACGCTCGATCAATCTCCGCTTATCACAATGATTCTCCACAAAGGATCAAAATGATACCTACTAAATCCTGGATTTTGGATCTATGAGATAGATCTAAATGGATGTTAGGCTACTCACTAGTTGTAGTGAGATGGCATCAGTTGATTCTGGGGAGAATCACTGGAAGGGTTCCAGGGTGATAATGACGACTGAGTGTCAGTCACAGGCATTGTCTTTACCCTCAGTAAAGGGACGGTATGTTGGAAGAGTTCCAAGCTAGATATTGTGACATACTAGACGATAAAGGCAGGATACATCGCTACTTAAGATGCTACCAAAGAGGCAGTCTGGGTGTATTTTAGTTCATGAGATGAACTACGTTCCTACCATTGTGAGACAATGGAGTTGTGGCTTATGCCAAGGAACGTCCGTCCCATCAGTGATCCAGACATATTCTAAGGCAGTATCACCCGATCATGGAGATGGTTGATCTCCAGGGGATCGAGGACAGGAGAGTAGACTCAGAGGACAACACAGCGGATCCACTCACAAAGGCCTGTTCCCAGAGAGAGATTTTTATGGGATGGTTGAGTATGAGATACTACAACCACTGCTATCAGATGGCCCTAGTGCAAGTGGGAGATTGTTAGTTATATGTATGCCCTAGAGGCCATTGCTATACATAGGATGTATATTGCAGTGGATGCTGGGACATATATAGGGAGGAATTTCTTGCTCGACATGATAGTATGCTATCTGGTTGCTCTTTACCTTGACGTGTACACTGATTGTCTCTCTGTTACATGTTGGTAAAGCCCTTAGGATGTGTACTAGACTACCTGGACTATGATGCGGATCATACTAGTGGGGACATGGTAGTCCATAAGTACATCCTTCAAAGTCCCTAGTCGTGGGTGTATCGAGACGTGGCATCGATATACCAGAGTAGACTAGCGTATACCTTCTCGACCCATACAGATGGGCGATGGATGATCCCATATCCATTGGTGTTTGACATCAGAGATGATATGCGGGTGCTCAGTGGAGACTGGGTACACTGGACGGACTCGCCGAGAACTCCCAGATGGTATTATACCTCACGTCAGATGGCAGTTCTCTGGTGACACTGGTACAGAGTAGTCTGTTCACCCGAGATCGTCATAGAGTCTTGTGTGGTTCCCACTGTGCTTTGATTTCCATCTTACCACGTCCAAGAAGGCGTGCAAAACGGTGGTTTTTGGGTACAGTCCCGAGTCACATGGAGGCAATGAGCGATAGGAGGGGATTCGTCTCTCCCGGTATAGGGGGTTGATGTTGCGCTGTGTTCGATTGGCTATAACAAGAAATCCCTGGCCAGGGTTGCTGAGATTTACTGGTAAGTGTTACCAGTAGTTTCTCGAACAGTTATAGACCTCATATCGACACGACTTATCAAGCTATTGGGGTCTGACGTTTACCACCCCTAGGCGAGATATGCGACATATCAGACGATCAGACCGGACTGTACGGTAGTGTTACTGGTTGGATTCACAGGAGTGTGAGCGGGCTTGCTCGTCGATCTTCTGATCGCTCAATACTCGGGTGGCCGTTACGTTTAGCAGACCGCTTGCGGCTTGTGGATGTTTGATATGATCATCATCTGCTGCCGGCGTATTGACGAGTCTTTAGAGTCCTACACAGAGGTTTCCTGGCTCAAGCGAAACGAAATAGGAGCGCATATGAGATATGTGCGGGACCGAGAATAATGCGTGTATGTGATACCGTATTTCATTCTCGCGATGAATGTATCGATTAGGTTATATGCGATATACCCTAGTTATCGAATCAAGGATTGATTCGATAAACCGATACATTGGATCCTAGTCGGTTATATACGATATGACCGGATCGTTAAATCAAGTGTTGATTTAATGATTTAATGCATAATTATATATTTGATATATTACTTCGCATTAACTAGTATCGGTTCACTTTAATTGGATTTTCTCGCTCGGATGTGCACATTGTATATTCGATATAGTTTTGTGCACATGATTGTATCATGTTTGATGATGCATGCTTACTTGGTTTGTGTTAAAGATTGATCCATGGTTATTTAAATGGTTAGGGTTTTGTTTTTCATATACATTTATTTATTCATTTATTTCTTTGGAAAATATAATGCATAAAGATAAAATGGTGGCTTTTATTTTTGTTTCTTTCATGAACATTCATGAAGGTTTGAATAAAGTGACCATTTTGTCTCATGCTTAACCCTAACCACTACACCTAACCATGGTCCTCTCTCTACACTTAACCATGGTGTGATTATGATAAGAATAGATTTTATTTTCCATTATTCTTATTCTTATCATAACATTATTCTTCTTCTTCTTCCTTTCTTCACTTGAAGAAAGCAAGCTCCATCAATGGTGATTGATGGAAATGAGTGAGAAATCCAATTCTAAAGTCTACCCACTTCCTATTTCTTCATCCTCTACATCTTGCCAAGTAGTAGAGTGTGTTTCCTTCACAAGTTTTCATGGCAAGGTGAAGGTGGAGCTTGATCTAGCGATGCCTCGACGTAGATCATCTTCGGCATGGACATCGACGACCTAGCTCGCCTATTCTCCGATGAAGCCGACGCTAGAGCCCGGATTCTTTTTGGACAGCAAAGGAACTTCGTTGCGGAGCTATGGAGGTGGAGCACCGGATCTACAAAGGTTGTATTTCCGTATTCTTGTAGTTAAGTGTTAACTAGTTTGCTTTTCGCCTAGAAATCTAGCCAACGGTCCGTTCTAGGGTTTCTCGGCACCGTTTAAATTTGAAATTGGCATGGTTGATGCCTTGTGAGACCTCATTAGGGTGCCTAGGAACCCTACATAACAAAGTAAGCATGTGTGTGCATGTGGGTGTAAACCTTATTCTAGGGTTCGCGGCTAAGAAGTTAAACTAAGTTACTTCTAACTACCCTAAACTAAACCATGAACAAAAATCATATCTTGATAATCATCCACATAACATAAACACATATATAACCATATATATATAAGCTATACTATGAAATGCGGGGGTGCTGTACGCCATCCACCCGACTTCCCTCGTAGATATAATCTACTCACCTTGCTCCTTGCTTTCCGTTTCCGACGTCGCCATGCGCTTGCTTGTCATCTCGAAGTCTTCGTGCGGTACCTACACATCATAACGTACCGTGTCGCATTAAAACCTAATTCAAAACCAAAATGACACGCTAAAAGCCTATAGGTTAGAACCTATGGACTACGCTTTCAAAACCTCCAAATAACACTCGATTTCGACGTACAAACGTCAAGTGATCGAATACGACACAAATCATAGAAATCTAGAATTCAAAATACGCAAAACGAAACCCCGAATCAAAATAACAACTCTTGAAAATGGTCCCAGATTTTACCCTAGGTCAAATCAGTCAATTTTGCATATGCCAAGGGTCTAGTTTACAGGAGATGGAGCTACAGACCAAACACGAACCCATTTGGACCAGGTCTGGCCGCAATTTGCGGCCAGAAAGATTAAATTTGCAGCCATAGAGTGGAGTCAGGGGCTGGGGTCTTGGGTGGTGCTTCCTAGGTGCCTGCACACTCCTCTGTACTAGCTAAATAATTTTCAGAGGCTCTGGGTGAAAGCAGATTTCATTTTACACTCACAAAATTTACAAAATACGATGTCGGGGATTTCTAAGTTTTCTAATTGGGGTTCTAGTCTCTGGTTTAGGTCTCCAATCAATCACCACAGGGGTTGTATAGCCTCTAGTAACTTTAATTTCACCTTTGGGTTCAACTAAAACCCTAACCCTCAACTAAAGTTTTCAAACTTCCCAAAACCACACAATATCGGTTCTAATTTAACATAGATGCTAAAGGAAAAGAAATTCTACACTAATGATGGAATAATTATCTCATGTTGCACTCATGAATCCCCTAAGGCACCAAAATCGAATTTTTCTTTGTCCACAGTGTAGCTTGTGAGCTTGTGCACAAAATTTGTGAAGAGGAGATGGGGTTTTAATGGGTTTATTGTGATGGATTGTGAGGAGGTGGAGGGAAAAAGGGAGAGAGGCAGCAGCAGAAAGAGAGTGAGAGAGAGGAGAGAAAATGATGAAGATGGTGAGATGAGAGAAAGGCCAAGTCAAAGTTAACCCCTCACCTTTCTCTCTCTCACCCATACTTATTTGTTTATTCCTTTCCCTTATCTTTTCTTTTCCTTTCCTTTTCTTCTCTTTAATTTTATAACCATGCATGATAAAAAGAAGAAAGCATGAAAGAAAAATGTAACAAGTGCTAAAAAAAGACATGTGCATGTTTTGCACAAAACATGCTTAATGCGCGATTAGCGATATTTAATCGCGATTAGCACTAAATAGCGTATAATTAATCATAAAAACTTATAATTTGTATAAGTCACATAAAACGCCCTCTTTTTAGTAATTTCCATAATTTTCTAAATTTTTTCCTAATTTATCGGTATTTAATTATACCGCCTTATTACAATATTCAATATTTTATTATTTAATTATAAAAATTCCTAAAAATAATATTTTATTTTTTTGGAATGTTACACTGATCATCTTAGATACGTCTAGGCTATCATGCCTAGGTTGACCAATTTTGATGTTGTGATCAGCCTTGGTATGTATTTGGTATTAAATGTATGTGTATATGTGTGTTGTGGATGTCCGTGTGTATTGTGTGTAGGGCTATTAAAAAACTCAAAGCTCGGAGCTTGGCTTGGGATCGGCTCTTTAAAAGCTTGGCTCGGGCTTGTTTGACAACTATGTTTGTTATAGTGCCCTCAAGGCAATTACTATAATCGTAGGCGGGAGATTATGATGATCGAAAGAGGACTTATACGGGTAAAGCAGTCTTACTCAAGATGATAGTATACTTTCTGGTTTGACATTATCATCATGTACATGCATTTTGTGGTATTACGGATCACTATTACATGTTGATAGAGCCCATATGATTTTTATTTGACTGCCGGGGTTATGATGGCGATCATACAAGTGAGGCCGAGTAGTCTATAAGCAAATTCTTAAATGTTTGTGGTCGTTGGAATATTGAGACTGGGCATCTATATTCTAGAGTAGAGTAGTGTATACGTTTCTGGACTCGGACGAGGGGCGATGGCCGGTCTAACAGCCATTGGTGTTAACTATTCACCAAAAATTGTATACAGATATGAGTTACTACTGGACGAACTTGCCGGGAACATACTGGATGGTATTATACTCATTGTCAAATAGCAGTTCTCTTGTGACATGAGTACAAATTAGTCTGTCGACTTGAGATCGTCATTTTTCTCGTGTGAGTTCTAGCTGTGCTTTGATTACTACCCTACCACGGCTCAAAGGAGTCATCCAAACATGTTTTACTTGGGTACATCCCGAGCCACATGGAGGCTGTGAGCACATCATCATGGATTCATCTTTCCCGGTATTGGGGGTAGATGTCGCGCTGTGCACGGGTGGCCATCACTAGAAATCCTTGGCTTAGGTGGACGAGATTTACTGATTTGGATCTGTACTTTCACAGTGGGTGATGGGATTCACACCAACACAACTTATTACGTTATTAGGGATCTGACTTTATCCACCCCCTTAGACTCAATATGCGATACTCTTAGACGAACAGACCGGACTGTACGGAAATTGTCAAAGACAGGCTCAATAGGGGTATAGATGAGTTTGCTCGTCGGTATTCTTTCATTCAATACCTGGGTAGCCGTTACGTACAACTAGTGACGCTGACGTGCTTATGGTTATACCCAATGCCAACGTATTGTCGAGTCTTTAGAGTCCCACACAGAGGGTTTTATCGATTCAGGAGAAATGATACAATGGCCGTATATTGATACATGCAGGGTTCCGATTAAATAAGTGTACTAGCTACACAGACTTTAATCGGACAGAAGATAATACTAGCCAGCTTAGGATTAAGCCGGATTATTAAATCAAGTACTAATTTAATAATTTACATATATATATATTGATATTTATATTCTAGTATTATGTTCATTTTATTTTTCTATCTCTTGGGTATTCGTATTTTGTACGAATACAGACATGTATTTGCGGGACGTAATTTTGTATTCATACAAAAATACATTCTAGAAGGTGGACACCTCATTTGTGTTAAATTTCCATTTGTGAAAATTAGGAAATGTGGTGGATGGGTGAGGTGTTAGTTATATGTATGCCCTAGAGGCCATTACTGTACATTGGATGTATATTGTAGTGGATGCTGGGACATATATAGGGATGACTTTCTTGCTCGACATGATAGTATGCTATCTGGTTGATCTTTACCTTAACGTGTATGCTGATTGTCTCTCTGTTACATGTTGGTAAAGCCCTTAGGATGTGTGCTTGACTACCTGGACTATGATGCGGATCATACTAGTGGGGACATGGTAGTCCATAAGTACATCCTTCAAAGTCCCTAGTCGTGGGTGTATCGAGACGGGGCATCGATATACCAGAGTAGACTAGCGTATACCTTCTCGACCCATACAGATGGGCGATGGATGATCCCATATCCATTGGTGTTTGACATCAGAGATGATATACGGGTGCTCAGTATAGACTGGGTACACTGGACGGACTCGCCGAGAACTCCCAGATGGTATTATACCTCACGTCAGATGGCAGTTCTCTGGTGACACTGGTACAGAGTAGTCTGTTGACCCAAGATCGTCATAGAGTCTTGTGTGGTTCCCACTGTGCTTTGATTTCCATCTTACCACGTCCAAGAGGGCGTGCAAAACGGTGGTTTTTGGGTACAGTCCCGAGTCACATGGAGGCAATGAGCGATAGGAGGGGATTCGTCTCTCCCGGTATAGGGAGTTGATGTTGCGCTGTGTTCGATTGGCTATAACAGGAAATCCCTGGCCAGGGTTGCTGAGATTTACTGGTAAGTGTTACCAGTAGTTTCTCGAACAGTTATAGACCTCATATCGACACGACTTATCGAGCTATTGGGGTCTGACGTTTACCACCCCTAGGCAAGATATGCGACATATCAGACGATCAGACCGGACTGTACGGTAGTGTTACTGGTCGGATTCACTGGAGTGTGAGCGGGCTTGCTCGTCGATCTTCAGATCGCTCAATACCCGGGTGGACGTTACGTTTAGCAGACCGCTTGCGGCTTGTGGGTGCTTGATATGATCATCACCTGCTGCCGGCGTATTGACGAGTCTTTAGAGTCCTACACAGAGGTTTCCTGGCTCAAGCGAAACGAAATAGGAGCGCATATGAGATATGTGCGGGACCGAGAATAATGCGTGTATGTGATGCCGCATTCCATTCTCGCGATGAATGTATCGGAATGGTTGTATGCGATATAACCTAGTTATCGATTCAAGCGTTGATTCGATAAGCCGATACATTGAATACTAGTCGGTTGTGTACGACATGACCGGATCATTGAATCAAGTGTTGATTTAATGATTTAATACATAATTATATATTTGATATGTTACTTTGCACTAACTAGTATTGGTTCACTTTAAATGGATTTTCTCACTTGGAATGTGCACATTACATATGCTATATGATTTTGTGCACTTGATTGTATCATGTTTGATGATACATGTTTACTTGGTTAAGTGCAAAGAATTAAACCATGGTTAAAAGAATGGCTAGGGTTTCATTTCCTTTATTTATTCATTTATTTATTTGTTTATTCATTTTGGAAAAGAAGAAAAAAGAATGGTTGCTAGTTTTGGAGTTTAGTTGAAGCTTCATGAAGCTTTGATCAAGTCAACCATTCTTATCTCATCCTTAACCCTAACCATTCCCACTAACCATGATTCATTCTCTACACTTGACTATGGTTAATTTTATGATAAGAATTCATTTTCTTTTCTTTTTCAATTAACTTATCATATATCACTTCTTCTTCTTCTTCCTTGAACTCAAGAAGAAAAGCTTAGGTCATCAATGGTGATTGATGATAAAGAGTGAGAAATCCAATTCTAAATTGAACCCACTTCCTATTTATTCATCCTCTACCTCTTGCCAAGTAGTAGAGTGTGTTTACTTCACAAGTTTCTTGACTTGGTGAAGTCGGAGCTCGATTTAGCGATGCCTCGACGTAGATCATCTTCGGCATGGACATCGACGACCTAGCTTGCCCATTCTCCGATGAAGCCGACGCTAGAGCCCGGATTTGATTTGGACAGCGGAGAGGACTTCGTTGCGGAGCTATGGAGGTGGAGCACCAGATCTACAAAGGTTGTATTTCCGTATTCCCATAGTTAAATGTTAACTAGTTATCTTTTCGCCTAGTTTTCTAGCAAACGATCCGTAGTCGGGTTTCTCGGCACCGTTAAAATTTTAATTTGGCATGATCGATGCCTTGTGAGACCTCATTAGGGTGCCTAGGAACCCTACAGTGGTATCAGAGCCTAGCTAGAGCCTTAGGCAAAGTCTAGACGCAATTTGAAGTCCGATCGAACCAAAACCCGAACCCGAATCATGCTCTCTGTCCTTTTTTGAAAACAGTGATTTTTTCAACATTAAAAATATGCAGAAAAATCAGCAGGTGAATTTAAGAGAAACTGTGAAATTCGTGACCCTATCTCCATCAAACTGCCGCGGTTCCGCGGCACGAGCAAGGCTCGTGCGGCGGTTCCGCGGCGGTACGGCCACTTTATTTAATATTGTTTACACAGTAACTCATAATTGATTATGCTGGATTTTCTGGGAATTTTTAATATTTATTCAAGAGTTGAATTTTCTGGGTTTGTTTTGGGGATTCGGTGTTTCGATCGGAGTATCAAATTTTGTCTGTGTGGCTTTCCGGATAAATTTTAGAATATGTTAAAAAAAGTTCGACCGGATATAAATACCCAATTTTTCCCCTATCGGGAAATTTCCAAGTGTTGGATTTTTCCGTAGTTTAACGACGTTCTAAGTAGTGCAAGTAACGCGATGGTCCCTCTAGAAGACAACAAACCTTAACTCGATTATGTGACCGTCTTGAACTGCCCTTTGAACCTTCGGGTTTGGGGGAGTACGGCGTGCCACATGTGAGGCGTTGGCTTGACCCTTCTACGGCTGGACCGTTGGTACTGAGGCACGAACTGAATGTTGTTAGACTTATTTCATGTGTTGATCTGTATCGGGAAAACTTGGGTGTTCGATTGTTCAATCGAAAAGTTTAACATTTTCTGTTTATCTGGAATGGGATACAATAATTGGAATTCACAAGAAGTTATGAGATAACTGAATGAATGTTATAAACGTAGCAGTTTAGTCTCACTTGATCGGTTGCCACGGAATTTTGATATGATCAAAAGTCCGTCGCAATCACGTAGCGTACGCGGATACTCGCCGGGTAAACTTAATAGACAGCCTCACTCCATAGCCCCGACCAAGTGACTGTAGGAGAACCCCGTCGCCGAAAGCATCCGTCCGGGTGCTCGCGGTAGCGGTGTTCCGCCTTGGTGCACTTCGTCGACGGTATCGGGGGTGCGGCCGTCTACTGAAGTTTGCGACGAGCATTCGATCAGGATGTCGGGAATCTTGTTGAATTGCCGACTTGATATTGAAAAGTGTTTTCGATTTTGAGAATAAAATGCGGGGTTTATAATTGTTAGGCATGCGATGTCTAAGGAATTCATTTGGTCAGGCATGTGATGTCTGGGGTGTTTGCGGATTCCAACTGTTGTAGTTTTACACTTTCTTTTCTGTGACCGTAAGTGTAATATGTGATATCGCCGGTTTCGTTGCTATACGTCAACGACAATTGGGATAGACATATTTACTTACGTTGATGACATGTGATGTTATGTGTTGCTGGATATGTTATATTGGATCGTCGTGTTTGAATAGCCGGGGGTTTTTATGTGAGATGAGTGTTTTTCATTTTCATTCATGTAAAAACTTGTATGTAATATTCTTTTATTGGGGCGCTTCCAGGTTGCGGAAGTAGTCACCCGTTGTATATTATTTACTTTTCTGCACTAGGATAGACCCAAGGAGGAGGGCACAAGTAATCGGGTTCTGGAGTCCAGTGGGAGACCAACTCGAGGAGTCGAGTCCGGGTCTCCTAACTCTAGAATTGGCAGGGTTGCTTGCCGCTCTCGTAGGGGTCTAGGGGTGTGGATTTGGCTATTCATCACGACCGTGGAATCCGTGTTTTATACTGGCTCGTATTGAAAACACGGACGTCCTAGTATATCAAATATTTCATATGATTCTTCTGCTGCGATATCTGTGATGTGATCATGTGATGTTCTGTGATAGATACAGTATATAGTATATATGATATATTATATAGACGTTACTTATGTTTTACACCCGCGCTAGCCCTGCCCCGCTCTGCCGTTAGTTACCTAACCTAACGGTGCACGAGGGGATATCGAGGCGAATGCGGATGGCATAAGTGTACGTCGTATTTATCTGTGATGTTTAGGTACTTAAATGATGGGACTTCATTAATGAGATTAATGAAATAAAAGAAACCTAAGATGTTGTAGAATCGAATTTCAAAATAAAATAGGTAGCTACAGTTCTTGCTTTGCACAGCGGTATATGAGATATATCCTGCACCTTATTCGATGAGGAAAGGACCGAGATCCCTTCACCGGGAGTGACTACTTTAGCAATAACTGGCAGATGCTACACACTCGGTTTGTCTTTTGATAGCTTTTAAGAGTTTTTGCTTTGCACAGTGATATATGTGATATATCCCGCACCTCATTCGACGAGGAAAGGACCGACGATCCCTTCACCGGGAGTGACTCCTTTAGCAAAACTAGAAAAGCCTCAAAAACACTCCATTTCAAAATTCATTCGATCCTACAACGATATCAAGTTCATTACGCAATAGGTTTTCAGAAAAACCTGTCGTAGCCCTCCGTCATTTCAGATAAGTACTAGTTAGTATTCGTGCTACGTTTGTTGACCTCTGTCAAGGCGTAGTGTGCGGTAGCTGATTAGTGCTTATCTGCATAAGCATATGATGTGATTGATTTAGGGTAGTCGTGCGACCTTGTTGACCTCTGTCAAGGGTCGTGCGGGTGGGTTTACTTCAATCAGGAAATGACGGGTTGAACTTGACTAGCAGCCTATGGTTTGTTGACCTCTGTCAGGGTCATAGGACGCTAGGGGCAAAATATTATCGGGAATTTCAAGTGTTGAAATTTGCAATGAGATTGCATACCTTCTATGAGATAGTTGGATCCCGATACCCGCTGCGAGTAAGTGTTACTCCTGGGAGAGTTTTATACATTACAATTAGCCGATCAAGTAGGTGTCTAGAAAGGTGTCAACGAGGTTACGCCTCTGGGAAAACGAGGTTTACATTAATTAGGTTCGTGCGAAAGCACGGGGGACCTCCCTCAAAGTACCGACACTGGCCTGGCTGAAAGATTGGCGAATTTGTAGTGTGTAATTAATCCCGGCTAGTCTTTCCTTTTAGGGTTTGAAGGAAGATTTGATAAAAAGCAGTGGGAGCCATCCTGATTAGATAAAATAATAACCAATCTATTCTTGAAAGAGCGCACGCTGAGTGTTTTCTTCTCTCTCTCTCTCCAGGTAGCGACCATATCACGCCTTAATCAAGATAATAAAACGGAATATTGACCGAACCCGCTTGTTATACTGAGCTGGGGAACATTGGTCCCGCTCCAACTTATAATTGTTATAAGACAGAGCAGGAAATTGGGGAATACCAGATTTCCCGTGCCGCCCAAACGAAGAGAGTGCATGCTGATACATCATCTTCGGGTGTGTTCATTATACAGAACTGTTTCTCATTATCCTTTACGTCCTGGGTGTGTGATACCAGATCAGGATCCCAGATATGTAATCTGTTACATAGGGCTACAGAAAGGTAGAGAACTGAGAACGGGTGATAAGTTTCATGAGGCAGAAAACGGGGCAAGTGTTGCAGCCAAGTCTGTTGGTCACTGTCACCCTGTATTACCAATACATTGATTCTGAACGAATGTTATTAGATACCGAACCTGATATACAAAATCATATCAGTCTCTTTATTAGTAAAGAAATGATAAAATTTTGTATTATTGGATAATGTTTTGAACATTTCCTATATCAAAAGTTGATCGGTTCAGGCACGTTATCTAAAAGCGTTGATGTTCTAAATCAAACAACAGTTCTTAGTATATGCAACACACACAAGAGGAAGAGTTCAGAAATGAACGAATTCTTCTTGAGGCATTATAGACTAGGTCAGATCAATGTGACCCGACCAGCTAGAGTTACATATAGATGCATATTTAAATCAGTTTGAATTTACATCTTGTGAAACTCTCCAGTCATGTCACAAAGATAAGATGACCATAGCTCCGTTTACTGGAAACAGAGAAAGAGTTAATGAACTCTTGGGATGATACATGTTGATGTATGTAGGTCCCCTGTCTACACATACCAGGACCGGTTCTTTGTACTTCGTTACATTCTCTGATAATCTCTCAAGATTCAGACCTATGTTCCTGCTGAAACACAAGTCCGAACCTTTTGAGATATTCACAGAATATAAGTAAGAAGTAGAGAACCAAAATACGGGTATAAGTATTATGTCCCTTGATGTGATCAAGGAGGAGAATACTTGAGCACGGAAATCCTGGACTATTCTAAAGGAGAATGAGATTCTCTCTCAGCATTACTCCTCCGTATACACCATAACACGATGGTGTATCGGGGCGGAGCAATCACACCTTATATGATATGGTGTGCTCTATGATGAGTATTACTGAGTTACCTATTTCCTTTTAGGGGTTATGCACTTGAGAAGCTGCATACTTATTGAATAGGGTTCAAATCAAATCAGTTGCCTACCACTTCATATGTGATATGGAAAAGGAAGAGCCAATATCTTAAGTTAGTTAAGATTTGGGGTTGTCCAGCCTATATCTGAAAAGCAAAATCCGGACAAGCTCAAGGCAAGATCTGTTATGTAGAACAGGAAATGTTCCAGCTATACAAACAACAGCAGATGATTTGGTAGAACCAAAGGATTCAGTAGATACCAACGAACCTCAGCCTCTCCGCCGATCTAGTAGGGTTCCTCACCCACCTGAGAGTTACTTCAGTTTCTCTATGAAAGTGGGAGCGAGGATTGCATCATGAGATGATGACCCAACTAGCTTCGAGCTGGCCATCGAGAGTAAGACTCTGTAAGAATGGCTGGATGTTTATCGATCTGAGATGGAATCCTTATACACCAACAAAGTATGGACTTTGGTTGCTATATCTGAAGGGTTAAATCCCCATCAGGAGCAAGTATATCTTGAGAAGATTACTTGGTGTAGATGGAAAAGTTGAGACTTTCAAAGCTAGACTTGTTAAAGGTTTTCTTCATTGACCAGGCGTGGATAATGATGAAACCTTTTCCAGTGGCTATGCTTAAGTCCATCCAGATCCTACTTACCACGGCTGCATACCATGACTACGATCTCTGGTGGTTGGGTGTCTTGACTGCTTTTCTAAATGATGATTTAGAAGAGTGCGTCTATAAGTACACAGCCAGAGGGCCTCGTAGACAGTGGGAGCAGCGGAAACGTGTGCAAGATGCTTTATAGGATAAAGCAGGCATCGCAGAGTTGGAACGTATGTTTTGATGTGTTAGTCAAAGAAGTTGACATCATCAAAATGGTAGATGAGCCTTGCATAAACAAGAAGGTAGTAGGGAGTATGGTGACGATCCTCGTAGAGTACGTGGATGACATACTCTTGATAGGGAAGGAGTTTCCTATGCTACGCTCGATCAATCTCCGCTTATCACTATGATTCTCCATATATGATCAAAACGATACCTCCTAAATCCTGAGTTTTGGATCTATGAGATAGATATAATTGGATGTTAGGATTCTCACTAGTTGTAGTAAGATGGTATCAATCGATCCAGGGGAGAATCACTGGAAGGGTTCCAGGGTGATAAGGACGACTGAATGTCAGTCACAGGCATTGTCTCTACCCTCAGTAAAGGGACGGTATGTTGGAAGAGTTCCAAGCTGGATACCGTGACATACTAGACGATAAAGGCAGGATACATCGCTACTTAAGATGCTACCAAAGAGGCTGTTTGGGTGTATATAGGTTCATGAGATGAACTATGTTCCTACCATTGTGTGACAATGGAGTTGTGGCTTTTGCCAAGGAACGCCAGTCCCATCAGTGATCCAGACATATTCTAAGGCAGTATCACTTGATCATAGAGATGGTTGATCTCCAGGGTGATCGAGGTTTGGAGAGTAGGCTCAGAGGACAACACAGCGGATCCACTCACAAAGGCCTGTTCCCAGAGAGAAACTTTTATGGGATGGTTGAGTATGAGATACTACAACCACTGCTATCAGATGGCCCTAGTGCAAGTGGGAGATTGTTAGTTATATGTATGCCCTAGAGGCCATTACTGTACATTGGATGTATATTGTAGTGGATGCTGGGACATATATAGGGAGGACTTTCTTGCTCGACATGATAGTATGCTATCTGGTTGATCTTTACCTTAACGTGTATGCTGATTGTCTCTCTGTTACATGTTGGTAAAGCCCTTAGGATGTGTGCTTGACTACCTGGACTATGATGCGGATCATACTAGTGGGGACATGGTAGTCCATAAGTACATCCTTCAAAGTCCCTAGTCGTGGGTGTATCGAGACGGGGCATCGATATACCAGAGTAGACTAGCGTATACCTTCTCGACCCATACAGATGGGCGATGGATGATCCCATATCCATTGGTGTTTGACATCAGAGATGATATACGGGTGCTCAGTATAGACTGGGTACACTGGACGGACTCGCCGAGAACTCCCAGATGGTATTATACCTCACGTCAGATGGCAGTTCTCTGGTGACACTGGTACAGAGTAGTCTGTTGACCCAAGATCGTCATAGAGTCTTGTGTGGTTCCCACTGTGCTTTGATTTCCATCTTACCACGTCCAAGAGGGCGTTCAAAATGGTGGTTTTTGGGTACAGTCCCTGCAGGGTTCCTAGGCACTCTAGTGAGGTCTCCCAAGCCATCAACCATGGCAATTTCAAAAATTATGGTGCCTACAAACCCTAAAGTACGGATCGTTTGCTAGATATCTAGGCGAACAAGAACTAGTTAACAGTTAACTATATAAAATACGGAAATACAACCTTTGTAGATCCGGTGCTCCACCTCCATAGCTCCGCAACGAGGTCCTCTCCGCTGTCCAAAACGAATCTGGGCTCTAGGATCGGCTTCGTCGGAGAATGGGCAAGCTAGGTCGTCGATGTCCATGCCGAAGATGATCTACGTCGAGGCATCGATGAATCAAGCTCCACCTTCACCAAACCCTAAAATCTTGTGAAGGAAACACACTCTACTACTTGGCAAGAGGTAGAGGATGAAGAAATAGGAAGTGGGTAGACTTTAGAATTGGATTTTTCACTCATATGCATCAATCACCATTGATGGACTTCAAGCTTCTTCACTTGAAGCATGAAGAAGAAGAAGAAAAACATTATGATAAGTTAATAGAAAATGAAAAGAAAATGAATTCTTATCATAATATTAACTAGAGTTAAGTGTAGAGAATGAATCATGGTTAGTGGGAATGGTTAGGGTTAAGGATGAGATAAGTATGGTTGACTTGAACAAAGCTTCATGAAGCTTCAACTAAAGAACAAAAGAAGCCACCATTCTTTTCTCATTTTCATTTATTCATTTATCAAAAATAAAAAGGATAAATAAATAGATAAATGAATAACAAAAAGGAAACCCTAAACTATTTCATTAACCAAGGTTTAATCTTTACACTTGAACCCTAGCATGACATGTATCATCAAACATGATACAAGCAAGTGCACAAAAGTATATCGCATATACAATGCGCACATCCGAGTGAGAAAATCCGTCTAAAGTGAAACGATACTAGTTAATGCAAAGTAATATATCAAATATATAATTATACATTAAATCATTAAATCAACACTTGATTCAATGATCCGGTCATGCGCACATAACCGACTGGTATCTAATATATCGGCTTATGGAATCAACGCTTGAATCGATAACTAGGTTATATCGCATACAACCATTCGATATATTTATCGCGAGAATATAATACGGTATCACATACACGCATTATTCTCGGTCCCGCACATATCTCATATGCACTCCTATTTCGTTTCGCTTGAGCCAGGAAACCTCTGTGTAGGACTCTAAAGACTCGTCAATACGCCGGCAGCGGATGATGATCATATCAAACATCCACAAGCCGCAAGCGGTCTGCTAAACGTAACGGCCACCCGGGTATTGAGCGATCTGAAGATCGACGAGCAAGCCCGCTCACACTCCAGTGAATCCGACCAGTAACACTACCGTACAGTCCGGTCTGATCGTCTGATATGTCGCATATCTCGCCTAGGGGTGGTAAACGTCAGACCCCAATAGCTCAATAAGTCGTGTCGATATGAGGTCTATAACTGTTCGAGAAACTACTGGTAACACTTACCAGTAAATCTCTGCAACCCTGGCCAGGGATTTCCTGTTATAGCCAATCGAACACAGCGCAACATCAACCCCCATATACCGGGAGAGACGAATCCCCTCCTATCGCTCATTGCCTCCATGTGACTCGGGACTGTACCCAAAAACCACCGTTTTGCACGCCCTCTTGGACGTGGTAAGATGGAAATCAAAGCACAGTGGGAACCACACAAGACTCTATGACGATCTCGGGTCAACAGACTACTCTGTACCAGTGTCACCAGAGAACTGCCATCTGACGTGAGGTATAATACCATCTGGGAGTTCTCGGCGAGTCCGTCCAGTGTACCCAGTCTCTACTGAGCACCCGTATATCTCCTCTGATGTCAAACACCGATGGATATGGGATCATCCATCGCCCATCTGTATGGGTCGAGAAGGTACACGCTAGTCTACTCTGGTATATCGATGCCCCGTCTCGATACACCCTCGACTAGGGACTGTGAAGGATGTACTTATAGACTACCATGTCCCCACTAGTATGATCCGCATCATAGTCCAGGTAGTCAAGTACAGATCCTAAGGGCTTTACAAACATGTAACAGAGAGACAAACAGTGTACACGTTAAGGTAAAGAGCAACCAGATAGCATACTATCATGTCGAGCAAGAAAGTCCTCCCTATATATGTCCCAGCATCCACTACAATATACATCCTATGTATAGTAATGGCCTCTAGGGCATACATATAACTAACAATCTCCCACTTGCACTAGGGCCATCTGTAGCAGTGGTTTGAAGTATCTCATACTCAACCATCCCATAAAAGTCTCTCTCTGGGAACAGGCCTTTGTGAGTGGATCCGCTGTGTTGTCCTCTGAGTCTACTCTCCAAACCTCGATCACCCTGGAGATCAACTATCTCCATGATCAGGCGATGCTGCCTTAGAATATGTCTGGATCACTGATGGGACGGGCGTTCCTTGGCATAAGCCACAACTCCATTGTCACACAATTGGAGGAACATAGTTCATCTCATGAACCTATATACACCCAAACAGCCTCTTTGGTAGCATCTTAAGTAGCGATGTATCCTGCCTTTATCGTCTAGTATGCCACGGTATATAGCTTGGAACTCTTCCAACATACCGTCCCTTTACTGAGGGTAAAGACAATGCCTGTGACTGACATTCAGTCGTCTTTATCACCCTGGAACACTTCCAGTGATTCTCCCCAGGATCGATTGATACCATCTCACTACAACTAGTGAGAATCCTAACATCCATTTAAATCTATCTCATAGATCCAAAATCCAGGATTTAGGAGGTATCACTTTGATCCTATATGGAGAATCATTGTGATAAGCGGTGATTGATCGAGCGTAGCATAAGAAACTCTTTTCTTATCAAGAGTATGTCATCCACGTACTCTACGAGGATCATCACCATACTCCCTACTACCTTTTTGTTTATACAAGGTTCATCTACCATTTTGATGATGTCAAACTCTTTGACTACTTCATCAAAACAGACGTTCCAACTCCGCGATGCCTGCTTTATCCTATAAAGCATCTTGCACACGTTTCCGCTGCTCCCACTGTCTACGAAGCCCTCTGGCTGTGTACTTACAGACGCACTCTTCTAAATCATCATTTAGAAAAGCAGTCAAGACACCCAACCACCAGATATCGTAGTCATGGTATGTAGCCGTGGTAAGTAGGATCTGGATGGACTTAAGCATAGCTACTTGAAAAGGTTTCATCATGATCCACGCCTGGTCATTGACGAAAAGCTTTAACAAGTCTAGCTTTGAAAGTCTCAACTTTTCCATGTACACCAAGTAATCTTCTCAAGATATACTTGCTCCTGATGGGGATTTAACCCTTCAGATCTAGCAGCTAAAGTCCATACTTTGCTGGTGTATAAGGATTCCATCTCAGATCACTAAGCATCCAGCCATTCTTACAGAGTCTTACTCCTGATGGCCTGCTCGAAGCTAGTTGGGTCATCATCTCATGATGCAATCCTCGCTCCCACTGTCATAGAGAAACAGAAGTATCTCTCAGGTGGGTGAGGAACCCTACTAGATCGGCGGAGAGGCTGAGGTTCGTTGGTAACTATTGAATTCTTTGGTTTTATCAAATCATCTGCTGTATTTAGTATAGCTGGAACCTTTCCAGTTCTACATAACAGACCTTGCCTCGAGCTTGTCCGGATTTTGCTTTTAGACATAGGCCAGACAACCCTAAATCTTAACTAACTTAAGAGATGGGCTCTTCCCTTATCATATCACATATGAAGTGGTAGGCAACTGATTTGATTTGAACCTTATTCAATAGGTATGCAGCTTCTCAAGTGCATAACTCCCTAAAGGAAATAGGTAACTCAGTAGTACTCATCATAGAGCACACCATATCATATAGGATGTGATTGCTCCGCCCCGATATACCATCGTGCTATGGTGTATACGAAGGAGTAATGCTGAGAGAGAATCTCATTCCCCTTTGGAATAATCCAGGATTTTCGTGCTCAAGTATTCTCCTCCTTGATCTCATCATAGGACATAATACTTATACCCGTATTCTGGTTCTCTACTTCTAACTTATATTCCGTGAATATCTCAAAAGGTTCGGACTTGTGTTTCAACAGGAACATATGTCTGAATCTTGAGAGATTATCAGAGAATATAATGAAGTATAAAGAACCAGTCTTGGCAGGTGTAGACAGGGGACCTTACATACATCAACATGTATCATCCCAAGAGTTTACTAACTCTTTCTCTGTTTCAGTAAACGGAGCTATGGTCATCTTATCTTTGTGACATGACTGGCGAGTTTCAGAAGATGTAAATTCAAACTGATTTAAATATACATCTATATGTAACTCTAGCCAGTCGGGTCGCATTGATCTGACCTAGTCTACAATACCTCAAGAAGAATTCGTTCATTTCTGAACTATTCCTCTCGTGTGTGTTCCGTATATTAAGAACTGTAGTTTGATTTAGAACATTAATGCTTTTAGATAACGTGCCTGAACCGATCAACCTTTGATATAGGAAATGTTCAAAACATTATCCAACAATACAAAATTATATCCTTTCTTTTCATATAAAGAGACTGATATGATTTTGTATATCAGGTTCGGTATCTAACAACATTCGTTCAGAATCAATGTATTGTAATACAGGGTGACAGTGACCGACAGACTTGGCTGCAACACTTGCCCCGTTTTCTGCCTCATGAAACTTATCACCCGTTCTCAGTTCTCTACCTTTCTGTAGCCCTATGTAACAGATTACATATGTGGGATCCTGATCTGGTATCACATACCCAGGACGTAAAGGATACTGAGAAACAGTTCTGTATAATGAACACACCCGAAGATGATGCATCAGCATGCACTCTCTTCGTTTGGGCGGCACAGGAATTCTGGTAATCCCCAATTTCCTGCTCTGTCTTATAACAATTATAAGTTGGAGCGGGACCAACGTTCCCCAGCTCAG
The DNA here is from genome assembly GCA_030015575.1 of Agapanthus africanus. NCBI lineage: Eukaryota > Viridiplantae > Streptophyta > Magnoliopsida > Asparagales > Amaryllidaceae > Agapanthus > Agapanthus africanus. The sequence continues at coordinate 354,097,445 of CM057341.1, read as the reverse complement.
TATAACAAGTGGGTTCGGTCAATATTCCGTATTATTATCTTGATTAAGGCGTGATATGGTCGCTACCAGGAGAGAAAGAGAAGAAAACACTCAGCGTGCGCTCTGTCAAGAATAGATTGGTTTTTATTTTATCTAATCAGGATGGCTCCCACTGCTTTTTATCAAATCTTCCTTCAAACCCTAAAAGGAAAGACTAGCCGGGATTAATTACACACTACAAGTTCGCCAATCTTTCAGCCAGGCCAGTGTCGGTACTTTGAGGGAGGTCCCCCGTGCTTTCGCACGAACCTAATTACTGTAAACCTCGTTTTCCCAGAGGCGTAACCCCGTTAACACCTTTCTAGACACCTACTTGATCGGCTAATTGTAATGTATAAAACTCTCCCAGGAGTAACACTTACTCGCAGCGGGTATCGGGATCCAACTATCTCATAGAAGGTATGCAATCTCATTGCAAATTTCAACACTTGAAATTCCCGATAATGTTTTGCCCCTAGCTCGCTATGACCTTGACGGAGGCCAAACAACCCATAGTCCGCTAGTCAAGTTCAACCCGTCATTTCCTGATTGAATTAAACCCACCCGCACGACCCTTGACGGAGGCCAAACAACGCCGTACGAATACCCTAATCCAATCGCATCATATGCTAGCAGATAAGCACTAGTTAGCTACCGTACACTACGCCTTGACGGAGGCCAAACAACCGCAGCACGAATACTAACTAGTACGTATCTGAAATGACGGAGGGCTACGACAGGTTTTTCTGAAAACCTATTGCGTAATGAACTTGATATCGTTGTAGGATCGAATGAATTTTGAAATGGAGTGTTTTTGAGGCTTTTCTAGTTTTGCTAAAGGAGTCACTCCCGGTGAAGGGATCGTCGGTCCTTTCCTCGTCGAATGAGGTGCGGGATATATCATATATATCACTGTGCAAAGCAAAAACACTTAAAAGCAATCAAAAGACAAACCGAGTGTGTAGCATCTGCCAGTTATTGCTAAAGGAGTCACTCCCGGTGAAGGGATCTCGGTCCTTTCCTCATCGAATAAGGTGCAGGATATATCACATATACCGCTGTGCAAAGCAAGAACTGTAGCTACCTGTTTTATTTTGAAATTCGATTCTACAACATCTTAGGTTTCTTTTAATTCATTAATCATATTAATGAAGTCCCATCATTTAAGTACCTAAACATCACAGATAGATATGACGTACACTTATGCCATCCGCATTCGCCTCGATGTCCCCTCGTGCACCGTTAGGTTAGGTAACTAACGGCAGAGCAGGGCAGGGCTAGCGCGGGTGTAAAACATAAGTAACGTCTATATAATATATCATATATACTATATACTATATCCATCACAGAAACATCACATGATCTCATCACAGATATCGCAGCAGAAGAATCATATGAAATATTGGATATACTAGGACGTCCGTGTTTTCAATACGAGCCAGTATAAAACACGGATTCCACGGTCGTGATGAATAGCCAAACCCACACCCCTAGACCCCTACGAGAGCGGCAAGCAACCCTACCAATTCTGGAGTTAGGAGACCCGGACTCGACTCCTCGAGTTGGTCTCCCACTGGACTCCAGAACCCGGTTACTTGTGCCCTCCTCCTTGGGTCTATCCTAGTGCGGAAAAGTAAATAATATACAACAGGTGATAACTCCCGCAACCTGGAAGCGCCCCAAAAAAAAGAATATTACATACAAGTTTTTACATGAATGAAAATGAAAAACACTCATCTCACATAAAAACCCCCGGCTATTCAAACACGACGATCCAATATAACATATCCAGCAACACATAACATCACATGCCATCAACGTAAGTAAATATGTCCATCCCAATTGTCGTTGATATATAGCAACGAAACCGGCGATATCACATATTACACTTACGGTCACAGAAAAGAAAGCGTAAAACTACAACAGTTGGAATCCGCAACCACCTCAGACATCGCATGCCTGACCAAATGAATTACTTAGACATCGCATGCCTAACAATTATAAACCCCGCATTTTAGTCTCAAAATCGAAAACACTTTTCAATATCAAGTCGGGCAATTCAACAAGATTCCCGACAGCCTGATCGAATGCTCGTCGCAAACTTAAGTAGGCGGCCGCACCCCCGATACCGGCGACGAAGTGCACCAAGGCGGAACACCGCTACCGCGAGCACCCGGACGGATGCTTTCGGCGACGGGGTTCTCCTACAGTCACTTGGTCGGGGCTATGGAGTGAAGCTGTCTATTAAGTTTACCCGGCGAGTATCCGCGTACGCTACGTGATTGCGACGGACTTTTGATCACATCAAAATTCCGTGGCAACCGATCAAGTGAGACTAAATTGCTACGTTTATAACATTCATTTAGTTATCATATAACTCATTGTGAATTCCAATTATTGTATCCCATTCCGGATAAACAGAAAATGTTAAACTTTTCGATTGAACAATCGAACACCCAAGTTTTCCCGAAACTGATCAACACATGAAACAAGTCTAACAACATTCCGTTCGTACCTCAGTACCAACGATCCAGCCGTAGAAGGGTCAAGCCAACGCCTCACATGTGGCACGCCGTACTGCCCCAAACCCGAAGGTTCAAAGGGCAGTTCAAGACGGTCACATAATCGAGTTAAGGTTTGTGTCTTCTAGAGGGACCATCGCGTTACTTGCACTACTTAGAACGTCGATAAACTACGGAAAAATCCAACACTTGGAAATTTCCCGACAGGGGAAAAGTTGGGTATTTATATCCGGTCGAACTTTTTAACATATTCTAAAATTTATCCGGAAAGCCACACAGACAAAATTTGATACCCCGATCGAAATACCGAATCCCCAAATCAACTAAGAAAAAATCAACTCTTGAAAAAATATTAAAAATATCCAGAGAACCCATAACCAGAAAAAATGAATTACAGTGAAAAACCTTAGGGCTGACGTCATCAATATGCGGCGGAAGCGCCGCATAAACCTATGTAATGCCGCCCTTCCGCCGCGAGTTTAACTGTTCACCAAAAAATTTTTTATCCGTAATTCTTATAATTCTCTGCTGAGTTCTCTACATATTTTTAATTTGGAAAAACTCACTGTTTTCAAAAATGTACAGAGAGCAAGATTGGTTTGGGATTTCGGGTTCGTTCGGACTTCGAATTCCGTCTGGACTTCGCCTAAGGCTCTAGCTAGTCTCTGATACCACTGCAGGGTTCCTAGGCACTCTAGTGAGGTCTCCCAAGCCATCAACCATGGCAATTTCAAAAATTATGGTGCCTACAAACCCTAAAGTACGGATCGTTTGCTAGATATCTAGGCGAACAAGAACTAGTTAACAGTTAACTATATAAAATACGGAAATACAACCTTTGTAGATCCGGTGCTCCACCTCCATAGCTCCGCAAGGAGGTCCTCTCCGCTGTCCAAAACGAATCTGGGCTCTAGGATCGGCTTCGTCGGAGAATGGGCAAGCTAGGTCGTCGATGTCCATGCCGAAGATGATCTACGTCGAGGCATCGATGAATCAAGCTCCACCTTCACCAAACCCTAAAATCTTGTGAAGGAAACACACTCTACTACTTGGCAAGAGGTAGAGGATGAAGAAATAGGAAGTGGGTAGACTTTAGAATTGGATTTTTCACTCATATGCATCAATCACCATTGATGGACTTCAAGCTTCTTCACTTGAAGCATGAAGAAGAAGAAGAAAAACATTATGATAAGTTAATAGAAAATGAAAAGAAAATGAATTCTTATCATAATATTAACTAGAGTTAAGTGTAGAGAATGAATCATGGTTAGTGGGAATGGTTAGGGTTAAGGATGAGATAAGTATGGTTGACTTGAACAAAGCTTCATGAAGCTTCAACTAAAGAACAAAAGAAGCCACCATTCTTTTCTCATTTTCATTTATTCATTTATCAAAAATAAAAAGGATAAATAAATAGATAAATGAATAACAAAAAGGAAACCCTAAACTATTTCATTAACCAAGGTTTAATCTTTACACTTGAACCCTAGCATGACATGTATCATCAAACATGATACAAGCAAGTGCACAAAAGTATATCGCATATACAATGCGCACATCCGAGTGAGAAAATCCGTCTAAAGTGAACCGATACTAGTTAATGCAAAGTAATATATCAAATATATAATTATACATTAAATCATTAAATCAACACTTGATTCAATGATCCGGTCATGCGCACATAACCGACTGGTATCTAATATATCGGCTTATCGAATCAACGCTTGAATCGATAACTAGGTTATATCGCATACAACCATTCGATATATTTATCGCGAGAATATAATACGGTATCACATACACGCATTATTCTCGGTCCCGCACATATCTCATATGCACTCCTATTTCGTTTCGCTTGAGCCAGGAAACCTCTGTGTAGGACTCTAAAGACTCGTCAATACGCCGGCAGCGGATGATGATCATATCAAACATCCACAAGCCGCAAGCGGTCTGCTAAACGTAACGGCCACCCGGGTATTGAGCGATCTGAAGATCGACGAGCAAGCCCGCTCACACTCCAGTGAATCCGACCAGTAACACTACCGTACAGTCCGGTCTGATCGTCTGATATGTCGCATATCTCGCCTAGGGGTGGTAAACGTCAGACCCCAATAGCTCAATAAGTCGTGTCGATATGAGGTCTATAACTGTTCGAGAAACTACTGGTAACACTTACCAGTAAATCTCTGCAACCCTGGCCAGGGATTTCCTGTTATAGCCAATCGAACACAGCGCAACATCAACCCCCATATACCGGGAGAGACGAATCCCCTCCTATCGCTCATTGCCTCCATGTGACTCGGGACTGTACCCAAAAACCACCATTTTGCACGCCCTCTTGGACGTGGTAAGATGGAAATCAAAGCACAGTGGGAACCACACAAGACTCTATGACGATCTCGGGTCAACAGACTACTCTGTACCAGTGTCACCAGAGAACTGCCATCTGACGTGAGGTATAATACCATCTGGGAGTTCTCGGCGAGTCCGTCCAGTGTACCCAGTCTCTACTGAGCACCCGTATATCTCCTCTGATGTCAAACACCGATGGATATGGGATCATCCATCGCCCATCTGTATGGGTCGAGAAGGTACACGCTAGTCTACTCTGGTATATCGATGCCCCGTCTCGATACACCCTCGACTAGGGACTGTGAAGGATGTACTTATAGACTACCATGTCCCCACTAGTATGATCCGCATCATAGTCCAGGTAGTCAAGTACAGATCCTAAGGGCTTTACCAACATGTAACAGAGAGACAAACAGTGTACACGTTAAGGTAAAGAGCAACCGATAGCATACTATCATGTCGAGCAAGAAAGTCCTCCCTATATATGTCCCAGCATCCACTACAATATACATCCTATGTATAGTAATGGCCTCTAGGGCATACATATAACTAACAGTCCCGAGTCACATGGAGGCAATGAGCGATAGGAGGGGATTCGTCTCTCCCGGTATAGGGAGTTGATGTTGCGCTGTGTTCGATTGGCTATAACAGGAAATCCCTGGCCAGGGTTGCTGAGATTTACTGGTAAGTGTTACCAGTAGTTTCTCGAACAGTTATAGACCTCATATCGACACGACTTATCGAGCTATTGGGGTCTGACGTTTACCACCCCTAGGCAAGATATGCGACATATCAGACGATCAGACCGGACTGTACGGTAGTGTTACTGGTCGGATTCACTGGAGTGTGAGCGGGCTTGCTCGTCGATCTTCAGATCGCTCAATACCCGGGTGGCCGTTACGTTTAGCAGCCGCTTGCGGCTTGTGGGTGCTTGATATGATCATCACCTGCTGCCGGCGTATTGACGAGTCTTTAGAGTCCTACACAGAGGTTTCCTGGCTCAAGCGAAACGAAATAGGAGCGCATATGAGATATGTGCGGGACCGAGAATAATGCGTGTATGTGATGCCGCATTCCATTCTCGCGATGAATGTATCGGAAAGGTTGTATGCGATATAACCTAGTTATCGATTCAAGCGTTGATTCGATAAGCCGATACATTGAATACTAGTCGGTTGTGTACGACATGACCGGATCATTGAATCAAGTGTTGATTTAATGATTTAATGCATAATTATATATTTGATATGTTACTTTGCACTAACTAGTATTGGTTCACTTTAAACGGATTTTCTCACTTGGAATGTGCACATTACATATGCGATATGATTTTGTGCACATGATTGTATCATGTTTGATGATACATGTTTACTTGGTTAAGTGCAAAGAATTAAACCATGGTTAAAAGAATGGCTAGGGTTTCATTTCCTTTATTTATTCATTTATTTATTTGTTTATTCATTTTGGAAAAGAAGAGAAAAGAATGGTTGCTAGTTTTGGAGTTTAGTTGAAGCTTCATGAAGCTTTGATCAAGTCAACCATTCTTATCTCATCCTTAACCCTAACCATTCCCACTAACCATGATTCATTCTCTACACTTGACTATGGTTAATTTTATGATAAGAATTCATTTTCTTTTCTTTTTCAATTAACTTATCATATATCACTTCTTCTTCTTCTTCCTTGAACTCAAGAAGAAAAGCTTAGGTCATCAATGGTGATTGATGATAAAGAGTGAGAAATCCAATTCTAAATTGAACCCACTTCCTATTTCTTCATCCTCTACCTCTTGCCAAGTAGTAGAGTGTGTTTACTTCACAAGTTTCTTGACTTGGTGAAGTCGGAGCTCGATTTAGCGATGCCTCGACGTAGATCATCTTCGGCATGGACATCGACGACCTAGCTTGCCCATTCTCCGACGAAGCCGACGCTAGAGCCCGGATTTGATTTGGACAGCGGAGAGGACTTCGTTGCGGAGCTATGGAGGTGGAGCACCGGATCTACAAAGGTTGTATTTCCGTATTCCCTTAGTTAAATGTTAACTAGTTATCTTTTCGCCTAGTTTTCTAGCAAACGATCCGTAGTCGGGTTTCTCTGCACCGTTAAAATTTTAATTTGGCATGATCGATGCCTTGTGAGACCTCATTAGGGTGCTTAGGAACCCTACATGAGGTGGCATTGAGTATGGTGCAGGAAATGGGCAATTGAATTATTTATTCATTTGCAAACACTATTGCAGTATGACTACCATTTTTAGTTAGAAATTCCTTTTATCAAAATAAGATAGTTATGCTTCATTTTCTCTACAACACTCTCATTCTCACATTGGTTTACTCTCTCCTCATTAGCTCCTCCTTCTTCTTCATTATTCTTCATTCTTCTTTGGTTAGGATGAAAAGTGATTGATAAATACATGATGACATTTTTACATATCTAAACTTCACTTCTTAGCCTGTTATGAATCTTAGTTGCTTCAGTTAGTTATTTTGGTGTGAAGCTAGAGCTTGGACTTAGGTCTCTCGGAAGGATCATCTTCGGTGAAAGAGAACCGGCTTGCAACCATGATCCAGAGCTCTTGAGAGCAAGCTAGAGTCCAAGCCAATTGGCGCACTTGAAGAAATCTTAAGGATGTGAGTATTGCTAACATAGTAAAAGTATAGCTCAGTAGTTTTTGTTTGTGAATTCTAGAACTTTAGTTTTGATTCATGGTTCTGGAAATTTAGCAAACTAGAAAGTTTAAAAATCCAAGTTGCTATATACTAAAATTAGCTTGCTAGTGTACTTGAGTTCCTAACAGTGGAATCAGAGTCGGGCTAAAGGCTAGAATTGTTTGCATGAAATTAGAGTTTCGATCGACGGAATTTCACATTTCCAATATTTTTACTTGCTATTCAAATTTTAAAGTTGGTTAAAAAAATTTCAGGTTGTATCAAAAATATATACAGGTGAAATTAGAGCCACGAAAATATCTGGTGTAAAATTTCAGAAAAATAAAATATTATTTTTGGGAATTTTTATAATTAAATAATATTATATTGAATATTTTTAATATTGCGGTATAATTAAATACCGATAAATTGGGGAAAATTTGGAAAATTGTGGAAATTACTGAAATGAGGGTGCTTTATGTGAATTATGCAAATTATAAGTTTTTATGATTAATTATACACTATTTTAATGCTAATCGCGGTTAAATATCGTTAATCGGGCATTAAGCTTGTTTTGTGCAAAACATGCACCATATCATTTTTACAGTTGTGATATATTTTATAACCATGGTTTCATTGGGAATTTTATGTGGTTGGTTTTAAAAATGAAATGGAAAAAAAAGATAAGAAAAGAAAAGGAAAATGGAAATGTTAAACAATTGAGGGATGAGCATGAGAGAGAAAGAAGTGAGGGCTCAAACCTAAGTCATGGTCTTTGTCTCCCTCTTCATTTTATTCATCCTTTTCCTCTCCTCTCTCACCTTTTGCTACTGCCCATCTCCCTCTTCCTCTTCACCATCACAAACAACCTCAAAACAATACCAAAACAGCATCTCCTCTTCACAAAATTTGTGTACAAGCTCACAAGCTACACTTTGGACCAAGAAAGTTTGCATTTTGGTGCTCTAGGGGATTCATGAGTGCCAAATGAGGTAAACTCTGAACCTTTAGTATAGAATTTCATTTACTTTATCTTCCATGCATGTTTATAAAAGATTAGGCGATGTTTAGTGGGGTTTGGAAATTCCTAGAAAAGGATTAGGATTTGAATTGATTCCAAAAGCGTAATTGAGCTTAGTAGTGACCCTAAATCTCTTTTAGTGATATCATATTAGACTAAAACCTGAGACTTAACCCCCAAATACGAGCTTTGAAATTCTGCAGATACGGAAATTGTGGATTTTGTGAGGGTTTTATGAAATCTGCTAACACCCGGGTGACCTGAAATTTTTTTAGCAAGTACAGTGAGTAGTGCAGGCAGCGTAGATAATAATCCCAAGACCCCAGCCCCTGAAACCTCTTCTTGGCCGCAAATTAATGCCTTCTGGCCACAAATTGCGGCCAGGTCTTGGCCAATCTGTCTCGTATTTGTTTCATGGTTCCAGTATTTGTAATCTAGACCCTTCACATATGCAAAATTGATTAATTTCACCTAGGGTAAAATCTGGGACTAAATTCATGAGTTGCTGTTTTGATTGGGGTTTATATTTTTAGTATTTTGGATTCTGGATTTCAGTATTTGCGTTTTCGCTTGATCACTTGACGTTTGTACGGCGATATCGAGAGTTGTTTGGTGGTTTGAAAGGCGTAGTCCGTAGGTTCTAACCTATAGGCTTTTAGCGTGTCGTTTTGGTTTTAAATTGGGTTTTAATGTGCCACGGTACGTTATGATGTGTAGGTACCCCCGCGAGGACTTTGAGACAACAAAAAAGCACGTGGCGAAGTCGGCAACGGCAAGCGAAGAGCAAAGTGAGTAGATTATATCTACAGGGGAAGTCGGGTGGATGGAGTATAGCACCCCCGCAGTTCGTAGCATAGTGTAAGGGGTGTATGTGTGTGTGTATATATATATTATATGGATATAGTTATATGGTATTGTGAGGTTATGATTATCTAGATAGACTTTGGGAGTCATGGATAACTTTAGTGTAATTGGATGATGGTGTCGCTAGTTAGTTTAGTCGTGAGCCCTAGAACAAGCTTTACACCCACACGCATACACATGCTTACTTGTTATACTTGTGCGTATATAGAGATATGTATATATATATACACACACATAGGTATGGAACTATGTATATATATATATATACGTATACCTATACATGGATGATGAGGATTGTACATGGTATTCGGAGATGAGTCGATGAGATTGGGTATGATGCCACGAGATCGGTGATATGATGTGGTTCGTATTAGGAGATACGACATGAGATTTTAGCGGGCCTTTAGGCGTGTGTTTTCATACACGCATATATATGCAGATTGTATCAGTTTGTACTAGACTTAGATCAGTACCCCAGTTCATGAGATATGATTATAAGGATACCAGATAAATGATGAGATGAATGTGATATTTGACCCGTACCCAGATTGGGATGCAGTACGACGGATTTACGTACGAGCTATATATTGATGATTGATCCGCACTCTTGACTCGAGGATGTCATGTTATTTATTGTATCGTATATGATACTATTGAGGCGAGATCACCGACTATTATATATGTATATATATATCGACTCAGATTTAGGTGGTTTCCATACCCTTTCGATTAGCTTGTTAGTTAGACCTGTAGTTTACTTAGTAGATGTTAGACTAGACCCGAGTCATACCTATTTCAAAACTAACGAATCGTGAGTATTTTTAAGACAGTTCAAGGGATTCTACGGATATTTTCAAAAGACACATCTTTTCCTAAACACACCGTAGCCCTTATTTTTCTAAGCACCACAATTCGTGTTATTTCAAATGGCAAAATTGTATGACATATATATATTGATGTAGATTCTTCACTGTTGTGTTTATTATTCATTTTCCGCATATTCTTGCTATTCGCATCGCATTGCATGTTTAAATTTGTTTATTGTGATATTAAACCCATGTTGTCCGGACACCAGCACCATTATCGATGATGTGTATGTTCCACGTATACCTGCTTGCCGGCTCAAACACTTCATCATCGATAATTGCCATGTCACTACACAGTAGGACTGTTGCATCAGGATATGACCCCTTGCATGACAAACTTGCATACATACATATTGTACACCCATACTTGCGTACATACTTATTGTACACCCATACTTGCGTACATACATATTGTACGCCCATACTTGCGTACATATATATTGTACACCCATACTTGCGTACATATATATTGTATACCCATACTTGTATACATACATATTGTACACTCATACTTGCGTACATACATATTGTACACCCATACTCGCATACATACGTACTTGCACATACATAAATGATTATGGCTTGATTTTGGAGATTTGGGAACCGCAAGATATAACTTAAAAGTGGATTCATTTTAAAGGAGCGGTTTTCCCTCGATATGTGCATATTACTGTTTTATGGTGCATGATATACTGATATGCTTACATTTCTATTACATGTCACATACATCATGCTTTATGATTATCCGCATTAAGATATGTTGTTTCCATGATATTTCTGGATTTGAGAACCGTGGGTATTTCAAAAGAAGTATGTACTGTTTTAAAAAAACCCGATTTCTCTTGATATGATATTTCAGTAGCCACCATGAGTTTTATCGGTTCTGATATATATATATATATATATATATATACCCCATGCGAGGAGGAGTCGTGGGCCATGTGCGGGTACATGGTGGGGCCCGGTATGGTACCCCGGGGCAAGAAAGGGATGCTGTGTATACAGACGGTGAGCCTGGCAGAGCGACTACTACCTACCGGTGATTGTATTTGGGCTCGACGGATATCCGGAGGATACCGACCGGAGTTGAGAGAAGATATGGGCCGATCCGGACTGACGGAGCCCGTGGGCCGATCCAGACTGACGGAGCCCTATATATATGAGGATTTCCGTGCCGATATTGGGCACGGGTTCCATGATGTTTCGAGTGTCGATGCTGGATAATCAGGTTCCATGATTTTGATGTGTCGCGAGGGACACACGTTGATTTATATCCTCATACTTCCATGCCTATTCTTTATGATATTTACATGCATGATCTTTTTGTGTCATTGGTTGACACGTTGACGAGATCCACATGCATACAGGCATTGATTATATAGCTGGATGATACCCACATACTTATAGACTTCATGCTATAGTTGACATTGATTTCATTGATGATACCTCAAGTTTATGATATGTTGCTACCTGAGGCACTGACACGAGCACTTGGTACTACACTTATGTATAGATGTTTACCCTTGCCATCTTATCATGCTTCAGACTTTATCATATTGAGGATATATATTATTACTGATCGTTTGATGTAGCATTGAGTCATACATAAGATTTCTTCTCTGTGGTGTTTTCTACTCACGAGTTGGCAACTCACCCCCGTTGTGCCACAGTTTCTTGCAGGTCTTGCCGTACAGGTTTCATTGCGGCTTTCTGGCACACTGCTTCTATTCTAGGTGATTGCTTTGGCAGTTGGGTTCACTCGCTTCGTGACCACCCTTGTATATTCTTTTCATTGTTGTATCTAAAAACTCTATCAACCAGACTTGTATATTGATTTCAGACTTAGAAAACCAGTTGTTTATTCTTTCGACCTTAGAGTCGCGCGTTGTATTATTATGGTTTTCTTGATGTTTTGAGTTTCCTTTTGAGTTTTGATCCTCGCCCTTCGGCGTTGTGTATTATATTGCTTGCGTGGTTGTGACCGTCGATTGACGAAGAGCTAGCTCCCGCTTAGGGATGCCTTTTATCATTGTGCATATATCATTCATGTTGTACCCCGTTTGGGGCCAGTATTTATAAAGGAAACTCTGCCAAAATTTTCAGAAAAACTTGGGATTTTAAAAATGCATAATTCGGCTTATGCTATTAAAACCACTTCTTTAAAACCAGTTTTCCTTCATTTATTATTTAAAATGGTTTTAGATTTCAAGGATTTTGACTTACTTGAATTAGATGGGGTCCTATATACTTCATATGATTCTAGGGCCAGTCACGTGCCATTTCGGGTCCTGACAAAGTTGGTATCAGAGCGCTGGGTTAACCTTGGTTCGAGTCTAAGTTTGACTATGCGGAGCCTAAAGCGTTTGTATATATTCGGAACTTAGGCTTGACCTTACGGAACTCAGACTTAGTCGAGGGGGTATTACACCCGAACTTTCGTCGCATAGGTTGACCTTGGTTGATGGAGTAGGTGACTTAAGGAGAGTGACGTACCGTGTGTATGTTCCGCGGCATACTTACGATACGCTACTCCGCTTAAGAAGCCTTAGGAAGTCATTTCCTTGCACATCATTGTATTCATTCCTATGATCTATCCTCATCGATGTTGGTTTATGGTTCCGTTGCCACGATTTCACGGGCAGAGAGAGAGCTACGGCTAGAGTTGCGGTCAGCACGAGCTCGTCGCGGACGAGGACTGACCAGGGCGTGAATCCAGGGACATACGATTGCATAGAGGCGTCGTTTTATTGTGTTCGTGCCATGAGCGTTTGATGGATCACTTTTACGAGATTTCTGGGATGTGCAGATTAGCACAAGAGGATCAGGCTACTGCTAGAGGCCGGCCAGAATGTGATGACCTTCGATGCACCAATTATTTGATGATTGAGGTACTGTTCAGCGTGCGGACAAATGAGGCAGTTGTTGCTGCGAATGATGAGATATCGCCCCAGATGTTTTGAACTATTGCCGCATGAGTTGTACTTAGAGATATGATAGGAGATCGCTAGTCACCCATGGAGGAAGGACTAGGACATGTGATTCGTTGCCTACCCCGATACAAGGTCATCAGATTGATTGATTCCAGCTAGAGACGACTTCACACAGGTACATTGGGAGTCGATAGAGACGATCAAATGTTAGAAGCCTATTTTCCAAGTTTAAACTATTCAGAGACAAATGCAAGTAATGCTATGGACTCTCTAGAATAATGAAACCTTAACTCGACGTAATGACCATGGAACGCCTTTGAACCTTAGGGTTTGCGGCAGTTCAGCGGTGCCATTTGTGAGGCTTGGGTTTGCCCTTCTACGGTTGGTCCATAGGTACTATGGCATGTACTGGAATACTATTAAACTGTACTCAAGATGCTGAGCTCTTGAGGGATTATGGAACCTTGACAAATCGGTCGAAAGGTTCGACGTCATTCGGATATCATGTGATGGGATACATTGCTTGGGAGACTCCTGATACTAGTATAGCCGTTGGAGCACAGTTCATGCAGCCATGAAGAGACGAGTCCGAAGCAGTCGACATTAGAGAAAAGTGGAGTAATGAGGTTCGTACAAGATTTTGATGAGATGACGTTCCACTCCGCCAACAGCAGAGATGTGATACGCATGCAGAGGCGTTGTATAGGGATATATCTTCCAGAAGGAGTCGCGATGAATATGCAGCCATTCCGGAACAAGAAAACAGAATTAGAAAAGGGCGATAACCTCCGGACAGTTCGGCAGAAACGAGATTTGAGAGAGACCTCGACAGGACCTTTCTAGAATACTATACGAGAAGACTTAGACCCAGGAGAGGTCATATTGTGCACACCCAGCAGGCCAGAGTTCGGTATCGTCGATGAGACATGTTATGAGTGACCATGGTAGTTAGCCAGAGATCTTTAGAGGATGTGCCAGAGCTGACTGCTTCCATTATCATTTCCATATTGAACCGTTAAGCCGAGGAGCTATGCACTTAGCAATCTGCAGTGAGAGACGAGAGCCTAAGGGCGCCAGATGTCAGGCCACGAACAGTAAGCAAGTAGATATCTTGCTCTGCTACCATTGGATGCACCGACACCTTCTCGACTTTGAAGGAGGAAATATCGACGACGGTATTTATGATTTGTGATTTGGTGATTCGATTATCACATGTCCGTCACCTTGGATTTCAGTATTTTGGGCGATATATTCGCATGATTTGGTCTTGATGACTGAGTTTCATGATATTTATTTTCGTGCGCCATGGTTGCACCTACTGGGTATTCATATTTTGTGCATAGTTATTACACATGAGATATTCTTTATACACCGTTGTGTTGATTTATAATTTGTACACAGTTATTACACTTAATATCGTTTTTGTGCCTTGTCCGCACATGTTTATGATTTCATGGTTTTCTTACAGTTGGGTTGATTATGTGCATATGGTATGCACACGATTTGGTTTTTGCACTCGGTATAGTTCATATATGCTTGCAGTGCATTGATACGTATTTTGTGCACCACAGTTGCACCTGACTTCATTTTGATGTCATTCGAGACATTGATTTTGATTTCATACTTATGTTATGCTTGTGATTTGACTTATGCTTTTGGCATAGTTTTCATGCGCTTTTAGTATTTTGAATTGCTTTTGTGCACGTTGATGCACATGGTTGTGAGATTATATACCACGGTATACCTGATTTGGATTTTCGCGCATGTTGGGCGCATGATATGAGAGGCGATTTTGGTGCACACCAGATGCACTAAATCGAGATTCTTCATGCATATCAGATGCACCTGATTTTGTTGTCAGGCACACCCGTTGCTTTTGAAAGGTGTTTCGTGCACACCCGTTGCACTTAGATTTTGTTTCTATGCACATGTATGGCACATTCATAGATTTCGATTTCCGTGCCCACCAGACGCATAAAATATTCATATATATACATTTGGGGATTGATTTCTTATGGAGCAGTACGTTTTTATGATATTTGCTATTTGTTTTTGTACTGAGCAGGACTAGTCAAAGTACAGCACTTGAATATGTTTTTGCATGCATTGATAGTTATCGAAGGGATTTCCAAAAAGGGAGATATAGTCTCAGTATTTACCTGCGTGTCCGAGATGACACAAAACATTTAACAAAGGAAACCCTTCTAAATTATTTTCAAAAACGGCGAGATGTACATATTAAACAAAGGATAAGTATATATATTGTTATTTTCTTACAATAAACGTCCGCCACTGTGCCGCGATATGTGCATCGCACACCAACATGAAAGGTTTGGCATGCATTTCCCTCAGATGTTCACATGTATAGCTTTGATTTATATCATATTGGTTTTCGTATTGAATTTGAAATTTGTGTCTTCACCATGACTCCGATGATTGCGGGATGCTTGACGGAGTTTTGATTTTGAGTTATCTGCTCATTGTTCATGCGCATGCATTGCGCTATGATACGTTTTATGTATTGATGATTTCGGAGCCCCGACGACTAGGAATTTTTACTGAAATGTTTTAGTATTTGAGAGGTTTAAATTTAAACTCGGGGACCGAATTTCTTTAAGGAGGGAAGATTGTAACATTACGAAAAAATAAAATATTATTTTTGTGAATTTTTATAATTAAATAATATTATATTAAATATTTTTAATATTACGGTATAATTAAATACCGATAAATTGGGAAAAATTTGGAAAATTATGGAAATTACTGAAATAAGGGTGCTTTATGTTAATTATGTAAATTATAAGTTTTTATGATTAATTATACACTATTTTAATGCTCATCGCGGTTAAATATCGCTAATCGCGCATTAAACTTGTTTTGTGCAAAACATGCACCATATCATTTTTACACTTGTGGTATATTTTATAACCATGGTTTCATTGGGAATTTTATGTGGTTGGTTTTAAAAACGAAATGGAAAGGAAAAGATAAGAAAGGAAAAGGGAAATGGAAATGTTAAACAATTGAGGGATGGGCATGAGAGAGAAAGAAGTGAGGGGTCAAACCTAAGTCATGGTCTTTGTCTCCCTCTTCATTTTATTCATCCTTTTCCTCTCCACTCTCACCTTTTGCTGCTTCCCATCTCCCTCTTCCTTTTCACCATCACAAACAACCTCAAAACAACACCAAAACATCATCTCCTCTCACAAAATTTGTACACAAGCCCACAAGCTACACTTTGGACCAAGAAAGTTTGCATTTTGTGCTCTAGGGGATTCATGAGTGCCAAATGAGGTAAACTCTGAACCTTTAGTGTAGAATTTCATTTACTTTAGCTTCCATGCATGTTTAGAAATGATTAGGCGATGTTTATTGGGGTTTGGAAATTCCTAGAAAAGGATTAGGGTTTGAATTGATTCCAAAAGCGTAATTGAGGTTAGTAGTGACCCTAAACCCCTTTTAGTGTTATCATATTGGACTAAAACCTAAGATTTAACCCTCAATGCGAGCTTTGAAATTCTGCATATACGGAAATTGTGGATTTTGTGAGGGTTTTATGAAATCTGCTAACACCCGGGTGACCTAAAAAGTTTTTAGCAAGTATAGTGAGTAGTGCAGGCAGCATAGATGATAATCCCAAGACCCCAACCTTTGATCCCTCTTCTTGGCCGCAAATTAATGCCTTCTGGACGCAAATTGCGGCCAGGTCTTGGCCAATCTGTCTCGTGTTTGTTTCATTGCTCCAGTATCTGTAATCTAGACCCTCCACATATGCAAAATTGATTAATTTCACCTAAGGTAAAATCTGGGACTAAATTCATGAGTTGATGTTTTGATTCAGATTTATATTTTTCATATTTTGGATTCTGGATTTTAGTATTTTCGTTTTACCTTGATCACTTGACGTTTGTACGACGATATCGAGGGTTGTTTGGTGGTTTGAAAGGCGTAGTCCGTAGGTTTTAACCTATAGGCTTTTAGCGTGTCGTATTGGTTTTGAATTGGGTTTTAATGCAGAACGATACGTTATGATGTGTAGGTACCCCTACGAGGACTTTGAGAAGACAAGCAAGCGCGTGGCGACGTCGGCAATGGCAAGCGAAGAGCAAAGTAAGTAGATTATATCTACGGTGGAAGTCGGGTGGATGGCGTATAGCACCCCCGCAGTTTGTAGCTTAGTGTATAGTATATATATATATATTATATGGATATAGTTATATGGTATTGTGAGGTTATGATTATCTAGATAGACTTTGGGAGTCATGGATAACATTAGTGTAATTGGATGATGGTGTCGCTAGATAGTTTAGTCGCGAGCCCTAGAACAAGGTTTACACCCACACGCACACACATGCTTACTTGTTATACATGTGCGTATATGGGGATATGTGTATATATACACACGTAGGTATGTGACTATGTATATATATATATGTATACCTACACATGGATGATGAGGGTTGTACATGATATTTGGAGATGAGTCGATGAGATTGGGCATGGTGCCACGAGATCGGTGATATGATGTGGTTCGTATTAGGAAATACGAAACGAGATTTAGCAGGCCTTTAGGCGTGTGTTTTCATACACGCATATATATGCAGATGGTATCAGTTTGTACTAGACTTAGATCAGTACCCCAGTTCTTGAGATATGATGATAAGGATACCAGATAAATGATGAGATGAATGTGATATTTGACCCGTACCCAGATTAGGATGTCGTACGACGGATTTACGTACGAGCAATATATTAATGATTGATCCGTACTCTTGACTCGAGGATGTCATGTTATTTATTGTATCGTATGTGATACTATTGAGGCGAGATCACCGACTATTATATATGTATATATATCGACACAGATTTAGGTGGTTTCCATACCTTTTCGATTAGCTTGTTAGTTAAATCTGTAGTTTACTTAGTAGATGTTAGACTAGACCCGAGTCATACCTATTTCAAAACTAATGAATCGTGAGTATTTTTAAGACAGGTCAAGAGATTCAACAGATATTTTCAAAAGACGCATCTTTTCCTAAAAATACCATAACCCTTATTTTTCTAAACACCACGATTCGTGTTATTTCAAATGGCAAAACTGTATGACATATATATATATATATTGATATAGATTCTGTAAGTCCACGTTGCCCACCCCGGTACTTACGGGGAGGCGGAAAACGGATTAAAAATCAAATTTTTATCAACTTAGGCAACATGGACTAGACAAAGAAGGATCTTTGCTAAACAAAAACAAGCTAAAGCTAACTAGAAACTAGCTAAGTGTTAGAAAGGTTATACCTAGGCTTTATGTCCTTCTCTCCTTGCTCCTTGGAGTAGTGGAAAGAGGTCACCTTGGTCGTCTTCTCACGTCGAAGATAGATCCACCCGAAAGCCTCAACCTTTGGCTTCAACTCCAAGCCAGAAGTAACTAGGGTGCAAGAAGTGCTAATCCTTAAACCTTAGATGAGAGTAGAGATTATCAAGAAGGGGTTTTTCTCAAGCTCAAGTGTTTCTCAACACATGAGAGGGGAGAGCTTGAGGGAGAGGAAGAACAAGAGAGAGAAAGTGAATAATAGAATGAGAGAAAATATGAAGCATTCTCTCATATATGTGTGAATTATTGTAATTAGATAATTAGCTAGATAATTGTCATGGTTAATCAAGACTTGACCATTATCATTTCATTTTTAATGAAATTTGCAAGGATCAAAGAGCATCTTCCAAATGAAATGATGATGGTCAAAGTGTCAACCTAGGTCAACAAGTCAAGGAGGTCAAATGGTCAACAACCATAACCATGCATAATTATTTAACCTAATATCAATTAACCATAATACACACATAAGCATTAGGGTTAATAAAATGACAATAGTAATTAACCCTAATCAAAGTCCTCTCCCTCTGTCTCAAGTAACTGTGCATACGCACCCGTATTCGTGATCCGAGGAAAACGAATACAATGAGAAAAAACCAATCCCAAATCTATACTAGGATCTGGCTTAAACCAAAGCCCGCTAGTATAAGCTGTCCGGACAGCAAACGTGCACAAGTGCGCGGATGTGAACGAACCCTATCGCAAAACCATGCGACCTCTACTCATTTTGCCTAAAGGCGAATAGCTCTCTGTGTGGGACTCTAAAGACTCGACACTACGCTGGCAATGGGTTTAACCACAGACCGCAAGCGGCACTAGCTGTACGTAACGGTCCCCAGGTAGATGTCGATAAGAAGACTGACGAGGTGACCCCATCTGAACTCCTACTGAGCCTGTATGTGACAGTCTCCGTACAGTCCGGTCTGTTCGTCTGATACATCGCATGGCAGGCCTAGGGGGGGCGGTGAACGTCAGTCCCCAAATAGCGGTACAAGTCATGTCGGAGTGTAGCCCAGAACACCCTGAGATAACACTGGAAGCCAACCAGTATATCTCTCTTTCCCTGGCCAGGGACTACTCGTGTAATGGCTCTCCTGGACACAGCGCGATGTCAACCCCCAATACCGGGAGAGACGAATCCTGTCTAACCGTCACTGCCTCCAAGTGCTTCGGGACTGCACCCAAAAAACTACTTGTTTGCACGACTCCTTTGAGCCGTGGTAGGGTAGCAATCAAAGTGCAGTGGGAACACACTCGAAGAGAAGTGACAGTGTCAAGTCAGCGGACTAAGCTGTACTCATGTCCCCTGGGAACTGATAACTGACGATAGGTATAATACCAACCAACAGTTCCCGACGAGTCCTGTCCAGTGTACTCGTAACCTAACGAGCACCCGCATACTATCTCAAGTACGACGTACTGACGGCTGTGGGACAGACCGTCTCCCACGCTGGGATGAGAAGCGCATACGCTAGTCTACTCCGGAGTAACGATACCCTGTCTCGATAGTCCAACGACTAGGGACCTGCATAAGGATGTGCTTATAGATCACCCAGCTCCCACGAGTGTGAGCGCCATCACAACGCTGGTAATCAAGCAAAGATCCTAAGGGCTCTACTAATATGTATATCAGCGATATGCTAAAAGAAACACATGCACATATTAAAGCAGAGACAAACCAAGTAGCATACTACCATTTCGAGCAAGATTGTATATACAACTGTGAATATCCCAAGCTTCCATCAAGTAATATACAAACTAGTATGATACAGTAATGGACTCTAGGACATATACACTAACAGATTCTTCATGGTTGTGTTTATTATTCATTTTCCGCATATTCTTGCTATTCGCATCGCATTTCATGTTTAAATGTTTTTATTGTTATATTAAACCCATGCTGTCAGGACACCAGCACTATTATCGATGATGAGTATGTTCCACGTACACCTGCTTGCCCGCTCACACACTTCATCATCGATAATTAACATGTCACTACACAGTAGGACTGTTGCATCAGGATATGACTCCTTGCATGACATACTTGCGTACATACATATTGTACACCCATACTTGCGTACACACATATTGTACACCCATACTTGCGTACATACATATTGTACACACATACTTGCGTACATACATATTGTACACTTATACTTGCGTACATACATATTGTACACTCATACTTGCGTACATACATATTATACACCCATACTTGCGTACATACATATTGCATACCCATACTTGCGTACATATATATTGTACACCCATACTTGCATACATACATATTGTACACTCATACTTGCGTACATACATATTGTACACCCATACTCGCATACATACGTACTTGCACAAACATAGATGATTATGGCTTGATTTTGGAGATTTGGGAACCGCAAGATATAACTTAAAACTGGATTCATTTTAAAGGAGCGGTTTTCCCTCGATATGTGCATATTATTGTTTTATGTTGCATGATATACTGATATGCTTACATTTCTATTACATGTCGCATACATCATGCTTTATGATTATCTGCATTAAGATATGTTGTTTCAATGATATTTCTGGATTTGAGAACCGTGGGTATTTCAAAGGAAGTATGTACTGTTTTAAAAAAACACGGTTTCTCTTGATATGATATTTCAGCAGCCACCATGAGTTTTATCGGTTTTGATATATATATATATACCCCATGCGAGGAGGAGTCATAGGCCGTGTGCGGGTACATGGTGGGGCCCGGTATGGTATCCTGGGCAAGAAAGGGATACTGTGTATATAGACGGTGGCCTGGCAGAGGGACTACTACCTACCGGTGATTGTATTTGGGCTCAGCGGATATCCGGAGGATACCGACCGGAGCTGAGAGATGATATGGGCCGATCCGGACTAACGGAGCCCTATATATATAAGGATTTATGTGCCGATGCTGGGCACGGGTTTCATGATGTTTCGAGTGTCGATGCCGGACACTCAGGTTCTATGATTTTGATGTGTCGCGAGGGACACACGTTGATTTATATCCTCATACTTCCATGTATATGCTTTATGATATTTACATGCATGATGTTTTTGTGCCATTGGTTGACACGTGGACAAGATCCACATGCATACATGCATTGATTATATAGCTGGATGATACCCACATACTTATAGACTTCATGCTATAGTTGACACTGATTTCATTGATGATACCTCATGTTTATGATATGTTCCTACCTGAGGCACTGACACGAGCACTTGGTACTACATTTATGTATAGATGTTTACCTTTCCCACCTTATCATGCTTCAGACTATATCATATTGAGGATATATATTATTACTGATCGTTTGACCTAGGATTGGGTCATACATACGATTTCTGCTCTGTGATGTTTTCTACTCACGAGTTGGAAACTCACCCCCGTTGTGCCATAGTTTCTTGCAGGTCTTGTCATACAGGTTTCTTTGCGGCTTTCTGGCACACCGCTTCCATTCTGGGTGATTGCTTTGGTGGGTGGGTTCACTCGCATCGTGACCACCCTTGTATATTATTTTCATTGTTGTATCTAGAAACTCCATGAACCAGACTTGTATATTGATTTCAGACTTAGAAAACCAGTTGTTTATTCTTTCGACCTTAAAGTCGCGCGTTGTATTATTATGGTTTTCTTGATATTTTGAGTTTCCTTTTGAGTTTTGATCCTCGCCCTTCGGCGTTGTATATTATATTACTTGCATGGTTGTGACCGTCGATTGACGAAAAGCTAGCTACCGCTTGGGGATGCCTTTTATCATTGTGCATATATCATTCATGTTGTACCCCGTTTGGGGCCAGATTTACAAAGGAAACTCTGCCGAAATTTTCAGAAAAGACTTGGGATTTTAAAAATGCATAATTCGGCTTATGCTATTAAAACCATTTCTTTAAAACCAGTTTTCCTTCATTTATTATTTAAAATGGTTTTAGATTTCTGAGCTTTTGGCTTACTTGAATTAGATGGGATCCTATAGACTTTATGTGATTCAAGGGCCAGTCACGTGCCATTTCGGGTCGTGACATCTAGGAACTTAAACCCAAAATTAGGCCGCGGAACAGCTGCCAAATACGGCCATAGGCGGCGGATCTGGGGCCAAATTTTGTCCATAGTGCCGCAAATTTTTTATGGGGCTCTAATACATGGAAATGTGATTTTTGGAATGTTTTTTTGGCCCAGATGTGTTTGAGTACTGTTTGTTCTTGGGGTCATTGTGGAAAGTTTTAATCTATCAAAATTTTAAATTCATGGTTTTCTGTGCACTTGGTTCTGCGACCGTGAATATCATAGCATGGTATAATCCGACTGATTGCTATATATACAATTAGATGTGTTTAAGAACATGATATTCGCGTTGATGTTCTGTGTTGCTCTGTGGTTATGGTTTTATGGGATTTTTGTGAAGAATAGCCTGGTGTACGTAGTATTAGATAGCTCTGTGTTGTAATGTATATTCATATTGCATGGCGAGCATCCGACTTGTGGACTTCCCTCATCACGGCTTGTATTATTCTTTGGGGCGGATCCTGGTTGCAAACATAGTCACCGCTGTATATTTAGGTATTCGTTAGAGGTGCTTGGTATACCCCACGGGGGAATGCTCGAGTAGCAGGGTTCTAGAGGACAATGGGCCACCATCTCATGGCGTTGAGACTGTGGTGCCTTACTCTAGAATTGGCGGGCTATTCACCGCACTCATAGAGGTATAGGATTGACCCGCGGAATGGTGCCCAAGTCACCGGATTTTGGAAGTGTTGGATGGTCCACTCATTTCGTTGATTGGGGTTGCCTCACTTCTACGGATGGTGAGTGGTTTGCCGCACTCGTTGGGGTCTATGATCCGATACTACGGGCTATCCACAAGACCTGGAAAATTGCATTTCAAATTTGGCTCCGTTGAAATGTACTTTTCCTAGTTTATCTGCATTTCCATATTGTGTTTGCTTCTGCTGTGAGTCTGTGTTTGCTATATTATCATGCGTGAGACGAATGTTGCTATATATATTAGATGCTATATATGTTTTGCATCCGCACTAGTTATGTCCCCGCCCAACCGTAAGTTAAGTAACCTTACGGTGACGACCCAAGACCCTGTGGCGAATGCGGATGGCATATATATGCGTGCCTATTTTCGTTTCTTTCTGGCAGGATATGTATAATTGATGGGACTGCATTAATTCTGATTAATGCAAGGAAAACAAACATAAATGATGTTGTTGGAACCAATTTTTAAAAACTATAGGTGTTTCCTTTTTCTTTGTTTCGAGTTATTCAGTTAGGAATATACTGCACCTCATTCGATGAGGAAAGTGCCTAGATCCTTTCACAGGAAGTGACCTCTTTGGCAAAAGTTTACGTGACTATAAACTACCCGCTCTTCTTCAAAACCATCGGTTTTCTACAAAACCACTCGTTTTAAAAATACGAAGCCTAAACCACTCCTTTTCAAAGCTGCTTGAGTTCCCTCAACGATATCAAGTTCATTATGTTGAAGGTTTTTCGCCAAAAACCAGCTGTAGCCTTCTGTCATTTTAGATAGGTAGCACCTAGTATTCGTGCTATATTTATTGGCAAGCGTCAAGGAATAGTGTACGGTAGTTGAGTGATGCTTATATGTTGCATAGAGATATTATTGATCGGGACAGTCGCACTACTTTTTTGGAAAGCGTCAAGGGCTAGTGCGGGTGGGTTAGATTCAATCAAGATAATGATGGGTTGAACTTGACTAGGACCGTTGATTTGTTGGCAAGTGTCAAGGTCCTTGGGTCTTACTGGTAAAATCCATATCGGGAGTTTCAAATATAAAGGAAACTTGCAAGGCATGTGCATACCTTCTGGAGTGTGGTGACTTGAGTGGCTTCCATCAGGTTATCACGCAATGATAATTAGGTGCAGATTCCTACTGATCAGTAGGCTTTACTCTTCAGGTGATTTTCTGATGATCCCGACTAGTTCTCCTTTTAGAGTTTGAAGGATAATTCGAGGAAACAGTAGGAGCCATCTAGATTAGATAAAGTGACTAACCAATATAATCTAGGTTGGAGTGCACGCTGAGTGTTTCTTTTCTCGCTCTTTCTGGTTTGTGACCATGACTTACCTTAAACTAAAACTCATGAACCCAGTTAACCGAACCTTCTTACACACTTTGGCTTTTAGATTGTCATAATTCATAACAAAGTCGCATATATCCCTGCCACTCTTACTTCCCTTTTGCATTTCTCCAGAACAATCTGTATCACTATGAAGATCCATATTTCTTTGTTATGCCATCGTATAGTTACATACGGACTCGAAGAAACTTGTTTCAGTCCAAGGATAGCCGCTGGTTGTGGAGAAATTAAATAGGATTATTCGGTTGTCTCTTCCCTTTACCTTCTCTCAGGTTGCGAGAGCTCCTTGTATTAGGAGAGTACATCAGTTACGCTTATTGGATAGTCTTCTTCTAAACCTTAGGCTGGTGCCAAAAGGTAAGGAAGGAAGAAAACCAATTAGCCTATGTATGGTGTACAGAAGGTAAGATGTAGAGAAATATAAAGGGATTGAAGTGACAGCAGAGAAATTGTGACTACTATCATTAATCTGGATAATGGAAGAGGCATTACTAGGAATACCCGGCCACTCCCTTGAAACATTTATGTTTCATTTTTTCTGTGTATTTGTAATCGAAAACTGCTTTCCCAATTAGATTCTGACTCCAGGGTATATATTTACCGAACATGATTCTCACATCTATATGGTGTTGCAGATGCTGAGTGGGAGTAGATATTGGGAATTGGATGATTAGATCCTCAATATCAGAATTATTTGTAATTGGAGATATTTGAGGAAGTCACCTGGGTTTTGCATAACGGCAAATATTTGGTTTTGAATATCCGTTGTTAGGCACCAATTTCAAACTGATATATCTGTACATTTATTTTATAATGTGAGATATAATTTTTTGAAATTATGTTTATAACATTTACCTTTATCAGTTGATGATTAGGTAAGGTGCATTTAATAACGCTGTAATTCTTCTTAACCATAATACAATTTTCAACCTACGATATACAGGATTTGAGTTATTAAACTCAGAGGACTTATACAAAGTATTGTATGTTGTCCGATATCCATTTGGAGAGGGGGGTTGGTACTCGTACTATATACTGTTTACTTATGACTTCTCTGGTTTTAGGCACGCATTTCGTTGAAATGCAAGATCTAAATTTTGAGAAGTTTTAGGTATAAGAATAAAGTAAAGAACATACGTTGCATGTATCAGGATTCTTTAATATGATCAAAGGTGTAGATACTTAAGCTAGGTATTCCTCGTAAGTAATATATTTGAGAACTTGATTCTCTCTCAGTTTACTCAATCGTAGGTGCACTCCTTGATGAGTAATGTCGCATGGCCTTCTTCTATTTAGTCGATATGCACAAGAAAAAGCTGAATGAATTTTGAATCTGGTTCAAATTAAATTAGTGCATTTGTTTCTATATTAGATATAGAATGGATTCATATTTTAACGATGTTAAGGTATATGGAGTTATCCTACTTATGCTTAAAACAAGAATCTGGATAAATTCAAGGCATGTTTCAGTAATGACAGTTTGTGGGTTATCCCGGGCTTTGACGAGGGTTTAACTTTCTACCATTTGCAGGATCAATAGTTATATTGTTCTTGACTCGGCATCTTTTGAGTAAAATGAATTCTTTTCAGAAAACATTGGTGGGAATATGGTAGAACTGGAAGTGATTCCAGAACAACAAACGGTTACAAAATATTTAGGAGAACCTAAGGATTCAATTGAATTCGACTATCCATTAGCCACTTCGCAGCTTTGGTGGGTAACTTCAGCCACCGGAGAGGTACTTTGGTCTCCTCAAAGAAACTGACAGGAAGGTTTTGATGACCTATGCTTGCCACTACTGCTTAACTAGACTATGAGATCTGGCAGGTGGATGACTATAATGTCATTCTGAATTAGTTTTAGAAGTGCATGCATATATGACTCTGCCAGAGGGTTGTTGCAGTCAGTGGGAGCAATGGAAGCGTAGTGGGCCAGTAGCTTATATCTATTTATAGACTAAAGCAAGTATAGCGGAGATAGATCATCTATTTTTGATGGAATAGTCACAGAGTTTGACTTCATCAGAACAAAAGATGGACCTGCTAAGAAGATAATAGAAAGTGATGTCCTGATATTTGGATGACGTGCTCCTTGATAGGAAGTAATGTTCCTGTATTACTATTGGTTATACTATATTTGTCACATGTGTTTTTCCACAAAGGATCTAGGTAAAATATCATGGATTATGGTAACTAAATCTATGGTTTTAGATCTAGATTTGGGAAGTGTCCCAAATCGGGTACTTTGAAACTATTCTAAAGTGTTTTAGATTGGATGACAACTGGCATGGTGGTCTACCCGCAGGTGATGGAGTCACCCGCTCTAAAGAAATGTCTTCTAGACTGGTGAGGAGAAGGATTTGCATGATTATCATATCACTTGCTTAAGCAATTGAGTCAATCATGAGATGTTAAGTACCATACCAGATATTTCTTTTGCACTAGCTGAAATAAGCAGATATTAATCCAGTCCTAAAGAAACACTGGGAACCAGTTATGAAAATAAGAAGATGTTCTTGGTATATGGTAACAGCAGCCTCCTGTGGGAGGTGATTATCGTTTTAGACTTTCAAAGTGACATGATGACAGAGTGGATGTCAGCGTTAATAGTTTGACCCCTTTTAAGGTGCAGAGTGTTGGATTGGTTTCTAAGTAGAATACTGAGGTGGTCAGGCGCTGGGTGCTGATTACATCAGCAATTGGATACAGCCTAAATAGTTTGTTGGATTTAGATGTTCATTTATGAACATGGTCCCATCAGCTATCCAGACAAATTCTAAGGCATGTATCGCTCATTTCGGGAGATAGTCGTTCTCCGTGAAGTTGAGATATAAAGAGATAAAGACAGAAACGTTGGAGAGGATCCGCTCACTGAGGCTATTTCTCGAACGCGAATATTTCGCAAACATTCTTTGCATAACTGATTAGTGGAGAAGTTGGATGATCGGTAGCACATGGGCTGTGAGTATGCGACACCGCAAGAATTAGCCTTAAGTGCAAGTGGGAGATTGTTGGCTATAACGCTCTCAAGGCAATTATTGTAATCGCCGGAAGGCAATTATGATGATTAAGGAAGGACCTATACAGTTAAAACAGTCTTACTCGAGATAATAGTATGCTATCTGGTTCATCTCTATCAGCATGTATATATTATGTGGTATTACAGATCACTGTTACATGTTAATAGAGAACATAAGATTCTTGCTTAACTGCCAGGGTTATGATGGCGATCACGCCTATGAGAACTGGATAGTCTATAAGCAAATCCTTAAATGTCCCTAGTCGTGGGAATATCGAGACTGGGTATCGATATTCCAGAGTAGACTAGTGTATATGTTTCTTGACATCAACGAGAGGCGATGGCCAGTCTCACAGCCATTGGTGATAGTTTGTCACCAAAGAAAGCATACAGGTGCTCATTGGGTTATGAGTTACACTGGACGAACTCGCCGGGAACATGCTAGATGGTATTATACCTATTGTCAGTTAGCAGTTCTTAAGTGACATGAGTACAGGTTAGTCTGTCGACCTGAGATCGTCATTTGTCTCGTGTGAGTTCCCACTGTGCTTTGATTATTACCCTACCACGTCTTAAAGGAGTCGTGCAAATAGGTTTTAGTTGGGTACGGTCCTGAGCCATATGCAGGCAATGAGTGGATCGTCAGGGATTCTTCTCTCCCGGTATTGGGGGTAAATGTAGTGCTGTGCATGGGTGGCCATCACCAGAAATCGTTGGTCAAGGTGGACGAGATTTATTAATTTGGATAAATAGTTTCTCAGTGGGTGATGGGCTTCATACTGACACGATTTATCGCGTTATTAGGGGTTTGACTTTATCCATCCCTAGACCCGATATGCGATACTCTAAGAAGAACAGATCGGATTGTATGGAGATTGTCATAGACAGGATCAGTAGGGATAAGGATGAGTTTTCCTGTCGGCCTTCCTTTCGTTCAATATCTAGGTAGACGTTACGTACAGCTAATGCCGCTGATGTACTTATGGTTAAACCCACTGCCAGCGTAATGTTGAGTCTTTAGAGTTCCACACAGAGGGATTTCCCGGTTCAGGTGAAATGATATAGTGGCCATATATTAATACGTGCATGGTTCTGATTAAATAAGTATACTAGCTACATGGACTTTAATCAGACGGATGATAATACTGGCCAGCTTAGGATTAAGCAGGATTATTAAATCAAGTACTGATTTAATAATTTACATATATGTATTTTGATATGTATATTCTATTATTATGTTCATTGTATTTTTTTATCTCTTAGGTATTCGTATTTTGATACGAATACAGGCATGTATTTATAGGGACGTATTTTTATATCCATACAAAAATACATTCTAGAAGGTGGACACCTTATTTGTGTTGAATTTCCATTTATGGAAATTAGTAAATGAGGTGGAGGGGTGAAGTAGCATTGAGTATGGTGCAGGAAATGGGCAAATGGATTATTTA
This sequence comes from Agapanthus africanus, assembly GCA_030015575.1. Taxonomy (NCBI): domain Eukaryota; kingdom Viridiplantae; phylum Streptophyta; class Magnoliopsida; order Asparagales; family Amaryllidaceae; genus Agapanthus; species Agapanthus africanus. Next base: position 354,068,245 of record CM057341.1, on the reverse strand, counting down.
TTCATTTGCAAACACCATTGAAGCATGGCTACCATTTTTTAGTTAGAAATTCCTTTTATCAAAACAAGATAGTTATGCTTCATTTTTTTCTACAACACTCTCATTCTCACATTGGTTTACTCTCTCCTCATTAACTCCTCCTTCTTCTTCATTCTCCATTGCTCTCTTGAGTTAAGATGAAAAGAGATAGATAAATACATGATAACATTTCTACATCCCAAAGCTTCACTTCTTAACAAGTTGTGAACCTTAGTTGCTTCACTAGATTATTTTGGTGTAAAGCTAGAGCTTAGACTTGGTTCTCTCGGGTGGATCATCTTCGGCAAAAGAGGACCGGCTTGCAACCATGATCCGGAGCTCTTGAGTACTAGCTAGTGTCCCCAATTGGAGCTCTTGTAGAAAGCTTGAGGATTTGAGTATTGCTAACATAGTAGATTAACATAGCTCACTAGTTTTTGTTTGCAAATTCTAACACTTTAGTTTTGATTCATGGTTTTGAAACTTTAAAAAAACTAGAAATTTTAAAAATCCATATTTATATATTCTATCATTAGCTTGCTAGTGTGCATGAGTTCCTAACAAACTAAATGAACCAAGCCTGAACAAAAATCTAAGCTCAGAGAAATAAACGAATAAACACGAACACGGAAGGCTCGAGCTTGGCTCGTGTTCAAGCTCGGCTTGTTTAGAGCTCGTATAAAGTTGGATAATTTGTAACTTATTTGGTATTCAATATGAATAGATATATGATTACTTATTCTTAAATTTAGAATAATTATTTGCTTATTGATGTTAACTGGGACACCAGTCATGATAAATATTGAATCCAAAATTGTTATGCTAAAGTTTTTAAGAATTTAAATAATTAATAATTTTAAATTTTGTTGACAAAGTTCAAAATAAGTTTTAAACTCATTTATTTATTTATATAGCCACATTTTTCACTGCTTACTTTGTCAGATATAATATGAACATTGATGCGGGAAAACCGGCTAAGATGGTTTAGTCATGTGCAACGCAGACCTATGAAAGCACCGGTTCGACGAATAGATACTCTCGATATGGGCAATGGCAAAAGGGCAAAAGGGAGACCGAAGAAAACATGGATGGAGGTGATACGAAACGATATGGTTGCCAAAGGACTCAATGAAATTATATTGTTTGATAAGAGTGAGTGGAGGTGGAGGATTCATGTGCTGGACCCGGCGTGATTCTTATGTTGGTTCATGTAGCCTACCTCATATGCTTGGGATAAAAAGCTCAGTTGTTGTTGTTGTTGAATATGAACATTGATATGATATTTTTATATATTGATGTAATTATTTATAGCTATTTTTTCTAGATTTTTAATGGCTCAATAAAGCTCGAGGCTCGCTCGGGCAGGATGAAGGCTCAGCTCGAGCATGTTTGATAAATTAATGAGCCAAGACGAACAACCTAAAGCTCGGATCGTTTGGCTCGTTTAACAGCCCTAATTGTGTGTGTTAATTTGTTATGTGTTGGATATAGTTCCATCAAGACAATTTTTGTAATCGCAAGCACGTGATTATGATGATTGAGAGAGAACCTATACGGGTAGAACGGTCTTACTCGAGATGGTAGTATGTTATCTGATTCATCTCTATAATCATGCACATGTATTATGCGGTATTACGGATCAATATTACATGTTGGCTAGAGCCTTTAGGATTCCTACTTGATTACCAGAGTTATTGCGGCGATCACACCTGTAAGAACTGGGTAGTCTATGAGCAAATCCTTAAATGTCTCTCGTCGTGAGAATATCGAGTTTGGGCATCGATATTCCAGAGTAGGCTAGTGTATACATTTCTTGACCCCGATGAGAAGCGATGGCCGGTCTCACAGCCATTGGTATTAGTTTTTCGCCAAAGATAGTATACAGGTGCTCATTGGGTTTTGAGTTACACTGGACGGACTAACCGAGAACATGCTAGATGTTATTATACCTAGTGTCAGGTAGCAATTCTCTGGTGATATGGGTACAGGTAGTCTGTCGATCTAAGATCATCATTTGTCTTATGTGAGTTCCCATTGTGCTTTGATTACTACCCTACCATGGCTCTACTGAGTCGTGCAAACAGGTTTTAGTTGGGTACAGTCCCGAGCGACATGGAGGCAGTGAGAAGATCATCGGCGATTCGTCTCTCTCAGTATTGGGGGTAGATGTCGCACTATGCACAGGTGTCCATCACCAAAAATCCTTGGCCAAAGTGAAAGAGAATTACTGATTGCGGATCAGTAGTTTCTCAGTGAGTGATGGTTTTTACACTGACACGACTTATCGCGTTATTAGGGGTCTGAATTTATCCACCCCCTAGAATCGATATGCAATACTCTTAGACGAACAAATCGGACGGTACGGAGACTATCACTTTCAGGCTTAGTAGGGATACAGACAAGTTTGCTTGTCGGCCTTCCTTTCGTTCAATACCCGGGTAGCTGTTACGTATAGTTAGTGCTACTGACGTACTTATGGTTAAACCTACTACCAGCGTATTGTCGAGTGTTTAGAATCCCATACAGACGGTTTCCCAGCTTGGGCGAAATGACATAGTGTATGTATTTTGATACGTACTCAGGTTCGATTAAAACACGTGTTTTTGTACACGTGCTTTTAATCGGAAATTTTGTTAATACCAGCCGGTTTAAAAGATAGCCAGGTTATAACATTGTGGATTAAATGTGAGCTAGTATTATATATCTCTTTTTAATATCTCTCTTTTCGGTATTCGTATTTTAACAGAATACAGTATTTATACGAATACGGGTATCTGTATAAATACGTATATTTGTGTCTTGATACAAATACAGGCATTCATATCTTAGTACAAATACGGGTATTCGTATCTTAGTATAAATACGGTATTTTTGTTTTATACGAATACGGTATTCGTATTTTGATACGAATATGGGTATATATATTTGTAGTATATACTTATATTAGTGTGTGTGTGTGTGTGTGTGTGTGTGTCTATATATTTATGTACATATATATATGTATATGTGTATAATGAGGTGGCACTATCTACACGTCTCTTTCTTTCTAGTTTATTGTAGAATATGGTGGAACTTGTGACCCACCATAGTGGGTCACAATCCACTCATATTCAAATAAAAAAAAAGAAAAGAGAGAAGAGAGAAAAGGTGATGAAAGATTTTCTTGACTTGTCATGCTTGTTTTTCACCCAAGTTTTCTTCTTCTCCTCTCTTGATTTTTGAAAGATTGAGAAAGAAAAAGTTATGAGAGAAACTTTAGAGATTAGCCGCTACTACGTTTCTTGTGATCATTTCCTTGCAAGTTTTGATCACTAATTGTTTCACATGTGAAACTAGTGCCTAAGTTTGGGATCTTTCAAGGTGGATCATTTTTGGCAAGGATGACCGACTCCCAAACTCCCTCCCGACGACCTAAGGAGTTAAGGAAGTGGAAAGAAGACGAAGGACACGACTACAAAGGTTGGAATCACAAACCATTAGTTAAATCGTTCTTGTTTGTTTCTACTTTAGTGTTTAGATTCAATTCCAGGTTGTAGTAGTTCATGCTCAAGTTTCAAAAAAATTCGTTTTGTATTCTGCATGGCTGCTAGTTTGCGGCACAGGCATGAGCATCTACCTACATTGTGGATGTGTGTGTGTGTGTGTGTGAGAGAGAGAGAGAGTTTTGTAATGTTCGTTGTCTGAACTATTTATTTTATGAATCTTGATTCTTCATATATCTATTAAGTGATATTATTTTTTATAAAAGATGAAAACCCCTAAATTAGATAGATAACCCTCAAAATTAGCTGGGTTAATTTTATGAAATTTCAAATTTTCAAGTATATTGGATGTTAATTTTAGTTGTTAGTTTTGTGAAATTGAGAAATTTGGGAGGGAATTTAAAGAGGAATTGATTGAAATATTTGTGAAATTATAGGGTTGATTGGCGAGATTGGATTGTATTTCCTTGCTCTCTATATCTGTTGGTTGAAAGGCACACCACTTTACACTTTTTAGTTTTTATAGTTTCTCTTTACATAATTTTTGTTGTATGCAATTTACGAATTTGTTATACTATTAGCCTTCTAGAATCGATAAAACACTTTTAATCGTTAACTATTAATTTAAAACAAAGTCACCAATTAACCATTTAAACTAAAATCTCCAAAACCCTAAACTAGATACTTTATAACGTCGAAGTCGAAATGATAACACTCAAAATTAAACTAATTAATTATATGATACTCAAAGATAACACGAAATTTCCATGTTGTTCTCTAGTATCTCACATAAAAATACAACGCGCCTTAGATCTCGTTTATTAGTTATATGCATACGGTTATCTCCGTGATATAAAACTACATAAGGTTGGCAACACCAAACGTTAATCATTTGTTATTGATAACCATCTCATATTTTATATGATGAGTAGACTAGTCGCATTATAACCGATAGATTTTTCCAGTGTGGACAAGTTAAGATTGTCGTATACACTTGGCTAACTTGTGTTATCATTCGTTTCGATACTACTACAATAAGGGATTGCCCCAACGGAGATAGGAATCCATAGGGGCAACTTTTTATTGCCCCTACGGATTAATCCGTAGGGCTATCGGTTTGCCCATACGGTGCCCAATGGATTAATTAAAAAATATTAAAATGTAATCTTTTATTTAGCCACACTGAGCTGATCAGTCGAAAATATTGCATTTTTAACACGTCAATTTCCCTACCATTTGCACTCATCTAGAGGTGTTCGGTATTAATATAGCACATATTAGCAAAACAGCCGTAAAATACCAAATTACCTGTGTTATACCTTAAAACTGACATTTTGAGGGAAATTGAGTGTTTATCATGGCATCGCATCATCCTTGTATAGCGCAACACTTGTTTCGAGAATCTGTGCAGGAAATTTCAGGAACCGAGCCAAAATTGTCAAATTGCTGATAAAAAATACGCCAACTCCAATACTAGAGATCTGGCAATAAACTAAAGGGTATTACAAGATTCAGCACATCAGAGAATAACCCCAAAAGTCAGAAGAAGAATTACCAGAGAATTTGATGCAGAGAGGGCATTATTGGACCGCGGATCCGCGGCCCAAACCAACTTGGCTCCGCGGATCCACGGCAGTCTTGACACGTCATCAGTAATGCTTTTCTCCAGTGTTCTTCTCTCAAGGCCAGAAGCTCTTCAAGTCACTGCAATTTCTAGATTACTCCAGAACTTTCTGCCATATCAGCAAAAGCCCTTGATCAAGCTAATCATGATTAAGCTTCTCAAACAAGGTTCCCCCTTAACTACCTTAAAGCCTAGAAGCTTCTCCCTAACCTCCAAGCTTATGAAGGAAGCCAAAGCCTAACTAACTAAGTCTAGAACCTTCCTCCTAACTACCAAGCTTATGAGAGAAGCTAACCTAAACTAAGCTTATGAGAGAAGCTAACCTAAACTAAGCTTATGAGAGAAGCTAACCTAATCCAAGCTTACAAAGGAAGCTAACTACTCTTAAGGCTATAAAAGGGACCCTAGGCTTCACTTGAAGGTAGTTGAAAGTTGAACAATTCTTCCACCCACAAATTGAGTGACACAACTTGTGCCTCAAAACCCTAACCCTAATCCAAATTCCAAAGTCAAATTCAAGATCCCGAGTACCAAATCAAGCGAGAAGCCTTCAACCTTTTAGGAGCGGAGCCGATCTTCAATCGAGCAAGTGATCCAAGCTGATCCGCGACTCAAGGAGACGAGCGGAGCCAAATCGAAGATCGAGTTCTTTCCTCTTGTAGTTCTTGAGCGAATTGTAACGGAATTGTTGATAAATAAAAGGTGAAATTCTTTAATCTTGCTTTCTTTAAATTCTTGCATCATGATTCGATCTCAATTTGTGATTGTGGTTCTTGTTGTGATGTTTGAGTAAAACTCCGCTCGTAAAGGAGTCGAAACGATCAATAGAATGATGATGTAACAAATCTTAAAACAATTCTTAAGTCCTACGAGTTTGTAAACCCTAGCAAATTGAAGAATCGACGACCTAGTTTCGATGCGATGCTTTCTTGATTGTGTTCGCTCGAAATTAGGGATCCACGATTGATTCTTGAATTTACTAGAGGCTAGAATGTGAATGATATCGGCAAAGGAACAAGGGATAGATGATGAAACCCTAGTTTCACAAGAAATCCCTAATTCTCGTTGATCATCATCAATCTAGTATCAATTCATCGATGGATAAGAATATGTAATCAATAGATTTCATCACATCTATAGATCCGATCGATTCCTACGAGTCTCACTTCGATTCTTGATATTTGGATTGGAAATCATCATATCTCAATTCTTGATTTTAATGTTTTCTTGTTATTAGATCTAGATTTTTCTAATTCTTGAACTTCATTTTACAAATCATGAATTGTTCTTTCTTTTCTTTTCTTTAAATATTCGATTCATCTAATTTGAAATACGAACGGATTACACTTTCCCTGTGGATGATCCGAACTTACTAACGCGCTAAATTCGACACCGTTATTGATTGCGGTCAAATTATTCTTTGATTGTGAAACATCATTTTCTAAACATAAAGAATTCAATCCAATCAAATGGCGTCGTTGCCGGGGATTGTGCGCTAATTTGTTCGTTTTTGAAATTTGAGTTGAAAAGTTTATTCCATTATAATTTTGAGACCAAAATTCGCGCAAAACACTAACGATTCGTTGTGATTTCTTGCAAGAAAATCTGGAGTCTTTTGAGCAATTAGAAAAATATTTGGAAAATTCCAGAGAGCTGAGGAAGTGAACAGGGGCTTGTTGTGAAAATTTTGTGCATTGAACAATGAAAATTGCAGTGGATCCGCGGCATTAAGCGCTTCCTGCGGCCGAACCGCGGCGCTACAGTAGCATCTCTGCACCAAAATTTCTCTGTAAAATCCTTACTTTCTTATCTCCTTCTTCATCTGCTCCAATTAACAATTTGCTGCAGGTTTCTTTGCAAATAAATCGCAGCGCCGCAAAAAAGCAATAAAAATTGGGCGTGTTTTGATTTTTGGCTATTTGCATATTAATACGGAAATTAAGGGGCATGGCCAAATCCAGACTAGGTGGGGAGTTCATTACCCTTCCTAAGCCCCAAAAATCACAAACTTGCATACGCATTTACCCTCATTAACTAAAAAATATCTAGAGATGACTCTAAGGATCGTCGCGCTCACTTAGGACAAGAGAAGGCCGTGGGTAATTCATTGCTTATCCGCGTTTCTTTTCTGGTGTCTAAGGCAAGTGTGTCGAAGGCTAGTGGTTACTTAATTAGGCCCACTACTTACGTAGTGGAGAACCTCCCACTTACTTGGTACTTACCTGGCCATAGGAGGGACAAAGAGGCAGTGGAGGATTGATCCTGCGACTTGTTTTTTAGCAGTTAGGAGCGGTCTAGAGCCTTGACCTAGGTGACCACTAGACTTAGGGTTGCTTGTTGCATTTGTTGTGATTTGCATCATTTTTTCAAAAATCCGTATATTTTTCAAAACAAACACCACTTCATTCATTTCCTCTAATTATCTTAACGCTGCTACTTGTACTAAACCCTTTTAGTGCAATATAGGCTGGACACGGGATTCTAGTGCCTGTTTAGTCCGCGTTCCCCCGATCGACCCAAAAGTCAGTATTTCTACATTTACCTCTTCTTTACCCAGCACCACACCCACTTCGATGGACGATTCTCCATCGAACTTCTTTACCACTACTCTGCCGCCGTCCATAGGTGCGCAGAATCCATCCCGCATCTCTCTCCAAGAGAGATGCTATCCTACACGAGGTCCTCTTTCGACCTGTCTCTCCATTCCACCAGCCAACGGGGACAATTTTCAGATTAAACCCTAATACATCAACCTTCTACCCAAATATCACGGTCTCGAGTCTGAAGACGCATATGTCTTTATCACCAAATTTGAAAATGTATGCGCAATGATCGGTACTTCATAGCTTTCTGTGGATGTTATGCGTCTTCGTCTTCTCCCATTCACCTTGTGCGATATAGCCGAGAAGTGGCTGTATAACACAACTGCACATTCCATTTCAAACTGGGAAGAATTCGTAAAAGCATTCCTAAAAAAATTCTACCCAAATCATAAGACAGCTCGAGTCCGTAGCGAAATCAATCAATTCACCCAGCTTCCAAATGAAACATTTTCATAATGTCTTGAACGCTTTAAGGATCTGTTAGTTCAATGTCCACATCACGGAATCCCCAGATGGGATCTGTGCCGAATCATTTATCAGGGCATTAATCCTAACACAAAACAGACCCTTGAATTAATGTGTCAAGGCAATTTCATGACCAAAGATGATGGGGAAGCTTGAAAATTCCTAGAAGATTTCGCTGAAAAATATTTACAGTGGGAGGATGTGAGTCAATCGTCTAGGAGTGGCAATAACCAATCAGAAGTTTCCATAGGAGTTAGAGCTGACATTTCAGCTATGCAAAAGAAACTTGAGACTATGGAAAACAAATTTTTAGCTGCCGCCCTAAATCAAATGTCACTCTCCAAAACTGTATGTGGATGCTGTTCTGATCCTTCTCATCTCACGGAAGAATGTCCACTAAATTCTCCGTTTCAAGGTCATGGGCATACCAATGCTGCTTTTCAAAGACCTAGAAACGATCCATTTTCTTCCACTTATAATCAGGGTTGGAGGAATCACCCTAACTTTGCTTGGAACCAATCACAAACTCAAAACAAGGTTCCAAACCAAAACAATTTCCAAAGGGCTCTTCTACCACAACAGCAACCACTTCAATTGAGTCAGCACCCCTACCAGTCACAAAACTTCCAAAATCCGGCCAACACTTTTGCACCACATGAAAACTCTTTGCAATTGACCGGTACAGATAATACCTCTGCACTAGCACAAACCTTGGATACTTTCATGAAACTATCCATCCAAGGGACGGAAAAAATGCAATCTTCCTTCGATAATGTGATGAAGATCATTGTCTCTCAAAATGAGAATATTAAATCGATGGAAGAACAAATTGCACAATTAAAAGCCGAAATGAGTGCAGGAGAGAAAGGGAAACTTCCAGCGCAACCTTTGCCCAATCCTGGCTATTCATATCATGTGAATGCAATCACGTTGAGATCTGGAAGAGTGCTTGACAATCACGTTGGGGAAGAGATTGATGATACAGAAAAATCTATTGATGATACCCCGGCTGAGACCTTTCCTTCCACTTCTACTTCTAATTCTTATCCCAGTTCTTCTACCTCACCACCTTCTTCCGAGCCTATTCTCCGTTTTCCCCAAGGCTCGACACCTCAGCCCAACTCTTCTAGTCCACTGAAAACGATCCCCACTCCTATTCTTAGATCGTTCCCACCCACACGATCTTCTTCAGTGTTGGACCCTGATCTTATTGCTTAAGCTCCTTACCCGAATCGGTTAAAAAGAGACACACTGAGTCAACAAATGGAGAAGATCACTGAAATGTTTAAACAGGTTAACATCAACATCCCTCTTCTAGATGCAATACAACAAGTCCCCACGTATGCGAAAGTTCTTAAAGACTTGTGCACTAGAAAGAGGAAGACACAAGTGCCCAAGAAGATATTCATGGCAAAGACAGTAGACACAGCCTTTCCCCAACAATTACCGAGGAAACGTAAGGATCCTGGCTATCCTACGATTTCCATTTCTATTGGGGAAAAACACATCAACCGTACTCTACTAGACCTTGGCGCAAGTGTTAACCTGCTTTCTTTCTCGGTATGCGAGCCGTTAGGGATCGGAGTGTTAAAGCCCTCAAGCATAACTCTCCAGATGACTGACCGATCAAGCACCAAACCTAGGGGTGAACTGGAGGATGTGTTAATAAAAATCGAGGAATTTGTATTCCCTGTGGACTTTATTGTAATTGATACACATCCTATAGTGAACCCACGGAATCAAATTCCGGTGATTTTAGGTGCCCCTTTTTGGCCACTTCCAACGCTATCATCAACTGTCGAAATGGTTCTATGACCCTATCCTTCGGGAATAGGTCAATTGAGCTGAACATTTACAAGTTGGGAAGTGTACCCTCCGAACTTACTGCTCAGGTCTGTTCTGTCGACATAATGGATATCGACAGCAGTGAATTAATGGACGATCCTCATGATACTGATCTTGACTCTTTTCATATGTTATTGTTTGACCCAACTATATATCATACACATACGGGCTCTTCCACCGAGTTGTCCGGGTCAACAACTAACACTGATTATGAACTGTTTTTTGAGTCTGAAGATCGCCCCATACTTTGTGATGACATTATTCTTCGGGGTATTGATGAGACTTTTAAGGAGATTTTCGCTGATGAACTCGCATTTTTGAAAAGCACGGGTGTTGAGATGGATCATCTCCCAATCAATGAAATTGGACCTCCACCCCTTCTTCTGAATTGTAAAAAGAATGCGAGCAATCCATCACATTCATTGCATCGTCTCTCCAAAATGAGACGCACACACATTCTATTCCACCACTTACCCCTTCCCCATTTCTTCTTCCACCAACCTGAGCACTATATTGATAAAATTTTCGAATGGTTGGTGTTAACTTTCGGTCTTTGCAAAGCTTGGTATCGACCAATGATTTTTGACCCCCTCATGTGATTTTCAAAGATTAACATGGCTTAACTCAAGTTTGGGGGGGGGGGTAATCTGGCTCCTGAAAAGAAAATTTTTTACACAAAAATTGTGAGCCAAGAATAAGTTTGGGGGAGGATCTTCACTTAAATATTTTGCCCCCTTTAATAAATTTCCTCCCAGGCTTACAGGTTTTTGAGATACAACGGATGGCAACAGTGAGGACACTGTTGAAAACAAGTTTGGGGGAGGTTTGTGCTTATTTTCGCATCATTTTCATCATACTTTGCATAAGCACAAAACATTTTCAAAACCTATAAAAATTTAAAAATTTTCAAAAAAATAAAAATAAAAATATTTTGTACATAAATAAGATAATAAAAGATTAGATAGTGAAAAATTACATCCAAAATATTAGAAAAATTTAAGAAAACAAAGAAAATTAGAAGTTTTCTTAAACGAACTAGTAATAAGTAGTTATGAGCCGTTGTCCCAAGGGTTAGTAAGATGAAAGAAGTCACTAATCTGAGGATAAAAATAAGTCTGAAAAATAGTTCCTATTCTGGAAGCCAAACATTTTGAACGTTGATGCCCTACTATACGCACTTACACACGTCTTGAAACTCGGGATAGTAGAGAATACCTTGAAATGCTCTTGTCTAAAAGCCGATGTATGAAGGAAATAAAAAAAATGAATAAAATATAAAATGGTGAAAAAAATGAACACTGGTTTTGTTATAGCCAAGGCAGCAATTAAAAAATATAGCAAGGGTGCCTCTTCACCTAGTACCTTAGACCAACTGGTCTGGGAGTCACTGCTAAACTTTAGGTGGTGTAAGCCGAGGAAAAACACCAAATAAGCAAGCACAAGAGTAATCGGTCGGTTAGTACCTCAAGAAGTATTAACGGTCGCATGAAAGTGGGTGAGCAAATTCATCTAAATATTCATTAATTAAAAAGTACTTAGGCAGATGGACAAGAGTATGATAGCTTGAATTGAATTCTCCGGGTGTAGGGATGTATTTTACACACACGTAGGGTTATATGATCGATGTTTGGAAGAAAGATAGGAATGAAGAATAAGACGATGTTTTATTGAGGGAGGATGTGATTTCTAACATTTTTTCCTGACTATTAAGATAGAGCTCATGACAAGCAAAAAGCTAGCATAGTTGGAAACCCTAATTTTCAAAGTCTTTCTTTTACAATTCTTATCTTTAAATGTAACTTTCACGGTCTTTCTTTTATTATTGGATTTTGTGAGTGCAATCCGCAGAAAACCCTCAGGAGACAACACTCCTCCTACTAGGGACACCTAGAGGTTTAAAGGCTTGTTGCACGTGCTCAGTGCAATCGTGTTGCCTACGAAAGTGTGCTAGTTACTTTTTTTCTCTTTCTTTATTTTCTCCTTCTCCTTTTAATAATAAAGTTCGCTCGAGACGACCGAAAATAAGTTTGGGGAAATTTGATCAGTCGAAAATATTGCATTTTTAACACGTCAATTTCCCTACCGTTTGCAGTTATCTAAAGGTGTTTGGTATTAATATAACACATATTAGCAAAATAGCCGTAAAATACCAAATTTCCTGTGTTATACCTTAAAACTGACATTTTGAGGGAAATTGAGTGTTTATCATGGTATCGCATCATCCTTGTATAGCGCAACACTTGTTTCGAGAATCTGTGCAGGAAATTTCAGGAACCGAGCCAAAATTGTCAAATTGCTGATAAAAAATACGCCAACTCCAATACTAGAGATCTGGCAATAAACTAAAGGGTATTACATGATTCAGCACATCAGAGAATAACCCCAAAAGTCAGAAGAAGAATTACCAGAGAATTTGATGCAGAGAGGGCATTATTAGACCGCGGATCCGCAGTCGAAACCCACTTGGCGCCGCGGATCCGCGACAGTCTTGACACGTCATCAGTAATGCTTTTCTCTAGTGTTCTTCTCTCAAGGCCAGAAGCTCTTCAAGTCACTGCAATTTCTAGATTTCTCCAGAACTTTCTGCCAGATCAGTAAAAGCCCCTGATCAAGCTAATCATGATTAAGATTCTCAAACAAGGTTCCCCCTTAACTACCTTAAAGCCTAGAAGCTTCTCCCTAACCTCCAAACTTATGAAGGAAGCCAAAGCCTAACTAACTAAGTCTAGAACCTTCCTCTTAACTACCAAGCTTATGAGAGAAATTAACCTAAACTAAGCTTATGAGAGAAGCTAACCTAATCCAAGCTTACAAAGGAAGCTAACCACTCCTAAGGCTATAAAAGGGACCCTAGGCTTCACTTGAATGTTGTTAAAAGTTGAACAATTCTTCCACCCACAAGTTGAGTGACACAACTTGTGCCTCAAAACCCTAACCCTAATCCAAATTCCAAAGCCAAATTCAAGATCCTGAGTACCAAATCAAGCGAGAAGCCTTCAACCTTTTAGGAGCGGAGCCGATCTTCAATCGAGCAAGTGATCCAAGCCGTTCCGCGACTGAAGGAGACGAGCGAAGCCAAATCGACGATCGAGTTCTTTCCTCTTGTAATTCTTGAGCGAATTGTAACGGAATTGTTGATAAATAAAAGGTGAAATTCTTTAATCTTGCTTTCTTTAAATTCTTGCATCATGATTCGATCTCAATTTGTGATTGTGGTTCTTGTTGTGATGTTTGAGTAAAACTCCGCTCGTAAAGGAGTCGAGACGATCAATAGAATGATGATGTAACAAATCTTAAAACAATTCTTAAGTCCTACGAGTTTGTAAACCCTAGCAAATTGAAGAATCGACGACCTAGTTTCGATGCGATGCTTTCTTGATTGTGTTCGCTCGAAATTAGGGATCCACGATTGATTCTTGAATTTACTAGAGGCTAGAATGTGAATGATATCGGAGAAGGAACAAGAGATAGATGATGAAACCCTAGTTTCACAAGAAATCCCTAATTCTCGTTGATCATCATCGATCTAGTATCAATTCATCGATGGATAAGAATATGTAATCAATAGATTTCATCACATCTATAGATCCGATCGATTCCTTCGAGTCTCACTTCGATTCTTGATATTTTGATTGGAAATCATCATATCTCAATTCTTGATTTTAATGTTTTCTTGTTATTAGATCTAGATTTTTCTAATTATTGAACTTCATTTTACAAATCAAGAATTGTTCTTTCTTTTCTTTTCTTTAAATTTTCGATTCATCTAATTCGAAATACGAACGGATTACACGTTCCCTGTGGACGATCCGCACTTACTAACGCGCTACATTCGACACCGTTATTGATTGCGGTCAAATTATTCTTTGATTGTGAAACTTCATTTTCTAAACATACACAACGAGAATTTTCATATCAATCATGAGCAGAAAAAGAAGACCCTACGGATTAATCCGTAGGGGCATCAAAGGGTTATTTATAAAAAAAATAAAGCTTAGTAATTTCTCTACGCCCCCAAATTTTCTCACCAACTCCCGCGCGATCGATCACCCGCCTCCTCCACCTCAGTCTCGTCAGCCGCCTCCACCACCTCTCGTCGCCAAAATTTCCTGTCACCACCGCCACCACAGTCTGTTCACCACACACTCGTCGCCATCTTTGCCGCCACCACAGTCTCGTCGAGCTCCATCCTCGGCCTCCTCTACCTTGTCGAGCTCCATCCCCCGGCAAAACTATAACTGAGGTGAGTTAATTTCCATTTTGAACTTATAATTATGCTTTTTTGTGTTATTGTTGATTTTAGGGTTAGGGTTAGGGTTAGTTCCGGGTTAATTGGGGGTTAATTAGGGTTAGGGTTAGGGTTCGGTTTAGGGTTAGGGTTCGGTTTAGGGTTAATTAAGTAGGGTTATGGTTAGGGTTAGTTAGGGTTAATTAGGTAAAATAGGGTTGGTGATGATTCGGGTTAAGGTTAGGGTTAATTATATTAATTAGGGTTAATTTTGGTTTGGGCTAGAGTTAATTTGGGTTGGGGTTTGGGTGATGATTAGGGTTAGGTTAATTTGGGTTAATTTGGTAAAATAGAGTGTATTTGTGTTAGGGTCTTTATTAGGGTTTATTTGGGTTAATTGGGTTAATTTTGGGTTAATTAGGGATAATTTGAGTTAGGGTGATGATTAGGGTTAATTAGGTTAATTGGGTTAATTTTGGGTTAATTAGGGATAATTTGAGTTAGGATGATGATTAGGGTTAACTTGGTTAATTTGGGTTAATTAAGGTTAGGGTTTAGGATGCACTAGTTCCTTCAGTAGGATACTCGATGATAATGTAAACGTATAATTTTACCGTAATCGTAAGAAAAATTTACCCTAAACTAAAAACTTCGAACCCTTAATAACAAAACGTAAACGTAAAACCTATTCAAGTTAAATGTTCAAATTAAAACCAATATATGATACTCGATGATAATATGAAACATTCATATTTTCATCGATACTCATATATGAAAATCAAGGCGCGACTTAGTCCCTGTCTATCTGTTAACATACGTTCGATGTTCGTCATGACATAGAATTATACGAAGGTTGTTAAATATCGGATGGTATAGTTTGGTACTAACAACCATCGTGTAGTCTATGTGATGAGATGATTCAATCGTATGATAACCGATAGATTTGTCCAGTGTGGACAAGTTAGGAATGTATAAAGCAAAAACCTGCATTCACTTGTGTTTTCATTCATTTCGAGTTATTTCGTTGGTACTTTTCCGCAGGTTTTCCATGTACAAAGATAGATTAGATGTTCATTTCAATGTTATTTCACAGCATTGAAATGATTATCTATTCTATTACAGTATACTCTGAGAACAGTGGGGAGGTGCTGCCGAAATTTACTTGAAAAGGATGAAAGCACAAGTGAATGGGTGTCTGCTCTATAATTCTTAATGGGATAGAAGCCTTTGTTGGAGATAGTGCCCTCAGAGTCAATTATTGGATCACAGGCACGTGATTGCAATGATTGAGGGGGGACCTGTCCCAGTAGGACAGTCTTACTCAAGATGATAGTATGCTATCTGGTTTATCTTTATCATCGTGTACTGCTTTAGGTGACCTTACGAGTCGCTATTACGCGTTGATAGAGCCCCTAGGATTCTTGCTTGACTAGCAGCAGTATGAGGGCGATCATATACGTGAGAGCTGGAGTCTATAAGCACATCCTTGAAAGGTCCCTAGTAGTAGGAGTTTCGAGACTGGGCATCGATACTCCATTAGTAGACTAGTGTATACAGTCGAGACCCCGACGAGGGGCGGTGGCCGGTCTCACAAGCCACTGGTGTCAGTTGGTTCACCTAAGATGTATACAGGTGCTCATTGGGTTATGAGTACACCGGACAGGACTCGCCGGGAACCTGCTAGTTGGGATTATACCAGACGTCAGATAGCAGTTCCCTGGTGACATGTGTACAGGTTAGTTCATCGACCTGAGATCGTCATTTGTCTCGTGTGAGTTCCCACTGTGCTTTGATTACTACCGTACCACGGCTCAAAGGAGTCGTGCAAACAGGTTTTAGTTGGGTACAGTCCCGAGCTATATGGAGGCAGTGAGCGGATCTGCAGGGGTTCGTCTCTCCCGGTATTGGGGGTGAGGTCGCGCTGTGTCTAGGAGAGCCATTACACAAAGCCCTCGGCCGAGGCAGGAGATTTACTGGTAGGTATTCCGGTAGTATCTCAGGGTGTTCTGGGCTACACTCCGACACGACTTGTACCGCTTTTGTGGGTCTGACTTTTACCAACCCCCTAGGCCCGCCATGCGACACTCATAGACGAACGGACCGGACTGTACGGATATTGTCACTGACAGGCTCAGTAGGGTGTCAGGATGAGTTCGCTCATCGACGTCCCTTTTGGTCAATAGCTGGTGGCCCGTCACGTATGGCTAATACCTCTGACGTGCTAGTGGTTAAATCCACAGCCATAGTATTGACGAGTCTTTAGAGTCCACCACACTCAGTTACTCAAGTTTCGGGCGAAACGCTGTAGAGGCCGTATGGAGATATGGCAGGGTTCGATCAGATACGTGCGGTATTGCACGGATCGTGATCGGACGGTTTTTACTGGCCGGCTTTGGTTTAAGCCGGATCCTAGTATTAGACAGTGTAGATTTTGTCTCTTTGCATTTGTATTCAGTGGGAATACAAATGCGAGCATGTATATGCAGTACCGGGGTTTTCCTGTAATTTATTACGGGATCAGTTTTCTGAAGTTGCCGGTTTGTATTCCGTTCCGGCCAGTTTTTCTTTGTTCCTTCACGGCCGGACTTTTGTGAGTGGAGACGAAGACCGAATGACACGGATCGCTCGGTATATCTCTTACCCATTCTCTTGTTAGCTAGGATTAAGTTAATGGTTACGATCCGAGTTTATTGTCCGCGGTAGCGCCGGTTCCAAGTAAAGAAAATTTTGATTCCGCATTTTGGCCTCGAGTAGAAGGCCGTGGCGCTGCCGTGGCGCAACATGGTATCAGAGACACGCCATTAACCTAGTCTAGCTTTGTCTAGTGTGTTTACATCTTCGATCGAACAAAATTCCAAAACCCGCGTTTTCAAAATTGACGTTCTCTGTCGAAATTTTTTTGGCTCCAAAATTTTTTCAGGTTGTTGCAGAATGATGTACATGGAATTATAAGAACACTTTGAAAATTTGGTAGTGTGATCCCTCCATACGACCGCGGAACCGCGGCCATAACTCCTATTTGGCCGCGGTTCCGCCGCAGTATTGAGTCTTCACTTCACCAATTTTTGGCAGTGGGCTTTTGGGCTGAAAATAGGGGTTTTGGCATATTCTTTTTGGGCCCAGAATTTCTTTATGTGCTACAGTAATGCTTGGGGCCCACTTGGTAAAATTTGATCGATCGGATATTTTAAACACATTAGTTCACAGTATTTACATTATATCTGCGACCGTGAATGTCACTCGATCGGTAAATCCTGTCTAACTGCTATAGCCCTTTTAGACGGATTTGCGAATGTGACATTCACGTTGATGTTCTGTGTTGTACTGTGTTGTTGCGGATCGGTCGTGGGGATAGCCTGGTTGCAGTGGTAGTACAGTTTTGTTTTATATGCACATTTGATATTGCAGGGCGAGCGTCCGACATGTGGACTGCCGTCACTGCCTGTTTGTATTATTCTTTTGGGGCACGACCAGGTTGCGGTCGATGTACCCGTTGTATGTATATTTTACTTTCTGTACTAGGACTACCCCGCGGAGGGGTGCACGGATAGCCGGGTTCTATAGGGCAACAAGCCCGCATCTCATGGCGTTGAGACGGAAGGGGCTTTACTCTAGAATTGGCGGGTTATTCGCCGCACTCGTAGGGGGTATAGGTTGACACAGGAGGGGTGCCCAAGTTACCGGATTCCGTGAAGTGCTGGGTGGTCCATTCACGTTGCTGAAGGGGGCTGCCTCGCTTCAGGTTTTGGCGGGTGACTTGCCGCGCCCGTAGGGGTCTAGGTTTTTCATTGCACAGGCTATCCACACGACCAGGGGAACGTCGGGTTTCATCAGTGGCTCTGTGAAACCCGGGGATCCCAGATATCTGTATTGTTCTGTGATGCTGGTTACATTTCTGTGATGTTGCATTTTATCACGCCTTGAGCGAATATTATATATTGATATATATACTAGTAGATGTTGTATATGTTTTGCCTCCGTGCTAGTCCAGTCCCCGCTCTGTCGTTAGTTAAGTAACCTAACGGGTGATGACGCGACCCAGTGGCGAATGCGGATGGCATATACGTACATCATTATTTTCGTTCTTTATTGGTGTGATCCATTGATAGGACTGCGTTGATTCGGATCAATGCAAGCTAAACAAACCTATTCTGATGTTGTTGGAACATTTTTCCAAAAGCTGTTATTGCAAGGGCGTTCTCTTTGGTTTTGCATCGTGGTATTCAGTTGGAATATCCTGCTCCTCAGTCGACGAGGCAAGGGCCGAGATCCCTTCACCGGGAGTGACCCCTTGGACAAAAGTTTGCGTCAGGGCAATAACTTCACTATAGCCGATTACTTTTGCGTTGCATCGTGGTATTCAGTTGGAATATCCTGCACCTCATTCTACGGGGAAAGAGCCGAGATCACTTCACCGGGAGTGACCTCTTTAGCAAAGGTTTTTGTCACTATATTTTTATAAAAAGATATCCGGTTCCTTCAACGATATCAAGTTCATTACGTTAAAGGTTTTTCGCCAAAAACCAGCCGTAACCCTCCGTCATTTCAGATTAGTATTGCTTAGTATTCGTGCTACGTATGTCGTGCATTGTCGAGGCGTAGTGTTCGGTAGCTCTGTAATGCTTTTCTGTCGCATGGATAAGTGGATTGGTTAGGACAGTCGTACGGTTATGTTGGCATTGTCAAGGACTCGTACGGGTGGGTTTAACGCAATCAAGATAATGACGGGTTGAACTTGACTAGGACTCTTTGATATGTTGGCATTGTCAAGGTCACTTGGGTCCTAGGGATAAAAACACACATCGGAAGTTTCTAAAGAAACTGAAACTTGCCAGGCATGCGCATACCTTCTGGAGTGTGGTGACTTGAGTGGATTCCGTCAAGTTATCATGCGATGATAGTTGGATCCCGATTCCCACTGATGAGTTGGTTTACTCCTCGGGTGATCCCGACTAATTCTTCTTTTATATTTGGAGAAGAATTTGAGGTTACAGTGAGATGTTTCCTAATTAGATAAAGTGATAACCATTCTGATCTAGGTTAGAGTGCACGCTGAGTGTTTCTTTTCTCTCTCTCTTTGGCAGCGACCATTGACCCGACCCTAGACTATGACTCAGTAACCAAGATTAACCGAACCTTCTTACAAGACTGGCTTTTGGATTGTCAGAGTTGCAAACCTCATTGCCACTCCTACTTTTACCCTTTTCTCCAGAACACCCCGTATTACTACGAACGTCCACTTCCATTGGAAAAAACCATCGTATGGTTATATACGAACTCGAAGGATTTTATTCGAGGATGGTTTCCGGTTCTGGAGAAAACGAATAGGTCTATTCAGTTGTCTTTTCCTTTTACCTTCTCTCATATTGCGAGTACTCCTTGGTTTAGGAGATAGTACACCCATTACGCAAATTGGATAGCCTTCTTCCAAACCATAGGCAGGTGCCGACCGGTGGGGAATGAAGAAAATCAATTAGCCTAAACGGTGTACAGAAAGTATTAAGTTAAGACAAAGAAAGAGATTAAAAGGAGGGCAAAGTAAATTGCGACTGATATTCACGACCAAACCAAGTATTTCTTCGCCAATCCTAAATCACCTTTGTATTTCTTCAGGACACTCCGTATCACTACGAAGATACACAGTATATTGGATATTCCATCGTATGGTTATATACGAACTCGAAAGGAACTTGTTCTAGTTCGGGGATGGATTCTGGTTCAGGAGAAATAGTAATAAGGTTTATTCGGTTGTCTTTTATCCTCACCTTCTCTCGCATTGCGAGTGTTCCTAGGATTAGGACAGTACACCCATTATGCTTATTGGATAGTCTTCTTCCAAACCATAGGCTGGTGCCGAACGGTAGGGAAGGAAGAAAACCATTTGGCCTAAAGAGGTGTACAGAAGGTAATGACTAAAGACATATAAAGGGATTTGGAGAGATGGCAAAGAATTATACGGTTACAGTTGTGAATCTGGATAATGGAAGAGGCATTACTAGGAATACCGGGATACCCCATCGAAACATTTCAATGTTTCAGTTTCACCGAGTACTGTTAAAAGAAAACTGATTTCCCAATTAGACACTTGCTCCAGGGTATGTATTTACCAGGTTTGATTATCACATCTGTATGGTTTTACAGATGATGAGTGGGAGTAAGTTATTGGGAATTAGGTGATCATCCTCATTATATCGGAATTCGTTGTAATTGGTGATATTTGAGGAAGTCACCTGGGTTGTTTGCTGGACGGCAAATATTTGGTTTTGAATATCCGTTGTTATGCACCAATTTCAAATTGATATATCTGTACATCTATTTTTATAGAGTGAGATATGACTTTTTGAAATTATGTCTATGACATTTACCTATATCAGTGGATGGTTAGGTAAGGAGCATTGAACAGCGGTGTAATTCTTCTTAAGCATAAGTACAGTTTTCAACCTACGACACACAGTGAATGAGTTATTACACTCAGGGGACTTATACAGAGTATTGTATGTTGTCCAGTGTCCATTAGGACAGAGGGGTTGGTCCTCGTACTATATTCGGTTTACTTATGACTTCTCTAGTTCTTAGACAGGTGTTTCGTAGAAACACAGGGTCTAAGTTTCGAGAAGTTATAGGTGTATGAATAAAGTAGAGAACCAGGAGTTGCAAGTATCGGGATTCTTCAAGGTGATCGAAGATGTAGATACTTGTGTATGGTATTCAGTTGATAGTAATGATTAAGAGAACTTGCTTCTCTTTCAGGTTACTCATAATTGGAAGCATTCCTAAGTTGAGTAACGCTGATCGGCCTATCTCCATTTAGTTGACATGCACTGGAGATAGGTGCATGATTTGAATCTGGTTCAATTAAATCAGTGCCTCTATTTCTATATTGGATATAGAACAGTTCATATCTTAACGATGTTAAGGTACGGGGGGTTGTCCGGCTTATGCTTAAAACCAGACTCCGGATAACTCAAGGCACGTTTCTGTAATGGCTGTTTATGGGTTGACTCGGGCTATGACGAGGTTTGACTTTCTACCATCTGGAAGATCAATAGTGATATTGTTCTTGACTCGCCACCTTTTTAAAAGAAATGGTTTTTTTTTTAAGAAAACAGTAGTGGGAGTATGGTAGAACTGGAAGTGATTCCAGAACCGCAAACGATTACTGAAGATTTGATAAGAACCTAAAGATTCAATCTGATTTGACATTCCATTGGCCACTCCGCAGATAAAGTGGGTAACCTCAGGCACCCGAGAGGTACTTCGGTATGCTTAATGATGGTGGCAGGGAGGTTCTTGTTTACCCAGACTTGCCATTGCTGTTGTTCCAGACTGTGAGACCCGGCAGGAGAATGAGTATAGCGTCATTCTAAACTGGCTTTAGAAGTGTACGTCTATATGACTCTGCCAAAGGGTTGTCATAGTCAGTGGGAGCAACGGAAGCACAATGGGCAAGAGGCTTATGTCTATTTATAGACTTAAGCAGATATAGCGGAGATAGATCATCTATTTCTGATGTGACAGTCATAGGTTTGACTTCATCAGAATAGGGGATGGATCTGTTAAGAAGGTAGTAGGGTATGATGTCCTAGTATTTGGATGACATACACAGAGTAGGAAGTGATATTCCTATACTATGATCGGTTATTCTTTGGTTGTCACACAGTGGTTTCTCCACATAGGACTTGGATATTATACATTCTGGTTACTGGATCTATGGTTTTAGATCTAGATTTGGGTGGTTTCCCAATCTGGGTACTTAGACAGCATTCTATAAGTATTTAGAATGGACGACTCCTGGCACGGTAGTGTACCTGCAGGTGATGGAGTCACCCTCTCTAAAGGTGTCTTACAGACTAAAGGGGAGAGGGATGTGCATGATTGGCAGATCACTTGCTTAGGCAATTGAGTCAATCATGAGATGTCAAGTACCACACCAGATGTTGTTCTTGCAGGAGATGCAATAAGTTGATATTAATCTAATCCTGGAGAAACAATTGGAAGCAGCTTTAGAACATAAGTGGATGTTCTAGGGATTTGATAACGGCAGCCTCCTTTAGGAGACGGTTATCATTCCAGGCTTCCAAGGTGACCTAGATGACAGAGTGGCTGTCAGAGTTATAGTTTTCCCTCTGACGAGGAGCAGTATTTTGGACAGGTGGTCCAGGTGAATACTGAGGGAAAGGCATGGCGCAGGATACTGATTAAGTTCAGTTGACGATACTGTCTAAGAAGTTTGGATTTGGAGTTCATTTATGAGCTAGGTCCCATCAGATATCCAGACACATTCTAAGACAGGTATTGCTCATTTCGGGAGATGGCTTTCACCGCGAACTTGAGATAAAGAGAGACATAGAAAGAAACATCAGAGCGGATCCACTCACTGAGGCTATTCCTCGAACGCAATAGTTTCGCAAACGAGCTTTGTGAGACTGACTAGTAGAAGAGTTGGGTGTTCGGTATCACACGGACTGTGAGTATGCGACATCGCAATAATTAGCCTTGAGTGCAAGTGGGAGATTGTTGGAGATAGTGCCCTCAGAGTCAATTATTGGATCACAGGCACGTGATTGCAATGATTGAGGGAGGACCTGTCCCAGTAGGACAGTCTTACTCAAGATGATAGTATGCTATCTGGTTTATCTTTATCATCGTGTACTGCTTTAGGTGACCTTACGAGTCGCTATTACGCGTTGATAGAGCCCCTAGGATTCTTGCTTGACTACCAGCAGTATGAGGGCGATCATATACGTGAGAGCTGGAGTCTATAAGCACATCCTTAAAAGGTCCCTAGTCATGGGAGTTTCAAGACTGGGCATCGATACTCCATTAGTAGACTAGTGTATACAGTCGAGACCCCAACAAGGGGCGGTGGCCGGTCTCACAAGCCACTGGTGTCAGTTGGTTAACCTAAGATGTATACAGGTGCTCATTGGGTTATGAGTACACCGGACAGGACTCGCCGGGAACCTGCTAGTTGGGATTATACCAGACGTCAGATAGCAGTTCCCTGGTGACATGTGTACAGGTTAGTTCATCGACCTGAGATCGTCATTTGTCTCGTGTGAGTTCCCACTGTGCTTTGATTACTACCCTACTATGGCTCAAAGGAGTCGTGCAAATAGGTTTTAGTTGGGTGCAGTCCCGAGCCACATGGAGGCAGTGAGCGGATCTGCAGGGGTTCGCCTCTCCCGGTATCAGGGGTGAGGTCGCGCTGTGTCTAGGAGAGCCATTACACAAAGCCCTCGGCCGAGGCAGGAGATTTACTGGTAGGTATTCCAGTAGTATCTCAGGGTGTTCTGGGCTACACTCCGACACGACTTGTACCGCTTTTGTGGGTCTGACTTTTACCAACCCCCTAGGCCCGCCATGCGACACTCATAGACGAACGGACCGGACTGTACGGATATTGTCACTGACAGGCTCAGTAGGGTGTCAGGATGAGTTCGCTCATCGACGTCCCTTTTGGTCAATAGCTGGTGGCCCGTCACGTATGGCCAATACCTCTGACGTGCTAGTGGTTAAATCCACAGCCATAGTATTGACGAGTCTTTAGAGTCCACCACACTCAGTTACTC
The DNA here is from genome assembly GCA_030015575.1 of Agapanthus africanus. Classification (NCBI taxonomy): domain Eukaryota; kingdom Viridiplantae; phylum Streptophyta; class Magnoliopsida; order Asparagales; family Amaryllidaceae; genus Agapanthus; species Agapanthus africanus. The sequence goes on along the minus strand of CM057341.1, from coordinate 354,044,408 downwards.
AAGTTTCAGGAGAAACGCTGTAGAGACCGTATGGAGATATGGCAGGGTTCGATCAGATACGTGCGGTATTGCACGGATCGTGATCGGACGGTTTTTACTGGCCGGCTTTGGTTTAAGCCGGATCCTAGTATTAGACAGTGTAGATTTTGTCTTTTTGCATTTGTATTCAGTGGGAATACAAATGCGGGCATGTATATGCAGTAGCGGGTTTTTCCTGTAATTTATTACGGGATCAGTTTTCTGAAGTTGCCAGTTTGTATTCCGTTCCGGCCGGTTTTTCTTTGTTCCTTCACGGTCGGACTTTTGTGATGGAGGGGGGTTATTTGTAAGTTTGCAAATAACATTTGTGGAGGGGGCTTCTTGCATATGGATTGATTTTGATGGCATCTTTTCTTTTCATACATCATTACATGCTTTAATGAGATTGGAGTTGATCTTGATTTGGATGTGAGGTTTGCTTTGGATGTGATCACCCCTTCATGTTTCCTACACTCACCTCCCTTGTTGCATTATTCTTTTTCCTCCTCCATTCTTTAAGGGGCCGGCCACACATAGGAGAGAGAGATGAGAGGTTCATTTTTTAGTGTGAGGAAATATACATCTCTCATTTTTCATGCATGAAAAAGATACACCATTCTTCTCCCAAAGTTCTTTTGAATCCTCCACACCATCAAGGCAACTTCATACCCGCATCGAGACATGCTTTCTACACTACACCTACAGTGCCCTTGGACGCGTCGGCTAGCCAACTTCGCGCCCGAGTTACCTCGTTCCAGAGGTGGGAGCTGATCGCACGCTTTTGGCGTGTCGGATGTTCAAAGATTTAAAGTGTAACCGCGATCAGGACGGTGTCGCTATGCAGCTAGCCGGTTGAGCACGGGTCGGTCCACAGGGAGATGGTGTTATCTTACCTTCTTGTCTTAGACGAGTCAATAAAGAATCTGTATGTTTGTTCAGTCTAACCTATGTGTTTATCTGCAAGTATAAAGTTGTTAAGAAAATACGAGATTGTAAGCTAAGAAATCCGTACTCAAAAACCTTTGAGCCGAGTCTTGACCAATTGAAGCTAAGCAATCGGCAACAACGTGGATTAGGGGATTTAAGCGCGGTATTCGTGGAATCCGGCTTATTTACCCTTGTCCTTCTGTTCTTGTCTCTTGCCTTCGCCTCCGGCCAAACCGAACGCAACCGGTCGTGGTTAGGAATCACCGTTACCTTGTCAGGGTACGGTGCCTAACGGAGCGCTTGCGTATGGTTTGGGCGAAGTTCAAATGGAAAATAACGGGAAAAGGAATTTGCAAAGAAATGTTAACTTATAAAACCGTATTAATTCTTATCAACAACAATAATTACAACATTTACAAAATGAACAAAAGAGAACAAAAAGAAAAGAACAAAGAAAAGAAAAGATACAAGTAATAAAGAGCATGAATAAAATTGCATGAAATAGAATGCAAGTAATAAAAAGACAAGTAATAAAAAGCGAGTAATAAAAGAATACGGAACTAGGACCCAAGCCAAGCATGTGCTCAATAGCCAACCCTTAAACTTGCAAGCTCAATGAAGAGGTTGCAAGATCAAGGGAAGGGTAGAAAACGCATGTGAAATGAAGTGCTAGTCCCGGGAGAAAATACGACCCTTGAGATCAATAACTAACTCTTACCAATTCAAGCTCAATGAAGAGGTTGAATGAGCAAAAGAAAGCAGAAATCTCAAGGGGGAGCAAACTAACAAGAAAGATAAAGAACCCTCATCTTCATTAATCTTCCACTCAAAAGCTCTCACTACAATTTAATGGAGAAAGAATGAAGAAGAGGAAGAAGAAGAACAAAATAACAAAAATCAAGAACAAAGAAAAGCTCCCAAAAAAAATGCTCTGGTCTGCTGTATTTATAGGCTGGAGAATGGAATTCTAGGGCATCCACCAGACCAGGAATGAGATTACCAAAAAGCCCCTGAAAAACGCTGCAGAGAGGGCCCCATACTGCCGCGCATGCGCGGCCAAAACCCTACTTTGGCCGCGCATGCGCGGCCATAATGATGAATTGGGCAGTGGGATTTCTGGTGGGTTCCTGGTTTTCTGTGCCCTCGTGTTTGTAATCTTCAAAATGCACAAAAGTCTTCAGAATCTTTGCAGATTTCCAAGTCCAAGATTGCATATCTTTTTACTTTTGACTTTGTCTCTCCCTCGAGCTCCGCGCACCCATTGATTCTTGTGCAGCCCACCTCGTGCTCTGTGCTTGTCCCAGACATGAATGACCACTGTCATATGTCTTGTATCGGGAACCGGTACTCGGCACTGGACGGATATGGATGACCGGAACCCGGCTTTTGTCTGCTGTCTACAGATGTTCTGCTTTTAGCGTAACTGTGGAGATTTTATCCTGATTTGCAATATTTGTACTGGAAACCTGTATTCTGTAAACATGTAACAAACACGGATTAAAAGTACCTACCTATAAACACACGAGCGTAAGAATGGGCGGTATAAAATGCAATATTCTGCTATGAACAGGAGCCCGTAAAAGAATCCGGCTACATGGTGCCCTTTCCGACGAGAAGGTGTCGACCAGAGATTCCGCGAGGAGATCGGAGTGGAGACGAAGACCGAAGGACACGGATCGCTCGGTATATCTCTTACCCATTCTCTTGTTAGCTAGGATTAAGTTAATGGTTACGATCCGAGTTTATTGTCCGCGGTGTCGCCGGTTCCAAGTAAAGAAAATTTTGATTCCGCATTTTGGCCTCGAGTAGAAGGCCGGGGCGCTGCCGTGGCGCAACAGCCTTACCCCCGACAGCCGAAACACACATATACAACACGAATACACAACAAATGGATACATAAAGCATATACACACTAACAACACTACACTTAAGCGATATCATAAATTGAAACACACATACACAGAATACAACTCATACTTGGGTATTTTCAAATCTAACTTTGTTTATTGATAATTTATTCTTTTCAACAACAAACTTGCCTCTACGGATTTTCTTCTTTGTCAGTAACCATCCCGTTCTTAGATTTCGTAATATAGTCACCATAACCTATAATTTATATGTTATACAGTCTAACATGGCCCATGATTATATCCGAGTTAAGGACTGGATGTACGTGGATTGGAAACAATGCATGCAATCTAACTTTGTCGCAGGAGTTGCTACTTTCATTGAATTTGCACGCGCACATAATAAGATCGTGTTAGAGAAGATTCTCTGCCCGTACGATAGATGTGGGACTAAGTTCTGGCAGAAGGTAGAAATCGTATAGCTTCACATCGTTAAGCATGGTTTTACTAGAATTTATACAACCTGGCTATATCATGGGGAAGGACAAGAAAAAGACAGTAATGCGGCAGAAGAAGACGGTAATGCGGCAGAAGAAGAAGGAGAAGACAGTAATGCGTAAGAAGAAGAAGAAGAATACGATAACTTCTTTCCAGTAGAAGAAATGGAGGATATGGTAGATGTTGCTCTAGGTGATAGAATTCCTACCAAAGATGACAGTCCTTTCGGTCAATGACCACGTAAGAATAAGTTTGAAAAGTTCATGAATGATGCTAGAAGACCAATTTATGAGAATGCAAAGTATTCCACCCTATCATGGTTCGTCAAACATTTCCAGATTAAGTGCCTAAATGGATAGAGCAACAAGTCATTCACGATGCATCTGAAGTTCCTGAAAGATTCTATTCCCCCAGAAAATAACGTGCCCAACAGCTGGTATGAAGCCCAGAAGATGATATCTAATTTGGGACTAAAGTGTGAGAAAATTCATGCATGTCCTAAAGATTGCGTATTGTACCGAAAAGAGAATTCAGATTTGAAAGAGTGCCCAACATGCGGAGAGACCAGGTATAAGCCGAAAAAATCTGATAAGAAGCCTGATATACCTGTCAAGATAGCACGATACTTTCCCATAACACAGAGGCTGCAAAGGCTATTCAGGTGCAAGAAAACAGCCGACGCAATGATTTGGCATCACCGTGCTGCTCCTAACGAAGATGGAAAATAAGTCATTCAAGAAATTCACCGGCATGGAAGGATTTCTATAGGAGGCACGAAATATTCAGTAGTGATCCTCGCAATGTCAGGCTCGGACTCGCTAGTGATGGCTTCTGCCCATTCAACTATATGGCTGGAAGCCACAGCACATGGCCCGTTGTAATGATAGTTTATAATCTGTCATCTTGGTTGGCTATAGATCAATCCTATTTTATGATGCATCTTCTTATTGATGGACCAAACTCACCGGGAAACAATATCGACGTCTATCTCCGACCTCTGATCGATGAGTTAAAATTTTTATTCATTGATGGTGTATAGACTTACGATGCAAACACAGATACAACCTTCACACTGCATGCGGCTTTAATGTAGACAATTAATGACTTTCCTGCGTATGGAATGCTATCAGGTTGGTCCATACATGGTTACAAAGGATGCCCTTATTGCCATCAATATACAATATCTAAATTCTTGAATTTTAGTAGAAATGTTTGTTATTGCGGTCATCGGCGTTTCCTGCCACTAGACCATCCGTACAGATTAGACGTTGCTCACTTTAATGGTCATCAGGAGCTTCTTGGACCTCCAGCCTTATTGTCCGGAGAGGACGTGACTGCTCAGTGGGATGGTAACAATAATGTGACTTTCGGGATAGATCCGGCAAAATAGGTCAAACCACCATACTGGAACAAGTTAAGCATTTTCTATGAGCTTCCATACTCGTCAACAAATTTAGTGCGTCATTGTCTGGACGTCATGCATATAGAGAAGGGAGTATCCAAGTGTTGGGTTACGGCACCGCCCCGGCCAACAATCCATGGCCAAACGCGGAACAAAAACTTTTAAAACCCGGCGCTAACGGAACCCTAATCGACGGATCGTACCATTAACCCTATACTAATTATCATAAAGGAGTTTAGAGAGGTTATACCGATCCATCCGTGTCCTTCTGTCTTCAACCTCTGTCCCAAGCTCCTCGCAGCTTCCTCGATCAATTTTGTTCTCCGGTCTCCCTCGTCGAAGATGATCCACGTCGAGGATTGGTAATACAGGCTCCAGCTTCAAAACTGAAGCAACTCGGGTTTCTAGTTTGCTAACCTAGATAGCCAAGATAAAGTAGAGAGAGTGTGTGATCATTTTGTCTCAATACACCCAAGGATTCTCAACTCATGAGATGGAATGGGTGGAGGTTCAAGAAGTTTCCAATGTGAGGAAAGTGTGAAGCAAAAGAAAAAACCAAGTCAAGAAATGTCTCTGCTCTTTTCTTCGGTTGTTTTTAGCTTGATGTTTTGTGTGTGTTATTTTGAGCACTTAAAGAAAATCCTTTTCCAAAAAATGAGTAGTCACTCACCATCAAAGTATCTCACACAAAATATCCTAACCAAAACAAAAACATTCATGTCACAATGAATTACACCGTGACTCAACTCATGAGTCGCCACAATGAGTCATGCATGATTCAATGGTAACAATGATTCACACTTCCACATAAATAAAAATTTAAACTAAAATGTTTATTAACAAAAAGAGAATGGCATCTACTAAAGTAATCTTGTAAAGAATTACAAGAATACCGCTCATCTGTATATGCATACCTGCATCCGTATTCCGACTGAATACAAATATAACGAGACGAAAATAATCCAACAATATAATACTAGGATCTAGCTTAAACCAAAGCCCACTAGTATTATCCGTCTGTTCATGATCCGTGCACAATTGCACGTATATGATCGAACCCTTCCATAAAACCATACGGCCTTTACAACGTTTCGCCCGAACCAGAGAAACCCTCTGTGTGGGACTCTAAAGACTCGTCAATACGCTGGCAGTGGGTTTAACCACAAGCACGTCAGTGGCACTAGCTGTACGTAACGGCTACCCAGGTATTGAGCGAAAGGGAGGCCGATGAGCAAACTCATCCTGAAACCCTACTGAACCTGACCGTGACAATATCCGTACAGTCCGGTCCATTCGTCTATGAGTATCGCCTATCGAGTCTAGGGGGTGAATAAAGTCAGACCGCTAATAAGTTGACATTTAGTGTCGGCATTAAAGCTATCACCGACTGAGAAACTACCAATCCTAGATCGGTAATTATCATCTACCCCGGCCGAGGATTTCTGGTGATGGCCACCCGTGCACTCTGCGACATCAACCCCCAATATCGGGAGAGACGAATCCCCTGACGATTCGCTCACTGCCTCCATATGGCTCGGGACTGTACCCAACTAAAACCTGTTTGCACGACTCCTTTAAGCCGTAGTAGGGTAGTAATCAAAGTACAGTGGGAACTCACACGAAACAAATGCCGATCTCAGGTCGATAGACTAACCTGTACACATGTCACCAGGGAACTACTATCTAACAATAGGTATAATACCAACTAGTATGTTCCCGGAAAGTCCGTCCGGTGCACTCATAACCCAATGAGCACTTGTATACATATTAGGTGATCCAACTGACACCAATGGCTTGTGAGATCGGCCACCGCCCCTCTTCGGGGTCTCGATCGGTATACACTAGTCTACTCTTGAAGTATCGATGCCCAGTCTCAAAACTCCTACGACTAGGGACACTTTAAGGATGTACTTATAGACCACCCAACTCCCACGTATATGATCGCCATCATACTGCCGGTAGTCAAGCATGAATCCTATGGGCTCTATCAACATGTAATAGTGATCTGTAATGTCACCTGAAGCATGTACACGATGATAAAGACAAACCAGATAACATACTATCATCTCGAGTAAGACTGTTCTACCGGTATAGGTCCTCCCTCAATCATCGCAATCACGTGCCTGCGATCCAATAATTGACATGAGGGCACTATAGCCAACAATCTCCCACTTGCACTTAAGGATATTTATTATGGTGTCGCATACTCACAGCCCGTGTAATATCGAACACCCAATTTCTTTACTAATCAGTTTCACAAAGCTCGTTTGTAAAACTATTACGTTCGAGAAATAGTCTTAGTGAGTGGATCCGCTCCAATATTTCTTTCTATGTCTCTCTTTATCTCAAGCTCGCGGAGAAAGCCATCTACCGAAATGAGCAATAACTGTCTTAGAATATGTCTGGATATCTGATGGGACCCAGTTCACAAATGAATTCCAAATCCAGCAAACTTCTTTGACTATATCGTCTACTCAATTTAATCAGTATCCTGCGCCATGCCTCCTTCAGTATCCGCTTGGACCACCTGTCCAAACTACTGCCCCTCAAAAGAGGGAAAACTATAACTCTGACAGTCACTCTGTCATCCAGGCCACCTTGGAAGCCTGGAATGATAACCGTCTTCCGAAGGAGGTTGCCATTACTAAATCCCTAGAACATCCACTTATGTTCATAAACTACTTCCGAACGTTTCTCCATGATTGGATTAATATATAAACTTATTGTATCTAGTGCAAAAACAACATCTGGTGTGGTACTTGACATCTCATGATTGATTCAATTGCCTAAGCAAGTGATATGTCTATCATGCACTTCCCTCTCCTCTTTAGCCTGTAAGATAACCTTTAGAGAGGGTGGCTCCATCACCTGCAGGTACACCATCTTGCCAGGAGTCGTCTATTCTAAAACACTTTTAGAATACTGTCTAAGTACCCATATTGGGAAACTACCTAAATCTAGATCTAAAAATATAGATCCAGTTACCAGAATGCCTGATATAATATCCATATCCTATGTGGAGAAACCACTGTGTGACAACCACAGTATAACCGATCGTAGTATAGGAATTTCACTTCCTATAAAGTGTATATCATACTAATCTCAGGATATCACACCCTACTATCTTCTTAACAGATCCATCTCCTATTCTAATGAAGTCAAAGCCCATGACTCTCACATCAAAAATAGATGATCTATCTCCGCTATACTTTCTTTAGTCTATAAATAGACACAACATCCTTGTCCACCATGCTTCCGCTTCTCCCACTGACTACAACAACCCTCTGGCAGAGTCATATACACGTGCACTTCTAAAGCTAGTTTAAAACGACGCTATACTCATCCTCCTACCAGGTCTCATAGTCTAGAACAGCAGTAATGGCAGGTCTGGGTAAACAAGAACCTCCCTGTCACCATCTTTGAGGATACTGAAGTACCTCTCGGGCGCCTGAGGTTACCCACCATATCTGCGGAGTGGCTAATGGAATGTCAAACCCGATTGAATTTTTAGGTTCTATTAAATTTTTAGTAATCGTTTATGGTTCTGGAATCACTTCCAGTTCTACCATACTCCCAGTACTGTTTTCTGAAAAAATACATTTTACTAAAACTTTGGTGAGTCAAGAACAATATCACTATTGATCTCCCAGATGGTAGAAATTTAACCCTCGTCATAGTCCGGGATAACCCACAAACTGCCACTACAGAAACGTGCCTTGAGTTATCTAGAGTCTGGTTTTAAGCATAAGCCGGACAATTCCATATACCTTAACATCGTTAAGATATGAACCATTCTATATACAATATAGAAACAGAGGCACTGATTTAATTGGAACCATATTCAAATCATGTAGCTGTCTCCAGTGCATGTCAACTAAATAGAGAGAGGCCGATCAGTATTATTCAACTTAGGAGTGAATCCAAATAAGAGTAACCTGAAAGAGAAGAAAGTTCTCAAAACTATTACTATCAACTGAATACCAAAACACAAGTATCTACATCTTCGATCACCTTAAAGAATCCTGATACTTATAACACATGGTTCTCTACTTTATTCTTATAACTATAACATCTCAAAACTTGAACCTTCTATTTCTACGAAACACTTGTCTAAAACTGGAGAAGTCATAAGTAAACAGAACATAGTACAAGGACCAACCCCTTTGTCCTAATATACACTGGACAACAGACAATACTTTGTATAAGTCCCCTGAGTTGAATAACTCAAATCCTGTATGTCGTAGGTTGAAAACTGCACTATAGTTAAGAAGAATTACACCGCTGTTTAATTCTCCTTACTTAACCATCAACTGATATAGGTAAATATCATGGAAATAATTTCAAAAAGTTATATCTCACTTTATAAAATAAATGTACAGATATATCAGTTTGAAATTGGTGCATAACAGCGGATATTCAAAACCAAATTATTTGCCGTCAGGCAAAAACCCAGGTGATTTCCTCAAATATCACCAATTACAACGAATTCCGATATAAAGAGGATATAATCACCTAATTATAACATTTCATAAAAATAAAATATTATTTTTGGGTATTTTTATAATTAAATAATAAAATATTGAATATTTTAACAGGGCGGTATAATTAAACACCGATAAATTGGAAAAAATTTAGAGAATTATGGAAATTACTAAAAAGAGGGTGCTTTATCTGATTTAAGCAAATTATGAAATTTTATGATTTATTATACACTAATTTTGTGCTAATCGCGATTAAATATCGCTAATCGGGCACTAAGCATGTTTTATGCACATGACATGCACATATCATTTTCACACTTGTTACATTTTTCATACATGATTCTTATGTGTATGGTTATTTGTTTTGGGTTTCCTATTGCAAAGAGAAGAAAAGAAAAGAAAACAAAAAGAAAAGGAATAAAAAAAATGAAGTATGGGCAAGTGAGAGAAAGTGAGGGGTCAAGACAGAGCCATGCCCATTTGTTCCCTTCTTCTTCCTTCATCATTTTCTCTCCTCATTTCCTCATTGCTGCTGCCCTCATCTCCCCCTCCTCAAATCACCACAAACACACCCAAAAACAACCCAAAACCCCACTCCCATTTCACAAAAAATGTGCACAAGCTCTCAAGCTACACTTTGGACCAAGAAAGTTTGCATTTTGGCGTTGTAGACGATTCATGAGTGTCAAATGAGGTAATCCTTTCACATAGAGTGTAGTGGTTCATTTTCTTAAGCCTATTTTCAAGTTTAAAATTGATTTGGCGAAGTTTAGTGAACTTTGAAATCTCATGTTGGCAATTAGGGTTAGATTTGAATAGAGATTGTGTAATTGGGCTTTAGAGATGACCTTAAACCGCCATAGATGTTAGAAGCCCAGAACTTATGCTAGATAAAAACCAGAAACCAAATTTCTGGAAAACTGTAACCGTTCACGTCGGTTTTGTGACTATTAGAGGGTGCAGGGAAATCTGGGATGACCTTGGGTATTTTCTAGACTAGCAAACAACTTCAGAGACTTATTTGGACCAATGTGAGACCACCCTGACCATACGAGACCCCAAATCCATGTCAAAATTGAGCAGGCCAGAATTCTGGGGGGTGTGGCCGGCTATGGGGTGAGGGTTAGGGCCCAGGTTGCTCCGGCAGGTCATATACACACTATATAACACCCCAGTGTTGTTTGGGAGCATTGTTTTCACATTAATCAAAATCTGGGACAGCTTTCTCAAGTTGCTGTTTTGATTCAGGATATGATTTTGCGTATTTTGAATTCTGGATTTTAGTGTTTGTGTTTTATCTCGATCACTTGACGTTTGTACGTCTATATCGAGTGATATCGGGTTGATTTGCGAGAGCTAACCATAGGTTTTGACATATATGAGTTTCGTGCGTCGTTTTGGCTTTGATTTGGATTTTAATGCGGCACGATACGTTATAATGTGTAGGTACCCCCACTATGATTCGAGACGATGAAGAAGATGATGGCGACATCGACATCGGCAAGCAAGATCAAGGTGGGTAGATATATATCTACGGGGTAAGTCGGGTGGATGGCGTATAGCACCCCCGCAATTCGATGTATAATATGCTATATATATACTATATATATGATATCTTTTATGTGAGACAAGGATATTCAAGATATGGTTATATGTTCATGGTTTAGCTTAGGGTAGTTAAAGTAACTTAGTTTAGCTTCTTAGTTGCGAAACCCTAGATTTGAGACTACACCCACACGCACACACCCATACATGCATACATTTATTTTACTTGTGCGTATATAGGGATATGTATACACACACACACAAAAATGGGTATAGGACTATGTATGTATATATATATATATATATATATATATATATATACACGTATACATATACACGGATTATGAGGATAGTACTTGGGATTGGAGATGGGTCGATGAGATTGGGCTTGAAGCCATGAGATCGGTGATGTGACAGGGTTTATATTTGAGATACGACATGATGTTTTAGCGGGTCCTTTGACGTGGTGTTTTCATACACACGCATGCATATACATAGATGGTATCAGTATTGTACTAGACGAAGATCAGTACCCCGGATCATGATATTTGATAAAGAGGATACCAGATGAATAATGTGATAGAGGTGACATTTGATTCATATCCAGATTTAGGAGGCCGTACGACGGATTTACCGTATGAGCTATATATATTCATGATAGATCCGCACTATTGACTCGAGAATGTCATATTATAATAAGGTATTGTATGGGATACTATTGAGGCGGGATCACCGACTATTATATATGTGTGTGTGTGTATCGATTCAGATGTTAGGCGGTTTCCTTACCTTTCGATCAGCTTGTGATTACTTGTAAATGATAAAATAGACTCGAGTCATACCTATTTCAAAACTAACGAATCGTGAGTATTTTAAAGACAGGCCAAGGGATTCTACGGATATTTCAAAGGACGTATCTTTTCTTAAAAACACCGTAGCCCTTATTTTCAAAACACCACGATTTGTGTTATTTCAAATGGCAAAACTGTATAACTTATATTTATATAAATGCAGATTAGTTGTCATTGTGTTTATTATTCAGCTCCCGCATATTATTGTAGTTCGCATCGCATCGCATGCTTATATTGTGTTTTTCATATGCCATTATTGAGATCATGCTGTCAGGACACCAGCACCATTACCGATGATGCGTATGTTCCACATACACTTACTTTCCGGCTCACACATTATCATCGGTAATTGCCATGTCACGTACACTTTAGAGAATATTGCTCATTGACATAGCTTGTAACTGATAGTTCAACATGGTATTAGCGTACTCGTCTTTATATGCTAGTTTAGACATTGCAGTTATTACTTGCTACTTCATGCATATTATTATTCATTGTTATGGAGTATTATGGAGTTTTATGCCAATATAAACTGTTTACTTGCTATTGATGATTTGATTTCGGATTTCCATGAGATTCCTAGATTTAGGGGAAAACCGCAAGAATATATAAAAACTTCTCTCTCTCTCTCTCTTTTTATAATGAAAAGTGCGGTTTTCTCGTGATGTATGAGTCGTCCACCATGATGTTTTCTCGGTTATGAGATGGATTTCGAGACCCGATTCGAGGAGACGTATGAACCGTCTCGGGTACATGGTGGACCCGGTATGGTACCCCGGGACGAGAGTGATTTCATGGAGGTTGATGAGCCTGGCACGGACAGACTGCCTACCGGTGATTTTACCTGACGCGTCGGATATCCGAAGGATACCATTCGTGGTTGTGTGATTGATGATATGGGCCGATCCAGACTGACGGAGCCCTAGATATTGAGATTTGAGACACTGAGATTTTGAGATTTGAGATATTGAGGTATTGAGATTTGATGATACAGGACAGTCCGGATAGCCGGAGCCTGAGATTTTGAGATATTAGGATTTATATTTTGTGTCGATAGTAGACACTGATTATGTTGATTTCATTGATGATATCTCTTTTTAAATATACAAAAATCTCACTAAATTATGAAAGCAGTTTCTTCATTTACATATATTCTGTTTTCATGCATTTATACCTCATTCATATGATATGTTGCTACCTAAGGCACTGACACGAGCACATGGGATTACACTTATGTATAGATGTTTACTCTTGCCACCTTTTCATGCTTCAGACTTATCATTTTGAGGTTATATATATACTAGATTGTGTTGACCTAGGATTGTGTCATACATATGATTTCTGCTCGGTGATGTTTTATACACACGAGTTGGCAACTCACCCCCGTTGTGCCACAGTTTCTTGCAGGTTTTGCCGTACATGTTTCGTTACGGCTTTGCTGGCACACTGCTTCAATTCCGGGTGATTTGCTTTGGTAGGTGGATTCACTTGCATCGTGACCACCATTGTACTTATTTTATTCAGTTGTATCTAGAAACTTTATCAACCAAACATGTATTTATTTCAGACTTAGAGACTAGAGTTGTTTATTCTTTCGACCATAGAGTCGCGCGTTGTATTATTATGGATTTCATGCTGTTTTGAGTTCCCTTTTCAGTTTTGATCCTTACCCTTCGGTGTTGTATATTATATTGCTTCCGTGGTTGTGACAGTCGATTGACGAAGAGCTAGCTCCCTCATGGGGATGCCTTTTATCATTCATGTATATATTTATCATGTTGTACCCCGTTCGGGGCCAGAATTTACAAAGGAAACTCTGCCGAAATTTTCAGAAAAGACTTGGGATTTTAAAAATGCATATTCGTCTTATTTTACTAAAATATTTCTCTAAAATGGTTTTAGATTTCTGGGCTTTTGGCTTACTTGAATTAGATGGGGTCCTATAGACTTCATATGATTCAAGGGCCAGTCACGTGCTATTTCGGGTCGTGACAAAGTTGGTATCAAAGCGCTGGGTTAACCTTGGTTCGAGTCTAGGTTTGATTATGCGGAGCCTAGGGCGTTTGTATATATACGGAATCTAGACTTGACCTTACAGAACTTAAACTTAGTCGAGAGGGTATTAGACCCGAACTTTCGTCGCGTAGGTTGACCTTGGTTGATGAAGTAGGTGACTTAAGAAGAGTGACGTACCGTATATATGTTCCGCGGCATACTTACGATAGGCTACTCCGCTTAAGAAGCCTTAGGATGTACATTCCTTCCACAACATTATATTCATTCATGATCTATCCTTATCGATATCGGTTTATGGTTTTGCTGCCACGATTACACGGGCAGAGAGAGCTACGGCTAGAGTTGCAGTCAGCATGAGCTTGTCACGAACGAGGACTGACCAGGGCGTGATTCCAGAGATATGATTACATAGAGAGGCATCTTTTTATTGTGTTTTCGCGCCGTGAGCGTTTGAGGGATCGCTTTTATGAGATTTCACGAATGTGCAGATTTGCACCAGAGGATTGAGCCACTGATAGAAGCCAGACAGAATGTGATGACCATTGATGTATCGCTTATTCATGATGATTGAGGCACTGTTCAGCGTGCAGACGAATGAGCCAGTTGCTGCTGCGAATGACGAGATATCGCTTCAGATGTTGGAGCTATTGCAGTACGAGTTGTACATAGAGATATGATAGAAGGTCGCTAGTCGTCTGAGGATGAATGACTAGGACATGTGGTTCGTTCGCTTACCCCGATACGAGGTCATCAGATAGATTGATTGCAGCTAGAGACGACTACACGCAAGTACGTTGAGAGTCGATAGAGGCGATCGAATGTCAGAAACCCATATTCCAAGTTTAAAGTATTCGAAAAGACATGCAGGCAATTCTATGGACCCTCTAGAAGAATGAAAACCCTAACTCGACATAATAACCATGTGAAAGCCTTTGAACCTTAGGGTTTGCGGCAGTTCCGCGGTGCCATTAGTGAGGCTTGGGTTTGCCCTTCTACGGCTGGTCCACCGGTGCTGTGGTATGTACTCGATACTAATAAACTGTACTCAAGATGTTGAGCTCTTGGGGGATTATGAGGTTTTGATGAATTGATCGAATGGTTCGACAGCGTTCGGATATCATGTGATGGGATGCATTGCTTGGGAGACTCCAGATACGAGTATAGCCGTTGGAGCACAGTCCATGCAGCCATGAAGAGACGAGTCCGAAGCAGTCGACATTAGAGAAAAGTGGAGTAGGAGGTTCATACGAGATCTTGATGAGATGACGTTCCACTCCGCCAACATCAGAGATGTGATATGCATGCAGAGGCGTTGTATATGGATATATCTTCCAGAAGGAGTCGTGATGAGTATGCAGCCATTCCGGAACAAGAAACAGACTTAGTAAAGGACGATGACTTCCGGGCAGTTCGGCAGAAACGAGATTTGGGAGAGACCTCGACAAGACCTTTCTGGAATAATTTACGAGAAGACATGGACCCAGGAGCGGTCATATTACGCACACCCAGCAAGCCAGAGTTCGTCATCGTCGACGAGACATGTTATAGGTGACGACGATAGTTGGCCAGAGATCTTTAGAGGATGTGCCAGAGCGGGACTGTTTCCGTCATCATTCCATATTTGAACCGTTGAGCCGAGGAGTTATGCACTTAGCAATCTGCAGTGAGACGAGAGCCTAAGGGCACCAGACGGCAGGCCACAAACAGTAGGCAAGTAGATATCTTGCTCTCCTAGCATTGGATGCACCGGCACCTTCTCGACTTTGAAGGAAGGACATATCGACGACGGTATTTATGATTTGTGCACCGTTATTGCCCTTAGTATCGTTTTGTTCCTTGGCTGCACATGTTTGTGATTTCATGGATTTTATACAGATAGGTTGATTTTGTGCATATGGTACGCACCCGATTTGATTTTTGCACTCGGTATAGTTCACATATGTTTGCAGTGCAGTGATACGTACTTTGTGCACTACAATTGCATAGGACTTTGATTTGATGTTATTTGAGATATTGATTTTTACTTCATGCCTAGGGCATGCATATGATTTGAATTATGCTTACGGCATAGTTTTCATGCACTTTTAGTGTTTTGATTAGATTTTGTGCACGCTGATGCACATGGTTGTGAGATTTGATACTACGGTACACCTGATTTGGATTTTCGCGCATGTTGGGCTTATGATATGAGATGCGATTTTGGTGCACACCAGATGCACTAAATCGGGATTCTTTGTGCATATCAGATGCACCTGATTTTGCTGTCGGACACACCATTTCCTCTGACAGGTGTTTCGTGAACACCCGTTGCACTTAGATGTTGTTCTGTGCACATGTATGGCACATTCATGGATTTTGATTTCAGTGCGCACCAGACGCACGCAACATTCTTATGCACATTTTAGGATTGAGTTCTTATGGAGCAGTATGTTTTTATGATGTTTACTATTTGTTTTTGTACTGAGCAGGACTAGTCAGAGGACAGTACCTGGATATATTTTGCATGCATTAATATTTATCGAAGGGATTTCCAAAAAAAACGGGAGCTATAGTCTCAGTATTTACCTACGTGTCTGAGATGACACGAAATGTTTAAAACAAGGAAACCCTTCTAAATTGTTTTCAAAACGGCGGTACGTGCATGTAAACAAAGGATATATATATAGGGTTATTTTCTTACTAGAGACGTCCGCCACTGTGCAGTGTTAAGCGCATCGCACAGCGACTTAAAACGGTTTGGCATGCATTTCCTTCATGTGTTTATATGTATAGTATTGATGTATATCATATTGGTTTTCGTTTTGGATTTTGACATTGATGTCTTCCCCATAACTCTTATGATTGCGGGATGCTTGACGAAGTTTTGATTTTGAGTTGTCTGCTCATTGTTTATGCGCACACATTGCGCTGCGACGTGTTTTATGTATTGATGGTTTCGGGACCCCGACGGCTTAGTCTTTTACTGAAATGTTTTAGTTGTGAGGGGTTTAAATTTAAATTCGTGGATCGAATTTCTTTAAGGGGGGAAGATTGTAACATTTCATAAAAATAAAATATTATTTTTGGGAATTTTTATAATTAAATAATAAAATATTGAATATTTTAATAGGGCGGTATAATTAAATACCGATAAATTGGGAAAAATTTAGAAAATTATGGAAATTACTGAAAAGAGGGTGCTTTATGTGATTTAAGCAAATTATGAAATTTTATGATTTATTATACACTAATTTTGTGCTAATCGCGATTAAATATCGCTAATCAGGCACTAAGCGTGTTTTGTGCACATGACATACACATATCATTTTCACACTTGTTACATTAATCCTACATGATTCTTGTGTGTATGGTTATTTGTTTTGGGTTTCCTATTGCAAAGAGAAGAAAACAAAAAGAAAAGGAATAAAAAAATGAAGTATGGGCAAGTGAGAGAAAGTGAGGGGTCAAGAGAGAGCCATGCCCATTTGTTCCCTTCTTCTTCCTTCATCATTTTCTCCCCTCATTTCCTCATTGCTGCTGCCCTCATCTCCCCCACCTCAAATCACCACAAACACACCCAAAAACAACCCAAAACCCCACCCCCATTTCACAAAAAATGTGCACAAGCTCTCAAGCTACAGTTTGGACCAAGAAAGTTTGCATTTTGGCGCTGTAGACGATTCATGAGTGTCAAATGATGTAATCCTTAGTGTTTCATTTGCTTAAGCCTCTTTTCAAGTTTAAAATTGATTTTGTGAAGTTTAGTGAACTTTGAAATCTCATGTTGGGAATTTGGGTTTGATTTGAATAGAGATTGTGTAATTGGGCTTTAGAGATGACCTCAGAACTTATGCTAGATAAAAACCAGAAACCCAATTTCTGGAAAACTGTAACTGTTCACGTCGGTTTTGTGACTAATAAAGGGTGCAGGGAAATCTGGGATGACCTGGAGTATTTTCTAGACTAGTAAACAACTTCAGAGACTTATTTGGACCAATGTGAGACCACCCTTACCATACGAGACCCCAACTCCATGTCAAAATCGAGCATGCCAGAATTCTGGGGGGTGTGGCCGGCCATGGGGTGAGGGTTAGGGCCCAGGTTGCTTCAGTAGGTTACATACATACTATATAACACCCCAGTGTTGTTTGGGAGCATTGTTTTCACCTTAATCAAAATCTGGGACCGCTTTCTCAAGTTGCTGTATTGATTCGGGATATGGTTTTGCGTATTTTGAATTCTGTATTTTAGTGTTTGTGTTTTATCTCGATCACTTGACGTTTGTACGTCTATATCGAGTGATGTCGAGTTGATTTGCGAGAGCGAACCATAGGTTTTGACCTATGTGAGTTTCGTGCGTCCTTTTGGCTTTGATTTGGATTTTAATGCGGCACGATACGTTATAATGTGTAGGTACCCCCATGATGATTCGAGACGATGAAGAAGATGATGGCGACATCGACATCGGCAAGCAAGATCAAGGTGAGTAGATATATATCTACGGGGGAAGTCAGGTGGATGGCGTATAACACCCCCGCAGTTCGATGTATAGTATGCTATATACATACTATATATATGATATCTTTTATGTGAGACATGTATATTCAAGATATGGTTATATGTTCATGGTTTAGCTTAGGATAGTTGAAGTGACTTAATTTAGCTTCTTAGTTGTGAAACCCTAGATTTGAGACTACACCCACACGCACACACACACATGCATACATTTATTTTACTTGTACATATATGGGGATATGTATATATATACATATGGGTATGGGACTGTGTGTGTGTGTGTGTATACGTATACATATACATGGATTATGAGGATAGTACTTAGGATTGGAGATGAGTCGATGAAATTGGGCTTGAGGCCGTGAGATCGGTGATGTGACAGGGTTCGTATTTGAGATACGACATGATGTTTTAGCGGGTCCTTTGACGTGGTGTTTTCATACACACGCATGCATATAGATAGATGGTATCAGTATTGTACTAGACGTAGATCAATACCCCGGATCATGATATTTGATAAAGAGGATACCAGATGAATAATGTGATAGAGGTGAAATTTGACCCGTACCCAGATTTGGGAGGCCGTACAACGGATTTACCGTATGAGCTATATATATTGATGATAGATCCGCACCCTTGACTCGAGGATGTCATATTATATTAGGGTATCGTATGGGATACTATTGAGGAAGGATCACCGACTGTTATATATATATCTGTATGTGTGTGTGTATCGATTCAGATGTTAGGCGGTTTCCTTACCTTTCGATCAGCCTGTAGTTACCTGTAAGTAATAAATTAGACTCGAGTCATACCTATTTCAAAACTAACGAATCGTGAGTATTTTAAAGACAGGCCAAGGGATTCTGCGGATATTTCAAAGGACGTGTCTTTTCTTAAGAACACCGTAGCCCTTATTTTGAAAACACCATAATTCGTGTTATTTCAAATGGCAAAACTATATGACTCATATTTATATAAATGCAGATTAGTTGTCATTATGTTTATTATTCAGCTCCTGCATATTATTGTAGTTCGTATCGCATCGCGTGCTTATATTGTGTTTTTCATATGCCATTAGTGAGATCAAGCTGTCAGGACACCAGCACCATTACCGATGATGCGTATGTTCCACATACACTTACTTGCCGGCTCACACACATCATCATCGGTAATTACCTTGTCACGTACACTTTAGGGAATATTACTCATTGACATAGCTTGTAACTGATAGTTCGACATGGTATTAGCGTACTCATCTTTATATGCTACTTTAGACATTGCAGTTATTACTTGCTACTTCATGCATATTATTATTCACCGTTATGCAGTATTATGCCGATATTCACTGTTTACTTGCTATTGATGATTGGATTTAGGATTTCCATGAGATTCCTGGATTCGGAGTAAAACCACAAGAATATATATATAAACTTCTCTCTTTCTCTCTCTCTCTCTTTTTAAAATGAAAAGTGCGGTTTTCTCGTGATGTATGAGTCGTCCACCATGATGTTTTCTCGGTTATGAGATGGATTTCGAGACCCGATTCAAGGAGTCGTATGAACCGTCTCGGGTACATGGTGGACCCGGTATGGTACCCCGGGGCGAGAGTGATTTCATGGAGGATGATGAGCCTGGCAGGGGCAGATTGCCTACCAGTGATTTTACCTGACGTGTCGGATATCCGGAGGTTACCGTTCGTGGTCATGTGATTGATGATATGGGCCGATCTGGACTGACGGAGCCTTAGATATTGAGATTTGAGACACTGAGATTTTGAGATTTGAGATATTGAGGTATTGAGATTTGATGATACAGGCTAGTCCGGATAGCTGGAGCCTGAGATATTGAGATATTAGGATTTATGTTTTGTGTCGATGCTAGACACTGATTATGTTGATTTCATTGATGATACATCGTTTTAAATATATTGAAATCTCACTAAATTATGAAAGCAGTATCTTCATTTACATGTATTCTGTTTTCATGCATTCATACCTCATTCATATGATATGTTGCTACCTGAGGCACTGAGACGAGCACATGGGATAACACTTATGTATAGATGTTTACCCTTGCCACCTTTTCATGCTTCAGACTTATCATTTTCAGGTTATATATATACTTGATCTTATTGACCTAGGATTGTGTCATACATACGATTTATGCTCGGTGATGTTTTCTACTCACGAGTTGGCAACTCACCCCCATTGTGCCACAGTTTCTTACAGGTTTTGCCGTACAAGTTTCGTTACGGCTTTGCTGGCACACTGCTTCCATTCCGGGTGATTTGCTTTGGTAGGTGGATTCACTTGCATCGTGACCACCATTGTACTTATTTTATTCAGTTGTATCTAGAAACTCCATCAACCAGACATGTATTTATTTCATACTTAGAGACTAGAGTTGTTTATTCTTTCGACCTTAGAGTCGCGGGTTGTATTATTATGGATTTCATGTTGTTTTGAGTTCCCTTTTCAGTTTTGATTCTCGCCCTTCGGCGTTGTATATTATATTGTTTGCGTGGTTGTAACCGTCAATTGACAAAGAGCTAGCTCTCGCTTGGGGATGCCTTTTATCATTCATGTATATATTTATCATGTTGTACCCCATTCGGGGCCAGTATTTACAAAGGTAACTCTGCCGAAATTTTCAGAAAAGACTTGCGATTTTAAAAATGCATATTCGGCTTATTTTACTAAAACATTTATCTAAAATGGTTTTAGATTTCTGGGCTTTTGGCTTACTTGAATTAGATAGGGTCCTATAGACTTCATATGATTCAAGGGTCAGTCACATGCTATTTCGGTTCGTGACACTAATTCCCAATAACTTACTCCAACTCATCATCTGTAAAACCATACAGATGTGAGAATCAAACCTGGTAATTACATACCCTGGAGTAAGGATCTAATTGGGAAATCAATTTTCAATTAACAACGCATAGTGAAACTGAAACAAGAAAATGTTTCGAAGGGGTATCCGGGCATTCCTAGTAATGCCTTTTCCATTATCCATATTTCTGACTGTTACCGTATATTTCTTTGTCATCTCTCTAAATCCCTTTATTTGTCTTTACTTATTACCTTCTGTACACCATTCTCAGGCTAAATGGTTTTCTTCCTTCCCTACCGTTCGGCACCAGCCTATGGTTTGGAAGAAGACTATCCAATAAGCGTAATAGGTGTACTCTCCTAATCCTAGGAGTACTCTCAATCTGAGAAAAGGTAAAAATAAAAGACAACTGAATAATTTTTATTCTATTTCTCTTGAACCAGAATCCATCATCGAACTGGAACAAGTTCCTTCGAGTTCGTATATAACTATACGATGCATTATCCAATAAATGTGGATCTTCGTAGTGATACGGGGTGTTCTGGAGAAATACAAAGGTGAAGTAGGAGTGGTGATGATATACGCGGTTTGGTCGTGAATGGTAGCAGTCGCAATTACTTTTCCCTCTTTCTAATCCCTTTATTTGTCTTATTATCATCTGTACACCTCACTTAGGCTAATTGGTTTTCTTCCTTCCCCACCTATCGGCACCCGCCTATGGTTTAGAAGAAGACTATCCAATAAGCGCAATAAGTGTACCCTCTCCTAATCGTAGGAGCCCTCATAAACTAAGAGAAGGTAAAAGGAAAAGACAACTGAATAGTCCTATTCAATTTCTCCTGAACCAGAAACCCATCTCGAATCTGAAACATGTTTCTTCGAGTTCGTATGTAACTATATGATGGTCATATCCAATAAATGTGGATCTTCATAGTGATATGGAATGTTCCGGAGAAAAGCAAAAGAGTAAAAGTAGGAGTGGCAATGATATATGCAACTCTGACAATCTAAAAGTCAATGTGTTTTAGGAAGGTTCGGTTAACTTGGTTTATTAGTTCTGGTCTAGGGTCGAGACATGGTCGCTGCCAAAGAGAGAGAGAAAAGAAACACTCAGCGTACACTCTAATTTAGATCAGAATGGTTAATCACTTTATCTAATCAGGATGTCTCCCATTGTATCCTCAAATTCTCCTCCAAACCCGAAAGAAGAATTAGTCGGTGTTAGTTATATGTATGCCCTAGAGGCCATTACTATACATAGGATGTATATTGTAGTGGATGCTGGGACATATATAGAGAGGACTTTCTTGCTCGACATGATAGTATGCTATCTGGTTGCTCTTTACCTTAACGTGTACACAGATTGTCTCTCTATTACATGTTGGTAAAGCCCTTAGGATGTGTACTTGACTACCTGGACTGTGATGCGGATCATACTAGTGGGGACATGGTAGTCCATAAGTACATCCTTCAAAGTCCCTAGTCGTGGGTGTATCGAGACGGGGCATCGATATACCAGAGTAGACTAGCGTGTAGCTTCTCGATCCATACAGATGGGCGATGGATGATCCCATATCCATTGGTGTTTGACATCGGAGATGATATACGGGTGCTCAGTAGAGACTGGGTACACTGGACGGACTCGCCGAGAACTCCCAGATGGTATTATACCGCACGTCAGATGGCAGTTCTCTGGTGACACTGGTACAGAGTAGTCTGTTGACCCGAGATCGTCATAGAGTCTTGTGAGGTTCCCACTGTGCTTTGATTTCCATCTTACCACGTCCAAGAGGGCGTGCAAAACGGTGGTTTTTGGGTACAGTCCCGAGTCATATGGAGGCAATGAGCGATAGGAGGGGATTCGTCTCTCCCGGTATAGGGGGTTGATGTTGCGCTGTATTCGATTGGCTATAACAGGAAGTCCCTGGCCAGGGCTGATCAGAGAATTGCTGGTAAGTGTTACCAGTAGTTTCTCGACCCGTTATGAGCCTCATATCGACACGACTTATCGAGCTATTGGGGTCTGAAGTTTACCACCCCTAGGCGAGATATGCGACATATCAGACGATCAGACCGGACTGTACGGTAGTGTTACTGGTCGGATTCACTGGAGTGTGAGCGGGCTTGCTCGTCGATCTTCAGATCGTTCAATACCCGGGTGGCCGTTACGTTTAGCAGACCGCTTGCGGCTTGTGGGTGTTTGATATGATCATCATCTGCTGCCGGCGTATTGACGAGTCTTTAGAGTCCTACACAGAGGTTTCCTGGCTCAAGCGAAACGAAATAGGAGCGCATATGAGATATGTGCGGGACCGAGAATAATGCGTGTATATGATACCGTATTCCATTCTCGCGATGAATGTATCGAATGGTTGTATGCGATATAACCTAGGTATCGAATCAAGTATTGATTCGATAAGCCGATACATTGTATACTAGTCGGTTGTGTGCGACATGACCGGATCATTGAATCAAATGTTGATTTAATGATTTAATGCATATTTATATATTTGATATATTACTTTGCATCAACTAGTATCGGTTTACTTAAGATGGATTTTCTCACTTGGTTTGTGCACATTGTATATGTGATATACTTTTGTACACTTGATTGTATCATGTTTGATGATACATGTATACTTGGTTAAGTGTAAAGAATTAAACCATGGTTAAACATATAATTAGGGTTTTATTTTTCCATTATTTATTTGTTTATACATTTTGGAAAATAAAAGGAAAAGAGAAAAGAATGGTGGCTTTATTTGTTGTTTAGTTGAAGCTTCATGAAGCTTTGACTTTGTCCACCATTCTTATCTCATCCTTAACCCTAACCATTCCTTTAACCTTGGTCAATTCTCTACACATAACCATAGTTAGAATTATGATAAGTTTTGGTTTTTCTATTCTTTTTAATTAACTTATCATATTTCTTGCTTCTTCTTCTTCATCTTCTTCACATGAAGAAAGTTCACTTCATCAATGGTGATTGATGAAAACAAGTGAGAAATCCAATTCTAAAGTCTACCCATTTCCTATTTCTTCATCCTCTACCTCTTGCCAAGTAGTAGAGTATGTTTTCTTCACAATTTTCTTGACTTGGTGAAGTCGGAGCTTGATTTAGCGATGCCTCGACGTAGATCATCTTCGGCATGGACATCGATGACCTAGCCCGTCCATTCTCCGATGAAGCCGACGCTAGAGCCCAGGATCCGTCTTGGACAGCGAGGAGACTTCATTGCGGAGCCGTGGAGGTGGAGCACCGGATCTACAAAGGTTGTTTATCCGTATTCTCTTAGTTAAGTGTTAACTAGTTTACTTTTCGCCTAGTTTTCTAGCAAACGATCCGTAGTCGGGTTTCTCGGCACCTAGAATTTTTGAAATTGGCATGGTTGATTCCTTGTGAGACCTCATTAGGATGCCTAAGAACCCTACAGTGGTATCAGAGACTAGCTAAAGCCTTAGGCGAAGTCTAGACGGAATTTGAAGCCCGAACGAACCCGAAACCAACCCGGCAAATTGCTCTCTGGACGATTTCTGAAATCTGGTATTTTTCAAAATTAAAAATATGTAGAAATATCAGCAGGAATTTCTAAGGGTTACTGTAAAATTTGTACGCCTAATTCCATCATTGAGCCGCGGATCCGCGGCACGAGCATGGCTCGTGCGGCGGTTCCGCGGCAGTATTGTCTTATGTGGCGTAGAATTTTCCACAGTAATTCATTGTTTCTGGTGCTGAGTTCTCTGGGTATTTTTAAATTTATTCCAGAGTTTTATTTTCTGGGTTGATTTGGGGATTCGGTGTTTCGATCGGGGTATCAAATTTTGTCTATGTGGCTTTCCGGATAAATTCTTGAATATGTTAAAAAGTTCGACCGGATATAAATACCCAATTTTTCCCCTGTCGGGAAATTTCCAAGTGTTGGATTTTTCCGTAGTTTAACGACGTTCTAAGTAGTGCAAGTAACGCGATGGTCCCTCTAGAAGACAACAAACCTTAACTCGATTATGTGACCGTCTTAAACTGCCCTTTGAACCTTCGGGTTTGGGGCAGTACGGCGTGCCACATGTGAGGCGTTGGCTTGACCCTTCTACGGCTGGACCGTTGGTACTGAGGCACGAACTGAATGTTTTTAGACTTATTTCATGTGTTGATCTGTATCGGGAAAACTTGGGTGTTCGATTGTTCGATCGGAAAGTTTGACATTTTCTATTTATCCGGAATGGGATACAATAATTGGAATTCACAAGAAGTTATGAGATAACTGAATGAATGTTATAAACATAGAAGTTTAGTCTCACTTGATCGGTTGCCACGGAATTTTGATGTGATCAAAAGTCCGTCGCAATCACGTAGCGTACGCGGATACTCGCCGGGTAAACTTAATAGACAGCCTCACTCCATAGCCCCGACCAAGTGACTGTAGGAGAACCCCGTCGCCGAAAGCATCCGTTCGGGTGCTCGCGGTAGCGGTTTTCCGCCTTGGTGCACTTCGTCGACGGTATCGGGGGTGCGGCCGTCTATTGAAGTTTGCGACGAGCATTCGATCAGCATGTCGGGAATCTTGTTGAATTGCCCGACTTGATATTGAAAAGTGTTTTCGATTTTGAGACTAAAATGCGGGGTTTATAATTGTTAGGCATGCAATGTCTAAAGAATTCATTTGGTCAGGCATGCGATGTCTGAAGAGATTGCGGATTCCAACTGTTGTAGTTTTACACTTTCTTTTCTGTGACCGTAAGTGTAATATGTGATATCGCCGGTTTCGTTGCTATATGTCAACGACAATTGGGATGCGCATATTTACTTACGTTGATGACATGTGATGTTATGTGTTGCTGGATATGTTATATTGGATCGTCGTGTTTGAATAGCCGGGGGTTTTTATGTGAGGTGAGTGTTTTCATTTTCATTCATGTAAAAACTTGTATGCAATATTCTTTTATTGGGGCGCTTCCAGGTTGCCGAAGTTGTCACCGTTGATGTATATTATTTACTTTTCCGCACTAGGATAGACCCAAGGAGGAGGGCACAAGTAACCGGGTTCTGGAGTCCAGTGGGAGACCAACTCGAGGAGTCGAGTCCGGGTCTCCTAACTCCAGAATTGGTAGGGTTGCTTGCCGCTCTTGTAGGGGTCTAGGGGTGTGGGTTTGGCTATTCAACGCGACCGTGGAATCCGTGTTTTATACTGGCTCGTATTGAAAACACGGACGTCCTAGTATATCCAATATTTCATATGTTGATTCTGCTGCTTTATCTGTAATGTGATCATGTGATGCTCTGTGCTCTGTTCTGATAGATACAGTATATAGTATATATGATATATTATGTAGACGTTACTTATGTTTTACACCCGCGCTAGCCCTGCCCCGCTCTGCCGTTAGTTACCTAACCTAACGGTGCACGAGGGGACATCGAGGCGAATGCGGATGGCATAAGTGTACGCCGTATTTATCTGTGATGTTTAGGTACTTAAATGATGGGACTTCATTAATGTGATTAATGAAATAAAAGAAACCTGAGATGTTGTAGAATTGAATTTCAAAAATAAAACAGGTAGCTACAGTTCTTGCTTTGCACAGCGGTATATGTGATATATCCTGCACCTTATTCGATGAGGAAAGGACCGAGATCCCTTCACCGGGAGTGACTCCTTTAGCAATAACTGGCAGATGCTACACACTCGGTTTGTCTTTTGATTGCTTTTAAGTGTTTTTGCTTTGCACAGTGATATATATGATATATCCCGCACCTCATTCGACGAGGAAAGGACCGACGATCCCTTCACCGGGAGTGACTCCTTTAGCAAAACTAGAAAAGCCTCAAAAAAACTCCATTTTAAAATCATTTGATTCTACAACGATATCAAGTTCATTACGCAATAGGTTTTCAGAAAAACCTGTTGCAGCCCCCCGTCATTTCAGATAAGTATTAGTTAGTATTCGTGCTGCGGTTGTTTGGCATGCGTCAAGGCATAGTGTACGGTAGCTAACTAGTGCTTATCTGCCAGCATATGATGCGATTGGATTAGGGTATTCGTACGGCGTTGTTTGGCATGCGTCAAGGGTCGTGCGGGTGGGTTTAATTCAATCAAGAAATGTACGGGTTGAACTTGACTAGCAGACTATGGGTTGTTTGGCATGCGTCAAGGTCATAGCGAGCTAGGGGCAAAATATTATCGGGAATTTCAAGTGTTGAAATTTGCAATGAGATTGCATACCTTCTATAAGATAGTTGGATCCCGATACCCGCTGCGAGTAAGTGTTACTCCTGGGAGAGTTTTATACATTACAATTAGCCGATCAAGTAGGTGTCTAGAAAGGTGTCAACGGGGTTACGCCTCTGGGAAAATGAGGTTTACATTAATTAGGTTTGTGCGAAAGCACGGGGGACCTCCCTCAAAGTACCGACACTGGCCTGGCTGAAAGATTGGCGAACTTGTAGTGTGTAATTAATCCCGGCTAGTCTTTCCTTTTAGGGTTTGAAGGAAGATTTGATAAAAAGCAGTGGGAGCCATCCTGATTAGATAAAATAATAACCAATCTATTCTTGCAAGAGCGCACGCTGAGTGTTTTCTTCTCTCTCTCTCCTGGTAGCGACCATATCACGCCTTAATCAAGATAATAAAATGGATTATTGACCGAACCCGCTTGTTATACTGAGCTGGGGAACGTTGGTCCCGCTCCAACTTATAATTGTTATAAGACAGAGCAGGAAATTGGGGAATACCAGATTTCCCGTGCCGCCCAAACGAAGAGAGTGCATGATGATGCATCATCTTCGGGTGTGTTCATTATACAGAACTGTTTCTCAGTATCCTCCGCATCCCTGGTATATGATACCGGATCAGGATCCCAGATATGTAATGTGTTACATAGGGCTACAAAAGGGTAGAAAAACTGAGAACGGGTGATAAGTTTCATGAGGCAGAAAAAGGGGCAAGTGTTGCAGCCAAGTCTGTTGGTCACTGTCACCCTGTATTGTAATACATTGATTCTGAACGAATGTTATTAGATACCGAACCTGATATACAAAATCATATCTGTCTCTTTATTAGTAAAGAAACGATAAAATTTTGTATTATTGGATAATGTTTTGAACATTTCCTATATCAAAAGTTGATCGGTTCAGGCACGTTATCTAAAAGCATTGACGTTCTAAATCAAACTACAATTCTTAGTATATGGAACACACAAAAGAGGAAGAGTTCAGAAATGAACGGATCCTTCTTAAGGTATTGTAGACTAGGTCATATCAATGTGACCAGACTAGCTAGAGTTACATAAAGATGCATATTTAAATTAGTTTGAATTTACATCTTGTGAAACTCGCCAGTCATGTCACAAAGATAAGATGACCACAGCTCTGTTTATTGGAAACAGAGAAAGAGTTAATGAACTCTTGGGATGATACATGATGATGTATGTAGGTCCCCAGTCTACACATGCCAGGACCGGTTCTTTATACTTCATTACGTTCTCTGATAATCTCTCAAGATTCAGATATATGTTCCTGTTGAAACACAAGTCTGAACCTTTTGAGATATTCACAGAATATAAGTGAGAAGTAGAGAACCAAAATACGGGTAAAAGTATTATGTCCTTTGATGAGATCAAGGAGGAGAATACTTGAGCACGGAAATCCTGGACTATTCTAAAGGAGAATGAGATTCTCTCTCAGCATTACTCCTCCGTATACACCATAGTACGATGGTATATCGGGGCGGAGCAATAACACCCTATGTGATAAGGTGTGCTCTATGATGAGTAATACTGAGTTACCTTTTTCCTTTTGGGAGTTATGCACTTATGAAGTTGCATACCTATTGAATAGGGTTCCAATCAAATCAGTTGCCTACCACTTCATATGTGATATGGAAAAGGAAGAGCCTATTTCTTAAGTTAGTTAAGATTTGGGGTTGTCCGGCCTATGTTTAAAAACAAAATCCGGACAAGCTCGAGGCAAGGTCTGTTATGTAGAACTGGAAATGTTCCAGCTATACAAACTATAGTAGATGATTTGATAGAACCAAAGGATTCAGTAGATACCAACGAACCTCAGCCTCTCCGCCGATCTAGTAGGGTTCCTCACCCACCTGAGAGATACTTCGGTTTCTCTATGACAGTGGGAGCGAGGATTGCATCATGAGATGATGACCCAACCAGTTTCGAGCTGGCCATCAGGAGTAAGACTCTGTAAGAATGGCTGGATGCTTAGCGATCTGAGATGGAATCCTTATACACCAACAAAGTATGGACTTTGGTTGCGATATCTGAAGGGTTAAATCCCCATCAGGAGCAAGTATATCTTGAGAAGATTACTTGGTGTAGATGGAAAAGTTGAGACTTTCAAAGCTAGACTTGTTAAAGCTTTTCGTCATCGACCAGGCGTGGATCATGATGAAACCTTTTCAAGTGACTATGCTTAAGTCCATCCAGATCCTACTTGCCACGGCTACATACCATGACTGCGATATTTGGTGGTTGGGTGTCTTGACTGCTTTTCTAAATGATGATTTAGAAGAGAGCGTCTATAAGTACACAGCCAGAGGGCTTCGTAGACAGTGGGAGCAGCGGAAACGTGTGCAAGATGCTTTATAGGATAAAGCAGGCATCGCGGAGTTGGAACATCTGTTTTGATGAAGCGGTCAAAGAGTTTGACATCATCAAAATGGTAGATGAACCTTGTATATACAAAAAGGTAGTAGGGAGTATGGTGACGATCCTCGTAGAGTACGTGGATGACATACTCTTGATAGGGAAAGAGTTTCCTATGCTACGCTCGATCAATCTCCGCTTATCACCATTATTCTCCATATAGGATCAAAGTGATACCTACTAAATCCTGGATTTTGGATCTATGAGATAGATCTAATTGGATGTTAGGAATCTCACTAGTTGTAGTGAGAAGGTATCAATCGATCCTGGGGAGAATCACTGGAAGGGTTCCAGGGTGATAAAGACGACTGAATGTCAGTCGCAGGCATTGTATTTACCCTCAGTAAAGGGACGGTATGTTGGAAGAGTTCCAAGCTAGATACCGTGACACTGAGATATTGAGATTTGAGACACTGAGATTTTGAGATTTGAGATATTGAGGTATTGAGATTTGATGATAAAGGCCAGTCCGGATAGCTGGAGCCTGAGATATTGAGATATTAGGATTTATGTTTTGTGTCGATGCTAGACACTGATTATGTTGATTTCATTGATGATACATCGTTTTAAATATATTGAAATCTCACTAAATTATGAAAGCAGTATCTTCATTTACATGTATTCTGTTTTCATGCATTCATACCTCATTCATATGATATGTTGCTACCTGAGGCACTGAGACGAGCACATGGGATAACACTTATGTATAGATGTTTACCCTTGCCACCTTTTCATGCTTCAGACTTATCATTTTCAGGTTATATATATACTTGATCTTATTGACCTAGGATTGTGTCATACATACGATTTATGCTCGGTGATGTTTTCTACTCACGAGTTGGCAACTCACCCCCATTGTGCCACAGTTTCTTACAGGTTTTGCCGTACAAGTTTCGTTACGGCTTTGCTGGCACACTGCTTCCATTCCGGGTGATTTGCTTTGGTAGGTGTTCATATCAGAATATTGCATTTTATACCGACCATTCTTACGCTCGTGTGTTTATAGGTAGGTACTTTTAATCCGTGTTTGTTACATGTTTACAGAATACAGGTTTCCAGTACAAATATTGCAAATCAGGATTAATTCTCCACAGTTACGCCAAATGCAGAACATCTGTTGACAGCAGATAAAAGTCGGGTTCCGGTCATCCATATCCGTCCAGTGCCGAGTACCGGTTCCCGATACAAGACATATGACAGTGGTCATTCATGTCTGGGACAAGCACAGAGCACGAGGTGGGCTGCATAAGAATCAATGGGTGCGCGGAGCTCGAGGGAGAGACAAATTCAAAAGTAAAAAGATATGCAATCTTGGACTTGGAAATCTGCAAAGATTCTGAAGACTTTTGTGCATTTTGAAGATTACAAACACGAGGGCACAGAAAACCAGGAACCCACCAGAAATCCCACTGCCCAATTCATCATTATGGCCGCGCATGCGCTGCCAAAGTAGGGTTTTGGCCGCGCATGCGCGGCAGTATGGGGCCCTCTCTGCAGCGTTTTTCAGGGGCTTTTTGGTAATCTCATTCCTGGTCTGGTGGATGCCCTAGAATTCCATTCTCCAGCCTATAAATACAGCAGACCAGAGCTTAACCAAGGGAGCATTTTTTTGGAGCTTTTCTTTGTTCTCTTCTTTGTGTAATTTTGTTCTTCTTCTTCCTCTTCTTCATTCTTTCTCCATTAAATTGTAGTGAGAGCTTTTGAGTGGAAGATTAATGAAGATGAGGGTTCTTTATTTTTCTTGTTAGTTTGCTCCCCCTTGAGATTTCTGCTTTCTCTTGCTCATTCAATCTCTTCATTGAGGTTGAATGGTTAAGAGTTAGTTATTGATCTCAAGGGTCGTATTTTCTTCCGGGACTAGCACTTCATTTCACATGCGTTTTCTACCCTTCCCTTGATCTTGCAACCTCTTCATTGAGCTTGCAAGTTTAAGGGTTGGCTATTGAGCATATGCTTGGCTTGGGTCCTAGTTCCGTATTCTTTTATTACTCGCTTTTTATTACTTGTCTTTTTATTACTTGCATTCTATTTCACGCAATTTTATTCATGCTCTTTATTACTTGTATCTTTTCTTTTCTTTGTTCTTTTCTTTTTGTTCTCTTTTGTTCATTTTGTAAATGTTGTAATTATTGTTGTTGATAAGAATTAATACGGTTTTATAAGTTAACATTTCTTTGCCAATTCCTTTTCCCGTTATTTTCCATTTGAACTTCGCCCAAACCATACGCAAGCGCTCCGTTAGGCACCGTACCCTGACAAGGTAACGGTGATTCCTAACCACGACCGGTTGCGTTCGGTTTGGCCGGAGGCGAAGGCAAGAGACAAGAACGGAAGGACAAGGGTAAATAAGCCGGATTCCACGAATACCGCGCTTAAATCCCCTAATCCACGTTGTTGCCGATTGCTTAGCTTCAATTGGTCAAGACTCGGCTCAAAGGTTTTTGAGTACGGATTTCTTAGCTTACAATCTCGTATTTTCTTAACAACTTTATACTTGCAGATAAACACATAGGTTAGATCAAACAAACACATACAAGATTCTTTATTAACTCGTCTAAAACAAGAAGGTAAGATAACAACCATCTCCCTGTGGATCGACCCGTGCTCAACCGGCAAGCTGCAAAGCGACACCGTCCTGATTGCGGTTACACTTAAATTCTTTGAACATCCAACACGCCATCGGCGTGCGATCAAATGGCGCCATTGCCGGGGAGACGGTAGCGTATTTTCTTTCTTGTTATTCGGGTTGATATTCTTTTTGTACATATATAACAAAAAAAAAATATTCTTTTTTGTTTTTTTTTTGGACAATATATTTTTGTGGGCAAGTGTGCAGATTTTTGCGTATTTGCAAACTGCAATTGTGGGGAGCAAAGTGTACATTCAAGGCTAAGGTGTTTGCAAAGTACAGTGCCAAAGATCCGGGTAGTTTGACCCGCGCAAGCGAACATTTCAAGCTTACCGGATTTGATTCAACGGGGGTTTCCTAACCCAAAACTTAACGGTACGTATTTTACTAACACCTTCTTCTCAAATCCGACGCTTCCAATATACTATTCTTTGCAGGATTCTTTGCAAGTTCGCTAGCAAACGCCAAAATTGACTAACCCGTATTTGTTGCAGCGCCGCGCTTAAAATAAAAAACAATTGTTTGATTCTTTATAGAATTTTTGAATTGCGCATTGCATACATTAATACGGACTTAAGGGCAAGCGAACCCCACAACATACGGTAAAGGATTTCATCACTTTTCCCGTGGCCCACAAATCACGAACTTGAGCATAACGATTACCCGCACAAATTTTAAAAGAAACTAGACTTTAAGCCTTAAGGACTTCGCGCTCACTAGGAGAAGTTAACTGTATTTAGAAGCTTGCTTAACGGTATATTGTTTACGGGGTGTTTAGGAAAGTGTTAACGGCGAAACCGCCAAAAGAGAAAGGGTTATTTAATTAAGGAACTTCGTGAAAGCGTTGGAAAACCTCCCCTTATCTCTGCACTTACCTGGCCTCGTGATCAGTGTATTTTTAAGCCTGTTTCTCGACACAGTTTTACTTCGACAATCAAGTTCTAGAGCAGGTCTAGTTGACCTAGGTTAACCCTAGAACGATTAAGTGCGTGGTATTTTTGTGTCGTGATTGTTTTTGTCCATATTTTTTTGTGTATATTTCATTCTTTTGCTAACAACTAACTAAAAAAAAAAAAAATCACATTCTTTTCCCCCTCCTTTTTCTCTACCTTTCTTTCATATCATGGGTACTCCACCTCGCAAAACTCTTGCCGAACTTTGGTACCCACAACTGGACATTACTTCTTACGGTTCTTGCTTTGGCCGAACATCGAACGACCCCTCCATAACAAAAATTTCTTTGAAAGATCGGATAGACGCGTCTAGGACAAACAATTTGACTCCGCAATCCACTTCATATCAACCATTTCAAACAGTCACCCCTTCTTATGTTGATACCCCTTCTTCGAGTCATGTTGCAATTCCAAGACCTATGTCTATTGCAGAACGTATTGAACAATCTCGTAGCCGATCTTTCACTCCTTTCACCACTTCAAATTCTTGGGACCAACAATTCCATTCACCTTCTTATCCCAATGTTGATCCCACTCCTGTCCAGCCATTCAATTCCTACCAATCCTACCCTACTTATGCACCTTCCCTAGACATTGCTTCAGAACCGCCTTTTGGGAGTTTTCAGTATCCATACAACTGTGAATCTTTCACTGAAACCCCTTCACAACCAATGTCTAGTCTAGAACAGTCGTTGGAAGACTTTAGGGTAGCGTCAAGCCAACAAATGATGGATTTGAATGCGTCCATGGCCGCCCTCATACAACCTAGTGATCCGGTAGCTAGTTTTCAACTAGCTCCAACTTTTTCAATGTATGATGAGGCGGCAGGACAGGCTGTGAATTTAAGTGGAGAGAGTGAGATGTACCACCTTCCAAATCAAACCTACCCATCCCAAATTGAATCCCACGACTCTTGTTTTGAAAATCTATCGAGTGTCCCACATGATTTATCAATTGAAGATAGAATGATTAATGAGTTGTGCGACTTCGTAGTGTTTGATTTGCCCGATTGTGAAGGGACCTTGCCAAGTGAAACCAATCCTAACCCTTTTGACCTCTACACCTCCATCTTAGAACCAGAATCGATTGAAATCCATGCTTTTGATGAGGTGTTTGAGAATATAGATTTTCACTTGATCGAGGATATTGACGCTGGGAATATTTTGGATGATGAACCCATAGATTTGTCTGAGGTTGTCTCTTCAAATCATCATCCCGAGTCTTTAATTGTTTTTCCCGAACTTCATATGCGTCTGGAATTTGATGAAATATGCATGGATGAGCTTAACTTTGAGGAGAATTCTGAGGATAGTTTTGAGGATGAACCAGTTATAATTGATGAGTCGGATTTTCCAATTCATCCTGTTCCTTTCATTGACTGTGTACACCCTCCCGAAACCTTAACTGATACCCTTCCTCAACCACTTCCCTCCATCATGTCCGTCGTTCCGACCTTGCAAGAACCCGTATCACTTCCATTTCCATTGTCTGGTTTACCAAGTTCGGCGTACCCATGGTTTCTTACGAATCTTGAGGGATTCGACCCAATTTCTCGGCGAGTAAATATATTAGCACAATCACTTTTCACCTTGTATTGACAATCTTTCTCAAAATGGTAGTATGCTACTTGGTTTTTTTCTGCTTTAATGTGTGCATGTGTTTCTTTTAGCATATCGCCTTTACACATTAGTGGAGCCCTTAGGATCTTTGCTTGATTACCAGCATTGTGATGGCAGTCACACTTGTGGGGGCTGGGTAATCTATAAGCACATCCTTATGCAGGTCCCTAGTCGCAGGACTATCGAGACAGGGCATCGATACTCCGGAGTAGACTAGCGTATGCGCTTCTTATCCCAGCTTGGGAGACGGTCTGTCCCACAGCCGTCAGTACGTCGTACTTGAGATAGTATGCGGGTGCTAGTTAGGTTACGAGTACACTGGATAGGACTCGTCGGGAACTGTTGGTTGGTATTATACCTATCGTCAGTTATCAGTTCCCAGGTGACATGAGTACAGCTTAGCCCGTTGACTTGACACTGTCACTTTGCCTCGAGTGTGTTCCCACTGTACTTTGATTACTACCCTACCACGGCTCAAAGGAGTCGTGCAAACAGGTAGTTTTTGGGTGCAGTCCTGAAGCACTTGGAGGCAGTGACGGTTAGACAGGATTCGTCTCTCTCGGTATTGGGGGTTGACATCGCGCTGTGTCTAGGAGAGCCATTACACGAGCAGTCCCTGGCATGGGCAAGCGAGATATACTGGTAGGTTTCCTGTGCTATCTCAGGGTGTTCTGGGCTTCACTCCGACACGACTTGTACCGCTATTAGGGGACTGACGTTTACCGCCCCTAGGCCCGCCATGCGATGTATCAGACGAACAGACCGGACTGTACGGAGATTGTTACATTCAGGCTCAGTAGGAGTTCAGATGGGTTTCACCTCGTCCGTCTTCTTGTCGGCATCTACCTAGGGACCGTTACGCACAGCTAGTGCCGCTTGCTGTCTGTGGTTAAACCCACTGCCAGTGTAGTGTCGAGTCTTTAGAGTCCCATACAGAAAGCTATTCTCCTTTAGGCAAAAGAGTAGAGGTCGCATGGTTTTGCGACAGGTCGCATGGTTTTGCGACAGGGTTCGGTCACATCCGTGCACTTGTGCACGTTTGGTGTCCAGATAGCTAACACTAGCGGGCTTTGGTTTAAGCCAGATCCCAGTGTACATTTTGGGATTGGTTTTATCTCGTTAATATTCGTGTTCCTCGGAACGCGGATGCGGGTGTGTATGCACAGTTGACAGAGAGACAGAGGCAGAGGATTCTCATTGGGGTTGTTGACTGTTGACTATTGACTTTTGGTTAAACCCTAATAAGAATAAGAAATATAATTAACAATAATATTAATTAAGTATTATAGTGACATGGTTGTTGAGGGGTTGACTTTGTTGACTTGTTGACTTTTTTGACCGGTTGACTAGGTTGGACTAGTTGACCATCATCATTACAATGGCTATCAATTCATGGCAAAGACTTTTGCTTGCTTGTTTCTTTTTGCAAAATGAGCGCATGAAATGATAATGTCACTTGATATGATATGAACCATCACATAATACTCAATTATTATTATTATTATTATTATTATTCTTTTTGGATTATGAGAGAGAGGTTGAGAAAAGGCTTGCTCATTATTGGATTTATTTTCTCTCTCTTGAGCTCTCTCATCCTCAAGCTCCCTCCTTCTTCCTCTTGCTCTCTCTCTAGTTTATGGTTCACTTGTCTCATGTGTTGAGAAGCAAGAACCATAGAGATAAATCCCAACACACTCCTCTACTCATTCTAGTTCACAAGGTTTAGCAAACCAAGTGTTCTAGTTTCTTCTAGTTTGAAGAGAAGCCAAAGGTAGAAGCTTTCAGGTGGATCCATCTTCGGCGTAAGAAGACGACGAGGGGAGGCCGGTCCGTACACCACAAGAGTTGAAGATGAAGGAGTTCAAGAAAGGTATAACCCCCTAACCGAGTAGGTAAAACTCTTAGTTAGGTTTGTTAGATGGTTGTTTAACAAAGATCCGTATTTTGAGTCCATGTTACCACCTCTAGAAAAATCGTTTTTCATCATTTCCTCAAGCCCGTATGTACCGGGAGCGGTAGCATGGACTTACAGTGGTATCAGAGCCAGGTTAAACACTATCTAACATGTTAGCAAAGTAACTAGAAATTCGATTGGAGAAAAAGTCGGGAAACGAACCCGTGAAATCAACTTTCTGTCGAATTTTTCCTCTGTTCCAAAAATAATAAATCATGGCTTAAAATTCGACTCAGGGTTTTTATATCTCACTGTAGAAAAATGGTCCAGAGAGCCCATCAAAGCACCGCGGAACTGCGGCAGGAGCTTGCTCCCGCCATGGATCCGCGGCCGAGTTGACTCAGCCGTGGACGATTTTCCTTGCAGTGTGGTTCTGGGGTTGTTTTGAGATTTTTACAATATGATTTTTCTGCCCAGATTTTCCAGAAAGAAAAATTTGTGTTTGGGGCCAAAAAATCCGTATTTTGATCGAACTTCTAAAGACTTAAGCTGACGGGTATATATCTGTGATGTTTTATATGTATTGAACGTCCGCTAATCGCTATACGTCGATTAGTGAGGGTTATACATATCTGTGATCTGTAATGTTGATGGTTTGTGTATATGAATTCATTGGATTGTCGCGGATGAATAGCCGGGGGTTGTGAGATGAGAGTTTTCTTTTATCTTTCAATTCATGTAATATGTAAATTGATGTAATATTATTTGTATGGCCGCACAACCGGGTCGGAGTTGAAGCCGTCATTGTATAATTTCTTTTTACTGTTTTTGCTCCTAGGATAGACCCAAGGTGGGGTGCACAAACTACCGGGTATCTCGAAGTGCCGAGTGGCCTACTCACGTCATTGAGGGAGGTTGCTCTGCTTCGGATATTTGGCGGGTAGTTTGCCGCATCCGTAGGGGTCTAGGGTGGGGTATTGGCTATTCATCGCGACCGTGTAATCCGCTTTTCGTTACAGGCTCGTACGAATTGCGGATTCCTAGTATATCCAATGTGTTCATCTGTGATCTGAAATGGCTATCATTGCAATATATCTATATATGATATTATTTAGGTGTTGCTTATGTTTTGCATCCGTGCTAGTCCAGCCCCCGCTCTGTCGTTAGTTAAGTAACCTAACGGGTAATGACGGGGCCCCATGGCGAATGCGGATGGCATAAGCGTACGTCATATTTTGGTTGTTTTCTGCAATGGTAGGAATAAATGATGGGACGCATTGGAATTAATGCAAGAAAAATAAACAAAGTAAAAGTCGTTGGAACACTTTGAAAACCACTCGGTTCTTTTCAAAACCAAACTTTTAAATGCGGAGCTTGAACCACTCCTTTTAAAAGCTATCTCGTTCCATCGATTATATCAAGTTCACTACGTTCACGGTTTCGCCAAAACCATTCGTAGCCCTCCGTCATTTCAGTTAAATATTTAGTAGTATTCAAGCTACGTATTTTGACCTTCGCCAAGGCATAGTGATTGGTAGCTGCTGAATATTTATCTGTAGTATAGATAGATGCGTTGGTTTGGGACAGTCGTACTACAATTTTGCCTTCGTCAAGGGTATGTACGGGTGGGTTCAAATTAACATGGACAATGACGGGTAGAACTTGACATGTGACTTATGATATGTTGGCCTTTGTCAAGGTCCTAAGAGTATGGGGCAAAAATCCACATCGGGAGTTTCAAAAGAACTGAAACTTGCTAGCGCTGCATACCATTTGGAGTGTGATGATTCTGGTAGGATTCCTTCAGTTTTATCACACGATGATATTTGGATCGCGATCCTATTGTGAGTATATGCTACTCCTCCGGAACTTTCTCACTTAACGATCAATGCTATAAACCAAGTAGGTGTTTAGAAAGGTGTTAGCGGGGCTACGCCCACAGGGAAAAGAGGTTATTTAATTAAGGAACTTCGCGAAAGCGTTGGAAAACCTCCCTCGAAGTACCGACACTGGCCTGGCTGAACGTTTAAGCAAGTATTGTACGGTGAGATTGATCCCGACTAGTTCTTCCTTTATGGTTTGAGGAGGGATTTGAGAGACAGTGGGAGCCATCCTGTTTAGATAAATTAAAAACCAATCTAAACTTGCAAGAGCATCATGCTGAGTGTTTTCTTCTCTCTCTCTTAATTGCAGCGACCAAGTGACCGCACCTAGGTTATATCTCGATAATAAAATGACTGAATCTGACTATTATGACTGGCAAAGGTCTGTCCAGATATCCATTGCCCATAACAAGCTGGGACACCTCTTAACTAATCCAACCCCTGCCTTCTCAGGTCCAGTTTCCCCTGTCATGGATGTTGATATCCATAAGACATCAGGAAAAGACTGTGCGAAAGCCAAGTGCCTCGTGTTAGCCTCAGTTGATGGTGCATACCAGGGGCAGCACGAGAAGATGGACTTAGTTTCTATCTTCCTCCATAACAAAAATTTATATGGAGAGCAATCTCGTATCGCAAGATATGAGACCTCGAACGAATTTCTTCCAGCGAGGTTGGCTATCGGGTCATCTGTAGGGGGCAACGTCCTTACAGAGACCAGCTCTTTTGAGCTCACGGACCTGAAGACCACGTTGAAGAACGGGTCAAATGCTGACTTAGTTCAACAGTCCCTACCTACCACCCTGAAGGAAACCAGGGAAGTAGAAAGAAAGGGAAGGGCAGAAGTTTCGGGACTGGATGTAGTGAAAGAGGGATGTTCCTATTGTTACAGGAATGAACATTGGCAGAAGGATTGCAGGGCTTGCAAAGCCAGTAGCCAGAATTCGAAGCATGTTGTGTCTTCGGCTTCGGGTGTGTTTGTAATAGAGAACTGTATGTCAGTTAACCCTACTTCCTGGATATTGGATACCGGATCAGGATCTCATATCTGTAATTCGTTACAGGCTCTGAGAAACCGTAGGGTTATCAAGAAAGGTGATATGACTCTCAGGGTTGCTAACGGAATGAGCATGTACGCTGAATCCGTAAGGGAATATCATCTTGGACTGACAACTGGGCAGATATTGATTCTGCGCAACTGTTTTTATGTACCAGGTGCGACTTGTAATATCATATCTGTATCCTTACTTTCTAGGGAAGGATATGATTTTACTTTTGTAAGCGATGTAGTAAACATCCACCTAAATCAAGTTCTGATTGGGTCAAGTAAATTGAAAAACGGTATATACGTTTTGAATCAAGCTCAGGTCTTCAGTGTCCAGAACACACTTAAAAGAAAGTCTCCGGAATTAAATCAGGCTTTCTTATGGCATTGTAGACTGGGTCACATCAATGAGACACGGTTGACAAAGTTACATAAAGAAGGATACTTGGATCCGTTCGAGTACCAGTCTTATGCCACTTGTGAATCTTGTCTCATGGGAAAGATGACAAAGACTCCGTTCACTGGACACGGAGAAAGAGCGAGCGAGCTCTTGGGACTCATATACAGTGACGTGTGTGGTCCAATGTCTACACATGCGCGAAGTGGTTATTCATACTTCATTACTTTCACAGATGATTTCTCTAGGTATGGGCATGTCTTCTTGATGAAGCACAAATCCGAGGCCTTTGAGAAATTTCGGGAATACAAGAATGAAGTTGAAAAACAAACAGGCAAAAGTATCAAGACACTGAGATCTGATCGAGGTGGTGAATACTTAAGTGCCGAGTTTCTGGGCTACTTAAAAGAGAATGGAATTCTCTCTCAGCTTACTCCTCCATACACACCGCAAAACAACGGTGTATCGAAAAGGAGGAATCGAACCCTATTGGATATGGTTCGTTCCATGATGAGAAAGGCTGAGTTACCGCGATCCTTCTGGGGTTATGCACTAGAATCAGCTGCATATCTTTTGAATAAGGTTCCCTCCAAGACTGTGCCTACCACACCATATCAGATGTGGTGTGGGAAGAATCCCTGTCTTCAATATCTGAAGATATGGGGATGTCCAGCTTTTGTAAAAAAGCAGCATGCGGACAAACTCGAGGCACACTCAGTACTGTATAAGTTTGTGGGATACCCGAAGAACTCCAGGGGGTATTTTTTCTATTACGCAGAGGAACAAAAGGTTTTTGTTTCTCGTCATGCCCACTTTCTGGAACATCAGTTTTTAGAAAAAAGGTACAAGTGGGAGCATAGTAGAACTGGAAGAAATTCCAGAACCACAAGCTATTACTGAAAGCTTGGAAGAGCCAAAAGGTTCAGGAGAACCAGACA
The DNA here is from genome assembly GCA_030015575.1 of Agapanthus africanus. Taxonomy (NCBI): domain Eukaryota; kingdom Viridiplantae; phylum Streptophyta; class Magnoliopsida; order Asparagales; family Amaryllidaceae; genus Agapanthus; species Agapanthus africanus. Next base: position 354,003,484 of record CM057341.1, on the reverse strand, counting down.
TTCCTGCGCCACTCCGCAGGAGTAGTAGGCAGTCTCATCCGCCCGAGAGATACTACGGTTTTCTCATAGACGGGGATAGAGAGGATTGCACAGTTGATTATGATGAGCCTACTAGCCTCTAGCAAGCCATTCAGAGCGGTGACTCGGTAAAATGGCTGGATGCAATGCGGACCGAGATGGAGTCCATGTACACCAACAAAGTTTGGACTTTGGACTTTGCTCCAGAAGAGGTAAAATCCGTAGGCTGCAAATGGATCTTCAGAAAGAAGATTGGTGTAGATGGGCAGGTTGAGACCTATAAAGCTAGACTTGTTGCAAAGGGTTTTCGTCAAAGACCTGGTTAGGACTATGACGAGACCTTTTCTCCAGTGGCTATGCTGAAATCCATTCGGATCCTTCTTGCCATTGCTACCTTCCACGATTATGAAATCTGGCAGATGGACGTAAAGACGGCTTTTCTAAATGGAAATTTAGAGGAGTGCGTTTATATGGATCAGCCAGAAGGATTCATTCAGAGTGGGAGCAGCGGTAAAGTGTGCAAGTTGCTCAAGTCCATCTATGGACTGAAGCAGGCATCGTGGAGTTGGAACATTTGCTTCGATGATACTGTCAAAGAATTCGACTTTATCAAAAACCCAGATGAACCATGCATTTACAGTAAGATTGTAGGGAGAACTGTGGTATTCCTCGTCTTGTACGTGGATGACATTCTCCTAATAGGAAATGATATTCCTATGCTACAGTCAGTCAAAGGATTCTTGTCGCAGAGGTTCTCCATGAAGGACCTGGGCGATGCCAACTACATTCTGGGGATCCAGATCTATCGTGATAGATCTAAAAGGATGTTGGGACTTTCACAGTCAAGGTACATGCACACCATACTGAAAAGATTCAGTATGGAAGATTCCAAGCGCGGTAATTTACCGGCTTGTCACGGGATCACCCTCTCCAAAGAGATGTCTCCTAAGACTAATTTGGAAAGGGATCGCATGTCTATTATACCCTAGCTTCTGCGGTAGGCTCTATAATGTATGCGATCTTATTTACCAGACCAGATGTAGCATACGCATTGAGCGTTGTAAGCCGGTATCAGTCGGACCCAGGGGAGAAACACTGGATAGCGGTAAAGAACATTCTCAAGTAACTGAGAAGGACTAAGGAGATGTTCTTGGTGTATGGCGGAAAAGACCTCCAGATCGAGGCCTTTGCTGACTCCAGCTTCCAGAGTGACATGAATGACTCCAAGTCCATGTCGGGTTATGTCTTTACCCTCAATAGAGGGGCGGTTTGCTGGAAGAGTTCCAAGCAGAAGACCGTTGCTGACTCAACTATGGAAGCAGAGTATGTAGCTGCTTGCGATGCCACAAAGGAAGCTGTCTGGATGAAGAAGTTCCTCACGGAGTTTCAGGTGGTTCCTACCATTGTTGATCCAATACCGTTGTATTGTGACAACAATGGAGCTATAGCTTTAGCGAAGGAACCCAGGTCCCATCAGAAGTCCAGGCACATTTTGAGGCGGTACCACCTGATCAGGGAGATCGTTGATCGCCGGGAGATCGAGGTGAAGAGAGTAAATACAGAAGATAACACTGCTGATCCATTCACGAAGGCCTTACCCCAGACTCAGTTCGAGCGGCTGATTGAGATGATAGGTCTTCGATACGCCAGTACATGGCCTTAGTGCAAGTGGGAGATTGTTAGTGTATATGCCCTAGAGGCCATTACTGTATCATACTAATATGTATATTATTTAATAGAAGCTTGGGATATTCACCTTGTACTGACAATCTTTCTCAAAATGGTAGTATGCTACTTGGTTTGTTTCTGCTTTAATGTGTGCATGTGTTTCTTTTAGCATATCGCCTTTACACATTAGTGGAGCCCTTAGGATCTTTGCTTGATTACCAGCGTTGTGATGGCAGTCACACTTGTAGGGGCTGGGTAATCTATAAGCACATCCTTATGCAGGTCCCTAGTCGCAGGACTATCGAGACAGGGCATCGATACTCCGGAGTAGACTAGCGTATGCGCTTCATATCCCAGCTTGGGAGACGGTCTGTCCCACAGCCCTCAGTACGTCGTACTTGAGATAGTATGCGGGTGCTCGTTAAGTTACGAGTACACTGGACAGGACTCGTCGGGAACTGTTGGTTGGCATTATACCTATCGTCAGTTATAAGTTCCCAGGTGACATGAGTACAGCTTAGTCCGTTGACTTGACACTGTCACTTTGCCTCGAGTGTGTTCCCACTGTACTTTGATTACTACCCTACCACGGCTCAAAGGAGTCGTGCAAACAGGTAGTTTTTGGGTGCAGTCCCGAAGCACTTGGAGGCAGTGACGGTTAGACAGGATTCGTCTCTCCTGGTATTGGGGGTTGACATCGCGCTGTGTCTAGGAGAGCCATTACACGAGTAGTCCCTGGCCTGGGCAAGCGAGATATACTGGTAGGTTTCCAGTGCTATCTCAGGGTGTTCTGGGCTTCACTCCGACACGACTTGTACCTCTATTAGGGGACTGACGTTTACTGCCCCCTAGGCCCGCCATGCGATGTATCAGACGAACAGACCGAACTGTACGGAGATTGTCACATTCAGGCTCAGTAGGAGTTCAGATGGGTTTCACCTCGTCAGTCTTCTTGTTGGCATCTACCTGGGGACCGTTACGCACGCTAGTGCCGCTTGCGGTCTGTGGTTAAACCCACTGCCAGTATAGTGTCGAGTCTTTAGAGTCCCATACAGAAAGCTATTCGCCTTTAGGCAAAAGAGTAGAGGTCGCATGGTTTTGCGACAGGTCGCATGGTTTTGCGACAGGGTTCGGTCACATCCGTGCACTTGTGCACGTTTGGTGTCCGGACAGCTAACACTAGCGGGCTTTGGTTTAAGCCAGATCCCAGTGTACATTTTGGGATTGGTTTTATCTCGTTAATATTCGTGTTCCTCGGAACGCGGATGCGGGTGTGTATGCACAGTTGACAGAGAGACAGAGGCAGGGGATTCTCATTGGTGTTGTTGACTATTGACTTTTGGTTAAACCCTAATGAGAATAAGAAATACAATTAACAATAATATTAATTAAGTATTATAGTGACATGGTTGTTGAGGGGTTGACTTTGTTGACTTGTTGACTTTTTTGACCGGTTGACTAGGTTGGACTAGTTGACCATCATCATTACAATGGCTATCATTTCATGGCAAAGACTTTTGCTTGGTTGTTTCTTTTTGCAAAATGAGCGCATGAAATGATAATGCCTCTTGATATGATATGAACCATCACATAATACTCAATTATTATTATTATTATTATTATTATTATTATTATTATTATTATTATTATTATTCTTTTTGGATTATGAGAGAGAGGTTGAGAAAAGGCTTGCTCATTATTGGATTTATTTTCTCTCTCTTGAGCTCTCTCATCCTCAAGCTCCCTCCCCCTTCCTCTTGCTCTCTCTCTAGTCTATGGTTCACTTGTCTCATGTGTTGAGAAGCAAGAACCATAGAGATAAATCCCAACACACTCCTCTACTCATCCTAGTTCACAAGGTTTAGCAAACCAAGTGTTCTAGTTTCTTCTAGTTTGAAGAGAAGCCAAAGGTAGAAGCTTTCAGGTGGATCCATCTTCGGCGCAAGAAGACGACGAGGGGAGGCCGGTCTGTACACCACAAGAGTTGAAGACTAAGGAGTTCAAGAAAGGTATAACCCCCTAACCGAGTAGGTAAAACTCTTAGTTAGGTTTGTTAGATGGTTGTTTAACAAAGATCCGTATTTTGAGTCCATGTTACCACCTCTAGAAAAATCGGTTTTCATCATTTCCGCAAGCCCGTACGTACCGGGAGCGGTAGCATGGACTTAAGTTGGATCAAAGATCCAATGGTGATTAAGATCACCAAGATATAGAGTAATATCTGTATGGGAAAATAATTTCCCAATCTTGTTAATAAAAAAATGATGTCTTCTGTAAAACAAATATTCTAGGATCAAAGATCCAATGGTGGGGAAACATCCTCAAATCAATCAGAAAAAGATTGCCTTAACCGATCAGCCTCCACTATATAAAGGCCTCAAGACTTCAAGTCTTGCATAGCGGAACCCCCCCCCCACAAACTTTAGGAAATTTCAAAGAGAAGAGCAAGCTCTCGGAAGAAGAATTTCTTCAAGGTAAATAAAACAGAGAGATCAAAGCATCTCATCAAAAAAAAAGAACTTAGTCCTTTTTCTAGATCATAGATCTACAAAGACAGAAGTTTTTTATAAAACTAGAAGAGATTGGAGCATCTCATCATAAAAAGGGAGGGAGAAGAACTTAGTTCTCTTTAGATCACAGATCTATAAGACAAAGACAAAATCTTTCACAAAAACAGAAAAGATTGTAACATCTCCTATTAAAATAAAAACTTAGTTCTTAGATCCGCGAGACAAAGTCTCTTATAAACAAGAACTTAATTCTCAGAGAACGGAATTGATCAAGAGCGCCCTGCACTCATTGGCTGGCGCTCCGGGCCAAGCGCGCCACGTGCTCCTCACGTGTGCGCTATTTTATAAGAGGCGCTTTAGCGCTTCAAGTCTGGCACTCAGCGCCAAGCGCACCACGTGCTCCTCACGTATGCGCTATTTCATAAGAAACGCCTTAGCGCTCCAAGTCTGGCGCTCAGCGCCAAGCGCGCCACATGCTCCTTACGTGTGCACTATTTCATAAGAAGCACTTTAGCGCTTCAAGTCTGGCGCTCAGCATCAAGCGCACCACGTGCTCCTCACGTGTGCACTATTTCCTAAGAAGCGCCTCAACGCTCCAAGTCTAGCGCTCAGCGCCAAGTGCTCTGTATATAAAGGCTCTGTACATAAAGCGCTCTACGCTACAAAGAGTGTTCAACCCTCAATAAAAGACAAAAGAAAAAGGGGTGTCAGAGCCCAAATTAATGCTCAGCATTATTGAACAAAAATGGACCATGCCCAAACAAGTATACAACACTTTAATCAAAACTGAGTGGGCCGAGCCCAAGTTGGCCATAAGTCTCTAACTCAGACCAACTGAGCCCACGTGCTCACAATTGATCTTAGTCCCAAGCCTGACTACAGATCTCCCAACCAACATTGGTTCAAGGGTACATCTCTTTATTCCTCTGATATATGTTGTTGTAATTCTTCAACATCTTCAAAGAGTTGGCGGGTCCCGGCAACTAGACATTCCATAGACTATAATTTACGTAAACTTATGGACCGCAACGTTCCTAAATTAAACTCTATAGACTATGACATCTTTAAACTATGGACTATGATGTCCTTAAACTCTATAGACTATGATGTCCTTAAACTCCATGGACTATGATGTCCTTAAACTTATGGACCGCAATGTCTCTAAACTAAAACAATATAGCCCAAATGCTCTTTTATTGGATCCAAATGATCCTGTTAAGTAGATCTTAGTCTAAAATTAGACTAACGTATTCTTAACAAACGTTTAAGTTGATCTTAGTCTCAAATGAGATTAACGATCCTTAAACCAACCCAAACCCAAATCTAAGAAAATACGGATTTGGACTAATCCACGCCCTACGGGCGACAACATAAATTAGTCTCCGTATACAATCCATGGGCAACCAAAAACAAAACAAACACACACGACACGAAATGACCATCTGGAGAAAGAGAAAATGGTTGCCGCGATGCGGTAGCGTAATTAACTGCAGGGGCTTGCGCTTGTAAGGAAGAGCATCCCCACAATAAAAAAAACCCTCACAATGAGGGGGTATCTGACGAAGTCTGGTACAACGGCCGCATCCGTCTAAACCTCCGATACACGGTGCCATAAATCAACTTCGCATCTTCGGAGAGATGGACGAATAAAACCAAAAAGCATCTGCCCCCAAAATTCAGGCCGGACATCCCAACGTCCCGGTCGCGTCTTTCGGCGGAGAATAAATTCCGGCACGCCCGGTGGGACCTTTTTCTCTTTCCACTCCACACTTCGTGTGTCATGTTCACGAACGAATCGCGGTTTAATGTAGTTGACCATGGATTCGAGGTACTAAGATTTGGTGCTTTGCTCCATGCAGAAAAAGAAGATCAATGGCTTCTAACTGCTCCAGCTGCAACAATTGCAACAACTCCCGCTCCGTCCTCGCAGGAGGAGTGACCTATGGGCCTCAAGCGACCTCCATTTTCGCAATGCCAGTGGAACAGGTGACGCAAGCCACCACTGGGCTGTTCTTTAGGATCATGCTCCCACCAATGAGCTTCAACGCCCTACTGCCATCGCAAGAAGCTCCGAAGAAGTCGGTCTTTGATTGGCTTGCAACTACCGCGGCCCCTCTCAATAGGTTGCCCAAATCCAACGCCTCAGTTTTTAATAAACTAGGCCAAAGCACTAACGGGCCCATGAAGAAGCCCGAAATACCTAAAAGGGTTATCCCGAAACGGATAGCCATCCCTACTCCAGTAAATGAAGTCATCAGAGAGACTTCTCTTACTAAAGGGTCGGTCTTCACAAGACTGGCCATTCCAACTCCCGCTCCAGGCGAAGTCACCAAGGCTGCTTCCCCTATTCGAAAGTCTGCCTTCGACACGTTGGCCATCCCCTCTCAACGGACGCCAGTCTTTGACATGCTGACACCAACAGCAGTTTCTCATCAAAGCATGAAGCACGATGTAGCTACCCCGACAACGGAAGTGATCCCATCTGCAAGACGTGCTCGACGTCGCCACTGGCACCAAGTGAGGAAAGCTGGGGGCGGTTCCCCTTATAGACTGACTCCGCCAGCTCCAATGGTGGAAATTGATGCTGCCGTTCCAACTGAGAACAGCTTTGAACCGCTTAGGAGGGTGTACAAAAACTCTCCAACTGCTGTATTGAAAAGATCTCCTTCACCTATGGAGAACGCTACAAAGGCAAAGCTAGAGCAACCCCCTCAACGGCTGTCCTAAAAAATTCATAAAGTCTGGCGAAGAGTCCAAGACTCTATGATTAACCAAGACTGCTCCTGCCAACCAAAGAAAATAAAGGCTCGACAAGAGAAGGACCACCTTGTCATGCCACAGAAGGTGTCATCTACTTGGGTGCCCGCTGCAACGGCCCCCTCAGTTTCGACCGCCCACAAAAGAAGAAGGCAGGAGAAAATCCCCGTGTCTGCGACAAAGCTCGAAGGCACTGAATCCAAACGCCCTAAGTCTAGGGGCATAGTGGTGCACACCATTTACATGGCCTCCGGAAAAGAGGATAGCCGCATCTCCAAGGGCCATCAACCACTCACCCGATCAGTAACAAAGGCTCAGGAGAAACAACAGCAAAAACTCCAGGAGATGCTGACACCGATGGCTGCACTCACTGGGTGAAAAGAAAGCCCAGAGACATCGTTAGAGCAGCACCAAGAACAGGAAACTGATGCCGAATTCCTCCGAAGAATGCTCGAGAGGAAAGACAAAGAGGCCGCGGAACAAGCGGCTAACATAAAACAAATGGCGCTTTTATTCCAAGATATTATCGGGATGATGATACAGCCGGATCCTCCAGCTGAAGACCTCCGATTATCCTTGAAGACGACAGAGGGGAGACATCGAACCCTCTTCCGGCTCTATCAGTAGATAAGGAAGAGACCATCTCCAAAGCCGACCTTGATGACTATATAGCTCAACAGATACGAGCTCATCAGGAGAGCGAAGCGGCTAGCCAAATCGTCAAAACTGGACGACCCTATCCGGGTTGGTACGATCAAATAAAGTACCCGCCAGGATATACGATCCCTAAATTCCACATTTATAAGGGGACGGGTAATCCACACCAGCATGTTTCTTAATTCAGAGCCTTATGCGGTAATACTGGGGTTGACGACAAACTGCTGCTTCGCCAGTTTGTTGGCAGCTTGTCGGAGACAGCATTCGAATGGTATTCCGAGCTCCTAAATGACTCTGTCAAGACATTTGCAGAAATGGAGCTACTGTTTAAATAAAGATTCGCAAGCGCTAGCGAGCGCACCCTGATCACCGCACTAATTAACGCCAGGGTGAAGCCAGGGGAGATATGGGTTCAGTATGCGATACGGTGGTGGAACCTATGGTCGAAATGCGAACAACGCATCAAAGAAGCTCCTGCAGTAGGCATGTTCGTGGGTACCCTCGATCCACAGGCGACCATATCCCAGTTCATGATGTTTTTCAAGCCGACTACCTTCCACGCCTTGATTAACAAGATAGCCCAAATGGATCAGATGGGCCATAAACCGTCTTCCTCGAAAATGGAGCCTCGAAACCAAAAGGGGAATGGGAAAGTGACCTTCGTCGCTAATGCTCAGCAGCAGCCCAGTGGTCCAAAACCAGCTGATCGCCAAAACGATAGACAACGATTCTTCAACGAGAAGCTAAAATGCCCTTATTCGTTTCCCCGGGATAAAACGATGAGACTATTTGAACTGGCGGTGCATAATAGGCTCATCAATCTGCCGAAGCTAAGGCGTCCACTACAGTCGGGCGACGCCAACAATCCTAATTATTGCCCCTACCACCGAGCAGTAGCCCATCCAATCGAAAATTGCTTCGTCTTCAAAGGCTGGATTAAGGACCAATACCAACAGGGCAAATTCGCACTGTCCGAGAATCGGAAAGTAAGCCCTCCACAACCACACGCTCCGAAAAAGATGGACATGCCGGGGGCAACATGCTCAGTTATAGAGGAAGCTCTATGGGAAGTTGTTCTTTCGACAAAGACTAAAAGAACACTGAAAGATCTCCAAGCATGTCCGGCGATTAAGTGGAAGAGGCCACTCAATCCTGAGATTATTGAGGGGATGCTGAAGCCGCGCCCAGCACTGAAATTTGGTGAAGGTGGACAAAACATTCAGGCCAAGCCTTCAAAGTCTTTAAAGAAAAGAAGAAGGCTAAGAAGCCCGTCCGACTCGAAGACAGCCTTACAAGTCTGCAGAAATACATCGATGCACTGGAAGAATATAACCAGAAGGCATGGACCCCAATCATGTTGGATGAATTCTTTAAGCAAGTTCTTGAAAATGAAGCCGATGACGCTGATGAAGGAGACGATTCTTCAAAAGAGCTCGAGGATTATGTGAAAAGCTACCATATAATCTCTCACTCATCAATAAATGGAAAAGTAGCTCCTGATGCAGAGAAATTGGGGGCAGATCCAGAACCGGAATCAAAAATCCTTGGAGCCATCAGACGAATTGATTGACAGACTGCTGAGCGAAGCTTTTCAGAAAAGCAAATCTGATCGAGAGCGTGAAACGGCCTTATATGAAAGGGCCAAGCATCGTTGTCACATTGAAGAAGCTCCGGTATTGAGAAGCCATAGAGTACCCCAACCGGATAGAAACACTTCTGCCATCAGCAAAAGCAGGTTTAAGACAAGGAAGCAGTTCGCTAAAGCCCTGTCGATAGGAATGAAGTTGCCACCTTTCAAAGAAGACACTTCAAAAAATACGTTCCCCGATGAACTAGAGGCACATCCATACTACTGCTTATACCATCGGAGGATCACACATCCTACTGAAGAATGCATGGCCTTGAAAAATTGGTGGCAGGGATACGTTACTCATCGACAGTATTTCAAGCGGATGAAGCGCAAAAGAACTGCCAGCGACTTTCACATGGTTAATTCTAGGGGATCGCAAGTTCTCACCTTCGGGAGCAATTCTGATGAAGAAATAGCTCTCGGCCCTCTCTTCAAGGAATCCATCTCTAAAATAGAAGAGATGAAGACCTGCGAGAATATTCAGCTGCATAATCGCACGTTACCCGAAAGGAATCTCGGACCCACAAATAAGGGATCCAACAAAAAAGATAAGGGGAAAGAAAAAGTCCTTGAAGATATCGCCCTCGATGATCGAGTCGTCTAAGAGCTGGCAGCCAAGGACTCGCCTAAGAAAAACAAGGTGGATTGCAACGATCTGGCATACCTGAGGAAGATACCCTCGCAGCTAAGCATTTTGGATGCCCTTCTGCTATCTAAAGAGGCAAGAGATGCTTTGATCAAGGCACTACAAGAGACCGAGCAGTTCCAAGCTTTCCCTGCCGAAGAAAAGATGAAGGACGAGCTGGAAAAAATGCACACGACTGATATCACTTTCAGCGATGAAGACCTCCTCTTCGGGACGTGCGAGAACAACCATCCCCTGTATGCCACCGGATACTGCCATGACATCAAGATAGGGAAGATTCTAGTTAACAACGGGTCCTCTGTCAATCTCCTGAATGTGAGGGTGCTAAAAGAAATCTGCATGAGCGTCCAGCACCTCGCTTGGGATAAAATCACCATCTCCGGATTCGACTCCCAGTCATCACGGATGCTCGGGTCTGTGATACTGACGTTACGCTTTGGGCTGCTCATCACTGACATCAAATTTCATATCATTGACGCCAAAACTTGCTACAACGCTTTGCTCGGCAAGCCTTGGTTACACGAGTACAATATCATCCCTTCTACACAACATCAGTGTATGAAGTACTTCAAAGATGGTCTCGAGTATACCGTGACAAGGGAGTTGAACCCATTCTCCGTGAATGAAGTCTTAAAGTATGAAGATGCAAAGTATTTCTTACCAGACTTTGAAGACGCGGAAAGATGCCATAAGCCGGAGAATAAGCAGAAAGTTATCACCACTATCCCGGTCTTTGGGAGCGATACCGAGGAGGAAGAAGAGATAGTCTATTCGGGGCTGCTCCAATACAACAAGCCCGGACCGTCTACCCCTATATTGATCTTCGGCAGCGACTCTGAAGATGAGGTCAATGCGGTTTTTTCTGTTCGGCCATCAATACAAACCCTCACTGGCGATGAACGGAGTTTGCAAATCGCCATGGTTCCGCAAGAGCATTACAAAGAGCTCGACACACTTGATACCTATAGTGTGCAAGAACTGCAGACGTTCTATGTCCCTCCCAGACAAAAGGATGAAAAGGCGATCCTCTTTTATCGATCCGCGGAAACCAAAGTGGAGAAAGAAATCTGGCATGGTCCCGATTCTGCACTTGACAGGCTCCAGCCCATCCGTATGCCCAGATACTACACAGAAGGATTAAAAATGCTCTTGAGGCGCCAAGGCGAACCCTTTAAGCAGACCGTGCGACAGGCCTAATTCTACAACAGGATCTGGAACATCCCCGGTACTCAGCGAAAATTGCCCAACTGAAAAATGGAAGTGATCGGGCTTGGATATATCCAGTCTAAGAAACGGGAGTAGTTCCATGACTGCCATGTCATAAAGGACCTTGATGAAGAAGAGGATACTCTTTTAAAAGACGCTGACGCTGAGCCAGAACGCGGCCCTGCTATAAAAATGCTGAGTACGCTGTTTGAAGAACAGATGGACAAGCTAGTACGGGAAGCGAGTCAAAATGTCCGGGACGACCACAACCGCGAAATGGACATTTACGAGAAAGCCAGGATGCAGCGCCTCCTTCAGCAGGCTATGGAGAATGACGATGCCCTTCGTCGCCAGCCCGTCATACAGAAGACCCGATGCGGGGGCAAAAATAAACTAAAGAACGGAAAAAATGTTCGACAGCGGCAAAGCGGGTCTAAGAAGCCACGCGATCAAGAATTGGGCAGCCGGAATCCGTCTCTTATAAAGAAGATGGATCAAGCATATTCTTTTCCCCAAGACAAAACGAGGAAGATATTCGATCTTGTCATGAAATATCAAATGATTACGCTCTTGGAGTCCAAGCACCCCGAACAAGCAGACGATGTCTCTCACCCGGATTATTGCTCCTATCACCGGGCGATAGGATACCCACTCGAAGACTGCTTCACATTCAAAGACTGGGTAGAAGACCAGTATCAGCAAGGCAGGTTCGCTCTATTCAACAGTTGGAGGGTAACCCCACCACAAAAGCTTGTACCGAAAGCCACGTATACAGCGAGAGTAAAACCAGATCAACATCGGTCTTGGAAACGATCTCGTACCTGTCACGCGATAACGCTGACAGAAGAAGGTGTACGTGAGAATGTGGATGGCCTCTCCTGGTGCTTCGAAAATGAGGACGAAGATGAGTTGATCTCAGAATTTCCACCTACGCCAAAAGAGTTGGAAGATGGAATACATACTACTGCGGACAACCTAAAGAAAATCGACTTGGGGACGGCAAACGACCCGAGGCCTACGTTCGTCAGTGAGCTGCTGTCCGAAGAACAGGTAGCTACGCTAAAGGACGTGCTCATGCAGTATAAAAACTGCTTCGCATGGAACTATTCCGAGATATCGGGACTAGATCCAGAGATGGCGGTGCATAAATTGGCGATATCTCCGGACGTCAAGCCATTCAAACAAGCGCCAAGAAGGATGCGGCTCGAACTTGAAATGAGCATCAACGCCGAGGTCAAGAAGCTAATCGACGCCGGCTTCATCCAAGAGGTTCAGTACCCAGATTGGATCGCCAACATCGTCCCAGTGATGAAGAAAAATGGGACAGTGCGTATTTATGTGGACTTTCGAGACCTCAACAAAGCTTGCCCAAAGGATGATTTTCCTGTACCGGTTACCGAGTTGATGATAGACAACACGTCCACTCACGAAGTCTTCTCCTTCATGGACGGATCGTCAGGATATAATCAAATAAAGATGCATACCGAGGACCAGAAGCATACAGCTTTCCGGACTCCTCTGGGCATATTCTGCTACAAAGTGATGCCTTTCGCTCTGAAGAACGCCGGCGCCACCTATCAGAGGGCCATGACGAAGATTTTTGATGACCTCATATATGAAATCGTCGAATGCTATATCGACGACCTCGTGGTGAAAAGCAAATCGTACGAGGAATATTGGGAGCATCTGAAAATCATGTTTCAGCGCCTTTGGAAATACAACTTGAAGATGAAACCTCTCAAATGCGCGTTCGGAATTTCCTCGGGCAAATTCCTAGGATTCATCGTCCGATATCGAGGCATCGAGATAGACCCGTCAAAGATCAAGGCGATCATGGAAATGCCTCCGCCAAGAACTCTCAAGCAACTGTGGTCTCTCCAAGGGAAGCTCGCGTATATCCGGCGGTTCATAGCCAATCTCTCTGATAAATGCCGTCCGTACAGTCATCTAATGAAGAAAGGGACCCCGTTCTTCTGGGATCTTAAATGCCAAAGCGCACTGGACGAATCAAGCAATACCTGCAGAATCCGCCGGTGCTGACCGCTCCAGTCAAGGGAAAAACCCTCATCTTGTACACAACAGCTCTTGAAGGTTCTTTAGGCGCACTATGGGCACAGGAGAATGACCAAGGGAAAGAGAGGGCCCTAGACTATTTGAGTCGAGTTCTCCTGGGGGCAGAAAACAACTACTCCCCTATCGAAAAACACTGCCTGGCGTTAATCACGATAACGAAGCTCAAACACTATGCGTTAGCGCATGAGGTCCATCTCATATCAAAAGTGGATCCTCTCAAATATTTGATGTCAAGATCCATACTAATAGGACGATTCGCTATATGGGCCCTACTCTTGATGGAGTTCTCGATAACTTACCGACCCCTCTAGGCAGTGAAAGGTCAGGCCATCGCCGACTTCCTCGCTGAGCATCCGATACCTACCGATTCAACCCTAAATTGCGAATTGCCAGACGAGCATGCGTTTGACAAGATCGATGGGGAAAAAGGAGAGAGTGATACCCGATAGGAGCTCTACTTCGACGGGGCATCTTCCATCAAGAAGAAAAAGCACAGCTCCCCTATAATCAAATCTGGGGTAGGCCTTATCTTCGTGGCTCCATAAGAAGGGATAATGCGCTTTCTCATTTCCTTAACAGAGCCGAGGACAAACAATGAAGCCGAATATGAAGCCTTGATAGCAGGTCTTGAGATCGCCGTCGACATAGGAATCGAAAACCTCCTCATATACAGAGACTCTCAGCTAATCGTTAGTCAAGTAAACGGCGACTATCAAATGTGCAAACCAGAGTTGGTGAAGTACGATGAGAGAGTACAAAAATTGCTGACTCAAATCCCCTCCTACGCCCTAGAAAACATACCGCGTGCGGAGAATAGTAAAGTGGATGCGTTAGCCAAGCTCGCTAAAGAACCGGCTGACGAAAATCTCGACGACGTAAGGATCATTGTACTAAGCCGTCAAGTTCTTACACCAGTAGAAATATCTCCGGAGTCATCCGAAGAAAAGGTAGCGACCAAGCAAATGGCCCTACAAATAGAAGACTGGGAAAGGGCTAAGGATTGGAGAGAAGTCTTTATAGACTACTTCAAATCCTATCGAACACCTGAAGATGCATCCTCAAGACATCAGCTCATAAAACGAGCTCTGTCTTTTTCCTTCGTCAATGATACTCTATATAAAAGATCATTCGACTCTCTGTGGCTAAGATGTTTGGGACCGGAAGAAGCAAGGAGAGTCGTCTAAGAAACTCATGACGGACTCTGCGGTTCTCACCAAGCTGGACCAAAGATGAAGCTGAAGATCAAAAGAATGGGCTACTATTAGCCTACGATGATTCAGGACTACCTCGAATACGCAAAAAAGTGCCACTCGTGCCAGATTCATGAGGACTTCAATCACCAGCATCCAAATCCGCTACACCCAACGGTGGCTAGCTGGCCATTCGAAATGTGGGGAACTGACATAATCGGGCCCATCGAACCAGCGTCATCCAGAGGACATCAGTTCATATTAGCGACAACCGATTACTTCTCTAAGTGGGCAGAGGCCATAACGCTAAGAGAAGTTAAGATGGAGAATATTCTCCATTTCTTCAAGGCACACGTCATCTATCGATTCGGCACTCCGCGATGGATTATCTCCGATAACGGGTCGTCCTACAGAAGTCACAAAATTAGTCGCATCGCACAGCAGCATAATATAGACTGGAGATACTCTTCGATCTATAATCCCCGAGCTAATGGTCTAGCTGAGGATGAAGATCATAAAGAAGACGGTGTCTAGAAATAAAAAGGACTGGCACGAGAGGCTGCATGAAGCTCTCTTGGCGTATCGGACCACGTTCAAAACGGCCACCAACACAACGCCATATGCGTTGGTATTCGGCACAGAAGCAGTACTCCCCTTGGAGATAGAGCTACCCTGTCTACAAGTGGCGGTTCATTACGAGCTAACAGACAAAGAGAATGCTCATCTTCGGCTTGAGGAGCTCAACGCCCTTGACGAAACCCGGCTCATGGCGCAGCAAAACTTGGAAGCTTACAAAGCAAAGATGACGCGCTCATACGAGAGACTGACTCTGTTTGATATATGTATGCCCTAGAGGCCATTATATGATAGTGGATGTATTTATACATATATATATATATATATATATATATATATATATATACAGAGGACTCTTTCTCGACATGATAGTATGCTATCTGGTAACTCTTTATCTGACATGTTCACTTGATCACGCTTTTATTCATTAATACATGTTGATAACGCCCTGAGGATATTTGCTTGACTACTGTGATTATGATGGAGATCATACTAGTGGGACATATGTAGTTTATAAGCATATCCTGAAATGTCCCTAGTCGTGGGTGTATCGAGATGGGGCATCAATATTCCAGAGTATACTAGCGTATACGATACTAGACCCATCAGATAGGCGATGGATGTTCCCACATCCATTGATGTTTGACATCAAGATCGTATACGGGTGCTCAGTGGAGACTGGATACACGGACGGACTCGCCGAGAACTCCTATATGATATTATATCTATCTTCGGATAGCAGTTCTCAGGTGACACTGGTACAAGTTAGTCTGTAGACCCGAGATCGTCATAGAGTCTCATGTGTTCTCCCACTGTGCTTTGATTACCACCCTGCCACGGCTCTGCTGAGTCATGAAAACAGGTGGCTTTTGGGTACAGTCCCGAGACATGTAGAGGCAATGAGCAATAGGAGGGGTTTCGTCTCTCCCAGTATTGGGGGTTAATGTTGCACTATGCTCGGTTGGCTATATCAGTAAGTCCCTGACCAGGGCTGTTGAGATTTAATGATAAGTGTTATCAGTAGTTTATCGGTCTGATTATAGGCCATATATCGGCATGACTTATTGAGTTATTGGGGTCGACGATGCCATCCCTAGACTTAATATGCATCATATTTGACGAAGAGATCGGACTGTATGGTAGTGTTACCAGTTGGCTCGACGGGAGTTTTGACAGGTTCGCTTGTTTTCTTCTGATCGCTCAATACCCAGGTTGTCGTTATGTTTAGCTGACCTCTTATGGGTTGGGGGTGCTTGATATGATCATCACCCACTGCCGGCATATTGACGAGTCTTAGAGTCCCACAAAGGAGTTTTCTAGCCCAGGCGAAACGATGTGGTGTGCATATGTGATATACGCGGGGACCCGATTAAATACGAGTATGTGATACCATATATTAATTAGGCATTTTACTATTGGTCGGGTCTTATATGATATACCGGTTTGTTAAATCAAGTGTTGATTTAACATTGACTAAATAGCTCACTTTGTTTAAACCCTTTTCTTTATTGTATGCATGCATGTATGCATATGTTTATGTTGGTGCATATGTTAATGTGCATGCACACATACATGCATACACTTGTGTGTATCATGGTTGTTGATACACTAGCGGTGGCACTGCAAGACTCACATGGAAGTATTTATCTTTATATTTATTTTTGAGTTAAAGGAAAATAGAAATAATTCATAGTTGATATATATCCTTCATCCTTCACTTAACCTTGAATTAACCATGAGTTAATTTTCAATGGCTCTCCTTTCTCCAAATTAAATATCTAGATATTTATTAACCCATGGTTTGGGATGAGAGTAGAAATTATATATAATCTCTAGTTGTCATCATCTTCTTCCTCCTCTCTCTTGCTCTCTTTACTTTGTTAGTGAGTGAGATAGTGATAAAGTTAGGGTTTTGAAGTGAGAAAACAAACCACATCATCATTCTACACTAGTCTAGCCAATTAGTTTAGAGTGTTAGCTTCATCTTCATCTTTTGATAAAGTGGAGCTTGGAGCTTGGACAAAGAGGACTCCGGGTGGATCATCATGGACTCGGAAGATCTCAAGCAAGCCCGTTCCAACTCTCAAGTAGCCAAGGAGTCTAGCAAAGAGAACTACAAAGGTTGTATTCTCTTTACTCAGTGTTATATTATTTGTAGTATGTGATACTATCTCATTTGTTACTTTAAATTAATAGTTTGATCCTAGGTTAGTTTGCTTAGCACCCTTAAAATTTAAATTGTAGCATGTTTGATGCATTACAAACCCTTATGAGGTGCTTGGTAAACCCAACAGTGGTATCAGAGCCAAGCTAGAGCATTAGAGTAACCTAGACGACGTTAAAACATTTCGAACTAACATCGATTGCCCGGAAAAACCATTCTCTGGAAATTTTTCAAAAAGTTAAAATTTTTCGCATTAAAAATATTCAGAAAAACATGCAGGTAATTCTATGGACCCTCTAGAAGAACAATACCCTAACTCGATTAAACGACCGCGGAACCGCGGCAGAAACCTGGTTTTCATGGCGGTTCCGCGGCGCCGTTTGTGAGGCTCGGGTCGGCCCTTCTACGGTTGGTCCATAGGTACTGTGGCATACTTTTGGGTAATTGTAATTCTGCTCAGGTGTTGAACTACTCTGTGGATTTTTGGGTCATTGATCGATCGATCAAATGGTTTAACATCGCCTAGTTTATTAGCATATGTTGACATGAGATGTTATATGTTGCTGTGAAATGAAGTATAGGATCGTCGTGAAGAATGGCCGGGGGTTTTATGTGAGATGAAAGTTTTCTTTTCATTCATGTAAAATTCATATGTATGTAATATTATTTTATTGGGGCACATCCGGGTTGAGGATGATGTTTCCTTCGATATATATTATTTACTTTTCCGCATTAGGATAGACCCAAGGTGGGGAGCACAAGTGACCGGGTTCTAGAGTCCTGTAGGAGGCCATCTCGAGGAGTTGAGATCGAGTCTCCTAACTGTAGAATTGGTAGGGTCCCTTGCCATTCTCGTAGGGGTCTAGGGTATGGTATTGGCTATTCATCTCGACCGTGGAACCCGTATTTTCTGTAACGCTTCGAAAATCGTTTAGGCGATTTTTCGGTAATCGGCTAAATTAGCAGCCTTTTCCATAAAAAGTCAAAATAGGTATTTTTCATTATAGACCTAATTACACAAAATTTAGATAAGATATTACTATAAATTGGTCACTAAAATTTCACTTAAAATATTCTAGTTAATTAAAAAAAAATTCCTAATTAATTATTTTTAATATTATTTTAAGCTTTTAAAAATACATTTAATTAGTGATAAATACAAATTTAATTAGGTAAATTACACACTTAGAAAACATTATAAACTAAAATTTAGTAGTAATAAAATTTTATCAAGACTTTTCAAAAATTTTATTCTATGGTTTAAAATTTTAATCAAAAATGGTTTAAAATGGGGTTTTTTGTGTAAAAGTTGATGTGATAGTCATTAATTGAGCTTGGGAAAGGCTTTTTGTGTAGAATTTTCTACACCATTCACACACACACACCCTCCCGAACACCAGGTCGAGCTCAACCTGCTGCAAACCCCATTTCCCTCTCTCTTTCTTGCTTCAAAGTGTAGGGTTCCTAGGCTCACTAGTGAGGTCTCACAAGGCATCGAACATGCCAAATTCAAAAAATCTAGGTGCCGAGAGACCCGACTACGGATCGTTTGCTAGAAAACTAGGCGAAAAAGCTAACTAGTTAACACTTAACTATGAGAATCGGAAATACAACCTTTGTAGATCCGGTGCTCCACCTCCATAGCTCCGCAACGAAGTCCTCTCCGCTGTCCAAAAAGAATCCGGGCTCTAGCGTCGACTTCATCGGAGAATAAGCGAGCTAGGTCGTCGATGTCCATGCTGAAGATGATCTACGTCGAAGCATCGCAAGATCAAGCTCTCACTTCACCAAGTCAAGAAACTTGTGAAGAAAACACACTCTACTACTTGGCAAGAGGTAGAGGATGAAGAAATAGGAAGTGGGTAGACTTTAGAATTGGATTTCTCACTCAAATCATCAATCCACCATTGATGACCTCAAGGTTTTCTTCTTGAGTTCAAGGAAGAAGAAGAAGAAATGATATATGATAAGTTATTTAAAATGAAAAGAAAAATCAAAACTTATCATAATCTAAACCATGGTCAAGTGTAGAGAATTAACTAAGGTTAGATTAATGGTTAGGGTTAAAGATGAAGACAAGAATGGTTACAAAGTCAAAGCTTCATGAAGCTTCAACTAAACTCCAAAATTAGCAACCATTCTTTTCTTATCTATTCAAAATAAATAAATAAATAAATAAGTAAGAAAAGAAAACCCTAATCATTAGTTTAACCATGGCTTAATCCATTACACTTAACTATAGTCAAATATGTATCATCAAACATGATACAATCAAGTGTACAAAAGTATATCACATATACAATGTGCACAAACCAAGTGAGAAAATCCGTTTAAAGTGAACCAATATTAGTTAGTGCAAAGTAATATATCAAATATATAATTATGCATTAAATCATTAAATCAACACTTGATTCAATGATCCGGTCATGTCGCACACAACCGACTAGTATTCAATGTATCGGCTTATCGAATCAATACTTGATTCGATAACTAGGTTATATCGCATACAACCATTCGATACATTCATCGCGAGAATAGAATACGGTATCACATACACGCATTATTCTCGGTCCCGCACATATCTCATATGCGCTCCTATTTCATTCCGCTTGAGCCAGTAAACCTCTGTGTAGGACTCTAAAGACTCGTCAATACGCCGGCAGCAGGTGATGATCATATCAAGCACCCACAAGCCGCAAGCGGTCTGCTAAACGTAACGGCCACCCGGGTATTGAGCGATCTAAAGATCGACGAGCAAGCCCGCTCACACTCCAGTGAATCCGACCAGTAACACTACCGTACAGTCCGGTCTGATCGTCTGATATGTCGCATATCTCGCCTAGGGGTGGTAAACGTTAGACCCCAATAGCTCGATAAGTCGTGTCGATATGAGGTCTATAACTGTTCGAGAAACTACTGGTAACACTTACCAGTAAATCTCAGCAACCCTGGCCAGGGATTTCCTGTTATAGCCAATCGAACACAGCGCAACATCAACACCCTATACCGGGAGAGACGAATCCCCTCCTATCGCTCATTGCCTCCATGTGACTCGGGACTGTACCCAAAAACCACCGTTTTGCACGCCCTCTTGGACGTGGTAAGATGGAAATCAAAGCACAGTGGGAACCACACAAGACTCTATGACGATCTCGGGTCAACAGACTACTCTGTACCAGTGTCACCAGAGAACTTCCATCTGACGTGAGGTATAATACCATCTGGGAGTTCTCGGCGAGTCCGTCCAGTGTACCCAGTCTCCACTGAGCACCCGTATATGATCTCCGATGTCAAACACCAATGGATATGGGATCATCCATCGCCCATCTGTATGGGTCAAGAAGGTATACGCTAGTCTACTCTGGTATATCGATGCCCCGTCTCGATACACCCACGACTAGGGACTTTGAAGGATGTACTTATGGACTACCATGTCCCCACTAGTATGATCCGCATCATAATCCAGGTAGTCAAGTATAGATCCTAAGGGCTTTACCAACATGTAACAGAGAGACAATCAGCATACACGTTAAGGTAAAGAGTAACCAGATAGCATACTATCATGTCGAGCAAGAAAGTCCTCCATATATATGTCCCAGCATCCACTACAATATACATCCTATGTATAGTAATGGCCTCTAGGGCATACATATAACTAACAATCTCCCACTTGCACTAGGGCCATCTGTAGCAGTGGTTGCAGTATCTCATACTCAACCATCCCATAAAAAAAATCTTTCTTTGGGAACAGGCCTTTGTGAGTGGATCCGCTGTGTTGTCCTCTGAGTCTACTCTCTAAACCTCGATCACCCTAGAGATCAACTATCTCCATGATCAGGTGATACTGCCTTAGAATATGTCTGGATCACTGATGGGACCGGCGTTCCTTGGCATAAGCCACAACTCCATTGTCACACAATGGGAAGAATATAGTTCATCTCATGAACCAATATACACCCAAACACCCTCTTTGGTTGCATCTTAAGTAGCGATGTATCTAGCCTTTATCGTCTAGTATGTCACGGTATCTAGCTTGGAACTCTTCCAACATACCGTCCCTCCACTGAGGGTAAAGACAATGCCTGTGACTGACATTCAGTCGTCTTTATCACCCTGGAACCCTTCTAGTGATTCTCCCCATGATCGGTCGATACCGTCTCACTACATCTAGTGAGAATTCTAACATCCATTTAGATCTATCTCATAGATCCAAAACCCAAGATTTAGTAGGTATCACTTTGATCCTATATGGAGAATCATTGTGATAAGCGGAGATTGACCGAGCGTAGCATAGGAAACTCTTTCCCCTATCAAGAGTATGTCATCCACGTACTCTACGAGGATCGTCACCATACTCCCTACTACCTTCTTGTTTATACAAGGTTCATCTACCATTTTGATGATGTCAACTTCTTTGACTAACACATCAAAACAGACGTTCCAACTCCGCGATGCCTGTTTTATCCTATAAAGCATCTTGCACACGTTTCCGCTGCTCCCACTGTCTACGAAGCCCTCTGGCTGTGTACTTATAGACGCTCTCTTCTAAATCATCATTTAGAAAAGCAGTCAAGACACCCATACACCAGATATCGTAGTCATGGTATGTAGCCGTGGTAAGTAGGAACTGGATGGACTTAAGCATAGATCCTTAGAAAAGGTTTCATCATAATCCACGCCTGGTCAATGACGAAAACCTTTAACAAGTCTAGCTTTGAAAGTCTCAACTTTTCCATCTACACCAAGTAATCTTCTCAAGATATACTTGCTCCTGATGGGGATTTAACCCTTCAGATATAGCAACCAAAGTCCATACTTTGTTGGTGTATAAGGATTCCATCTCAGATCGATAAACATCCAGCCATTCTTACAGATTCTCACTCTTGATGGCCAGCTCGAAACTAGTTGGGTCATCATCTCATGATGCATTCCTCGCTCCCACTGTTATAGATAAACAGAAGTATCTCTCAGGTGGGTGAGGAACCCTACTAGATCGGCGGAGAGGCTGAGGTTCGTTGGTATCTACTAAATCCTCTGGTTGTACCAAATCATCTGCTGTAGTTTGTATAGCTGGAACCTTTCCAGTTCTACATTACAGACTTTGCCTCGAGCTTGTCCGGATTTTGCTTTCAGACATAGGCCGGTCAACCCCAAATCTTAACTGACTTAAGACATGGGCTCTTCCCATACCATATCTCATATGGAGTGGTAGGCAACTGATTTGATTCGAACCGTATTCAATAGGTATGCATCTTCTCAAGCGCATAACTCCCAAAAAGGAAATAGGTAACTCAGTAGTACTCATCATAGAGCACACCATATCAAATAGGGTGTATCTGCTCCGCCCCGACATACCATCGTGCTATGGTGTATACGGAGGAGTAATGCCGAGAGAGAATCTCATTCTCCTTTAGAATAGTCCAGGAATTCCGTACTCAAGTATTCTCCTCCCTGATCACATCAAAGGACATAATACTTTTACCCGTATTTTGGTTCTCTACTTCTAACTTATATTCTGTGAATATCTCAAAAGGTTCGGACTCATGTTTCAACAGGAACATATGTCTGAATCTTGAGAGATTATCAGAGAATGTAACGAAGTACAAAGAACCGGTCTTGGCATGTGTAGATAGGGGACCTACATACATCAACATGTATCATCCCAAGAGTTTACTAACTCTTTCTCTGTTTCCAATAAACAGGGCTATGGTCATCTTATCTTTGTGACATGACTGGCGAGTTTCACAAGATGTAAATTCAAACTAATTTAAATATACATCTAAATGTAACTTCAGCTAGTCGGGTCACATTGATCTGACCTAGTCTACAATACCTCAAGAAGGATTCGTTCATTTCTGAACTCTTCCTCTTGTGTGTGTTCCGTATACTAAGAACTGTGGTTTGATTTAGAACATTAATGCTTTTAGATAACGTGCCTGAACCGATCAACTTTTGATATAGGAAATGTTCAAAACATTATCCAACAATACAAAATTTTATCATTTCTTTACTAATAAAGAGACTGATATGATTTTCTATATCAGGTTCGGTATCTAATAACATTCGTTCAGAATCAATGTATTGGTAATACAGGGTGACAGTGACCAACAGACTTGGCTGCAACACTTGCCCCGTTTTCTGCCTCATGAAACTTATCACCCGTTCTCAGTTCTCTACCTTTCTGTAGCCCTATGTAACATATTACATATCTGGGATCCTGATCTGGTATCACATACCCAGGATGTAAAGGATACTGAGAAACAGTTCTGTATAATGAACACACCCGAAGATGATGCATCAGCATGCACTCTCTTCGTTTGGGCGGCACGGGAAATCTGGTATTCCCCAATTTCCTGCTCTGTCTTATAACATTTATAAGTTGGAGCGGGACCAACGTTCCCCAGCTCAGTATAACAAGCGGGTTCGGTCAATAATCCGTTTTATTATCTTGATTAGGGCGTGATATGGTCGCTACCAGGAGAGAGAGAGAAGAAAACACTCAGCGTGCGCTCTTGCAAGAATAGATTGGTTTTTATTTTATCTAATCAGGATGACTCCCACTGCTTTTTATCAAATCTTCCTTCAAACCCTAAAAGGAAAGACTAGCCGGGATTAATTACACACTACAAGTTCGCCAATCTTTCAGCCAGGCCAGTGTCGGTACTTTGAGGGAGGTCCCCCGTGCTTTCGCACGAACCTAATTAATGTAAACCTCGTTTTCCCAGAGGCGTAACCTCGTTAACACCTTTCTAGACACCTACTTGATCGGCTAATTGTAATGTATAAAATTCTTCCAGGAGTAACTCTTACTCGCAGCGGGTATCGGGATCCAACTATCTCATAGAAGGTATGCAATCTCATTGCAAATTTCAACACTTGAAATTCCCGATAATATTTTGCCCCTAGCAGCTATATGACCTTAACATAGTCAACAAATCATAAGTGCTAGTCAAGTTCAACCCGTCATTTCCCGATTGAATTAAACCCACCCGCACGACCCTTAACATAGTCAACAAAGTCGCACGACTACCCTAATCCAATCACATCATATGCTTATGCAGATAAGCACTAATTAGCTACCGCACACTACGCCTTAACATAGTCAACAAACGTAACACGAATACTAACTAGTACTTATCTGAAATGACGGAGGGCTACGACAGGTTTTTCTGAAAACCTATTGCGTAAAGAACTTGATATCGTTGTAGAATCAAATGATTTTAAAATGGAGTGCTTTTGAGGCTTTTCTAGTTTTGCTAAAGGAGTCACTCCCGGTGAAGGGATCGTCGGTCCTTTCCTCGTCGAATGAGGTGCAGGATATATCATATATATCGCTGTGCAAAGCAAAAACACTTAAAAGCAATCAAAAGACAAACCGAGTGTGTAGCATCTGCCAGTTATTGCTAAAGGAGTCACTCCCGGTGAAGGGATCTCGGTCCTTTCCTCATCGAATAAGGTGCAGGATATATCACATATACCGCTGTGCACAGCAAGAACTGTAGCTACCTGTTTTAATTTTGAAATTCGATTCTACAACATCTTAGGTTTCTTTTATTTCATTAATCATATTAATGAAGTCCCATCATTTATGTACCTAAACATCACAGATAAATACGACGTACACTTATGCCATCCGCATTCGCCTCGATGTCCCCTCATGCACCGTTAGGTTAGGTAACTAACGGCAGAGCGGGGCAGGGCGAGCGCGGGTGTAAAACATAAGTAACGCCTATATAATATATCATATATACTATATACTGTATCTATCACAGAACATCACATGATCACATCACAGATATCGCAGCAGAAGAAACATATGAAATATTGGATATACTAGGACGTCCGTGTTTTCAATACGAGCCAGTATAAAACACAGATTCCACGGTCGTGATGAATAGCCAAACCTACACCCCTAGACCCCTACGAGAGCGGCAAGCAACCCTACCAATTCTGGAGTTAGGAGACCCAGACTCGACTCCTCGAGTTGGCCTCCCACTGGACTCCAGAACCCGGTTACTTGTGCCCTCCTCCTTAGGTCTATCCTAGTGCGGAAAAGTAAATAATATACAAAAGTGACAACTTCCGCAACCTGGAAGCGCCCCAATAAAAGAATATTACATACAAGTTTTTACATGAATGAAAATGAAAAACACTCATCTCACATAAAAAAACCCCGGCTATTCAAACACGACGATCCAATATAACATATCCAGCAACACATAACATCACATGTCATCAACGTAAGTAAATATGCGCATCCCAATTGTCGTTGACATATAGCAACGAAACCGGCGATATCACATATTACACTTACGGTCACAGAAAAGAAAGTGTAAAACTACAACAGTTGGAATCCGCAACCATCTCAGACATCGCATGCCTGACCAAATGAATTACTTAGACATCGCATGCCTAACAATTATAAACCCCGCATTTTAGTCTCATTATCGAAAACACTTTTCAATATCGAGTCGGGCAATTCAACAAGATTCCCGACAGTCTGATCGAATGCTCGTCGCAAACTTCTGTAGACGGACGCACCCCCGATACCGTCGACGAAGTGCACCAAGGCGGAACACCGCTGCCGCGAGCACCCGAACGGATGCTTTCGGCGACGGGGTTCTCCTACAGTCACTTGGTCGGGGCTATGGGGTGAGGCTGTCTATTAAGTTTATCCGGTGAGTATCCGCGTACGCTACATGATTGCGACGGACTTTTAATCACATCAAAATTCCGTGGCAACCGATCAAGTGAGACTAAACCGCTAGATTTATAACATTCATTCAGTTATCACATAACTACTTGTGAATTCCAATTATTGTATCCCATTCCAGATAAACAGAAAATGTTAAACTTTTCGATCGAACAGTCGAACACCCAAGTTTTCCTGATACAGATCAACACATGAAACAAGTCTAACAACATTCATTTCATGCCTCAGTACCAACGGTCCAGCCGTAGAAGGGTCAAGCCAACGCCTCACATGTGGCACGCCGTACTGCCCCAAACCCGAAGGTTCAAAGGGCAGTTCAAGACGGTCACATAATCGAGTTAAGGTTTGTTGTCTTCTAGAGGGTCCATCGCGTTACTTGCACTACTTAGAACGTCGTTAAACTACGGAAAAATCCAACATTTGGAAATTTCCCGACAAGGGAAAAATTGGGTATTTATATCCGGTCGAACTTTTTAACATATTCTAAAATTTATCCGGAAAGCCACACAGACAAAATTTGATAATCCGATCGAACTCATGAAAACCCAAAACAACCCCTGAAAACTCAACTGTATAATAAATATTAAAATATCCCAGGAAAACCAGCACAGAAATCTAAGAATTACTGTGAAAACCAAAACACACAAAACGACAAAACCGCCGCTGAACCGCCGCGTCGTGCATAGCACGTGCCGCGGTTCCGCGGCGGAAAAGTTGAATTAGGCCCACGAAATTTACAGTAATTCTTAGAAAACCCTGCTTGATTTTCTGCATATTTTTAATACTGAAAAATCCCTGTTTTTGAAAAAAGGACAGAGAGCATTTTGGGTTTGGGTTTTCGGGTTCGTTCGGGTTTCAAAATCCGTCTAGACTTCGCCTAAGGCTCTAGCTAGGCTCTGATACCAATGTAGGGTTCCTAGGCACACTAGTGAGGTCTCACAAGGCATCGAACATGCCAAATTCAAAAAATCTAGGTGCCGAGAGACCCGACTACGGATCGTTTGCTAGAAAACTAGGCGAAAAAGCTAACTAGTTAACACTTAACTATGAGAATCGGAAATACAACCTTTGTAGATCCGGTGCTCCACCTCCATAGCTCCGCAACGAAGTCCTCTCCGCTGTCCAAAAAGAATCCGGGCTCTAGCGTCGACTTCATCGGAGAATAAGCGAGCTAGGTCGTCGATGTCCATGCCGAAGATGATCTACGTTGAAGCATCGCAAGATCAAGCTCTCACTTCACCAAGTCAAGAAACTTGTGAAGAAAACACACTCTACTACTTGGCAAGAGGTAGAGGATGAAGAAATAGGAAGTGGGTAGACTTTAGAATTGGATTTCTCACTCAAATCATCAATCCACCATTGATGACCTCAAGGTTTTCTTCTTGAGTTCAAGGAAGAAGAAGAAGAAATGATATATGATAAGTTATTTAAAATGAAAAGAAAAATCAAAACTTATCATAATCTAAACCATGGTCAAGTGTAGAGAATTAACTAAGGTTAGATTAATGGTTAGGGTTAAAGATGAAGACAAGAATGGTTACAAAGTCAAAGCTTCATGAAGCTTCAACTAAACTCCAAAATTAGCAACCATTCTTTTCTTATCTATTCAAAATAAATAAATAAATAAATAAATAAGTAAGAAAAGAAAACCCTAATCATTAGTTTAACCATGGCTTAATCCATTACACTTAACTATAGTTAAACATGTATCATCAAACATGATACAATCAAGTGTACAAAAGTATATCACATATACAATGTGCACAAACCAAGTGAGAAAATCCGTTTAAAGTGAACCAATACTAGTTAGTGCAAAGTAATATATCAAATATATAATTATGCATTAAATCATTAAATCAACACTTGATTCAATGATCCGGTCATGTCGCACACAACCGACTAGTATTCAATGTATCGGCTTATCGAATCAATACTTGATTCGATAACTAGGTTATATCACATACAACCATTCGATACATTCATCGCGAGAATAGAATACGGTATCACATACACGCATTATTCTCGGTCCCGCACATATCTCATATGCGCTCCTATTTCGTTTCGCTTGAGCCAGGAAACCTCTGTGTAGGACTCTAAAGACTCATCAATACGCCGGCAGCAGGTGATGATCATATCAAGCACCCACAAGCCGCAAGCGGTCTGCTAAACGTAACGGCCACCCGGGTATTGAGCGATCTGAAGATCGACGAGCAAGCCCGCTCACACTCCAGTGAATCCGACCAGTAACACTACCGTACAGTCCGGTCTGATCGTCTGATATGTCGCATATCTCGCCTAGGGGTGGTAAACGTCAGACCCCAATAGCTCGATAAGTCATGTCGATATGAGGTCTATAACTGTTCGAGAAACTACTGGTAACACTTACCAGTAAATCTCAGCAACCCTGGCCAGGGATTTCCTGTTATAGCCAATCGAACACAGCGCAACATCAACTCCCTATACCGGGAGAGACGAATCCCCTCCTATCGCTCATTGCCTCCATGTGACTCGGGACTGTACCCAAAAACCACCGTTTTGCACGCCCTCTTGGACGTGGTAAGATGGAAATCAAAGCACAGTGGGAACCACACAAGACTCTATGACGATCTCGGGTCAACAGACTACTCTGTACCAGTGTCACCAGAGAACTGCCATCTAACGTGAGGTATAATACCATCTGGGAGTTCTCGGCGAGTCCGTCCAGTGTACCCAATCTCCACTGAGCACCCGTATATGATCTCCGATGTCAAACACCAATGGATATGGGATCATCCATCGCCCATCTGTATGGGTCGAGAAGGTATACGCTAGTCTACTCTGGTATATCGATGCCCCGTCTCGATACACCCACGACTAGGGACTTTGAAGGATGTACTTATGGACTACCATGTCCCTATTAGTATGATCCGCATCATAATCCAGGTAGTCAAGTACAGATCCTAAGGGCTTTACCAACATGTAATAGAGAGACAATCAGCATACACGTTAAGGTAAAGAGTAACCAGATAGCATACTATCATGTCGAGCAAGAAAGTCCTCCCTATATATGTCCCAGCATCCACTACAATATACATCCTATATACAGTAATGGCCTCTACGGCATACATATAACTAACACAAAGATCATGAAAAAATCAACAAAATCCACCGAAATCAACACATTTCTTCACAAATTCAAACCATAATCCTATTCCACCTCTTTCCAACCCTAATTTGCTTTAAAACAAGGTGAAAGGAGGCATCTTTCAAGGTCAAGTGCAAGTTAGGGTTCACTTGTAAGGTATAAATCATAAACTAGTTGTTAAATTTGTAGTTTAAATAAGCTAAATTAGTATTTTAAAGTGTTAATTTCATTGTAATGGTTGGTTTTTGAAAATTCAAGAGAGGTGTTGATGCCCTAATTAGGGTTTGTTGTAGGATAAGTGGGTTTAAGTTAGGGTAGTGGTTATCTAGTTGGTTAGAATGGATATTTGTGCGATGTTGCGATCGCGATATCGTTAATTCGCGATGTTTGCATTGAAATCGGCATGCTAATTGCTTACTAGTTTTTCTAAAATTTTAGGAGGTGATCTAATTGTGTTATTTTGGCGATATAATTAGCATCTTATACGACTATTAGGGTGTGTGAATGTGGAGTTTTGTCTAGTCGAGTTTTAGTTTTGACAATTGCCCCGAAACGGCGATTTTAGTTAAGGTTTTAGCGATTTTTGTGTATTTTCCGCGTACCGAGTGCTCGTTGTGATTAATTCGAGAGCATCGATCTTTTCATAGTGTGAGTTGCGTCATTTCAGAAATCTATAATCTTATATTGTGTGTTATGCAATTTTAGGATCGGTCGCGGAAACATCGGACGCGGCGCGCAAAGGCAAGGCGCTGCTCGGATCGGATTAGCGGGGCTTTCAGGTGAGTAGATGTATTCATCTATGGGGGAATCGTCTGGATGGCGCGAGGCGCCCCTAGTTAGGATTACTTTATTTCTTGCAAGATTTGCATTGTTAGTTAGCTAACCCCCCCTCATTCACATTTCATACCCTTATAGCTAATCGTCTGCTAGATTGCATGGATATTCATATACACATGTGCGATATTACTTCGTAGGACACGAACACCATTACCATTGGCTCCTGTTGCATACGCACTATTCATGTGACACACATGCCTTTGGTAATTGCCATGCCACGAGCACCATAGAACATGTTTAGCTTAGTGTCACCAATTGCATCATACATGATATACGAAATCGCATTGCACGTATATACCTCGCATCATCATCATACTTACATAGATTTCTAGCCACAAATTGCATCGCATACCTTGATATCATAGACATTTATCATATACAACATGTTGAGTACTATAATTTTCTTGAGGATTTCAGTATTGCTGCGATTTCTGGATTTTGGGGAAAACCGCAAGAATTTAATAAAAGCTTATAATTATCATTTTTTTTTTAAAAAAAAGTTGCGGTTTTCTCATGATGTATGTGTCGTCCACCATGAGTTTTCATGTTTTCTGTTGGATTTCGAGACCCGATTCGAGGAGTGGATGAACCGTCTCGGGTACATGGTGGGCCCGGTATGGTACCGCAGGGTAAGAAGATCGAGTTGTAGACGATGAGCCTGGTTGGGGAAGACTACCTACCGGTGATGTCTGGCACGGTGGATATCCGGAGGATACCGACCGTTGTCGTGAGATTTGATGATATGGGCCGATCCGAACTGACGGAGCCCGATGTATTGATACAGTGAGACATTAAGACAGATGTGTTTTCATATTTGGTGTCGATGCTTGACACGGGTTTCAGATGATTTCTTGATGGTATTTATCTATTATACAGATATTCTTTTTTCTAAAGTTAAGAATGTAGAACTCATAGCATTTAAAACACTTAAAGATTTAGTATTGACATTGCATACATGTGCATGCATACTAGAGGCATTACATCACATCTGGACATACATGCTGTGACGCATTTGCGTGCATTCTTATGATAGCCTTACTAGATGTTATATTCTACTCACGAGCTGGCAACTCACCCCCGTTGTGCCACAGTGTCTTACAGGTCGGACTCATCAGCCTAGTAGCGGCGGTTTATCTTATTAGTGATTTCTTTTGCTCAGACTCGCGACATTGCTCGTAGGTGGGTTACGAGAGTGCTTTTATCTCCTTTTTTTGTACTATTTTTGTATCTAGTATTCTCCATCTACCACTTCTTATGTGTATATGCGACCTAGTGATGAGACTGAGAGATTTGTGTACATGTGGTTTCTTTTGGGTCGAGCTCACTTGAGCCGACGTTGTGTTTTCCTATATTTTGCATTTCTTTATGCTCTTTTCTTGATATTACATATATAAATTGCGTGTGGCTGTGATCCGCCTTGGGCGAAGAGCTAGCTCCCGCTTGGGGATGCCATTTTGTGATTACAGGTTATATATCTTGTTGTACCCATTTTGGGGGATAGAATTTACAGAGGAGACTCTGCCGAAATTTTCAGAAATTTTTGATGTTTTTAAAAAGGGGTTCAATGCAACTTAATTGATTTCAAAATCGTTTTCATGAAAGGTTTCCTTCACTCTCTTTAGTTTTTGGTTTAGATTTTCTGGGCTTTGGCTGACTTAGTTTACGTTACGCCTTTAGACGTCTCGTAATCTGAGTGCCAGTCACGTTCCGTACTTTCGGGTCGAGACAAAGTTGGTATCACAGCTTGGGTTTTACCTTTCTGAATGTAGGACGACCTTGGTAGATGGAGTAGGTGACTTAAGCAGAGTGGCGTAGCGTGGGTATGATCCGCGGCATACTTACGATACGGTACTCCTCCTAAGTGACCTTAGGACATAATTGCTTGTATTTCCTTTCTTGATTCCTTTCATTCCTTGATTCAATTGCAATGCTCTTATCGGTGTTGTTTCTTATTCCAGATTCGATGCCACCAAAGACTACGAGAGCTCAGCGGGCTGCCGCTAGAAATGAGATTCGAGCGGGCTCGTCTGAGGCGAGGATCGAGCGGGATGATACGCCTACCCCTCAGGGTCATATTGATCTGCCTTATCCAGACCGTATTGCCAGATTAGAGGCCGGCATGCAGGATTTGCGACAGATGATGGGATCTTTAGTTGAGTCCAGTCGAGCACAGAGATCCGAGGACGCTCCTTCCACCACACAGACCACGATTGTACCTGCTGCACCGATGGTCACTCCAGCTGCTACTGCGACTATCCCTGTTTCACTACAGGAGTTCATGAGATTGAGACCTCCAGCTTTTACTGGTACGGATGCGACAGAGGACCCACAGGCATTTCTTGATAGGATGGCTAGGATTTTCCGTTCGTTGAGGTGTTCTGATGATAGATTGGTGGAGTTCGCGAGTTTTCGTCTTGAGGGTCTTGCCTAGACATAGTACGATTCAGTAGAGAGAGGCCGAGCTGCAGGTCTACCTTCTATGACCTGGGATGAGTTTACAGCTGCGTTTCTTGTCCGTTTTCTTCCGGAGAGTGTCCGAGATGCTCGAGCCCGTAGTTTTGAGTCTCTGCGCAAGACTCTTGGGATGACGGTGTCGGAGTATGATATACGGTTTACCCAGTTGTCTCGATATGCTCCGTACGTAGTAGACACGGAAGAGAAGAGAATAAAGAGGTTTGTGCGAGGGCTTGATACACAGCTTTTCCTTGCCATCGGCACCCAGCACTTTGATACATACGCAGCCGCGATGGACGCAGCCTTACTTTTGGAGGAGCGTATTTCTGAGACTCCGGTCGTTTCTAGGCTGAAGAGGATCTTAGAGCTCTTGAGTTGCCAGCATCTTCTTCCTCCTCTCTCTTGCTCTCTTTACTTTGTTAGTGAGTGAGATAGTGATAAAGTTAGGGTTTTGAAGTGAGAAAACAAACCACATCATCATTCTACACTAGTCTAGCTAATTAGTTTAGAGTGTTAGCTTCATCTTCATCTTTTGATAAAGTGGAGCTTGGAGCTTTGACAAAGAGTACTCCGGGTGGATCATCGTGGACTCGGAAGATCACAAGCAAGCCCGTTCCAACTCTCAAGTAGCCAAGGAGTCTAGCAAAGAGAACTAAAAAGGTTGTATTCTCTTTACTTAGTGTTATATTACTTGTAGTATATGATACTACCTCATTTGTTACTTTAAATTTCTAGTTTGATCTTAGGTCAGTTTGCTTAGCACCCTTAAAATTTAAATTGTAGCATGTTTGATGCATTACAAACTCTTGTGAGGTGCTAGGTAAACCCAACAGATCCTTATGACTCACAAGGGAGCAACACACTGAGGGACCCCCACGATGCCTAAGGAGAAGTTACACTTACGAGATCCCCAAAACTCGTAAGGAGAATTCCCCTATGAGACCCTCACGGCTCATAGGATTCAAAAGCCTTAACCTGCAGGGATCAAAACCTGTTCTTAAGCCGTCATACACCCCAATACTTCCCTACAAACGTTTCAATATTGACCCTTGTATACAATCCACGGGCACGAATAAACAATTCCCCAACAGAGTCCCACCAGCAGCGAGTGATATCCTCACATGGTGGACGACCCTTGTATGTCCTCTCAACTTATAAGGAGAAAACACTCTTATAAGATCCTTACGATTTATAAGAGAACATATACTTAAGAACCCTCACGATTCTTAAGAAGAAAACGCACTTACGAGATCCTCACGACTCGAAAGAAGAAACATCTTTATCAGACCCTTACGGCTCATAAATTCAGATGCCTTAGTCAACAGGATCTTAACCCGGTTTACTAAGCCACCTTTGTTCGAACCGACAAAGGCAAATGATGATTCACTCCTGTTCATATCCCTGTTGTAGCGATGATGATGCCTAAATCGGTGTCAAATTCCAAGTCCATACTCACGGCGAAAAGTCAGCGAGCCATAAATGCATATGAAATCGCCGAAATGATAGAGCAGCTTGCAACAAATCAGCAAGTAAAATATATGCATACAAAAATAGCCGAAATGATTGGGCAACTCGTAATGAAAAGCACCGAGTAAAAACAAAAATAGCCGAAATGATTGGGCACCGCGAAAAATAGCCGAAATGATTAGGCAATCGCGACTTTCGCGATATAAAAGTTGAAATGATAGAGTATCGCGGAAAGAAAACAAAAAAAATACGTATAAAATGAAAATTTTGCTCTGTAAGTAAGTACATACTGAACCCTGTATACAATCCATGGGCATAAACGAAAAGGGAACCACATGTCCCAACAAACTCTATCAAAGGGAGAGTCAGGTCTCAGCGGCAATATCTGCATCCCAGAAGACTAGCGATGGCGTTCCATCTCATGCCAGCAAGACGCGGACGCGACACTACCAATCGGAGCCACGGAAAAGTCCCTAGTTCCAGGACTCTGCGGTTCACAGACAACCTAGAGTCAATCCTGACACCGTAGAAAACGGATACATGTCAACCCTTGAACTCTCTGTCGTCAAGCAACGCTTCGACACCGATACATGTCAAACCCTGATCTCCTTGTTGTTAAGCAACGCTTCGACATAGATACATGTCAACCCTTGACCTCCCTGTCGTAAAGCAACGCTTCGACCCGGATACATGTCAATCCCTGACCTCCCTGTCGTCAAGAAACGCTTCGACTCGGATACATGTCAACCCTTGACCTCCCTGTCGTCAAGCAACGCATCGACACGGATACATGTCAACCCCTGACCTCCCAGTCGTCAAGCAACGCTTCGACTCGGATACATGTCAACCCTTGACCTCCTGCCGTCAAGCAACGCTTCGACTCGGATACATGTCAACCCCTGACCTCCCTATCGTCAAGCAACGCTTCGACTCGGATATATATCAACCCTTGACCTCCCTGTCATCAAGAAACGCTTCGACTCGGATACATGTCAACCCCTGACCTCCTTGTCATAAAGCAATGTTTCGACTGGAATACATGTCAACCTCTGACCTCCCGGTCGTAAAGCAACGCTTCGACTCGGATACATGTCAACCTCTGACTTCCTTGTTATAAAGCAATGCTTCGTCTCGGATATATGTGTAACATTTCAGAAAAATAAAATATTATTTTTGGGAATTTTTATAATTAAATAATAAAATATTGAATATTTTAATAAGGCGGTATAATTAAATACCGATAAATTGGGAAAAAATTTGGAAATTTATAGAAATTACTGAAATGAGGGTGTTTTATGTGATTTAGGCGAATTATGAAATTTATGATTATTTGAATGCACTTTTAACGCTAATCGCGATTAATTATCGCTAATCGCGCATTAAGCGTGTTTTGTGTACATGACATGCACATGTCATATTTTTCACACTTGTTACATTTTTCTATCATGGATTTTTTCTTATGTTTATCATGCATGGCTTTTTAAAAGAAAAGAGAAAAGAAAAGAAAAGGAAAAAGAAAAGTCAAAGGGGACATAATGATTAGAGTAGGTAAGCTTTTAGTGAGAGAGAGAAGTGAGAATAATTGAGAGGGAGAGAGAGGGGCTGCCTCAATTCATTTCCCCTGTTAGGTTTACGTAGCACCTAATGAAGAGTTTGGAAGCATCACATGTCTCAAAATCAAAATCTTTAGGTGCTAAGTGAACATACAAAGAATCATCATTAGAAAATTAGGGTTTCTAAACATACACATCATCACAAGTAGATAAAGTTAGGGTTTTGATAGTACAACCTTTGTAGCTCCCTACACTAGACTCCTTGGCTACATGAGGGTTGGAAAACATCCGCTTGAGAACCTCTAGGTCCACGATGATCCACCCGGAGTCCTCTTTGTCCAAGCATGAAACTTCACAAGATCAAGAGAAGAAATGGAAGCTAACACTCTTCACAAGTGGGCAAGACTAGTGTAGAATGGTGTTGTGGTTGGTTTTCTCACTTCAAAATCCTAACTTGACAAGTATTTTGCTCACTTCAGAAATCTAGAGAGCAAAAGAGAAAAGAGGAAGAAGATGGTGGCTTTCTAAGAACTCAAGATAATGATCATCATATCAATAAAAATGAGAAAATGAAAATATATATTTTCACTTTCTCATCTTTAACCATGGTTGTAAAATATCTTAGATATTTTGTTTGGAGTAAAAATGACCATAGAAATTAAATCATGGTTAGTGAAAGGGTTAATGCAAGGTCAAAGCAATAAACCATGAAACAATTTCCATTTCAATTTTCTTTTTCCAAATAAATAATATCCATAAATATTTTACAAAGGTGTGAGTCTTATATTGCCACCATCTACTATATAAACAACCATGATAACCTTTATGTATGCATGTATGTGTGCATGCACATCTTATGTGCATAAATGAGAATGAATGCATACATGCATGCACAAAGACATGAAAGGATTTCAAGTGAGAAACTAATGGTTAATGATAAATCAACACTTGATTTAGCAACTCGGTCATATCACATACAACCCGACAAAAAGCAAGTCGCCCGATAAATATACGGTATCTCATACGCGCATTTTAACCGGGTCCACACGCATATCGCATATGCGCACCACAATGTTTCGCCTGGACTAGGTAACTCCATTGTGGGACTCTAAGACTCGTCAATACGCCGACAGTGGGTGATGATCATATCAAGAACCCCCAAGCCACAAGCGGTCAGCGAAACGTAACGGCCACCCGGGTATTGAGCGATCAGAAGAAAACAAGCGAACCTGTTACAACTCCCGTCGAGCCAACCGGCAACACTACCGTACAGTCCGGTCTCTTCGTCAGATATGCTGCATATCGAGTCTAGGGATGGTAACGTCGACCCCAATAACTCAATAAGTCATGCCGATGAATGGTCTATAACAGATCGAGAAACTACTGATAACACTTATCAGTAAATCTCAACAGCCTTGGCCAGGGACTTACTGATATAGCCAGTCGAGCACAGCACAGCATCAACTCCCAATACCGGGAGAGACGAAACCCCTCCTATCGCTCATCGCCTTTGTGTGTCTCGGGACTGTACCCAACAGCCACCTGTTTGCACGACTCAGTAGAGCCGTGGTAGGGTGGTAATCAAAGTACAGTGGGAGAACACACAAGACTCTATGACGATCTCGGGTCTACAGACTAACCTGCACCAGTGTCACCTGAGAACTGCTATCTGACGATAGATATAATTCCATATAGGAGTTCTCGGCGAGTCCGTCCAGTGTACCCAGTCACCACTGAGCACCCGTATACGATCTCGATGTCAAACATCGATGGATGTGGGAACATCCATCGCCCATCATATGGGTCTAGTATCATATACGCTAGTCTACTCTGGTATATCGATGCCCCGTCTCGATACACCTACGACTAGGGACATTCCAGGATATGCTTATAAACTACAGATGTCCCACTAGTATGATCTTCATCATAATCACAGTAGTCAAGCCTATATCCTTAGGGCTTTATCAACATGTATGAATGAATAAAAGCATGATCAAATTAACATGTCAGATAAAGAAGAACCAG
The DNA here is from genome assembly GCA_030015575.1 of Agapanthus africanus. Lineage (NCBI taxonomy): Eukaryota > Viridiplantae > Streptophyta > Magnoliopsida > Asparagales > Amaryllidaceae > Agapanthus > Agapanthus africanus. The sequence goes on along the minus strand of CM057341.1, from coordinate 353,966,216 downwards.
ATAGCATACTATCATGTCGAGCAAGAATGTACACTGAATATATATATATATACATGTATAAATACATCTACTATCACATAATGGCCTCTAGGGCATACATATATCCAACAATCTCCCACTTGCACTAAGGCCAGTTATTGGCGTATCTCATACCCAACATCTCAAAAAGTCGCTCATGCTGGGGCTGAAGGAGGGCCTTGGTGAGTGGATCCGCGGCGTTATTCTTTGTGTCTAATCTCTTAATCTCGATCTCACGGCGATCAACAATCTCCCAGATCAAATGAAAGCGCCTCTGGATGTGTCTGGACCGCTGATGGGACCTGGGCTCCTTGGCAAACGCCATAGCCCCATTATTATCACAATACAATGGTATTGGATCAATAATGGTTGGAACTACTCCTAGCTACGAGGCGAACTTAATCATCCAGACGGCTTCCTTGGCGGCATCATTCGCAGCAATGTACTCAGCTTCCATCGTAGAGTCTGCAACGGTATCCTGTTTGGAACTCTTCCAACTTACCGTCCCTCCATTGAGGGTAAATGCAAACCCAGAGATAGATTTGCTGTCGTCCTTATCGCTCTGGAAGCTCGAATAGGTAAAGGCCTCATTTGGAGATCTCCATTACCATACACCAAGAACAATTCTTTAGTCCTTCGCAAGTACTTAAGAATGTTCTTCACAGGTATCCAGTGATTCTCCCCTGGGTTGGATTGATACCTGCTTACAACACTAAGTGCATAAGCTATATCTGGGCGTGTACATAACATCGCATACATTATAGATCCTACTGCCGAAGCATAGGGTATAATGCTCATGCGAGCTCTCTCTTCATCGGTCTTTGGGCAAGATTCCTTGGAGAGAGTGACCCCATGGCAAGCGGGTAAGGCATCCCGCTTGGAGTCTTCCATACTAAACCTTTTTAGGATGGTGTTGATGTACCTGGTTTGGGACAATCCCAATAACCTCTTGGATCTATCCCTATAGATCCTAATACCCAGAATGTATGTAGCATCACCCAGGTCCTTCATGGAGAACCTTAGTGATAAGAAAGATTTGACCGACTGTAGCATAGGAATATCATTCCTATCAGAAGAATGTCATCCAAGTACAATACAAGGAATGTGACAGCTCTCCCTACAGCCTTCTTATAAACACAAGGTTCATCTGGATTTTTGATGAAATCAAACTCTTTGATAACATCATCGAAACAGATGTTCCAACTCCGTGATGCCTGCTTTAACCCATATATGGATTTAAGCAATCTACATGCTTTCCCGCTGCTCCCACTGTCAATGAAGCCCTCCGGCTGATCCATATAAACGCATTCTTCTAAATCTCCATTTAGAAATGCCGTTTTAACGTCCATCTGCCAGATTTCATAGTCGTAGTGAGCAGCAATAGTAAGTAGGATCCGAATGGATTTAAGCATGGCTACCGGTGAAAACGTCTCGTCATAGTCCAAACCTGGTCTTTGACGAAAACCCTTCGCCATAAGTCTTGCCTTATAGGTCTCTACCTGCCCATCTACACCAATCTTTCTTTTAAAGATCCATTTGCACCCCACAGGTTTTACCCCAGGGGGTACAACGTCCAAAGTCCATACTTTGTTGGTGTACATAGACTCCATTTCGGATCTCATGGCATCCAGCCACTTCACAGAGTCTCCACTCGTGATAGCTTGCTGAAAACAGGTAGGATCATCATCCTCCATGATGCAGTCTTCTCTGTCACCATCAATGAGGAAACCGTAGTACCTCTCCGGTGGGCGAGAAGTCCTACCAGACCTACGGAGTGGCCGAGGTTTCTCAGTTTCTATTGCAACAGCCGGTTCAACCAAGTCGTCATTTGTAGTTTGTGTCTCTAGAACCTCTTCTAGATCCACCACCTTGCCATCATCTTTATCTATGAAAAACTTTTTTTCTAAGAATGTGGCATACTGAGAAACAAACACCTTTTGTTCCTCCTTGTGGTAGAATAGATATCCATAAGAGTTCCTTGGATATCCCAAAAAGTTACACATGACCGACCGTGTCTCGAGTTTGTCCGGATTCTGCTTTTTACCATAGGCCGGGCAACCCCAAATCTTAATTCTCTTAAGAGATGGTCTCTTCCCATGCCATATCTCATATGGCATGGTAGACACGGTTTTGGTTGGAACCCTGTTCAAAAGAAACGCTGCAGTCTCCAATGCATGCCCCCAAAATGAGACAGGTAACTCAGCATCACTCATCATGGAACGGACCATATCTAATAGGGTCCGATTCCGTCGTTCAGACACACCGTTGTGCTGTGGTGTGTAAGGAGGAGTGAGCTGAGAGAGAATCCCATTCTCTTTTAGGAAGTTTGCAAATTCTGTACTGAGGTACTCCCCACCTCGATCTGATCGAAGCATTTTGATACTCAAGCCGGTTTGTTTTTCTACTTCTTGTTTATATTCAGTGAATTTCTCGAAAGCTTCGGACTTGTGCTTTAATAAAAATACATGACCGAATCTTGAGAAATCGTCAGTGAACGTAATGAAGTATGAAAAACCGCCTCTAGCCTGTGTAGACATTGGCCCACATACATCACTATGTATGAGGCCTAGGAGCTCAGTAGCTCTTTCTCCGTGTCCGGTAAACGGAGTTTTGGTCATTTTACCCTTGATACAAGACTGGAAAGTCGCATAAGATTTATATTCAAAAGGGTTTAAATATCCATCTTTGTGTAACTTGTTTAGTCTTATTTCGTTAATATGACCAAGTCTACAATGCCAAAGAAAAGCTTCATTTATTTCTGAAAGTTTTCTTTTATTAGTGTGTTGTATGCTGAAAACTGTGTGTTGATTTAGGACGTATATCCCGTTATTAAGCGTACCATACCCAACCAACATTTGATTCAGGTGAATGTTCATAACATTGTTCTGCAATACAAAATTATATCCTTCATTGTCTAACAAAGAAACAGATATTATATTACAAAGCATACTTGGTACAAAATAACATGGGTTCAAAACCAATATACACCCAGATGGCAACCCCAAGTGATACTCTCCCACTGCGACTGTACGTACATTGGAACCATTTCCAACACGGAGAGTATGGTCACCTGTCTTCAAAACCTTGCTATTTCTCAGCCCCTGCATAGAATTGCAAATGTGAGAACCTGAACCGGTATCTAATACCCAGGAAGCAGAGTTTATTGAAAAAAAGTTTTCTGTCACAAACACACCTGAAGCGGAAGCATCCCCATGCTTCTTCTTGAGATTTAAGTACTCCGTACAGTTGCGCTTCCAATGTCCTGTTTTGTGGCAATGAAAACATTCACCTTTCCTCAATTCTCCAGCTTTGGACATTTCCTTCCCCTTAACCTTTTTAACTCCACCCTTAGAATTGGTGGGCTTCTTCTTTTTCTTTCCCTTGGCCTTAGCCTTTGGGCGAGAAGAGGAAGATTGTCCAACAGTCATAACGGGAGTTTTCACTGATTTCGGTGTGCTCTCTGCACTCCTTAACATATTAAGGAGTTCAGGGAGTTCCCTCTCCATGTTGTGCATGTTGAAGTTAACTATGAATTGAGCAAAGGTGGAGGGGAGGGACTGCAGAATAATATCCGTATATTGTTCATTGTCCATCGTCCATCCAAGGTCCTCAAGCTCTTCTATGAGAGCTATCATCTTCAGAACATGGTCTCCTACCGGTGTGCCAGGGGCCATTCGCATCTGAAACAATTTCTTTGATGCTTCGTATCGTAATACGCGGGATTGATCTCCATACAACTCCTTTGTATGGAGAAATATGGCTTGAATGTCCATATTGTCGTGCTGCTTTTGATGTGTGTTGTCTATCGATGCAAGCGCGAGGCATTTGGCCGTGGCACAGTCAGCATCTCATGTCTTGCGGACTTCAATATCCGCAACTAAGGATTTTGGACCTGGGACGGGCGAGGCTGAAGCCGTGAGGACATATGATACTTTATCATAAGTCAAGGCAATTTTCAGATTCCTCAGCCAGTCTTTATAATTGGTCCCATTCAGTTTATTTTTATCTAGTAGAAGCTTGAGTCCAGTCATTAGTATCTGCCATTAAGAGAGAAAAAAGAATACACTCGGCGAAAGCTCTTGGAAAGATCAGATTGGTTATTATCTTGTCTAATCGATGTCTCCCACTGCTTTAATCAAGTTTTTCTTTCAAACCTTAAAAAGAAAACTAGGCAGGATTAATTACAGTCTACAACTTCGCTAACCGTTCAGCCAGGCCAGTGTCGGTACTTGAGGGAGGTTCCCCGTGCTTTCGCACGGACCTAATTAAAGTAAATCTCGTTTTCCCAGAGGCATAGCCCCGTTAACACCTTTCTAGACACCTAATGAGTTAGCTAATTGTAAACTGCAAAACTCTCCTAAGAGCAACTATTGCCCACAGTGGGATCGGGATCCAACCATCATATGGAAGGTATGCAATCTCATTTCAAATCTCAACACTTGAAATTCCCGATGTTATTTTTACCCCTAGTACTTATAACCTTAACTATGGTCAACAAATCATAAGCACCAGTCAAGTTCTACCCGTCATTTCTTGATTAATTAGACCCACCCATATGACCCTTAACTCTGGTCAACAAAGTCGCATGAATGTCCTAATTAATCTGTATCATATATAGTGTAGGAAGACATCACTTAGCTACCGTACACTACGCCTTAACTATAGTCAACAAACGTAGCACGAATACTAAGTACTCTTCTTCCTAAAATGACGGAGGGTTGCGGATGATTTTTAAGAAAATCTTTAACGCTTTGAACTTGATATCGTCGTAGAATCAAATGGTTTTCAAAAGAAGTGGCTTGTGCTCCGCGGTTTTGAAAAGTAGCTTTTTCATAAAGAGCCGAGTGGTTTTCAAATCCGATTCTACAACATCTTTTTAGGTTTATTTTCTTTACATTAATCATATTAATGTAGTCCCATCATTTAAGTCCTTAAGCCAATCACAGAAAAGAAACGAAAATACAACGTACGCTTATGCCATCCGCATTCGCCGCAATGTTCCGTTATGCATCGTTAGGTTACTTAACTAACGGCATAGCGGGACGGGACTAGCGCGGGTGTAAAACATAAGCAATGTCTACTATATATCTCATATATAATATATCATTCGTCTCAGATATCACAGAACACAGGCAGCAGAAACATATATATAATGTGGGATATACTAGGACGTCCGTATTTAGTATTTAGCCAACAATAGAAAATACGTATTCCACAGTCGCGATGAATAGCCAAGCCCACACCCCTAGACCCCTACGAGAGCGGCAAGCGACCTTACCAATCCTAGAGTTTAGGAGACCCAGTCTCGACTCCTCGAGATGGCCTCCCACTGAACCCCGGAACCCGGTCACTTGTGCTCCCCTCCTTGGGTCTATCCTAATGCAGAAAAGTAAATAATATACAACACTGGTGACATCAACCTCAACCAGGAAGTGCCCCAAATAAAAGAATATTACATTACATTTGAATTTTACATGAATGAAAAATAAAACTCTCATCTCACATAAAAAAAAACCCGGCTATTCAATCGCGACAATCCTCCACATCATATCTTAGCAACACATAATATCATATATCATCAACGTAAGTAAGTATGCGTACCCCGATTGTCGTTGATATATAGTAACGAAACCGGCGATAAGAGACATACTACACTTACGGTCACAGAAAAGAAAGTGTAAAACTACAATATTTGGAATCCACACTCTTTAGACATCGTAAATGCGAAATATCACATACTTCGTATTTCATGTCTAAGTATATGAATTCCACGTATTGCATCACATTCCAGATAAATAGACAGTATTAAAGTTTTCGAACGAATGATCAAATACCCAAAATTCCCTAAAACTCAACACTTGAGCGGAGTTCAAAAATCCCGGAATGTGTCACAGTAGCAGCGGTCCAGCCGTAGAAGGGTCAAGCCAACGCCTCACATGTGGCACGCCGTACTGCCCCAAACCCTAAGGTTCAAAAGGCAGTTCAAGACGGTCACATAATCGAGTTAAGGTTTGTTGTCTTCTAGAGGGTCCACCACTTAACTTGCGCGTGCTTCCGAAAGATTTAAACCCCGTGAAAAAGTGAGTTAATGATACTCGTTCGAACATTTTAATACTTTCTAAATTACCCGGAAAAAGGCACGAAATTAAAATTCCGATCGAATCACCGAATCCAAAACCATCCCCAGAACATTCAAGACTTGAATCAGATTAAACATACCCAAAAATGTATACAAGCAGGTAGGAACACTACTGTACAAACACAAGCCAATGATTCCTCTATACGGCCGCGGAGCCGCGGCCCAAGCAAGCTATGGCCGCGGTTCCGCGGTGTTATGTACTATTCATTGGTTCATTTTTTACAGTATTGCTTAGATTTGCCTGCTGAATTTTTTACGTATTTTTAATTCTGAAAATAACCAGTTTTGGAAAAATGTCCAAAGAGGGTTCAAAAAGTCCGTATTTTGGTTCGACCGGAGTTTTAACTACGCTAAAGTGTCGCCTAAAGTTCTAGGTCGGCTCTGATACCAATGTTAGGTTTACGTAGCACCTAATGAAGGGTTTGGAAGCATCACATGTCTCAAAATCAAAAATTTTAGGTGCTAAGTGAACATACAAAGAATCATCACTTGAAAATAAGGGTTTCTAAACATACACATCATCATAAGTAGATAAAACTAGGGTTTTGAGAGTACAACATTTGTAGCTCCCTACGCTAGACTCCTTGGCTACTTGAGGATTGGAAAACGTCCGCTTGAGAACCTCTAGGTCCACGATGATCCACCCGGATCCTCTTTGTCCAACCTTGAAACTTCACAAGATCAAGAGAAGAAATGGAAGCTAACACTCTTCACAAGTGGGCAAGACTAGTGTAGAATGGTGTTGTGGTTGGTTTTCTCACTTCAAAATCCTAACTTGATAAGTATTTTGCTCACTTGAGAAATCTAGAGAGCAAAAGAGAAAAGAGGAAGAAGATGGTGGCTTTCTAAGAGCTCAAGATAATGATCATCATATCAATAAAAATGAGAAAATGAAAATATATATTTTCACTCTCTCATCTTTAACCATGGTTGTAAAATATCTTAGATATTTTGTTTGGAGTAAAAATGACCATAGAAATTAAATCATGGTTAGTGAAAGGGTTAATGCAAGGTCAAAGAAATAAACCATGAAACAATTTCCATTTCAATTTTCTTTTTCCAAATAAATAATATCCATAAATATTTTACAAAGGTGTGAGTCTTATATTGCCACCATCTACTATATAAACAACCATGATAACCTTTATGTATGCATGTATGTGTGCATGCGCATCTTATGTGCATGAATGAGAATGAATGCATACATGCATGCACAAAGACATGAAAGGATTTCAAGTGAGAAACTAATGGTTAATGATAAATCAACACTTGATTTAGCAACCCGGTCATATCACATACGACCCGACCAAAAGCAAGTCGCCCGATTAATATACGGTATCTCATACGCGCATTTTAACCGGGTCCTCGCGCATATCGCATATGCGCACCACAACGTTTCGCCTGGACTAGGTAACTCCATTGTGGGACTCTAAGACTCGTCAATACGCCGGCAGTGGGTGATGATCATATCAAGAACCCCCAAGCAGCAAGCGATCAGCTAAACGTAACGGCCACCCGGGTATTAAGCGATCAGAAGAAAACAAGCGAACCTGTTACAACTCCCGTCGAGCGAACCGGCAACACTACCGTACAGTCCGGTCTCTTCGTCAGATATGCTGCATATCGAGTCTAGGGATGGTAACGTCGACCCAAATAACTCAATAAGTCATGCCGATGAATGGTCTATAACAGATCGAGAAACTACTGATAACACTTATCAGTAAATCTCAACAGCCCTGGCCAGGGACTTACTGATATAGCCAGTCGAGCACAGCACAGCATCAACTCCCAATACCGGGAGAGACGAAACCCCTCCTATCGCTCATCGCCTTCGTGTGTCTCGGGACTGTACCCAACGGCCACCTGTTTGCACGACTCAGTAGAGCCGTGGTAGGGTGGTAATCAAAGTACAGTGGGAGAACACACAAGACTTTATGACGATCTCGGGTCTACAGACTAACCTGCACCAGTGTCACCTGAGAACTGCTATCTGACGATAGATATAATTCCATATAGGAGTTCTCGGCGAGTCCGTCCAGTGTACCCAGTCACCACTGAGCACCCGTATACGATCTTGATGTCAAACATCGATGGATGTGGGAACATCCATCGCCCATCATATGGGTCTAGTATCATATACGCTAGTCTACTCTAGTATATCGATGCCCCGTCTCGATACACCTATGACTAGGGACATTCCAGGATATGCTTATAAACTACAGATGTCCCACTAGTATGATCTTCATCATAATCACAGTAGTCAAGCCTATATCCTTAGGGCTTTATCAACATGTATGAATGAATAAAAACATGATCAAATCAACATGTCAGATAAAGAAGAACCAGATAGCATACTATCATGTCGAGCAAGAATGTACACTGAATATATATATATATACATGTATAAATACATCCACTATCACATAATGGCCTCTAGGGCATACATATATCCAACAATCCCACCATTTCTTTGCTTCTCCTTCTTCCTCTTCAAACCCCATCTTCTACCCTCATGACCCTATATGAAATATTCACTAAAAGCCCATACCCATTTCATTAAAAACTTGCACAAGCTCAAGGGAAGCACATTGGACCAAGAAAATTCAGATTTTGATGATCTTGGGGATTCATGAGTTTCGAATGAGGTAATCCCTTCACAAATAGAATAGTATTTCAATTGCTTTAGCCTCTATTCAAGATTAAAATCGATTTCGTGTAGTTTTGTGCACTTTGGAAAATTCTAGAGAGGGTTAGGGTTTTATTTCAGTTGTGTTGGTGAACATGAGCCTTATTGAGGATCTTAGACCCCCTATAATGATAGAAATCAAGACCAAGCCCAACGGAAACCCAAAATACGGAATTACAGAACTTTCATGTCGGTTTGTGAGGAATTGGAGCGTGCAGGTGAATCTTGGATGACCTGGGATAGTTTTGAGTTAAGCAAACAATACCAGAGACCCATTTTGACCCTAGGAACCCCCTGTAGTAAGACGAACGCCATAGGAGCACCCAGGGCCGGCAAGCTCGAAATCTGGGGGAGTGTGCTCGACCACTTGGTGGGGTAGGGTGTCGGGGTTGGTCCAGTAGCTTATATACATCATATACAGCATCCTAGACTTGTTTGCTTAGCTTTATTTGACCTGAGTCAAAATCTGGGAGCATTCTAGTGTAATTTTGGCTATGTTTTCTGTATTTTGAAATGTTAATTCTTGATATTTGGATTCGTATTGGGTTGTTGCATGTTTGCACATCAACAACAAGGGTTGTTTAGTCGTTTTTGCATGCGTGGGCTATAGGTTTTGACCCATAGGCAATCCGTGTGCCGTTTTGGTTTCTGGACTTGATGTTAATAGCAATTGCGATTGTTTATTATATGTAGGTACCCTCGTGAAGACTTAGAAACGACGAGCAAGCGCGTGGCGACGTCGGCGTCGGCAAGCAAATGTGAGTAGATTTATATCTACGGGGAGAAGTCGGGTGGATGACGTATAGCACCCCCGCAAAGTCCTAAGAAATAATGTGATATGATATAGATATACATTCATATGTTGTTGAGAGATATGAACTTAATAAGAAAAGCTTTAGGAGATTAGGAGTTAGTGTTAGCTAGAATTGAAGAAAGGACTTTAGTCGATTTCTTAGTCCTGAAACCCTAGGGTAAAGATTTGCTTACACGCACATACACATTCTCGCATACATTGATTTCCTTATGCATGTTGGAGACATATTTATATTGGTATATTCATATGCTTGGATGACGAGAATGTTATATAATACTCGGGAATGAGTCGATCTGATCGGCATGATGCCGTAAGATATTTAACGTGTGACCGAGATATGTCATGATGTTATAACGGGTCATTGGACGACGATACTATGTTGTTGGTATATATGATGATAGTTGACATGTGATCGAGATATGAGATATGATATGTTAAGATATTTATAATGGATCACTTGGGCGACGTATACTTCTATATGATGATATGTGTTGATGACATCGGATTGTTTAAGACTGCAGATCCGTTGCCAGATCATGATTATGTTGATGATATTAGTACTATACTAGACTAGGATCAATACCCCCTGTTCACGATATGTGATGATAAGGATATCAGATGAGTAATGAGATAAATGTTATATTTGACCCGTACCCAGATTTGGGATGCCTTACGATAGATGTACCGTACGAGAGATAGTTATGAGGATAGATCTGCACTCTTGACTCGAGGATGTCATATTATTTATTGTATCGTACATGATACTATTGAGGTGAGATCACCGACTACTAGGTATATACTTATATAGATCGACTCAGACTATGTGGATTTCCTTACCCTTTTGACTGGGCTAGAGTCACACTAGTTTTCAAAAGTGGAAGATTGTGAGTATTATAAATACCAATTGTATGACTCGTACATTAAGTAGGATTATTTCTTCAGTGTTGCTGTTACGACATCGTTTTCTGTATATTCATGATGTTTCATCGCATTGCATGCTTGTACATATGTTATCTGTAATTATCATGAAACTATACTGTAAGGACACCAACACCATTACCGATGATGCGTAAGTTCCACGTACACCTGCTTGCCGGCTCACACGCATCATCATCGGTAATTGCCATGCCATGAACACTTTAGAGAATATTACTCATGGACATAGCTTATTAACTGATAGTTCGATATGGTATTAGCGTACTCATGCTAGTTTAGACATTGCAGTTATTACTTGCTACTGCATGCATATTATTATTCACTGTTATGCAGTATCATGGAGTTTTATGCCGATATTCACTGTTTACTTGCTATTGATGATTGGATTTCGGATTTTCATGAGATTTCCTGGATTTGGGAGAAAACCGCAAGAATATATATATAAACTTCTCTCTCTCTTTTTAAAATGAAAAGTGCGGTTTTCTCATGATGTATGAGTCGTCCACAATGATGTTTTCTCGGTTATGAGATGGATTTCGAGACCCGATTCGAGGAGTTGGATGAACCGTCTGCGGGTACATGGTGGACCCAGTAAGGAACCCCGGGGCAAGAAGATCGAGGTGTTAACGATGAGCCCTGCAGGGGCAGACTGCCTACTGTTGATTTTACCTGACGTGTCGGATATCCGGAGGATATCGTTCGTGGTCATGTGATTGATGTTAGGGGCCGATCAGGACTTACGGGGCCCTAGATAGTGAGATTTGAGACACTGAGATTTTAAGATATTGAGGTATTGTGATTTGTTGATACAGGCCAGTCCGGATAGCCGAAGCCTGAGGTATTGAGATACTGAGATTTATGTTTTGTGTCGATGATGGACACTGTTTTATCTATCGATTTCATTAATGATATGCGATTTATATACATACAGAAATCTCATAAAATAAAGAAAACAGGTGTCTCATTCATGATGTATTCTGTTTCATTTATAATGCATTCATATATCATATATCTGATATGTTGCTATCTGAGGTACTGACTCGAGCATGTAGTATTACACTTATACATAGATGGACCAGGATTTTTTTATTTGAGGATATTACTTGATATGACCTAGGATAGCGTTATGCATGTGATTTCTACTCGTAGATGTTTTCTACTCACGAGTTGGCAACTCACCCCCGTTGTGCCACAGTTTCTTGCAGGTTTTCGCACAGGTTTCGTTGCGGTTTTGCTGGCACACTGCCCCTTCCGGGTGATTGCTTTGGTAGGTGGGTTCTTTTGCATCAGGACCACCATTGTGTATTTGTTATTTCAGTTGTATCTAGTAAAACTCCATCAACCAGACTTGTATTATTTGATAGACATAGAAGTCCAGTGTATATTATTTCGACCTTAGAGTCACGCTTGTATTATTATGGATTTCATGTTGTTTTGAGTTTCCTTTTCAGTTTTGATCCTCGCCCTTCGGCGTTGTATATTATATTGTATTGTGTGGTTTTGTCCGTCGATTGATGAAGAACTAGCTCCCGCTTGGGGATGCCTTTATTCATTATATATACTTTATCAGTGTTGTACCCCGTTCGGGGCCAGATTTTACAAAGGAAACTCTGCCGAAATTTTCAGAAATGACTTGATGTTTTTAAAACGCATAATTCGGCTTATGCTATTAAAATTACTTGCTTTAAATTTGGTTTTTCCTTCACTCTACTGCTTAATTGGTTTTCATTTCTGGGTTTTGGCTTACTTAGATTACGTACGCCTCGAGACGTTTGGTAATTTAAGTGCCGGTCATGTTCCGTACTTTTCGGGTCGTGACAAAATTGGTATCAGAGCGTTAGGTTTTACCTTCGGAATGTAGGATGACCATTGGTTGATGGAGTAGATAGCTTGAGTAGAGTGACGTACCGTACGTATGTTCCGCGGCATACTTACGATACGCTACTCCGCTTAAGAACCCTTAGGATGTACATTTCCTTGCACGGTATTATATTCCTTCCTATGATCTAGCCTCATCGGTACCAGTTATGCTTTTGTTACCACGGTTGTACGGGCACAGAGGGTTACGGCTAGAGTTGCGGTCAGCACGAGCCCATCACGAACGAGGACTGACCAGGGCGTGATTCCAGGGATATACGATTTGCATAGATGCGCCGTGTTATTGTGTTTTCACGCCATGAGCATTTGATGGTGTTAGTGTATATGCCCTAGAGGCCATTACTGTATCATACTAGTATGTATATTACTTGATGGAAGCTTGGGATATTCACAGTTGTATATACAATCTTACTCGAAATGGTAGTATGCTACTTGGTTTGTCTCTGCTTTAATATGTCCATGTGTTTCTTTTAGCATATCGCTTATATACATATTAGTAGAGCCCTTAGGATCTTTGCTTGATTACCAGCGTTGTGATGGCGCTCACACTCGTGGGGGCTGGGTAATCCATAAGCACATCCTTATACAGGTCCCTAGTCGTTGGACTATCGAGACAAGGAATCGATACTCTGGAGTAGACTAGCGTATGCGCTTCTCATCCCAGCGTGGGAGACGGTCTGTCCCACAGCCGTCAGTACGTCGTACTTGAGATAGTATGCGGGTGCTCGTTAGGTTACGAGTACACTGGACAGGACTCGTCGGAAACTGTTGGTTGGTATTATACCTATCGTCAGTTATCAGTTCCCAGGTGACATGAGTACAGCTTAGTCCGCTGACTTGACACTGTCACTTCGCCTCGAGTGTGTTCCCACTGTACTTTGATTACTACCCTACCACGGCTCAAAGAAGTCGTGCAAACAGGTAGTAGTTGGGTGCAGTCCCGAAGCACTTGGAGGCAGTGACGGTTAGACAGGATTCGTCTCTCCCGGTATTGGGGGTTGACATCGCGCTGTGTCTAGGAGAGTCATTACACGAGTAGTTCCTGGCCAGGGCAAGCGAGATATACTGGTAGGTTTCAAGTGTTATCTCAGGGTGTTCTGGGCTACACTCCGACACGACTTGTACCGCTATTAGGGGACTGACGTTTACCGCCCCCTAGGCCCACCATACGATGTATCAGACGAACAGACCGGACTGTACGGAGACTGTCACATACAGGCTCAGTAGGAGTTCAGATGGGGTCACCTCGTCAGTCTTCTTATCGGCATCTACCTGGGGACCGTTACGTACAGCTAGTGCCGCTTGCGGTCTGTGGTTAAACCCACTGCCAGTGTAGTGTCGAGTCTTTAGAGTCCCACACAGAGAGCTATTCGCCTTTAGGCAAAATGAGTAGAGGTCGCATGGTTTTGCGATAGGGTTCGTTCACATCCGCGCACTTGTGCACGTTTGCTGTCCGGACAGCTTATACTAGCGGGCTTTGGTTTAAGCCAGATCCTAGCATATGATTTAGGATTAGTTTTATCTCTTTGTATTCGTGTTCCTGGGATCACGAATGCGGATGCGTATGCACAGTTGATTGAGACAGAGGAAGAGGACTTTGATTAGGGTTAATGACCATTGTCATTTTATTAACCCTAATGCTTATGTGTGTATTATAATTAATTGATATTAGTTATATATAATTGTGCATGGTTAGGGTTGTTGACCTTTTGACCATTCTTGACTTGTTGACCTTGGTTGACACTTTGACCATAATCATTTCATATAAAAGATGCTCTTTGATCCTTGCAATTTGCATTAAAAATGAAATGCTAATGGTCATGTCTTGATTAAGCCATGACAATTATCTTACTAATTTTCAATTTACAATAATTCACACATATATGTGAGAATGGCTTATTATTCTCTCATTCTATCATATACTTTCTCTCTCTTGCTCTTCCTCTTCCTCAAGCTCTCCCCTCTCATGTGTTGAGAAACACTTGAACTTGAGAGAAAACCTCTTCTAGATAATCTCTACTCTCATCTAGGGTTCTAGGATTAGCTCTTCTAGCACCTTAGTTACTTCTAGCTTGAAGTTGAAGCCAAAGGTTGAGGCTTTCGGGTGGATCCTTCTTCGACTCGAGAAGGAGACAAGGCGATCTCTTTCTTACACTCCAAGGAGCAAGGAGAGAAGGACATAAAGCCCTAGGTATAACCATTCTTCCTTGTAGCTAATTTCTAGTTAGCTTTTAGTTAGTTTTGTTTAGTAAAGATCCCGACTTTGTCTAGTCCATGTTGCCTAGAGTAGTAAAAATCCGATTTTTATTCCGTTTTCCGCCTCCCCGCAAGCACCGGGGTGGGCAACGTGGACTTACAGTGGTATCAGAGCCTAACTAAACATAAACTAGCTAAGTAGTAAAGTGTATGGAAGTTCAATCGGAAAAAATCACAAAACTAAAAACACAAAACCCTAAGTTTCTGTTGAAATTTTTTCTGTTCTAAAAATAAAAAATCATACGTCAAAAATCATCTCAGGGTTTTGTGAAGAAAGCCACCAAAAACGATCCAGTGAATCGCTCAAAGCGCGGCGGTTCCGCGGCAAAAGCATGTCTATTGCCGCGGAACCGCGGCCGTTTTGACTCGGTTCTGGGTCGAGTCTGGTGCAGTGTTCTTCTGGCTTGGTTTTGGGAATTTTAAGATGATTTATTTGTGCCCAGGTTTTCCAGAAAAGAAATTTGTTTTTGGGGGCCTATAAATCCGTATTTTTGATCGAACTTCACTACACTTTGACTAATGGGTTATATCTGTGATATTTATATGTATTGAACGTCTGCTAATCGCTATAAGTCGATTAGTGGGGATTATACATATCTGTGATCTGTGTTTGTTGATGGTATGTGTATATGAATGCGTTGGATTATCGCGGGTGATAGCCGGGGTGGATGTGAGATGAGTGTTTCTTTTTCTTTCATTCATGTAACATGTAAATTGATGTATTATTATTTGTATGGCCGCACAACCGGGTCAGGGTTGTAGCCGTCATTGTATAATTCTTTTTACTGTTTTTGCTCCTAGGATAGACCCATGGAGGGGGTGCACAAACTACCGGGTATCTCGAAGTGCCGAGTGGCCTACTCACGGTGTTGAGGGAGGTTGCTTCGCATCGGGTACTTGGCGGGTAGTTTGCCGCACCCGTAGGGGTCTTGGGTGGGATATTGGCTATTCACCGCGACCGTGTAATCCGCTTTTCGTTGCAGGCTCGAACGGATTGCGGATTCCTAGTATATCCAATGTATTCATCTGTGATCTGTAATGTCTATCATTGCTATATATCTATATACTATTACTATTTAGGCGTTGCTTATGTTTTACAGCCGCGCTAGCCCAGCCCCCGCTCTGTCGTTAGTTAAGTAACCTAACGGGTGATGACGGGGCCCCGTGGCGAATGCGAATGGCATAAGCGTACGTCATATTTTGGTTGTTTTCTGCAATGGTAGGATTAAATGATGGGACGCATTAAAAGAACTAATGCAAGAAAATAAACCAAGTAAAAGTCGATTGGAACACTTTGAAAACCACTCGGTTCTTTTCAAAACTAAACTTTTAAACGTGGAGCTTGAACCACTCCTTTTAAAAGCTATCTCGTTCCATCGATTATATCAAGTTCACTACATTCACAGTTTCGCCAAAACCATTCGTAGCCCTCCATCATTTCAGTTAAATGTTCGGTAGTATTCAAGCTATGTATTTTGACCTCACGCCAAGGCATAGTGATTGGTAGCTGCCGGATATTTATCTGTTGCATAGATAGAATGCGTTGGTTTGAGACAGTCGTACTGCCATTTTGGCCTACATCAAGGGTAGGTACGGGTGGGTTCAAATTAACCGGGATAATGATGCGAAGAACTTGACATGTGACTTATGACATTTTGACCTCACGCCAAGGTCATAAGAGCATGGGGCAAAAATCCACATCGGGAGTTTCATAAGTACTGAAACTTGCTAGCGCTGCATACCATTTGGAGTGTGATAATTCTGGTAGGATTCCTTCGGTTTTATCACGCGATGATATTTGGATCCCGATCCTTCTATGAGTATATGCTACTCCTCGGGAAAACTCTCACTTAATGATCAATGCTATAAACCTAGTAGGTGTCTAGAAAGGTGTTAGCGGGGCTACGCCCACAGGGAAAAGAGGTTACTTAATTAAGGAACTTCGCGAAAGCGTTGGAAAACCTCCCTCGAAGTACCGACACTGGCCTGGCTGAACGGTTAAGCAAGTATTGTACGGTGAGATTGATCCCGACTAATTCTTTCTTTATGGTTTGAGAAAGGATTCGAGAGACAGTGGGAGCCATCCTATTTAGACAAACTAAAAACCACTCTAAACTTGCAAGAGCATCATGCTAAAGTGTTTCTTTTTCTCTCTCCTAATTGCAGCGACCATTCAACATGACCGGACTTAAGTTATTACTAGATAAAAACATACTGACAGGGACAAACTATAAAGATTGGCTCAGGAATGTCAAGATGGCAATCACTTACGACAAGTTGGGGTATCTCCTTACCACCAAAGCTCCCCCTATCCCAGGTCCCAAAACCAGTGTCGCAGATAGGGAAATTCATAAGACCTGGGAAATAGATTGCGCGAAGGCCAAATGCCTCGTACTTGCCTCGATGGACAACGAACATCAGAGGAGGCACGAGAATGTGGACCTAGAGTCCATATTTCTTCATACAAAAGAACTGTATGGAGAGCAGTCTCGTATCGCCAGATACGAAGTGTCGAAGAAGTTGTTTTCGGCAAGGTTGGCCGTCGGATCATCGGTAGCGGAACACGTGCTTAAGATGATTGGCTACATAGAGGAGCTCGCGGAACTTGGGACCACGTTGGAGAATGAACTCTATACTGATTTGATTCTCCAGTCCCTTCCTTCCACTTACGCCCAATTCATCCTGAACTTCAACTTACAAAAAAAGGAAGTTGAACTTTCAGAGCTCCTAAACATGCTGAGGAGTGCAGAGGGCACCCTACAGAAAGGTAGGGAGACATCCACTTTGTTTGTAGGAGGATCTTCCTCTTCTAGGTCCAGGGCGAAAGCCAAGGGAAAGAAGAAGAAAACCCCCGCCAAATCAAGGGGCGGTGTCAGTAAAGTGGATACGAAGGGAAAGGGAAAGGCAACAAAGGTAGCGGGAAAGCTGGTGGGGAAGGAAGAATGCTTCTACTGTCACAAAAGTGGACACTGGAAACAGGATTGCAAGGCTTGGAAGGCCAGAACCCAGGATCTGAAGCGAGTTTCGACTTCAGCTTCAGGTGTGTATGTTATTGAAAACTGTCTATCAATAAACTCTACATCCTGGGTATTGGATACCGGATCAGGATCTCATATCTTTTATTCTTTGCAGGCGTTGAAAAAGCGTAGAGTTTTGAAGGCGGGTGACATGACCCTCAGAGTTGCAAACGGAGCTAGCATGGATGTTGAGGCCGTGGGGGACTATCACCTGGGATTGTCAGATGGACACTTTTTGGTTTTGCGTAGTTGTTATTTTGTACCAAATGCAACCTGTAATATCATTTCTGTATCTTTATTGTCTAAAGAAGATTATGAATTTGCATTTGTAAGTAATGTAGTGAACATTCACCTTAATCAAGTTTTGATTGGGTCAGGTACATTAAACAACGGTATATACGTATTGAACCAACCACAGATTTTCAATGTCCAGAATACACACAAAAGAAAGTCTACAGAAATCAATAAAACTTTCTTATGGCATTGTAGACTGGGTCACATCAATGAGAGAAGGTTGACTAAGTTACATGCAGAAGGATATTTGGATCCGTTCGAATATCAATCGTATGCAACTTGTCAATCCTGTCTCAAAGGAAAGATGACAAAGACTCCGTTCACTGGACACGGAGTAAGAGTGAGCGAGCTCTTGGGACTCGTACACAGCGACGTGTGCGGTCCAATGTCTATACATGCACGAAGCGGTTATTCTTACTTCATTACTTTTACGGATGATTTTTCAAGGTTCGGACATGTCTTCTTAATGAAGAATAAATCCGAAGCTTTTGAGAAATTCCAGGAATACAAGAATGAAGTAGAAAAACAAATAGGCAAAAGTATCAAGACACTAAGATCTGATCGAGGTGGAGAATACATGAGTGCCGAGTTCCTGGGTTACTTAAAAGAGAATGGAATTCTCTCTCAGCTTACTCCTCCATACACTCCGCAACATAACGGTGTATCGGAGAGACGGAACCGAACCCTATTGGATATGGTGCGGTCCATGATGAGTAACGCCGAGTTGCCGCGATCGGGGGATATGCGCTAGAATCAGCTGCATACCTTTTGAACCGAGTTCCCACTAAGACTGTTCCTACCACACCATATGAGTTATGGAGTGGAAAGAAACCCTATCTTCAATACCTGAAGATTTGGGGATGTCCAGCTTATGTCAAAAAGCAGCATACGGACAAACTAGAGGCACGCTCAGTACTGTGCAAGTTTGTGGGATACCCAAAGAACTCCAGGAGGTATCTTTTCTATTACGCAGAGTAACAAAAAGTCCTTGTTTCTCGTAATGCCCATTTTCTGGAACATCAGTTCTTAGAAAAAGAAATAAGTGGGAGCGCAATAGAGCTGAAAGAAATTCCAGAACCACGAGCTATTACTGAAAGCTTAGTAGAACCAGAGGGTTCAAAAGATCAGGACATTCCCACGCCACTCCGCAGGAGTAGTAGGCAGTCTCATCCGCCCGAGAGATACTACGGTTTTCTCATTGACGGGGATAGAGAGGATTGCATCATAGATTGTGATGAGCCTACTAGCTTCCAGCAGGCCATTCAGAGCGTCGACTCGGTAAAATGGCTGGATGCAATGCGGACCGAAATGGAGTCCATGTACACCAACAAAGTATGGATGTTGGACATTGCTCCAGATGGGGTAAAACCCGTAGGATGCAAGTGGATCTTCAAAAGGAAGATTGGTGTAGATGGACAGGTTGAGACCTATAAAGCTAGACTGGTTGCAAAGGGTTTTCGTCAGCGACCTGGTTTGGACTATGACGAAACCTTTTCTCCAGTAGCTATGCTGAAATCCATTCGGATCCTTCTTGCCATTTCCACCTTCCACGATTATGAGATTTGGCAGATGGATGTAAAGACCGCTTTTCTAAATGGAAATTTAGAGGAATGTGTCTATATGGACCAGCCAGAGGGTTTCATTCAGAGTGGGAGCAGCGGAAAGGTGTGCAAGTTGCTTAAGTCCATTTATGGACTAAAGCAGGCATCGTGGAGTTGGAACATCTATTTTGATGAGACGGTCAAGGAATTTGGCTTTATCAAAAATCCAGATGAACCATGCATCTATTGTAGATTTGTAGCGAGAACTGTAGTATTCCTCGTTTTATACGTGGATGACATTCTCTTAATAGGAAATGACATTCCTATGCTACAATCTGTCAAGGGGTTCTTGTCACACAGGTTCTCCATGAAAGACCGGGGTGATGCCTCCTACATTCTGGGGATCCGAATCTACCGTGACAGATCCAAGAGGATTTTAGGACTATCACAGTCCAGGTACATCGACACCATACTGAAAAGATTCAGTATGGAAGATTCCAAGCGCGGTAATCTACCGGCTTGTCACGGGATCACCCTCTCCAAAGAGATGTCTCCCAAGACTGATTTGGAGAGGGATCGCATGTCTATTATACCCTACGCTTCTGCGGTAGGCTCTATAATGTATGCGATGTTGTGTACCAGACCAGATGTGGCTTATGCACTGAGTGTGGTAAGCAGGTATCAGTCAAACCCTGGGGAGAAACAATGGATAGCGGTAAAGAACATTCTCAAGTACCTGAGAAGGACTAAGGAGATGTTCTTGGTGTATGGCAGAAAAGAACTCCAGATTGCTGACTCCAGCTTCCAGAGTAACAAGGATGATTCCAAGTCCATGTCGGGTTTTGTCTTTACCCTCAATAGAGGGCCGGTGTGTTGGAAGAGCTCCAAACAGGAAACCGTTGCTGACTCGACTATGGAAGCGGAATACATCGCTGCATCTGATGCCGCAAAAGAAGCTGTTTGGATGAGGAAGTTCTTGAAAGAACTTCAGGTGGTTCCGTCCATTGTTGACCCAATACCTCTGTATTGCGACAACAAGGGGGCTATAGCTTCAGCGAAGGAACCCAGGTCCCATCAGAAATCCAGACACATCTTGAGGCGGTATCACCTGATCAGGGAGATCGTGGATCGCCAGGAGATCGAGGTTCGGAGGGTTGCTTCAGAAGATAACACTGCAGATACATTCACGAAGGCCTTACCCCAGACTCAGTTCGAGCGGCTGATCGAGATGATAGGTCTTCGATACGCTAGTATATGGCCTTAGTGCAAGTGGGAGATTGTTAGTGTATATGCCCTAGAAACCATTACTGTATCATACTAGTATGTATATTACTTGATGGAAGCTTGGGATATTCACAGTTGTATATACAATCTTGCCCGAAATGGTAGTATGCTACTTGGTTTGTCTCTGCTTTAATATGTGCATGTGTTTCTTTTAGCATATCGCTTATATACATATTAGTAGAACCCTTAGGATCTTTGCTTGATTACCAGCGTTGTGATGGCGCTCACACTCGTGGGGGCTGGGTAATCCATAAGCACATCCTTATACAGGTCCCTAGTCGTTGGACTATCGAGACAGGGCATCGATACTCCGGAGTAGACTAGCGTATGAGCTTCTCATCCCAACGTGGGAGACGGTCTGTCCCACAGCCGTCAGTACGTCGTACTTGAGATAGTATGCGGGTGCTCGTTAGGTTACGAGTACACTGGACAGGACTCGTCGGAAACTGTTGGTTGGTATTATACATATCGTCAGTTATCAGTTCCCAGGTGACATGAGTACAGCTTAGTCCGCTGACTTGACACTGTCACTTCGCCTCGAGTGTGTTCCCACTGTACTTTGATTACTACCCTACCACGGCTCAAAGGAGTCGTGCAAACAGGTAGTAGTTGGGTGCAGCCCCGAAGCACTTGGAGGCAGTGATGGTTAGACAGGATTCGTCTCTCCCGATATTGGGGGTTGACATCGCGCTGTGTCTAGGAGAGCCATTACACGAGTAGTCCCTGGCCAGGGCAAGCGAGATATACTGGTAGGTTTCCAGTGTTATCTCGGGGTGTTCTGGGCTACACTCCGAAACGACTTGTACCGCTATTAGGGGACTGACGTTTACCGCCCCCTAGACCCGCCATGCGATGTATCAGACGAACATACCGGACTGTACGGAAACTGTCACATACAGGCTCAGTAGGAGTTCAGATGGGGTCACCTCGTCAGTCTTCTTATCGGCATCTACCTGGAGACCATTACGTACAGCTAGTGCCACTTGCGGTCTGTGGTTAAACCCACTGCCAGCGTAGTGATGAGTCTTTAGAGTCCTACACAGAGAGCTATTCGCCTTTAGGCAAAATGAGTAGAGGTCGCATGGTTTTGCGACAGGGTTCGTTCACATCCGCGCACTTGTGCACGTTTGCTGTCCGGACAGCTTATACTAACGGGCTTTGGTTTAAGCCAGATCCTAGTATATGATTTGGGATTGGTTTTATCTCTTTGTATTCGTGTTCCTCGGATCTCGAATGCGGGTGCGTATGCACAATTTATTGAGACAGAGGAAGAGGACTTTGATTAGGGTTAATGACCATTGTCATTTTATTAACCTTAATGCTTATGTGTGTATTATAATTAATTGATATTAGTTATTAATAATTGTGCATGGTTAGGGTTGTTGACCTTTTGAACATTTTTGACTTGTTGACCTTGGTTGACACTTTGACCATAATCATTTCATATAAAAGATGCTCTTTGATCCTTGCAATTTGCATTAAAAATGAAATGATAATGGTCATGTCTTGATTAAGCCATGACAATTATCTTATTAATTTTCAATTTACAATAATTCACACATATATGTGAGAATGGCTTATTATTCTCTCATTCTATCATATACTTTCTCTCTCTTGCTCTTCCTCTTCCTCAAGCTCTCCCCTCTCATGTGTTGAGAAACACTTGAGCTTGAGAGAAAACCTCTTCTAGATAATCTCTACTCTCATCTAGGGTTCTAGGATTAGCTCTTCTAGCACCTTAGTTACTTCTAGCTTGAAGTTGAAGCCAAAGGTTGAGGCTTTCGGGTGGATCCTTCTTCGACTCAAGAAGGCGACAAGGCGATCTCTTTCTTACACTCCAAGGAGCAAGGAGAGAAGGACATAAAGCCCTAGGTGTTAGGTCCACGTTACCTCTCCCGGTACTTTCGGGGTTGCGGAAACGGTAAAACAAAAAAAATTCTAAACTTTGTAACATGGACCGTAAAAGCCGGATCTTTGCTAAACAATACACTAGCATCCTAACTTGAGATGTATCTACTCGGTTAGGGGTTCTACCTAACTTGAACTCCTTCTTCTTGAAACCTAGTAGAGGTTGATGGTTCTTTCCTCGTAGCCTTCTTCCGTCAAAGATGGATCTACCTGAGGGTTCAACCTTCGGGCTCTTTCTCGAACTTAGAGTGAACTAGGATCTCCGGCTTGCCAAACCTTGAACCCTAAAGAGAGTAGAGAGTATCTATGGGGTGTTTCTCTTTCAAGGAGAGGGATTCTCAACACATGAGAAGGATTCTCCTTGAGCTTGAGGAAGAAGAAGATGAAGTGAGGAGAGAGAATGAATATGATAGAATGAGCTCATTTTCCTTTTGCAACCATAACAAAAGGAAAAAGAATTATCTAATTAATAATAATAATTCAAAATGAAATAGTTGATGGTTGTTTTTGGAATGACCACTATCATCACTTCATTAAATGAATGTAAGCTAGAATCAAGGAGTATCCTTGCAAAGTAATGATGATGGTCAAACATTCAACCATGGTCAACAAGTCAACCATGGTCAACAAGTCAACAAAACCAACCATGACACAATTTCATTTAATTACTATTATTAATTGATATTTCATAAATCCATTAGGGTTTGGAAAAAGACGACTATCAACTGTGCATACGCACCCGTTCCGAAACCCTAATGAAAGACCTCTTCCTCCGCCTCAAACAACTGTGCATACACACCTGCATTCTCGTTCCGAGGAACAAGAATACTGAGAGATAAAAGCAACCCCAAAACATATACCAGTATCTGGCTCAAACCAGAGCCTGCTAGTATAAACCGTCCGGACTCCAAACGTGCACAAGTGCGCGGATGAGAACGAACCCTGCCGCAAAACCATGCGACCTCTACTCAGTTTTGCCCAAAGGCGAATAGCCCTCTGTGTGGGACTCTAAAGACTCGACACTACGCTCGCAGTAGGTTTAACCACAGACCGCAAGCGGCACTAGCTGTGCGTAACGGTCCCCAGGTAGATGCCGATAAGAAGACTGACGAGGTAAAACCCATCTGAACTCCTACTGAGTCTGAATGTGACATTCTCCGTACAGTCCGGTCTGTTCGTCTGATACATCGCATGTCAGGCCTAGGGGGCGGCAAGCGTCAGACCCCTAATAGCGGTACAAGTCGTGTCGGAGTGAAGCCCAGAACACCCTGAGATAGCACTGGAACCTACCAGTATATCTCGCTTGCCCTGGCCAGGGACTACTTATGTAATGGCTCTCCTAGACACGGCGCGATGTCAACCCCCAATACCGGGAGAGACGAATCCTGTCTAACCGTCACTGCCTCCAAGTGCTTCGGGACTGCTCCCAACTACTACCTGTTTGCACGACTCAGAAGAGCCGTGGTAGGGTAGTAATCAAAGAACAGTGGGAACACACTCGAGGCGGAGTGACAGTGTCAAGTCAGCGGACTAAGCTGTACTCATGTCACCTGGGAACTGATAACTGACGATAGGTATAATACCAACCATCAGTTCCCGACGAATCCTGTCCAGTGTACTCATAACCTAACGAGCACCCGCATACTATCTCAAGTACGACGTACCGACGGCTGTGGGACAGACCGTCTCCCGTGCTGGGATGAGAAGCGCATACGCTAGTCTACTCCGGAGCATCGATGCCCTATCTCGATACTCCCACCACCAGGGACGTGTATAAGGATGTGCTTGTAGATTACCCAGCCCCCACGAGTGTGATCGCCATCACAACGCCGGTAATCAAGCAAAGATCCTAAGGGCTCTACTAATGCGTATAGGTGATATAATAAATAAACACACAAGTACACATTAAAGCAGAGACGAACCAAGTAGCATACTACTATATTGAGCAAGATTGTCTGTACAACTGTGAATATCCCAAGCTTCCATCAAGTAATATACATACTAGTATGATACAGTAATGGCCTCTAGGGCATATACACTAACACTAGGTATAACCATTCTTCCTTGTAGCTAATTTCTAGTTAGCTTTTAGTTAGTTTTGTTTAGTAAAGATCCCGACTTTGTCTAGTCCATGTTGCCTAGAGTAGTAAAAATCCGATTTTTATTCCGTTTTCCACCTCCTCGCAAGCACCGGGGTGGGCAACATGGACTTACAGATGGATCGCTGTTGTGAGATTTCTCGGACGTACAGATTTTCACCAGAGGATTGAGCCACTGATAGAGGTCAGTCAGAATGTGATGACCATTGATGTATCGCTTATTCATGATGATTGAGGTACTGTCCAGCGTGCAGATGAATGAGCCAGTTGTTGTTGCGAACGACGAGATATTGCCCCAGATATTGGATCTATTGCAGTACGAGTTGTACTTAGAGATATGATAGAAGGTCGCTAGTCACCCGAGGATGAATGACTAAGACATGTGGTTCGTTCGCTTACCCCGATGCAAGGTCATCAGATTGATTGATCCCAGCTAGAGACGACTTAACGCGGATACGTTGAGAGTCGATAGAGGCGATCGAATGTCAGAAACCCATATTCCAAGTTTAAAGTATTCAAAAAGACATACAAGCAATTCTATGGATCCTCTAGAAGAATGAAACCCTAACTCGACATAATGACCGTGTGAAAGCCTTTGAACCTTAGGGTTTGCAGCAGTTCCATGGTGCCATTTGTGAGGCTTAGGTTTGCCCTTCTACGGTTAGTCCACCGATGCTGTGGTATGTACTCGATACTATTAAACCGTACCCAAGATGTTGAGCTCTTGGGGGATTATGAGGTTTTGACGAATCGATCGAATGGTTCGACTTCATTCGAATGCTATGTAGTGGGATGCATTGCTTGGGAGACTCCAGATACAAGTATTGTCGTTGGAGCGCAGTCCATGCAGCCACGATGAGACGAGTCTGAAGCAGTCGACAGTAGAGAAAAGTGGAGTAAGAGGTTCGTCCCAGATCTTGATGAGATGGCGTTCCACTCCGTCGACATCAGAGATGTGATGCGCATGCAGAGGCGTTGTATATGGATATATCTTTCAGAAAGAGTCGCGATGAGTATGCAGCCGTTCCGGAACAAGAAACAGATATAGTAAAAGATGATAACTTCCGGGCAGTTCGGCAGAAATGAGATTTCTGGAGAAATATCGACAGGACCTTTCTAGAATACTTTACGAGAAGACTTAGACCCAGGGGGGTCATTTTGTGCACACCCAGCAGGCCAGAGTTCAGCATCGTCGACGGGACATGTTATGAGTGACCATAAGAGTTGGCCAGAGATATTTAGAGGATGTGCCAGAGCGGACTACTTCCACTATCGTTTCCATATTGGACCGTTGAGCCGGGGAGCTATGTACTTAGCAATTCGCAGTGAGAGATGAGAACCTAAGGGCACCAGACGACAGGCCATGATCAGGAGGCAAGTAGATATCTTGCTCGGCTAGTATTGGATGCACCGACACCTTCTCGACCTTAAAGGAATGACATATCGATGGCAGTAGTTACGATTGGTGATTTCGTGAGTTGACTATCACGTGTCAGTCACTTTGGATTTCGATATTTTGGGTGATTTATTGCATGGTTGAGTTTTGATGACCGAGTTTCATGATATTTGATTTTGTGCACCATGGTTGCACCTACTGGGTATTTAAGTTTGTAGGGTTCCTAGGCACTCTCAAGAGGTCTCACAAGGCATCAACCATGCCAATTTCAAATTTTACGGGTGCCGAGAAACCCTAATGCGGATCGTTAACTAGAAATCTAGGCGACCAAAGCAACTAGTTTACAACTAAACTAAAAGAACGGAAATAAAACCTTTGTAGATCCGTTTCTCCACCTCCATAGATCCATGATGAAGTCCTCCCCGCTGTCCAAATCGAACCATGACTCTAGCATCGGCTTCAACGGAGAAAAAGCGGGCTAGGTCATCGACGACGATGCCGAAGATGATCTACGTCGAGGCATCACTAGATCAAGCTCCACCTTCACCAAGCCATGAAAACTTGTGAAGGAAACACCCTATACTACTTGGCAAGAGATAGAGGATGAAGAAATAGGAAGTGGGTTCACTTTAGAATTGGATTTCTCACTCTTTTTCATCAATTTGCCATTGATGAGGCAAGCTTTTTCTTCAAGAAGAAGATGAAGAAGAAGAAGATAATATTATGATGAGTTATTTAAAATGAAAAGAAAATGAATACTTATCATAATGTAAACCATGATCAAGTGTAGAGATTAAATCATGGTTAGTGGGAATGGTTAGGGTTAAGCATGAGACAAAATGGTGACTTTGGTCAAAGCTTCATGAAGCTTCAACTAGAAAACAAAGTTAGCCACCATTTTCTCTTAATGCTTATCATTTTCCAAATGAATAACTAAATAAGCTAAATGAAAAAGAAAACAAAACCCTAACCATTCATATAACCATGGTTTAATCTTTACACAAACTCAAGTGAGCAAGTATCATCAAACATGATACAAACTTGTGTACAAAAGTATATCACATATACAATGTGCACAATCCAAGTGAGAAAATCCATTTAAAGTGAACCAATACTAGTTAATGTAAAGTAATATATCAAATATATAATTATACATTAAATCATTAAATCAACACTTGATTCAATGATCCGGTCATGTCGAACATAACCGACTAGTATTCAATGTATCGACTTATCGAATCAACGCTTGAATCGATAACTAGGATATATCGCATACAACCATTCGATACATTCATCCCGAGAATAGAATACGGTATCACATACACGCATTATTCTCGGTCCCGCACATATCTCATATGCGCTCCTATTTCGTTTCGCTTGAGCCAGGAAACCTCTGTGTAGGACTCTAAAGACTCGTCAATACGCCGGCAGCAGGTGATGATCATATCAAACACCCACAAGCCGCAAGCGGTCTGCTAAACGTAACGGCCACCCGGGTATTGAGCGATCAGAAGATCGACGAGCAAGCCCGCTCACACTCCAGTGAATCCAACCAGTAACACTACCGTACAGTCCGGTCTGATCGTCCGATATGCCGTATATCTCGCCTAGGGGTAGTAAACGTCAGACCCCAATAGCTTGATAAGTCGTGTCGATATGAGGTTTATAACATTCGAGAAACTACTGGTAACACTTACCAGTAAATCTCAGCAACCCTGGCCAGGGATTTCCGGTTATAGCCAATCGAACACATCGCAACATCAACTCCCTATACCGGGAGAGACAAATCCCCTCCTATCGCTCATTGCCTCCATGTGACTCGGGACTGTACCCAAAAACCACCGTTTTGCACGCCCTCTTGGACGCGGTAAGATGGAAATCAAAGCACAGTGGGAACCACACAAGACTCTATGACGATCTCGGGTCAACAGACTACTCTGTACCAGTGTCACCAGAGAACTGCCATCTGACGTAAGGTATAATACCATCTGGGAGTTCTCGGCGAGTCCGTCCAGTGTACCCAGTCTCTACTGAGCACCCGTATATCATCTCTGATGTCAAACACCAATGGATATGGGATCATCCATCGCCCATCTGTATGGGTCGAGAAGGTATACGCTAGTCTACACTGGTATATCGATGCCCCGTCTCGATACACCCACGACTAGGGACTTTGAAGGATGTACTTATGGACTACCATGTCCCCACTAGTATGATCTGCATCATAGTCCAGGTAGTCAAGTACACATCCTAAGGGCTTTACCAATATGTAACAGAGAGACAATCAGTGTACACATTAAGGTAAAGGGTAACCAGATAGCATACTATCATGTCGAGCAAGAAAGTCCTCCCTATATATGTCCAAGCATCCACTACATTATACATCCTATATATAGTAATGGCCTCTAGGGCATACATATAACTAACAATCTCCCACTTGCACTAGGGCCATCTGATAGCAGTGGTTGTAGTATCTCATACTCAACCATCCCATAAAAATCTCTCTCTGGGAACAGGCCTTTGTGAGTGGATCCGCTGTATTGTCCTCTGAGTCTATTCTCCAAACCTCGATCCCCTGGAGATCAACCATCTCCACGATCAGGTGACACTGCCTTAGAATATGTCTGGATCACTGATGGGACCTGCGTTCCTTGGCATAAGCCACAACTCCATTGTCTCACAATGGTGGGAACGTAGTTCATCTCATGAACCAATATACACCCAAACAGCCTCTTCGGTAGCATCTTAAGTAGCGATGTATCCTGCCTTTATCTGCTAGTATGTCACGGTATCTAGCTTGGAACTCTTCCAACATACCGTCCCTTTACTGAGGGTAAAGACAATGCCTGTGACTGACACTCAGTCGTCTTTATCATCCTGGAACCCTTCCAGTGATTCTCCCCAGGGTCGATTGATACCGTCTCACTACAACTAGTGAGAATCCTAACATCCATTTAGATCTATCTCATAGATCCAAAATCCAGGATTTAGGAGGTATCACTTTAATCCTATATGGAGAATCATTGTGATAAGAGGAGATTGATCGAGCGTAGCATAAGAAACTCTTTCCTTATCAAGAGTATGTCATCCACGTACTCTACGAGGATCGTCACCATACTCCCTACTACCTTTTTGTTTATACAAGGTTCATCTACCATTTTGATGATGTCAACTTCTTTGACTAACACATCAAAATAGACGTTCCAACTCCGCGATGCCTGCTTTATCCTATAAAACATCTTGCACACGTTTCCGCTGCTCCCACTGTCTACGAGGCCCTCTGGCTGTGTACTTATAGACTGCCATTTCTAAAACATCATTTAGAAAAGCTGTCAAGACACCCAACCACCAGATATCGTAGTCATGGTATGTAGCCGTGGTAAGTAGGATCTAGATGGACTTAAGCATAGTCACTTGAAAAGGTTTCATCATTATCCACGCCTGGTCGATGATGAAAAGCTTTAACAAGTCTAGCTTTGAAAGTCTCAACTTTTCCATGTACACCAAGTAATCTTCTCAAGATATACTTGCTCCTGATGGGGATTTAACCCTTCAGATATAGCAACCAAAGTCCATACTTTGTTGGTGCATAAGGATTCCATCTCAGATCGATAAACATCCAGCCATTCTTACAGAGTCTTACTCTCGATGGCCAGCTCGAAGCTAGTTGGGTCATCATCTCATGATGCAATCCTCGCTCCCACTGTCATAGAGAAACAGAAGTATCTCTCAGGTGGGTGAGGAACCCTACTAGATCGGCGGAGAGGCTGAGGTTCGTTGGAATCTACTGAATCCTTTGGTTCTATCAAATCATCAGCTGCAGTTTGTATAGCTGGAACCTTTCCAGTTCTACATTACAGACTTTGCCTCGAGCTTGTCCGGATTTTGCTTTCAGACATAGGCCGGTCAACCCCAAATCTTAACTAGCTTAAGACATGGCCTCTTCCCTTTCCATATCACATATGAAATGGTAGGCAACTGATTTGATTGGAACCCTATTCAATAGGTATGCAAATTCATAAGTGCATAACTCACAAAAGGAAAAAGGTAATTCAGCAGCACTCATCATAGAGCACACCATATCAAATAGGGTGTATCTGCTCCGCCCCGATATACCATCGTGCTATGGTGTATACGGAGGAGTAATACTGAGAGAGAATCTCATTCTCCTTTAGAATGGTCCAGGAATTCCGTGCTCAAGTATTCTCCTCCCTGATCACATCAAAGGACATAATACTTATACCCGTATTAGTTCTCTACTTCTAACTTATATTCTGTGAATATCTCAAAAGGTTCGGACTCATGTTTCAACAGGAACATAGGTCTGAATCTCGAAAGATCATCAGAGAATGTAATGAAGTACAAAGAACCAGTCTTGGCATGTGTAGACAGGGGACCTACATACATCAACATGTATCATCCCAAGAGTTCACTAACTCTTTCTCTGTTTCCAATAAACAGAGCTGTGGTCATCTTATCTCTGTGACATGACTGGCAAGTTTCACAAGATGTAAATTCAAACTCATTTAAATATGCATCTTTATGTAACTTCAGCTAGTCGGGTCACATTGATATGACCTAGTCTACAATGCCTCAAGAAGGATTCGTTCATTTCTCAACTCTTCCTCTTGTGTATGTTCCGTATACTAAAGAACTGTAGTTTGATTTAGAACATCAACGCTTTTAGATAACGTGCCTGAACCGATCAACTTTTGATATAGGAAATGTTCAAAACATTATCCAACAATACAAAATTATATCCTTTCTTTACTAATAAAGAGACTGATATGATTTTGTATATCAGGTTCGGTATCTAATAACATTCGTTCAGAATCAATGTATTGGTAATACAGGATGACAGTGACCAACAGACTTGGCTGCAACACTTGCCCCGTTTTCTGCCTCATGAAACTTATCACCCGTTCTCAGTCCTCTACCTTTCTGTAGCCCTATGTAACAGATTACATATCTGGGATCCTGATCTGGTATCATATACCCAGGACGTAAAGGATACTGAGAAACAGTTCTCTGTAATGAACACACCCGAAGATGATGCATCATCATGCACTCTCCTCGTTTGGGCGGCACGGGAATTCTGGTAATCCCCAATTTCCTGCTCTGTCTTATAACAATTATAAGTTGGTGCGGGACCAACGTTCCCCAGCTCAGTATAACGAGCGGGTTCGGTCAAAAATCCGTATTATTATCTTGATTAAGGCGTGATATGGTCGCTACCTGGAGAGAGAGAGAAGAAAACACTCAGCGTGTGCTCTTGCAAGAATAGATTGGTTATTATTTTATCTAATCAGGATGGCTCCCACTGCTTTTTATCAAATCTTCCTTCAAACCCTAAAAGGAAAGACTAGCCGGGATTAATTACACACTACAAGTTCGCCAATCTTTCAGCCAGGCCAGTGTCGGTACTTTGAGGGAGGTCCCCCGTGCTTTCGCACGAACCTAATTAATGTAAACCTCGTTTTCCCAGAGGCGTAACCCCATTGACACCTTTCTAGACACCTACTTGATCGGCTAATTGTAATGTGTAAAACTCTCCCAGGAGTAACAATTACTCGCAGCGGGTATCGGGATCCAACTATCTCATAGAAGGTATGCAATCTCATTGCAAATTTCAACACTTGAAATTCCCGATAATATTTTGCCCCTAGCGTCCTATGACCTTGACGCAGGCCAACAAACCATAGTGCGCTAGTCAAGTTCAACCCGTCATTTCCTGATTGAATTAAACCCACCCGCACGACCCTTGACGTAGGCCAACAAAGTCGCACGACTACCCTAATCCAATCTGCATCATATGCATAAGCAGATAAATACTAGTTAGCTACCGCACACTACGCCTTGACGCAGGCCAACAAACGTAGCACGAATACTAACTACTACTTATCTAAAATGACGGAGGGCTACGACAGGTTTTTCTGAAAACCTATTGCGTAATGAACTTGATATCGTTGTAGAATCAAATGATTTTAAAATGGAGTGTTTTTTAGGCTTTTCTAGTTTTGCTAAAGGAGTCACTCCCGGTGAAGGGATCGTCGGTCCTTTCCTCGTCGAATGAGGTGCGGGATATATCGTATATATCACTGTGCAAAGCAAAAACTCTTAAAAGCAATCAAAAGACAAACCGAGTGTGTAGCATCTGCCAGTTATTACTAAAGGAGTCACTCCCGGTGAAGGGATCTCGGTCCTTTCCTCATCGAATAAGGTGCCGGATATATCATATATACCACTGTGCAAAGCAAGAACTGTAGCTACCTTTTTATTTTGAAATTCGATTCTACAACATCTTAGGTTTCTTTTTCTTTCATTAATCACATTAATGAAGTCCCATCATTTAAGTACCTAAACATCAAAGATAAATACGACGTACACTTATGCCATCCGTATTCGCCTCGATGTCCCCTCGTGCACCGTTAGGTTAGGTAACTAACGGCAGAGCGGGGCAGGGCTAGCGCGAGTGCAAAACATAAGTAACGCCTATATAATATATCATATATACTATATAAAGTATCCATCACAGAACATCACATGATCACATCACAGATATCGCAGCAGAAGAAACATAAGAAATATTGGATATACTAGGACGTCCGTGTTTTCAATACGAGCCAGTATAAAACACGGATTCCACAGTCGTGATGAATAGCCAAACCCACACCCCTAGACCCCTACGAGAGCGGCAAGAAACCCTACCAATTCTAGAGTTAGGAGACCCGGAATCGACTCCTCGAGTTGGTCTCCCACTGGACTCCAGAACCTGGTTACTTGTGCTCCCCTCCTTGGGTCTATCCTAGTGCAGAAAAGTAAATAATATACAAACGGTGACATCTTCCGCAACCTGGAAGTGTCCCAATAAAAGAATATTACATACAAGTTTTTACATGAATGAAAATGAAAAACGCTCATCTCACATAAAAAAAACCCCGGCTATTCAAACACGACGATCCAATATAACATATCCAGCAACACATAACATCACATGTCATCAACGTAAGTAAATATGTCCATCCCAATTGTCGTTGACATATAGCAACGAAACCGGCGATATCACATATTACACTTACGGTCACAGAAAAGAAAGTGTAAAACTACAACAGTTGGAATCCGCAACCTCCATAGACATCGCATGCCTAATCAAATGAATTCCTTAGACATCACATGCCTAACAATTATAAACCCTGCATTTTAGTCTCAAAATCGAAAACACTTTTCAATACCAAGTCGGGTAATTCAACAAGATTCCCGACATCCTGATCGAATGCTCGTCGCAAACTTCAGTAGACGGCTGCACCCCCGATACCGTCGACGAAGTGCACCAAGGCGGAACACTGCTACCGCGAGCACCCGGACGGATGCTTTCGGCGACGGGGTTCTCCTACAGTCACTTGGTCGGGGCTATGGAGTGAGGCTGTCTATTAAGTTTACCCGGCGAGTATCCGCGTACGCTACGTGATTGCGACGGACTTTTGATCACATCAAAATTCCGTGGCAACCGATCAAGTGAGACTAAACTGCTATATTTATAACATTCATTCAGTTATCTCATAACTACTTATGAATTCCAATTATTGTATCACATTCCAGATAAATAGAAAATGTTAAACTTTTCGATCGAACAGTCGAACACCCAAGTTTTCCCGATATAGATCAACACATGAAATAAGTCTAACAACATTCAGTTCGTGCCTCAGTACCAACGGTCCAGCCGTAGAAGGGTCAAGCCAACGCCTCACATGTGGCACGCCGTACTGCCCCAAACCCGAAGGTTCAAAGGGCAGTTCAAGACGGTCACATAATCGAGTTAAGGTTTGTTGTCTTCTAGAGGGACCATCGCGTCACTTGCACTACTAAGAACGTCGTTAAACTACGGAAAGATCCAACACTTGGAAATTTCCCGAAAGGGGAAAAATTGGGTACTTATATCCGGTCGAACTTTTTAACATATTCAAAAATTATCCGGAAAGCCAAATAGACAAAGTTAAATAATCCGATCGATTCATCGAATCACCAAAACAACCCCAGAAAATTCAACTCTTGAATAAATATTAAAAATTCTCAGAAAACTCAACACCTGAAAACATGAATTACTGTGCAAAAATTAAACAGTGATAACATTTATTTGCCGCGGAACCGCCGCAAAAGCCAAGCTTCTGCCGCGGTTCCGCCGCACTGTAGCAGCTTCACTCAAAAAATTTTGCATCGTAATTCTTAGTTTTTCCTGCTGAATTTTTTAAGAATTTTTAATCTGGAAAAAACCCAGTTTTTAGAAAAAGTCCAGAGAGCACTTTGATGTTAGGGTTTCGGGTCGATCGGGTTTCAAACTTCGTCTACGCGTCACCTAAGGCTCTAGCTAGGCTCTGATACCACTGTAGGGTTCCTAGGCACTCTCAAGAGGTCTCACAAGGCATCAACCATGCCAATTTCAAATTTTACGGGTGCCGAGAAACCCTAATACGGATCGTTAGCTAGAAATCTAGGCGACCAAAGCAACTAGTTTACAACTAAACTAAAAGAACGGAAATACAACCTTTGTAGATCCGTTTCTCCACCTCCATAGCTCCATGATGAAGTCCTCTCCGCTGTCCAAATCGAACCATGACTCTAGCATCGGCTTCAACGGAGAAAAAGCGGGCTAGGTCATCGACGACGATGCCGAAGATGATCTACGTCGAGGCATCACTAGATCAAGCTCCACATTAACCAAGCCATGAAAACTTGTGAAGGAAACACCCTATACTACTTGGCAAGAGGTAGAGGATGAAGAAATAGGAAGTGGGTTCACTTTAGAATTGGATTTCTCACTCTTTTTCATCAATTTGCCATTGATGAGGCAAGCTTTTTCTTCAAGAAGAAGATGAAGAAGAAGAAGATAATATTATGATGAGTTATTTAAAATGAAAAGAAAATGAATACTTATCATAATGTAAACCATGATCAAGTGTAGAGATTAAATCATGGTTAGTGGGAATGGTTAGGGTTAAGCATGAGACAAAATGGTGACTTTGGTCAAAGCTTCATGAAGCTTCAACTAGAAAACAAAGTTAGCCACCATTTTCTCTTAATGCTTATCATTTTCCAAATGAATAACTAAATAAGCTAAATGAAAAAGAAAACAAAACCCTAACCATTCATATAACCATGGTTTAATCTTTACACAAACTCAAGTGAGCAAGCATCATCAAACAT
Organism: Agapanthus africanus; assembly: GCA_030015575.1. Lineage (NCBI taxonomy): Eukaryota > Viridiplantae > Streptophyta > Magnoliopsida > Asparagales > Amaryllidaceae > Agapanthus > Agapanthus africanus. The sequence goes on along the minus strand of CM057341.1, from coordinate 353,930,749 downwards.
GATACAAACTTGTGTACAAAAGTTTATCACATATACAATGTGCACAATCCAAGTGAGAAAATCCATTTAAAGTGAACCAATACTAGTTAATGTAAAGTAATATATCAAATATATAATTATACATTAAATCATTAAATCAACACTTGATTCAATGATCCGGTCATGTCGAACATAACCGACTAGTATTCAATGTATCGACTTATCGAATCAACGCTTGAATCGATAACTAGGTTATATCGCATACAACCATTCGATACATTCATCCCGAGAATAGAATACGGTATCACATACATGCATTATTCTCGGTCCCGTACATATCTCATATGCGCTCCTATTTCGTTTCGCTTGAGCCAGGAAACCTCTGTGTAGGACTCTAAAGACTCGTCAATACGCCGGCAGCAGGTGATGATCATATCAAACACCCACAAGCCGCAAGAGGTCTGCTAAACGTAACGGCCACCCGGGTATTGAGCGATCAGAAGATCGACGAGCAAGCCCGCTCACACTCCAGTGAATCCAACCAGTAACACTACCGTACAGTCCGGTCTGATCGTCCGATATGTCGCATATCTCGCCTAGGGGTGGTAAACGTCAGACCCCAATAGCTTGATAAGTCGTGTCGATATGAGGTCTATAACATTCGAGAAACTACTGGTAACGCTTACCAGTAAATCTCAGCAACCCTGGCCAGGGATTTCCGGTTATAGCCAATCGAACACAGCGCAACATCAACTCCCTATACCGGGAGAGACAAATCCCCTCCTATCGCTCATTGCCTCCATATGACTCGGGACTGTACCCAAAAACCACCGTTTTGCACGGCCTCTTGGACGTGGTAAGATGGAAATCAAAGCACAGTGGGAACCACACAAGACTCTATGACGATCTCGGGTCAACAGACTACTCTGTACCAGTGTCACCAGAGAACTGCCATCTGACGTAAGGTATAATACCATCTGGGAGTTCTCGGCGAGTCCGTCCAGTGTACCCAGTCTCTACTGAGCACCCGTATATCATCTCTGATGTCAAACACCAATGGATATGGGATCATCCATCGCCCATCTGTATGGGTCGAGAAGGTATACGCTAGTCTACACTGGTATATCGATGCCCCGTCTCGATACACCCACGTCTAGGGACCTTGAAGGATGTACTTATGGACTACCATGTCCCCACTAGTATGATCTGCATCATAGTCCAGGTAGTCAAGTACACATCCTAAGGGCTTTACCAACATGTAACAGAGAGACAATCAGTGTACACGTTAAGGTAAAGGGTAACCAGATAGCATACTATCATGTCGAGCAAGAAAGTCCTCCCTATATATGTCTAAGCATCCACTACATTATACATCCTATGTATAGTAATGGCCTCTAGGGCATACATATAACTAACAAAGTTTTGTGTATAGTTATTGCACTTGAGATGTGTTTTCATACACCGTCGTGTTGATTTATGAGTTGTGCGTATTTATTGCACTTGAGGTTGATTTTGATTCCATGCCTGATATTTCGAGCGATTTATTTGCATGATTGAGAAATGTGCACCACAGTTGCACCTGACTTCGTTTTGATGTCATTTAAGATATTGATTGTGATTTCATGCCTAGGGCATGTGTGTGATTTGACTTATGCTTTCGGCATAGTTTTCATGCACTTTTAGTATTTTGATTGCTTTTGTGCACGCTGATGCACATGGTTATGAGATTATATACCACGGTATACCTGATTTGGATTTTGATTGAGATGTGTAGTATACCGTCAATTTCGATTGCGATAATCGATATTGTTTTCATGCACCTTGTGCACCTAATTGGATTCTTGCGCATATTTAACGTGCTTGGATTGGATTTTGCGCATGTTCGGCGCTTGATATTGGATTTCATAATTTCGTGCATGTTGGATGCACATGATTTAGATTTTATTCGTGCATGATGGATGCACCTGATTTGGATTTTCACGCATGTTGGGTGTATGTTATGAGATACGATTTTGGTGCACGCCAGATGCACTAAATCGAGGTTCTTCGTGCATGTCAGATGCACCTGATTTTGCTGTCAGGCACACACGTTGCCTCTGACAGGTTTTTCGTGCACACCCATTGCACTTAGATGTTGTTTCTATGCACATGTATGGCACATGTATGGCACATATATGGATTATGATTTCCGTGTGCACCAGACGCACGTTGCTTTCATATGCACGTTTTGGGATTGATTCCTTATGGAGCAGTACGTTTTTATGATATTGCTATTTATTTTCGTACTGAGCAGGACTAGTCAGAGGATAGTACCTAGATGTATTTTGTATGCATTGATAGTTATCGAAGGGATTTCCAAAAAGAGAGCTATAGTCCCAATATTTACCTACGTGTCTGATATGAAACGAAACGTTTAAAAGTCAGAGAACCCTTCTAAATTATTTTTCAAAACGGCGGGACGTAAATATTAAACAAAGGATATATATATATGTATAGTTATTTTCTTATATTAGATGTCCGCCACTGTGTAGTGTTATGCGCATCACACAGCGACTTAAAAAGGTTTGGCATGCATTTCCTTCAGATGTTTACATGTATAGATTTGATGTTTACATGGATAGTTTTGATGTATATTATATTGGTTCCGTTTTGGGTTTGACATTTGCCTCTTCCCCATGACTCCGATAATTGCGGGATGCTTGACGGAGTGTTGGCTTTGGAGTTATCTGCTCATTGTTCATGCGCATGCATTGCGTTATGATGCGTTTTATGTATTGATGATTTCGGGACCCCGACGGCTTAGTCTTTTACTGAAATGTTTTAGTATTGAGGGGTTTAAATTTAAATTCGGGGACCGAATTTCTTTAAGGGAGGAAGATTGTAACATTTCAGAAAAATAAAATATTATTTTTGGGAATTTTTATAATTAAATAATAAAATATTGAATATTTTAATAAGGCGGTATAATTAAATACCGATAAATTGGGAAAAAATTTGGAAAATTATAGAAATTACTGAAATGAGGGTGTTTTATATGATTTAGGCGAATTATGAATTTTATGATTATTTATATGCACTTTTAACGCTAATCGCCATTAATTATCGCTAATCACGCATTAAGCGTGTTTTGTGTACATGACATGCACATGTCATATTTTTCACACTTGTTACATTTTTCTATCATGGATTTTTCCTTATGTTTATCATGCATGGCTTTTTAAAAGAAAAGAGAAATGAAAAGAAAAGGAAAAAGAAAAGTCAAAGGGGACATAATGATTAGGGTAGGTAAGCTTTTAGTGAGAGAGAGAAGTGAGAATAATTGAGAGGGAGAGAGAGGGGCTGCCTCAACTCATTTCCCCCACCATTTCTTTGCTTCTCCTTCTTTCTCTTCAAACCCTATCTTCTACCCTTACGACCCTATATGAAATATTCACCAAAACCTCATACCCATTTCATTAAAAACTTGCACAAGCTCAAGGGAAGCACATTGGACCAAGAAAATTCAGATTTTGATGATCTTGGGGATTCATGAGTGTCAAATGAGGTAATCCCTTCACAAATAGAACAGTATTTTAATTGCTTTAGCCTCTATTCAAGATTAAAATCGATTTCGTGTAGTTTTGTGCACTTTGGAAAATTCTAGAGAGGGTTAGGGTTTTATTTGAGTTGTGTTGGTGAACTTGAGCCTTATTGAGGACCTTAGACCTCCTATAATGATAGAAATCAAAACCAAGCCTAACTGAAACCCAAAATACAGAATTACAGAACTTTCATGTCGGTTTGTGAGGAATTGGAGCATGCAGGTGAATCTGGGATGACCTGGGATAGTTTTGAGTTAAGAAAACAATATCAGAGACCCATTTTTGAACCTAGGAACTCCCTGTAGCAAGAAGAACCCCATTGGAGCACCCAGGGCCGGCGAGCTCGGAATCTGGGGGAGTGTGCTCGGCCACTTGGTGGGGTAGGGTGTCGGGGTTGGTCCAGTAGCTTATATACATCATATACAGCACCCTAGACTTGTTTGCTTAGCTTTATTTGACCTGAGTCAAAATCTGGGAGCATTCTAGTGTGATTTTGGCTATGTTTTCCATATTTTGAAATGTTAATTCTTGATATTTGGATTCGTATTGGGTTGTTGCATGTTTGTACATCAACAACAAGGGTTGTTTAGTCGTTTTTGCACGCGTGGGCTATAGGTTTTGACCCATAGGCAATCCGTGCGCCGTTTTGGTTTCTGGACTTGATGTTAATAGCAATTGCGATCGTTTATTATATGTAGGTATCCTCGTGAAGACTTAGAGACGACGAGAAAGCGCGTGGCGACATCGGCATCGGCAAGCAAAGGTGAGTAGATTTATATCTACGTGGAGAAATCGGGTGGATGGCGTACAGCACCCCCGCAAAGTCATAAGAAATGATATGATATGATATAGATATACATTCATATGTTGTTGAGAGATATGAACTTAACAAGAAAAGCTTTAGGAGATTAGGAGTTAGTGTTAGATAGAATTGAAGAAAGGACTTTAGTCGATTTCTTAGTCCCGAAACCCTAGGGTAAAGATTTGCTTACACGCACATACACATACTCACATACATTGATATCCTTGTGCGTATTAGAGACATATTTATATTGGTATATTCAAATGCTTGGATGACGAGAATGTTATATGATACTCGGGAATGAGTCTATCTGATCGGCATGATGCCGTGAGATATTTAATGTGTGACCGAGATATGTCATGATGTTATAACGGGTCGTTGGACGACGATACTATGTTGTTGGTATATATGATGATAGTTGACATGTGATCGAGATATGAGATACGATATGTTAAGATATTTATAATGGATCGCTTAGGCGACGTATACTTCTATATGATGATATGTGTTGATGACATCGGATTGTTTGAGACTGTAGATCCGTAGCCAGATCATGATTATGTTGATGATATTAGTACTGTACTAGACTTAGATCAGTACCCCCTGTTCACGATATGTGATGATAAGGATATCAGATGAGTAATGAGATAAATGTTATATTTGACCCATACCCAGATTTGGCATGCCGTTCGACAGATGTACCGTACGAAAGATAGTTATGAGGATAGATCCGCACGCTAGACTCGAGAATGTCATATTATTTATTGTATCATACGTGATACTATTGAAGCGAGATCACCGACTACTAGGTATATACATATATAGATCGACTCAGACTAGGTGGATTTCCTTACCCTTTTAACTGGGCTCGAGTCACACTAGTTTTCAAAAGTGGAGGATTGTGAGTATTATAAATACCAATTGTATGGCTCATACATTGGGTAGGATTATTTCTTCAGTGTTGCTGTTACTACATCGTTTTCTGTATATTCATGATGTTTCATCTCATTGCATGCTTGTGCATATGTTATCTGTAATTATCATGAAACTATGTTGTCAGGACACCAGCACCATTACCGATGATGCGTATGTTCCACGTACACCTGCTTTCCGGCTCACACACATCATCATCGGTAATTGCCATATCACGAACATTTTAGAGAATATTACTCATGTACATAGCTTGTTAACTGATATTTCGACATGGTATTAGCGTACTCATGCTAGTTTAGACATTGCAGTTATTACTTGCTACTACATGCATATTATTATTCACTGTTATGCAGTATCATGGAGTTTTATGCCGATATTCACTGTTTACTTGCTATTGATGATTGGATTTCGGATTTTCATGAGATTTCCTGGATTTGGGAGAAAACCGCAAGAATATATATATAAACTTCTCTCTCTCTTTTTTTAAAATGAAAAGTGTTGTTTTCTCATGATGTATGAGTCGTCCACCATGATGTTTTCTCGGTTATGAGATGGATTTCGAGACCCGATTCGAGGAGTTGGATGAACCGTCTGAGGGTACATGGTGGACCCAGTAAGGTATCCCGGGGCAAGAAGATCGAGGTGTAGACGATGAGCCCAGCAGGGGCGGACTGCCTACCGGTGATTTTACCTGTCGCGTCGGATATCCGGAGGATACCGTTCGTGGTCGTGTGATTGATGTTAGGGGCCGATCAGGACTGATGGAGCCCTAGATAGTGAGATTTGAGGCACTGAGATTTTGAGATATTGAGGTATTGAGATTTGTTGATACAGGAAAGTCCGGATAGCTGGAGCCTGAGGTATTGAGATACTGAGATTTATGTTTTGTGTCGATACTGGATATTGTTTTATATGTCGATTTCATTGATGATATGCGATTTATATACATACAGAAATCTCATAAAATAAAGAAAACAGTTGTCTCATTCATGATGTATTCTGTTTCATTTATAATGCATTCATACATCATATATCTGATATGTTGCTATTTGAGGTACTGACTCGAGCATGTAGTATTACACTTATACATAGATGGACCAGGATTTTTTTTATTTGAGGATATTACTTGATATGACCTAGGATAGCGTTATGCATGCGATTTCTACTCGTAGATGTTTTCTACTCACGAGTTGGCAACTCACCCCCGTTGTGCCACAGTTTCTTGCAGGTTTTCGCACAGGTTTCGTTGCGGTTTTGCTGGCACACTGCCCCTTCCGGGTGATTGCTTTGGTAGGTGGGTTCTTTTGCATCAGGACCACCATTGTGTATTTGTTATTTCAGTTGTATCTAGTAAAACTCCATCAACCAGACTTGTATTATCTGATAGATATAGAAGGCTAGTGTATATTATTTCGACCTTAGAGTCACGCTTGTATTATTATGGATTTCATGTTGTTTTGAGTTTCCTTTTCAGTTTTGATCCTCGCCCTTCGGCGTTGTATATTATATTGTATTGTGTGGTTTTGTCCGTCGATTGACGAAGAGCTAGCTCCCACTTGGGGATGCCTTTATTCATTATATATACTTTATCAGTGTTGTACCCCGTTCGGGGCCAGTTTTTACAAAGGAAACTCTGCCGAAATTTTCAGAAATGACTTGATATTTTTAAAACGCATAATTCGGCTTATGCTATTAAAATTACTTGCTTTAAATTTGGTTTTCCTTCACTCTACTGCTTAATTGGTTTTCATTTCTAGGTTTTGGCTTACTTAGATTACGTACGCCTTAAGACGTTTCGTAATTTAAGTGCCGGTCATGTTCCGTACTTTTCGGGTCGTGACAATATGTCAACCCTTAACCCCCTCGTCGGCGCAATGCTCCGTCTCGGAAATACAACAACCCATGATCTCCCTGTCGTAAAGCATTACTTCGACACGGAAATAAGTCAACACACGAACCTATCAACCCATAAAAAGAAAGTTCTCTTGTGAGATCCTTACGACTCTCACTAGAAAATGTACTTAGGAGTCCTCACGACCCCTAAGTAGAAAATGCACCTATGATATCCTCACGACTCGTAGGGAGAAAATTCTTTATAAGACCCTCACGGCTCATAAAGTTGGAAAGTCTTAGGTGGCAGATCCTAACCCTATCTCCTAAGCCATCTGTCACGACCCGAAATATTTGCTCGTGACTAGCACTTGAATCACGCAACGTCTAAAGGTGTAACGGAATTCAAGTAAGCTGAAACCCAGAAATCTAAACCTTTTAGAAAAATAAAGGAGGTGAGGTTTTGAAATAAAAGTATATGAAATCAAGTTTTCTTAATTCATAGAAAAGGAACATGAATGATGCAAGTGAAATTTACTAGTTTGAAAACATATTTTGTCTTTTAAAAAATTTAGCAGCACATCCTTTGTATATTTTGATCCAAAACCACAAATACATCATAAGAATAATGGCATCCCCAAACGGGAGCCAGCTGTTCGTCAAACGGCGGATCACAACCACGCAAGACAATATATAAAAGTATACGACGCCCAACGGTGAAGTTCACCATAAAAAGATAAAGAAAAGCAAGACATATAACTCATAAGTAGCGGAAAACCCCTCGCTCTAAGTCTCGCAACCACAATCCCAATAGTCTCATTACTTATACAATTTACAAGTTTTGATTGATGGAGTTAACTGAATACAATAAGAAATATAGATACAAGAGTGGGTACGATACAAATGTCCCACCTACCAATGCAAAACACCCGAATGCAACTGTGTGCCGGCGAAACCGCTACTGATCCAAGCGGTCAACCTGCAAGAGCTGTGGCACAACGGGGGTGAGTTGCCAACTCGTGAGTAGAAAAATATCAACAGATAGAAATCGAATAAACAACGACTCCTAGGTCAACTATATCATAAAGGTAATACTATGATATCTAGGGTGACCGGGTCTGCATATGTGCTAACAAGGTAGTCAATACCAAAGTGCATGCGGATAATATCCAACAGTAATAATCAATGCATGTATATGGATCTCGTCCAACCATAATCAAGGTATGTATGCATGTGGATCTCGTCCACCCAAAATCAACGTATGTATGCACGTGGATCTCGTCCACCCATATAATCAATGTCTGTATGCATGTAAATATCATAAAGGAGTGTGCATAAAAGTATGAGGATATATATCAACGGTGTCCCTCCCGACACATCAAAATCATGGAACCTGAGTGCCTAGCATCGACACTCGAAAACATCATGAAAACCGTGCCCAGCATCGACACGTAAATCCTCATATATCGGGCTCCGTCAGTCCGGATCGGCCCACGGGCTCCGTCAGTCCGGATCGGCCCATATCATCTCTCGACTCCGGTCGGTATCCTCCGGATATCCGCCGAGCCCAAATACTATCACCGGTAGGTAGTAGTCCCTCTGCCAGGCTCACCGTCTACTGCATAGCAATCCGTTCTTGCCCCGGGGTACCATACCGGGTCCACCATGTACCCGTAATCGACCTCATCCGCCTCCTTGAATCGGGTTTCATATGTCGCTCTCAGAACCGAGAAAACACATGGTGGACGCACTGAAATATCATATCAAGAGAAACCGGGTTTTTAAAAAAACACATAATCTCTTTTAAAATGTCCACGGTTCTCAAATCCAGAAATCTCATGAAAACAACATATCTCAATGCGTAAAATCATAGAGCATGATGTATGCGACATATAACAGAAATGTAAGCATATCCGTATATCATGCAACATGGAAAAGTGATATGACATGTTAATGGGAAAACTGCTCTTTTAAATGATTCCAGTTTTTAAAGTATAACATGCGGTTCCCAATTTTCCAATAAAACCAGTTATCTATGTAGGCACAATATGTAAATGCTCAAGTATAGATGTACCAATGTATGTGTGTACCAATATGGATATACAAATATGTATATGCGCAAGTATGGATATATCAATGTATATGTGCACCAATGTGGATATACAATGTGTATGTGCGTAAGTATGAATATATCAATGTATATGTACACCAATAAGGATATACAATGTGTATGTGCGCAAGTATGAATATATCAATGTATATGTGCACCAATATGGATATACAATGTGTATGTGCGCAAGTATGAATATATCAATGTATGTGTGCACCAATGTGGATATACAATGTGTATGTGCGCAAGTATGAATATATCAATGCATATGTGCACCAATGTGGATATACAATGTGTATGTGCACAAGTATGAATATAGTAATGTATATGTGCACCAATGTGGATATACAATGTGCATGTATGCAAGCATGTTATGCGAAGAGTCATATCATGATGCAGCAATCCTACTGTGTAGTGACATGGAAATTATCGATGACGAAGTGTGTGAGCCTACAATCAGTATACGTGTAACATACGCATCATCGATAATGGTGCAGGTGTACTATCACAGGTATGAGGAATGCAATGCTGATATCAGGAATGCAGCACATGGTAAATCATCAGCTAAAAGCTATAAGGTATACGTAACTATCATATGTCCGAGTCGGTGAATCTATCAATCGGCATCTAGCCTCACAGCATCATGTACGGTATAATCTATCGTACGGCATCCTCTAGTCAAGGGTATGGATCAATATCAAGTCAAACTCATCACGCACGGAAAATCATCGTACAGCAGCATTAAACCAATAAGGATCCTATCATCCTATAAGACAAATAAGGGTACGGCCTAATATCACGCACGGCCTATCATCCATGATTCACAAAATTCTATATATGTATATGTATATGTATCTATGTACCTATGTCCCGGTTCACATCCGCAATAATCTCATATCAGGGGACCGGCAGGGTATAAACCATCTCGATCGACTCGCATCCGTATACCAACATATCATCATATCATTCTTATATTCTTTCATCGCATTTATATCACACATCAAATCAAATTTACATAAACATTCTATCTCTACTAAGTATAAGTATCTAATCTAACATACACACCCGAACCATACAATCAGATTTTTAAAGAAGTGAATCGTAGTTTTGAAAATAGGGGTTACGGTGTTTTTAAAGAAAAGATATCATTTGAAAATCCGTAACATCCCTCAAGATATATATTTAAAAGATACATATGATTCTTCGGTTTAGAAAAAGGTATGGTTCGGATGACACATCTACATCGGCTATCTAGTCCTACAGTACCCTAACGGCAATATCTCTAAACGTCATCCTATGATAGTAGTAACATAACACTTCTAACTATCATCTAGTTTCTAATATGGTTTCATAGTTATCTCATTCTAACCCTAGTTATCTAATCTAAGTTTCCTTAACCATATTCTATAATCGGTTTCCACCAAAACTTTGCGGGGGTGCTATACGCCATCCACCCGACTTCCCCCATGGATATAGATCCACTCACCTGGTCTTCGCTCGCCGAAATCGATGACGCCATGCTCCGTCGCCTCGGAATTCATGCGAAGGTACCTACAATAATAAACAATCACAATGCGTATTAAAAATCAAGGCGGAAAAACCAAAACGGCACACGTTTCGCTCATAGGTCAAAACCTATAACTTTGCGTGCAAACACGACAATTAACCCTGGTCGTTGATGTACAAACGCCACATGACGGAAACACAATATCAAATACCAAAATCAAGTCAAAACGAAGTCATAAAACTATGCATCAACTCATGGAAATGGTCCCAGATTTTACCCTAAGCTAAACTGGTCAATTCTGCAAATATGGAGGGCCTAATTTACATCTAAAGGGAACCCAGAACAAATACGGATCAATTATAACCTACCCTGGCCGCAAATTGTTGCCAGATTGAATAAATCTGCGGACCTTGTGCAGGGGTTGGGCCTCAGGTCTCGGTGGTAGCTTCCTTGGTGCCTGCACGACACCCAGTAATTGCAAAATCATTTCTAGTGTCCCCGGGTTGCTCCAAATTCCAAAATACCCTGACAATTCACACATTTATCCAATGTCGGGGTTTCTAAATCCGTGTTTTGGGGTTTTAAAGCTCTGGTCCAGGTCATTAAACAGCACCCAATTCTAGTTAACAGCCACTAGGCATCACCCAATTTTCAAACAACACTCAAACCCTTTACTAGGGTTTCCCGAGGTTCATTAAACATCACAAATTCACCTCTAAACTTGCATGAAAGGAAAAGTGAATGAAATTACCTCACTTGGGCAACCCAAGAAAAAGCCTAGCTCCTCAAGGTGGTCAAAATCTCACTTTTCTTGGTCCAATGTGTAGAGGGTGTAGAGGGGATCAATTTTTGTGAAAGGGAATTAGGGTTTTGATCAAGGATTTGAGATGATATCATGGGGTGAAGGTGGAGGGAAGAGTGGAAGAAGAAGAAGAATAAAATGATGGGGGGGGATAAAATGAGGCAGCCCATCTCTCTCCCCTCTCTTATTTCCACCCTTTCTCTCTCAATATTACCCTTTTCTTTTTATTAAAAACCCAAGCCACAAAATACCCAAAATAACACAAGAACACAACATGTAATCACCACATAACATGACATGGTGCACTGGCCACGAAAAAAATGTAGAAATGCGGATTTGGCTTAATCGCGATTAGCAGTGCACTAATCGGGTTTTTTTATCAAAATTGCATATAATAAATTTTAAAAATGCCAAATCCTTTAAATATATTTTTAAATGAATAAATCATTTTAATTTCTATTCATTTCATAATTATTGGTATATATTTATACCCTTTTTCGAAAACCCCAATTTCGCAAATCGGGCAGTTTTCGGGAAAATATTATTTTAATATTAAATTCCCAAAAATCATATTTTATATTTTCTGAAATGTTATAGTCTTCCCCCCTTAAATAAATTCGGTCCCCGAATTTAAATTTAAACCCCCAAAATCTAAAACATTTCAATAACCGGCTCAAAACAACGGGACTCCGAAATCATGGAAAACGCAGAAATAACACCGCGCGTCAAGTGCGCATGAAAATGAGTACAAAGCTCAAAATCGAACTCCGTAAAGCGTTACGCAAATCATCTAATTTGCACGCATATTATCGTAGTTACAATGGAGATGCAGATCTCGAAATCCACTACTGAAATCCAATATACACTAATCAAATACTATAATACATGTATAGTACGCATCTTTGAAAACTTTCAAAATCTGAATAAAATACATGCAAAATCTTTTCTAAATCGTCGCGGGAATGCGTAACTCACGGCATAACTGACGGACACTCATTCTAAAATAATAATATATGTCCCTATATGTTTTCTTAAATACACGTTCCGTCGTTTTCAAAATATCCCAAAAGGTCTTCTTTTATAAACATTCGTGTCACTCACGGGCACGTAGGAAATAGCGAGACTATAGCTCTTCTTGAAAAACCTTTTAGTAATCTTTTAATGCATGCAGAGTACTCAGGTACTGTTCTCAGATCAATCCTGTTTGGCTACTACACAATATAGTGCCCAAAATGAAAACAAACTGCTCAAAAGCAAAGTCGGCCTCAAAAGGTGTATCCAATAATCACATGCGTCTGGTGCGCGTGTAAATCAAATCCAAATACAGGTGCCACAATATGCATAAAAGCCCAAAACTACGTGCAATGGGTATGCACGAAAGCATCTGTCCGGTGCAACGGGTGTGCACGACAACAATATCGGGTGCATTTGATATGCACAAGAATCCAATCAGGAGCGCAAGGTGCACAAAACAATATCGAGTATCAAAATCGAATCGACGGTATACAACACATTTCAATCCAAATCCAAATTAGGTATACCGTGGTATATAATCGCATAATCATGTGCATCAACGTGCACAAAAGCAAATCAAACACTAAAAGTGCATGAAAAACTATGCCGAAGCATATATCAAATCATATGCATGCCCTAGGCATGAAATCACAATAAATATCTCAAATGACATCAAAATGAAGTCAGGTGCAACTGAGGTGCACAAAATACGTATCAATGCACTACAAGCACATATAAGCTATACCGAGTGCAAAAATCAAATCATCCGTATGAAATCCACGAAATCATAAACACGTGATACGAAGGTACAGAATCGACATCAAATGCAATAGATATGCACAAATCGCAAATCAACACAACGGTGTATAAAATATATATATTAGGTGCGAAACTATGCGCAAACATGCAAATACCCAGTAGGGGCAGCCATGGTGCACGAAATCAATATCAGGAAACGCGTCATCAAAACTCAAATCCAAGCGATATAAGCGTGATACTCAGATCACAACGCAAATCGTAACAAAGGACATTGAGGTACACCTCCTTCAATGTCGAAAAATAAATCGGTGCGCCTAAACCGGCAAAACAAGAATATCCGCTCGCCTCCTGCTCACGGTCTGGCATCCTCTGTCTCTGGGTCCTTATCTTCTTTATAGATTTACCAATCTCGCAATCCATCGGCCCAGTCAGGTGTGCTAACGGGGATGATTCTGCTCTAGCACTTCTCTGATCATCTCTCGATCAATCATCATGACCACTCGTAAAGCAGCACGTTGCTGGCGTCGGCCTCTGGTCCTCTGAATACACGTGACGCATCTGATCCTGGGTGCAAATCTCATTGCAGCAGTATCCTGGAAGGAATCCTGCTCAGGGTCTCTTCCGATCTTTCCTATGCCGAACTGTACGGAGGCTGGTATTCCTACATAATCTTTCCTCATTTTCTAGACATCTGCGTGTGCCGTACACATTTTCTCGGAAACTGGCCATATCCCAACGCCTCTGTAAGCATATCAGGTCTCTGATCTCAACGGGGGGTAATAACAGCTCATCAGCGTCTCACACGAGCCTCTGGTTCCACTCGTCTGTATCATCGTCCACTACGACGTCACACCATGCTATCTGCGCACTGCAACTGTTCTCGACCACGGTCAATCCGAAGTCTCTCGCACGGACTCGAAGTCACGAACTCAGTATCTTCATCGCTTTGTAGAAGATGTATGGCCGAACACGTCCTCGGAAACTCATCCCAACCATTGGAGGAATACTCAATACTCGTCCGTTCTCGATCAACTCACAACGCATCTGGGTGAGGTCCTCTATCTAAAGTTGGTCAGCTTGCTGATCTCTTATTACATAATATCTGGACGACGTCAAACTTTTCGATCGAGTCATCGAGGTCCCAAAATTTCCCGAAGGCTCAACACCTGAGCGCAGTCTAAAAATATCTGGTACATACCACAGCACCTCTGGACCAGCCGTAGAAGGGCAAACCCAAGCCTCACTAATGGCACCGCTAAACTGCCACAAACCCAAAGGCTCAAAACGGTTCCCTGGCCGTCATGTCGAGTTAGGGTTTCATTCTTCTAGAGGGTCCACAGAATTACCTGCATGTTCCTCCGAACACTTTAAACTTGGGGAAAATGGGTTTCTGACACTCGCTCAAACTTTTTAACTTCGCCTAGCTGACATGCGAATACCCTTCGTCCGCACGCTAAACAATGCATCAATCCTCCAGGAAAGGCGATACATCGGCGGTCATCTCTGGATTGGTCTGCTTTAGCTTTGAGTAAGACTCTCCACACTAGAAATCTTCAACTCAACTGGGCCTGCGTCGGCGCATCAATCTGACGAATCACCTTCGTCTCTCAAATCGGGGTAGACTAGCTATCATCTGTCGCATTTCTGCCTGGAAGCTCCGGCAATCTTAGCTCGTAAGCTCTGGAAACGACAACCTATCATCTCAGCAACAGCTGGGTCATCTGTCTACACGGTAGGCGACATCAAAATCTCTGAGGTATGTTGTACATCAACAGTCCTCTAGCAACTGGCAGCTCTAACAATGGCCCGATCATCCGGTGTAAAACCAAACACTCGCCTCAACAGGAGGTCACAACACCACACTACATAGAGACGTTCCCATGTCACCAGAAAACACAATGGTCATCCCTCGTACCAAACGAGCTCGCCCTGACCGCAACACTAGCAGCAGCTCAACTGCGCTTAAACTATGGTGACAGGAACCTCAATCGAGTATCGAAGAAAGCAGATCAACGGCATGAGAGGAAACGACAGATCCAGAATGGATATATGATCATAAGAAGGAACAGCATCAATGAAAGTATGATCATGGAAACGAATAGAATCAAGGATCTCAAATGGATGTATAATCATAGATACGAAGAGAATCACTAGTCTCAAACATATGTACATCTTAGGGTTTCTTAAGTGGAGTATCGTATCGTAAATATGCCGCGGAACATACGTACGGTACGTCACTCTACTCAAGCTACCTACTCCATCAATCAGGGTCAGCCTATGAAACGAATGTTCGGGTCTAATACCCCCCGTTCAAGTCTAAGTTCCGTAAGGTCAAGCCTAGGTTCCGAAATACATACCCGCCCAAGACTCCGCATAGTCAAATATAGACTCGAACCAAGGTTATGTTAGTTATATGTATGCCCTAGAGGCCATTACTGTACATTGGATGTATATTGTAGTGGATGCTGGGACATATATAGGTAGGACTTTCTTGCTCGACATGATAGTACGCTATCTGGTTGCACTTTATCTTAACATGTATACTTTCTGTCTCTCTGATTACATGTTGATAAAGCCCTTAGGATGTGTACTCGACTTCCAGGACTATAATGTAGATCATACTAGTGGGGCCTGGGTAGTCAATGAGTACATCCTTCATTGTTCCTAGTCGAGGGAATATCGAGACGGGGCATCGATATTCCAGAGTAGACTAGCGCATATCTTCTCGACCCATGCGATGGGCGATGGATGATCCCATATCCATTGGTGATTGACATCGAAGATGGTATGCGGGTGCTCAGTGGAGACTGGATACACTGAACGGACTCGCCGAGAACTCCCAGATGGTATTATACCTCACGTCAGATGGCAGTTCTCCGGTGACACTGGTACAGCTTAGTCTGTAGACCCGAGATCGTCATAGAGTCTTGTGTGTCTCCCACTGTGCTTTGATTTCCACCCTACCACGGCTCTACTGAGTCGTGCAAACAGGTGGTTTTTGGGTACAGTCCCGATTCACACGGAGGCAATGAGCGATAGGAGGGGATTCGTCTCTCCCGGTATTGGGGGTTGATGTTGTGCTATGCTCGACTGGCCATAACAGGAAATCCCTGGCCAGGGTTGCTGTGATATACTGGTAAGAGTTATCAGTAGTTTCACGAATGTTATGGACCTCACGTCGGCATGACTTATCAAGCTATTGGGGTCTGACGTTTACCACCCCTAGGCGAGATATGCGACATATCAGACGAACAGACCGGACTATACGGTAAGTGTTGCTGGTTGGATTCGCAGGAGTGTGAGCGGGCTTGCTCGTCGATCTTCTGATCGCTCAATACCCGGGTGGCCGTTACGTTTAGCAGACCGCTTGCGGCTTGTGGATGCTTGATATGATCATCATCTGCTGCCGGCGTATTGACGAGTCTTTAGAGTCCTACACAGAGGTTTCCTGGCTCAAGCGAAACGAAATAGGAGCGCATATGAGATATGTGCGGGACCGAGAATAATGTGTGTATGTGATACCGTATTCCATTCTCGCGATGAATGTGTGTCGAATGGTTGTATGCGATATAACCTAGTTATCGAATCAAGGATTGATTCGATAAGCCGATACATAGGATACTGGCCGGTTATATGCGACATGACCGGATCATTGAATCAAGTGTTGATTTAATGATTTAATGTATAATTATATATTTGATATATTACTTTGCATTAACTAGTATTGGTTCACTTTAAAAGGATTTTCTCACTTGAATTGTGCAAGTTGTATATGTGATATATTTCTTTGTGCACATGATTGTATCATGTTTGATGATACATTCTTGTTTGGTTTTGTGTAAAGTATTCAACCATGGTTAGTTAGTAATTAGGGTTTCATCTTAGTCATTTATCTTTTTATTTTATTTATTTCAAAAGAAAAAGAAAATGAGAAATGAATGGTGGCTATATTTGTTTTTAGTTGAAGATTCATGAAGCATTGACTTAGTCACCATTCTTATCTCATGCCTAACCCTAACCACTCATCTAACCTAAGTTAAGTCTCTACACTAAACCATGGTTGAAGATATGATAAGTATTGTATTTTCTTTTCTATTTTAATTTAACTTATCATATCTTTTTCATCTTCTTCTTCATGAGCAAGAAGAAGAAATGCTTTCTACATCAATGGTGATTGATGAAAAAGTGAGGGAAATCCAAAACTAAAGTCTACCCAATTCCTATTTCTTCATCCTCTACCTCTTGCCAAGTAGTATAGGGTGTTTCCTTCATAAGTTTTCAAAGCTTGATGAAGTTGGAGCTTGTTCTTGCGATGCCTCGACGTAGATCATCTTCGGCATCGAACCGACGATCAAGCCCGCCTATTCTCCGACGAAGCCGACGCTAGAGCCCGGATTTTGATTTGGACAGCGGAGAGGACTTCATTGCGGAGCCGTGGAGGTGGTGGACCGGATCTACAAAGGTTGTATATCCGTTCCCTTAGTTAAAATGTTAACTAGTTTGCTTGTTTCGCCTAAATATCTAGTAAACGATCCGTAGTCGGGTTTGTAGGCACCCGTAAAATTTGATTTGTGCATGTTTGATCACTTGTGAGACTTCACTAGAGTGCCTAGGAACCCTACAGTGGTATCAGAGCCTAGCTAGAGCCTTAGGCGAAGTCCCGACGGAATTTGAAGTCCGAACGACCCAAAACCCGACTAGAAAATTGCTCTCTGGACTTTTCTGTAAAATGTGGATTTTTCGAAATTAAAAATATCCAGAAAATTCAGCAGGAAAATGTAAGGGTTACTGCAAAATTCAGTGTACTGATTCCTTAAAGACACCGCGGATCCGCGGCATGAGCATCCTCATGCGGCGGTTCCGCGGCTTGTTTGTCGTTTTGTGCATCGACGTTTGCACAGTAACTCTTAGTAAGTAGTGCTGGGTTTCCTGGGATTATTTCAACATTTATTCCAGAGTTTTATTTTCTGGCTTGTATTGGGAACTCTGTATGTTCGATCGGACTGTCTAATTTTGTCGGTGTGGCTTTCCGGGTAATTTTAGAATATGTTAAAAAGTTCGACCGGATATAAATACCCACTTTTTCCCCTGCCGGGAAATTTCCAATTGTTGGATTTTTCCGTAGTTTAACGACGTTCTAAGTAGTGCAAGTAACGCGATGGACCCTCTAGAAGACAACAAACCTTAACTCGATTATGTGACCGTCTTGAACTGCCCTTTGAACCTTCGGGTTTGGGGCAATACGGCGTGCCACATGTGAGGCGTTGGCTTGACCCTTCTACGGCTGGACCGTTGGTACTGAGGCACGAACTGAATGTTGTTAGACTTATTTCATGTGTTGAGCTGTATCGGGAAAACTTGGGTATTCGATTGTTCAATCGAAAAGTTTAGCATTTTCTATTTATCTGGAATGTGATACAATAATTGGAATTCACAAATAGTTATGAGATAACGGAATGAATATTATAAACATAGCAGTTTAGTCTCACTTGATCGGTTGCCACGGAATTTTGATGTGATCAAAAGTCCGTCGCAATCACGTAGTGTACCGGATACTCGCCGGGTAAACTTGATAGACAGCCTCACTCCATATCCCCGACCAAGTGACTGTAGGAGAACCCCGTCGCCGAAAGCATCCGTTCGGGTGCTCGTGGTAGCGGTGTTCCGCCTTGGTGCACTTTGTCGACGGCGTCGGGGGTGCGGCCGTCTACTGAAGTTTGCGACGAGCATTCGATCAGAATGTCGGGAATCCTGTTGAATTGCCCGACTTGATATTGAAAAGAGTTTTCGATAATGAGACTAAAATGCGGGGTTTATAATTGTTAGGCATGTGATGTCTAAAGAATTCATTGAGTCAGGCATGCGATGTCTGAGGTGGTTGCGGATTCCAACTGTTGTAGTTTTACACTTTCTTTTCTGTGACCGTAAGTGTAATATGTGATATCGCCGGTTTCGTTGCTATATGTCAACGACAATTGGGATGCGCATATTTACTTACGTTGATGACATGAGATGTTATGTGTTGCTGGATATGTTATATTGGATCGTCGTGTTTGAATAGCCGGGGGGTTTTTATGTGAGATAAGTGTTTTTCATTTTCATTCATGTAAAAACTTGTATGTAATATTCTTTTATTGGGGCACTTCCAGGTTGCGGATGTTGTCACCATTTGTATATTATTTATTTTTCTGCACTAGGATAGACCCAAGGAGGGGAGCACAAGTAACCGGGTTCTGGGGTCCAGAGGGAGACCATCTCGAGGAGTCGAGTCCGGGTCTCCTAACCCTAGAATTGGTAGGGTTGCTTGCCGCTCTCGTAGGGGTCTTGGGGTGTGGGATTGGCTATTCATCACGACCGTGGAATCCGTGTTTTATACTGGCTCGTATTGAAAACACGGACGTCCTAGTATATCCAATATTTCATATGTTTCTTCTGCTGTGATTTATCTGTGATTATGTGATGTTCTGTGACAGGTATTATATATAGTATATATGATATATTATATAGACGTTGCTTATGTTTTACACCCGCGCTAGCCCTGCCTCGCTCTGCCGTTAGTTACCTAACCTAACGGTGCAGACGGGACATCGAGGCGAATGCGGATGGCATAAGCGTACGTTATATTTATCTGTGATGGTTAGGTGGACTTAAATGATGGGATATTCATTAATGAGATTAATGAAAGAAAATAAACCTAATTGATGCTGTGGAATCGAATTTCAAAATAAAAACAGGTAGCTACAGTTCTTGCTTTGCATTGTGGTGTTCATTATAGAACATCCTGCACCTTATTCGATGAGGAAAGGACCGAGATCCCTTCACCGGGAGTGACTCCTTTAGCAATAACTGGCAGATGCTACACACTCGGTTTGTATTTGATCGCTTCTATAGTTTCTGCTTTGCACAGTGATATATATGATATATCCCGCACCACATTCGACGAGGAAAGGGCCGACGATCCCCTCACCGGGAGTGACCCCTTTAGCAAAACTAGAAAAGCCTCAAAAACATTCCATTTAAAAACCATTTGATTCCGCAACGAGATCAAGTTCAAAGCGTTAAAGGTTTTCACAAAAACCATTCGCAACCCTCCGTCATTTTAGGAAGTAGAGTACTTAGTATTCGTGCTGTGTTTGTTGACCATAGTCAAGGCACAGTGTACGGTAGCTAAGTGATGTCTTCCTACACCGCATATGATGCGATTAGTTAGGACAGTCATGTGGCTTTGTTGACCTTAGCCAAGGGTCATGTGGGTGGGTCTACTTAATCACGAAATGACGGGTAGAACTTGACTAGTACCTATGATTTGTTGACCTTAACCAAGGTCATAGGTGCTAGGGGTAAAAACCATTATCAGGAGTTTCAAGTGTTGAAATTTGCAATGAGATTGCATACCTTCTATGTGATAGTTGGATCCCGATACCCACGGCGAGTAATTGTTACTCCTGGGAGAGTTTTGCACTTTGCAATTAGCCGATCAAGTAGGTGTCTAGAAAGGTGTCAACGGGGTTACGCCTCTGGGAAAACGAGGTTTACAGTAATTAGGTCCGTGCGAAAGCACGGGGAACCTCCCTCAAAGTACCGACACTGGCCTGGCTGAAAGATTGGCGAACTTGTAGAGTGTAATTAATCCCGGCTAGTCTTTCCTTTTAGGGTTTGAAGGAAGATTTGATAAAAACAGTGGGAGCCATCCTGATTAGATAAAATATATAACCAATCTGATCTTGCAAGAGCGCACGCAGAGTGTTTTCTTCTCTCTCTCTCCTGGTAGCGACCATATCACGCCTTAATCAAGATAATAATACGGATGTATTGACCGAACCCGCTTGTTATACTGAGCTGGGGAACGTTGGTCCCGCTCCAACTTATAATTGTTATAAGACAGAGCAGGAAATAGGGGAATACCAGAATTCCTATGCCGCCCAAACGAAGAAAGTGCATATGATGCATCTCCTTCGGGTGTGTTCATTACAAAGAACTGTTTCTCAGTATCCTCTGCATCCTGGGTATATGATACCGGATCAGGATCCCAGATATGTAATCTGTTACATAGGGCTACAAAAAGGTAGAAAAACTGAGAACGGGTGATAAGTTTCATGAGACAGAAAACGGGGCAAGTGTTGCAGCCAAGTCTGTTGGTCACTGTCACCCTGTATTACGAATACATTGATTCTGAACAAATGCTATTAGATACCGAACCTGATATACAAAATCATATCAATCTCTTTATTAGTAAAGAAAGGATATAACTTTGTATTGATGGATAATGTTTTGAACACTTCATATATCAAAAGTTGATCGGTTCAGGCACGTTATCTAAAAGCATTGAAGTTCTAAATCAAACTACAGTTCCTAGTATACAGAACACACACAAGAAGAAGAGTTCAGAAATGAACGAATTCTTCTTGAGGCATTGTAGACTAGGTCATATCAATGCGACCCGACTGGCTGAAGTTACATTTAGATGCATATTTAAATCAATTTGAATCTACATCTTATGAAACTTGCCAGTCATGTCACAAAGATTAGATGACCATAGCTCCATTTACTGTAAACAGAGAAAGAGTTAGTAAACTCTTGGGACTGATACATGATGATGTATGTAAAGTCTCCTGTCTACACATGCCAGGATTGGTTCTTCATACTTCATTATATTCTCTGATAATCTCTCAAGATTCAGTCATATGTTCCTGTTGAAACATAAGTCCGAACCTTTTGAGATATTCACAGAATATAAGTTAGAAGTATAGAACCAAAATACGGGTATAAGTATTATGTCCTATGATAAGATCAGGGAGGAGAATACTTGTGCATAGAATTCCTGGACTATTCTAAAGGAGAATGAGATTTTCTCTCAGTGTTACTCCTCTGAATACACCACAGCACAACGGTGTATCAGGGCGGAGCAATTGCACAATATTAGATATGGTGTGCTCTATGATGAGTATTACTGAGTTACCTATTTCCTTTTGGGGTTATGCACTTGAGAAGCTGCATACCTATTGAATTACGTTTGAATCAAATCAGTGCCTACCACTCCATATGAGATATGGTATGGGAAGAACCCATCTCTTAAGCGAGTTAAGATTTGGGGTTGTCCGGCCTATGTTTAAAGCAAAATCCGGACAAGATCGAGGCAGGATCAGTTCTGTAGAACTGGAACGGTTCCAGCTATACAAAACTGCAGTTGATGATTTGACAGAACCATAAGATTCTATAGTTCCCGACGAACCTCAGCCTCTCCGCCGATCTAGTAGGGTTCCTCATCCGCCTGAGAGATATCTCGGTTTCTCGATGACAGTGGGAGCAAGGATTGCATCATGAGATGATGACCCAACCAGTTTCGAGCAGGCCATCAAGAGTAGGGACTCTGTAAGAATGGCTGGATGCTTAGTGATCTGAGATGGAATCCTTATACACCAACAAAGTATGGACTTTGGTTGCTATATCTGAAGGGTTAAATCCCCATCAGGAGCAAGTATATCTTGAGAAGATTACTTGGTGTAGATGGAAAAGTTGAGACTTTCAAAGCTAGACTTGTTAAAGGTTTTCGTCATCGACCAGGCGTGGATAATGATGAAACCTTTTTCCAGTAGCTATGCTTAAGTCTATCCAGATCCTACTTACCACGGATACATACCATGACTACGATATCTGGTGGTTAGGTGCCATGACTGCTTTTCTAAATACTGAGAACGTCTATAAGAACACGGCCAGAGCTCTTCGTAAACAGTGGGAGCAGCGGAAACGTGTGCAAGTTGCTTTACATAATGAAGCAGGCATCGTGGAGTTGGAACGTCTGTTTTGATGTGATAGTAAAAGTGTTTGACTTCATCAAAATGGTAGACGAACCTTGTATATACAAAAGGGTAGTAGAGAGTAAGGTGGTCATCTTCGTATTGTACGTAGACAACATACTCTTGATAGAAAAAAAGTTTCCTATACTACGATCGGTCAATCTCCTATTATCACAAGGATTCTCCAAATAGGATAAAGATGATACCTCCCAAATCCTGAGATTTGGACCTATGAGATAGATCTAAAGGGATGTTAGGATACTCACTAATTGTAGTGAGATGGTATCAATCGATTCTGGGGAGAATCACTGGAAGTGTTCCAGGCTGATAAAGACGATTGAATGTCAGTCACAGGCACTGTCTTTACCCTCAGTAAAGGGACGGTATGTTGGAAGAGTTCCAAGCTCGATACCGTGGCAAACTAGACGATAAAGGCTGGTAACATCGCTATTAAAGATACTACCAAAGAGGAAGTTTGGGTGTACATTGGTTCATAAGATGAACTAGGTTCCTGCCATTGTATGACAATGGAAGCGTGGCTTCGATCCTGGAACCCTGGTCCCATCAGTGACCCAGACATATTCTGAGGCAGCATCACCTGATCATGGAGATAGTTGATCTCCAGGGTGATCGAGGTTAGGAGAGTAGACGCAGAGAACAACACGGCGGATCCACTCACGAAGGCCTTTTCCCAAAGAGAGACTTTTATGGGATGGTTGAGTATGTGATACTGCAACTACTGCTACAGATGGCCCTAGTGCAAGTGGGAGATTGTTAGTTATATGTATGCCCTAGAGGCCATTACTGTACATTGGATGTATATTGTAGTAGATGCTGGGACATATATAGGTAGGACTTTCTTGCTCGACATGATAGTACGCTATCTGGTTGCACTTTATCTTAACATGTATACTTTCTGTCTCTCTGATTACATGTTGATAAAGCCCTTAGGATGTGTACTCGACTTCCAGGACTATGATGTAGATCATACTAATGGGGCCTGGGTAGTCAATGAGTACATCCTTCATTGTTCCTAGTCGAGGGAATATCGAGACGGGGTATCGATATTCCAGAGTAGACTAGCGCATATCTTCTCGACCCATGCGATGGGCGATGGATGATCCCATATCCATTGGTGTTTGACATCGAAGATGGTATGCGGGTGCTCAGTGGAGACTGGGTACACTGAACGGACTCACCGAGAACTCCCAGATGGTATTATACCTCACGTCAGATGGCAGTTCTCCGGTGACACTGGTACAGCTTAGTCTGTAGACCTGAGATCGTCATAGATTCTTGTGTGTCTCCCACTGTGCTTTGATTTCCACCCTACCACGGCTCTACTGAGTCGTGCAAACAGGTGGTTTTTGGGTACAGTCCCGATTCACATGGAGGCAATGAGCGATAGGAGGGGATTCGTCTCTCCCGGTATTGGGGGTTGATGTTGTGCTATGCTCGACTGGCCATAACAGGAAATCCCTGGCCAGGGTTGCTGTGATATACTGGTAAGAGTTATCAGTAGTTTCACGAATGTTATGTACCTCACGTCGGCATGACTTATCAAGCTATTGGGGTCTGACGTTTACCACCCCTAGGCGAGATATGCGACATATCAGACGAACAGACCGGACTATACGGTAAGTGTTATTGGTTGGATTCGCAGGAGTGTGAGCGGGCTTGCTCGTCGATCTTCTGATCGCTCAATACCCGGGTGGCCGTTACGTTTAGCAGACCGCTTGCGGCTTGTGGATGCTTGATATGATCATCATCTGCTGCCGGCGTATTGACGAGTCTTTAGAGTCCTACACAGAGGTTTCCTGGCTCAAGCGAAACGAAATAGGAGCGCATATGAGATATGTGCGGGACCGAGAATAATGCGTGTATGTGATACCGTATTCCATTCTCGCGATGAATGTGTGTCGAATGGTTGTATGCGATATAACCTAGTTATCGAATCAAGGATTGATTCGATAAGCCGATACATAGGATACTGGCCGGTTATATGCGACATGACCGGATCATTGAATCAAGTGTTGATTTAATGATTTAATGTATAATTATATATTTGATATATTACTTTGCATTAACTAGTATTGGTTCACTTTAAAAGGATTTTCTCACTTGAATTGTGCAAGTTGTATATGTGATATATTTCTTTGTGCACATGATTGTATCATGTTTGATGATACATTCTTGTTTGGTTTTGTGTAAAGTATTAAACCATGGTTAGTTAGTGATTAGGGTTTCATCTTATTCATTTATCTTTTTATTTTATTTATTTCAAAAGAAAAAGAAAATGAGAAATGAATGGTGGCTATATTTGTTTTTAGTTGAAGATTCATGAAGCATTGACTTAGTCACCATTCTTGTCTCATGCCTAACCCTAACCACTCATCTAACCTAAGTTAAGTCTCTACACTAAACCATGGTTGAAGATATAATAAGTATTGTATTTTCTTTTCTATTTTAATTTAACTTATCATATCTTTTTCATCTTCTTCTTCATGAGCAAGAAGAAGAAATGCTTTCTACATCAATGGTGATTGATGAAAAAGTGAGGGAAATCCAAAACTAAAGTCTACCCAATTCCTATTTCTTCATCCTCTACCTCTTGCCAAGTAGTATAGGGTGTTTCCTTCACAAGTTTTCAAAGCTTGATGAATTTGGAGCTTGTTCTTGCGATGCCTCGACGTAGATCATCTTCGGCATCGAACCGACGATCAAGCCCGCCTATTCTCCGACGAAGCCGACGCTAGAGCCCGGATTTTGATTTGGACAGCGGAGAGGACTTCATTGCGGAGCCGTGGAGGTGGTGGACCGGATCTACAAAGGTTGTATATCCGTTCCCTTAGTTAAAATGTTAACTAGTTTGCTTGTTTCGCCTAAATATCTAGTAAACGATCTGTAGTCGGGTTTGTAGGCACCCGTAAAATTTGATTTGTGCATGTTTGATCACTTGTGAGACTTCACTAGAGTGCCTAGGAACCCTACAGGTTAAACCTAGAGCTCTGATACCAACTTTGTCACAACCCGAAATATTAGCTCATGACCAGCACTTGAATCACGCAACGTCTAAAGGCGTAACGGAATTCAAATAAACTAAAACCCATAAATCTAAACCTTTTAGAAAAATAAAGGAGGTGAGGTTTTGAAATAAAGGTATATGAAATCAAGTTTTCTTAATGCATAGAAAAGGAACATGAATGATGCAAGTTAAATTTACTAGTTTGAAAACATGTTTCGTCTTTTAAAAATTTTGGCAGCACCTCCTTTGTATATTTTGATCCAAAACCATAAATACATCATAAGAATAATGGCATCCCCAAGCGGGAGCTAGCTCTTCGCCAAACGGCGGATCACAACCACGCAAGACAATATATAAAATTATACGACGCCCAACGGCGAAGTTCACCACAAAAAGATAAAGAAAGCAAGACATATAACTCACAAGTAGCGGAAAACCCCTCGCTCTAAGTCTCGCAACCACAATCTCACTAGTCTCATTACTTATACAATTTACAAGTTTTGATTGATGGAATTAACTAGATACAATAAGAAATATAGATACAAGAGTGGGTACGATACAAATGTCCCACCTACCAATGCAAAACACCTGAATGCAACTGTGTGCCAGCGAAGCCGCTACTGATCCAAGCGGTCAACCTGCAAGAGCTGTGGCACAACGGGGGTGAGTTGCCAACTCGTGAGTAGAAAAATATCAACAGATAGAAATCGAATAAACGACGACTCCTAGGTCAACTACATCATAAAGGTAATACTATGATATCTAGGGTGACCGGGTCTGTATATGTGCCAACAAGGTAAACAATACCTAAATGCATGCAGATAACATCCAACAGTAATAATCAATGCATGTATATGGATCTCGTCCAACCATAATCAAGGGATTTATGCATGTGGATCTCGTCCACCCAAAATCAAGGTATGTATGCACGTGGATCTCGTCCACCCATATAATCAATGTTTGCATGCACGTAAATATTATAAAGGAGTGTGCATGAAAGTATGATGATATATATCAACGGTGTCCCTCCCGACACATCAAAATCATGGAACCAGAGTGTCTAGCATCGACACTCGAAAACATCATGAAAACCGTGCCCAGCATCAGCACGTAAATCCTCATATATCGGGCTCCGTCAGTCCGGATCGGCCCACGGGCTACGTCAGTCCGGATCGGCCCATATCATCTCTCGACTTCGGTCGGTATCCTCCGGATATCCGCCGAGCCCAAATACTATCACCGGTAGGTAGTAGTCCCTCTGCCAGGCTCATCGTCTACTGCACAACGATCCGTTCTCGCCCCGGGGTACCATACCGGGTCTACCATGCACCCACAATCGGCCCCATCCGCCTCCTGGAATCGGGTTTCATATGTCACTCTCAGAACCGAGAAAACACATGGTGGACGCACTGAAATATCATATCAAGAGAAACCGGGTTTTTAAAACAACACATAATCTCTTTTAAAATGTCCACGGTTCTCAAATCCAGAAATCTCATGAAAACAGCATATCTCAATGCGTAAAATCATATAGCATGATGTATGCGACATATAATAGAAATGTAAGAAAATCCGTATATCATGCAACAAGGAAAAGTGATATGACATGTTAAAGGGAAAACCGCTCTTTTAAATGATTCCAGTTTTTAAAGTATAACATGCGGTTCCCAATTTTCCAATAAAACCAGTTATCTATATAGGCACAATATGTAAATGCGCAAGAATAGATGTACCATTGTATGTGTGTACCAATATGGATATACAATGTGTATATGCGCAAGTATGAATATATCAATGTATATGTGCACCAATGTGGATATACAATGTGTATGTGCGCAAGTATAAATATATCAATGTATCTGTGCACCAATGTGGATATACAATGTGTATGTGCGCAAGTATGAATATATCAATGTATGTGTGCACCAATGTGGATATACAATGTGTATGTGCGCAAGTATGAATATATCAATGTATGTGTGCACCAATGTGGATATATAATGTGTATGTGCGCAAGTATGAATATATCAATGTATATGTGCACCAATATGGATATATAATGTGTATGTATGCGAGCATGTTATGCGAAGAGTCATATCATGATGCAGCATTCCTACTGTGTAGTGACATGGCAATTATTCATGACGAAGTGTGTGAGCCTACAATCAGTGTACGTGTAACATACGCATCATCGATAATGGTGCAGGTGTACTATCACGGGTATGAGGAATGCAATGCTGATATCATGAATGCAGCACAAGGTAAATCATCAGCTAAAAGCTATAAGGTATACGTAAATATCATATGTCCGAGTTGGTGAATCTGTCAATCGGCATCTAGCCTCACAGCATCACGTACGGTATAATCCATCGTACGGCATCCTCTAGTCAAGGGTATGGATCAACATCAAGTCAAACTCATCACGCACGGAAAATCATCATACGGCAGCATTATACCAATAGGGATCCTATCATCCTATAAGACAAATGAGGGTACGGCCTAATATCACGTACGGCCTATCATCCATGATTCACAACATTCTATATATGTATATGTATCTATGTACCTATGTCCCGGTTCACATCCGCAATAATCTCATATCAGGGGACCGGCATGGTTTAAATCATCTCGATCGACTCGCATCCGTATACCAAAATATCATCATATCATTCTTATATTCTTTCATCGCATTTATATCACATATCAAATAAAATTTACATAAACATTCTATCTCTACTAAGTATAAGTATTTAATCTAACATACACACCCGAACCATACAATCAGATTTTTAAAGAAGTGAATCGTAGTTTTTAAAATAGGGGTTACGGTGTTTTTAAGGAAAAGATATCATTTGAAAATCCGTAACATTCCTTAAGGTATATATTTAAAAGATACATATGATTCTTCGGTTTAGAAAAAGGTATGGTTCGGATGACACATCTACATCGGCTATCTAGTCCTACAGTACCCTAACGGCAATATCTCTAAACGTCATCCTATGATAGTAGTAACATAACACTTCTAACTATCCTCTAGTTTCTAATATGGTTTCATAGTTATCTCATTCTAACCCTAGTTTCCTAATCTAGGTTTCCTTAACCATATTCTATAATCGGTTTCCACCAAAACTTTGCGAGGGTGCTATACGCCATCCACCCGACTTCCCCCGTGGATATAGATCCACTCACCTGGTCTTCGCTCGCCGAAATCGATGACGCCACGCTCCGTCTCCTCGGAATTCATGCGAAGGTACCTACAATAATAAACAATCGCAATGCGTATTAAAAATCAAGGTGGAAAAACCAAAACGGCACACATTTCGCTCATAGGTCAAAACCTATAGCTTTGCTTGCAAACACGACAATTAACCCTGGTCGTTGACGTACAAATTCCACACGACGGAAACACAATATCAAATACCAAAATCAAGTCAAAACGAAGTCGTAAAACCATGCATCAACTCATGGAAATGGTCTTAGATTTTACCCTAAGCTAAACTGGTCAATTCTGCATATATGGAGGGCCTAATTTACATCTAAAGGGACCCCAGAACAAATAGGGATCAATTCTTGTAAGTCCACGTTGCGACCCCCGGTTCTTACGGGGAGGCGGAAACGGTATAAAAATCAAATTTTTAGCGCATGGGGCAACATGGACTAACAAAGTCGGGATCTTTTCCTAAACTAAAACTAGCAAACAAGCTAAAGAGAGTCAGCTACTCGGAAAGATGGTTATACCTAAACTTGAACTCCTTCTTCTTCAAACTTTTGTAGAGGTTGATGGTTCTTTCCTCGTTGCCTTCTTCCGTCGAAGATGGATCCACCTGAGGGTTCAACCTTCGGGCTCTTTCTCGAACTTTGAGAGAACTAGAATCTCCGGCTTGCTAAACCTTGATCCTAGAGTGAGTAGAGAGTGTCTTTTGGGGTTTTATCTTTTCAAGGAGAGAGATTCTCAACTCATAAGAAGGGTTCTCCTTGAGCTAGAGGAAGAAGAAGATGAAATGAGGAGAGAGAAGCTAAATGATAGAATGAGCTCTTTTCTTTTTGCAACCATAACATAAAGCAAAAAGAATTATCAAATTAATAATAATAATGAAAATGGAATAGTTGATGGAAGGTTTAGGAATGACCATTATCATTTCAAACATTAAATGAATTTGCTAGAATCAAAGAGCATCTTTCTTTTGTAATGATGATGGTCAAAACTTCAACCATGGTCAACAAGTCAACCATGGTCAACAAGTCAACAAAAAACCAACCATGACACAATTTCATTTTATTAATATTATTAATTGATATATCATAATTCCATTAGGGTTTGGAAAAAGACGACTGTCAACTGTGCATACGCACCCGTTCCGAAACCCTAATGAAAAACCTCTTCCTCCGCCTCAATCAATTGTGCATACACACCCGCATTCTTGTTCCGAGGAACATGAATACCAAGAGATAAAAGCAACCCCAAAACATATACCGGTATCTGACTCAAACCAGAGCCAGCCAGTAATATCCGTCCGGACTCCAAACGTGCACAAGTGCGCGGATGAGAACGAACCCTGTCGCAAAACCATGCGACCTCTACTCTGTTTTGCCCAGAGGCGAATACCCTCTGTGTGGGACTCTAAAGACTCGACACTACACTGGCAGTGGGTTTAACCACAGACCGCAAGCGGCACTAGCTGTGCGTAACGGTCCCCAGGTAGATGCCGACAAGAAGGCTGACGAGGTGAACCCCATCTGAACTCCTACTGAGTCTGAATGTGACAGTCTCCGTACAGTCCGGTCTGTTCGCCTAATACATCGCATGTAGGGCCTAGGGGGCGGTAAAACGTCAGTCCCCTAATAGCGGTACAAGTCGTGTCGGAGTGAAGCCCAAAACACCCTGAGATAATACTGGAAGCCTACCAGTATATCTCGCTTGCCCTGGCCAGGGACTACTCGTGTAATGGCTCTCCTAGACACAGCGCGATGTCAACCCCCAATACCGGGAGAGACGAATCCTGTCTAACCGTCACTTCCTCCAAGTGCTTCGGGACTGCACCCAACCACTACCTGTTTGCACGATTCCTTTGAGCCGTGGTAGGGTAGTGATCAAAGTGCAATGGGAACACACTCGAGGCGAAGTGCCAGTGTCAAGTCAGCGGACTAAGCTGTACTCATGTCACCTGGGAACTGATAACTGACGATAGGTATAATACCAACCTGTCAGTTCCCGACGAGTCCTGTCCAGTGTACTCGTAACCTAACGAGCACCCGTATACTATCTCCAGTACGACGTACTGATGGCTGTGGGACAGACCATCTCCCACACTGGGATGAGAAGCGCATACGCTAGTCTACTCCGGAGTATCGATGCCCTGTCTCGATAGTCCTGCGACTAGGGACCTGTATAAGGATGTGCTTATAGATTACCTATCCCACACTAGTGTGACTGCCATCACAACGCTGGTAATCAAGCAAAGATCCTAAGGGCTCCACTAATGCGTATAGGTGATATCGCAAAATAAACACATGTACACATTGAAGTAGAAACAAACCAAGTAGCATACTACTATATTGAGCAAGATTGTTTATACAAGGTGAATATCCCAAGCCTCCATTAAGTAATATACAAACTAGTATGATACAGTAATGGCCTCTAGGGCATATACACTAACAATCTCCCACTTGCACTAAGGCCATGTACTGGCGTATCGAAGACCTATCATCTCGATCAACCGCTCGAACTGAGTCTGGGGTAGGGCCTTGGTGAATGGATATGCAGTGTTTTCTTCTGAAGCAACCCTCCGAACCTCGATCTCCTTGCGATCCACGATCTCCCTGATCAGGTGATACCGCCTCAAGATGTGCCTGGATCTCTGATGGGACCTGGGTTCCTTCGCTAAAGCTATAGCCCCGTTGTTGTCGCAATACAAAGGTATTGGGTCAACAATGGACGGAACCACCTGAAGTTCTTTCAAGAACTTCCTCATCCAGACAGCTTCTTTTGCGGCATCAGATGCAGCGATGTATTCCGCTTCCATAGTCGAGTCTGCAACGGTTTCCTGTTTGGAACTCTTCCAACACACCGCCCCTCCATTGAGGGTAAAGACAAAACCCGACATAGACTTGGAATCATCCTTGTCACTCTGGAAGCTGGAGTCAGCAAAGGCCTCGATCTGGAGGTTTTTTCCGCCATACACCAAGAACATCTCCTTAGTCCTCCTCAGGTACTTGAGAATGTTCTTTACTGCTATCCAGTGTTTCTCCCCAGGGTTTGACTGATACCGGCTTACTACACTCAGTGCATAAGCTACATCCGGTCTGGTACACAACATCGCATACATTATAGAGCCTACCGCAGAAGCGTAGGGTATAATAGACATGTGATCCCTCTCCAAATCAGTCTTGGGAGACATCTCTTTAGAGAGGGTGATCCCGTGACAAGCCGGTAGGTTACCGCGCTTGGAATCTTCCATACTGAATCTTTTTAGTACGGTGTCGATGTACCTGGACTGTGAAAGTCCTAATATCCTCTTGGATCTATCACGATGGATCCGGATCCCCAGGATGTAAGAGGCATCACCCAGGTCTTTCATGGAGAACCTGTGTGACAAGAATCCCTTGACAGATTGTAGTATAGGAATGTCATTTCCTCTTAAGAGAATGTCATCCACGTATAAAACGAGGAATATTACAGTTCTCGCTACAAATCTACAATAGATGCATGGTTCATCTGGATTTTTGATAAAGCCAAATTCCTTGACCGTTTCATCAAAACAGATGTTCCAACTCCGCGATGCCTGCTTTAGTCCATAGATGGACTTAAGCAACTTGCACACCTTTCCGCTGCTCCCACTCTGAATGAAACCCTCTGGCTGATCCATATAGACACACTCCTCTAAATTTCCATTTAGAAAAGCGGTTTTTACGTCCATCTGCCAAATCTCATAATCGTGGAAGGCAGAAATGGCAAGAAGGATCCGAATGGATTTCAGCATAGCCACTGGAGAAAAGGTTTCGTCATAGTCCAAGCCAGGTCTTTGACGGAAACCCTTTGCTACAAGTCTAGCTTTATAGGTCTCAACCTGTCCATCTACACCAATCTTCCTTTTGAAGATCCACTTGCATCCTACGGGTTTTACCCCGTCTGGAGCAATGTCCAACGTCCATACTTTATTGGTGTACATGGACTCCATTTCGGTCCTCATTGCATCCAGCCATTTTACCGAGTCAACGCTCTGAACGGCCTGCTGGAAGCTAGTAGGCTCATCATAATCTATGATGCAATCCTCTCTATCCCCGTCTATGAGAAAACCGTAGTATCTCTCGGGCGGATGAGACTGCCTACTACTCCTGTGGAGCGGCGTAGGAATGTCCTGTTCATTTGAACCTTCTGGTTCCACTAAGCTTTCAGTAATAGCTCGTGGTTCTGGAATTTCTTCCAGTTCCACTGTACTCCCACTTATCTGGTTTTCCAAAAACTCAGTTTCCAAGAAGTAGGCATGACGAGAAACAAGAACTTTTTGTTCCTCTTCACAGTAGAAGAAATATCCCTTGGAGTTCTTTGGATATCCCACGAACTTACACTGTACTGAGCGTGCCTCGAGCTTGTCCGCATGCTGCTTTTTAACAAAAGCTGGACATCCCCAAGTCTTAATGTGACTGAGATGGGGCCTTTTCCCACACCACATCTCATATGGTGTAGTAGGCACAGTCTTAGTAGGAACTCGGTTCAAAAGGTACGCAGCTGATTCTAGCGCATACCCCCAGAAGGATCGCGGTAACTCAGCGTTACTCATCATGGACCGTACCATATCCAATAGGGTTCGGTTCCGTCTCTCCGATACACCGTTGTGTTGCGGAGTGTATGGAGGAGTAAGCTGAGAGAAAATTCCGTTCTCTTTTAAATAATTCAGGAACTCAGCACTTAAGTATTCTCCACCTCGATCCGATCTTAGAATCTTGATACTTTTGCCGGTTTGTTTTTCTACTTCATTCTTATATTCCTGGAACTTTTCAAAAGCTTCAGACTTATGTTTCATTAAGAAAACATAACCGTACCTTGAAAAATCATCCGTAAAAGTAATGAAGTAAGAATAACCGCTTCGCGCATGTGTAGACATTGGACCGCATACGTCGCTGTGTACGAGTCCCAAGAGCTCGCTCGCTCTTACTCCGTGTCCAGTGAACGGAGTCTTTGTCATCTTTCCTTTGAGACAGGATTGACAAGTGGCATATGATTGATATTCGAACGGATCCAAATATCCTTCTGTATGTAACTTAGTCAACCTTCTCTCATTGATGTGACCCAGTCTACAATGCCATAAGAAAGTCTGATTGATATCTGGAGACTTTCTTTTGTGTGTATTCTGGACATTGAAAATCTGTGGTTGGTTTAATACGTATATACCATTGCTCAGTGTACCTGACCCAATCAGAACTTGATTAAGGTGAATGTTTACAACATTACTTACAAACGCAAATTCATAACCTTCTTTAGAAACCAAAGATACAGAAATGATATTACAAGTTGCGTTGGGTACAAAAAAGCAATTACGCAAAACCAAAACATGCCCTTCTGACATTCCCAGGTGATAGTCCCCCACGGCTTTAGCATCCATGCTAGCTCCGTTCGTAACTCTGAGGGTCATGTCACCTGCCTTCAAAACCCTACGGTTTCTCAACGCCTGCAAAGAATTACAGATATAAGATCCTGATCCGGTATCCAATATCCAGGAAGTAGAGTTTATAGAAAGACAGTTTTCAATAACATACACACCTGAAGCTGAAGCCACAACCTGCTTCAGTTCCTGTGTCCTGGCCTTCCAAGCCCTGCAATCTTTCTTCCAGTGTCCACTCTTATGACAATAGAAGCATTCTTCCTTTCCAACAAGCTTCCCCGCAATCTTTGTTGCCTTTTCCTTTCCCTTCGTACCCACTTTACTAACACCGCCTCTTGGTTTGGCGGGGGCTTTCTTCCTCTTTCCCTTGGCTTTCGCCTTGGACCTAGAGGATGAAGATCCTCCTACAAACAAAGCGGGTGTTTCCCTACCCTTCTGTAGGGTGCCCTCTGCGCTCCTCAGCATGTTGAGGAGTTCTGAAAGTTCAACTTCCTTTTCTTATAAGTTGAAGTTCAGTATAAACTGGGCGTAAGTGGATGGAAGGGACTGGAGAATTAAATCCGTATAGAGTTCACTGTCCAACATGGTCCTAAGTTCCGCGAGCTCCTCAGTGTAGCCAATCATCTTAAGCACGTGGTCCGCTACCGATGATCCGATGGCCAACTTTGTCGAAAATAACTTCTTCGACACTTCGTATCTTGCGATACGAGACTGCTCTCCATACAGTTCTTTTGTATGGAGAAATATGGACTCGAGGTCCATATTCTCATGCCTCCTCTGATGTTCGTTGTCCATAGAGGCAAACACGAGGCACCTGGCCTTCGCGCAATCAATCTTCTAAGTCTTACGGATTTCCTTATCCGCGACGCTGGAGGTGGGACCTGGGACGGGGGGAGCTTTGGTGGTAAGAAGATACCCCAGCTTGTCGTAAGTGATTGCCAATTTTACATTCCTGAGCCAATCTTTATAGTTTGGCCCTGTCAGTATGTTTTTATCTAGAAGTAACTTAAGTCCAGTCATTTCCAATTTGGTCGCTGCAGGGGGGAGAGAAGAAACACTTTAGCACGATGCTCTTGCAAGTTTAGAATGGTTTTTAATTTGTCTAAACAGGATGGCTCCCACTATCTCTCGAATCCCTCCTCAAACCACAAAGGAAGAATTAGCCGGGATCAATCCCACCGCACAATACTTGCTTAACCGTTCAGCCAGGCCAGTGTCGGTACTTCGAGGGAGGTTTTCCAACGCTTTCGCGAAGTTCCTTAATTTAAGAACCTCTTTTCCCTGGGGGCGTAGCCCCGCTAACACCTTTCTAGGCACCTACTAGGTTTATAGCATTGATCGTTTAGTGAGAAATTTCCCGAGGAGTAGCATATACTCACAGTAGGATCGGGATCCAAATATCATCGCGTGACGAAACTGAAGGAATCCTACCAGAATCATCACACTCCAAATGGTATGCAAATCTAGCAAGTTTCAGTACTTATGAAACTCCCGATGTGGATTTTTGCCCCATGCTCTTATGATCTTGACTTTGGCCAACAAATCATAAGTCACATGTCAAGTTCTTCCCGTCGTTCTCCAGGTTAATTTGAATCCACCCGTACATACCCTTGACTTTGGCCAACAAGGCAATACGACTGTTCCAAATCAACGCATCTATCTATGCTGCACATGAATATCCAATAGCTACCAATCAATATGCCTTGACTTTGGCCAACAAACACAGCTTGAATACTATTGACTATTTATGTGAAATGACGGAGGGCTACGAATGGTTTTGGTAAAACCGTGAACGTAGTGAACTTGATATAATCGATGGAACGAGATAGCTTTTAGAAGGAGTGGCTCAAGCTCCGCATTTAAAAGTTAGTTTTGAAAAGAACCGAGTGGTTTTTCGAAAGTGTTCCAACGACTTCAACTTGGTTTATTATCTTGCATTAGTTCTTTTAATGCGTGATATTCTTGCATTAGTTCTTTTAATGCGTCCCATCTTTTAATCCTACCATTGCAGAAAACAACCAAAATATGACGTACGCTTATGCCATTCGCATTCGCCACGGGGTCCCGTCATCACCCGTTAGGTTACTTAACTAACGACAGAGCGGGGGCTGGGCTAGCGCGGCTGTAAAACATAAGCTGTTAGTTGTATGTATGCCCTAGAGGCCAGTATTGTACAGATGATGTATATTATATTGGATGCTTGGACATATATAGAGATGACTTTCTTGCTCGATATGATAGTATGCTATCTGGTTACTCTTTATCTTAACATGTACACTAGTCTCTTTATACTGTCTTATAGTTACATGTTGGTAAAGCCCTTAGGATATGTACTTGACTACCTGGACTGTGATGCAGATCATACTAGTGGGGACATGGTAGTCCATAAGTACATCCTTCAAGGTCCCTAGTCGTGGGTGTATCGAGACAGGGCATCGATATACCAGAGTAGACTAGCGTATATGCTTCTCGACCCATGAGATGGGCGATGGATGATCCCATATCCATTGGTGTTTGACATCAGAGATGGTATACGGGTGCTCAGTGGAGACTGAGTACACTGGACGGACTCACCGAGAACTCCCAGATGGTATTATACCTCACGTCAGATGGCAGTTCTCAGGTGACACTTGTACAGGTTAGTCTGTAGACCCGAGATCGTCATAGAGTCTTGTGTGATTCCCACTGTGCTTTGATCTCCACCTTACCACGTCCATGAGGGCGTGCAAAACGGTGGTCTTTGGGTACAGTCCCGAGTCACATGGAAGCAATGAGCGATAGGAGGGGTTTCGTCTCTCCCGGTATTGGGAGTTGATGTTGCGCTGTGCTCGATTGGCCGTAACAGGGAAGTCCCTGGCCAGGGCTGATCAGAGATTTGCTGGTAAGTGTTACCAGTAGTTTCTCGACCCGTTATGAGCCTCACATCAGCACGACTTATCGGGTTATTGGGGTCTGACGTATACCACCCCTAGACTTGATATGCGACATATCAGACGAAGAGACCGGACTGTATGGTAAGTGTTACTGGTTGGATTCACAGGAGTGTGAGCGGGCTAGCTCGTCGATCTTCTGATCGCTCAATACCCGGGTGGCCGTTACGTTTAGCAGACCGCTTGCGGCTTGTGGATGCTTGATATGATCATCATCTGCTACCGGCGTATTGACGAGTCTTTAGAGTCCTACACAGAGGTTTCCTGGCTCAAGCGAAACGAAATAGGAGCGCATATGAGATATGTGCAGGACCGAGAATAATGCGTGTATGTGATACCGCATTTCATTCTCGCGATATATGTTTCGATTGGTTATATTCGATATGACCTAGTTATCGAATCATTCATTCGATAAATCGATACATTGGATTCTAGTCGGTTATGTGCGACATGACCGGATCATTGAATCAAATGTTGATTTAATAATTTAATGCATAATTATATATTTGATATATTGTTTTGCATTAGCTAGTATTGGTTCACTTTATATGGATTTTCTCACTCGATGTGCAAGAAGTATATATGATATACTTTTGTGCACTACTTTGTATCATGTTTGATGATACTTGATAATGTGGTTAAGTGTAAAGGGTTAAACCATGGTTAAGTGATGATTAGGGTTTTGGTTTTTCATTTATTTATTTGTTTATTTATTTGGAAAGGATTAAGTTAAGAATGGTGGCTTATTTTGGAGCTATGTTGAAGCTTTGACAAAGTCCACCATCCTTATCTCATCCTTAACCCTAACCACTCTAACTAACCTTGGTTTAATCTCTACACTTGACCATGGTCAAGATATGATAAGTATTCATATTAGTTTTATTTTAAAAAGTGAAGACTTATCATTCTTGCTTCATCTTCATCTTCTTCTTCTTCTTCAAGCTTGCTACTTTAATGGCAACTTGAGATCTAGTGAGATAAATCCAATTCTAAAGTGAACCCACCTCCTATTTCTTCACCCTCTACCTCTTGCCAAGTTGTTTTCGGTGTTTTCTTCACAAGTTTCACAACTTTGTAAAGTCGGAGCTTGAGCTTGTGCAACCTCGACGTAGATCGTCTTTGACACGAAGCCGACGACCTATTCTGCACGTTTCTCCGATGAAGCCGTCACGAGAGTCCAAGGTTCAAGATGGACAGCGAGAGGACGCCCTCATGGAGCTAAGGAAGTGGGTATCCGGATCTACAAAGGTTGTAGCATCTTAACTTTAGTTAAATTGTTAACTAGATTTATATTTCGCCTAGAATTCTAGCAACGATCCGTAGTCTAGGGTTTCTCGGCACCATTTTTTTTGAAATTGGAATGTTCGATGCCTTGTGAGACCTCACTAGGGTGCCTAGGAACCCTACAGTGGTATCAGAGCCTAGATAGAGCCTTAGGCGAAGTATAGACGCGATTTGAAGTCCGAACGAACCCGAAACCCCAAATCTATAATGCTCTCTGTACATTTTCTAAAAACCGGGATTTTTCCAGATTAAAAATGCCTAAAAAAATTCAGCAGGAATATCTAAGAGTTATGGTGAAACACGATCTCTTGATTCATCTAAACAGCCGCGGAAACGCGGCAGAAGCATGCCTTCTGCCGCGCTTCCGCCGCTTACTGTTCATATTGCGCAATAATGTTTGCACAGTAACTCATATTTTATTATGCTGGATTTTCTGGGAATTTTTAATATTTATTCAAGAGTTGAATTTTCTGGTATTGTTTTGGGGATTCGGTGTTTCGATCGGAGTATCAAATTTTGTCTTTGTGTTTTTCCGGATAATTTTTTAGAATATGTTAAAAAGTTCGACCGGATATAAATACCCAATATTTCCCCTGTCGGGAAATTTCCAAGTGTTGGATTTTTCCGTAGTTTAACGACGTTCTAAGTAGTGCAAGTAACGCGATGGACCCTCTAGAAGACAACAAACCTTAACTCGATTATGTGACCGTCTTGAACTGCCCTTTGAACCTTCGGGTTTGGGGCAGTACGGCGTGCCACATGTGAGGCGTTGGCTTGACCCTTCTACGGCTGGACCGTCGGTACTGAGGCACGAACTGAATGTTGTTAGACTTATTTCATGTGTTGAGCTGTATCAGGAAAACTTAGGTATTCGAATGTTCGATCGGAAAGTTTAACATTTTCTGTTTATTTGGAATGTGATACAATAATTGGAATTCACAAACAGTTATGAGATAACTGAATGATTGTTATAAATCTAGCAGTTTAGTCCCACATGATATTGAAAAGAGTTTTCGATAATGAAACTAAAATGCGGGATTTATATCTGTTAGGCATGCGATGTCTAAAGAGTTGCGGATTCCAATTGTTATAGTTTTACACTATCTTTTCTGTGACCGTAAGTGTAGTATGTTCATATCGCCGGTTTCGTTGCTATACGTCAACGACAATTGGGGTATGCATACTTACTTACGTTGATGACATGTGATGTTATGTGTTGCTGGATATGTTATATTGGATCGTCGTGTTCGAATAGCCGGGGGTTTTTATGTGAGATGAGTGTTTTTCATTTTCATTCATGTAAAAACTTGTATGTAATATTCTTTTATTTGGGGCACTTCCAGGTAGCGGAAGCTGTCACCCTTTGTATATTATTTACTTTTCCGCATTAGGATAGACCCAAGGAGGGGAGCATAAGTAACCGGGTTCTGGGGTCCAGTGGGAGACCAACTCGAGGAGTCGAGTCCGGGTCTCCTAACCCTAGAATTGGCAGGGTTGCTTGCCGCTCTCGTAGGGGTCTAGGGGTGTGGGATTGGCTATTCATCACGACCGTGGAATCCGTGTTTTATACTGGCTCGTATTGAAAACATGGACGTCCTAGTATATCCAATATTTCATATGTTTATTCTGCTGCGATATCTGTGTTGTGACTCTGTGATGGATATAGTATATAGTATATATGATATATTATATAGACGTTACTTATGTTTTACACCCGCGCTAGCCCTGCCCTGCTCTATCGTTAGTTACCTAACCTAACGGTGCACGAGGGGACATCGAGGCGAATGCGGATGGCATAAGTGTACGTCATATCTATCTGTGATGTTTAGGTACTTAAATGATGGGACTTCATTAATGTGATTAATGAAAGAAAAGAAACCTAAGATGTTGTAGAATCAGATTTTAAATAAAATAGGTAGCTACAGTTCTTGCTTTGCATAGAGGTATATATGATATACCCCGCACCTTATTCGATGAGGAAAGGAACGAGATCCCTTCACCGGGAGTGACTCCTTTAGCAATAACCGGCAAATGCTACACACACGGTTTGATTTTGACTGCTTTTGGGTTTTTGCTTTGCACAGCGATATATATGATATATCCCGCACCTCATTCGACGAGGAAAGGACCGAGATCCCTTCACCGGGAATGACTCCTTTAGCAAAACTAGAAAAGCCGCAAAATCACTCTATTTCAAAACTTCATTTGATTCTACAACGATATCAAGTTCATTACGCAATAGGTTTTCAGAAAACCTGTCGTAGCCCTCCGTCATTTCAGATAAATTACATATAGTATTCGTGCTACATTTGTTGGCTTTCGTCAAGGTGTAGTGTGCGGTAGCTATGTGCTGTTTATCTGCTGCATATGATGCGACTGGATTAGGGTAGTCGTACGGCTTTGTTGGCTTTCGTCAAGGGTCGTGCGGGTGGGTTTAATTCAGTCAAGAAATGTACGGGTTGAACTTGACTAGCGGGCTGTGGTTTGTTGGCTTTCGTCAAGGTCATAGCACGCTAGGGGCAAAAGCATTATCGGGAATTTCAAGTGTTGAAATTTGCAATGAGATTGCATACCTTCTATGAGATAGTTGGATCCCGATACCCACTGCGAGTAAGAGTTACTCCTGGGAGAGTTTTACACATTACAATTAGCCGATCAAGTAGGTGTCTAGAAAGGTGTTAACGAGGTTACGCCTCTGGGAAAACGATGTTTACATTAATTAGGTTCGTGCGAAAGCACGGGGGACCTCCCTCAAAGTACCGACACTGGCCTGGCTGAAAGATTGGCGAACTTGTAGTGTGTAATTAATCCCGGCTAGTCTATCCTTTTAGAGTTTGGAGGAAGATTTGATAAAAAGCAGTGGGAGCCATCCTGATTAGATAAGATAATAACCAATCTGATCTTGCACGAGCATACGCTAAAGTGTTTTCTTCTCTCTCTCTCCAGGTAGCGACCATTTCATGCCCTAATGAAGATAATAATATGGATGTATTGACCGAACCCGCATGTTATACTGTGCTGGGGAACGTTGGTTCCGTTCTTTCTTATAAGAGTTATAGGAATGAACAGGATATAGGGGAATACCAGGATTCCCATGCCACCCGAATGAAGAAAGTACATGTTGATGCATTTTCTTCGGGTGTGTTCGTTACTGAGAACTGTTTCTCCATTTGCTCTACGTCCTGGGTATTAGATACCGGGTCAGG
Organism: Agapanthus africanus; assembly: GCA_030015575.1. Taxonomy (NCBI): domain Eukaryota; kingdom Viridiplantae; phylum Streptophyta; class Magnoliopsida; order Asparagales; family Amaryllidaceae; genus Agapanthus; species Agapanthus africanus. Next base: position 353,888,587 of record CM057341.1, on the reverse strand, counting down.
ATCCCATATATGTAATCAGTTACATGGGCTTAGGAAAGGTAGAGAACTTGGAGAAGGTGATAAAGACATTAGAGTTGGAAATGGTGCAATTGTTGCAGCTAAGACTGTCGGGGAATATCACCTTGTATTACCAACTGGTAGTACATTGGTTCTGAACGAATGCTATTACATGCCGAACCTGATATGCAACATTATATCGGTTTCTTTATTAAGTAAAGAGGGATATAATTTTGTATTACAGGACAATGTTATGAACATTTTCCATAACCAAAAGTTGGTTGGATCAGGCACGTTGTGCAATGGCATTTATGTTCTAAACCAATCAACAGTTCTGAGCATAACAAATACACACAAGAGGAAGAGTTCTGAACTGAACGAATCCTTCTTATGGCATTGTAGACTGGGTCACATCAATGCGACACGACTGGCTAAGTTGCATAAGGATGGTTATTTGAAACCATTCGAATTTTCATCTTATGACACTTTCCAGTCATGTCTCAAAGGCAAGATGACCAAAACTCCGTTTACGGGACACGGAGAAAGAGTTACCGAACTCTTGAGACTGATACATAGTGATGTATGCGGTCCAATGTCTACACATGCCAGGGATGGTTCTTCGTACTTCATTACATTCACTGACGATCTCTCAAGATACGGACATGTGTACTTGATAAGACACAAGTCTGAAGCTTTTGAGAAATTTAGAGAATATAAACAAGAAGTCGAAAACCAAACCGGAAAAGGTATTAAAATCCTTCGATCTGATCGAGGAGGTGAATACTTGAGCAATGAATTCCTGGACTTCCTAAAAGAGAATGGGATTCTCTCTCAGCTGACTCCTCCATATACACCACAGCACAACGGTGTATCAGAACGGAGGAACCGCACCCTATTAGATATGGTGCGCTCTATGATGAGCACAGCTGAGTTACCTATTTCCTTCTGGGGGTATGCGCTTGAGACAGCCATACATCTATTGAATATGGTCCCCACCAAATCTGTGCCTACAACTCCATATGAGATATGGAAAGGGAAGAGACCATGTCTTAACTATGTTAATATATGGGGTTGTCCAGCCTATGTCAAACGACAAAATCCGGACAAACTCGAGGCACGGTCTGTTCTATGCAAATTTGTAGGATATCCCAAGAATTCTCAAGGGTATATCTTCTACCACCCTGAGGAACAAAGAGTATTTGTTTCTCGGCATGCCACCTTTTCAGAAAAGGAATTTCTTGAAAAAGAGATTAGTGGTCATGAGATAGAACTGGAAGAGGTTCCAGCTGCAGAAGCTACAACAGAAGATCTGGTGGAACCAGAGGATTCCGTTGTTCCCGATGAACCCCAGCCACTCCGCCGATCTAGTAGGGTTCCTCGCCAACCTGAGAGATACTACGGTTTTCTCATGGACGGTAGGAGCGAGGATTGCATCATGGAGGATGATGACCCAACTAGCTTCGAGCAGGCCATCACGAGTAGGGACTCAGTGAAATGGCTGGATGCTATGCGGTCCGAGATGGAATCCATGTACACCAACAAAGTATGGACTTTGGAAGTTTCTCCTGAAGGGGTAAAACCCATTGGGAGCAAGTGGATCTTCAAGAAGAAACTTGGTGTAGATGGGAAAGTGGAGACTTTCAAAGCTAGACTTGTAGCAAAGGGTTTTCGTCAAAGACCAGGTGTGGACTATGACGAAACCTTTTCTCCAGTGGCTATGCTTAAATCCATCCGAATCATGCTTGCCATTGCTGCCTTTCATGACTACGAAATCTGGCAAATGGATGTTAAGACCGCCTTTCTAAATGGTGATTTAGAAGAGTGCGTGTACATGACTCAGCCAGAGGGCTTCGTAGACAGTGGGAGCAGCGGGAAGGTGTGCAAGCTGCTTAAATCCATTTATGGATTAAAGCAAGCATCGCGGAGTTGGAACATCTGCTTTGACGTCGTTATCAAAGAGTTTGATTTCGTCAAAAATCCAGATGAACCTTGTATCTACAAGAAGGTGGCAGAGAGTAAGGTTGTCTTCCTCGTATTGTACGTGGACGACATACTCTTGATAGGAAATGATATTCCTATGCTGCAAGCGGTCAAGCTCTTCTTATCACAAAGATTCTCAATGAAAGATCTTGGTGATGCCTCCTGCATATTGGGAATTAGGATCTATAGAGATAGATCCAAACGGATTTTGGGATTGTCCCAATCCAGGTACATTGACACCATACTAAAGAGGTTTAGTATGGAAGAGTCCAAGCGTGGGAACTTACCCACGATCTCTGGAGTCACTCTCTCCAAAGAGATGTCTCCCAAGATTGATTTGGAAAGAGCTCGCATGCAAGGGATACCCTATGCTTCGGCAGTAGGCTCTATCATGTATGCGATGCTATGTACCAGACCCGATGTAGCATACTCACTAAGTGTAGTGAGCAGGTATCAAGCTGATCCTGGAGAGAGTCACTGGACAGCTGTGAAGAGCATTCTCAAGTACTTGCGAAGGACTAGAGATATGTTCTTGGTGTATGGTAACGGAGAGCTCCAAGTGGAGTCCTTTACCGATTCGAGCTTCCAGAGTGATAAGGACGACTCTAAGTCGCAGTCAGGCTTTGTCTTTACCCTTTACGGAGGGGCGGTTAGCTGGAAGAGTTCCAAGCAGGAAACCGTGGCAGACTCGGCAATGGAGGCTGAATACATCGCTGCCAACGATGCTGCCAAAGAGGCTGTCTGGATCAAGAAGTTCATTACTGAACTTGGTGTGGTTCCATCCATTGAGCATCCAATACCTTTGTATTGCGATAACAATGGAGCAGTGGCTTTGGCCAAGGAACCCAGGTCCCATCAACGATCCAGGCATATTCTGAGGCGGTATCACCTGATCCGGGAGATAGTTGATCGCCGGGAGATCGAGGTCAGGAGGGTTGATACGAAGAACAACACGGCGGATCCACTCACGAAGGCCATTCCCCAGATACAGTTTGAGAGACTCTTCGGGATGCTCGGTATGAGATACTACAGCAGCTGGCCCTAGTGCAAGTGGGAGATGGTTAGTTGTATGTATGCCCTAGAGGCCAGTATTGTACAGATGATGTATATTATATTGGATGCTTGGACATATATAGAGATGACTTTCTTGCTCGATATGATAGTATGCTATCTGGTTACTCTTTATCTTAACATGTACACTAGTCTCTTTATACTGTCTTATAGTTACATGTTGGTAAAGCCCTTAGGATATGTACTTGACTACCTGGACTGTGATGCAGATCATACTAGTGGGGACAGGTAGTCCATAAGTACATCCTTCAAGGTCCCTAGTCGTGGGTGTATCGAGACAGGGCATCGATATACCAGAGTAGACTAGCGTATATGCTTCTCGACCCATGAGATGGGCGATGGATGATCCCATATCCATTGGTGTTTGACATCAGAGATGGTATACGGGTGCTCAGTGGAGACTGAGTACACTGGACGGACTCGCCGAGAACTCCCAGATGGTATTATACCTCACGTCAGATGGCAGTTCTCAGGTGACACTTGTACAGGTTAGTCTGTAGACCCGAGATCGTCATAGAGTCTTGTGTGATTCCCACTGTGCTTTGATCTCCACCTTACCACGTCCATGAGGGCGTGCAAAACGGTGGTCTTTGGGTACAGTCCCGAGTCACATGGAGGCAATGAGCGATAGGAGGGGTTTCGTCTCTCCCGGTATTGGGAGTTGATGTTGCGCTGTGCTCGATTGGCCGTAACAGGGAAGTCCCTGGCCAGGGCTGATCAGAGATTTGCTGGTAAGTGTTACCAGTAGTTTCTCGACCCGTTATGAGCCTCACATCAGCACGACTTATCGGGTTATTGGGGTCTGACGTATACCACCCCTAGACTTGATATGCGACATATCAGACGAAGAGACCGGACTGTATGGTAAGTGTTACTGGTTGGATTCACAGGAGTGTGAGCGGGCTAGCTCGTCGATCTTCTGATCGCTCAATACCCGAGTGGCCGTTACGTTTAGCAGACCGCTTGCGGCTTGTGGATGCTTGATATGATCATCATCTGCTACCGGCGTATTGACGAGTCTTTAGAGTCCTACACAGAGGTTTCCTGGCTCAAGAGAAACGAAATAGGAGCGCATATGAGATATGTGCAGGACCGAGAATAATGCGTGTATGTGATACCGCATTTCATTCTCGCGATATATGTTTCGATTGGTTATATTCGATATGACCTAGTTATCGAATCATTCATTCGATAAATCGATACATTGGATTCTAGTCGGTTATGTGCGACATGACCGGATCATTGAATCAAATGTTGATTTAATGATTTAATGCATAATTATATATTTGATATATTGTTTTGCATTAGCTAGTATTGGTTCACTTTATATGGATTTTCTCACTCGATGTGCAAGAAGTATATATGATATACTTTTGTGCACTACTTTGTATCATGTTTGATGATACTTGATAATGTGGTTAAGTGTAAAGGGTTAAACCATGGTTAAGTGATGATTAGGGTTTTTGTTTTTCATTTATTTATTTGTTTATTTATTTGGAAAGGATTAAGTTAAGAATGGTGGCTTATTTTGGAGCTATGTTGAAGCTTTGACAAAGTCCACCATCCTTATCTCATCCTTAACCCTAACCACTCTAACTAACCTTGGTTTAATCTCTACACTTGACCATGGTCAAGATATGATAAGTATTCATATTAGTTTTATTTTAAAAAGTGAAGACTTATCATTCTTGCTTCATCTTCATCTTCTTCTTCTTCTTCGAGCTTGCTACTTTAATGGCAACTTGAGATCTAGTGAGATAAATCCAATTCTAAAGTGAACCCACCTCCTATTTCTTCACCCTCTACCTCTTGCCAAGTTGTTTTGGGTGTTTTCTTCACAAGTTTCACAACTTTGTGAAGTCGGAGCTTGAGCTTGTGCAACCTCGACGTAGATCGTCTTTGACACGAAGCCGACGACCTATTCCGCACGTTTCTCCGATGAAGCCGTCACGAGAGTCCAAGGTTCAAGATGGACAGCGAGAGGACGCCCTCGTGGAGCTAAGGAAGTGGGTATCCGGATCTACAAAGGTTGTAGCATCTTAACTTTAGTTAAATTGTTAACTAGATTTATATTTCGCCTAGAATTCTAGCAACGATCCGTAGTCTAGGGTTTCTCGGCACCATTTTTTTTGAAATTGGCATGTTCGATGCCTTGTGAGACCTCACTAGGGTGCCTAGGAACCCTATATAAGCAACGCCTAAATATAAAAGCAATGATAGACATTACAGATCACAGATGAATACATTGGATATACTAGCCATCCGCAATCCGTTCGAGCCTGCAACAAAAAGCGGATTACACGGTCGCGGTGAATAGCAAATACCCCACCCAAGACCCCTACGGGTGCGGCAAACTACCCGCCAAGTACCCGGTAGTTTGTGCACCCCTCCATGGGTCTATCCTAGGAGCATAAATAGTAAAAAGAATTATACAATGACGGCTACAACCCCGACCCGGTTGTGCGGCCATACAAATAATATTATTACATCAATTTACATTTACAAATGAATGAAAGAAAAACAAAAGCTTATCTCACATCCACCCCGGCTATTCACCCGCGACAGTCCAACACATTCATATACACATTCCAATATCAAACACAGATCACAGAGATGTATAACCCCGACTAATCGACTTATAGCGATTAGCCGACGTTCAATACATGCAAACATCACGGATATAACCAACATAGCCAAAGTGTAGCGAAGTTCAAAAAAAAATACGGATTTATAGGACCCCAAAAGTAAATTTCTTTTCTGGAAAATCTGGGCACATATAACATATTTGAAAAATCCCAAAACCCTACCACAAGAACACTGCACAAAACACGATCGCATGAAGAGCCCAAACGGCGGCGGATCCGCGGCCAAGAGAATAGCTGAGGCCGCGGATCCGCGGCGGTTTGAGGGAATTAGGGGATCGTTTTTCTTGGGTGTTCTTACAAAACCCTGAGCCGATTTTAGGAGTACAAAGTTTTACTTTTAGAGCACAAAAAATTTCAACAGAAACTTAGGGTTTTGGATTTTCCGGTTTTGCGATTTTTCGGTTTCGAACTTCCATACACTTCGCTACCAAGCTAGTTTAATTTTAGTTAGGCTCTGATACCACTGTAAGTCCACGTTGCGACCCCCGGTTCTTACGGGGAGGCGGAAACGGTATAAAAATCAAATTTTTAGCGCATGGGGCAACATGGACTAACAAAGTCGGGATCTTTTCCTAAACTAAAACTAGCAAACAAGCTAAAGAGAGTTAGCTACTCGGAAAGATGGTTATACCTAAACTTGAACTCCTTCTTCTTCAAACTTTTGTAGAGGTTGATGGTTCTTTCCTCGTTGCCTTCTTCCGTCGAAGATGGATCCACCTGAGGGTTCAACCTTCGGGCTCTTTCTCGAACTTTGAGAGAACTAGAATCTCCGGCTTGCTAAACCTTGATCCTAGAGTGAGTAGAGAGTGTCTTTTGGGGTTTTATCTTTTCAAGGAGAGAGATTCTCAACTCATGAGAAAGGTTCTCCTTGAGCTAGAGGAAGAAGAAGATGAAATGAGGAGAGAGAAGCTAAATGATAGAATGAGCTCTTTTCTTTTTGCAACCATAACATAAAGCAAAAAGAATTATCAAATTAATAATAATAATGAAAATGGAATAGTTGATGGAAGGTTTAGGAATGACCATTATCATTTCAAACATTAAATGAATTTGCTAGAATCAAAGAGCATCTTTCTTTTGTAATGATGATGGTCAAAACTTCAACCATGGTCAACAAGTCAACCATGGTCAACAAGTCAACAAAAAACCAACCATGTCACAATTTCATTTTATTAATATTATTAATTGATATATCATAATTCCATTAGGGTTTGGAAAAAGACGACTGTCAACTGTGCATACGCACCCGTTCCGAAACCCTAATGAAAAACCTCTTCCTCCACCTCAATCAACTGTGCATACACACCCGCATTCTTGTTCCGAGGAACATGAATACCAAGAGATAAAAGCAACCCCAAAACATATACCGGTATCTGACTCAAACCAGAGCCAGCCAGTAATATCCGTCCGGACTCCAAACGTGCACAAGTGCGCGGATGAGAACGAACCCTGTCGCAAAACCATGCGACCTCTACTCTGTTTTGCCCAGAGGCGAATACCCTCTGTGTGGGACTCTAAAGACTCGACACTACGCTGGCAGTGGGTTTAACCACAGACCGCAAGCGGCACTAGCTGTGCGTAACGGTCCCCAGGTAGATGCCGACAAGAAGGCTGACGAGGTGAACCCCATCTGAACTCCTACTGAGTCTGAATGTGACAGTCTCCGTACAGTCCGGTCTGTTCGTCTAATACTTCGCATGTCGGGCCTAGGGGGCGGTAAAACGTCAGTCCCCAAATAGCGGTACAAGTCGTGTCGGAGTGAAGCCCAAAACACCCTGAGATAATACTGGAAGCCTACCAGTATATCTCGCTTGCGCTGGCCAGGGACTACTCGTGTAATGGCTCTCCTAGACGCAGCGCGATGTCAACCCCCAATACCGGGAGAGACGAATCCTGTCTAACCGTCACTGCCTCCAAGTGCTTCGGGACTGCACCCAACCACTACCTGTTTGCACGATTCCTTTGAGCCGTGGTAGGGTAGTGATCAAAGTGCAATGGGAACACACTCGAGGCGAAGTGCCAGTGTCAAGTCAGCGGACTAAGCTGTACTCATGTCACCTGGGAACTGATAACTGACGATAGGTATAATACCAACCTATCAGTTCCCGACGAGTCCTGTCCAGTGTACTCGTAACCTAACGAGCACCCGTATACTATCTCCAGTACGACGTACTGATGGCTGTGGGACAGACCATCTCCCACACTGGGATGAGAAGCGCATACGCTAGTCTACTCCGGAGTATCGATGCCCTGTCTCGATAGTCCTGCGACTAGGGACCTGTATAAGGATGTGCTTATAGATTACCCAGCCCCCACTAGTGTGACTGCCATCACAACGCTGGTAATCAAGCAAAGATCCTAAGGGCTCCACTAATGCGTATAGGTGATATCGCAAAATAAACACATGTACACATTGAAGTAGAAACAAACCAAGTAGCATACTACTATATTGAGCAAGATTGTTTATACAAGGTGAATATCCCAAGCCTCCATTAAGTAATATACAAACTAGTATGATACAGTAATGGCCTCTAGGGCATATACACTAACAATTCTAACCTACCCTGTCTGCAAATTGCAGCCAAATTGAATAAATCTGCGGACCTGGTGCAGGGGTTGGGGCTCAGGTCTTGGTGGTAGCTTCCTAGGTGCCTACACGACTCCCAGTAATTGCAAAATCATTTCTAGTGTCCCCGGGTTGCTCCAGGTTCCAAAATACCCTCACAATTCACACATTTATCTGATGTCGGGGTTTCTAAATCCGTTTTTTGGGGTTTCTAAGCTCTGGTCCATGTCATTAAACTACACCCAAGTCTAGTTAACAGCCACTAGGCATCACCCAGTTTTCAAACAACACTCAAACCCTTTACTAGGGTTTCCCAAGGTTCATTAAACATCACAAATTCACCTCTAAACTTGCATGAAAGGAAAAGTGAATGAAATACTATGCTAAGGGTGATGAAATTATCTCACTTGGGCAAGCCAAGAAAAACCCTAGCTCCTCAAGGTGGTCGAAATCTCACTTTCTTGGTCCAATGTGTAGAGGGTGTAGAGGGGATCAACTTTTGTGAAAGGTAATTAGGGTTTTGATCAAGGATTTGAGATGATATCATAGGGTGAAGGTGGAGGGAAGAGAGGAAGAAGAAGAAGAAGAAGAAGAAGAAAATGATGGGGGAGGATAAAATGAGGCAGCCCCTCTCTCTCCCCTCTCTTATTTCCACCCACTTTCTCTCAATATTACCCTTTTACCCTTTCTCTTGTTACCCTTTTCTTTTTATTAAAAACCCAAGTCACAAAATACCCAAAAGAACAAAAGAACACAACATGTAATCACCACATAACATGACATGGTGCACTGGCCACGAAAAAAACTGTAGAAATGCGGATTTGGCTTAATCGAGATTAGCAGTGCACTAATCAGGTTTTTTTTTATCAAAATTGCATATAATAAATTTTAAAAATGCAAAATCCTTTAAATATATTTTTAAATGAATAAATCGTTTTAATTTCTATTTATTTCACAATTATTGGTATATATTTATACTCTTTTTCGAAAACCCCAATTTCGCAAATCGGGCAGTTTTCGGGAAATATATTATTTAATATTAAATTCCCAAAAATCATATTTTATATTTTCTGAAATGTTACACCATCACTACCCTACAAAAAGTTCAATACGAACGGTTACTTATTATCTACAGGACACACTTGCCAGAGTAACATACCAACACAGCAGAGAAAAGAAAGCAACAGTGGGAGATAAGAAAAATGTTTCTTTATTCATGAGTTCAATTGAGTACAAAATATATCATATAAAAGAATAAAAAAATGAATAAAGGCATGTTATTCAAAGATTACAAATGTTCAATTGATACAAAAACAGCTACTGAGAAGGAGGCGTTTTCAATAAATCAGCCAGCTGCTCGCGCACTCCTCTCAACTCCTTCTCATGATCAGCCGCCGCGGCCAGCTCCGCTTCGACTCGAGCTCGTTGTTTCAAGTAGGATGAAAGTTTCTCATCGATTTTCTGCTGAGCAGCTTCGCGAATCTACGTAAATCGCTCTAGGAAGTCGAGCTTCAGCCTCAGCACTAGCCCATACGAAATGCACCGCTGCAGATTGTCAAAGACGGTTCTCAGTTGCACACCGTTCGCTTCAACCTGGGCACGCAGCCGGATAGATTCGCCTGAAGCTTCCTCACATTCCTTCTGCCTCAAGGTTGCCTCTTGTTTGAAATTACGGAGGAAGGGAACGCTCTGCTCCACCCATGCAGCCCGCTGGGAGTTCAAGGCCAACACTTCGGGAGCGGGACGCTTGAGTTCAATCTTATACAGACAAGCCTCGATCTGCCTGCAATAATTAACCCAAGATTCGACGACGCCCTCGCCATGGAACTGCACAAGCGTCACCAACATCGGATTAACCTCCGTAGATAAATCTGCAGCGAATGCAGGGGCCTCCGCGTCAAGCTCCTCGATGGATTCACTCAACATACGCAGGCTGGTCACAGCGCCCTTAGAAGATGGGCGTCTAGAAAAGGGCCCTGTTGGCATTAGGATGAGAGACTCGAAGGGAGCTGGAGCCGATGTGATTGCTGCAAAATGAATTGCGGTTAAAAGCTAACTCGCGAAATAAAGAAACTCACACAAGCGAGAGAGTCTACTATACCGGCTACGACAGGTGGAAAAGTTGGGAGTACCGGTGGCGCGACTATTCTCTTGTCCCCACCTTCAATCTGTAATGCTGCAACCAATACAAAGAAGAATTAGCAACAACATGACTCCCGTAGAAGAAGGGAAAAGATGTTTGTTAAAAACTATACTCACCGACGCCAGCGGGCAGGACGACTTCTGACGGGAAGGAGAAGTATGGGTTTAGCAACTGATACATATGGTCAAAAAGGACTCCTGCAAGAGTGTAACAATGCGATGTCAGTACAAAGAGTATATTACCCACAATGAAACCGATAAGTCGCAAACATATACCTTCCAGCACTCTAGATGACATAGGAGAAGGCAACGGAACAACAGCCGTCACGGCGGCGACCAAAGACGCTTCAGATAGCGCAACCTCCGCATTCACTGCACCTACAAACAAAACGTCATCAGACGGGGCTGAACAGGATCGAAAGATAAAAAGAAAACAGTGACCCAAGATCTACCTGATAGGTCGCTAATCGAATACGCGATGAGAGAATCACTAGGCGCAGCGGCTTCTTCGCTCTCCTCCACTGGAATAGTCTCTGTGCCCATGGCTTCGTCCCCTGATTCGACTACGGCCATCGTGACACTCGCAATGCCAGTCGATAGCAGGGAACCACAAGGGGAAAGAGCGACGGTTTGGGCAGTCCCGGATTCCCGAGAGAGAGTAGCCGTTTCAGGCTCTGTAGTCGCCGTCTTCTCACCTGCCGCCTCACCGCTAATGCTTGACCCTGCAAGATATGTTATATCAGAATTTGTGGATCGAATAAAAATTAAAAGACCGAGCATTACATTACCCGGCGATGGATTCTCAGTTGCCTCCCGAGCTGCGCGCATGACCTATCTATGAGCGGTAGATAGGGCAGCTAGAGCATCCTCTGGAGGAATAGCGACAGACGGGGTGGTGCTTGAGCCTGCAACCACAGCCAAGCTGGCATTACATTCCCTCGCCACATGCATTCTACGCTTCTTGTCGGCCTTGGCAGTAAGAAGTGATATCCTCAAGACTTCTGTCAGAGGGACGTCATCGTCCGAACCAGGAGCTGCCACTAGAGCCGTTAAGGCGTCCGTCATCGGCTGCTTAAGCGAAGCCTCTTGAGGCAATACTAGGGGAGCTGGGGCCTCAGCTGCCGGCTCTGGAAGCGTCGCTGCATTACCACGTGGGATCGGAACCGCACTCGGGATAACCTGAGGAGGGGTAGTCCCTGCAATAAGATGAAAAGGAAGGGTCAAACCACGAATAAAGAAAAAGGGAATGAAGGCATAACAACCCGAAGTGTACCAAGGCCCAAGGAAGCGCGAAGCCTCTCTTCCTCTTTAAAAGTTTTAAGGGAAGCCGCGAGAGCCTCTTCGGCGGAGATACCTGTTGAAGAAGAAAGCGTCAGTCAAAGCATAATAGTAAAAAATACAACCGCGGAAAGATACGAATGAAGTCTACCTGACTGTGCGAGGGTGATCAGTGCTGCTTCATCGCGAGCTAGTTGCTCCGAAACCGCAATGGCAGCCTCTAGATTGGTATCATCCGGCTCCATAAATAAACCCCCGTTGGTCCCGTACTCACTCAAGCCTTCGCTGTAAGGAGCATGAGGCTCCTGGGCGAATGCAACGTCTACATAAAATAGCGACTTCTTCTTCTTCTGTGAGCGGCCGCCGGTAGCCGGCAACAGGAGCCTGTGCTTGGCGGGCAACTTCGGACGACGAGTCCCGATCTCCATACCCACGCCAGAATTGGGAGACGCTACAACTACCGCTTCTACAGGCACATGGGGTAAGGGCATCTCAGGCATAACGCACAGCACTACAGCCGCAGCAGCATCTCTTAGGGGAGGACGAACGATGGTCCGTCGCTTCAAGGGAACGATTGGATTACCCGCTGTGACAGCACCCTTATGATCAAGCAATAATCGTTTCTCTTCCCTGATAACAGCGCCCATCGCGTGCTGATACCATGCCACGTACACATTCAAAGCATTCGGAACGTAGCTTGGCTCGCTGATAAAGAAGTTAGACCCGGTGTTAAGCTGCATGAAATGGTGTAGCGCATTACGAATGCCTTTTTTCGTTGCAGCCAGATCAACTAGGAAGGCCTCAAGCGAGGCACCCTGATTGTAGCTTGATTGTTGAGCAAAGTGGTGCGGGTTGTATCTCATGAACAGCGCCGCATCGTTCTGCCTAAACACTAAGAAGCCCGGCCTGATTGAATATAAGTGAAGAATCTCCCAAGCTTTTAAGGTAGAAACCCCATCTTTGAAAGTGTCCCGCAGCGGCTGCACTGTCTTAGAGGATTCCTTGCCGATATTCATGACCTTATCGACGAAGGTCATGCCATCCCCGACCGTCCACGGCGAAGAATCAGACCCTGAGTTTCTCGCTGAGTCGGTTCCAAAACGGAAGCGTCAACTAGCCGCATAACCTGAGGAAAGTTATAGCTATCGTAGAAACGGGGCTGCTTGTGGACTCCAAAAGCGCCGAGCAAGCTAAGGCCGTGATACAGGTAAGCCAGCCCAGCAATCCCAACGGCAACTTACGTCCCTTCAACCATTCTGTGAGCCGGGTAGAAAACAGACGGTCTCATGTAGCGAGGATGCATGGGGAGCGCAAACCAGCTTAACCATAAGCCAAGGAACCCTAAAAAGAATGCCTCTTCGTCGATGTCTTGAGCGGAGAGTTTTGTAAAGGGGACGACCGCGGCGTTTGGGAGGAAGAAACTCTTTTGATCTGCCTCCACTGTCGGCTGGCTATCTAAGCCAAAACCGAAAGGATCGTCGAGCTTGGCAAACTTTGCACCTTGTTTCGGCAAGACTTCCGGGCGAAGAAAACATGCGATGAAATCCGTAAAGCTGACCCCGTGGCTCCAGGATTCAAGAAACAGGCTCTCGTATATATTTAACACGTTGATCAAGCTTGGGGATCGGTGCTGAAAGGCATTCTCTGGGGACAGACCCATCACTACTGATCGAGTGGCGAAAAAGTACTCGTCAGGGGGTAATATCTCCTCATAATGTTCCCCTCTGACAGGCAAGACGGAGATCTCCGCAAACTCCTCTAAAGAGATTGAAACTTTCCGATCCAATAGAAGGAAGGTGTGAGACCATAAAGGGTGCATGGAATACTGGAAGAGAGAAGCATAAATCGCGGGGTACAACCCGAGCTTCAACAGCTGCGATTTCTTGGCCGACAAAATGTACCGGGCCCACTGCAAATATCCAGTTGGATGGCGAGGAGTCAAGCCTATCATATACGACTGTCCCTAAGGGCGCGACTCGCCTTGACATATACGCCGCCCTAGAGTATCCAAAGCTATCGGTGGCTGTACGGGTATCGCGGACATAGAGGACTGAAGGCAACCCTCCGAAGTCCAGTTGACCTCCTCCACGGCATAGTTCACTGGGGGTGAGTCGGCGTAATGGATCACTAGAATAGGCTTCGAAGGCGCTGCGCAAGAAAAGATGCGCTGACCCCTGATGATCTGATTGTACCACGTCCCCCATAAATGAAGATATTGTCACTCTGGGTCGTGATCTTTGATTAGTGCGAAGACTTCCCTATCTACGGGCGCTTCAGGGAATCCGCTTTCTGAACGAACAAACGGGAAAGAAATGTCGAAAGACATAATACCTGTGCGAAAATGAACAAAAGTTAGCCGTCAATGCTACAGTTTAAGTTCTGGCACTTGATACTTTAAATTCGTACCACACTGCAATACAGTGGAAAGGGACCAAAGGGGACCCACAAAATCAAGATGATGGTGCATCATTGATGAGACAGTCACTCATTAATGAAGAAATCCTAAAAGGATTCTCATTTAATGAGGGCCCCTTGGGCCAAGGAGTAAAACTCCCTTGAGGATACTTGATGGAATCCACTCAGGTTATCACACTCTAGAAGGTATGCGCATCTGTGGCAAGTTTTCTGTATGTTTGAAACTCCCGATGTGATTTTTACCCCATGCTCTTATGACCTTGACGAAGGCCAACAAATCATAAGTCACATGTCAAGTTCTACCCGTCATTGTCCAGGTTAATTTGAACCCACCCATACATACCCTTGACGAAGGCCAACAAAATAGTATGATTGTCCCAAACTAACGCTGTTTCCCCCAATCAGAGCAAAGATCTGTTCAAAATTTGAAATTTGAAATGAAGCAGCGCTTCATAAAAGCGCTAGTGCCAAGAGCGCCAGCGCTAAGAGTCAAAGTTTCTGAGGTAGCGCCTCACATGCAAAGCACGAGAGCGCTCACAGCGCCAGCACTAAGAGTCAAAGACTCTGAGGCAGGGCCTCATGTATAAAGCACAAGGGCGCTAGCAGAGCCAGCGCTAAGAGTCAAAGACTCTGAGACAGCGCTCTACGTCCAAAGCATGAGAGTGCCAAGCGCTAGAACTAAATGTTCTCCACCATTGGATCAAAGATCCAACCGAGATGAATAAATCATCAAATTACAGAATTTAATTCTGTTGAGGAAATACTCCTCAAATCTTTCCAAATAAGAAAGATTGTGCTCTGTAAATCATAGCACCGTTGGATCAAAGATCAAATGGTGATTAAAATCACCAAGATACAGAGTAATCTCTGTATGGGAAAATAATTTTCCAATCTTATTAATAACAAAAAAGATGTCTTCTGTAAAACAGAAACCCTAGGATCAAAGATCCAATGGTGGGGAAACATCCCCAAATCAATTAGAAAAAGATTGCCTTAACTAATCAGCCTCCACTATATAAAGGCCTCAAGACTTCAAGTCTTGCATAGAGGAACCCACCACAAACTTTAAGAAATTTTAAAGAGAAGAGCAAGCTCTCCGAAGAAGAATTTCTTCAAGGTAAATAAAACAGAGAGATCAAAGCATCTCATCAAAAAAGAAGAACTTAGTTCTTTTTCTAGATCATAGATCTACAAAGACAGAAATCTTTCATAAAAGTAGAAGAGATTGGAGCATCTCATCATAAAAATGGGAGGGAGAAGAACTTAGTTCTCTTCAGATCACATATCTATAAGATAAAGACAAAGTCTTTCACAAAAACAGAAGAGATTGTAATATCTCCTATTAAAATAAGAACTTAGTTCTTAGATCCACGAGACAAAATCTCTTATAAATAAGAACTTAATTCTCAGAGCACAGAATTGATCAAGAGCGCCCTGCACTCATTGGCTGGCGCTCAGCGCCAAGCATGCCACGTGCTCCTCACGTGTGCGCTATTTCATAAAAGGCGCTTTAGCGCTTCAAGTCTGGCGCTTAGCGCTAAGCGCACCACGTGCTCCTCACGTGTGCGCTATTTCATAAGAAGCGTCTTAGCGCTCCAAGTCTGGCGCTCAGCGCCAAGCGCGCCAAGCACGCCAGTGCTCCTCACGTGTGCGCTATTTCATAAGAAGCGCCTTAGCGCTCCAAGTCTGGCGCTCAGCGCCAAGCGCACCACGTGCTCCTCACATGTGCGCTATTTCGTAAGAAGCGACTCAGCACTCCAAGTCTGGCGCTCAGCGCCAAGTGCTCTGTACATAAAACGCTCTGCGCTACAAAGAGTGTTCAACACTCAATAAAAGACAAAAGAAAAAGGGGTGTCAGTGCCCAAATTAATGCTCGGCATTATTGAACAAAAAGGGACCAAGCCCAAACAAGTGTACAACACTTTAATCAAAACTGAGTGGGCCGAGCCTAAGTTGGCCATAAGTCTCTAACTCATGAGCCTACATGCTCACAATTGATCTTAGTCCCAAACCGGACTACAGATCTCCCAAACAACATTGGTTCAAGGGTACATCTCTTCATTCCTCTGATATGTGTCGTTGTAATTCTTCAACGTCTTCAGAGAGCTTGCGGGTCCCGACAACCAGACATTCCATGGACTATGATGTCACTAAACTTATGGACCGCAACGTCCCTAAACTAAACTCTATAGACTATGACGTCTTTAAACTATGGACAATGATGTCCTTAAATTCTATGGACTATGATGTTCTTAAACTCCATGGACTATGATGTCCTTAAACTTATGGACCGCAATGTCCCTAAACTAAAACAATAGAGCCCAAATGCTCTTTTGTTGGATCTAAATGATCCTGTTAAGTAGATCATAGTCTAAAATTAGACTAACGTATCCTTAACAAATGTTTAAGTTGATCTTAGTCTTAAATAAGATTAACGATCCTTAAACCAACCCATACCCAAATCTAAGAAAATACGGATTTGGACTAATTTACGCCCTACGGGCGACAACATAAATTAGTCTCCGTATAAAATCCATGGGCAACCAAAAACAAAACAAACACACACGATACGAAGTGACCATATAGAGAAGGAGAAAGTGGTTATCGCGATGCGGTAGTGTAATTAACTGCACAGGCTTGTGCCTGCAGGGAAGAGCGTCCCCACAATCAAAAACCCCTCACAATGAGGGGGAATCTGACGAAGTCTGCTACAACGGCCGCATCCGTCTAAACCTCCGATACACGGTGCCATAAATCAACTTGGTATCTTCGGAGAGATGGACGAATAAAACCAAATAGTATCTGCCCCCAAAATTCAGGTCGGACGTCCCAACGTCCCGGTCGCGTCTTTCGGCGGAGAACAGACGCATCTATCTATGCAACAGAAAAGTAACAAGCAGCTACCATACACTATGCCTTGACGAAGGCCTACAAACATAGCATGAATACTAAGTACCACCCGTCTGAAATGACGGAGGGCTACGAATGGTTTTTGGCGAAAAACCTTTAACGTAATGAACTTGATATCGTTGAAGGAACCGGATAGATTTTTATAAATATATAGTGGCGAAAACCTTTGCTAAAGAGGTCATTCCCGGTAAAGGGATCTTGGCTCTTTCCTCGTCGAATGAGGTGCAGAGTATTCCCACTGAATACCACAATGCAAAGCAAAAAAGTAATCGACTATAGTGAAGTTATTACCCTGACGCAAACTTCTGCCCAAGAGGTCACTCCCGGTGAGTGGATCTCGGCTCTTGCCTCGTCGAATGAAGCGCTGGATATTCATAACCGAATACCGCTGTGCAAAACAAAAGAAAACGTCCTTGTAATAACGGCTTTTTAAAATTTTTCCAACAACATCGCATAGTTCTGTTTTCCTTGCATTGATCAAAATCAATGCAGTCCCATCAATTAATCACACCAGAAAAGAACGAAAATATTATGTACGTATATGACATCTGCATTCGCCACTGGGCCCCGTCATCACTCGTTAGGTTACTTAACTAACGACAGAGCGGGGACTGGACTAGCGCGGGTGTAAAACATATACAACATCTACTAGTATATATAACAATATATAATAATCTCTCCACGTATGATAAATGCAACATCACAGATAAGCAATAAGCATCACAAAACAATACAGATAATCTGGGAGCCCCGGGTTTCTTTTGAGCCGCAAGTGAAACCCGACGTTTCCCAGGTCGTGTGGATAGCCTGTGCAATTAAAGCCTAGACCCCTACGAGCGCGGCAAGTTACCCGCCAAAACCAAAAGTGAGACAGCCCCTTCATCAAAGTGAATGGGTCACCCGGCACTTTATGGAATCCGGTAACTTGAGCACCTCTCCTTGGGTCAACCTGTACCCTCTATAAGTGCAACGAATAGCTTGCCAATTCTAGAGTGAGGCCCCCTCCGTCTCAAAGCCATGAGATGCGGACCCGTTTCCCTCCAGAGCCTGGCAATCTATGCACTCCATCGCGGGGTAATCTTAGTACAGGGAACAAAATATGTACATCGGTGATATCGACCTCAACCCGGTCGTGCCCCCAAAAAATAATATACAAGCAGGAAGTGACGGTAGTCCACATGTCAGATGCTCACCCCACGATATCAAATGTACAAATAAAACTAAACTGTACTATCATTGCAACCAAGCTATCCACTATGACGATTCCGCAACAACACAGCACAACACTGAACATCAATGTGAATGTCACGTTCGCAAGCCCGTCTAAAAGACATATAGCGATTAGACAAGTTGTACCGCTCTAATGATATTCACGGTCTCAAATAGTAATGTATGTACTATAAATTACGACATTAGAATTCCGCACGCAATTAGCAAACTAAACTAATTTTCAAAACCATGAAAAACCAGTGAGCTAATGTAAATCCCCGTTTCCATTGTTATAGAAGTTTCGTATTCTTTGAATTCCAGTGATTTTCTTTTCTTTTCCCCTTTTTTTTGAATTGGTTGTTTAAACTAAATATTTATATTTTCCCTAAACCTAAAAGTTAAAACCCGAAATTTGAAACCTAAAACCAAAGCCGATTAAACTAAAACCCTAAGCCCATTCTCAAGTGTTTCAAATAAACCCTTAATTAATTCAACCCCAGCCCACACCATTTTAAATAAATCTTTTATTTAAATTCAGCCAGCCCATTCAAAAATTCACAAAGAAATCCTTTTATCTCCCTCGGCCCAAATCTTTTCCCTCGGCCCACTGTTCCTATAAAGAATTAATTGTTTTTCTTTATTCTTGAGCCCGGCCCGCTCGCGCCCAACAGCCGACCCAAATCCCTCACCTTCCTTCTCCCTCGTCCAAACCGTTCCCGCTCTTTTCCCTCGCGACCCACGTTCCCGAGATCCCCCACGTCGCCCTCGCCGTGCTCCATGACCCCGACCACGTTTCCACACCACTCAAACCCTCGTCCCCAACTCCTCTCATCCCTCATACTCTTTCTCCAACTCCTCATCTCTCTCTCTATATTCACAGAAACCCAGCGAACCCACTTCGAAACAATCCTCTGCACTCCACCCCGACGACGACGACGTCGCCGACGACTGCAACCCCCTCTTTCCTCCTCCCTCGCTCTCCTTCCTCCACCAACAGAGCATCCCTGCAGCCTCCTCCATCTGCAGAACTTCCCCTGCACACAACCCAAACTGTTACCGAGCTCGGCCACGTTACACCCCTCGACGCCGGCGAACTCCCCACGACCTCCACTTCCTCAGCATCACCACCCTTATCACTCCTAACCCAAGCCCTCACTGCTCTCTCTCTCTCTCTCTCTCTCCAAAAGAGAAACCCCCATGCACTGTGCACGTCGCCGGAGCGACCACGGCCGACCACCGTCGACCCCAGCAAGTCCCAAGTGAACCACAGAGCCCCTCTAAGCTTCCAGCGCACGCGAGACGACTCCGGGAAATTCCGATGCAAAATCCGTGTTCGATCGAGGCTCACGCGAACTTGTTCCGTGGCGTACAACGCGCGTTCGTGACGACGTTGCTGCCCCGTGACCCCGAGTCGTTACCAGGCAAGTGTTTACTTGCTTCATGCTAAAATATTAGTGGTATAAACCTAAAATATCTAGTTTACGGATTTGCCGAATACCGATACATAATATGATATAAGTGTTCGATGCTAGTCTCTCATGGAAATAACCATTTATTTTGACGGAAACTGATACCTTTTATTGGCCCACTTGATAATGAATATTGTGTACAAATATCGCTGGAAAATACGATCGTTCGTAACGAAAATTGATACCCCCAAATATACCGTTAAAACTAGAATTTTCTCATGCCTGAAAACGGATAAAATCACCATAAATCATATGCATAATGGATTGATGTGTTCTAAGGCTTAAATCGAAGCCGACTTAACGAACTTTAACCCTATAGAAAATCCTAATGATTTATGTTCAGTAATCATGATGATATCTGGGTCGGAACACGACTCTGGACTGCAGTCCAGAGCGTTCCTGATTATTGTGCTCTGTTTAAAGATCTGCACCACTGTGTTTCTTGAAGTCGTGTGTTACGGAATCCTACTGTAGATTAAAGATAGTTCTGTTAGTTTAACAAACCAAGCGGTTCCATTCCATTTCATCGCTGTTTGCTATTTTAAAAGGTAATTAAAAGGGCAGAACGTATATCTGTCCAGAACAGGTTCTGAAATGACACACTGAGATTAAACTTGTTACACCTTTCAACGTACAGATGCGATTGAGGATCCGTATGTTGCATTGAATACTTTATCGAAAACCCTAAATTTCATTTAACTGTGACATCACTAAATTCTTAGCCCAACTGGGTGCAATTCGTGCCGCGAAATGGACGTTCAGTTCTGAAACTGAATTTCCAGCCGCGAGCACTTAAAACTGAAATAGCTATATCTTGAGAACCGAAACTCCGATTGAACTGAAACAAATTTTGGTGAATTACTGACTGAGTGCTCTATATATCTTATTTACATCGCTTCGCTGAATTCTTAACATAATAGTTTGTGCAATTTATTTCAGTTCATGACATGCATGTTGATTCATGATATACAGAACTCATTGGTGGCATACATACATATATCATACCCTTGCCATATACTCAGTGTTAGTACGTGTGGACATTGCATTATCGTACGTGACAGATGTTGGTTTAGTTGTGACAAGTACATCAATGGAAAATGAACATTCGTGACAGTGATTGATACAGTGAACAGTAATAAAAATCGTGCCATTGATATACTTGTACATAACTAGATCAAGATCATGACTAGTGAGAACCTGGGGAAAAAGGGGAAATCAAAGTGGAAAGAGTATCGTATTTAGCGGGACCGATTTTAGAGGATGATCATTCGAACAGAGATATCGATACATGTAGGATAGGATCTAGCGATCCGGCTGACAGGGTTATGTCCCGAGCATGTGGGCCGTTGTCTCGGATATGTACGAGACTCCTGTTAAACATGATCCTCCTTCCACTATGTGATTTCAAACTCGACCTAGAGACCGATAGGGACACATAACATATTCTGCATTATATAGTGACATAATGATTACTTGCATTGTTCTTACACCAGTATTACTCATATACCTGTCACATCTCATTTTAATAATATTGTTACTGTGTCGCTCTGACGACCTGAGTATGCATGCTCAGATCCCGCGGGAGGACCAGCACAGGAGACGGACCTATCCTTCGAGTTCACGGAGATTTAGACTGGTGTACTTCCTATTTTCTTCTTTCCATAAAAGTGATCGTAAGTTTGACTCTGGTTAATATCTGTTCTTGTTATCTGTAATTTGTGAACAATGGAATATCAATGTAATAGATTAGTGATGTGATTCCTTTACCACTGCGCTTTATTTACTGATTACCATGCAATGCTAGAAGCCGAAGTGTGACTACGGCAGGATGATTCCTTGACCGTAGGAGCATGGCTGGCCTAGTCATCCCTCGTTTTCCGTATTTTGGGAAGCGGGGCGTGACATGGTTTAGTTGGTATCAGAGCCTGTGTTAGTATCAAGGGATAACATTAACTATGCAGTATTACGATATTCTTGTCTCACTACTCTTGATTTCCATCCTTGAATCTGATCCTACCCTTTTGAATCTTCCAGTGATATGACGTCCCCGAACGACCCCTCCTCGGACTCCAGCTCTCAGGACCGCACGGAACGGATACTCAGTGCACTGACCACTCTCGCGGAAGCTCAGGAGAGGAAGACCGACTTGCTCACTGAGGGACTCAGGGCGATTACCGCCACAGGAGGACCCTCCACACTTATTACCGCCCCCGAAGGCGTTGTTCCACCAGCTTATCATGCTAGGGATGGCACAGTAGCAGACTTTCGGCGGTTACACCCAGCTGCGTTTACAGGGCTAGCTGAACCCCTTGAGGCTGAACAATGGCTGGTGAACATGGAGAATTTATTGACCGCCGCCCGGGTTCCAGAGGAAGACAGAGTGGACGTGATAAAGATACAATTAGAAGACGAGGCTCGCACTTGGTGGTCGGTGGAAGAGAGCAGACTTGACAGGCCGATCGAATGGAGCAAGTTTAAGGAGTGCTTCCTAGATCATTACTTCCCTTCCACAGCCAAGGCAGAAATGGAGGAGAGATTTATTCTTTTGAAGCAGGATGGACGCCCAGTGGATGTTTATGCAGCAGAGTTCAACCGCTTGAGTCGTTTCGCTCCGTACATGGTCGCCTCAGAAGTTACCAGGGCCAGGCGTTTCCTTCAGGGGTTAGATTTTGAGTTGCAGCAGTTGATTGCTTCGTTGGATCTGCAGACTTTCGCACAGGTACTCAACGCGGCGAGAGTTCAGGAGCAACTGATTAACAAGTTCAGGAGACCCCCGGTCGTTCCAGCACGTACCCACACGCCATCTCGAGGAACCATACCAGTTCACAGAGCAGGAAAGACACAAATGAAGCGCCCATTCGTACCACAGCATCGCCCCCAGAAACATGGCGTAACTTGCGGCTATTGCGGTAGAGGAGGACATACCCAGAAGGACTGTCGCCGTGCCAAGGGACAGTGTTTGATTTGCGGTTCCAGTCAGCACCAGATTGGCAGTTGCCCTGAGAGAGCAGAGGTACAGGGAAGTTCTGGACCGCCACAGCAGAGGCCGCAGGAGCAGAGACAGCCCTTTACAGGTCGCGGTCAGGGATGGGCTTTCACCTTGACCGCCGAGCAGGCAGAGGCGTCAGGAGACGTGGTTACAGGTACTCTGCTCATACATTCTTTGCCAGCTAGAGTACTTTTTGATTCGGGAGCATCGCATTGTTTCTTGTCTGAGCATTTCACTGATACACACTCAATACCACATGAACCACTAACAAAGGGATGGGAAATTCATACGGGTAATGGCATTATTATATCTAGTCGAGAATGTAGATTATGCCCGGTTGCAGTGTGTGGCAGGGAATTCTATGCGAATTTCCTCCTAATTGGGACAGGCAGTTACGACGCAATTCTTGGGATGGATTGGATGAGCACTTTTCATGCGGTTATTGATTGTCGTGCGAGGAATGTGATCTTCCGCATTCCCAATCACCCGGAGTTTATTTTCGAGGGCGGAAGCGAATCTTTGGAGCCAGCTAAATACAGAGCAAAGCCTAAGGAGCTGACACCTATGGAGGTTGATAGGAGCCCGGATCCAGAAATTGTTCGGGACTTTCTGGACGTGTTTCCCGAGGATTTACCAGGTCTACCACCTCCTCGAATTTTGGAGTTCTCAATCGACTTGATTCCAGGTACAGCCCCAGTATCCAGAGCCCCATACAGAATGGCACCGGTTGAATTGGCGAAATTGAAGAAGCAGGTTGAAGAACTACTGGAGAAAGGATTCATTCGGCCAAGCGCTTCACCGTGGGGTGCACCAGTTCTATTGGTAAAGAAGAAGGATGGATCGTTGCGAATGTGTATAGATTACCGGGAGCTAAACAAGGTTACCATAAAGAACAAATACCCAATACCGCGCATTGACGACCTATTTGATCAACTAAGTGGAGCCAAGGTTTTCTCGAAGTTGGACCTCCGTTCTGGGTATCATCAAATCAGAGTAGCAGCCGAGGATGTGTGCAAGACGGCTTTCAGGACCCGATACGGACATTACGAGTTCCTTGTGATGCCGTTCGGCGTTACCAACGCCCCAGCAATATTCATGGACTTGATGAATAGGGTGTTCGCAAAATACTTAGACACGTTTGTCGTTGTGTTTATCGACGACATACTTGTCTACTCGAAGACTCAGGAGGAGCACGCTGAACATTTGCGCACAGTTCTACAAATTCTTCGGGAGGAGAAGCTGTATGCGAAGCTAAGCAAGTGTGAGTTCTGGCTCGACAAGGTGCAGTTTTTGGGACATATTGTTTCGGGCGAAGGCATCTCGGTTGACCCGGCGAAGATAGAATCTGTCAGAGATTGGCCGACGCCGAAGTCAGTGGCCGAGATCAGGAGTTTTCTGGGATTGGCAGGTTATTATCGGAGATTCGTCCAAGATTTCTCCAGAATCGCGGAACTATTGACGCGGCTGACACGGAAGGACGTGCCGATCACATGGACAGAGGAGTGCACTCAGGCTTTCGACACACTAAAGCAGAAATTAACCACGGCGCCTATTCTTACTGTACCAGATGATTCAGGTGGTTTGGTGATACACAGTGATGCCTCAGGAAAGGGTTTAGGCTGTGTTTTGATGCAGCACGGCCGTGTGGTTGCTTACGCCTCTCGACAACTGAGAAATCACGAGAAGAACTACCCCACACATGATTTGGAGTTAGCTGCGGTAGTTTTCGCATTGAAGATTTGGAGGCACTATCTTTTGGGTGAGAAAGTGGAGGTGTACACAGATCACAAAAGTTTGAAGTATGTTTTCACCCAGAAGGAATTAAATATGAGGCAGTGCAGATGGCTAGAGCTGATGGCAGATTACGATTTGGACCTTCAGTATCACCCAGGGAAGGTGAATGTTGTACCAGATGCGCTCAGTCGCAAGCCAGCGGTCATGATGTTGACCGATCAGAGGAGTATTATTGAGGATTTCCAGAGACTTGCACTTGAGGTCGTTACGCCGAACGCACTTAGTCAACTTTGGCAACTGCAGGTGCAATCTTCTCTGGTGGACCGCATCAAGGCTGCGCAGGCGGACGATCCCCGATTGCAAAAGTTTAGAGAGGAAGTGAAAGCTGGACTAAGAACGGAACTGATTATACATGAAGATGGCTCTCTGAGATTCG
Source organism: Agapanthus africanus (assembly GCA_030015575.1). Lineage (NCBI taxonomy): Eukaryota > Viridiplantae > Streptophyta > Magnoliopsida > Asparagales > Amaryllidaceae > Agapanthus > Agapanthus africanus. The sequence goes on along the minus strand of CM057341.1, from coordinate 353,863,746 downwards.
GTAGCAGACTCTGCGTACCTAAAGGAGGTGTTCGAGAAGAAGTGTTGGCTGAAGCACACAGTTCAGCTTATTCTGTGCATCCGGGAAGTACAAAAATGTATCAGGACCTCAAGCAGCACTTTTGGTGGAACGGAATGAAACGGGAAATTGCGAGGTTCGTATCCAGGTGCTTGGTATGCCAACAGGTGAAGGCGGAGCATCAGAGGACAGCAGGACTGTTACAACCCCTGCCGATACCGGAATGGAAGTGGGAGCATATCACTATGGATTTCGTGACGGCCTTGCCACGGAGCCCTAGGGGCAATAACGCCATTTGGGTTATCGTCGATCGCCTCACAAAAGCTGCACACTTTCTACCTTTCCGAGTAGGACAGTCGACAGAATCATTGGCAGAAAGATATATGCAGGAGATTGTACGACTTCACGGTGTTCCAGTCAGCATTGTGTCAAACCGGGACACGAGATTCTTGTCGCACTTTTGGAAGAGCTTACAGGAGAGCTTGGGTACCCGCCTTAATTTCAGCACAGCTTATCACCCACAGACGGATGGACAATCCGAGCGTACGATTCAGACGCTCGAGGACATGCTGAGAACCTGTATGTTGGACTTTCAAGGTTCCTGGGAGGACCATCTGCATCTAGTCGAGTTCTCTTATAACAATAGTTATCAGGCTAGTATTCAGATGGCACCTTTTGAAGCACTATACGGGCGGAAGTGTCGATCTCCAGTATGTTGGGATGATGTGGGAGAACGAAGACTGCTAGGCCCCGAACTCATTGTTCAGACAGTTGACAAAGTCCAAATGGTCAGACAGCGTATCAAGGCGGCTCAGGATCGACAGAAGAGTTGGGCAGATACCAGCAGAAGGGCACTTGAGTTCGAAATCGGAGATCATGTGTTCTTGAAGATTTCCCCTACTCGTGGAGTTATCAGGTTCGGAGGTCGGGGAAAGCTTAGTCCCCGCTTTATCGGACCTTTTGAGGTGCTAGAGCGAGTAGGAGAGGTGGCCTATCGACTCGCCTTGCCTCCATCGCTAGCCGGCGTGCACAATACCTTCCACGTGTCACAGTTGCGGCGTTACGTTCGAGATGAGAGCCATGTCCTGGACCATTCAGAGCTAGTTTTGGGTACTGACTTATCGTACGAGGAGCAGCCTACTACCATTCTCGACCGCAGAGAGAAAGTGCTGAAGAATAAGGTCATTCCGTTAGTCCGAGTGTCTTGGGGCGGTCGTTCCCCAGGAGAATCCACCTGGGAGCGGGAGGAAGACATCCGTGATCGTTATCCACATCTTTTTGTTTAGTACCTTGTATTCTTGCATTCTTGTCAATTTCGAGGACGAAATTTTTGTTAAGGGGGTATGATGTAAATCCCCGTTTCCATTGTTATAGAAGTTTCGTATTCTTTGAATTCCAGTGATTTTCTTTTCTTTTCTTTTCCCCTTTTTTTTGAATTGGTTGTTTAAACTAAATATTTATATTTTCCCTACACCTAAAAGTTAAAACCCGAAATTTGAAACCTAAAACCAAAGCCGATTAAACTAAAACCCTAAGCCCATTCTCAAGTGTTTCAAATAAACCCTTAATTAATTCAACCCCAGCCCACACCATTTTAAATAAATCTTTTATTTAAATTCAGCCAGCCCATTCAAAAATTCACAAAGAAATCCTTTTATCTCCCTCGGCCCAAATCTTTTCCCTCGGCCCACTGTTCCTATAAAGAATTAATTGTTTTTCTTTATTCTTGAGCCCGGCCCGCTCGCGCCCAACAGCCGACCCAAATCCCTCACCTTCCTTCTCCCTCGTCCAAACCGTTCCCGCTCTTTTCCCTCGCGACCCACGTTCCCGAGATCCCCCACGTCGCCCTCGCCGTGCTCCATGACCCCGACCACGTTTCCACACCACTCAAACCCTCGTCCCCAACTCCTCTCATCCCTCATACTCTTTCTCCAACTCCTCATCTCTCTCTCTCTATATTCACAGAAACCTAGCGAACCCACTTCGAAACAATCCTCTGCACTCCACCCCGACGACGACGACGTCGCCGACGACTGCAACCCCCTCTTTCCTCCTCCCTCGCTCTCCTTCCTCCACCAACAGAGCATCTCTGCAGCATCCTCCATCTGCAGAACTTCCCCTGCACACAACCCAAACTGTTACCGAGCTCGGCCACGTTACACCCCTCGACGCCGGCGAACTCCCCACGACCTCCACTTCCTCAGCATCACCACCCTTATCACTCCTAACCCAAGCCCTCACTGCTCTCTCTCTCTCTCTCTCTCTCTCTCTCTCTCTCCAAAAGAGAAACCCCCGTGCACTGTGCACGTCGCCGGAGCGACCACGGCCGACCACCGTCGACCCCAGCAAGTCCCAAGTGAACCACAGAGCCCCTCTAAGCTTCCAGCGCACGCGAGACGACTCCGGGAAATTCCGACGCAAAATCCGTGTTCGATCGAGGCTCATGCGAACTTGTTCCGCGGCGTACAACGCGCGTTCGTGACGACGTTGCTGCCCCGTGACCCCGAGTCGTTACCAGGCAAGTGTTTACTTGCTTCATGCTAAAATATTAGTGGTATAAACCTAAAATATCTAGTTTACGGATTTGCCGAATACCGATACATAATATGACATAAGTGTTCGATGCTAGTCTCTCATGGAAATAACCATTTATTTTGACGGAAACTGATACCTTTTATTGGCCCACTTGATAATGAATATTGTGTACAAATATCGCTGGAAAATACGATCGTTCGTAACGAAAATTGATACCCCCAAATATACCGTTAAAACTAGAATTTTCTCATGCCTGAAAACGGATAAAATCACCATAAATCATATGCATAATGGATTGATGTGTTCTAAGGCTTAAATCGAAGCCGACTTAACGAACTTTAACCCTATAGAAAATCCTAATGATTTATGTTCAGTAATCATGATGATATCTGGGTCGGAACACGACTCTGGACTGCAGTCCAGAGCGTTCCTGATTATTGTGCTCTGTTTAAAGATCTGCACCACTGTGTTTCTTGAAGTCGTGTGTTACGGAATCCTACTGTAGATTAAAGATAGTTCTTTTAGTTTAACAAACCAAGCGGTTCCATTCCATTTCATCGCTGTTTGCTATTTTAAAAGGTAATTAAAAGGGCAGAACGTATATCTGTCCAGAACAGGTTCTGAAATGACACACTGAGATTAAACTTGTTACACCTTTCAACGTACAGATGAGATTGAGGATCCGTATGTTGCATTGAATACTTTATCGAAAACCCTAAATTTCATTTAACTGTGACATCACTAAATTCTTAGCCCAACTGGGTGCAATTCGTGCCGCGAAATGGACGTTCAGTTCTGAAACTGAATTTCCAGCCGCGAGCACTTAAAACTGAAATAGCTATATCTTGAGAACCGAAACTCCGATTGAACTGAAACAAATTTTGGTGAATTACTGACTGAGTGCTCTATATATCTTATTTACATCGCTTCGCTGAATTCTTAACATAATAGTTTGTGCAATTTATTTCAGTTCATGACATGCATGTTGATTCATGATATACAGAACTCATTGGTGGCATACATACATATATCATACCCTTGCCATATACTCAGTGTTAGTACGTGTGGACATTGCATTATCGTACGTGACAGATGTTGGTTTAGTTGTGACAAGTACATCAATGGAAAATGAACATTCGTGACAGTGATTGATACAGTGAACAGTAATAAAAATCGTGCCATTGATATACTTGTACATAACTAGATCAAGATCATGACTAGTGAGAACCTGGGGAAAAAGGGGAAATCAAAGTGGAAAGAGTATTGTATTTAGCGGGACCGATTTTAGAGGATGATCATTCGAACAGAGATATCGATACATGTAGGATAGGATCTAGCGATCCGGCTGACAGGGTTATGTCCCGAGCATGTGGGCCGTTGTCTCGGATATGTACGAGACTCCTGTTAAACATGATCCTCCTTCCACTATGTGATTTCAAACTCGACCTAGAGACCGATAGGGACACATAACATATTCTGCATTATATAGTGACATAATGATTAATTGCATTGTTCTTACACCAGTATTACTCATATACCTGTCACATCTCATTTTAATAATATTGTTACTGTGTCGCTCTGACGACCTGAGTATGCATGCTCAGATCCCGCGGGAGGACCAGCACAGGAGACGGACCTATCCTTCGAGTTCACGGAGATTTAGACTGGTGTACTTCCTATTTTCTGCTTTCCATAAAAGTGATCGTAAGTTTGACTCTGGTTAATATCTGTTCTTGTTATCTATAATTTGTGAACAATGGAATATCAATGTAATAGATTAGTGATGTGATTCCTTTACCACTGCGCTTTATTTACTGATTACCATGCAATGCTAGAAGCCGAAGTGTGACTACGGCAGGATGATTCCTTGACCGTAGGAGCATGGCTGGCCTAGTCATCCCTCGTTTTCCGTATTTTGGGAAGCGGGGCGTGACAGCTAAAGTTCTAAAAACTGACCGTTTAAAGCCAATTCGGAAGTCCGAATCAAAACGAAACGCGCCCGAAACTTTGCAGGCTGTTAGACCACGAAATTAACTTCGAGTCAGGGGGCCTAGAGGGGGGACCCCACCACCGAGGCCACCACGAAGTGGCCAGGAGGTGAGGCAGACCCGAAACGGCCCAAGGTAGGGCAGTTTCGGGTCTCCACCGCCAAGACCACCTTGTGGTGGTCTTGAGGAGTGTGCCCAGCCATTCGGTCCCACCCGAGGGTTTCCTGGGGTGCCCATGCTCCAGACCAGGGCTTCTCAGTTCAAACCGTGAGCCCGCGGGGTGTGCAAACATCTCAAACTTTCAGTTTTCGGAACTGTTTTTGTCGGCAGATTTTGCACGACAAAAACGGCGGATTTCTAATGTCACAAAGAGTTAGTATGGGGTTAATGGATTGGCTTTGATACCATGTTGGGTTACGGCTGCACCCCGGCCATCAATCCGTGGCCAAACACGGAACAAAAACTTTTAAAACCCGGCGCTAACGGAACCCTAATTGACGGATCGTACCATTAACCCTATACTAGTTATCATAAAGGAGTTTAGAGGGATTATACCGATCGATCTGTGTTCTTCGGTCTTCAACCTCTGTTCCAAGCTTCTCGCAGCTTCCTCGATCAAGTTTGTTCTCCGGTCTCCCTCGTCGAAGACGATCCACGTCGAGTATTAGTAATACGGGCTCCCGCTTCAAAACCGAAGCAACTCGAGTATCTAGTTTACTAACCTAGATAGCTAAGATGAAGAAGAGAGAGCGTGTAATCATTTTGTCTCAATACACCCAAGGATTCTCAACTCATGAGATGGAATGGGTGGAGGTTGAAGAAGTTGCCAATATGAGGAAAGTGTGAAGCAAAAGAAAAAACCAAGTCAAGAAATGTCTCTGCTCTTTTCTTTGGCTGTTTTTGGCTTGTTGTTTTGTGTGTGTTATTTTGTGCACTTAATGAAAATCCTTTTCCAAAAAATGAGCATGTTAGTTATATGTATGCCCTAGAGGCCATTGCTATACATAGGATGTATATTGTAGTGGGTGCTGGGACATATATAGGGAGGACTTTCTTGCTCGACATGATAGTATGCTATCTGGTTACTCTTTACCTTAACGTGTATACTGATTGTCTCTCTGTTACATGTTGGTAAAGCCCTTAGGATGTGTACTTGACTACCTGGACTATGATGCGGATCATACTAGTGGGGACATGGTAGTCCATAAGTACATCCTTCAAAGTCCCTAGTCATGGGTATATCGAGACGGGGCATCGATATACCAGAGTAGACTAGCGTATACCTTCTCGACCCATACAGATGGGCGATGGATGATCCCATATCCATTGGTGTTTGACATCAGAGATGATATACGGGTGCTCAATGGAGACTGGGTACACTGGACGGACTCGCCGAGAATTCCCAGATGGTATTATACCTTACGTCAGATGGCAGTTCTCTGGTGACACTGGTACAGAGTAGTCTGTTGACCCAAGATCGTCATAGAGTCTTGTGTGGTTCTCACTGTGCTTTGATTTCCACCTTACCACGTCCAAGAGGGCGTGCAAAACGGTGGTTTTTGGGTATAGTCCCGAATCACATGGAGGCAATGAGCGATAGGAGGGGATTCGTCTCTCCCGGTATAGGGAGTTGATGTTGCGCTGTGTTCGATTGGCTATAACCGGAAATCCATGGCCAGGGTTGCTGAGATTTACTGGTAAGTGTTACCAGTAGTTTCTCGAACTGTTATAGACCTCATATCGACACGACTTATCGAGTTATTGGGGTCTGACGTTTACCACCCCTATGCGAGATATGCGACATATCAGACGACGAGACCGGACTGTACGGTAAGTGTTACTGGTTGGATTCACAGGAGTATGAGCGGGCTTGCTCGTCGATCTTCTGATCGCTCAATACCCGGGTGGCCGTTACGTTTAGCAGACCGCTTGCGGCTTGTGGGTGCTTGATATGATCATCATCTGCTGCCGGCGTATTGACGAGTCTTTAGAGTCCTACACAGAGGTTTCCTGGCTCAAGCGAAACGAAATAGGAGCTCATATGAGATATGTGCGGGACCGAGAATAATGCGTGTATGTGATACCGTATTCTATTCTCGCGATGAATGTATCGAATGGTTGTATGCGATATAACCTAGTTATTGAATCAAGGATTGATTCGATAAGCCGATACATTGGATATTAGTCGGTTATATACGATATGACCGGATCGTTAAATCAAGTATTGATTTAATGATTTAATGCATAATTATATATTTGATATATTACTTTGCATTAACTAGTATTGGTTCACTTAAAATGGATTTTCTCACTTGATGTGCACATTGTATATATAATATACTTTTATGCACTAGTTTGTGTCATGTTTGATGATACATGATAGTTTGTGTATGATTAAACCATGGTTGTGTTAATGGTTAGGGTTTTGGTTATTTACTTATTCATTTATTTGTTTATTCATTTTGAAAGATAAATAAAATGGTGGCTTATCTTGTTTCTTTCATGAAACTTCATGAAGTGTTGAAAGCTTGACAATTTTGTTTGTTTCCATTAACTTATACATGGTTTATTCTCTACACCTAACTATGATTGCCATTATGATAATTATCATATTATTTCTTATTTTAGATATACTCATCATATTCTTTTCTTCTTCTTCTTCTTCTTCATCAACAAGAAGAAAAGCTTGCAACCTTTAATGGCAACTTGAGAAAAAGAGTGAGAAATCCAATTCTAAAGTGAACCCACTTCCTATTTCTTCATCCTCTACCACGTGCCATGTAGTATAAGGTGTTTTCTTCACAAGTTTCTTGACTTAGTGAAGTTGGAACTTGATCTTGTTTTGCCTCGACGTAGATCATCTTCGGCATCGAAGTCGACGACCTAGCACGTCCATTTCTCCGATGAAGCCGACGCTAGAGCCCGGGATCCGATGATCGCAGCGAGGGGACTTCATCACGGAGCTATGGAGGTGGAGGACCGGATCTACAAAGGTTGTATTTTCCGTTTACTCTTAGTTAAATTGTTAACTAGTTATCGTTTTCGCCTAAAATCTAGTTAACGATCCGTATTAGGATTTCTCGGCACTTGTAAAATTTGAAATTGGCATGGTTGATGCCTTGTGAGACCTCATTAGTGTGCCTAGGAATCCTACAGTGGTATCAGAGCCTAGCTAGAGCCTTAGGCGATGTGTAGACGGAGTTAGAAACCCGATCGAACCCTGAAACGCCAATCCATGACCCCTCTCTGGATATTTTTTCAAAACTGGGTTTTTTCCAGATTAAAAATTCTTTAAAAATTCAGCAGGAAATTCTATGAATTACGGTGCAAAATTGACCTTAAGATGTGCCCAAAGCACGGCGGAACCGCGGCCAAAAGGTGAGATTAGGCTTCCAATTTTGCATAGTAATTTGTCTATTCAGGTGCTGAGTTTTCTGGGAATTTTTAATTTGCACTCAAGAGTTGAGTTTTCTGGGGTGTTTTGGAGCTTCGATGATTCGATCGGAAATTTCAAACTTTGTCTATGTGCTTTTCCGGGTAATTTTAGAATATGTTAAAAAGTTCCACCGGATACAAATACCCAATTTTTCCCCGCCGGGAAATTTCCAAGTGTTGGATTTTTCCATAGTTTAATGACGTTCTAAGTAGTGCAAGTAACACGATGGTCCCTCTAGAAGACAACAAACCTTAACTCGATTATGTGACCGTCTTGAACTGCCCTTTGAACCTTAGGGTTTGGGGCAGTACGGCGTGCCACATGTGAGGCATTGGCTTGACCCTTCTACGGCCGGACTGTTGGTACTGAGGCATGAAGTGAATGTTTTTAAACTTATTTCATGTGTTGAGCTGTTTCAGGAAAACTTGGGTGTTCGAATGTTCGATTGGAAAGTTTAACATTTTCTGTTTATCTGGAATGTGATACAATATTTGGAATCCACAAGGAGTTATGAGATAACTGATTTGAATGTTATAAACATAGCACTTTAGTCTCACTTGATCGGTTGCCACGGAATTTTGATGTGATCAAAAGTCCGTCGCAATCACGTAGCGTACGCGGATACTCGCCGGGTAAACTTAATAGACATCCACACCCCAAAGCCCCGACCAAGTGACTGTAGGAGAACCCCGTCGCCGAAAGAATCCGTTCGGGTGCTCGCGGCAGCGGTGTTCCGCCTTGGTGCACTTCGTCGAAGGCATCGGGGGTGCGGCCGTCTACTAAAGTTTGCGACGAGCATTCGATCAGGATGTCGGGAATCTTGTTGAATTGCTCGACTTGATATTGAAAAGAGTTTTCGATAAATGAGACTAAAATGCGGGGTTTATAATTGTTAGGCATGCGATGTCTAAGGAATTCATTTGATTAGGCATGCGATGTCTATGCAGGTTGCGGATTCCAACTGTTGTAGTTTTACACTTTCTTTTCTGTGACCGTAAGTGTAATATGTGATATCGCCGGTTTCGTTGCTATATGTCAACGATAATTGGGATGGGCATATTTACTTACGTTGATGACATGTGATGTTATGTGTTGCTGGATATGTTATATTGGATCATCGTGTTTGAATAGCCGGGTTTTTTTTATGTGAGATGAGTGTTTTTCATTTTCATTCATGTAAAAACTTGTATATAATATTCTTTTATTGGGGCACTTCCAGATTGCGGAAGATGTCACCATTTGTATATTATTTACTTTTGCGCACTAGGATAGACCCAAGGAGGAGGGCACAAGTAACCCGGTTCTGGAGTCCAGTGGGAGACCAACTCGAGGAGTCGAGTCCGGGTCTCCTAACTCTAGAATTGGTAGGGTTGCTTACCGCTCTCGTAGGGGTCTAGGGGTGTGGGTTTGGCTATTCATTGCGACCGTGGAATACGTGTTTTATACTGGCTCGTATTGAAAACACGGGCGTCCTAGTGTATCCAATATTTCATATGTTTCTTCTGCTGCGATATCTGTGATGTGATCATGTGATATGTTCTGTGATAGATACTGTATATAGTATATATGATATATTATATAGGCGTTACTTATGTTTTACACCCGTGCTAGCCCTGCCCTGCTCTGCCGTTAGTTACCTAACCTAACGGTGCACGAGGGGACATCGAGGCGAATGCGGATGGCATAAATGTACGTCATATTTATCTGTAATGTTTAGGTAATTTAAATGATGGGACTTCATTAATGAGATTAATGAAATAAAAGAAACCTAAGATGTTGTAGAATCGAATTTCAAAAATAAAACAGGTAGCTACAGTTCTTGCTTTTCACAGTGATATATATGATATATCCTGCACCTTATTCGATAAGGAAAGGACCGAGATCCGTTCACCGGGAGTAACTCCTTTAGCAATAACTGGCAGATGCTACACACTCGGTTTCTCTTTTGATTGCTTTTAATAGTTTCTGCTTTGCACAGTGATATATATGATATATCCCGCACCTCATTCGACGAGGAAAGGGCCGACGATCCCTTCACCGGGAGTGACCCCTTTAGCAAAACTAGAAAAGCCTCAAAAACACTCCATTTTAAAATCATTTGATTCTACAACAATATCAAGTTCATTACCCAATAGGTTTTCAGAAAAACCTATCGTAGCCCTCCGTCATTTCAGATAAGTCATGTTTAGTATTCGTGCTGCGTTTGTTGACCTTGTCAAGGCGCAGTGTACGGTAGCTGACCAGTATTTATCTGCTTATGTATATGATGCAGATTGGGTTAGGGTAGTCGTACAGCCTTGTTGACCTTATCAAGGGTCGTGCGGGTGGGTTTGATTCAATCAAGAAATGACGGGTTGAACTTGACTTACGGTCTATGGTTTGTTGACCTTGTCAAGGTCATAGATCGTTTGGGGCAAAATATTATCCGGAATTTCAAGTGTTGAAATTTGCAATGAGATTGCATACCTTCTATGAGATAGTTGGATCCCGATACCCACTGCGAGTAAGAGTTACTCCTGGGAGAGTTTTACACATTACAATTAGCCGATCAAGTAGGTGTCTAGAAAAGTGTTAACGAGGTTACGCCTCTGGGAAAACGAGGTTTACATTAATTAGGTTCGTGCGAAAGCACGGGGGACCTCCCTCAAAGTACCGACACTGGCCTGGCTGAAAGATTGGCGAACTTGTAGCGTGTAATTAATCCCGGCTAGTCTTTCCTTTTAGGGTTTGAAGGAAGATTTGATAAAAATGGTGGGAGCCATCCTGATTAGATAAAATAATAACCAATCTGAACTTGCAAGAGCGCACGCTGAGTGTTTTCTTCTCTCTCTCTCTCCAAGTAGCGACCATATCACGCCTTAATCAAGATAATAATACGGATTATTGACCGAACCCGCTTGTTATACTGAGCTGGGGAACGTTGGTCCCGCTCCAATTTATAATTGTTATAAGACAGAGCAGGAAATTGGGGAATACCAGATTTCCTGTGCCGCCCAAACGAAGAAAGTGCATATGATGCATCTTCTTTGGGTGTGTTCATTACAAAGAACTGTTTCTCTGTATCCTCTACGTCCTGGGTATTTGATACCGGATCAGGATCCCAGATATGTAATCAGTTACATAGGGCTACAGAAAGGTAGAGAACTGAGAACGGGTGATAAGTTTCATGAGACAGAAAACGGGGCAAGTGTTGCAGCCAAGTCTTTTGGTCACTGTCACCCTGTATTACCAATTCATTGATTCTGAATGAATGTTATTAGATACCGAACCTGATATACAAAATCATATCTGTCTCTTTATTAGTAAAGAAACGATAAAATTTTGTATTGTTGGATAATGTTTTGAACATTTCCTATATCAAAAGTTGATCGGATCAGGCACATTATCTAAAAGCATTGATATCCTAAATCAAACTACAGTTCTTAGTATACAGAACACACACAAGAGGAAGAGTTCAGAAATGAACGAATCCTTCTTGAGGCATTGTAGACTAGGTCATATCAATGCGACCGGACTAGCTGAAGTTACATGTAGATGCATATTTAAATCAGTTTGAATTTACATCTTGTGAAACTTGCCAGTCATGTCACAGAGATAAGATGACCATAGCTCTGTTTACTGGAAACAGAGAAAGAGTTAGTAAACTCTTGGGACTGATACATGATGATGTATGTAAGGTCCCCTGTCTACACATGCCAGGACTGGTTCTTTATACTTCATTACGTTCTCTGATGATCTCTCAAGATTCATACATATGTTCCTGTTGAAACACAAGTCAGAACCTTTTGAGGTATTCACAGAATATAAGTTAGAAGTAGAGAACCAAAAAGGGTATAAGTATTATGTCCTTTGATGTGATCAGGGAGGAGAATACTTGAGCACGGAATTCCTGGACTATTTTAAAGGAGAATGAGATTCTCTCTCAGCATTACTCCTCCATATACACCATAGCACGTTGGTATATCGGGGCGGAGCAATCACACCCTATATGATAAGGTGTGCTCTATGATGAGTACTACTGAGTTACCTATTTCCTTTTGGAAGTTATGCACTTAAGAAGCTGCATACCTATTGAATAGGGTTCAAATCAAATCAGTTGCCTACCACTTCATATGTGATTTGGAAAGGGGAGAGCCCATATCTTAAGTTTGTTAAGATTTGGGGTTGTCCGGCCTATGTCTAAAAGCAAAATCCGGACAAGCTCGAGGCAAGATCTGTTATGTAGAACTGGAAAGGTTCCAGCTATACAAACTACAGCAGATGATTTGATAAAACCAAAGGATTCAATAATTACCAACGAGCCTCAGCCTCTCCGCCGATCTAGTAGGGTTCCTCACCCACCTGAGAGATACTTCGGTTTCTCTATGACAGTAGGAGCGAGGATTGCATCATGAGATGATGACCCAACTAGTTTCGAGCTGGCCATCAGGAGTGAGACTCTGTAAGAATGGCTGGATGCTTAGTGATCTGAGATGGAATCCTTATACACCAACAAAGTATGGACTTTGGTTGCTATATCTGAAGGGTTAAATCCCCATCAGGAGCAAGTATATCTTGAGAAGATTACTTGGTGTAGATAGAAAAGTTGAGACTTTCAAAGCCAGACTTGTTAAAGGTTTTTGTCATCAACCAGGCGTGGATAATGATGAAACCTTTTCCAGTGTCTATGTTTAAGTCCATCCAGATCCTACTTGCCACGGCTGCATACCATGACTACAATATCTGGCGGTTGGGTGTCATGACTGCTTTTCTAAATGATGTTTTAGAAGAGAGAGTCTATAAGTACACAGTCAGAGAGCTTCGTAAACAGTGGGAGCAGCAGAAACGTGTACAAGATGCTTTATAGGATAAAGCAGGCATCGCGGAGTTGGAACATCTGTTTTGATGTAGTAGTCAAATAGTTTGACTTCATCAAAATGGTAGATGAACCTTGTATATACAAAAGGGTAGTAGGGAGTATGGTGGTGATCCTCGTAGAGTACGTGGATGACATACTCTTGATAGGGAAGGAGTTTCCTATGCTACGCTCGATCAATCTCCGCTTATCACGATGATTCTCCACATAGGATCAAAGTGATACCTACTAAATCCTGGGTTTTGGATCTATGAGATAGATCTAAATGGATGTTCGGATTCTCACTAGTTTAAGTGAGATGGTATCAATCGATCCTGGGGAGAATCACTGGAAGGGTTCCAGGGTGATAAAGACGACTGAATGTCAGTCACAGGCATTGTCTTTACCCTCAGTGGAGGGACGGTATGTTGGAAGAGTTCCAAGCTAAATACCGTGGCTTACTAGACGATAAAGGCAGGATACATCGCTACTTAAGATGCTACCAAAGAGGCTGTTTGGGTGTATATTGGTTCATGAGATGAACTAGGTTCCTACCATAGTGTGACAATGGAAGTGTGGCTTTGGCCCGGGAACCCCGGTCCCATTAGTGACCCAGACATATTCTAAGACAGCATCACCTGATCATGGTGATGGTTGATCTCCAAGGAGATCAAGATTAGGAGAGTAGACTCAGAGGACAACACAGCGGATCCACTCACAAAGGCCTTTTCCCAGATAGAGACTTTTATGGGATGGTTGAGTATGAGATAGTACAACCACTGCTATCAGATGGCCCTAGTGCAAGTGGGAGATTGTTAGTTATATGTATGCCCTAGAGGCCATTGCTATACAAAGGATGTATATTGTAGTGGATGCTGGGACATATATAGGGAGGACTTTCTTGCTCGATATGATAGTATGCTATCTGGTTACTCTTTACCTTAACATGTATACTGATTGTCTCTCTGTTACATGTTGGTAAAGCCCTTAGGATGTGTACTTGACTACCTGGACTATGATGCGGATCATACTAGTGGGGACATGGTAGTCCATAAGTACATCCTTCAAAGTCCCTAGTCGTGGGTGTATCGAGACGGGGCATCGATATACCAGAGTAGACTAGCGTATACCTTCTCGACCCATACAGATGGGCGATGGATGATCCCATATCCATTGGTGTTTGACATCAGAGATGATATACGGGTGCTCAGTGGAGACTGGGTACACTGGACGGACTCGCCGAGAACTCCCAGATGGTATTATACCTTACGTCAGATGGCAGTTCTCTGGTGACACTGGTACAGAGTAGTCTGTTGACCCGAGATCGTCATAGAGTCTTGTGTGGTTCCCACTGTGCTTTGATTTCCACCTTACCACGTCCAAAAGGGCGTGCAAAATGGTGGTTTTTGGGTACAGTCCCGAATCACATGGAGGCAATGAGCGATAGGAGGGGATTCGTCTCTCCCGGTATAGGGAGTTGATGTTGCGCTGTGTTCGATTGGCTATAACCGGAAATCCCTGGCCAGGGTTGCTGAGATTTACTGGTAAGTGTTACCAGTAGTTTCTCGAACTGTTATAGACCTCATATCGACACGACTTAGCGAGCTATTGGGGTCTGACGTTTACCACCCCTAGGCGAGATATGCGACATATCAGACGACGAGACCGGACTGTACGGTAAGTGTTACTGGTTGGATTCACAGGAGTATGAGCGGGCTTGCTCGTCGATCTTCTGATCGCTCAATACCCGGGTGGCCGTTACGTTTAGCAGACCGCTTGCGGCTTGTGGGTGCTTGATATGATCATCTGCTGCCGGCGTATTGACGAGTCTTTAGAGTCCTACACAGAGGTTTCCTGGCTCAAGCGAAACGAAATAGGAGCGCATATGAGATATGTGCGGGACCGAGAATAATGCGTGTATGTGATACCGTATTCTATTCTCGCGATGAATGTATCGAATGGTTGTATGCGATATAACCTAGTTATTGAATCAAGGATTGATTCGATAAGACGATACATTGGATATTAGTCGGTTATATGCGATATGACCGGATCGTTAAATCAAGTATTGATTTAATGATTTAATGCATAATTATATATTTGATATATTAGTTTGCATTAACTAGTATTGGTTCACTTAAAATGGATTTTCTCACTTGATGTGCACATTGTATATATAATATACTTTTATGCACTAGTTTGTATCATGTTTGATGATACATGATAGTTTGTGTGAATGATTAAACCATGGTTGTGTTAATGGTTAGGGTTTTTTTTATTTACTTATTCATTTATTTGTTTATTCATTTTGAAAGATAAATAAAATGGTGGCTTATCTTGTTTCTTTCATGAAACTTCATGAAGTGTTGAAAGCTTGACAATTTTGTTTGTTTCCATTAACCTAACCATGGTTTATTCTCTACACCTAACTATGGTTGCCATTATGATAATTATCATATTATTTCTTATTTTAGATATACTCATCATATTCTTTTCTTCTTCTTCTTCTTCTTCATCAACAAGAAGAAAAGCTTGCAACCTTTAATGGCAACTTGAGAAAAAGAGTGAGAAATCCAATTCTAAAGTGAACCCACTTCCTATTTCTTCATCCTCTACCACTTGCCATGTATTATAGGGTGTTTTCTTCACAAGTTTCTGGACTTAGTGAAGTTGGAGCTTGATCTTGTGTTGCCTCGACGTAGATCATCTTCGGCATCGAAGTCGACGACCTAGCCCGCCCATTTCTCCGAAGAAGCCGACGCTAGAGCCCGGGATCCGATGATCGCAGTGAGGGGACTTCATCACGGAGTTATGGAGGTGGAGGACTGGATCTACAAAGGTATTTTCCGTTTACTCTTAGTTAAGTTGTTAACTAGTTATCGTTTTCGCCTAAAATCTGGTTAACGATCCGTATTAGGGTTTCTCGACACTTGTAAAATTTGAAATTGGCATGGTTGATACCTTGTGAGACCTCATTAGTGTGCCTAAGAATCCTACAGTGGTATCAGAGCCTAGCTAGAGCCTTAGGCGATGTGTAGACGGAGTTAGAAACCCGATCGAACCCTGAAACGCCAATCCATGACCCCTCTCTGGATATTTTTTCAAAACTGGGTTTTTTCCAGATTAAAAATTCTTTAAAAATTCAGCAGGAAATTCTATGAATTACGGTGCAAAATTGACCTTAAGATGTGCCCAAAGCGCGGCGGAACCGCGGCCAAAAGGTGAGATTAGGCTTCCAATTTTGCATAGTAATTTGTCTATTCAGGTGCTGAGTTTTCTGGGAATTTTTAATTTGCACTCAAGAGTTGAGTTTTCTGGGGTGTTTTGGAGCTTCGATGATTCGATCGGAAATTTCAAACTTTGTCTATGTGCTTTTCCGGGTAATTTTAGAATATGTTAAAAAGTTCCACCGGATACAAATACCCAATTTTTCCCCGCCGGGAAATTTCCAAGTGTTGGATTTTTCCGTAGTTTAATGACGTTCTAAGTAGTGCAAGTAACACGATGGTCCCTCTAGAAGACAACAAACCTTAACTCGATTATGTGACCGTCTTGAACTGCCCTTTGAACCTTAGGGTTTGGGGCAGTACGGCGTGCCACATGTGAGGCATTGGCTTGACCCTTCTACGGCTGGACTGTTGGTACTGAGGCATGAAGTGAATGTTTTTAAACTTATTTCATGTGTTGAGCTGTTTCGGGAAAACTTGGGTGTTCGAATGTTCGATTGGAAAGTTTAACATTTTCTGTTTATCTGGAATGTGATACAATATTTGGAATCCACAAGGAGTTATGAGATAACTAATTTGAATGTTATAAACATAGCACTTTAGTCTCACTTGATCGGTTGCCACGGAATTTTGATGTGATCAAAAGTCCGTCGCAATCACGTAGCGTACGCGGATACTCGCCGGGTAAACTTAATAGACATCCACACCCGAAAGCCCCGACCAAGTGACTGTAGGAGAACCCCGTCGCCGAAAGCATCCGTTCGGGTGCTCGCGGCAGCGATGTTCCTCCTTGGTGCACTTCGTCGACGGCATCGGGGGTGCGGCCGTCTACTAAAGTTTGCGACGAGCATTCGATCAGGATGTCGGGAATCTTGTTGAATTGCTCGACTTGATATTGAAAAGAGTTTTCGATAAATAAGACTAAAATGCGGGGTTTATAATTGTTAGGCATGCAATGTCTAAGGAATTCATTTGATTAGGCATGTGATGTCTATGCAGGTTGCGGATTCCAACTGTTGTAGTTTTACACTTTCTTTTCTGTGACCTTAAGTGTAATATGTGATATCGCCGGTTTCGTTGCTATATGTCAACGACAATTGGGATGGGCATATTTACTTACGTTGATGACATGTGATGTTATGTGTTGCTGGATATGTTATATTGGATCATCGTGTTTGAATAGCCGGGTTTTTTTATGTGAGATGAGTGTTTTTCATTTTCATTCATGTAAAAACTTGTATGTAATATTCTTTTATTGGGGCACTTCCAGGTTGCGGATGATGTCACCATTTGTATATTATTTACTTTTCCGCACTAGGATAGACCCAAGGAGGAGGGCACAAGTAACCGGGTTCTGGAGTCCAGTGGGAGACCAACTCGAGGAGTCGAGTCCGGGTCTCCTAACTCTAGAATTGGTAGGGTTGCTTGCCGCTCTCGTAGGGGTCTAGGGGTGTGGGTTTGGCTATTCATTGCGACCGTGGAATCCGTGTTTTATACTGGCTCGTATTGAAAACACGGGCGTCCTAGTATATCCAATATTTCATATGTTTCTTCTGCTGCGATATCTGTGATGTGATCATGTGATATGTTCTGTGATAGATACTGTATATTGTATATATGATATATTATATAGGCGTTACTTATGTTTTACACCCGCGCTAGCCCTGCCCTGCTCTGCCGTTAGTTACCTAACCTAACGGTGCACGAGGGGACATCGAGGCGAATGCGGATGGCATAAGTGTACGTCGTATTTATCTGTGATGTTTAGGTAATTTAAATGATGGGACTTCATTAATGAGATTAATGAAATAAAGGAAACCTAAGATGTTGTAGAATCGAATTTCAAATATAAAACAGGTAGCTACAGTTCTTGCTTTGCACAGTGATATATATGATATATCCTGCACCTTATTCGATAAGGAAAGGACCGAGATCCCTTCACCGGGAGTGACTCCTTTAGCAATAACTGGAAGATGCTACACACTCGGTTTGTCTTTTGATTGCTTTTAATAGTTTCTGCTTTGCACAGTGATATATATGATATATCCCGCACCTCATTCGACGAGGAAAGGGCCGACGATCCCTTCACCGGGAGTGACCCCTTTAGCAAAACTAGAAAAGCCTCAAAAACACTCCATTTTAAAATCATTTGGTTCTACAACAATATCAAGTTCATTACGCAATAGGTTTTCAGAAAAACCTGCCGTAGCCCTCCGTCATTTCAGATAAGTCCTGTTTAGTATTCGTGCTGCGTTTGTTGACCTTGTCAAGGCGCAGTGTACGGTAGCTGACCAGTATTTATCTGCTTATGTATATGATGCAGATTGGGTTAGGGTAGTCGTACAACCTTGTTAGTGTTAGTTATATGTATGCCCTAGAGGCCATTGCTATACATAGGATGTATATTGTAGTGGATGCTGGGACATATATAGGGAAGACTTTCTTGCTCGACATGATAGTATGCTATCTGGTTGCTCTTTACCTTAACGTGTACATTGATTGTCTCTCTGCTACATGTTGGTAAAGCCCTTAGGATGTGTACTTGACTACCTGGACTATGATGCGGATCATACTAGTGGGGACGTGGTAGTCCATAAGTACATCCTTCAAAGTCCCTAGTCGTGGGTGTATCGAGACGGGGCATCGATATACCAGAGTAGACTAGCGTATACCTTCTCGACCCATACAGATGGGCGATGGATGATCCCATATCCATTGGTGTTTGACATCAGAGATGATATACGGGTGCTCAGTGGAGACTGGGTACACTGGACGGACTCGCCGAGAACTCCCAGATGGTATTATACCTTACGTCAGATGGCAGTTCTCTGGTGACACTGGTACAGAGTAGTCTGTTGACCCGAGATCGTCATAGAGTCTTGTGTGGTTCCCACTGTGCTTTGATTTCCATCTTACCACGTCCAAGAGGGCGTGCAAAATGGTGGTTTTTGGGTACAGTCCCGAGTCACATGGAGGCAATGAGCGATAGGAGGGGATTCGTCTCTCCCGGTATAGGGAGTTGATGTTGCGCTGTGTTCGATTGGCTATAACCGGAAATCCCTGGCCAGGGTTGCTGAGATTTACTGGTAAGTGTTACCAGTAGTTTCTCGAACTGTTATAGACCTCATATCGACACGACTTATCAAGCTATTGGGGTCTGACGTTTACCACCCCTAGGCGAGATATGCGACATATCAGACGATCAGACCGGACTGTACGGTAGTGTTACTGGTTGGATTCACTGGAGTGTGAGCGGGCTTGCTCGTCGATCTTCTGATCGCTCAATACCCGGGTGGCCGTTACATTTAGCAGACCGCTTGCGGCTTGTGGGTGTTTGATATGATCATCATCTGCTGCCGGCGTATTGACGAGTCTTTAGAGTCCTACACAGAGGTTTCCTGGCTCAAGCGAAACGAAATAGGAGCACATATGAGATATGTGCGGGACCGAGAATAATGCGTGTATGTGATACCGTATTTCATTCTCGCGATGAATGTGTCGAATGGTTGTATGCGATATAACCTAGTTATCGAATCAAGGATTGATTCGATAAGCCGATACATTGTATACTAGTCGGTTGTGTGCGACATGACCGGATCATTGAATCAAGTGTTGATTTAATGATTTAATGCATAATTATATATTTGATATATTACTTTGCATTAACTAGTATTGGTTCACTTTAAATGGATTTTCTCACTTGGTTTGTGCACATTGTATATGTGATATACATTTGTACATATGATTGTATCATGTTTGATGATACATGATTGTTTAAGTGTATGTTAAGATTAAACCATGGTTATGTGATGGTTAGGGTTATGTTTTTTATTTACTTACTCATTTATTTATTTATTTATTTATTTCATTTTGGCAAAAAAAAAGAAATGGGGGCTAGCTTTGTTTTACATTGAAACTTCATGAAGGTTTGAAAAGTCCACCATTTTTGTTTCATGCCTAACCTAACCATTGACCTAACCCTAGTTTATTCTCTACACTTGACCATGGTTGATTATGTTAAGTATTCTTTTATTTTCTTTTTTCTTTTTTTCAAGTTAACTTATCATAATATTCATCTTCTTCTTCTTCATCACATGAAGAAGCTTGCTTCATCAATGGTGATTGATGAAAACAAGTGAGAAATCCAATTCTAAAGTCTACCCACTTCCTATTTCTTCATCCTCTACCTCTTGCCAAGTAGTAGAGTGTGTTTTCTTCACAAGTTTCATCACTTGGTGAAGTTGGAGCTTGATCTAGCGATGCCTCGACGTAGATCATCTTCGGCACGAAGCCGACGACCTTGCCCGCTCTTTCTCCGATGAAGCCGACGCTAGAGCCCGGGATTGTATGAGGACAGCGAGGAGACTTCATTGCGGAGCTATGGAGGTGGAGAACCGGATCTACAAAGGTTGTATTTCCGTATTCTTGTAGTTAAGTGTTAACTAGTTTGCTTTGTCGCCTAGTTTTCTAGCCAACGATCCGTAGACGGGTTTCTCGGCACCGTTAAAATTAGAAATTGGCATGGTTGATGCCTTGTGAGACCTCTTGGGAGTGCCTAGGAACCCTACAGTGGTATTAGAGCCTAGCTAGAGCCTTAGGCGAAGTCCCGACGGAGTTAGAAGTCCGATCGACCCAAAACCCCAACTTGAAAAATGCTCTCTGGACAATTCTGTAAATTGTGGATTTTATGGAATTAAAAATATGCAGAGAAATGTGCAGGAAATTCTAAGAAAAACTGGAGAAAACGAAAACCTAATTCAACAGTACGGAACCGCGGCGTTGACCCCCCTTTTGCGGCGGTTCCGCGGCCGTCTGTGATGATCAGGATGTGTGTTTTCTTCAGTTGTTTCTGTTGGTGTTTCTTGTGTGTTCTGGATGTTTTTAATATTTATTCCAGAGTTGTATTTTCTGGGTTGTATTGGGGACTCGGTGTATTCGATCGGACTGTCTAATTTTTGTCGGTGTGCTTTTCCGGGTATTTTTAGAATATGTTAAAATGTTCGACCGGATATAAATACCAAATTTTTCCCCTGTCGGGAAATTTCCAAGTGTTGGATTTTTCCGTAGTTTAACGACGTTCTAAGTAGTGCAAGTAACGCGATGGACCCTCTAGAAGACAACAAACCTTAACTTGATTATGTGACCGTCTTGAACTGTCCTTTGAACCTTAGGGTTTGGGGCAGTACGGCATGCCACATGTGAGGCGTTGGCTTGACCCTTCTACAGCTGGACCGTTGGTACTGAGGCACGAACGGAATGTTATTAGACTTATTTCATGTGTTGAGCTGTATCGGGAAAACTTGGGTGTTCGAATGTTCAATCGGAAAGTTTAACATTTTCTAATTATCTAGAATGGGATACAATAATTGGAATTCACAAGAAGTTATGAGATAACTGAATGAATGTTATAAACATAGCACTTTAGTCTCACTTGATCGGTTGCCACGGAATTTTGATGTGATCAAAAGTCCGTCGCAATCACGTAGCGTACGCGGATACTCGCCGGGTAAACTTAATAGACAGCCTCACTCCATAGCCACGACCAAGTGACTGTAGGAGAACCCCGTCGCCGAAAGCATCCGTTCGGGTGCTCGCGGTAGCGGTGTTCCGCCTTGGTGCACTTCGTCGACGGTATCAGGGGTGCGGCCGCCTACTAAAGTTTGCGACGAGCATTCGATCAGTTTTTCGGGAATCTTGTTGAATTGACCGACTTGATATTGAAAAGTGTTTTCGATAATGAGACTAAAATGCGCGGTTTATATTTGTTAGGCATGTGATGTCTAAGGAATTCATTGGTTTAGGCATGCGATGTCTAAGAATGTTGCGGATTCCAACTGTTGTAGTTTTACACTTTCTTTTCTGTGACCGTAAGTGTAATATGTGATATCGCCGGTTTCGTTGCTATATGTCAACAACAATTGGGATGTGCATATTTACTTACGTTGATGACATGTGATGTTATGTGTTGCTGGATATATTATATTGGATCGTCGTGTTTGAATAGCCGGGGGTTTTTATGTGAGATGAGTGTTTTTCATTTTCATTCATGTAAAAACTTGTATGTAATATTCTTTTATTGGGGCACTTCCAGGTTGCGGAAGTTGTCACCGTTTGTATATTATTTACTTTTCTGCACTAGGATAGACCCAAGGAGGAGGGCACAAGTAACCGAGTTCTAGGGTCCAGTGGGAGACCAACTCGAGGAGTCGAGTCCGGGTCTCCTAACTCTAGAATTGGTAGGGTTGCTTGCCGCTCTCGTAGGGGTCTTGGGGTGTGGGTTTGGCTATTCATCACGACCGTGGAATCCGTGTTTTATACTGGCTCGTATTTAAAACACGGACGTCCTAGTATATCCAATATTTCATATGATTCTTCTGCTGCGATATCTGTGATGTGATCATGTGATGTTCTGTGATAGATACAGTATATAGTATATATGATATATTATATAGGCATTACTTATGTTTTACACCCGCGCTAGCCCTGCCCCTCTCTGCCGTTAGTTCCCTAACCTAACGGTGCACGAGGGGACATCGAGGCGAATGCGGATGGCATAAGTGTATGTCGTATTTATCTGTGATGCTTAGGTATTTAAATGATGGGACTTCATTAATGTAATTAATGAAATAAAAGAAACCTAAGATGTTGTAGAATCGAATTTCAAAATAAAAAGGGTAGCTACAGTTCTTGCTTTGCACAGAGGTATATGTGATATATCCTGCACCTTATTCGATGAGGAAAGGACCGAGATCCCTTCACCGGGAGTGACTCCTTTAGCAATAACTGGCAGATGCTACACACTCGGTTTGTCTTTTGATTGCTTTTAAGAGTTTTTGCTTTGCACAGTGATATATATGATATATCCCGCACCTCATTCGACGAGGAAAGGGCCGACGATCCCTTCACCGGGAGTGACCCCTTTAGCAAAACTAGAAAAGCCTCAAAAACACTCCATTTCAAAATTCATTCGATCCTACAACGATATCAAGTTCATTACGCAATAGGTTTTCAGAAAAACCTGTCGTAGCCCTCCGTCATTTCAGATAAGTCCTATTTAGTATTCGTGCTACGTTTGTTGGCCTGCGTCAAGGCGTGGTGTGCGGTAGCTAACTAGTATTTATCTGCTTATGCATATGATGCAGATTGGATTAGGGTAGTCGTGCGACTTTGTTGGCCTGCGTCAAGGGTCGTGCGGGTGGGTTTAATTCAATCAGGAAATGACGGGTTGAACTTGACTAGCGGACTATGGTTTGTTGGCCTGCGTCAAGGTCATAGGACGCTAGGGGCAAAATTATCGGGAATTTCAAGTGTTGAAATTTGCAATGAGATTGCATACCTTCTATGAGATAGTTGGATCCCGATACCCGCTGCGAGTAATTGTTACTCCTGGGTGAGTTTTATACATTACAATTAGCCGATCAAGTAGGTGTCTAGAAAGGTGTCAACGAGGTTACGCCTCTGGGAAAACGAGATTTACATTAATTAGGTTCGTGCGAAAGCACGGGGGACCTCCCTCAAAGTACCGACACTGGCCTGGCTGAAAGATTGGCGAACTTGTAGTGTGTAATTAATCCCGGCTAGTCTTTCCTTTTAGGGTTTGAAGGAAGATTTGATAAAAAGCAGTGGGAGCCATCCTGATTAGATAAAATAAAATCCAATCTATTCTTGCAAGAGCGCACGCTGTGTGTTTTCTTCTCTCTCTCTCTCCAGGTAGCGACCATATCACGCCTTAATCAAGATAATAATACGGATTTTTGACCGAACCCGCTTGTTATACTGAGCTGGGGAACGTTGGTCCCGCTCCAACTTATAAATGTTATAAGACAGAGCAGGAAATTGGGGATTACCAGAATTCCCGTGCCGCCCAAACGAAGAGAGTGCATGATGATGCATCATCTACGGGTGTGTTCATTATAGAGAACTGTTTCTCAGTATCCTTTACGTCCTGTGTATGTGATACCAGATCAGGATTCCAGATATGTAATCTGTTACATAGGGCTACAGAAAGGTAGAGAACTGAGAACGGGTGATAAGTTTCATAAGACAGAAAACGGGGCAAATGTTGCAGCCAAGTCTGTTGGTCACTGTCACCCTGTATTCCAAATACATTGATTCTGAACGAATGTTATTAGATACCGAACCTGATATACAAAATCATATCAGTCTCTTTATCAGTAAAGAAATGATAAAATTTTGTATAGTTGGATAATGTGTTGAACATTTCCTATATCAAAAGTTGATCGGTTCAGGCACGTTATCTAAAAGCATTGATGTTCTAAATCAAACTACAGTTCTCAGTATACAGAACACACACAAGAGGAAGAGTTCAGAAATGAACGGATTCTTCTTGAGGTATTGTAGACTAGGTCAGATCAATGTGACCCGACTAGCTGAAGTTACATTTTAGATGCATATTTAAATCAGTTTGAATTTACATCATATGAAACTTGCCAGTCATGTAACAGAGATAAGATGACCATAGCTCCGTTTATTGGAAACAGAGAAAGAGTTAATGAACTCTTGGGATGATACATGTTGATGTATGTCAGGTCCCCTGTCTACATATGCCAGGACTGGTTCTTTGTACTTCGTTACATTCTCTGATAATCTCTCAAGATTCAGACATATGTTCCTGTTGAAACACAAGTCCGAACCTTTTGAGATATTCACAGAATATGATTTAGAAGTAGAGAACCAAAATAAGGGTATATGTATTATGTCCTTTGATGAGATCAAGGAGAAGAATACTTGAGCACGAAAATCCTGGATTATTCTAAAGGAGAATGAGATTCTCTCTCGGCATTACTCCTCCGTATACACCATAGCACGATGGTATATCGGGGCGGAGCAATAACACCCTATATGATAAGGTGTGCTCTATGATGAGTACTACTGAGTTACCTATTTCCTTTTTGGGAGTTATGCACTTGAGAAGCTGCATACCTATTGAATAGGGTTCGAATCAAATCAGTTGCCTACCATTTCATATGTGATATGGAAAGGGAAAAGCCCATGTCTTAAGCTAGTTAAGATTTGGGGTTGACCGGCCTATGTCTGAAAGCAAAATCCGGACAAGCTCGAGGCAAAGTCTGTAATGTAGAACTGGAAAGGTTCCAGCTATACAAACAACAGCAGATGATTTGGTAGAACCAAAGGATTCAATAGATTCCAACGAACCTTAGCCTCTCCGCCGATCTAGTAGGCTTCCTCACCCACCTGAGAGATACTTCGGTTTCTCTATGACAGTGGGAGCGAGGATTGCATCATGAGATGATGACCCAACTAGTTTCGAGCTGGCCATCAGGAGTGGGACTCTGTAAGAATGGCTGGATGTTTAGCGATCTGAGATGGAATCCTTATACACCAACAAAGTATGGACTTTGGTTGCTATATCTGAAGGGTTAAATCCCCATCAGGAGCAAGTAAATCTTGAGAAGATTACTTGGTGTACATGGAAAAGTTAAGACTTTCAAAGCTAGACTTGTTAAAGGTTTTCGTCATCGACCAGGCGTGGATAATGATGAAACCTTTTCCAGTGGCTATGCTTAAGTCCGTCCGGATCCTACTTGCCACGGCTACATACCATGACTACGATATCTGGTGGTTGGGTGTCATGACAGCTTTTCTAAATGATGTTTTAGAAGAGAGCGTCTATAAGTACACAGCCAGAGGGCTTCGTAGACAGTGGGAGCAGCGGAAACGTGTGCAAGATGCTTTATAGGATAAAGCAGGCATCGCGGAGTTGGAACATCTGTTTTGATGAATTAGTCAAAGAGTTTGACATCATCAAAATGGTAGATGAACCTTGTATAAACAAAAAGGTAGTAGGGAGTATGGTGGTGATCCTCGTAGAGTACGTGGATGACATACTATTGATAGGGAAGAAGTTTCCTATGCTACGCTCGGTCAATCTCCGCTTATCACCATAATTCTCCATATAGGATCAAAGTGATACCTCCTAAATCCTCGGTTTTGGATCTATGAGATAGATCTAAATGGTTGTTAGGATTCTCACTAGTTGTAGTGAGACGGTATCAATCGACCCTGGGGAGAATCGCTGGAATGGATCCAGGGTGATAAAGACGACTGAAAGTCAGTCACAGGCATTGTCTTTACCCTCAGTAAAGGGACGGTATGTTGGAAGAGTTCCAAGCTAGATACCGTGGCATACTAGACGATAAAGGC
The DNA here is from genome assembly GCA_030015575.1 of Agapanthus africanus. Lineage (NCBI taxonomy): Eukaryota > Viridiplantae > Streptophyta > Magnoliopsida > Asparagales > Amaryllidaceae > Agapanthus > Agapanthus africanus. The sequence goes on along the minus strand of CM057341.1, from coordinate 353,837,523 downwards.
AGGATACATCGCTACTTAAGATGCTACCAAAGAGGCTGTTTGGGTGTATATTGGTTCATGAGATGAACTACGTTCCAACCATTGTGAGACAATGGAGTTGTTTCTTATGCCAAGGAACGCCGGTCCCATCAGTGATCCAGACATATTCTGAGGCAGCATCACCTGATCATGGAGATAGTAGATCTCCAGGGTGATCGAGGTTAGGAGAGTAGACTCAGAGGACAACACGGCGGATCCACTCACAAAGGCCTGTTCCCAGAGAGAGACTTTTATGGGATGGTTGAGTATGAGATAATACAACCACTGCTATCAGATGGCCCTAGTGCAAGTGGGAGAGTGTTAGTTATATGTATGCCCTAGAGGCCATTGCTATACATAGGATGTATATTGTAGTGGATGCTGGGACATATATAGGGAAGACTTTCTTGCTCGACATGATAGTATGCTATCTGGTTGCTCTTTACCTTAACGTGTACATTGATTGTCTCTCTGCTACATGTTGGTAAAGCCCTTAGGATGTGTACTTGACTACCTGGACTATGATGTGGATCATACTAGTGGGGACGTAGTAGTCCATAAGTACATCCTTCAAAGTCCCTAGTCGTGGGTGTATCGAGACGGGGCATCGATATACCAGAGTAGACTAGCGTATACCTTCTCGACCCATACAGATGGGCGATGGATGATCCCATATCCATTGGTGTTTGACATCAGAGATGATATACGGGTGCTCAGTGGAGACTGGGTACACTGGACGGACTCGCCGAGAACTCCCAGATGGTATTATACCTTACGTCAGATGGCAGTTCTTTGGTGACACTGGTACAGAGTAGTCTGTTGACCCGAGATCGTCATAGAGTCTTGTGTGGTTCCCACTGTGCTTTGATTTCCATCTTACCACGTCCAAGAGGGCGTGCAAAACGGTGGTTTTTGGGTACAGTCCCGAGTCACATGGAGGCAATGGGCGATAGGAGGGGATTCGTCTCTCCCAGTATAGGGAGTTGATGTTGCGCTGTGTTCGATTGGCTATAACCGGAAATCCCTGGCCAGGGTTGCTGAGATTTACTGGTAAGTGTTACCAGTAGTTTCTCGAACTGTTATAGACCTCATATCGACACGACTTATCGAGCTATTGGGGTCTGACGTTTACCACCCCTAGGCGAGATATGCGACATATCAGACGATCAGACTGGACTGTACGGTAGTGTTACTGGTTGGATTCACTGGAGTGTGAGCGGGCTTGCTCGTCGATCTTCTGATCGCTCAATACCCGGGTGGCCGTTACGTTTAGCAGACCGCTTGCGGCTTGTGGGTGTTTGATATGATCATCATCATCTGCCGGCGTATTGACGAGTCTTTAGAGTCCTACACAGAGGTTTCCTGGCTCAAGCGAAACGAAATAGGAGCACATATGAGATATGTGCGGGACCGAGAATAATGCGTTTATGTGATACCGTATTTCATTCTCGCGATGAATGTGTCGAATGGTTGTATGCGATATAACCTAGTTATCGAATCAAGAATTGATTCGATAAGCCGATACATTGTATACTAGTCGGTTGTGTGCGACATGACCGGATCGTTGAATCAAGTGTTGATTTAATGATTTAATGTATAATTATATATTTGATATATTACTTTTCATTAACTAGTATTGGTTCACTTTAAATGGATTTTCTCACTTGGTTTGTGCACATTGTATATATGATATACATTTGTACATATGATTGTATCATGTTTGATGATACATGATTGTTTAAGTGTATGTTAAGATTAAACCATGGTTATGTGATGGTTAGGGTTATGTTTTTTATTTACTTACTCATTTATTTATTTATTTATTTATTTCATTTTGGCAAAAGAAAAGAAATGGTGGCTAGCTTTGTTTTACAATGAAACTTCATGAAGGTTTGAAAAGTCCACCATTTTTGTTTCATGCCTAACCTAACCATTGACCTAACCCTAGTTTATTCTCTACACTTGACCATGGTTGATTATGATAAGTATTCTTTTATTTTCTTTTTTCTTTTTTCAAGTTAACTTATCATAATATTCATCTTCTTCTTCCTCATCACATGAAGAAGCTTGCTTCATCAATGGTGATTGATGAAAACAAGTGAGAAATCCAATTCTAAAGTCTACCCACTTCCTATTTCTTCATCCTCTACCTCTTGCCAAGTAGTAGAGTGTGTTTTCTTCACAAGTTTCATCACTTGGTGAAGTTGGAGCTTGATCTAGAGATGCCTCGACATAGATCATCTTCGGCACGAAGCCGACGACCTTGCCCGCTCTTTCTCCGATGAAGCCGACGCTAGAGCCCGGGATTGTATGAGGACAGCGAGGAGACTTCATTGCGGAGCTATGGAGGTGGAGAACCGGATCTACAAAGGTTGTATTTCCGTATTCTTGTAGTTAAGTATTAACTAGTTTGCTTTGTCGCCTAGTTTTCTAGCCAACGATCCGTAGTCGGGTTTCTCGGCACCGTTAAAATTAGAAATTGGCATGGTTGATGCCTTGTGAGACCTCTTGGGAGTGCCTAGGAACCCTACAGTTGACCTTGTCAAGGGTCGTGCGGGTGGGTTTGATTCAATCAAGAAATGACAGGTTGAACTTGACTTACGGTCTATGGTTTGTTGACCTTGTCAAGGTCATAGATCGTTTGGGGCAAAATATTATCCGGAATTTCAAGTGTTGAAATTTGCAATGAGATTGCATACCTTCTATGAGATAGTTGGATCCCGATACCCACTGCGAGTAAGAGTTACTCCTGGGAGAGTTTTACACATTACAATTAGCCGATCAAGTAGGTGTCTAGAAAAGTGTTAACGAGGTTACGCCTCTGGGAAAACGAGGTTTACATTAATTAGGTTCGTGCGAAAGCACGGGGGACCTCCCTCAAAGTACCGACACTGGCCTGGCTGAAAGATTGGCGAACTTGTAGCGTGTAATTAATCCCGGCTAGTCTTTCCTTTTAGGGTTTGAAGGAAGATTTGATAAAAATGGTGGGAGCCATCCTGATTAGATAAAATAATAACTAATCTGATCTTGCAAGAGCGCACGCTGAGTGTTTTCTTCTCTCTCTCTCTCTAGGTAGCGACCATATCACGCCTTAATCAAGATAATAATACGGATTATTGACCGAACCCGCTTGTTATACTGAGCTGGGGAACGTTGGTCCCGCTCCAACTTATAATTGTTATAAGACAGAGCAGGAAATTGGGGAATACCAGATTTCCCGTGCCGCCCAAACGAAGAAAGTGCATATGATGCACCTTCTTTGGGTATGTTCATTACAAAGAACTGTTTCTCTGTATCCTCTACGTCCTGGGTATTTGATATCGGATCATGATCCCAGATATGTAATCAGTTACATAGGGCTACAGAAAGGTAGAGAACTGAGAACGGGTGATAAGTTTCATGAGACAGAAAACGGGGCAAGTGTTGCAGCCAAGTCTGTTGGTCACTGTCACCCTGTATTACCAATTCATTGATTCTGAATGAATGTTATTAGATACCGAACCTGATATACAAAATCATATATGTCTCTTTATTAGTAAAGAAACGATAAAATTTTGTATTGTTGGATAATGTTTTGAACATTTCCTATATCAAAAGTTGATCGGATCAGGCACGTTATCTAAAAGCATTGATGTCCTAAATCAAACTACAGTTCTTAGTATACAGAACACACACAAGAGGAAGAGTTCAGAAATGAACGAATCCTTCTTGAGGCATTGTAGACTAGGTCATATCAATGCGACCCGACTAGCTGAAGTTACATGTAGATGCATATTTAAATCAGTTTGAATTTACATCTTGTGAAACTTGCCAGTCATGTCACAGAGATAAGATGACCATAGCTCTGTTTACTGGAAACAAAGAAAGAGTTAGTAAACTCTTGGGACTGATACATGATGATGTATGTAAGGTCCCCTGTCTACACATGCCAGGACTGGTTCTTTATACTTCATTACGTTCTCTGATGATCTCTCAAGATTCATACATATGTTCCTGTTGAAACACAAGTCAGAACCTTTTGAGGTATTCACAGAATATAAGTTAGAAGTAGAGAACCAAAAAGGGTATAAGTATTATGTCCTTTGATGTGATCAGGGAGGAGAATACTTGAGCACGGAATTCCTGGACTATTTTAAAGGAGAATGAGATTCTCTCTCAGCATTACTCCTCCGTATACACCATAGCACGTTGGTATATCGGGGCGAAGCAATCACACCTTATATGATAAGGTGTGCTCTATGATGAGTACTACTGAGTTACCTATTTCCTTTTGGAAGTTATGCACTTAAGAAGCTGCATACCTATTGAATAGGGTTCAAATCAAATCAGTTGCCTACCACTTCATATGTGATTTGGAAAGGGGAGAGCCCATATCTTAAGTTTGTTAAGATTTGGGGTTGTCCGGCCTATGTCTAAAAGCAAAATCCGGACAAGCTCGAGGCAAGATCTGTTATGTAGAACTGGAAAGGTTCCAGCTATACAAACTACAGCAGATGATTTGATAAAACCAAAGGATTCAATAATTACCAACGAGCCTCAGCCTCTCCGCCGATCTAGTAGGGTTCCTCACCCACCTGAGAGATACTTCGGTTTCTCTATGACAGTGGGAGCGAGGATTGCATCATGAGATGATGACCCAACTAGTTTCGAGCTGGCCATCAGGAGTGAGACTCTGTAAGAATGGCTGGATGCTTAGTGATCTGAGATGGAATCCTTATACACCAACAAAGTATGGACTTTGGTTGCTATATCTGAAGGGTTAAATCCCCATCAGGAGCAAGTATATCTTGAGAAGATTACTTGGTGTAGATAGAAAAGTTGAGACTTTCAAAGCCAGACATGTTAAAGGTTTTTGTCATCAACCAGGTGTGGATAATGATGAAACCTTTTCCAGTGTCTATGTTTTGTCATCAACCAGGGTGTCATGACTGCTTTTCTAAATGATGTTTTAGAAGAGAGAGTCTATAAGTACACAGTCAGAGGGCTTCGTAAACAGTGGGAGCAGCAGAAACGTGTACAAGATGCTTTATAGGATAAAGCAGGCATCGCGGAGTTGGAACATCTATTTTGATGTAGTAGTCAAATAGTTTGACTTCATCAAAATGGTAGATGAACCTTGTATATACAAAAGGGTAGTAGGGATTATGGTGGTGATCCTCGTAGAGTACGTGGATGACATACTCTTGATAGGGAAGGAGTTTCCTATGCTACGCTCGATCAATCTCCGCTTATCATGATGATTCTCCACATAGGATCAAAGTGATACCTACTAAATCCTGGGTTTTGGATCTATGAGATAGATCTAAATGGATGTTCGGATTCTCACTAGTTTAAGTGAGATGGTATCAATCGATCCTGGGGAGAATCACTGGAAGGGTTCCAGGGTGATAAAGACGACTGAATGTCAGTCACAGGCATTGTCTTTACCCTCAGTGGAGGGACGGTATGTTGGAAGAGTTCCAAGCTAAATACCGTGGCTTACTAGACGATAAAGGCAGGATACATCGCTACTTAAGATGCTACCAAAGAGGCTGTTTGGGTGTATATTGGTTCATGAGATGAACTAGGTTCCTACCATTGTGTGACAATGGAAGTGTGGCTTTGGCCCGGGAACCCCGGTCCCATCAGTGACCCAGACGTATTCTAAGACAGCATCACCTGATCATGGAGATGGTTGATCTCCAAGGAGATCAAGGTTAGGAGAGTAGACTCAGAGGACAACACAGCGGATCCACTCACAAAGGCCTTTTCCCAGAGAGAGACTTTTATGGGATGGTTGAGTATGAGATAGTACAACCACTGCTATCAGATGGCCCTAGTGCAAGTGGGAGATTGTTAGTTATATGTATGCCCTAGAGGCCATTACTATACATAGGATGTATATTGTAGTGGATGCTGGGACATATATAGGGAGGACTTTCTTGCTCGATATGATAGTATGCTATCTGGTTACTCTTTACCTTAACGTGTATACTGATTGTCTCTCTGTTACATGTTGGTAAAGCCCTTAGGATGTGTACTTGACTACCTGGACTATGATGCGGATCATACTAGTGGGGACATGGTAGTCCATAAGTACATCCTTCAAAGTCCCTAGTCGTGGGTATATCGAGACGGGGCATCGATATACCAGAGTAGACTAGCGTATACCTTCTCGACCCATACAGATGGGCGATGGATGATCCCATATCCATTGGTGTTTGACATCAGAGATGATATACGGGTGCTCAGTGGAGACTGGGTACACTGGACGGACTCGCCGAGAACTCCCAGATGGTATTATACCTTACGTCAGATGGCAGTTCTCTGGTGACACTGGTACAGAGTAGTCTGTTGACCCGAGATCGTCATAGAGTCTTGTGTGGTTCCTACTGTGCTTTGATTTCCACCTTACCACGTCCAAGAGGGCGTGCAAAATGGTGGTTTTTGGGTACAGTCCCGAATCACATGGAGGCAATGAGCGATAGGAGGGGATTCGTCTCTCCCGGTATAGGGAGTTGATGTTGCGCTGTGTTCGATTGGCTATAACCGGAAATCCCTGTCCAGGTTTGCTGAGATTTACTGGTAAGTGTTACCAGTAGTTTCTCGAACTGTTATAGACCACATATCGACACGACTTATCGAGCTATTGGGGTCTGACGTTTACCACCCCTAGGCGAGATATGCGACATATCAGACGACGAGACCGGACTGTACGGTAAGTGTTACTGGTTGGATTCATAGGAGTATGAGCGGGCTAGCTTGTCGATCTTCTGATCGCTCAATACCCGGGTGGCCGTTACGTTTAGCAGACCGCTTACGGCTTGTGGGTGCTTGATATGATCATCATCTGCTGCCGGCGTATTGACGAGTCTTTAGAGTCCTACACAGAGGTTTCCTGGCTCAAGCGAAACGAAATAGGAGCGCATATGAGATATGTGCGGGACCGAGAATAATGTGTGTATGTGATACCGTATTCTATTCTCGCGATGAATGTATCGAATGGTTGTATGCGATATAACCTAGTTATCGAATCAAGGATTGATTCGATAAGCCGATACATTGGATATTAGTCGGTTATATGCGATATGACCGGATCGTTAAATCAAGTATTGATTTAATGATTTAATGCATAATTATATATTTGATATATTACTTTGCATTAACTAGTATTGGTTCACTTAAAATGGATTTTCTCACTTGATGTGCACATTGTATATATGATATAGTTTTATGCACTAGTTTGTATCATGTTTGATGATACATGATAGTTTGTGTGTATGATTAAACCATGGTTGTGTTAATGGTTAGGGTTTTGTTTATTTACTTATTCATTTATTTATTTATTCATTTTGAAAGATAAATAAAATGGTGGCTTATCTTGTTTCTTTCATGAAACTTCATGAAGTGTTGAAAGCTTGACCATTTTGTTTGTTTCCATTAACCTAACCATTCAACCTTACCATGGTTTATTCTCTACACCTAACTATGGTTGCCATTATGATAAGTATCATATTATTTCTTATTTTAGATATACTCATCATATTCTTTTCTTCTTCTTCTTCTTCATCAACAAGAAGAAAAGCTTGCAACCTTTAATGGCAACTTGAGAAAAAGAGTGAGAAATACAATTCTAAAGTGAACCCACTTCCTATTTCTTCATCCTCTACCACTTGCCATGTAGTATAGGGTGTTTTCTTCACAAGTTTCTTGACTTGGTGAAGTTGGAGCTTGATCTTGTGTTGCCTCGACGTAGATCATCTTCGGCATCGAAGTCGACGACCTAGCCCGCCCATTTCTCGGACGAAGCCGACGCTGGAGCCCGGGATCCGATGATCGCAGTGAGGGGACTTCATCACGGAGCTATGGAGGTGGAGGACCGGATCTACAAAGGTTGTATTTTCCGTTTACTTTTAGTTAAGTTGTTAACTAGTTATCGTTTTCGCCTAAAATCTTGTTAACGATCCGTATTAGGGTTTCTCGGCACTTGTAAAATTTGAAATTGGCATGGTTGATGCCTTGTGAGACCTCATTAGTGTGCCTAGGAACCCTACAAAGCAGCCACTCACCATCAAAATATCTCACACAAAATATCCTAACCAAAACAAAAAAATTCATGTCACAATGAATCACATCATGACTCAACACATGAGTCACCATAATGAGTCATGCATGATTCAATGCTAACAATGATTCACACTTCCACATAAATAAACATTTAAACTAAAAATTTTATTAACAAAAAGTGAATGGCATCTACTAAAGTAATCTTGTAACGAATTACAAGAATACCCCTCATCTGTATATACATACCTGCATCCGTATTACGACTGAATACAAATACAACGAGACGAAAATAATCCAACAATATAATACTAGGATCCGGCTTAAACCAAAGTCCGCTAGTATTATCCGTCCGATCATGATCCGTGCACAAGTGCACGTATATGATCGAACCCTGCCATAAAACCATACGGCATCTACAACGTTTCTCCCAAACCAGGAAAACCCTCTGTGTGGCACTCTAAAGACTCGTCAATACGCTGGCAGTGGGTTTAACCACAAGCACGTCAGTAGCACTAGCTGTACGTAACGGCTACCCAGGTATTGAGCGAAAGGGAGGCCGACGAGCAAACTCATCCTGAAACCCTATTAAGTCTGACAGTGACAATATCCGTACAGTTCGGTCCGTTAGTCTATGAGCATCGCATATCGAGTCTAGAAGGATGGATAAAGTCAGACCCCTAATAACTTGACATTTAGTGTCGTCATGAAACCCATCACCAACTGAGAAACTACCGATACTAGATCAGTAATTCTCGTCTACCTCGGCCGAGGATTTCTGGTGATGGCCATCCGTGCACTCCACGACATCAACCCCCAATACCGGGAGAGACGAATCCCCTGACGATCCATTCACTGCCTCCATGTGGCTCGGGACTATACCCAACTAAAACCTATTTGCACGACTCCTTTGAGCCATGGTAGGGTAGTAATCAAAACACAGTGGGAACTCACACAAGACAAATGACGATCTCAGGTTGATAGACTAACATGTACACATGTCACCAGGGAACTGCTATCTGACAATAGGTATAATACTAACTACCATGTTCCCGGTGAGTCCGTCCGGTGTACTCATAACCCAATGAGCACATGTATACATCTTAGATGAACCAACTGACACTAATAGCTTGTGAGACCGTCCACCGCCCCTCGTCGGGGTCTCGATCAGTATACACTAGTCTACTCTTGGAGTATCGCCCACGACTAGGGACACTTTAAGAATGTACTTATAGACCACCCAACTCCCACGTATATGATCTCTATCATATTGCTGGTAGTCAAGCATGAATCCTATGGGCTCTATTAACATGTAATAGTGATCTGTAATATCAACTAAAGCATGTACACGATGATAAAGACAAACCAGATAGCATACTATCATCTCGAGTAAGATCGTTCTACCGGTATAGGTCCTTCCTCAATCATTGCAATCACGTGCCCGCGATCAGTTAATTGACTTGATGGTACTATAACCAACACCGAGCACGTGCTCAACTTGCTTATTTGTAAAGACGGAAAATCGAAAGACAGCCTCCGTACTCGGATGGATCTTCAGGACTGGAAAATTATAAGTGAATTGCATCCTAAACCGATAGCGGATAAACCAGACAAGTCTGTACTTCCCAATTCCGCGTATCATATGCCACAACCAGAGAAGAAAAGGTTCCTGCAAGTGTTGCATGATTTGAAAGTTCCCATAGGTTTCTCAGGATCATTTAGCAAGAAGATAAAAATTGTGAAGGGGAAGATTGATGGGCTGAAAAGTCATGATCATCATGCTAATATAAAGCACCTTCTCCCATTAGCCCTCAGGACTTCTCTTCCTGAATCGGTTGGTCTAGTAATCAATGAGCTTTATTTGTTTTTTAGAGAATTGTGCGCTAAAACCCTGGATGTTGTAACGCTGGAGAATCTAGAAAATTCTATTTCATTGATACTTTGCAAGCTTGAGCGTATTTTCCCACCGTCATTCTTCGATATCATAATACACCTGACGGTTCATCATGCAACCGAGGCTAAGTTAGCCGGACCGGTACAATATCAATGGATGTATCCCGTCGAAAGGTACGTGGAATTTTTCGTTTCACAAAATTTGTAAAATTATTGTTGTCCTATTTACCCGTATTTATTTATTTAACATATTTTTCTTTAAGTATCTTTACACTCTATAAAAGTATATACGCAATAGAAATCGACCAGAGGATTCTATCATGCTAGGTTATCTTCTAGATGAAGTAACCACATTTTGTTCCCGCTATCTGAATGAGAACTTTGAGACAAAGCTTAACCGGCCTCGGAGAATTCAGGACGGGCCATATGGTAAAGATGATTATAAGAGAGTAGACACTATATTTATCAACAAGATATATCGGTTTATCCTTCTCAATAGCGTACGTCTTGAAGAAATTAGAGAGTAAGTTTTTTTGGATTAATTGTTATATTTGTGTTTGAGTGTATATGAAATGATATAATATTAATGTCATAATTTATTGTTGAGAACATAATGCATTTTAATGAGGTACGTGAGGGCATCCTGATTGGAATGATGAATGATTAGAAAAATATCATCAGGATAATTTTTGCGATTGGGTTGCAGTTCATATAAGTTATTCGAATAATATGTTATTACTACCAGTTTTAATCTAAACTTATATCGTTATGTATTTGTCATAAAATTTGTTTTGTCAGATCCACGATCCGAACTTGTTTGCATCATTAGAGAGGGATTCAAGATGTTTAGCTCAGTTTCCTAGTATGGAGGTTGCATATTATAAAAAATTTGGTGTCCTTGGATACAAATTTGAAGTTAAGGACATAGAAACATATCGAACCACTCAGAATAATAGGATTGCGATGGTAGGATCGGATGGTATGATTTATTATGGATACTTAAATTGCATACTTGGCATCCAATATCCTGGATGATCAGAACCATTTTATATATTTCAATGTACTTGGTACGATACACGAACCGATACGGATAAGTGGAGAAACAATCTCGGGACTTAGAAAGATGAATATAGATTGACTAGTGTAAACACACTTCGATTTTACGGTCAGGACGATCCATTTATCTTTCCTAACCAAGCGTTCCAAGTATACTACTCACAGTGCTTGAAACATCCGGGATGGAGTGTCGTATGCCGTTGGAAACCCAGGGATGTTTACGATGTCCCGGAATTCGAGGATCGTATAGAGAAAAGCGATGAGGATGAAGAAGAGAGAAGACTTAGAGTGCTCCGGCCGCCTGTTTCAAAAGACGGCTTGTCTTCGGCTGATCATGAAGTTATGTGGGTTAGAAATGATATCGATGATGAAATCCAAGTAGATATGTCTAATGCGTCCATGAAACGAAAAAGGTTATCAGTAATGTTATATTATTACTTCATATTTCTATGATCTATACATATATTGCATGCATATGTAATGGTTGTACTCTTATCTAGATTTGATGACGACGAACGGAGCAGCGAGGGGCGTTAGGAGCACCAGCCGTGGCAACAGCAGAGGCAGTGGCAGAGACAGAGTGGTTCTGCCGTCCGGAGAGCTGCGTAGGGAGCGCCATAGGGCTGGTCTTGCACCCCGATCGGTATCCTCTTCGGATGACTCCTTCCGTGTGGACTTTCCCATACCTCCAGGTATATTGCACGCATATTTATTTTGAATGTAATATTATTGATATACAAGCATATTTATTTCAAACTTACTTATATAGTCAATGTTTACATGTCTAGCTGTTGGAGGTGCGTCTATATCAGAGCAGAGGCCACTACCGCACCTGCAGGCATGCTTATATATCTTATAGTGCATGCATATTGATTTAGAATGTTATATCATAAATATACACACATTCTTTTTGCTCTTACTTAGATAATCATTTTTTGATTGTCTAGTTGTAGGTGGTGCCTCCACATCTCGGGCAGAGGCCACCACCGCACCTGCAGGTATGTTTATATATCCTATATTGCATGCAAATTGATTTAGAATGTTATATTATTGATATACACATTCATTTTGCAATTACTTATATAATCTATTTTTAATTGTCTAATTATAAGTGGTGCGTCCATATCTGGCGCAGTGGCCAATCCCACCACTTCCGTACCCTCCGCTCAGTCTGCAGATTAGTATGAATAAATATAAAATATTTATTCATTTTACATATCCTCTAAGAATAAACATGAACTTCATGTAATTTTATCGTCAATGTTTATTTTCTAGTTGGAGGGGATGCGTCCACCTCCGGATCACCAGCTGTTTCTCACCGGAGGAACTTTCGTCCCACTCATACTGCTGCCCAGGCCCAAGCTTGTGCTGCTGTCGCCAGAGATATATATCGCACATCAATTTTCATTAATCCTTGATTTTTTAACCACTTTGTCTTAATATTGCTTGTCTTGATATTTCTTGTCGATGCAGGGCAGCCCTATCCCGAAAGGGGGACTTGAGTGCCGAATCAGTCCTACATGCTGAGGCTCGACAGAGTTAGGGGGCACAATTCCCCCTCTTCTTTACCTCCGATTATCGCTATACCGGCGATTATGCCGAGAGGTTCGGCCGGTATATGGGGGTTGAGAGCTGAATCCTAAAGAAGTATTCACTTCACGTTGAGTGGGGCGATCAGCATAGGCGTTCATTTTCCCTCTTTTGGGATCAGGCTCTGGTATTAATATATATTTTCATTTGACTTATCCAATATATTTATTATTATTTAACACTTGCAATTTAAATACATTGTTTTTTGTATTTGCGGTTGGATTACGACTTTCAGCCTATACCCGACCCTAATCACCATAAGAGAGTGCTCGATCTTCACGTTATATACCAAGGCCTAATGAAGAACATGCAATCAAAGGTCCGATACAATAAGAACGAGCTGAAGATCGACCGCTATTCCCTGTGGATGGCGACCCCCAAGGCAGAGAGAGCGGCTCTTCTACATACTCCGGTCTTTCCGAGAGTCGACGTAGATACATGGCCTCTCTTGTGCCAATATTTTGACTCTCGGCGCAAACAGATTTGTAATTTAAATTTAATTCATTGTTTAATATATAATTTATTTTTTCGTATTGCTTAATTAGAAAACTAAATCTGAATGTGTTGTGCAGAAACATGCCGATCAAAATAAGGAGAATAGGAAGTCGACGCAGAAGGGTCGTCCCACTTATACAGGTAGCTCGAGAAACATTACTCGTGCCTTGGAGGCATCGCTAAATTACAATAGATCTATTTTGATATAATGTAATATTAAAAGTTATTTTATAATATATGTAATTTTTTGGCGAATTACAGAGAGCTCAGACCCTGGTGCAGGGTGGTACACCGAGCATGTTGACCGTGTATATTGTCGTCCACGGTACCTCAACAGATCCCGTCACGGGCAAGCTTCAATTCCCTGACACTGCTACCCAGGAGTATTGCGTAAGTCTTAATATTTATTCAAACAGGTTTGAAATTTTTGTTTTGAAAAGTTCAAATTTAAATGATATACTTATATTTTAATGGTTAATATGGGAGTAGGAGCGGATGGTGAAGCAGGCGGAGGTATCGGGGATCGATTTTAATGGACAGACCGATCCGATGCTACTGACTCTAGTCCTAGACGCCGCACACGGAGGGCACCACGGAGGTTGGGAGAGAGGCCGAGGACTGGGTCCTAGCAGGGCCTATATGAGGTTGGACTCCACTCCTGCGGTTACTTCCCCTAACCCCCATGAGCGACGTCTAAAGCATGATGTTGCCGCCTTGAAGACCACCGTTGAGAAGTTGAAGGAGATATTAGTACGTATACTACTTAATAGTAAAATATGATATCACATTATAGATAGTAACATAAGCAATATTAGTAGCATAAGCTTATTTGGTTGTAGACTTAGTTTTGATTAATCATACTTATATAAAACTATCTAATTAAAATAAACTACGATTTTCCAAACTAGATACCCAAACGAGGCCTAAGTCCCTAACTATTCTTAGATTGGGGTTTCGCAATACGCTGATAATGATACGAATTCAACTAAAATCTAATACACCGTTCTTACTCGTTTATTACACACAAAATTTAACAGATACGACAGGCTCCTTCGGCTGCGGCTCCATATGCATCTCCTTCAGCTGCGGCTCCGTAAGCCACTACCTTGACTACGGTTGCGCAGACCACTCCTTCAGCTCCATAGCCCTCTCAGACCCCGTACAGTCCGCTCCTTCATTAGACGAGTTTTTGACAACGCAGGGCTACACCGAGGAGCAGATGCGCCAGATTACGGTGTTTATCAGAGGTGGAGGAGCTGGACCGAGCTAGGGTACCTATTTTTATATTTTGATGATGTATGTACTTATATGATACATATTGTATATATTTTGGACGATATTGGTGTTGTATGCTTGTTCACGATAATTTAGATTGATATCGTATTCTGTTTGTTTATTTCTTTTATATATTATGCGTGAGATGTTGATTATGAATATTTCTGTATTTGGTTATATATATATATATATATATATATATATATATATATATATATTATTGTGCACATGACGGGGGTAAAAAAGGAAGCCCCCTTTTAAAAAAACCCTGATATTTTGTCCCTACGAATTAATCCGTAGGGCCATCTGTTATACCTACAGATTAATCCGTAGGTGCAATGTTTGCCCCGACACAGTTCACCGTAGGGACAAAATATCAGAATACTTGATATTTTGTCTATATGGACTCAGTAACAGGGGTTAAACTTGCCCCTACGAAATTATCCGTAGGAACATTTATCTGGACCTACGGATAAATCCGTAGGGATAACTATCAGGCCCTACGGATAAATCTTTAAGGGCAAGTATTTTATTTTATAAAACAATAAATTAAATAAATATTTTGTCCCTACGGATTAATCCGTAGGCATATATGTCTCTACGGAGTAAGGCGTAGGGGCAATTATTACTCCGTAAGGACATGTTCAGGGCGAAGACTGGCGCCTGCGGCCTTTGCATATACGGGATAATTTTGTGTCCCTACGGATATATCCGTAGGGGCAACCCATTATTATAGTACTGCGATCCGTACGAGCAACCCATTATTATAGTACAGCAAAATGAGTTTCGTCACTACTTTTTCGCTGATTTTCCGTGTATAGATATAGTTGGAATGATCATTTTAATGTTGATACCATTAAGATATATATCCCTTCTATTGCAGTATACTCGGAGAACAGCAAGGAGGTATTGCCGAAATTTTCTCAAATCAATTGAATGCACAAGTGCAAATGGTGTATGCATTATACATTCTTAATGGTATAGAAGGTTTACCTCCAACAACCGTTACTCCCGACAACATGTGTATGTGTATGTATAGATGTATGTATGTGTGTATATATCAACATGTATGTATGCATTTTGGAAACGGGCCGAGTTTGGATATGGTACGAGTTGGATAGATTGTTTGGATTTGTCTGTGTGTGTATTTTTCTGTTGTTGTTTGGTTTTGAGGAGTGGAGGGTTGTTGGATTGATTGTAACAATGGACAATGACTTGTTTTGGATAGAATTGGATTTGGATTTGCAAAGGATTAGGATTAAATTTGGATTGGATTAAAATGTGAATTGGATTTGGATTAGATTAGGATGTGAATTGGATTTGGATATATTCAAATTTGGATTTTCATTAGCCGGCCAATCAGGGCCCACGAAAATTATTCAAATTTATGTAAATATATTAAATAATTAATTGGACCTAATCCATCTCCTCCAATTAGACCTAATTTGACTAGAAATATCCGTCAAATTAATTAGGTCCAAGGAAAAAATATTTTTTTAAAAAAAAAAATATTACGATCTAAGGCCACAGGAACTGCTTGTCTAATTAGAGCTAATTTAATGAGATTAATACGATTAGGTCCAGTTAATTCGACCTGTGCATCCCGTTGAGTTAGATATAAAGCGTCGTGTGATGCTAATTTTACGTCGAGTTTTCTTTTTACCGTTAAATTAGATCTAATTTGACGTGATTATCGGGTCCAATAAGGCCCAGTTTTACTGTAGTGTTATAATATAGTTATCTTTAATGCCTTCAAGCCCAATAAATGGAAGTTTATTAGATATATCTCAGGAACAATAAGCTGTATCGTGCAATTTTCGTCTCGATCGATACATCTAGCATTAGTTGCATGTGTTTTGAACATTTCATAATGTAATTAACTATATATATGTGGTCTCACCTGTCATAATATTTTTATTCCTCCACTGTCTCCATGCACTTACAAATTTGAAAGATCTTCGATCCCTCCTACTTTTAAGCCTTTTTTATTCTTTTTCTCGTTTAAATAAGGAGAGATGTTAAGAAAGAAATTCGCACACCCCAACCTTTCTCTCTCTCTCTCTCTCTCTCTCTCACTCTCTTATTAGATGCATGCATGTTTGCAATTAAGAGAAATTGGAATCTATTTTGCCAAAATATTTACAATTAGATATAATCAATATGAATTGCTTTGCACCTCTTTACTCGTTTACCCAATTTCAAAAAGAGGAAGCCATGAAGTTTCTTAATCAATGAAACATAAAACCATCTTCTCCTTTTTGACCAATCTTTGCACAACGTATTATTTTCACATGGCATTTGTGTCCATGCACATGATTCAAGAAATGAACCAAAATGGGAACAAACAATAACTCCTCTTAATACTATAGCTCATTTGATGAACTCTCTGTAAGCTCCACTTTGTTTCCCCTCTCTATCAAAGCACATGGAGGAAGAAAAGAATCAAATAAGAACGTCTTCATAGTTTTCACTGTAGCAACAAGGATCATTACGTAGGCTCATGCTATTTCAATGTCCCCCACAGTGTAAATTACTGCTGTAGCTTCTCATTCAAGTGAAGTGAATTTTGATTGACCTATCATAAAACATTATGCAAAGATGTATATATTATTCGAACCCAAATTGTTTGAGTCAAGATGGAATTATATTGAATAGTGTACTCACATGGGAAGATTGTGAGCTAGTTAGTTCATTGTTGGTGAATTAGCATCCATGCATGCTAGAAAACTATTCCTTATTATTTTAATATCAAAGTTCAATCTTACATGCGGAAACAATTGTTGACTCTTGTTACCATATCAAAGGAGGGGCAAGTCAGGAGAACAAATAAAGATCAAAGGTCGACCCTATACTACTGTATTTATAAGCCTTCCACTCGACTTCTGGCCAAATCCTAATTTGATATAATAAAAAAAAACCGCTTCTCAAGTCAATCTTCGAAAACACATTTGATCCTGAAAGATTGTCTAACATATCATCAAGCCGAGATATAAAAAGTCGATATTTTATCGTGAATTTGTTGATAACTTGACAATCGACACATATTCACTAACACTAGTAAAAAAAGGGGTTGCCCCTACGGATATTGGAATCCGTAGGGGCAGATTTAACTTGGCCCTACGGATTAATCCGTAGGGCTAAAGGGTTACCCCTACGGGCACAGACGTTCAAGAATTAAAATATTAATTCTTAATTTGGTGTTTGCCCCTACGGAGCCGCAAACAAAGGACTTACGGGTATATCCGTAGGGACAAGTAAATATCGATTTAATAAGACCCCAGACCGATCGCCTACGCTCACTTTCTCTCTCTCTCTCTCGATCGGGCGCGAGAAAAATCCCCAAATCACCACGCCGTCGTCGCCACCGTCGTTCTCCTCGTCGCCACCGCCGGTTTCGTCGCCACCGCAGTTCTCGTCGCCACCGCGGTTCAGGTCGTCGCCCCAGCCCCAGCAGCAGCCGTTCAGGTGAGTAAATCTCGAGGTAAATTAAAGAATTTTTGGATTATTTTGGGCTTAGGGTTCATGGCTGGGTCTGGGGTTGCGCGCGCGAGTTGGGGTTGGGCAGGGGTCGCGGTCGCGGTCGCGGTCGGGGTCAGGGTAGGGTTGGGGTTGGGGTTCGGCTGCTGCTGGGGTGGGGCTGGGGTTAGGGTTTGCCTTAGGGTTGGTGTTGGGGTTTAGCTGGCTACGCTGGGGTTAGGGTTGGGCTGGGGCTGGGGGCTGGGGGCTGGGGCTGGGGCTGGGGGCTGGGGCTGGGCCACGCGGGGTTTTGGGATCTTTGTAATTTGCTTGCTCTGTTTGGGGTTTCAGTTGATCCTCATTAAAAAATTGGTGATTGATCTCTTCAATCATATTATTATCTGTATTTAAAATTTTTGTGAAGCCTTCAGAGTTTGGAAAAATCTAGAATTACCGTTGAAATTCTGGCAACATTCAAAAACTGTGTATATGATGTGTGTGTGTGTATGCATGTATATACATTTGAAATTTATCTTTCTTCTATGATATAAAACGGTTAAACCGAAGAAAA
This sequence comes from Agapanthus africanus, assembly GCA_030015575.1. Classification (NCBI taxonomy): domain Eukaryota; kingdom Viridiplantae; phylum Streptophyta; class Magnoliopsida; order Asparagales; family Amaryllidaceae; genus Agapanthus; species Agapanthus africanus. The sequence goes on along the minus strand of CM057341.1, from coordinate 353,819,126 downwards.
TTACTGGGGGAATTTTTGCTAAAATGTCTTGAGAGGGGGTTCAAGTGATGGGATAATTTCATTTGGTAATCTTTTACTTATTTTACATCTCTTATTTTTTCATGCAAAAATCTGAATAGGTTTCTTGCAATTTTGCCTATCGATCAATTATTATATTTATTTCTATTTTTTGTGGATGATTTGGCTTCAATTGAATGGAGGCGGTGATGGCTTGCCCTCAAGCTTCCACTTTTATGAGCTTTATAGTTATGAGATTGGCGAGGCAAGCTGGTTTGTAGCCATCTTATTTCTTTTCCTAAATTCAAATCCAAATATAAACTGTCTGATTGAGAGAGAGAGAGTATGGGAGATTATGTATTATTCAATGTGTTTGGAAGCTGGCATGTTCTGAGCGTCATCTCTGCATGAAAGCTATGGTTTTGCAAAGGGTTTGCCCTAACTATTTTCTGTGGGGAAGCTGAAGGCCTGAAGCTTCATCAAACTCAGGATTGGATTCTGGTCGGGTATTGTAAATTCTTGTGAAAGTTCCGTTCAAGATTTGTTCAGAGCTTGCATAACATCCTTTTCATCTTTATGAGATCTTTATGCAGTCATTTTTTTGGGTTTATATATTTCTCGAGCCCGTTTGACTTTGGACTTAGGATAACCCCAAATCTCTTTCTTATTTTGATTCCTAAGCTGGCATATCTGAGGCTCGTATTCCAGTATCGTTGCTGGAAAAGCTAGGGTTGCGAACATTTTTGCAACGATAATTTCTGTATGACAGCTTAAGCACACATAAAACTTAAACAATCTTGAAGCACTGCAGTTTTTCACTAAACTACCTAAAATTTTTTATATTGCTGCAAGCTTCCTTAAAGTGCTGCATCTAAGTGTATTTTAGTGGGAAAACCCTTGAAAGCCAAACTTCATGGGGTTTGTTGTTTGCCTTCTCTGTAGCTATTTTGAGGTTTATTTAGTTTTGGATTTGTTTTGCAACACTCTCTGAGTTCCAAATCAACAAAAGCTGAATGTTGAATCACAAGCAAGAAGCAGCCAAACTGGCCCTAAAGTAATCCTGAGTGATGATAATTTTCCAGGGAGTTTAAAATTTATAGAAATGGCGAGGCAACATTGGATTGTCTGCAAGTATTCAAGCAACCTGTTTGCAGCCATCATGCTATTTGTGATCCCAGTATAAAACTCAAACATGCCTCTTAGTTAGTTTACTTTAATTTGTTATTTATGTGTGTGTGTCAACATTGGATTGTCCCAAGTATAAAACCAAACCCACAAAACATCAAAACTGTCTCCGACAATCTTATGGTCATTAGACATAAGATTTATGCATATAGGTAACATCTGCCAATATGCCATATCCAGACCGCAATCTATTTTTGCCTATTGGCTAATATGAAAATATCGGCCCGCGTATATGACATAATCAAAGTTGTTAAATCTTAATACGGTTTGTGTTTCGTTTTTTTATTTATCAGTTCTATCAATGTTGCGTATAACGCTTTATGATATCAGTATCCTACATTTGTAGTTTTAATTGTTGATTGTTATAGATGAATACCATTGCAATAATAGTTTTTGGTCGATGAATGCTATTGCAATGTAGGATGATCAGTTCTATCAATCTTGATCTCAATGGTTTAAAATCATGTTACACATACAACACGAATGCACAACAAACGCATAATTAGATAGCGACTCAAGATATTCAGGTTAAAACCAATATATGATACTCGATGATAATATGAAACCTTCATATTCCCATCGATACTCATATATGAAACTAAAAGCGCCACTTTGTCCCTACGGTGCCCGACATTTTAATTTAAAAATATTATATCTTAATTTGTTGTTTGGCCCTACGGGCACCTAAATGGGAATTTAATTAAAAAAGGCACAGAAATGCCCTACGCCTCGATATCTTTCCCTCTCGTTCCCAAAATTTTCTCTCGTTCCCGCGTCTCCAATTTTCTCTTCGTCGCCACCGCGCGCCCTCCGTTCTCAGCCCGCCACCGCCCTCGTTCTTCCTCGTCGAGTTCCTCGTCGCCGATATTTGTGCCTACATTGATGCCTCAAGCAACGAATCAAATGATGTGGATCACAAACTAATTAAATAAATTTTGAATACCAATCTGGACTGGGATTTGAATACCAATCCTAGTTTGCTATATTTTTTTATATATAGTAGATGGTGATACCTCTTTAAGTAAAAACAACCCTACACTTAAGCGAAATCATAAATCGAAACACACATATATAGAATACAACTCATACATGGGTATCCTCAAATCTAACTTTCATTGAATTTGCACGCGCACTTAAAATAACAACCTTTATACTAAAAAAATTATGTATGCCATTACTTAGTAGTTTATGGTTTTAAGACGCAAAAGCCATTTGAGAAATACTTTTTCTACCCACTATTAATCCATATTCTCAATATAGTCATTGAATTTGCACGCGCACATAATAAGAAGGAGAAGATAATAATGTGGCAGAAGAAGAAGGAGAAGACAGTAATGTGGCAGAAGAAGAAAAAAATGACATTCCTCGTTCTCTGTTTCAGCATCAATCTTCTGATATGAACTAATGATGGCTTTCACATAGGCTTTTCCTAATAGAGACTTCTTAGTGTCCAATGGAAAGCATACATCAGATTTGTGCAGGTCGGGTTCTTCTATGACTTTCAAGAGTCTCAACTGATTCTGTAAATTACACTCTAGTTGGGTGGTACTTTTACCACTTCTCACTGCAGGTGCGCTCTATAATATCCATTTTGAATGTAATATTATCGATATTCAAAATGGATATTAGAGAGCGCACCTGCAGTGAGAAGTGGTAAAAGTATCACCCAACTAGGGTGTAATTTCCAGAATCAGTTGAGACTCTTAAAAGTCATAGAAGAACCCGACCTGCACAAATCTGATGTATGCTTTCCATTGGACACTAAGAAGTCTCTAAAGGGAAAAGCCTATGTGAAAGCCATCATTAGTTCATATCAGAATATTGATGCTGAAACAGAGAACGAGGAATGTCATTTTTTTCTTCTTCCGCCACATTACTGTCTTCTCCTTCTGCCACATTACTGTCTTCTCCTTCTTATTATGTTCGCGTGCAAATTCAATGACTATATTGAGAATATGGATTAATAGTGGGTAGGAAAAGTATTTCTCAAATGGCTTTTGCGTCTTAAAACCATAAACTACTAAGTAATGACATACATAATTTTTTTAGTATAAAGGTTGTTATTTTAAGTTTTCCCTTATAGAGATATGATCTAACTGCATCTATCAACTATAAGTGTGCAGAAAATTATGATAAGAAATCATAAGAAAGGATCGTAGCCATGCATAACCTTGAATCTACATACCAAATCATGCAAAAGCATGCACTTATTGTCACCTTGCCTTGGAATATAAAATATCTTGGAAGACTATAAGCGAGCATTTAAATCTTGATAGCTTTTGACTTCAACATATATTTTTCTCAAGTACCATGAAATATACTTGCTCCGTATAAACCGTTTTCAGGAAGATGGATTAATAATGACAAATTATCCATTGTGGCTCACTAGGTTAGCATTTTCTCTTCTATTGACCATCTTTCTAATCTGCTTGGTAAATTTATTCGGAACCGGCTGCGAATCATTAAAAGACATGCATAAGAAAGAAAACTAAAATACAGATATATAGCATACCGATACATCGAAACTTCATAGTTGCGATGGCAATCCAGAGATATTTATTTCTACACACGTGGTGCGCGTGCGAATGCGTCAGGCATCATGGACAAATATTTCAGAACATGGAAAGTATTATTCGTATAAAGTAATTAAAACTTTTAAACACCTTGGGTAGATATTTTCTTAGTTGATGCAATCATATCATGAGGACTAAATTTAAGCTATTATACATATGCATATGTATTTTTCTAACCTAATATATCACACACACAGAGAGAGAGAGAGAGAGAGAGAGAGAGAGAACACCAGGTAGATAGAGAAATCAGGTAGTCCTGAAGAAATGGAGTCCATAGCATTGCTCATCATCAACATCCGTGACTTCTTTGAAAAAATATTATCAAAGGGATCATGGATGATGATGATGAGCAATGCTATGGACTCCATTTCTTCAGGATCCTGCTACCTGATTTCTTTACCTACCAGGTGTTCTCTCTCTCTCTGTGTGTGTGTGTGTGTGTGATATATTAGGTTAGAAAAATACATATGCATATGTATAATAGCTTAAATTTAGTCCTCATGATATGATTGCATCAACTAAGAAAATATCTACCCAAGGTGTTTAAAAGTTTTAATTACTTTATACGAATAATACTTTCCATGTTCTGAAATATTTGTCCATGATGCCTGACGCATTCGCACGCGCACCACGTGTGTAGAAATAAATATCTCTGGATTGCCATCGCAACTATGAAGTTTCGATGTATCGGTATGCTATATATCTGTATTTTAGCTTTCTTTCTTATGCATGTCTTTTAATGATTCGCAGCCGGTTCCGAATAAATTTACCAAGCAGATTAGAAAGATGGTCAATAGAAGAGAAAATACTAACCTAGTGAGCCACAATGGATAATTTGTCATTATTAATCCATCTTCCTGAAAACGGTTTATACGGAGCAAGTATATTTCATGGTACTTGAGAAAAATATATGTTGAAGTCAAAAGCTATCAAGATTTAAATGCTCGCTTATAGTCTTCCAAGATATTTTATATTCCAAGGCAAGGTGACAATAAGTGCATGCTTTTGCATGATTTGGTATGTAGATTCAAGGTTATGCATGGCTACGACCCTTTCTTATGATTTCTTATCATAATTTTCTGCACACTTATAGTTGATAGATGCAGTTAGATCATATCTCTATAAGGAAAAACTTAAAATAACAACCTTTATACTAAAAAAATTATGTATGCCATTACTTAGTAGTTTATGATTTTAAGACGCAAAAGCCATTTGAGAAATACTTTTCCTACCCACTATTAATCCACATTCTCAATATAGTCATTGAATTTGCACGCGCACATAATAAGAAGGAGAAGACAGTAATGTGGCAGAAGGAGAAGACAGTAATGTGGCGGAAGAAGAAAAAAATGACATTCCTCGTTCTCTGTTTCAGCATCAATCTTCTGATATGAACTAATGATGGCTTTCACATAGGCTTTTCCCTTTAGAGACTTCTTAGTGTCCAATAGAAAGCATACATCAGATTTGTGCAGGTCGGGTTCTTCTATGACTTTCAAGAGTCTCAACTGATTCTGTAAATTACACCCTAGTTGGGTGATACTTTTACCACTTCTCACTGCAGGTGCGCTCTCTAATATCCATTTTGAATGTAATATTATAGATATCCATGCCTCTTTATGTCAAAATTACTTATATCGTCAATGTTTGATTGTCTAGTTGTTGGTGATGCGTCCATATCAGGGACAGAGGCCACTCCCGTTCCTCCAAGTATGTTTATATATTATATAGGGCATATATATTGATTTAGAATGCTATATCATAAATATACACACATTCCTTTTGCTCTTAGTCGTCCAACTCATTATCATGGGCTGCTTGATGAGATTAGATTTGCGCCTGATGATCTACAAGAGCTTGTTCACTCCCTGTCATATGTGTAAGCAGCGCTATATGCGAGTTTACCTTGTTAGTATGTATGTACTGAAATTAATTAATATTATTCAAATTTTGATACATGCAGATACCAGAGGAGCACATCTTCTATCTCTGTAGGTAAGGCTGTCATATTTGTTGATTTTGGTATTTCTTGTCAATTTTATAGACCAGTATGTGCTAAATATAATGTTCTGACAGTTGGTAGGGGGAAGGCAACATTCGAGGCTGCTGACCCCAGTCCTGGACGCCGCACACGGACGACACCACGGAGGTTGGGAGAGAGGCCGAGGACTGGGCTCTAGCAGGGCCCATATGAGGTTGGACTCCACCCCGGCGGTTACTTCCTCCGTCTCCAGTGACCGGCATGTCCATCATGAACTGGATAGCTTGAGGGCCAGCATTCAGGAGTTGAAGGAGATGCTGGTATGTATACTACTTTATAGTAAAATATCATTTCATATTATATACATATCAACATATCCATAATTAGTACGTAGCTTGAGCTTATTTGGTTTTAGACTTAAGTGTTATTAATCATACATACATATGTAATTGAAATAAACAACGCTTTTCCAAACTAGATATCCAAACAGGGTTTCGAAATAACTTAATAATGATACGAATTCGAATAATAAACAGTTCTCACACGCTTCTTACACACGTTATATCCAGACGCGACAGGGTAGATCGGCCGAGCCTCCACACGCTTCTCCTTCGGCTGCGGCTCCGCAAGCCACTACATCGGCTGCGGTTCCGCAGATAGCTCCTGTAGCTCCACCGCCCACTCAGACTCCCGCTCGCGACGAATTGCAGAGTTTATTGACCGAGAAGCAGGCGCGCGTTATTCTATCGTTATTCAGAGGTGGAGCTGGACCGAGCTAGGGTAGATTTTTGGTTCTTTTTTTTTGAAACATGTATTTATTTATATCATACACATTGTACTACATTTTGAAACGATATTCATATTGGTTTGTATTTATATCATATTCAGTTTTTGTGTTTCTTTTGTATATTATATATATGCGTGAGATATGATTATGAATACTGCAATATATGATTTGATTGATGTATATATTATTGTGCACAGGGCGGGAAAAAATCAAGCAGCCCATTTTTAAAAAAAAATTCAGACAATATGTACCTACGGATTAATCCGTAGGCACACATGATACCCCTACGGATATGTCCGTAGGGGCAAAATATCAGCAGTAACTGATGTTTCCCCCAGATCTCAGTGCCAGGGGGTTAGGAAAGCCCCTACGGCTATATCCGTAGGGGCTACTGACTCTCCCCTACGGCGTTATCCGTAGGGGCAACATGTCAGGAATCCTGAATTTGTGCCCCTACGGAAAAGTACCTACCCATATATCCGTAGGGGGCTGTACATACCCCTACGGGTATATCCGTAGGGCCAAGTAATTTATTAAAAAAAACCGAAAATAATATAAAATCTTATACCCTACGGCGTTATCCGTAGGGGCAACAGGACCTACACATATATCCGTAGGGACACGAATTTAACCGTAGGGGCAAGTTCAGGGCCTCAACTTGCACCTGCGGCCTTTGCACCTACGGGGTATTTTTTCGCCCCTACGTATATATCCGTAGGGGCAGTGGGTTGCCCCTACGGATAAATCCGTAGGGACAACCCTTCTTTGTAGTAGTGTAAGATCCATTTTTCTTTAGAATAAGTAACGCCCGCACTAAACAAATACTCTTACACTTCTTCAAATATTCTTTCTACATAAAATCCTCGACTTGTCATCGTAATTCTTGTAATCCTTCGGCGTCATCCGATGATACCAATTTGTTTGGTTGAATTGCTCCTGGAACGAGATCGATATAGCGTTGGATATCTCGGTCAGGCGGTATTAATTCCGGCATTTAACTTTTCTTACATGATATCTGAAAACTCCTCTATGTACTACTACAATAATGGGTTGCCCCTACGGATTAATCCGTAGGGACACAAAATTACCCCGTAGGTGCAAAGGCCGCAGATGCAAGTTTTCATTCTGAACATGCCCCTACAGAGTAATAATTGCCCCTACACCGTACTCCGTAGGGACATATATCCCTACGGATTAATCCGTAGTGACAAAATATTTATTTAATTTATTGATTTATAAAATAAAATCCGTAAGGACAAAATATTTATTTAATTTATTGGTTTATATAATAAAATACTTGCCTCTACGCATTTATCCGTAGGGCCTGATACTTATCCCTTTGGATTTATTCGTAGGTCCAGATAAATGTCCCTATGGATAAATTCGTAGGGGCAAGTTTAACCCCTGTAACTGAGTCCATAGGGACAAAATATCAGGTATTCTGATATTTTGTCCCTACGGAGAAATGTGTAGGGGCAAACATTGCATCTACGGATTAATCCGTAGGTGCAACAGATGGCCCTACGGATTAATCCGTAGGGACAAAATATTAGGGTTTTTTTTAAAAATGGTCTTCCTGTTTTTCCCCCGCACTGTGCACAATAATATATATATATATATATATATATATATATATATATATCATATAACCAAATACAGAAATATTCATAATCAAGATCTCACGCATAATATATAAAAGAAATAAACAAATAGAATACGATATCAATCTAAATCAACCTAAACAAGCAAACAACACCAATATCGTCCAAAATATATACAATATGTATCATATAAGTACATACATCCTCAAAATATAAAAAAAGGTACCCTACCTCGATCCAGCTCCTCCACCTCTGATAAACATCGTAATCTGGCGTAATTGCTCCTCGGTGTAGCCCTGAGTCGTCAAAAACTGGACCAATGAAGGAGTGGACTATGCGGGAGTCTGAGCGGGCTGTGGAGCAGCAGGAGCGGTCTGTGCAACCACAGCCGGGGTAGTGTCTTGCGGAGCCGCAGCCGAAGGAGATGCATGTGGAGCCGCAGCAGAAGTAACCTGTCGCATCTGTTAAATTTTGTGTGTAATAAACAAGTAAGAACAGTGTATTAGATTTTAGTCGAATTCGTATCATTATCAGGTTATTGCGAAACCCCAATCTAAGAATACTTAGGGACTTAGGTCTCGTTTGGATATATAGTTTGGAAAACCGTTAAATATTTTAATTAGATAGTTTTATGTAAGTATGATTAATCAAATCTAAGTCTACAACCAAATAAGCTCAGGCTGCTAAAATTGCATATGTTACTATCTATAATCTGCTATAATATTTTACTATTAAGTAGTATACGTACCAACATCTCCTTCAACTCCTCGACGGTGGTCTTCAAGACGGCAACATCATTCTAGACGTCGCTCGTGGGGAGTAGGGGAAGAAACCGCCGGCGTGGAGTCCAACCTCATATGGGACCTGCTAGTACCCAGTCCCCGGCCTCTCTCCCAACCTCCGTGGTGCCCTCTGGGTGCGGCGTCTAGGACTGGGGTCAGTAGCATCGGATCGGTCTGTCCAGTAAATGTTGGCTATAGTGCCCTCAAGTCAGTTATTGAATCGCAGGCACTCGATTGTGATGATTGAGGGATGACCTATACCGGTAGAACAGTCTTACTCGAGATGATAGTATGCTATCTGGTTTGTCTTTATCATCGTGTACATGATTAGGTAGAGTTACAGATCACTATTATATGTTGATAGAGTCCATAGGATTCTTGCTTGACTACCAGTATTATGATGGCGATCATATACGTGGGAGCCGGGTGGTCTATAAGCACATCCTTAAATGTCTCTAGTCGTGGGAGTATCGAGAGTGGGCATCAGTACTCCAGAGTAGACTCGTGTATGCTTATCGAGACCTCGATGATGGGCGGTGGCCGGTCTCACAAGCCATTGGTGTCAGTTTGTTCACCTAAGATAGTATACAGGTGCTCATTGGAAAATGAGTACACTGGATGAACTCGTCAGGAACATGCTAGTTGGTATTATACCTATTGTCATATGGCAGTTCCCAGATGACATGTGTACAGGTTAGTCTGTTGACCTAAGATTGTCATTTGTCTCGTGTGAGTTCCTACTGTGCTTTGATTACTACCCTACCACGGCTCAAAGGAGTCGTGCAAAAAGGTTTTTGTTGGGTACAGTCCCGAGCCACATGGAGGCAGTGAGCGGATCGTCTGGGATTCGTTTCTCCCGGTATTGGGGGTTGATGTCGCGCAGTGCACGTATGGCCATCACCAGAAATCCTTGGTCAAGGTAGTCGAGAATTACTGATCTAGGATAAGTAGTTTCTCAGATGGTGATGGGTTTCATACCGACACGAATTATCGCGTTATTAGGGGTCTGACTTTATCCAACCCTCTAGACTCGATATGCGATACTCTTAGAAGAACAGACCGGACTGTACGGAGATTGTCACTGTCAGGCTCAGTAGGGATACGGATGAGTTTACTCGTCGGCCTTCCTTTCGCTCAATACCTGGTTAGCCGTTACGTACAGCTAGTGCCGCTGACGTGCTTATGGTTAAACCCACTGCCAGTGTATTGACGAGTCTTTAGAGTCCCACACAGAGGGTTTTCAAGGTTCAGACGATATGGTGTAGATGACGTATGTTGGTACATACAGGCGTCCGATTAAATATGTGTACATGCTGCACATACTTTAATCGGACGGTTGATAAAACTAGCGGTTTAGGATTCAGCCGGATTATTAAATCAGGTTTTGATTTAATAATTTATGTGTGTGTGTGTGTGTGTGTATGTATTCTAGTATTATTGTTCACTATTCATTTTCTCTCTTGGCTATTCATATTTTTGTACGAATACGCGTATATGTATTTCGATACGTCTACCGGGTTGCATTCCGTATTTATACGGAATAGTTTCTAGAAGATGGCCACCTCATTATTTGATTTTCATTTTAGAAAATCAATTTGGGAAATGAGGTGGAGGGTGAGTTGGCATGGGCATGGCATGTAGAGAGATGTTCATATCATAATTTTGCATTATTATATTCCCTACAAATAAACAGGTGCTTTTAATCTATGTCTGCTATATAGTTACAGGTTACAGGTTCTCGGAACAAAACAGTGAAAATGATGAAAAGACGCTACAAAAGTGAGACTTCCACCAACAAATAGAAGAATCTCGATCATGACTACAGTTTGAGGAACAAACGAAGATCAGCAAACAGTTCGATTGCAAAAAGGCAGCATAAGATTCAAGACATCAACACGAAACAAGCGGTAAAAGTCCATAACATTCTACACTGTAGAAATCTGGAAGAGAATAGAAGACATTCTGAAGAACCAAGTAGAGAAAATCCCAGTAAAAAGCAACATGAGAATTATCAGAGAGACAGAAGCCCAAGATCCCTCTATATGGCCGCGGATTCGCGGCCAAACATGGCTTTTGGCCACGGTTCCGCGGCCATGATGAACACGTGTCGGTGCAATTTTTGTCGGTGGGTGGCGGTGCGTTGACTAGTCTTTTTAGGGTAAATTTGTAAATGCAGATAGGGATCGGATGTAACCCTAGGGTTTTTATGATCTATAAATAGAAACCCTAAATCTCTTTTTGAGGTATGCCTCTTCCTGTGCCTCATTTTATTCATCAAATTCAGAATTTATTCTTGTAATGTTTGAAGAGTGCATCAAATAAAAAGTAAGTCTTTTTTTACCCTGCCCTAGTTAATTTTCCTTTGTGCCCTAGCTAATTTTATTTATCTTCTCTAGTTATAACTTTTACTTATCTGCCGTAGTTGTTAAATTAAAATCATAAAAATGAAATTTTTTATCAATTCCCTAATGAGTGAGTAGTTCCTCACTTGTTAGGGTTAGGAATGGGAAAGGTTTGAGAGATGAAAATCTCTCACCCCTTTCTTGTCCGCCATATTTTTTATATAGGACTCCATGCTTACATACACACACCGCTCACTACGGCACTCTATCCCACGAGGTAGCGGTGATACTTTAGTTTAAAAAGACCGGTTGCGTATGTTTTCCATGGAGGTTAGGGTAAGAGTTAAGAAAGGAAGGACAAGGACCTAGAGAAAGAAACCTAGTTTTTCCCGATGGCACTAATCCACTTTATTAATTATTACCTTAACACCTAATAGATCTTAATTAGGGCATATAAAGTGGTGAGGAATATTGACTTTCCAAACCTAACCTAAACCTAACCCTAGCAAGATTTTAATCCTAATCAACTCATTTTAGTTTTCATTGATAATCCAATCCACCACAATCGGAATTAACTCGTTAGAACGAAAAGAAAATACACAAAATCCCTGTGGACCGACCCGTACTCACCGGCTAGCTACCAAGCGACGCCGTTCTTGATTGTGGTAAAATATTCTTTGATTTCTAAAAATGCATCTCATATCAATCAAATGGCGCCGTTGCCGGGGATGGCGTAGTTATTTTCTTTTTGCAATTTCGGGTTAATATAAAATCATAAAAATCATAAAAAACTGAAAAATTAAAAAATATAAAAATTTTATTATCTTGTTATTGTTTGAAGGGTGTTTCGTTTGGATTGTGCAGGATCGACGAACGAATTCAGATCTGGAAAAGTCTAGAAGCAAAACAGAAAAAACCAGATCTGAACAAGCAGAGGATAATCAGAACAGACAGTAGAAGATTTTTGGAGGCCTGATCCTTCTTTCTTACCGCGGAACTGCCGCCAAAATGAGTCTTTGACCGCGCAACCGCGGCGCCTTGCTGACGTCAGCAAGCAAAAATCCCTCTGTATGTTTTTTCTTCTTCTCTGTAACCCCATTATCTCCTCTGTAAAATTTTCCTGCAGGTTTTTTTGCGCAAAAACTTCTCCCCTTCTCCAATAATTTGATCTTGTGCAGGATTCTTTGCGCCGCAATTAAAAAAAATTGTTTGCAAGTGTTTGATTGTATTTACTGCTTTGCATATTTAAAATTGACTTTAAGGGGCTTTTACACCAATCCAGATTGGGTGGGGATTTCATTACCCTTCCCAGGACCCCAAAAAACACATAAAGCATATTCCATTGACCATCGAGTTAAATTAAAAAGATTAGACTCGGCCTTAAGGACTGTCGCGCTCGATAGGACAAAGGAATAGTTGTAGGCATCGATCGTTTATTTAAACCAGACTTTGTGGTGCCTAGGCTAGACAAGTGTGGAAAGGTAATTTTAAAAGGCCTGTCTCACGGTGATTCGTGAGCGGATCCCTCCTTTCTTTACTTGTGCTTACCTGGCCACAATTGGCGGTGAAGAGGCGATTTGAGGTCCTCACAACTTGCCCTTTGGAACAGTTAGGAGCAGTCTAGTTGACCTAGGTGACCCTAGATCTAGGCTTGATTGTGCATTTTGTGATTGCTTGAACGTGTGTCTAAGCTTTTTATTGAAAATCTTTTTTGCAAAAAAAGCTCCTTATTAAAAAAAACACAAACAGAAAATTTTTTACCAAAACTTGCTACTTGTCGCTAAGAAATCCATTTGCACCCCACTTGCACCCACATTCTTTTTCTTCTCCTTTCTTACATCATGGGTACCCCACCTCACAAAACTCTTGCCGAACTTTGGTACTCTGAACCAAACTTTGCTTCCTATGCGAATTGTTTTGGTCGAATTACGGACGACCCATCCATGCCCAAAATTTCTTTGAAAGATCGAATAGAAGCGTCTAGGAGAAACAGTTGGACTCCGCAATCCACTGTGTATCAACCGTTTCAACCTTCACCACATTCTTACGTTAATACTCCTTTTTCGAGTTCTGTTGTAACTCCGAAACCCATGTCTATTGCTGAACATATTGAACAATCTCGTAACCGATCTTTCACTCCTTTCAACACTTCCAGTTCTTGGGATCAACAAGTCCATTCACCTTTTTATCCAAATGTTGATCCTACTCCTGTCCAACCATTCAATTCCTACCAGTCATATCCGACTTTCGCACCTTCCCTAGACATTGCTTCTATACAGCCATTTGGGAGTTTCCAGAATCCAAACAATTTTAAATATTTTATTGAAACCCCTTCACAACCCATGTCTAGTTTGGAACAGTCGTTGGAAGCTTATATTGTAGCAACAAACCAACATATGAGGAATTTGAATGCGTCCATTGCTGCCCTTAATTCATCAAGACAACCTAGTGAACCGGTAGCTAGTTTCCAAGTAGCTCCAAATTCTCCAATGTATGATGAGGCGGTTGGACAGAGTGAGAATTTGAGTGGTGAGAGTGAGTTCTACACACTTCCAAATCAAACCTACCCATCCCCAATTGAATCGCACAACTCCGGTTTTCAAACAAGTATCCCAAATGATTCACCAGTTAAAGATAAAACGTGTAATGAGTTATGCGACTTTGTAGTGTTTGATTTACCTGATTGTGAAGTGCCCTTTTCGAGTGAACCCAAACCTAATCCTTTTGAACTTTACACCTCCAATCTAGAACCTGAATTGATAAATATCCATGCTTTTGATGAGGTGTCCGAAAAAATTGATTTTCACTTGATTGAGGATATTGACGCATGGAATATTTTGGATGATGAACCCACAGATTTGACTGAATTTTTCTCTCCAATTCATCATCCCGATTCATTAAATGTTTCTCCCGAACTTCATATGCGTCTTGATTTTGATGATAATTGCATGGATGAGATAACTTTTGAGGAGAATTATGAGGATAGTACTAAGGAGAGTATTGAGGATAGTATTAAGGATGAACCAGTTTTGTTTGATGAGTCGGATTTTCCGATTCATCCTCCTGAACGTTTAACTGTTATACTTCCTAAATCACCCCCTTCATCCTTTCCATCGTTCCGACCACGTAAGAGATCACGCAGGAGGACTGTGAACTTGAAAAATTTCTGTTCGATCACAACAGTTTTGACGCCACTAGTGCGTTCCTCCTTGAATCTGACACAGTTCTCACGACCGATAACGATTACGAGTGTTTTACTTTTTCGGACGATTTTGAAGACTCACCGCCCGAGTTTGAGTCCTTTGAATTTTCAGATGAGTTAGTTGAACCATCAAACTCGGTTTCTTACAGTCATTTCGAACCATTGATGGAGTCCTTCAAGTTCGAGATAGTTTCACCAATTTCACCTTCAATTTTTTCACCTCTGAAACTCGAACTCAAGCTGTTGCCGTCTCACCTTACATATGCTTACTTAGATGAGAATGAGACCCTTCCTAAATCACTCCCCTTCGTTCTTTCGAACGTTTCGACCGAGCAAGAATCCGTCACGCTTCTATTTTCAATGTCTGGTTTACCAAGTTCAACGTACCCATGTTTTCTCGCAAATCTTGAGGGATTTGACCCCATTTCTCGACGGGTTGATAGATTAGCACATTCACTTTTAACACATCAGTTATCACAATTTGCGCGAATTTATTCACTCGATTTACACCCTCAAGTTCGTACTACACTTCTTTCTCTCTTCCGCCATTCTTCTCCTAATATACCGAGACCATATTCCACCTTTCTTCCCATACGGTCTCGAGTGCTTCTCATTTCTTTCCTTTACACTCCATTCTCTCACCAACCACACTATTATAACGATAAAATTTTTGAATGGTTGGTGCTAACTTTTGGCCTGTGTAAAGCCTTGTATAGCTTGATACTGTGTTTTTCTCCCTACTAACTCTAAACTTTAACGTTTAAACAGTGGAAACACCGTTTCACTTAAGTTTGGGGGGAACCTTTTTGTATATATGTTTTGTTTTGTTTTTTATGTTAACAATAAAAATAATAATAATAATAATAAACAGGGGAATACCGGCCATTTTGACCCTCTTGGTGTGGCATGACAGTGATGACACTGTCAAGTTTAAGTTTTGGGGTGTGCTCGGTAAGCTTTCTTTCTTCGCATTCATGTGTATATTTTTTGAATTTGCATACTTATTTTAAAGACCCATAAAAGATAAAAAAAAATTAAAAATTTTAAAAATTGAAAAATTCAATTTTGGCCATAATTGACTTGAGTTTGACAAGAAGGTTAACTAGCTAGGAACAACTAGATCCTAGACTTAGTAAATTAAAAACCCTAAAAATAACCTTTCTTAAAATTTAACGGTAGAAAGTATATGTCTTTGTAGTCTATTTAGAAATAGGCAAATTTTGAGTTCACTTCTTAGGCTAAATCAAAATAAAGGAAAAGTATTGATATTTTTATTAAAGTATAAGTCTGAAAAATAATTCGTAAGCTTAAGTCTAAATTCTGAAAATATATACCCTACAAATTGCACAAATACGAACCTTGAAACTTGGAATAGTAGAAGAGACCTTGAAATGCTCTTGTCTAAAGTCCTTAGTATGAAGGAAAATAAAATAAAAATACAAGTGTGAATAAAGAGATAAAAAAAATGAACACTGGTTTTTGTAATTACTTAAGGCTGCATAAATAGAAAAAATATTTAGCGAGGGTGCTTTATCACCTAGTGCCTTAAACCAACTGGTTTGGGAGTTACTGCTAAAGCCTTAGGTGTTGCAAGATAATTGCGCCTTAATGTGCAAACACATTTTGTAATCGGTCGTTAGTACCTCAAGAAGTATCAACGGTCGCATGAAGTATGTGTGAGCAATTTCATCTAAAAATTCACCAAATGAAGAGTACTTTGGATATGGACAAGAGTATAATAGCTTGATTTGAATTTCCAAGTGTAGGAGTGATATATACATACACGTAGGGGTATATGATTGGGGTTTAGATAAGAGATAGGAATGAAAAATAGGACTTATATCTTTAGTAGAGATGATAAAAATTCCTAAGTTGAGATGGAACCTTAGAAGGAAAACTTAAAAGATGCTAAAAGCTAAGTAAATGTACAGAACATATACAATCTTAAGTTAAATGATAAGGAAGCGTGAAAAATACGGGTTGATAATTTCTGAATTGAAGGTAATAGAATTTTTGCTAGAAAACCGAATTGGAGAATAAAAGTCAATAGGCTGAATTGATAGGATTTTGTGGATAGTATCCGCTGAAAACCCTCAGGAGACAACACTCCTCCTACTAGGGACACCTAGAGGTTTAACAGCTTATTGCACGAGCTCAGTGCAATCGCGTTTCCCTGCGAAAGTGAGGCTAGGTCTTTTTAGAAAATAAAACTAGTTTTGCTCGAGGACGAGCAAAAGATAAGTTTGGGGGTATTTGTTCAGATCATAATTTTGCATTATTATATTCTCCATTCTTATTCATTTTACAAATAAACATATGCTTTTAATCCATGTCTGCTACATAGTTGCAGGTTACAGGTTCTCGGAACAAAACAGTGAAAATGATGAAAAGACGCTACAAAAGTGAGACTTCGACCAATAAATAGAAGAATCTTGATCATGCCTACAATTTGAGGAACAAACGAAGATCAGCAAACAGTTCGATTGCACAAAGGCAGCACAAGATTCAAGACTTCAACACGAAGCAAGCGGTAAAAGTCCACAACATTCTACACTGTGGAAATCTGAAAGAGAATAGAAGACATTTTGAAGAACCAAGTAGAGAAAAGCCAAGTAAAAAGCAACATGAGAATTACCAGAGAGACAGAAGCCCAAGATCCCTCTTTATGGCCGCGGATCCGTGGCCAAACATGGCTTTTGGCCGCGGTTCCGCGGCCATGATGAGCGCGTGTTGGTGCAATTTTTGTCGGTGGGTGGCGGTGCGTTGACTAGTCTTCTTAGGGTAAATTTGTAAATGCAGATAGGGATCGGATGTAACCCTAGGGTTTTTATGATCTATAAATAGAAACCCTAAATCTCTTTTTGAGGTATGCCTCTTCCTGTGTCTCATTTTATTCATCAAATTCAGAATTTATTCTTGTAATGTTTGAAGAGTGCATCAAATCAAAAGTAAGTCTTTTTTTTACCTTGCCCTAGTTAATTTTCCTTTCTGCCCTAGTTAATTTTATTTATCTGCCCAAGTTATAACTTTTATTTATCTACCGTAGTTGTTAAATTAAAATCATAAAAATGAAATCTTTTATCAATTCCCTAATGAGTGAGTAGTTCTTCACTTGTTAGGGTTAGGAATGGGAAAGGTTTGAGAGATGAAAATCTCTCACCCCTTTTTTGCCTGTCATATTTTTTATATAGGACTCCATACATACATACACACACTGCTCACTACGGCACCTTATCCCACGAGGTAGCGGTGATACCGTAGTTTAAAAAGACCGGTTGTGTATGTTTTCTATGGAGGTTAGGGTAAGAGTTAAGAAAGAAAGGACAAGGACCTAGAGGAAGAAACCTAGTTTCTTCCTGATGGCACTAATCCACTTTGTTAATTATTACCTTAACACCTAATATATCTTAATTAGGGTATAGAAAGCGGTGATGAATATTGACTTTCCAAACCTAACCTAAACCTAACCCTAGCAAGATTTTAATCCTAATCAACTCATTTCAGTTTTCATTGATAATCCAATCCACCACAATCGGAATTAACTCATTAGAACGAAAAGAAAATACATAAAATCCCTGTGGACCGACCCGTACTCACCGGCTAGCTACCAAGCGATGCCGTTCTTGATTGCGGTAAAATGTTCTTTGATTTCTAAAAACGCATCTCATATCAATCAAGAGGCATGGCACACATTTTTTTAAATGAGAAGATATTTTCATTGCATGGTTGTAAATTGTGGGATCCATATTCTTTACATGCCATCCAAGTATTCTTCCTTCACTTGAGGATTCTCTTCTCTCTTGAGAGACTTAGCCATTTTCCATGGTTGCTCATGCCATTGTTTTCACCACCTCCATCTTCTTCTTCTTGAGTTGCTCTTTTGAGCATTAGTGTTGAGAGAAAATTATGGCGAGATAATCCTACACCTCCACTCTCCATTGCTGGCAACCTTAGAGCGTCGGTTGCCTTGCGAGGCAAGGCTGGAGCTTTCACCGTTTCCCTCGGGTGGATCATCGTAGATGGAAGAAAACCGGCAACCAAATTCGATCCGCGACCACTAGGAGCTTGGGATGATGGTTGAAGACCAGAATGACTTAGTTCATTCGGTATAACCATTCCTAACTCTTTACATTGCTTGCTAGTATAGGGTTTAGGGATGATCCGGGCATCGGGCTGAGGTAGCGCCAGTTTAGAATTTTTTTTTCCGTATTTGGTCACGGTTTGATGGGCGGGGCGCTGCCGTAACCCAATAGTAAAATCGATCCCCGATACCTCCGCTTGCTCCTACACCCACATTACCATTAAAATATAAGTATATCATTTAAATTTGAACTTTTCAAAACAAAAATTTCAAACCTGTTAGAAAAAATATTAACACATACTTAATAATCCTGGGTAAAGGTGTCGGGGAATCGAAGCTCGCACGTGGCGGGATTTGTCGAGGTGCCGTGGATGGCAAGATACACGGTCAGCATGCTCGGTGTACCACCCTGCGCCAGGGTCTGAGCTCTCTGCAATTCGCTAAAAAATTGCATATATTATAAAATAACTCTTAATATAACATTATATCAAAATAGATCTATTGTAATTTACCGATGCCTCCATGACACGAGTAATGTTCCTCGAGCCTCCTGTATAAGTGGGGCGACCCCCCTTCGCCGACTTCCTATTCTCCTTATTTTGATCGGCATGTTTCTGCACAACACATTCAGATTTAATTTTCTAATTAAGCAACACAATAAAATAAATTATATATTAAACTATGAATTAAATTTAAATTACAAACATGTTTGCGCTGAGAGTCAAAATATTGGCACAAGATGTTAGTTGTATGTATGCCCTAGAGGCCATTATTGGACATATGATGTTTATTATAGTGGATGCTTGGACATATATGGGGAGGAATTTCTTGCTCGACATGATAGTATGCTATCTGGTTGCTCTTTGTCTTAACATGTATACTCATTGTCTCTCTGTTACATGTTGATAAAGCCCTTAGGATGAGTACTTGACTACCAGGATTATGATGCAGATCATACTAGTAGGGACAGGGTAGTCGGTAAGTACATCCTTCATTTGTTCCTAGTCATGGGAGTTGTTCAGACCATAATATTGCATTTATCATTCCCCTATTTCTTATCTTTTTATAAATAAACAGGTACTCTTGACGCACGTTTGTTGCATATTACAGGTTACAGGTTTCTGGAGCAAATACAGTGAGAAAGACACAAAACAACAGAAAAAGGGACTTTTGACCAACAATTAGACGGATCTCAGTCAAGCCTAGTCGAAGAACAGTGCAAGGTCCAAAAAGTCAAGTGAAACGGTTAAAAAGCCCAATACAAGTCTTCACTAAAAATCTGGAGAAGATCCAGAAGTCCAACAGAGAAAAGGACTATGGAAATAGAAAGCCCAAGAAACAAGGAATAAAGCCCAGAAGTTTCACAAAGTGGATCCACTGTTTGGCCGCGGATCCGCGGCCAAACCCATGCTGGCGCCGCGGATCCTCGGCCATTAAGAGCCCGTGTCGGCGCAGTTTTTCTGTGACGGTGCGCTGTTGTGGGTGTTGTGATTTTAAGTGGGCAAATCAGTAATTGCGCGTGCGCGAGAGTCTGTAACCCTAGGTTTCCTATTTTCCTATAAATTGTAATTTTAGATCTAAAAATTGTATGCCTCTTTTCAATAAATAAAATTCAGAAATTCTGGACGTGACATTCAGATCTGTTCTTTATCGCTTGGAGGGAGCCATCACCATTAGTAAGTATTTTATTTTTTTAATTATAATGTCTTCTCATCCCCTAATGAGCGAGTAGTCTCCTCGCTTGTTAGGGTTAGCCTTAGGGAAAGGGTTGAGAGATGAGATCTCTCACCCCTTTCAATGCCTAACCCATTAAGAACTCCATGCATGCGCGCACAACCCCTCCCTGCGGCACCCTACCCCTCGAGGTAACGGTGAACCGCAGTATAAAGGGCCGGTTGCGCGCGTTTTCCATGGGGGTTAGGGTAATTAACGATAAAGGAAGGATACGAATCTAGAGGAAGAAAACATCTTCCCAAAAGAGTCGTATCCACTTTATCGATAATTACTATAACACCTAATGGATCTATAATACGGCATTGAAAGCGGTGAAGGAAACATCAATCTCCAAAACTTCCTCTAAGCCTAACCCTAGCAAGAATTTAAATTAGATTAATTAAGTTTTAGATCTAGATTTTTATAAAACCAAAACGACAAATAGAATCAACTCGTTAAAACACATAAAAGGAATTTACCCGTCTCTGTGGATCGACCCGCACTCACCGGCTAGCTGCGAAGCGACGCCGTTTCTGATTGCGGTAATTATATTTTTGATCGTAAAATCCCTACCAATCAAATGGCGCCGTTGCCGGGGACGGCGTAATCTTTCTTTTTTGTGAATTTTCGGGTTGATATAAATTTTAAAAATTATAAAAATCTGAAAATATAAAAAATATAAAAATTATCAAATTTGATCTGTTTGAAGGGTGTACATTTTTGAATCTTGCAGGGACAGCGTCGAATCGAGGATCTAGAATTTTACAGAGGGCAAATCAAAATTTCGTACATAAAAACATAGAAGAATCACAAGCACAGAACAGCAGAAATTTTTACAGAGCGCGATCCCACTTCCTGACCGCGTTTCCGCGGCTAAAGGGCCTTCCAGACCGCGTTTCCGCGGCTTCCACGTGGCTTTGTTGCGAAAAATTTGCACTGTTTGTTTTCTTCTCCTTCCCTCTGTAACCTCCATATATCCACTGTTAAAAATTTTTTCTGCAGGATTTCTTTGCGTAAAGAGTCTTTCTCCCCCTTCTCGATAACAGATTTTCTGCAGGTTTCTTTGCGCCGCGCTAAAAAATTCTGATTGCAAGTGAAATTTTATTTGTTTTGCATAATTTAACCGGACTCTAAGGGGCTATTTGACCAAATCCAGATTGGGTGGGGATTTCATCACCCTTCCCAGGACCCCAGAAAACACCTAAGCATTTTGCATCAACCACCTTTAATTAAAAAAGATTAGACTCAGACCTAAGGACAGCGAGCTCAATAGGAAAAGGACTAGGGTAGGTATCGGCCGTTATTCCTAACCGACATTGCGGTGTCTAGGCTAGTGGTTTTTAATTAGGCCCACTATAGTGGTGGTTCCTTCCCACTTACCTGGCCGTATTTGTCCGTGAAGAGGCGGTTTGAGGTCTATTTCTAGCCCTAGTTAGGAGCTGTCTAGCAGACCTAGGCGACCCTAGATCTAGGCCTGATTGTGCATGTGTGGTTGAAACTTTTGTGTCACGAGTCCGTTTTCAAAAACCTCCTTGCAAAACTCACAAATAAAAAAAATAAAAAAAATCTTTTCAAAACTTGCAACTTGCCGCTAAGAAAACTTGCACCTCACTTCCACCATCTCTCCTTCATTGACGTTATCTTACCCCCACATTCTGTTTTTCTCTTTTTTTTTTCTCTGACTGCACTACCCTTTAGTGTATGTCATTTTGGACTAGGGATACTAACGCCCGATTAGTCCGTGTTTCGTTGGTACCGACCGACGAACCCTTCGACGAACCCTTCGTCGACCTTCCGTCCATTTCCTTACCTCCAACCTCAAATTCTTTCGAAGGTATGTCGGGACACGACCCCAACTATACCTTGCCGACGGGAATGATTCCACCTTCGCCAGGTGCGAATAACCCGAATCTCCCGCCTGTTGTAGCGCCCGCACGAGTTGCGCTCCAGGATCTCTTCTACCCCGTTCGCACTTCTTTACCCACATGTCTTTCACCCCCACCGGCGAATGGGGATAATTTTGAAATAAAACCACATTTCATCAATATGCTGCCTAAGTTTCATGGTTTGGAATCCGAAGATGCATATATTTTTATTAATAAATTCCAAAACGTTTGCAGCATGATGAAGACAACCCAATTAAGTGATGACGCAATAAGGCTAAGGGTCATTCCTTTTACCTTATGTGACTTAGCCGAGAAGTGGCTATATAGCACCGCATCACACTCCATTAGAAATTGGGACGAGTTTGTAAGAGCTTTTCTAAAAAAATTCTATCCTCACCACAAAACTGCTAGAATCCGAAACGAAATCATACAATTTTCACAGCTTCCTTCCGAACCATTTTGGAAGTGTTTCGAGAGATTTAAGGACCTACTTGTTCAATGCCCTCATCATGGGATAGAAAATTGGCAACTTTGCCAAACATTATACGAGGGATTGAATGCAGCAACGAAGCAGTTGCTAGAAACAATATGTCAAGGTCATTTCCTCTCCAAGTCTAGCGACGAAGCTTGGCAGTTTCTTGAGGACCTAAGTGAGCAAACAATTCAATGGGAGAGTACCAAGACCACATCATCTTCTTCTAGTGGTCAATCTAGGGCAGGCATACATCAAATAGATATGTCGATAGCTATGAAGGCCGAGATGGCCTCACTTATGAAAAAGCTAGAAGCCATTGAGACCAAAATCTCATCGTCTTCTCCTGCCCCTACTCTACCCACACGAACTGTTTGTGCTTGTTGTTCGAACCCATCGCATTTAACCGAAGAGTGTCCTTATAATGCACCTATTCAAGGACAGGATCAAGTCAATGCTGCATTCCAGCAACGACAAAGAAATGATCCTTACTCTTCGACATACAATCAGGGGTGGAGGAGTCACCCGAATTTCACTTGGAACCAAAATCAACAAGTCCAAGGGAACAATAATTTTCAAAGACCTCCTCCACAACAACAACAAGCACCCTTACAAACTCAAAACCAGCAACCTTTCCAACAACAACCTTATACAAATCAAACGAACAATTTGGTTCAACCTAATGATGATAAGGTTAGCTCGCTCGAGAAAAGTCTTGAAGCATTTCTCAAGCAAACTACAGAATCCGCAGCAAGATTTGAAAGTTATGTGCAATCTTTAATGAATAACAATGTCTCACACGATCAAAGTATCAAATCTATTGAGGCACAAATTGCACAATTAACTGCTGCATTGAGCGAGAGAGAAAAGGGAAAGCTTCCATCTCAACCCTTGCCCAATCCCGGTCACCCACAAAACGCATATCACAATCACAATGTAAATGCGGTGACCACGTTGAGATCCGGAAGAGAGTTGCAAAATAATGTGGAAACTAGTGATGACATCCCCGCCGGTGGTTCTTCTTCCCCTTCTTCATTTTCTTCACTTCCTTCTTCACCTTTTTCTTTAAAGCCTATTCTCCACCCTTCACACGGCTCTACTTCTTCTGACTCGAACGGACCCATTTCTAACAACACGAACACATCCACACTCGGATCCGTTCCTATTCCACATTCTACTCCACAGACTTTTGACTCAACAAATTTTTAGAATGCACCATTTCCAAACAGGTTGAGTCCTAATAAACCAAATACACAAGTGGAGAAGATTGTGGAGATCTTTAAGCAGGTTAGCATTAATATATCTCTCTTGGATGCTATCCAACAAGTCCCTTCATACGCGAAAATCTTAAAGGGCTTGTGCACCTCGAAGAGAAAAGCATCACAAGTACCCAAGAAAGTGCTAGTGGCTAGTGCAGTGAGCAATGCTATTAATAATAAATTTTAGAATTGTTTTAGAGAGCATCGGTGTTTCTTTTCAATTCATGAATTCAGATCTGACAACCCTGTGTTGATGATTGGAGAGATGCATCTGTAAGTAGATTTAATTCCTTGCTCTAGTTTAGATTTCAATTCTTGCCCTAGGTAATTTTTATTCTCTGCCCTAGATAGATGTTTTTAAATTCCTCAATGAGCGAGTAGTTTCCTCGCTTGTTAGGGTTAGGAATAGGGAAGGATTTGAGAGATGCTCTTCAATTAAACTTTTCCCATTATCATATCAGCCTCTCTAGCCTTCGAGCAAGAGAACGCTATTTTAAAAGTCTTACAAGATTGGCGGCAAGTTTTCGGTAGGACTATGGCGGACGTCGAGGAGACAAGTTCCCTCATAAGTGAATATCATACACAATTGATGGATGATGCCATGTCAATAGAGGACCCACAGGAACATCTTGGGGGTATTGTGGTGAGTCAACTTCCTCCCTTAGAAGTTGAAATACCCCCATTTCTTTTAATAAGGTACGAGAATGCTAACACTCCACTGATTGCTGATCATTTACATTCTCGTTTCGATGCATCACCATCACCTGTATATTCACCTCCACACCTCCCATTCCACTACTTCTATCTTCCCCAATTCTTTGCGGACCACCACAACTTATTTTTTCACCCACCAATATTCTTTACTGATAAATTTTTCAAATGGTTGGTGTTGACTTTTGGCCTATGCAAAGTTGGGCAGTATTGTCTAACATAGTTTAATTGAAGTTTGGGGGAGGGTCTTTTTGTATATATTTTTGTTTTTCTTAACAATAAAAAAAATTTATAAATAGATAAACAGGGGAGTATCGGTATTTTGACCCTCTTGGTTTAGCATGACAGTGAGGACACTGTCAAGTTCAAGTTTGGGGGTATGCTCGGTACGTCTTTTTCCTTCGCATTCATTTGTACATATTTTTGCATTTGCATACTTATTTGAAAACCCATAAAAATTTGAAAAATTTGAAAAATTATAAAATTATTGTATTCAATCTTGGCTTATTTGACTTGAGTTTGACAAATAGGTTAACTGGTTAGGAATAACTAGATCTTAGACTTAGTGAATTAAAAACCCTAAAAATAACCTTCCTTAAAGTTTAACAGTAGAAAGTATATGCCTTGTAGTTTATTTAGAAATAGGCAAATTTTGGGTTCACTTCTTGGGTTTAGTCGAAACAAGGGAAGAGTATTGATGTTCTTATTAGAGTATAAGTTTGAAAAATATTTCCTAGCTTAAGTCTAGATTCTGAAAATGTATACCCTACAATTTGCACTATCACGCACCTTGAAACTTGGAATAGTAGAAGAGACCTTGAAATACTCTTGTCTAAAGTCCTTAGTACAATAAAAGAAAAAAAAAAGTGAATAAAGAAAAAAAATGGACACTGGTTTTTGTGATTACTTAAGGCTGCAAAAATAGAAAAATATTTAGCGAGGGTGCTTCATCACCTAGTGCCTTAGACCAACTGGTTTGGGAGTCACTGCTAAAGCCTTGGGTGTTGCAAGGACTAGGAAGTACGCTTTAAAGTGCAAACGCATTTTGTAATCGGTCGTTGGTACCTCAAGAAGTATTAACAGTCGCATGAAGGATGTGTAAGCAAATTTTATTCACCAACTAATTAGTACTTTGGACAATGGATAAGGGCATGATTGCTTGAATTGAATTTCCAAGTGTAGGGGTGATCTATACACACACGTAGGGGGTATGTGATTGGAATTTAGATAAGAGAGAGGAATGAAAGATAAAACTTGTATCTTTAATGGAGTTGATAGAAAATTCCTAAGAAGAGATGAAACCTTAGAGGGAAGACTTAAAAGATGCCGAAAGCTAAGTAGGGCTACATAACATATATATAATCTTAAGTTAAATAATGAGGAAGTGTGAAGAATATGGGTGGATGATTTACAAGTATAAGATAATAGAATTCCTTATTAGAAGACCTTATGGGAAAACAAAAGTCAGTGGGCTGAGTTGATAGGATTTTGTGGGTGTAATCCGCTGAAAACCCTCAGGAGACAACACTCCTCCTACTAGGGACACCTAGAGGTTTAACGGCTTGTTGCACGTGCTCAGTGCAATCGCGTTTCCCTGCGAAAGTGTGGTTAGGATTTTAGTGAATAAATAATAAGTTTGCTCGAGGACGAGCAAAAGGTAAGTTTGGGGGTATTTGTTCAGACCATAATATTGCATTTATCATTCCCCTATTTCTTATCTTTTTATAAATAAACAGGTACTCTTGACGCACGTTTGTTGCATATTACAGGTTACAGGTTTCTGGAGCAAATACAGTGAGAAAGACACAAAACAACAGAAAAAGGGACTTTTGACCAACAATTAGACGGATCTCAGTCAAGCCTAGTCGAAGAACAGTGCAAGGTCCAAAAAGTCAAGTGAAACGGTTAAAAAGCCCAATACAAGTCTTCACTAAAAATCTGGAGAAGATCCAGAAGTCCAACAGAGAAAAGGACTATGGAAATAGAAAGCCCAAGAAACAAGGAATAAAGCCCAGAAGTTTCACAAAGTGGATCCACTGTTTGGCCGCGGATCCGCGGCCAAACCCATGCTGGCACCGCGGATCCGCGGCCATTAAGAGCCCGTGTCGGCGCAGTTTTTCTGTGACGGTGCGCTGTTGTGGGTGTTGTGATTTTAAGTGGGCAAATCAGTAATTGCGCGTGCGCGAGAGTCTGTAACCCTAGGTTTCCTATTTTCTTATAAATTGTAATTTTAGATCTAAAAATTGTATGCCTCTTTTCAATAAATAAAATTCAGAAATTCTGGACGTGACATTCAGATCTGTTCTTTATCGCTTGGAGGGAGCCATCACCATTAGTAAGTATTTTATTTTTTTAAATTATAATGTCTTCTCATCCACTAATGAGCGAGTAGTCTCCTCGCTTGTTAGGGTTAGCCTTAGGGAAAGGGTTGAGAGATGAGATCTCTCACCCCTTTCAATGCCTAACCCATTAAGAACTCCATGCATGCGCGCACAACCGCTCCCTGCGGCACCCTACCCCTCGAGGTAACGGTGAACCGCAGTATGGCCGGTTGCGCGCGTTTTCCATGGGGGTTAGGGTAATTAACGATAAAGGAAGGATACGAATCTAGAGGAAGAAAACATCTTCCCAAAAGAGTCGTATCCACTTTATCGATAATTACTATAACACCTAATGGATCTATAATACGGCATTGAAAGCGGTGAAGGAAACATCAATCTCCAAAACTTCCTCTAAGCCTAACCCTAGCAAGAATTTAAATTAGATTAATTAAGTTTTAGATCTAGATTTTTATAAAACCAAAACGACAAATAGAATCAACTCGTTAAAACACATAAAAGGAATTTACCCGTCTCTGTGGATCGACCCGCACTCACCGGCTAGCTGCGAAGCGACGCCGTTTCTGATTGCGGTAATTATATTTTTGATCGTAAAATCCCTACCAATCAGGAGTATCGAGACAGAGCATCGATATTCCAGAGTAGACTAGCGTATTCGCTTCTTGACCCATATGATGGGCGATGGATGATCCCACATCGATTGGTGTTTGATATTAGAGAAGGTATACGGGTGCTCAGTGGAGACTGGGTACACTGAACGGACTCCCCAAGAACTCCTAGATGGTATTATACATATCATCAGATAGCAGTTCTTTGGTGACACTGGTACAGATTAGTCTGTCGACTCGAGATCGTCATAGAGTCTTATGTGTCTCCCACTGTGCTTTGATTTCCACCCTTTTATGGCTCTACTGAGTCATGCAAACAGGTGGTTTTTGGGTATATACCCGAGTCACATGGAGGCAATGAGCGATAGGAGGTGATTTCGTCCCTCCCGGTATTGGGGGTTGATGTTGTGCTATGCTCGATTGGCCATAACAGGAAATCCCTGGCCAGGGTTGCTGAGATTTACTGATAAGTGTTATCAGTAGTTTCTCGAACCGTTATGGGCCTCATATCGACATGACTTATCAGACTATTAGGGTCTGACGATTACCACCCCCAGGCTATGATATGCGACATATCAGACGAAAAGACCGGACTGTACGGTTGTGTTACTGATTGGATTCGCTGGAGTATGAGCAGGCTTGCTTGTTGATCTTCTGATCGCTCAGTACCAAGTGGCCGTTACGTTTAGCAGATCTCTTGCGGCTTGTAGGTGACTGATACGATCACCACTTACTGCTGGCGTATTGACGAGTCTTTAGAGTCCTACACGGAGGTTTCCTGGCTCAAGCGAAACGAAGTAGGAGCACATATGTGATATGTGCGGGACCGAGATTAATGCGCGTATGTGATACCGCATTCTATTCTCGCGATATTAGGTATCGTTCGGTTATATGTGATATAGCCGGGTTATCAAATAAAGTGTTGATTCGATAAGTTGATACATATGATATTAGTCGGTTTTATGTGATATAGTCGGATTATTAAATCAAGTGTTGAATTGATAATTTAATGTATAATTATATATTTGATATATTAACTTACATTGACTAATATTAGCTCACTTGAATATTTCTTTTTCTCACTTGTGACACATTTAATATATATGTGATGTATGTTATTATGTCATGCTTGTTTAAATATGCAACATGGGTGTATCAGACTCACACCATGCTTATCATAATGGTGGGTTATTATTTATTTTAAGCAATTCAAAATTGGTTGGGAATTGTCATGCTTGGAAGCTTGGAGAGGCTTAAAGCATCTTTGACTTAGTCCACTAATTTTGTCTCACTTGAGATATTTATTAATCCAACCATTATCTTAAACCATGGTTTAGTCTCTACAAGAGTTGGTATGAGATATTATCTTACCATGGTTGCTATTCTCACATCATTCATTCACCATTCCATTCTCCACTTCATCTCCAAAAAGCTTTCTAGGTTTTGAGGAGGTGAAGAATCCTAGTGAGAAAAATAAATATAAAGTGAGCAAAAATCCTACTTTATCATCCTCTACTAGACTAGCCATTTAGTTTATGGTGTTTGCTTCACTAATCCCTCATTAGTGAAGAAATAGTTTGGGTTAGAGTCTCCTCGACGTAGATCATTTTCGGTCTCGAAGAATTCAAGCATGCTCGTTCATTTCACTTTTTGAAGCCCATCTTGAGTCCGGAAGATCACTACACTACTACAAATAAGGGTTGCCCCTACGGATTTAAAACTTGCCCTGTAGGTACAAACGCCGTAGGTGCAAGTTGAAGCCCTGAACTTGCCCCTACGGACAAAAAGTTGCCCCTACGGAGTTCTGTGTAGGTCCCGTTTGCCCTACGGAGTAGGCCATAGGGGCAAAAAAAATATTTTATTTGCGGTTTTTTAAAATAGATTACTTGTACCTACGGGTGAATCCGTAGGGCCAAGTAATAGCCCCTACGGATACATGCGTAGGTACATATCCGTAGGGGCAAAATATCAGGATTCCTGATATTTTGCCCTTACGGATAACTGGGAAGGGGCATTTGTTTTCCCCTACGGATATATCCGTAGGGGAAAGCCCAACCCCCTGATATTGAGATCACAGGGGAAAATATCAGTTATTCTAATATTTTGTCCCTACGGTTTAATCCTTAGGGGCAACGTGTGTACCTACGGATTAATCCGTAGGTACATATTATCAGTTTTTTTTAAAAAAAGGGCTGCCTAATTTTTTCTCGCCCTGTGCACAATAATATATACATCAATCAAACATAAAATTAATCATCACACAACATATATCGCAGTATTCATAATCACATCTCACGCATATAATATACAAAAGAAACCAAAAAACAGAATATGATATAAATATAAACACCGTAGGACCACCAATATCAATATCGTCCAAAATGTAGTACAATATGTATCATATAAATAAATACATGTTTCAAAAAATAAGAATAAAAAAGCTACCCTAGCTCGGTCCAGCTCCACCTCTGATAAACGCTAGAATCTGGCGCGCCTACTCCTCGGTCAATAAATCATGCAATTCGGCGCGTGCGGGAGTCTGAGCGGGCTGTGGAGCTGGCGATGTGGTCTGCGCAGCCGCCGTCGAGGTAGTGGCTTGCGGAGCCACGGCTGCGGGAGTCTGAGCGGGCGGTGGAGCTATAGGAGCTGTCTGCGGAACCGCAGCCGATGTAGTGGCTTGCGGAGCCGCAGCCGAAGGAGATGCATGTGGAGGCTCTGCCGATGTACCCTGCTCTGGACCTAACGTGTGTAATAAGCGTGTAAGAACCGTGTATTATTCGAATTCGTATCATTATTAAGTTATTTCGAAACCCCATTTGGATATCTAGTTTGGAAAACCGTAGTTTATTTTAATTAGATATGTATGTATGATTAATCAAACCTAAGTCTACAACCAAATAAGCTCAAGCTACGTACTAATATTGGATATGTTGATATCTATAATATGACATGATATTTTACTATTAAGTAGTATACATACCAGCATCTCCTTCAACTCCTGAACGGTGGCCTTCAAGCTCTCCAGTTCCTGCTGGACACGTCGCTCACTGGAGACGAAGGAAGTAACCGCCGGGGTGGAGTCTAACCTCATATGGGCCCTGTTAGGGCCCAGTCCCCGGCCTCTCTCCCAACCTCCATGGTGCCCTCCGTGTGCGGCGTCCAGGACTGGGGTCAGCAGCCTCGGATCGCTCTGTCCGGTAAAATCGATCCCCGAGGCCTCGGCCTGCTCAACCACGCGCTCCTACACCCACATTAAGCAGTAAAGTATAAGTATAAAATTTAAATTTGAACCTTCCAAAACTAAAATTTCAAATATGGGTTGAATAAATATTAACACTTACGCAATACTCCTGGGTAGCGACGTCGGGATATCGAAGCTCGCCCGTGGCGAGATCTGTCGAGGTGCCGTGGACGGCAAGATATGCGGACAGCACGCTTGGTGTACCACCTTGCGCCAGGGTCTGAGCTGTCTGCAATATTAGAAAATAACTCTTAATATTAGATATATTAGAAAATAACTCTTAATATTGCATTATCTCACAAAGGCCGGTCTATTGTAATTTACCGATAACTCCATGGCTCGAGTAATATTCCTCGAGCCACCTGTGTAAGTGGGGCGACCCCTCTTCGCCGATTTCCTATTCTCTATATTTTGAGCGGTCTGTTTCTGCACAACGCATTCACATTTAGTTTTCTAATCAAGGAACACAAAAAAATAAATTATATCCTAAACAATGAATTACATTTAAAATACATACCTGTTTGCGTTGAGAGTCGAAATATTCGCACAATAGAGGCCATGTCTCTACGTCGACTCTCGCAAACGCCGGAGTAGATAGGAGGGCTGCTCTCTCTGCCTCGGGGGTCGCCATCCATAGGGAGTAGCAGTCGGCCTTCAGCTCATTCCTGTTGTATCGGACCTTGGTCTGCATGTTCTTCATCAGGCCATTGTACAGAGCATGAAGGTCGAGCACCCTCCCAGGGTGATCAGGGTCGGGTACAGGCTGAAAATCGTAATCCAACTGAAAATACAAAAAAAACATTGTTATTAGATTGCAAGTGTTAATAATAAATATATTGGATAAATCAAATAAAAATATATATTAATACCCGAGCCTGATCAAAGAAGCGGGCGAATGAGCGCCGGTGCTGCTCGCCCCACTCAACGTGAAGTGGATAGTTCTTCACGAGCCGGCTCTCATCCCCCATATACCGGCCGAACCTCTCGGCATGAGGACCGGTATAGCGATAGTCAAGGGTAAAAAAGAGGGGGAATGCTGCCTCCCCCCTAGCTCTGTCAGGCCTCAGCCTATGGGACTGATTCGGGCCTCGAGTCCCCCTCTGAGGATGGGGAGGCCCTGCGTCTGCAAGAAATATCAAGACAATCAATATTAAAATAAAGTTGTATTATGAAATCAAGGTTAAACGAAAATTGAAGTGTTATATATACCTCCGGTGACTAAAGCACGAGCCTGGGCCCGGGCAGCAGCACGAGCGGGACGATAGTTCCTCCGGTGAGGAACAGCCGGTGTCCCGGATGCGGACGCATCCCCTCCAACTAGAAAATAAACATTGACGCTAAATTTCCATGAAGTTCATATTTATTCTATAGAGCATATGTAAAATGAATAAATATTTATATTTATTCATACTAACCTACAGACGATGCGGAGGGTACGGAAGTGGCAGGAGTGGCCCCTGCGTCAGATGTGGACGCACCACCTATAATTAGACAATTAAAAATAGATTATATAAGTAATTGAAAAAAGAATGTGTAGATCAATAATATAACGTTCTAAATCAATATGCATGCACTATAGGATATAAACATACCCGCAAGTGCGGTGGTGTCACCACCTACAGCTAGACAATAATAAAAATTACTATCTAAGTAAGAGCAAAAGGAATGTGTGTATATTTATGATATAGCATTCTAAATCAATATACATGCACTATATGCTATATAAACATACCTGGAGGAGCGGGAGTGGCCTCTGTCCCTGATGTGGACGCATCACCAACAACTAGACAATCAAACATTGACAATATAAGTAATTTTGACATAAACAGGCATGAATATCTATAATATTACATTCAAAATGGATATGCGTGCAATATACCTGGAGGTGTGGCAAAATCCACACGGAAGGAGGCATCCGAAGGGGTCTCCGATCTGGGTGCAAGACCGGCCCTCTGAAGCTCCCTACGCAGCTTGCAAAGTATCAATGAAATAGAATTTTCTAGATTCTCCAGCATCACAACATCCAGGATTTTAGCACACAATTCTCTAAAAAAGCAACAAAGGTCATTGATTACTATACCAACCGATTCGGGAAGGGAAGTCCTGAGGGCTAATGGGAGAAGGTGCTCCATAATAACATGGTGATCATGACTTTTCAGCCCATCAATCTTGCCTTTCACAATTTTTATTTTCTTGCTAAATGATCCTGAGAAACCTGTGGGAACTTTCAAATCATGCAACACCTGCAGGAACCTTTTCTTCTCCGGTTGTGACATATGATACGTGGCATTGGGAAGTACAAACTTGCCTGGTTTACCCGCTATCTGTTTAGGACGGAATTCACTTCTAATTTCCTAGTTCTGAAGATCCATTCGAGCACAGAGGTCGTCTTTCGATTTTCCGTCTTTACAAATAAGCAAGTTGAGCACATGCTCGGATATTCCTTTCTCTTTGTGCATGGCGTCTAGACAGTGACGCACTAAATTTGTTGACCAATACGGAAGCTCTTAGAAAATGCTTAATTTGTTCCAGTATGGTAGTTTGACCTGTTTTGCCGGATCTTTCTCGAAGGTCATATTATTGTAACCATCCCACTGAGCAGTCACATCCTCTCCGGACAATGAGGATGGAGGCCCAAGAAGCTCCTGATGACTATTAAAGTGAGCAGCGTCTAACCTATAGGGATGGTCCAGTGGTAGGAATCGCCGATGACCGTAATAACAAACCTTCCTGCTAAAATTCAACCATTTCGATGTTGTATATTGATGGAAATAAAGGCATACTTTGTGACCATGTACGGACCAACCTGATAGCATTCTATACGCAGGAAAGTCATTAATTGTCCTCATTAAAGCCACACGCAGTGTGAAGGTTGTATCTGTGTTTACATCGTAAGTCTCCACACCATCAATGAATAAAGATTTTAACTCTTTAATCAGAGGTCGGAGATAGACGTAGATATTGTTTCCCGGTGAGTTTGGTCCGTCAATAAGAAGAGGCATCATAAAGTAGGATTGATCCATAGCCAACTAAGATGACAGATTATAAACTATCATTACAACGGGCCATGTGTTGTGGCTTCCAGCCATATAGTTGAATGGGCAGAAGTAATCATCAGCGAGTCCGAGCCTGACATTGCGAGGATCACTACTGAATATTTCGTACCTTCTATCGAAATCCTTCCATTTCAGTGAATCTCTTAGATGACTCATTTTTCCATCTTCACTTGGAGTAGCACGGTGATGCTAAATCATTGCCTCGGCTGTTTTCTTACACCTGAATAGCCTCTGCAGCCTCTGTGTTATGGGAAAGTATCGTGCTATCTTGACAGGTATATCAGGCTTCTTATCAGATTCATTCGGCTTATACCCGGCCTCTCCGCATGTTAGACACTGTTTCAAATCTGAATTCTCTTTCTGATACAACACATAATTTTTAGGTCATGCATGAATCTTCTTACACTTCTGACCGAAATCAGACATCATTTTCTGGGTTTCGTACCAGCTGTCGGGCACGTTATTTCCCGGGGGCATAGAATCTTTCAGGAACTTCAGAAGTATCGTGAATGACTTATTGCTCTATCCATTTGGGCACTTAATATGGAATAGTTGGACGAACCTTGATAGGGTTGAATAGTTTGCATTCTAATAGATTGGTCTTCTAGCATCATTCATGAACTTTTCATACTTATCCGCACGCGGTCCTTGGCCAGAAGTAATGTCATCTTCGGTAGGAATACTATCACCTAGGGCAGCCTCTACCATATCCTCCATTTTTTCTCCTGGAAAGAAGCTATCGTGTTCTTCTTCTTCTGCCGCATTACCGTCTTCTTCTTATCCTTCCCTGTGATATAGCCAAGTTATATAAAGTCTAGTAAAACCATGATTAACGATGTGAAGCTCTACGATTTCTACCTTCTACCAGAACTTATTCCCACATCTATCGCACGAGCAAAGAATCTTCTCTAACATGATCTTATTATGAGCGCGTACAAATTCAATGAAAGCAGCAACTTCTGCGACAATCTTAGAATGCATGCGTTGTTGCTAATCCACGTACATCTAGTCCTTAACTCTGATGTACTCATGGGCAATGTTAATCCGTATAACATATAAATTATAGGTTATGGTGATTATATTGAGAAATCTAAGAACGGGATGGTTACAGACAAAGAAGAAAATCCGTAGCGGCAAATTTGTCGTTGAAAATAATAAATTATCGATAAACAAAGTTAGATTTGAAGATACCCAAGTATGAGTTGTATCATGTGTATGTGTGTTTCAATTTATGTTTTTTCTTAAGTGTAGAATTGTTAGTGTGTATGTGTTTTGTGTGTGTGTTTGTTGTGTATTCGTGTTGTATGTGTGTGTTTTGGCTGTCGGGGGTAAGGCTTCTATCCCATTAAGAATGTATAGAGCATACACCCATTTGCTTGTGCTCTCATCAGTTTTGAGTAAATTTCGGCAGCACCTCCCCGCTGTTCTCCGAGTACACTGTAATAGAACAGATAATTATTTCAATACTGTGAAATAACGTTGAAATGAACATCTAATCTATCTTTGTACACGGTGAACCAGTGGAAAAGTACCGACGAAATAACTCGAAACGAATGAAAACACAAGTGAATGCAGGTGTTTTCTTTATACATTCCTAACTTGTCCACACTGGACAAATCTATCGGTTATCATACGATTGAATCTTCTCATCACATAGACTACACGACGGTTGTTAGTACTGAACTATACCGTCCAATATTTAACAACCTTTGTATAGTTCTATGTCACGACAAATATCAAACGTATGTTAACCGATAGACAAGGACTAAGTCGCGCTTTGTTTCACATATGAGTATCGATGAGAATATGAAAGTTTCATATTATCATCGAGTATCATATATTGTTTTTAACTTGAACATTTAACTTGAATAGGTTTTACGTTTAGGTTTCGTTTTTAAGAGTTCGAAGTTTTAAGTTTAGCGTAAATTTTGCTTGCTTTTACGGTAAAGTTGTGCGTTTACGTTATCATCGAGTATCCTACTAAAGGAACTAGTGCACCCTGAACCCTAAACCTAATTAATCCAAATTAACCCTAATCATCACCCTAACTCAAATTATCCCTAATTAACCCAAATTAACAAATTAACCATAATCAACACCTTAACTCAAATTATCCATAATTAACCCAAAATTAACCCAAATAAACCCTAATCAGCACCCTAACACAAATACATGCTATTTTACTTAATTAACCCAAATCAACCCTAGCCCAAACCCTAACCTAAATTAACCTGACCCTAATCATCACCCAAACCCCAACCCAAATTAACTCTAGCCCAAACCAAAATTAACCCTAATTAATCTAATTAACCCTGAACCTAACCCTAATCATCACCAACCCAATTTTACCTAACTAACCCTAACCCTACCTAATTAACCCTAACCTTAAACCGACCCCTAACCCTAAACCGAACCCTTACCTTAACCCTAAACCGAACCCTAACCTTAACCCTAAACCGAACCCTAACCCTAACCCTAACCCTACCTAATTAACCCTAACCCTCACCCTCACCCTAACCCTAATTAACCACCAATTAACCCGGAACTAACCCTTATATCAACAATAACACAAAAAAGCATAATTATAAGTTCAAACCGGAAATTAACTCACCTCACTTGTAGTTTTGCCGACGGATGGAGCTCGACGAGGTGGAGGAGGCTGGGGATGGAGCTCGATGAGATCTTCTAGTGGCGGAAAGATGGCGACGAACGTGTGTGTGGAGACAAGATGAAGGTGGAGGCGGTGGCTGACGGGAAATTTTGGCGACGAGAGGTAGAGAAGGCGGCTGACGAGACAAAAGTGGAGGAGGCAGGCGATCGATCGCGCACGCGGGGGAGTTAGTGAGGAAATTAAAGGGCGGTGGAAATTTGTAGCGTTTTGAAAATCGTTTCGGTGAAATTTCGGAAAATCGATAAAATAAGGGGGGTTTTCTGTAAAAAGTCAAAATGCAAATATCTTATTATAAAAATTAAATATACATATTCTAGCTATGTAATTGCTAGTATTTGGTGTTTATTGAGCCACTGGTGAAATTTCAAATTTTCTGAAAAAAAATTATTTTATTATTATTTTAAGCCGTCACTAATACATTTAATTAGGGAAAATTACAAATTGGAATGAGTTGAAACAAATTTTGTGCATCATGACACATTAAATAAAATTTTATCATGTGGTTTTTGAAATGAAATCGTTTGCCAAAACGGTTTAGAAAATATCGAAGAAAAAGGCTTTTTCCGGTGAATTTAGTGTTAACGGGAATTGGGGTAATACATTTATCTTTTTTCCTAACCCACACACCCACACCTCACCCTCTCTCCCTCTCCCCATGTGGCCGGCTCCACCATGACAGCCCTCCCCCTCTCCCTCTCTCCAATCACTTCTTTTGTCAAAAGAAAAGAAAAGAAAAGAGTAGGAAATGATAGAATTAGAGTGGACTTTGACTAGAGTGGACTTTCCCCACCTCACTCTCTCTCCTCCCTCACCCAATCCCCTAAGAATTCTGGCCGAAACCTGAACCACAACAGCCCCAAATTCTTCATCTCATTTTCCATCAAAATCCCCAAAATTTCTATCAAAAATCCACCCTTTTTCTCAAAAATTCAAAGCTAATTCTAAATCCAAGCTTTACCCATTATTCTTTAGCTATTCAAGCATGGATCTTGGAGCATGAAATCATTGATGGAGGCTAAGATTTTTGCAAGTTTGATCTCAAGCTTGTGAGGTATAATCATAACCTTATGCTTAATTTGTTGTTAAATTACTTGAATCTAGCTATTAGGTGTTAAATTAGGGTTTTAAATTTCAAGTTTGAAATTTAAAGAAAGGGTTTTGATTACTAAGTTAGGCTTTAGGTCAATTGATCATGATCTAATTGTGTGGTTATTATCTAGTGGGCATGCTAAAACAAAGCTAATTACTAGGTTACTAATTGTTTTTTTGTAAATTGTTCTAATGTTGCTAAATTGCTAACTAGGTTTTTGGAAATTTATTAAATGGTTTAGATTAAAATATGATTAAGGTTTCATGACATTATTAGCATTATAAATTTTGGTTTAATACTATTGTATATGCAAAACTAAGCTTAATGGATGAATTGTGAAATTTACTTTAAAAAGTGTTAAAATTGATATGTTTGCAAACTAGAATTTTGGAGTTTATGAAATTTAATGAGATTAAATTATGGGAATTGTTTTTATGACTTATTTAAGATATTTAGTGAATATTGTGGCCGCTAGATTCGTTTATACATCGAGTTTTGTACTAAAACGGTGATTTGTGCTTGCTAGATTTTCGGAAAAATGACTTTTTAAGTGAAATTGAGATTTTTGTGAATTTTAAGATATTTTATATTATAATTAGTGCTTGTAATTGTACAAATGAGTGTGTTGGGAGCTTTCTCGATGGTTTGGCGTTTGTACGCCGATGTCGAGGGTTTTTGAGTTAATTTGTGAAAGCAACCATAGGTTTTGACCTATGTGGGATTCGTGAGTCGTTCTGGTCATGAGTCGGATTTTAATGCGATACGGTGTGTTATGATATGTAGGTACCCCATGTGGACTTCGAGACGACAAGCAAGCGCGTGGCGACGTCGGCACCGGCGAGCGAGGACTAGGTGAGTAGATTTATATCTACGGGGAGAAGTCGGGTGGATGGCGTATAGCACCCCCGCAGTCCGTGGTGGTGTATACGGATGCGTATACACACCAACAATTATTATATGTTATTTGGGATTAATAACGATGTTTAGGATGGATATTGGTGTGTTGGATTATTTTAGTGTTGCGAACCCTAGGGTAGTGTTGCACTACACATACACACATACATTCTTGCATACATTCCTATTTATATGTGCTCATGGGATTCTTTATAGTTATGTGTTCACATGGGTATGGGACTATGTGTTCACATACGGATTTGAGGATGATACTTGGGATTGAGCTGAGTCGATGAGATTTGTTTTGTGGTTGTGATATCGGTGATATGGCAGGATTCGTACTTGTGGTACGTCCTGGTGTTATAGCGGATCTTGGGGCGGCGATATGGGTGAATAGTGTTATAAATAAAATGGTCGACATGTGATCGTGATATGAGATATGATATGCTAGGATATTGATACTAGGCCGTATTGGGCGATGTATACCCCTTGATGATGATATGTGCTGATGATATCGGTTTGTACGAGACTGTCGATCAGTAGTCAGATCATGACTATATTGATGATATTAGTATTGTACTAGACATAGGTCAGTACCTTGGACTATGATCTTGGATAAAGAGGATACCAGATGAATAGTGTGATGAATATGATATTGACCCATACCCAGATTTGGGGATGCCGTACGACGGATTTACGTACGAGCTATATTTTGATGATTGATCCGCACTCTTGACTTGGGATGTCTGATTATAGATATGGTATCGGATATGATATTATTGAGGCGGGATCACCGACTAATATATATACAGGTATGTATATGTATCGACTCAGATGTTAGGCGGTTTCCTTACCTATAGTCCAGCTTATTAGCTTAGCCCTTTAGTTTAGTTTAGTTGTTAGATTAGATTCGACTCCTACCTATTTCAAAAGCTAACGAATCGTGGGTATTTTAAAAGACAGGTCAAGGGATCCTACGGATATTTCAAGAGACGTATCTTTTCGTAAAAACACCGTAGCCCCTATTTTCAAAACCCCACGATTTGTGTTATTTTCAAAAGGCACCATTGTAGGACTTATATTAGGTTAATGCAGATTAGTTATCGTTGCGTCTAGTATTCAGCTCCCGCTCATTATTGTTGTTCGCTCCGCATCACATGCTTATATTATGCTTCATATTCTACCGTTGATATCTTGTGGTTAGGACACCAGCACCATTACCGATGATACGTATGTACCACGTACACTTACTTGCCGGCTCACACACATCTTCATCGGTAATTGCCATGTCACGTACACCTTAGAAAATATTATTGCTTGACATAGCCTGTTAGCTAATAGTTTAGACATGATATTGGTGTACTTGCCTTATATGTTAGTTTAGACATTGTAGTTATTACCTGCTAGTTCATGCATACTGTTATTCATTGTTATGCCGCATTCATGAATTCTCATGCATATATTCACTTTTTACGTGCTACTGAGATTTTGGATTCGGATTTCCATGAAATTTTCTGGATTTGGGGAAAACCGCAAAACATATACAAACTTCTTCTTTCTCTTTTTAAATGAAAAGCGCGGTTTTTCCCATGATGTATGAGTCGTCCACCATGAGTTTGCTGATGGATTTCGAGACCCGATTCGAGGAGTTGGATGAACCGTTTCGGGTACATGGTAGACCCGGTATGGTACCCCGAGGCAAGAAGCTCGTGGTGATGACGATGAGCCTGGCAGGGGGAGACTACCTATCGGTGATTTTACCCGACGCGTCGGATATCCGGAGGATACCGTCGTGGTCTTGAGATGGATGGTAGGGGCCGGTCTGGACTGACGGCGCCCTAGATATTGAGATTGAGACATTGAGATTTCGAGATATTGAGGTACTGAGATTTGATGATACAGGCCAGTCCGGATAGTCGGAGCCTGAGGTTTTGAGACATTAAGATTTATGTTTTTTGTCGATGCTAGACACTGTTGATGCTGATTTCATTTATGATACCTCATTTTAAAAATACAAAGGAAATCTCACTAATTTATGAAAACAGTTTCTTCATTTACATGTATTCTGTTTTCATGCATTCATACTTCATTCATATGATATATTGCTACCTGAGGCACTGACACGGGCACATGAGATCACACTCGGGTTAGATATTACCCTAGCCATTATTATAGGCTGCATGTTATTCATATATTTGAGGATATATTATGATCATTGACCTAGGTTGCGTTATTTATGCGATTTCTGTGCGTAGATATTTTTCTACTCACGAGTTGGCAACTCACCCTCGTTGTGCCCCAGTTTCTTGCAGGTTTTGCCGTACAGGTTTCTTTACGGCTTTGCTGGCACTATTTCCATTTCCGGCTGACTTGCTAGTAGGTGGGTTATTTGTATCGTACCCATCATTACATCTTGTATACTATTATTCAGTTGTATCTAGAAGTTCCATCAACCAAACATGTATTTATTTTTGAGATAGAGACCAGTGATGTTATTCTTTTGACCTTAGAGTCATGCTTTATATTTCTGTGGATTTCTTGTGGTTTGAGTTCCTTTTGAGTTTTGATCCTCGCCCTTGGCGTTGTATATTATATTGCTTGTGTGGTTGTGACCGTCGTTTGACGAAGAGCTAGCTCCCGCTTGGGGATGCCGTTTTTTTGATTTCGTATACTATTCATGTTGTATCCCGTTTGGGGGCCAGTATTTACAAAGGAGACTCTGCCGAAATTTTCAGGAAATTTTTGATGTTTTAAAAACCATATAATTCGGCTTATGCTATTGAAACTACTTGTTTTAAATTGGTTTTCCTTCACTCTATTACTTTTCTTGGTTTGGATTTCTGGGTTTTCGGCTTACTTAGATTACGTACGCCTCGAGACGTTCGTAGTTTAAGTGCCGGTCATATTCCGTACTTTCGGGACGTGACAAAGTTACTGAGCTTTATTTTTTTATATATATAAATAATCCTTTGATGCCCCTACGGATTAATCCGTAGGGTGTTCATTCAAAAATATCGCACTTTTGATATGACATTTTCCTTAATTTTCTTAAATATCTAAACGTGTTTATTATAAATATGACATATATGAGGGTTTATCTGTAAAAATACTATTTACCATATGTTTATATATTATAATTAACATTATAAAAGAAAATGCGTGCATATAATATTTATATAATATTTTGATAATTTAAATATGCATATCATATCAAATATCCTTAATCAATATTCTTAAAATATAATATCATATCAAATGGTTAGGATAATATCTCAAAAATGCCAAATATTACTAACATTATTCATTGAGATATGGTGCAAGCGTTAGCTCAGGTCAGGAAATCGGGATATCGAGATGTCGGGAATCAAAATTCTGCCGATGATGTTAAATAAATCGAAGAATCAATACTGGCAGAGCCTCAGGAAATATTTTCAAGTTCCAGACATCAAATAAATCAAGCAGCCCCAGAATTTTAGAACAATGATCACACCAACACACGATGCTTCCGTGGCCGAATGCCCATTATTGTGGCGGATCCGCGGCCAAGTTGGCAAGTCGGGATGTGGGATTTTATGGTTTTGATCTTCACAACAAACCCTAATTCTTGGAATCTTTGGTTTCTGGCTTTGGGGCTATATAAAGGACCGAGAGCTAAAGCTAGAAATAATCAACCTTTTTCACGAAGCAAATCACCGTCAAAGAACAAGTGATCCAAGACATGTCCGCGATTCGACGTAATAAGGTGACGTGACAATCTACGGAGAATCTACTTCCTACAAGGCAGAGATCGAAAGCAACTTCTTCTTCCTCTTGTAATCTAAACTTGAAGGTTTTGTACTTGTGAAGTTGATTAATAAAGGTAGATAATTAGATTAATTAGTTTGCATTTATTTTCTGTATTTACATTATGACTTCATTCTCTATTCGTTCTTCTTCTATCTCCATCATGGGCAAGTAATTCTCCGCTTGATAGGGTTCGTAGGATTATGGTCGAAAAATAGATGAGAAAATACTTTAACTTCTTTTAAGACTTATGAAGTTTATAAATTTTAGCAAAAGAATCGTTAACATCCTAATCGGGGGCGCTACCAATTTATTGCTAGTCTCGACCGTGATTTGAGATCAGATTAACAATTGTTTTGTTAAGGGCTAAACATGAATAGAGATCAATGAAAGGACAAGGGTCAATAATGTGGAAACCCTAGTTTCTTCTAAGAACCCTAATCTTTATTCATTACTATCAATCAAGTTTTAAATCTATCAATAGATAAAAAGAGTAATCTTTAGTAGTCATCCATGACTACTAAATCCGAACGAAACCTACAAGCATTCTTCTTATATATTCTATATCCTTATTCAAACTAGATCTGTATTCTACATCCGTGTTTCGACGTAAATTTAGAAACTATTATTCACTATTCTCTATTCTCCTTCCTCTTTTATAATCAACACGTCTAAAGTAAGATTAAAAGATTCCACATATCTCTGAGGACGACCCGTACTCATCTCAGCTAGCTACACGTGACACCGTTATTGATTGCGGTTACTACACACTTTGAAAAGAAATCAATCAAATGGCGTTGTTGCCGGGGATACGTGCGTAATATTTTTTTCTTACTATTCGTGTTGAATTCTTATTCGATCAATATCATAAATAAAACAAAAAAGCAAAGTGTGTATTTAACAATTAGTGTGCAATTTTTGCGAGGGAATCTGGAGTCATGATTGATTATATTTTAGAGTGTGAAGTAACCGCAATCAATAACGGCGTCGTGTGTAGCTAGACCGAGATGAGTACGGGTCGTCCTCAGGGAAACGTTGAATTTTTCAATCTTACTTTAGACGTGTTGAAAAAGAGGAAGAATAGAAGAATAAAGAATAGTGGAGAATAGTTTCTAGATCTACGTCAAAATACGGATGTAGAAAGTAGATCTAGTTTAAATAAAGATGTAGATTTTATATCAGAATAGGGCTTGTAGGGTTCGTTCGGATTAGTAGTAATGGATGACTAATGAAGATGACTCCTTTTATTTATTGATAGATTTAATACTAGATTGATAGTGATGAATGAGAATTAGGGTTCTTGGAAGAAACTAGTGTTTCCACACTATTGACCCTTGTCCTTTCATTGATCTCTATTCATATCTATCCTTTAACAAAACAATTGTTAATCTAATCTCAAATCGTGGTCAAGACGGTCAATAACTTGATAGCGCGCCCGATAAGGATGTTAACATTTATTGCTAAAGTTTATAAACTTCATAAGACTTAAAAGAAGTTAAAGTATTTTCTCATTCATTGTTCTATCATAATCCTACGAACCCTATCAAGCGGAGAATTACTCGCGCATGATGGAGATAGAAGAACGGATAGAGATCATGATGTAAATAAAGAAAATAAATGCAATAAGAATAAAACAACTACCTTTATTAATCAATTTGATGAATTACATTTTTTGTTCCTTTAGAAAGTGGAATACAAAACCCTAGTTTGCTTCTCGATCTATCCTGAAGGAGGTAACTGAACAGCCGATTGATCAACCTGGATGCGTGAGTCAACTTAAATTTCGTGATCTCTTCGGTTTGATGAACTTCCAAGAGGGGCTCTGGGTTCTATTTATAGTCACAGAAGTTGCAATCCCCAGATTCCATAAATTAGGGTTTGTTGAGACGATCCTATACAGAAAATCCTACATCCCAACTCCCCCATAAAGCCGCGGATCCGCCGTATTAGGTAGGGTTTGGCCGCGGAAGCGCGGCTGTTTGGTATCCTCGTTGCTTC
Organism: Agapanthus africanus; assembly: GCA_030015575.1. NCBI lineage: Eukaryota > Viridiplantae > Streptophyta > Magnoliopsida > Asparagales > Amaryllidaceae > Agapanthus > Agapanthus africanus. Next base: position 353,774,874 of record CM057341.1, on the reverse strand, counting down.
AAACTTCAGGAGCTTCATCTAGTTGAAATGTGGTGATCTTTTGAATATCTGGATTTTGGAAATCTTCTCTAAGTCTCTACAAAATTGATTTCTTCAATTTACTTTAATATTTCAGCAGATTTAATCTCGATATCTCGGATTTCCTTGATTCCAGTCCTGATGTAATTTCTGCATAATATCTCAATAAATAATGTTAGTAATATTTGGTATTTTTGAGATATTATCCTAACCATTTTATATGATATTATATTTTAAGAATATTGATTAAGGACATTTGATATGATATGCATATTTAAATTATCAAAATATTATATGCATATATTTTCCTTCATAATGTTAATTATAATATATAAACATATGAAAATAGTATTTTTACAGATAAACCTTCATATGTGTCATATTTATAATAAACACCTTTAGATATTTAAGAATAGTAAGGAAAATATCATATCAAAATTGCAGTTTTATCGACTGAGAAAATACCCCCAAACATAACTTTGATCGTCCCAAGCAAACTAGTTATTCAAGAGAGAGAGAAAGAAAGAAGAAGAAAAAGAAAAACTTAAGTAGCACACATTCATAGGCAACACGATTGCACTGAGCACGTGCAACAAGCCGTTAAACCTCTGGGTGTCCCTAATAGGAGGAGTGTTGTCTCCTGAGGGTTTTCAGCGGATTACATCCACAAAATCCTATAATAAAAGAAAGATGGTGAAATTTACATATAAAAATAGGAACTATAAAAGAAAAAACTTGAAAAGAAGAGTTTCAACTACACTAGCTTTTCTGTTGCTATGAGCCCTATCTTAATGGTCGTGAAAAAAAGTTAGAAATCACATCATCTCTCAATAAAATATCGCCTTTAGTCTTCCTCCCTATTTTTCTTCCAAATATTGATCATATACCCTTACGTGTGTGTAAAAGACCTCCCTACACTTAGAGAATTCAATTCAAACTATCATACTCTTGTCCATCTTCCTTTGTACTTTATAGTCGGTGAATATTTTAGATGGAATTGCTCACACATTCTTCATGCGACCGTCAATACTTCTTGAGGTACTAACCGACCGATTACAAATTGTGCTCGTGTTATTTAGGCGTAATTTCTCGTCTTGCAACACCTAAGGCTTAGCAGTGGTTCCCAAACCAGTTGGTCTAAGGCACTAGGTGATAAATCACCCTCGCTATATTTTTTTTTATGCTGCCTTGGTAATTAAAAAACCAGTGTTCATATTTTCTTCTTCACCACTTATATATTTTTATTTTACTTCATACCAAGGCTTCAAGGTATCCACTACTATCCTAAGTTTCGAGATGTGTGACCATGCGTATAGTAGGGTATCCACGTTCAAATATTTGGCCTAAAAAATAGGGACTATTTTTCAGACTTATTTTTATCCTCAGATTAGTAATTTCCTTCATCTTACTAACCCTTGGAACAACGGCTCATAACTACTTATTACTAGTTTCGTTTAAGAAAACATCTAATTTTCTTGCTTTTCTCAAACTATTCCTATCTTTCATATGTAATTTGTCACTTTCTAATCTTTTATTATCAAAAGAAAATTTTGTATAGTGCCTAGTGCCAAAAGATAATTCAGTGAATATAAAACTCCCCCAAACCTGTTTTCAACAGTGTACTCACTGATTTTGTTCTTTGAGCGCATAGACCTGTAGACTTGGGGAGAGAAAGTAATAGGGGTATAATAATAGTTAAATGAAAACGACCCCCAAACATATCCTTTGGCACGTACAGATATTCAGTTAAGTCCTTTTTAACCCACCTCCATTTTTAAAATGAGACAATCTTACCGAAACATGGAGGTGAGGCGGAGGAAATTTAGTTATAATAAAGCAGCTCCTGTAAAAACAGGAGCTCTTCCGCTGGATCAGCAGAAAAATACGGTTTCAACCTATACCCATTTACTTTAAAAATTGAACCGTTTTTAACATTTTCAATTTCTACTGCTTCGTGCGGATATACATAATACAGCACAAAAGATCCCTTCCAACGAGATTTTAGCTTACCCGGATGAAGATGAAGACGAGAATCGTAAAGAAGGACTTGTCCCAGTGTGAAGGTTTTTTAAAAAGGTTTTTATCGTGGAACACTTTAATCCGGTTCTTTACTATAACCGCATTATTGTAATCTTCATCGCGGAGTTCGCTTAGCTTATTTAATTGCAGCTTCCGATAGCTGCAAGCTTGATCAAAATCGGAATTAAGCTCTTTAATAGCCCACATTGTTTTATGTTCGATCTCGACAGGTAGGTGGCATGCCTTTCCAAACACTAGGCGGTATGGAGACATACCAAGATCGGTCTTATAAGCGGTACGAAATGCCTAAACAGCATCTGTCAATTTGGCTGACCAATCTTTACGTTTTTTAGAAACCGTCTTCTCCAAAATTTGTTTGATCTACCTATTGGAAATCTCAGCTTGCCTACTCGTTTGGGGTTAATAGGGCGTAGAAAGTTTATGGTTGATTGAATATTTCCGCATCAAAGTCTCGAAAGACCGATTACAGAAATGCGTCCCGTTGTCGCTAATTATAGCGCGAGGATGCCCGAATCGTGAAAAGATATTTTCTTTAAGGAACTTAATAACAACCTTGTTGTCTTTAGTTCGACATGGTATTGCTTCTATCTATTTTGAGACATAATCAACCGCTAACAAGATATATAAATTCCCAAAAGAGTTGGGAAAAGGGCCCATAAAATCAATACCCCAAATATCGAATATCTCCACAACTAAGATAGGTTAGAGCGGCATCTCATTTCTTCGTGAAATCTGACCTATGTGTTGACACCGTGGAAATTTTTTGCAATGATCATATGCATCTTTAAATAATGTTGGCCAATAAAAGCCACAATGCAAAACTTTCTCCGCCGTTTTACGTGGACCAAAGTGACCGCCACATACCTGATTATGACAAAAAAATAATACACTCTTAAATTCATCGTTAGGGACACATCTGCGAATGATTTGATCGGAACAATACTTAAACAAATAGGGTTCATCCCAGTAAAAGGGTTTTACTTGGGATAGAAATCGAAGATTGTCTTGTTTCGACTAATCGCTAGGAATAAGTTACGTCGCTAGATAATTCACAATATCCACGAACCATGGTTCGCAGGATACAGTCAAGAGATGTTCGTCAGGGAAGGAGTCATTTATTGGCACAGTCAACATTGGTGAAGAATTGATGCATGAAAGATGGTCGGCCACAACGTTTTCACAACCATTCTTTTCTCGTATGACAAGATCAAATTCTTGTAACAACAGGATCCAACTTATTAGCCTGGCCTTAGCATCCTTTTTCGATAAAATGTGTCGTAGGGCGGAGTGATCGGTGTAAACTACTATTGTCAAGCCAATCAAGTAGGGCCTGAATTTTTCTAATGCAAATACAACTGCCAAGAGTTCTTTCTCGGTAGTTGTGTAATTGCTTATTGCAAAGTGTCTTATCGAAGCCTAGCCAAACGGTTAGACGTTTTTAGAGGATGAATGCTGCCTTGGGCATCGTCAAGGTCCTACTTGCATAGTAAATTAAATGTGGCATCTTATCAATATGTTGTCCTAAGACTGCACCAATAGCAAAATCTGATGCATCACACATAAGCTCGAACGAGTGGTTCCAATCCGAAGATGATAGAACGGGGGCTGTAGTGAGAGGTCTTTTAAGCTATTCAAAAGCAGCCTCGCAATCCGCATCAAAGTGAAATGTTGTATACTTTGCCAAGAGAAGAGTTAAGGGTCTAGCAATTTTGCTAAAGTCCTTAATGAATCTCCTATAAAATCCTGCATGGCTAAGGAAGGATCATATATCTTTGACTCATTTGGGAGGAGGAAGGTTATGGATGACAATAATTTTATCTATGTCTACCTCATTTCCTTTTTGTGAAATAATATGTCTAAGGACAATAGCTTCTTGGACCATGAAATGACATTTTTCCCAATTCAAAGTTAAGTTCTTATCCTTATAGCGGGTAAGAACCGCGCCAAGATGACTTAGGCATTCATCAAAGGAGTCCCCAAATATGGAAAAATCGTCCATTAATATCGCCAGAATATTCATGACCATGTCTGAGAATATCCCCATCATACACCGCTAAAATGTAGCGGGAGCGTTGCATAACCCAAAGGGCATGCGTCTATTAGCAAAAGTACCGAAAGGAAAAGTAAATTTTGTTTTATCTTGATCCTTTTCGGCGATGGAGACCTGGTTATAGACAGAGTATCAGTCCAAGAAACAATAGTATTCATGTCTAGCTAATCGTTCTAACATATGGTCAATGAAAGGTAGAGCGAAGTCATCTTTCCTTATTGCGGCATTGAGTTTTCTATAATCAATACATACATGCCACCCAGTTTGGGTGCGTGTTTGGATCAACTCATTAGCCTCATTAGTTATGGCCGTGATGCCGGACTTTTTAGGGACCACCTGAATAGGACTTACCCATTGGCTATCAGATATTGGGTAAATTATACCACTATCTAGGCACTTGACGATTTCTTTCTTTACCGCCTCCTTCATAACGGGATTCAACCGTCTTTATGGGTCTTGGGTTGGTTTGGCTTCATCCATCAGATGTATATAATGTTCAACGATCAAGAGACTAATCCCTTTGATGTCAGATATTGTCCAACGGAATGCTTGCCGATTTGATCTCAATACCGCTAAAAGTGCGTTCTCTTGCTCTAAAGGTAGAAAAGCGGATATGATCACGGACAAAGACTCATTATCACCTAAATATACATATTTAAGATGAGAAGGTAGCGGTTTGAGATCTAGTGTCGGCGGAGAGACGATAGAAGGTGGGGTAAGAGAATGATATTCGGACTCCCTAAGAGGTTCATAACATGCGTAGGATATTGAATTGGCGCTACTGAGTTTTGCGACGACTCAAAAATTCAAACTCAAGGATGGACTCATCGAAGATATCCTTACTATAATAATTTGCCCGATCTAACAATGTCATACTAGTGTTGTCGAGATCATCATAGCAAAGTACATCAGCTTCGCAGCTGTCGGAAGCTATCTCGTTGATAGAACAAACATCGATTAAATGAGTAGAAGGTTCAGATGGTTGACTTCCTAGCTTGTAAATAATAACCTCAATTGTCATCTTCCCGAAGGATAAGTTCATAGAACCATTACGACAATTAATGGCAGCGTTGGAAGTTGCTAGGAAAGGTCGACCGAGTATCATTGGGATTTGATTGCGTGGGTTGGCCACATGCTGTGTATCTAAAACAATAAAGTCCACAGGGAATTTGAATTCCCCGACTTTGATTAACACATCCTCTAGTTCATCCCTAGGTTGGGCGATAGATCGGTCTGCCATCTGGAGAGTGCAGTGGGCAGGTTTCAACTCTCCTATCCTAGCTGCTCATAGACGGAATATGAAAGCAAGTTAACACTAGCGCCGAGGTCAAGTAAAGCATGATTAATGCTTTTACCCCAATAGTTATAGATATTTTAGGACAACCGGGGTCCTTATGTTTCTTAGGAAATTGTTGGGTAAAAGTTGTGCTCACATTACCTGTCATGAATACCTTTTTCGGCACTTGAGTTTTTCCCTTCCTAATGCACAAGTCCTTAAGGATTTTTGCATAAGACAGAACTTGTTGAATAACATCTAGGAGAGGGATATTTATGTTAACTTGCTTAAACATTTCCACAATCTTCTCCATTTGTGTGTTAGGTTTGTTGGCCCTCAACCTGTTTTGAAATGGAGCTTTATCAATAAGTTTTGGGTCCAACATTTGTGGGGATGGAATCGATCCCAGAATTGGAGTGCAGATCATTTTAGGTTGACTCGAGGAAGTGGGCGAAGGGTTCGAACCTTAGGGAAAACGGAGAATAGGCTCGGAAGAAGATGGGAGACTAGACGAATTAGGGTAAGAAGTGGAAGCCGGGGTTTCAATTGATTCCTCATCATCAATCTGTTCACCCACTTGATTTTTCAACACTCTTCCCGATCTCAACGTGGTAACGATACTCATATTATGACTTTGTGAGTGGCCAGGATTCGGTAGGGCTTGAGATGGAAGTTTCTCTTTTTCTCTCGCGCTCATCGCGGCATTTATTTGTGCAAGTTGTGATTCTATCGATTTTATACTTTCAGCATGGGAGGTGGTGCTCTGTGTTAATGCTCGGATAGAAGACTTTATTTCATCCGTCGATTGCATGGAATGTTTAATAGGTATATCCACGCTTCGTTCGAGTGCAGATGAGTTTTCGTTACCGGTCGTTTGGAAAGAATTATTATAAGGTGTAGAATTGTTGGCCGGATTTTGAAAAGGTTGCAATTGAAAGGGGTGCTGACTCTGTGGGTGTGGTTGTTGCTATGGTGGAGGAGGTCTTTGATAATTGCATTGGAACTAGTTTTGATTTTGGGTTTGGTTTTGGTTCCAAGCAAAATTAGGATGATTCCTCCATCCCGGATTGTACGTGGAAGAATAAGCATCGTTTCTAGGTCGCTGCTGAAAAGTAGCATTAGTGTATTCTTGAGCTTGAAACGTTGCATTCATAGGACATTCTTCCGTCAAATGTAATGGATCAGAACAGCAACCACACACGGTCTTGGGAAGTGTAACCTGGTTTAGGGAGATTGATGAGAATTTGTTCTCCATAGCATCGAGTTTCTTTTGCATTGCTGCCATTTCAGCTTTTACTGCGATGGAAATATCGAGCTGATGTATACCTCCCCTTTATGATGGTCTAATGCTTTCCCATTGCAAAGTGTGTTCAGCGAGATCTTCCAGAAATTTCCAAGCTTCACCATCGTCTTTGGACATGAAATTGCATTGATACATGGTTTCAAGCATCTGCTTTGTCGCTGGAGTAATGCCCTAATATATAATTCGGCACAGATCCTATCTATGTATTCCATGATGAGGACATTGGACAAGCATATCCTTAAACCATTCAAAGCACTTCCAAAATGGTTCATTGGGAAGCTGGGTAAACTGGTTGATTTCGCTCCGAACACGGGCGGTCTTATGATTGGGGTAAAATTTCTTAAGGAATGTTATAACGAATTCATCCCAATTGGTAATAGAGTGTGCGGCAGTGTTATAAAGCCATTTTTCTGCTAAATCGCACAAACTGAAAAGGAGAAGACGTAAGCGCTTAGCATCCACAGACAATTATGACGCACCCATCATTGCGCATACGTTTTCGAATTTGGTGATAAAAACGTATGCGTCTTCAGACTCAAGCCTGTGAAATTTGGGCAACAGGTTGATGAAGTGGGGTTTTATTTCAAATTATCCCCATTGGCTGGTGGAAGGGATAAACAGGAAGGAAGGGGACCGCGTATAGGATAGCATCTCTCTTGGAGAGAAATGCGAGGTGGATTCTGCGCACCGACGGGTGGTGGCAGGGTGGTGTTATAATCTGATGGAGAACCGTCCATCTCGGTCGATGTGGTGGATGGAGGGGAAAAGAAGATGAAGAAGCACCAACTTCGGAGTCGATAGCAGAAACGCGGACAAGACGAGCACTAGAATCCCCTGTCCGGCCAAGCATGCACTAAGCGAGTTTAGCGCAAGTGGCAGCGTGTGTGTGATTTAAAATTGGTTTGTTTTGAAAAAGTGTCGGACATGAGACAAATCACACAAAAAAAGCACAATCAACCCTAGAACTAAGGTTACCTAGGTCAAGTCTTTAGACCGCTCCTAGACTTCCAAAAGACAAGCCGCAGGATAAATCCTCTATAACCTCTTTATCGCTCTTGTGGCCAGGTAAGTGCCAGGTAAGTGGGAGGTATCAGCTATACGAATCACCGAAAATAGCGGGCCTAATTAAGTAACCACTTTCCTAGACACTACAAAAGAAATGCGGATAAGCGATAGATTACCCACGACCTTCTTCTGTCCTTATTTAGCACGACAGTCCTTAGGGTGATGCGGATGCTTGTTTTGTGATTTGTAGGGCATAGGAAGGGTGATGAAATCCCCACCTAATCTGAATTTTTGTCTTGCCCCATAAAGTCCGTATTAAGATATGCACAAACAAATTACAAAACACGCAAAAGAATTTTGAGCGGCGATATTTTGCAAAGAATCCTGTAGAAAAATATATTATTGGATTTTCTTAAGGAGAGATAAAGTATATAGGAAGTTACCAGAGAAATTTGGATGCAGAATTCCCTAACTCCGTTGCCCAACCGCCGCAAAATGCACGCTCTTGCCGCGGTTCCGCCTCTATTTAGGGGGTTCTTTGGCCGCGGAAGAGCCGCATGAAGGAGGGTTCGCTTGAAAAATTTTCTACTGTAGCCTCCTTTGCCCCTATGGTCCTCTCTGAAGGTCTCTGAATCTCTGTTTCCTCGTTCTATTGTCTTCAGATCCCCTCGCAAAAATCGCACACTAATCGTTAAATACACAATTTGCTGTTTTGTTTTATTTATGATATTGATCGAATAAGAATTCAACACGAATAGTAAGAAAAAAAATGTAGGGTTCCTAGGCACCCTAATGAGGTCTCACAAGGCATCAACCATGCCAATTTCAAATTTAAACGGTGCCGAGAAACCCTAGAACGGATCGTTGGCTAAATTTCTAGGCGACAAATGCAACTAGTAAACTATTTTACTAAAGGAACGGAAATACAACCTTTGTAGATCCGGTTCTCCACCTCCACGGCTCCGTGATGAAGTCATCTCCGCTGTCCAAATCAAAATCCGGGCTCTAGCGTCGGCTTTATCGGAGAAAGAGCGGGCAAGGTCGTCGGCTTCGTGCCGAAGATGATCTACGTCGAGGCATCGCTAGATCAAGCTCTCACTTCACCAAGTCAAGAAACTTGTGAAGAAAATACACTCTACTACTTGGCAAGAGGTAGAGGATGAAGAAATAGGAAGTGGGTAGACTTTAGAATTGGATTTCTCACTTGTTTTCATCAATCACCATTGATGAAGCAAGCTTCTTCAAGGAAGAAGAAGATGAAGAAGATGAATATTGTTATGATAAGTTAATTCCAAAATAAAAAATAAAAGGAATGCTTATCATAAACTAACCATGGTGAAGTGTAGAGAATAAACTAGGGTTAAATCAAATGGTTAGGGTTAAGCATGAGATAAGAATGGTGGACAAAGTCAAAGCTTCATGAATCTTCAAATACAAACAAAGAAAGCCACCATTCTTCTCATTTCTTTTTCCAAAAAGAAAATAAATAAATAAATGATTAAATAGATATGAAAAACAAAACCCTAACCATTTAAATAACCATGGTTTAATCTTTACACAAACTCAAGTAAACATGTATCATCAAACATGATACAATCAAGTGCACAAAAGTATATCACATATACAACATGTGAACTTCAAGTGAGAAAATCCATTTAAAGTGAACCAATATTAGTTAATGCAAAGTAATATATCAAATATATAATTATACATTAAATCATTAAATCAACACTTGATTTAACGATCCGGTCATATCACATATAACCGACTAATATCCAATGTATCGATTTATCGAATCAATCCTTGATTCGATAACTAGGTTATATCGCATACAACCATTCGACACATACATCGCGAGAATAGAATACGGTATCACATACACGCATTATTCTCGGTCCCGCACATATCTCATATGCGCTCCTATTTCGTTTCGCTTGAGCTAGGAAACCTCTGTGTAGGACTCTAAAGACTCGTCAATACGCCGGCAGCAGATGATGATCATATCAAACACCCACAAGCCGCAAGCGGTCTGCTAAACGTAACGGCCACCCGGGTATTGAGCGATCTGAAGATCGACGAGCAAGCCCGCTCACACTCCAGTGAATCCAACCAGTAACACTACCGTACAGTCCGGTCTGATCGTCTGATATGTCGCATATCTCGCCTAGGGGTGGTAAACGTCAGACCCCAATAGCTCAATAAGTCGTGTCGATATGAGGTCTATAACACTTCGAGAAACTACAGGTAACACTTACCAGTAAATCTCAGCAACCCTGGCCAGGGATTTCCTGTTATAGCCAATCGAATACAGCGCAACATCAACTCCCTATACCGGGAGAGACGAATCCCCTCCTATCGCTCATTGCCTCCATGTGACTCGGGACTGTACCCAAAAACCACCGTTTTGCACGCCCTCTTGGACGTGGTAAGATGGAAATCAAAGCACAGTGGGAACCACACAAGACTCTATGACGATCTCGGGTCAACAGACTACTCTGTACCAGTGTCACCAGAGAACTGCCATCTGACATGAGGTATAATACCATCTGGGAGTTCTCGGCGAGTCCGTCCAGTGTACCCAGTCTCTACTGAGCACCCGTATATCATCTCTGATGTCAAACACCAATGGATATGGGATCATCTATCGCCCATCTGTATGGGTCGAGAAGGTATACGCTAGTCTACTCTGGTATATCGATGCCCCGTCTCGATACACCCACGACTAGGGACTTTGAAGGATGTACTTATAGACTATCTGTCCCCACTAGTATGATCTGCATCATAGTCCAGGTAGTCAAGCACACATCCTAAGGGCTTTACCAACATGTAACAGAGAGACTATCAGTGTACACGTTAAGGTAAAGAGCAACCAGATAGCATACTATCATGTCGAGCAAGAAAGTCCTCCCTATATATGTCCCAGCATCCACTACAATATACATCCAATGTACAGTAATGGCCTCTAGGGCATACATATAACTAACAATCTCCCACTTGCACTAGGGCCATCTGTAGCAGTGGTTGCAGTATCTCATACTCAACTATCCCATAAAAAAAATCTCTCTTTGGGAACATGCCTTTGTGAGTGGATCCGCTGTGTTGTCCTCAGAATCTACTCTCCTTACCTCGATTACCCTGGAGATCAACTATCTCCATGATCAAGTGATGCGGCCTCAGAATACGCCTGGGTCACTGATGGGATGGGTGTTCCTTGGTATAAGCCACAACTCCATTGTCTCACAATGGTAGGAACGAAGTTCATCTCATGAACTATTATACACCCAGACCGCCTCTATGTTAGCATCTTAAGTAGCGATGTATTCAGCCTTTATCGTCTAGTATGCCACGGTATCTAGCTTGGAACTCTTCCAACATACCGTCCCTTTACTGAGGGTAAAGACAATGCCTGTGACTGACACTCAGTCGTCATTATCACCCTGGAACCATTCCAGTGATTCTCCCCAGGGTCGATTGATACCATCTCACTATAGCTAGTGAGTATCCTAACATCCAATTAGATCTATCTCATAGATCCAAAACCCAGGATTTAGGAGGTATCACTTTGATCCTTTATGGAGAATTCTGGTGATAAGCGGAGATTGACCGAGCGTAGCATAGGAAACTTCTTCCCTATCAAGAGTATGTCATCCACGTACTCTACGAGGATCATCACCATACTCCCTACTACCTTTTTGTATATACAAGGTTCATCTACCATTTTGATGATGTCAAACTGTTTAACTACTACATCAAAACAGATGTTCCAACTCCGCGATACCTGCTTTATCATATAAAGCATCTTGTACACGTTTCCGCTGCTCCCACTGTCTACGAAGCCCTCTGGCTGTGTACTTATAGACGCACTCTTCTAAAATATCATTTAGAAAAGCAGTCATGACACCCAACCACCAGATATCGTAGTCATGGTATGTAGCCGTGACAAGTAGGATCTGGATGGACTTAAGCATAGGTACTGGAAAAGGTTTCATCATTATCCACGCCTGGTCGATGACGAAAATCTTTAACAAGTCTAGCTTTGAAAGTCTCAACCTTTCCATTTATACCAAGTAATCTTCTCAAGATATACTTGCTCCTGATGGGGATTTAACCCTTCAGATATAGCAACCAAAGTCCATACTTTGTTGGTGTATAAGGATTCCATCTCAGATCGCTAAGCATCCAGCCATTCTTACAGAGTCTTACTCTCGATGGCCAGCTCGAAACTAGTTGGGTCATCATCTCATGATGCAATCCTCGCTCCCACTGTCATAGAGAAACCGAAGTATCTCTCAGGTGGGTGAGGAACCCTACTAGATCGGCGGAGAGGCTGAGGTTCGTTGGTTTCTACTGAATCCTCTGGTTGTACCAAATCATCTGCTGTAGTTTGTATAGCTGGAACACTTCCAGTTCTACATAACAGACCTTGCCTCGAGCTTGTCCGGATTTTGCTTTTAGACATAGGCCGGACAACCCCAAATCTTAACTAGCTTAAGACATGGGCTCTTTCCTTTCCATATCTCATATGGAGTGGTAGGCAACTGATTTGATTCGAACCTATTCAATAGGTATGCAGCTTCTCAAGTGCATAACCCCTAAAAGGAAATAGGTAACTCAGTAATACTCATCATAGAGCACACCATATCATATAGGGTGTGATTGCTCCGCCCTGATATACCATCGTGCTATGGTTGTAAGTCCGTGTTGCCCACCCCGGTGCTTACGGGGAGGCGGAAAACATAATAAAAAACGGATTTTTAACAACAATAGGCAACAAGGACTATGCTTTAAGGATCTTTGCTAAACATAAACTAGCTAACCCTAACTACAAAGTAGCTAAGTGATGAAAGGTTATACCTTTGGTCTTTAGTCCTTCTCTCCTTGCTCCTAGGTATGGTAGAAAAGGATCACCTTGCTTGTCTTCTCCCGTCAAAGAAGGATCCACCCGAAAGCCACCACCTTTAGCTTCAACTCCAAGCTAGGAGTAACTAGAGTGCAAGAAATTCTAAGACTTGAACCCTAGAAGTGAGTAGAGAAGATCAAGAGAGGGTTTTTCTCAAGCTTTTTTATTTCTCAACTCATGAGAGGGAGAGAGCTTGAGGGAGAGGATGAGCAAGAGAGAGAAATAGAATGAGAGAATGAGAAAATAGTGAGCCATTCTCACTAATATGTGAGGATAATTTTAATTAGATAATTAGCTTGAAAATTGTCATGATAAATCATGAATTGACCATTATCATTTCATTTTTGCAAAGATCAAAGAGCATCTTCCAAATGAAATGATTATGGTCAAGTTGTCAACATGGTCAACAAGTCAATGAAGTCAAATTGTCAACAACAACCATGCATAATAATTAAGCTAATTATCAATTAACAATAATCCACACAAAAACAATAGGGTTAATAAAATGACAAATGCCATTAACCCAAAACAAGGTCCTCTCCCCCAATCTCAAGCAACTGTGCATACGCACCCGCATTCGTGATCCGAGGAACACGAATACCCTGAGAAAAACCAATCTCAAATCATATACTAGGATCCGGCTTAAACCAAAGCCCGCTAGTATAAACTGTCCGGACAGCAAACGTGCACAAGTGCGCGGATGCGAACGAACCCTGTCGCAAAACCATGCGACCTCTACTCGTTTTGCCTAAAGGCGAATAGCTCTCTGTGTGGGACTCTAAAGACTCGACACTACGCTGGCAGTGGGTTTAACCACAGACCGCAAGCGGCACTAGCTGTACGTAACGGTCCCCAGGTAGATGTCGATAAGAAGACTGACGAGGTGAACCCCATCTGCACTCCTACTGAGCCTGTATGTGACAGTCTCCGTACAGTCCGGTCTGTTCGTCTGATACATCGCATGGCGGGCCTAGGGGGGCGGTGAACGTCAGTCCCCTAATAGCGGTACAAGTCGTGTCGGAGTGTAGCCCAGAACACCCTGAGATAACACTGGAAACCTACCAGTATATCTCGCTTGCCCTGGCCAGGGACTACTCGTGTAATGGCTCTCCTAGACACAGCGCGATGTCAACCCCCAATACCGGGAGAGACGAATCCTGTCTAACCGTCACTGCCTCCAAGTGCTTCGGGACTGCACCCAAAAACTACCTGTTTGCACAGCTCCTTTGAGCCGTGGTAGGGTAGTAATCAAAGTGCAGTGGGAACACACTCGAGGCGAAGTGACAGTGTCAAGTCAGCGGACTAAGCTGTACTCATGTCACCTGGGAACTGATAACTGACGATAGGTATATTACCAACCAACAGTTCCCGACGAGTCCTGTCCAGTGTACTCGTAACCTAACGAGCACCCGCATACTATCCCAAGTACGACGTACTAACGGCTGTGGGACAGACCGTCTCCCACACTGGGATGAGAAGCGCATACGCTAGTCTACTCCGGAGTATCGATGCCCTGTCTCGATAGTCCAACGACCAGGGACCTGTATAAGGATGTGCTTATAGATTACCCAGCTCCCACGAGTGCGAGCGCCATCACAACGCTGGTAATCAAGCAAAGATCCTAAGGGCTCTACTAATATGTATACCAGCAATATGCTAAAAGAAACACATGCACATATTAAAGCAGAGACAAACCAAGTAGCATACTACCATTTCGAGCAAGATTGTATATACAACTGTGAATATCCCAAGCTTCCATTAAGTAATATACAAGCTAGTATGATACAGTAATGGCCTCTAGGGCATATACACTAACAATCTCCCACTTGCACTAAGGACATGTACTGGCGTATTGAAGACCTATCATCTCGATCAGCCGCTCGAACTGAGTCTGGGGTAGGGCCTTCGTGAGTGGATCTGCAGTGTTGTTCTCCGTATTAACTCTCTTTACCTCGATCTCCTGGCGATCTATGATCTCCCTGATCAGGTTGTACCGCCTCAAAATGTGCCTGGACTTCTGATGGGACCTGGGTTCCTTCGCTAAAGCTATAGCTCCGTTGTTGTCGCAATACAGCGGTATTGGATCAACAATGGTAGGAACCACCTGAAGCTCCGTGAGGAACTTCTTCATCCAGACAGCTTCCTTTGCGGCATCGCAAGCAGCTATGTACTCCGCTTCCATTGTTGAGTTTGCAACGGTCTCCTGCTTGGAACTCATCCAGCAAACATCCCCTCCATTGAGGGTAAAGACATAACCCGACATGGACTTGGAGTCATCCTTGTCACTCTGGAAGCTGGAGTCAGCAAAGGCCTCGAGCTGGAGGTCTTTTCCGCCATACACCAAGAACATCTCCTTAGTCCTTCTCAGGTACTTGAGAATGTTCTTTACCGCTATCCAGTGTTTCTCCCCTGGGTTTGACTGATACCGGCTTACAACGCTCAATGCGTATGCTACATCTGGTCTGGTACACAACATCGCATACATTATAGAGCCTACCGCAGAAGCGTAGGGTATAATAGACATGCGATCCCTTTCCAAATCAGTCTTAGGAGACTTCTCTTTGGAGAGGGTGATCCCGTGACAAGCCGGTAGATTACCGCGCTTGGAATCTTCCATACTGAACCTTTTCAGTATGGTGTCAATGTACCTTGACTGTGAAAGTCCCAACATCCTCTTAGATCTATCACGATAGATCTGGATCCCCAGAATGTAGTTGGCATCACCCAGGTCCTTCATGGAGAACCTCTGCGACAAGAATCCTTTGACTGACTGTAGCATAGGAATATCATTTCCTATTAGGAGAATGTCATCCACGTACAAGACGAGGAATACCACAGTTCTCCCTACAATCTTACTGTAAATGCATGGTTCATCTGGGTTTTTGATAAAGTCGAATTCTTTGACAGTATCATCAAAGCAGATGTTCCAACTCCGCGATGCCTGCTTAAGTCCATAAATGGACTTGAGCAACTTGCACACTCTACCGCTGCTCCCACTCTGATTGAATCCCTCCGGCTGATCCATATAGACGCACTCTTCCAAATTTCCATTTAGGAAAGCCGTCTTTACGTCCATCTGCCAGATTTCATAATCGTGGAAGGCAGCAATGGCAAGAAGGATCCGAATGGATTTCAGCATAGCCACTGGAGAAAAGGTCTCGTCATAGTCCAAACCAGGTCTTTGACGAAAACCCTTTGCTACAAGTCTAGCTTTATAGGTCTCAACCTGCCCATCTACACCAATCTTCTTTCTGAAGATCCATTTGCAGCCTACGGGTTTTACCCCTTCTGGTGCAAAGTCCAAAGTCCAAACTTTGTTGGTGTACATGGACTCCATCTCGGCCCGCATTGCATCCAGCCATTTTACCGAGTCGCCGCTCTGGATGGCTTGCTGGAAGCTAGTAGGCTCACCATAATCCATGGTGCAATCCTCTCTATCCCCGTCTATGAGAAAACCGTAGTATCTCTCGGGCGGATGAGACTGCCTACTACTTCTGCGGAGTGGCGCTGGGATATCCGGTTCTCTTGAAACTTCTGGTTCTTCCAAGCTTTCAGTAATAGCTTGTGGTTCTGGAATTTCTTCCAGTTCTATTGCGCTCCCACTTATCTGATTTTCTAAAAATTCAGTTTCCAAGAAGTGGGCATGCTGAGAAACAAAAACCTTTTGTTCCTCTGCGGAATAGAAAAGATACCCCCTGGAGTTCTTCGGGTATCCCACAAACTTACACAGTACTGAACGTGCCTCGAGCTTGTCCGCATGCTGCTTTTTTACAAAAGCTGGACATCCCCATGTCTTAAGGTACTTGAGACAGGGTTTCTTCCCACTCCATATCTGATATGGGGTGGTAGGCACAGTCTTGGTTGGAGCCTTGTTCAAGAGATATGCAGCTGTTTCTAGTGCATAACTCCAGAAGGATCGCGGCAACTCAGCCTTACTCATCATGGAACGAACCATATCCAATAGGGTTCGATTCCTCCTTTCCGATACACCGTTGTGTTGTGGTGTGTATGGGGGAGTAAGTTGAGAGAGAATTCCATTCTCTTTTAAGAAGCCCAGAAACTCGGCACTTAAGTATTCTCCTCCTCGATCCGATCTTAGGATCTTGATACTTTTGCCTGTTTGTTTTTCAACTTCATTCTTGTATTCTTGAAATTTCTCAAAGGCCTCGGATTTGTGCTTCATCAAGAAGACATGCCCATACCTAGAGAAATCATCGGTGAAAGTAATGAAGTATGAATAACCACTTCGCGCATGTGTAGACATTGGACCACACACATCACTGTGTATGAGTCCCAAGAGCTCGCTTGCTCTTTCTCCGTGTCCAGTGAACGGAGTCTTTGTCATCTTTCCCATGAGACAAGATTCACAAGTGGCATAAGACTGATACTCAAACGGATTCAAGTATCCCTCTTTATGTAACTTTGTTAACCGTGTCTCATTAATGTGACCCAGTCTACAATGCCATAAGAAAGCCTGATTTGTTTCCGGAGACTTTCTTTTAAGTGTGTTCTGGACACTGAAGATCTGAGCTTGATTCAGTACGTATATACCGTTCTGTAATATACCTGACCCAATCAGAACTTGATTTAGGTGGATGTTAACTACATCGCTTACAAAAGTAAAATCATATCCTTCCTTAGAAATTAAGGATACAGATATGATATTACATGTCGCACCTGGTACATAAAAACAGTTACGCAGAATCAATATCTGCCCAGTTGTCAGTCCTAGATGATATTCCCCTACGGATTCAGCATACATGCTCATTCCGTTAGCAACCCTGAGAGTCATATCACCTTTCCTGATAACCCTACGGTTTCTCAAAGCCTGTAATGAATTACAGATATGAGATCCTGATCCGGTATCCAATACCCAGGAAGTAGGGTTAACTGACATACAGTTCTCAATCACAAACACACCCGAAGCCGAAGCCACAACATGCTTCGAATTCTGGCTACTGGCTTTACAAGCCCTGCAATCCTTCTGTCCATGTTCATTCCCGTAACAATAGGAACATCCTTCTTTTACTACATCTGCTCCTGAAACTTCTGCCCTTCCCTTTCTTTCTACTTCCCTAGTTTCCTTTAGGGTAGTAGGCAGAGACTGTTGAACTGAGTCAGCATCTGACCTGTTCTTCAACGTGGCCTTCAGGTCCGAGAGCTCAAAAGAGCCGGTCTCTGTAAGGACGTTGCCCCCTACAGATGACCCGATAGCCAACCTCGCTGGAAGCAATTCGTTCGAGGTCTCATATCTTGCGATACGAGATTGCTCTCCATATAAAACTTTGTTATGGAGGAAGATAGAAGCTGAGTCCATCTTCTCGTGCTGCCTCTGGTATATACCATCAACTGAGGCTAACACGAGGCACTTGGCTTTCGCACAGACTTCTTCCGATGTCCTACGAATATCAATATCCGTGACAGGGGAAACTGGACCTGAGACGGCAGAGGTTGGATCAGTTAAGAGGTGTCCCAGCTTGTCCTGGGCAATGGACATCTGGACAGACCTTTGCCAGTCAAAACAGTTAGATTCAGTCATCTTATTATCTAGATGTAACCTAGGTGTGGTCACTGGGTCGCTGCAATTAAGAGAGAGAGAGAAGAAAACACTTAGCATGATGCTCTTGCAAGTTTAGAGTGGTTTTTAGTTTGTCTAAACTGGATGGCTCCCACTGTCTCTGGAATCCCTTCTCAAACCATAAAGAAAAGGATTAGCCGGGATCATTCTCACCGTACAATACTTGCTTAACCGTTCAGCCAGGCCAGTGTCGGTACTTCGAGGGAGGTTTTCCAACGCTTTCGCGAAGTTCCTTAATTAAGTAACCTCTTTTCCCTGTGGGCGTAGCCCCGCTAACACCTTTCTAGGCACCTACTAGGTTTATAGCATTGATCGTTAAGTGAGAGTTTTCCCGAGGAGTAGCATATACTCACAGTAGGATCGGGATCCAAATATCATCGCGTGATAAAACCGAAGGAATCCTACCAGAATCATCACACTCCAAATGGTATGCAACGCTAGCAAGTTTCAGTACTTATGAAACTCCCGATGTGGATTTTTTGCCCCATGCTCTTATGACCTTGACGAAGGTCAACAAATCATAAGTCACATGTCAAGTTCTACCCGTCATTATCCAGGTTAATTTGAACCCACCCGTACATACCCTTGACGAAGGTCAACAAGGTAGTACGACTGTCCCAAACCAACGCATCTATCTATGCTACATATGAACACCCAACAGCTACCAATCACTATGCCTTGACGAAGGTCAACAAACATAGCTTGAATACTATTGAATATTCATACGAAACGACGGAGGGCTACGGATGGTTTTGGCGAAACCGTGAACGTAGTGAACTTGATCTAATCGATGGAACGAGATAGCTTTTAAAAGGAGTGGTTCAAGCTCCGCGTTTAAAAGTTTAGTTTTGAAAAGAACCGAGTGGTTTTCAAAGTGTTCCAATCGACTTTTACTTGGTTTATTTCTTGCATTAGTTCTTTTAATGCGTCCCATCATTTAATCCTACCATTGCAGAAAACAACCAAAATATGACGTACGCTTATGCCATTCGCATTCGCCACGGGGCCCCGTCATCACCCGTTAGGTTACTTAACTAACGACAGAGCGGGGGCTGGGCTAGCGCGGCTGTAAAACATAAGCAACGCCTAAATAGTTATTATATATAAATATATAGCAATGATAGACATTACAGATCACAGATGAATACATTGGATATACTAGGAATCCGCAATGCGTTCGAGCCTGCAACGCAAAGCGGATTACACGGTCGCGGTGAATAGCCAATACCCCACCCAAGACCCCTACGGGTGCGGCAAACTACCCGCCAAGCACCCGAAGCGAAGCAACCTCCCTCACCACCGTGAGTAGGCCACTCGGCACTTCGAGATACCCGGTAGTTTGTGCACCCCCTCCATGGGTCTATCCTAGGAGCAAAAACAGTAAAAAGAATTATACAATGACGGCTACAACCCCGACCCGGTTGTGCGGCCATACAAAGAATATTATTACATCAATTTACATGTTACAAATGAATGAAAGAAAAAAACAACGCTCATCTCACATCCACCCCGGCCATTCACCCGCGACAATCCAATCCATTCATATCCACAAACCAATAACAATCACAGATCATGTATAACCCCGACTAATCGTCTTATAGCGATTAGCCGACGTTCAATACATGCAAGCATTACAGATATAACCGATATAGTTAAAGTGCAGTGAAGTTCGGAAAAAATACGGAATTATAGGACCCCAAAAGGAAATTTCTTTTCTGGAAAATCTGGGTACATATAATATATCCTAAAAATCCCAAAACCAACAACAACACACTCTGCACGAAAAACGATGCGCCGATAACCACACTCCGCGGCGGTTCCGCCGCATAAACCTACTTAATGCGGCGGAAGGGCGGCGACTTGAGGGAATTGGGGTATCGTTTTTCTTGGGTGTATTCACAAAACCCTGAGACGATTTTACATGTATACAGTTTTTCATTTTGAGCAGAAATAATTTTAACAGAAACTTGGATTTTGTAAAAGTTTGGTTTTGTGATTTTTCCGGTTCCGAACTTCGTTACACTTAACTACTTAACTAGTTTAGGTTTAGTTAGGCTCTGATACCACTGTAAGTCCGTGTTGCCCACCCCGGTGCTTACGGGGAGGCGGAAAACATAATAAAAAACGGATTTTTAACAACAATAGGCAACAAGGACTATGCTTTAAGGATCTTTGCTAAACATAAACTAGCTAACCCTAACTACAAAGTAGCTAAGTGATGAAAGGTTATACCTTTGGTCTTTAGTCCTTCTCTCCTTGCTCCTAGGTATGGTAGAAAAGGATCACCTTGCTTGTCTTCTCCCGTCAAAGAAGGATCCACCCGAAAGCCACCACCTTTAGCTTCAACTCCAAGCTAGGAGTAACTAGAGTGCAAGAAATGCTAAGACTTGAACCCTAGAAGTGAGTAGAGAAGATCAAGAGAGGGTTTTTCTCAAGCTTTTTTGTTTCTCAACTCATGAGAGGGAGAGAGCTTGAGGGAGAGGATGAGCAAGAGAGAGAAATAGAATGAGAGAATGAGAAAATAGTGAGCCATTCTCACTAATATGTGAGGATAATTTTAATTAGATAATTAGCTTGAAAATTGTCATGATAAATCATGAATTGACCATTATCATTTCATTTTTGCAAAGATCAAAGAGCATCTTCCAAATGAAATGATTATGGTCAAGTTGTCAACATGGTCAACAAGTCAATGAAGTCAAATTGTCAACAACAACCATGCACAATAATTAAGCTAATTATTAATTAACAATAATCCACACAAAAACAATAGGGTTAATAAAATGACAAATGCCATTAACCCAAAACAAGGTCCTCTCCCCCAATCTCAAGCAACTGTGCATACGCACCCGCATTCGTGATCCGAGGAACATGAATACCCTGAGAAAAACCAATCTCAAATCATATACTAGGATCCGGCTTAAACCAAAGCCCGCTAGTATAAACTGTCCGGACAGCAAACGTGCACAAGTGCGCGGATGCGAACGAACCCTGTCGCAAAACCATGCGACCTCTACTCGTTTTGCCTAAAGGCGAATAGCTCTCTGTGTGGGACTCTAAAGACTCGACACTACGCTGGCAGTGGGTTTAACCACAGACCGCAAGCGGCACTAGCTGTACGTAACGGTCCCCAGGTAGATGTCGATAAGAAGACTGACGAGGTGAACCCCATCTGCACTCCTACTGAGCCTGTATGTGACAGTCTCCGTACAGTCCGGTCTGTTCGTCTGATACATCGCATGGCGGGCCTAGGGGGGCGGTGAACGTCAGTCCCCTAATAGCGGTACAAGTCGTGTCGGAGTGTAGCCCAGAACACCCTGAGATAACACTGGAAACCTACCAGTATATCTCGCTTGCCCTGGCCAGGGACTACTCGTGTAATGGCTCTCCTAGACACAGCGCGATGTCAACCCCCAATACCGGGAGAGACGAATCCTGTCTAACCGTCACTGCCTCCAAGTGCTTCGGGACTGCACCCAAAAACTACCTGTTTGCACAGCTCCTTTGAGCCGTGGTAGGGTAGTAATCAAAGTGCAGTGGGAACACACTCGAGGCGAAGTGACAGTGTCAAGTCAGCGGACTAAGCTGTACTCATGTCACCTGGGAACTGATAACTGACGATAGGTATATTACCAACCAACAGTTCCCGACGAGTCCTGTCCAGTGTACTCGTAACCTAACGAGCACCCGCATACTATCCCAAGTACGACGTACTAACGGCTGTGGGACAGACCGTCTCCCACACTGGGATGAGAAGCGCATACGCTAGTCTACTCCGGAGTATCGATGCCCTGTCTCGATAGTCCAACGACCAGGGACCTGTATAAGGATGTGCTTATAGATTACCCAGCTCCCACGAGTGCGAGCGCCATCACAACGCTGGTAATCAAGCAAAGATCCTAAGGGCTCTACTAATATGTATACCAGCAATATGCTAAAAGAAACACATGCACATATTAAAGCAGAGACAAACCAAGTAGCATACTACCATTTCGAGCAAGATTGTATATACAACTGTGAATATCCCAAGCTTCCATTAAGTAATATACAAGCTAGTATGATACAGTAATGGCCTCTAGGGCATATACACTAACAATGGTGTATTCGGAGGAGTAATGCCGAGAGAGAATCTCATTCTCCTTTAGAATAGTCCAGGATTTCCGTGCTCAAGTATTCTCCTCCTTGATCACATCAAAGGATATAATACTTATACCCGTATATTGGTTCTCTACTTCTAACTTATATTCCGTGAATATCTCAAAAGGTTCGGACTTTTGTTTCAACAAGAACATGTGTCTGAATCTAAAGAGATCATCAGAGAACGTAATGAAGTATAAAGAACCAGTCTTGGCATGTGTAGACAGGGGACCTACATACATCAACATGTATCATCCCAAGAGTTTACTAACTCTTTCTCTGTTTCCAGTAAACAGAGCTATGGTCATCTTATCTCTGTGACATGATTGGCGAGTTTCACAAGATGTAAATTCAAACTGATTTAAATATACATCTTTATGTAACTCTAGCTAATCGGGTCACATTGATCTGACCTAGTCTACAATGCCTCAAGAAGAATTCGTTCATTTCTGAACTCTTCCTCTTGTGTGTGATCCGTATACTAAGAACTGTAGTTTGATTTAGAACATCAATGCTTTTAGATAACGTGCCTGAACCGATCAACTTTTGATATAGGAAATGTTCAAAACATTATCCAACAATACAAAATTTTATCGTTTCTTTACTAATAAAGAGACTGATATGATTTTGTATATCAAGTTCGGTATCTAATAACATTCGTTCAGAATCAATGTATTGTAATACAGGGTGACAGTGACCAACAGACTTGGCTGCAACTCTTGCCCTGTTTTCTGCCTCATGAAACTTATCACCCGTTCTCAGTTCTCTACCTTTCTGTAGCCCTATGTAACAGATTACATATCTGGGATCCTGATCTGGTATCACATTGTAGCGTCTTGAAAAGTCGTTTTGGTGTTTTCCTGAAAATCGGTGAAAATTCGGTATTTTTCCGAAAACCGTCTTTTTTGTTATTTTGCAGTTTAGGGCTAATTATACCTAAAATGGATAGGTAATTGCTTGTTTTTAGTAGCTAATGAGTTAATTATGAAATTCTGGTCGTTTAAAAATTTTCCCTAATTTTTCAATTTTTTAATATTATTTTAAGCCGGTAAGAAAATACATTAATTTAGCGATAAATACAAATTTTTCCGGGCTAATTTTAATCTTTAAAATTATGTTAATTAAAATCTAGTTGTAACATAAATTTTTAGTATTTTATTTTGATTTTTAACTAATGTTTATGATAGGAAACGAATTTATTGAATTTTAAGCTAAAACTTGCAATTTTTGACTTGTAGGGGGTCTTTTTGCATAAAATTTCTTTTGTAAAACCCCTCTCTCTCTTCCCTCAGCCCTAGGACAGCCCCACCTTGATCAGGTCCAGAAATTTCTGGCCTCACCTTGGGTTTTCTTTCATGTGTTGAATTGGTTGTTTGTGAATTTATTTTAAAAATAGTTTGTTGAAGTATGGTGCTTTGATTTTTGGGGGAGTTGACTAATGACTTTTCCCACACACCCACACCCTCCCCCTTCCTCTTCTCTGGCCGAAACCTGCTCCCCCTCCTCTTCATCTCTTTTCTTTTCATTTTCTTCAAATTTCTTCAGAAAAAACACATCAAAATCCACAATTTATTCAAAAATTCAAACAAAATCCTTATGCTATCATTTATCCTTAGCCATTCTTGCTTGAATCTTGGAGCTAGGAAGCCATCCTTAGAGGCAAATCACATGCTAGATCTCTAAAAAAATTGAGGTATAATTTTGACCCATTTAAATACTTATGGTTTGATTCCTTGAATGAAATTGTTTTAGTGTTAAATTTCATTGCTAATTTCTAATCTTGTTTTTTTAAAGTGAATGGTTTGAATTGAATTAGGGTTTAGAAGCCATTATTTAGTTGATTAAATCTAATTTGTTATCTAGTTGTTTTGCTAACCTAATCTAGGAGGTTAACTTGCTAATTGGGCTATAAATTAGTGTTAATTTAAGGTTTTCATATATAGTTTGGATTAAGATTTGCTAGGTTATAAATTCAAGTAATGGTTGTTTATGGAAAATAGGTTTTGAATCATTGCTAATGTGTTGTAATTATAGTGTTTGTAGATTGCTTGTAGTGTGGTTGGTTGTTCAAGCTTGATAGTAGTCTTTGTAGCAAATCGGCGATGTTGCACCGATTTTTGGAATGTAACTGCTTACTAGTTTTGTTATAAAATTATGTGATGGATTATTTTCGACATCTTGATGATTGTGTTGGCTTATCCTATGACGTTTAGGATGCGTGTGTGCGGATTTTGAGTAGTCGGGTTTTAGTTTTGCCGGGCGACCAAATCGGCGTTTTTTGGCAGTTTTTGCGATTTTCGCATATGTTCCGCGCACCCTGCGCACGTTGTACCTAGCTAGTGAACATTAGTAGTTTCGTTTAGGTTTTGCGTCGTTCTTGATATGTAACCTTATGTTTGGTATTGATGTAAATTCCAGGTTCGGTCGCGGAGACGTCAGACACGGCACGAAAGGGGAAAGCGGTGATTGGACACAGCTAGCTAGGGATTCCGGTGAGTAGATGTAACATCTACGGGGGACTATCGTTGGATGGCGCAAGCTGCCCGATAGTTTTAGTAACTTAAAAGATTCTTAGTAATGTTAGTAATTAGGGGTGTAATACTTGTATGATTATTTGCTACATTCATGCCCTATATTGACATACCTATACGAAACCATTCTATAGGACACCTGCACCATTGCCAGGGTTTTTATATACAGCACGAGCATTATTCATGCTTACACACACATCCTGGTAATTGCCATGCCACCACACTAGATAACCTTTAAATTGAAACCTTTTACTAATTGATGCTTAAACCTGTGCTATTGCCTTTAATTCCTTAAAATGAAATCGTAGGATTGCTATTCATGTGCATGTACCTCATCATATTATTTGTTCATGCCTAGTCTATTAATCATACATCGTAGCTTAATTATTGATACCATATGCATTCATCACCATTGACATATACACTTATGAGGATTTCTTGAGATTTTATGATATTTCTGGATTTCGGGGGAAAGCCGCAAAATTTCTAAACTTATTATATTTTTTTAAAATATGTAAATTGCGGTTTTCTAGTGATGTAAGTGTCGGCCACCATGAGTTTGCTGTGGTTTTCGAGATCCGTGTCGAGGAGTGGAGGAACCGTCACGGGTACATGGTGGGCCCGGTAAGGTATCCACGGGCAAGAGGAATGTGGTGTTGACGTTGAGCCTGGCAGGGGACGGATTACCTACCGGTGACTGTTTGGGACGGTGGATATCCAGAGGATACCGACCGTGGCCGCTAGATGATGAGATATTGATATTTGAGATGGGTCAGCCGGACGGCTGAGGCCAGAGATACATTGATATGAGATTTGAGACAGTTTTGAGGTGTCGATGCTGGACACAGGTTCTTGTTAATTCTATTGGTATTGTGCTGGTATTTCAAAAGACATTCTTAAAGGGAAAAACATGATTTCTTATACTTACACATTCAGATCACGAGTTGATTCGCATTGCATTCATACCTGCTAGTATATCCATATTGCATACATACTTGCCATTATGTCCTGCCTTACCTGTATTTAGATGCTAGGATGCTTGTGTGCATGCATTCGATAGCCTGTGTAGATGTTATTTATTACTCACGAGTTGGCAACTCACCCCCGTTGTGCCATAGCCTTTTGCAGGTCCGCTCTGTCAGTACAGTAGCGGCGGGTGCGCTTGCTTCTTTTGCCTCCTTTGCCTGGACTCGAGGTTTTGCTCATAGGTGGGTTATGTTATTATTTTTGTACCACCTTGTATATTCTTCGTATCTAGTGTACTCCATCTACTGTGTCTACCAGTATTATTGTATATTGACCTAGAGATGAGACTGTGAGGTTTGTGGACTTTTATGCTGTATTTTGGGGTCGAGCTCACTTGAGTCGACATGATGTTTTTCTTATGCTTCATTATGATTATTTCGCATGTTGTTGCTTTATATTGCGTGGGATTTGTGACCACCTTGTGGCGAAGAGCTAGCTCCCGCTTGGGGATGCCTTATTTGTTGGATTCATATATATTCTTGTTGTACCCATTTTGGGGGCCAGTATTTACAAAGGAGACTCTGCCGAAATTTTCGGAAAAATTGATATTGTTTTTAAAGAGGTTTTATATGACTTATTTGATAACTCGTTTTCAATTGATTGGGTTCTCTTCACTCTTTTGCTTATTTGGTTTTGGTTTCTGGGCTTTGGCTTACTTATTTTACGGACGTCTTGAGACGTTTCGTAACCTAAGTGCCAGTCACGTTCCGTACCCTGCGGGTCGTGATACACATACCCAGGACGTAAAGGATACTGAGAAACAGTTCTCTGTAATGAACACACCCGAAGATGATGCATCAGCATGCACTCTCTTCGTTTGGGCGGCACGGGAAATCTGGTATTCCCCAATTTCCTGCTCTGTCTTATAACAATTATAAGTTGGAGCGGGACCAACGTTCCCCAGCTCAGTATAACAAGCGGGTTCGGTCAATAATCCGTATTATTATCTTGATTAAGGCGTGATATGATCGTTGCTTGGAGAGAGAGAGAAGAAAACACTCAGCGTGCGCTCTTGCAAGAATAGATTGGTTATTATTTTATCTAATCAGGATGGCTCCCACTGCTTTTTATCAAATCTTCCTTCAAACCGTAAAAGGAAAGACTAGCCGGGATTAATTACACACTACAAGTTCGCCAATCTTTCAGCCAGGCCAGTGTCGGTACTTTGAGGGAGGTCCCCCGTGCTTTCGCACGAACCTAATTACTGTAAACCTCGTTTTCCCAGAGGCGTAACCTCGTTAACACCTTTCTAGACACCTACTTGATCGGCTAATTGTAATGTATAAAACTCTCCCAGGAGTAACAATTACTCGCAGCGGGTATCGGGATCCAACTATCTCATAGAAGGTATGCAATCTCATTGCAAATTTCAACACTTGAAATTCCCGATAATATTTTGCCCCTAACGTGCTATAACCTTGACGAAAGCCAACAAACCATAGCCCGCTAGTCAAGTTCAGCCCGTACATTTCTTGATTGAATTAAACCCACCCGCACGACCCTTGACGAAAGCCAACAAAGCCGCACGACTACCCTAATCCAATCGCATCGTATGCTAGCAGATAAGCAGCATATAGCTACCGCACACTGCACCTTGACGAAAGCCAACAAATGCAGCACGAATACTATATACAACTTATCTGAAATGACGGAGGGCTACGACAGGTTTTTCTGAAAACCTATTGCGTAATGAACTTGATATCGTTGTAGAATCAAATGTTTTTTAAAATGGAGTGTTTTTGAGGCTTTTCTAGTTTTGCTAAAGGAGTCACTCCCGGTGAAGGGATCGTCGGTCCTTTCCTCGTCGAATGAGGTGCGGGATATATCACATATATCACTGTGCAAAGAAAAAACACTTAAAAGCAATCAAAAGACAAACCGAGTGTGTAGCATCTGCCAGTTATTGCTAAAGGAGTCACTCCCGGTGAAGGGATCTCGGTCCTTTCCTCATCGAATAAGGTGCAGGATATATCACATATACCTCTATGCAAAGCAATAACTGTAGGTACCTGTTTTATTTTGAAATTCGATTCTACAACATCTTAGGTTTCTTTTTATTTCATTAATCACATTAATGAAGTCCCATCATTTATATACCTAAACATCACAGATAAATACGACGTACACTTATGCCATCCGCATTCGCCTCGATGTCCCCTCGTGCACCGTTAGGTTAGGTAACTAACGGCAGAGCAGGGCAGGGCTAGCGCGGGTGTAAAACATAAGTAACATCTATATAATATATCATATATACTATATACAGTATCTATCACAGAACATCACATGATCACATCACAGATATCGCAGCAGAAAAATCATATGAAATATTGGATATACTAGGACGTCCGTGTTTTCAATACGAGCCAGTATAAAACACGGATTCCACGGTCGTGATGAGTAGCCAAACCCACACCCCTAGACCCCTACGGGAGCGGCAAGCAACCCTACCAATTCTAGAGTTAGGAGACCCGGACCCGACTCCTCGAGTTGGTCTCCCACTGGACTCCAGAACCCGGTTACTTGTGCCCTCCTCCTTGGGTCTATCCTAGTGCGGAAAAGTAAATAATATACAAATGGTGACAACTTCCGCAACCTGGAAGTGTCCCAATAAAAGAATATTACATACAAGTTTTTACATGAATGAAAATGAAAAACACTCATCTCACATAAAAACCCCCGGCTATTCAAACACGACGATCCAATATAACATATCCAGCAACACATAACATCACATGTCATCAACGTAAGTAAATATGCGCATCCCAATTGTCGTTGACATATAGCAACGAAACCGGCGATATCACATATTACACTTACGGTCACAGAAAAGAAAGTGTAAAACTACAACAGTTGGAATCCGCAACCTCCTCAGACATCGCATGCCTGACCAAATGAATTACTTAGACATCGCATGCCTAACAATTATAAACCCCGCATTTTAGTCTCAAAATCGAAAACACTTTTCAATATCAAGTTGGGCAATTCAACAAGATTCCCGACATCCTGATCGAATACTCATCGCAAACTTTAGTAGGCGGCCGCACCCCTGATACCGTCGACGAAGTGCACCAAGGCGGAACACCGCTACCGCGAGCACCCGAACGGATGCTTTCGGCGACGGGGTTCTCCTACAGTCACTTGGTCGGGGCTATGGAGTGAGGCTGTCTATTAAGTTTACCCGGCGAGTATCCGCGTACACTACGTGATTGCGACGGACTTTTGATCACATCAAAATTCCGTGGCAACCGATCAAGTGAGACTAAACTGCTATGTTTATAACATTCATTCAGTTATCTCATAACTTTTGTGAATTCCAATTATTGTATCCCATTCCAGATAATTAGAAAATGTTAAACTTTCCGATTGAACATTCGAACACCCAAGTTTTCCCGATACAGCTCAACACATGAAATAAGTCTAACAACATTCCGTTCGTGCCTCAGTACCAACGGTCCAGCCGTAGAAGGGTCAAGCCAACGCCTCACATGTGGCACGCCGTACTGCCCCAAACCCGAAGGTTCAAAGGGCAGTTCAAGACGGTCACATAATCGGGTTAAGGTTTGTTGTCTTCTAGAGGGTCCATCGAGTTACTTGCACTACTTAGAACGTCGTTAAACTGCGGAAAAAATCCAACACTTGGAAATTTCCCGACAGGGGAAAAATTGGGTATTTATATCCGGTCGAACTTTTTAACATATTCAAAAAATTATCCGGAAAGCCACACAGACAAAATTTGATACTCCGATCGAAACACCGAATCCCCAAATCAATCCCAGAAAATTAAACTCTGTAGCCAGATTTAAAATATCCCAGGAAAACCAACACAGAAAAATACGAATTACTGTGCAAAATTCAAGTTCTGATGTGACAAGGTGGCCGCGGAACCGCCGCACAAGCCATGCTTGTGCCGCGGTTCCGCCGCGTGTTGGTGGAATCATGTTCTCGAATTTCACAGTAAGTCTTAGAAAAGCCTCCTGATTTTTCTGCATATTTTTAATTTTGGAAAACACCAGATTTTAAAAAAAGGACAGAGAGCATTTTTAGGGTTGGGGTTTCGGATCGTTCGGACTTCAAACTCCGTCTGGACTTCGCCTAAGGCTTTAGCTAGGCTCTGATACCACTGTAGGGTTCCTAGGCACCCTAATGAGGTCTCACAAGGCATCAACCATGCCAATTTCAAATTTAAACGGTGCCGAGAAACCCTAGAACGGATCGTTGGCTAGATTTCTAGGCGACAAATGCAACTAGTAAACTATTTTACTAAAGGAACGGAAATACAACCTTTGTAGATCCGGTCCTCCACCTCCACGGCTCCGTGATGAAGTCATCTCCGCTGTCCAAATCAAAATCCGGGCTCTAGCGTCGGCTTCATCGGAGAAAGAGCGGGCAAGGTCGTCGGCTTCGTGCCGAAGATGATCTACGTCGAGGCATCGCTAGATCAAGCTCTCACTTCACCAAGTCAAGAAACTTGTGAAGAAAACACACTCTACTACTTGGAAAGAGGTAGAGGATGAAGAAATAGGAAGTGGGTAGACTTTAGAATTGGATTTCTCACTTGTTGTCATCAATCACCATTGATGAAGCAAGCTTCTTCAAGGAAGAAGAAGATGAAGAAGATGAATATTGTTATGATAAGTTAATTCCAAAATAAAAAATAAAAGGAATGCTTATCATAAACTAACCATGGTGAAGTGTAGAGAATAAACTAGGGTTAAATCAAATGGTTAGGGTTAAGCATGAGATAAGAATGGTGGACAAAGTCAAAGCTTCATGAATCTTCAAATACAAACAAAGAAAGCCACCATTCTTCTCATTTCTTTTTCCAAAAAGAAAATAAATAAATAAATGATTAAATAGATATGAAAAACAAAACCCTAACCATTTAAATAACCATGGTTTAATCTTTACACAAACTCAAGTAAACATGTATCATCAAACATGATACAATCAAGTGCACAAAAGTATATCACATATACAACATGTGAACTTCAAGTGAGAAAATCCATTTAAAGTGAACCAATATTAGTTAATGCAAAGTAATATATCAAATATATAATTATACATTAAATCATTAAATCAACACTTGATTTAACGATCCGGTCATATCACATATAACCGACTAATATCCAATGTATCGATTTATCGAATCAATCCTTGATTCGATAACTAGGTTATATCGCATACAACCATTCGACACATACATCGCGAGAATAGAATACGGTATCACATACACGCATTATTCTCGGTCCCGCACATATCTCATATGCGCTCCTATTTCGTTTCGCTTGAGCTAGGAAACCTCTGTGTAGGACTCTAAAGACTCGTCAATACGCCGGCAGCAGATGATGATCATATCAAACACCCACAAGCCGCAAGCGGTCTGCTAAACGTAACGGCCACCCGGGTATTGAGCGATCTGAAGATCGACGAGCAAGCCCGCTCACACTCCAGTGAATCCGACCAGTAACACTACCGTACAGTCCGGTCTGATCGTCTGATATGTCGCATATCTCGCCTAGGGGTGGTAAACGTCAGACCCCAATAGCTTAATAAGTCGTGTCGATATGAGTTCTATAACACTTCGAGAAACTACAGGTAACACTTACCAGTAAATCTCAGCAACCCTGGCCAGGGATTTCCTGTTATAGCCAATCGAACACAGCGCAACATCAACTCCCTATACCGGGAGAGACGAATCCCCTCCTATCGCTCATTGCCTCCATGTGACTCGGGACTGTACCCAAAAACCACCGTTTTGCACGCCCTCTTGGACGTGGTAAGATGGAAATCAAAGCACAGTGGGAACCACACAAGACTCTATGACGATCTCGGGTCAACAGACTACTCTGTACCAGTGTCACCAGAGAACTGCCATCTGACGTGAGGTATAATACCATCTGGGAGTTCTCGGCGAGTCCGTCCAGTGTACCCAGTCTCTACTGAGCACCCGTATATCATCTCTGATGTCAAACACCAATGGATATGGGATCATCCATCGCCCATCTGTATGGGTCGAGAAGGTATACGCTAGTCTACTCTGGTATATCGATGCCCCGTCTCGATACACCCACGACTAGGGACTTTGAAGGATGTACTTATAGACTATCTGTCCCCACTAGTATGATCTGCATCATAGTCCAGGTAGTCAAGCACACATCCTAAGGGCTTTACCAACATGTAACAGAGAGACTATCAGTGTACACGTTAAGGTAAAGAGCAACCAGATAGCATACTATCATGTCGAGCAAGAAAGTCCTCCCTATATATGTCCCAGCATCCACTACAATATACATCCAATGTACAGTAATGGCCTCTAGGGCATACATATAACTAACAAAAAATATTACGCATGTATCCCTGGCAACGGCGCCATTTGATTGACCTGTTTTAAAGAAGTGTTTGTAGAATAACCGCAATCAATAACGGCGTCACGTGTAGCAAGACCGAGATGAGTACAGGTTGTTCTCAGGGAAATGTTGAATCTTTCAATCGTACTTTAGACGTGTTGAAAGAGAGCAAGAATAGAAGAATAAAAAATAGTAGAGAATAGTTTCCAGATCTACGTCAAAATACGGATGTAGAAAGTAGATCTAGTTTAAATAAAAATATAGATTTTATATCAGAAGAGGGCTTGTAGGGTTCGTTCGGATTAGTAGTAATGGATGACTAATAAAGATGAATCATTTTATCTATTGATAGATTTAATACTAGATTGATAGTGATGAATGAGGATTAGGGTTCTTGGAAGAAACTAGTGTTTTCACACTATTGACCCTTGTCCTTTCATTGATCTCTATTCATGTCTAGCCTTTAACAAAACAATTGTTAATCTAATCTCAAATCGCGGTTAAGACTTTCAATAAATTGATATCGCGCCTGATAAGGATGTTAACATTTATTTTTCCAAAGTTTATTACATTCATAAGACTTAAAATAAGTTAAAATATTTTCTCATCCATTGTTCTACCATAATCCTACGAACCCTATCAAGCGGAGAATTACTCGTGCATGATGGAGATAGAAGAACGGATAAAGATCATGATGTAAATAAAGAAAATAAATGCAATAAGAAGAAAACAACTACCTTTATTAATTAACTTGATCAATTACACTTTTTGTTTCTTTAGAAAGTGGAATACAAAACCCTAGTTTGCTTCTCGATCTATCTTAAAGGAGGTAACTGAACAGCCGATTGATCAACCTGGATGCGTGAGTCAACTTGAACTTCGTGATCTCTTCGGTTTGATGAACTTCCAAGAGGGGCTCTGGGTTCTATTTATAGTCACAGAAGTTGCAATACTCAGATTTCATAAATCAGGGTTGTTTAAGACGATCCTACACAGAAAATCCCATATCCCAACTCCCCCATAAAGCCGCGGATCTGCCGCATTAGGTAGGGTTTGGCCGCGGAAGCGCGACCGTTTTGTACCCTCGTTGCTTCTAACATCTGGAGCTTCATCTAGTTGACATGTGGTGATAATTTGAATATCTGGATTTTGGAAATCTTCTCTAAGTCTTGCGATAATTGATTTCGATTTACTTTAATATTTCGACAGATTTGATCTCGATATCTCGGATTTCCTTGATTCGAGTCCTGATATAATTTCTGCACAATATCTCAACAAATAATATTAGTAATATTTTGTATTTTTGAGATATTATCCTAACCATTTTATATGATATTATATTTTAAGAATATTGATTAAGGATATTTGATATGATATGCATATTTAAATTATCAAAATATTATATGCATATATTTTCCTTCATAATGTTATTTATAATATATAATCATATGAAAATAGTATTTTTACAGATAAACCCTCATACGTGTCATATTTATAATAAACACCATTACATATTTAAGAAAAGTAAGGAAAATGTCATATCAATTGCAGTTTTATTGACTGAACAAGTCAGTTTAGCGAAGAGATAAAGATTCAGAGACATTCATCAAGACCCTGAGGAGCAAAGGAGGCTACAGTAAAAAAAATTAAACAAAGAACCCCCTTAAGCGCGGCGGAACCTTGGCTATTGTGTTCAAACGGCTGCGGAACCGCGGCGATCTTGGCAAGTTGTGCCCTCAAACATCTCTGGTATCTTTTCTATCTCTTTCTCTCTCCTCTGAAAAATCCAATAATATATTTTTCAGCAAGATACTTTGCAAAATATCGCCGCTCAAAAATCTTCTTGTGTGTTTTGTTTTGCGGGTTGTTTTTGCATATTTTTAAATACGGACTTTAAGGGGCAAAGACCAAATTCAGATTAGTAGGGATTTCATCACCTTTCCTATGCCCCACAAATCACAAAACGAGCATCTGTATCACCTTACATTAATAAAAAAATATCTAGACTAAGACTCTAAGGACAGTCGCGCTTATTAAGGACAGAGGAAGGTCGTGGGTAATCTATCGCTTATCTGCATTTCTTTTATGGTGTCTACGCAAACGTAACTAAGGCAAGTGGTTATTTAATTAGGCCCATTATTTTCGGTGATTCGTATAGCGGATACCTCCCACTTATCTGGTGCTTACCTGACCACAAGAGTTATAAAGAGGTGGTAGAGTATTGATCCTGAGGCTTGTCCTTTAGAAGTCTAGGAGCGGTCTAGTAACTTGACCTAGGTGACTTTAGTTCTAGAGTTGATTGTGCATTTTTTGTGATTTGTCTCACATCCAACACTTTTCAAAACAATCCAATTTTTAAGTTCACACACGCTGCCACGTGCGCCAAACCCGCTTAGTGCATGCTCGGACGGACACGGGATTCTAGTGCCCGTCTTGTCCGCGTTTCTGCTATCGACTCCGAAGTCGGTACTTCTTCATCTTCTTTTTCCCCTCCACCAACCACATCCGAGATGGACGGTTCTCCATCAGATTATAACACCACCTTGCCACCACCCGTAGGTGCGCAGAATCCACCACACATCTCTCTCCAAGAGAGATGTTACCCTATACGCGGTCTCCTTCCTACATGTCTATCTATTCCACCAGCCAATGGGGATAATTTTGAAATTAAACCTTACTGCATCAAACTGTTGGCCAAATTTCACGGGCTTCAATCCGAAGACGCATATGTTTTTATAAACAAATTCGAAAATGTATTCGCAATGATAGGCACGTCACAACTTTCTGTGGATGCTATGAGATTACGTCTTCTCCCTTTTACTTTGTGTGATCTAGCAGAGAAATGGCTTTATAACACTGCCGCACATTCCATCATAAAATGGGACGAATTCGTTGTAGCATTCCTTAAATTTTTTTATCCCAATCATAAGACCGTCCACGTTCGAAGCGAGATTTACCAGTTTACCCAACTTCCCAATGAACCGTTTTGGAAATACTTTGAACAGTTTAAGGATCTTCTTCTACAATGCCCTCATCACGGAATCAACAGATGGGACCTTTGTCGCATTATATATGAGGGCGTTGATCCTGCAACAAAACAGATGCTTGAAACCATGTGTCAATGTCATTTCTTGTCTAAAGATGATGGTGTAGCTTGGCAATTTCTGGAAAATATCGCTGAACAAAATTTATAGTGGGAAAGCGTTAGACCTATATCGTCTAGGGGAGGTATCCATTAGCTCGATATTTCTTTCGCAGTGAAAGCCGAAATGGCCACGATACAAGGAAACTCGATGCTATTGAAAACAGATCTCTTCAGCCTCCCTAAACCAATTTGTGCTCCCCAAAACCGTGTGTGGTTGCTGTTCAACCCCATCACATTTGACGGAAGAATGTCCTTTGAGTACACCGTTTCAAGGTCAAGAACAAATTAATGCTACTTTTCATCAGCGACCTAGAAGCGATCCTTATTTTTCCACATATAATCAGGGATGGAGGAATCATCCTAATTTTGCTTGGAAAAAAAACTAAAACCAAAATCAAAACCAGTTCCAAAGAAATTATCAAAGACTTCTTCCACAGCAATAGCAACCACCACAACCGAGTCAGCACCCCTTTCAACCGCAACCTTTATAAAATCCGGTCAACAACATTGATCCTTATAATAATTCTTTTGCCGGTACCGATAAACCCTCTACACTCGACACGTTCATTAAACATTGTTAGTGTTTATGCCCTAGAGGCCATTACTGTATTATACTAGCTTGTATATTACTTAATGGAAGCTTGGGATATTCACAGTTGTATTGACAGTCTTGCTAAAAATGGTAGTATGCTACTTGGTTTGAGTCTACTTTAATATGTGCATATGTTTCTTTTAACGTATCGCTTATACGTATTAGTAGAGCCCTTAGGATCTTTTCTTGATTACCAGCGTTGTGATGGTAGTCACGCTAGTAGGGGCTGGATAGTCTATAAGCAACATCCTATACAGGTCCCTGGTCGTAGGATTATCGAGACAGGGCATCGATACTCCGAAGTAGACTGGTGTATACGCTTCTCATCCCAGTTGGGGAGATGGTCTGTCCCACAGCCATCAGTACGTCGTACTGGAGATAGTATGCAGGTGCTCGTAAGGTTACGGGTACACCGGACAGGACTTGCCGGGAACTGCAGGTTGGTCTTATACCCATCGTTAGATAGCAGTTCCCAGGTGACATGAGTACAGCTTAGTCCGTCGACTTAACACTGCTACTTCGCCTCAGGTGTGTTCCCACTGTACTTAGATTACTACCCTACCACGGCTCAAAGGAGTCGTGCAAACAGGTAGTAGTTGGGTGCAGTCCCGAAGCACTTGGAGGCAGTGGCGGTTAGACAGGATTCGTCTCTCCCGGTATTGGGGGTTGATACCGTGCTGTGTATGAAGAGCCATTACGCAAAGTCCCTGGCCAGGGCAAACGAGATTTACTGGTAGGTTCCAGTAGTTTCTCAAGGTGTAATGGGCTTCATTCTGACACGACTTATACCGCTATTAGGGGTCTGACGTTTAACGCCCCCTAGGCCCGATATGCGATAGTCCTAGACGAACAGACCGGATTGTACGAAGATTGTTACATCAGGCTCAGTTGGAGTTCGGATGGGTTTCCTCATCGTCCTTCTTATCGACATCTATCTGGGGACCGTTACGTACAGCTAGTACCGCTTGCGGCCTGTGGTTAAACCCACTTCCAGCGTAGTGTCGAGTCTTTAGAGTCCCACACAGAGAGTTTCCCTGCACCGGGCAAAAGGTGTAGAGGCCGTATGGTTTTACGACAGGGTCGCGATCACTTACGTACACTTGTGCACGTATTATGATCGGGCAAATAATACTAGCGGGCTTTGGTTTAAGCGAGATTCTAGTATTATACAGATGGATTTATTTAGTCAAAAATTATCCGTGTTTTTCGGAAATACGGATGGGAAGGGCATTCTCGTAATTTGTCGGGAAGCTTCTAGAAGAAGATGACTCATTTGTATTTATTTCTTTTTGGATTAAACACAAATGAGGTGGAGAGATGAGGTTTAGGTTTTCATTAAATGCTTAATGACTCATAAGGTGATTCACCATTTAGGATTAAATGAAGCTTACAAGATATTTCTAGATATTTATCAAAGAGATATTTGTATGCTTGATATTATTCTTTTATGAGTTATTATTCATATCATTATCACAAAAGCTTTCTCTTTCCTCAAGTCTTCATCTTCTTCGTCAAAACCCTAAAAGCTCTCATGAGTTGAGAAACCTAGGGTTTAAGTGACTAAGTAATCCATCTAATTACTCTACACCCTCTAGGACTTCTAGATTAGCGAGCTAGAAGCCGTTGTTATCTCAGATTCGAGATAGGAGCTCGGACTATAGACTCTCGGGTGGATCGTCTTTGACTCGAGGAGGCCATTGAGGTGCTCATGTTCCATAGAGCCTACGAGGTGTGGAGGATAGCGATGATGACCCGAACGACAAGTAACGTGAGGTATAACTTCGAATACGAGTAGTTAAACCTCTCGTAGTTTGCTAGTAATGGTTTAGACACGATCTGTGTGCTCAAGTCCGTGTTACGAAGCTTGGATAATTATTTTTCATATATTCCGCCTCCCCACAAGTTCGTGGGGTGCGTGACATGGGCTTACAGTGGTATCAGAGCCTACTAAGCCTTTACTAGCTTGTTAGCAACTAATTAGAACTTCGATCGTCGGAAAAACGCGAAAACATAACCCCGGACCCCTCATGTTTCTGTCAATTTTAAACTTGTCGAAAAAATTATTTGATAGATATGAAAATTCACAGCAGGGAATTATAAAAATACTGGTGAAATACGAAGTCCCAACTCGGTGAGAACGCCACGGAAGCGCGGCGGATTAGTGCATTCCGCCGCGGATCTGCGGCCGTGTCAACTTCGAGTTGACTCGTATTTGCATAGTAACTCTTATTTTATGGTGTTTTGCTTTTCTGTATATTTTGTTTCTGCCCAGGATATTTCAGTGCTGGCTTGCATATGGGGTAGAGACGGAAAAAGGTCGTCGATCGAAATTCTAAGTTATTTTCTAATCAAGTTTTATCTGTGATGTTTAATGTGTTCGTAAACCTCCCCTAATTGCTAGTATACCAGTTAGCAGGGGGTTGCACATTTCTGTAATGGTTTTTACTAGTTTGTGTATATGAACTTGATTGGATCGTTATGATGATTAGCCGGGGTTTGAGATGAGTTTTTATATTCTTTCATTCGATGTAAATTGTAATATGATGTAATATTCTTTTGCGGGGCACATCCGGGCTGAATTTGTAGTCACCGTTGTATTATTTCATTTACTGTTTTATGCTCCTTGGATAGACCCAAAGAGGGGTGCACAAACTACCGGGTACTTTGAAGAGTTTAGTGGCCTACTCACGTTGTTGAGGGAGACCGCTTCACTTCGGGTACTTGGCGGGTAGTTTGCTGTACCCGTAGGGGTCTAGGGTGGGGTAATGGCTATTCATCACAACTGTGTAATCCGTCTTTCATTGCAGGCTCAAAGGAAACGCAGATTGCTTGTATATCCAATAATGTTCATCTGTGATCTGGAATGCCTATTATTGCGTCTGACGAATGTACAATATCTATATATGATATCTATTAGGCGTTACTTATGTTTTACACCCGCGCTAGCCCAGCCCCCGCTTTGTCGTTAGTTAAGTAACCTAACGGGTGAATGACGGGACCCAGTGGCGAATGCGGATGGCATAAGAGGACGTTGTATTTTCGTTGTTTTCTGCAATGATAGGTTAATTGATGGGGACGCATTATTTTAATGCAAAGAAAACAAAACAAAGTTGAAATCGTTGGAACAGTTTAAAAGAAACCACTCGGTTATTTTTAAAGGAGCGGAATTTTTAATTGCGGAGCTTTAACCACTCCTTTTAAAAAGCTATCAGGTTCCTTCGGTTATATCAAGTTCACTACGTTCACGGTTTCACCAAAACCAGTCGTAGCCCTCCGTCATTTCATATGAATGGTCAGTAGTATTCAAGTTATGTTTGTTTGGCCCTTAATCAAGACATAGTGATTGGTAGCTGCTGGGGTGTTCACATGTAGCATAGATAGATGCGTTGGTTTGGGACAGTCGTATTACTTTTTTGGCCCTTAGTCAAGAGTATATACGGGTGGGTTCGAATTAACAAGATAATGATGGGTAGAACTTGACATGTGACTTATGATTTGTTGGCCCTTAGTCAAGGTCATAAGAGCATGGGGCAAAAATCCACATCGGGAGTTTCTAAAAAAACTGAAACTTGCTAGAGTTGCATACCATTTAGAGTTTGATGAATGTTGGTAAGATTCCTTCAGCATTATCACACGATGATATTTGGATCCCGATCATACTGTGAGTATCCGCTACTCATCAGTAGATTCGTCACTTAACGATCAATGCTATAAACCAAGTAGGTGTCTAAAACAGTGTCAGCAGGGCTACGCCTCCAGAGAAAAGAGGTTATTTAATTAAGGAATTTCGCGAAAGCGTCGTAAAACCTCCCTCGAAGTACCGACACTAGCCTGGCTGAACGGTTAAGCAAGTATTGTACGGTGAGATCAGTCCTGACTAATTCTTCTTTTATGGTTTGAGGAAGGATTCGAGAAACAGTGGGAGCCATCCAGTTTAGATAAACTAAAAACCAATCTATACTTGCAAGAGCATCATGCTAAAGTGTTCCCTCTCTCTCTCTCTTTGCAGCGACCATGTGACCATGACTAGGTTACATCTAGATAACAAAATGACTGTATCTGACTTTTATGATTGGCAAAGGTCTGTCCAGATGTCCATTGCCTATAACAAGATGGACCACCCTATTACTACTCAAGCCCCCACCGTCCCAGGTCCAGTTTCCACCGTCGCGGATATGGATATCCGTCAGACAAGGGAAAAGGATAATGCGAATGCCAAGTGCCTCGTGTTGGCTTCAGTTGATAGTGTATACCAGAAGCAGCACGAGAAGATGGACTTAGTTTCCATCTTTCTCCATAACAAAGATTTATATGGAGAGCAATCTCGTATCGCAAGATATGAGACCTCGAACGAATTATTTCAAGCGAGGTTGGCTGTCGGGTCATCTGTAGGGGACGACGTCCTTGCGATGACTAGCTATATTGATGAGCTCAAGGACCTGGAGACTACGTTGGGAAACATGTCATATGCTGACTTATTTCCACAGTCCCTACCCTCTACTTACACCCTGAAAGATACCAGGGAGACACCCGCTCTGCTCAATGGGGGACCTTCTTCTTCTGCATCCAGGGCGAAAGCAAAGGGTGAAAAGAAGAAGGCCTCCACAAAGCCGATATACGGTATCAGTGAAGTAGAAGGAAAGGGAAGAGCAAAAGTTTTGGGACTTGTTGTAGGTAAGGAGGGATGTTCCTATTGTTATGGGAACGGTCATTGGCAGAAAGATTGCAAGGCTTTGGAAGCCAGTAGCCAGGATTCGAAGCATGTTGTGGCTTCGGCCTAGAGTGTATTTGTGATTGAGAACTGTTTGTCAATTAACTCTATTTCCTGGGTACTAGATAACGGATCAGGATCTCATATCTGTAATTCATTACATGCTTTGAGAAACTGTAGAGTTATCAGGGTAGGTGATTTGTCTCTCAGAGTTGCAAACGGAATGAGCATGGACGCTGAATCCGTGGGAGAATATCGCCTAGGTTTGACAAGTGGGCAGATATTGATTCTACGTAACTGTTTGTATGTACCTAGTTTGACTTGTAATATCATATCAGTGTCCTCACTTTCGAGAGAGGGATATGATTTTACATTCGTAAGCGATGTAGTAAACATCCACCTAAATCAAGTTCTGATTGGGTCCGGTACATTAGATAACGGTATATACGTATTGAATCAAGCTCAGGTTTTCAATGTCCAGAACACACTTAAAAGAAAGTCTCCGGAAATAAATCAGGCTTTCTTATGGCATTGTAGACTAGGTCACATCAATGAAACACGATTAACTAAGTTACATAGAGAAGGATATTTGAATCCGTTCGAATATCAATCTTATGCTACTTGTGAATCTTGTCTCATGGGAAAGATGACAAAGACTCCGTTTACTAGACACGGGGTAAGAGCGAGCGAGCTCTTGGGACGCATACACAATGACGTGTGCGGTCCAATGTCTACACATGCGCGAGGTGGTTATTCCTACTTTTACGGATGATTTCTCTAGGTATGGACATATCTTCTTAATGAAGCATAAATCCGAGGCCTTTGAGAAATTCCAGGAATACAAGAATGAAGTGGAAAACCAAACAGGCAAAAGTATCAAGACACTGAGATCTGATCGAGGTGGTGAATACTTAAGTGCCGAGTTCCTAGGTTACTTAAAAGTGAATGGAATTCTCTCTCAGCTTACTCCTCCATACACACCACAACACAACGGTGTATCGGAA
This sequence comes from Agapanthus africanus, assembly GCA_030015575.1. Lineage (NCBI taxonomy): Eukaryota > Viridiplantae > Streptophyta > Magnoliopsida > Asparagales > Amaryllidaceae > Agapanthus > Agapanthus africanus. Next base: position 353,733,211 of record CM057341.1, on the reverse strand, counting down.
AGGAGGAATCGAACCCTATTGGATATGGTTCGTTCCGTGATGAGTAAGGCTGAGTTACCGCGATCTTTCTGGGGTTATGCACTAGAATCAGCTGCATATCTTTTGAACCAGGTTCCAACCAAGACTGTGCCTATGTCATGCTCCAAAAGTACGGAACATGACCGGCAATTAAACTACGAAACGTCTCGAGGCGTACGTAATCTAAGTAAGCCGAAAACCCAGAAATCCAAACCAAGAAAAGTAGTAGAGTGAAGGAAAAACCAATTTAAATCAAGTAGTTTTAATAGCATAAGCCGAATTATGCGGGTTTCTAAAAACATCAAAAATTTCCTGAAAATTTCGGCAGAGTCTCCTTTGTAAATACTTGCCCCCAAACGGGATACAACATGAATAGTATACGAAATCAATAAAAAGGCATCCCCAAGCGGGAGCTAGCTCTTCGTCAATCGACGGTCACAGCCATACAAGCAATATAATATACAACGCCAACGGCGAGGATCAAAATTCAAAAGGAAACTCAAAACCACAAGAAAACCACAGAAATATAACGCGCGACTCTAAGATCGAAGGAATAACATCACTGGTCTCTATCTCAAAATAATTACATGTTTGGTTGATGGAACTTCTAGATACAACAGGGTAATAATATACAAGTTATATAATAGGGGGTACGATACAAGTAAACCTACCTACTAGCAAATCACCTGAAGGAAACTATGCCCGCAAGCCGTAATGAAACCTGTACGGCAAACCTGCAAGAAACTGGGGCACAACGGGGGTGAGTTGCCAACTCGTGAATAGAAAAACATCTACGCACAGAAATCACATAAATAACGCAACCTAGGTCAATGATCATAATATATCCTCAAATATATGAATAACATGCAGCCTATAACAATGGCTGGGGTAATATCTAACCCGAGTGTGATCTCATGTGCCCGTGTCAGTGCCTCAGGTAGCAATATATCATATGAATGAGGTATGAATGCATGGAACAGAAAGCATGTACTGACGAAAACTGCTTTCATAAATTAGTGAGATTTTTGTATTTTAAATGTGAGGTACCATAAATGAAATCAGCATAAAACAGTGCCCAACATCGACACAAAACAAGTGTTCAAATATCTCGATATCTCTGTATCACAATCTCTGTACCTCAATATCTCAAAATCTCAATATCTCAATCACAATATCTAGGGCGCCGTCAATCCAGACCGGCCCCTACCATCCATCTCAAGACCACGACGGTATCCTCCGGATATCCGACGTGTCGGGTAAAATCACCGGTAGGTAGTGCTCCCCTGCCAGGCTCACATCGTCATCATCACGCGCTTCTTGCCCCGGGGTACCTTACCGGGTCCACCATATACCCGAAACGGTTCATCCGTCTCCTCGAATCGGGTCTCGAAATCCATCAGCAAACTCATGGTGGACGACTCATACATCATGGGAAAACCGCGCTTTTCATTTAAAAAGAGAGAGAAGAAGTTTGTATAAGTTTTGCGGTTTTCCCCCAAATCCAGAAAATCTCATGGAAATCCGAATTCAACACCTCAATAGCACGTAAAATAATGAATATATACATGAGAATCCATGAATGCGGCATAACAATGAATAACAGTTTGCATGAAGTAGCAGATAATAACTACAATGTCTAAACTAGCATATAAGGCAAGTACACTAATATCATGTCTAAACTATTAGCTAACAGGCTATGTCAATGTAATAGTATTTTCTATGTGTACGTGACATGGCAATTACCGATGAAGATGTGTGTGAGCCGGCAAGTAAGTGTACGTGGTACATACGCATCATCGGTAATGGTGATGGTGTCCTAACAGCATGATATTAATAATGAAATATGAATTACAATAAGTATGCGATGCGGAGCAACATCAATAATATGCGGGAGCTGAATACTAGACACAACGGTAACTAAACTGCATTACCCTAATATATGTCACGTCCCGAAAGTACGGAACATGACCGGCACTTAAACTACGAAACGTCTCGAGGCGTACGTAATCTAAGTAAACCGAAAACCCAGAAATCCAAACCAAGAAAAGTAGTAGAGTGCAGGAAAAACCAACTTAAAGCAAGTAATTTCAATAGCATAAGCCGAATTATGCGGTTTTTTAAAACATCAAAATTTTACTGAAAATTTCGGCAGAGTCTCCTTTGTAAATACTGGCCCCCAAACGGGATACAACATGAATAGTATACGGAATCAAGAAAAAGGCATCCCCAAGCGGGAGCTAGCTCTTCGTCAATCGACGGTCACAACCACACAAGCAATATAATATACAACGCCAACGGCGAGGATCAAAACTCAAAAGGAAACTCAAAACCACCAAATATATAACGAGCGACTCTAAGGTCGAAAGAATAAACAACACCGGTCTCTATCTCAATAAATACATGTTTGGTTGATGGAACTTCTAGATACAACAGAATAATGATATACAAGATATATAATGGGGGTACGATACAAATAAACCCACCTACTAGCAAATCACCCGGAAATGGAAGTAGTGCTAGCAAAGCCGTAATGAAACCTGTACGGCAAACCTGCAAGAAACTGGGGCACAACGGGGGTGAGTTGCCAACTCGTGAATAGAAAAACATCTACGCACAGAAATCGCATAAATAACGCAATCCTAGGTCAATGATCATAATATGTCCTCAAATATAGGAATAACACGTAGCCTATAACAAGGCTAGGGTAAATATCTAACCCGAGTGTAATCTCATGTGCCCGTGTCAGTGCCTCAGGTAGCAATATATCATATGAATGAGGTATGAATGCATGAAAACAGAATACATGTAAATGAAGAACTGTTTTCATAAATTAGTGAGATTTCCTTTGTATTTTTAAACTGAGGTATCATAAATGAAATCAGTATCAACAGTGTCTAGCATCGACACAAAACATAAATCTCAATGTCTCGAAATATCAATGTCTCAATCTCAATATCTAGGGCGCCGTCAGTCCAGACCGGCCCCTACCATCCATCTCAAGACCACGATGGTATCCTCCGGATATCCGACGTGTCGGGTAATATCACCGGTAGGTAGTGCTCCCCAGTCAGGCTCAACGTCAACACCACATTCCTCTTGCCCCGGGGTACCATACCGGGCCCACCATGTACCCGAAACGGTTCCTCCACTCCTCGAATCGGGTCTCGAAATCCATCAGCAAACTCATGGTGGACGACTCATACATCATGGGAAAACCGCACTTTTTATTTTAAAAGGGAGAAAAGGTTTATTTATGTTTTTGCGGTTTTCCTCCAAATCCAAGAAATCTCATGAAATCCGAATCCAAGTCATCAATAGCATGTAAACAGTGAATATAGGCATGAGAATCCATGAATGCGACACAACAGTGAATAATAACATGCATGAAGTAGTAGGCAATAACTACAATGTCTAACTAGCATATAAGGCAAGTACACTAATATCATGTCTAAACTATTAGCTAACAACCTATGTCAAATGAAATAGTATTTTCTAAAGTGTTCGTGACATGTCAATTACCGATGAAGATGTGTGTGAGCCGGCAAGTAAGTGTACGTGGTACATACGCGTCATCGGTAATGGTGCTGGTGTCCTAACAGCATGATATTAATAATGCAATAAGAAATTATAATATAAGTATGCGATGCGGAGCGAACAGTAAAAATGAGCGGGAGCTGAATACTAGACGCAACTATAACTAATCTGCACTAATCTAATATAAGTCCTACAAATGGTGCCTTTTGAAATAACACGAATCATGGGGTTTTGAAAATAGGGGATACGGTGTTTTTAAGAAAAGATACGTTTTTTGAAATATCCGTAGAATCCCTTGACCTGTCTTTTAAAATACGCATGATTCGTAAGCTTTGAAATAGGTAAGAATCGAATCTAATCTAACAACTAAACTAAGCTAAAGGGCTAAGCTAACAAGCTGGACTACAGGTAAGGAAACCGCCTAACGTCTGAGTCGATACATATACATACCTGTATATATATTAGTCGGTGATCCCGCCTCAATAATATCATATCCGATACCATATCTATAATCAGACATCCCAAGTCAAGAGTACGGATCAATCATCAAGATATAGCTCGTACGTAAATCCGTCGTACGGCATCCTCCAATTCTGGGTACGGGTCAAAATCACATTCATCATACTATTCACCTGGTATCCTCTTTATCAATATTATGATCTGGTACTGATCTACGTCTAGTACAATACTGATATCGCCTAAGTATGCATGCACGTGTGTAAAACTACGTCAAGGACCCGCTACAACGTCATGTCGTATCTCAAATACGAACCCCGCTATATCACCGATCTCACGGCCTCAAATCAAATCTCATCGACTCATCATAAATCCCAAGTACTATCCTCAAATCCGTATGTGAACACACAGTCCCATACCTATGTGAACACATAGCTATATATTCCCGAATAAGCACAAAAGAAAGAAGAAAGTATGCAAGTATGGGTGGGTGTGTGCAAGTGTGGTGCGACCGCTACTCTAGGGTTTCACGACACTCAATCATCCAAGAACACCAAATATCCATATTTATCATCAATAACTCAAACAATATATAACCAATATATATATATGTGTATACGTGTCCGTATACATCACCATGAACTGCGGGGGTGCTATACGCCATCCACCCGACTTCTCCCCGTAGATATAAATCTACTCACCTGGTCCTCGCTCGCCGGTGCCGACGTCGCCACGCGCTTGCTGGTCGTCTCGAAGTCCACATGGGGTACCTACATATCATAACGCACCATATCGCATTAAAACTAAATTCGAAATCGAAACGGCATACGAAAATCAAATCGGCACGCGTATCACGCATAGGTCCAAACTTATCGCCTACGCATGCAAGAATAGTCAAACCAACCCTCGATGTCGATGTACAAACGTCAAACCATCGAGAAAAATCCAATCACACTCATTTGCACATTCACGCATACTAATTTTAATATAAACTAGGTTAAAACTCACAAAAACCCCAAATTCACTTTAAAAGCCGTTTTTCCGAAAAACTAGCAAGCAAAATTACCCATTTTAGTGCAAAACTCGATGTTTAAACAATTCTAGCGGCCATAATACTTATTAAATAACTTAAATAAGTCATAAAAACCATTTCCATAATTTAATCGCATAAATTTGCATAATTTCCAAAATCCTAGATTGCAAAAATATCAATTTTAACACTTTTTATTGTAAAATTCACAATTTTACAATTAAACTTGGTTTTGCATATATTAAATGGTTAAACCACTCATGGAAACATTAATGATGTGCTAAAAATCCTAACTAGATTTTAATCCCACGTTTTTATTTAATTTCTAAAACCTAGTTAGCAATTTAGCATAATTATCGCCATTTTTAAACTAACAAATTAGCAATTAGTAACCAAATTAGATTTTGCATTCAATTACATGTTAATCCCCTCATTACAATCATAAGCTAATGATAAAGAACCTAATTTAATTCAAACCCTAGCTTCAATTCAAAATTCCCAATTGAATTTCCAAACATTCAATTAAACCCACAATTTAACACCTAATTAGCTTCATTAAGGAATTTAAATCAAACAAAATGAATAATGGGTCAAAAGTTATACCTCACAAACCATGATCAAACTTGAATTCTAGATCTCCATTTTGAAATCCTTGCACCAAGATCCATGCTAAAGGAGATGAGGGAAAATGGGTAGGAGTCGGATTTTGATTTTGTGGGATTTTTTATGGATTTTTGTGAGGTTTTTGGAGATGAAATGAAGTGGAAACTTGGGGGAAAAATGAGGGGGGGCTGCTGAATATTTCGGCCAGAAGAGGGGAGTGAGGAGAGGTGAGTGATTGGTGTGGAAATTCCAAGGTCAAAGCCCCTCCCAATTACCATAATACCCCCACCTACTTTACTATATATAAAAACCTTATTTTAACCCATTTCTCACATGATTTAAGGTCAAAAAGAGGGAAATAAAATTCTTGGGCTGCTACAATAGTGTGGGGCCGGCCAAGGGGAGTGAGGGTGAGTGTGAGAGACTTTACAAAAAAATCTATGCATAAAGACCCCCCACAATACCAAATTTGCAAGTTTTAGTTCAAAATAACTATATTTTTGTTTTCCATAAAATAAATCAATTAAAACTTGAAATAAAATACTAAAAATTTATATTACAACTAGATTTTAATCAACATGATTTTAAGGATTAAAATTAGCCCATTTAAATTTGTATTTATCGCTAATTTAATGTATTTTCTTACCGGCTTAAAATAATAATAAAATAAATTTTTTTCAGAAAATTTGAAATTTCACCAGTGGCTCAATAAACACCAAATACTAGTAATTTCATAGCTAGAATATGTATATTTAATTTTTATAATAAGATATTTGCATTTTGACTTTTTTACAGAAAACCCCCTTATTTTACCGATTTTCCGAAATTTCACCGAAACGATTTTTCAAAACGCTACAATATAAGTCCTACAATAGTGCCTTTTGAAATAACACGAATCGCGGTGTTTTGAAAATAAGGGCTACGGTGTTTTTAAGAAAAGTTACGTCTTTTGAAATATCCGTAGAATCCCTTGACCTGTCTTTTAAAATACCCACGATTCGTTAGTTTTGAAATAGGTAGGAGTCTAATCTAGTCTAACAACTACACTAACTATACGGCTGAACTAACAAGCTGAACTATAGGTAAGGAAACCGCCTAACATCTGAGTCGATATATATATAAACATATATATATATTAGTCGGTGATCCCGCCTCGATAATATCACATCCGATACCATATCTATAATCAGATATTCCCAAATCAAGAGTGCGGATCTATCATCAATATATAGCTCGTACGTAAATCCGTCGTACGGCATCCCCAAATCTGGGTACGGGTCAATATCACATTCATCACACTATTCATCTGGTATCCCCTTTATCAAAGATCATAATCCGGGTACGGATCTATGTCTAGTACAATACTGATACCACCTACGCATGCATGCACGTGTGTGAAACACTACATCAAAGGACCCGCTACAACGTCATGTCGTATCTCAAATACGAACCCTGCCAAATCACCGATCTCACGGCCTCAAATAAAATCTCATCGACTCATCTCAGATCCTAAGTATCATCCGCAAATCCAGTATGTGAGCACCTAGTCCCATACCCAGGTGAACACATAAACACATCTTCCCATATACGCACAGGTAATAACATAGATGTATGCATGTGTGTGTGTGCGTGTGTGGGTGTAACGACTACTCTAGGGTTTCGCAACTAACACTAAACTAATCCATGAACACCTAGAATCTACCTTTATCATCAAGTCTTATATCAACATAAAATATAATCAAAATATATGTGTGTATACGTATTCGTATACATCACCAGGAATTGCGGGGATGCTATACGCCATCCACCCGACTTCTCCCCGTAGATATAAATCTACCCACCTGGTCCTTGCTCGCCGGTGCCGATGTCGTCACGCGCTTGCTTGTCGTCTCGAAGTCCACATGGGGTACCTACATATCATAACACACCGTATCGCATTAAAACCAAATTCGAAATCGAAACGGCATACGAAAATCAAATCGGCAAGCGTATCACGCATAGGTCAAAACCTATCGCCTACGCATGCAAGAATAGCCAAACCAACCCTCGATGTCGATGTACAAACGTCAAACTATCGAGAAAACCCAAACACTCTCATTTGCGCATTCACGAACACTAATTATAATATAAAATAGGTTAAAATTCACAAAAACCCCAAATTCACCTTAAAAGCCATTTTTCCGAAAATCTAGCAAGCAAAAATTACCCGTTTTAGTACAAAACTCGACGTTTAAACAAATCTAGCGGCCGCAATATCCGCTCAATATCATAACCAAGTCATAAAAACCATTCCAATAATTTAATCTCATCAAAATATATATAATTACAAAACCTAGTTAACAAAATTTGGCACAATTTTCCATTTTAGCTCAAAACTTGGTGTTTTAATCAACTTTAAATATGTTAACAATTTTAGTGGCCACAATTCTCATTAAAACATATTAACTAAGCCACACAACCATTAACTAAATTTTTAATTTCATACTTTATATTAATTACAAAAATCTAGTTTTGCAAAACAAACATAATTAGGACAATTTACATATAACAATTTAGCAATAAGCAACAAGGTTTAGTTTTGCATAGAATTTACATGCTAATCACTCACTATAACCATAATCTAATGCTAGAAAGCTCACTTGAATTTTACAAACCCTAATCCCAAAATCAAACCCTTTCTAGAATATCCTAAACTAGCAATTACACCCAAATTAACACTTGAATAAAGTAGATTATCATAATTAAACAACAATTAGCCATAAGGTTAAGAATTTATCCCACAATCATCTTGAGATCTAGCACAAATCTAGCCTCCCAAACATGCTTCCCTTCACCAAGATCCATACAAGAATAGCTAAGGAAAAATGGGTAAGCTTTGTATTTGGAAATTTGTGAGGTTTTACTTGATTTTTCTTGGGATTTTTGTGGACTTTTGGAGAAGAAAAGAGATGGAGAAATGAGAGAGGGGGCTGCAGAATTTCGGCTGTAGGAGGGAGAGGGAGATGTGTGTGGGTTTTGTGGGTAAAAGCCCAAGTCAACTCTCTCCCAAAGTACAATAATACCCACCTCAATTTACTATATTAAAACATATACTTTTATCCTATTTCCCCACTTAACAAAAGAGTTGAAGTGAGATCTTGGAGGGGGGTTGCTGCTATGGTGGGGCCGGACAAGGAAGGGTGAGCATGTGAGTGAGTGATTGACAAAAAAAGTTACATGCAAAAAGACCCCTTCAAGTTACCAAATTGCAAGTTTTCGCTAATTTCACAAAAAAAACCTTTTTTTTCTTGAATAATTTCTAAACCGTTTTGGCAAACGATTTCGTTTCAAAAACCACATGATAAAATTTTATTTAATGTTTTATGATGCACAAAATTTGTTTCAACTCATTCCAATTTGTAATTTTCCCTAATTAAATATATTAGTGACGGCTGAAAATAATATTAAAATAATTAATTTCGTAAAAATTTTCAGAAAATTTGAAATTTCACCAGTGGGTCAATAAACACCAAATACTAGCAATTACCTAGATAGAATATGTATATTTAATTTTATAATAAAGATATTTGTATTTTGACTTTTTACAGAAAACCCCCTAATTTTACCGATTTTTTTGAAATTTCACCGAAACGATTTTCAAAACGTTACAATCTTCCCCCCTTAAAGAAATTCGGTCCCCGAATTTAAATTAAAAACTCCCCCCAAATACTAAAACATCTAAGCAAAACCATGAAGTCGTCGGGGCTCCGAAATCGTAAATACATAAAACAAATCGTAGCGCAACGCATGCGCATGAAAAATGAGCATAAAACTCAAAATCAAAACTCCGTCAAGCATCCCGCAATCATCGGAGTCAGGGTGAAGACACGAATGCCACATCTCAAGCAAGACCGATATGCTATAAATCGGAACTATACATGCAAATATCAAGAGGAAATGCATGCCAAATCCTTTAAGTTGCTGTGCAATGCACATAACACTGCACAGTGGCGGACGTCTATCATAAGAAAATAGCTATATACATATATACTTTTGTTTGAAATGTACGTTCCGCCGTTTTGGGAAACAATTTAGAAGGCTCTCCTTGTTTTAAACATTTCGTGTCATATCAGACACGTAGGTAATACTGAGACTATAGCACGCTTTTTGGAAATCCCTTCAATAACTATCAATGCATGCAAAATATATTCAGGTACTGTCCTCTGACTAGTCCTGCTCAGTACAAAAACTCATAGCAATCATCATAAAAAAACGTACTGCTCCATAAGAAATCAATCCCAAAATACGCGTATGAATACTACGTGCGTCTGGTGCGCACGGAAATCAAAATCCATATATGTGCCATACATATGCACAGAAACAAGATCTAAGTGCATCGGGTGTGCACAAAGCATCTGTCGTAGGCAACGTGTGTTCCTGACAGCAAAATCAGGTGCATCTGACATGCACGAAAAATCTTGATTTAGTGCATCTGGTGTGCACCAAAATCACATCTCAAAACATGCGCTCAACATGCGCGAAAATCCAAGGCAGGTGCATCTATCATGCACGAAATCATGAAATCCAATATCAAGCGCCGAACATGCGCCAAATCAAATCAGGTGCACAAAAGGCGTATCACTGTACTGCAAGCATATATAAACTATACAGAGTGCAGGAACCAAATCGTGTGCGTGCATACGCACAAAATCAACTCAAATGTCTAAAACCGTAAAATCACAAACATGTGAAACCAAGCACGAAGACGATATCAAGTGCAACACTGTGCAAAGATCGTAAATCCTCAATCCTCAAAATCAAATCATGCGAATAAATCACCCAAAACATCGAAATCAATAATGGCGGAATAGTACCGCTCAAGTGCATCCTCTAAGAATCTCGGGCCAACTGTCGCGGTCACTAGTGGGACGTCTCGTCGATGATCATGAACTCTGGCTTGCTGGTGTGCGTAACACGACCACTCCTGGGTCCAAGTCTTCTCGTAATTTGTCTCAGAAAGGTCCTGTCGAGGTCTCTCCCAAATCTCGCCTCTGCCGAACTGTCCGAAAGTCATCGTCCCTTACTAGATCTGTTCTCGTTCCAGAACAGCTGCATACTCATCACGACTCCTTCTGGAAGGTAAATCCAAGTACCATGCCTCGACATGCGCATCGCATCTCTGATGTCGGCGGAGTGGAACGTCATCTCATCTAGATCTGGTACGAACCTCTTACTTCACTTTTCTCTAATGTCGACCGCTTCGGACTCGTCTCGTCGTGGCTGCATGGACTGAGCTCCACCGGCTATCCTCGTATCGGGAGTCTCCCAAGAAATGCATCTCACCACCTAGCATCCGAATTAAGTCGAACCATCCAATTGATTGTCAAAACCTCATAATCCCCTAAGGGCTCAACATCTTGGGCACAGTTTAATAGTATCGAGTACATACCACAGCATCGGTGGTCCAGCCGTAGAAGGGCAAACCCAAGCCTCACTAATGGCGCCGTAGAACTGCCGCAAACCCGAAGGTTCAAAAGCTTTCACACGGTCATTAAGTCGAGTTAGGGTTTCATTCTTCTAGAGGGACCAAAGAATTGCCTGCATGTCTTTCCGACTACTTTAAACTTGGAATAATAGGTTTCTGACATTCGATCTTTTCTGTCGACTCCCAACGTCTCCGCGTGAAGTCGTCTCTAGCTGGAATCAATCTATCTGATGACCTCGCATCGGGGTAGGCGAACGATCCACATGTCCTAGTCATTCATTCTCGATGACTAGCGACCTTCTATCATCTCTTAGTACAACTCATTCTGCACTAACTCCAGCATCTGGGGCAATATTTCGTCGTTCGCAGCAATAACTGGCTCGCTCGTCTGCACGCTGAACGATGCCTCAATCATCAGGAGTAAGCAATACTTCAATGGTCATCAAAATCTGGCTGGCCTCTATCAGTGGCTCAATCCTCTAGTGCAAATCGGCACGTCCGAGTAATCCCATACAGCAATCCACCCAACGCTCGTGGCGCGAAAACACAATAAAAAGACACATCTCTGCAATCGTGTGTCGCCGGAATCATGCCCTGGTCAGTCCTCGTTCTTGACGAGCTCATGCTGACCGCAACTCTAGCCGTAGCTCTCCCTGATCGTAATCGTGGCAGTAAAACCATAACTGGTACCGATGAGGCTAGATCAGAATGAATATAATACTGAGCAAAGAAATGTACATCCTAAGGCTTCTTAAGTGGAGTAGCGTATCGTAAATATGCCGCGGAACATACCTACGGTATGTCACTCTACTTTAGTCACCTATTCCATCAACCAAGGGTCATCCTACGCTCCGAAGGTAAAACCTAACGCTCTGTTACCAACTTTGTCATGCTCAAAAAGTACGGAACATGACCGGCAATTAAACTACGAAACGTCTCGAGGCGTACGTAATCTAAGTAAGCCGAAAACCCAGAAATCTAAACCAAGAAAAGTAGTAGAGTGAAGGAAAAACCAATTTAAATCAAGTAGTTTTAATAGCATAAGCCGAATTATGCGGGTTTCTAAAAACATCAAAAATTTCCTGAAAATTTCGGCAGAGTCTCCTTTGTAAATACTTGCCCCCAAACGGGATACAACATGAATAGTATACGAAATCAATAAAAAGGCATCCCCAAGCGGGAGCTAGCTCTTCGTCAATCGACGGTCACAACCATACAAGCAATATAATATACAACGCCAACGGCGAGGATCAAAATTCAAAAGGAAACTCAAAACCACAAGAAAACCACAGAAATATAACGCGCGACTCTAAGATCGAAGGAATAACATCACTGGTCTCTATCTCAAAATAATTACATGTTTGGTTGATGGAACTTCTAGATACAACAGGGTAATAATATACAAGTTATATAATGGGGGGTACGATACAAGTAAACCTACCTACTAGCAAATCACCCGAAGGAAACTATGCCCGCAAGCCGTAATGTAACCTGTATGGCAAACCTGCAAGAAACTGGGGCACAACGGGGGTGAGTTGCCAACTCGTGAATAGAAAAACATCTACGCACAGAAATCACATAAATAACGCAACCTAGGTCAATGATCATAATATATCCTCAAATATATGAATAACATGCAGCCTATAACAATGGCTGGGGTAATATCTAACCCGAGTGTGATCTCATGTGCCCGTGTCAGTGCCTCAGGTAGCAATATATCATATGAATGAGGTATGAATGCATGGAACAGAAAGCATGTACTGACGAAAACTGCTTTCATAAATTAGTGAGATTTTTGTATTTTAAATGTGAGGTACCATAAATGAAATCAGCATAAAACAGTGCCCAACATCGACACAAAACAAGTGTTCAAATATCTCGATATCTCTGTATCACAATCTCTGTACCTCAATATCTCAAAATCTCAAAATCTCAATCACAATATCTAGGGCGCCGTCAATCCAGACCGGCCCCTACCATCCGTCTCAAGACCACGACGGTATCCTCCGGATATCCGACGTGTCGGGTAAAATCACCGATAGGTAGTGCTCCCCTGCCAGGCTCACATCGTCATCATCACGCGCTTCTTGCCCCGGGGTACCTTACCGGGTCCACCATATACCCGAAACGGTTCATCCGTCTCCTCGAATCGGGTCTCGAAATCCATCAGCAAACTCATGGTGGACGACTCATACATCATGGGAAAACCGCGCTTTTCATTTAAAAAGAGAGAGAAGAAGTTTGTATAAGTTTTGCGGTTTTCCCCCAAATCCAGAAAATCTCATGGAAATCCGAATTCAACACCTCAATAGCACGTAAAATAGTGAATATATACATGAGAATCCATGAATGCGGCATAACAATGAATAACAGTTTGCATGAAGTAGCAGATAATAACTACAATGTCTAAACTAGCATATAAGGCAAGTACACTAATATCATGTCTAAACTATTAGCTAACAGGCTATGTCAATGTAATAGTATTTTCTATGTGTACGTGACATGGCAATTACCGATGAAGATGTGTGTGAGCCGGCAAGTAAGTGTACGTGGTACATACGCATCATCGGTAATGGTGATGGTGTCCTAACAGCATGATATTAATAATGAAATATGAATTACAATAAGTATGCGATGCGGAGCAACAGCAATAATATGCAGGGAGCTGAATACTAGACACAACGGTAACTAAACTGCATTACCCTAATATAAGTCCTACAATAGTGCCTTTTGAAATAACACGAATCGCGGTGTTTTGAAAATAAGGGCTACGGTGTTTTTAAGAAAAGTTACGTCTTTTGAAATATCCGTAGAATCCCTTGACCTGTCTTTTAAAATACCCACGATTCGTTAGTTTTGAAATAGGTAGGAGTCTATTCTAGTCTAACAACTACACTAACTATACGGCTGAACTAACAAGCTGAACTATAGGTAAGGAAACCGCCTAACATCTGAGTCGATATATATATAAACATATATATATTAGTCGGTGATCCCGCCTCGATAATATCACATCCGATACCATATCTATAATCAGATATTCCCAAATCAAGAGTGCGGATCTATCATCAATATATAGCTCGTACGTAAATCCGTCGTACGGCATCCCCAAATCTGGGTACGGGTCAATATCACATTCATCACACTATTCATCTGGTATCCCCTTTATCAAAGATCATAATCCGGGTACGGATATATGTCTAGTACAATACTGATACAACCTACGTATGCATGCACGTGTGTGAAACACTACGTCAAAGGACCCGCTACAACGTCATGTTGTATCTCAAATACGAACCCTGCTAAATCACCGATCTCACGGCCTCAAATCAAATCTCATCGACTCATCTCAGATCCCAAGTATCATCCGCAAATCCAGTATGTGAGCACCTAGTCCCATACCCAGGTGAACACATAAACACATCTCCCCATATACGCACAGGTAATAACATAGATGTATGCATGTGTGCGTGTGCGTGTGTGGGTGTAACGACTACTCTAGGGTTTCGCAACTAACACTAAACTAATCCATGAACACCTAGAATCTACCTTTATCATCAAGTCTTATATCAACATAAAATATAATCAAAATATATGTGTGTATACGTATTCGTATACATCACCAGGAACTGCGGGGATGCTATACGCCATCCACCCGACTTCTCCCCGTAGATATAAATCTACCTACCTGGTCCTTGCTCGCCGGTGCCGATGTCGTCACGCGCTTGCTTGTCGTCTCGAAGTCCACATGGGGTACCTACATATCATAACGCACCGTATCGCATTAAAACCAAATTCGAAATCGAAACGGCATGCGAAAATCAAATCGGCAAGCGTATCACGCATAGGTCAAAACCTATCGCCTACGACTGCAAGAATAGCCAAACCAACTCTCGATGTCGATGTACAAACGTCAAACTATCGAGAAAACCCAAACACTCTCATTTGCGCATTCACGAACACTAATTATACTATAAAATAGGTTAAAATTCACAAAAACCCCAAATTCACCTTAAAAGCCATTTTTCCGAAAATCTAGCAAGCAAAAATTACCCATTTTAGTACAAAACTCGACGTTTAAACAAATCTAGCGGCCGCAATATCCGCTCAATATCATAACCAAGTCATAAAAACCATTCCAATAATTTAATCTCATCAAAATATATATAATTACAAAACCTAGTTAACAAAATTTAGCACAATTTTCCATTTTAGCTCAAAACTTGGTGTTTTAATCAACTTTAAATATGTTAACAATTTTAGTGGCCACAATTCTCATTAAAACATATTAACTAAGCCACACAACCATTAACTAGATTTTTAATTTCATACTTTATATTAATTACAAAAATCTAGTTTTGCAAAACAAACATAATTAGGACAATTTACATATAACAATTTAGCAATAAGCAACAAGGTTTAGTTTTGCATAGAATTTACATGCTAATCACTCACTATAACCATAATCTAATGCTAGAAAGCTCACTTGAATTTTACAAACCCTAATCCCAAAATCAAACCCTTTCTAGAATATCCTAAACTAGCAATTACACCCAAATTAACACTTGAATAAAATAGATTATCATAATTAAACAACAATTAGCCATAAGGTTAAGAATTTATCCCACAATCATCTTGAGATCTAGCACAAATCTAGCCTCCCAAACATGCTTCCCTTCACCAAGATCCATACAAGAATAGCTAAGGAAAAATGGGTAAGCTTTGTATTTGGAAATTTGTGAGGTTTTACTTGATTTTTCTTGGGATTTTTGTGGACTTTTGGAGAAGAAAAGAGATGGAGAAATGAGAGAGGGGGCTGCAGAATTTCGGCTGTAGGAGGGAGAGGGAGATGTGTGTGGGTTTTGTGGGTAAAAGCCCAAGTCAACTCTCTCCCAAAGTACAATAATACCCACCTCAATTTACTATATTAAAACATATACTTTTATCCTATTTCCCCACTTAACAAAAGAGTTGAAGTGAGATCTTGGAGGGGGGTTGCTGCTATGGTGGGGCCGGACAAGGAAGGGTGAGCATGTGAGTGAGTGATTGACAAAAAAAGTTACATGCAAAAAGACCCCTTCAAGTTACCAAATTGCAAGTTTTCGCTAATTTCACAAAAAAAAACCTTTTTTTTCTTGAATATTTTCTAAACCGTTTTGGCAAACGATTTCGTTTCAAAAACCACATGATAAAATTTTATTTAATGTTTTATGATGCAAAAAATTTGTTTCAACTCATTCCAATTTGTAATTTTCCCTAATTAAATATATTAGTGAC
The DNA here is from genome assembly GCA_030015575.1 of Agapanthus africanus. Lineage (NCBI taxonomy): Eukaryota > Viridiplantae > Streptophyta > Magnoliopsida > Asparagales > Amaryllidaceae > Agapanthus > Agapanthus africanus. Next base: position 353,716,829 of record CM057341.1, on the reverse strand, counting down.
GGCTTAAAATAATATTAAAATAATTAATTTCGTAAAAATTTTCAGAAAATTTGAAATTTCACCAGTGGGTCAATAAACACCAAATACTAGCAATTATCTAGATAGAATATGTATATTTAATTTTATAATAAAGATATTTGTATTTTTACATTTTACAGAAAACCCCCTTATTTTACCGATTTTTTTGAAATTTCACCGAAACGATTTTCAAAACGTTACAGCCTACCACACCATATCAGATGTGGAGTTGGAAGAAACCCTGTCTTAAACACTTTAGGACATGGGGATATCCAGCTTTTGTAAAAAAGCAGCATCCGGACAAGCTCGAGGCACGCTTAGTACAGTGTAAGTTTGTGGGATATCCAAAGAACTCCAAGGGGTATTATTTCTATTACGCAGAGGAACAAATGGTTTTTGTTTCTCGTCATGCCCACTTCTTGGAAGCTGAATTTTTAGACAATCAGAAGAGTGGGAGCGCAATAGAACTGAAAGAAATTCCAGAACCACAAGTTGTTACTGAAAGTATGGTAGAACCAGAAGTTTCAGAAGAAAGGGACATACCAGTGCCTATCCGCAGAAGTAGTAGGCAGTCTCATCCGCCCGAGAGATACTACGGTTTTCTCATAGACGGGGATCGAGAAGATTGCATCATTGATAATGATGACCCTAGTAGCTTCCAGCAAGCCATTCAGAGCGGCGACTCGGTAAAATGGCTGGATGCAATGCGGACCGAAATGGAGTCCATGTATACTAACAAAGTATTGACTTTGGACATTGCTCCAGATGGGGTAAAACACGTAGGATGCAAGTGGATCTTTAGAAAGAAGATTGGTGTAGATGGACAGGTTGAAACCTATAAGGCTAGACTTGTTGCAAAGGGTTTTCGTCAAAGACCTGGTTTGGACTATGACGAAACCTTTTCTCCAGTGGCTATGCTCAAATCCATTCAGGTCCTTCTTGCCATTGCTGCCTTCTACGATTATGAGATCTGGCAGATGGACGTACAGACGGCCTTTCTAAATGGTAATTTGGAAGAGTGCGTCTATATGGATCAGCCAGAGGGATTCATTCAGAGTGGGAGCAGCGGTAAAATGTGCAAGTTGCTTAAGTCCATTTAAGGACTAAAGTAGGTATCGCGGAGTTGGAACATCTGTTTTGATGATACTGTTAAAGAATTCGACTTTATCAAAAATTCAGATGAACCATGCATATACAGTAAGATTGTAGGGAAAGCTGTAGTATTTCTCGTCTTGTACGTGGATGACATTCTCCTAATAGGAAATGATATTCCTATGCTACAGTCAGTCAAAGGATTCTTGTCACAGAAGTTCTCCATGAAGGACCTGGGTGATGCCACCTACATTCTGGGGATCCAGATCTATCGTGATAGATCAAAGAGGATGTTGGGACTTTCGCAGTCCAGGTACATAGACACCATATTGAAAAGATTCAGTATGGAAGATTCTAAGCGCGGTAACCTACCGGCTTGCCACGGAATCAACCTCTCCAAAGAGATATCTCCCAAGACTGTTTTAGAAAGGGATCGCATGTCGATTATACCCTACGCTTCTGCGGTAGGTTCTATAATGTATGCGATGTTATGTACTAGACCAGATGTAGCATACGCATTGAGCGTTGTAAGACGGTATCAGGCAAACCCAGGGGAGAAACACTGGATAGCAGTAAAGAACATTCTCAGGTACCTGAGGAGGACTAAGGAGATGTTCTTGTTGTATGGTGGAAAAGACCTCCAGATCGAGGCCTTTGCCGACTCCAGCTTCCAGAGTGATAAGGATGACTCCAAGTCCATATCGGGTTATGTCTTTACCCTCAATGGAGGGGCGGTCTGTTGGAAGAGTTCCAAGCAGGACACCGTTGCTGACTCAACGATGGAAGCGGAGTACATAGCTGCTTGCGATGCCGCAAAAGAAGCTGTCTGGATGAAGAAGTTCCTCACAGAACATCAGGTGGTTCCTACCAGTGTTAATCCAATACCTCTGTATTGCGACAACAATGACGCTATAGCTTTAGCGAAGGAACCCAGGTCCCATCAGAAGTCCAGACACATCATAAGGTGGTATCACTTGATCAGGGAGATCGTAGATCGCTGGGAGATCAAGGTAAAGAGAGTAGATATAGAGAATAACACTGCTAATCCATTCACAAAGGCCATTCCTCAGACGCAGTTCGAGAGGCTATTCGAGATGATAGGTCTGCGATATGCCAGTACGTGGCCTTAGTGAAAGTGGGAGATTGTCAGTGTTTATGCCCTAGAGGTCATTTCTGTATCATACTAGTTTGTATATTACTTAATGGAAGCTTGGGATAGTCACAGTTGTATTGACAGTCTTGCTAAAAATGGTAGTATGCTACTTGGTTTGAGTCTACTTTAATATGTGCATATGTTTCTTTTAACGTATCGCTTATACATATTAGTAGAGCCCTTAGGATCTTTGCTTGATTACCAGCGTTGTGATGGCAGTCACACAAGTAGGGGCTGGGTAGTCCATAAGCAACATCCTATACAGGTCCCTGGTCGTAGGATTATCGAGACAGGGCATCGATACTCCGAAGTAGACTGGTGTATACGCTTCTCATCCCAATTGGGGAGATGGTCTGTCCTACAGCCATCAGTACGTCGTACTGGAGATAGTTTGCAGGTGCTCGTTAGGTTACGGGTACACCGGATAGGACTCGCCGGGAACTGCAGGTTGGTATTATACCCATCGTCAGATAGCAGTTCTCAGGTGACATGAGTACAGCTTAGTTCGTCGACTTGACACTGCTACTTTGCCTCGGGTGTGTTCCCATTGTACTTAGATTACTACCCTACCACGGCTCAAAGGATTCGTGCAAACAGGTAGTAGTCGGGTGCAGTCCCGAAGCACTTGGAGGCAGTGGCGGTTAGACAGGATTCGTCTCTCCCGGTATTGGGGGTTGATATCGTGCTGTGTATGGAGAGCCATTACGCAAAGTCCCTGGCCAGGGCAAATGAGATTTACTGGTAGGTTCCAGTAGTTTCTTAAGGTGTAATGGGCTTCACTCCGACACGACTTATACCGCTATTAGGGGTCTGACGTTTACCGCCCCCTAGGCCCGATATGCGATAGTCCTAGACGAATAGACCGGACTGTACGGAGATTGTCACATCAGGCTCAGTTGGAGTTTGGATGGGTTTTCTCATCGTCCTTCTTATCGACATCTACCTGGGGACCGTTACGTACAGCTAGTACCGCTTGCGGCCTGTGGTTAAACCCACTGCCAGTGTAGTGTCGAGTCTTTAGAGTCCCACACAGAGAGTTTCCCTGCACCGGGAAAAAGGTGTAGAGGCCGTATGGTTTTATGGCAGGGCCGCGATCACTTACGTACACTTGTGCACGTATTATTATCGGGCAGATAATACTAGCGGGCTTTGGTTTAAGCCAAATTCTAGTATTATACAGATGGATTTATTCAGTCATAGATTATCCATGTTTTTCGGAAATACGGATGGGAGGGGCAGTCTCGTAATTTGTCGGGAAGCTTCTAGAAGAAGACGACTCATTTGTATTTATTTCTTTTTGGATTAAACACAAATGAGGTGGAGAGATGAGGTGTAGGTTTTCATTAAATGCTTAATGACTCATGAGGTGATTCACCATTTAGGATTAAATGAAGCTTACAAGATATTTCTAGATATTTATCAAAGAGATATTTGTATGCTTGATATTATTCTTTCATGAGTAATTATTCATATCATTATCACAAAAGCTTTCTCTCTCCTCAAGTCTTCATCTTCTTCCTCAAAACCCTAAAAGCTCTCATGAGTTGAGAAACCTAGGGTTTAAGTGACTAAGTAATCCATCTAATTACTCTACACCCTCTAGGACTTCTAGATTAGCGATCTAGAAGCCGTAGTTATCTCACTTTCGAGATAGGAGCTTGGACTATAGACTCTCGGGTGGATCGTCTTTGACTCGAGGAGGCCGATGAGGTGCTCATGTTCCATAGAGCCTACGAGGTGCGGAGGATAGCGATGAAGACCCGAAGGACAAGTAACGTGAGGTATAACTTCGAATTCGAGTAGTTAAACCTCTCATAGTTTGCTAGTAATGGTTTAGACATGATCCGTGTGCTTAAGTCCGTGTTACGAAGCTTTGATAATTGTTTTTCATATATTCCGCCTCCCCGCAAGCTCGTGGGGTGCATGACATGGACTTACAAACATTCCATGCAAACGACTGACATTTTAATGTCTTCTATCCAAACCTTACTGTAGAACACTGCTTCCCATGATGAAAGCATAAAATCGATAGAATCACAACTTGCACAGTTAATATAAAATGCCGCAATTAGTGCAAGAGAAAAAGAGAAACTTCCATCTCAACCTATACCTAATCCTGGCCACTCACAAACTTATAATGTGAGTTCCGTTACCACGTTGAGATTGGGAAGAGTGTTGGATAACCAAGTGGGTGAACACGTTGATGATGTTGATGGTATTAATGAAACCCCGGCTTCTATTTCTTCTCCTATTTTGTCCAGTCCACCATCTTCTGAGCCTATTCTCTATTTTCCACAAGGCTTGAACACTCAGCACACTTTCTCGAGTCTACTTAAAACGATACCAACTCCAATTCTGGGATCCATTCCATCCCCACATTCCTCTCCATTGTTGGAACTAACCCTTATTGATAAAGCACCTTACCTAAACAGGTTAAGGGGCAACAGACCAAGTCCACAAATGGAGAAGATTGTGGAAATTTTTAAGCAAGTTAACATAAACATTCCTCTCCTAGATGCTTTTCAAAAAGTTCCGTATTATGCAAAATTTATAAAGGACTTGTGCACTAGGAAGAGAAAATCTCAAGTGCCGAAAAAGGTATTCTTAACGAGTAACGTGAGCACTGCTTTTACACAATAACTACCCAAGAAACGAAAAGACCCTGGAAGTCCTACAATATCTATTTCTATTGGGGGTAAAAATATCAATCGTGCTCTACTTGACATCGGCGCTAGTGTTAACTTGCTTCCGTATTCTGTGTATAAGCAATTAGGGATCGAAGAGTTAAAACCGGCGTACTGCACTCTTCAGATAGCTGATCGATCTATCAACCAACCAAGAGGTGAGCTAGAGGATGTGTTAATCAAAGTCAAGGAATTTATATTCCCTGTAGACTTTATCGTTATAGATACACAGCCTATAGCGAACCCACGAAACCAAATTCCGGTGATTTGAGGTCGACCTTTTCTCGCGACTTCTAACGCAATAATCAATTGTCGAAACGGCTCTATGACCCTATCCTTCAGGAAGATGTCAATTGAGCTTAACATTTACAAGTTGGGAAGTGAACCCTCCGAACCTTATCCTCAAGTATTATCTGTCGAAGCGATCGATTCCGACAGCAGCGAATTTGAACAGCTTCACGATTCTGATCTTGACTCTGCTAGTTCGTTGTTGTTTGACCCCGCTTTTATTATACACATACGGAATCTTCTATCGAGCTGTCTGGGTCAACATCTAACGCTAATTATGAACCTTTTATGGAGTCCGAGTATCATCCTGTTCTTTCCGATGAGATTATTATTCGGGATATCGATGAAAGTTTTGAAGAAATCTTCGATGAAGAACACGTATTCTTAGAAAACATGGGAGTTGTGATGAATCAACCCCAACACAAAGAAGTTGAACCACCAACCCTTCTTCTTATCAATAACGAGAATGTGAGTAATCCACCATCATTATTTCGTCTCTATAAACCGAGACGTAAACCCGTTCTATTCCACCTCTTATCTCCTCCCCACTTCTTCACGTCAATAGGTGACATGATCTTCTACCAATCTTGGTGCTACATTGATAAAATATTTTAATGGCTGGTGTTGACTTTTGGTCTTTTTAAAGCTTTACTTGTTAGTGTATATGCCCTAGAGGCCATTACTGTATCATACTAGTTTGTATATTACTTGATGGAAGCTTGGGATATTCACAGTTGTATATACAATCTTGCTCGAAATGGTAGTATGCTACTTGGTTTGTCTCTGCTTTAATATGTGCATGTGTTTCTTTTAGCATATCGCTGATATACATATTAGTAGAGCCCTTAGGATCTTTGCTTAATTACCAGCGTTGTGATGGCACTCACACTCGTGGGAGCTGGGTGATCTATAAGCACATCCTTATACAGGTCCCTAGTCGTTGGACTATCGAGACAGGGCATCGATACTCTGGAGTAGACTAGCGTATGCGCTTCTCATCCCAGTGTGGGAGACGGTCTGTCCCACGGCCGTCAGTACGTCGTACTTGAGATAGTATGCGGGTGCTCGTTAGGTTACGAGTACACTGGACAGGACTCGTCGGGAACTGTTGGTTGGTATTATACCTATCGTCAGTTATCAGTTCCAGGTGACATGAGTACAGCTTAGTCCGCTGACTTGACACTGTCACTTCGCCTCGAGTGTGTTCCCACTGCACTTTGATTACTACCCTACCACGGCTCAAAGGAGTCGTGCAAACAGGTAGTTTTTGGGTGCAGTCCCGAAGCACTTGGAGGCAGTGACGGTTAGACAGGATTTGTCTCTCCCGGTATTGGGGGTTGACATCGCGCTGTGTCCAGGAGAGCCATTACACAAGTAGTCCCTGGCCAGGGCAAGCGAGATATACTGGTAGGTTTCCAGTGTTATCTCAGGGTGTTCTGGGATACACTCCGACACGACTTGTACCGCTATTAGGGGACTAACATTCACAGCCCCCCTAGGCCCGCCATGCGATGTATCAGACGAACAGACCGGACTGTACGGAGATTGTCACATACAGGCTCAGTAGGAGTTCAGATGGGGTTCACCTCGTCAGTCTTCTTATCGACATCTACCTGGGGACCGTTACGTACAGCTAGTGCCGCTTGCGGTCTGTGGTTAAACCCACTGCCAGCGTAGTGTTGAGTCTTTAGAGTCCCACACAGAGAGCTATTCGCCTTTAGGCAAAATGAGTAGAGGTCGCATGGTTTTGCGACAGGGTTCGTTCACATCCGCGCAATTGTGCACGTTTGCTGTCCGGACAGCTTATACTAGCGGGCTTTGGTTTAAGCCGGATCCTAGTATATGATTTGGGATTGGTTTTTCTCTTTGTATTCGTGTTCCTCGGATCACGAATACGGGTGCGTATGCACAGTTGCTTAAGACAGAAGGAGAGGACTTTGATTAGGGTTAATGACTATTGTCATTTGTATTAACCCTAATGATTATGTGTGTATTATGGTTAATTGATATTAGTTTAATAATTATGCATGGTTATGGTTGTTGACCATTTGACCCACCTTGACTTGTTGACCTTGGTTGACACTTTGACCATCATCATTTCATTTGGAAGATGCTCTTTGATCCTTGCAATTTGCATTAAAAATGAAATGATAATGGTCATGTCTTGATTAACCATGACAATTATCTAGCTAATTATCTAATTACAATAATTCACACATATATGTGAGAATGATTTTTTTTCCTCTCATTCTATCATTCACATTCTCTCTCTTGTTCTTCCTCTCCCTCAAGCTCTCCCCTCTCATGTGTTGAGAAACACTTGAGCTTGAGAAAAACCCTTTCTTGATAATCTCTACTCTCATCTAGGGTTCAAGGATTAGCACTTCTTGCACCCTAGTTACTTCTAGCTTGGAGTTGAAGCCAAAGGTCGAGGCTTTCGGGTGGATTTTTCTTCGACGTGAGAAGACGACTAAGGTGACCTCTTTCCACCACTCCAAGGAGCAAGGAGAGAAGGACATAAAGCCCAAGGTATAACCTTTCTAGCACTTAGCTAGTTTCTAGTTAGCTTTAGCTTGTTTTTGTTTAGCAAAGATCCTTCTTTGTCTAGTCCATGTTGCCTAAGCTCATAAAAATTCGATTTTTATTCCGTTTTCCGCCTCCCCGCAAGTACCGGGGTGGGCAACGTGGACTTACAGTGGTATCAGAGTCTAACTAAACATAAACTAGCTAGGTAGTAGAGCGTATCGAAGTTCGAATCGGAAAAATCGAAAAACCGAGTTTTCAAAACCCTAAGTTTCTATTAAATTTTTTTCTGTTCAAAACAAAATAAATTGTACTCCAAAAATCATCTCAGGGTTTTGTGAAGAAAGCCACCAAAAATGATCCAAAGATTCGACCAAAGAGCCGCGGTTCCGCGGCAATAGCAAGCTATTGCCGCGCAACCGCGGCCATCTTGGCTCTTCTCTGGGTCGAGTTTGGTGCCATGTATTTCTGGCTTGGTTTTAGGATTTTTTAGATGGTTTATATGTGCCCAGATTTTCCAGAATAGAAATTTGTTTTTGGTGGCCTATAAATCCGTATTTTTTTCCGAACTTCAATACACTTTGACTAAAAGGTTATATCTGTGATGTTTATATGTATTGAACGTCGGCTAATCGCTATATGTCGATTAGTCGGGGTTATATATATCTGTGATCTGTGATTGATGATGGTATGTGTATATGAATGGGTTGGATTGTCGCGGATGAATAGCCGGGGTGGATGTGAGATGAGTGTTGCTTTTTCTTTCATTCATTGTAACATGTAAATTGATGTAATATTATTATTTGTTTGGCCGCACAACCGGGTCGGGGTTGTAGCCGTCATTGTATAATTTTTTTTACTGTTTTTGCTCCTAGGATAGACCCATGGAGGGGGTGCACAAACTACCGGGTATCTCGAAGTGCCGAGTGGCCTACTCACGGTGGTGAGGGAGGTTGCTTCGCTTCGGGTACTTGGCGGGTAGTTTGCCGCACCCGTAGGGGTCTTGGTTAGGGTAATGGCTATTCACCGCGACCGTGTAATCCGCTTTTCGTTGCAGGCTCGAACAGGTTGCGGATTCCTAGTATATCCAATGTATTCATCTGTGATCTGTAATGTCTATCATTGCTATATATTTATATATGATAACTATTTAGACGTTGCTTATGTTTTACAGCCGCGCTAGCCCAGCCCCCGCTCTGTCGTTAGTTAAGTAACCTAACGGGTGATGACGGGGCCCCGTGGCGAATGCGAATGGCATAAGCGTACGTCATATTTTGGTTGTTTTCTGCAATGGTAGGATTAAATGATGGGACGCATTAAAAGAACTAATGCAAGAAAATAAACCAAGTATAAGTCGACTGGAACACTTTGAAAACCACTCGGTTCTTTTCAAAACTAAACTTTTAAACGCGGAGCTTGAACCACTCCTTTTAAAAGCTATCTCGTTCCATCGATTATATCAAGTTCACTACGTTCACGGTTTCGCCAAAACCATCCATAGCACTCCATCATTTCAGTTAAATATTCGGTAGTATTCAAGCTATGTATTTTGACCTCACGCCAAGGCATAGTGATTGGTAGCTGCCGGATATTTATCTGTTGCATAGATAGAATGCGTTGGTTTGAGACAGTCGTACTGCCATTTTGGCCTACGTCAAGGGTAGGTACGGGTGGGTTCAAATTAACCGGGATAATGATGGGAAGAACTTGACATGTGACTTATGACATTTTGACCTCACGCCAAGGTCATAAGAGCATGGGGCAAAAATCCACATCGGGAGTTTCATAAGTACTGAAACTTGCTAGCGCTGCATACCATTTGGAGTGTGATAATTCTGGTAGAATTCCTTCAGTTTTATCACGCGATGATATTTGGATCCCGATCCTACTGTGAGTATATGCTACTCCTCGGGAAAACTCTCACTTAACGATCAATGCTACAAACTTAGTAGGTGTCTAGAAAGGTGTTAGCGGGGCTACGCCCACAGGGAAAAGAGGTTACTTAATTAAGGAACTTCGTGAAAGCATTGGAAAACCTCCCTCGAAGTACCGACACTGGCCTGGCTGAACGGTTAAGCACGTATTGTATGGTGAGATTGATCCTGACTAATCCTTTCTTTACGGTTTGAGAAGGGATTCGAGAGACAGTGGGAGCCATCCAGTTTAGACAAATTAAAAACCACTCTAAACTTGCAAGAGCATCATGTTAAAGTGTTTCTTTTCTCTCTCCTAATTGCAGCGACCATTGAACATGACTGGACTTAAGTTATTACTAGATAAAAACATATTGACAGGGCCAAACTATAAAGATTGGCTCAGGAATGTCAAGATGGCAATCACTTATGACAAGTTGGGGTATGTCCTTACCACCAAAGCCCCCCTGTCCCAGGTCCCAATACCAGTGTCATAGATAAGGAAATCTACAAGACCTGGGAAATAGATTGCGCGAAGGCCAGATGCCTCGTACTAGCCTCGATGGACAACGAACATCAGAGGAGGCACGATAATATGGACCTAGAGTCCATATTTCTTCATACAAAAGAACTGTATGGAGAGCAGTCTCGTATCGCAAGATACGAAGTGTTGAAGAAGTTATTTTCGGCAAGGTTGGCCGTCGGATCATCGGTAGCGGAACACGTGCTTAAGATGATTGGCTATATAGAGGAGCTCGCGGACCTTGGGACCACATTGGAGAATGAACTCTATACTGATTTGATTCTCCAGTCCCTTCTTTCCACTTACGCCCAGTTTATTCTTAACTTCAACATGCAAGGAAAGTAGGTTGAACTTTCTGAACTTCTGAACATGTTGAGGAGTGCTGAGGGCACCCTACAGAAGGGTAGGGAGACATCCACTTTGTTTGTATGAGGATCTTCCTCTTCTCGGTCCAGGACGAAAGCCAAGGGCAAGAAGAAGAAAGCCCCCGCCAAACCAAGAGGCGGTGTCGGTAAAGTGGATACGAAGGGAAAAGGAAAAGCAACAAAGATAGCGGGAAAGCTGGTGGGGAAGGAAGAATACTTCTATTGTCACAAAAGTGGTCACTGGAAACAGGATTGCAAGGCTTGGAAGGCCAGAACACAGGATTTGAAGCGAGTTGCAGCTTCAGCTTCAGGTGTGTATGTTATTGAAAACTTTCTATCAATAAACTCTACATCCTGGGTATTGGATACCGGATCAGGATCTCATATCTGTAATTCTTTGCAGGCGTTGAGAAAGCGTAGAGTTTTGAAGGCAGGTGACATGACCCTCAGAGTTGCAAACGGTGCTAGCATGGATGCTGAGGCCGTGGGGGACTATCACCTGGGATTGTCGGATGGACATTTTTTAGTTTTGCGTAGTTGTTATTATGTACCAAATGGAACCTGTAATATCATTTCTGTATCTTTATTATCTAAAGAAGGTTATGAATTTGCATTTGTAAGTAATGTAGTGAACATTCACCTTAATCAAGTTTTGATTCGGTCAGGTACATTGAACAACGGTATATACGTATTAAACCAGCCACAGATTTTCAATGTCCAGAATACACACAAAAGAAAGTCTCCAGAAATCGATAAAACTTTCTTATGGCATTATAGACTAGGTCACATCAATGAGAGAAGGTTGACTAAGTTACATGCAGAAGGATATTTGGATTCATTCGAATATCAATCGTATACAACTTGTCAATCCTGTCTCAAGGGACACGGAGAAAGAGCGAGCGAGCTCTTGGGACTCGTACACAGCGACGTGTGCGGTCCAATGTCTACACATGCACGAAGCGGTTATTCATACTTCATTACTTTTACGGATGATTTCTCAAGGTTCGGACATGTCTTCTTAATGAAGCATAAATCCGAAGCTTTTGATAAGTTCTAGGAATATAAGAATGAAGTAGAAAAACAAACAGGCAAAAGTATCAAGGCATTGAGATCTGATCGAGGTGGCGAATACTTGAGTGCCGAGTTCCTGGGTTACTTAAAAGAGAATGGCATTCTCTCTCAGCTTACTCCTTCATACACTCCGCAACATAACGGTGTATCGGAGAGACGGAACCGAACCCTATTGGATATGGTACGGTCCATGATGAGTAACGCTGAGTTACTGCGATCGTTCTGGAGATATGCGCTAGAATCAGCTGCATACCTTTTGAACCGAGTTCCCACTAAGACTGAGCCCACCACACCATATGAAATATGGAGTGGGAAGAAACCCTATCTTCAATACTTGAAGATTTGGGGATGTCCAGCTTATGTCAAAAAGCAGCATGCGGACAAACTAGAGGCACGCTCAGTACTGTGCAAGTTTGTGGGATACCTAAAGAACTCCATGGGGTATCTTTTTTATTACGCAGAGGAACAAAAAGTCCTTGTTTCTCGTAATGCCCATTTTCTGGAACATCAGTTCTTAGAAAAAGAAATAAGTGGGAGCGCAATAGAACTGGAAGAAATTCCAGAACCACAAGCTATTACTGAAAGCTTAGTGGAGCCAGAGGGTTCGAAAGATCAGGACATTCCCACTCCACTCCACAGGAGTAGTAGGCAGTCTCATCCGCCCGAGAGATACTATGGTTTTCTCATTGACGGGGACAGAAAGGATTGCATCATAGACTTTGATGAGCCTACTAGCTTCCAGCAAGCCATTCAGAGCGTCGACTCGGTAAAATGGCTGGATACAATGCGGACCGAAATGGAGTCCATGTACACCAACAAAGTATGGACGTTGGACATTGCTCCAGATGGGGTAAAACCCGTAGGATGCAAGTAGATCTTCAAAAGGAAGATTGGTGTAGATGGACAAGTTGAGACCTATAAAGCTAGACTGGTAGCAAAAGGTTTTCGTCAGCAACCTGGTTTGGACTATGACGAAACCTTTTCTCCAGTAGCTATGCTGAAATCCATTCGGATCCTTCTTGCCATTGCTGCCTTCCACGATTATGAGATTTGGCAGATGGACGTAAAGACAGCTTTTCTAAATGGACATTTAGAGGAGTGTGTCTATATGGATCAGCCAGAGGGTTTCATTCAGAATGGGAGCAGCGGGAAGGTGTGCAAGTTTCTTAAGTCTATTTATGGACAAAAGCAGGCATCGCGGAGTTGGAACATCTGTTTTGATGAGACGGTCAAGGAATTTGGCTTTATCAAAAATCCAGATGAACCATGCATCTATTGTAGATTTGTAGTGAGAACTGTAGTATTCCTCGTTTTATACGTGGATGACATTCTCTTAATAGGAAATGACATTCCTATGCTACAATCTGTCAAGGGGTTCTTGTCACACAGGTTCTCTATGAAAGACCTGGGTGATGCCTCATACATTCTGGGTATCCGGATCACGGTGACAGATCCAAGAGGATATTAGGACTTTCACAGTCCAGGTACATCGACACCATACTGAAGAGATTCAGTATGGAAGATTCCAAGCGCGGTAATCTACCGGCTTGTCACGGGATCACCCTCTCCAAAGAGATGTCTCCCAAGACTGATTTGGAGAAGGATCGCATGTCTATTATACCCTACGCTTCTGCGGTAGGCTCTATAATGTATGCGATGTTGTGTACCAGACCGGATGTGGCTTATGCACTGAGTGTGGTAAGCAGGTATCAGTCAAACCCTGGAGAGAAACATTGGATAGCAGTAAAGAACATTCTCAAGTACCTGAGAAGGACTAAGGAGATGTTCTTGGTGTATGGCGGAAAAGACCTGCAGATTGAGGCCTTTGCTGACTCCAGCTTCCAGAGTGACAAGGATGATTCCAAGTCCATGTCGGGTTTTGTCTTTACCCTCAATGGAGGGGCGGTGTGTTGGAAGAGCTCCAAACAGGAAACCGTTGCTGACTCGACTATGGAAGCGGAATACATCGCTGCATCTGATGCCGCAAAAGAAGCTGTCTGGATGAGGAAGTTCTTGAGAGAACTTCAGGTGGTTCCGTCCATTGTTGACCCAATACCTCTGTATTGCGACAACAACGGGGCTATAGCTTTAGCGAAGGAACCCAGGTCCCATCAGAAATCCAGACACATCTTGAGGCGGTATCACCTGATCAGGGAGATCGTGGATCGCCAGGAGATCGAGGTTCGGAGGGTTGCTTCAGAAGAAAACACAGCAGATCCATTCACCAAGGCCTTGCCCCAGACTCAGTTCGAGCGGCTGATCGAGATGATAGGTCTTCGATACGCCAGTACATGGCCTTAGTGCAAGTGGGAGATTGTTAGTGTATATGCCCTAGAGGCCATTACTGTATCATACTAGTTTGTATATTAATTGATGGAAGCTTGGGATATTCACAGTTGTATATACAATCTTGCTCGAAATGGTAGTATGCTACTTGGTTTGTCTCTGCTTTAATATGTGCATGTGTTTCTTTTAGCATATCGCTGATATACATATTAGTAGAGCCCTTAGGATCTTTGCTTGATTACCAGCGTTGTGATGGCGCTCACACTCGTGGGAGCTGGGTGATCTATAAGCACATCCTTATACAGGTCCCTAGTCGTTGGACTATCGAGACAGGGCATCGATACTCCGGAGTAGACTAGCGTATGCGCTTCTCATCCCAGTGTGGGAGACGGTCTGTCCCACAGCCGTCAGTACGTCGTACTTGAGATAGTATGTGGGTGCTCGTTAGGTTACGAGTACACTGGACAGGACTCGTCGGGAACTGTTGGTTGGTATTATACCTATCGTCAGTTATCAGTTCCCAGGTGACATGAGTACAGCTTAGTCCGCTGACTTGACACTGTCACTTCGCCTCGAGTGTGTTCCCACTGCACTTTGATTACTACCCTACCACGGCTCAAAGGAGTCGTGCAAACAGGTAGTTTTTGGGTGCTGTCCCGAAGCACTTGGAGGCAGTGACGGTTAGACAGGATTTGTCTCTCCCGGTATTGGGGGTTGACATCGCGCTGTGTCCAGGAGAGCCATTACACTAGTAGTCCCTGGCCAGGGCAAGCGAGATATACTGGTAGGTTTCCAGTGTTATCTCAGGTTGTTCTGGGCTACACTCCGACACGACTTGTACCGCTATTAGGGGACTGACATTCACCGCCCCCTAGGCCCGCCATGCGATGTATCAGACGAACAGACCGGACCGTACGGAGATTGTCACATACAGGCTCAGTAGGAGTTCAGATAGGGTTCACCTCGTCAGTCTTCTTGTCGACATCTACCTGGGGACCGTTACGTACAGCTAGTGCCGCTTGCGGTCTGTGGTTAAACCCACTGCCAGCGTAGTGTCGAGTCTTTAGAGTCCCACACAGAGAGCTATTCGCCGGCAAAATGAGTAGAGGTCGCATGGTTTTGCGACAGGGTTCGTTCACATCCGCGCACTTGTGCACGTTTGCTATCCGGACAGCTTATACTAGCGGGCTTTGGTTTAAGCCGGATCCTAGTATATGATTTGGGATTGGTTTTTCTCTTTGTATTCGTGTTCCTCGGATCACGAATACGGGTGCGTATGCACAGTTGCTTGAGACAGAGGGAGAGGACTTTGATTAGGGTTAATGACTATTGTCATTTGTATTAACCCTAATGATTATGTGTGTATTATGGTTAATTGATATTAGTTTAATAATTAGGCATGGTTATGGTTGTTTACCATTTGACCCATCTTGACTTGTTGACCTTGGTTGACACTTTGACCATCATCATTTCATTTGGAAGATGCTCTTTGATCCTTGCAATTTGCATTAAAAATGAAATGATAATGGTCATGTCTTGATTAACCTTGACAATTATCTAGCTAATTATCTAATTACAATAATTCACACATATATGTGAGAATGATTTTTTTCTCTCTCATTCTATCATTCACATTCTCTCTCTTGTTCTTCCTCTCCCTCAAGCTCTCCCCTCTCATGTGTTGAGAAACACTTGAGCTTGAGAAAAACCCTTTCTTAATAATCTCTACTCTCATCTAGGGTTCAAGGATTAGCACTTCTTGCACCCTAGTTACTTCTAGCTTGGAGTTGAAGCCAAAGGTCGAGGCTTTCGGGTGGATCTTTCTTCGACGTGAGAAGACGACTAAGGTGACCTCCTTCCACCACTCCAAGGAGCAAGGAGAGAAGGACATAAAGCCCAAGGTATAACCTTTCTAGCACTTAGCTAGTTTCTAGTTAGCTTTAGCTTGTTTTTGTTTAGCAAAGATCCTTCTTTGTTTAGTCCATGTTGCCTAAGATCATAAAAATTCGATTTTTATTCCGTTTTCCGCCTCCCCGCAAGTACCGGGGTGGGCAACGTGGACTTACATTACTTTGACCAATAATTTTAACCCGCCTCATAATTTTAAATGCTTAATACGGTTTTAGTCAAGTTTGGGGGGATATATTTTGTCTCTTGAACGAAAAGAAAATTTTTACTAAATTGTTAGCAAAAAATAAGTTTGGGGGAGTATTTCGATGTCATTATTTCTTGTCCTCTTTGATAACTTTTCCTTCCAAGTCTACAGTTTTTTTAAGCTTAAAAGATGACATCAGTGAGGACACTGCTGCAAACAGGTTTGGGGGAGGTTTGTGTTTATTCACGCATTATTTCGCATTATATTATATATAAGCACAAAAGAAATTGATAACAAAAAAAAATTTGATAATAAAATTTTGAAAGTGAAAATTTACTTATGAAAAATATGAATAGTTTGAGAAAAGTAAGAAAGTTAGATATTTTCTTAAATGAAACTAGTAATAAGTAGTTATGTCCCAAGGGTTAGTAAGAAGAAGGAAATTACTAATCTGAGGATAAAAATAAGTCTGAAAAATAGTCCCTATTCTTGAGTCTAAACTTTTGAATGTTGATACCCTACTATACGCACTGTCACACATCTTGAAACTTGGGATAGTAGAGGATACCTTGAAATTCTCCTGTCTTAAATCCTTGGCATGAAGGAAAATAAAAAATATATAAGTGGTGAAGAAAAAAATGAACACTGGTTTTATAATTGCTAAAGGCAGCATAAAAAATATAGCGAGAGTGCTTTATCACCAAGTGCCGTAGACCAACTGGTTTGGGAGCCACTGCTAAGCCTTATGTGTTGCAAGACGAGAAATTATGCCTAAATGCGCGAGCATATTTTGTAATCGGTCGGTTAGTACCTCAAGAAGTATTAACGGTCGCATGAAGGATGTGTGACCAATTTCATTTAAAATATTCACCGACTATAAAGTACTTTGGAAGATGGACAAGAGTATGATAGCTTGAATTGAATTCTCTAAGTGTAGGGATGTCTTTTACACACACATAGGGGTATATGATCGACGTTTGGATCAATGGTGGGGAGGAAGACTAAACGCGATGTTTTATTGACAGATGATGTGATTTCTAACATCTTTTCATGTCCATTAAGATAGGGCTCATGGCAACTGAAAAACTGGTATAGTTTGAAACTCTTATTTTCAAGTTCTTTTTTTTATAGTTCTTATCTTTGTACGTAACTTTATTTTTTTTCTTTTAATATAGGATTTTATGGGTGTAATCCGCTGAAAACTCTCAAGAGACAACACTTCTCCTACTATGGACACCTAGAGGTTTTACGGCTTGTTGCACGTGCTCAGTACAATCGTGTTGCCTACGAAAGTGTGCTACTTAGGTTTTTCTTTTTCTTCTTCTTTTTTCTTCCTCTATTGAATAAATAGTTTGCTCAGGAGGATCAAAGTTAAGTTTGGGGGTATTTGTTCAGTCGAAAATATTGCACCTTTGATATGACATTTTCCTTAGTTTTCTTAAATATCTAAAGGTGTTTATTATAAATTTGACACATATAAGGGTTTATCTATAAAAATATTATTTAGCATTTGTTTATATATTATAATTAACATTATGAAGGAGAATGTATGCATATAATATTTTGATAATTTAAATATGCATATCATATCAAATATTCTTAATCAATATTTTTAAAATATAATATCATATGAATTGGTTAGGATAATATCTAAAAAATACCAAATATTAGTAACATTATTCATTGAGATATAGTGCAAGCTTTAGCTCAGGTCAGGAGATCGGGATATCGAGATGTCGGGAATCAAAAATCTGCCGATGAAGTTAAATAAATCGAAGAATTAATACTGGCAGAGACTCAGGAAATATTTTCAAGTTCCAGACATCATATAAATCTCCATGTATCACATTGAAGCAGCCCCAGAATTTTGGAACAATGATCACACCAACACGCGGCGTTTCCATGGCCAAATGCCTATTATTGCGGTGAATCTACGGCCGAGTTGGCGAGTTGGTATGTGGGATTTTGTGGTTTTGATCTTCACAAAAAACCTTAATTCTTGGGATCTTTGGTTTCTGGCATTGGGGCTATATAAAGGACCGAGGGCTAAAACTAGAAATACTCAACCTTTTCACGAAGCAAATCACCATCAAAGAATAAGTGATCCAAGACTGGTCCGCAATTCGACGTGATAAGGTGACGTGAGATTCGACGGAGCATGTACTTCCTACAAGGCAGAGATCGAGAGCAACTTCTTCTTCCTTTTGTAATCTAAACTTAAAGATTTTGTACTTGTGAAGTTGATTAATAAAGGTAGATCATTAGATTAATTAGTTTGCATTTATTTTCTGTATTTACATTATGACCTCATTCTCTATCTGTTCTTCGTCTATCTCTATCATGCACGAGTAATTCTCCACTTGATAAGGTTCGTAGGATTATAGTAGGACAATGGGTGAGAGAATACTTTAACTACTTTTAAATCTTATGAAGTTTATAAACTTTAGCAAAAGAATCTTTAACATCCTAATCGGACGCGCTACCAATTTATTGCTAGTCTCGACCGCGATTTGAAATCAGATTAATAATTGTTTTGTTAAGGGCTAGACATGAATAGAGATCAATGAAAGGACAAGGGTTAATAGTGTGGAAACCCTAGTTTCTTCCAAGAACCATAATCCTCATTCATCATTATCAATCTAGTTTTAAATCTATCAATAGATAAAATGAGTAATCTTTATTAGACATCCATGACTACTAAATCCGAACGAACCCTACAAGCCTTCTTCTTATATATTCTATATCCTTAATCAAACTAGATCTGTATTCTACATCCGTGTTTCGACGTAGATCTAGAAACTATTACTCACTATTCTCTATTCTCCTTCCTCTTTTCTAATCAACACGTCTAAAGTAAGATTAAAAGATTTCACATATCCCTGAGGACGACCCGTACTCATCTCGGCTAGCTACACGCAACACCGTTATTGATTGCAGTTACTACACACTCTGAAAAGAAATCAATCTTAGGGCCTTCTCTTGCGGCTCCGTAGGGCCAAATAAAAGATTACATTTTAATATTTTTTTAATTAATCCGTAGGGCACCGTAGGGGCAAACCGATGGCCCTACGGATTAATCCGTAGGGGCAATAAAAAATTGGGCCTACGGATTAATCCGTAGGGGCAATAAAAAGTTGCCTCTACGGATTCCTATCTCCGTAGGGGCAACCCTATATTGTAGTAGTAATAAGACTCTCCAAGGTCGGTGCATGACTTGACTTTCGTTATTAGCTTCAAACACAATCAAAGCATAAATTTCACAACATCCTTCGACTGTTTCAATAAACTCGGTATGACTTAGAAAGTTTTTACAAGCCAAATTTTTTTTGCGCACTCCTTCGATTTTCGACAGTCTTAAAATGTCTTTCTTGGCACATCATTCGTCTTTGGCGTTCTTCTTGGCCGATGTTGGAGTGTGGGTCTTTCTTGGAATATCAGTCGTCTTTGGTGTATCGCCCGTTATCGGTTGGTAACTTCCAGTTGATGAAGAGCTTCCTTGGCTAGTGTCATTGCTTGGTCATGGACATTTTTGACCTTCAATTATTCCTCTACTTTGACATCCAGCTTGTAAATATCACTGTATGAAATATATTGTTGAAACTTGACAATATCTTTGATATTGGTAAGAATCCCACTTAACCAATGAGCTATATTGTATGCTGCTCATTCCAAGCGACTCCGCATCTCATTATCAACAAGTCAAACTCCTCGGTGTACTCGTTCACAGATCATCCTTCTTGCCGAAAGGTATGCAATTGGATATAGATTTTTTGTATATATTCTGATGGCAAAAACTTATCACGGACCTTTTTTTCCATCTTGTCCCAATAGCAATCTTGGGTTTCCCGGTTTGGGTGAGTTTGATTTTTAGATTCTCCTATCAAATTGAATCGTGTCCCTTCAATTTGAGTATGACCACCTTTACCTTTCTTCTATCATGCATCTTCTTATATTCGAAAACTCGCTCGATAGTATGTAACGAGTCGATGAGAACCTCCGGATTGATCCCATCCGAGAATTCCAGTATCTTCACCTTCATTTCAGATCCCCTTTAGTGATCAGTCGGATACCAATCTCTATGTCAGTACCCCTTGTACTGTCGGACTGAAAAAGGTTTTCATCTCCGGACTCCAAACTGTCATCATCTGGTCCTATAATGTTGGCGGCTTTGACACTCGACGTTAATTATTGAACTTTTCTTCGAAGTTCGTCGAATATGATATCTCGTAGATCCCGCATGTGTTGTGCATCATGTACATGCCCACAATATGCCATCATTTCTTCACCTTTCACCAAGAATACGATAACACCTCGCTCTAATGCCAACTGATGGGGATTGATCTTGTAAGGTTAGCATAGCACCTTAGCAAGGTTTTGGCAAGCATCAATCATGCTACTTTAAAATTTTTGGGGTGCTAAACAAACCCTAACCAAGATCTTAACTAGAGACTTAGGGTTAACATGCATGTAAACAACTTTATATCTAAGAGTTAGGGATTACAACCTTTGTAGTCCGTTCTTTCACTTCATAAGCTCCGTGTTGAGGTCCCTTCGCTGCGATCATCAAGTACCCGGACTCTAAAGAGGCTCCATGAAGAGAAAGATACAAGCTTGCATCCAATCTTCAACAACTAAGATGATCTACCTTGAAGAAGCTTAAACCCAAGCTATTGCTTCACTAATCAAGTATTAGCAAAGCAAACACCCTAATCTAAGTGGCTAGAATAGATGAGAATGATGAAGTAGGAACTTAGCTCTCTTTTTTTTTCTTTATCTCACAAAATCCATCACAAACCCAAAAGCTAGAAAGCTTTTCAAGAGGAAGAAGAAAAAGAAGAAATCTATTTATGATGAATAATGAAAACTTGTTATGGTTACAAATCCAACCATGGGTTAAGAATGAAGGCTTAACCCTTGTAGAGAGTAAACTAGGGTAAAGGGTTTTGGGTTGGGTTAGGAAATATCTTCACAAAATATCTTAGCTAAAAACAAAAGAAAGCTTCATGAAGTTTCATGAAAAAGCTAACCCAAAAGCTAACCCAAATCAAAACCCTAACTTGTTTAAACTCCACAAAACATGTTGCATTTGTAACCCTAACATGTTACAATATTATATATATCACATATATAATATATAATGTAACAAAATAAAATAATAGAATTAACATATAACGCATATACATCAATGTATTATCCATGTGAGAAAAAGAATCTTTAAGTGAGCTTATATTAGTTAATGTAATATAATTTATCAAATATATAATTATACATTAAATTATCGAATCAACACTTGATCCGATAATCCGGATATTTCACAAATAACCGACTAATAAAATCTGTATCAGTTCATCGAATCAACACTTGATCCGATGACCCGGCTATATCACATATACCCGGCCGATATCTCATATCGCGAGAATCTAATACGGTATCGCATACACGTATTATTCTCGGTCCCGCACATATCACATATGTGCTCCTACCCCGTTTTGCCTGAGCCAGGAAACCTCTGTGTAGGACTCTAAAGAATCGTTAATACGCCGGCAGTAGGTGATGATCATATCAAACACCCACAAGCTGCAAGCGGTCAGCTAAACGTAATAGTCACCTAGGTATTGAGCAATCAGAAGATCAGCAAGCAAGACTGTATATTCTCCTGCGAATCCAATCAGTAACACTCCCGTACAGTCCGATCTGTTCGTCTGATATGTCGCATATCCATTCTAGGGGTGGTAAACGTCAGACCCCAGTAACCGATAAGTCGTGTCGATATGAGGTCCATAACAGTTCGAGAAACTACTGATAACACTTACCAGTAAATTTCAGCAACCCTGGCCAGGGATTTCCAGTTATAGCCAATCGAACACAGCGCAACATCAACTCCCTATACCGGGAGAGACGAAACCCTACCTATCGCTCATTGCCTCCATGTGATTCGGGACTGTACCCAAAAGCCACCGTTGTGGACGCCCTCTTGGACGTGGTAAGGTGGAAATCAAAGCACAGTGGGAATCACACAAGACTCTATGACGATCTCGGGTCTATAGACTAACCTGTACCAGTGTCACCAGAGAACTGCCATCTGACGTGAGGTATAATACTATCTGGGAGTTCTCGGCGAGTCCGTCCAGTGTACCCAGTCTCCACTGAGCACCCATATACCTCCTCTGATGTCAAACACCAATGGATATGGGATCATCCATCGCCCATCATATGGGTCAAGAAGCGCATACGCTAGTTTACTCTGGAGTATCGATGCCCTGTCTCGGTACTCCCATGACTAGGAACATTTGAAGGATGTACTTGGTGACTACACTGTCCCTACTAGTATGATCTGCATCATAGTCCTGGTAGTCAAGTACTCATCCTAAGGCCTTTATCAATATGTAACATAGAGATAATCAAAGCACATGTTAAGATAAAGGGAAACCAGATAGCATACAATCATGTCGAGCAAGAAAGTCCTCCCTATATATGTCCAAGCATCCACTACAATATACATCGTATGTACAATAATGGCCTCTAGGGCATACATATCACTAACAATCTCCCACTTGCACTAGGGCCATCTTTTGTGGTATAGCATACCCAACAATCAGTTGTTGTTGAAGTATCTCATACTCAACCAGTCCCATAAAAGTCTCTACTGGGAAATAGGCCTTTGTGAGTGGATCCGCGCTGTTGTCCTCTATGTCTACTCTCCTAACCTTGATCTCCCTGGAGATCAACCATCTCCATGATCAGGTGATACTGCCTAAGAATATGTCTGGATCTCTAATAGGACGGGGGTTTCTAGGCATAAGCCACAACTCCATTGTCACACAATGGTGGGAACAAAATTCATCTCATGAACTCATATATATCCAGACTGCCTGTTTGGTAGCATTCTTAGTAATGATGTATCTAGCCTTTAATCGTCTAGTAAGTCACAGTATCTAGCTTGGAACTCTTCCAACATACCGTCCCTCCTCTGAGGGTAAAGACAATGCCTGTGACTGACATTCAGTCATTCTTAACACCCTGGAACCTTTCCAGTGATTCTCCTCAGGATCGATTGATACCATCTCACTACAATTAGTGATAATCCTAACATCCAATTAGATCTATCTCATATATCCAAAACCTAGGATTTAGGAGGCATCCATTTGATCCTATATGGAGAATCTTTATGATAAGAGGAGATTAACCGAGTGTAGCATAGGAAACTCCTTTCCTATCAAGAGTATGTCATCCACGTACAATACGAGGATCATCACCATACTCCCTACTACCTTTTTGTGTATACAAGGTTCATCTACCATTTTGATGAATTCAAACTCTTTGACTACCACATCAAAACAGACGTTCCAACTCCGCGATGCCTGATTTATCGCATAAAACAACTTGCACACGTTTCCGCTGCTCCAACTGTCTACGAAGCCCTCTGGCTGTGTACTTATAGACGCTATCTTCTAAATCACTATTTTAGAAAAGCAGTCATGACACCCAACCGCCAGATATCGTAGTCATGGTATGTAGCAGTGACAAGTAGGATCTGGATAGACTTAAGCATAGCTTTGAAAGTACCAACTTTTCCATGTACACCTAGTAATCTTCTCAAGATATACATGCTCCTGATGAGGATTTAACCCTTCAGATAAAGCAACCAAAGTCCATACTTTGTTGGTGTATAAGGATTCCATCTTAGATCACTAAGCATCCAGCCATTCTCACAGAGTCCCCACTCCTGATGGCCTGCTCGAAACTAGTTGGGTCATCATCTCATGATGCAATCCTCGCTCCCACTGTCATAGAGAAACCGAAGTATCTCTCAGGTGGATGAGGAACCCTACCAGATCGGCGGAAAGGTTGAGGATCGTTGGAAACTATTGAATCCTCCGGTTCTACCAAATTATCAGTTGCAGTTTGTTTTAGCTGGAACTACTTTCAGTTCTACCTTATGACCACTAATTTCTTCACAAGAAATTCCCTTTCCCAAAGGTGGCATGCTGAGAAAACAAAACATCTTTTGTTCCTCAGTTTGGTAGAAGATATTCCCTTGCGAATGCTTGGGATATCCAACAAACTTCCACAGAACTGACCTTGTCTCGAGCTTGTCCAGATTTTACTTTTGACATAGGCCGGACAACCCCAAATCTTAACTTCCTTAAGAGATGGGCTCTTCCCATACCATATCACTTATAGAGTGGTAGGCATCTGATTTTGTTGGAACCCTATTCAATAGGTATGCAACTTCTCAAGTGCATAACCCCAAAAGAAAATAAGCAACTCAGTAGTACTCATTATAGAGCACACCATATCACATAGGGTGCGATTGCTCCGCCCCGATACACCGACGTGCTATGGTGTATACGGAGGAGTAATGCTGAGAGAGAATCTCATTCTCCTTTAGAATAGTTCAGGAATTCCGTGCTCAAGTATTCTCCTCCTTTATCTCATCAAAGGACATAATACTTTTACCCATTTTTGGTTCTCTACTTCTAACTTATATTATATGAATATCTCAAAAGCTTCGGACGTATATTTCAACAGGAACATATTTCTGAATCTTGAGAGATCATCGGTGAATGTAATGAAGTACAAAGAACCGGTCCTGGCATATATAGACATGGGACTTTCATACATCAGCATGTATCAATCCCAAGAGTTCAGTAACTCTTTCTTGTTTCCAATAAACGGAGCTATGGTCATCTTATCTTTATGACATGACCGGCAAGTTTCACAAGATGTAAATTCAAACTGATTTAAATATGCATCTTTATGTAACTTTAGCTAGTCAGGTCGCATCGATATGACCTAGTCTACAATGCCTCAAAAAGGATTCGTTCATTTCTGAACTCTTCCTCTTGTGTGTGTTCTGTACGTTAAGAACTGTGGTTTGATTTAGAACGTCTATGTTTTTAGATAACGTGTCTGAACCGATCAACTCTTGATATAGGAAATGTTCAAAACATTATCCATCAATACAAAATTATATCCTTCTTTACTAATAAAGAGACTGATATGATGTTGTATATCAGGTTCGGTATCTAATAACATTCGTTCAGAATCAATGTATTTTGGTAATACAGGGTGATAACTGCCAACAGACTTGGCTGCAACACTTGCATCATTTCCAACTCTTGAAACTTATCACCCGTTCTCAGTTCTCTACCTATCTTTAGTCCATGTAACAAATTACATTTGCGGGATCCTGATCCGGTATCTCATACCCAGGACATAAAGGATACTGAGAAACAGTTCTCGGTAATGAACACACCCGAAGAAGATGCATCAGCATGTATTTTCTTCGTTTGGGCGGCACGGGAATTCTGGTAATCCCCTATTTCCTGCTCTGTCTTATAACAATTATAAGTTGGAGTGGGACCAACGTTCCTCAGCGCAGTATAACAAGCGGGTTCGGTCAATACATCCGTATTATTATCTTGATTAAGGCGTGACATGGTCGTTACCTGGAGAGAGAGAGAAGAAAACACTCAGCGTATGCTCTTGCAAGATTAGATGGGTTATTAATATATCTAATCAGGATGTCTCCTACTGTTTTAGTCAAATCTTCCTTCAAATCCTAAAAGGAAAGACTAGCCGGGATTAATTACACCCTACAAGTTCGCCAATCTTTCAGCCAGGCCAGTGCCGGTACTTTGAGGGAGGTTCCCCGTGCTTTCGCACGGACCTTATTAAAATAAACCTCGTTTTCCCAGGGGCGTAACCCCGTTAACACGTTTCTAGACACCTACTTGATCGGCTAATTATAATGTGTAAAACTCTCCCAGGAGTAACTCTTACTCGCAGTGGGTATCGGGATCCAACTATCTCATAGAAGGTATGCAATCTCATTGCAAATTTCAACACTTGAAATTCCCGATAATATTTTACCCCGAGCGATCTATGACCTTGACATGGTCAACAAACCATAGACCGCAAGTCAAGTTCAACCCATCATTTCCTGATTGAATTAAACCCACCCGCATGACCTTTGTCAAGGTCAACAAGGTCGCACGACTATCCTAATCCAATCGCATCATATGCTTATACAGATAAGCAGTAATCAGGTACCGCACACTACGCCTTAACAAGGTCAACAAACGCAGCACGAATACTAACTATTACTTATCTCAAATGATGGAGGGCTACGACAGGTTTTTAAGAAAACCATTTGCATAATGAACTTGATATCGTCGTAGAATCGAGTGATTTTGAAAAGGAGTGTTTTTGAGGCCTTTTCTAATTTTGCTAAAGAGATCACTCCCGGTGAAGGGATCGTCGACTCTTTTCTTATCGAATAAGGTGCAGGATATTTCACAAATACCACTATGCAAAGCAAACACTATAGAAGCAATCAAAAGACAAACCGAGTGTGTAGTATCTGCTAGTTTCGCAAAAGAGGTCACTCCCGGTGAAGGGATCTTGGCTCTTTCTGTTAGTGTATATGCCCTAGGGGCCATTATTGTATCATACTAGTTTGTATATTACTTAATGGAAGCTTGGGATATTCACATGTATATAACAGTCTTGCTAAACATGGTAGTATGCTACTTGGTTTTTCTATCTTAATATGTGAGTATATGTATTGATTGAGCTCTTAGGATCGTGCTTGACTACCAGCGTTGTGATGGCAGTCACATTAGTGGGGGCTGGGTATTCTACAAGCACATCCTTTTTCAGGTCCCTAGTCGTAGGATTATCGAGACAGGGCATCGATACTCCGGAGTAGACTAGTGTGTACGCTTCTCATCCCAGTTGGGGAGATGGTCTGTCCCACAGCCGTCGGTCCGTCGTACTGGAGATAGTATACAGGTGCTCGTTGGGTTACGGGTACACCGGACATGACTCACAGGGAACTGTTGGTTGGGTTTTATACCAGTCGTCAGTTAACAGTTCCCAGGTGACATGAGTACAGCATAGTCCGCAGACTTGACACTGCTACTTTGCCTCGAGTGTATCCCACTGTTCTTAGATTGCTACCCTACCACGACTCAAAGGAGTCGTGCAAACAGGTAGCAGTTGGGTGCAGTCCCGAGCACTTGGAGGCAGTAGCGGTTAGACAGGATTCGTCTCTCCCGGTATTGGGAGTTGATATCGCGCTGTGTCAGAGAGCCATTACGCAAAGTCCCTGGCCAGGGCAAACGAGATTTACTGGTAGGTTCCAGTAATTTCTCAAGGTGTAATGGGCTTCGCTCTGACACGACTTATACTGCTATTAGGGGACTGACGCTTGCCGCCCCTAGGCCCGATATGCTATAGTCTTAGACGAACAGACCGGACTGTACGGAGATTGTCACATCAGGCTCAGTAGGAGTTTGGATGGGTTTCCTCATCGGCCTTCTTATCGACATCTACCTGGGGACCGTTACGTATAGCTAGTGCCGCTTGCGGTCTGTGGTTAAACCCACAGCCAGCGTAGTAGTCGAGTCATTAGAGTCCTATACAGAGAGTTTCCCTGCTCCAGGCGAAACGATATAGAGGTCGTATGGTTTTACGACAAGAGTTCGGACGCATACGTGTGTTTACGCACGTACGACTTTCGGACAGTTTTTACTAGTCGGCTTTGGTTTAAGCCAGATTCTAGTATCGGGATATTGGATTTATACAGTCTAAAGTTTTTCCGTGTATTCACGGATAGGAGGGGCGTTCTCGTAATTTCACGAGAAGCTTCTAGAAGATGGTGACTTGGGGGTTTAGGTGGCATATGCATTAAATGAGATTAGTGAGTCATTTGTGTGATTCATCCATGTCATTAATGCATCATAAATGCTTAATGACTCATGGAGATGAATCACCCATTTGTATTTATGAAGCATGGTTGTTAAATCCTATTTTCTATTTTTTGGATAAATGATAATGCTTCATATATATCATGATATATCATTATCTCATTCTCATACTCATGCTCACCTTCTCTCTCCTCAAGCTCTCTCTCTTTAAACACTAATCCTCCCCTCTCATGTGTTGAGATCAAAGATTAGATTAGACTACTTAATCCATAACCCAACTCTATATAACCTAGGTTACTTAGATTAGCACTTTAAGAAACCTAGTTACCTCTAGTTTGAGGTGAAGCTTGAAGTATAGCTCTCGGGTGGATCGTCTACTACTTGGAGAAGGCCGAGAAGGAGGTACCAAACGAAAAGACGAAGGACACGGTTCATTAGGTATAATCACTTCACATAGTAGTTTAGAACTCCTATGTTTTTTGTGTTAGTTATCGTTTAGCACCGATTCTTGCGGTTAGTTGATGTTATTGCATAGAACAAGATCGTTTTTAAATTTCCGCCTCCCCGCAAGTCGTAGGGTGTAGTACATCGACTTACAGTGGTATCAGAGCCTCGCTAAACAATAATTAACTCTTTAGCAAAGTCGTAAGAATTTCGAACGCAAAAAGAACCGGAAAAATCATCGATTTAACACAGTTTCTGTCGAATTTAAAACAGGCCCTAAAATTTTTTCAGGGACCTGCAGAATAACAAGCAGGGAATAATAGGGCTACTGCAGAAATTTGGACTTGTGACTTGGCTAACTCACCGCGGAACCGCGGCGGATCCATGCGATCCGCCGTGGATCCGCGGCCGAGTTAGGGCCGAGTCAGCCCAAATTTCTTCTGTAACTCTTATGTGTTAATAGCGATATTTCTGGGATATTTTATTTTCTGCTAAGATCTCAGGTGCACAGAGAAGTTTTGGAGTAGAATCTAAAGTGTTTGCTCGATCGAAATTTTGCGATGTTTGCTAATTTGATTATATCTGTGATTGTATAATGTGTTCGTAAACCTCCCCTAACTGCTAGTATGTCGGTTGGTAGGGGGTTGCACATTTCTGTAATGGATTTTATTGTTTGTGGATATGAACTGTATTAGACTGTTGTGATGATTTGCCGGGGTTTTGTAATGGGTTATTATTTTAATTCATTCAATGTAAATGTAATTTGTTGTAATATTATTTTGTGGGGCACATCCAGGTTGCGGTTGTAGACACCGTTGTATTATTTCATTTTACTGTTTTTTTGCTCCTAGGACAGACCGAAGGTGGGGTGCACAAACTACCGGGTACTTTGAAGTGTTTAGTGGCCTACTCACTTTGTTGAGGGAGACCGCTTCACTTCGGGTATTTGGCGGGTAGTTTGTCGTACCCGTATGGGTCTAGGATGGGGTAATGGCTATTCATCACAACTGTGTAATCCGTCTTTTATTGCAGGCTCAAAGCAAACACGGATTGCTTGTATATCCAATAATGTTCATCTGAGATCTGGAATGCCTATTATTGCGTCTGACGAATGTACAATATCTATATATGATAGCTATTTAGACGTCACTTATGTTTTACACCCGCGCTAGCCCAGCCCCCGCTCTGCCGTTAGTTAAGTAACCTAACGGGCGATGACGGGACCCAGTGGCGAATGCGGATGGCATAAGAGGACGTTGTATTTTCGTTGTTTTCTGCAATGATAGGTTAATAATGGGACGCATTATTATTAATGCAAAGAAAATAAACCAAAGTTTAATCGTTGGAACAATTTAAAAGAAACCACTCGGTTATTTTTAAAACAGAAGATATTTTTTAATTGCGGAGCTTTAACCACTCCTTTTAAAAGCTATCAGGTTCCTTCGGTTATATCAAGTTCACTACGTTCACGGTTTCGCCAAAACCATTCGTAGCTCTCCGTCCTTTCATTTGGGTATTCAGTAGTATTCAAGCTGTGTATTTTGGCCAAAGTCAAGGCATAGTGTTTGGTAGCTGCTGGGTATTCATTTGTTGCATAGATAGATGAGTTAGTTTGGGACAGTCGTATTATCATTTGACCAAAGTCAGGGGTATGTACGGATGGGTTCAAATTGACAAGATAATGACGGGTAGAACTTGACATGTGACTTATGACATTTTGACCAAAGCCAAGGTCATAAGAGCATGGGGCAAAAATTTATATCGGGAATTTCTAAAGAAACTGAAATTTGCAAAGAGATGCATACCATTTGGAGTTTGATGAATGTTTGTAAGATTCCTTCAGCATTATCAGACGATGACATTTGGATCCGGATCCTACTATGAGTATATGCTACTTATTAGGATATTCGTCACTTAACGATCAATGCTATAAACCAAGTAGGTGTCAAGAAAGGTGTCAGCGGGGCTACGCCCCCAGAGAAAAGAGGTTATATAATTAAGGAACTTCGCGAAAGCGTTGGAAAACCTCCCTCGAAGTATCGACACTGGCCTGGCTGAACGGTTAAGCAAGTATTGTACGGTGAGAATAGTCCTGGCTAGTTCTTCCTTTTTGGTTTGAGGAGGGATTCGAGAAACAGTGGGAGCTATCCAGTTTAGATAAACTAAAAACCACTCTAAACTTGCAAGAGCATCATGCTAAAGAGTTTTCTTTTCTCTCTCTCCTAATTGCAGCGAACCTGAAAATGACTGGACTTAAGTTACTTTTAGAGAAAAATATACTGACAGGGCCAAACTATAAAGATTGGCTGCGGAATGTCAAAATAGCTTTGACCTATGACAAATTGGGGTACGTCCTCACCGGTAAGGCACCTGCAGTCCCAGGTCCTAAATCCAGTAATGTAGATAAGGAAATCCGCAAAACCTGGGAGTATGATTGCGCGAAGGCCAAGCGCATCGTGCTTGCCTCGATGAATAATGAACATCAGAGGAGGCACGAGGATATGGAACTAGATGCCATATTTCTCCATACAAAGGAACTTTATGGAGAGCAATCTCGTATAGCAAGATACGAGACCTCAAAAAACTTGTTTCGAGTGAGGTTGGCCATCGGATCATCGGTAGGAGAACATGTTCTAAAGATGATAGGCTATATAGAAGAGCTCGCAGACCTTGGGACGACTTTGGATAATGAGCTCTATACAGACCTTATTCTCCAGTCCCTTCCTTCCACCTACGCCCAGTTTATTCTGAATTTCAACATTCAAAGAAAAGAAGTCGAACTTCCAGAACTCCTTAACATGTTGAGGAGTGCAGAGGGCATCTTGCAGAAGGCAAGGGAAACACCCGCTATGTTTGTTAGCGGTGCTTCTTCTTCCGGGTCCAAGGCTAGGGCCAAAGGAAGGAAGAAGAAGGTCGCCACCAGACCTAGAGGAGGTGTTAGTAAGGTGGGAGCGAAGGGAAAGAAAAAGATTGCGGTGCCAGTAGTGGCCCAGGATGAGTGCTTCCATTGTCACCGGAAAGGGCACTGGAAGAAGGATTGCAAGGCGTGGAACGCCAAGAACCAGGGAACGAAGCAAGCCGTGGCTTCAAC
Source organism: Agapanthus africanus (assembly GCA_030015575.1). Taxonomy (NCBI): domain Eukaryota; kingdom Viridiplantae; phylum Streptophyta; class Magnoliopsida; order Asparagales; family Amaryllidaceae; genus Agapanthus; species Agapanthus africanus. Next base: position 353,685,569 of record CM057341.1, on the reverse strand, counting down.
TTCAGGTGTGTTTGTAATTGAGAATTGTCTGTCAATCAACTCTACTTCCTGGGTATTGGATACCGGATCAGGATCTCATATATGCAATTCATTGCAAGCACTGAGAAACCGTAGGGTGCTGAAGAAAGGTGATATGACCCTAAAGGTTGCTAACGGAGCTAGCGTGGGAGCTGTGTCCGTCGGGGATTATCACCTGGGATTGACGAGTGGACATATTTTGGTTTTACATAACTGTTTTTATGTACCTAGTTTAACGTGTAATATCATATCAGTTTCCTTGTTATCAAATAAAGGTTATGATTTCACGTTTGTAAGCGATGTTGTTAACATCCACCTTAATCATAGTTTGATTAGGTCCGGTACACTGAATAACGGTATATATTTCTTAAACCAACTCCAGATTTTCAATGTCCAGAACACACTAAAATGAAAGTCTCCAGATTTAAATAAAGCTTTCTTATGGTATTGTAGACTAGGTCACATCAATGAGACAAAGTTAACTAAGTTACATAGAGAAGGATATTTGGACTCGTTCGAATATCAAACTTATGCCACTTGTGAATCATGTCTCAAAGGAAAGATGACAAAGACTCCATTCACTGGACATGGAGTAAGAGCGAGCGAGTTCTTAGGACTCATACACAGCGATGTATGTGGTCCAATGTCTACACATGCAAGAGGTGGTTTTTCCTATTTCATTACTTTTACGGATGATTATTCAAGGTACGGATTCATTTATCTGATGAAACATAAATCCGAGGCATTTGAAAAATTCCAAGAGTATAAGAATGAAGTAGAAAACCAAACCGACAAAAGTATCAAGACACTAAGATCTGATCGAGGTGGTGAATACTTAAGTGCCGAGTTCCTAGGTTACCTAAAAGAGAAAGGAATTCTCTCTCAGCTTACTCCTCCATACACTCTACAGCATAATGGTGTATCGGAGAGACGGAATCGAACCCTATTGGATATGGTACGTTCCATGATGAGTAATGCTGAGTTACCGCGATCTTTCTGGGGTTATGCACTAGAATCAGCGGCATATCTTCTGAACAGGGCTCCTACCAAGACTGTGCCTACCACCCCATATCAGATGTGGAGTGGGAAGAAACCCCATCTTCAGCATCTGAAGATATGGGGATGTCCAGCTTTTGTTAAAAAGCAGCATGCGGACAAGCTCGAGGCACGATCAATACAATGTAAGTTTGTGGGATATCCAAAGAACTCCAAGGGATATTATTTCTATTACGCAGAGGAACAAAAGGTTTTTGTTTCTCGTAATGCCCATTTTCTAGAACATCAGTTTTTAGAAAAGGAAATAAATAGGAGCGAAATAGAACTGGAAGAAACTCCAGAACTACAAACTACTACTGAAAGTTTGGTAGAACCAGTAGTTCAAGAAGAACAGGACATTCCCGCACCCCTCTGCAGGAGTAGTAGGCCGTCTCATCCGCCTGAGAGATACTACGGTTTTCTCATAGATGGGGATAGAGAGGATTGCATCATTGATGATGATGAACCTACTAGCTTCCAGCAGGCCATCCAGAGCGGCGACTCGGTACGATGACTAGATGCAATGCGGACCGAGATGGAGTCCATGTACACCAACAAAGTATGGACTTTGGACTTTGCTCCAGATGGGGTAAAACCCATAGGATGCAAATGGATCTTCAAGAAAAAGATTGGTGTAGATGGACAGGTGGAAACCTATATGGCTAGACTTGTTGCAAAGGGTTTTCGTCAAAGACCTGGTTTGGACTATGACGAAACTTTTTCTCCAGTGGCTATGCTCAAATCCATTCCGGTCCTTCTTGCTATTGCTGCCTTCCATGATTATGAAATCTGGCAGATGGACGCAAAAACGGCTTTTCTGAATGGTAATTTAGAAGAGTGCGTCTATATGGATCAGCCAGAGGGTTTCAATCAGAGTGGGAGCAGCGGTAAAGTATGCAGGTTGCTTAAGTCCATTTATGGACTAAAGCAAGCATCGCGGAGTTGGAACATCTGTTTTGATGAAACAGTCAAAGAATATGACTTTATCAAAAATCCAGATGAACCATGTATATATAGTAAAGTTGTAGCCAGAAGTGTCGTATTCCTCGTCTTGTACGTGGATGACATTCTATTAATGGGAAATGACATTCCTATGCTACAATCTGTCAAAGGATTCTTGTCACACAGGTTCTCCATGAAAGACCTGGGTGATGCCTCTTACATTCTGGGGATCCGGATCTATCATGATAGATCCAAAAGGATGTTGGGACTTTCGCAGTCCAGGTATATCAACACTATACTGAAAAGATTCAGTATGGAAGATTCTAAGCGAGGTAATCTATCGGCTTGTCACGGTATCACCCTCTCCAAAGAGATGTCTCCCAAGACTGATTTGGAAAGGGAACGCATGTCTATTATACCCTACGCTTCTGCGGTAAGCTCTATAATGTATGCGATGTTGTGCACCAGACCAGATGTAGCTTACGCACTAAGCGTGGTAAGACGGCATTAGTCAGACCCAGGAGAGAATCACTGGATAGCAGTGAAGAACATTCTCAAGTACCTGAGAAGGACTAAGGAGATGTTCTTGGTTTACGGCGGAAAAGACCTCAAATTAGAGGCCTTTGCTGATTCTGGCTTCCAGAGTGATAAGGACGATTCCAAGTCCATGTCGGGTTATGTCTTTACCCTCAATGGAGGGGCGGTGTGCTGGAAGAGTTCCAAGAAGGACACCGTTGCTGACTCGACGATGGAAGCGGAGTATATTGCTGCTTGCGATGCCGTAAAAGAAGCGGTCTGGATGAAGAAGTTCCTAACAGAACTTCAAGTGGTTACTACCATAGTTGATCCAATACCTCTGTATCGCGACAACAACGGAGCTATAGCTTTAGCGAAGGAACCAAGGTCCCATCAGAAGTCCAGAAACATCTTAAGGCGGTATCACCTGATCAGGGAGATCATTGATCGTCGGGAGATCGAGATTCGGAGAGTTGCTACTGAAGAGAACATTGCTGATCCATTCACGAAGGCCCTACCTCAGATTCAGTTCGAGAGGCTACTCGAGATCATCGGTCTTCGATATGCCAGTACATGGCCCTAGTGCAAGTGGGAGATTGTTAGTGTATATGCCCTAGGGGCCATTATTGTATCATACTAGTTTGTATATTACTTAATGGAAGCTTGGGATATTCACATGCATATAACAGTCTTGCTAAACATGGTAGTATGCTACTTGGTTTTTCTATCTTAATATGTGAGTATACGTATTGATAGAGCTCTTAGGATCGTGCTTGACTACCAGCGTTGTGATGGCAGTCACACTAATGGGGGCTGGGTAGTCTACAAGCACATCCTTTTTCAGGTCCCTAGTCGTAGGATTATCAAGACAGGGCATCGATACTCCGGAGTAGACTAGTGTGTACGCTTCTCATCCCAGTTGGGGAGATGGTCTGTCCCACAGCCATCAGTACGTCGTACTGGAGATAGTATACATGTGCTCATTGGGTTACGGGTACACCGGACAGGACTCCCAGGGAACTGTTGGTTGGGTTTTATACCAGTCGTCAGTTAACAGTTCCCAGGTGACATGAGTACAGCATAGTCCGCAGACTTGACACTGCTACTTCGCCTCGAGTGTGTCCCACTGTTCTTAGGTTGCTACCCTACCACGGCTCAAAGGAGTCATGCAAACAGGTAGCAGTTGGGTGCAGTCCCGAGCACTTAGAGGCAGTAGCGGTTAGACAGGATTCGTCTCTCCCAGTATTGGGAGTTGATATCACGCTGTGTCAGAGAGCCATTACGCAAAGTCCCTGGCCAGGGCAAGCGAGATTTTCTGGTAGGTTCCAGTAGTTTCTCAAGGTGTAATGGGCTTCGCTCCGACACGACTTATACCGCTATTAGGGGACTGACGCTTGCCGCCTCCCTAGGCCCGATATGCGATAGTCTTAGACGAACAGACCGGACTGTACGGAGATTGTCACATCAGGCTCAGTAGGAGTTCTGATGGGTTTCCTCATCGGCCTTCTTATCGACATCTACCTGGGGACCGTTACGTATAGCTAGTGCCGCTTGCGGTCTGTGGTTAAACCCACAGCCAGCGTAGTAGTCGAGTCATTAGAGTCCCATACAGAGAGTTTCCCTGCTCCAGGCGAAACGATATAGAGGTCGTATGGTTTTATGACAAGAGTTCGGACGCATACGTGTGTTTACGCACGTACGACTTTCAGACAGTTTTTACTAGTCGGCTTTGGTTTAAGCCAGATTCTAGTATCGGGATATTGGATTTATACAGTCTAAAGTTTTTCCGTGTTTTCACGAATAGGAGGGGCGTTCTCGTAATTTCACGAGAAGCTTCTAGAAGATGGTGACTTGGGGGTTTATGTGGCTTATGCATTAAATGAGATTAGTGAGTCATTTGTGTGATTCATCCATGTCATTAATGCATCATAAATGCTTAATGACTCATGGAGATGAATCACCCATTTGTATTTATGAAGCATGGTTGTTAAATCCTATTTTCTATTTTTTGGATAAATGATAATGCTTCATATATATCATGATATATCATTATCTCATTCTCATTCTCATGCTCACCTTCTCTCTCCTCAAGCTCTCTCTCTTCAAACCCTAATTCTCCCCTCTCATGTGTTGAGATCAAGGATTAGATTAGACAACTTAATCCATAACCCAACTCTATATAACCTAGGTTACTTAGATTAGCACTTTAAGAAACCTAGTTACCTCTAGTTTGAGGTGAAGCTTGAAGTATAGCTCTCGGGTGGATCGTCTACTACTTGGAGAAGGCCGAGAAGGAGGTACCAAACGAAAAGACGGAGGACACGGTTCATTAGGTATAATCACTTCACATAGTAGTTTAGAACTCCTATGTTTTTTGTGTCAGTTATCGTTTAGCACCGATTCTTGCGGTTAGTTGATGTTATTGCATAGAACAAGATCGTTTTTAAATTTCCGCCTCCCCGCAAGTCGTGGGGTATAGTACATCGACTTACACTTTCCTTATCGAATAAGGTGCTGGATATTCTACAAGGAATACCGCTATGCAAAGCAAGAACTAAAGCTACCGGTTTTTAAACAAGTTTCTACAATATCTTTAAGTTTCTTTTATTTTCATTAATCTCATTAGTGATGTCCTATTTTATTATGCTTCACAAGCATCAGATATGAAACGAAATCAACAATATATAATATATATCTCATATATATAATATAAACATTCGTCTCAGGCAGTAATATGATCTCATCACAGAACATTGCAGCAGAAGAACATATATGAAATATTGGATATACTAGGATTTCCGTGTTTTATATCATGCCAGTATAAAACACGGATTCCACGGTCGTGATGAATAGCCAAACCCACATCCCTAGAACCCTACGAGAGCGGAAAGTAACCCTGCCAGTTCTAGAGTTAGGAGACCCGGTCTCGACTCCTCGAGATTGTCTCCCACTGGACCCTAGAACCCGGTTACTTGTGCTTCCCGCCTTGGGTCTATCCTAATGCGGAAAGGTAAATAATATACAATGGTGACATCATCCTCAACCCGGAAGTTCCCCAATAAAAGAATATTACATGCAATGAATTTTACAAGAATTAAAATGAAAAACCCTCATCTCACATAAAACCCCCGGCTATTCAAAACGCGACGATCCAATATAACATATCACAACAACACATAATATCATATATCATCAACGTAAGTAAATATGCGTATCCCAATTGTCGTTGATGTATAGCAACGAAACCGGTGATACACCACATATTACACTTACGGTCGCAGAAAAAAAAGTGTAAAACTACAATAGTTGGAATCCGCAACCTCTTCAGACATCACATGCCTAACCAAATGAATTCCTTAGATATCGCATGCCTAACAATTATAAACCCCGCAATTTAGTCTCGATCTCGAAAACACTTTTCAATATCTAGTCAGGCAATTCAACAAGATTCCCGACATCCTGATCGAATGCTCGTCGGAAACTTTAGTAGATGGCCGCACCCCTCGATGCCGTCGACGAAGTGCACTAAGGCGGAACACCGCCGCCGCGAGCACCCGAACGGATGCTTTTGGCGACGGGGTTCTCCTACAGTCACTTGGTCGGGGCTATGGGGCGTGGCTATCTATTAAGTTTACTCGGCGAGTATCCGCGTACGCTACGTGATTGCGACGGACTTTTGATCACATCAAAATCCCATGGCAACCGATCAAATGAGACAAAAGACTGCTAGATTTATAACATTCAAATTAGTTATCTCATAACTACTTGTGGATTCCAAATACTGTATCACATTCCAGATAAATAGACAATGTTAAAATTTCCGATCGAATAAGCAAACACCCAAGATTTCCCAAATAGCTCAACACTTGAGCGGAGTTCAAAAAGTCCCAGAACATGTCACAGCCGCTATGAACTAGCCGTAGAAGGGTCAAACCAACGCCTTACATATGGCAACGCTAAACTACCACAAACCATATGGTTCAGTGACGGTCACATAATCGAGTTAAGATTACGTTCTTCTTGAGGGTCCACAGATTCGCTTGCATGATTTTCTGAAAGTTTTAAACTAAGGAAAAATCCAACACTTGAAAGTTTTCCGACAGGGGAAAATGTGAGTTATTGATATCCGTTCGAACCTTTTAACACGTTCTAAATTACCCGGAAAAACTTAAACGAAGTCAAACTTTCTGATTGAATCAACGAGTTCCCAATATTTCACAGAACGCTCAACACTTGAGTAGAATTAAAAATTCCCAGAAGCATGAAAAATTACCCAAGAATAAACCCATGAAGTATTAGCCCCTAACTCCAAAAGTTGGCCGCGGAACCGCCGCCAAACGCATGGTTTGGCCGCGGTTCCGCAGTCACTTGAGTGAGTTATAGCTTCGTACTTCATAGTAATTCTTAGAATTCCCTGCATGATTTTCTGAGTATTTTTAATATGAAAAATTTCAACTTTTGAAATTTTTTCCAGAAAGTGGGATTTTTCGGGGTTTCGGAGTTCGATCGGACTTTAAACTTCGCCTACACGATGCCTAATGCTCTAGCTTGGCTCTGATACCACTGTAGGGTTAGCATAGCACCTTAGCAAGATTTTGGCATGCATCAATCATGCTACTTTAAAATTTTTGGGGTGATAAACAAACCCTAACCACGATCTTAACTAGAGACTTAGGGTTAACATGCATGTAAAAAACTTTACATTTAAGAGTTAGGGATTACAACCTTTGTAGTCCGTTCGTTCACTTCATAAGCTTCGTGTTGAGGTCCTTTCGCTGCGATCATCAAGTACCCAGACCCTAGAGAGGCTCCATGAAGAGAAAGATACAAGCTTGCTTCCAATCTTCAACAACTAAGATGATCTACCTTGAAGAAACTCAAACCCAAGCTACTGCTTCACTAATCAAGTATTAGCAAAGCAAACACCCTAATCTAAGTGGCTAGAATAGATGAGGATGATGAAGTAGGAATTTAGCTCTCTTTTATTTTCTTTATCTCACAAAATCCATCACAAACCCAAAAGCTAGAAAGCTTTTCAAGTGGAAGAAGAAGAAGAAGAAATCTATTTGTGATGAATAATGAAAACTTGTTATGGTTACAAATCCAACCATGGGTTAAGAATGAAGGCTTAACCCTTATAGAGAGTAAACTAGGGTAAAGGGTTTTGGGTTGGGTTAAGAAATTTCTTCACAAAATATCTTAGCTAAAAACAAAAGAAAGCTTCATGAAGCTTCATGAAAAAGCTAACCCAAAAGCTAACCCAAATCAAAACCCTAACTTGTTTAAACTCCACAAAACATGTTGCATTTGTAACCCTAACATGTTACAATATTATATATCAGATATATAATATATAATGTAACAAAATAAAATAATACAATTAACATATATCGCATATACATCAATGTATTATCCATGTGAGAAAAAGAATCTTTAAGTGAGCTTGTATTAGTTAATGTAATATAATATATCAAATATATAATTATACATTAAATTATCAAATCAACACTTGATTCGATAATCCGGCTATTTCACAAATAACCAACTAATATAATCTGTATCAGTTCATCGAATCAACACTTGATCCGATGACTCGGCTATATCACATATACCCGGCCGATATCTCATATCGCGAGAATCTAATACGGTATCGCATACACGCATTATTCTCAGTCCCGCACATATCACATATATGCTCCTACTACGTTTTGCCTGAGCCAGGTAACCTCTGTGTAGGACTCTAAAGAATTGTCAATACGCCGGCAGAAGGTGATGATCATATCAAACTCCCACAAGCTGTAAGCGGTCAGCTAAACATAACAGCCACCTAGGTATTGAGCAATCAGAAGATCAACAAGCAAGCCTGTACATTCTCCTGCGAATCCAATCAGTAACTGATTATTATGAAAATACTTGTTAACCGCAATCAGAAACGGCGTCGCTTTGCAGCTAGCCGGTGAGTACGGGTCGATCCACAGAGATTGGTAGTTTTCTTAAAGTGTCTTTACGAGTTGATTCCAAATGTTGTATTGGATTGATTAAATCTAAAAACTAGATCTATCACTAAACTAAATTAATCTAAATTAAAGTCTTGCTAGGGTTAGGTTTAGGGGAAGTTTGGAGATTAAAGGTTTCCTCTCCGCTTTTATTGCCCTATTTTAGATCTATTAGATGTTACGGTAATTATCAATAAAGTGGATCCGAATCTTTTGGGAAGATGTTTTTCCTCTAGATTCGTATTCTTCCTTTATTGATAATTACCCCAACCCCCATGGAAAACACGCGCAACCGGCCCTTTATACTACGGTTCATCGTTACCTCGTGGGGTAGGATGCCGTAGGGAGCGGTTGTGCGTGCATGCATGGAGTTCTAACTCTTAGGTGTGGATGGCATGAAAGGGGTGAGAGATCTCATCTCTCAAACCTTTCCCTAAGGCTAACCCTAACAAGCGAGGAGATTACTCGCTCATTAGGGGATGAAAAGACATACTAATTAAAAGAATTAAAACAAAGAAATAGAATTAACTTACTAGGTTGATGGCTCCCTCCAAGCAATATAGAACAGATCTGAATAAACTCCCAGCAATTTTGAATTTTATTGATTGAAAAGAGGCATAGGGTTTTACAATTTTTGATTACAATTTATAAGCAAACAGGAGAATTAGGGTTTCAGAGTCTCGCGCATGTGCAATTACAGATATGCCCACGAAAAATCCCAACCCCTGCACCGACGCACCGACACGGGAAAAATGCACCGACACGGGCACTAAGCGGCCGCGGAACCGCGGCATTGGTTGGCTTGGGCCGCGGTTCCGCGGCCCTTTGGTGGGCTTGGCTCACCATCTTTTCTGGTCTGCATTGTACTTGTCTGGTCTTGTTATTTCTTCATCCTATTTCTTTGTTTGGCTTCTTATTCTTCTCCAGATCTTCAGTGAAAATTTGTATTGGCTTTTTAACCGTTTCACTTTGACATGTTTGGACCTTGCGTTGCCTTGTACCTATGTGAACTGTGATTAGTCTCGGCTTGACTAGGATCCGTCTATTTGTTGGTAAAAAGTCCCTTTTCTGTTGTCTTGTGTCTTTTTTCACTGTTTTCGCTCCAGAAACCTGTATCCTGTAACATGCAGCAGACATGCGTCAAAAACACCTGTTTAATTATAAAACAAATAAGAATTGGGGAATATAAATTGCAATATTATGATATGAACAAATACCCCCAAACTTATCTTTTGCTCGTCCTCGAGCAAACTTATTTTTATTCACTAAAATCCTAACCACACTTTCGCAGGGAAACGCGATTGCACTGAGCACGTGCAACAAGCCGTTAAACCTCTAGGTGTCCCTAGTAGGAGGAGTGTTGTCTCCTGAGGGTTTTCAGCGGATTACACCCACAAAATCCTATCAACTCGGCCTATTGACTTTTGTTCACCAATTAGGTTTTCTAAGAAGGAATTCTATTATCTTTTGACTCGCGAATCATCCACCCACATTCTTCACACTTCCTCATTATTTAACTTAAGATTATATATGTTATGTAAACCTGCTTAGCTTTCGGCATCTCTTAAGTCTTCCTTCTGGAGTTTCATCTCTACTTAGGAATTTCTATCAACTCTATTAAAAATACAAGTTCTATCCTTCATTCCTTTCTCTCATCTAAATTCTAATCACATATCCCCACGTGTGTGTAAATATCACCCCTACACTTGGAAATTCAAATCAAGCAATCGTACTCTCGTCCATTGTCCAAAGCACTTATTAATTCGTGAATTTTTTGAATTTCGCTTATACATCCTTCATGCAACTATTAATACTTCTTGAGGTACCAACAACCGATTACAAGATGCGTTAGCACTCTAAAGCGTACTTCCTAGTTTTGCAACTCCCAAGGCTTTTAGCAGTGACTCCCAAACCAGTTGGTCTAAGGCACTAGGTGATGAAGCACCCTCGCTAAAGATTTTTCTATTTTTACAGCCTTAAGTAATCACAAAAACCAGTGTCCATTTTTTTTTATTCATTTTTTTTTCATTGTTCTAAGGACTTTAGACAAGAGCATTTCAAGGTCTCTTCTACTATTCCAAGTTTCAAGGTGCGTGATTGTGCAAATTGTAGGGTATACGTTTTCAGAATCTAGACTTAAGCTAGGAACTATTTTTCAAACTTATACTCTAATAAGAACATCAATACTCTTTCCTTGTTTCGACTTAGCCCAAGAAGTGAACCCAAAATTTGCCTATTTCTAAATAAACTACAAGGCATATACTTTCTACCGTTAAACTTTTAAGGAATGTTATTTTTAGGGTTTTTAATTCACTAAGTCTAAGATCTAGTTTTTCCTAGCTAGTTAACATATTTGTCAAACTCTAGTCAATTAGCCAAAATTGAATACAATTATTTTTATAATTTTTGAATTTTTTTTCAATTTTTATGGGTTTTCAAATAAATATGCAAATGCAAAAATATGTACAAATGAATGCGAAGGAAGAAGACGTACCGAGCATACCCCCAAACTTGAACTTGACAGTGTCCTCACTGTCATGCTAAACCAAGAGGGTCAAAATACCGGCACTTCCCTGTTTATTTATAATTTTTTATTGTTAAGGAAAACAAAAATATATACAGAAAGGCCCTCCCCCAAACTTCATTTAAACTATGTTAGACATTACTGCCAAACCTTGCATAGACCAAACGTCAACACCAACCAGTTGAAAAATTTATCAGTAAAGAGTATTGGTTGGTGGAAGAATAAGTTGTGGCGGTCCAAAAAGAATTGGGGAAGATAGAAGTGGTGGTATGGAAGGTATGGAGGTGAATAGACAGGAGGTGGTGATGAATCAAAACGAGAATGCGAATGATCAGCAATCAGTGGAATATTGGCATTCTCGTAGCTTATTAAAAGAAATGGGGGTGGTTCAACTTCTAAAGGAGGAGGTTGACTAACCACAATATCCCCAAGATGTTCCTGTGGGTCCTCTATTGAATTGGCATCATCCATCAATTTCATATGATATTCAATTATAAGGGAACTGATCTTCTCGATGTCCGCCATAGTCCAACCGAAAACTTGCCGACTCTCTTGTAAGACTTTTAAAATAGCGTTCTCTTGCTCGAAGGCTAGAGAGGCTGATATTATAATGGGAAAAGTCTCATTCTCACCTATGTAAGCATATTTAAGGTGAGACGGTAAGGACATGAGTTCGAGTTTCGGAGGCGAAAGAATCATTGCGGAATCTAACTCGAACTCAAAGGACTCCAACACAGGTTCGAAATCACTGCAAACAACCGATTCGGATGGCTCAACTAACTCATCCACAAATTCAAAAGACTCATATTCGGGCTGTGAGTCTTCATCATCCGAAAAAGTGAAACATTCATAATCCATATCGGTTGTGTCAACTGTGGTAGGCTCAAGGAGGGACGCACTAGTGGCGTCAAAACTGTTTTCATCAAATAGAAATCTTTCAAGCTCGCAGTCCTCCTGCGTGATTTCGTGAATAGAGCAAACTTCTCGTGTACTAGTTTTAGGCACGGGGGGCAGACTTCCCATCTTATAAATATTGAACTCACTAGACATCTTCCCAAAGAAGAGAGTCATGGAGCCATTGCGACAATTTATTACAGCATTGGAAGTGGCCAAAAATGGTCGACCAAGAATCACCGGAATTTGGTTCCTTGGGTTAGCAACAGGTTGTGTATCCATAACAATAAAATCAAAGGGCAATATGAACTCCCCAACTTTGATCAACACATCCTCTAGCTGACCCCTTTGATGGGTGATTGATCGATCAGCCATTTGGAGAGTACAACGAGTGGGTTTCAACTCTCCAACCCCTAATTGTTCGTACACGGAGTAGGGAATCAGGTTAACACTAGACCCAAGATCTAAAAGTGTTCGATTAATTTTCTTATCCCCAATTGTGATTGAAATTGTAGGACAGCCGGGGTCCTTTCGTTTTTGGGGTAAGGTTTGATGGTGGTTAATAGCATTGCTCACTGCACTAGCCACTAGCACTTTCTTGGGTACTTGATTGATTGATTTAGCGTGCTTGCGCTTTCTAAAAGATAGATCAAAAATATTTGTAACCGCAATCAAGAACGGCGTCGCTTGAAGCTAGCCGGTGAGTACGGGTCGGTCCACAGGGATGTTGTGAATTTCCTAATCGCGCTAACGAGTTAATTCCGAAGGGTGTTCGGATTAATTATTAAATCTAAAAATTGAAGTTGTATGATAATAGGATTAGAAACTTCCTAGGATTAGGTTTAGGGAAAATTTGGTAAACAAAGATCTACATCTTTTTCCATTGCCTTTAATTAAAGATATCATATTAGTGTTATGGTAAATCTTAACAAAGGGGATTAGGATGATTGGGAAGATTGATTCTTCCTCTAGATCCTTGTCCTTCCTTTCTTAATCTTTACCCTAACCTCCATGGAAAACCTTAAAATCCGGGCCTTTAGACTACGGAATCACCGTTACCTCAAGGGTAGAGTGCCGTAGGGAGCGGAATAAGAAGGTTTGCATGGAGTTCTAATTTTCATAAAAGATTGGCAAAGAAAAGAGATGAGAGATCTTCGTCTCTCAAATCCTTCCCCATTCCTAACCCTAACAAGCGAGGAAACTACTCGCTCATTGAAAGGATGAAGAAAGACATGATTTTATTAAAGAGAAGAAACATCTATTGCAAGTTGATAAAATTCTTAAACTAAATTAAACTAAGACAAGAAAATAATTTACCTACAAAAAATGATGCTCTCCAAAAGAATGCTGAAATTTATTAATGAAGGGAGGCATGAGAAAAATACAAGGCTTTAGGGTTCTATTTATAGGACATAGAAACCCTACGTTTACAATTGCTCTGCATGTCTAAAATTACAAATATAGCCCCAAGAAATCTTTCCATAGCTTCCTCTGAACAATCTGCAATAAATTTCTTTCCATGATGCTTCAGAAGGGCCGCGGATCCGCGGCCTTGGTGGGCTTTGGGCCGCTGATCCGCGGCCCTTTAGTGGGTTCAATTGATAAATTTTCTTGGGCTGCTGTATATTTCTTTGGGCTTCCAGATTCTTTGTTCATATTATCATTTGGGCTTCTACAGTGATACCAGATCTTCAGCGAACACTTTGCAATGGATCTTTTAACCGTCTTTCTTGCAAATTTGGATCTTGAGTTGCCTTGTTGATGGTGAACCGTTCTTCGTTTTCAGGCTTGACTAAGATCCTCCTATTTGTTGGTCAAAAGTCCTTCTTTTGTGTCGTCTTTTGTCTTTTTCACTGTTTTCGTTCCAAGAACCTGTTATCTGTAACATGTAGCAGACATGGGTCAAAAGCACCTGTTTTTATTGTAAATTGCATAAGAATGGGGAATACAAAATGCAATATTATGTTATGAACAAATACCCCCAAACTTATCTTTTGCTCGCCCTCGAGCAAACTTATTATTTAAAAATCTAACCTAGCCACACTTTCGCAGGGAAACGCGATTGCAGTGAGCTCGTGCAACAAGCCGTTAAACCTCTAGGTGTCCCTAGTAGGAGGAGTGTTGTCTCCTGAGGGTTTTCAGCGGATTACACCCACAAAATCCTATCAATTCAGCCCATTGACTTTTGTTCTCCAATTAGGTTTTCTAACAAGGAATTCTATTATCTTTTGACTCGCAAATTATCCACCCATATTCTTCACACTTCCTCATTATTTAACTTAAGATTATATATGTTATGCAGACTTACATAGCTTTCGGCATCTCTTAAGTTTTCCTTCTAGAGTTCCATCTCCACTTAGGAATTTCTATCAACTCTATTAAAGACACAAGTTCTATTCTTCATTCCTTTCTCTTATCTAAACTCCAATCACATATCCCCACGTGTGTGTAAATATCACCCCTACACTTGGAAATTCAAATCAAGCAATCGTACTCCCGTCCATTGTCCAAAGCACTTGTGAATTTTCGCTTTCACATCCTTCATGCGACTGTTAATACTTCTTGAGGTACCAACAACCGATTACAAGATGCGTTAGCGTGTTAAAGCGTACTTCCTAATTTTTGCAACACCCAAGGCTTTTAGCAGTGGCTCCCAAACCAGTTGGTCTAAGGCACTAGGTGATGAAGCACCCTCGCTAAATATTTTTCTATTTTTACAGCCTTAAGTAATCACAAAAACCAGTGTCCATTTTTTTTTCTTTATCCACCTTTTTTTTTCTTTTTCATTGTGCGAAAGACTTTAGACAAGAATATTTCAAGGTCTCTTCTACTAATCCAAGTTTCAAGGTGCGTGTTTGTGCATTGTGTAGGGTATACATTTTCAGAATCTAGACTTAAGTTAGGAACTATTTTTCAAACTTATACTCTAATAAAAGTTTTAATACTTTTCCTTCGTTTCGACTTAGCCCAAGAAGTGAACCCAAAATTTGCCTATTTCTAAATAAACTACGATGCATATACTTTCTACTGTTAAACTTTAAGGAAGGTTATTTTTAGGGTTTTTAATTTACTAAGTCTAAGATCTAGTTGTTCCTAGCCAGTTAACCTATTTATCAAACTCGAGTCAATTAGCCAAAATTGAATACAATAATTTTTATAATTTTTGAAATTTTTCAATTTTTATGGGTTTTCAAATAAATATGCAAATGCAAAAATATGTACAAATGAATGCGAAGGAAGAAGACGTACCGAGCGTACCCCCAAACTTGAACTTGACAGTGTCCTCACTGTTATGCTAAACCAAGAGGGTCAAAATACCGATACTCCCCTGTTTATTTATTTATAATTTTTTTATTTTTAATGTTTTGAATTTTTTTTTTGTTTTTTTATAGAAAAAGAAAACAAGAGATATATACATATATACAAAGCTCCCCCAAACTTAAGCTTGGCCTTGCACAATCCAAAGGTTAGCACCAACCATTCAAAAATTCTATCGTGGTAATGGTAGAGTTGGTGAAAGAATGGAGTGGAAAGAAAAGAAATGAGAAGCACACGAGACCGTGTGGAGAGAAAGGGATAATATGGTCTGGGTGGAGGAGAATGGCGGAGGGGAAGAAGAAATGGTAGGGGTTCTACTTCTTCGAGTGGAGGTTGATTAATCACAAAATCCATATCATTTAAGAATGCGAGTTCGTCGGCGAAACTTTCCTCGAAGGTCCAATTGAAAATTATCGAACTCAAAATGTCGGATTGTGATTCATCAACACTCGATAACATTAAAGGAAGATTAGAAGAACCAAAGAAAGTGGGAATACGAATTTGAGGGTGTGGATGGAGCGTATAGATTAGCACAATTTGTAATGACCGATATGTAAAAAGCGATTGTGCTAATCTATCAACCCGCGAAGAAATGAGATTAAATCCCTCAAGAGTCGTGAGCAAACATGGGTACGTCGAACTAGGTATTGGAGATGAAAGCGTAACGGTCTCTTGCACAGTCGAAACGATAGGAAGGACGGAAGGAAGTGAGTGAGGAAGGGTATCAGTTAAGGATTTAGGAGGGTGTATTGGAAAATTCGACACATCAAACGAAAATGGTTCAACCTCAATATTATCCTCAATACTATCCTCATAATTATCCTCATAATTCTCCTCGATATTCAACTCATCCATGCCATTATCATCAAAATCAAGACGCATATGAGATTCGGGAGAAACATTTAATAACTCGGGATGATGATTTGAACATAAAACTTCAATTAAATCGACAGGTTCATCATCCGAAATAATCCCGGCGTCTATATCCTCAATCAAGTGAAAGTCAATTTCTTTAGACACCTCCTCAAAAGCATGGATGTTTATCAATGTAGGTTCTAGAGTGGAAGTGTAAAGGTCAAACGGATTAGGTGCTGTTGCACTCGAAGGGGGTTCTTCACAATCTGGCAAATTAAACACTACAAAATCACACAACTCCCTTTTATTTTGAACTTGTGAATCATTTAGGACATTCGATGGAAAACTGGAGTTGTGGGCTTCAATTGGGTAAGGGTAGGTTTGATTTGGAAATCCTCTCTCATTCTCACTCTGTCCAACTGCCGCCTCATACATTGAAAAATTTGGAGCTGGTTGGAAACTAGCTACCGGTTCAGCAGGTTGCATAAGGGTGGCCACGGACGCTTCCACATTCCTAACCATTTTGTTTGTTGCTGCGATATACGCCTCCAACGCCTCTTCCAAACTAGACTTGGGTGGTAAGGGGGTGTCGGTAAAAGATTCGAAATTGTTTGGATATGTGAAACTCCCTAATGGATGTGTAGAAGCAGTGTCTAGTGAAGGTGGAAAGGTCGGGTAGGACTGGTAGGAAGTGGGTGATTGGACTGGGGTAGGGTCAACATGTGGATAAAAAGGTGAATAGTCTTGTTGATCCCTAGAACTAGATGTGTGGAGAGGGGTGAAAGATCGGCTACGAGATTGAGCAATATGCTCAGCAATGGACATCGGCTTAGGAGTGACAGAAGGAATTAAAGAAGTGGTGTCAACATATGTAGGTGGTGAAGGTTGACTTGGTTGACACAAAGTGGGTTGAAAAGTCAAACTATTTCTCCTAGACTTCTCTATGTGATCTTTCAAAGATTTTTTAGGCTAGGAAGGATCGTCTTTAAATTGACCGAACACATTGACATATGTCGCAAAATTAGGTTCGGGATACCAAGGTTCTTGGACTGGGGTAGGGTCAACATGTGGATAAAAAGATGAATAGTCTTGTTGATCCCTAAAACTAGATGAGTGGAGAGGGGTGAAAGATCGACTGCGAGATTGAGCAATATGCTCAGCAATGGACATCGGCCTAGGAGTGACAGAAGGACTCGAAGAAGTGGTATCAACATATGTATGTGGTGAAGGTTGACTCGGTTGATACAAGGTGGATTGAAAAGTCAAATTGTTTCTCCTAGACGCCTCTATTTGATCTTTCAAAGATATTTTAGGCATGGAAGGATCGTCTTTAAATTGATTGAACAAATTGCCGAACGACGCAAAATTAGGTTCGGGATACCAAAGTTCGGCTAGAGATTTATGATGTGGGGTACCCATGTTAGAAGAAGAAAAGTGACAAGAAGGAAGGTTAGGTAGTGCAAGGATTTATTTGCGGCAAAAGTTTGCAAGTTCTCTAATAAAAATTTTCCTTTTACTTTTTCTTTATTTGAAAGTTGTTGCAAGAGATTTTTTAATAAAAGATATGCAACAGAAAATATCACTTGCAATCAGTTATTATGTTAAGCATATCACAAGAATCTTTATTTGGAAAGAATTAACAGCAAAATATTTCTTGCAATCAATTTAGTTCAAGCGGGGCCCATAAATCCTGCACAAGATCGATATTTGGAAGGGAAAATATTTTTAAGGCGCACAAAATCCTGCAGGAATATTTCAGAAAAGATATATCTAGATCTCAATAGAAAGACCAGAGAAGCTTACAGAGGAATTTTCACCTGATGACGTCACCCGAGAGCAGCTGAACCGCAGCCAAAAGGGGTCTCCCGCCGCGGTTCCGCGGTGAAGGAGCGGGCGCGGGTCCCCAGAAAAATTTTGACGTTCTGAAACTCCAAGACTGCGGCGGATCCGCGGTCTAAAGTGGGTTAGTGCGGCGGAAGGGCGGCGCAATGGAGGGCTTGGTTCTCGGGAAAAATTCTGCTGCTCTGATTTCGTAGTTCCCTTCTGTTTTGATATTTAGTTTTCTGTTTGTCTTTCTGTAAATTTCCAGATCCGAGTTTGTTCCTGCAAGATTTCACACAACAAGTACCCTTTCCAAAAAATAACAATTGATATATTTTTATAATTTTTGGGATTTTTCAAATTTTTTAAAATTTTGATTAACCCGAAATTGCAAAAAGGAAATTACTACGCCATCCCCAGCAACGGCGCCATTTGATTGATTGATTTAGCGTACTTGCGCTTTCTAAAAGATAGATCAAAAATATTTGTAACCGCAATCAAGAACGGTGTCGCTTGAAGCTAGCCGGTGAGTACGGGTCGGTCCACAGGGATGTTGTGAATTTCCTAATCGCGCTAACGAGTTAATTCCGAAGGGTGTTCGGATTAATTATTAAATCTAAAAATTGAAGTTGTATGATAATAGGATTAGAAACTTGCTAGGATTAGGTTTAGGAAAAATTTGGTAAACAAAGATCTACATCTTTTTCCATTGCCTTTAATTAAAGATATCATATTAGTGTTATGGTAAATCTTAACAAAGGGGATTAGGATGATTGGGAAGATTGATTCTTCCTCTAGATCCTTGTCCTTCCTTTCTTAATCTTTACCCTAACCTCCATGGAAAACCTTAAAATCCGGGCCTTTAGACTACGGAATCACCGTTACCTCAAGGATAGAGTGCCGTAGGGAGCGGAATAAGAAGGTATGCATGGAGTTCTAATTTTCATAAAAGATTGGCAAAGAAAAGAGATGAGAGATCTTCGTCTCTCAAATCCTTCCCCATTCCTAACCCTAACAAGCGAGGAAACTACTCGCTCATTGAAAGGATGAAGAAAGACATGATTTTATTAAAGAGAAGAAACATCTATTGCAAGTTGATAAAATTCTTAAACTAAATTAAACTAAGACAAGAAAATAATTTACCTACAAAAAATGATGCTCTCCAAAAGAATGCTGAAATTTATTAATGAAGGGAGGCATGAGAAAAATACAAGGCTTTAGGGTTCTATTTATAAGACATAGAAACCCTACGTTTCAATTGCTCTGCATGTCTAAAATTACAAATATAGCCCCAAGAAATCTTTCCATAGCTTCCTCTGAACAATCTGCAATAAATTTCTTTCCATGATGCTTCAGAAGGGCCGCGGATCCGCGGCCTTGGTGGGCTTTGGGCCGCTGATCCGCGGCCCTTTAGTGGGTTCAATTGATAAATTTTCTTGGGCTGCTGTATATTTCTTTGGGCTTCCAGATTCTTTGTTCATATTATCATTTGGGCTTCTACAGTGATACCAGATCTTCAGCGAACACTTTGCAATGGATCTTTTAACCGTCTTTCTTGCAAATTTGGATCTTGAGTTGCCTTGTTGATGGTGAACCGTTCTTCGTTTTCAGGCTTGACTAAGATCCTCCTATTTGTTGGTCAAAAGTCCTTCTTTTGTGTCGTCTTTTGTCTTTTTCACTGTTTTCGTTCCAAGAACCTGTTACCTGTAACATGTAGCAGACATGGGTCAAAAGCACCTGTTTTTATTGTAAATTGCATAAGAATGGGGAATACAAAATGCAATATTATGTTATGAACAGTACTTGAGATGCCTTTCTCTTCGAGGTGCATAATCCCTTTAAAATTTTCGCGTATGAAGGGACTTGTTGGATTGCATCCAAGAGAGGTAAATTTATGCTAACCTGCTTAAATATCTCCACAATCTTCTCCACTTGTGCAGTTGGTTTATTGGGACTCAACCTGTTTGGAAATGGAGCATTTTGAAAATTCGTTGAGTCAAATGTCTGTGGAGTAGAATGTGGAGTAGGAACGGATCCCGGTGTAGATGTGTTCATGTTGTGAGCAATGGGTCCGTTCGAGCAAGAAGGAGTAGAGCCGTCTGAAGGGTGGAGAATAGGCTCTAAAGAAAAAGGTGAAGAAGAAAGTGAAGAAAATGAAGAAGGGGAAGATGACGATGGAGAAAAAGAAGAAGAAGAAGAACCACCGGCGGGGATGTCATCACTAGTTCCCACATTATTTTGCAACTCTCTTCCGGATCTCAACGTGGTCACCGCATTTACATTATGATTGGGATATGCATTTTGTGTGTGACCGGGATTGGGCAATGGTTGAGATGGAAGCTTTCCCTTTTCTCTCTCGCTCAACGCAGCAGTTAATTGTGCAATTTGTGCCTCAATAGATTTGATACTTTGATTGTGTGAAGCATTGTTATGCATTAAAGATTGAACATAATTTTCAAATCTTGCTGCGGATTCTGTAGATTGCTTGAGAAATGCATCTAGACTTTTCTCGAGCGAGATAACCTTATCATCATTTGGTTGAACCAAATTGTTCGTTTGATTTGTATAAGGTTGTTGTTGGAAAGGTTGCTGGTTTTGAGTTTGTAAAGGTGCTTGTTGTTGTTGTGGAGGAGGAGGTCTTTGAAAACTGTTATTTCCTTAGACTTGTTGATTTTGGTTCCAAGCGAAATTTGGGTGACTCCTCCACCCCGGATTGTATGTCGAAGAGTACGGATCGTTTCTTTGTCGTTGCTGAAATGCAGCATTGACTTGATCCTGTCCTTGAGTAGATGCACTATAAGGACATTCTTCGGTTAGATGCGATGGATTCGAACAACAAGCACAAACAGTTAGTGTGGGTAGAGTAGGGGCAGGAGAAGACGATGAGATTCTGGTCTCAATGGCTTCTAGCTTTTTCATAAGTGCGGCCATCTCGGCCTTCATAGCAATCGACATATCTACTTGATGTATGTCTGCCCTAGATTGACCACTAGAAGAAGATGATGTGGTCTTGGTACTCTCCCACTGAATTGTTTGCTCACCAAGATCCTCAAGAAACTGCCAAGCTTCGTCGCTAGACTTGGAAAGGAAATGACCTTGACATATAGTTTCTAGCAACTGCTTCGTTGCCGAGTTCAATCCCTCGTATAATGTTTGGCAAAGTTGCCAACTTTCGATCCCATGATGAGGGCATTGAACAAGTAGGTCTTTAAATCTCTCGAAGCACTTCCAAAATGGTTTGGAAGGAAGCTGTGAAAATTGTATAATCTCGTTGCGGATTCTAGCAGTTTTGTGATGAGGATAGAACTTTTTCAGAAAAGCTCTCACAAACTCATCCTAATTTCTAATGGAATGTGATGTGGTGCTATATAGCCACTTCTCGGCTAGGTCACATAAGGTAAAAGGAATGACCCTTAGCCTTATAGCGTTATCACTTAATTGGGTCGTTTTCATCATAGCGCAAACGTTTTGGAATTTATTGATAAAGATATATGCATCTTCGGATTCCAAACCATGAAATTTTGGCAGCATATTGATGAAATGTGGTTTTATTTCAAAGTTGTCCCCATTTGCCGGTGGGGGTGAAAGACATGTAGGTAAAGAAGTGCGGACGGGGTAGAAGAGATCCTGGAGCGCGACTCGTGCGGGCGCTACAACAGGCGGAAGATTCGGGTTATTCGCACCTAACGGAGGTGGAATCATTCCCGTCGGTAAGGTATCGTTGGGGTCGTGTCTCGACATACCTTCGAAAGAAGAATTTGAAGGTGGAGGTAAGGAAATGGACGGAATGTCGACGAAGGGTTCGTCGGTCGGTACCAACGAAACACGGACTAATCGGGCGTTAGTATCCCTAGTCCAAAATGACATACACTAAAAGAGTAGTGTAATCAGAAAAAATAGAAAAACAGAATGTGGGGGTAAGATAACGTCAATGAAGGGAAGTGAGTGGAAGTGAGTTGCAAGTTTTCTTAGCGGCAAGTTGCAAGTTTTGAAAAGATTTTTCTTTTTTTTATGTGAGAGTTTTGCAAAGAGGTTTTTGAAAAGAGACTCGTGACACAAATGTATCAACCACACATGCACAATCAGGCCTAGATCTAGGGTCGCCTAGGTCTGCTAGAAAGCTCCTAACTAGGGCTAGAAATAGGACCTCAAACCGCCTCTTCACCGACAAGTACGGCCAGGTAAGTGGGAAGGAACCACCACTACAGTGGGCCTAATTAATAACCACTAGCCTAGACACCACAATGTCAGTTAGGATAAACGGTCGATGCCTATACTAGTCCTTTTCCTGTTGAGCTCGATGTCCTTAGGTCTGAGTCTAATATTTTTTTAATTAATTGTGGTCAATGCACATGCTTTAGGTGTTTTCTGGGGTCCTGGGAAGGGTGATGAAATCCCCACCAAATCTGAGTTTGGTCAATTAGCCCCTTAAAGTCCGATTAAATTATGCAAAACAATAAAATTCACTTGCAATCAATTTTTTAGCGCGGCGCAAAGAAACCTGCAGAAAATCTGTTATTTAGAAGGGGAGAGAAGAGTTTTAGCGCAAAGAATTCCTGCAGAAAATTTTCACAGAAAGATATATGGAGGTTGCAGAGGGGAGAAGAGAGAAACAAACCCTGCAAAATTTAGGACCTGAAGAGGCTAAAGAGCCGCGGTTCCGCGGTCTGGGGTGTTCCTTGGCCGCGGTTCCGCGGTCTGGTAGTGGGTTCAGACTCTGAAAAAATTTGTGTCGCTCCTGTTCACCAATTCTCCTCTGTTCTGATATGTACTTTTCTAATTTGCCCTTTGTAAAATTCCAGATCCGAGCTTCTTCGCTATTCCTGCAAAATTCAAAACATACACCCTTCAAACAGATCAAAATTGATAATTTTTTTATTTTTTTTTATTTTCAGATTTTTATAATTTTTAAAATTTATATCAACCCGAAATTACACAAAAGAATTTTTACGCCATCTCCGGCAACGGCGCCATTTGATTATTATGAAAATACTTGTTAACCACAATCAGAAACGGCGTCGCTTTGCAGCTAGCCGGTGAGGACGGGTCGATCTACAGAGATGGGTAGTTTTCTTAAAGTGTCTTTACAAGTTGATTCCAAATGTTGTATTGGATTGATTAAATCTAAAAACTAGATCTATCACTAAACTAAATTAATCTAAATTAAAGTCTTGCTAGGGTTAGGTTTAGGGAAAATTTGGAGATTAAAGGTTTCCTCACCGCTTTCATTGCCCTATTTTAGATCTATTAGATGTTACGGTAATTATTAATAAAATGGATCCGAATCTTTTGGGAAGATGTTTCTTCCTCTAGATTCGTATCCTTCCTTTATTGATAATTACCCCAACCCCCATGGAAAACACGCGCAACCGGCCCTTTATACTACGGTTCATCGTTACCTCGTGGGGTAGGATGCCGTAGGGAGCGGTTGTGCGTGCATGCATGGAGTTCTAACTCTTAGGTGTGGATGGCATGAAAGGGGTGAGAGATCTCATCTCTCAAACCTTTCCCTAAGGCTAACCCTAACAAGCGAGGAGATTACTCGCTCATTAGGGGATGAAAAGAAATACTAATTAAAAGAATTAAAACAAAGAAATAGAATTAACTTACTAGGTTGATGGCTCCCTCCAAGCAATATAGAACAGATCTGAATAAACTCCCAGCAATTCTGAATTTTATTGATTGAAAAGAGGCATAGGGTTTTACAATTTTTGATTACAATTTATAAGCAAACAGGAGAATTAGGGTTTCAGAGTCTCGCGCATGTGCAATTATAGATATGCCCACGAAAAATCCCAACCCCTGCACCGACGACCGACACGGGAAAAATGCACCGACACGGGCACTAAGCGGCCGCGGAACCGCGGCATTGGTTGGCTTGGGCCGCGGTTCCGCGGCCCTTTGGTGGGCTTGGCTCACCATCTTTTCTGGTCTGCATTGTGCTTGTCTGGTCTTGTTATTTCTTCATCCTATTTCTTTGTTTGGCTTCTTATTCTTCTCCAAATCTTCAGTGAAAATTTGTATTGGCTTTTTAACCGTTTCACTTTGACATGTTTGGACCTTGCGTTGCCTTGTACCTATGTGAACTGTGATTAGTCTCGGCTTGACTAGGATCCGTCTATTTGTTGGTAAAATGTCCCTTTTCTGTTGTCTTGTGTCTTTTTTCACTGTTTTCGCTCCAGAAACCTGTATCCTGTAACATGCAGCAGACATGCGTCAAAAGCACTTGTTTAATTATAAAACGAATAAGAATTGGGGAATATAAATTGCAATATTATGATATGAACAGTAACACTCCCGTACAGTCCGGTCTCTTCATCTGATATGTCGCATATCCAGTCTAGGGATGGTAAACGTCAGACCCCAGTAACCGATAAGTCGTGTCGATATGAGGTCCATAGCAGTTCGAGAAACTACTGATAACACTTACCAGTAAATCTCAGCAACCCTGTTCAGGGATTTCCAGTTATAGCCAATCGAACACAGCGCAACATCAACTCCCTATACCGGGAGAGACGAAACCCCTCCTATCGTTCATTGCCTCCATGTGATTCGGGACTGTACCCAAAAGCCACCCTTTTGCACGCCCTCTTGGACATGGTAAGGTAGAAATCAAAGCACAGTGGGAATCACACAAGGCTCTATGACGATCTCGGGTCTACAGACTAACCTGTACCAGTGTCACCAGAGAACTGCCATCTAACGTGAGGTATAATACCATCTGGGAGTTCTCGGCGAGTCCGTCCAGTGTACCCAGTCTCCACTGAGCACCCGTATACCTTCTCTGATGTCAAACACCAATGGATATGTTGTCATCCATCGCCCATCATATGGGTCAAGAAGCGCATATGCTAGTCTACTCTGGAGTATCGATGCCCTGTCTCAGTACTCCCACGACTAGGAACATTTGAAGGATGTACTTGGCGACTACACTGTCCCCACTAGTATGATCTGCATCATAGTTCTGGTAGTCAAGTACTCATCCTAAGGGTTTTATCAACTTGTAACATAGAGACAATCAAAGCACAAGTTAAGATAAAGGGCAACCAGATAGCATACTATCATGTCGAGCAAGAAAGTCCTCCCTATATATGTCCAAGCATCCACTACTATATACATCGTATGTACAGTAATGGCCTCTAGGGCATACATATCACTAACAGATCTACCAAGACATAGTACTCAACATGAACATCTCAACTCTTTAGAGAAATCATAAGAACAAAACCTTATATAAACAAAGACGAGGTATAATTCTCTCTTCTTAAAGAACAAAGCCGCAACTTTTAATACTTAAAGCAATCTCAATGTCAAATTAATCAGAAATCCCATAATATAATAGTTTCTAACCCTTTTAAATAGAATAATAGAAATCTTAAGTAAAAAGGAAAATATTAACTAAATCTAATTTGAACTAATTAGATCTAAATAAATAACAATTTAAATCTAAACAAATCTAATTTAAATGTACTGAATCCCCCATCAAACCCTCTGGCGAATCTTTCCTAACTGATTTTGTCGACTCTGCTCAGTTTTGGCTATATCTACTCTTGCATCAATATGGTAGATTGAAGATGGTGCAACCTTGATTTGGGATGCTGCACTTTTAGGCTGAATTTAGAGGAGCTTGAAGGGATAGCAAATAACTATGGCAATTTCACCAAAATTAGGGTTTTAATTCATCTAAATGAAATCTTACAATTGCCATCGAGCTTTTTAATAGACCCATAATCAAAATCACAACTAATTGCTGACGAAAATAAAAATCGCTAAAAATAGAAAGTTGCTAAAATTCGAAACTAATTATCTGATTGTGTCTGTAATTGATTCTTGATACTGCCTGTAAAATCTTAACTGATCCGGGCGTTGATTTCATCTCTAATTCGAAAGTTAAAGTTTTCAAGCAAATCATTGACCGCGGATTCGGGGCCCTAAATGATGGATTTTCGCGATTCTGATAGACATCAATTGTGCTTGCGGAATTAACCTAGATGATTTTGCAAGATCTTCAATTTGGCTGGGAGAACAGGCGAATCGAACAAGATTTGGTAGTTTGGCTTTCTCGGTTGAACTAGACGCAACGTGTTTTGGAACGGTCAAGCCGCTCCATATAGGCTAGGGCTGCATCATCCACCTCATCATAAAAAGAGCTCGACCCTGAGCTCAGGACGTCGTCCTCAAAAGAGCTTCCATCACCCGCATATGGAATCAAGTGCTTGATGTTGAATATGTCTGAAGTCTTCAGATGACTAGGCAACTCCAATTGATACGCGTTGTCACCTATATTATTAAGAATCTTATAGGGGGCCACCTTCCTGTTGCCCAATTTATTTTATTCACCTACCGAGTAGCGGTCCTTGGTGAGTGTTATAGTTCCTAGCGCCCTTGCCGCTACAACCGTGGCCTTTGCAGAATGAAAAACAAAAATTCGAGAGACGCTAGATACTTTAAACCCTAGAATTTAACCAAACACTTAAACTAAAAAACAACAAAGTGTTTTAGCTACTATGAAAAAGATTATACCAAAAAGATCAAGTCTTTCGGGTTTTCAAATCCTCTTCTTTAGCTCTTTGAGGCGGTAGGATCGAGCTTGTAAGTTGGTCTTCCCTTTGTCGAAGATGATCCACCCGAGAGATTTGGTTCAAGGCTCTATCTCCACACTAACAATCAAGTGGAGCAACTAAAAACCCTTCATTGCTAATCTAGAGTGCTTAGATATGTGGTGAAGTGTTCAAGTATTTTTCAAGCTCTTTCTCACTTTGATTCTCAACTCATGAGAGTGTAAGTGATAGGAAGAAGGTGCAGGAGCTAAAACAAGAGAGAGAAAGAAAATGGTGAAATGAATATCAATCTCAAATGAAAATGGCTAGCATGCTTTTGTTCAAAACAATTTTCAAATAGAAAATTGCAACCATGCTTGAATAGTGTATACAAATGCAATAAACAAATACAAAAAAATTTCCATCACCATTCTTTCTCCATGCCTCACCTTTACACCTAATTTCTATTTTTAAAGAAAATAGAAAATCCATGATGAGGT
Source organism: Agapanthus africanus (assembly GCA_030015575.1). NCBI lineage: Eukaryota > Viridiplantae > Streptophyta > Magnoliopsida > Asparagales > Amaryllidaceae > Agapanthus > Agapanthus africanus. The sequence goes on along the minus strand of CM057341.1, from coordinate 353,658,610 downwards.
GTCCACCTTCTAGAATGTCCATCTATATAAATACGGAATATATTCTACTGTATATGCATACCCGTATTCGTACCGAAATATGAATACCCAAAGAGATAGAATAACACAATGAACATAATATTAGAATATACATATCGAAATATATATATGTAAATTATTCAATCAATACCTGATTTAATAATCTGGCTTAATCCTAATCCGGTTAGTACTATCAACTGTCCGATCAAAAGTCCGGGTAGGTAGTACACTCATTTGATCGGAATCCTGCACGTATCAAAATACGGCTACTATATCATTTCGCGTGAACCAGGGAAACCCTTTGTGTGGGACTCTAAAGACTTGACAGTACGCTAGCAGTGGGTTTAACTATAAGCACGTCAACGACACTACTTATCTAACTAACCCGATAAACTACTTATCTAACTATCAGTAAATCTCAACTGCCTTGGCCAATATCTTATGGTGCTGGCCAACTAAATACAGTACGATATTGACTCTCTATAGCGGAAGTGACGAATCCCTAACAATCGCTCACTGCCTCATGTGGCTCGGGACTGTACCCAATTAAAACCTGTTTGCGCGACTCAGTAGAGCCGTAGTAGGTAGTAATCTAAGTACAGTAGGAACTCTCATGAGACAAAGGACAATCTCAGGTCTAAAGACTAACCTGTACTCATGTCACCTGAGAACTGCTATCTGACGATATGTATAGTACTATTTAGAAGTTCTCGGCGAGTCCGCCCAGTCTACTCACCTCCAGTAAGCATCTATATACGATCTTAGGTGCCAAAGACCAATGGCCGTGGGACCAACCATTGTCCCTTATCGAGGTCTAGAAACATATACACCAGTCTACTCCGGAATATCGATGCCCGGTTTCGATACTCCCACGACTAGGGACATTTATGGATGTGCTTATAGACTACCCATCCCCCACATGTATGATTGCCATCATAATACTGGTAGTGAAGCAATAATCTTATGGACTTTATCAACATGTATTAGCGATACGCAAAAACAAGTAAAACATATAAACATGTTAAGATAAAGACAAACCAAATAGCATACTATCATATCGAGCAAGATTGTCCTGTACATACATATGTCCAAGTATCCATTACACACACACAATAATGGCCTCTAGGGCATACATATCTAATAATTTCCCACATGCACTAAAGCCATATATTAGCGTATCGAGTACCCAACGTCTGCACTAGGGCCAGTTGTTGGCGTATCATATACCCAATATCTCAAAAAGTCTCTCGAACTGTACTTGAGGAAAGGCCTTGGTGAATGGATCCGCCGTGTTCTCTTTTGTGTCTACTCTCCGAAGCTCGATCTCCCAGCGATTTATGATCTTCCTGATCGGGTGATACCTATTGGATATATGTATGCCCTAGAGGCAATTATTTGTGTAGTGGATTCTTGGACATATATATAGAGAGGACTTTCTTGCTCGACATGAGAGTATGTTATCTGGTTGTTCTTTATCTTAACATGTTCATTTCATTATGTTTATTGTTCATTTGATACATGTTGATAAAGCCCTTAGGATATCAGCTTGACTACCATGATTATGATGCTAATCATACTAGTAGGGCATGTGTTGTCTATAAGCATATCCTTAATTGTTCCTAGTCGAGGGTGTATCGATATGGGGCATCGATATTCAAGAGTACACTAGTGTATACATTTCTTGACCCGGTTGAGGGGGCGATGGATGATCCTATATCCATTGGTGTTTGACATCAGAGATAGTATACAGGGGCTCATTGGAGATTGAGTACACTGGACGGACTCGCCGAGAACTCCTATATGGTATTATACATATCGTCGAATAGCAGTTCTCTGGTGACACTTGTACATATTAGTCTGTAGACCCGGGATCGTCATAGAGCCTTGTGTGTTTCCCACTGTGCTTTGATTTCCACCCTACCACGGCTCTACCGAGTCATGTAAACAGGTGGTTTTTGGGTACAGTCCCGAGGCATATTAAGGCAATGAGCGATAGGAGGGGTTTTGTCTCTCCCGGTATTGGGAGTTGATGTTGTACTATGCACGATTGGCTATAACTGGAAGTCCCTGGCCCGGGCTAATGAGATTTACTGATAAGTGTTATCAGTAGTTTCTCGACCTGTTATAGGCCACACATCGTCCTGACTTATTGAGTTATTACGGCTCGACGATTCCATCCCCAAACTCAATATGCAACATATCAGACGAAGAGATCGGACTGTACGGTAAGTGTTGCTGGTTGGCTCTACGGGAGTTTGAACAAGTTCGCTTGTTGTTCTTCTGTTCTCTCAATACCTGGGTAGCCGTTACGTGCAGCTAGTACCGCTGACGGTTTGTGGGTATCTGATATGATCACCGTCTACTGCTAGCGTATTGACGAGTCTTAGTGTCCCACATAGGGGTTTCTGAGCTCAGGAGAAACGAAGTGGGGCACATATGGAGATATGTACGGGAGCTTGATTAAATACGAGTATATGATACCGTATTTTAATCTAGCATTTTTTATTAGTCAGGTTATATGTGATATGAACAGGTTATTAAATCAAGTGTTCATTTAATACAAAGACTAATTACTCATTTATAATTCCTTTCCTTTATGCATGTGTGTATATATGTATATACTTATATTGTATATATATGTGTGTGTGTGTGTGTGTGTGTGTGTGTGTGTGTGTGTGTCATGGTGGATGATACATTGGACATGGCTATGCTAGACTCACATGGGAATATATTAGATATTTATTTTTGTGAAAATGGAAAATAAAATAATGAGTCATGGTTTCTACACTCATCTTGAAATATCTAACCATGGTTGATTATTTTATTCCTCCACTCACTTACAAATATCTAATATATTTCTTTTCTTCGTTAATTGTGATTGTGATCACTCTCATTATCTCAAGCTATGCCATTAGTTCACATTCTTCCTCTTAAGCTCTCTACCCATTTCTAGGTTAGAAAAAGAGAAAGAAAAAGAAAGGTCTTTGAGTGAGAAAAATCCCACTTCATCAATCTATATTAGTCTAGCAAACTTGTATAGGGTGTTAGCTTCACTTCATCTTAGTTTAGTGAAACTAGAGTTTGAGTGTAAGGAACTCTGGGTGGATCATCGTGGACATCGAAGACTTCAAGCGGAATTGTTCCAAGTTTCGAGTGGAGCCAGGAAGAGCTCAAGGACTTCTACACGGAGCCATTGAAGAGAAGGAGTGGTCTACAAAGGTTGCAGTTCTCTTTCTCTTAGTGTTAGACACTCTTTTTATATGATACTTACCTTAATCTCTAGTTCGATTCGTGGTTTGTGTGCTTTAGCTCTCCAAAATTTTAAAATACACCATATATTGTTGTTTAAACACTAGTAGAGGTGCCAAGACACACAAACATGGTATCAGAGCCAGGCTGGAGCATTAAGGTAGTTTAGATATTAAAAGTGTTCGATCGAAATCAAAATACAGATTTTTTCATGGTTCTGTTCATTTTTCCAAATTTTGGTATTTTGCAGAATAAAAATATTCAAAAAATCGTGCAGTTAAATCTATGGAACTCCAAGAAAAATGAATACCCAATTCCCCCGAATGGCCACGGAACAGCGGCATAACCCTTGGTTTAGCTGCGATTCCGCCGCGTATTTGGAGAATTATGGTTTCAATTTTTCCGTGCTGCTCCATTTTGACATTTGTGACTTTCTGGATATTTTTTTTAGGCTCATGGTGTTGAGGTCTCTGTGGTTTGGAAATTTTTTTGATGTCGATCGAAATGTTTAATATTGTCTAAACAGTTACTATGTGTGATACAATATTTAGAATCTACACTAATTAGTTTTGAGAAAATTAATTGGTTGTTTATAAATTTAACATTTCAGTCTCATTGATAATCGGGAATCTTGTTGAATTACCCGTCTTCTTTATGAAAAGTTGTTTTCATTTCAAGACTTAAATGTAAGATTTATGAGCTTAGGCATGAAATCCGGAATATGAGATAATCCGGGTTTGCGATGTCTAAGGCTAGTGCGGATTCCAACTGTTGTAGTTTTACATTTTTTTTCTACGACCGTAAGTGTAATATGTTTATCCCTAATCTTTTTGCTATATGTTGACGACATTAGAAATACGCATATTTACTTACGTTGATGATCTGTGATGATTATTCTGTTGTTGCACTGATATGATGTATATGATCGTCGTGATAGAATAGCCGGGGTTTTTTTATGTGAGATGAGAGATTTTCTTTTCATTCATATAAATTCTTTTATTGGGACACTTCCGGGTTGAGCTTGATATCACCATTGATGTATATTATTTACTTTTCCGCATTAGGATAGACCCAAGGTGGGGAGCACAAGTAACTGGGTTCTACAGTCCAGTGGGAGGCCATCTCAATGAGTCGAGACCGGTCACCTAACTCTAGAATTGGCAGGGTTGCTTGCCGCTCACATAGGGGTCTAGGGGTGTGGGCTTGGCTATTCATCATGACTGTGGAATCCGTATTTTTTATCATTGGCTTAATCTAAAATACGGACTTCCTAGTATATCCTATATTTTCATATATCTGCTTCTGTTGCTGTTACTCTGTGATGTGATCATATTAACCGCATGAGACGAATGTTATTTATTTATATGATATATAATAAACGCTGCTTATGTTTTGCATCCGCGCTTGTCCTGCCCTCGTTTTGTCGTTAGTTAAGTAACCTAACGGTGCATGACGGGACCCCATGGCGAATGCAGATGGCATAAGCGTACGTTCTATTTTCGTTTCTTCTGTGATACTTAGGAACTTAAATGATGAGACTACATTAATGAGATTAATATAAAGAAAAGAAGCCTAAAGAAGTTTTAGAATCAAATTTAAAACCCACTCGCCCTTTTTATGAAAAAGCAAGTTTCAAAATGCGGAGCTTAAGCCACTCCTTTTTAAATTATTTGGTTCTACAACGATATCAAGTTCAAAACGTTAAAGGTTTTCATCAAAACCATCTGTATCCCTCCGTCATTTTAGGAAGTAGAGTACTTAGTATTCGTGCTACGTTTCTCAACCATAGTTAAGGCATAGTGTACAGTAGCTAAGTGATGTCTTCCTATACAGCATATGATGCGATTAATTAAGACATTTATATGACTTTATTGACCATAGTTAATGGTCATATGAGTGGGTATAATTAATCAAAAAATGACGGGTAGAACTTGACTAATGCTTATGATTTGTTGATCATAGTTAAGGTCATAAGCCGCTAGGGGTAAAAACCGAATCGAGAATTTCAAGAGTTGAAATTTGCAATAAGATTGCATACCTTCTATATTGATAGTTGGATCCTGATCCCACTGTGAGTAAAAGTTACTCCCGGGAGAGTTTTGCACTTTACAACTAGCTAATCCAGTAGGTATATAGAAAGATGTCAACGGGGTTATGCCTCTAGGGAAACGAGGTTTATTTTAATTTGGTTCGTGCGCAAGGACGGGGAACCTCCCTCGGAGTACCAATACTGGCCTGGCTGACCGGTTAGCGAACTTGTAGAATGTAATTAATCCTGGCTAATTTTCTTTTTGAGGTTTGAAGGAAAATTTGATAAAAGCAGTAGGAGACATCGATTAGATAAGATAAATAACCAATCTAATCTTTGGAAGAGCTTTCGCTGAGTGTATTCTTTTCTCTCTCTTAATGGAAGATACCAATGACTGGACTTAAGTTTCTATTAGAGAAAAATAAACTGACGGGACCCAATTATAAAGACTGGCCGAGGAACGTAAACATTGCCCTTACATATGATAAGGTTGCATATGTCCTCACTATCCCAGCCCTTTCTATCCCAGGCCATGATTCCTCTATTGCGGATAAGGAGATCCGCAAGACAAGGGATATTGATTGTGCCACAGCCAAATGCCCCACGTTAGCTTCAATGGACAATGTACATCAAAAGAAACATGAGAAGATGGATGTTCAATCCATCTTTTTCCATACAAAGGAGTTTTATGGGGAGCAATCTCGTACTCTTCGTTACGAGACATCTAGAAAGTTGTTTCAGATGAGGATGGCTGCTGGTACGTCAGTAAGAGATCATGTCTTGAAGATGATAGGACTTATTGAAGAACTTGAGAACCTAGGATGGACCATGGAGAACGAACAATATGTTGATATAGTTCTACAGTCTCCCCCCTCCCCTCGCCTTTGCTCAATTTATAGTGAACTTCAATATGCACAACATGGAGAAGTCACTACTTAAACTTCTCAATATGTTGTGAAGTGCAGAGAGTACGCTTAAGACAGTGAAAACATCCTCTCTGATTAATGGGCCCATTCCACCTTCCGTCCTAAAAGCCAAGGCTAAGGGAAAGAAGAAGAAGAAACCCACTAAACTGAGAGGTGGAGTTAAAAAGGTAAAAAGGGAAAGACAAATCCGGGGCTGAGGGATCGGGAAAGGGAGAATGTTTCTACTGCCACAAGTCGGGACACTGGAAGTGTAATTGTATTGAGTACCTCGTTGATGTTAAGAAGAAGAAGCATGGTGATGCTTCCGCTTCAGGTGTGTTCATCATTGAAAACTGTTTTTCTATAAACTCTGCATCCTGGGTATTAGATACCGGTTCGGGTTCTCACATCTGCAATTGTGTGCAGGGATTGAGAAATAGCAAAGTTTTGAAGACAGGTGATCACACTCTCCGGGTTGGAAATGGTTTCAATATACATACTGTATCAGTGGGAGAGTATCACCTAGGGTTGCCCTTAGGATGTATATTGGTTTTGAACCCGTGTTATTTTGTACCAAGCATGCTATGTAATATAATTTATGTATCTTTGTTAGACAATAAAGGATATCATTTTGTGTTGCAAAAATAATGTTATGAATATTAACCTGAAACAACAGTTGATTGGGTATGGTACACTAAATAACGATATTTACGTCCAAAATCAGCATACAATTTTCAATATACAACACACAAATAAAAGAAAATTTTCAGATATAAATGAAGCTTTTGTATGGCATTGTAGACTTGGTCATATTAACGAAACAAGACTAACCAAGATACATAAAGATGGATATTTAAATCCTTTTGAATATAAATCTTATGCAGCTTGTCTATCTTGTATCAAGGGTAAAATGACCAAAACTTTGTTTATTGGACACGGAGAGAGAGCTACTGAACTCTTAGGCCTCATACATAGTGATGTACGGGGACTAATGTCTACACATGCTAGAGGCGGTTATTCTTACTTCATAACTTTTACCGATGATTTCTCGAGGTTCGGACACGTGTTCCTTTTGAAACATAAGTCTGAAACTTTCGAAAAATTCAAGGAGTATAAACTTGAACTAGAAAAACAAACTGGTTTGAGCATCAAGAAACTTCGATCAGATCGAGAAGGAGAGTATTTAAGTACATAGTTTTTAGACTTCCTAAAAGAGAATGGGATTCTCTCTCAGCTCACTCCCCCTTACACAACCCAGCACAACGGTGTATCAGAACGGAGGAATCGTACCGTATTAGATATGGTACGTTCAATGATGAGTGATGCTGAGTTGCCACTTTCCTTTTGGGGACATGCATTGGAGACTGCAGTATATCATTGAATTGGGTTCTAACCAAAAGCGTGCCTACCACTCCATATAAGATATGGTATAGGAAGAGATCATCTCTTAAACGAGTTAGGATATGGGGTTGTCCTACTTTTGTTAAAAAGCAAAATCCAGACAAACTCGAGACACGATCGGTTCTGTGTACATTTGTGGGATATCCAAAACATTCATATGGATATCTTTTCTACCACAAGGAGGAACAAAGAGTGTTAGTTTATCAGTATGCCATATTTTTAGAAAATGGATTTTTTTAAAATAATACTCCTGACAATGCAGTAGAACTAGAAGAAGTTTTAAAGACCCAAATAACTACTGACGATTTGGTTGAACGTGAAGTTGCAATAGAACCCCACGAGCCTCAGTCACTCCGTAGATCTAGTAGGACTTCTCGCCCACCGAAGAGATACTATGGTTTCCTCATTGATGGTGATAGAGAAGATTGAATCATGGATGATGATGACCCTACTAGTTTTCAACAAGCTATCACGAGTAGTGACTCAGTGAAATGGCTAGATGCCATGCGATCCGAAATGGAATCCATGCACACCAACAAAGTATGGACTTTGGAAGTTGCACCTTCGGGAGTAAAACTCGTAGGGTGCAAATGGATCTTTAAGAAAAATATTGGTGTAGATGGACAAGTGGAGACCTATAAAGCAAGGCTTGTAGCGAAAGGATTTCGTCAAAGACCAGGACTGGACTATTGTCACGACCCAAAATATTCCATGACTGGCACTTGAATCATATGAAGCCTATAGGACCCCATCTAATTCAAGTAAGCCAAAAGCCCAGAAATCTAAAACCATTTTAAGAAGTAAATAAGAAACTAGTTTTTAAGAAGTAAGGAAAACATGTTTTAAAAACAAGGTTTTTAAATAAGTAAGTCGAATATGCATTTTTAAAATCTCTAGTCTTTTCTGAAAATTTCGGCAGAGTTTCTTTTGTAAATACTGGCCCCGAATAGGGTACAACAAGAATAATATATGGACAATGATAAAAGGCATCCCCAAGCGGGAGCTAGCTCTTCGTCAATCGACGGTCACAACCATGCAAGCAATATAATATACAACGCCAAAGGGCGAGGATCAAAACTCAAAGGAAAACTCAAATAAACTTGAAAACCATAATACTACAACGCGCGACTCTAAGGTCGAAATAATACATAACTGGTTTTCTAAGTCTGAAACAATATATATGTTTTGGTTGATGGAATTTCTAGATACAAATGAATGATACATATACAATGGTGGTTCCGATGCAAAGAATCCACTTACCAAAGCAAATCACCCGTGAGGGAAGTAGTGTGCCAGAAAGCCGCAATGGAACCTGTACGGCAAAACCTGCAAGAACTGCGGCACAACGGGGGTGAGTTGCCAACTCGTGAATAGAAAACATCGCAGAGTAGAAATCGTATGCATGACATAATTCTAGGTCAATACGATCAGTAATAATATATCTTAAGTATGAGGTATGATCAATGTCCACTATATCATGAAGTCTATGAATATGTGGATATCATCCAACTATATGATCAATGTCATCAATGTCAATATATGTATGTGGAAATCGTCTACGTGTCACCCAATGACAATAAGCATCATGCATGTAAATATCATAAACGTATGCATAGAAGTATGAGGATGTAAATCAACATGTGTCGCTCACGACATATCAAAATCATGGAACCTGAGTGTCCAGCATCGACACTCGAAAACATCATGAAACCTGTGCCTAGCATCGGCACGTAAATCCTCATATATCGGACTCCGTCAGTCCGGATCGGCCGACGGACTCCGTCAGTCCGGGTCGGCCCATATCATCTCTCGACTCCGGTCGGTATCCTCCGGATATCCGCCGAGCCCAAATACTATCACCGGTAGGTAGTAGTCCCTCTGCCAGGCTCACCGTCTGCAACACAGCGATCAATTCTCGCCCCGGTGTACCATACCGGGTCTACCATGTACCCGCAATCGTCCTCATCCAGCTCCTCGATTCGGGTTCACATGTCACACGTCTCAGCACCGAGAAAACACATGGTCGACGCACTGAAATATCATATCAAGGGAAACCGGGTTTTTAAAACAATACATAATCTCTTTGAAATACCCACTGTTCCCAAATCCAGAAATATCATGGAAACAATATATCTCAATGCATATAATCAAAAAGCATGATGTATGCGACATGTAAAAGAAATGTAAGCATATCAGTATATCATGCAACATGGAATAGTACTATGCATATATTGAGGGAAACCGCTCTTTTAAAATACACAGTTTTAAAATACATCTTGTGGTTTCCAAATCTCTGAAATCAAGCCAGAATCATCCATGTATGTGCAAATACATAGGTATGTAAATATGGGTGTACAAGGGGTATGTACAGAAGTATGCCATGCAAGAGGTCATATCCTGAATGCAACAGTGCTACAGTGTAGTGACATGGCAATTATCGATGATGAAGTGTGTGAGCAGGCAAGCAGGTGTACGTGGAACATGTGCATCATCGATAATGGTGCTGGTGTCCTAACAGCATGAGTTTAATATAGCAATAACTATTTGCACATGCAATGCAATGCGAATAACAAGAACATACAGGAAACGACTAATAAATGCAACAGTGACGCATCTGCATCAATATAAAAGGTCATACAGTTTACTATTTGAAATAAGACGAATCGGGGTTTTTAGTAAAATAAGGGCCACGGTGTTTTTTTGAAAAGATGCGTCTTTTGAAAGTATCCGTAGAATCCCTTTGCCTGTCTTTAAAATACTCCCGATTCGCTAGTTTTGAAATAGGTATGACTCGGGTCTAGTTTAACATTTACTAGCAAGACTACGGCTCTAACTAACAAGTCAATCAGGAGGGGTATGGAAACCACCTAAATCTGAGTCGATATAATATATATATGTAGATATAATAGTCGGTGATCCTGCCTCAATGGTACCGCGTACGATACAATATGATATGAAATTCTTGAGTCAGGAGTGCGGATCTATCATCAATATGAAGCTCGTACGGTAAATCATCGTACGACATCGCAAAAGCTGGGTAGGGGTCAATATCGCATTCATCTCATCAATTATCTAGTATCCTTATCGTCCAATCACATAATCTGGGGTACTGATCTAAGTCTAGTGCAATCGATACCATCTATATAAATATGAATGCGTGTGTGAAACACACGTCCAAAGGCCCGCTAAAATCACCTGTCATATCCCAAATACGAATCACATCATATCACCGATCTCATGGCACTACGCCCAATATCATCGACTCATCTCCAAATATCGTCCACAATCCTCATCATCTAGGTATAACCATAACAAGTAAGCATGTGTGTGCGTGTGGGTGTAAACCTATTCTAGGGTTCGCAACTAGGAACTATACTAGTTTACCTCTACGCCCTAATCCAACCATTGTACACCTAATTTCATCTCAAATATCCACGACACACAATAAGCTATCATATATAGTATATATATACTATACTAAACATCGAACTGCGGGGGTGCTATACGCCATCCACCCGACTTCCCCCGTAGATATAATCTACTCACCTTGCGTCTTGCTTGTCGATGTTGATGTCGCCCTCATCTTCTTCATCGTCTCGAATCGTCGTGGGGTACCTACATATCACACGTATCGCATCGCATTAAAACCAAATCAAAACTAAAACGAAACACGAAAACCAAAACGATACGCTAAGGCCTATAGGTTAGAACCTATGGACTACGCTTTCGAAACCATCAAACGACCCTCGATCTCGTCGTGCAAACGTCAAGTGATCGAGGTAAAATACTACGCAAATCCAGAATTTAAAATACGAAATACGGAAACATGCATCAAAACAGAAACTTAAGAAAAGGGTCCCAGATTTCACCCTAGGTAAAATTAGACAATTTTGCATATGCCAGGGGTCTAATTTATAGATGTAGTAGCTACAGAACCAAAACGAGCCAAATCCTCACTGGTCTGGCCGCAATTTGCGGCCAGAATGGATTTATTTGCGGCTGTGTTTGGGAGCTAGGGTCTGGGGTTTGGGGTGTTGGTTCCTAGGTGCCTGCATGTATCACTATCCTTGCAAAAATATTTTCAGAGTCTCGGGGTGATAGCAGATTCCATATAACTCTCACAGATTCCAGAATTCTTCCGATATCGGTTTCTAAATCCGTATTCCAGGTTTCTAATCTCTGGTTTGGGTCATTATTCTAGCACTAGGTGGTTTGTGTGGCCTCTACTGAGTTCAATTTCATATCACAACTCTCAAATTCCTATAAACCCTAACTAGAATTTTCTAAGTCCACAAAACCACTCGATATCGGTTCTAATCTAACATGGGGGTATAAGTAATGGGAAAAATAAGCTTATGGTTCAGAAAATACCTCATTTGGCAACTCAAGAAAATTCTTGAGTTGCCCTAAGTGTCCAAAACCATTTCTTTCTTGGTCCAATGTGTTTCCCTTGAGCTTGTGCATCATTTTTGTGAAGTGGGAATAGGGTTTTAGGTTGTTTTTGGATGTGTTTGTGAAGAGGGAGAGCAAGAGTGCATCAGCAGCAGCAACAAGACGGAGAGGGAGAGGAATGAGTGAAGAGTGAAGGGGAATGGCTAAGGCTTTGGTCAAAGGTAAACTCTACCTTTCTCTCTCTCACCCATACCTCAATATAAAACTCTTTTCCCTTTTTCTTTTCTTTTCTTTTTCTCATTCTCTCCAATAATTCACAACCATTGTATAAACATGAAGGAAAGCCATGAAAATAAATAACAAGTGTAAAAATGATATGGTGCATGTTTTGCACAAAACCCGCTTAAAATCCGATTAGCGATTTTTAACCGCGATTAGCACTAAATTAGCATATAATTAATCATAAAAACTTTAAAATGGCGTAATTCCATAAAACACCCTCTTTTAGAATTTTCTAAATTTTTTTCCATTTATCGGTATTTAATTATACCGAAATATTAAAATATTCATTAAAATAATATTAAATTATAAAAATTCCCAAAAATAATATTTTGTTGTTTTGAAATGTTACAATCTTCCCACCTTAAAGAAATTTGGTCCCGAATTTAAATTTAAACCCCCAAATTCTAAAACATTTCAAATGAAAGTCCAAGTCGTCGGGGCTCCGAAATCATCAATACAGAAAACGCATCATAATGCAATGCATGCGCCTGAGTAATGAGCAGATAACTTAAAATCAAATCTCCGTCAAGCATCCCGCAATCATCAGAGTCATGGTAAAGACGCAAAGGTCAAATCCAAAACAAAACCAATATAATATAAATCAGAACTATACATGTAAATATCTGAAGGAAATGCATGCTAAACCTTTTTAAGTCACTATGTAATGCACATAACACCGCACAGTGGCGGACGTCTGTTGTAAGAAAATAACCATATATGTATATATCTTTTGTTTAATATGTACGTTCCGCCGTTTTGAAAACAATTTAGAAGGGTTTCCTTGTTTAAATGTTTCGTGTCATATCAGACACGTATGTAAATACTGAGTCTATAGCTCGCTTTTTGGAAATCCCCTCGATAACTATCAATGCATGCAAAATATATCCAGGAACTGTCCTCTGACTAGTCCTGCTCAGTACAAAAACATATAGCAAATATCATGAAAGCGTACTGCTCTGTAAGAATTCATTCCCAAAATGTATATAAGAATACCCTATGCATCTGGTGCGCACGGAAATCAAAGTCCATATATGTGCCATACATGTGCACAAAACATCATCTAGGTGCAACGGGTGTGCATGAAACATCTGCCAAAGGCAACAGGCATGCCTGACAGCAAAATCAGGTGCATCTGACATGCACAAGGAATCCCGATTTAGTGCATCTGGTGTGCACCAAAATCGCATCTCAAAACAGGCGCTCAACACACGCGAAAATCCAAATCAAATGCACGGAGTGCAAGAAACCAACATCAATATCAGAATCAAAATCGACGGTATACTATACGGCTCAATCCAAATCAGGTATACCGCGGTGTATAAGCTCACAATCATGTGCATCAGCGTGCACAGATCAAATCAAAACACTAAAAGTGCATGAAAACTATGCTGGAAGTGTAAATTAATTCATCGGCATTAAATAGGCATGAAATCACAATCAATACCTCACGCATAATAACTATGCGCAAAATATCAATACCCAGTAGGTACAACCATGGTGCACGAAAACAGAAATCATGGAACTCAGCCATCAAGACCAAATCATGCGAACGGATCTCCCAAAAATACCGAAATCCAAGGTGACGGATACGTGATAATCGAATCACAAAATCATAAATCATAAATACCGTCGTCGATATATCCTCCTTCAAAGTCAAGAAGGTGTCGGTGCATCCAATGCTAGCAGAGCAAGATATCTACTTGCCTCCTGTTCATGGTCTGGCGTACTCTGTCTCCGGGTCCCTATCTTCTCTATGGATTACCTATCTCGTAATCAATCGGCTCATCGGCCCTGTCAGGTGTGTTAACGGGGGCGATTCCGTCCTGGCACCTCTCTGGTCATCTGCGTCCTCAGCACAGCGTTTCCTCGGAAACTGGTCGCATCCCAACGCCTCTGTAGACATATCCGACCTTTAACCTTAATGGAAGTATCAACAGCTCGTCAGCATCTCGCCTCAACCTCTTGTCCCGCTTGTCTATATCATCGTCTTCTCCGACGTCACGTCTCTATCTGCGCACTGCAATTGTTATCGGCTACGGTCCATCCGAAGTCTCTCACACGGAGTCGAAATCACGAACTCGGTATCTTCATCACTCTGTAGAAGATATCTGGCCGAACACGTCCTCAGGAACTCGTCCCAAATCTGTGGAGGTATACTCCATACTCGTCCTTTCTTGATCAATTCACAACGCATCTGGTTGAGGTCCTCTATCCGAACCTCGTCAACTATCGCGTCGACGATGCCGAACTCTGGCCTACTGGGTGTGCGCAATATGACCACTCCGGGGTCTAAGTGTTCTCGTATAATATTCCAGAAAGGTCATGTCAAGGTCTCTCTCAAATCTCGTTTCTGCCGAATTTCCCGGAAGTTATCATCTTTTCTATATCTGTTCCTTGTTCCGGAACGGCTGCATACTCATCGCTACTCCTTCTGGAAGGTATATCCATATACAACACCTCTGCATGCGTATCACATCTCTGATGTCAGCGGAGTGGAACGTCATCTCGTCGAAATCTCGTGCGAACTCTTTACTCCACTCTGCTCCAATGTCGACTGATTCGGACTCGTCATCTCTTGGCTGCATGGACTGCGCTCCAACGGCTATACTCGTATCTGGAGTCTCCCAAGCAATGTGTCCCATCATATGATATCCGAATGATGTAGAACCATCCGATCGATTCGTCAGAACCTCATAATCCCCCAAGAGCTCAACATCTTGGGTACAGCTTAATAGTATCGAGCACATACCACAGCGTCGGCGGTCCAGCCGTAGAAGGGCAAACCCAAGACTTACTAATGGCGCCGCGGAACTGCCGCAAACCCTAAGGTTCAAAGTCTTTCACACGGTCATTATGTCGAGTTAGGGTTTCATTCTTCTAGAGGGTCCATAGAATCGCTTGCATGTCTTTCCGAATACTTTAAACTTGGAATATGGGTTTCTGACATTCGATCGTCTCTATCGACTCTTAACGAATCTGCGTGAAGTCGTCTCTAGCTGGAATCAATCTATCTGAAGATCTCGCATCGGGGTAAGTGAACGAGCCACATGTCCTAGTCCTTCATCCTTGGGTGACTAGCGACCTTCCATCGTATCTCTAAGTATATACTCATGCTGCAGTAGCTCCAACATCTGGGCGATATCTCGTCATTTGCAGCAACAACTGGCTCATTCGTCTGTACGCTGAACAGCGCCTCAATCATCATGAATAAGCGATATATCAATGGTCATTACATCCTGGCTGGCCTCTAGCAGTAGCCTGATCCTCTGGTGCCGATCAGCACATCCGAAAAATCTCGTAAAAGTGATCTGTCAAACGCTCATGGCGCAAAAACACAATAAAACGACGCCTCTAAACGCGATCATACGCCTCTGGAATCACGCCCTGGTCAGTCCTCGTCCGTGACGAGCTCATGCTGACGCAACTCTAGCCGTAGCTCTCTCTGCCTGTGTAATCGTAGCAGCAAAATCATAAATAGTATTGATGAGGATAGATCAGAGGAATGAATATAATAATGTGCAAGGAAATGTACATCCTATGGTTTCTTAAGCGGAATAGCGTATCATAAGTATGCGGCGGAATATACGTACGGTACGTCACTCTACTCAAGCTACCTACTCCATCGACCAAGGGTCATCCTACGTGACGAAAGTTCGGGTATAATACCCCCTCGACTAAGTCTAAGTTCCGTAAGGTCAAGCCTAAGTTCCGTATATATATAAATGCTCTAGGCTCCACATAGTCAAACTTAGACTCGAACCAAGGTTAACCTAGCGCTCTGATACCAACTTTGTCACGACCCGAAATAGCCCGTGACTGGCACTTGAATCATATGAAGCCTATAGGACCCCATCTAATTCAACTAAGCCAAAAGCCCAGAAATCTAAAACCATTTTAAGAAGTAAATAAGAAACTAGTTTTTAAGAAGTAAGGAAAATATGTTTTAAAAACAAGGTTTTTAAATAAGTAAGTCGAATATGTATTTTTAAAATCTCTAGTCTTTTCTGAAAATTTCGGCAGAGTTTCTTTTGAAAATACTGGCCCCGAACGGGGTACAACAAGAATAATATATATACAATGATAAAAGGCATCCCCAAGCGGGAGCTAGCTCTTCGTCAATCGACGGTCACAACCACGCAAGCAATATAATATACAACGCCAAAGGGCGGAGATCAAAACTCAAAGGAAAACTCAAATCAGCTTGAAAACCATAATAGTACAACGCGCTACTCTAAGGTCGAAATAATACATAACTAGTTTTCTAAGTCTGAAACAATATACAAGTTTTGGTTGATGGAATTTCTAGATACAAATGAATGATACATATACAATGGTGGTTCCGATGCAAAGAATCCACTTACCAAAGCAAATCACCCGTGAGGGAAGTAGTGTGCCAGAAAGCCGCAATGGAACCTGTACGGAAAAGCTGCAAGAACTGTGGCACAACGGGGGTGAGTTGCCAACTCGTGAATAGAAAACATCGCAGAGTAGAAATCGTATGCATGACATAATCCTAGGTCAATACGATCAGTAATAATATATCATAAGTATGAGGTATGATCAATGTCGACTATATCATGAAGTCTATGAATATGTGGATATCATTTAACTATGTGATCAATATCATCAATGTCAACATATGTATTTGGAAATCGTCCACGTGTCACCCAATGACAATAAGCATCATGCATGTAAATATCATAAACGTATGCATGGAAGTATGAGGATGTAAATCAACATGTGTCGCTCGTGACATATCAAAATCATGGAACCTGAGTGTCCAGCATCGACACTCGAATACATCATGAAACCTGTGTCTAGCATCGGCACGTAAATCCTCATATATCGGACTCCGTCAGTCCGGATTGGCCGACGGACTCCGTCAGTCCGGGTCGGCCCATATCATCTCTCGACTCCGGTCGGTATCCTCCGGATATCCGCCGAGCCCAAATACTATCACCGGTAGGTAGTAGTCCCTCTGCCAGGCTTACCGTCTGCAACACAGCGATCCGTTCTCGCCCCGGGGTACCATACCGGGTCCACCATGTACCCGCAATCGGCCTCATCCAGCTCCTCGATTCGGGTTCACATGTCACACGTCTCAGCACCGAGAAAATGCATGGTGGACGCACTGAAATATCATATCAAGGGAAACCGGGTTTTTAAAACAATACATAATCTCTTTGAAATACCTACGGTTCCCAAATCCAGAAATATCATGGAAACAACATATCTCAATGCGTATAATCAAAAAGCATGAAGTATGCGACATGTAAATGAAATGTAAGCATATCAGTATATCATGCAACATGGAATAGTACTATGCACATATTGAGGGAAACCGCTCTTTTAAAATGAATACAGTTTTAAAATACATCTTGCGGTTTCCAAATCTCTGAAATCAAGCCAGAATCATCCATGTATGTGCAAATACTTAGGTATGTAAATATGGGTGTACAAGGGGTATGTACACAAGTATGCCATGCAAGAGATTATATCCTGAATGCAACAGCGCTACAGTGTAGTGACATGGGAATTATCGATGATGAAGTGTGTGAGCCGGCAAGCAGGAGTACGTGGAATATGTGCATCATCGATAATGGTGCTGGTGTCCTAACAACATGAGTTTAATATAGCAACAATCATTTGCACATGCAATGCGATGCGAATAACAAGAACATGCAGGAAACGACTAATAAATGCAACAGTGACGCATCTGCATCAATATAAAAGGTCATACCGTTTACCATTTAAAATAAGACGAATCAGGGTTTTTAGTAAAATAAGGGGTACGGTGTTTTTTAGAAAAGATGCGTCTTTTGAAAATATCCGTAGACCCTTTGCCTGTCTTTAAAATACTCCCGATTCGCTAGTTTTGAAATAGGTATGACTCGGGTCTAGTTTAACATTTACTAGCAAGCCTACGGCTCTAACTAACAAGTCAATCAGGAGGGGTATGGAAACCACCTAAATCTGAGTCGATATAATATATATATGTAAATATAACAGTCGGTGATCCCACCTCAAAGGTATTGTGTACGATACAATATCATATGACATCATCGAGTCATGAGTGCGGATCTATCATCAATATGAAGCTCGTACGGTAAATCATCGTACGGCATCCCAAAAGCTGGGTACGGGTCAATATCGCATTCATCTCATCAATTATCTGGTATCCTTATCGTCCTATCACATAATCTGGGGTACTGATCTAAGTCTAGTACAATCGATACCATCTACATAAATATGAATGCGTGTGTGAAACACACGTCCAAAGGCCCGCTAAAATCACCTGTCGTATCCCAAATACGAATCACATCATATCACCGATCTCATGGCACTACGCCCAATATCATCGACTCATCTCCAAATATCGTCAACAATCCTCATCTTCTAGGTATAACCATAACAAGTAAGCATGTGTGTGCGTGTGGGTGTAAACCTATTCTAGGGTTCGCAACTAGGAACTATACTAGTTTACCTCTACGCCCTAATCCAACCATAATACACCTAATTTCATCTCAAATATCCACGACACACAATAAGCTATCATATATAGTATATATATACTATACTAAATATCAAACTGCGGGGGTGCTATACGACATCCACCCGACTTCCCCCGTAGATATAATCTACTCACCTTGCGTCTTGCTTGTCGATGTTGATGGCGCCATCATCTTCTTCATCGTCTCGAATCATCGTGGAGTACCTACATATCACACGTATCACATCGCATTAAAACCAAATCAAAACTAAAATGACAAACGAAAACCAAAACGATACCTAAGGCCTATAGGTTAGAACCTATGGACTACGCTTTCGAAACCATCAAACGACCCTCGATCTCGTCGTGCAAACGTCAAGTGATCGAAGTAAAACACTAATACGCAAATCCAGAATTTAAAATACGAAATACGGAAACATGCATCAAAACACCAACTTAAGAAAAGGGTCCAAGATTTCACCCTATGTAAAATTAGACAATTTTGCATATGCCAGGGGTCTAATTTATAGATGTAAGAGCAACAGAACAAAAATGAGCCAAATCCCTACTGGTCTGGCCGCAATTTGCAGCCAGAATGGATTTATTTGAGGCCGTGTTAGGGAGCTAGGGTCTGGGGTTTTGGGTGATGGTTCCTAAGTGCCTGCATGTATCACTATCCTTGCAAAAATATTTTCAGAGTCTCGGGGTGATAGCAGATTCCATATAACTCTCACAGATTCCAGAATTCTTCCGATATCGGTTTCTAAATCCGTATTCCGGGTTTCTAATCTCTGGTTTGGGTCTTTATTCTAGCACTAGGGGGGGTTTTGTGGCCTCTACTGAGTTCAATTTCACATCACAACTCTCAAATTCCCATAAACCCTAAGTAGAATTTTCTAAGTCCACAAAACCACTCGATATCGGTTCTAATCTAACATGGGGGTATAAGTAATAGGAAAACTAAGCTTATGGTTCAGAAAATATCTCATTTGGCAACTCAAGAAAATTCTTGAGTTGCCCCAAGTGTCCAAAACCTTTACTTTCTTGGTCCAATGTGTTTCCCTTGAGCTTGTGCATCATTTTTGTGAAGTGGGGATAGGGTTTTGGGTTGTTTTTGGATGTGTTTGTGATGATTTTGTGAAAAGGGAGAGCAAGAGTGCAGCAGCAGCAACAACAAGAGGGAGAGGGAGAGGAATGAGTGAAGAGTGAAGGGGAATGGCTAAGGCTTTGGTCAAAGGTAAACTCTACCTTTCTCTCTCTCACTCATACCTCAATATAAAACTCTTTTCCCTTTTTCTTTTCTTTTCTTTTTCTCATTCTCTCTAATAATTCTCAACCATGGTATAAACATGAAGGAAAGCCATGAAAATAAATAACAAGTGTAAAAATGATATGGTGCATGTTTTGCACAAAACCCGCTTAAAATCCGATTAGCGATTTTTAACCGCGATTAGCACTAAATTAGCATATAATTAATTATAAAAACTTAAAAAAGGAGCAATTCCTTAAAACACCCTCTTTTAAAATTTTCCAAAATTTTTCCCATTTATCTGTATTTAATTATACCGAAATATTAAAATATTCATTAAAATAATATTAAATTATAAAAATTTCCAAAAATAATATTTTATTTTTTTGAAATGTTACAACTATGATGGGACTTTTTCTTCAGTAGAAATGCTTAAATCCATTAGGATCCTACTTTCTATTGCTGCTTACTATGACTATGAAATTTGGCAGATGGACGTCAAAATTGCATTTCTATATGGTGATTTAGAAGAGTGCGTTTTTATGGATCAGCCAGGAGGCTTCATTGATAGTGGGAGCCATGAGAAGGCATGTAGCTTGCTTAAATCCATTTATGGATTAAAGCAGGCATCACGGAGTTGGAACGTCTGCTTTGATGATACAATCAAGGAGTTTGATTTTATCAAAAATGTAGATGAACCTTGTATTTATAAGAAGATTATAGAGAGTACTGTCACATTCCTCGTATTGTACATAGATGACATTCTCTTGATAGGAAACGACGTTCCTATGCTGCAATCGGTCAAACTATTCTTATCACAAAGGTTTTCCATGAAGGACCTGGGTGATGCTTCATACATTTTGGGCATTAAGATCTATAGAGATAGATCTAAGAGATTGTTGGGATTGTCCCAATTAAGGTACATTAATACCATCCTAAAGAGATTTAGTATGGAAGATTCCAAGCGAGGTACTTTACCCGCTTGTCACGGAATCACTCTCTCCAAAGACTTTTGTCCAAAGTCTGATAAAGAGAGACCTCACATGAGTGTTATACCCTACGCTTCTACTGTAAAATCTATAATGTATACGATATTATGTACTCGCCCTGTTGTTTCTTATGCACTTAGTGTAGTAAGCAGGTATCAATCCAATCCAGGGGAGAAACATTGGACAGCTATGAAGAACATTCTTAAGTACTTGCGAAGAACTAAAGAAATGTTCTTGGTGTGTGGTAATGGGGATCTCCAGATGGAGGCCTTTACCGATTCGAGCTTCCAGAATGATAAAGATGACAGCAAATCTATCTCGGGGTTTGTATTTATCCTCAATGGAGGGGCGGTTTGTTGGAAGAGTTCCAAGCATGACACCGTTGCAGACTCAATGATGGAAGCTGAGTATATTGCTGCAAATGATACTGCTAAAGAATCCGTCTGGATAAGGAAGCCGTCTAGATGCGGAAGTTCATTTCGGAACTAGGAGTAGTTCCCACCATTATTGATCCAATACCATTGTATTGTGATAATAATAGGGCTATGGCATTGGCCTAAGAGCCCAGGTCCCATCAACGATCCAGACACATCCTGAGGTGATAACATTTGATCCGGGAGATTGTTGATCGCCGCGAGATCGAGATTCGGAGAGTAGACACAAAGAGTAACACCGTGGATCCACTAACCAAAGCCCTTCCACAGCTGCAATATTAGCGACTTTTTGAGATGTTTGGTAAGAGATATGGCAATAATTGGCCTTAGTGCAAGTAGGAGATTGTAGGATATATGTATGCCCTATAGGCCATTATTTGTATAGTGGATGCTTGGACATGTATATATATAGAGAACTTTCTTGCTCGATATGATAGTATGCTATCTGGTTGTTCTTTATCTTAACAAGTTCACTTGATTTTGTTTACTGTTCGTTTGATACATGTGGGGTATGTGTAGTCTATAAGCATATCCTTAATTATTACTAGTCGTGGGTGTATCGAGACGGGGCATTGATAATCCAGAGTAGACTAGTGTATATGTTTTTTGACACAGTTGAGGGGGCGATGGATGATCCCATATCCATTGGTGTTTGACATTAGAGATTTTATACATGTGCTCAGTAGAGACTGAGTATACTGAACGGACTCGCCGAGAACTCCTATATGGTATTATACCTATCGTCGAATAGCAGTTCTCTGGTGACACTTGTACAGGTTAGTCTGTAGACCCGAGATCATCATAAAGCCTGTTGTGTTTCCCACTGTGCTTTGATTTCCACCCTACCACGGCTCTACCGAGTCGTGCAAACAGGTGGATTTTGGGTACAGTCCTGAGACACATGGAGGCAATCAGCGATAAGATGGGTTTCATCTCGCCCGGTATTGGGAGTTGATGTTGTACTATGCGCGATTGGCTATAATTGGAAGCCCTTGGTCAGGGTTGATGAAATTTACTGATAAGTGTTATCAGTAGTTTCTTGACATGTTATAGGCCACACATCGGCATGACTTATTGAGTTATTAGGGCTTGACGATTCTATCCCCAGACTCAATATGCAACATATCAAACGAAGAGACCGGACTGTACGGTAAGTGTTGCTGGTTGTCTCTACGGGAGTTTGAACAAGTTCGCTTGTTGTTCTTCTGTTCGCTCAATACCTGGGTAGCCGTTACGTCCAGCTAGTACCGCTGACAATTTGTGGGTATCTGATATGATCACTGCCTGCTGCTAGTGTATTGACGAGTCATAGAGTCCCACATAGGGGTTTCCGAGCTCAGGCGAAACGATGTGGGGCACATATAGAGATATGTACGGGAGCTTGATAAAATACGAGTATATGATACCTCACCTTTCCATCACCATTCTTTCTCCATGCCTCACCGTTACACCAAATTTCTATTTTTAAAGAAAATAGAAATTCCATGATAAGGTGACCACCTTCTAGAATGTCTCTCTATATAAATACGGAATATATTCTACCGTATATGCATACCCGTATTCGTACCAAAATACGAATACCCAAAAAGATAGAATTAAAATAATGAACATAATATTAGAATATACATATCGAAATATATATATGTAAATTATTAAATCAATACCTGATTTAATAATCTGGCTTAATCCTAATCTGGTTAGTACTATCAACTGTCTGATCAAAAGTCCGGGTAGGTAGTACTATCATTTCGCGTGAACCAGGGAAACCCTCTGTGTGGGACTCTAAAGAATCGACAGTACACTGGCAATGGGTTTAACTATAAGCACGTCAGCGACACTACTTATCTAACTAACCCGATAAACTACTTATCAAACTATCAGTAAATATCAACCTACTTGGTCAAGATCTTATGGTGCTGGTCATCGGAATACAATGCGATATTGAATCTCTATACAAGGAGAGACGAATCTCTAACAATCGCTTACTGCCTCCATGTGGCTCGGGACTGTACCCAACTAAATCCTGTTTGCACGACTCAGTAAAGCCGTGGTAGGTAGTAATCTAAGTACAGTAGGAACTCTCATGAGACAAATGACAATCTCAGGTCTAAAGACTAACCTGTATTCATGTCACCTGAGAACTGCTATCTGACGATATGTATAGTACTATCTAGAAGTTCTCGGCGATTCCATCCAGTCTACTCACCTCCAGTCAGCATCTATATACGATCTTAGGTGCCAAAGACCAATGGCCATGGGACCAACCATTGTCCCTCGTCGAGTTCTAGAAACATATACACCAGTCTATTCCGGAATATCGATGCCCAGTTTCGATACTCCCACGACTAGGGACATTTAAAGATGTGCTTATAGACTACCCAACCCCATATGTATGATCGCCATCATAATGCTAGTAATCAAGCAATAATCTTACGGACTTTATCAACATGTATTAGCGATACATAATAACAAGTAAAACATATAAACATGTTAAGATAAAGACAAACCAAATAGCATACTATCATATCGAGCAAGATTGTCCTGTACATACATATGTCCAAGTATCCACTACACACACACAATAATGGCCTCTAGGGCATACATATCTAACAATTTCCCACATGCACTAAAGCCAAATATTATCGTATCGAGTACCCAACGTCTGCACTAGGGGCAGTTGTTAGCATATCACATACCCAATATCTCAAAAGGTCTCTCGAACTGTGCTTGAGGGAGGGCCTTGGTGAATGGATCCACCGTGTTCTCTTTTGTGTCTACTCTCCGAAGCTCAATCTCCCAGCGATTTACGATCTTCCTGATCGGGTGATACCTATTGGATATATGTATGCCCTAGAGGCAATTATTTGTGTAGTGGATGCTTGGACATGTATATATATACAGGACTTTCTTGCTCGACATGAGAGTATGCTATCTGGTTATTCTTTATCTTAACATGTTCACTTGATTGTGTTTACTGTTCATTTTATACATGTTGATAAAGCCCTTAGGATATCAGCTTGACTACCATGATTATGATGCAAATCATATAGTGGGGCATGTGTAGTCTATAAGCATATCCTTAATTGTTCCTAGTCGTGGGTGTATGGAGACGGGGAATCGATATTCCTGAGTACACTAGTGTATACGTTTCTTGACTTGGTTGAGGGGCCGATGAATGATCCCATATCCATTGGTGTTTGACAGCAGAGATTGTATACAGGTGCTCATTGGAGACTGAGTACACTGGACGGACTCGCCGAGAACTCTTATATAGAATTATACCTATCGTCGAATAGCAGTTCTCTGGTGACACTTGTACAGCTTAGTCTGTAGACCCAAGATCGTCATAGAGCCTTGTGTGTTTCCCACTGTGCTTTGATTTCCACCCTACCATGGCTCTACTGAGTCATGCAAACAGGTGGCTTTTGGGTACAGTCTCGAGACACATGGAGGCAATGAGCGATAGGAGGGGTTTCGTCTCTCCCGGTATTGGGAGTTGATGTTGTACTATGCGCTATTGGCTATAACTGGAAGTCCCTGACCAAGGCTAATGAGATTTACTGATAAGTGCTATCAGTAGTTTCTCGACCTGTTATATGCCACACATCGGCATGAATTATTGAGTTATTGGAGCTTGACGATTCCATCCCCAGACTCAATATGCAACATTTTAGTTATGTATATGCCCTAGAGGCCATTGTTGTACATATGATGTATATTATAATGATTGCTTGGATATATATAGAGAGGACTTTCTTGCTCGACATGATAGTATGCTATCTGGTTTCACTATGTCTTGACATATTGACTTGTATTAGTTTACTGTCTTGCTCTCACATGTTGATAAAGCCCTTAGGATATGTACTCGACTACTAGGACTATGATGAGATCATACTAGTAGGGCCAGGGTAGTCCACGAGTACATCCTATAGGTGTTCCTAGTCGAGGGTGTATCGAGATAGGGCATCGATACTCCAGAGTAGACTAGCATACACGCATCTTGACCCATATGATGGGCGATGGATGATCCCATATCCATTGGTGTTGGACATCAAAGATGGTGTACGGGTGCTCAGTGGAGACTGGGTACACTGAACGGACTCGCCGAGAACTCCTGGATGGTATTATACCTATCGTCAGATAGAAGTTCTCCGGTGACACTGGTACAAGTTAGTCTGTAGACCCGAGATCGTCATAGAGTCTTGTGTGATTTCCACTGTGCTTTGATTTCCATCTTGCCACGTCCAAGAGGGCGTGCAAAATGGTGACTTTTGGGTACAGTCCCGAATCACATGGAGGCAATGAGCGATAGGAGGGGTTTCGTCTCTCCCGGTATCGGAAGTTGATGTTGCGCTGTGTTCGATTGGTTATAACTGGAAGTCCCTGGCCATGGCTGATATGGACATTTACTGGTAAGAGTTATCAGTAGTTTCTCGACCCGTTATAAGCCTTACATCGACATGACTTATCGGTTACCGAGTCTGACGTTTACCACCCCTAGACTGGATATGCGACATATCAGACGAAGAGACCGGACTGTACAGTAGTGTTACTGATTGGATTCGCAGGAGTATGTACATGCTTGCTTGTTGATCTTCTGGTCGCTCAATACCCGGGTGGCTGTTACATTTAGCTGACCGCTTGTATCTTGTGGGTGTTTGATATGATCATCACTTACTGCTGGCGTATTGACGAGTCTTTAGAGTCGTACATAGAGGTTTCCTGGCTCAGGTGAAATGGAGTAGGAGCACGTATATGATATGTGCGGGATCGAGATTTATACGTGTATGTGATGCCGTATTCGATTCTCGCGATATGTTATATCGGCCGGTTATATATGATATAGCCCGGTTATCGGATCAAGTGTTGATTCAAATAAAGATAATATATGTATGTATGTATGTATGTATGTATGTATGTATGTATTATGTGCTCACTTATATATTTATTATTCTCACTTGTGATATATTTAACATATATGTGATATATGTTTATTGTATTATTTTCTTTTGTTACATAAATATTATATACATGATATATAATATTGTAGCATGTTAGGTTATACATGCAACATGTATGTATGAGAATTATACCATGCTATATGTAATGTTTGGGTTTAAATATCTAAGTAATTCAAATTGTGGAAATGAATCATGGATGAAGCTTCATGAAGCTTGTAGATAACCATTGACCAAGTCCACCCTTTTTGTTTTGCCCTAGATATTTCTAACCCAACTATGACACATAGCCATGGTTAACTCTCTACAATAGTTAAGGATGATATTCTTGACCCATGGTTACATTTCTAACCTCAATCTCATTCATTCATTCTTCTTCTTCTTCCTCATTCTTATTTTGCTTTCTATCTTTTGAGATCAAGAAGAAAATAGTGAGAAATTAAATAATAAAGTGAGCAAAATTCCTACTTCTATATTAACCATATAGATTAGTATGTTAGCTTCACTAATTCATAATTAGTGAAGTCATAGCTTGAGTTCGTGTTTCCTTGAAATAGATCATCTTGGATTTCGAAGTCTTCAAGCAAGTATGGATCATTCGACTTGTGGAGCCTCTCTAGTGTCTGGGAGTTCATGGATCGCAGTGAAGGGACAACTACTCGGAGCTTATGAAATGAAGAAACGGAATACAAAGGTTGTAATCCCTCTCTCTTAGATGTAAAGTTGTTTACATACAAAGTTAACTCTAATTCTCTAATTGAGATCTTGGTTAGGGTTTCCTAGCACCCCAAAATTTTTAAATATGGCATGTGTGATTCCTTCCTAAGCTTCGTGGTGGTGTTACGCAACCCTACAGTGGTATCAGAGCCAAGCTAGAGCATTAGGCGTTGTCTAGACGAAGTTAGAAGTCCGATCGAACCCCGAAACCCCGAAACGACCCCTTTTCTTGAAATTTTTCAAAAAGTTGAATTTTTCCATGTTAAAAATACTCAGAAAATCATGCAGGGAATTCTATGGACACACCTGATGAACGAAATCCTAACTCGTCTAAGTGACCGCGGATCAGCGGCCAAAACATGGTTTTGGCGGCGGATCCGCGGCGCCACTTGAGAGGCTTGGGTCGGCCCTTCAGCTGTTGGTCCGTAGGTACTGTGGTATGTCTCTGGTTAATTTTAACCGTGCTCAAGTGTTGAGCTCTCTGGGAATTTTTAGGAATTCATTGTATCTATCGAATTATCTAACTTCGCCTAGTTATCTGTGATGATTATGTGTTGCTGTGATATCTTATATTGTATCGTTGTGTATTGAATAGCCGGGGTTTTTATGTGAGATGAGAGTTTTCTTTTTCATTCATGTAAAATTCTTTTGTATGTAATATTCTTTTATTAGGGCACTTCCGGGTTGAGGATGATGTCACCATTGTATATTATTTACTTTTCCGCATTAGGATAGACCCAACACGGAGAGCACAAGTAACCAGGTTCTAGGGTCCAGTGGGAGGCCATCTCGAGGAGTCGAGACCGGGTCTCCTAACCCTAGAATTGGGAGGGTTACTTGCAGATCTCGTAGTGGTCTTGGGATGTGGGTTTGGCTATTCATCACAACCGTGGAATCCATGTTTTATACAGGCTCAAACTAAAACACGGACCTCCTAGTATATCCAATATTTCATATGTTATCTTCTGCTGCTGATATACTGTGATGTGATCATTTTATATACGTGAGACAAATGCTTATACTATTTATATATGATATATAAATATTACTGCTTTCGTTTCTTCTGTAATGCTTAGGAAGCATAAAAGATGGGATTCATTAATGTGATTAATGAAAAGAAAAGAAACCTAAAAGATGTTGTAGAATCAAATTTATAAAAAGGGTAGCTCTAGTTTTGCTTTGCATAGCGGTATTCCTTGAAGATATCCAGCACCTTAGTCGATAAGGAAAGAGCCGAGATCCCTTCACCGTGAGTGACCTCGTTAGCAAAACTAGCAGATGCTACAACTCACTCGGTTTTATTTTTGATTGCTTCTATAGTTCTTGCTTTGCACAGCGGTATTCCTTGTAGAATATCCAGCACCTTATTCGATAAGGAAAGAGCCGAGATCCCTTAACCAGGAGTGACCTCTTTAGCGGAAATAGTAAAAGCCTCAAAAACACTCCTTTTAAAATCACTTGTTTCTACAACGATATCAAGTTCATTACGCAAAAGGTTTTATAAAAAAACCTGTCGTAACCCTCCATCATTTCAGATAAGTAATATTTAGTATTCGTGCTACGTTTGTTGACTTAGTCAAGGCGTAGTGTACGGTAGCCAAATAGTGTTTATCTGCTAAAGCATGAGATGCGATTGGATTAGGGTAGTCGTACGGCCTTGTTGACTTAGTCAAGGGTCGTACGGGTAGGTTCAATTCAATCGAGAAATATACGGGTTGAACTTGACTTGCGATTTATGATTTGTTGACTTAGTCAAGGTCATAGATCGCTAGGGGTTAAAGAATTATCGGGAATTTCAAATGTTGAAATTTGTAATGAGATTGCATACCTTCTATGAGATAGATGGATCCCGATACCCACTGCGAGTAAGAGTTACTCATACACAGGACAATTAGCCGATCAAGTAGGTTTCTAGAAAGGTGTTAACAGGGTTATGCCTTTGGCAAAATGAGATTTATTCTAATTAGTTCCGTGCGAAAATACGGGGAACCTCCCTCAAAGTACCAACACTGATCTGGCTGAAAGATTGACGAACTTGTAAGGTGTAATTAATCCCGGCTAATCTTACCTTTTAGGGTTTGAAGGAAGATTTGATTAAAACAGTGGGTGCCATCCTGATTAGATAAGATAATAACCAATCTAATTTTGCAAGAGCGCAAGCTAAAGTGTTTTCTTCTCCCTCTCTCCAGGTAGCGACCATGTCAGGCCTTAATCAAGATAATAATATGAATGTATTAACCGAACCCGCTTGTTATACTGAGCAGGGGAACGTTGGTTCCGTTCTTTCTTATAATTGTTATAAGACTGAACAAGAAATAGGGGAATACCAGAATTCACACGCCGCCCAAACGAAGTATAAACATTTTGATGTATCTTCTTCGGATGTGTTAGTTACCGTGAACTGTTTCTCAGTTCACTCTACGTCCTCGGCATTAGATACCGGATCAGGATCCCACATATGCAATATATTACATGGGCTAAAAAAGGTAGAGAACTGGGGATGGGTGATCATTCCGTTAAAGTAGGGAATAGTGCAAATGTTACAGCCAAAGAAGTTGGCGAATATCACCTTGTATTACCAAGTAGTAATACATTGATTCTGAACGAATGCTATTACATACCGAGCATGATATGAAACATTATATCAGTTTTTTTATTAAGTAAAGAAGGATATAATTTTGAAGTACAGGATAATGTTATGAACATCTTCCCAAATCAAAAGTTGATTGGATCAGGCTCGTTAAATAATGGCATATACGTTTTAAATCAAAACACAGTTCTTAGTATACAGAACACACACAAGAGGAAAAGTTCAGAAATAAACGAATCCTTTTTGTGGCATTGTAGACTTGGTCATATCAATGCGACACGACTTGCTAAGTTACATAAAGATGGTTATTTAAATGCGTTCAAATTATCATCTTATGAAACTTGCCATTCGTGTCTCAAAGGCAAAATGACCAAAACTCCGTTTAGTGGACACGGAGAAAAAGTTACGGAACTCTTGGGACTGATACATAGTGATGTATGTGGTCCCATGTCTACACATGCCAGGAATGGTTCCTCGTACTTCATTACATTCACTGACGATCTCTCAAGATATAGATATGTGTTCTTGTTGAAACACAAGTATGAAGCTTTTGTGAAATTCAAAAAATATAAACACGAAGTCGAGAACCAAACGGGTAAAAGTTTTAAGACTCTTCAATCTGATCGAGGAGGAAAATACTTGAGCAATGAGTTCCTGGACTATCAAAAAGAGAATGGGATTCTCTCTCAGCTTACTCCTCCTTATACACCACAGCACAACGGTATATCGGAGCGGAGGAATCGCACCCTATTAGATATGGTGCGCTCTATGATGAGCACTGCTAAGTTGCCTATTTCCTTTTGGGGGTATGCACTTGAGACAGCCATATACCTATTAAATCTAGTTCCATCTAAATCTGTACCCACCACACCTTATGAGATATGGAGTGGGAAGATACCATATTTTAAACGAGTTAAGATATGGGGTTGTCCGGCCTATGTCAAAAGGCAAAATCCGGACAAACTCGAGGCACGATCAGTTCTTTGCAAGTTTGTAGGATATCCAAAGAATTCTCAAGGATATTTTTTCTACCACGCTGAGGAACAAAAGGTCTTTGTTGCTCAACATGCCACCTTTTTAGAAAAGGAATTTCTTGTAAAAGAAACTAGTGGTAAAGAGGTAGAGCTGGAAGAAATTCCAACAACACAAACTGCAACTGAAAATTTAGTGGAACCAGAAGATTCAGTAGTTCCCGACAAACCTCAGCCGCTCCGTCGATCTAGTAGGGTTCCTCATCCACCTGAGAGATACTATGGTTTTCTCATTGATGGTGGGAGCGAGAATTGCATCATGGAAGATGATGACCCGACTAGCTTTGAGCAGGCCATCACGAGTGGGGACTCTGTGAAATGGCTGGATGCAATGCGATCTGAGATGGAATCCATGTACACCAACAAAGTATGGACTTTGAAAGTTACTCCTGGAGGGGTAAAACCCATTGGGAGCAAATGGATCTTTAAGAAGAAACTTGGTGTAGATAGAAAAGTTGAGACTTTCAAAGCTAGACTTATTGCAAAGGGTTTTCGTCAACGACCAGGTGTGAATTATGACGAAACCTTTTCTCCAGTGGCTATGCTTAATTCCATCCGGATCCTACTTTCCATTGCTGCATTCCATGACTACGAAATCTGGCAAATGGATGTTAAGACCGCCTTTCTAAATGGTGATTTAGAGGAGTGCGTGTACATGACTAAACCAGAGAGCTTCGTAGACAGTGGGAGCAGCGGAAAGGTGTGGAAGCTGCTTAAATCCATCTACGCGTTAAAGCATGCATCACGGATTTTGAACATCTGTTTTGATGTTGTAGTCAAAGAGTTTGACTTCATCAAAAACGTAGATGAACCTTGTATAAACAAGAAGGTGGCAGAGAGTAAGGTTGTCTTTCTCGTATTGTACGTGGATGACTTACTCTTGATAGGAAATGATGTTACTATGCTGCACTCGGTCAAACTCTTCTTATCAGATAGATTCCCAATGAAAGATCATGGTGATGCCTCCAGCATTTTGGGAATCAAGATCTATAGAGATACATCTAGACGGATAGTGGGATTGTCCCAATCCAGGTACATTGACACCATACTAAAGAGGTTTAGTATAGAAGAATCCAAGCGTGGGAACCTACCCACGATCTCTGGACTCACTCTCTCCAAAGAGATGTCTCCTGAGACTGATTTGGAGAGAACTCGCAAGCAAGGGATACCCTATACTTTGGCAGTAGGCTATCATGTACACAATGCTATGCACCAGACCCGATGTAGCATACTTACTAAGTGTAGTGAGTAAGTATCAAGAAGATCTAGGAGAAGATCACTGGACAGCTGTGAAGAACATTCTCAAGTACTTGAGAAGGACTAAGGAGATGTTCTTGGTGTATGGTAACGGAGAACTCCAGGTGGAGTCTTTTACCGATTCGAGCTTCCAAAGTGATAAGGACGACTCTAAGTCACACTCAGGATTTGTCTTTACCCTAAATCGAGGGGCGGTTTGTTGGAAGAGTTCCAAACAGGAAACCGTGGCAGACTCGATGATGGAGGCTGAATACATCGCTGCCAACGATGCTGCCAAAGAGGCTGTCTGGATAAAGAAGTTCATCACTGAACTTGGTATGGCTCCGTCTATTGAGCATCCAATACCTCTGTATTATGATAACAATGGAGCTGTGGCTTTAGCCAAGGAACGCAGGTCCCATCAGAAGTCTGGACATATTCTGAGGCGGTATCACCTGATCCAGGAGTTAGTTGATCGCCGCGAGATCGAGGTCAGGAGAGTTGACACAAAGGACAACACTGCGGATCCACTCACGAAGGCCATACCCCAGATACATTTTGAGAGACTCTTCGGGTTGTTGGGTATGAGATAATACAACAGCTGGCCTTAGTACAAGTGGGAGATTGTTACTTATGTATATGCCCTAGAGGCCATTGTTGTACATATGATGTATATTATAATGGATGGTCGGATATATAGAGAGAGGACTTTCTTGCTCGACATGATAGTATGCTATCTGGTTTTACTTTGTCTTAATTTGTTGACTTGTATTAGTTTACTGTCTTGCTTTCACATGTTGATAAAGCCCTTAGGATATGTACTCGACTACTAGGACTATGATGAGATCATACTAGTGGGGCCAGGGTAGTCAACGAGAACATCCTATAAGTGTTCCTAGTCGAGGGTGTATCGAGACAGGGCATCGATACTCCAGAGTAGACTAGCATACACGCATCTTGACCCATATGATGGGCGATGGATGATCCCATATCCATTGGTGTTGGACATCAAAAATGGTGTACGGGTGCTCAGTGGAGACTGGGTACACTGAATGGACTCGCCGAGAACTCCTGGATGGTATTATACCTATCGTCAGATAGAAGTTCTCCGGTGACACTGGTATAGGTTAGTCTGTAGACCCGAGATCGTCATAGAGTCTTGTGTGATTCCTACCGTGCTTCGATTTCCACCTTACCACATCTTAGAGGGTGTGAAAAATGGTGGCTTTTGGGTACAGTCCCGAATCACATGGAGGCAACGAGCGATAGGAGGGGTTTCTTCTCTCCCGGTATTGGGAGTTAATGTTGCGCTGTGTTCGATTGGCTATAACTGGAAGTCCCTGTCCAGGGCTAATATGGAGATTTACTGATAAGAGTTATCAGTAGTTTTTCGACCCGTTATGAGCTTTATATCGAGACAACTTATCGGTTACTGGGGTCTGATGTTTACCACCCCTAGATTGGATATGCGACATATCAGAAGAAGAGACTGGACTGTACGGTAGTGTTACTGATTGGATTCGCAGGAGTATGTACCGGCTTGCTTGTTGATCTTCTAGTCGCTCAATACCCGGGTGGCTGTTACGTTTAGCTGACCGCTTGCAGCTTGTGGGTGTTTGATATGATCATCACTTACTGCCGCCGTATTGACGAGTCTTTAGAGTTCTATATAGAGGTTTCCTGGCTCAGGTGAAATGGAGTAGGAGCATGTATATGATATGTGCGGGATCGAGATTGATACGTGTATGTGATACCGTATTCGATTCTCACGATATGTGATATCGGCCGGTTATATATGATATAGCCGGGTTATCGGATCAAGTGTTGATTCGATTAAAGATAATATATATATATATATGTATGTATGTGTGTGTGTATATATATATATATATATATGTATATATATATATATATATATTATGTGCTCACTTATATATTTATATTCTCACTTGTGATACATTTAACATATATGTGATATATGTTTATTGTATTGTTCTCTTTTGTTGCATAAATTTATATATGTGATATATAATTTTGTAGCATGTTAGGTTATACATGCAACATGTATGTATGAGAATTATACCATGATATATGTAATGTTTGGGTTTAAATATCTAAGTGATTCAAATTGTGGAAATGAGTCATGGATGAAGCTTCATGAAGCTTGTAGATTACCATTGATCAAGTCCACCTTTTTTGTTTTGCCCTAGATATTTCTAACCCAACTATGACACATAACCATGGTTAACTCTCTACAATGGTTAAGGATGATATACTTGACCCATGGTTGTATTTCTAACCTCAATCTCATTCATTCTTCTTCTTCTTCCTCATTCTCATTTTGCTTTCTAGCTTTTGAGATCAAGAAGAAAATAGTGAGAAATTAAATATTAAAGTGAGAAAAATTCCTACTTCATTATCCTCTTCTATACTAGCCATATAGATTAGTGTGTTAGATTCACTAATTCATAATTAGTGAAGTCATAGCTTGAGTTCGTGTTTCCTCGAAGTAGATCATCTTGTATTTTGAAGCTTTCAAGCAAGCATGGATCATTCGACTTGTGGAGCCTCTCTAGAGTCCGGGAGTTCATGGATCACGGTGAAGGGACTACTACTTGGAGCTTATGAAGTGAAGGAACAGACTACAAAGGTTGTAATCCCTCTCTCTTAGAAGTAAAGTTGTTTACATGCAAAGTTAACCCTAATTCTTTAGTGAAGATCATGGTTATGGTTTCATAGCACCCCAAAATTTTTTAATATGGCATGTGTGATGCCTTCCTAAGCTTTGTGGTGGTGTTACGCAACCCTACACAACATATCAGACGAAGAGATCGGAATGTATGGTAAGTGTTGTCGGTTGGCTCTTTGGGAGTTTGAACAAGTTCTCTTGTTGTTCTTCTGTTTGCTCAATACCTGGGTAGCCGTTACGTGCAGCTAGTACCGCTGACAATTTATGGGTATCTGATATGATCACCGCCTACAGCTATCGTATTGACGAGTCTTAGTGTCCCACATAGGGGTTTCCAAGCTCAGGCGAAACGAAGTGGGGCATATATGTAGATATGTGCGGGAGCTTAATTAAATACGAGTATATGATACCGTATTTTAATATAGCATTTTTTATTAGTCGGTTATATATGATATGACCAGGTTATTAAATCAAGTGTTGATTTAATACAAAGACTAATTACTCATTTATAATTCCTTTCCTTTATGCATGAGTGTGTGTGTGTGTGTGTATTTGTATTTATATGTGTGTGTGTGTGTGTGCGTGTGTGTGTGTGTGTGTGTGTCATGGTGGATGATACATTGGAGATGGATATTCTAGACTCACATCGGAATATATTAGATATTTATTATTGTGAAAATGGAAAATAGAATAATGAGTCATGGTTTCTACACTCTTCTTGAAATATCTAGCCATACTTGAATATTTTATTCCTCCACTCACTTACAAATATCTAAGATATTTTCTTTGCTTCATTAATTGTGATTGTGATCACTCTCATTATCTCAAGCTAAGCCATTAGTTCATCTTCTTCCTCTTAAGCTCTCTACCCTTTTCTAGGTTAGAAAAAGAGAAAGAAAAATAAAGTTCTTTGAGTGAGAAAAATCCCACTTCATCAATCTATATTAGTCTAGCAAACTTGTATAGGTTGTTAGCTTCACTTCAACATAGTTTAGCGAAGCTAGAGCTTGAGTGTAAGGAAGACGGGGTGGATCATCGTGGACATCGAAGACTTCTAGCAGAATTGTTCCAAGCATCGAGTGAAGCCAAGAGGAGCCTAAGGACTTCTACACTGAGCCATTGAAGAGAAGGATTGGTCTACAAATGTTGTAGTTCTCTTTCTCTTAGTGTTAGACACTCTTTGTATATGATACTTACCTTAATCTCTAGTCCGATTCGTGGTTTGTGTTCTTTAGCTCTCTAAATTTTTAAAATACACCATATAAAGTTGTTTAAACACAAGAAGAGGTGCTAAGACACACTAACAATACCGTCTCAAAATGTGTCTGGATCTCTGATGGGACCATGGTTCTTTTGCTAAAGCCATAACCCCATATTTATCGCAATACAGAGGTATTGGATAAACAATGGACGGTACCACCTCAAGTTCAGTAATGAACTTCTTCATCTAGACCGCTTCTTTTATGGCATCATTGGCAGAAATGTATTCAGCCTCCATCGTTGAGTCTGCGACGGTGTCTTATTTGGAGCTCTTACTACAGACCGCCCCTCCGCTGAGGGTAAACACAAAACCCGAGATAGACTTGATGTCATCCTTGTCACTTTGGAAGCTCGAGTCGGTAAAATGCTCCACCTGGAGGACCCCATTACCGTACACCAAGAACAATTTCTTAGTCCTTCTTAGATATTTAAGAATGTTCTTCAATGCTGTCCAGCAGTTCTCCTCTGGGTTTAACTGATATTGGCTAACCACGCTAAGCGTGTAACCTACATCTGGTCTAGAACATAGCATCACATACATTATAGATCTTACCGCTGAAGTATAGGGTTAATGCTTATGCGAGCCCTCTCCCCATAAGTAGTGGGAGACATCTCTTTGGAGAGGGTGATTCCGGGCAGTGCGGGTATATTACCACGTTTGGAATCTTCCATACTAAATCTCTTTAGTATGGCCTCTATATACCTAGACTATGAAAATCCCAACAATCTTGGATCTATCTCTATAGATCTTTATCCCCAGAATGTAGGAAGTATCACCTAGGTCTTTCATGGAGAACCTTTGTGACATGAACAGCTTGACCGATTGTACCATAAGAATGTCATTTCCTATCAAGACAATGTCATCCACGTACAAGACTAGGAATACGACAGTTCTCCTTACAATCTTGTTATATATACACGAATCATCCTCCTTCTTGATGAAGTCAAATTTCTTAACTGTCTCATCAAAATAGATGTTCCAGCTCCGCGATATTTACTTTAATCCATAAATTGATTTAAACAACTTGCACACCTTCCCGCTGCTCCCACTGTCTTTAAATCCCTCCAACTTATCCATATAAATGCACTCTTCTAAACATCCATTTAGAAAATCCGTTTTTACGTCCGTCTGCCAGATATCATAGTCATGGAAGGCAGCAATGGGAAGTAGGATCTGAATGGATTTAAGCATAGCCACTGGAGATAGGGTTTCGTCATAGTCCATACCGGGTCTTTGATAAAAACATTTTGCAACAAGTCTAACCTTATAGGTTTCCACCTATCCATCCACACCAATCTTCTTTTTCAAGATCCATTTGCATCCAACGAGTTTTACCCCAGGAAGAGTAATATCCAAGGTCCAAACTTTGTTAGTGTACATGGACTCCATTTCGGATCGCATAGCATCCAATCATTTATCAGAGTCCCTACTGGTAATGGCCTGCTCAAAACTAGAAGGATCATTTTCTTCCAAGATGTAATCATCTCGATCCCCGTCTATGATAAAACCGCGGCATCTCTCGGACGGATGAGAAATCCTACTAGATCTGTAAAGTAGCTAAGGTTCGTCCGGAATTGTTGAATCCTGTTGTTCTACCAAATCTTCATATGCAGTTTGTGATTCTTGAAATTCTTTCAGTTCTACCATGCTTGTTAGCCGGTGTCGCACACTCTATAGGGTCTGTAGAGAGGCAGAATTTTTTGAAAACAATTTTAAGGTGCAACACCGACTATAACCCCAAAAAAAACGTAAGTCCTAGATAACAAAAACTATATAGGTTCTAATCTTTTGTGAAGAGATTTATACTTATGTTCTCAAGTCTTTCGAGTCTTCTTAATCACCTTCTTAAGCTCCTCGTCCTTTAGGATCGAGCTTGGTCGTCGGTCTCCTCACGTCGAAGACGATCCACCCGATAGTCTATAGTTCAAGCTCCAATCTCAAAATTGAGGTAACTAAAACACCTAGTATGCTAATCTAGATGGTTTAGTGGATATAGAATATGTTAATGGATTAGTTTATCTCATAAACTCTACGTTTCTCAACTCATGAGAGGGTTAGGGTTTGAGGAAGAAGAAGAGCTCAAAAGAGGAAAGAGAATGACAAGTGTAGGATGATGTGAAGATGGCTAAGGAAAAAAGATATCAAACATTTCATTTTCATTAAAAATACTAGCCATGCTTAAATAGTATTTACAAATGAAAAAAGAAATACAATAGCTATATTTCATTCAATGCTTAAATCCACCTCACCTCTCCACCTCATTTTCTATTTACAATAAATAGAAAAATATATAATGAGGTGTTTTATTCTAGAAGTATTCAAGTATAAATACAATAATACCTACACCGTATATATATACCCGTATTCATACTACAAAAAATACGAATACCAAGAGATAAAATAATCCAATAATATAATACTAGATCATTGTTAAATCAATATTTAATTCAATAATGCGGATTAATCCTAAGCCCGCTAGTATTATCCGTACGAACAAAAATCCATGTAGCAAGTACACATATATGATCGAAACCCTGCACGTATAACCATACGGACTCTATATCGTTTAGCCTGAACCAGGAAAACCCTCTATGTAGGTTTCTAAAGACTCGACAGTACGCTGGCAGTAGGTTTAACCACAAGCACGTCAGTAGCACTAGCTGTACATAACGACTACCCAGGTACCTGTTGAAAAGAAGGCCGACGAGCAAACTCATCTGAACTCCTACTGAGCCTATCCGTGACAATCTCCGTAAAATCCGGTCTGTTAGTCTGAGAGTATCACATGTCGGGTCTAGGGGTGGAAAATGTCAGACCCCTAATAACCTGACAAGTCGTGCCGATGTGGCTCAAGACCATCCGAGAATCTACTGATCTTTCAATCAGTAATTCTCAATCCGCCCTGGCCAGGGACTTATGGTGTTGGCAAACCGAACACAGCACTGTTGGGGTAAAAATTTACACCCCGGTTGACCGAGTCAAAGTCAAGGTCAACCCCCAAGATAGGTGGGCCCAAGCCCAGGTCAAGCGGGCCCATGCCCAAGTCGAGCCCGCAGCCAGCCTCCTCCATGCTAAAATATAGATCATGTAATAAATAATTTTTATGTAATTTTTTATACATGATTGTATGCAAAATGGGCATAAAGCCATTATTTTGTAAGCCCATGGCTTATGTGCAAAAATGAAATGGCACATGAGCCATGGGATGGCTAAAATGCCATTTTTGTAAAGCCCAAGGGATTATATGTAAATATGTAAGCCTATAAAAGGCAACATGATGATGAATAAAGGAACAACCTTTTCCATCCCCTCAAAAAAAAAAAACCTAGGGTTCTTTGTGCCTCCTGCTTCTTCTCCAAGGTTCTAAACCTTCTCATTTCTTTTGAATTAAATCAAGAGTTTTACTCTTTCTTTTCCAAAACTAAGTGGTTTTTCACCACAAAACCCACAAAGGGGAACTCAGATCTCCCATCAGATCTCAAAAATGAGTGATTTTTAAAATCTCCTACTTCTTGATCTTGAAGATCCGGCCAAACAACAGGAGGAAGAAGAAGAACCCCCTTTATCAGCTTCAAAATATCATAGGAGTTTAACTCCATACATATATACATAATAAATATTTCATTTCTGAAGCACAGCTTCTGTTTCTTAGGCTAAAAGCCTCTTGTCCTCTCCAGCGCGTAGCTCAAGTGCGCAAAGCGCCCGCGTGCCGACACGTGGCGCGCGCGCTTGCGCACCTGCGCGCTTGCGCAAGCGCCCGCGTGCCGACACGTGGCGCGCGCGCTTGCGCAAGCGCGGAAAGCGCCCGCGTGCCGACACGTGGCGCGCGCGCTTGCGCTCCAACGCACATTGCGCATAGCGCCCGCGTGCCGACACGTGGCGCGCGCGCGCTTGCGCACCTGCGCGCAGCGCTCTTGCGCAAAGCGCCCACGTGCCGACACGTGGCGCGCGCGCTTGCGCACCTGCGCGCAGCGCTCATTGCGCAAAGCGCCCACGTGCCGACACGTGGCGCGCTTGCGCCTGAGCGCACAGCACCTAAGCGCACAGCACCTAAGCGCACAGCGCTCAAGGCGCTGGCCCCCACGCATCCTTTGGATGCCTTTTCCCCTTTATTCATATATACATGTATATATATACATATGTATACAAATGTACACATACACATACTCCGCCACACTCTCCCCCTCAAAAAAATTTTCGGGCCGGGGCACTGCCCCGAACCCCGCAAGGGGGCTGCTAGCCCCCTTGACCCCCAGCCCGCTATCCGGGTAGCGGGACCCCCGTAAAAACTCTGCGTGGCTCCCGATATATCCAAAACCCCCCTTTCAAAACAGAACACACGTACACTGCACATTGAGTTCGCATGCCCTGTTTAACCCGTTAATCGGAGGTTCCCTCGCCCCAAAGGCGAGGGGTAATTAACGGCAGCTTAGTCCGCGGCTGCCGGAGATTCGGATCCCCACAATCATTAAACCCCGGCCTACCCTAGGCAGGGGGAATCTGTAGTATGCCTGACAAGCGTGCGCGTATTCCCATCTCAATGGGGTGACGAAAAACACCCTACAGATTCTGGCACGCCCGGTGGGACCAATCTCTCCTCCCATATTTTGGGTTAAGCGTTCATGCGAACTCAATCAATATACATACCTGTATTTATACTAAAAATAATTTTTTTTTCATGCAGATTTTCAAGCAATCACCTTCCGACGATGTCTCCGATGATGAACTCAGCTCTCAGCACGGCTCCCGTCTCCTACACGATGAGGATAGACTCTAGGACGGTCCTCCCGGCCAGTCTCGGGCGACAATGGGAGGAGCCGCTGCTACCATTCGGCTCTATTATGTTCATGCCAGTTGGCTCCATCCCAGCTCCTCAAGCCCCGGTGGCAGACAAACCGGTCTCGAAAGGCAGAAGACCAAATGTGGTGATCTCAAGGGCGCCCCAACCCAAACGCAAGTCAGTGTCTGAACGAATTTCCTTGGCCCCAGCTGGGGGCAAGGCCATCAACACCAATAAAGCTACAACGCGTCCTGAGCAAGCTCCAGCGGTGCCCTTGACCACTGCTCGATCGGGTGTCTTCTCTAAGCTCCCCTATGATCAACTCACAATGGCTTCCCGGGTAGCAGATGCCCGCCAAGCCTTCAAAATTGAGAAGCTGAGGGAGAAAAGGCTCAGATATAGAGCCAACAAAAGGGCTAGGGCTACTGCCAGGCTAAACCTCATGAGGTTCGAAGAACTGGGTTACCCCGCCAAAGATGAGGGGATGGCTGAATGTGTTATCCACACTGTCTACGTGGTGGGCACGCGCAGCAAGAGCAAGGACGGGGCTACCACATCTCAAATCCAATCTGGCTTGAATGTGGTTGCAACTTCCCAAGAACAGCCGCCTCTGCTGGATGATGAAAACCCTCTCGATGAGGCTGATAGGCAGAGAGAGCCCTCAATTCATGAGGAGTCAGGCTCGGAAAGCGAAGATGAGCCAACTTTCCGTCCTAAGACCACAGAGCAGCAACTTCTCCAAGAGCTCCGAAAACAGCTCAGAAGCAAAGATAAGGAGATGGCCAAGCTCTAATCAAAGATCGACGACTTGACAAATGTCGTCTTACGGCTTACGGCCCAACTTGCCTCTCAGCCGCCCAATCAACCACAGGGCTCAGCTCATGAACCGGGAAACGGTGTCCCAAAGCAACCGACGCCTATCCCCTCAAATCCAAAAGTGGGCGGACCTCATGGAAGTCAATCGCATCCTATCTCAGGAAATGTCTTGGCTACCGATGACAGTAGCCCGCTAACTCAAGATCAAATCATGGATTTGGTTGCCAGCAAAGTCAAAACATTGGTGGCCGAAGCCGAAGCACAAAAAGATATCAGCAGTAGTGGGAGACCATATCCTGCTCAGTATGATCTGGTGGAATTTCCTAGCGGCTATGTCATCCCTAAATTTGGAAGATTCGATGGGACGGGAATTGCGAATCAACACATCGCCCACTTCAAAGCCTCTTGCGGGAATACTGGGGGCAATGATGCGCTTCTCCTCCGCCAGTTCGTTAATAGCCTGACCGATGTTGCTTTCGACTGGTACGCGAGCATACTAGATGGCTCCGTTACTACTTTCGTCCAAATGGAATCTTTGTTCCGACAAAGGTTCATGAGCGTCAGCGATAAGATCACCATTGCCGAGCTCGTAAGGACCAAGCCCAAGAACAACGAAAGCAGCACGGATTTTATAACCCGATGGCGCAATCTCTCTGTCAAATGTGAACCGCCGATAGAGCAGGACCAATCTGTCAGTCTCCTCGTCGGAAATCTCAACAACTGGATGGCCCCGTTTCTATGTACCGTGGGTCTCAAAACATTCTAAGAGCTGACCAGAAAAGTCCAGATGTTGGAACGCTCAAAGCAGGAGTCCTCCTCTGACTCCCAAAATAACAATAGGTTCTGGAGAAACCGAAAGGACGAAAATCGCAAAGGCGGAGGTTCTGACGATACTGAATCTTTTAACACTTCGGCTAACCGAAATAAGCAAGGGATGAGCGGGCCTAATGCCAACCAGCCTCGGAAGCCAATGTTCGGAGTGGGAGGAGAATCTCCACTAAAAGAGAAGCTGGATAAGGTCTATTCCTTCAGAAGGGACAAAATCCGTAAAATATTCAAAGACGCCCTGAAGAACGGTCTACAACTGCCAGAGTCAAAAAGACCGCAGGAAGCGAATATGACCGACGACCCCAAATACTGCCCCTATCACAGAGTGATAGGTCATGCTATTGAGGACTGCTTCGTCTTCAAAGATTGGGTCGAAAAGCAATACAAGGCAGGAGAGATAGAACTGTCCAAAGGCGTGTTAGTAAACAGTCAAGATGCGACCGTCAATTTCATACAAACGGAGACCGAAGTTCTTCGTGAAACTGATTCTCTTAGACATCTGCCTTTCTTTGAAAACAATCGACCACCACGTAATTAAACTGGGAACAATCGACCTCTAAGTCCTTAAACTGGGAATGTAAAAAAAAAATGTAAATAAAAAAAAATGTGTAAATAAAAGAAAAATAAAGAAAAGCCGAAATGATGGGGCAACTCGCAATAAAAATCAGCGAGTGAAAATAAAAATGAAAATAAAGCCGAAATGATGGGGCAACCGCGAATAAATAGCCGAAATGATAGGGCAATCGCGACCTTCGCGATAAGAAAAGATGAAATGATAGAGCAATCGCGGTAAAACAAAAAAAACACAAAACAAAAAAAGTGGCGAATGATGAGTCGCTCCTGGTACCATATTCCAGTGCAGCGATACAGACGCCAACCAAAATCCAATTTTCCAAAATTCTTCGGCCCTACGGTGGGTCCCTAAGCTGACCATCGTATACAATCCACGGGCTCAAATAATTCTCATCATACCCATCCCCCACTGTAATCACCAGTTACGCGGCTGGTCTCCGCTTTGGAATTATGCTCCATTGAGAAGACCCACTCATGTGTCCTCACGATACATGAGGAGAACAAATCTTTGTGGGATCCTTACGACTCACAAAGAAAAAACACACTTAGGAGTCCTCACGACTCCTAAGGAGAATATACACCTGCGGGATCCTTACGACTCGTAGGGAGAAAATGCTTTTATGGGACCCTCACGGCCCATAAAATTGAAAAGTCTTAGGTGATAGGGATCCAAACCTATCTCCTAAGCCATCGCTCCCCAATCCCCAACGGCGAATGATGAGTCGCTCCTGGTACCATATTCCAGTGCAGCGATGCAGACGCCAACCAAATTCCAAATCCCATACCCCAACGGCGAATGATGAGTCGCTCCTGGTACCATATTCCAGTGCAGCGATGCAGACGCCAACCAAATTCCAAATCCCATACCCCAACGGCGAATGATGAGTCGCTCCTGGTACCATATTCCAGTGCAGCGATGCAGACGCCAACCAAATTCCAAATCCCATACCCCAACGGCGAATGATGAGTCGCTCCTGGTACCATATTCCAGTGCAGCGATGCAGACGTCAACAAAGCCCCAAAATTTTTATGGCCCTACGGTCTGGATCATACATCCTGCAAAACCGTATACAATCCACGGGCGTAAAACGATCCCAATCTCTTCCAAGTCCTACCGGTGAGACCACATTCAAAGTCCCACCAAAAATAAAAAAATAAAAAAAAAATTGGTATGTCCACAAGCAAAAGGGGCACGGATGAAAACCCGAAAGGGCTCCGTGAGTAAAAACAGCAGGACTGCCAGCGAGTTTGTGAAAACCCGAAAGGGCGCAAACTCGTGAAAAAGAGATGAAATGCACTCACAAAGTCCTCTCGACTTTGTGAGGAGAAAATTCCCGCGTGAGATCCTTACGACTCACAAAGGAGCAACACACTTAGGAGTCCCCACGACTCCTAAGGAGAAAATACACCTACGGGATCCTTACGACCCGTAGGGAGAAAATACTTTGTGAGACCCTTACGGCTCACAAAATTGAAAAGTCTTAGGTGATAGGGACCTAAAACCCGTCTCCTAAGCCATCGCTTCCTGATAAGCAAGCGCAAATGATGATTCGCTCCTGGTACCATATTCCAGTGTAGCGATACTGATGCCAAACAAAAAACCAATTCCCAAATCCTTCCGGGGCAAATGATGAGTTGCTCCTGGCGTTATTCCAGTGCAGCAATGCAAATGCCGACCAAAACCAAAATTCCCAAATCCTCTCATGACAAATGATGATTCGCTCCTGGTACCATATTCCAGTGTAGCGATGCTGATGTCAACCCAAATCAAATCAAACCAACAACCTCTGCGGCGGAATCATGCTTCGTCCCAGAATTTACCGCGTGTCGAAATCATGCTTCGGCTTGGAATCAACCAACGACCTCCTCGTCGGAATTATGCTCCACCTCGGAATCAAGTCAACCAGCAAGCTCTGCGTCGGAATTATGCTTCGTCTCAGAATGCACCCCGTGTCGAAATGATGCT
This sequence comes from Agapanthus africanus, assembly GCA_030015575.1. Classification (NCBI taxonomy): domain Eukaryota; kingdom Viridiplantae; phylum Streptophyta; class Magnoliopsida; order Asparagales; family Amaryllidaceae; genus Agapanthus; species Agapanthus africanus. The sequence continues at coordinate 353,613,727 of CM057341.1, read as the reverse complement.
TCGCCTCGGTGTACCTGCCTTCCCTGTCGAAATTATGCTTCATCTCGGAATCAAGTCAGCCAACAAGCTCTGCGCCAGAATCATGCTCCGTCTCAGAATGTATCCCGTGTCGAAATCAATGCTTCGCCTCGGAATATCTGCCTTCCTTGTCGAAATTACGCTTCGCTTGGGAATTAACCTCTGCATCGAAATTATGTTTCGGTCAGAATATCTGCCGCGCTTCGGAATGATGCTCCGAATCCTGGATTTTTGCTCCGCTCTTCGGAAAGATGCTCCGAACCCTGGAATTATGCTCCGCGCTTCGGAATGATACTCTGACGTTGGAATTATGCTCCGCGAATCGGAATGATGCTCCGCTCCTCGGGAATCATGCTCCCCGGGATGATGCTTCGCCTCCGGAATGATGTTCCACCTCGAAGTTCAGCTTCAAGATCCATCAATTTCATGCACACAACTCAAATGTGCGGTGTGCATTTATTGATGGGGGGCACTTTGTTGGGGTAAAAATTTACACCCCGGTTGACCGAGTCAAAGTCAAGGTCAACCCCCAAGATAGGTGGGCCCAAGCCCAGGTCAAGCGGGCCCATGCCCAAGTCGAGCCCGCAGCCAGCCTCCTCCATGCTAAAATATAGATCATGTAATAAATAATTTTTATGTAATTTTTTATACATGATTGTATGCAAAATGGGCATAAAGCCAATATTTTGTAAGCCCATGGCTTATGTGCAAAAATGAAATGGCACATGAGCCATGGGATGGCTAAAATGCCATTTTTGTAAAGCCCAAGAGATTATATGTAAATATGTAAGCCTATAAAAGGCAACATGATGATGAATAAAGGAACAACCTTTTCCATCCCCTCAAAAAAAAAAACCTAGGGTTCTTTGTGCCTCCTGCTTCTTCTCCAAGGTTCTAAACCTTCTCATTTCTTTTGAATTAAATCAAGAGTTTTACTCTTTCTTTTCCAAAACTAAGTGGTTTTTCACCACAAAACCCACAAAGGGGAACTCAGATCTCCCATCAGATCTCAAAAAGGAGTGATTTTTAAAATCTCCTACTTCTTGATCTTCAAGATCCGGCCAAACAATAGGAGGAAGAAGAAGAACCTCCTTTATCAGCTTCAAAACATCATAGGAGTTTAACTCCATACATATATACATAATAAATATTTCATTTCTGAAGCACAGCTTCTGTTTCTTAGGCTAAAAGCCTCTTGTCCTCTCCAGCGCGTAGCGCAAGTGCGCAAAGCGCCCGCGTGCCGACACGTGGCGCGCGCGCTTGCGCACCTGCACGCTTGCGCAAGCGCGCAAAGCGCCCGCGTGCCGACACGTGGCGCGCGCGCTTGCGCACCTGCGCGCTTGCGCAAGCGCGCAAAGCGCCCGCGTGCCGACACGTGGCGCGCGCGCTTGCGCTCCAACGCACATTGCGCATAGCGCCCGCGTGCCGACACGTGGCGCGCGCGCGCGCTTGCGCACCTGCGCGCAGGCTTGCGCACCTGCGTGCAGCGCTCTTGCGCAAAGCGCCCACGTGCCGACACGTGGCGCGCGCGCTTGCGCACCTGCGCGCAGCGCTCATTGCGCAAAGCGCCCACGTGCCGACACGTGGCGCGCTTGCGCCTGAGCGCACAGCACCTAAGCGCACAGCGCTCAAGGCGCTAGCCCCCACGCATCCTTTGGATGCCTTTTCCCCTTTATTCATATATACATGTATATATATACATATGTATACAAATGTACACATACACATACTCCGCCACACCCCCGTAAAAACTCTGCGTGGCTCCCGATATATCCAAAACCCCCCTTTCAAAACAGAACACACGTACACTGCACATTGAGTTCGCATGCCCTGTTTAACCCGTTAATCGGAGGTTCCCTCGCCCCAAAGGCGAGGGGTAATTAACGGCAGCTTAGTCCGCGGCTGCCGGAGATTCGGATCCCCATAATCATTAAACCCCGGCCTACCCTAGGCAGGGGGAATCTGTAGTACGCCTGACAAGCGTGCGCGTATTCCCATCTCAATGGGGTGACGAAAAACACCCTACAAGCACGACATCGACTCCCTACACCGCGAGAGACGAATCCCAAATAATCGCTCACTGCCTTCAAGTGGTTCAGGACTGTATCCAACTAAAACCTGTTTGCACGACTCAGTAGAGCAATGGTAGGATAGTAATCAAAGTACAGTGGGAACTCATACGAGACAAGTGACCACCTTAGGCCGACAAACTATCTCTACTCATGTCACCAGAGAAATGCTATCTGACGATTGGTATAATACCATCTAGCCAGTTGTCGGCAAGTCCATCCAGTGTACTCAACCCCAGTAAGCACCTGTATACGATCTTAGGTGCCAAAGACCAATGGTTGTGGGACCAACCATCGCCCCTCGTTAACACCAGTTTACTCCGGAGTATCGATACCCTATCTCGATACTCCCATGACTAGGGACATTTAAGGATGTGCTTATGGACTACCCAGCCCCCACATGTATGATCGCCATCATAACGCTGGTAGTCAAGCAATAATCATACGGTCTTTATCAACATGTATTAACGATATGTAATAACAAGTAAAACATATACACATGTAAAGATAAATGTAAACCAAATAGCATACTATTATATCGAGCAAGATTGTCCTGTACATACATATGTCCAAGCATCCACTATATATATACATATACAATAATTGACTCTAGAGCATACATATCCAACAATCTCCCACTTGCACTAAGCCCATATATTGGTATATCGACTACCCAACGACTACTTTAGGGCAGTTGTTGGCGTATCGTATACCCAACATCTCAAATAGTCTCTCGAACTGTGCTTGAGGGAGGGCCTTGGTGAATGGATCTGCCGTGTTCTCTTTTGTGTCTACTCAACACACCTCCATCTCCCGGCGATCTATGATCTCCCTGATCAGATAATACCACCTCAAGATGTGTATGGATTTCTGATGAGACCGTGGTTCCTTCGCTAAAGCCATAGCCCCATTGTTGTAGCGGTACAAAGGTATTGGATTAACAATGGACGGAACCACCTCAAGTTCAGTAATGAACTTCTCTATCCAGACCGCTTCTTTTGTAGCATCGTTGGAAGCAATGTATTCAGCCTCCATCGTCGAGTCTGCGACGGTGTCCTATTTGGAGCTCTTCCAACTAACTAACTCTCTGTTGAGGGTAAACACAAAACCCGAGACAGACTGGCTGTCATCCTTTTCACTCTGGAAGCTCGAGTCGGTAAAGTACTGCACCAGGAGGTCCCCATTACCATACACCAAGAACAATTCCTCAGTCCTTCGCAGGTACTTAATAATGTTCTTCACTGCTGTCTAGTGGTTCTCTCCTGGGTTTGACTGATACCGACTCACCACCCTAAGCGCGTAGTCAACATCTTGTCTGGTACATATCATCACATACATTATAAATACTACCGCCGAAGCGTAGGGTATAATGCTCATACTGTTAGTGTATATGCCCTAGAGGCCATTACTGTATCATACTAGTTTGTATATTACTTGATGGAAGCTTGGGATATTCACAGTTGTATAGACAATCTTGCTCAAAATGGTAGTATGCTACTTGGTTTGTCTCTACTTCAATATGTGCATGTGTTTCTTTTAGCATATCGCTTATACATATTAGTAGAGCCCTTAGGATCTTTGCTTGATTACCAGCATTATGATGGCAGTCACACTTGTGGGGGCTGGGTAATCTATAAGCACATCCTTATACAGGTCCCTAGTCGTAGGACTATCGAGACAGGGCATCGATACTCCGGAGTTGACTAGCGTATGCGCTTCTCATACCAGCAGGGGAGATGGTCTGTCCCACAGCCATCAGTACGTCGTACTGGAGATAGTATGCGGGTGCTCGTTAGGTTACGAGTACACTGGACAAGACTCGTCGGGAACTGTTGGTTGGTTTTATACCTATCGTCAGTTATCAGTTCCCAGGTGACATGAGTACAGCTTAGTCCGCTGAATTGACACTGTCACTTCGCCTCGAGTGTGTTCCCACTGTACTTTGATTACTACCATACCATGGCTCAAAGGAGTCGTGCAAACAGGTAGTAGTTGGGTGCAGTCCCGAAGCACTTCAAGGCAGTGACGGTTAGATAGGATTCGTCTCTCCCGGTATTGGGGGTTGATATCGCGCTGTGTCTAGAAGAGCCATTACACAAGTAGTCTCTGGCCAGGGCAAGCGAGATATACTGGTAGGTTTCCAGTGTTGTCTCAGGGTGTTCTGGGCTACCCTCCGACATGACTTGTACCGCTATTAGGGGACTGACGTTTACCACCCCCCTAGGCCCGCCATGCGATGTTCTTAGACGAACGGGCTGGACTGTACGGAGATTGTCACATACAGGCTCAGTAGGAGTTCGGATGGGTTTATCTCATCGGCCTTCTTATCGACATCTACCTGGGGACCGTTACGTACAACTAGTGCCGCTTGCGGTTTGTGGTTAAACCCACTGCCAGCGTAGTGTCGAGTCTTTAGAGTCCCACACAGAGAGTTTCCTTGCACTGAGCGAAACGTGTAGAGGCCGTATGGTTTTACGGCAGGGCTACGTGCACTTGTGTGCGTATGCTGTTCGGGCAGGCAAAACTAGTGGGCTTTGGTTTAAGCCGGATCCTAGTATTGCACGGATGGATTTGTTTTGTCTTCTGTGCATTCATATTCTACGGAATGCGGATGCGGGTGTGTATGCACAGTTTTGAGGGGTGAAGAAGGAGGAGGTGCCTCATTAGGGTTTTGACAGTTGATTCGGTCAAAACCATTATGAGGCGGACTCATTAGGGTTTTGGCAGTTGGTTCGGTCAAAACCATTATGAGCCGGGGACATTATTTACTAATCTTTTTAGTGATAATTATGTGATGGCTAATTGCTTTGACCATTTGACCATACTTGACTTTGTTGACCGTTTGACCAAAGTTGACTAGCATCTTCATGTGAGGTCTAGATTCTTCTTTGGTTTTCTTTTTCTTTTTATGATATGAAAATGGTCAAGTCAATGTAGCCATCAACTTTATCATGAAAGGATTAGTATTGATGATGTTTATGTATTATTGCAACCATGGTTGTTTTTTCTTTAGTTCATAATTCATTTCTAATTTCTCATTCTCTCTCTTGAAAAAAAAATGAGAAAGCTCCATGGTTGCTATCTTCATCTTCCTCCTCTTGAAAATTTCCTTTGATCTTATGTGTTGAGAGAAAAAGTATCCTAGTTGACAAAAACATCCATCTACTACTTCTATACAAGCTAGGACATCAAGACTAGCGATCTTGTTGCCCTAGTTGCCTCGGCTTGAGGTGGAGCTCGGAGCACAACTCTCGAGTGGATCGTCTTCGACTCAAGAAGGCCGCGGAGGTGACCAAGATCCGGATCGATCCTCGGAGCTCAGATGGACGAGCAGGACAGCTGAGAGAAGACCTGAAGGACCGGTATCGTGAGGTATAATCTCTATGGCATAGTAGATAGCACCTCTAGTAGTTTGCTAGTTTGTAGTTTAGCAAAGATCCTTCTTTTAGTCCATGTTTCCTTTGCGCCAAAAAATTGTTTTTCGCCGTTTCCGCCTCCCCGTAAGAACCGGGGTGAGCAACGTGGACTTACAGTGGTTTCAGAGCCTAGCTAAACATAAACTAGCAAGTTAGCGCAGTGTTTATAATTTCGATCGGAAAAAAAAAATCGCAAAACACGTCCGGAAAAACCATGTTTCTGCCGATTTTTTATACTGCTCTAAAAATGATTTAACATACATGAAAAATCGGCTCAGGGTTTTGTAAAAACACTGAACAAAAACGATCCAGTGACACGGTCAAAGCACCGCGGATCCGCGGCATGAACATGCTTCCTGCCGCGGATCCGCGGCCGAGTTGACTCGGCCGTGGACCGGGTTTTATGCAGTGTTCTTATTTGGATGTTTTAGGACTTTTAGTATAGTTTGTTTCTGCCCAGATTTTCCAGAGAACAAATTTGTTTTTGGGGTGGTTACAAATCCGTATTTTGATCGAAATTCCGAAGACTTTGGCTAATGGATATCATCTGTGATGTGATATATGTATTGAACGTCTGCTAGTCGCTATACGTCGATTAGTGGGGGTTATGCATATCTGTGATCTGTAATGTTGATGGTTTGTGTATATGAACTCGTTGGATTGTCGCGGATGAATAGCCGGGTGGATGTGAGATGAGAGTTTTCTTTTTCTTTCATTCAATGTAAAATTTGTAATTGATGTAATATTATTTTATGGCCGCACATCCGGGATGAGGTTGTAGCCGCCATTGTATAATTTCTTTTACTGTTTTTGCTCCAAAGATAGACCCAAGGTGGGGTGAACAAACTACCGGGTATCTCGAAGTGCCGGGTGGGCTACTCACGTTGTTGAGAGAGGTTGCTTCGTTTCGGGTACTTGGCGGGTAGTTTGCCGCACCCGTAGGGGTCTAGGGTGGGGTTTGGCTATTCATCGCGACCGTGTAATCCGCTTTTCGTTGCAGGCTCGAACGAATCGTGGATTCCTAGTATATCCAAAGTGTTCATCTGTGATCTGGAATGGCTATCATTGCATCTGACGAATGTATATATCTATATATGATATCTATTTAGGCGTTGATTATGTTTTGCATCCACGCTAGTCCAGCCCCCGCTCTGTCGTTACTTAAGTAACCTAACGGGTGATGACGGGGCCTCGTGGCGAATGCGGATGGCATAAGCGTACGTCATATTTTCGTTGTTTTCTGCAATGGTAGGATTAAATGATGGGACACATTAAAATTAATGCATGAAAATAAACCAAAGTAAAGTCGTTGGAACAATTTCAAAACCACTCGGTTCTTTTCAAAAACCAGCTTTTAAACGCGGAGCTTGAACCACTCCTTTTAAAAGCTATCTCGTTCCTTCGATTATATCAAGTTCACTACGTTCACGATTTCGCCAAAACCATTCATAGCCCTCCATCGTTTCATATGAATATCCAACAGTATCCAAGCTGTATTTGTTGGCCCTAGTCAAGGCACAGTGTTTGGTAGTTGGTGGGTATTCATATGTTGCATAGATAGATGCGTTGGTTTGGGACAGTCGTATTACTTTGTTGGCCATAGTCAAGGGTATATACGGGTGGGTTCAAATCAACCTGGACAACGATGGGTAGAACTTGACATGTGACTTATGATTTGTTGGCCTTCGTCAAGGTCATAAGAGCATGGGGCAAAAATCCACATCTGGAGTTTCTAAAGAAACTGAAACTTGCTAGTGTTGCATACCATTTGGAGTGTGATAATTATGGTAGGATTCCTTCAGTTTTATCACACGATGATATTTGGATCCCGATCCTACTGTGAGTATATGCTACTCCACGGAAACTTTCTCACTTAACGATCAATGCTATAAACCAAGTAGGTATCGAGAAAGGTGTTAGCAGGGCTACGCCCACAGGCAAAAGAGGTTACTTAATTAAGGAACTTCGCGAAAGCGTTGGAAAACCTCCCTCGAAGTACCGACACTGGCCTGGCTGAACGGTTAAGCAAGTATTGTACGGTGAGATTGATCCCGACTAATTCTTCCTTTATGGTTTAAGGAGGGATTCGAGAGACAGTGGGAGCCATCCTGTTTAGATAAACTAAAAACCAATCTAAACTTGCAAGAGCATCATGCTGAGTGTTTTCTTCTCTCTCTCTTAATTGCAGCGACCCAGTGACCACACCTAGGTTACATCTAGATAATAAAATGACTGAATCTGACTGTTATGATTGGCAAAGGTCTGTCCAGATGTCCATTGCCCATGACAAGCTGGGACACCTCTTAACTAATCCAACCCTTGCCGTCTCAGGATCAGTTTCCCCTATCACGGATATTGATATCCGTAAGACATCGGGAAAAGACTGTGCGAAAGCCAAGTGCCTCGTGTTAGCTTCAGTTGATGGTGCATACCAGAGGCAGCACGAGAAGATGGACATAGTTTCTATCTTCCTCCATAACAAAGATTTATATGGAGAGCAATCTCGTATCGCAAGATATGAGACCTCGAACGAATTGCTTCAAGCGAGGTTGGCTATCGGGTCATCTGTAGGGGGCAACGTCCTTACAGAGACCAACTATTTTGAGCTCACGGACCTGAAGACCACGTTGAAGAACGGGTCAGGTACTGACTTGATTCTGCAGTCTCTACCTTCTACCCTGAAGGAAACCAGGGAAGTAGAAGGAAAGGGAAAGGCAAAATTTTCAGGACTGAATGTAGTAAAAGAGGGACGTTCCTATTGTTATGGGAATGAACATTGGCAGAAGGATTGCAGTGCTAGCAAAGCCAGTAGCCAGGATTCGAAGCATGTTGTGGCTTCGGCTTCGGGTGTGTTTATGATAGAGAACTGTATGTCAGTTAACCCTACTTCCTGGGTATTGGATACCGGATCAGGATCTCACATTTGTAATTCGTTACAGGCTCTGAGAAACCGTAGGGTTATCAAGATAGGTGATATGACTCTCAGGGTTGCTAACGGAATGAGCATGTACGCTGAATCCGTAGGGGGATATCATCTTGGACTGACAACTGGGCAGATATTGATTCTACGTAACTGTTTTTATGTACCAGGTGCGACTTGTAATATCATATCTGTATCCTTACTTTCTAAGGAAGCATATGATTTTATTTTTGTAAGCGATGTGGTCCATATCCACCTAAATCAAGTTCTGATTGGGTCAGGTACATTAGAAAATGAAATATACGTATTGAATCAAGCTCAGATTTTCAGTGTCCAGAACACACTTAAAAGAAAGTCTCCGGAAACAAATCAGGCTTTCTTATGGCATTGTAGACTGGGTCACATTAATGAGACACGGTTAACAAAGTTACATAAAGAGGGATACTTGAATCCGTTCGAGTATCCGTCTTATGCCACTTGTGAATCTTGTCTCATGGGAAAGATGACAAAGGCTCCGTTCACTAGACACGGAGAAAGAGCAAGCGAGCTCTTAGGACTCATACACAGTGACGTGTATGGTCCAATGTCTACACATGCGCGAAGTGGTTATTCATACTTCATTACTTTCACAGATGATTTCTCTAGGTATGGACATGTCTTCCTGATGAAGCATAAATCCGAGGCCTTTGAGAAATTTCGGGAATACAAGAATGAAGTTGAAAAACAAACAGACAAAAGTATCAAGACACTGAGATCTGATCGAGGTAATGAATACTTGAGTGCCGAGTTTCTTGACTACTTAAAGGAGAATGGAATTATCTCTCAGCTTACTCCTCCATACACACCACAGCATAATGGTGTATCGGAAAGGCGGAATCGAACCCTATTGGATATGGTTCGTTCCATGATGAGTAAGGCTGAGTTACCGCGATCCTTCTGGGGTTATGCACTAGAAACAGCTGCATATCTTTTGAACCAAGATCCTACTAAGTCAGTGCCTACCACACCATATCAGATGTGGAGTGGAAAGAAACCCTGTCTTAAACACTTTAAGACATGGGGATGTCCAGCTTTTGTTAAAAAGTAGCATGCGGACAAGCTCGAGGCACGCTCAGTACAGTGTAAGTTTGTGGGATACCTAAAGAACTCCAAGGGGTATCTTTTCTATTACGCAGAGGAACAAAATGTCTTTGTTTCTCGTCATGCCTGCTTCTTAGAAACTGAGTTTTTAGAAAATCAGATAAGTGGGAGCGCAATAGAACTGGAAGAAATTCCAGAACCACAAGCTATTACTGAAACCTTAGTAGAACCAGAAGGTTCAGGAGAACCGGACATCCCAACGCCACTCCGCAGGAGTAGTAGGCAGTCTCATCCACCCGAGAGATACTATGGTTTTCTCATAGACGGGGATAGAGAGGATTGCACTATTGATTATGGTGAGCCTACTAGCTTCCAGCAAGCCATTCAGAGCGGCGACTCGGTAAAATGGCTGGATGCAGTGCGGACCGAGATGGAGTCCATGTACACCAACAAAGTTTGGACTTTGGACTTTGCTCCAGAAGGGGTACAACCCGTAGGCTGCAAATGGATCTTCAGAAAGAAGATTGGTGTAGATGGGCAGGTTGAGACCTATAAAGCTAGACTTGTTGCGAAGGGTTTTCGTCAAAGACCTGGTTTGGACTATGACGAGACCTTTTCTCCAGTGGATATGCTCAAATCCATTCGGATCCTTCTTGCCATTGCTGCCTTCCACGATTATGAAATCTGGCAGATGGACGTAAAGACGGCTTTCCTAAATGGAAATTTAGAAGAGTGCGTCTATATGGATCAGCCGGAGGGATTCATTAAGAGCGGGAGCAGCAGTAAAGTGTGCAAGTTGCTCAAGTCCATCTATGGACTGAAACAGGTATCGCGGAGTTGGAACATCTGCTTTGATGATACTGTCAAAGAATTCGACTTTATCAAAAACCCAGATGAACCATGCATTTACAGTAAGATTCTAGGGAGAACTGTGGTATTCCTTGTCTTGTACGTGGATGACATTCTCCTAATAGAAAATGATATTCCTATGCTACAGTCAGTCAAAGGATTCTTGTCCCAGAGGTTCTCCATGAAGGACCTGGGCGATGCCAACTACATTGTGGGCTTCCAGATCTATCGTGATAGATCTAAGAGGATGTTGGGACTTTCACAGTCCAGGTACATCGACACCATACTGAAAAGATTCAGTATGGAAGATTCCAAGCGCGGTAATTTACCGGCTTGTCACGGGATCACCCTCTCCAAAGAGATGTCTTCCAAGACTGATTTGGAAAGGGATCGCATGTCTATTATACCCTACGCTTCTGCGGTAGGCTCCATAATGTATGCGATGTTATGTACCAGACCAGATGTAACATACGCATTGAGCGTTGTAAGCCGGTATCAGTCGGACCCAAGGGAGAAACACTGGATAGCGGTAAAGACCATTCTCAAGTACCTGAGAAGGACTAAGGAGATGTTCTTGGAGTATGGCGGAAAAGACCTCCAGATCGAGGCCTTTGCTGACTCCAGCTTCCAGAGTGACAAGGATGACTCCAAGTCCATGCCGGGTTATGTCTTTACCCTCAATGGAGGGGCGGTTTGCTGGAAGAGTTCCAAGCAGGAAACCGTTGCTGACTCAACTATGGAAGCGGAGTACATAGCCGCTTATGATGCCGCAAAGGAAGTTGTCTGGATGAAGAAGTTCCTCATGGAGCTTCAGGTGGTTCCTACCATTGTTGATCCAATACCGCTGTATTGTGACAAAAACGGCGCTATAGCTTTAGCGAAGGAACCCAGGTCCCATCAGAAGTCAAGGCACATTTTGAGGCGGTACCACCTGATCAGGAAGATTGTAAATCGCCTAGAGATCGAGGTGAAGAGAGTAGATTCGGAGAATAACATTGCAGATCCACTCAGGAAGGCCCTACCCCAGACTCAGTTTGAGCGGCTGATCGAGATGATAGGTCTTCGATACGCCAGTACATGGCCTTAGTGCAAGTGGGAGATTGTTAGTGTATATGCCTTAGAAGCCATTACTGTATCATACTAGTTTGTATATTACTTGATGGAAGCTTGCGATGTTCATAATTGTATAGACAATCTTGCTCAAAATGGTAGTATGCTACTTGGTTTGTCTCTACTTCAATATGTGCATGTGTTTCTTTTAGCATATCGCTTATACATATTAGTAAAGCCCTTAGGATCTTTGCTTGATTACCAGCGTTGTGATGGCAATCACACATGTGGGGGCTGGGTAATCTATAAGCACATCCTTATACAGGTCCCTAGTCGTAGGACTATTGAGATAGAGCATCGATACTCCGGAGTAGACTAGCGTATGCGCTTCTCATTCCAGCAGGGGAGATGGTCTGTCTCACAGCCATCAGTACGTCGTAGTGGAGATAGTATGCGGGTGCTCGTTAGGTTACGAGTACACTGACAAGACTCGTCGGGAACTGTTGGTTGGTTTTATACCTATCGTCAGTTATCAGTTCCCAGGTGACATGAGTACAGCTTATTCCGCAGACTTGACACTGTCACTTCGCCTCGAGTGTGTTCCCACTGTACTTTGATTACTACCCTACCACGGCTCAAAGGAGTCGTGCAAACAGGTAGTAGTTGGGTGCAGTCCCGAAGCACTTGGAGGCAGTGACGGTTAGACATGATTCGTCTCTCCCGGTATTGGGGGTTGATACCGCGCTGTGTCTAGGAGAGCTATTACACAAGTAGTCTCTGGCCAGGGCAAGCGAGATATACTGGTAGGTTTCCAGTGTTATCTCAGGGTGTTCTGGGCTACACTTCGACACGACTTGTACCGCTATTAGGGGACTGACGTTTACCACCCCCCTAGGCCCGCCATGCGATGCTCTTAGACGAATGGACCGGACTGTACGGAGATTGTCACATACAGGCTCAGTAGGAGTTCGGATGGGTTTATCACATCGGCCTTCTTATCGACATCTACCTGGGGACCGTTACGTACAGCTAGTGCCGCTTGCGGTCTGTGGTTAAACCCACTGCCAGCGTAGTGTCGAGTCTTTAGAGTCCCACACAGAGAGTTTCCCTGCACTGAGCAAAACGTGTAGAGGCTGTATGGTTTTACGGCAGGGCTACGATCACTTACGTGCACTTGTGTGCGTATGCTGTTCGGGCCGGCAATACTAGTGGGCTTTGGTTTAAGCCGGATCCTAGTATTGCACGGATTAATTTGTTTTGTCTTTTGTGCATTCGCATTCTACGGAATGCGGATGCGGGTGTGTATGCACAGTTTTGAGGAGTGAAGAAAGAGGAGGTGCCTCAATAGGGTTTTGACAGTTGATTCGGTCAAAACCATTATGAGGCGGATTCATTAGGGTTTTGGCAATTGGTTCGGTCAAAACCATTTTGAGCTGGGGACATTATTTACTAATCTTTTTAGTGATAATTATGTGATGGCTAATTGCTTTGACCATTTAACCATACTTGACTTTGTTGACCGTTTGACCAAAGTTGACTAGCATCTTCATGTGAGGTCCAGATTCTTCTTTGGTTTTCTTTTTCTTTTTATGATATGAAAATGGTCAAGTCAATGTAGCCATCAACTTTATCATGAAAGGATTAGTAATGATGATGCTTATGTATTATTGCAACCATGGTTGTTTTTTCTTTAGTTCATAATTCATTTCTAATTTCTCATTCTCTCTCTTCAAAAAAAAATGAGAAAGCTCCATGGTTGCTATCTTCATCTTCCTCGTCTTGAAAATTTCCTTTGATCTCATGTGTTGAGAGAAAAAGGATCCTAGTTGACAAAAACATCCATCTACTACTTCTACACAACCTAGGACATCAAGACTAGCGATCTTTTTGCCCTAGTTGCCTCGACTCGAGGTGGAGTTCAGAGCACAACTCTCGGGTGGATCGTCTTCGACTCAAGAAGGCCGCGGAGGTGACCAAGATCCGGATCGATCCTCGGAGCTCAGATGGACGAGCAGGACAGCGGAGAGAAGACCCGAAGGACCGGTATCGTGAGGTATAATCTCTATGGCATAGTAGATAATACCTATAGTAGTTTGCTAGTTTGTAGTTTAGCAAAGATCCTTCTTTCAGTCCATGTTGCCTTTGCGCCAAAAAATTGTTTTTCGCCGTTTCCGCCTCCCCGTAAGAACCGGGGTGAGCAACGTGGACTTACACATATGAGCCCTCTCCTCGTCAGTCTTGGGAGACATCTCTTTGGAGAGGGTAATTCGGTGCAATGCGAGTATATTACGACGCTTGGAATTATCCATACTAAATCTCTTTAGTATAGCTTCTATGTACCTGGACTGTGAAAGTCCTAACAATCACTTGGATTTATCAATGTTGATCTTAATCCCCAAATTGTAGGAGGCATCACCTAGGTCTTTCATGGAGAATCTTTGTGACAAGAACATCTTGACCGATTGTAGCATAGGAATGTCATTTCCTATCAAGAGAATGTTGTCCACATACAAGACTAGGAATACAACAGTTTTTCCTACAATCTTTTTATAGATATAAGGCTCAACCTCGTTTTTGATGAAGTCAAATTTCTTGACTGTTTCATCAAAACAAATGTTCTAGCTTTGCGATGCCTGCTTTAATCCATAAATGGATTTAAGCAACTTTCACACTTTCCCGCTGCTCCCACGGTCTACGAATCCCTCCGGCTGATCCATATAAATGCACTCTACCAAACTTTTGTTCAGAAAAGCCATTTTTATGTCCATCTACCATATTTCATAGTCAACGAAAGCAGCAATGGCAAGTAGAATCCGAATGGATTTGAGCATAGCCACTGGAGGAAAGGTTTCGTCATAGTCCACACCGGGTCTTTGATAAAAACCTTTTGCAAAAAATCTAACCTTATAGGCTTCCACCTGTCCATCTACACAAATCTTCTTTTTGAATATCTATTTGCATCCAACGGGTTTTACCCCAGGAGGAGTAATATCCATGGTCCAAACTTTTTTGGTGTACAAAGACTCTATTTCGGATTGCATAGCATCCTGCTATTTATCAGAGTCCCTACTGTTAATGGCCTGCTTGAAACTAGTAGGATCATCTTCTTCCAAAATACAATCCTCTCGATCCCCGTCTATGAGAAAACCTTAGTATATCTCGGGCGGATGAGAAATCTTACTAGATCTGCGGAGTGGCTGAGATTCGTCTAGGATCATTGAATCCTTTTGTTCTACTAAATCTTAAGATATAGTTTGTGGTTCTTGAATTTCTTCCAGTTCTACCGTACTCCCACTAATTTCTTTTGTAAGAAATTCCCTTTTCAAAAAGGTGGCATGATGAGCAACAAACACCTTCTAATCCTCAGTGTGGTAGAACAGATATCCTGTAGAATGTTTAAGATATCCCACAAAGTCACACAATACATATTGTGTCTTAAGTTTGCCCGGGTTATGCATTTTAACATAGACTGGACAACCCCGTATCTTTATAAAATTAAGGTATGGTTTCTTCCCCTCCCAGATTTTATATGGAGTGGTAGTCACGGATTTGGTCGGATCTCTATTTAATAAATATGTTGCAGAATTTAGCGCATATCCTAGAATGAAAGAGGTAATTCAGTATCACTCATCATTGAGCGAAGCATATCCAATAAGGTACGATTCCTCCGTTCCGACACACCATTGTGCTGTGGTGTATACGAAGGAGTTAGCTGAGAGAGAATACCATTCTCTTTTAAGTAGTCGAGAAATTCCGTACTTAAGAACTCCCTCCTATCAGATCGGAGGATCTTGATACTTTTGCCAATCTGGTTCTCTACTTCCTTTCTGTATTCTTTGAAATTCTCAAAAACTTTACATTTATGTTTCAAAAGATATATATATCCGAACCTAAAGAGATCGTCGGTGAATGTAATGAAGTAGGAGAACCTACTCCTTGCATGTGTAAACATTGGACCACACACATCCTTGTGTATGAGTCCTAGAAGCTCTATAGCTCTTTTTCCGTGTCCTTTGAACGGAGTTTTGGTCATCTTTCTTTTGAGACAAGATTGGCAAGTTTCATAAGATGTAAATTCGAACGGATACAAATATTCAACCTTATGGAACTTAGCTAATCTTTTTTCATTGATATGACCAAGTCTACAATGCCACAAGTAGGTTTTATTCGTATCTGAACGCTTCCTCTTGCGAGTGTTTTGTATATTGAAAACTGTATTTTGATTAAGAACATAGATACCATTACACAGTGTACCTTCTGCAACAAGTACCTGATTAAGGTAAATATTCATGATATTTCTATCTAGAACAAAATTATATTTATCTTTATCAAGTAAAGAAACTGATATGATGTTGCAAAGTATTGAAGGTACATAGTAGAATTTGTTCAAAATCATGGTATTTTCTCTTGGCAATACTAGGTGATATTCACCGACAGCGGTAGTATCAACTTGTGCTCCGTTCCCTACTCTGAGAGACATATCACCTGATCCAATCATCCTACTTTTTTCAGTCCTTGTAATAGATTATAAATGTGAGATCCTGATCCGGTATCTAGTACTCAGGAGGTAGGACTGACCGTAAAACAGTTCTAAATAACAAGAACACCTGAAGGAGGTGCAATGGTATGCTTCTTCTTCACCGGGATCATCAAGGAATTCATGCAATCATCTTTCCTATTCTCATGCTCGTGACATGTGTCACAAGTCAGAACCGAACCGATATTCCCCAGCCCCGAATAAGAATTCGGGTCGGTCAAGTCATACAATTTATTATCTTTTTTAGGGCGTGACATGGTTGCTATCTGAAGAGAGAGAAAAGAAACACTCAGCGTGCATTCTTACAAGATTAGATTGGTTATTAGTTTATCTAATCAAGATAGCTCCCACTATTTCCTTGAATTCTCCTTCAAATATTAAAAGGAGAACTAGTCGGGTTCATTAACACCTTACAAGTTCACTAACCGTTCAGTTAGGTGAGTACTGGTACTTCGAGAGAGGTTCCCCATGCTCTCGCACATGCCTAATTAAAATAAACCTTGTTTCCATAGAAGCGTAGCCCCGTTAACACCTTTCTAGACACCTAATAGGTTAGCTAATTGTGAAGTGAAAAATATCTTCCAAGAGTAATCTTACTCATTAGTGTGATCGGGATCCAACTATCATCGCATGATAACCTAGATGGAAGCCACTCGAGTTACCACACTCCATAATGTATGCAACACTAGCAAGTTTCCAATATGTTTGAAACTCCCGATGTAGTTTTTACCCCAAGCGTCTTATAACCTTGATGGATGCCAACAAATCATAAAGCGCAAGTCAAGTTCTATCCATCTTTGTCCTGATTAATTTAGACCCGCCCATACGTGCTCTTGATGGATGCCAACAAGGCTATACGACTGTCCTAGATTAATGCATCTCTATACTACAGATAAGCATCATTTAGCTACCGTACACGATTCTTTGACGAATGCCAACAAACACAGCACGAATACTAAATGGTACTTAACTGAAATGATGGAGGGCTATGACTGGGTTTTTTTGGCGAAAAACCCTTTAACGTAATGAACTTGATATCGTTGAAGGAACCGAGTAGTTTTTTAAATGAGTGGTTTAGGCTCCGCTTTTGAAAACTAGTGGTTTTGAAGAAAACCGAGTAATCTATAGTAACATAAACTTTTTCTTAAGAGATCACTCCCCGTGAAAGGATCTAGACTCATGCCTCCTCGAATGAGGTGCGGGATATTCATGACCAAATACCGTTATGCAAAGCGAAGGAATACAACTATAGTTTTTCGAAAATTTGTTCCAACATCTTTTAAGTTTATTTTTCCTTACATTAATCAAAATTAATGCGGTCTTATCAATTAAAACCTATCACACCAGAAAAGAACGAAAATACAATGTATGTATATGCCACCTGCATTCGCCATGGGACCCCGTCATGCACCGTTAGGTTACTTAACTAACGGCAGAGCAGAGGATGGACTAGCGCGGATGTAAAAAATATACATCTAATAATATATATATATATATATATATATATATATATATATATAACCATTCTCCCAAGGCATGATATAAGCAACATAACAGAAAAGCGATAAGCAATATGGAAAAGAGGATAATCTTGGAGCCCTGGGTTTCATTCGAGCCGCAAATGAAACTCGATGTTCCCTGGTCATGTGGATAGCCTATACAGTGTATAACCAAGACCCCTACAAGCATGACAAGCTACCCGCCAATTCCAGAAGATAGGCAACCCCGATCAACAAAATGAATGGGCCACTTAGCACTTCACGGAATACGGTAACTTGAGCACTCTACTGTGGGTCATCCTATACCCCCTATGAGTGTGGCGAATAACTCGCCAATTCTAAAGTAAGGCACCCCGGTCTCAATGCCATGAGATGGAGGCCCGTTCCCTTTTAGAACCCGGCTACTCGAGCACTCCGCCACGGGGTAACCTTAATACAGAAAATAAGTAATATATATAATGGTGACATCAACCTCAACTCGGCCGTGCCTTAATAAAAGAATATACAACCAGGAAGAAACAGCAATCCACATGTCGGATGCTCGCCCCACAGTAAAGAATATACAAATGATTCAAAAATGTACAGTAAACATTGCACTAAAGGCTATCCATCACGACAATCTGTCGAAACCATCACAAAGATCACACAAGTAACATCACAAATAAACAAGATGTGTGTAACCCTTTCTAATCGACGTATAGCGATTAGAAGATGTTAAACAACACATATACGCATCACAAAAGCAAGGAAATAAAACCACGACGTTAGAATTCCGCGCACAATTAGTAAACAAAACCAATTTTCCAAGACTTGAAAATCCAGTGAGCAAAAGTCTCAAAAACATTCCTTTTAAGCCAATCCGGGAGTCAAAACAAACTCGAAACCCACCCGAATCTTCACGGAGGCAAAGAGTACAAAATTAACTATCAAATTAAGGGCCTAGGGGGTACCCACCTTTAGGTTCCACCGCGAGATGGCCCCAAGGGGATGGCAGACCCGAGAGCACCATTTTGGGGTGCTCTCGGGTCCCCACCCACTAAGGCTACCTTGTGGTGGTCTTGAGGAGTGGGCCCGACCTTCGGTCCCCCTGGAACACCATGTTAGCCTAGTCAGTGCAGCGAAAACTGGCCGTGGTGCACATAGATCATTCAACAGCTATTTTTTACGTAGTCCCCTCATGATGGACTACAACCCGCTGGACCATATAACCGCACGGGGTATCCTGGGGGTAAGAGCCTACGCTTCGCCACTACTATCGCCGCAGTGAGAACCCCTCTATAGGTCGGCATCCATGCCTAGTAGCTCTGATACCAAGTTATCCAGTGTCGCACACTCTACAAGGTTTGCAGAGAGGTGGAATTTTCAAAAAACAATTTTAAGACATGAAACACCGACTATAACCCCAAGAAAAACCGTAAGCCTTAGATAACAAAAACTACATAGGTTCTAATCTATTGTGAAGAGATTTAAACCTATGTGCTCAAGGCCTTTAGGTCTTCTTACTGCATTTCTTAAGCTGCCCATCCTTCGGGATTGAGCTTGGTCGTCATCCTCCTCACGTCGAAAACGATCCACCCGAGAGTTTATAGTTCAAGCTCCAACCTCAAAATTGACGTAACTAAAATACCTAGTTTTCTAATCTAGATGGTTTAGTGGATGTTCAATGTGTTAATAGATAAGTTTATCTCATAAACCCTAGATTTCTCAACTCATGAGAAGTTTAGGGTTTGAGGACGAAGAAGAGCTTAAAGGAAGAAAAAGAAAGGAAAGTGTAGAATGATGTGAAGAATGGCTAAGGCAAAAAGATATCAAGTATTTCATTTTCATTAAAAATACTAACCAAGCTTGAATAGTATTTATAAATGAATAAAGAAATACAATAGCCATGCTTCATGCCATGCTTAAATCCACCTCACCCCTCCACCTCATTTTCTATTTACATAGAAAAATACATAACGAGGTGTCTTCTTCTAGAAGCATCCAAGTATAAATACAAGAATACCTACACCGTATATACATGCCCGTATTTGTACTACAAAAAATACAAATACTAAGAGATAAAATAATCCAATAATATAATACTATATCATTATTAAATCAATACTTGATTAAATAATACGACTTAATCCTAAGCCCACTAATATTATCCGTCCGAACAAAAATCCGTGTAGCTAGTACACGTATATGAACGGAACCCTGCACGTATAACTATACGGTCTATACATCGTTTCACCTAAACCGGGAAAACCCTCTGTGTGGGACTCTAAATACTCGACAGTACGCTGGCAGTGAGCTTAACCACAAGCATATCAATGACACTTGCTGTATATAACACCTACCCAGGTACCTGTCAATAAGAAGGCCGACGAGGAAACTCATCTGAAATCCTACTAAGCATGTCCGTGACAATTTTTGTACAGTCCGGTCTGTTCTTCTGAGAGTATTGCATTCTGGGTTTAGGGGGTGGAAAATGTCAGACCCCTTATAACCTGACAAGTCGTGTCGATATAGCTCAAGACTATATGAGAATCTACTGATCTACCTATCAATAATTATCAATCCGCCCTAGCCAAGGACTTATGGTGTTGGCCAACCGAACATAGCGCGATATCGACTCCTTATACCGCGAAAGACGAATCCCCAAAAATCGCTCACTACCTCCATGTGTCTCGGAACTGTACCCAACTAAAACCTATTTGCATGACTCAGTAGAGTCATGTTAAGGTAGTAATCAAAGCACAGTGGGAACTCACATGAGAAAAGTGATGACCTCCGGCCGATAGACTATCTGTACTCATGTCACCAGAGAACTGCTATCTGACGATTGGTAGAATACCATGTAGCCAGTTCTCGACGAGTCCGTCCAGTGTACTCACCCTAGTGAGCACCTGTATACGACCTTAGGTGCCAAAGACCAATGACTGTGGGACCAACCATCACTCCTCATCAGGGTCTAGAAACGTATACACCGGTCTACTCTGGAGTATCGATACCCTATCTCTATACTCCCATGACTAGGGACATTTAAGGATGTGCTTATCGACTACACAGCCCCCACAGGTATGATTGCCATCATAAAGCTGGTAGTCAAGCAATAATCCTACGGGCTTTATCAACTTGTATTAACGATATGTAATAACAAGTAAAATATATACGCATGTTAAGATAAAGACAAACCAAATAGCATACTATTATATCAGGTAAGATTGTCTTGTACATACATATGTCCAAGCATCTGCTATATATATACATATATAATAATGGCCTCTAGGGCATACATATCCAACAGTGCTCCCACTAATTTCTTTTGCAAGAAATTCCCTTTCCAAAAAGGTGGCATGACGAGCAACAAACACCTTCGGATCTTCAGTGTGGTAAAACATATATCATGTTGAATGTTTAGAATATCCCACAAACTTACACAATACAGATTGTGCCTTGAGTTTGTCTGGATTATGTATTTTAATATAGACTGGACAACCCCATATCTTAATAAAATTAAGGTATGGTCTCTTCCCCTCCCATATTTCATATGGAGTGGTAGGCACGGATTTGGTCGGAACACTATTCAATAAATATGTTATAGACTCTAGCATATATCCCCAGAATGAAAGACATAACTCAGCATTACTCATCATTGAGCAAACAATATCCAATAGGGTACGATTCCTCCGTTCCGACACACTGTTGTTCTGTGGTGTATACAGAGGAGTAAGCTGAGAGAGAATACCATTCTCTTTTGAGTAGTCGAGAAATTCCGTGCTTAAGTACTCCCCTCCTCTATCAGATCGGAGGATCTTGATACTTTTTCCAATCTGGTTCTCTACTTTGTTTCTATATTCTTTGAATTTCTCAAAATCTTCAGATTTGTATTTCAAAAGATACGCATATCCGATCCTAGAGAGATAGTCACTGAATGTAATGAAGTAGAAGAACCCACCCCTTTCATGTGTAAACATTGAACCACACACATCACTGTGTACGAGTCCTAGAAGCTCTGTGGCTCTTTCTCCGTGTCCTGTGAACGGAGTTTTGGTCATCTTTCCTTTGAGACAAGATTGGCAAGTTTCATAAGATGTAAGTTCGAACAAATCCAAATACTCATCCTTATGCAACTTAGCTAATCTTTTTTCATTGATATGACTAAGTGTACAATGCCACAAGTAAGATTTTTCGTATCTGAACTCTTCCTCTTGCATATGTTTTGTATATTGAAAACTGTGTTTTGATTAAAAACATAGATACCACTATACAGTGTACCTTCTACAACCAGTACCTGATTAAGATAAATGTTCATGATATTTCTATTTAGAACAAAGTTATATCCATCTTTATCAAGTAAATAAACTGATATGAGGTTGCAAAGCATTGAAGGTACATAGTAGCATTTATTCAAAATCATAACAATGCCGCTTGGCAATACTAGGTGATATTCATTGATGACAACAACATGAACTTGTACTCCGTTCCCTTCTCTGAGGAACATATCATCATGTCCAACCATCGTACTTTTTCTCAATCCCTGTAACAAATTACAGATATGAGACCATGATCCGGTATCTAGTACCCAGGAGGTAGGATTGACCGAAAAACTGTTCTCAATAACAGGAACATCTGAAGGAAACACAATAGTATGTTTCTTCTTCATAGGGGGTCACCAAGGAATTCATGTAATCCTCTTTCCCTTACTCAAGCTCGTGACATTTGTCATAAGTCAAAGCCGAACCGACATTCCCCAGCCCCGAATAAGAATCTGGGTCAGTCATACCATACATTTTATTATCTTGTTTAGGGCGTGACATGGTTGCTACCTGGAGAGAGAGAAAAGAAACACTCAGCGTGTGCTCTTGCAAGGTTAGATCGATTTTTAATTTATCTAATCAGGATGGCCCCCACTATTTCCTCAAATTCTCCTTCAAAGCTTAAAAGGAGAACTATTTGGGATCATTCACACCTTACAAGTTCGCTAACCATTCAGCTATATGGGTGTTGGTACTCCGAAGAAGATTCCCCGTGCTCTCGCACGAACCTAATTAAAATAAATCTCGTTTCCGCAGAGACGTGGCCATGTTTACACCTTTCCAGACACCTAATAGGTTAGCTAATTGTGAAGAGAAAAATATCTCCGAAGCGTAATCCTACTCATAACTGGGATCGGGACCCAACTATCATCGCGTGATAATCTAGATAGAAGCCACTCTAGTTACCATACTCAATAAGGTATGCAACACTAGTAAGTTTTCTGTATATTTGAAACTCCCGATGTAATTTTTGCCCTAAGCGTCTTATAACCTTGACAGATGCCAACAAATCATAAAACGCAAGTTATGTTCTTCCCGTCATTGTCCTGATTAATTTAGACCCACCCGTACTCGCTCTTGACGGATGCCAACAAGACTGTACAACTGTCCTAAATTAATGCATCTCTACGCTATAGATAAGCATCATTTAGCTACTGTACACTATGCCTTGACGGATGCCAATAAATATAGCACGAATACTAAATTCTACCTATCTGAAATGACGGAGGGTTACTGCTAGTTTTTGACGAAAAAACTTTTAACCTAATGAACTTGATATCGTTGAAGGAACCGAGTGGTTTTGAAAAGAAGTGGTTTAGGCTCCAATTTTGAAAAATGGTGGTTTTGAAGAAAACCGAGTAATCTATAGTAACATAAACTTTTGCTTAAGAGATCACTCTCCGTGAAGGGATCTAGGCTCTTCCCTCGTCGATTGAGGTGTAGGATATTCCTAAACGAATACCTCTATGCAAAGAAAAAGAATACAAATATAGTTTTTCGAAAAATTTTGTTCCGGCAATATCTTTTAGATTTATTTTTCCTTGCATTAATCAAAATTAATGTGATCCCATCAATTAAAACCTATCACACCAGAAAAGAACGAAAATAAAATGTATGTATATGCCATCCACATTCGCCACAGGGCCCCATCATGCACAGTTAGATTACTCAACTAATGACAGAGCGGGGGAAGGGCTAGCGCGGAAGCAAAACATCTACAAAATTTATTTATCTATCTATATAATATATAGTCACCTCAAGCACGATATAAGAAACATCACAGAAAAGCGATAAGCAATATGGAATAGCGGATAATTTGGGAGCCCCGGGTTTCATTTGAGCCGCAAATGAAAAATGATATTCCCTAGTCGTGTGGATAGCCCATGCAATATAGAACCAAGACTCATATGAGTACAGCAAGTTACCCGCCAATCTCAGAAATGACGCAACCCGCACCCTAGATGGTGAGTGGGCCACCCGCCACTTCACAAAATCCGGTAACTTGAGCACTCCACCGTGGGTCATCCTAAAACCCCTACAAGTGCGGAGAATAGCCCACCAATTTTAGAGCGAGGCGGTTCGAACTCAACACTATAAGATGACCACCTAGCACACTCTAGAACCCGGCTATTCGAGAACTTCTCCGTGGATTTATCCTAGTACAAAACTGAAATAATATACAACGGTCACACCAACCTCAACCCGACCGTGTCCCAATAAAAGAATATACAAACAGGCAGAACAACAGTCCACATGTCAGATGCTCGCCCGCAATAATAAATATACAAATAAGATAAAATCGTACAACCAACATCACACAAAAGTCTATCCATCACGACAATCCGTCGAAACCATCACAAAGATATCTCAAGCAACATCATAAGTAAGCAAGATGTGTGTAACCCCTTTTAATCGACGTATAGCAATTAGAAGACGTTAAACAACATATATGAATTATATAACCAAGTAACAAAAGCTACGACAATAGAATTCCGCGCACAAATAGCAAACACATCAAGTTTTTTCCAAAACCGAAAAGCAGTGCACTAAAATCCCAAAATTCCAACGTTTTAAGCCAATCCGGGAGTCGAAACTCGCTCGAAGCTTCACAAGATGAAAGTAACTAAAATTAACTGTCGCTCGGGGGGACTAAAGGGGGTACCACCCTCCTAGGGCCACCATGAGGAGCCTACCCAATAGAGTAGGGCTTGGGTCCCCACCCTCCTAAGGCCACCTCATAGTAGTCTCGGGGGGTGGGCCTGACCTTTCACCCCCGGGGGCAATCCCTGGGAGACCCACGCAACACACCGCAGCTTCTCGGTCTAAATCGTGAGCCCGCGAGAATTGCAAACATCTTAAAATTTGAAATTTTGGGACTGTTTGTGTCGACAGTTTTGCGCGACGAAATGGCGGAATTTAAACGTCGTAACTAAATAGTTTTTGTGTCTGGGTGGCTTTGATACCATGTTATAGTTCCTAACTCCCATGCTGCTACAACCGCGGCCTTTGCGGAATGAAAAACAAAAATTCGAGAGGCTATAGAAACTTTAAACCCTAGAATCATAACCAAACACTTAAACTAGAAAACAACAAAGATTTTTAGCTACTATGAAAAAGATTATACCAAAGAGATCAAGTCCTTCGGGTCTTCAAATCCTCTTCTTTAGCTCTTTGAGGCGGCAGTATTGAGCTTGTAAGCCATTTTTCCCTTTGTCAAAGATGATCCTCCCGGCGGATTTGGTTCAAGGCTCTAGTTCCACAATAACAATCAAGTGGAGCAACCAAAGACCTTAGGTTGCTAATGTAGAGTGCTTAGAGATGTGGTGAAGTGTTCAAGGATTTTTCTACCACTTTCTCACTTTGATTCTCAACTCATAAGAGTTTAAGTGAGAGGAAAAAGAAGGAGGAACTAAGACAAGAGAAAGAAAGAAAATGGTGAAATGATATCAATCTCAAATGAAAATGGCTAGCATGGTTTTGTTCAAAGCAATTTTCAAATAGAAAATTGCAACCATTCTTGAATAGTGTATACAAATGCAATAAACAAATACAAAACCATTTCCATCACCATTCTTTCTCCATGCCTCACCTTTCACCTCATTTCTATTTCTAAAAAAAATAGAAAATCCATGTTGAGATATCCACCTTCTAGAATGTTTCTCCGTATAAATACGAAATACATTCTACCTTATTTACATACCCGTAATCGTATCGAAATACGAATAACCAAAGAGATAGAATAACACAATGAACATACTACTAAAATATATGTCACGCCTCGCTTCCCAGTAGACGGAAACGGTGACGTGGTAGGCTGTAACGTTTTTACTATGAAATAAACACGTAAAGCGTAATTAAGCAATATGTAAAAATGAACAAGAATGAAAAGATAAAATATGAAACAACAACTTTATTTACATTCAACTTTACATACAACTGTTTGAAATAAAAGATACAATAATCAAAAGCAAATGCCTAAACAGTGGCATACTGAAAGTAAGTGCAGAGGAACTAGAAATCAGGCTGAGCAGTAAGCTGGTCCAAGTCCTCCTGGCTCGGCTCTATCTCCTCAGAGTCTGGTCCTCCTGACGAACATTCCAAAGAATGAAACAGAAAGGAATGTCTTCAGCGAACTAACGCTCGGTAAGTCCTAAAAGAAGAAAGAGAAGATAGCATATAAAGTGAAATGAATAGGTAAAGTTGTATATGACTGATTACTGGTATATGATAGTCATTATAACGTGGTTGTTTGTAGTTTGATAAGGAAGATATTCATGTATACGAGAGGAGTCCATATTACCCCGTGGACTATGGTAGCATGTAGTACAAGACCCCATCATAACCCATGGGACAACGGTATGAGAATTCATGTAGATGTCTTTTAAGTGACCTCTCGTGCCATGATATACGTTCCGTACCAATCTACCCATTTATCCCCACGTAATGTATTGTATAGATTATGTGTACAAGTCTAGGCCGAAACCATGGATACAAAATGTTCAGGTATTCCTGTTAAGGATGTAATTATGTATTCAAGTAATCATGTCAAGTTCAAGTCACGTTATAACCATGGTTCGGTCAAGTCAAGTCAAGTATACATGTTTGATATTGTTGTTTGAATTTGAGTATGCATGTTCATGATCAAGTATTCGTGTTTGATTTTAGATTCAGGTTTGAGGTTGGACTCAGACTGAGTCAAATGCTTGTAAACTAATTTAACTCTTGAATTCTTAGGTTCGGGAGTCATCGACAACTGCTGCACATGGATGGCAGGATTTGTGTCTTTTTTCAAGGCAATTGCCATTGATAACTCCTGTTATGTTTTCTAACCTGAATAGGCAAGAACACACTTTCTCCAGCTTCCTGAGGCTCAAGGTAATTGATCCCTCTTAAACCCATATTTACTAAAGTCCTTAAATATTGTTTTGTATTTCTCGAGATGGTTTTATGCAAAATATATTAATATAGATTAAAAATAAAACCTCGAGAGTAATTTTTATTACTTAGGATTTTCATGATCATGTATTTTAATTATTAAGGTATTTTAATGATAAATACCTAGCTTTTGAGAGTTTATGGTATTTTAGTGAAAACTAGTCCTTTTTAGTAACTTAATGGTATTTTATTGATATTTTTTAATCTTTCATTTTTATAAAAATATAGTTTCATAATGTAATGAAAATATGGATTTATAATTTTCTATAATTTTTAATTTTTAGAAAAATTAGTTTTATTTAGAAAATTCGTTTTTCTTAAAAACCCTATTTATATCATTTCGAGATCGAATACTCCGTGAAGAGTGCTGCATCTCGTTTTACTATTCCCAGGATGTGCGATAATCTGCACAATCCATTAGCGGTTCCCCTAACAAAGGTTGTAGATGCATAATAGCAAAGGAATATCAAATACCGTTTTAAAAGAAAACCGGTTTTAAAGTCTGTGGTATTTTATTGTAAAGATTATTCTTCCAAACAAAAATACATACAAATAGGTATCGTGCAATGAAACCAAAGTGTACGTGTCGGATAGGTCATTACCCCGTGATGTTTTTCCTGAAGGTATAGTTTTAACGAAAATGAAAAGAAGTGATAATAAAGTTCAAGTTATTTTAATGAAAAAGTTTAATTTTGGTTGTTTCATATGAGATTCTTGGTTAAAATTGATTCTAATCATTGATATTTAAAGTTACAAGTATTGTGGTAAACTTAAATTAATCAATATATCAAGGAAAAGGGAGTTTCTATGGTTTAGAAAAAAGATGTCGGTAATAACTCCACTTTTACCGATATAAGATTAAAGGTGAAATTCAATGAAAATAAAGAGTGTTTGGGAGGGACTTACGGTTTGAAAAACTTAAGAAAAGGTTAAGGAAGAGAAGGGAGGCTTCGTGATGTTGTGGGAGCTCCGGAATCGGCTTCGATCTTCGACGGAAAAAGTTTGCTCGTTAACTCCACTTTACTCCACTTGCACTTAGGAAGTTTTGAGAGAGTTTTTGCTAAAATTTTCAGAATCGTGAAGAGCTAGGGAATGGGGTAGTATTTATAGTGGAGAATTAGGGTTTGGAAATTAAAAATGTGGATTAAAAAGTATTAAAATAATATTAATTGGTGAATTGAAAGGCTATGTTTGATTGCAAGGAAATTAAACAGTGCAGAGGAGTTGAGGGGAGTTGAAGAGATAAGTGTGCAAACCACAGAGCATTTTGGACCCAATCTAGCCGGCCCAGCCGGCCCCTAGGCAATTTTTGCCGGTCGATCTTGGCACTCTGGCCTCGAGATTCTTGCCACCAGATTAATTCACTTTTTACTCCATTTTCTACATGTTTGATTTTTCTGAACTTTTCATTTCCCTGTGGATTGCACATGCTGTTAGGAATATGTATGCCCTAAAGGCCAGTATTGTATGATATACAGGATGCTTTGACATATATATAGAGGACTTTCTTACTCGACATGATAGTATGCTATCTGGTTGCTCTTTATCTCACTATATACACTTGTATTATTATACTGTCTCCCTGATACATGTTGATAAAGCCCTTAGAATGTTTGCTTGACTACCAGGACTATGATGCGGGTCATAATACTGGGACTTGTGTAGTCCACAAGCACATCCTTTAACTGTTCCTAGTCGATGGAGTATCGAGACAGGGCATCGATATTCCAGAGTAGACTAGAGTGTACATTTCTTGACCAAATAAGTGGCGATAGTTGATCCCATAACCATTAGTGTTTGACATCAAAGATTGCACACAGATGCTCATTAGAGAATGGGTACACAAAACAAGACTCGTCGAGAACTCCTAGATGGTAACATACCTATCGTCAAATAGCAGTTCTATGGTGACATTGGTACAGGTTAGTCTGTAGAACCGAGATCATCATAGTGTCTTATATGGTTCCCACTGTGCTTTGATTTCCTCCCTACCACGGCTCAAAGGAGTCATGCAAACAGGTGGATTTTGGATACAGTCCTGAGTCACATGGTGGCAGTGAGCGATAAGAGGGGTTTCGTCTCTCCCGGTATATGGAGTTGATGTTGCGCTATGCTCGATTGGCTATAACAGCAGGTCCCTGGCCAGGGCTGATGAGATTTACCGGTAAGTGTTATCAGTAGTTTCTCGAACCGTTATGAGCCATACATCAGCATGACTTATCAAGTTACCGGGGTCTGACGATTCCACCCCTAAACTCAATATGCGACATATCAGACGAAGAGATCGGATTGTACGGTAAGTGTTACTTATAGGCTTCACGGGAGTTTGGACAAGCTTACTTGTTGATCTTCAATTCGCTCAATACCTGGGTAGCCGTTACATCCAGCTAGTACCGCTGATGTCCTGTGGGTAACTGATGTGATCATTGCCTACTGCTGGCATATTGACGAGTACTTAGAGTCCCAAAGAGAGGTTTCATAGTTCAAGCGAAACGAAGTTGGGCAAATATGCTGATATGTGTGGGGGCCTGATTAAATACGAGTATGTGATACCGTATTCTAATATGGTGATAAATATTATCGGTCCGGTTATATGTGATACAACAGGATTATTGAATCAAGTGTTGATTTGATAATATGATATACAGATAAATAAAATTAGTCGGTTATATGTGATATAACCTGATTATTGAATCAAGTGTTGATTTAATAATATGATATATATTTATATTTGATATAATTTTATATTAACTAATATTATTGCTCACTAATTATTTTCTTAATATATATTAATATATATATATATATATATTTGATATATGTATATATATATATTTTTGATATATGTATATATATATATATTATGAAGCATGGAATTTCTATTTTGAGAAAATAGAAAATGAGGTGGAAAATGAGGAGATATTTGAGAAATGGGTGAGACATGGCTTTTTCATTAATTTATTCATTTGTTATCACTATTGAAGCATGGTTCTAATTTATTATTGGAAAATATTGGATGCTTCAATAAGTGAGTAGCAAATAAGAAATCCATTCTTCACTTCATAATTTCCATAGCTCATTTGCATACACTCTCTTGTTCTCTTCATTTTCTACTTCTTCCTCCTCAAAGCCCTAACGCTCACATGAGTTGTGAATCCTAGGCTTTAGTGAATTATAAGTGAGCTAAAACCTCTACTTCATAAACCTATACTCAATTAGCAGTTAAGTATAGGTTGTTTCTTTCACTAATAATAGATTAGTAAAGAGGTAGCTTGAATTAGGGAAGTTTCAAGGTGGATCATCTTCGACATGAAGATCTCGAAGCAAGCTCATTCCTTCTTCAAGTGGAACCTAGAGGAGTCATAAGGACTACTACCTGGAGCTATAGTAGTGAAGGACTCGGACTACAAAGGTTGTAATTTCTTTCACTTAGCTTAGAAAGTTTTTGTATCATAGTTTAAACCCTAATACTCTAGTTAAGATTCTAGGTTAGTGTACCTTAGCACACCAAATTTATAAAAATAGCATGCTTGATGCTGGTGAAAACCCAGTGGTGGTGCTAGAAAACACTTTCATGGTATCAGAGCCAAGCTAGAGAATTAGATGATGTTTGTAGAATTACGAAACCGAGAAAACTCCGAAAATTGGAATCCGAAACCCAAGGTTCTGTAAATTTTAAAACGTTCTCTAAATTTTTTTTTAAACAAGTGCATAATGTTACATGTGATGTAACTAGAACACCAGAGAAACACGAGGCATAAACTCCAAAATCTCACCGGCCACATTGCTATTTTGGCCGGCCTGGCCGGTCCCCCTACATATGTTTAGGCTCGAGTTTGTTTGGTGTTCTGATGGCTTGGTTTTAAGGTTTCAGGTACTATTTATTTTTGCCAAGATTGCATGTGATGTTATTGTTGGCTATAGTACCATCAAGGCAATTATCATAGTCGCGGGCAGGTGATTATGATAATTGAGTGAGGACCTATACCGGTAGAACAGTCTTACTCAAGATGATAGTATGCTATCTGGTTTGTCTTTAACATCACTATTACACATTGATAGAGCCCATAGGATTCTTGCTTGACTACCAGAATTATGATGGTGATCATATACGTGGGAGCTGGGGGTCTATAAGCGAATCCTTAAATCTTTAGTCGTGGGAGTATCGAGACTGGGCATCGATACTCCAGTGTAGACTAGTCTATACTAATCGAGACCCCGATGAGGGGCGGTGGCCAGGTCTCACAAGCCATTGGTGTTAGTTTGTTCACCTAAGATAGTATACAGGTGCTTATTGGGTTATGAGTACACTGGACGGACTCGCCAGGAACGTGCTAGTTGGTATTATACCAGTTGTCAGATAGCCGTTCCCAGGTGACATGTGTACAGGTTAGTCTATCGACCTTAGATCATCATTTGTCTCGTATGAGTTCCCATTGTTCTTTGATCACTACCCTACCACGGCTTAAAGGAGTCGTGCAAACAGGTTTTAGTTTGGTACAGTCCCGAGCCATATGGAGGCAGTGATTGGATCGTTGGGGATTCGCCCCTCCCGGTATTGAGGGTTGTTGTCGCGTTGTTAGGGGTCTGATTTTATCTACCCCCTAGACTCGATATGCGAAATTCTTAGGCGAACAGACCGGACTGTATGGATATTGTCACTGTCAGGCTCAGTAGGGGTTCGGGATGAGCTTGCTCGTCGGCCTCCCTTTCGCTCAATACCTGGGTAGCCATTACGTACAGCTAGTGCCGCTGACGTGCTTGAGGTTAAACCCACTGCTAGTGTATTGACGAGTCTTTAGAGTCCCACACATAGGGTTTTAACGGTTCAGGCGATATGGTGTAGCTGACGTATGTTGGTACATACAGGTGTTCGATTAAATATGTGTACAGGCTGCACAGACTTAATCGGACAGTTGATAATACCAGCGGCTTAAGATTAAGCCGGATTATTAAATCATCTTTTGATTTAATAATTTATATATGTATTTATATATATATATATTCTAGTATTATTGTTCACTATTCATTTTCTCTCTTGGCTATTCGTATTTTTGTACGAATACGCGTATATGTATTTCGATACATGTACCGGGAAGTATTCCGTATTTATACAGAATAGCTTCTAGAAGTGGACACCTCATTTGTATGGTTTTCCATTTTTGGATATTCATTTGTTTCACAAATGAGGTGGAGGAGTGAGATGGTATGAGCATGGGTCTTGGACATGTAGAGAGGCATGGGTCTTATTTGTTTATTTGAAAAAG
The DNA here is from genome assembly GCA_030015575.1 of Agapanthus africanus. NCBI lineage: Eukaryota > Viridiplantae > Streptophyta > Magnoliopsida > Asparagales > Amaryllidaceae > Agapanthus > Agapanthus africanus. The sequence goes on along the minus strand of CM057341.1, from coordinate 353,581,786 downwards.
GAAAAGGGATTTTTTATGTGTGGATAATTGAGATGAGAGAGAGAGAGAGGGCAGGCACAACTCTTGTGTGGACTTGGTCATTTTTCTTGACTTGCTTCATTGCTTACACTCTCATTCTCACTTCATCACTTAGCCCCTTTCCTTAGTTGCTCATGACATAGTTTCCTCTCCTCCTCTTTATCTTCTTGAGTTTCTCATTGAGCATATGAGCTGAGAGAAAATTATAGTGACACATTCCTACACCTCCACTCTCCATTGCTAGCAACCTTGGAGCGTCGGTTGCCTCGTTTGTCGAGGCTGAAGCTTGCGCCGTTTCTGTCAAGTGGATCATCGTAGATGGAGGAAGACCGGCAACCAAACTCGATCAAGGAACTACTAGGGTCTTGGGGATGATGGTTGAAGACCGAAGGACACGGATCAACTTGGTATAACCATCCTAACTTCTTTATAAAGCTTGCTAGTTTTGGGTTTAAGGTAGATCCGGGCATCGGGTAATAGTAGCGCCAGTTTAGTAAATTTTTGTTCCGCAATTAGCCACGGTTTGATGGCCGGGGCGCTGTCGTAACCCAACATGGTATCAGAGCCAGTCTTTAAACCCTAACCTAGCTAGTTTAGACAATGTTAATGTATCGAAATCGAAATAACCCGAAAATGATACACTGCAGATTCCACTCTCTGTCGATTTTCAAAGTCTTCAAAAATTTTTTTAAACAACTGCAGAAGACTACTTAGATGACCACTAGACTACACCCCAAATACGAGCCACTTCCATCCAAATTGACCCGAGCACATTGCTCAAAAATCCGAGCAGGCCGGTCCAAATTTGGATTCTGGGCTTGAAATTTTTGGTATGGTCTAGTCTCTGGAATATTGGTTCAGCGGTATTGTTTGTTTTGCCCATTTTGGATATTATGTTATCTGTTGTTAAGGGGCAATTCGGGGTGTTTCGAAATCGATAATATAGCACTGTTTAAATGTTTATCAGTACATGCATTACTATCTGCGACCGTGAATGTCATTAGATCGGTACAACTTGTCTAAATGCTATAGTTCTTTTAGACGGGTTTGCGAACGTGACATTCACGTTGATATTTTGTGTTGTGCTGTGTTGTGGTTGGATCATCATGGTGGATAGCTATGGTGCAATGTTAGTAAAGTTTAGTTTCATTTGTACATTTGATATTACGGGGTGAGTGTCCGACATGTGGACTGTTTTCACTGCCAGTTTGTATATTATTGTTTAGGGCACGACCGGGTTGAGGTCGTTGTTACCCTTGTATATTATTTTGTTTTCTGTACTAGGATTACCCTACGGTGGAGAGCACGAATAGCCGGGTTCTAAAGGGCAACGGGTCCGCATCTCATTGCGTTGAGATGGAGGGAACCTTATTCTAGAATTGGCGGGCTATTTGCCGCACTCGTAGGGGGTATAGGTTGACCCACGGAGCGGTGCTCAAGTTACCGGATTCCGTGAAGTGCTGGGTGGCCCATTCACGTTGTTGAAGGGGGTTGCCTCACTTTTGGCTTTGGCGGGTAACTTGCCGCGCTCGTAGGGGTCTAGGTTATCATTGTACATGCTATCCACACGACATGGAACGTCGGGCGGCTCAAGTGAAACCCGGGGCTCCAAGATTATCCGCCATTCTGTGTTGCTTCTGTGATTCTTCTGTGATGTTGCTTTATATCATGCCGGAGAAGAATGTTATATATATATATTTATATATACTAGTAGATGTTGTATATATTTTGCACCCGCACTAGTCCAGTCTCCGCTCTGTCATTAGTTAAGTAACCTAACGGATGATGACGGGACCCAGTGGCGAATGCAGATGGAATATACGTACATTTTATTTTCGTTCTTTTCTGGTGTGATCAATTGATGGGACTGCATTGATTCTTATCAATGCAAGGATAAAACAAAACTATATGATGTTGTTGGAACCAAGTTTTTTAAAAACTGACATTACATACGTTCTCTTTTGCTTTGCACAGTGGTATTCGGTTATGAATATCCAGCACCTCATTCGACGAGGCAAGGGCCGAAATCCCTTCATCGGGAGTGACCCCTTGGTTAAAAGTTTGCATCAACGTAATAACTTTACTATAGTCGATTCTTTTGCTTTGCATCGTGGTATTCAGTTTGGAATATCCTGCACCTTATTCTACGATGAAAGAGCCGAGATCCCTTCACCGGGAGTGACCTCTTTAGCAAAAGTTTTCGCCACTATATATTTATAAAACCACTCGGTTGCTTCAACGATATCAAGTTCGTTACATTAAAGGTTTTTCACCAAAAACAAGTCGTAGCCCTCCGTCATTTCTTTCAGGTGGCACCTAGTATTCGTGCTGCGTTTGTTGGCTTTTGTCAAGGCGTAGTGTGCGGTAGCTAGTTATTGCTTGTCTGTTGCATTGACTTGCGATTATCTAGGACAGTCGTATAACCTTGTTGGCCTTTGTCAAGGGTTTGTACGGGTGGGTCTAGAGTAATCCAGGATAATGACGGGTTGAACTTGACTTGTGGTTTATGATTTGTTGGCCTTTGTCAAGGTTATAAACCGCTTGGGGTAAAAACACACATCGGGAGTTTCAAACATACAAGAAACTTGCCAGGAATGCACATACCTTCTGGAGTGTGGTGACTTGAGTGGCTTCCATCAAGTTATCATGTGATGATGGTTGGATCCCGATTCCCACTGATGAGTAGGATTACTCCTCGGGTAATTCCGACTAATTCTCCTTTTGGGTTTGGAGGAGAATTCGAGGAAACAGTGGGAGCCATCCTAATTAGATAAAATGATTAAACATTCTGATCTAGGTTAGAGTGCACGCTGAGTGTTTCTTTTCTCTCTCTCTCTGGCAGCGACCATGCCCCGACCCTTGACTAAAACTCATGAACCTAGTTAACCGAACCTTCTTAAAACACTTTGGCTTTTAGAATGTCACAGTGTCGTATATATCATTGCCACTTCTATATCACCTTTGCATTTCTCCAGAACACCTCGTATCACTTCGAACATCCATTTCCATTAAATAAATCCATCGTATAGTTACATACGAACTCGAAGAAACTTGTTCCAGATTCGAGAATGGATTATGGTTCTGGAAAGATTGAATAAAATTATACGGTTGCCTTTTCCTTTTACCTTCTCTCAGGTTGTGAGGGCTCCTAGGATTAGGAGAAGGTACACCGATTGAGCTTATTGGATAGTCTTCTTCCAAACCATAGCATGTGCTGATATATAGGGAAGGAAGAAAACCAGTTAAGCCTAAGTGTGGTGTACAGAAAGTAATAAGTAAAGACATATAAAGGGATTAGATTGAGGGCAAAAAAATTGCGACCACCATCATTCACGATAAAACCGTGTATACCCCTGCCACTCCCACATCCACTTTGGATTTCTCCAGAACACTCCGTATCACTACGAATATCCACTCCTATTGGATATGCCATCGTATAGTTACATACGAACTCGAAGGAATTCATTCCAGATTCGAGGATGGTTTCCGATTCAGGAGAAATAGAATAGGATTATTCTGATGTCTTTTCCCATTACCTTCTATCAGGTTGCGAGGGCTCCTAGGATTAGGAGTGTACACCTATTGCGCTTATTGGATAGTCTTCTTCCAAACCTTAGGCCGGTGCCGAAGGGTAGGGAAGGAAGAAAACCAATTAGCCTAAAGAAGGTGTACAGAAGGTAATAAGTAAAGACATAATAAAGGGATTGGAGTGAGGGCATGTAAGTATATGGTTACTGTCATGAATCAGGATAGGGGAAGAGGCATTAGTAGGAATACCCGGTTACCCCTTCGAAACATTTTCATGTTTCAGTTTCACTGTGCGATGTTAATTGAAAATTGTTTTCCCAACAGGAATCTAACTCCAGGGTATGTATTTACCAGATCAGTTTCTCACATCTGTATATTATTACGGATGGTGAGTGGGAGTAAAATATTGAGAATTTTGTGATTAGATCCTCATTATATCAGAATTCGTTGTAATTGGTGATATTTGAGGAAATCATCTGGTTTTTGCCGGATGGCAAATATTTGGTTTTGAATATCCGTTGTTATGCACTAATTTCAAACTGATATATCAGTACGTTTATTTTATAAAGTGAGATATAAATTTTTGAAATTATGCTTATGACATTTACCTATATCAGTTGGTTAGGTAAGGTGCATTCAACAGCGGTGTAATTCTTCTTAACCATAGTACAGTTTTTCAACCTACGACACAGGGTTTGAGTTATTGAACTCAGGAGACTTATACAAAGTAATGTATGTTGTCCAGTGTCCATTAGGACAATGGGGTTGATACTCATACTGTATTCTGTTTACTCATAATTTCTCTAGTTCTAGACAAGTATTTCGTTGAAATACAAAGTTCTGATTTTGAGAAGTTATAGGTATAAGAATAAAAAAGAGAACCATTTGTTGGAAGTATCAGGATTTTTCATGGAAGTCGAAGATGTAGATACTTGTGTTATGGTATTCCGTTGATAGTAAAGGTTTTCAGAACTTGCTTCTCTTTCAGATACTCATATATGGATGCACTCCTAGATGAGTAATACTGATTGACCTTTTTCCATTTGGTTGATATGCACTAGAGACAACTGCATGATTTTGAATCTGGTTCCAATTAAATTAGTACTTATGTTTCTATATTGGATACATATAGAATCAATATATATCTTAATGATGTTAAGGTATAGGAAGTTGTCCAGCTGATGCTTAAAACCAGAATCCGGATAAACTAAAGGCACGTTTCAGTAATGGCTGTTTGTAGGTTATCCCGGGCTTTGAAGAGGGTTAATTTTCTACCATCAGGAAGATCAATATTTATATTGTTCTTGACTCTCCACAGTTTTAGTAAAATGGATTTTTTCAGAAAAACAGAATTTGGAGTATGGTAGAACTGGAAGTGATTCCAGAACCACAAACGATCACAGAAGATTTAATAGAACCTAAGGATTCAATTAGTTTCGACATTCCATTAGCCACTCCGCAGATTTGGTGGGAAACCTCAGGCACCCAAGAGGTACTTCGGTCTTCTCAGTGACGGTGACAGGGAGGTTCTTGCTTACCCAGACTTGCCATTGTTGTTGTTCTAGACTATAAGACCCGGCAGGAGGATGAGTATAACGCCATCTAAACTAGCTTTAGAAGTGCACGTGTATATGACTCTGCCAGAAGGTTGTTGTAGTCAGTGGGAGCAGCGGAAGCATAGTGGGCAAGTAGCTTATGTCTATTTATAGACTAAAGCAGGTATAGCGGAAATTGATCATCTATTTTTGATGCGATAGTCATAGGCTTTGATTTCATCAGAATAGGAGATGTTGCTGCTAAGAAGGAAGTAGAGAGTGATGTCCAGGTATTAGGATGACATGCACTTGATAGGAAGAGATATTCCTATACTACGATCGGTTATACTATGGTTGTCACAAAGTTGTTTCTCCACATAGGATATGGATATAATATCAGTGTTTCTGGTAACTAGATCTATGGTTTTAGATCTAGATTTGGGAAGTATCCTAATCTGGGTATTTTGACATTATTCTAAAGGTATTTTAGAATGGACGACTCCTGGCATGGTGGTGTACCTGCAGGTGATGGAGTCACCCTTTCTAACGGTGTCTTACAGACTAAAGGGGAGAGGGATCTGCATGATTAGCATATCACTTAGTTAGACAATTGAGTTAGTCATGAAATGTCAAGTACCACACCAGATGTTGTTTTTTCACTAGCTGCAATAAACATATATTAATCCAATCCTGGAGAAATGTAGGGAAGCATTTTATGAACATAAGTGAATGTTCTTGGGATATGGTAACGGCGGCCTCCTTCAGGAGACGGTTATCATTTCAGGCTTCCAAGGTGACCTAAATGACAGAGTGACTCTCAAAATTATAGTTTTTCCCTCTTCTGAGGGGCAGTATGTTGGACAGGTGGTCCAAGAGGATACTGTCGAAGGCATGGCGCAGGATACTGATTAAATTCAGTGGATGATGCAGTCTAAGAAGTTTGCGGTATTTGGAGTTCATTTGTGAACTGGGTCCATTCAGATATCCAGACAAATTCTAAGACAGATATTGCTCATTTCGGGAGATAGCTTTCCCCGCGAAGTTGAGATATAGAGAGATACAGAAAGAAACATTGGAGCGGATCCACTCACTGAGGATATTTCTCGAACGCAATAGTTTCGCAACGGACTTTGCAAAACTGATTAGTAAAGATGTTTGGGGTTCGGTATCATACGGGATGTGAGTATACGACACCGCAATAATTGGCCTTAAGTACAAGTGGGAGATTGTTGGCTATAGTGCCCTCAAGGCAATTATCATAGTTGCGGGCAGGTGATTATGATGATTGAGTGAGGACCTATATCTGTAGAATTGTCTTACTCGATATGATAGTATGCTATCTGGTTTGTCTTTAACATCACTATTACACATTGATAGAGCCCACAGGATTCTTGCTTGACTATCAGAATTATGATGGTGATCATATACGTGGGAGCTGGGGGTCTATAAGCACATCCGTAAATCTTTAGTCGTGGGAGTATCGAGACTGGGCATCGATACTCCAGTGTAGACTAGTCTATACTAATCGAGACCCCGATTAGGGGCGGTGGCCAGGTCTCACAAGCCATTGGTGTTAGTTTGTTCACCTAAGATAGTATACAGGTGCTTATTGGGTTATGAGTACACTGGACAGACTCGCCAGGAACGTGCTAGTTGGTATTATACCAGTTGTCAGATAGCCGTTCCCAGGTGACATGTGTACAGGTTAGTCTATCGACCTGAGATCATCATTTGTCTCGTATGAGTTCCCATTGTTCTTTGATCACTACCCTACCATGGCTTAAAGGAGTCGTGCAAACAGGTTTTAGTTAGGACAGTCCCAAGCCACATGGAGGCAGTGATCGGATCGTCGGGGATTCGTTTCTCCCGGTATTGGGGGTTGATGTCGCGTTGTTAGGGGTATGACATTATCCACCCCCTAGACTCGATATGAGATACTCTTAGATGAACAGACCGGACTATATGGATATTGTCACTATCAGGCTCAGTAGGGGTTCAGGATGAGTTTTCTCGTCGGCCTCCCTTTCGCTCAATACCTGGGTAGCCGCTACATATAGCTAGTGCCGCTGACGTGCTTGTGGTTAAACCCACTGCGAGCATATTGACGTGTCTTTAGAGTCCAACACAGAGGGTTTTCACGGTTCAGGCGATATTGTGTAGATGGCGTATGTTGGTACATACAGGTGTTCGATTAAATATGTGTACAGGCTGCACAGACTTTAATCGGACAGTTGATAATACTAGCGGCTTAGGATAAAGCCGGATTATTAAATCAGATTTTGATTTAATAATTTATATATGTATATATATATATATATATATATATATATATTCTAGTATTATTGTTCACTATTCATTTTCTCTCTTGGCTATTTGTATTTTTGTATGAATACGCATATATGTATTTCGATACATGTATCGGGAAGTATTCCGTATTTAACAGAATAGCTTCTAGAAGTGGACACCTCATTTGTATGATTTTCCATTTTTGGAAATTCATTTGTTTCACAAATGAGGTGGTGGAGTGAGGTGGCATGGGCATGGGTCTTGGACATGTAGAGAGGCATGGGTCTTATTTGTTTATTTGAAAAAGGAAAAGAGATTTTTTATGTGTGGATAAATGAGATGAGAGAGAGAGAGGGCAGACACAACTCTTGTGTGGACTTGGTCATTTTTCTTGACTTGCTTCATTGCTTACACTCTCATTCTCACTTCATCACTTAGCCACTTTCCTTAGTTGCTCATGCCATAGTTTTCTCACCTCCTCTTTATCATCTTGAGTTGCTCATTGAGCATATGAGATGATAGAAAATTATAGTAACACATTCCTACACCTCCACTCTCCATTGCTAGAAATCTTGGAGCGTCGGTTGCCTCGTTTGTCGAGGCTGAAGCTTGCGCCGTTTCCCTCAGGTGGATCATCGTAGATGGAGGAAGACCGGTAACCAAACTCGATCAAGGAACCATTAGGGGCTTAGGGATGTTGGTTGAAAACCGAAGGACACGGATCAACTCGGTATAACCATTATAACTTCTTTATAAAGCTTGCTAGTTTACGGTTTAAGGTAGATCCGAGTATCGGCTAATGGTAGCGCCAGTTTAGTAAAAAAAATTTCTGCATTTGGCCACGGTTTGATGGGCGCTGCCGTAACCCAACAGTTATCTTTTTGTTAGGGCACTTCGGAGTGTTTCGTAGTCGCAATTTTAACATCGTTTCGGGTTTAATTTTTATATGTGATACAATATTTGGAATCCACATTAAATTAGTTTTGTGAAAACTAGTTTATAATTGGTAAATCTAGCATTTTAGTCTCGGTTCATCGATTGCCACGGAGTTTCGATACGGATCAAAACTCCGTCGCAATCGCGTATAGTATGCAAACACTCACCGGGTAACACTACTAGATAGCCATGCCCCATAGCTCTGACCAAGTGACTGTAGGAGTACCGTCACGACCCGAAATTTGGCATGTGACGGCCCTTAAATTACGCAACGTCTCCAGGCGTAATGTAATTCAGGTAAGCCAAAAACCCAGCAATCTAAACCATCAAAAGTAGTAAGTGATAATAACATTGTTAAAACTTTTGAAATCTTAATCAAAATTCTTTAAAGTCCAAATTTTCTTTCTTTAAAAATTTGGCAGCATCTCCTTTGTAAAACAAGCCCCCCAAAAGGGTACAACAAAAGATATAAGTAAAGCATCCCCACACGGGAGCAAATCCACATCCAAAGGCGGAAAACAACCACCACAACAGATATACGACACCGTAGCGAAGAAAAAGACGATATAAAGTGAACAACATGAAAATCTCCAAGTCACAAATAATATACAATATCGTCCTCACAACTCGTCTCTAAGTCAATACATGAAATGGTAGATGGAGAGTACTGGATACAACGAATATACAATGAGCAACATCGGATTACCGCAAAACCCACCTATAGCAAAACTGCACCCAGTCAGCTGTAGCGGTATCCGCTGCAAAAGATGATATGATAGATGAATGCCCTACCTCTGACTGCTCTGAGAGACAACCTGTACAACCCTGTGGCACAACGGGGGTGAGTTGCCAACTCGTGAATAGTAAATAACATATGTAGGTAATCATAAGTATGCACGTACTGCGCTAATCTATCACATGCATGCTGATAGCAATAAACAACAATATATATATGCAACAGTCATGAAAGGTACTCTATCAGGTACTACTAATACATGAAGCAATGCATATCATATAAATGCGGAGTACGGAATAAAACATGCCATCCTCACATCGGGCACATCAGCCCCTCATATCGGGCACATAGGCCCCTCACATCGGGCACATGGGCCCCTCACATCGAGCACATAGGTGCCTCGCATCGAGCACATAGGCCCCTCATATCGACCATTGAATCGGCCCGGCCATTGAATCGGCCCACATATCGACCATAATATCTGCCCAGCCAATGAATAGACCCACATATATAATGAATAAGTATATTTGCATAGATCATTATGATGATATATTATGGAGGTGTACATATATAACAACGTCCCATACCACTGATATATACACAATGGGTATACATATATATATCAGCATCCCAAACCACTGATATATAAGCAGGAGTAAAACAATCCAGAAAACATCATATGAAAACCATATCTCAATGCGAAATCCATGAAAAATAATATATGCAACATGAAACAGTAATGTGAGCATATAAGGAAAAACCGCTATTTAACTGCAACAAGTTATTAAGTATATCATGCGGTTCCTAATTTCTCCGAAACCAAACGCAACATCATATAAAGGTGAACATGTAGCTATAGCCAGGTATGCGTAACCATGTCGGTATAGCAAGATATGTGTATTTACCTATCAGTAATGATGTATTACCCTCCAGGTATATGTGTAGCTATATCAAGGTATACGGGTGTACATGTAAATATGTATGCAAGATGTACATGCAGCTATGTCTCATATGTGTATATAGCTATCTCTAATGGTACAATACCATATAGGTATATGGATAGCTAGCATGTAGTCATGGCAATGCATATGTGTAAGCATGTAGGTATACAGGTATGCTATATGTCATATGCACAATGGAATATGAATCAATATCTCAATGTCCCTAACCAAACAATATCATATATGTATGTGTGTTGTGCGTGTCATGGCAATTATTGATGGTGTGGGTGGCATACAATTAGTGCTCGTACAACATGAGCCGCTAATAATAGTGCAGTGTCCAATGGGTATAAGTCTAAGCACAACAAGTAATAATATGCAATGAAGTTTTATGCCTATATGTGCAATATAAACATGCGGCTAATATCATATCATATCTAGCCCTGACGCATAACGCCATGCGGGCGATTCCCCTGTAAATGTTAAATCTACTCACAAATGATTCTGGGCTAAGTAAAGCCAACTATTCGCTTTCCCTTCTTCGCAGCGCCCAAAGTCCTCGCCTGTGTCCCTAAGATCATAAAACAACATAACAAGTGTATATTAGCAATCGACCAATAACACGTACCAACTACGTTTGACCGACGCATCAACTCCAAACATACTCTCAAGTGTTCGTCTAGTGGCTAACGCGCGTAGCGACACTACGAAACTAACCCAAGAGCAACAGATATACAAAGACATGAACCGTATCGGATAACGTAACGCGCGCAATCAAAGCACTAGAAACTAGCAAAGTGATCCCAGATTTTGCTACACAAACAATTTGTAAAAGTTGCACAAACCAAAAGACCACACACAACCCCAGAGACCCCCAGACTAAAATACAACCCCCCAGCCCCTACTCTGGCCGCAAAAAGCGGCCAGAACCAATAAAATTGCGGCCTGAAAGAAAGGGATTGGGCTCGTATTTTGAGGGTATCTTCTAGGTCACCAAACTAGTTCACTGTGATGGGAACTTTTCCAACAAACACCTCATTTGATAGCAGATCATCCGAGACCCAAAACTACATTAAAAATACGATATTTGCACGAAACTAAACTTTACGCGTTCTAAACTGAAACTATCAAGCTATACAACACAAAAAGCACCTACTTAACAGATAGAGATCATTACCTATTCCTGCAAGCTCAAAGATCATAGCTTTCCAAGCTCCAAAGAATCCAAGAGGCAAAACAAGGCAAGATAAGTGATTTGATGAAGTTTAGTGAAGGTTTTGTGATGGATTAGTGAGTGTTCAGTTGAGGGAAGAGGGAGATGAAGAAAATTATAAGGAGATAGAGTTGTGAGAGAATGAGAGTGAAATGAGTGAGAAGAGATGAGATAAGGATGGGAGGTGAGTATAGGGTGAGGATATCTTACACTCACTCTCTCTCCCTCACAATAAATGCAAGCCATGACTTTCCCTCATGACTCACCTTGCCACCTCCTCTCCAAACAAAACACACAAGGAAAATATCTCTCACAAACAAATATCAAGGGTTTAGGGTTAAGCAAGGAAGGGATTAGGTTAAGTTGTCATGGTCACTAAACTAGATTAACACAAACAAAGCTCACATTAACGTGCACACGTGTGTGCAAGCCCATAACAAATAATAATAATAAATTAATTAATTGTTACAAAATGTGAAGAACCCAAAATGGTAAACTTTTTACCAAAACCCCGCATTATCTAGTAATTAACACTAATCACGTTCTAAGGTGTTAAAATCCCCCCTAAAGAAAATTCGTCCCCGAATTAAAATTCTTACTATGCATATCTTCAAGGAGACGAGTGCAAAACTCCAAAATCTCGCTCGCAGCCTCCCAAGTGATCACCTCACTATACGGCTACGCTAAAGAAAACCTCCACAGATGGCAAGACCCAAGACCGAAGTTTCTCCACCTACCGATCCACTAACATTATCGGCTGTCCGTGAACGAAAAAATCGCGTCCAAGCTAAATGGTCTGATGCTGAATCATGTGAGAAAGGTCATGAAGGTATTTGCAAAGTATCGACACAAGGAATACGGGGTGAATATTCAAAAATCTGGGCGGAAAATGCCAAGTTATAGGCAACGGTTCTAACTCGCTCGAGTATCTCAAAAGGACCTACAATCTGGGACTAAACTTCCCAAAACTCAACACGCCACTTCATCGGCAAAATCTGTAGGAATACATGATCTCCTACTGCGAACTCAAGTCTACGACAACTACAGTCGGCATAAGACTTCTGTCTGCACTGGGCTGCTCTCATCCTGACATGAACCACTGGATCATCTCCGAAGTCTCTGGACTAGCGGGGGTCCAAAAAATCCTACTCTCGCGAAGTCAGTAAAACAGACTGGTGATCGACACAACCTACTCATAAGGCCTAAAAGTTGCCAATTGGAATGTCTCCTGATAACAGTTCTCGTAGGAGAACCCTATCAATGGCAAGTTACGATCCCAACTGCCAACAAACAATTAGTACGTACGCACAAGCATATCCTCCAGAGTCTGTATAGTCCGCTCTGACTAACCATCGGCCAACGGATGGAAAGCGGAGCTAAAGCTCAACCAGGTAACCAAGGCTTCCTGAAGCTTCTGCCGAAGTCGGCTAGCGAACTGGATGCCTCTATTGGATACAACGCATGAAGGAACTCCGTGCAAACGCACAAACCTAAGAAAGAGCAACTGAGAAAACTGAGCATAACCGGACAACAATCACCCGAATGGAGTCACACACTCGACTAGCCCCGGGTAGACTCACAACGAAGTTCATGGAGATCTGCTCCCATTCCCACTCTGGAACGGTTAAAGGTTCCAACTCTCCAGCCTGTCTCCAAATGCTCAACCTTAGCTCGCTGATAAGCTAAGTACCTCAAAACGAAATCCGAAACTTCACTCTTCAACCCATCCCACCAGTAACCAACTCTCAAGTCACGTTACATCTCGGTGGCACTTGGATGTCCATAGAAAGATGCCCGATGTGCCTGCTCTAGGACCTTGCATCTCTACCCATCAGTATCGGGTACACGCCATCGAGTCCCTAATATAGCACACCCTGGTCATAAATCAAGAACTCCGAATCTCTACCATGCCGAGCATGCTCAGAATCTCAAACAAACGAGCATCGGCGTGTTGTGCCTCACGAAAACGATTAAGTAAAAGTGGACGGGCGCAGACATGAGCAACCTGTCCCCTAGCAGAGGTGAATTTAAACCGTACTCATCTGTCGCACAAGAACTGTATATCTGCAGAAGACTGTCTCTGAACTGCGCACAACTGGAACAACTACCCCTGGGTCTACGACTCAGGCATCAGCAACCATAATCACCTTGCCACGGGAAATGAAGGATCTCACAATCACAATCCTTCACAAGCTCCATCCAACGGCGCTGTCTCAACAATCAAAACCCGCTGCAGGAAGATGTACACAAAGCTCTGGTGGTCCGTGTGTAAGTCAATGTACTACACCCCACGACTTGCGGGGAGGCGGAAATTTAAAGAACGATCTTGTTCTATGCAATAACATCGACTAACCGCAAGAATCGATGCTAAACGATAACTAACAATAAACATAGGAGTTCTAAACTACTATGTGAAGTGATTATACCTAATGAACCGTGTCCTTCGTCTTTTCGTTCTCCACCTCCTCCTCGGCCTTCTCCAAGTAGTAGACGATCCACCCGAGAACTATACTTCAAGCTTCACCTCAAACTAGAGGTAACTAGGTTTCTTAAAGTGCTAATCTAAGTAACCTAGGTGATATAGAGTTGGATTATGGAGTGATTAGTCTAATCTAATCCTTGATCTCAACACATGAGAGGGGAGGATTAGGGTTTGAAGAGAGAGAGAGCTTGAGGAGAGAGAAAGTGAGCATGAGAATGAGAATGAGATAATGATCTATCATGATATATATGAAGCATTGTTATTTATCCAAAAATCAAATAAAGGATTTAACAACCATGCTTCATAAATACAAATGGGTGATTCATCTCCATGAGTCATTAAGAATTTATGATGCATTAATGACAGGGATGAATCACACAAATGACTCACTAATCTCATTTAATGCATATGCCACCTAAACCCCCAAGTCACCAACCTTCTAGAAGCTTCTCGTGAAATTACGAGAACGCCCCTCCTATCCGTGAAAACATGGAAAAACTTTAGACTGTATAAATCCAATATCCCGATACTAGAATCTGGCTTAAACCAAGGCCGACTAGTAAAAACTGTCCGAAAGTCGTACGTGCGTAAACACACGTATGCGTCCGTACCCTTGTCGTAAAACCATACGACCTCTATATCGTTTCGCCTGGAGCAGGGAAACTCTCTGTGTGAGACTCTAATGACTCGACTACTACGCTGGCAGTGGGTTTAACCACAGACCGCAAGCGGCACTAGCTGTACGTAACGTTCCCCAAGTAGATGTCGATAAGAAGGGCGATGAGGAAACCCATCCGAACTCCTATCGAGCCTGATGTGACAATCTCCGTACAGTCCGGTCTGTTCGTCTAAGACTATCGCATATCAGGCCTAAGGGGGCGGCAAGCGTCAGTCCTCTAATAGCGGTATAAGTCGTGTCGGAGCGTAGCCCATTACACCCTGAGAAACTACTGGAACCTACCAGTAAATCTCGCTTGCCCTGGCCAGGGACTTTGCGTAATGGCTCTCTGACACGGCGTGATATCAACTCCCAATACCGGGAGAGACGAATCCTGTCTAATCGCCACTGCCTCCAAGTACTCGGGACTGCACCCAACTGCTTTCTATTTGCACGACTCTTTTGAGCCGTGGTAGGGTAGCAATCTAAGAACAGTGGGACACACTCGAGGCGAAGTAGCAGTGTCAAGTCTGCGAACTATGCTGTAATCATGTCACCTGAGAACAGTTAACTGACGACTGGTATAAAACCAACCAACAGTTCCCTGCGAGTCCTATCCGGTGTACCCGTAACCCAACGAGCACCTGTATACTATCTCCAGTACGACGTACTGACGGCTGTAGGACAGACCATCTCCCCAACTGGGATGAGAAGCGTACACACTAGTCTACTCCGGAGTATCGATGCCCTGTCTCGATAATCCTACGACTAGAGACCTGAAAAAGGATGTGCTTGTAGACTATCCAGCCCCCACTAGTGTGACTGCCATCACAACGCTGGTAGTCAAGCAAGATCCTAAGAGCTCTATCAATACGTATACTCACATATTATGATAGAAAAACCCAGTAGCATACTACCATGTTTAGCAAGACTGTTATATACATGCGAATATCCCAAGCTTCCATTATGTAATATACAAACTAGTATGATACAATAATGGCCCCTAGGGTATATACACTAACAATCTCCCACTTGCACTAGGGCCATGTACTGGTGTATCGAAGACCGATGATCTCGAGCAGCCTCTCGAACTGAATCTGAGGTAGGGCCTTCGTGAATGGATCAGCAATGTTCTCTTCAGTAGCAACTATCCGAACCTCGATCTCCCGACGATCAATGATCTCCCTGATCAGGTGATACCACCTTAAGATGTGTCTGGACTTCTGATGGGACCTTGGTTCCTTCGCTAAAGCTATAGCTCCGTTGTTGTCGCAATACAGAGGTATTGGATCAACTATGGTAGGAACCACCTGAAGTTCTGTTAGGAACTTCTTCATCCAGACCGCTTCTTTTGCGGCATCGCAAGCAGCAATATACTCCGCTTCCATCGTCGAGACAGCAACGGTGTCCTGCTTGGAACTCTTCTGGCACACCGCCCCTCCATTGAGGGTAAAGACATAACCCGACATGGACTTGGAATCGTCCTTATCACTCTGGAAGCCGGAATCAGCAAAGGCCTCTAACTTGAAGTCTTTTCCACCGTAAACCAAGAACATCTCCTTAGTCCTTCTCAGGTACTTGAGAATGTTCTTTACCGCTATCCAGTGATTCTCCCCTGGGTCTGACTGATACTGGCTTACCACGCTCAGAGCGTAAGCTACATCTGGTCTGGTGCACAACATCGCATACATTATAGAGCCTACCGCAGAAGCGTAGGGTATAATAGACATGCGTTCCCTTTCTAAATCAGTCTTGGGAGACATCTCTTTGGAGAGGGTGATTCCGTGACAAGCCGATAGATTACCGCGCTTAGAATCTTCCATACTGAATCTTTTCAGTATAGTGTTGATATACCTGGACTGCGAAAGTCCCAACATCCTCTTGGATCTATCACGATAGATCCGGATCCCCAGAATGTAAAAGGCATCACCCAGGTCTTTCATAGAGAACCTGTGTGACAAGAATCCTTTGACAGATTGTAGCATAGAAATGCCATTTCCCATTAATAGAATGTCATCCACGTACAAGACGAGGAATACGACACTTCTGGCTACAACTTTACTATATATACATGGTTCATCTGTATTTTTGATAAAGTCATATTCTTTGACTGTTTCATCAAAACAGATGTTCCAACTCCGCGATGCTTGCTTCAGTCCATAAATGGATTTAAGCAACTTGCATACTTTCCCGCTGCTCCCACTCTGATTGAAACCCTCTAGCTGATCCATAAAGACGCACTCTTCTAAATTACCATTCAGAAAAGCCGCCTTTAAGTCTATCTGCCAGATTTCATAATCATGGAAGGCAGCAATAGCAAGAAGGACCCGAATGGATTTGAGCATAGCCACTGGAGAAAAAGTTTCGTCATAGTCCAAACCAGGTCTTTGACGAAAACCCTTTGCAACAAGTCTAGCCTTATAGGTTTCCACCTGTCCATCTACACCAATCTTTTTCTTGAAGATCCATTTGCATCCTATGGGTTTTACCCCATCTGGAGCAAAGTCCAAAGTCCATACTTTGTTGGTGTACATGGACTCCATTTCGGTCCGCATTGCATCTAGCCATCGTACCGAGTCGTCGCTCTGGATGGCCTGCTGGAAGCTAGTAGGTTCGTCATCATCGATGATGCAATCCTCTCTATCCCCATCTATGAGAAAACCGTAGTATCTCTCTGGCGGATGAGACGGCCTACTACTCCTGCGGAGGGGTGCGGGAATGTCCTGTTCTTCTTGAACTACTGGTTCTACAAAACTTTCAGTAGTAGTTTGTGGTTCTGGAATTTCTTCCAGTTCTATTTCGCTCCCACTTGTATCCTTTTCTAAAACCTGCTGTTCTAGAAAATGGGCATTACGAGAAACAAAAATCTTTTGTTCCTCTGCATAATAGAATAGATACCCCTTGGAGTTCTTTGGATATCCCACAAACTTACACTGTACTGATCGTGCCTCGAGCTTGTCCACATGCTGTTTTTTAACAAAAGCTGGACATCCCCATATCCTCAGATACTGAAGATAGGGCTTCTTCCCACTCCACATCTGATATGGCGTGGTAGGCACAATCTTGGTAAGAACCCTGTTCAGAAGATATGCCGCTGATTCTAGCGCATAACCCCAGAAAGATCGCGGTAACTCAGCATTACTCATCATGGAACGTACCATATCCAATAGGGTTCGATTCCGTCTCTCCGATACACCGTTATGCTGTAGAGTGTATGGAGGAGTAAGCTGAGAGAGAATTCCTTTCTCTTTTAGGTAACGTAGGAACTCGGCACTTAAGTATTCACCACCTCGATCAGATCTTAGTGTCTTGATACTTTTGCCAGTTTGGTTTTCTACTTCATTCTTATACTCCTGGAATTTATCAAAAGCCTCGGATTTATGTTTCATCAGATAAATGAATCCCTACCTTGAATAATCATCCGTAAAAATAATGAAATAGGAAAAACCACCTCTTGCATGTGTAGACATTGGACCGCATACATCGCTGTGTACGAGTCCTAAGAGCTCGCTCGCTCTTACTCCATGTCCAGTGAATGGAGTCTTTGTCATCTTTACTTTGAGACATGATTCACAAGTGGCATATGTTTGATATTCGAACGAGTCCAAATATCCTTCTTTATGTAACTTAGTTAACCATGTCTCAATGATGTGACCTAGTCTACAATGCCATAAGAAAGCCTTATTTAATTCTGGAGACTTTCTTTTTAGTGTGTTCTGGACATTGAAAATCTGGAATTGGTTTAAGACATATATACCGTTATTCAGTGTACCGGACCCAATCAAACTTTGATTAAGGTGGATGTTAACAACATCGCTTACAAACGTGAAATCATAACCTTTATTTGATAACAAGGAAACAGATATGATATTACACGTCAAACTAGGTACACAAAAACAGTTATGTAAAACTAAAATGTGTCCACTCGTCAATCCTAGGTGATAATCCCCGACGGACACAGCTCCCACGCTAGCTCCGTTAGCAACATTGAGGATCATATCACCTTCCTTCAGCACTCTACGGTTTCTCAGTGCCTGCAATGAATTGCATAAATGAGATCCTGATCCGGTATCCAATACCCAGGAAGTAGAGTTGATTGACAGACAATTCTCAATTACAAACACACCTGAAGTCGAAGCCACAGCTTGCTTCGGTCCCTGGTTCTGGGCGTTCCACGCCTTGCAATCTTTCTTCCAGTGCCGTTTCCTGTAACAATGGAAGCACTCATCCTGGGCCACTACTGGCACCGCAAAATTTTTCTTTCCCTTCGCTCCCACCTTACTAACACCTCCTCTAGGTCTGGTGGCGGCCTTCTTCTTCCTTCCTTTGGCCCTTGCCTTGGACCTGGAAGAAGAAGCACCGTTAACAAACATAGCGGGTGTTTCCCTTGCCTTCTGTAAGGTGCCCTCTGCACTCCTCAACATGTTAAGGAGTTCTGGAAGTCCAACTTCTTTTCTTTGAATGTTGAAATTCAGAATAAACTGGGCGTAGGTAGAAGGAAGGGACTGGAGAATAAGGTCTGTATAGAGCTCATTATCCAAAGTCGTCCCAAGGTCTGCGAGCTCTTCTATATAGCCTATCATCTTTAGGACATGTTCTCCTATCGATGATCCGACGGCCAACCTCGCTCGAAACAAGTTCTTTGAGATCCCGTATCTTGCAATACGAGATTGCTCTCCATAAAGTTCCTTTGTATGGAGAAATATGGCATCTAGTTCCATATCCTCGTGCCTCCTCTGATGTTCATTGTTCAACGAGGCAAGCACGATGCACTTGGCCTTCGCGCAATCGAAATCCCAGGTTTTGCGGATTTCCTTATCTGCATTACTGGATTTGGGACCAGGGACAGCAGGTGCCTTAGCGGTGAGGACGTACCCCAATTTGTCATAGGTCAAAGGCATTTTGACATTCCGCAGCCAATCTTTATAGTTTGGCCCTGTCAGTATATTTTTCTCTAAAAGTAACATAAGTCCAGTCATTTTCAGGGTCGCTGCAATTAGGAGAGAGAGAAGAAAACACTTTAGCATGATGCTATTGCAAGTTTAGAGTGGTTTTTAGTTTATCAAACTGGATGGCTCCCACTGTTTCTCGAATCCTTCCTCAAACCGTAAAAGAAGAATTAGCCAGGACTATTCTCACCATACAATACTTGCTTAACCATTCAGCCAGGCCAGTGTCGATACTTCGAGGGAGGTTTTCCAACGCTTTCGCGAAGTTCCTTAATTAAGTAACCTCTTTTCTCTGGGGGCGTAGCCCCGCTGACACCTTTCTTGACACCTACTTGGTTTATAGCATTGATCGTTAAGTGACGAATATCCTGATAAGTAGCATATACTCACAGTAGGATCGGGATCCAAATATCATCGTCTGATAATGCTGAAGGAATCCTACCAACATTCATCAATCTCCAAATGGTATGCAACTCTTTGCAAATTTCAGTTTCTTTAGAAATTCCCGATATAAATTTTTGCCCCATACTCTTATGACTTTGGCGTTGGTCAAAATGTCATAAGTCACATGTCAAGTTCTACCCATCATTATCTTGTTAATTTGAACCCATCCGTACATATCCCTGACGTTGGTCAAATGATAATACGACTGTCCCAAACCAACTCATCTATCTATGCAACAAATGAATACCCAGCAGCTACCAAACACTATGCCTTGGCGTTGGTCAAAATGCATAGCTTGAATACTACTGAATACTCAAATGAAATGATAGAGGGCAACGAATGGTTTTGGCGAAACCGTGAACGTAGTGAACTTGATATAACCGAAGGAACCTGATAGCTTTTAAAAGGAGTGGTTAAAACTCCGTAATTAAAAAATATCTTCTGTTTAAAAATAACCGAGTGGTTTCTTTTAAATTGTTCCAACGATTAAACTTTGGTTTATTATCTTTGCATTAATAATAATGTGTCCCATCATTAACCTATCATTGCAGAAAACAACAAAAATACAACGTCCTCTTATGCCATCCGCATTCGCCACTGGGTCCCGTCATCACCCGTTAGGTTACTTAACTAATGACAGAGAGGGGGCTAGGCTAGCGCGGGTGTAAAACATAAGTGACGTCTAAATAGCTATCATATATAGATATTGTACATTCGTCAGACGCAATAATAGGAATTCCAGATCTCAGATGAACATTATTGGATATACAAGCAATCCGAGTTTGTTTTGAGCCTGCAACAAAAGACGGATTACACAGTTGTGATGAATAGCCATTACCCCACCCTAGACCCCTACGGGTACGGCAAACTACCCACCAAGTACCTTAAGTGAAGCGGTCTCCCTCAACAAAGTGAGTAGGCCACTAAACACTTCAAAGTACCCGGTAGTTTGTGCACCCCACCTTGGGTCTGTCCTAGGAGCAAAAAACAGTAAAATGAAATAATACAACGGTGGCTACAACCGCAATCTGGATGTGCCCCGCAAAATAATATTACAACATATTACAATTACATTGAATGAATTAAAATAATAACCCATTACAAAACCCTGGCTAATCATCACAACAGTCCAATACAGTTCATAATCACAAACAGTAAAAACCATTACAAAAATGTGCAACCCCCTGCCAACCGACATACTAGCAGTTAGGGGAGGTTTACGAACACATTATACAAACACAGATATAATCAAATTAGCAAACATCGTATAATTTCGATCGAGCAAACATATCAGATTCTACTCCCAAAACTTCTCTGTGCACCTGAGACCTGAGCAGAAAATAAACATTCCAGAAAATACAAAAATATCACAAAAGAATAATTGGAGCAAACTGGGTCGAATCGGCCCCAACTCGACCGCTTCAGTAAACCATTTTTCTCCGGTGTTCTTATATCTCTCTGCTTGTTATTCTGCTGCAACCTGAAAAGTTTTTAGAGCATGTTTTAAATTCGAAAGAAACATGGTGATATCGATGTGTTTTCCGGTTCATTTTGCGTTCGAAATACATACGACTTTGCTAATGAGTTAATTATTATTTAGCGAGGCTCTGATACCACTGTAAGTCGATGTACTACACCCCACGACTTGCGGGAAGTCGGAAATTTAAAAAACGATCTTGTTCTATGCAATAACATCGACTAACCGCAAGAATCGATGCTAAACGATAACTAACAATAAACATAAGAGTTCTAAACTACTATGTGAAGTGATTATACCTAATTAACCGTGTCCTTCGTCTTTTCATTCTCCACCTGCTCCTCGGCCTTCTCCAAGTAGTAGACGATCCACCCGAGAGATATACTTAAAGCTTCACCTCAAACTAGAGGTAACTAGGTTTCTTAAAGTGCTAATCTAAGTAACCTAGGTGATATAGAGTTGGATTATAGAGTGATTAGTCTAATCTAATCCTTGATCTCAACACATGAGAGGGGAGGATTAGGGTTTGAAGAGAGAGAGCTTGAGGAGAGAGAAAGTGAGCATGAGAATGAGAATGAGATAATGATCTATCATGATATATATGAAGCATTATTATTTATCCAAAAATCAAATAAAGGATTTAACAACTATGCTTCATAAATACAAATGGGTGATTTATCTCCATGAGTCATTAAGCATTTATGATGCATTAATGACATGGATGAATCACACAAATGACTCACTAATCTCATTTAATGCATATGCCACCTAAACCCCCAAGTCACCAACCTTCTAGAAGCTTCTCGTGAAATTACGAGAACGCCCCTCCTATCCGTGAAAACACGAAAAAACTTTAGACTGTATAAATCCAATATCCCGATACTAGAATCTGGCTTAAACCAAAGCCGACTAGTAAAAACTGTCCGAAAGTCGTACGTGCGTAAACACACGTATGCGTCCGAACCCTTGTCGTAAAACCATACGACCTCTATATCGTTTCGCCTGGAGCAGGGAAACTCTCTGTATGGGACTCTAATGACTCGACTACTACGCTGGCAGTGGGTTTAACCACAGACCGCAAGCGGCACTAGCTGTACGTAACGGTCCCCAGGTAGATGTCAATAAGAAGGCCGATGAGGAAACCCATTCGAACTCCTACCGAGCCTGATGTGACAATCTCCGTACAGTCCGGTCTGTTCGTCTAAGACTATCGCATATCAGGCCTAGGGGGCGGCAAGCGTCAGTCCCCTAATAGCGGTAAAAGTCGTATCGGAGCGTAGCCCATTACACCTTGAGAAACTACTCGAACCTACCAGTAAATCTCGCTTGCCCTGGCCAGGGACTTTGCGTAATGGCTCTCTGACAAAGCGCTATATCAACTCCCAATACCGGGAGAGACGAATCCTGTCTAACCGCCACTGCCTCCAAGTGCTCGGGACTGCACCCAACCGCTACCTGTTTGCATGACTCCTTTGAGCCGTGGTAGGGTAGCAATCTAAGAACAGCGGGACACACTCGAGGCGAAATAGCAGTGTCAAGTCTGCGGACTATGCTGTACTCATGTCACCTGGGAACTGTTAACTGACGACTGGTATAAAACCAACCAACAGTTCCCTACGGGTCCTGTCCGGTGTACCCGTAACCCAACGAGCACCTGTATACTATCTCCAGTACGACGAACTGACGGCTGTGGGACAGACCATCTTCCCAACTGGGATAAGAAGCGTACACACTAGTCTACTCCGGAGTATCGATTCCCTGTCTCGATAATCCTATGACTAGGGACCTGAAAAAGGATGTGCTTGTAGACTACTCATCCCCCACTAGTGTGACTGCCATCACAACGCTGGTAGTGAAGCAAGATCCTAAGAGCTCTATCAATACGTATACACACATATTAAGATAGAAAAACCAAGTAGCATACTACCATATTTAGCAAGACTGTTATATACAGGTGAATATCCCAAGCTTCCATTAAGTAATATACAAACTAGTATGATACAATAATGGCCCCTACGGCATATACACTAACACCGTGAAAATCTAACATGACTCTCCATACAAGTAGTGTCCCCAAATCTCCAGCGCAAGACCACCGCGGCCATTTACAGATCATGAGTGGGATAATTCCTTCTCATATTTCCTCAAACTGTCAGGAAGTATAAGCGATAACTCTATCATGCTACATTAGTACACAATCGAGCCCCACTCGTGAAACATCATAATAAACAACAAGGTCGCCCGATCCAGAAAGCAAAGATAGAACTGGTGCAGTGTCAACCGAGTCTTCAACCGCTGAAAACTCAGCACGCATGCCTCAGTCTAAGAAAAGAAACTCCCTTCCTTGTCAGCACGGTCAACGGTGCAGCGAATACACAAGAAATCCTGCATGAAACGGCGGTAAAAACCGGCTAAGCCCAATATATGCAAACCTCTGTCCCTGATACAAGTCTGGGCCAAAGCTGTACGGCCTCGATCTCCCTTGGGTCCATATGAATACCGTCTCCCGTAACCTCATGACCTAGGAAGTCAATACAATCAAGCCTGAAGGAACATTCCGAGAATTTAGCAAACAGTTAGTGCTCTCTCAATGTCTGCAAGGAAATCCTCAAGTGCTACTCACGTTCCTCACGACTCTTAGAATAGACCAGAATGTCATCTATAACACAACGATATACTGGTCGAGGAACAGCCTGAAGAATCTGGTTCGTCACATCACGAATACTTTTAGGGCATTGGTGAGTCCAACGACACCACCAAAAACTCATAAAGCCCGTAGTGCGCACAAAAAGCAGTCTTCAGAATGTCATCACTCTGAACCCGCAACTAATGATGACCTGATCCCAAAACAAACTTAGAAAAAATGTCTCGCACTCTGGAGCTGATCAAAGAAATCGTCAATGCGTGGTAAAGGATGCCTATCCACACCGTAACTCGGTTCAATTGACGATCAATCAATGCACAACCTCAATCTTCCGTCACTCTCCTTGACGAACAGAATAGGATCTCCCCAAGGCGAAACACTCGGACGTACAAGTCCTCATATCTAGCAACTCTGCAGCTGATCCTTAAGCTCCCTAAGCTCCGCCGGCTCATCTGGAACAACGACGGAAAACTCTCGCACGATAGGAACCCGGTCCTACAAACCCACTGTGACTCCAGTATCACGAATGAAAGCCAAGAATCCTCTACATCCTCTCCTCAAAAGCCGACTAGCGAAAAAGGCTAAAATCAAGCTGGGAGGGGCGGCACCACAGCCCCCTGCACAACAAGAACATACTCGCCGGAAAAACAAAACCTGACTGTCTTCTCGAGGCAGTCCACAGAAGCATAGCACATAGCCAATCAGTCCGTGCCCAGGAGAACTTCAAAGTCCAACATCTCTAGAAGGATCAAATCGACGGACGAATCTCTATCTCCTATCCAATTGGCACATGACCGAAACATGTGTTGCGCAACCAAAGGATCGCTGACAGGAGTTAACACAACAACGACTGATCTAGCAAACACGACTCTCGGCCCAACCACGGCATGAAGTGTGTAGAACAACGAGTGCATAGATCCCGAATTAAACAGACATACGCATCAAAAGAACATACGAATTAAGAATACCTGAAAACTCAGCAATGGACGCCCGCATGTCCCGATGAGTAGAAGAAAACGCCCGTGTCTGCCCTCTACCCACAACTGGCTGTCTTCCTCCTCTACCATCCTGTACTCTTGGAACAAATCCTCCGCGACCACGACATCTCTTAACATAAGTCTGACGAGGATCAACAACAGGCGCAACAGGCGACTCTCCTTGAGGTGAAGGTGATATGGTATCACATGGTACAGCTGCCTCGCGCTCACGTGGCTCAGTACAATCTCGAACCCGATGACCTAAACTCCCGCACCGGTAATATCCAGATAAAAACAGCTGACCCTCCTGGGGATAAGAGCTAAACAACTGACCCCGTCCCAAGCCTCTGCTACTCCTATGACGTGTACGGAATCTGTCGCGGCGACTAAGCCTCTGTCTCTTGGCAGATACCCTTGTACGAGCCCTTCTTTGTCCTCGAACTCCCAAAATCTCGGAAAGACGCTCCTCGGCTAATAGGGCTCCGTCCACTGGTGCTGTGTAAGTACCATAATGCCGTGTGCTGATCGCAACGAATAACTGGGTAACAGGGGTGGAAACCTCCTGTCGCTGCGCTTGACTGGCCTCCACCAACGACCTCATCATCTGGCGCAAGTCCTGCATATCTACCACAATCCTAGCGATACGATCTATCGAAGACGGATCAATCTGCTCCTGTGCAACGAGCGTACCGTCCCGGTCAGTCCTCGTCCCAAACGAGTCAACTCTGACCTCGGCTTTCGCTGCCTCTCTCTGAGCCTTCATAGCCATTAGCGGTAAAAGGCTAAAAATGGAAATAGGATTCGATAAGAACACGAAAATCGAATCACAAGGATATGCATCATCAAGGAAGGAATTTCAAGAACTTAGTACTTAGGTCACTTTGAGCGGAGTACCGTGTCGTAAGTATGCCGCGGACAAACACACACTATGTTACTCTGCTTAAGCTACCTAATGCATCATACCAAGGTCATCCTACACTCCGAAAGGTAAAACCTGGCTCTGATACCAACTTTATCACAACCAGAAATTTGGCACGTGACGGCCCTTAAACTACGCAACTTCTCCAGGCGTAACGTAATTCAAGTAAGCCAAAAACCCAGCAATCTAAACCATCAAACGTAGGAAGTGATAATAACATTGCTAAAACTTTTGAAATCTCAATCAAAATTCTTTAAAGCCCAAATTTTCTTCCTTTAAAAATTTGGCAGCACCTCCTTTGTAAAACAAGCCCCCAAAATGAGTACAACAAAAGATATAAGTAAAGCATCCCCAAACGAGAGCAAATCCACTCCCAAAGGCGGAAAACAACCACCACAACATATATACGACGCCGTCGCAAAGAAAAAGACGATATAAAGTGAACAGCATGAAAATCTTCAAGTCACAATAATATACAATATCGTCCTCACAACTCGTCTCTATGTCAATACATGAAAATGGTAGATGGAGAGTACTAGATACAACGAATATATAATGAGCAACATCGGATAACCGCTAAACCCACCAATAGCAAAACTGCACCCAGTCAGCCGTAGCGATATCCGGTGCAAAAGATGATACGATAGATGAAAGCCCTGTCTCTAACTGCTCTGAGGGACAACCTGTACAACCCTGTGGCACAAAGTGGGTGAGTTGCCAACTCATGAATAGTAAATAATATATGCAGATAATCACAAGTATGCACGTACTGCGCTAATCTATCACATGCATGCTGATAGCAATAAACAGCAATATATATATATATATATGCAACAATTATGATAGGTATTCTATCAGGTACTACTAATACATGAAGCAATGCATATCAAATAAATACGGAGTACGGAATAAAACATGTCATCCTCACATCGGGCACATCGGCCCCTCACATCGGGCACATAGGCCCTTCATATCGACCATTGAATCGGCCTGGCCATTGAATCGGCCTACATATCGACCATAATATCGGCCTGGCCATTGAATCGGCCCACATATATAATGAATAAGTATATTTGCATAGATCATTATGTAGGTGTACAAATATAGCGTCCCATACAACTGATATATATATATACGATGGGAATACATATATATATCAGCGTCCCATACCACTGATATATATACGCAGGAGTAAAACAATCCAGAAAATATCATATGAAAACCATATCTCAATGCAAAATCTATGAAATATAATATATGCTGTAAGTCTACGGTAGCGCCCCGGCCGTCAATCCGAGGCCAAATGCGGAACAAAAACTTTTTACGAAACCGGCGCTATCGTAGTCTTTCACCCGGATCGAACCATTAACACAAACTAGCTAACTAGAAAGATGAAAGGAAATCTATACCGATCGATCCGTGTCCTTCGGTCTTTAGCCACCATCTCTAGCTCCTCACGGCATCTCCGATCTCGCTCGATCTCCGGTCTCCTCATCGAAAAGGGCACCACATCAAGAAGTCTTTTACGGGCTCCCGCTTCAAACCGAAGAAACTCGGACATGAAGTTTGCTAGCCGAAATGTCCAAGGTGAAGTAGAGAATGTGTGTGATAACTTTTTCTCTAAACATCCATTGATTCTCAACACATGAGATTGTATGGATGGAGGTTGAAGATGAAGCCATTGATGGAGATGTGAGCTCAAGAAGAAAGAGGAAGAATAAGGGTTTTCTTTTGTTATTGTGTTAGAATAAAAATGAGAGAGCACTAGAATCAAATCTCAAGAGCAAACCCCAAGCCTCATGGCTTCCCTCTCTCTCTCCTCATATCATTTCAATACTATAATCAATCAAAAATATGACATTTGCACAAATAAAAAGACCATGAGTCATCACCTATGCAAATGCCACAATTAATGCTCCTCATGATGACTTGATCTCATAATTACCACTAATAAACATTAATCCAAAAAGCGAATGGCAACATCTAAAGTAAGCTCGTGACGGATCACATGGATACCCCTCACCTGTATATACATACCTGCACCCGCATTCCGAATGAATGCAAATGCAATGAGACTAAAGTAATCCAACAAATCTAATACTAGGATCCATCTTAAACCAAAGCCCACTAGTATGATCCGTCCGATCATGATCCGTGCACAAGTGCACGTATATGATCGAACCCTGCCATAAAACCATACGGCCTCTACAACATTTCGCCCGAACCTGGGAAACTTTCTGTGGGGGAATCTAAAGACTCATCAATACCCTGGCAGTGGGTTTATCCACAAGCACGTCAGTGGTACTAGCTATACGTAACGACTGCCCATGTATTGAGCAAAAGGGAAGCCGATGAGCGAACTCATCCTGGAACCCTACTGAGCCTATCAGTGACAATATCCGTACTGTCTGGTCCGTTCATCTATGAGTATCGCATATCGGGCCTAGGGGGCTGGTAAACGTCAGACCCCCAAAAGAGGTATAAGTCATGTCGGAGTGTAGCCCAGAACACCCTGAGATACTACTGTAATACCTACCAATAAACCTCCTTTGCCTTGGCCAAGGACTTTGTGTAATGGCTCTCCTAGACACAGCGTGATCTCACCCCCAATACTGGGAGAGACGAAACCCCTACCGATCTGCTCACTACCTCCATGTGGCTCGGGACTGTACCCAACTAAAACCTGTTTGTACGACTCCTTTGAGCCATAGTAGGGTAGTAATCAAAGTACAGTAGGAACTCACACGAGACAAATGACAATCTCAGGTCGATGGACTAACCTGTACACATGTCACCAGGGAACTTCTATCTGACGACGGGTATAATACCAACTAGCATGTTCCCGGCGAGTCCTGTCCAGTGTACTCATAACCCAATGGGCACCTGTATACGTCTTAGGTGAACCAACTGGCACCAATGGCTTGTGAGACCGGCCATCGCCCCTCGTCGAGGTCTCGATCGTATACACTAGTCTACTCATGGAGTATCGATGCCCAGTCTCGAAACTCCCACGACTAGGGACACTTTAAGGATGTGCTTATAGACTACCCAACTCTCAAATATATGATCGCCATCATATTTCGGGTAGCCAAGCAAGAATCCTAAGGGCTCTATCAATGTATAATAGTGATCTGTAATATCACCTAAAGCATGCACACAATGATAAAGACAAACCAAATAGCATACTATCATCTCGAGTAAGACTGTCCTACCGGTATAGGTCCTCCCTCAATCATTGCAATCACGTGCCTGTGATCCAATAATTGACTTTGAGGGCATTGTATCCAACAATCTCCTACTTGCACTCAAGGCTAATTATTGCGATGTCGCATACTCACAGCCCGTGCGATGCCGAACATCCAACTCCTTTAATAATCAGTTTCACAAAGATCATTTGCGAAACTAATGCGTTTGAGAAATAGCCTCAGTGAGTGGATCCGCCCTGATGTTTCCTTTTATGTCTCTTTTAATCTCAAGTTCGCGGAGAAAGCCATCTCCCGAAATGAGCAATACCTGTGTTAGAATATGTCTGGATATCTGATGGGACCTAGTTCATAAATGAACTCCAAATCCAAAGTTCTTAGACTGTATCGTCAACTGAATTAAATCAGTATCCTGTGCCATGCCTCCCTCAGTATCCGCTTGGACCACCTGTCCAAACTACTGCCCCTCGTCTGAGGGAAAACTATAACTCTGCCAGTCACTGTAGGGTTCCTAGGCATACTCATGAGGTTCTACAAGGCATCAACAATGCCACAATCAAAATTTTATGTGCCGAACAACCCTATGCAAGATCGTTTACTAGAGATTAGGCGAAACAAAAAGCAAGTAAACTACTTTACTACTAAGTGAAAGGGATTACAACCTTTGTAGATCCGGTCCTTCATTTCTAATGCTCCGTGTTGACGTTCCTTCGCTGCGATCATCGGGATCCCGGACCATAGCGATGGTTTCTTCGGAGAAATGAGCGGGCTAGGTCGTTGACTTCGAGGTCGAAGTTGATCTACGTCGAGGAGACTCAAACTCAAGCTCCATCTTCACTTGGTCATGAACTTTGTGAAGAAAACACCCTATACTACATGGCAAGTGGTAGAGGATGAAGAAATAGGAAGTGGGTTCACTTTGGATTTGGATTTCTCACTCTTTTTCTTCACTTGAAATTTTTCTAGCAAGGTTTTTCTTCACTTGAAGAAGATGAAGAAGAAGAAAAGAATAAAAATGAATAATGAATTAACTAAAATGAATAATCAAGTGAAGTATATCATAATGCAACCATGGGTGAGTTAACCTTTGTAGAGACTAAACCCTAGTTTAAGTTAATGGTTAGGTTATGAAAATCTCATGCAAAACAAAATGGTTGGACTTTGTCAAAGATGCTTGAAAGCTTCATGAAGCTTAAAGCAAAGAAAAAGAAGGCCACCATTTTGTTTTACCAAAGTAATTAAAAACCTAAATCATTAACTTAAATATGGTGTAAGTCATACACACACCCAAGTTTGCATGTATCATCAATCATGATACAAACTAGTGCACAAACATATATCATATATACAACTTGTGCACATCAAGTGAGAAAATCAATCTTAAATGAACAAATACTAGTTAATGTAAAGTAATATATCAAATATATAATTATACATTAAATCATTAAGTCATTACTTGATTTAATGATCCGTTCATATCGCATATAACCGACTAATATCAAGTGTATCAATATATCGATTCAACATTTGATTCGGTAACAAGGCTATATCTCATATAACCGTCCGATGATACAAATCGCGAGAACAGAATTCAGTATCACATACTGGTATTATTCTCGGTCCCGCACATATCTCATATGCGCTCCTATTTCGTTTCGCTTGAGCCAGGAAACCTCTGTGTAGGACTCTAAAGACTCGTCAATACGCCGGCAGTAGGTGGTGATCATATCAATCACCCATAAGCCACAAGCGGTCTGCTAAACGTAACGGCCACCCGGGTATTGAACGATCAGAAGATCAACGAGCAAGCCTGCTCACACTCCTGCGAATCCAACCAGTAACACTTACCGCACAGTCCGGTCTGTTCGTCTGATATGTCGCATATCTCGCCTAGGGGTGGTAAACGTCAGACCCCAGAAGCTTGATAAGTCACGCCGATGCAAGGTCCATAACAAGCATGAAACTACTGATAACACTTACCAGTAAATCAGTGCAACCCTGGCCAGGGATTTCCAGTTATGGCCAGTCGAGCATAGCGCAACATCAACCCCCAATACCGGGAGAGACGAATCCCCTCCAATCGCTCATTGCCTCCATATGAATCGGGACTGTTCCTAAAAACCACCTGTTTGCACGACTCAGTAGAGCCGTGGTAGGGTGGAAATCAAAGCGCAGTGGGAGACACACAAGGCTCTATGACGATCTCGGGTCAACAGGCTAAGCTGTACCAGTGTCACCAGAGAACTGCCATCTGACGTGAGGTATAATACCATCTGGGAGTTCTCGGCGAGTCCGTTCAGTGTACCCAGTCTCCACTGAGCACCCGCATACCATCTCTGATGTCAAACACCAATGGATATGGGATCATCCATCGCCCATCACATGGGTCGAGAAGATATACGCTAGTCTACTCTGGAATATCGATGCCCCGTCTCGATATTCCCACGAATAGGAACATTGAAGGATGTACTCATGGACTACCCATGCCCCACTAGTATGATCTGCATCATAGTCCTGCAAGTCGAGTACACATCCTAAGGCCTTTATCAACTTGTAATGGAAAGACAGTAAGTATACATGTTAAGATAAAGAGCAACCAGATAGTGTACTATCATGTCGAGCAAGAAAGTCCTACCTACATATGTCCCAGCATCCACTACGATACACATCTCATGTACAGTAATGGCCTCTAGGGCATACATATAACTAACAATCTCCCACTTGCACTAGGGCCATCTGTAGCAGTGGTTGCAGCATCTCATACTCAACCATCCCATAAAAGTCTCTCTCTGGGAAAAGGCCTTTGTGAGTGGATCCGCCGTGTTGTCCTCTGAGTCTACTCTCCTAACCACGATCACCCTGGAGATAAACTATCTCCATGATCAGGTGATACTGCCTTAGAATATGTCTGGGTCACTGATGGGACCGTGGTTCCTGGGCCAAAGCCTCAACACCATTGTCATACAATGGCAGGAACCTAGTTCATCTCATGAACTAATATACACCCAAACTGGCTCTTTGGTAGTATCTTTGATAGCGATATCACCAGCCTTTATCGTCTAGTCTGCCACGGTATCTAGCTTGGAACTCTTCCAACATACCGTCCCTCCACTGAGGGTAAAGACAATGCCTGTGACTGACATTCAGTCAACCTTATCACCATGGAACCTTTCCAGTGATTCTCCCCAGGATCGATTGATACCATCTCACTACATCTAGTGAGAATCCTAATATCCATTTAGATCTATCTCATAGATCCAAAACCCAGGATTTAGGAGGTATCACCTTTATCCTATACAGAGAATCTTTGTGATAAGCGAAGATTGACCGTGCGTAGCATAGGAAACTCTTTTCCTATCAAGAGTATGTTGTCCATGTACAATACGAGGATGACCACCTTACTCTCTACTACCTTTTTGTATGTACAAGGTTCATCTACTATTTTGATGAAGTCAAACTCTTTGACTACCACATCAAAACAGATGTTCCAACTCCGCGATGCTTGCCTTAACCTGTAAAGTAACTTGCACACGTTTCTGCTGCTCCAACTGTTTACGAAGCCCTCTGGCTGTGTACTTATAGACGTTCTCTTCTAAATCTATATTTAGAAAAACAGTCATGACACCCAACCACTAGATATCGCGGTCATGGTATGCAGCAATGGCAAGTAGGATCCGGATGGTCTTAAGCACAGCCACTGGAAAAGGTTTCATCATTATCCATACCTGGTCGACGATGAAAACCTTTAACAAGTCTAGCTTTGAAAGTCTCAACTTTTCCATCTACACCAAGTAATCTTCTCAAGATATACTTGCTCCTGATGGGGATTTAACCCTTCAGATATAGCAACCAAAGTCCATTCTTTGTTGGTGTACATGGATTCCATCTCAGATCGCTAAGCATCCAGCCATTCTTACAGAGTCCTCACTCTCGATGGCCTGCTCGAAACTAGTTGGGTCATCATCTCATGATGCATTCCTCGCTCCCACTGTCATCGAGAAACCGAAGTATTTCTCAGACGGGTGAGGAAACCTGCTAGATCGGCGGAGAGGCTGAGGTTCGTTGGAAACTATTGAATACTTTAGTTCTACCAAATCATCAGCTGCAGTTTTGTATAGCTTGGAAATCTTTCCAGTTCTACAAAACTGACCTTGTCTCGATCTTGTCCGGATTTTGCTTTTGACATAGGCAGGACAACCCCAAATCTTAACTTGCTTAAGAGATGGGCTCTTCCCATACCATATCTTATATGGAGTGGTAGGCACTGATTTGATTCGAAAACCTATTCAATAGGTATGTAGCTTCTCAATTGCACAACCCCCAAAAGGAAATAGGTAACTCAGTAATACTCATCATAGAGCACACCATATCCAATATGGTGCAATTTCTCCACCCCGATATGCCTATGTGCTGTGGTGTATACAGAGGAGTAATGCTGAGAGAGAATCTCATTCTCCTTTAGAATAGTCCAGGAATCCCGTGCTCAAGTATTCTCCTTCCTGATCACATCAAAGGACATAATACTTATACCCGTTTTTGGTTCTCTACTTCTAACTTATATTCGGTGATTATCTCAAAAGTTTCGGACTTGTGTTTCAACAAGAACTTGTGTCTGAATCTTGAGATATCATCAGTGAATGTAAGGAAGTACAAAGAATCAGTCCTGGCATATGTAGACTGGGGACCTTCATACATCAATATGTTTCAGTCCCAAGAGTTCACTAACCCTTTCTCTGTTTCGAGTAAACAGAGCTATGGTCATATTATCTTTGTGACATGACTGGCAAGTTTCATAAGATGTAAATTTAAACTGATTTAAATATGCATCTAAATGTAACTTAGCTAGTCGGGTCGCATTGATATGACCTAGTCTACAATGCTTCAAGAAGAATTCATTCATCTCTGAACTGTTCTTCTCGTGTGTGTTTTGTATATTAAGAACTATACTTTGATTTAGAACGTCAATGCTTTTAGATAACGTGCCTGAACCGATCAACTCTTGATATAGAAAATGTTCAAAACATTATCCAACAATACAAAATTATATCCTTTCTTTAATAAATAAAGAGACTGATATGATGTTGTATATCAGGTTCGGTATCTAATAACATTTGTTCAGAATCAATGTACTCTGGTAATACAGGGTGATAGTGACCAACAGACTTGGCTGCAACACTTGCACCGTTTTCTGTCTCATGAAACTTATCACCCGTTTTCAGTTCTCTACCTTTCTGTTGCCCATGTAACAGATTACATATGCGGGATCCTGATCCGGTATCTTATACCCAGGACGTAGAGGATACAGAGAAACAGTTCTTTGTAATGAACACACCCGAAGAAGATGCATCATCATGCACTTTCTTCGTTTCGGCGGCTTGGGAATCCTAGTATTCTCCTATTTCCTGCTCTGTCTCATAACAATTATAAGTTGGAGCGGGACCAACGTTCCCCAGCTCAGTATAACAAGCGGGTTCGGTCAATACATCCATATTATTATCTTGATTAAGGCGTGACATGGTTGCTACCTGGAAAGAGAGAGAGAAGAAAACACTCTGCGTGCGCTCTTGCAAGATTAGATTGGTTATATATTTTATCTAATCAGGATGGCTCCCACTGGTTTTATCAAATCTTCCTTCAAACCTTAAAAGGAAAGACTAGCCGGGATTAATTACACTCTACAAGTTCGCCAATCTTTCGGCCAGGCCAGTGCCGGTACTTTGAGGGAGGTTCCCTGTGCTTTCGCACGGACCTAATTAAAATAAACCTCGTTTTCCCAAGGGCGTAAACCCGTTAACACCTTTCTAGACACCTACTTGATCGGCTAATTGTAAAGCGCAAAACTCTCCCAGGAGTAACAATTACTCGCAGTGGGTATCGGGATCCAACTATCATATAGAAGGTATGCAATCTCATTGCAAATTTCAACACTTGAAACTCCCGATAAAGGTTTTTACCCCTAGCACTTATGACCTTAACTATGGTCAACAAATCATAAGCACTAGTCAAGTTCTACCCGTCATTTCGTGATTAATTAGACCCACCCACATGACCCTTAACTAAGGTCAACAAACTCACGCGACTGTCCTAACTAATCGCATCATATGCGGTGTAGGAAGACATCACTTAGCTACCGTACACTGTGCCTTGACTATGGTCAACAAACACAGCACGAATACTAAGTACTTTACTTTCTAAAATGACGGAGGGTTCGAATGGATTTTAAGAAAACCTTTAACGCTTTGAACTTGATCTCGTTGCGGAATCAAATGGTTTTAAATGGAGTGTTTTTGAGGCTTTTGCTAGTTTCGCTAAAGAGGTCACTCCCGGTGAAGGGATCTCGGCTCTTTCCTCGTCGAATGAGGTGCAGGATATTCACAATACCACTATGAAAAGCAAGAACTAGAAAAGCAATCAAAAGACAAGCCGAAGGTTGTAGTATCTGCTAGTAATTGCTAAAGAGGTCACTCCCGGTGAAGGGATCTCGGCTCTTTCCTCGTCAAATGAGGTGCTGGATGTTCTACAAGGAACACCGCTATGCAAAGCAATAACTAGAACTACCTTATTTTTTTTGAAATTCGATTCCACAACATCTTATAGGTTTATTTTCTTTCATTAATCTCATTAATGAATGTCCCATCATTTAAGTCCACCTAAACATCACAGATAAATAAAACGTACGCTTATGCCATCCGCATTCGCCTCGATGTCCCGTCTGCACCGTTAGGTTAGGTAACTAACGGCAGCGCGGGGCAGGGCTAGCGCGGGTGTAAAACATAAGCAACGTCTATATAATATATCATATATACTATATACAATATATCTGAACATATCACATGATCACATCACAGATAATGCAGCAGAAAACATCATATGAAATATTGGATATACTAGGATGTCCGTGTTTTATTTTGAGCCTATATAAAACACGGATTCCACGGTCGTGATGAATAGCCAATCCCACACCCCTAGACTCCTACGAGAGCGGCAAGCAACCCTACCAATTCTAGAGTTAGGAGACCCAGACTCGACTCCTCGAGATGGTCTCCCACTGTACCCTAGAACCCGGTTACTTGTGCTCCCCTCCTTGGGTCTATCCTAATGCGGAAAAGTAAATAATATACAATGGTGACATCATCCTCAACCCGGAAGTGCCCCAATAAAAGAATATTACATACAAGTTTTTACATAAATGAAAATGAAAAACACTCATCTCACATAAAAAAAAACCCGGCTATTCAAACACGACGATCCAAGATAACATATCCAGCAACACATAACATCACATGTCATCAACGTAAGTAAACATGCGTATCCCAATTGTCGTTGACATATAGCAACGAAACCGGCGATATCACATATTACACTTACGGTCGCAGAAAAGAAAGTGTAAAACTACAACAGTTGGAATCCGCAATTTCCTTAGACATCGCATGCCTAATCAAATGAATTCCTTAGACATCGCATGCCTAGCAATTACAAACCCCGCATTTTAGTCTCAAAATTGAAAACACTTTTCAATACCAAGTCGGGCAATTCAACAAGATTCCCGACATCCTGATCGAATGCTCGTCGCAAACTTTAGTAGACGGCCGCACCCCCGGATGTCGTCGACGAAGTGCACTAAGGCGGAACACCGCTACCGCGAGCACCCGAACGGATGCTTTTGGCTACGGGGTTCTCCTACAGTCACTTGGTCGGGGCTATGGGGCGTGGCTGTCTATTAAGTTTACCGGCGAGTATCCGCGTACGCTACGTGATTGCGACGGACTTTTGATCGCATCAAAATCCCGTGGCAACCAATCATTTGAGACTAAAGTGCTATGTTTATAATATTCAAATCAGTTATCTCATAACTATTTGTGGATTCCAAATATTGTATCACATTCCAGATAAATAGACAATGTTAAACTTTCCGATCGAATAATCAAACACCCAAGTTTTCCCAATAGCTCAACACTTGAAATAAGTTTTAAAACATCCATTTCATGCCACAGTACCAACGGTCCAGCCGTAGAAGGGTCAAGCCAACGCCTCACATGTGGCATGTCGTACTGCCCCAAACCCTAAGGTTCTAAAGGCAGTTTAAGACGGTCACATAATCGAGTTAAGGTTTGTTGTCTTCTAGAGGATCCATCGCGTTACTTGCATGATTTAGAACGTTCTTAAACTATGGAAAAATCCAACACTTGGAAATTTCCCGGCAGGGGAAAAAGTGAGTTATTTATATCCGGTAGAACTTTTTAACACGATCTAAAAATTACCCGGACAAACTAAACAAAGTTAAATTATCCGATCGAATCAACGAGTCCCCAAAACAACCCTAAGAAAACTCAACACTTGAGTGTAACTAAAACATTCCCAGAAAAAATTGACAAGAAAGGACCTAAGAATAAATATATGAAGTATGAGGGACTAAGTCACAATTTGGGCCGCGGAACCACCGCCAAACCCTTGGTTTGGCCACGGTTCCACGGTCATATAGATGAATCAGTGGGACGTACTTCACAGTAATTCTTAGTTTTTCCTGCTTAATTTTTTGAGGATTTTTACTTCATAAAAAATCACAGTTTTGAAAATTATCCAGAGAAGGGTATTCTTTGGGGTTTATGGGTTCGATCGGACTTCTAACTTCGTCTACACTTCGCCTAAAATTCTAGCTAGGCTCTGATACCACTGTAGGGTTCCTAGGCACACTCATGAGGTTCTATAAGGCATCAACCATGCCACAATCAAAATTTTATGTGCCGAACAACCCTATGCAAGATCGTTTACTAGAGATTAGGCGAAACAAAAAGCAAGTAAACTACTTTACTACCAAGTGAAAGGGATTACAACCTTTGTAAGTCTAGTCGTTCACTTCTAATGCTCCGTGTTGACGTCCCTTCTCTGCGATCATCGGGATCCCGGACTCTAGCGATGGTTTCTTCGGAGAAATGAGCGGGCTAGGTCGTTGACTTCGAGGCCGAAGATGATCTACGTCGAGAAGACTCAAACTCAAGCTCCATCTTCACTTGGTCATGAACTTTGTGAAGAAAACACCCTATACTACATGGCAAGTGGTAGAGGATGAATAAATAGGAAGTGGGTTCACTTTGGGTTTGGATTTCTCACTCTTTTTCTTCACTTGAAATTTTTCTAGCAAGGTTTTTCTTCACTTGAAGAAGATGAAGAAGAAGAAAAGAATAAGAATGAATAATGAATTAACTAAAATGAATAATCAAGTGAAGTATATCATAATGCAACCATGGGTGAGTTAACCTTTGTAAAGACTAAACCCTAGTTTAAGTTAATGGTTAGGTTATGAAAATCACATGCAAAACAAAATGGTTGGACTTTGTCAAAGATGCTTGAAAGCTTCATGAAGCTTCAAGCAAAGACAAAGAAGGCCACCATTTTGTTTTACTAAAGTAATTAAAAACCTAAATCATTAACTTAAATATGGTGTAAGTCATACACACACCCAAGTTTGCATGTATCATCAATCATGATGCAAACTAGTGCACAAACATATATCATATATACAACTTGTGCACATCAAGTGAGAAAATCAATCTTAAGTGAACAAATACTAGTTAATGTAAAGTAATATATCAAATATATAATTATACATTAAATCATTAAATCATTACTTGATTTAATGATCCGTTCATATCGCATATAACCGACTAATATCAAGTGTATCAATATATCGAATCAACATTTGATTCGGTAACCCGGCTATATCTCATATAACCGTCCGATGATACAAATCGCGAGAACAGAATTCAGTATCACATACTGGTATTATTCTCGGTCCCGCACATATCTCATATGCGCTCCTATTTCGTTTCGCTTGAGCCAGGAAACCTCTGTGTAGGACTCTAAAGACTCGTCAATACGCCGGCAGTAGGTGGTGATCATATCAATCACCCACAAGCCGCAAGCGGTCTGCTAAACGTAACGGCCACACGGGTATTGAGTGATCAGAAGATCAACGAGCAAGCCTGCTCACACTCCTGCGAATCCAACCAGTAACACTTACCGCACAGTCCGGTCTGTTCGTCTGATATGTCGCATATCTCGTCTAGGGGTGGTAAACGTCAGACCCCAGAAGCTTGATAAGTCATACCGATGCAAGGTCCATAACAAGCATGAAACTACTGATAACACTTACCAGTAAATCAGTGTAACCCTGGCCAGGGATTTCCAGTTATAGCCATTCGAGCACAGCGCAACATCAACCCCCAATACCGGGAGAGACGAATCCCCTCCTATCGCTCATTGCCTCCATGTAAATCGGGACTGTACCCAAAAACCACCTGTTTGCATGACTCAGTAGAGCCGTGGTAGGGTGGAAATCAAAGTACAGTGGGAGACACACAAGACTCTATGACGATCTCGGGTCAACAGCCTAAGCTGTACCAGTGTCACCTGAGAACTCCATCTAACGTGAGGTATAATACCATCTGGGAGTTCTCGGCGAGTCCGTTCAGTGTACCCAGTCTCCACTGAGCACCCGCATACCATCTCTGATGTCAAACACCAATGGATATGGGATCATCCATCGCCCATCACATGGGTCGAGAAGATATACGCTAGTCTACTATGGAATATCGATGCCCCGTCTCGATATTCCCACGAATAGGAACATT
Organism: Agapanthus africanus; assembly: GCA_030015575.1. NCBI lineage: Eukaryota > Viridiplantae > Streptophyta > Magnoliopsida > Asparagales > Amaryllidaceae > Agapanthus > Agapanthus africanus. The sequence goes on along the minus strand of CM057341.1, from coordinate 353,542,209 downwards.
GAAGGATGTACTCATGGACTACCCAGGCCCCACTAGTATGATCTGCATCATAGTCCTGCAAGTCGAGTACACATCCTAAGGGCTTTATCAACATGTAATGGAGAGACAGTAAGTATACATGTTAAGATAAAGAGCAACCAGATAGCGTAGTATCATGTCGAGCAAGAAAGTCCTACCTACATATGTCCCAGCATCCACTACGATACACATCTCATGTACAGTAATGGCCTCTAGAGCATACATGTAACTAACAGTCACTCTGTCAGCCAGGTCACCTTGGAAGCCTGAAATGATAACTTTCTCCTGAAGGAGGCTGTCGTTATCATCTCCCTAGAACATCCACTTATGTTCATAAACTGCTTCCGAACGTTTCTCCAGGATTGGATAAATATATAAACTTATTGCAGCTAATGCAAAAACAACATCTGGTATGGTACTTGATATCTCATGATTGACTCAATTGCCTAAGCAAGTGATATGCCAATCATGCACATCCCTCTCCCCTTTAGTCTGTAAGACACCTTTAGAGAGGGTGACTCCATCACCTGCAGGTACACCACCATGCCAGGAGTCGTCAATTCTAAAACACCTTTAGAATGTTGTCTAAGTACCCAGATTAGGACACTTCCCAAATCTAGATCTAAAACCATAGATCTAGTGACTCGAATTCCTTATATTATATCCAGATCCTATGTGGAGAAACCACTATGTGACAACCATAGTATAACCGATCGTAGTATAGGAATATCACTTCCTACTCTGTGTATGTCATCTAAATACCAGGACATCACACTCTACTACTTTCTTAATAGATCCATCTCCTATTCTGATGAAGTCAATAACCTATGACTGTCACATCAAAAATAGATGATCTATCTCAGCTATATCTGCTTTAGTCTATAAATAGACATAAGCTACTTGTCCACTATTCTTCCTGTTAGTTATATGTATGCCCTAGAGGCCATTACTATACATAGGATGTATATTGTAGTGGATGCTTGGACATATATAGGGAGGACTTTCTTGCTCGACATGATAGTATACTATCTGGTTACTCTTTACCTTAACGTGTACATTGATTGTCTCTCTGTTACATGTTGGTAAAGCCCTTAGGATGTGTACTTGACTACCTGTACTATGATGCGGATCATACTAGTAGGGACATGGTAGTCCATAAGTACATCCTTCAAAGTCCCTAGTCGTGGGTGTATCGAGACGGGGCATCGATATACCAGAGTAGACTAGCGTATATCTTCTCGACCCATACAGATGGGCGATGGATGATCCCATATCCATTGGTGTTTGACATCAGAGATGATATACGGGTGCTCAGTAGAGACTGGGTACACTGGACGGACTCGCCGAGAACTCCCAGATGGTATTATACCTTACGTCAGATGGCAGTTCTCTGGTGACACTGGTACAGAGTAGTCTGTTGAGCCGAGATCGTCATAGAGTCTTGTGTGGTTCCCACTGTGCTTTGATTTCCATCTTACCACGTCCAAGAGGGCGTGCAAAACGGTGGTTTTGGGGTACAGTCCCGAATCACATGGAGGCAATGAGCGATAGGAGGGGATTCGTCTCTCCCGGTATAGGGAGTTGATGTTGCACTGTGTTCGATTGGCTATAACCGAAAATCCCTAGCCAGGGTTGCTGAGATTTACTGGTAAGTGTTACCAGTAGTTTCTCGAACTGTTATAGACCTCATATCAACACGACTTATCGAGCTATTGGGGTCTGACGTTTACCACCCCTAGGCGAGATATGCGACATATCAGACGATCAGACCAGACTGTACGGTAAGTGTTACTGGTTGGATTCACAGGAGTGTGAGCGGGCTTGCTCGTCGATCTTCTGATCGCCCAATACCCGGGTGGCCGTTACGTTTAGCAGACCGCTTGCGGCTTGTGGGTGTTTGATATGATCATCACTTGCTGCCGGCGTATTGACGAGTCTTTAGAGTCCTACACAGAGGTTTCCTGGCTCAAGCGAAACGAAATAGGAGCGCATATGAGATATGTGCGGGACCGAGAATAATGCATGTATGTGATACCGTATTCTATTCTCGCGATGAATGTATCGAATGGTTATATGCGATATAACATAGTTATCGAATCGAGGGTTGATTCGATAAGCCGATACATTGGATACTAGTCGGTTATATGCGATATGACCGGATCATTGAATCAAGTGTTGATTTAATGATTTAATGCATAATTATATATTTGATATATTACTTTGCATTAACTAGTATTGGTTCACTTTAAATGGATTTTCTCACTTGGAGTTCACAAGTTGTATATGTGATATACTTTTGTGCACTTGTTTGTATCATGTTTGATGATACATGCTAACTTGATTAGGTGTATGATCAAACCATAGTTGGTTAATGGTAAGGGTTTCATTTGATTTAATTATGCCTTTATTTATTTTGTTTTGACAAAAAGAAAAAAGGAAATGAAAACAAAAGGGTTGCTTTCAAAGATGAAGCTTGTTGAAGCTTCATGAAGGTTTGACCAAAGTGACCATTTTGTCTTCATCTCTAAACCTAACCATTCACTAACCCTAGTTGATTCTCTACACCTAACCATGGTTTGCATATGATAAGATTTGATTTTCTTTTCTATTTGATAATTCTTATAATAATATACTTTCTTCTTCTTCTTCTTCATCTTCTTCAATGAAGAAAGCTAAACTTCATCAATGGTGATTGATGAAAAAGAGTGAGAAATCCAATTCTAAAGTGAACCCACCTCCTATTTCTTCATCCTCTACCTCTTGCCAAGTAGTATAGGGTGTTCTCTTCACAAGTTTCGTGACTTGGTGAAGTGGGAGCTTGATCTAGTGATACCTCGACGTAGATCATCTTCGGCACGTCGTCAATGACCTAGCCCGCCATTTCTCCGATGAAGCCGATGCTAGAGTCCGGGATGCGATTTGGACAGCGAGGAGACTTCATTGCGGAGCTATGGAGGTGGAGATCCGGATCTACAAAGGTTGTATTTCCGTTTCCTTTAGTTAAGTTGTTAACTAGTTTCTTTTGTCGCCTAAACTTCTAGTTAACGATCTGTATTAGGGTTTCTCGGCACCCGTAAAATTTGAAATTGGCATGGTTGATGCCTTGTGAGACCTCTTGAGAGTGCCTAGGAACCCTACAGTGGTATCAGAGCCTAGCTAGAGCCTTAGGCGATGCGTAGACGAAGTTTAAAACCCGAACGAACCCGAAACCCTAACACAAACATGCTCTCTGGACTTTTTCCAAAATCTGGAGTTTTTCGATATTAAAAATATGCAGAAAAATCATCAGGGAATTGTAAGAATTACTGTGAAGCCCGTACCCATGAATCCACCAAAGTGCGGCGGAACCACGGCAGAAGCCTGGCTTCTGCGGCGGTTCCGCGGCCGTATGATGACGTCAGCTTCCCATTTCTGCACAGTAATTCATCTTTTCTGGTGTTGGATTTTCTGGGAATTTTTAATATTTATTCAAGAGTAGATTTTTCTGGGTTGTTTTGGGGATTCGTATGTTCGATCGGATTATCAAATTTTGTCTGTGTGGCTTTCCGGATAATTTTTGAATATGTTAAAAAGTTCGACCGGATATAAATACCCAATTTTTCCCCTGTCGGGAAATTTCCAAGTGTTGGATTTTTCCGAGGTTTAAAGACGTTCTAAGTAGTGCAAGTAACGCGATGGTCCCTCTAGAAGACAACAAACCTTAACTCGATTATGTGACCGTCTTGAACTGCCCTTTGAACCTTCGGGTTTGGGGCAGTACGGCGTGCCACATGTGAGGCGTTGGCTTGACCCTTCTACGGCTGGACCGTTGGTACTGAGGCACGAACTGAATGTTGTTAGACTTATTTCATGTGTTGATCTATATCGGGAAAACTTGGGTGTTCGACTGTTCGATCGAAAAGTTTAACATTTTCTATTTACTGGAATGGGATACAATAATTGGAATTCACAATAAGTTATGAGATAACTGAATGAATATTATAAACATAGCAGTTTAGTCTCACTTGATCGGTTGCCACGGAATTTTGATGTGATCAAAAGTCCGTCGCAATCACGTAGCGTACGCGGATACTCGCCAGGTAAACTTAATAGACAGCCTCACTCCATAGCCCCGACCAAGTTACTGTAGGACAACCCCGTAGCCGAAAGCAACCGTCCGGGTGCTCGCGGTAGCGGTGTTCCGCCTTGGTGCACTTCGTCGACGGTATCGGGGGTGCAGCCGTCTACTGAAGTTTGCGACGAGCATTCGATCAGGTTGTCGGGAATCTTGTTGAATTACCCGACTTGATATTGAAAAGAGTTTTCGATAATGAGACTAAAATGCGGGGTTTATAATTGTTAGGCATGTGATGTCTAAGTAATTCATTTGGTCAGGCATGCGATGTCTGAGGTGGTTGCGGATTCCAACTGTTGTAGTTTTACATTTTCTTTTCTGTGACCGTAAGTGTAATATGTGATATCGCCGGTTTCGTTGCTATATGTCAACGACAATTGGGATGCGCATATTTACTTACGTTGATGACATGTGATGTTATATGTTGCTGGATATGTTATATTGGATCGTCGTGTTTGAATAGCCGGGGGTTTTTATGTGAGATGAGTGTTTTTCATTTTCATTCATGTAAAAACTTGTATGTAATATTCTTTTCTTGGGGCACTTCCAGGTTGCGGAAGATGTCACCCTTTGTATATTATTTTCTTTTCCGCACTAGGATAGACCCAAGGAGGAGGGCACAAGTAACCGGGTTCTGGAGTCCAGTGGGAGACCAACTCGAGGAGTCGAGTCCGGGTCTCCTAACTCTAGAATTGGTAGGGTTGCTTGCCGCTCTCGTAGGGGTCTAGGGGTGTGGGTTTGGCTATTCATCGCGACCGTGGAATCCGTGTTTTATACTGGCTCGTATTGAAAACACGGACGTCCTAGTATATCCAATATTTCATATGATTCTTCTGCTGCGATATCTGTGATGTGATCATGTGATGTTCTGTGATAGATAAAGTATATAGTATATATGATATATTATATAGACGTTACTTATGTTTTACACCCGCGCTAGCCCTGCCCCGCTCTGCCGTTAGTTACCTAACCTAACGGTGCACGAGGGGACATCGAGGCGAATGCGGATGGCATAAGTGTACGTCGTATTTATCTGTGATGTCTAGGTATTTAAATGATGGGACTTCATTAATATGATTAATGAAATAAAAGAAACCTAAGATGTTGTAGAATCGAATTTCAAAATAAAATAGGTAGCTACAGTTCTTGCTTTGCACAGCGGTATATGTGATATATCCTGCACCTTATTCGATGAGGAAAGGACCGAGATCCCTTCACCGGGAGTGACTCCTTTAGCAATAACTGGCAGATGCTACACACTCGGTTTGTCTTTTGATTGCTTTTAAGAGTTTTTGCTTTGCACAGTGATATATATGATATATCCCGCACCTCATTCGACGAGGAAAGGACCGACGATCCCTTCACCGGGAATGACTCCTTTAGCAAAACTAGAAAAGCCTCCAAAGCACTCCATTTTAAAATCATTTGATTCTACAACGATATCAAGTTCATTACGCAATAGGTTTTCAGAAAAACCTGTCGTAGCCCTCCGTCATTTCAGATAAATCCTGTTTAGTATTCGTGCTGCGTTTGTTGACCTTGTCAAGGCGCAGTGTGCGGTAGCTAACCAGTATTTATCTGCTTATGCATATGATGCAGATTGGGTTAGGGTAGTCGTGCGGCCTTGTTGACCTTGTCAAGGGTCGTGCAGGTGGGTTTGATTCAATCAAGAAATGACGGGTTGAACTTGACTTGCGGTCTATGGTTTGTTGACCTTGTCAAGGTCATAGATCGTTCGGGGCAAAATATTATCAGGAATTTCAAGTGTTGAAATTTGCAATGAGATTGCATACCTTCTATGAGATAGTTGGATCCCGATACCCGCTGCGAGTAAGAGTTACTCCTGGGAGAGTTTTATACATTACAATTAGCCGATCAAGTAGGTGCCTAGAAAGGTGTCAACGGGGTTACGCCTCTGGGAAAACGAGGTTTACATTAATTAGGTTCGTACGAAAGCACGGGGGGCCTCCCTCAAAGTACCGACACTGGCCTGGCTGAAAGATTGGCGAACTTGTAGTCTGTAATTAATCCCGGCTAGTCTTTCCTTTTAGGGTTTGAAGGAAGATTTGATAAAAAGCAGTGGGAGTCATCCTGATTAGAGAAAATAAATAACCAATCTATTCTTGCAAGAGCGCACGCTGAGTGTTTTCTTCTCTCTCTCTCCAGGTAGCGACCATATCACGCCTTAATCAAGATAATAAATGGATATTTGACCGAACCCGCTTGTTATACTGAGCTGGGGAACGTTGGTCCCGCTCCAACTTATAAATGTTATGAGACAGAGCAGGAAATTAGGGGATTACCAGAATTCCCGTGCCGCCCAAACGAAGAGAGTGCATGCTGATGCATCATCTTCGGATGTGTTTATTACAAAGAACTGTTTCTCAGTATCCTCCGCATCCAGGGTATATGATACCGGATCAGGATCCCAGATATGTAATCTGTTACATAGGGCTACAAAATGGTAGAAAAACTGAGAACGGGTGATAAGTTTCATGAGGCAGAAAACGGGGCAAGAGTTGCAGCCAAGTCTGTTGGTCACTGTCACCCTGTATTACCAATACATTGATTCTGAACGAATGTTATTAGATACCGAACCTGATATACAAAATCATATCAGTCGCTTTACTAGTAAAGAAAGGATATAATTTTGTATTGTTGGATAATGTTTTGAACATTTCCTATATCAAAAGTTGATCGGTTCGGGCACGTTATCTAAAAGCGTTGATGTTCTAAATCAAACTACAGTTCTTTAGTATACGGAACACACACAAGAGGAAGAGTTCAGAAATGAACGAATCCTTCTTGAGGCATTGTAGACTAGGTCATAAAAATGTGACCCGACTAGCTGAAGTTACATAAAGATGCATATTTAAATGAGTTTGAATTTACATCTTGTGAAACTTGCCAGTCATGTCACAGAGATAAGATGACCACAGCTCTGTTTATTGGAAACAGAGAAAGAGTTAGTGAACTCTTGGGATGATACATGTTGATGTATGTAGGTCCCCTGTCTACACATGCCAAGACTGGTTCTTTGTACTTCATTACATTCTCTGATGATCTTTCGAGATTCAGACCTATGTTCCTGTTAAAACATGAGTCCGAACCTTTTGAGATATTCACAGAATATAAGTTAGAAGTAGAGAACTAATACGGGTATAAGTATTATGTCCTTTGATGTGATCAGGGAGGAGAATACTTGAGCACGGAATTCCTGGACTATTCTAAAGGAGAATGAGATTCTCTCTCAGCATTACTCCTTCATATACACCATAGCACGATGGTATATCGGAGCGGAGCAGATACACCTTATTTGATATGGTGTGCTCTATGATGAGTACTGCTGAGTCACCTTTTTCCTTTTGGGAGTTATGCACTTTTGAAGTTGCATACCTATTGAATAGGGTTCCAATCAAATCAGTTGCCTACCATTTCATATGTGATATGGAAAGGGAAGAGCCCATGTCTTAAGCTAGTTAAGATTTGGGGTTGACCGGCCTATGTCTGAAAGCAAAATCCGGACAAGCTCGAGGCAAGGTCAGTAATGTAGAACTGGAAAGGTTCTAGCTATACAAAACTGCAGCTGATGATTTGACAGAACCAAAGGATTCAATAGTTACCAACGAACCTCAGCCTCTCCGCCGATCTAGTAGGGTTCCTCGCCCAACTGAGAGATACTTCGGTTTCTCTTTGACAGTGGGAGCGAGGATTGCATCATGAGATGATGACCCAACTAGTTTCGAGCTGGCCATCAGGAGTGGGACTCTATAAAAATGGCTGGATGCTTAGCGATCTGAGATAGAATCCATGTACACCAACAAAGTATGGACTTTGGTTGCTATATCTGAAGGGTTAAATCCCCATCAGGAGCAAGTATATCTTGAGAAGATTACTTGGTGTACTTGGAAAAGTTGAGACTTTCAAAGCTAGACATGTTAAAGGTTTTCATCATCGACCAGGCGTGGATAATGATGAATCCTTTTTCAGTGGCTATGCTTAAATCCATCCAGATCCTACTTACCACGGCTACATACCATGACTACGATATCTGGTGGTTGGGTGTCATGACTGCTTTTCTAAATGATGTTTTAGAAGAGAACGTCTATAAGTACACAGCCAGAGGGCTTCGTAGACAGTGGGAGCAGCGGAAACGTGTACAAGATGCTTTATAAGATAAAGCAGGTATCGCGGAGTTAGAACATCTGTTTTGATGTATTAGTCAAAGAGTTTGACATCATCAAAATGGTAGATGAACCTTGTATAAACAAAAAGGTAGTAGGGAGTATGGTGACGATCCTCGTAGAGTACGTGGATGACTTGCTCTTGATAGGGAAGGAGTTTCCTATGCTACGCTCGATCAATCTCCGCTTATCACAATGATTTTCCACATAGGATCAAAGTGATACCTACTAAATCCTGGGTTTTGGATCTATGAGATAGATCTAAATGGAAGTTAGAATACTCACTAGCTGTAGTGAGACGGTATCAATCGACCCTGGGGAGAATCACTGGAATGGTTCCAGGGTGATAAAGACGACTGAATGTCAGTCACAGGCATTGTCTTTACCCTCAGTAAAGGGACGGTATGTTGGAAGAGTTCCAAGCTAGATACCGTGACATACTAGACAATAAAGGCAGGATACATCGCTACTTAAGATGCTACCAAAGAGGCTGTTTGGGTATATATTGGTTCATGAGATGAATTGCGTTCCTACCATTATGAGACAATGGAGTTGTGGCTTATGCCAAGGAACGACGGTCCCATCAGTGATCCAGACATATTCTAAGGCAGTGTCACCTGATCATGGAGATGCTTGATCTCCAAGGGATCGAGGTTAGGAGAGTAGACTCAAAGGACAACACAGCGGATCCACTCACAAAGGCCTGTTCCCAGAGAGAGATTTTATGGGATGGTTGAGTATGAGATACTACAACCACTGCTGTCAGATGGCCCTAGTGCAAGTTGGAGATTGTTAGTTATATGTATGCCCTAGAGGCTATTACTATACATAGGATGTATATTGTAGTGGATGCTTGGACATATATAGGGAGGACTTTCTTGCTCGACATGATAGTATGCTATCTGGTTACTCTTTACCTTAACGTGTACATTGATTGTCTCTCTGTTACATGTTGGTAAAGCCCTTAGGATGTGTACTTGACTACCTGGACTATGATGCGGATCATACTAGTGGGGACATGGTAGTCCATAAGTACATCCTTCAAAGTCCCTAGTCGTTGGTGTATCGAGACGGGGCATCGATATACCAGAGTAGACTAGCGTATACCTTCTCGACCCATACAGATGGGCGATGGATGATCCCATATCCATTGGTGTTTGACATCAGAGATGATATACGGATGCTCAGTAGAGACTGGGTACACTGGACGGACTCGCCGAGAACTCCCAGATGGTATTATACCTTACGTCAGATGGCAGTTCTCTGGTGACACTGGTACAGAGTAGTCTGTTGACCCGAGATCGACATAGAGTCTTGTGTGGTTCCCACTGTGCTTTGATTTCCATCTTACCACGTCCAAGAGGGCGTGCAAAACTGTGGTTTTTGGGTACAGTCCCGAATCACATGGAGGCAGTGAGCGATAGGAGGGGATTCGTCTCTCCCGGTATAGGGAGTTGATGTTGCGCTGTGTTCGATTGGCTATAACCGGAAATCCCTGGCCAGGGTTGCTGAGATTTACTGGTAAGTGTTACCAGTAGTTTCTCGAACTGTTATAGACCTCATATCAACACGACTTATCGAGCTATTGGGGTCTGACGTTTACCACCCCTAGGCGAGATATGCGACATATCAGACGATCAGACCAGACTGTACGGTAAGTGTTACTGGTTGGATTCACAGGAGTGTGAGCGGGCTTGCTCGTCGATCTTCTGATCACTCAATACCCGGGTGGCCGTTACGTTTAGCAGACCGCTTGCGGCTTGTAGGTGTTGGATATGATCATCACCTGCTGCCGGCGTATTGACGAGTCTTTAGAGTCCTACACAGAGGTTTCCTGGCTCAAGCGAAACGAAATAGGAGCGCATATGAGATATGTGCGGGACCGAGAATAATGCGTGTATGTGATATCGTATTCTATTCTCGCGATGAATGTATCGAATGGTTATATGCTATATAACCTAGTTATCGAATCGAGGGTTGATTCGATAAGCCGATACATTGGATACTAGTCGGTTATATGCGATATGACCGGATCATTGAATCAAGTGTTGATTTAATGATTTAATGCATAATTATATATTTGATATATTATTTTGCATTAACTAGTATTGATTCACTTTAAATGGATTTTCTCACTTGGAATTCACAAGTTGTATATGTGATATACTTTTGTGCACTTGTTTGTATCATGTTTGATGATACAAGCTAACTTGATTAGGAGTATGATCAAACCATGGTTGGTTAATGGTTAGGATTTCATTTGATTTAATTATGCCTTTATTTATTTTGTTTTGACAAAAAGAAAAAGGGAAATGAAAACAAAAGGGTTGCTTTCAAAGATGAAGCTTGTTGAAGCTTCATGAAGGTTTGACCAAAGTGATCATTTTGTCTTCATTTCTAAACCTAACCATTCACTAACCCTAGTTGATTCTCTACACCTAACCATGGTTTGCATATGATAAGATTTGATTTTCTTTTCTATTTGATAATTCTTATCATAATATACTTTCTTCTTCTTCTTCATCTTCTTCAATGAAGAAAGCTAAACTTCATCAATGGTGATTGATGAAAAAGAGTGAGAAATCCAATTCTAAAGTAAACCCACCTCCTATTTCTTCATCCTCTACCTCTTGCCAAGTAGTATAGGGTGTTCTCTTCACAAGTTTCATGACTTGGTGAAGTGGGAGCTTGATCTAGTGATGCCTCGACATAGATCATCTTCGGCACGTCGTCGATGACCTAGCCCGCCATTTCTCCGATGAAGCCGATGCTAGAGTCCGGGATGCGATTTGGACAGCGAGGAGATTTCATTGCGGAGCTATGGAGGTGGAGATCCGGATCTACAAAGGTTGTATTTCCGTTTCCTTTAGTTAAGTTGTTAACTAGTTTCTTTTGTCGCCTAAACTTCTAGTTAACGATCCGTATTAGGGTTTCTCGGCACCCGTAAAATTTGAAATTGGCATGGTTGATGCCTTGTGAGACCTCTTGAGAGTGCCTAGGAACCCTACACTTCCGCTGCTCCCACTGACCACAACAACCCTTTGGCAGAGTCATATACATGTGCACTTCTAAAGCTAGTTTAGAACGACGCTATACTCATCCTCCTGCCGGGTCTCATAGTCTAGAACAGCAGCAATGGAAAGTTTGGGTAAACAAGAACCTCCATGTCACCGTCCTTGAGGATACCGGAGTACCTCTCGGGTGCCTGAGGTAACCTACCATAACTACGGAGTGGCTAATAGAATGTCAAACCTGATTGAATCTTTAGGTCCTATTAAATTATCAGTAATCGTTTGCGGTTCTGGAATCATTTCCAGTTCTATCATACTCGCACTACTATTTTCTGAAAAAGTCCATTTTACTAAAACTGTGGCGAGTCAAGAACAATATCACTATTGATCTTCCAGATGGTAGAAAGTCAACCCTCGTCATAGCCCGGGTTAACCCACAAACTGCCATTACAGAAACGTGCCTTGAGTTATCCAGTGTCTGGTTTTAAGCATAAGCCGGACAACTCCATATACCTTAACATTGTTAAGATATTAACTCTTCTATATCCAATATAGAAACAGTGGCACTGATTTAATTGGAACCAGATTCAAATCATGCATTTGTCTCTAGTGTATGTCAACTAAATGGAGAGAGGCCTATCAGCATTACTCAACTTAGGAGTGCGTCCAATTATGAGTAACCTGAAAGAGAAACAAGTTTCTCAAAAAACATTACTATTAACAAAATACCTCACACAAGTATCTACATTTTCGATCACCTTGAAGAATCCTGATACTTGCGACACCTGGTTCTCTATTTTATTCTTGTACCTATAACTTCTCAAAACTTAGACCTTGTATTTCTACGAAACACGTGTCTAAAACTAGAGAAGTCACAAGTAAATAGAATATAGTACGAGCACCAACCCCTCTGTCCTTATAGACACTGGACAACATACAATACTTTGTATAAGTCCCCTGAGTTGAATAACTCAAACCCTATGCGTCGTAGGTTGAAAATTGTACTATGGTTATGAAGAATTACACCGCTGTTTAATGCTCCTTACCTAATCATCAACTGATATAGGTAAATGTCATCGACATAATTTCAAAAGGTTATATCTCACTTTATAAAATAAACGTACAGATATATAAGTTTGAAATTGGTGCATAACAACGGATATTCAAAACCAAATATTTGTCGCTGGCAAAAACCCAGGCGATTTCCTCAAATATCACAGATTTCAACGAATTCCGATATAATGAGGACGATCACCTAATTTCCAATAACTGAAAAACCATACAGATGTGAGAACCCACACATCATCTAAAAAACCATACAGATGTGAGAAGCATACCTGGTAAATACATACCCTGGAGTAAGGATCTAATTGGGAAATTAGCTTTCCTTTAACATCACATGGTGAACCTGAAACATGAAAATGTTTCGTAAAGGTTTCCGGGTATTCCTAGTAATGCATTTTCCATTATCCAGATTCATGACTATAACCGTATATTTCTTTGCCATCTCTCCAAATCCCTTTATTTGTCTTTACTCATTACCTTCTGTACACCATCGTTAGGCTAAATGGTTTTCTTCCTTCCCTACCATTCGGCACCAGCCTCTGGTTTGGAAGAAGACTATCTAGTAAGCATAATAGGTGTACTCTCCTAATCCTAAGAGTACTCGCAACCAGAGAGAAGGTGGTGATAAAATATAACTGAATAAACCTTATTCTATTTCTCCTGAACTGGAGAAAATTAAAGGTGAAGTAGGAGTGGCGATGATATACTCGGTTTGGTCGTGAATGATAACAGTCGCATTTTACTTTGCCCTCTTTCTAATCCCTTTATTTGTCTTTACTCATTACCTTCTGTACACCATCGTTAGGCTAAATGGCTTTCTTCCTTCCCTACAATTCGGCACCAGCCTAAGGTTTGGAAGAAGACTATCCAGTAAGCATAATAGTGTACTCTCCTAATCCTAGGAGTACTCGCAACCAGAGAGAAGGTGATGATAAAAGACAACCGAATAAACCTTATTCTATTTCTCCTGAACTGGAGAAAAGCAAAGGTGAAGTAGGAGTGGCGATGATGTATGCAACTCAGACAATCCAAAAGCCAGTGTTTTAAGAAATTTCGGTTAACTTGGTCACTGAGTCATAGTCAAGGGTCGGGCCATGGTCGCTGCCAAAGAGAGAGAGAAAAGAAACACTCTGCGTGCACTCAAACCTAGATCAGAATGTTAAATCACTTTATCTAATCAGGATGTCTCCCACTGTCACCTCAAATTCTCCTCCAAACCTAAAAGAAGAATTAGTCGGGATCACCCGAGGAGTAAACTAACTCATCAGTGGGAATTGGGATCCAACTATCATCGCATGATAACGTGATGGAATCCACTCACGTTATCACACTCCAGAAGGTATGCACATGCCTGGCAAGTTTCCTGTGTGTTTGAAACACCCGATGTGATTTTTACCCCATGCTCCTATGATCTTGCCGAAAGCCAACATATCATAAGTCACATGTCAAGTTCTATCCGTCATTATCCAGGTTAATTTGAACCCACCCGTACATACCCTTGACGAAGGCCAAAATAGTAGTACGACTATCCCAAACCAACGCATCTATCTATACATCAGAAAAGCAACAAATAGCTACCATACACTATACCATGACGAAGGCCAATAAACATAGCATGAATACTAAGTGCTACCCATCTGAAATGACGGAGGGCTAAGAATCGTTTTAAGCGAAAAACCTTTAACGTAATGAGCTTGATATCATTGAAGGAACCGAATAGCTTTTTACAAAAATATAGTGGCGAAAACCTTTGCTAAAGAGGTCACTCCAGGTGAAGGGATCTCGGCTCTTCCCCGTAGAATGAGGTGCAGGATATTCTAACTGAATACCGTGATGCAAAGAAAAAAATAATCGACTATAGTGAAGTTATTACCCTGACGCAAACTTCTGCCTAAGGGGTCACTCCCGATGAAGGGATCTCGGCCTTTGCCTCGTCGAATGAGGTGCTGGATATTCCAAACTGAATGCCGCTGTGAAAAACAAAAGAGAACATCCTTATAGTAACAGCTTTTTTAAAATTGTTCCAACAACATCGAATAGGTTTTTTTTCCTTCCATTGATCTGAATCAATGCAGTCCCATCAATTAATCACACCAGAAAAGAACGAAAATAAAATGCACGTATATACCATCCGCATTCGCCACTGGGTCCCGTCATCACCCGTTGGGTTACTTAACAAACGACAGAGCGGGGACTGGACTAGCTCGGGTGTAAAACATATACAACATCTACTAGTATATATATATATCAATATACAATAATCGCTCCAGGCGTGATAAATGCAACATCACAGAAATGTAATAAGCATCACAGAAAAATACAGATAATCTGGGATCCCCGGGTTTCATTGAGCTGCAAGTGAAACCCGACGTTCCCCTGGTCGTGTGGATAGCCTGTGCAATGAAACCTAGACCCCTATGAGTGCGGCAAGTTACCCGCCAAAACCTGAAGCGAGGCAGCCCCTTTCAGCAGAGTGAATGGACCACCCAGCACTTCACGGAATCCGGTAACTTGAGCACCTCACCTTGGGTCAACCTGTACCCCCTACGAGTGCGGCGAATAGCCCGCCAATTCTAGAGTGAAGCCCTCTCCATCTCAAAGCCATGAGATGCGGGCCCGTTGCCCTCTAAAATCCGGCTATCCGTTCAGTCCACCGCTGGGTAATCCTAGTATAGAAAAGAAAATATGTACAACGGGTATATCGACCTCAACCCGGTCGTGCCCCAAAAGAATAATATACAAACAGGCAATGACGGCAGTCCACATGTCAGACGCTCGCCCCATAATATCAAATGTACAAATAAATCCAAACTGCACTACCATTGCACGCAAGCTATCCACCACGACAAAACCGCAACATCACATCACAATACAGAACATCAACGTGAATGTCACGTTCGTAAACCCGTCTAAAAGAGCTATAGCAATTAGAAAAGATTTACCGCTCGAATCACATTCACGGTCGCAGATAGTAATATAAGTACTGTGAACTAACGTATTTAAAATTCCGATCGACAAAATTTCCCGAAGTGGGCCCCAAGCACAAATCCAGTACTGTAACAAATTTGGGCCTAAACAAATTATTTCAGAAACCATAATTCCATATGAAAAACACCCGGAAGAAAAACGGTGCACTGAATCAACCATTGCGCCGTGCAATAGCGGCAAATATGGTAGTTCCGTCGCGGTTCCGCGTTGTGATGGTACGATCGTGCTCCAAAATTTCTTCTAGAGTCTTAAAAAAGCCATCATGATTTTCTGAAATACCCAAAATAATTTTTAGACCAGTTTAAAAATTCGGCAGAAACTTAATGAATGGAAATGCGGTTTTGGAAATTTCGTTCGATCGATGTTTTAAACATGTTAGGACAAGCTAGTAGGGGTTAATGGCGTGTCTCTGATACCATATAAGTCTAAGGTAGCGCCCCAGCTGTCAATCCGAAGACAAATGCGGAACAAAAACTTTTTACGAAACAGGCGCTATCGTAGTCTTTCACCCGGATCGAACCATTAACACAAACTAGCTAACTAGAAAGATGATAGGAAAGCTATACCGATCGATCCGTGTCCTTCGGTCTTTAGCCACCATCTCTAACTCCTTGCAGCATCTCCGATCTCGCTCGATCTCCGGTCTCCTCGTCGAAAAGGGCACCACATCAAGAAGACTTTTACGGGCTCCCGCTTCAAACCGAAGCAACTTGGACATGAAGTTTGCTAGCCGACATGTCCAAGGTGAATGTCACAACCCGAAATTTGGTACGTGACGGCCCTTAAACAACGCAACGTCTACAGGCGTAACGCAATTTAAGTAAGCCGAAAATCTAGCAATCTAAACCATCAAAAGTAGTAAGTGATAAGAACATTGTTAAAACTTTTAAAAAATCTCGAGTACAAATTCTTTTAAGTCCAATCTTAGTTTTCTTAAAAATTTTGGCAGCACCTCCTTTGTAAAAACTAACCCCAAAAATAAGTACAACATAAATATAAGTAAAGCAACCCCAACGGGAGCAAAATCCATGCCGAAAGGAGAAAACAACCACCACAACAGATATACGACGCCATAACGAAGAAATAAAGACGATATAAATAAAAACTGCATAAAAGACCTCCAAGTCACAAAATAACATACAATATCGTCCTCACATCAAGTCTCTAAGTCATACATGAAAGTGGTAGATGGAGAGTACATGGTACAAAGATAACAATAAACAAAATCGGATAGCTGCAAAACCTACCTATATAAAAACTGCGCACAGTCAGCCGAAGCGGTATCCGCTGCAAAAGATGATATGAAAAATGAAAAGCCTGCCGCGACTGCCCTGAGAGACTACCTGCAAAACACTGTGGGACAACGGGGGTGAGTTTCCAACTCGTTAATAGTAAACAACATATGCAGGTAATCGCAAGTATGCACGTACAGCGCGAATCTAATGCATGCAAGCTGACAGCAATAAATGGAAATATGTATGGAACAGTCATGTAAGGTACTCTATCAGGTACTACTAATACATGAATAATAAATGGCAATATGTATGCAACAGTCATGTAAGGTACTCTATCAGGTACTACTAATACATGAACAATAAATGGCAATATTTGCAACAGTCATATAAGGTACTCAATCAGGTACTACTAATACATGAAGCAATGCATATAAAATAAATGCAAAGCATGGGATAAAACATGTCATCCTCACGAAATCTTGACCTCGTGATAGGACCAAAGTCCATCAAGACAATCTAAATCCCAAATTTCTACAAATCAGCCCCCAAATTGGCCCTCATATCCTGTAAGTCTAATAGATCCTGAGTGTCAAATATCATGTAAACTTCATATATCCAGTATCCAATATCTAGTGAATCTCATATATCCTGTATCCAATATCAAGTGAATCTCATATATCCTTTCCTGAGTGAGTATATTTGCAAGATTTTTATGATGATGTATATAAATTAGATATGCATACATATATATTAGCGTCCCATTCCACTAATATATATATATATATATATATATATATATGCATATATAACGGCGTCCCATTCCACTGTTATATATACTTAGGAGAAAAAATATCATGAAAACAAGTGTCTGACATCGACACATAAATACAGATCTATCAGGCGCTGTCACCACGACTGGCCCTCCTGATAGGTACGTATCATACGCTATCCCGAAAACTCGAGCGCCCAGCTTTGACACTCGAAATTCGACGTATCCATATGTACATGACTCCGGTCGGTATCCCCACGATAACCGCCGAGTCATAGGTACTGTCACCGGTAGGTATGGTTCCCCTATCAGAATCATCGGCGCGGTCCATCGAAATACCTTTCTTGCACCGGGGTACCTCCGGGCCCCACCATGTACCCGCACACGGCCCACGATGCCTCCTTGCATGGGGTATATATATCAGAACCGATAAATCTCATGGTGGCTGCTGAAATATCATATCAAAAGAAACCGGGTTTTTCAAATAATGCATAATTTCATGAAACTACCACGGTCCTCAAATCCAGAAAACATCATGAAAAATACAAATCTCGATGCAAAAATCCATGAATATAATATATGCAACATAAAACTGTAATATGAGCATATAAAGGAAAAGCCGCTATTTAACTGCAACAAGTTAATATATATATCATGCGGTTCCTAATTTCTCCAAATCCATTTAATATCAAATAAAGGCGAACATGTAACTATAGCTAGATATATGTGTAAACATGTAGGTATAACAAGGTATATGTATCTACCTATCAGTAATGATGTAATACCCTCCGAGTATATGCATAAGTAAGTATGCAGGATGTACATGTAGCTATATCTCATATGTGTATATACCTATCACTAATGGTGCAATACCATATAAGTATATGGGTAACTAGCATGTATGCATGTCAAGACATATGTGTAAACATGTAGTTATACAGGTATGCTATATATCATATGCACGAAGGAAAATAAGGATCATGTCTCAATGTCCCTAAACAATACAAAATCACATATGTATAGGTGTTGTGTGTGTCATGGCAATTATCGACGGTGTGTATGTAGCATACAATTAGTGCTCGTGAAACATGAACCGTCAATAATGGTGTTGTGTCTCATTAATACTAAGTCCATTATCCAACAAAGGTACACATGCACAATCAATATCCGTCTATATTTAACTAATAGTCATATCATTTAATCTAGCCCAGACGCATAACGCCATGCGGGCGATTCCCCTGTAGATGTTAAATCTACTCACAAACAATCCTAGCTAAGTAAAGCCAACAACTCGCTTTCTCTTCTTCGCAGCGCCCGAAGTCCCCGCCTGCGATCCTGAAAGCATATAACAATATAACAAGTATATATTAGCAATCGACCAATAACACGTACCAACTACGTTTGACCGACGCACCAACTCCAAATATACTCTCAAGTGTTCGTCAAGTGGCTAACGCGCGTAGCGACACTACGAAACCAACTCGAGAGAAAAAGCTACACAAAGACACAAACCATATCGACACGACCCTAGCTAGGAACGCAAAGCGACACAACTACCAAGCCTAGACCCTGATCGTACCGATCGCGCATTCACAACACAAGATATAGTATGGAATCAATATAAATAACGCCGCAACGTCGAAAGAAACTTAGGCCTAAATTATCCTAAAATCTAGTAAGCAATTTATATCATTTTAGTAAAAACTACAAGTTTTTACCAAAACTAGAAATTACAACCATCACCAATTAGCAAGATTAAACCACTCATACCAATACTATAATTTTAATCTCACTTAATTAGTATTTAGTAAAAACTTAGTTTGTTAATTAGCTTAATTATACAATTAGGAAATATCATTAAACAAACTAGCAACTAGGTTTAGTTTTCTTCAAGCTTAACCTTTCAATTAACCCTTTTTACTAGTCAAAACCCTAACTTGATTATCCAAAACCATTTTCTTGAATTTCAAAACATGAAATTGAAAGCTTAAATTAACATCTAATAAGCTAATTTAAAGTATTAAACAACAAAAAGAGATTAGGGTTAGGGTTTTATACGTCACAAAATTAGCAACTAGGAAACCAAATTTTGCCTCCAAAATGCTAACTTAAAAGTAGATCCAAGCTTCATTTGTGAAGAAGAATGATGGGTTTTGATTTATTTATGAGTTTGTGTGAATTATTTAGGATTTTTGATGATTTATTTGGATTTTGAAGTGATAAAATGGGGTGAAGAACAACAAAGGGCAGCAGGGGGAGTGCTCGGCCATGGAGAAAGAAGTGGGGGGTTTTGTGATGTGTGAGGAAATTTCTAGCAAAACAAATGTAATAAAAGCTCATTAATGCAAAATGCCACCTTTCTTTTCTTTTCTTTTCTTTTAAAAAAATAAATTCCTTTATCACAAAATATCTAGATATTTGGCAATAATGGATTAAGACTAATTCTAGTGATTAGTTTAGCATAGAATCTCATTAGAAGAATTTAACCCAAACCAAAATGTGATTACCACTAATAAAGTGCATAAATAAAGCATTAAAATAATATTTTAATTATGGAAAAATATTAAAATGCACAAAAATTACCAGTGGCCTACAAAAACCCGCAAACAAGGAATTTCGTAGCTAAACTAGGTGTAGTGCATTCTATACTGCAAAAAGATCGCTTCTAGGTTTTTACGGAAAACACCGACTATTTGATCCTAAAAACGGAAAAATCGCCTAAACGATTTCTAAAACGTTACAATAAAGTAGAGAATGTGTGTGATAACTTTGTCTCTAAATATCCATTGATTCTCAACACATGAGCTTGTATGGATGGAGGTTGAAGATGAAGTCATTGATGGAGATTGTGAGCTCAAGAAGAAAGAGGAAGAAGAAGAGATTTCTTTTGTTATTGTGTTAGAATCAAAATGAAAGAGCACTAGAATCAAATCTCAAGAGCCAACCCCAAGCCTCATGGCTGCCCTCTCTCTCTTCTTGTTCATCAATCTCCAATCAAGACAAACCGGGGCTCAAACTTTCAGCTACTGGCCTGCATTCTTATAGCATTTCAACACTATAATCAATCAAAAAGGTGACATTTAGACAAATAAAAAGACCATGAGTCATCACCCATGCGCATGCCACAATTAATGCTCCTCATGATGACTTGAGCTCATAATAACCACTAATAAAAATTAATCCAAATGTTTAATCCAAAAAGAGAATGGCAACATCTAAAGTATGCTCGTGACGGATCACAAGGATACCCCTCACCTGTATATACATACCTGCACCCGCATTCCGACTCAATGCGAATGCAATGAGACTAAAGTAATCTAACAAATCTAATACTAGGATCCATCTTAAACCAAAGCCCACTAGTATGATCCGTCCGATCATGATCCGTGCATAAGTGCACGTATATGATCGAACCCTGCCATAAAACCATACGGCCTCTACAACGTTTCGCCCGAACCTGGGAAACTTTCTGTGGGGGACTATAAAGACTCGTCAATACCCTGGCAGTGGGTTTAACTACAAGCACGTCAGTGGTACTAGCTATACGTAACGGCTGCCCATATATTGAGCAAAAGGGAAGCTGATGAGCGAATTCATCCTTGAACCCTACTGAGCCTATCAATGACAATATCCGTACAGTCCAGTCCGTTCGTCTATGAGTATCGCATATCGGGCTTAGGGGGCTGGTAAACGTCAGACCCCCAAAAGCGGTATAAGTCGTGTCGGAGTGTAGCCCAGAACACCCTGAGATACTACTGGAATACCTTCCAGTAAACCTCCTTTGCTTTGGCCAAGGACTTCATGTAATGGCTCTTCTAGACACAGCGTGATCTCACCCCCAATACCGGGAGAGACGAAACCCCTGCCGATCCGCTCACTGTCTCCATGTGGCTCGGGACTGTACCCAACTAAAACCTGTTTGCACGACTCCTTTGAGTCGTGCTAGGGTAGTTATCAAAGTACCGTAGGAACTCACACGAGACAAATGACAATCTCAGGTCGATGGACTAACTTGTACACATGTCACCAGCGAACGGCTATCTGACGACGGGTATAATACCGACTAGCTTGTTCCCGGCGAGTCCTTTCCGATGTACTCATAACCCAATGGGCACCTGTATACGTCTTAGGTGAACCAACTGACACCAATGGCTTGTAAGACCGGCCATCGCCCCTCGTCGGGGTCTCGATCGTATACAGTAGTCTACTCATGGAGTATCGATGCTCTGTCTCAAAACTCCCACGACTAGAGACACTTTAAGGATGTACTTATAGACTACCTAACTCTTAAATATATGATCGCTATCATACTGCTGGTAGTCAATCAATAATCCTAAGGGCTCTATCAACGTGTAATAGTGATCTTAATATCACCTAAAGTATGTACACGATGATAAAGAAAAACCAGATAGCATTCTATCATCTCGAGTAAGACTGTCCTACCGGTATAGGTCATCCCTCAATCATTGCAATCACGTGCCTGTGATCCAATAATTGACTTTGAGGGTTCTATATCTAACATATGCAATATGAAACAGTGATATGAGCATATAAGGAAAAACCGCTATTTAACTGCAACAAGTTATTAAGTACATCATGCGGTTCCTAATTTCTCCGAAACCAAATGCAACATCATACAAAGGTGAACATGTAGCTATGGCCAGGTATGCGTAACCATGTCGGTATAACAAGATATGTGTATCTACCTATCAGTAATAATGTAATACCCTCCAGGTATATGTGTAGCTATATCAAGGTATACGGGTGTACATGTAAATATGTATGCAAAATGTGCATGTAGCTATGTCTCATATGTGTATATAGCTATCTCTAATGGTACAATACCATATAGGTATATGGATAGCTAGCATATAGTGATGGCAAGGTATAAGTGCAAGCATGTAGGTATGCAGGTATGCTATATGTCATATGCACAATGGAATATGAATCAATGTCTCAATGTCCCTAACCAAACAATATCATATATGTATGTGTGTTGTCCGTGTCATGGCAATTATTGACGGTGTAGGTGGAATACAATCAGTGCTCGTGCAACATGAGCCATCAATAATAGTGCAGTGTCCAATGGGTACAAGTCCAAGTACAACAAGTAATAATATGCAATGAAGTTTTATGCCTATATGTGCAATATAAACATGCGGCTAATATCATATCATATCTAGCCCTGACACATAACGCCATGCGGGCAATTCACCTGTTGATGATAAATCTACTCACAAATGATCTTGGGCTAAGTAAAGCCAACCACTCGCTTTCCCTTCTTCGCAGCGCCCGAATTCCTCGCCTGCGTCCCTAAGATCATAAAACAACATAACAAGTGTATATTAGCAATCGACCAATAACACGTACCAACTACGTTTGACCGACTCATCAACTCCAAACATACTCTCAAGTGTTCGTCTAGTGGCTAACGCGAGTAGCGACATTTTGAAACTAACCCAAGGGCAACAGATACACAAAGACACGAACCGTATCGGATAACGTAACGCGCGTAATCGAAACACTAGAAACTAGCAAAGTGATCCCAGATTTTTCTACACAAACAATTTGTAAAAGTTGCACATACCAAAAGACCACACACAACCCCAGAGACCCCCAGACCAAAATACAACCCCCCAGCCCCCACTCTGGCCGTAAATTGCGGCCAGAACCAATAAAACTACGGCCTGAAAGAAAGGGATTAGGCTCGTATTTTGAGGGTATCTTCTAGGTCACCACACTAGGTCACTGTGATGGGAACTTTTCCAACAAACACCTAATTTGATAGCAGATCATCCGAGACCCAAAACTACACTAAAAATACGATATTAGCACGAAACTAAACTTTACGCGTTCTAAACTGAAACTATAAAGCTACACAACACAAAAGGTACCTAGTTAATAGATAGAGATCATTACCTATTCCCACAAGCTCAAAGATCATAGCTTTCCAAGCTCCAAGGCATCCAGGAGGCAAGATAAGTGATTTGGGTAAGATTTGATGATGTTTAGTGAAAGTTTAGTGATGGATTAGTGAGTGTTCAGTTGAGAGAAGAGGGAGATGAAGAAAATGATAAGGAGATAGAGTTGTGATAGAATGAGAGTGAAATGAGTGAGAAGAGATGAGATAAGGATGAGAGGTGAGTGTAGAGGGATATCTTACACTCACTCTCTCCCTCACAATAAATGCAAGCCATGACTTTCCCTCATGACTCACCTTGCTACGTCGTCTCCAAACAAAACACACAAGGAAAATATCTCTCACAAACAAATATCAAGGGTTTAAGTTTAAGCAAGGAAGTGATTAGGTTAAGTTGTCATGGTTAATAAACTAGATTAACACAAACAAACCCTCACATTAACGTGCGCACGTGTGTGCATGCCCATAACAAATATTAATAAAAAATTAATTAATTGTTATAAAATGTGAGGAACCCAAAATGGTAAACTTTTTACCAAAAACCCGCATTTTCTCTTAATTAACACTAATCGCGTTCTAAGGTGTTACAAGTATCCCGTTGCCAAAAGCATCCACTCGGGTGCTCGCGATGTTCCGCCTAAGTGCACTTCGTCAACGGCATCGAGGGTGCGGCTATCTATTAAAGTTCCCGACGAGAATTCGATCAGGTATTCGGGAATCTTGTTGAATTACCCGACTAAATTATTGAAAAGTGTTTTCGATTTGAGACTAAAATGCAAGTTTTATTGGGTTAGGCATGAAATCCGGAATATGAGATATTCCGGGTTTATGATGTCTAAGGATTAATATGGATTCTAATTATTATAGTTTTTCATTTCTTTTCTGCGACCATAAGTGTAATATGTGGTGTATCCCCGATCTCATTGCTATATGTCAATGACATTCGCGATACGTATATTTACTTACGTTGATGACATGTGATGTTATGTGTTGCTGTGATATGTTATATTGGATCATCATGGTTGAATAGCCGGGGGTTTTTACATGAGATGAGAGTTTTTCTTTTTTCATTCATGTAAAATTTGAATGTAATATTATTTTATTGGGACATTCCGGGTTGAGGATGATGTCACCATTGATGTATATTATTTACTTTTTCGCATTAGGATAGACCCAAGGCGGGGAGCACAAGTAACCGGGTTCTAGAGTCCAGAGGGAGACCATCTCGAGGAGTCGAGACCGGGTCTTCTTACTCTAGAATTGGCAGGGTTGCTTGCCACTCACGTAGGGGTCTAGGGATGTGGGTTTGGCTATTCATCACGATCGTGGAATCCATGTTTTTCATTACTGGCTTAATTTAAAACACGGACCCCCTAGTATATCCAATATTTCATATGTTGACATCTGCTGCTTGTGTTCTGTGATGTGATCATATAACTGCGTAAGACAAATGCTATATATATGATTATATAATAAACGTTGCTTATGTTTTGCACCCGCGCTAGTCCAGCCCCCGCTCTGCCGTTAGTTAAGTAACCTAACGGTGCATGACGGGGCCCCGTGGCGACTGCGGATGGCATAAGCGTACGTTCTATTTTCATTTCTTCTGTGATGTTTAGAAAACATAAACGATGGGACGTTATTAATGAGATTAATGAAAAGATAAGAAACCTAAAGATGTTGTAGAATCAATTTTTTCAAAAAGGTAGCTTCTGTAGTTCTTGCTTTGCATAGTGGTATTCCTTGATGAATATCCAGCACCTCATTCGATGAAGAAAGAGCCGGGATCCCTTCACCGGGAGTGTCCTCTTTAGCAAAATTGGAAAATACTACAAAAACCACTCCTTTTCAAAACACTAGATTCTACAACGATATCAAGTTAATTACACTAAAGGTTTTCTTCAAAACCAGTCGTAGCCCTCCATCATTTCAAATAAGGACTAATTTAGTATTCGTGCTGCGTTTGTTGGCCTTCGTCAAGGCATAGTGTACGGTAGCTGATTAGTGGTTATCGACAGCATGTGATGCGATTGGATTAGGGTAGTCGTACGGCTTTGTTGACCTTGTTAAGGGTCGTACAGGTGGGTTTAATTTAATCACAAAATGACGGGTTGAACTTGACTAGCTCTTATGATTTGTTGACCTTGTTAAGGTCATAAGTTGCTAGGGGTAAAAACAAATATTGGGAATTTCATGTGTTGAAATTTGCAATGAGATTGCATACCTTCTATATGATAGTTGGATCTCGATACCCACTGCGAGTAAGTGTTACTCCTGGGAGAGTTTTCCACTTTACAATTAGCTGATACAGAAGCTGTCTAAGAAAGGTGTTAACAGGGTTATGCCCCTGCGGAAACGAGGTTATTTAATTAGTTCCATGAGAATGCATGGGGTGACTCCCTCGGAGTACCAATACCTTCCTGGCTGACCGATTGGCGAACTTGTAGCGTGTAATTAATTCCGGCTAATCTTACCTTTTAGAGTTTGAAGGAAGATTTGATAAAAACATTGGGAGCCATCCTAATTAGAAAAGATAATAACCAATATAATCTTGTAAAGAGCGCACGCTAAAGCGTTTCCTTCTCTCTCTATCTCTCCAGGTAGCGACCATGACACGCCTTAATCAAGATAATAATATGGATGTATTGACCGAACCCGCTTATTATAATGAGCTGTGGAACGTTGGTTCCACTTTTTATTATGATTGTCATAATTCTGAGCAAGAAATAGGGGAATATTAGGATTCTCAAGCAACCCGAACGAAGAAAGAGAATGATGATGCATCTTCTTCAAGTGTGTTCGTTACCGAGAACCGTTTTTCAGTATGCTCTACATCCTAGGTATTGGATACCGGATCAGGATCCCACGTATGTAATTTGTTACATGGGTTAAGGAAAGATAGAGAACTAGGAAAGGGTGATATGTCTCTTAAAATAGGGAATGGAGCAATTGTTGCAGTCAAAGCAGTTAGCGAATATCACCTAGTATTACCAAATGTTAATATATTGATTCTGAACGACTGTTATTACGTACCAAATATGTGTGTAATATTATATCAGTTTCTTTGTTGCATAAAGAAGGATATAATTTTGCATTAGAGAATAATGTTATGAACACTTTCCTAAATCAAATGTTGATTGGGTTTGGTACGTTATATAACGGTATATACGTTCTAAATCAAACTATAGTTCTAAACATACAGAACACACACAAGAGAATAAGTTCAGAAATGAACGAAGCCTTCTTGTGGTATTGTAGACTAGGTCATATCAATGCAACAAGACTAACTAAGTTGCATAAAGATGGATATTTAAATCCGTTTGAATTTACATCTTATGAAACTTGCCAGTCATGTCTCAAAGGCAAGATGACCAAAACTCCGTTTACGGGACACGGAGAAAGAGCTACTGAACTCTTGGGACTGATACATAGTGATGTATGCGGTCCTATGTCTACACATGCCAGGATTGGTTTCTCATACTTCATTACATTCACCGATGATTTCTCAAGATTCGGACATGTGTTCTTGTTGAAGCACAAATCCGAAGATTTTGAGAAAATCAAGAAATATAAGTACGAAGTAGAGGACCAGACAGGTAAAAGTATTAAAATCCTACGATCTGATCGGGGAGGAGAATACTTGAACGCGGAGTTCCGAGACTATTTAAAAGAGAATGGGATTCTCTCTCAGCTTACACCTCTGTATACACCACAGCACAACGGAGTATCGGAGCGGAGGAATCGCACCCTTATAGATATGGTGCGCTCTATGATGAGTAATGTTGAGTTACCTATTTCCTTTTAGGGTTATGCACTTGACTTAGCTGCATACCTATTGAATCAAGTTCCATCAAAATCAGTGCCTAAAATACCATATGAGATATGGAGTAGAAAGAGACCATATCTTAAAAGAGTTAAGATATGGGGTTGTCCGGCATATGTTAAAAAACAAAATCCGGACAAACTCAAGACACGATCAGTTCTTTGCAAGTTTATGGGATAACCTAAAAATTCACATGGATATATATTCTACCATACTAAGGAACAAAAGGTGATTGTTTCTCAATATGCCACCTTTTTAGAAAATGAATTTCTTGTGAAAGAAATTAGTGGTAAAGAGGTAAAGCTGCAAGAAGTTCCAGGTACATAAACTACAACTAATGATTTGATAGAACCGGAGGATCCAATAGTCTCTGACGAACCTCAGCCACTCCGCAGATCTAGTAGGGTTCCTCATCCACCTGAGAGATATTACGGTTTTCTCATAGACAGTGGGAGCGAGGATTGCATCATGGAAGATGATGACCCAACTAGTTTCGATCAGGCTATCATAAGTAAAGACTCTTTGAAATGGATGGATGCTATGCAATCTAAGATGGAATCCATGTACACCAACAAAGTATGGACTTCGGAAGTTTCTCCTGAAGGGGTAAAACCTATTGGGAGCAAGTGGATCTTTAAGAAGAAAATTGGTGTAGATGGAAAGGTTGAGACCTTCAAAGCTAGACATGTAACAAAAGGTTTTAGTCAACGACCATGTGTCGATTATGATGAAACCTTTTCTTCAGTCGCTATGCTTAAGTCCATCAGGATTCTACTTGCCATTGCTGCATACCATGACTACGAAATCTGGAAAATGGACGTCAAGTCCGCTTTTCTAAATAGTGATTTAGAAGATAGCGTGTACATGACACAACCAGAGGGCTTCGTAGACAGTGGGAGCAGTGGAAAGGTGTGCAAGCTGCTTACATCAATCTACGGATTAAAGCAGGCATCGCGGAGTTGGAACATCTGTTTTGATGTAGCGGTCAAAGAGTTTGACTTCATCAAAAATGTAGATGAACCTTGTATATACAAAAAGGTTGTAGAGAGTAAGGTTTTCTTCCTCGTATTGTACGTGGATGACAGACTCTTGATAGGAAACGATGTACATATGCTACACTCGGTCAAGCTATTCTTATCACAAAAGTTCTCCATGAAAGATCTAGGTGATGCCTCCTACATCCTGAGGATAAAGATCTATAGAGATAGATCAAAGCAGATGTTGGGATTTTCCTAATCCAGGTACATAGACACCATACTAAAGAGGTTTAGTATGGAAGATTCTAAGCGTGGTAATTTACCCATTTGTTCAGGAATCACTCTCTCCAAAGAGATGTCTCCCAAGACTAATTTGGAGAGGGCTCGCATGCAAGAGATACCATATGCTTCCGCAGTTACGTCTATCATTATGCGATGTTATGTACCATAACGGATATAGCTTACGCACTCGGTGCAGTGAGTAGGTATCAATCAGATCCTGGAGAAAAGTGCTGGACAGCTGTGAAGAACATTCTTAAGTACTTGAGAAGGACTAAAGAAATGTTATTGGTGTATGGTAACGGAGAACTCCAGGTGGATTCCTTTACCGATTCGAGCTTCCAGATTGATAAGGACTACAGCAAGTCGGTCTCGGGTTTTGTCTTCACCCTCAATAGAGGGGCGGTATGTTGGAAGAGTTCCAAGCAAGATACCGTAGCAGACTCGATGATGGAGGCTGAATACATCGCTGCCAACGATGTTGCCAAGAGGATCTCTGGATGAAGAAGTTCATTACTGAACTTAGTATGGTTCCATCCATTGAGCATCCAATACCTTTGTATCGTGATAACAATGGAACATTGGCTTTGGCCAAGGAACCCTAGTCCCATTAGGGATCCAGACATATTCTTAAACGGTATCACCTGATCCAAGAGATAGTAGACCGATGGGAGATCGAGGTCAGGGGAATTGACACAAAGGATAACAGAGCGGATCCACTCATGAAGGCCCTCCCCGAGACGCAGTATGAGAGATTTTTTGGGATGTTGGGTTTGAGATACTACAACAACTGGCCTTAGGGCAAGTGGGAGATTGTTAGGAATATGTATGACCTGGAGGCCATTATTGTATGATATAGTGGATGCTTGGATATATATAGAGAGGACTTTCTTGCATGCTATCTGGTTGCTCTTTATCATAACATGTACACTTGTATTATTATATTGACTCTCTGATACATGTTGATAAAGCCCTTAGGATATTTTCTTGACTACCAGGACTATGATGCGGATCATACTTCTGGGACTTGTGTAATCCACAAGCACATCTTTAAACTATTCCTAGTCGAGAGAGTATCGAGACAAGGCATCGATATTCCAGAGTAGACTGTAAGTCTATGTTACTCAACCCGGTACTTACGGGGAGGCGGAAAGAGTAAAAAATCAAATTTTTATCACAAAGAAACATAGACTAACCATGAAGGATCTTTGCTAAACAAAAACTATCAAACATACAAGGAGCTTTAACTACTAGGTTAAGAGGTTATACCAAAAGCTTGAACTCCATCTCTTCTTGTGTTGCTTCCTTTTCTTGTGTGCTCCTTTGAGTGGTATAGACGGCTCCTCCTCTTCGTCTTCTCTTTGCCAAAGAAAGATCCACCCGAAGGCTTCTACTTTGAGCTCCTACCTCAACAATGAAATAACTAGAGTGCTTGGCTTGCTAGACTAAGAACTCTAGAGTGAGTAGAGAGGTGTTTTGGTGGTTTAGTCTCAAAAGCTTATGATTTTCAACACATGAAACACTTAAGCTTTGAGAGAGAAAGAAGGAGAGCTAACTATGAGAGAGAAAGAGAATGATGGAATGAAATGAACCTTGCTCTCATATGATAAATATACGATAATAATAATAATAATTAAGAAAATTGTGATGGTGAATTGATTTGACCACTATCATTTCATATTTAATGCTAAGCATGCTTCAAGAAGCATCTTAAGCTTAATAAAAACAAAAAGAAAAATATCTAGGTCAAAATAAGTCAACAAGTCAAATGGTCAAACCAATTCTAACCATGATACAATTATACTTAATTAATATTATTAATCATATTTCTCATTCTCATTAGGGTTTTGATCAAGTCAATGGTCAAAAACCCTAATGAGGTGTCTCCCTCTCTGCCTCAGTCAACTGTACGTACGTACCCGCATTCGTGTTCCGAAGAAACACGAATACAATGAGACAAGACCAATCCTAAAACAAATACTAGGATCTGGCTTAAACCAAAGCCCACTAGTAATAACTGTCCAGACATCAAACGTGTACAAGTGCGCGTATGTGAACGAACCCCGTCGTAAAACCATACAACCTCTACATTGTTTCGCCCAAAGGTGAACAAACCTAGATGTGGGACTCTAAAGACTCTACACTACGATGGCAGTGGGTTTAACCACAGGACGCAAGCGGCACTAGCTGTACATAACGGTCCCCAGGTAGATGTTGATAAGAAGACCGATGAGGTGTACCCATCCGAACTCCTACTGAGCCTGAATGTGACAATCTTCGTACAGTCCGGTCTATTCGTCTAAGAGTATCGCATGTCGGGCCTAGGGTGGCGGTAAATGTCAGACCCCTAATAGAGGTACAAGTCGTGTCGGAGTGTAGCCCAGAACACCCAGAGAAACTACTGAAAACACTATCAGTAAATCCCGCTTTCCCTGGCCAGGGACTTTGTGTAATGGCTCTCCTAGACACAGCGCGATATCAACTCCAAATACCGGGAGAGACGAATCCTGTCTAACCGTCACTGCCTCCAAGTACTTCGGGACTGCACCCAACTACTACCTGTTTGCACGACTCCATAGAGTCGTGGTAGGGTAATAATCTAAGAACAGTGGGAACACACTCGATGCGAAGTGACAGTGTCAAGTCAATGGACTAAGCTGTACTCATGTCTCCTGGGAACTGATAACTAACGATAGGTATAATACCAACCAACAGTTTCCAGCGAGTCCTGTCCAGTGTACTCGTAACCTAACGAGCACCTGCATACTACCTCCAGTACGACGTACTGATGGCTGTGGGACAGACCATCTCCCCTCCTGGGATAAGAAGCGTATACACTAGTATACTCTGGAGTATCGATGCCCTGTCTCAATAATCCTACGACCAGGGACCTGTAAAAGGATGTGCTTATAGACTACCCAGCCCCCACTAGTGTGACTGCCATCACAACGCTGGTAGTCAAGTAAAAGATCCTAAGGGCTCTATCAATATGTATTAGCAATATATCAAAAGAAACATATACACATATTAAGGTAGATACAAACCAAGCAGCATACTACCATATTGAGCAAGACTGTTATAAATCTGTGTATATATCCTAAGCTTCCAAAATGTAATATACAAACTAGAAATATACAATAATGGCCTCTAGGGCATATCACACTAACAATCTCCCACTTGCACTAAGGTTATGTGCTAGCATATCGCAGACCTATCATCTCGAATAGCCTCTCGAACTGCGTCTGAGGAATGGCCTTTGTGAATGGATCTGCAGTGTTATCTTCTGTAGCAACCCTCCGAACCTCGATCTCCTGGTGATCCACGATCTCCCTGATCAGGTGATACCGCCTCAAGATATGTCTGGACTTCTGATGGGACCTGGGTTCCTTCGCTAAAGCAATAGCCCCGTTGTTGCCACAATATAGAGGTATTGGATCAACAATGGATGGAACCACCTGAAGTTCTGTTAAGAACTTCCTCATCCAGACTGCTTCTTTTGCGACATCAGAAGCTGCGATATACTCCGCTTCCATCGTTGAGTCAGCAACGGTTTCCTGTTTGGAACTCTTCCAACAGACCGCCCCTCCATTGAGGGTAAAGACATAACCCGACATGGATTTAGAGTCATCCTTGTCACTCTGGAAGCTGGAGTCAGCAAGGGCCTCGATCTGGAGCTCTTTTCCGCCGTAAACCAAGAAAATCTCTTTAGTCCTTCTCAGATACTTCAGAATATTCTTTACCGCAATCCAGTGCTTCTCCCCAGGGTTTGACTGATACCGGCTTACCACACTCAGTGCATAAGCTACATCTGGTCCGGTACACAACATCGCATACATTATAGAGCCTACCGCAGAAGCGTTGGGTATAATAGACATGCGATCCCTTTCCAAATCATTCTTGGGAGACATCTCTTTGGAAAGGGTGATTCCGTTACATGCCGGTAAATTACCGCGCTTTGAATCTTCCGTACTGAATCTTTTCTGTATGGTGTCGATATACCTGGACTACGAAAGTCCCAATATCCTCTGAGATCTATCACGGTAGATCTGGATCCCCAGAATGTAAGAGGCATCACCCAGGTCTTTCATGGAGAATCTTTGTGACAAGAACCCTTTGACAGATTGTAGCATAGGAATATCATTTCCTAATGTCATCCACATATAAAATGAGGAATATGACAGTTCGTGCTACAATCTTACTATAAATGCATGGTTCATCTGTATTTTTGATGAAGCCAAATTCTTTGACCGTCTCATCAAAACAGATGTTCCAACTCCGCGATGCCTGCTTCAGTCCATAAATGGACTTCAGCAACTTCCACACCTTTCTGCTGCTCCCACTCTGAATGAATCCCTCTGGCTGGTCCATATAGACACACTCCTCTAAATTTCCATTTATAAAAGTGGTCTTTACGTCCATCTGCCAAATTTCATAATCATGGAAGGCAGCAATGGCAAGAAGGATCCGAATGGATTTGAGCATATCCACTGGAGAAAAGGTTTCGTCATAGTCCAAACCAGGTCTTCGACGAAAACCCATTGCAACAAGTCTAGCCTTATAGGTCTCAACCTGTCCATCTACAACAATCTTCCTTTTGAAGATCCATTTGCAGCCTACGGGTTTTACCCCTTCTGGAGCAACGTCCAAAGTCCATACTTTGTTGGTGTACATGGACTCCATCTCGGTCCGCATTGCATCCAGCCATTTTACCGAGTCAGTGCTCTGAATGGCCTGCTGGAAGCTAGTCGGCTCATCATTATCAATGATGCAATCCTTTCTATCCCCGTCTATAAGAAAACCGTAGTATCTCTCAGGTGGATGAAAAATCCTACTACTCCTGCGGAGCGGTGCAGGAATGTCCTATCCTTTCGAACCTTCTGGTTCTACTAAGCTTTCAGTAATAGCTTGTGGTTCTGGAATTTCTTCCAGTTCTATTGCACTCCCACTTATCTGATTTTCTAAAAATTCAGTTTCCAAGAAGTAGGCATGACGAGAAACAAATATCTTTTGTTCCTCTGTGTAAATGAAGAAATATCCTTTAGAGTTCTTTGGATATCCCATAAACTTGCACTGTACTGAGCGCGCCTCGAGTTTGTCCGTATGCTGCTTTTTGACAAAAGCCGGACATCCCCATGTCTTAATGTGCTTAAGATAGGGTTTCTTCCCACTCCACATCTGATATGGTGTGGTAGGCACTGACTTAGTTGGAACCCGGTTCAAAAGATATGCAGTTGATTCTAGTGCATATCCCCCGAAAGATCGCGGTAACTCAGCGTTACTCATCATAGAACGTACCATATCCAATAGGGTTCGGTTCCGTCTCTCTGATACACCATTGTGTTGTGGTGTGTATGGAGGAGTAAGTTGAGAGAGAATTCCATTCTCTTTTAGGTAATCCAGGAACTCGGCACTCAAGTATTCACCACTTCGATCAGATCTCAGTGTCTTGATACTCTTGCCTGTTTGTTTTTCTACTTCATTCTTGTATTCCTGGAATTTTTCAAAGGCTTCATATTTATACTTCATTAAGAAGACATGTCCATACCTTGAAAAATCATCCGTAAAAGTAATGAAGTAAGAATAACCACTTCACGCATATGTAGACATTGGACCACATACATCGCTGTGTATGAGTCCCAAGAGCTCGCTCGCTCTTACTCCGTGTCCAGTAAACGGAGTCTTTGTCATCTTTCCCATGAGATAAGATTGACAAGTTGCATAAGACTGATTTTCGAACGGATCCAAATATCCAACTTTATGTAATTTAGTCAATCGTGTTTCATTGATGTGACCCTGTCTACAATGCCATAAGAAAGCATGATTTAATTCTGGAGACTTTTTTTTGTGTTTTCTGGATATTGAAAATCTGCGGTTGGTTTAATACGTATATCCCGTTGCTTAATGTACCCGACCCAATCAAAACATGATTAAGGCGAATGTTTACAACATTGCTTACAAATGCAAAATCATAACCTTCTTTAGACATTAAAGATACAAATATGATATTACAAGTCGAACTGGGTACAAAATAATAGTTCCACAAAACCAAAACATGTCCATCTGTCCCCTGCGGACTTAGCATCCATGCTTACTCCGTTTGCAACTCTGAGGGTCATATCACCTGCCTTCAAAACTCTACGCCTTCTCAGTGCCTGCAAAGAATTATAGATATGAGATTCTGATCCGGTATCGAATACCCAGGAAGTAAAGTTGATTGACAGAGAGTTTTCAATAACATACACACCTGAAGCCGAAGCCACAACTTGCTTCGAGTCCTGGTTCTTGGCCTTCCAAGCCCTGCAATCTTTCTTCCAGTGTCCTCTCTTGTGACAATAAAAGCATTCTTCCTTCCCCACAATCTATCCCGCTACCTTTGCTTTTCCCTTAGCTTCAACCTTACTAACACCATCCCTTGGTTTGGTGGGGGCCTTCTTCTTCTTTCCTTTGGTTTTCGCCTTGGACCTAGAAGAGGAAGCTCCTCCAACAAACAAAGCGGGTGTTTCCCTGACTTTCTGTATGGTGCCCTCTGCACTCCTCAACATGTTGAGGAGTTCCGTAAGTTCAACTTATTTTCCTTGCATGTTGAAATTCAGGATAAACTGGGCGTAGGTGGAAGGAAGGGACTGGAGAATCAAGTCAGTGTAGAGCTCGTTCTCTAACATGGTCCCGAGGTCCGCGAGCTCCTCAATGTAGCCAATCATCTTAAGCACGTGTTCCGCTACAGATGATCCGACGGCCAACCTAGCTGAAAATAGCTTCTTCAAGGTCTTGTATCTTGCGATACGGGATTGCTCTCCATATGGTTCCTTAGTATGGAGAAATATGGATTCAAGATCCATATTCTCGTGCCTCCTCTGATGTTCGCTGTACATAGAGGCAAGCACAAGGCACTTGGCCTTCGCGCTGTCAATCTCCCAAGTCTTACGAATTTCCTTATCCGCGACACTGGATTCTGGACCTGGGACGGCGGGGGCCTTAGTGGTAAGGCGATACCCCAACTTGTCATAAGTGATTGCCATTTTGACATTCCTGAACCAATCTTTGTAGTTTGGCCCTGTCAATATATTTTTATCTAATAGTAACATAAGGCCCGTCATGATGTTTGGTTGCTGCAATTAGGAGAGAGAGAAGAAACACTTTAGCATGATGCTGCTGCAAGTTTAGAGTGGTTTTTAGTTTGTCTAAACATGATGGCTCCCATTGTTTCTCGAATCCTTCCTCAAACCATAAAAGAAGAATTAATCGGGATTGATCTCACCGTACAATACTTGCTTAACCGTTTAGCCAGGCTGGTGTCGGTACTTCGAGGGAGGATTTACGACACTTTCACGAAGTTCTTTAATTAAATAACCTCTTTTCCCTATGGGCGTAGCCCCGCTAACACCTTTCTAGACATCTGCTTAGTTTATAGCATTGATCGTTAAGTGAGAAAATTTCCCGAGGAGTAGCAAATACTCACAGTAGGATCGGGATCCAAATATCATTGTGTGATAAAGTTGAAGGAATCCTACCAAAATTATCACACTCCAATTGGTATGCAACACAAGCAAGTTTCAGTTTCTTTAGAAACTCCCGATGTGGATTTTTCCCCATGCTCTTATGACCTTGACTTTGGCCAACAAATCATAAGTCACATGTCAAGTTTTACCCGTCATTTTCCAGGTTAATTTGAACCCACTCGTACCTATACTTGACTTTGGCGAACAAAGCAGTACGACTGTCCCAAACCAACACATTTATCTATGCTACATATGAATATCCAACAGCTACCAATCATTATGCCTTGACTTTGGCCAACAAACATAGCTTGAATACTATTGACTATCCATATGAAATGACGGAGGGCTACGAATGGTTTTGGCGAAACCGTGAACGTAGTGAACTTGATATAATCGAAGGAACGTGATAGCTTTTTAAAAGGAGTGATTTAAGCTCCGCATTTAAAAGTTTTGCCGTTTTGAAAAAACCGAGTGGTTCTGAAATTGTTCCAACGATTCAACTTTGGTTTATTTTCTTTGCATTAATATAATGCGTCCCATCAATTAATCCTACCATTGCAGAAAACAATGAAAATATGACGTACGCTTATGCCATCCGCATTCGCCACTGGGCCCCGTCATCACCCGTTAGGTTACTTAACTAACGACAGAGCGAGGGCTGGACTAGCGCGGATGCAAAACATAAGCAACGCCTACTAGATATCATATATGGATATATACATTCGTCAGACGCAATGATAGTCATTCCAGGTCACAGATGAACACATTGGATAAGCTAGGAATCCACGTTTCGTTCGAGCCTGCAACGAAAGACGGATTACACGGTCACGATGAATAGCAAAACCCCACCATAGACCCCTACGGGTGCGGCAAACTACCCGCCAAATACCCGAAGTGAAGCAGCCTCCCTCAACAACGTGAGTAGGCCACTCAGCACTTCAAAGTACCCGATAGTTTGTGCACCCCACCTTGGGTCTATCCTAGAAGCAAAAACAGTAAAAGAAATAATATACAATGGTGGCTACAACCTCAACCCGGATGTGCGACCAAAAAATAATATTACATCAATTTACAATTTACAACAAATGAAAGATAAATAAACACTCATCTCACATCCCCGGCTATTCATCCACGACGATCCAATAAGTTCATATACACAATCTTACATCACAGATCACAGATATGTACAACCCCCAGTAATCGACGTATAGCGATTAGTAGATGTTCTATACATATATCACATTACAGATATAATCCAATTAGCTAAAGTTTATAGAATTTCGATCAATATTCTAATTTGAAACTGCCCCAAATACAACACTGTACTCTAAGGAATCTGGGCAGAAACAAAGTATCTGAAAAATCACAAAACATCAAGCTGGACAATCTGCAGGAAAAACGAGTTGACTCCGAGTCAACTCGGCCGCGGATCCGCGGCGAAACTCATGGTTTCGCCGTGCTTCCGAGGCAGTCTGACCGAGTCACGAGCTCGTTGAAGGGTTACCCTAGCGCCCCGGCCAACTCCCGTGGCCAAATGCGGAACAAAAATTTTCTTGCGAACAAAACTTGGCGCTAGACTAAACCCTAAAACCGGATCTTTCCATAAAACTAACTAGCTACACTAGAAGAGCTATCTACTATGATGAGGAATTCTTACCAAACGAACCAAGTCCTTCGATCTTTGTTCTTCATCCTTAGCTCCTACTAGCCACCTTGAACTTGCTTGATCTTCATTCCTTGCTCCGTCAGTCCTCCGGGATCGAGCTTGTTCTCTGGCCTTCCTTGGTCCTTGATGATCCACCCGGGGAATATGATCCATGGCTCTAGCTCCTAACTATATAACAAAAGGAGCTACTAGAAAACTTGGTTTGCTAAACCAAGTAATCTACGGTGTAGTTTAGAATTATAACTGTCAAACTATCTCTTTCTTGCCTCTTCACTTGATTCTCAACTCATGAGAAGGTAGTGAAGAGGAAGAAGATGAAGGTGGAGGAGGCTAGAGAGCAAAAAGAGAGCGAGCTCAAGGAAAAATAATGAATCATGAATGAAAGAGAAAATACACACAATGGTTTCGTGTATCAATTCTTTCATTAAACAATTAGCAAGCATGAATGTAAGTCTATGTTACCCACTCCGGTACTTACGGGGAGGCGGAAAGAGTAAAAATCAAATTTTTATCACAAGGAAATATAGACTAACCATGAAGGATCTTTGCTAAACAAAATCTAACAGACATACAAGGAGCTTTAACTACTAGGTTAAGAGGTTATACCAAAAGCTTGAACTCTTTCTCTACTTGTGTTGCTTCCTTTTCTTGTGTGCTCCTTTGAGTGGTGTAGACGGCTCCTTCTCTTCGTCTTCTCTTTGCCAAAGAAAGATCCACCCGAAAGCTTCTAACTTGAGCTCTTACCTAAATAATGAAGTTACTAGAGTGCTTGGCTTGCTAGACTAAGAACTATAGAGTGAGTAGAGAGGTGTTTTGGTGGTTTAGTCTCAAAAGCTTATGATTTTCAACACATGAAACACTTAAACTTTGAGAGAGGAAGAAGGAGAGCTAACTATAAGAGAGAAAGAGAATGATGGAATGAAATGAACCTTGCTCTCATATGATAAATATATGATGATGATAATAATAATTAAGAAAATTGTGATGGTGAATTGATTTGACCAATATCATTTCATATTTAATGCTAAGCATGCTTCAAGAAGCATCTTATGCTTAACAAAAACAAAAAAAATCTAGGTCAAAGTAAGTCAACAAGTCAAATGGTCAAACCAACTATAACAATGATACAATTATACATAATTAATATTATTAATCATATTTCTCATTCTCATTAGGGTTTTGATCAGGTCAATGGTCAAAAACCCTAATGAGGTGTCTCCCTCTCCGCCTCAGTCAACTGTACGTACGTACCCGCATTCGTGTTCCGAAGAAACTCGAATATAATGAGACAAGACCAATCCCAAAACAAATACTAGGATCTGGCTTAAACCAAAGCCCACTAGTAATAACTTCCCGGACATCAAACGTGCACAAGTGCGCGTATGTGAACGAACCCCGTCGTAAAACCATACGACCTCTACTTTGTTTCGCCCAAAGGTGAACAACCCTCTATGTGGGACTCTAAAGACTCGACGCTACGCTGGAAGTGGGTTTAACCATAAGCCGCAAGCGGTACTAACTGTACATAATGGTCCCCAGGTAGATATCGATAAGAAGACCGATGAGGTGTACCCATCCGAACTCCTACTGAGCCTGAATGTGACAATCTCCGTACAGTCCGGTCTGTTCGTCTAAGAGTATCGCATGTCGGGCCTTGGGGGGCGGTAAACGTCAGACCCCTAATAGAGGTACAAGTCGTGTCGGAGTGTAGCCCAGAACACCTTGAGAAACTACTGGAAACTCTACCAGTAAATCTCGCTTGCCCTGGCCAGGGACTTTGTGTAATGGCTCTCCTAGACACAGCGCGATATCAACTCCCAATACCGGGAGAGACGAATCCTGTCTAACCATCACTGCTCCAAGTGCTTCGGGACTGCACTCAACTACTACCTGTTTGCACGACTCAATAGAGCCGTGGTAGGGTAGTAATCTAAGAACAGTGAGAACACACTCGAGGCGAAGTGACAGTGTCAAGTCAATGGACTAAGCTGTACTCATGTCACCTGGGAACTGATAACTGACAATAAGTATAATACCAACCAACAATTCCCAGCGAGTCCTGTCCAGTGTGCTCGTAACCTAACGAGCACCTACATACTATCTCCAGTACAACGTACTAATGGCTATGGGACAGACCATCTCCCCTCCTGGGATGAGAAGCGTATACATTAGTCTACTCTGGAGTATCGATTCCCTGTCTCGATAATCCTACGACCAGGGACCTGTAAAATGATGTGCTTATAGACTACCCAGCCCCCACTAGTGTGACTACCATCACAACACTGGTAGTCAAGCAAAAGATCCTAAGGGCTCTATCAATATGTATTAGCGATATATCAAAAGAAACATATACACATATTAAGATAGATACAAACCAAGTAGCATACTACCATATTGAGCAAGACTGTTATAAATCTGTGTATATATCCCAAGCTTCCAAAATGTAATATACAAACTAGTACTATACAATAATGGCCTCTAGAGCATATCACACTAACATAGTGTGTACATTCCTTGACCCTGTAGGGGGCGATGGTTGATCCCATAACCATTGGTGTTTGATATCGAAGATTGTACACAGGTGCTCATTAGAGAATGAGTATACCGAATAGGACTCGCCGAGAACTCCTAGATGGTAACATACCTATCGTCAAATAGCAGTTCTCTGGTGACACTGGAACAGGTTAGTCTGTAGACCCGAGATCGTCATTGTTTCTTGTGTGGTTCCCAGTTGCTTTGATTTCCTCCCTACCATGGTGTAAGTCTACGGTAGCGCCCCGGCCATCTAACAGAAGCCAAATGCGGAAGAAAAACTTTTAGCCGGCGCTATCGTATACTATAACCCGGATCTGCCACTATCGCTAAACTAACAAACTACAAAGTGGGTAGAAATGTTATACCGAACGATCCGAGTCCTTCGGTCTTTACCCATCATCCCACGCTTTGTTGCGTCTGCTCCAATCTCCTGAATCTCCCGTCTCCTCGTCCAGGAGGCACCACGTCAACGGATCTTTAAACGGGCTCCCGCCTCTGACCCGAGGCAACTCGGTCATCAAGTTTGCTAGAAGAGATGACCAAGATTGATGTAGAGAATGAGTAGAACACTTTATCTCGTTACATCCAAAACTATGGATGAACGGTTATTGAAGTTGCCTTTTGGAATCGGGAAATGGTAAATGAACTTATGAAATTTCCATGAAGCAAATTTCATATACTTTTTTCCAAATGAATCAATCATCACCTTCACAATGAAGGGCCGACCACATTATATGAGGGGGGAGGTGAGTGTAGTAGCAAGGAAGAGGTAACCATAAGATTAATGCAGAGAATGAGTCACAAGACACCTTGCATAAACATTAATGCAACAAATGATTCATCTAACCTAATCATCAACTCATTAAATGCAACCAATGAATCAAGAACACCTCACTAATCCTAGTCACAACTTCTAGAAGCTTCCACACACATCACCCTCACGACTCACCCAAGTGACGAAAAGATAAATCCGCATTTAACCGAATGTTAAAGCGGGCGATAGAAAACTGGAAACCGGCAACTTCCAAAAGCGATCCCGAAACGAATTTCAGGATAACCATGTAGCAGTATAAACATACCCGCATTTGTATTACGACCGAATACAAATGCAACTGAGATAAAGATATTATATCTACTCAATATAATGCTCGGATCCGGCTTAAACCAAAGCCCACCAGTATTATCTGCCCGAAATATGACACGGGCGTAAATGCACGTGCATTTTCCGAACCCTGCCATAAAACCATACGGCCTCTACAACGTTTCGCATGAACTTGGGAAACTATCTGTGGGGGACTCTAATGACTCGTCAGTAACATGGCAGTGGGTTTAACCACGAACCGTCAGCGGCACTAGCTATGCGTAAAGGTTGTTTATGTACTGACCTCAAGGGAAGCCGATAAGCGAACTCATCCTGGAACCCTACTGAGCCTAACAGTGACAATGTATATACAGTCCGGTCCGTTCGCCTATGAGTATCGCATATCGGCCTAGGGGGCTGGTAACGTCAGACCCCCAATAGCGGTATAAGTCGTGTCGGAGTGTAGCCCAAAAACACCCTGAGATACTACTGGAGTACCTACCAGTAAATCTCCTGCCTCGGCCGAGGGCTATGTGTAATGGCTCTCCTAGACACAGCGCGATCTCACCCCCAATACCGGGAGAGACGAATCCCCTGCCGATCCGCTCACTTGCCTCCATGTGGCTCGGGACTGTACCCAAAAACTACCTGTTTGCACGACTCCTTTGAGCCGTGGTAAGGTAGAAATCAAAGCACAGTGGGAACTCACACGAGACAAATGACGACCTCAGGTCGATGAACTAACCTGTACACATTTCACCAGGGAACTGCTATCTGACGATAGGTATAATACCAACTAGCAGGTTCCCGGCGAGTCCTGTCCGGTGTACTCATAACCCAATGAGCACTTGTATACTTCATAGTTGATCCAACTGACACCAGTGGCTTGTGAGACCGGCCACCGCCCCTCGTCGGGGTCTCGACTGTATACACTAGTCTACTCCGGAGTATCGATGCCCTGTCTCGAAACTCCCATGACTAGGGACCAAAATTAAGGATATGCTTATAGACCACCCAACTCTCACGTATATGATCACCATCATACTGTTGGTAGTAAAGCAAGATCCTAAGGGCTCTATCAACGTGTAACAGTGATCAGTCACCTGAACCTGTACGCGACTGATAAACGTAAACCAGATAGCACACTATCATCTCGAGTAAGACTGTCCTACCGGTATAGGTCCTCCGCAATCATTGCAATCACGTGCCTGCGATCCAATAATTGACCTTAAGGGCACTATATCCAACAATCTCCTACTTGCACTTAAGGCTAATTATTGCGATGTCGCATACTCACAGCCCGTGTGAAACCGAACATCCAACTCCTCTACTAATAAGTTTCACAAAGCCCGTTTGTAAAACTATTGTGTTCGAGAAATAGCCTCAATGCGTGGATCCGCCCTGATGTTTCTTTCTATGTCTCTCTTAATTTCAAGTTCGCGGAGAAAGCCATCTCCCGAATTGAGTAATACCTGTCTTAGAATATGTCTGGATATCTGATGGGACCTAGTTCATAAATGAACTCCAAATCCAAACTTCTTAGACTGTATCA
Organism: Agapanthus africanus; assembly: GCA_030015575.1. Classification (NCBI taxonomy): domain Eukaryota; kingdom Viridiplantae; phylum Streptophyta; class Magnoliopsida; order Asparagales; family Amaryllidaceae; genus Agapanthus; species Agapanthus africanus. The sequence goes on along the minus strand of CM057341.1, from coordinate 353,499,493 downwards.
ACAACTGAACCTAATCAGTATCCTGCACCATGCCGCCCACAGTATCCTCTTGGACCAACTGTCCATAATACTGTCCCTCGTCAGAGAGAAAACTATAACTCTGACAATCACTCTGTCATCCATGTCACCTTTGAAGCCCGGAATGATAACTGTCTCCCGAAGGAGGCAACCGTCATCAATCCCGTAGAACATTCACTTATGATCTAAAAATGCTTCCTTATATTTCTTCAGGATTGGATTAATATAAACTTATCGCATCTAGTGCAAAAACAACATCTGGTGTGGTACTTGACATCTCACGATCGACTCAATTGCCTAAGCAAGTGATCTGCCAATCATGCACTTCCCTCTCCCCTTTAGTCTGTAAGACACCTTTAGAGAGGGTGACTCCATCACCTGCAGGTACACCAGCATGCCAGGAGCCATCTATTCTAAAAATTATCAGAATACTGTCAAAGTACCCACATTGGGAAACTACCCAAATCTAGATCTAAAATCATATATCTGGAAACCAGAATGTCTGATATTATATCCATATCCTGTGTGGAGAAACAACTGTGTGACGACCACAGTACAACTGATCGTAGTATAGGAATTTTACTTCCTACTCTATGTATGTCATCCAAATACCATGACATCACACCCTACTACCTTCTTAACAGATCCATCCCCTATTCTGATGAAGTCAAACCCATGACTGTCACATCAAAAATAGATGATCTATCTCCGCTATATCTGCTCAAGTCTATAAATAGACATAAGCTACTTGCCCACTATGCTTCCGCTGCTCCAACTGACTACGAAAACCCTCTGGCAGAATAATATATACGTGCACTTCTAAAGCTAGTTTAGAACAACGCTATACTTATCCTCCTGCCGGGTCTCATAGTCTGGAACAACAGTAGTGTCAAGTTTGGGTAAACAAGAACCTCCCTGTTACCGTCCTTGAGGCTACCGAAGTACCTCTCGGGTGTCTGAGGTTACCCACCATATCTGCGGAGTGGTTATTAGAATGTCAAAACTGATTGAATCTTTAGGTCCTATTAAATTTTCCGTAATCGTTTGCGGTTCTGGAATCACTTCCAGTTCTACCATACTCCCACTACTGTTTTCTGAAAAAATCCATTTTACTAAAACTGTGGCGAGTCAAGAACAATATCACTATTGATGTTCCAGATGGTAGAAAATCAACCCTCGTCATAACCAGGGTCAACACACAAACTGCCATTACAGAAACGTGCCTTGAGTTATCCAGTGTTTGTTTTTATGCATAAGCCGGACAACTCACCGTACCTTAACATCGTTAAGATATGAACCATTCTATATCCAATATAGAAACTTTGGTACTTATTTAATTAGAACCAGATTCAATCATGCAGCTGTCTCCAGTGCATTTCAACTTAATGGAGAGAGGCTAATCAGCATTACTCAACTTAGGAATCCATCCAATTATGAGTAACCTGAAAGAGAAACAAGTTTCTCAAAACCATTACTATCAACTGAATACCAATCACAAGAATCTACATCTTCGATCTCTTTAAAGAATCCCGATACTTGCGATATCTGGTCCTCTACTTTATTCTTATACCCACAACTTCTCAAAACTTAGACATTGTATTTCTACGAAAAACTTGTCTAAAAACTAGAGAAGTCATAAGTAAATAGAACATAGTACGAGGACCTACCCCTTTGTCCTGATGGACAGTGGACAACATACAATACTCTGTATAAGTCCGCTGAGTTGAATAACTCAAAACTTGTGCGTCGTGGGTTGAAGACTGTACCCAGGCGATTTCCTCAAATATCACTAATTACAACGAATTCCGATATAATGAGGATAATCACCTAATTCCCAATAACTTACTCCCACTCATCATCTGTAAAACCATACAGATGTGAGAAGCATACCCGGTAAATACATACCCTGGAGTAAGTATTTAATCGGGAAAACAGTTTTCCTTTAACAATGCACTGAAACATGAAAATGTTTCGTAGGGGTATCCTGGTATTCCTAGTAATGCCTCTTCCATAATCCAATTCATGACTTTAACCGTATATCTCTTTGCCATCTCTCCAAAACCCTTTATTTGTCTTTAGTCATTACCTTATGTACACCATTGTTAGGCTAAATGGTTTTCTTCCTTCCTTACCGTTCGGCACCAGCCTATGGTTTGGAATAAGACTATCCAGTAAGCGTAATAGATGTACTCTCCTAAACCAAGGAGTACTCGCAACTTGAGAGAAGGTGATGATAAAAGACAACTGAATAATACCCTATTCTATTTCTCCCGAACTGGGGAAAAAAGAAAAGGTGAAATAGGAGTGGCGATGAAGTACGTGGTTTGGTCGTGAATGATAGCAGTCGCAATTTACTTTGCCCTCTTTCTAATCCCTTTATTTTGTCTTTAGTTATTACCTTCTGTACACCCTACTTAGGCTAATTAGTTTTCTTCATTCCCTACCTTTCGGCATCTGCCTATGGTTTGGAATAAGACTATCCAATAAGCGTAATAGGTGTACTCTCCTAAACCAAGGAGCCCTCGCAACCTGAGAGAAGGTGATAATAAAAGACAACTGAATAAACCAATTCTATTTCTCCTGAACATGGATCCATCCTTAAAGAAGTCCCTCCGAGTTCGTATATAACCATACGATGGATCTATCCAATGGAAGTGGATGTCCGTAGTAATACGGGGTGTTCTGAGAAATGCAAAGGGCAAAAGAAGGAGCGGCAATGACTTATGCAACTTAGACAATCCAAAAGTCAGTATTTTAAGAAGATTCGGTCAACTTAGTCACTGAGTCATAGTCTAGGGTCGGTCAATGGTCGCTGCCAAAGAGAGAGAGAGAGAAAAGAAACACTCTGCGTGCACTCTAACCTAGATCAGAATGGTTATCACTTTATCTAATCAGGAAACCTCCCACTGTACTGTCAAATTCTCCTCCAAACCTAAAAGAAGAATCAATCGGGATCATCCGAAGAGTAAACCAACTCATTAGTGGGAATCGGGATCCAACTCTCATCGCATGATAACGTGACGGAATCCACTCACGTTATCACACTCCAGAAAGTATGTGCATGCCTGGCAAGTTTCAGTTTCTTTAGAAACACCCGATATGATTTTTGCCCCATGCTCTTATGACCTTGGCTTTGGTCAAAATGTCATAAGTCACATGCCAAGTTCTACCCGTCATTATCATGTCAATTTGAACCCACCCGCATATGCCCTTGACTTTGGCCAAAATGGCAGAACGACTGTCCCAAAACAACACATCTATCTATGCAACAAATGAATACCCAGCAGCTACCAAACACTATGCCTTGACTTTGGCAAAAATGCATAGCTTGAATACTAATGAATACCCAAAATAAATGACGGAAGGCTACGGCTGATTTTTGGCGAAAAACCTTTAACGTAAAGAACTTGATATCGCTGAAGGAACCTGATAGCTTTTTATAAAAATATAGTGGCGAAAACCTTTGCTATAGAGGTCACTCCCGGTGAAGGGATCTCGGCTTCCTCGTGGAATGAGGTGCAGGATATTCCAACTGAATACCGCGATGCAAAGCAACTTGTAATCGACTATAGTGAAGTTATTACCCTGACGCAAACTTCTGCCCAAGGGGTCATTCCCGGTGAAGGGATATCGGCCCTTGCTTCGTCGAATGAGGTGCAGGATATTCCCACCGAATACCGCTATGCAAAACAAAAGGAAACGTCTTTGTAATAACACTTTTTAAAACTGTTCCAACAACATCCAAACAGGTTTGTTTTCCTTTGCATTGATCAGAATCAACGCAGTCCCATCATCTAATCACACCAGAAAAGAACGAAAATAAAATGTACGTATATGCCATCTGCATTCGTCACTGGGTCCCGTCATCACCCGTTAGGTTACTTAACTAACGACAGAGCGGGGACTGGACTAGCGCGGGTGTAAAACATATATAACATCTAATAGTATATATACCAATATACAATAATCGCTCCAGGCGCGATAATATGCAACATTACAGAAAAGTAATAAGCATCACAGAACAATACAGATAATCTGGGATCCCCGGGTTTCACAGAGCCGCTACTGAAACCCGACGTTCCCCTGGTCGTGTGGATAGCCTGTGCAATGAAACCTAGACCCCTACGGGTGCGGCAAGTTACCCGCCAAAACCTGAAGCGAGACAGCCCCCTACAGCAAAGTGAATGGACCACCCAGCACTTCACGGAATCCGGTAACTTGAACACCCCTCCTTGGGTCAACCTGTACCCCGTACGAGTGCGGCGAATAGTCTGCCAATTCGAGAGTGAGGTGTAACATTTCAAAAAAATAAAATATTATTTTTGGGAATTTTTATAATTTAATATTATTTTATTGGATATTTTAATATTTTGGTATAATTAAATACAGAAAAATTTGGAAAAATTATGGAAAATTCTAAAATAGGGTAATTTAGAGAATTATGCCATTTCTAAGTTTTTTGATTAGTTATATGCGAATTTAGTGCTAATCACGATTAAAAATCGCTAATCGGTTTTTTTGACATTTTGTGCAAAACATGCACATATCATCTTTTCTTACACTTGTGCATTTTTCCATCATGTTCCTTTTGGGTTTACTATTTGAGTGAGAAGGAATTAGAGGGAAAAGATAAGGAAAAGAAAAAGAAATGGAAAAGGGATTTTATATTGAGGTATGGGTGAGAGAGAGAAAGGGTTACCTTTGACTAAGACTTAGCCATTCCTCCATTTTCTTCACCATTCCTCTCTCACTCTTCTTTGCTTGCTGCTGCTGCCTCTTCCCTCACTTCCTCCTCCTTCTTCAAGCCTCCAAAACACCATCATAAGCTCATCAAAACCTCACAAGCTTGCAAGCTATAGGATGGACCAAGAAAGCTTTCATTTTGGCGCTGTTGAGGATTCTTGGGGGGCCTTATGAGGTAATTCCTTCACAATTAGAGTGGTATTTCTTGTGCTTAAGCTTCGATTCAAGTTTCATATCGATATTGTGTGTTTTTATGGAGTTGAGGAAAACCTAGTTAAGGGTTTGAGGGAATTTTGTGTCGTAATGTGAAATCGAGCTCAGTAGAGGCTACACCAACACCTTAGTGCTAGTATGGAGACCCAAACCTGAGACTTAAGACCCGGAATACGGATTTAGAAACCGATATCGGAAAATTTGTGGAATCTGTAAAGGTTTTATTGAATCTGTTTTCACCCGAGACATCCTAAAATAAAATTGAATGGACAGTGACATGTGCAGGCACCCAAGAAGCTACCACCAAGACCCTAGCCCCTAACTCCATGACCCGGCCGCCAATTAATTCCCTCTAGCCGCAAATTGCGGCCAGACCTGCACCAAATTGGGTAGTTTTGGTTCTGCTGCTCCTACATCTGTAGTTTAGACCCCTAGCATGTATAGATTTGTCTAATTTGACCTAGGGTGAAATCTGAAGCCTATTTCCTTAGTTTCTGTTTTGGATTCATGATTCCGTATTCCGTATTTTTATTTCTGAATTTACGTATTGTCTTTTACCTCGACTATTTGGCGTTTATATGACGATATCGAGGGTTGATTGATGGTTTTGAAGGCGTACCCATAGGTTCTAACCTATAGGCCCCATAGCGTATCGTTTTGGTTTTCGTGTGTCGTTTTAGCTTTGATTTGGTTTTAATGCGCATATACGATACTTTGATGTGTTGGTACCCCAAGAAGACTTCGGGACGACAAGCAAGCGCGTGGCGACGTCTACTAATGAAGACGCAAGGTGAGTAGATTATATCTACAGGGGGGAAGTCCGGTGGATGGCGTATAGCACCCCCGCAGTCCGTAGTTAGTATACTATATATATATATATGTGTGTGTGTGTGTGTGTGTGTGTGTGTGTGTGTGTGTGTTACATATATGATAGTTATAGTGTGTCGTGGATATTGTGTTAGGTGTATTATGGATAGTTTAGGGTTAGAAGCAACTAGTGTAGTTCATAGTCACGAACCCTAGAATAGATCTACACCTACACGCACACCCTTGCATATTCATTATACTTGCACTGTGTTTGATGATATTGGATGACTTTTGAGATGAGTCGATGATGTTGGGCATTGTGCCGCGAGATCGGTGATTTGATATGATTCGTATGTGGGATACGGTATGTGATCTCTAGCGGGCCTTTGGACGTGTGTTTACACACGCAGTCATATTGATGGTATCGGTTGTACTAGACTTAGATCAGTACCCCAGATTATGTGATATGATGATGAGGATACCTGATAATTGATGAGCTGATTATGATATTGACCCGTACCCAGCTATTGGGATGCCGTACGACGATTTACCGTACGAGCTTTATATTGATGATAGATCCGCACTCATGACTTAAGGATGTCATATGATAAACTGTATTGTACGCGATACTATTGAGGCGGGATCACCGACTATATATATATATAGTCTCAGATTTAGGTGGTTTCCATACCCCTCCCGATTGACTTGATACTTAGATCTGTAGTTTGCATTGTAGATTCTTCACTATTGAGCATATTCATATTATTTGCATCGCATTACTTGTGCATATTGCTATATTACAATCATGCTGTTAGGACACCAGCACCATTATCGATGATTCGTATGTTCCACGTACACTATTTGTCGGCTCACACACATTATCATCGATAATTGCCATGCCACTACACTGTAGTACTGTTGCATTCCTGATATGATTTTTGCATGGCATATTGTACACTTATACCTGTACACATACATAGATGATTCTGACTTGACTAGAGATTTGGGAACCGCAAGATATTCCTTAAAACTGATTCATTTTAAAAAGAGCGGTTTCCCTCAACATATGCACATTACTATTCCATGTTGCATGACTTACTGATATGCTTACCTTTCTTTACTTGTCGCATACATCATGTTTTGATTATACGCATTGAGATATGTTGTTTCCATGATATTTCTAGATTTGGGAACCGTGGGTATTTCAAAAAGAGAATATGTAATTGTTTTAAAAACCCGGTTCCCTTGCTATGATATTTCAGTGCGTCCACCATGTGTTTTCTCGGTGCTGAGAGCGACATGTGAAACCCGATTCGAGGAGGCGGATGAGGCCGATTGCGGGTACATGGTGGACCCGGTATGGTACCCCGGGCCGAGAACGGTTTCGCTGTGTAGTAGACGGTGAGCCGATAGATGGATATGGGCGTACTGCTGGGGCCGAGGGCCGATACCGCAGACGGAGCCCGTGGGCTGATCCGGACTGACGGATGCCCGATGTATGAGGATTTACGTGCCGATGCTAGGCACGGGTTTCATGATGTTTTCCATGATTTTGATTATATCCTCATATTTGCAAGCATGATGCTTATTGTCATTGGGTGAAGGGTGGACAGGATCCACGTTCATACAGACTTGATCACATGCAGACTTTGATACTTTATCATATTTACTTCATGCAGACATACCTTATACTTATGACATGTTATTACCTGAGGCACAGGCACGGGTTTTTGGCACTACCTACATGTTTAGATGTTACATTGCCACCTTATCATGCTTCAGGCTTATTCTTTGAGATATTTATATCTGATCGTATTGACCTAGGAGTAGGTCATGCATTCGATTTTTGCTTGTAAATATCTTCTGTAGGGTTACTAGGCACACTAACAAGGCTTTACAAGGTATCGACCATGCCAAAATTAAATTTTTATGTGCCGAACAACCCTAAGCAAGATCGTATACTAGAGATTAGGCGAATAAAATTGCAATTAAACAACTTTACGACTAAGGGTATGCGAAATACAACCTTTGTAGATCGGTCCTTCACTTCTAAGGCTCCTTGTCGTAGTCCCTTCGCTGCGATCATGGTACTCCCGGGCTCTTGCATGGCTTCACGAGGCGAAAGACACGTCCTTGCTTGAAGTCTCTGAGGCCGAAGAGGATCTACGTCGAGGGAATACCGACTCAAGCTACTACTTCACTAACTAGAGAATTAGTGAAGCAAACACCCTAAACTAAAGTGCTAATCTAGTAGAGGATGGAGAAATAGGAAGTGGGTTCTCTTTGGAATTTTATTTCTCACAATGATTCTCACTTTAGATCAAACCCTAGCAAGCCTTTTTTTCTTTTTGAACCAAGAAGAAGATGAACAAAAGAAATAGAAGAGGATAATGATCAAGTGAGTGAGCTAACCATGGTAAGTGAGTATCATATACTAACTCATATAGAGACATTACCATAGCTAAGTGTGATGGTTAGGTTAAAAGGAATCTAAGGTAAAGACAAAGCAAGTAGACTTTGTCAAAGCAAAGTATGCTTCTACAAGCTTCATGCACTTTCCAAATCTCCACTAAATTTGTAATTATCTTAAATAATCATAACCCACCATAATACATAGAATGGTGTATGTCTTACACATCCAAGTCAAGTGTATCATCAACCATGATACAAAAAGAAAACTCATTTTAATATATATATCAGATATATATATCAAAGTGTGCACATATGAGAAAAACCTAAAGTGAAAATGTGTTAGTTAATGTAAACTAGTATATCAAATATACAATTATACAATAAATTATTAAGTCAACACTTGACTTAATAATTCGGTCATATCACATATAACCGACTAACAAACATTGTATCGACTTATCGAATCAACACTTGATTCGATAACCCGGCTATATCATATATAACCGACCGATACAAAAACTCACGAGAATAGAACATGGTATCACATACACGCATTATTCTCGGTCCCGCACATATCACATATGCTCTCCTATTTCGTTTTTCCTAAGCCAGTAAAACCTCTGTGTAGGACTCTAAAGACTCGTCAATACGCCGGCAGTATGTGATGATCGCATCAAGCACCCACAAGCCGTCAGCGGTACTAGCTGGACGTAACGGCTACCCGAGTATTGAGCGATCAGAAGATCAGCAAGCAAGCCCGCTCTAACTCCTGTAAAAGCCTGCCGGTAACACTTCCCGTACAGTCCGATCTCCTCGTCTGATATGTCGCATACCAAGTCTAGGGGTGGTAAACGTCAGACCCCAATAACCGATAATTCGTGCCGATGTGAGGCTCATAACGGGTCGAGAAACTACTGGTAACACTTACCAGTAAATCTCTAAATCAGCCCTGGCCAGGGACTTCCCTGTTACGGCCAATCGAGCACAGCGCAACATCAACCCCCAATACCGGGAGAGATGAAACCCCTCCTATCGCTCATTGCCTCCATGTGACTCGGGACTATTCCCAAAAACCACCGTTTTACATGCCCTCATGGATGTGGTAAGGTGGAAATCAAAGCACAGTGGGAATCACACAAGACTCTATGACGATCTCGGGTCTACAGACTAACCTGCATAAGTGTCACCAGAGAACTGCCATCTGACGTGAGGTATAATACCATCTGGGAGTTCTCGGCAAGTCCGTCCAGTATACCCAGTCTCCACTGAGCACCCGTATACCATCTCTGATGTCCAACACCAATGGATATGGGATCATCCATCGCCCATCTCATGGGTCGAGAAGTGTATACGCTAGTCTACTCTGGTATATCGATACCCTGTCTCGATACACCTACGACTAGGAACATTAAAGGATGTACTTATGGACTACCATGGCCCCACTAGTATGATCTCCATCACAGTCCTGGAAGTCAAGTACACATCCTAAAGGCTTTATCAACATGTAGCTATAAGACAGTATAAAGAGACAAGTATACATGTTAAGATAAAGAGAAACCAGATAGCATACTATCATATCAAGCAAGAAAGTCCTCTCTATATATGTCCAAGCATCCAATATAATATACATCATCTGTACAATACTGGCCTCTAGGGCATACATACAACTAACAATCTCCCACTTGCACTAGGGTAAGCTGCTGTAGTATCGCATACCAAGCATCCCGAAGAGTCTCTCAAACTGTATCTGGGGAATGGCCTTCGTGAGTGGATCCGCTATGTTGTTCTTCGTGTCAACCCTCCTGACCTCGATCTCCCGGCGATCAACTATCTCCCGGATCAGGTGATATCGCCTCAGAATATGCCTGGATCGCTGATGGGACCTGGGTTTCTTGGCCAAAGCCACTGCTCCATTGTTATCGCAATACAAAGGTATTGGATGCTCAATGGATGGAACCACTCCAAGTTCAGTAATGAACTTCTTGATCCAGACAGCCTCTTTGGCAGCATCGTTGGCAGCGATGTATTCAGCCTCCATCGTCGAGTCTGCCACGGTTTCCTGCTTGGAACTCTTCCAGCTAACCGCCCCTCCGTAGAGGGTAAAGACAAATCCCGAGTGCGACTTAGAGTCGTCCTTATCACTCTGGAAGCTCGAATCTCCACTTGGAGTTCTCCGTTACCATACACCAAGAGCATCTCTTTAGTCCTTCGTAAGTACTTGAGAATGCTCTTCACAGCTGTCCAGTGACTCTGTCCAGGATCAGCTTGATACCTACTCACTACACTTAGTGAGTATGCTACATCGGGTCTGGTACATAGCATCGCGTACATGATAGAGCCTACTGCCGAAGCGTAGGGTATCCCTTGCATGCGAGCTCTCTCCAAATCAGTCTTGGGAGACATCTCTTTGGAGAGAGTGAGCCCTGAGATCGTGGGTAAAAACCCACGTTTGGACTCTTCCATACTAAATCTCTTTAGTATGGTGTCAATATACCTGGATTGGGACAATCCCAATATCCTTTTAGATCTATCTCTATAGATCATAATTTCCAATATGCAGGAGGCATCACCTAGATCTTTCATTGAGAATCTTTGTGATAAGAAGAGCTTGACCGATTGCAGCATAGGAATGTCATTTCCTATCAAGAGTATGTCGTCCACGTACAATACGAGGAAGACAACCTTACTCTCTGCCACCTTCTTGTAGATACAAGGTTCATCTATGTTTTTGACGAAATCAAACTCTTTGATAACGACGTCAAAGCAGATGTTCCAACTCCGCGATACTTGCTTTAATCCATAAATGGATTTAAGCAGCTTGCACACATTCCCGCTGCTCCCACTATCTACGAAGCCCTCTGGCTGAGTCATGTACACGCACTCTTCTAAATCACCATTTAGAAAGGCGGTCTTAACATCCATTTGCCAGATTTCATAGTCATGATATGCAGCGATGGCAAGCATGATCCGGATGGATTTAAGCATAGCCACTGGAGAAAAGGTTTCGTCATAGTCCACACCTGGTCTTTGACGAAAACCCTTTGCAACAAGTTTAGCTTTGAAAGTCTCCACTTTCCCATCTACACCAAGTTTTTTTTTGAAGATCCACTTGCTCCCAATGGGTTTTACCCCTTCAGGAGCAACTTCCAAAGTCCATACTTTGTTGGTGTACATGGATTCCATCTCGGACCGCATTGCATCCAGCCATTTCACTGAGTCCCCACTCGTGATGGCCTGCTCAAAGCTAGTTGGGTCATCATCAACCATGATGCAATCCTCACTTCCACCATCCATGAGAAAACCGTAGTATCTCTCAGGTGGGTGAGGAACCCTACTAGATCGGCGGAGTGGCTGGGGTTCATCGGGAACTACCGAATCCTCTGGTTCCACTAAATCTGTTGGAGATAGTGCCCTCAAAGTCAATTATTGGATCGCAGGTACGTCATTGCAATGATTGAGGCAGTACCTATACCGATATGACAGTCTTGCTCGAGATGATAGTATGCTATCTGGTTTGTCTTTATCATCGTATACATGCTTTTGTTCACTATTGCATGATGATAGAGCCCATAGGATTCTTGCTTGACTACCAGCAGTATGATGGCGATCATATACGTGGGAGCTGGGGTCTATAAGCACGTCCTTAAAAGTGTCCCTAGTCGTGGGAGTTTCGAGACAGGGTATCGATACTCCAGAGTAGACTAGTGTATACAGTCGAAACCCCGACGAGGGGCGGTGGCCGATCTCACAAGCCACTGGTGTCAGTTGGTTCGTCTGAGATATATACAGGTGCTCATTAGGTTATGAGTACACCGGACAGAACTCGCCGGGAACAAGCTAGTTGGTATTATACATATCGTCAGATAGCAGTTCCCTGGTGACATGTGTACAGGTTAGTTCATCGACCTGAGATCGTCATTTGTCTCATGTGAGTTCCCACTGTGCTTAGATTACTACCCTACCACGCTCAAAGGAGTTGTGCAAATAGGTTTTAGTTGGGTACAGTCCCGAGCCACATTGGAGGCAAGAGAGCAGATCGTCGGGGGTTCGTCTCTCCCGGTATTGGGGGTTGATGTCGCGCAGTGCATGGGTGGCCATCACTAGAAATCCTTGGCCAAGGTAGTGGAGAATTACTGATTTGGATCAGTAGTTTCTCAGGTGGTGATGGGCTTCATACTGACACGAATTATCGCGTTATTAGGGGTCTGACTTTGTCCACCCCCCTAGACTCGATATGCGATACTCTTTAGACGAACGGTCCGGACTGTATATACATCGTCACTGTCAGGCTCAGTAGGGTTTATGGATGAGTTCGCTCATCAGCTTCCCTTCCAATCGATACATAGGCAAACCGTTACGTACAGCTTGTACCTCTGACGTGCTAGTGGTTATACCCAGTGCCAGTGTGTTGATGAGTCATTAGAGTTCCCCACAGACACTTTCCTAAGTTCGGGCGAAACGTTGTAGAGGCCATATGAGTTTATGGCAAGGTTCGGAAAATGCACGTGCGTTTTCGCACGTGTCCATTTTCGGGAAGATAATACTGGTAGGTTTTGGTTTAAGCCGGAACCCAGTATTATACTGTGTAGATATAATATCTTTGTCTCAGTTGTATTTGTATTCGGTCGTAATACAAATGCGGGTATGTTTATACTGATACGGGGTTATCCTGAAATTCGTTTCGGGATCACTTTTGGAAGTTGCCAGTTTCCAGTTTTCTATCGACCGTATTTAACATTCGGTTAAATACGGATTTATCTTTTATTGATGAGGATGAGTCAGGCTTCTAAAAGGTTTTAGAAGTGGTGATGAGGCTAGAGAGTCAATTGAGCTTTAATGGTGCATTTATTGTGTTCATACTTGGTGTCATTTACATTAATAGAGTTTTGTTTGTGCTAAGATATTTCTACTTGATCTTTTATTCCTTATGGTCACCTTCCCCCTCCTACACTCACCTCCCCCTCATCTATAAGTGGCCGGCCCCTCTTTAGATAGATTATGGTTGTTAATTTGGAAAAAGTATATGAAATTTGCCTCATGGAAATTTCATAAGTTCATTCTCTCATTTTCATTCGATCCAAAAGGTAACTTCATTAACCGTTCGTCCATAGTCTTGGACGTAACGAGTCAAAGTGTTCTACTCATTCTCTGCTTCATCTTGGTCGTCTCTTTTAGCAAACTTGACGATCGAGTTGCCTCGGTTCAGAGGTGGGAGCCCGTTTAAAGATCCGTCGACGTGGTGCCACCTGGACGAGAAGATTGGAGATTCAAGAGATCGGAGCAGCCGCAACAAGCGTATGATGATAGTTGAAGATCGAAGGACTCGGATCGTTCGGTATAACTCTTCTACCCATTTTGTAGTATGTTAGTTTAGCTTTAATGGCAGATCCGGGTTGCGGTACGCGATAGCGCCAGTTTCTAAAAAGTTTTTGTTCCGCATTTGGCGTCTGTTAGATGGCCGGGGCGCTACCGTGGACTTACAAAATCTTCAGTTGCAGTTTGTGTATCTGGAACCTCTTCCAGCTCTACCACTTTGCCACTAATTTCTTTTACAAGAAATTCCTTTTCTAAAAAGGTGGCATGTTGAGCAACAAACACCTTTTGTTCCTCACTGTGATAGAAAAAATACCCATATGAGTTCTTTGGATATCCCACAAACTTGCAAAGAACTGACCGTGCCTCGAGTTTGTCCGGATTTTGTCTTTTGACATCGGCCGGACAACCCCATATCTTAACTCGTTTAAGATATGGTCTCTTCCCACTCCATATCTCATATGGTGTGGTAGGTACAGCTTTAGATGGAACTTGATTCAATAAGTATGCTGCTGTCTTCAGCGCATACCCCCAGAAGGAAATAGGTAACTCAGCCGTGCTCATCATAGAGCGCACCATATCTAATAGGGTGCGGTTCCTCCATTCGGATACATCGTTGTGCTGTGGTGTATATGGAGGAGTCAGCTGAGAGAGAATCCCATTCTCTTTTAGGAAGTCCAGGAATTCATTGCTCAAGTATTCACCTCCTCGATCAGATCGAAGGATTTTAATACTTTTTCCGGTTTGGTTCTCGACTTCTTGTTTATATTCTCTAAATTTCTCAAAAGCTTCTGATGTGTGTTTCATCGGGAACACATATCCGACTCTAGAGAGATCGTCGGTGAATGTAATGAAGTATGCAGAACCATTCCTGGCATGTGTAAACATGGGGCCGCATACATCACTATGTACCAGTCCCAAGAGTTCCGTAACTCTCTCTCTGTGTCCTGTAAACGGAGTTTTGGTCATCTTGCCTTTGAGACATGACTGGCAAGTGTCATAAGATGAAAATTCAAACGGATTTAAATATCCATCCTTATGCAACTTAGCTAGTCGTGTCGCATTGATGTGACCCAGTCTACAATACCACAAGAAGGATTCGTTCAGTTCTTAACTCTTCCTCTTGTGTGTGTTTGTTATGCTCAGAACTGTTGATTGATTTAGAACATAAATGCCATTGCACATCGTGCCTGATCCAACCAACTTTTGGTTAAGAAAAATGTTCATTACATTATCCTGTAATACAAAATTATATCCCTCTTTACTCAATAAAGAAACCGATATAATGTTGCATATCAGGTTCGGCATGAAATAGCATTCGTTCAGAATCAATGTATTACCAGTTGGCAATACAAGGTGATATTCCCCGACAGTTTTAGCTGCAACAATTGCACCATTTCCAACACTTATGTCTTTATCACCTTCTCCAAGTTCTCTACCTTTTCTTAGCCCATGTAACTGATTACATATATGGGATCCTGACCCGGTATCTAATACCCAGGACATAGACCAAATGGAAAAACAGTTCTCCGTAACGAACACACCCGAAGAAAATGCATCAACATGTACTTTCTTCATTCGGGTGGCATGGGAATCCTCGTATTCCCCTATATCCTGTTCAGTCCTATAACTCTTATAAGAAAGAACAGAACCAACGTTCCCCAGCACAGTATAACATGCGGGTTCGGTCAATACATCCATATTATTATCTTGATTATGGCATGATATGGTCGCTACCTGGAGAGAGAGAGAAGAAAACACTTTAGCGTATGCTCTTGCAAGATCAGATTGGTTTTTATTTTATCTAATCAGGATGGCTCCCACTGTTTTTATCAAATCTTCCTTCAAACCCTAAAAGGAAAGACTAGCCGGGATTAATTACACCCTACAATTTCGCCAATCTTTTAGCCAGGCCAGTGTCGGTACTTTGAGGGAGGTTCCCCGTGCTTTCGCACGGACCTAATTAAAGTAAACCTCGTTTTCCCAAAGGCGTAACCCCGTTGACACCTTTCTAGGCACCTACTTGATCAGCTAATTGTCCTGTGTAAAACTCTCCCAGGAGTAATAATTACTCGCAGTGGGTATCGGGATCCAACTATCTTATAGAAGGTATGCAATCTCATTGCAAATCTCAACACTTGAAATTCCCGATAATATTTTGCCCCAAATGATCTATGACCTTGATAAGGTCAACAAACCGAAGACCGTAAGTCAAGTTCAACCCGTCATTTCTTGATTGAATTAAACCCACCCGCACGACCCTTGACAAGATCAACAAGGCCGTACGACTACCCTAATCCAATCTGCATCATATGCATAAACAGACAAATACTGGTCAGCTACCGCACACTACGCCTTGACAAGGTCAACAAACGTAGCACGAATACTAAGCAGGACTTATCTGAAATGACGGAGGGCTACGACAGTTTTTTCTGAAAACCTATTGCGTAATGAACTTGATATCGTTGTAGAATCATGTGAAATTTTGAAATGGAGTGATTTTGAGGCTTTCATTAGTTTTGCTAAAGAGGTCACTCCCGGTGAAGGGATCTCGGCTCTTTCCTCATCGAATAAGGTGCAGGACATATCATATATATCACTATGCAAAGCAAAACTCCAAAAGCAATTAAAAGTCAAACCAAGTTTTGTAGCATCTGCCAGTTTTGCTAAAGTGGTCACTCCCGGTGAAGGGATCTCGACTTTTTCCTCATCGAATAAGGTGCAGGGTATATCATATATACCGCTATACAAAGCAAAAACTGTAGCTACCCTTTTTATAAAGTTTTGATTCTACAACATCTTTTAGGTTTCTTTTCTTTCATTAATCACATTAATGAAGTCACATCATTTAAATCACCTAAACATCACAGATAAATACGATGTACACTTATGCCATCCGCATTCGCCTCGATGTCCCCTCGTGCACCGTTAGGTTAGGTAACTAACGGCAGAGCAGGGCAGGGCTAGCGCGGGTGTAAAACATAAGTAACGTCTATATAATATATCATATATACTATATACAGTATTTATCACAGCACATCATATGATCACATCACAGATATCGCAGCAGAAGAAACATATGAAACATTGGATATACTAGGACGTCCGTGTTTTATTTTGAGCCTCTATAAAACACGGATTCCACGGTCGCGACGAATAGCCAAACCCGCACCCATAGACCCCTACGAGAGCAGCAAGCAACCCTACCAATTCTAGAGTTAGGAGACCCGGACTCGACTCCTCGAGTTGGTCTCCCACTGGACTCTAGAACCCGGTTACTTGTGCTCTCCTCCTTAGGTCTATCCTACTGCGGAAAAGTAAATAATATACAAATGGTAACATCGACCTCATCCCGGAAGTACCCCAATAAAAGAATATTACATACATTAAATTTTACATGAATGAAAATAAAAACCCTCATCTCACATAAAAACCCCCGGCTATTCAGAACGCGATGATTCAATATAACATATCCAGCAACACAAAACATCAAATGTCATCAACGTAAGTAAATATGCGCATCCCAATTATCGTTGACATATAGCAACGAAACCGGCGATATCACATATTACACTTACGGTCGCAGAAAAGAAAGTGTAAAACTACAACATTTGGAATCCACAATCTCTTTAGACATCGTAAATCCGAAATATCACATATTTCGCATTTCATGCCTAACTGTATGAATTCCACATATTGTATCACATTCCAGATAAATAGATAGTATTAAACTTTCCGATCGAATAATCAAATACCCAAGATTTCCATAATAGCTCAACACTTGAGCGGAGTTCAAAGATTCCAAAATACATCACAGTAGCAACAGTCCAGCCGTAGAAGGGTCAAGCCAACGTCTCACATGTGGGCACGCCGTACTGCCTCAAACCCTAAGGTTCAAAAGGCAGTTAAAGACGGTGACATAATCGAGTTAAGGTTTGTTGTCTTCTAGAGGGTCCATCTCGTCACATGCACGTTTTTCTGAAAGATTTAAACCCGAGAAAGATTCAACACTTGAATGTTTTTCGTGCCGGGAAAAATTGAGTTAATGATATCCGTTCGAACATTTTAATACTTTCTAAATTATCCGGAATAACATAACAAAATTAAATTCTCCGATCGAATTGACGATTACAAAATAAACCCCAAAATACTCAACACTTGAGTCAGATAAAAAAAACAATACCTAGAAAATATCCTAACAGAACTAAACATTACTGTACAAACACAAAAGCACAATGTCACTGAACGGCCGCGGTTCCGCGGCACAAGCAGGGTATTGCCACGGAACCGCGGTGGTTAGTACGATTTAGGTGCTCGTTTTGCACAGTGATGCTTAGAAAACCCTGCTGAATTTTTAGGTATTTTTAATTCAGAAAAAACACAATTTTGAAAAAATGTCCAGAGAGGGGGTTAACTTTGACGTTTTCGGGTTCGATCAGGGTTTTAACTTCGTTAACACATCGCCTAATGCTCTAGCTAGGCTCTGATACCACTGTAAGGTTACTAGGCACACTAACAAGGCTCTGCAAGGCATCGACCATGCCAAAATTAAATTTTTATATGCCGAACAACCCTAAGAAAGATCATATACTAGAGATTAGGCGAATAAAATTGCAAGTAAACAACTTTACGACTAAGGGTATGCGAAATACAACCTTTGTAGATCGGTCCTTCACTTCTAAGGCTCCTTGTCGTAGTCCCTTCGCTGCGATCATGGTTCTCCCGGGCTCTTGCAAGGCTTCACGAGACGAAAGACACGTCCTTGCTTGAAGTCTCCGAGGCCGAAGATGATCTACGTCGAGTGAATACCGACTCAAGCTACTACTTCACTAACTAGAGAATTAGTGAAGCAAACACCCTAAACTAAAGTGCTAATGTAGTAGAGGATGGAGAAATAGGAAGTGGGTCCATTTTGGAATTTTATTTCTCACAATGATTCTCACTTTAGATCAAACCCTAGCAAGCCTTTTTTTCTTTTTGAACCAAGAAGAAGATGAACAAAAGAAATTGAAGAAGATAATGATCAAGTGAGTGAGCTAACCATGGTGAGTGAGTATCATATACTAACTCATATAGAGATATGACCATAGCTAAGTGTGATGGTTAGGTTAAAAGGAACCTAAGGTAAAGACAAAGCTAGTAGACTTTGTCAAAGCAAAGTATGCTTCTACAAGCTTCATGCTCTTTCCAAATCTCCACTAAATTTGTAATTATCTTAAATAATCATAACCCACCATAATACATAGAATGGTGTATGTCTTACACACCCAAGTCAAGTGTATCATCAACCATGATACAAAAAGAAAACTCATTTTAATATATATCAGATATATATATCAAAGAGTGCACATGTGAGAAAAATCTAAAGTGAACAAGTGTAAGTTAATGTAAACTAGTATATCAAATATACAATTATACAATAAATTATTAAGTCAACACTTGACTTAATAATCCGGTCATATCACATATAACCGACTAACTAACATTGTATCGACTTATCGAATCAACACTTGATTCGATAACCCGGCTATATCATATATAACCGACCGATACAAAAACTCGCGAGAATAGAACATGGTATCACATACACGCATTATTCTCTGTCCCGCACATATCACATATGCGATCCTATTTCGTTTTGCCTGAGCCAGTAAAACCTCTGTGTAGGACTCTAAAGACTCGTCAATATGCCTGTAGTAGGTGATGATCGCATCAAGCACCCACAAGCCGTCAGCGGTACTAGCTGGACGTAACGGCTACCCGGGTATTGAGCGATCAGAAGATCAGCAAGCAAGCCTGCTCTAACTCCTGTAAAAGCCTGCCGGTAACACTTCCCGTACAGTCCGGTCTCCTCGTCTGATATGTCGCATATCAAGTCTAGAGGTGGTAAACGTCAGACCCCAATAACCGATAAGTCGTGCCGATGTGAGGCTCATAACGGGTCGAGAAACTATTGGTAACACTTACCAGTAAATCTCTAAATCAGCCCTGGCCAGGGACTTCCCTGTTACGGCCAATCGAGCACAGCGCAACATCAACCCCCAATACCGGGAGAGACGAAACCCCTCCTATCGCTCATTGCCTCCATGTGACTCGGGACTGTACCCAAAAACCACCGTTTTGCACGCCCTCATGGATGTGGTACGGTGGAAATCAAAGCACAGTGGGAATAACACAAGACTCTATGACGATCTCGGGTCTACAGACTAACCTGCACAAGTGTCACCAGAGAACTGCCATCTGACGTGAGGTATAATACCATCTGGGAGTTCTCGGCGAGTCCGTTCAGTGTACCCAGTCTCCACTGAGCACCCGTATACCATCTCTGATGTCAAACACCAATGGATATGGGATCATCCATCGCCCATCTCATGGGTCGAGAAGCGTATACGCTAGTCTACTCTGGTATATCGATGCCCTGTCTCGATACACCCACGACTAGGAACATTAAAGGATGTACTTATGGACTACCATGGCCCTACTAGTATGATCTCCCTCACAATCCAGGTAGTCAAGTACACATCCTATCGGCTTTATCAACATGTAGCTATAAGATAGTATAAAGAGACAAGTATACATGTTAAGATAAAGAGCAACCAGATAGCATACTATCATATCGAGCAAGAAAGTCCTCTCTATATATATCCAAGCATCCAATATAATATACATCATCTGTGCAATTCTGGCCTCTAGGGCATACATACAACTAACATATTCTATTCACGAGTTGGCAACTCACCCCCGTTGTGCCACAGTTCTTGCAGGTTTGCCGTACAGGTTCCATAGCGGCATTTCTGGCACGTTGCTTCCTTTACGGGTGATTTGCTTGGTAGGTGGGTTCTTGCATCAGGACCACCCTTGTATATGTATTATTCATTGTATCTAGAAATTCCATCTACCAAAACTTGTATATTGTTTCAGACTTAGACACCAGTGATGTATTATTTCGACCTTAAATTCGCGCTCAGTAGTATTACGATTTTCTTGCTTATTGGAGATTCTCTTGGTTTTGATCCTCGCCCTTCGGCGTTATATATTATACTGCTTGTGTGGGTTGTACTCTTTGTTTATGCGTAGCAAGTGTTGATAAAATGCGTCAATGGAAAAAATTTTACAAAATATGTTTCATTACTCTTAAAATGGTTTTAGATTTCTGGGCTTTTGGCTTACTTGGATCAGATGGAGTCCTATAGACTTCATATGGTTTAAGGGCCAGTCGCATGCTCTTTCGGGTTGTGACAAAGTTGGTATCAGAGCGCTAGGTTAACCTTGGTTCGAGTCTAAGTTTGACTATGTGGAGCCTAGGGCGTCTATATAAGTCTAAGTTCCGTAAGGTCAAGCCTAAGTTCCGTAGGATATGTTCCGCGGCATACTTACGATACGCTACTCCGCTTAAGGAACCTTAGGATGTACATATTTTCGAGATCAGTGATTCTCTTCATATCCATGATTATACATTCATTTGAGATCCTCGATTCTATTAGTACGTGATCATACTTTCATTGATGCTTCTTCTTCTTATGATCATGTATCCATTCTGGATCTGTTGTTTTCTTTCTTGCCATTGATCTGCTCTCTTCGATACTCGATTGAGGTTCCTGTCGCCATTGTTTGAGCGCAGTTGAGCTGCTGCCAGTGCTACGGTCAGGGCGAGCTCGTCTGGTACGAGGGCCGACCATTGTGTTTTCTGGTGACATGGGAACGTCTCGAGTTAGTATTGATGGTTGTGACCTCTTGAGGAAGCGAGTGCTTGGTGTTACACCGGATGATCGAGCCATTGTTAGAGCTGCCAGTTGAGAGAGGACTGTTGATGTACAACATACCTCAGAGATTATGATGTCGCCTACCGTGAAGACAGATGAACCAGCTGTTGATGAGATTGAAAGGATGTCGCTTCCGGAGCTTACGAGCTGAGATCGCCGAAGCTTCCAGGCAGATATGAGACAGATGATAGCTAGTCTACTCGATTTGAGAGACGAAGGTGATTCGTCCGATTTATGCGCTGGAGCAGGCCCAGTTGAGTTGAAGATTTCCAGTGTGGAGAGTCTTACTCAGATCTAGAGCGGACCGATTTAGAGATGACCGCCAATGTATCGCCTTTCCTGGAGGATTGAGGCGTTGTTCAGCGTACAGACGAATGAGCCAGTTGTTGCTGCAAATGACGAGATATCGCCCAGATGATTGGAGCTACTGCAGCTTGAGTATATACTTAAAGATATGATGGACGGTCACTAGTCACCGAGGGTGGATGACTAGGGCGTGTGGTTCGTTCGCTTACCGATGCGAGGTCATCAGATAGATTGTTTCCAGCTAGAGACGACTTCACGCGGAGACGTCGAGAGTCGACAGAGACGATCGAATATTAAAAACCTGCTATTCCAAGTTTAAAGTATTCGGAAAGACATGCAGGCAATTCTATGGACCCTCTAGAAGAATGAAACCCTAACTCGACATAATGACCGTGTGAAAGCCTTTGAACCTTAGGGTTTGCGGCAGTTCAGCGGCGCCATTAGTGAGGCTTGGGTTTGCCCTTCTACGGCTGGACCATTGATGCTATGGTATGTACTCGATGCTGTTAAACTGTACCCAAGATGTTAACCTCTTAGGGGATTATGAGGATTTGATGAATCGATCGAATGGTTCGACTTCCTTCGGATGCCAGGTGGTGAGATGCATTTCTTGGGAGACTCCAGATACGAGGATAGCCATTAGAACGCAGTCCGTGCAGCAACGATGAGATGAGTCCGAATCAGTCGATATTGAAGCAGAGGGAAGTAAAGAGTTCGCAAGAGAGTTCGACGAGATGACGTCCCACTCCGCTGACATCAGAGATGCGATACGCACGCAGAGGCATTGTGTACAGATATACCTTCCAGAAGGAGTTGCGATGAGTATGCAGCCGTTCTGGAACAAAATTTAGCTTCAGCAATGGACGATGACTTCGGGGCAATTCGGCAGGAATGAGATTTGAGAAAGACCTCGACAGGACCTTTCTGGAATACTATATGAGAAGACCTGGACCCAGGAGTGGTCATATTGCGCACACCCAGCAGGCCAGAGTTCGGCATCGTCGACGAGATAGTTGACCAGGTTCGGATAAAGGACCTTACCCAAATGCGTTGCGAGTTGATCGAAGACGGACGAGTATTGAGTATTCATCCGATGGTTGAGACGCGTTCCCGAGGACCTGTTCGGCCACACATCTTCTACCGAACGATGAAGCTACAGAGTACATGATTTCGAGTCCGTGCGAGAGACTTCGGATTGACCGTGGCCGAGAACAGTGCAGTGCGTAGATAGCATGGCGTGACGTCCTAGTGGATGACGATAGAGACAAGTGGAACCAGAGGTTCGTGCGAGACGCTGACGAGCTGTCATTACATCCCGTCGAGACTAGAGACCTGATATGCTTACAGAGGCATTGGGATGCGACTAATTTCCGAGAAAATGCTGTGCTGAGGACACAGATGTCCATCGAGTGAGAAGAGATTATGCAAGAGAGCCAGCCTCCGTACAGACCGGCATAGGCAAGATCGGAAGAGACCTTGAGCGGGATTCCTTCCAGGACACTGCTGCGATGATATTTGCACCCAGGATCATGTGTGATGTGCGTTTAGAAAGCCAGATGCCGACGCCAGTGACATGCTGCTTTACAAGTGGTCGTGAGGATTGATCGAGAGATGACCAGAGAAGTGCCAGAACGGAATCATCCCTGTTAGCACACCTGACAGGGCCGATGAGCCGATTGATTGCGAGATTGGAAATCCACAGAGAAGATAAGGACCCAGAGGCAGAGGACGCCAGACCGTGAGTAAGAGGCAAGTAGATGTCTTGCGCTGCTAGCATTGGATGCACCCTTAGTATTTTGAGGTACGATTTTGGTGCACACCAGATGCACTAAATCGGGTTTCCTTGTGCATGTCAGATGCACCTGGTTTTGCTGTCAAGCACACACGTTGCCTATGACAGATGTTGGGTGCACACCCGTTGCACCTGAATGGTACATATGTGGATTCTGTTTTCCTTGCGCACCAGACGCACAGGATATTTTTATATACACAATTTTGGGGATTGATTTTTTTTTTAGAGCAGTACATTTTTATGATATTCGCTATGTATTGATGTTTTCGGAGCCCCGACAATTTGGATTTTTACTGAAATGTTTTAGTACTTGGGGGTTTAAATTTAAATTCGGGGACCGAATTTATTTAAGGGGGGAAGATTGTAACATTTAAAAAAATAAAATATTATTTTTGGGAATTTTTATAATTTAATATTATTTTATTGGATATTTTAATATTTTGGTATAATTAAATGCAGAAAAATTTGGAAAAATTATGGAAAATTCTAAAATAGGGTAATTTAGAGAATTATGCCATTTCTAAGTTTTACGATTAGATATATGCTAATTTAGTGCTAATCGCGATTAAAAATCGCTAATCGGTTTTTTTTGGCATTTTGTGCAAAACATGCACATATCATCTTTTCTTACACTTGTGCATTTTTTCACCATGTTCCTTTTGGGTTTCCTATTTGAGTGAGAAGGAATTAGAGGGAAAAGATAAGGAAAATAAAAAGAAATGGAAAAGGGTTTTTATATTGAGGTATGGGTGAGAGAGAGAAAGGGTTACCTTGGACTAAGACTTAGCCATACCTTCATTTTCTTCACCATTCCTCTCTCCCTCTTCTTTGCTTGCTGCTACTGTCTCTTCCCTCACTTCCTCCTCCTTCTTCAAGCCTCAAAAACACCATCATAAACTCATCAAAACCTCACTTCCTTTTTACTAAAAATGTGCACAAGCTTGCAAGCTATAGGATGGACCAAGAAAGCTTTCATTTTGGCGTTATTGGGGATTCTTGGGGGTCTTATGAGGTAATTCCTTCACAATTAGAGTGGTATTTCTTGTGATTAAGCTTCGATTCAAGTTTCATATCGATATTGTGTGTTTTTATGGAGTTGAGGAAAACCTAGTTAAGGGTTTGGGAGAATTTTGTGTTGTAATGTGAAATTGAGCTCAGTAGAGGCTACACCACCACCTTAGTGCTAGTATGGAGACCCAAACCTGAGACTTAAGACCCGGAATACGGATTTAGAAACCGATATCGGAAAATTTGTGGAAGCTGTAAAGGTTTTATTGAATCTGCTTTGACCCAAAACATCCTCAAATAAAATTGAATGGACAGTGACATGTGTAAGCACCCAGGAAGCTACCACCAAGACCCTAGCCCCTAACTCCATGACCCGGCCGCTAATTAATTCCCTCTGGCCGCAAATTGCAACCAGACCTGCACCAAATTGGGTCGTTTTGGTTCTGCTGCTCCTACATCTGTAGTTTAGACCCCTGGCATGTATAGATTTGTCTAATTTGACCTAGGGTGAAATCTGGAGCCTATTTCCTTAGTTGCTGTTTTGGATTCGTGATTCCGTATTCCGTATTTTTATTTCTGAATTTACGTATTGTGTTTTACCTCGACTATTTGGCGTTTATACGATGATATCGAGGGTTGATTGATGGTTTTGAAGGCGTACACATAGGTTCTAACCTATAGGCCCCATAGCGTATCGTTTTGGTTTTCGGGTGTCGTTTTAGCTTTGATTTGGTTTTAATGCGCATATACGATACTTTGATGTGTAGGTACCCCAAGAAGACTTCGGGACGACAAGCAAGCGCGTGGCGACGTCCACTAATGAAGACGCAAGGTGAGTAGATTATATCTACAGAGGGAAGTCGGGTGGATGCCGTATAGCACCCCCGCAGTCCGTAGTTAGTATACTATATATATATATATATATATATATATATATGTTACATATATGATAGTTATAGTGTGTCGTGGATATTGTGTTAGGTGTATTATGGATAGTTTAGGGTTAGAAGCAACTAGTGTAGTTCATAGTCACGAACCCTAGAATAGATCTACACCTACACCCACACCCTTGCATATTCGTTATACTTGCACCGTGTTTGATGATATTGGATGACTTTGGAGATGAGTCGATGATGTTGGGCATTGTGCCGTGAGATCGGTGATTTGATATGATTCGTATGTGGGATACGATATGTGATCTCTAGCGGGCCTTTAGACGTGTGTTTACACACGCAGTCATATTGATGGTATCAATTGTACTAGACTTAGATCAGTACCCCAGATTATGTGATATGATGATGAGGATACCTGATAATTGATGAGCTGATTATGATATTGACCCGTACCCAGCTATTGGGATGTCGTACGACGATTTACCGTACGAGCTTTATATTGATGATAGATCCGCACTCATGACTTGAGGATGTCATATGATATACTGTATCGTACGCGATACTATTGAAGCGGGATCACCGACTATATATATATATATATATATATCGACTCAGATTTAGGTGGTTTCCATACCCCTCCCGATTGACTTGATACTTAGATCTGTAGTTTGCATAGTAGATTCTTCACTATTGCGCATATTCATATTATTTGCATCGCAATACTCGTGCATATTGCTATATTACAATCATGCTGTTAGGACACTAGCACCATTATCGATGATGCGTATGTTCCACGTACACTATTTGCCGGATCACACACATCATCATCGATAATTGCCATGCCACTACACTGTAGTACTGTTGCATTCCAGATATGATTTTTGCATGGCATATTGTACACTTATACCTGTACACATACATAGATGATTCTGACTTGACTAGAGATTTGGGAACCGCAAGATATTCCTTAAAACTGATTCATTTTAAAAAGAGCGGTTTCCCTCAACATATGCACATTACTATTCCATATTGCATGACTTACTGATATGCTTACCTTTCTTTACATGTCGGATACATCATGTTTTGATTATACGCATTGAGATATGTTGTTTCCATGATATTTCTGGATTTGGGAACCGTGGGTATTTCAAAAAGAGAATATGTAATTGTTTTAAAAACCCGGTTCCCTTGCTATGATATTTCAGTGCGTCCACCATGTGTTTTCTCGGTGCTGAGAGCGACATGTGAAACCCGATTCGAGGAGGCGGATGAGGCCGATTGCGGGGACATGGTGGATCCGGTATGGTACCCCCGGGGCGAGAACGGTTTCACTGTGTAGTAGATGGTGAGTCTGGCAGTGGGACCACTACCTACCAGTGATTGGTTGGACCTGGCAGTTATCCGGAGGATACTGACCAGAGTCGATAGATGGATATGGGCGTACTGCTGAGGCCGAGGGCCGATACCGCAGACGGAGCCCGTGGGCTGATCCGGACTGACGGATGCCCGATGTATGAGGATTTACGTGCCGATGCTAGGCACGGGTTTCATGATGTTTTCCATGATTTTGATTATATCCTTATATTTTCATGCATGATGCTTATTGTCATTGGGTGACGGGTGGACGGGATCCACGTTCATACAGACTTGATCACATACAGACTTTGATACTTTATCATATTTACTTCATGCAGACATACCTTATACTTATGACATGTTATTACTTGAGGCACTGGCACGAGTTTTTGGCACTACCTACATGTTTAGATGTTACATTGCCACCTTATCATGCTTCAGGTTTATTCTTTGAGATATTTATATCTGATCGTATTGACCTAGGAGTAGGTCATGCATTCGATTTCTGCTTGTAGATATCTTCTATTCATGAGTTAGCAACTCACCCCGGTTGTGCCACAGTTCTTGCAGGTTTGCCGTACAGGTTCCATTGCGGCATTTCTGGCACACTGCTTCCTTTGCGGGTGATTTGCTTGGTAGGTGGGTTCTTGCATCAGAACCACCCTTGTATATGTATTATTCATTGTATCTAGAAATTCCATCAACCAAAACTTGTATATTGTTTCAGACTTAGACACTAGTGATGTATTATTTCGACCTTAGAGTCGCGCTCAGTAGTATTACGATTTTCTTGCTTATTGGAGATTCTCTTGGTTTTGATCCTCGCCCTTCGGCGTTGTATATTTTACTGCTTGTGTGGGTTGTACTCTTGGTTTATGCGTTGCAAGTGTTGATAAAATGCCTCAATGGAAAAAAATTTACAAAATATGTTTCTGTACTCTTAAAATGGTTTTAGATTTCTGGGCTTTTGGCTTACTTGGATCAGATGGAGTCCTATAGACTTCATATGGTTTAAGGGCCAGTCACGTGCTCTTTCGGGTCGTGACATGAGGCCCCTCTGCCTCTCAATGCCATGAGATGCGGACCCGTTGCCCTCCAGAACCCGGCTATCCATGCACTTCGTCGCGATGTAAACCTAGTACAAAAATAAAAATATGTACAACGGGTACATCGACCTCATGCCGGTCGTGCCCCGAAAGAATATTATACAACAGGCAGCGACGGCAGTCCACATGTTGGACGCTCGTCCCGCAATATCAAATGTACAAATAAATCCAAACCGCACTACCATTGCACACTGCTATCCACCACGATAAATCCGCAATATCACAGCACAACACAGAACATCAACGCGAATGTCACGTTCGCAAATCCGTCTAAAATAACTATAGCAATTAGACGCAATTTACCGCTCAAATGGCATTCCTGGTCGGAGATATAATATAAGTACTGGAAACTAATATGTTTAAATTTCGATCGATAAAATTTTCCGAAGTGGACCCCACGTACATCTGCAGTACAGTAAAAAAATCTTGGCCCAAAAGAAATATACCAAAAACCACAATTTCCCATGAAGAAGCCACTGTACAAATTTGGACCACTTTTCCCACAAACTGGCCGCGGATGCGCAGTCAAACGCTAGGTTGGACTGCGGATCAGAGGCAGTACTGTGGGATCACGTGACCAAATTTTTACAGTTTGCTTTAAAAAGCCTGCTCGATTTTCTGTAGTGCTCAAATAATTTTAAGGCCTGATTTAAAATCGACAGAAACTTAGAACAGAAAATTGTAGTTTAGCGAAAATCAGTTCGATCGATATTTTAAACGCGTTAGCAAAAGTTAGTAAACCTTAATGGCGAGGCTCTGATACCACTGTAAGTCTACGGTAGCGCCCCGGCCGTCTAACAGACGCCAAATGCGGAACAAAAACTTTTAACTGGCGCTATCGTATACTATAACCCGGATCTGCCATTATCGCTAAACTAACAAACTACAAAGTGGGTGGAAATGTTATACTGAACGATCCGAGTCTTTCGGTCTTTAACCATCATCCCACGCTTTATTGCGGCTGCACCAATCTCTTGAATCTCCGGTCTCCTCGTCCAGGTGACACCACGTCAACGGATCTTTAAACGGGCTCCCGCCTCTGACGAGGCAACTCGGTCATCAAGTTTTCTAGAAGAGATGACCAAGATTGATGTAGAGAATGAGTAGAACACTTTGTCTCGTTACATTCAAAACTATGGATGAACGGTTAATGAAGTTTCCTTTTGGAATCGGGAAATGGTAAATGAACTTATGAAATTTCCATGAAGCAAATTTTATACTTTTTTCCAAATGAATCAATCATCACCTTCACAATGAAGGGCCGGCCACATTATATGAGGGGGGAGGTGAGTGTAGGAGCAAGGAAGAGGTAACCATAAGATTAATGAAGAGAATGAGTCACAAGACACATTGCATAAACATTAATGCAACAAATGATTCATCTAACCTAGTCATCAACTCATTAAATGCAACCAATGAATCAAGAACACCTTACTAATCCTAGTCTCAACTTCTAGAAGCTTCCAAACACATCACCCTCATGACTCACCCAAGTGACGAAAAGATAAATCCGCATTTAACCGAATGTTAAACCGGGTGATAGAAAACTGGAAACCGGCAACTTCCAAAAGCGATCCCGAAACGAATTTCAGGATAACCCCGTAACAGTATAAACATACCCGCATTTGTATTACGATCGAATACAAATGCAACTGAGACAAAAATATTATATCTACTCAATATAATATTCGGATCCGGATTAAACCAAACCCATCAGTATTATCTGCCCGAAATATGACACGTGCGTAAACGCACGTGCATTTTCCGAATCCTGCCATAAAACCATACGGCCTCTACAACGTTTCGCCCGAACTTGGGAAACTATCTGTGGGGGACTCTAATGACTCGTCAGTAACATGGAAGTGGGTTTAACCACGAACCGTCAGCGGCACCAGCTGTGCGTAACGACTGTTTATGTACTGACCTCAAGGGAAGCCGATGAGCGAACTCATCCTGGAACCCTACTGAGCCTAACAGTGACAATGTATATACAGTCCGGTCCATTCGCCTATGAGTATCGCATATCGGCCTAGGGGGCTGGTAACGTCAGACCCCCAATAGCGGTATAAGTCGTGTCGGAGTGTAGCCCAAAAACACCCTGAGATACTACTGGAGTACCTACCAGTAAATCTCCTTCCTCGACCGAGGGCTATGTGTAATGGCTCTCCTAGACACAGCGCGATCTCACCCCCAATACTGGGAGAGACGAATCCCCTGCCGATCCGCTCACTTGCCTCCATGTGGCTCGGGACTATACCCAAAAACTACCTGTTTGCATGACTCCTTTGAGCCGTGGTAGGGTAGAAATCAAAGCACAGTGGGAACTCACACGAGACAAATGACAACCTCAGGTCGATGAACTAACCTGTACACATGTCACCAAGGAACTGCTATCTGACGATAGGTATAATACCAACTAGCAGGTTCCCGGCGAGTCCTGTCCGCTGTACTCATAACCCAATGAGCACCTGCATACATCTTAGGTGATCCAACTGACACCAGTGGCTTGTGAGACCGGCCACCGCCCCTCGTCGGGGTCTCGACTGTATACACTAGTCTACTCCGGAGTATCGATGCCCTGTCTCGAAACTCCCACGACTAGGGACCAAAATTAAGGATATGCTTATAGACCACCCAACTCTCACGTATATGATCGCCATCATACTGTTCGTAGTAAAGCAATATCCTAAGGGCTCTATCAACGTGTAACAGTGATCAGTCACCTGAACCTGTACACGAATGATAAAGGTAAACCAGATAGCATATTATCATCTCGAGTAAGACTGTCCTACCGGTATAGGTCCTCCGCAATCATTGCAATCACGTGCCTGCGATCCAATAATGGACATTGAGGGCACTATATCCAACACATGGCTCAAGGGATTCGTGCAAACAGGTGGATTTTGGATACAGTCTTGAGTCATATGGAGGCAGTGAGCGATAGGAGGGGTTTCGTCTCTCCCGGTATAGAGAGTTGATGTTGCGCTATGCTCGATTGGTTATAACAACAAGTCCCTGGCCAGGGCTGATGAGATTTACTGGTAAGTGTTATCAATAGTTTCTCGAACCGTTATGAGCCACACATCGGCATGACTTATCAAGTTACTAGGGTCTGACAATTCCACCCCTAGACTCAATATGCGACATATCAGACGAAGAGACCCGAATGTACGGTAAGTGTTACTTATAGGCTTCATGGGAGTTTGGACAAGCTTTCTTGTTGATCTTCTATTCACTCAATACCTGGGTAGCCGTTACTTCCAGGTAGTACTGCTGACGACTTATGGGTAACCAATGTGATCATTACCTACTGCTGGCGTATTGACGAGTTTGTAGGGTCCTACACAGAGCTTTCATAGTTCAAACGAAACGAAGTAGGGTGCATATGCTGATATGTGCGGGGGCCTGACTAAATACGAGTATGTGATACTGTATTCTAATCTGGCGATAAATGTTATCGGTCGGGTTATATGTGATATAACTGGATTATTAATCAAGTGTTCATTTGATAATATGATATACAGATAAATGATTGATATAACCGGATTATTGAATCAAGAGTTGATTTAATAATATGATATATATTTATATTCGATATAATTATATATTAACTAATATTATTGCTCACTAATTATTTTCTTAATATATATTAATATATATATATATCTGATATATGTATGTGTGTGTGTGTGTGTGTTATGAAGCATGGAATTTCTATCTTGAGAAAATAGAAAATGAGGAGATATTTGAGGAATGGGTGAGGCATGACTTTTTCTTTAGTTTATTCATTTGTTATCACTATTGAAGTATGGTTCTACTTTATTATTGGAAAATATTGGATGCTTCAATAAGTGAGTAGCAAATAAGAAAGCCATTCTTCACTTCATAATTTCCTTAGCACATTTGCATACACTCTCCTTTTCTCTCCATTTTATACTTCTTTATCCTCAAATCTCTAACCCTTACATAAGTTGTGAACCCTAGGGCTTTAATGAATTCTAAGTGAGCTAAAACCCATACTTCATCAACCTACACTCAATTAGCAATTAAGTATAGGTTGTTTTTTTCACTAATAATAGATTAGTGAATAGGTAGCTTGAATTAGAGAAGCTTCAAGATGGATCATTTTCGACACGAAGATCGCGAAGCAAGCTCGTTCCTTCTTTAAGTGGAGCCTAGAGAAGTCGTAGGGACTACTACCCAGAGCTACAGAAGTGAAGGACTCGGACTAGAAAGGTTGTAATTTCTTTCACCTAGCTTAGAAAGTTTATGTATCATAGTTTAAACCCAAATACTCTAGTTAAGATTCTAAGTTTGTGTAGCTTAGCACACCAAATTTTTAAAAATAGCATGCTTGATGCTTGTGAAAACCCAGTGGTGGTGCTAGGAAACACTTTCACGTGCAACCTTTTGGGCTTCCAAAAAGTTAAAAAGAAAAATCAGAAAAAAATAATTGTGTCTGATGGGAATCGAACACTTAGGCTACGTCACAGCGGTGCAAAGGCTTTATCAGTGAGATACAAGTTGTTTCTTTCTTTTATTTAACAAAAGTGTATTATAACTCAAACTCAGGCTGTAATACACTTTTCTTGTATATTAACAGGAAAATTTCTGTACAGAGATTTTAGAGTTGTTACAATATACATATCGAAGTATATATATATATGTAAATTATTAAATCAATACCTGATTTAACAATCCGGCTTAATTCTAAGCCAGCTAGTACTATCAACCGTCCGATCAAAAGTCCGGGTAGCTAGTACACTCATTTGATCGGAACCCTGTACGTATCAAAATACGGCCAGTACATCATTTCACCTGAACCAGGGAAACCCTCTGTGTGGGACTCTAAAGACTCGAAAGAATGCTGGAATTGGGTTTAACCATAAGCATGTCAGCGACACTAGCTGTACGTAACGGCTACCCAGATACCTGTCGAAAAGGAATGTCGACGAGCAAGCTCATTCGAACCCCTACCGAGCCTATCTGTGATAATCTTTGTATAGTCTGGTCTCTTCGTCTAAGAGTATTGCATATCAGATCTAGGGGGTAGTAAATTTCAGACCCTAATAACCTGATAATTCATGCCGATGTGGCTCAGGACCAATCCGAGAAACTACTGATCTAACTATCAGTAAATCTCAACTGCATTGGCCCAGGTCTTATGGTGCTGGCCAACCGAACACAGTGCGACCGGGAGAGACGAATCCCCAACAAATCTCCATATGGCTCAAGACTGTACCCAATTAAAACATGTTTGCAAGACTCAGTAGAGCCATGGTAGGATAGTAATCTAAGTCTTGTGAGAACTCACACGAGAAAAATGGCGATCTCAAGTCTAAAGACTAACCTATACTTATGTCACCTGAGAATTGCTATCTGACGATGGGTATAGTACCATCTAGAAGTTCTCGGCAAGTTCGCCCAGTCTACTCACCCCAGTGAGCACCTATATATGATCTTAGGTGCCAAAGATCAATGGCTGTGGGACTAACCATCGCCGCTTGTCGGAGTCTAGAAACATATACACCAGTCTACTCTGGAATATCGATACCCAGTCTCAATACTCCCACGACTAGGGATTTTTAAGGATGTACTTATGGACTACCCAGCCCCTATATGTATGATCGCAATCATAATGCTGGTAGTCAAGCAATAATCCTACGGGCTTTATCAACATGTATTAGCGATACGTAATAACAAGTAAAATATATACATATGTGAAGATAAATACAAACCAAATAGCATTCTATCATATCGTGCAAGATTGTTATGTACATACATATGTCCAAGAATCCACTACACACACACAATAATGGCCTCTAGGGCATACATATCCAACAGTGAGGATGGCCTAAACAAAGTCGCCTTCTTCGAACACTACGCGATGACGATGCCTGTTTGGAGCTGCTTCATATTTAGAGTTGGCAGTGCCAATCTGTTGTCAAACTTGATCATGAATGCTTTTTAGGTGCTCGGTCATGTCTTCGTCTTTAGCACTAGGCCATCCCTTATTGGGAAGTAGTGCTATGTTGAGGATGCCTGTGAGGTTACTCCCATACAAGATCTCAAATGGACTCCTTTTTGTCGTGCGGTTAACAGAATGGTTGTAAGCGAACTAAGCTGGTGTGAAGATGTGGTCCTACTTTCTTGGGTGTCTCCCACTAAGCCACGGAGAAGATTACCGATGCTTCTATTTGTTAGTGATATATGCCCTAGAGGCCATTATTGTATCATATTGGTTTGTATATTACACATTGGAAGCTTAAGATATACACGGATATAGTAACAGTCTTGCTTAAAATGGTAGTACGCTACCTGGTTTGTTTCTACCTCAATATGTGCATGTGTTTCTTTTAGCATATCGCTTATACATATTGGTAGAGCCCTTAGGATCTTTGCTTGATTACCAGCATTGTGATGGCAGTCACACTAGTGGGAGCTGGATAGTCTATAATCATATCCTTATACAGGTCCCTAGTCATAGGATTATCAAAACGGGGCATCGATACTCCAGAGTAGACTAGTATATACGCTTCTCATCCTAGCAGGGGAGATGGTCTGTCCCACAGCCATTAGTACGCCGTAGTGGAGATAGTATTTAGGTGCGCATTGGGTTATGAGTACACTGGACAAGACTCGTAGGGAGCTGCCGGTGGGTATTATACCTATCGTCGGGGAGAAGTTCCCAGGTGACATGAGTACAGCTTAGTCCATCGACTTAACACTGCTACTTCGCCTCGAGTGTGTTCTCACTGTTCTTAGATTACTACCCTACCATGGCTCAAAGGAGTCATGCAAACAGGTAGCAGTTGGGTGCAGTCCTGAAGCACTGGGAGGCAGTAGTGGTTAGATAGGATTCGCCTCTCCCGGTATGGGGGTTGATATCGCGCTGTGTTCGGAAAGCCATTACACAAAGTCCCTGTCCAGGGAAAGCGAGATTTACTGGTAAGTACTCCAGTAATTTCTCAGGGTATTTTGGGCTACACTCTAGCACGACTTATTACGCTATTAGGGGTCTGACGATTACCGCCCGCTAGGCCCGATATGCGATACTTTTAGACGAACAAACCGGACTGTACGGAGATTGTCATAGATAGGCTCAGTAGGAGTTCGGATGAATTTTCTCATCTACCTTCTTATCGACATATTCTTCGGTAGCCGTTACGTGCAGCTAGTACCGCTGACGGCTTGTGATTAAACCCACTGCCAGCATAGTGTCGAGTCTTTAGAGTCCCATACAGAGGGTTTCCCTGCATCGGGCAAAAGATGTAGAGGTCGTATGGTTTTACGATAGGGCTTCGATCACATACGTGCACTTGTGCACGTATGATGTTCGGGCGAATAATACTAGTGCGCTTTGGTTTAAACCGGATCCTAGTATTATATTCTTGGATTATTTTCATCTCTTTGTATTCATATTTTTCGGAATACAGATACGGGTATGTATGTACGGTGAGGGGTATTCTTGTAATTTGCTCAAGAGTGCTTCTAGAAGAAGACACCTCATTTGTGATTTAATCTTTTGATTAAATACTTATTGAGGTGGAGGATGAGGTGTTATTTGACAAAGGATGAAGCATGGCTACTTGGTGACTCATTAGGTGACTCATGGATGACTATTGAGGCAAGGTGGAACTTTGATATTTTGGTTGATATTTTGTGAGATATTTTGTGGTGAATTATTTGTCTCATAGTCATCACAAGACTTAGCCATCTTCACTCTCATAATCTCATTCTAATGTTCTTGCTTCACTCTCTATTCCTCAAGCTCCCCTTCTTCTTCCTCATTTCCTTCATGTCTCATATGTTGAGAAACCCAGAGTATTTAGAGACAAACTAATCCATCTACACTCTCTACATCATCTAGGGCATCTAGTTTAGCGAACTAGGTGCCTTAGTTACCTCGGATTTGAGGTTGGAGATTGGACTATAGACTCTCGGGTGGATCGTCTTTGACTTGAGGAGACCGAAGAGGAGGCCCGATCCGTATACAATCTGAGGAGCTTATGACGAGAAGGAGGACAGCAAGAAGACCCGAAGGACATGATATTATGAGGTATAAAATTCTTTCCGAGTAGTTAACCTCATACAGTTTAGCTAGTTAGGGTTTAGTATCGATTCTGGAGTTCAAGTCGGTGTTGCGAAGCCCTTAAAATCGTTTTTTGCGTATTCCGCCTCCCCGCGAACCTGCGGGGTGCGCGACATCGACAGAGCCTACTAAACCTTAACTAACAGTTTAGACAACGTGTAAAACTATGAAACCGAAATAACTCCGAAACATCGAAACATAGATCCATGTTTCTGTCGAATTTTTCAGAGGCTCTAAAAATTTTTTAATCAATTGCAGAGTGATCCTTTTCTTGTGAGATGAACACAGAACAAAAATGAGTCAATTCCACCTCGCTTTGCTGGCCAAACATCCAAAATGACCGGCCTCACCGGTTTTGTTGTGTGGAATTGGGTTGAATTTTGTTATGTGTTCTTGTCACTTGGATTTAGAGTTTCAGGTGGTTTTTGATTTTGCCAAAATTGAATACA
Organism: Agapanthus africanus; assembly: GCA_030015575.1. Lineage (NCBI taxonomy): Eukaryota > Viridiplantae > Streptophyta > Magnoliopsida > Asparagales > Amaryllidaceae > Agapanthus > Agapanthus africanus. The sequence goes on along the minus strand of CM057341.1, from coordinate 353,463,222 downwards.
CTATTAATTCTCTGTTGTGGCAATATGGAGTATTTCGAAGTCGCAGTTTTAACGTCATTTAAAGTTTCAGTTTGATATGTGTTTCAAAATGTCCGCTAATCGCTATACGTCGATCAGTGGGGGTTGCACATATCTGTATTGCTGCTATTGTGGTTTGTGGATATGGAATATTGGATCGTCGTGGATGAATAGCCGAGGGATGTGAGAAGAGAGTTTTCTTTCTTTCATTCGATGTAAATTGTAAAGTGATGTAATATTATTTTGCGGGGCACATCCGGGTTGAGGTTGTAGTCACCGTTGTATTATTTCTTTTACTGTTTTCTGCTCCTAGGATAGACCCAAGGTGGGGTGCACAAACTACCGGGTTCTTGAAGTGCCGAGTGGCCTACTCATTTTACTGAGGGAGGTTACTTCACTTCGGGAATCTGGCGGGTAGTTTGCCGCACCAGTAGGGGTCTATGGTGGGGTTTGGCTATTCATCACGACCGTAGAATCCGTTTTTCGTTACTGGCTTAAACGAAATGCGGAATTCCTAGTATATCTAATATGTTCATCTGTGATCTGGAATGTCTATTATTGCGTGAGACGAATGGATATTATATACATACTATATAGTAGACGTTGCTTATGTTTTGCACCCGCGCTAGTCCAGCCCCCGCTCTGGCGTTAATTAAATAACCTAACGGTGTTAGATGGGGCCCAAAGGCGAATGCAGATGGCATAAGCGTACATGGTATTTTCGTTTCTTTTCTGCAATGGTAGGTGTAAATGATGTGACTGCATTATATGTTTAATGCAAGAAAACAAACCAAAGATGAATCGTTGGAACAGTTTCAAAAACCACTCGGTTTTTTCAAAAAGAAAACTTTTGAATGCGGAGCTTAAACCACTCCTTTAAAGTCTATCATGGTTCCTTCGATTATATCAAGTTCACTACGTTCACAGTTTCGCCAAAACCATTCGTTACCCTCCAGCATTTCAGATTGGTATTCAGTAGTATTCAAGCTATGTATTTTGACCTTCGCCAAGGCATAGTGATTGGTAGCTGCTGAATATTCATCTTTAGCATAAATAGATGCGTTGGTTTGGGACATTCGTACTACTATTTTGTTCTTCGTCAAGGGTATGTACGGGTGGGTTCAAATTAACCTGGACAATGACGGGTAGAACTTAACTTGCGACTTATGATATGTTGGCCTTCGTCAAGGTCATAAGAGCATAGAGCAAAAATCCACATCGGGAGTTTCTAAAGAAACTGAAACTTGCTAGTGTTGTATACCATTTGGAGTATGATAATTTTGGTAGGATTCCTTCAAGGTTATCATACAATGATATTTGGATCCCGATCCTACTGTGAGTATCCACTACTCCTTGGGAGATTTTTTCACTAAACGATCAGTGCTATAAACCAAGTAGGTGTCTAGAACGGTGTTAGCGGGGCTACGTCTCCAGGGAAAAGAGGTTATTTAATTAAGGAACTTCACGAAATCGTTGTAAAACCTCCCTGAAGTACCAACACTAGCCTGGCTGAAAGGTTAAGCAAGTATTGTAGGGTGAGATTAATCCTGACTAATTCTTCTTTTATGGTTTGAGGAAAGATTCGAGATACAGTGGGAGCCATCCTGTTTAGATAAACTAATAACCAATCTAAACTTGCAAGAGCATCATGCTGAGTATTTCTCCTCTCTCTCTCCTAATTGCAGTGACCAGGTGACCAAACTTAGGTTACAGCTAGATAATAAATTGACTGAGCCAAACTATATTGATTGGAAAAGTTTTGTCCAGATGTCTATTACCTATGACAAGCTGGGCCACCTCCTTACTACTAAATCCCCCGCCGTCCCAGGTCCAGTTCCCACAATCGCGGATGTTGATATCCGTAAGACAAGGGAAAAAGACAGTGTGAATGCCAAGTGCCTCGTGTTGGCCTTAATGAATAGTGAAAACCTAAGGCAGCACGAGAAGATGGACTTAGCTTTCATATTCCTCCACAACAAATATTTATATGGAGAGCAATCTTGTATCGTAAGATATGAGATCTCGAAGGAATTGCTTCAAGCGAGGTTGGCTGTTGGGTCATCTGTAAGGGACCACGTTCTTACAATGATCGGCTATATTGAAGAGCTCACGGACCTAGAGACTACGTTGGAGAACGAGTTATGTACTAATTTGATTCTACAGTGCCTACCTTCTACTCACACCCTGAAGGAAACCAGGGAAACACCCGCTCTGCTTATTGGGGAATCTTCCTCTTCTAGATCCAAGGAAAAAGCCAAGAGAGAGAAGAAGAAGGCCTCCACCAAGCCGATAGGCGGTGTCAGTAAGGTAGAAGGAAAGGGAAGGGCAAAAGTTTCAGGGCTAACAGTAAGGAAGGAGGATTGTTCCTATTGTCATGGGAAAGGGCATCGGCAGAAGAAATGCAGGGCTTGGAAAGCCAGAATCCAGGATTCGAAGAACGTCGTGGCTTCGGCTTCGGGTGTGTTTATGATTGAAAACTCTCTGTCGATTAACTCTACTTCCTGGGTACTAGATACGGGATCAGGATCCCATATCTTTAATTCATTATTTGGGTTACGGCAGCGCTCCGGCCATCAATCCGTGACCAAATGCGGAAGAAAAATTTATAAAACTTGGTGCTACCACAACCAATTACCCGGATCTACCCATAATCCCTAGATAACAAAACATGCAAAGGAGTTAGAATGGTTATACCGAATAGATCCGTGTCCTTCGGTCTTCAACCATCATCCCAAGCTCCTCGTGGCTTTCTTGATCAAGCTTGATCTCCGGTCTCCCTCCATCGAAGACGATCCACCCGAGAGTCTATGCAATAAGCTCTAACCTCATATCCGAGGCACTAGTGTATCTAGATCGCTACTCTAGATACCGTAGATGAAGTAGAGAGTGATGAAGGATTAATTTGTCTCAAGACACCTAAGGATTCTCAACTCATGAGAGGGTTTGGGTGGAGCTAGAGGATGAAGAAGATGCCATGAGAATGAGGAGTTGAGAGCAACTCAAGAAAGAGAAAAAGAAATGAATAATGGCTTGTGTTTTTATTTGTTGTGTGAGTGTGATAAGAAATAATGGAGCCATCACATAAACGTCCATGTCTCCAAAATATCTTAGTCAATAAAAAATATCTAAAGTCAAAATAATCTCACAACAAACAAAAACCCTAAGCATGCTAGAATAGTAAGCATGGGTCACTAATTAGCCATGCCACAAAAATGCAATAAACGCCTCATCCTGCATCTCAATAACCTTTTAATCCAAAAAGGCCTAAACCATGATGAGGTGTAATCTTCTAAAAGTAATCTTGTAATAAATTACAAGAATACCCCTCAACTGTATATACATACCCGCATTCGTATTCTGAAGAATACGAATACAATGAGAAGAAAATAATCCAACAAATATAATACTAGGATCCGGCTTAAACCAAAGCCCATTAGAATTATCCGTCCGAACATCTTGCGTGCATTAGTACACGTATGTGATCGAACCCTGCAATAAAATCATACGGCCTCTACAACGTTTCACCCGAAGCAGGGAAACCCTCTGTGTGGGACTCTAAAAAACTCATCAATACGCTGGCAGTGGGTTTAACCACAAGCACGTCAGCGGTACTGGCAGTACGTAACGGCTACCCAGGTATTGAGCGAAAGGGAGGCCGACGAGCAAACTCATCCTAAAACCCCTATTGAGCCTGACAGTGACAATATCCATGCAGTCTGGTCCGTTCGTCTATGAGTATCTCATATCGAGTTTAGGGGTGGATAAAGTCAGACCCCTAATAACACGACATTTAGTGTCGGTATGAAGCCCATCGCCACCTGAGAAACTACCGAACCTAGAGCAGTAATTCTCGACTACCTTGGCCAATGATTTCTGGTGATGGTGAAGGGTTACACTAGCGCCCCGGCCAACTTCCGTGGCCAAATGCGGAACAAAAATTTTACTACGATAACAAACTTGGTGCTAGAATAAACCCTAAACCGGATCATTACCATAAACCTTGTAAGCACAAAAGAGTTATATCTACTATGATAGAAAGTTATACCTCAAGCTTGAACTCCTTCTCTTCTTGTGGTTCTTCTCCTTGTTGTGAGCTCCTTGGAGTGGTTGTAGATGGCTCCTCTTCACCGGCTTCTCCACGTCAAAGAAGATCCACCCGAAGGCCTCTACCTTGAGCTCCAACCTCAACAATGAAGTAACTAGGGTGCTTGGTGTGCTAGACTGAGAACCCTAGAGTGAGTAAAGAACAATTTTAGTGGTTTGATCTCACAATGCTCTTGATTTTCAACTCATAAAACAAAAGGGCCTTGAGAGTGGAAGAGGAGAGAGCAAGCAAGAGAGAGAATGTGTCATGATAAAATGAGGTGTATGCTCTCATATGAGGAAATAGAATAATGATAATTTTAATTTGGATAATGGTCATGGTTGATATTGATTTGACCATTATCATGTCACAATTAATGCTAAGCAAAAAATATCTCATGCTTAACAAAAATATCTAAGTCAACAAAAGTCAACAAGTCAAATGGTCAAACCAATTTACCTTCATACAATTATCTCTAATTAAAAATCATTAATCAATTTTCTCCATCTCATTATGGTTTTAATCAAGTCAATGGCCAAAACCCTAATGAGGTTTCTCTGCCTCCCAGCATCCGTGTTCCGAGGAACACGAATACAATGAGACCGTACCAACCCAAAACCAAATACTAGGATCTGGCTTAAGCCAAAGCCCACTAGTATCAACTGCCCGAACACCAAACATGCACAAGTGCGCGTATGTGAACGGACCCTGTCGTAAAACCATACGACCTCTACTACGTTTCGCCCAAAGGTGAACAACCCTCTGTGTGGGACTCTAAAGACTCGACACTACGCTGGCAGTGGGTTTAACCACAGGCCACAAGTGGTACTAGCTGTACGTAACAGTCCCCAGGTAGATGTCGATAAGAAGACCGATGAGGTGAACCCATCCGAACTCCTACTGAGTCTGAATGTGACAGTCTCCGTACAGTCCGGTCTGTTCATCTAAGAGTATCGCATATCGAGCCTAGGGGGTGGTAAACGTCAGACCCCTAATAGCGGTATATGTAGTGTTGGAGTGTAGCCTAGAACACCTTGAGAAACTACTGGAACACCTAACAGTAAATCTCACTTTCCCTGGCCAGGGACTTTGTGTAATGGCTCTCCTAGACACAGCGCGATATCAACCCCCAATAACGGGAGAGATGAATCCTGTGTAACCGCTACTGCCTCAAAGTGCTTCAGGACTGCACCCAACTACTACCTGGTTGCACGACTCAATATAGCCGTGGTAGGATAGCAATCAAAGAACAGTGGGAACACACTTAAGGTGAAATAGCAGTGTCAAGTCAACGGACTAAGCGGTACTCAAGTCACCTAGGAACTGCTACCTGACGATAGGTATAATACCAACCAATAGTTCCCGACGAGTCCTGTCTAGTGTACTCGCAACCTAACGAGGACCTGCATACTATCTCCAGTACGACGTACTGATGGCTGTGGGACAGACCATCTCCCCTGCTGGGATGAGAAGCGTATGCACTAGTCTACTCTTGAGTATCGATGCCTTGTCTCGATAATCCTACGACTAGGGACCTGTATAAGGATGTGCTTATAGACTACCCAGCCCCTACTAGTGTGATCGCCATCACAACGCTGGTAGTCAAGCAAAGAGCCTATGGGCTCCATCAATATGTATTAGCGATATGTTAAATGAAACATATACGCATATTAAGATAGATAAAAACCAAGTAGCATACTACAATATCGAGCAAGAATGTCGTCAATCCATGTATATATCTCAAGCTTCCAAAATGTAATATAGAAACTAGTACTATACAATAATGGACTCTAGGGCATACATATCCAACAATCTCCCACTTGCACTAAAGGCTGGTAATTGGTGTACCGCATACCCAACGTCTGCACTAAGGCCAACTGCTGGCATACCGCATACCCAATAGCTCAAAAAGTCGCTCGAACTGTGTTTGAGGGAAGGCCTTTCTGAATAGATTCGCCGTGTTGTCTTTAGTGTCTACTCTCCGTACCTCAATCTCCTGGCGATCAATGATCTCCCTGATCAGGTGATACCACCTTAAGATGTGTCTGGATTTCTGATGGGAATGTGGTTCCAACGCTAAACCTATAACCCCATTATTATCGCAATACAAAGGTATTGGGTCAACAATGGACGGAACCACCTGAAGTTCACTAATGAACTTCTTCATCCAGACCGCTTCTTTTGCGGTATCGCTTGCAGCAATATATTCGGCCTCCATCGTCGAGTCTGCGACGGTATCCTGGAATTCCTCCAACACACTGCCCCTCCGTTGAGGGTAAACATAAAACCCGAGACAGACTTGATGTCGTCCTTGTCACTCTGGAAGGTTGAATCGGTAAAGGATTCGACCCTGAGGTCTCCATTACCGTAAACCAGGAACATCTCCTTAGTTCTTCTTAGGTACTTGAGAATGTTCTTCACTGCTGTCCAGTGGTTCTCACCTGGGTCTGACTGATACCGGCTCACCACGCTTAGTGCGTAAGCTACAACTGGTCTTGTGCATAGCATCGCATAAATTATAGAACCTACCGCCGAAGCATAAGGTATAGTGCTCATGCGAACCCTCTCCTCGTCAGTCTTGGGAGACATCATCTTGGAGAGGGTGATTCCGTGCAATGCGGGTATATTACCACGCTTGGAATCTTCCATACGAAATCACTTTAGTACGGTCTCTATGTACCTGGACTGCGAAAGTTCTAGTAATCTCTTGGATCTATCTCTGTAGATCTTGATCCCCAGAATGCACGAGGCATCACCCAGGTCCTTCATAGAGAACCGTTGTGACAAGAATAGCTTGACTGATTATAGCATAGGAATGTCTTTTCCTATCAAAAGAATGTCGTCCACGTACAAGACTAGGAATACGACAGTTCGTCCTACAATCTTCTTATAAATACAAGGCTCATCCTCGTTCTTGATGAAGTCAAATTCTTTGATTGCTTCATCAAAATAGATGTTCCAGCTCTGCGATGCCTGCTTTAATCCATAAATGGATTTAAGCAACTTGCACACCTTCCCGCTGCTCCCACTGTCTACAAAACCTTCTGGCTGATCCATATAAACGCATTCTTCCAAACTGCCGTTTAGAAAAGCCGTTTTTACGTCCATCTACCAGATTTCATAGTCATGGAAGGCAGCAATGGCAAGTAGGATCCGAATGGATTTGGCATAGCCACTGGAGAAAGTGTTTCATCATAGTCCACACCAGATCTTTGACGAAAACCTTTTGCAACGAGTCTAGCCTTATAGGTTTCCACCTTCCCATCTACACCAAGTTTCCTTTTATAGATCCATTTGCATCCAACGGGTTTTACCCCAGGTGGAGAAATATCCAAGGTCCATACTTTATTGGTGTACATGGACTCCATTTCGGATCGCATAGCATCCAGCCACTTATCAGAGTCTCTACTGATAATGGCCTGCCTGAAACTGGTAGGATCATCTTCTTCCAAGATGCAATCCTCTCGATCCCCGTCAATGAGAAAACCGTAGTATCTCTCGGGCGGATGAGAAATCCTACCATATCTGCGGAGTGGCTGAGGTTCGTCTGGGGTTATTGAATGTTGAGGTTCTGTCAAATCTTCAGTTTCAGTTTCTGGTCGCTGAATTTCTTCCAGTTCTACCGAACTCCCACTTGTTTCTTTTGCAAGAAATTGCCACTCCAAAAAGGTAGCGTGGCGAGATACAAACACCTTCTATTCCTCGGTGTGGTAGAACAGATATCCTATTGAATTTTTAGGATATCCCACAAACTTACATAAAACTGAACGTGCCTCCAATTTGTTCGGATTTTGTACTTTTACATAGGCCGGACAACCCCATATCTTAATACGTTTAAGATACGTCCTTTTGCCATTCCATATCTCGAATGGTGTCTTAGGCACGGACTTGGACGGAACATCATTCAATAGATATGCCGCTGTCAAAAGAGCATGTCCCCAAAATGAAAGAGGCAACTCGGCACTACTCATCATGGACCGAACCATATCCAATAGGGTACGATTCCTCCGCTCCGATACACCGTTTTGCTGTGGTGTATAAAGAGGAGTAAGCTGAGAGAGAATTCCATTCTCTTTTAAGTAATATAGGAATTCCGTGCTTAAGTACTCCCCTCCCCTATCCGATCGGAGGATCGTGATACTTTTGCCAGTCTTGTTCTCTACTTCGTTTCTGAATTCCTTGAATTTCTCAAAAGCTTCAGATTTGTGTTTCATAAGATACACATATCCGAATCTAGAGAGATCTTCAGTGAATGTGATGAAGTACGAGAACCCACCCCTTGCATGTATAGACATCGGACCATACACATCATTGTGTATGAGTCCCAAGAGCTCTGTTGCTCTTTCTCTATGTCCGGTGAAAGGAGATTTGGTCATCTTTCCTTTGAGACAAGACTGACAAGTTTCATAAGATGAAAATTCGAACATATTCAAGAGTCCATCTTTATGTAACTTACTTAGGCTTTTCTCTCCGATATGACCAAGTCTACAATATCACAAGTAGGATTCATTTGTATCTGAACTCTTCCTCTTGCGTGTGTTTTGTACATTGAGAACTGTATTCTGATTTAGAACATAGATACCATTACACAGTGTACCTTCTGCAACTAGTACCTTATCAAGGTAAATGTTCATGATATTTCTATCAAGAACAAAGTTATATTTATCTTTATCAAGTAAAGAAACTGATATGATGTTGCAAACTATAGAAGGTACATAGTAGCAATTGTTCAAAATCATAGTATTGCCATTTGGCAACACTAGGTGATATTCACCGACGACTGCAGCATTAACTCATGCTCCGTTCCCTACCCTGGGGGACATATCACCAGCTGCAACTTTCCAACTTTTTCTCAGTCCCTGCATTAAATTACAGATATGAGATCCTGATCCGGTATCTAGTACCCAGGTGGTAGGACTGACCGAAAAGTAGTTCTCAATTACAAGAACACCTGAAATAGATGCAATAGTATGCTTCTTCTTCAATGGGGTCTCCTTGGAATCCACAATCCTCATTCCCATGATCACATTTATGACTGTTTCCGTAAATTAGAGCCGAACCGAAGTTCCCCATCCCCGAATAAGAATTCGGATCGGTCAAGCGATACATTTTATTATCTTGATTAGGGCGTGAATTAGTTGCTACCTGGAGAGAGAGAGAGAAAAGAAACACTCAGCATGCGCTCTTGCAACATTAGATTAGTTATTAATTTATCTAACCAGGATGGCTCTCACTGTTTCCTCAAATTCTTCTTCAAACCCTAAAAGAAGAACTAGTCAGGATTAATCGCACGTCACAATACTTGCTTAACCTTTCAGCCAGGCTAGTGTTGGTACTTCAAGGGAGGTTTTCCAACACTTTCGCGAAGTTCCTTAATTACATAAGCTCTTTTCCCAGGAGGCGTAACCCCGCTAACACCGTTCAAGACACTTACTTGGTTTATAGCATTGATTGCTAAGTGAAATAATCTCTCGAGAGTAATCCAACTCATCAGTGGGATCGGGATCCAACTATCACTGTGTGATGACCAAGATGGAATCCACTCTAGTCACCATAATCCAGAAGGTATGCTAAATCTGCAAGTTTCCTGTATATTTGAAACTCCCGATGTGGTTTTTGCCCCTAGGACCCAATTAACCTTGACTGAGCCAACATATCAAAAGATCCTAGTCAAGTTCAACCCGTTATTTTCTTGATTGCATTGGTCCCACCCGTAAGAGTCCTTGACTGAGCCAAAATGACCACACGACTGTCCCAACCAATCGCTTTATTTGCTACAGAAAAATATTACATAGCTACCGAACACTACACCTCAGCTGAGCACGAAATGCGTAGTACGAATACTAAGCAAAACCAATCCGAAATGACGGATGGATACGGCTCGGTTTTTGGCGAAAAACCCATTAACGTAATGAACTTGATATCGTTGAAGGAACCTGAGTGGTTTTACAAATATATAGTGGTGAAAACTTTTGCTAAAGAGGTCACTCCCTGTGAAGGGATCTCGGCTCTTTCCTCATCGAATGAGGTGCGGGATATTCCAAACTGAATACCACGATGCAAAGCAAAAATAATCGACTATAGTGAAGTTATTACGTTGATGCAAACTTTTACTCAAGAGGTCACTCCCGATGAAGGGATCTCGGCCGTTGCCCCGTCGAATGAGGTGCTGGATATTCATAACCGAATACCACTGTGCAAAGCAAAAGAGAACGTCTGTAATGTCTGTTTTTAAAACTTGGTTCCAATAACATCTTTTAGGTTTATTTTCTTGCATTAATCAAAATTAATGTGGTCCCGTCAATATAACCTATCACACCAGAAAAGAACGAAAATATGATGTACGCATATGCCATCCGCATTCGCCACTGGGCCCCGGCATCACCCGTTAGGTTACTTAACTAACGACAGAGCGCGGCCTGGACTAGCGCGGGTGCAAAACATATACAACACTACTAGTATATATATATATATAACTATATACAACATTCGTCCCAGGCATGATAATAATCAACATCACAGAATCTCAGCTAACAATACAGAATGGTGGATAATCTTGGAGCCCCAGGTTTCATTTGAGCAGCAAATAAATCCCGACGTTCCCCGTCATGTGGATAACCTGTGCAATGAAAACCTGGACGCCTACGAGCGCGGCAAGTTACCCGTCAATTCCAGAAGCAAGGCAGCCCCCTTCAACAAAGTGAATGGGCTACCCAGCACTTCACGGAATCCGGTAACTTGGGTGCCCCTCCATGGGTCATCCTATACCCCCTATGAGTGCGGCGAATAGCCCGCCAATTCTAGAATGAAGCCCCCACCGTCTCAACGCCATGAGATGCGGGCTTGTTTCCTTCTAGAACCCGGCTATTCGTGCACTCCACCGCGGGGTAATCCTTATACAGAAAAAGAAAGTAATATGTACAAACGGTAACATCGACCTCAACCCGGTCGTGCCCCAAAATAATATACAACCCGGCAAAGACGGCAGTCCACATGTCGGATACTCTCCCCGAAATAACAAATGTACAAATGAATATAAACTATACTACTAACAGTGCACCACATGCTATCTATCACGACTATCCAACCACAATCACAGCACAAGCACAAAACAACAACGCGAATGTCACGTTCGTAAAACCGGTCTAAAAGAACATATAGCAATCAGACGAGTTTTACCGATGGAGTAACATTCACGGTCGCAGATAAAAGTGAATGTACTGTAAAAATACACATTTAAAATTTCGATTGACTAAACTTTTCCAAATAGTCCCCAAATTCAAATCCAGCACTCAAATAAACCTGGTCCAAAACTATATATCACAAATATCATATTTTCATGAACTAGAGCCCCAGAAAACTTTTGGGGTACTGTAGCCCAAAAAGCGCCGTGGAAAGGCCGCAAAATGCGACATTTTGCTGACTTTCCGTGGCGGAATTTTGGAGATAGGCCCCTAAATTTGTTCTGTAGCTATAGTTTTTCCTACAAATAATTCTAAGATACCCAAAAGAATTTTAGAACAACTTTGAAAATCGATAGCAAGCTCATGAACATAGATTCATGATTCGGAAAAATTTGTCAATCAAGATTTTAACCTTGTGCAAACTAGCTAGTAGAGTTTATGGGTAGGCTCTGATACCATGAAGGGTTACACTAGCTCCCCGGCCAACTTCCGTGGCCAAATGCGGAACAAAAATTTTACTACGATTACAAACTTGGCGCTAGAATAAACCTTAAACAGGATCATTACCATAAACCTAGTATGCACAAAAGAGTTCTATCTACTATGATAGAAAGTTATAACTCAAGCTTGAACTCCTTCTCTTCTTGTGGTTCTTCTCCATGTTGTGAGCTCCTTGGAGTGATTGTAGATGGCTCCTCTTCACTGGCTTTTCCACGTCAAAGAAGATCCACCCGAAGGCCTCTACCTTGAGCTCCAACCTCAACAATGAAGTAACTAGGGTGCTTGGTGTGCTAGACTGAGAACCCTAGAGTTAGTAGAGAAGTGTTTTGGTGGTTTGATCTCACAATGCTCTTGATTTTCAACTCATGAAACAATAGAGCCTTGAGAGAGGAAGAGGAGAGAGCAAGCAAGAGAGAGAATGTGTCATGATAAAATGAGGTGTATGCTCTCATATGAGGAAAAAGAATAATGATAATTTTAATTTGGATAATTGTCATGGTTGATGTTGATTTGACCATTATCATGTTACAATTAATGCTAAGTAAAAAATATCTCATACTTAACAAAAATATCTAAGTCAACAAAAGTCAACAAGTCAAATGGTCAAACCAATTTACCATGATACAATTATCTCTAATTAAAAATCATTAATCAATTTTCTCCATCTCATTATGGTTTTAATCAAGTCAATGGTCAAAACCCTAATGAGGTTCCTCTGCCTCTGTCAACTATATATACAGACACACATACGTGTTCTGAGGAACACGAATACAATGAGACCGAACCAACCCAAAACCAAATACTAGGATCTGGCTTAAACCAAAGCCCACTAGTATCAACTGCCCGAACACCAAACACGCATAAGTGCGTGTATGTGAACGGACCCTGTCGTAAAACCATACGACCTCTACTACGTTTCGCCCAAAGGTGAAAAACTCTCTGTGTGGGACTCTAAAGACTCGACACTACGCTGGCAGTGGGTTTAACCACAGGCCGTAAGCGGTACTAGCTGTACGTAACGGTCCCCAGGTAGATGTCGATAAGAAGACCGATGAGGTGAACCAATCAAAACTCCTACTGAGCCTGAATGTGACAATCTCTGTACAGTCCGTTCTGTTCGTCTAAGAGTATCGCATATCGAGCCTAGGGGGGTGGTAAACATCAGACCCCTAATAGCGGTATAAGTCATGTTGGAGTGTAGCCTAGAACACCCTGAGAAACTACTGGAACACCTACCAGTAAATCTCACTTGCCCTGGCCAGGGACTTTGTGTAATGGCTCTCCTAGACATGGCACGATATCAACCCCCAACATCGGGAGAGACGAATCCTGTCTAACCGCCACTACCTCCAAGTGCTTCGGGACTGCACCCAACAACTACCTGTTTGCATGACTCAATAGAGCCGTGGTAGGGTAGCAATCAAAGAACATTGGGAACACACTTGAGACGAAGTAGCAGTGTCAAGTCAACGGACTAAGCTGTACTCTAGTCACGTGGGAACTGCTACCTGACGATAGGTATAATACCAACCAACAGTTCCCGACGAGTCCTGTCCAGTGTACTCGCAACCTAACGAGCACCTGCATACTATCTCCAGTACGATATACTGATGGCTGTGGGACAGACCATCTTCCCTGCTGGGATGAGAAGCGTATGCACTAGTCTACTCTGGAGTATCGATGCCCTGTCTCGATAATCCTATGACTAGGGACCTGTATAAGGATGTTCTTATAGACTACCCAGCCCCCACTAGTGTGATCGCCATCACAATGCTGGTAGTCAAGCAAAGATCTTAAGGGCTCCATCAATATGTATTAGCGATATGTTAAAAGAAACATATACACATATTAAGATAGATACAGACCAAGTAGGATACTACAATATCGAGAAAGACTGTCGTCAATCCATGTATATATCCCAAGCTTCCAAAATTTAATATACAAACTACTACTATACAATAATGGCCACTAGGGTATACATATCCAATAGATGGCCACCCGTGCACAACCGCGACATCAACCCCCAATACCGAGAGAGACAAATCCCCTGACGATCCGCTCAATGCCTCCATGTAGCTCGGGACTGTACCCAACTAAAACCTATTTGCACGACTCCTTTGAGCCATGGTAGAGTAGTAATCAAAGCATAGTGGGAACTCACACGAGACAAATGACAATCTCAGGTCGATATACTAACCTGTACACATGTCACCAGGGAACTGCTATCTCACAATAGGTATAATACCAACTAGCATGTTCCCGGCGAGTCCGTCCGGTGTACTCATAACCCAATGAGCACTTGTATATATCTTAGGTGAAAAAACAGACACCAATGGCTTGTAAGACCTGCCACCGCCCCTCGTCGGGGTCTCGATCAGTATACACTAGTTTACTCTGGAGTATCGATGCCCAGTCTCAAAACTCCCTCAACTAAGGACTTTTAAGGATGTGCCTATAGACCACCCATCTCTCACGTATACGATCGCCATCATACTGCTGGCAGTCAAGCAAGAATCATATGGGCTCTATCAACATGTAATAGTGATCTATAGTGTTACCTGAAGCATGTACATGATGATAAAGACAAACCAGATAGCATACTATCATCTCGAGTAAGACTGTTCAACCGGTATAGGTCCTCCCTCAATCATTGCAATCACGTGCCTGCGATCCAATAATTGACTTGAGGGCACTATAGGGAACAATCTCTCACTTGTACTTAAGGCTAATTATTGCAGTGTCGAATACTCACAGCCCGTGTGATACCGAACACCCAACTTCTCTACTAATCAGTTTCACAAAGCTCGTTTGTAAAACTATTGCGTTTGAGAAATAGTCTCGGTGAGTGTATCCGCTCTAATGTTTCTTTATATGTCTCTCTTTATCTCAAGTTCATGGAGAAATCCATCACCCGAAATGAGTAATACCTGTCTTAGAATATGTCTGGATATCTGATGGGACCCAGTTCACAAATGAACTCCAAATCTGGCAAACTTCTTAGACTAGATCGTCCACTGAACTTAATCAGTATCCTGCGCCATGCCTTCCTCAGTATTCGCTTGGACCACATGTCCAATATGTTGTCCCTCAAAAGAGGGAAAACTATAACTCTGACAGTCACTCTGTCATCCAGGTCGCCTTGGAAGCCTGGAATGATAACTGTCTCCCGAAGGAAGCTGCCGTTACCATATCCCTAGAACATCTACTTATGTTCATAAACTGCTTCCGAACGTTTCTCCAGGATTGGATTAATATGAACTTATTGCAATTAGTGCAAAAACAACATCTGGTGTGGTATTTGACATCTCATGATTGACTCAATTGTCTAAGCAAGTGATATACCAATTATGCACATCCCTCTCCCATTTAGTCTGTAAGACGCCTTTAGAGAGGGTGACTCCATCACCTGCAGGTACACCACCATGCCAGGAGTCGTCCATTCTAAAACACCTTTAGAATACTGTCTAAGTACCAGGTTGGGAAACTATCCAAATCTAGATCTAGTAACCAAAATTCCTCATATTATATCCATATCCTATGTGGAGAAACAACTGTGTGATAACCACAGTATAACCGATCGTAGTATAGGAATTTCACTTCCTATAAAGTGCATGTTATCCAATTACTAAGACATCAACCCTACTACCTTCTTAACAGGTCCATCTCCTATTCTGATGAAGTCAAAGCCTATGACTGCCACATCAAAAATAGATGATCTATCTCCGCTATACCTGTTTTAGTCTATAAATAGACATAAGCTACTTGTCCACTATGCTTCCGCTGCTACCACTGACCACAGTTTCTACTTTATTCAACTAGGATCGCATCCAAATATGAGTAATCTGAAAGGGAAGCAAGTTTCTCAAAACCATTACTATCAGCTGAATACCAAACACAAGTATCTACATCTTCGATCACCTTGAAGAATCCTGATACTTGCAACACATGGCTCTCTACTTTATTCTTGTACTTATAACTTCTCAAAATATGGACCTTGTATTTCTACGAAACACTTGTCTAATACTAGAGAAGTCACAAGTAAACAGAATATAGTACGAGCACCAACCCCTTTGTCCTAATGGACACTGGACAACATACAATACTTTGTATAAGTCCCCTGAGTTGAATAATTCAAACCCTGTGTGTCGTAGGTTGAAAACTGTACTTATGGTTAAGAAGAATTACACCACTGTTAAATGCTCCTTACCTAACCATCAACTGATATAGGTAAATGCCATGGACATAATTTCAAAAATTTATATCTCACTTTATGAAATAAACGTATAGATATATCAGTTTGAAATTGGTGCATAACAATGGATATTCAAAACCAAATATCTGCCATCAGACAAAACCCCAGGAAATTTCCTCAAATATCACCAATTCCGATATAATGAGGATATGATCACCTAATTCCCAACAACTTACTTCCACTCATCATCGGTAAAACCATACAGATGTGAGAATCAAACCTGGTAAATACATACCCTGGAGTAAGGATCTAATTGGGAAATTAGTTTTCAATTAACAATGCACAAAGAAATTGAAACATGAAAATGTTTTGAAGGGGTAGCCGGGTATTCCTAGTAATGCCTCTTCCAGTATCCAGATTCATGACTGTAACCGTATATCTCCTTGCCATCTCTCTAAATCTCATTACTTGTCTTTACTCATTACCTTCTGTACACCACCCTTAAGCTAAATGGTTTTTTCCTTCCATACCTATCGGCACCAGCCTATGGTTTGGAAGAAGACTATCCAATAAGCGTAATAGGTTTACTATCCTAATCCTAAGATCACTCGCAACCTGAGAGAAGGTAAAGATAAAAGACAACTGAATAATCCTTATTCTACTTCTCCTGAACCAGAATCCATTCTCGAACTGGAACAAGTTCCTTCGAGTTCGTATGTAACTATACGATGGATTATCCAATAAATATGGATCTTCGTAGTGATACGAGGTGTTCTGGAGAAATTCAAAGGTGAAGTAGGAGTGGCGATGATATACACGGTTTGGTCATGAGTGATAACAGTCGCAATTTACTTTGCCCTCTTTCTAATCCCTTTATTCGTCTTTACTTATTACCTTCTGTACACCATACTTAGGCCAATCGGTTTTCTTCCTTCCCCACCTTTCGACACCTGCCTATGGTTTGGAAGAAGACTATCCAATAAGCACAATAGGTGTACCCTCTCCTAATCATAAGAGCCCTCACAACCTGAGAGAAGGTAAAAGAAAAGACAACTGAATAGTCCTATTCATTTTCTCCAGAACCGAAAATCATCCTCGAATCTAAAACAAGTTTCTTCGAGTTCGTATGTAACTATACGATGGTCATATCCAATGAAAATGGGATCTTCGTAGTGATACGGAATGTTTCGGAGAAAAGTAAAGGGTAAAAGTAGGAGTGGCAATGAAGTATGCAACTCTGACAATCCAAAATCCAGTGTGTTTTAAGAAGGTTCGGTTAACTTGGTTCATGAGTTGTAGTCTAGGCTCGGGCCATGGTCACTGCCAAAGAGAGAGAGAAAAGAAACACTCGGCGTGCACTCTAATCTAGATCAGAATGGTTAATCACTTTACCTAATCCGGATGGCTCCCACTATTTCCTCGAATTCTCCTCCAAACCCAAAAGAAGAATTAGTCGGGATCGTCTAAAATCACCCGAGGAGTAAACCAACTCATCAGTGGGGATCGGGATCCAACTATCATCGCCTGATAACCTGATGGAATCCACTCAAGTTATCACACTCCAGAAGGTATGCGCATACCTGTAAAGTTTCCTGTTTCTTTAGAAACTCCCGATGTGATTTCTACCCCATGCTCTTATGACCTTGACGAAGGCCAACATATCATAAGTCACATGTCAAGTTCTACCCATCATTTTCCAGGTTAATTTGAACCCACATGTACATACCTTTGACGAAAACCAACATAGTAGTACGACTGTCCCAAACCAATGCATCAATCTATGCAATAGAAAAGTAACAAATAACTACCATACACTATGCCTGGACGAAGGCCAACATACATAGCATGAATACTAAGTGATACGCGTCAGAAATGACGGAGGGCTACGAATGGTTTTTGGCAAAAAACCTTAAACGTAATGAACTTGATATCGTTGAAGGAACCGGATAGCTTTACAAATGTATAGTGGCGAAAACCTTTTCTAAAGAGGTCACTCCCCGTGAAGGGATCTCGGCTCTTTCCCCGTCGAATGAGGTGCAGGATATTCCAAACTGAATACCTCGATGCAAAGCAAAAAAGTAATCGACTATAGTGAATTTATTACCCTGACACAAACTTCTGCCTAAGTGGTCACTCCCGGTGAAGGGATCTCGGCTCTTGCCTCGTCGAATGATGTGCTGGATATTCATAATCGAATACCGCTGTGCAAAACAAAAGAAAATGTCGTTGTAATAACAGCTTTTAAAATTGTTCCAACAACATCAAATAGGTTTGTTTACCTTGCATTGATCAAAATTAATGCAGTCCCATCAATTAATCACACCATAAAAAAAACGAAAAATATAATGTACGTATATGCCATCCGCATTCGTCACTAAGCCCCGTCATCACCCGTTAGGTTACTTAACTAACGACAGAGCGAGGGATGGAATAGCGCGGGTGCAAAACATATACAACATCTACTAATATATATTAATATATATAAAACAATCGTCCCAGGCATGATTTATGCAACATCACAGAATAGCGATAAGCATCACAAAACAAACGGATAATCTGGGAGCCCCAGGTTTACTTTGAGCCGCAAGTGAAACCCGACGTCCCCCTTGTCGTGTGGATAGCCTGTCCATTGAAAACCTAGACCCCTACGAGCGCGGCAAGTTACCCACCAAACCCAGAAGTGGGGCAACCCCAATCAACAATGTGAATGGACCACCCAGCACTCCACGGAATCCAGTAACTTGAGCACCCCTTCTTGGGTCAACATATACTCCCTGCGAGTGCGGCGAATTGCCCGCCAATTCTAGAGTGAGGCCCCTTCTGTCTCACCGCCATGAGATGCGAGCCCGTTACCCTCTAGAACCCGGCTATTCGTGCACTCCTCCGCGAGGTAATCCTAGTACAAAAAAGAAAATAAGTACAAGGGTGACATCGATCTCAACCCGGTCGTGCCCCAAATAAATAATATACAAACAAGCAATGACGGCAGTTCACATGTTGGCTTAAACCAAAGACCACTAGTATTATCCGTCCGAACATCATGCATGCACAAGTACACGTATGTGATCGAACCTTACCATAAAACCATACGACCTCTACAACATTTCGCCCGAAGCAGGGAAACCCTTTGTGTGGGACTCTAAAGACTCGTCAATACACCGGCAGTGAGTTTAATCATAAGCACGTCAGCGGCACTAACTGTACGTAACGGCTACCCAGGTATTGAGAGAAAGGGAGGCCGACCAGCAAACACATTGATTGATCTTTCGTTTTGATCATGTGATATGAAAAGGAAAAGTTTAGTCACAACCAAAGAATTTGTAACTGCAATCAATAACGGTGTCGAAGTAATTCGTTAATGAATACGGATCGTCCACTAAAATGGGTGTTTTATTCGATCTTGTTTTAGATGAATTGAAAGAAAATACAAAAGAATATTCAAGAAAGTAATTCAAGGTTTAATTGAGTTGTCATTTCAAGAAAATGAATCAAGAAGTCAAGAAAGTATCCAATATCAATTTGAGTTATCAAGAATATGAAGAATAGCTTGTAGGAATCGATCGAATTAATAGCAATGAAGAATACTAATAATGACTAATCTTATCTATTGATGGATTGTAGCTAGATTGATGACAATGAATGAAGATTAGGGATCTATTGAAGAAACTAAGATTTCTCCTTTCACTATCCCTTGTCTTTTCATTGATCATCATTCACATCTAGCCTCTAGCAAAGAGGATCATCAATCATTTGATCCCTAATTTGCAGCAAAATAATCAAGAACATGATCTCGCTCCAAATTAGGTCATTGACGATTCTTTTTCCTAAAGTTCATAATTCTGATAAGACATAAGATTAGTTTTAGGATTTCATCATCATTTAATCTACCGATTCTGTCGATTCCTTTACAAGCGGAGATTTCACTCACACATCATGAAAATAAAAGAATCAAGAACTAGAAATTTCAAAATGCAAGAATGTAAAGAAAACGAGAATTAACAATTTATCACCTTTATTAAATCTTCTTCAAATTACACCTCTCAATTTGAGATTACAAGACTAGCTCTCAATCGTTCTTTTGAAAGGGAATTTGTCGTCGATCTTTGCGTGGCTCGATCGCCGTGAGTCGTGGATCGGTTCCAGATCTCTTGCTCTTGATGACGATCGGCATTGCGATAAAGGAACTTCGATTGCTCGCTTGATTTCGCTCTTAATGGATCTTGATTTTGATTGGATTTGGTTTTAGGTTTGGATCACAAGTTGTGTCATTCAACTTGTGTAATGAACAATTATTGAACAACAACCAACAACCTTTGAAATGTAACCCAAGGTCTCCTTTTATAGGTCTCCCAATCTTCCACTAGAAGCTAAGTTTATCTTCCACTAGAAGTTAGGTTGTTATGAAGCTTGCATGAGAAGCTTGGCTGTTGTAGGGAAGCTTCTGGAGAAAGCTAAGGAGTTCGAAGCGTCTTGAGGAAGCATGGAAGTTATAAGGGATCCTCGGGAAAAGTTTCGACCGCCAACGAGCCAACTCGGCCGCGGATCCCCGGTGGATCGGGTTGGATCGGCCGCGGTTCCGCGGCCGTTTGATGAGATCTCTGCATCAATTTCATGGGGTCTTCATGTGTTGGCTTTAGGGTCTTCTTCTGATGTCTGGAATCTTATTATCCTTTCTGAATCTCTGCCAGATTTTAAGTCTTTAACTTGATTCGTTTTATCGGCACTTTTGTGATTCCAGTTCTCTGACCTGAATAATTTTCTGCATAAAATCTCGATAAAATGTGTTGAGATATACAATATCATGTGTGAGGTAATAAGCACACAATTTTCCCTCCAGAGTGTCGATTATATATACAATATGTGGTATCGGTATTTTCCAGATGAATTTTTAATCCGTGTTATATTTACAATAAACACCCTTAGATGATTAGAAAGAGTAGGGAATTAGGAGTGTTAAGAATACAATATTTTCGACTGAACAAATTCCCCCAAACTTGATTTTGATCGTCTCGAGAAAATTTCTTTTATTCAGGTGAAGGAGAAAATATAAGAAAAAGAAAAACTAACTAGCACACTTTCGTAGGCAAACACGATTGCACTGAGCACATGCAACAAGCCTTTAAACCTTTAGCTGTCCCTACTAGGAGGAGTGGTCTCCTGAGGGTTTTCAGCGGATTACACCCATAAAATCCTATAATAAAAGGAAGACAGTGAAAGTTACATATAAAGATTAAAATTATAAAAGAAAGACTTTGAAAACCAGAGTTTCCAACTACACTAGCTTTTCGGTTGTCATGAGTCCTATCTTAATAGTCATGAAAAGATGCTAGAAGTCACATCATCCCTCAATAAAACATCGCATTTATTCTTCATCCCTACCTTTCTTCCAAACATCGATCATATACCCCTACGTGTGTGTAAAGACATCCCCACACTCGGAGAATTCAATTCAAACTATCATACTCTTGTCCATCTACCTCAGTATTTTTTAGTCGGTGAATATTTTGGATGGAATTGCTTACACATTTTTCATGCGACCGTTAATACTTCTTGAGGTACTGACCGACCGATTACTCATGTGCTTGCTTATTAGGCATAAATAGTATTTTCCTCGTCTTGCAACACCTAAGGCTTAGCAGTGACTCCCAAACCAGTTGGTCTAAGGCACTAGGTGATGAAGCGCCCTCGCAATATTTTTTCTTATGCTTGCCTTGGTGATTACAAAACCAGTGTTCATTTCTCTTCACCATTTTATATTTTTATTACTTCATTATTTTATTTTCGTACTTTGGCTTTGGGACAAGAACATTTCAAGGTATCCTCTACTATCTCGAGTTTCAAGACGTGTGTAAGTGCATATAGTAGGGTATCAACATTCAAATATTTGGCATCCAGAATAGGAACTATTTTTATCCTTGGATTAGTGACATCCTTCATCTTACTAACCCTTGGGACAACGGCTCATAACTACTTATTACTAGTTTCGTTTAAGAAAACATCTAACTTTCTTGGTTTTTCTTAAATTTTTCCAATCTTTTAGATGTAATTTTTCACTTTCTAATCTTTTATTATAAAAGATTAAATATTAAATTTATATATATATATATATGTTTTGTGCTTATGCAAAGTATGATGCAAAGTGATGCGTAAATAAGCACAAACCTCCCCCAAACTTGTTTACAACAGTGTCCTCACTGTTGTCATCTGTTAAATCACAGAAACCTGTAAACTTGGGAGGAAAAATTTATTAATGGGGATATGAAATATGATCGTGAAAATCTCCCCCAAACTTATTCTGATCACTCACCTCCATTCTAAGGATGATACAATATTTTTCATGATATGGAGATGAGACGGAAGAATTTTAGTCAAGATAAAGTGGCTCCTGTAAAAACAGGAGCTCCTCCGTGGGGTCAATGGAAAAATATGGTTTAAGTCTATACCCATTCACTTTGAAAATTGAACCGTTTTTACTATTTTCAACCTCAAATGCCCCATGCGGGTATATATACAGCACAACAAATGGTCCTTTCCAACGAGATCGTAGCATACCCGCATGAAGATGAAGACGTGAATCATAAAGGACTTGTTGACCTGGGGTAAAAGTTTTTCTCAAAATATTTTTATCGTGAAATATCTTAGCCCGGTTCTTTACAATCACAGCATTATCATAATCTTCATCGCGGAGTTCGCTTAGCTCGTTTAATTGCAGCTTCCGAAAGTTGCAAGCTTGATTCAATTCAAAGTTCAGTTCTTTAATGGCCCACAATGCTTTATGTTCAATCTCGACCGGAAGGTGGCAAGCCATACCAAACACTAGACGATAAGGAGACATACCAAGATCAATTTTATAAGCAGTACGGAATGCCCAAAGAGCATCCGTCAATTTGGTTGACCAATATTTCCGGTTTTTAGAAACTGTTTTCTCCAAAAAAAATTTGACTTGTCTGTTGGAAATCTCAGCTTGCCCGCTCATTTAGGGATGATAGGGTGTAGAAAGTTTGTGGTTGATTGCATATTTCCGTATCAAAGTCTCGAAAGACCGATTACAGAAATGCGTCCTGTTATCACTAATGATAGCACGAGGGTATGCGAAAAGATATTTTCTTTAAGGAACTTAATGACAACCTTGTTGTCATTAGTGCGACAAGGAATAGCTTCCACCCATTTCGAGATGTAATCAACCGCTAACAATATGTACAAATTCCCAAAAGAGTTGGGAAAAGGACCCATAAAATCAATACCCCAAACGTCGAAAATTTCAACCACCAAGATCGGTTGAAGAGGCATCTCATTTCTCTGAGAAATCCTACCCGTATGTTGACACTGTGGACAGGTTTTGCAATGATCAAATGCATCTTTGAATAATGTCGGCCAGTAAAAACTGCATTGCAAAACCTTCTTCACCGTCTTTCGAGGACCAAAGTGACCACCGCATGCCTGATTATGACAAAAAGATAGAACACTCTTGAATTCATCATTAGGGACACATCTACGAATGATTTGATCAGGACAATATTTAAACAAATAAGGTTGATCCCAGTAAAAATGCTTTACTCGGGATAGAATTCGATAATTGTCCTGTTTAGACCATTCGCTGGGAATAAGTCCCGTTGCAAGATAATTCACAATATCCACGAACCAAGGTTCATCGGATATATTCAAGAGTTGTTCGTCCGGAAAAGAGTCATTAATTGGCAGGGTCGCAGGTGAAGAAAAGATGTGTAAAAGATGGTCGGCTACTACATTTTCACATCCTTTCTTATCTCGAATGACAAGATCAAATTTTTGTAATAGAAGGATCCAACGTATTAACCTACCTTTAAAATCTTTCTTCGATAAAAGATGTTTAAGGTGGAGTAGTCAGTGTACACAACAATTGGTGAGCCAACCAAGTAAGGCCTGAATTTTTCTAATGCAAATACAACTGCCAAGTGTTCTTTCCCGGTAGTTTTATAATTAATTTGAGCATCATTCAAGGTCTTGCTTGCATAATAAATCACATGTGGCATCTTATCAATGTGTTGTCCTAAGACTACACCAACAACAAAATCTGATACATCACACATAAGCTCAAACGGGTGGTTCCAATCAGGAGATGATAGAATGGGGGCTGTAGTGAGAGAGTTTTTAAGTGAGTCAAATGCAGCCTCACAATCCGAGTCAAAGTGAAATGTTGTGTCCTTGGCCAAGAGAAGAGTTAAAGGACTAGCAATTTTGCTAAAATCCTTAATGAATCTCCGATAAAATCCTGCATGGCCAAGGAAAGATCATATATCTTTGATGCATTTGGGATGAGGAAGGTTATGAATGACATCTATTTTAGCTCTGTCGACCTCAATTCCTTTTCGTGAAATGACATGTCCAGGCACAATTCCCTCTTGGATCATGAAATGGCATTTTTCCTAATTCAAGGTTAAGTTCTTATCTTTACAACGAGTAAGAACTGCGTCAAGATGAGATAGGCAGTCATCAAAAGAATCTCCGAATATCGAGAAATCGTCCATAAAAATCTCCAGAAAATTCTCGACCATGTACGAGAATATCCCCATCATACACCGCTGAAATGTAGTGGGAGCATTGCATAACCCAAAGGGCATGCGTCTATAAGCAAAAGTACCAAAAGGACAAGTAAATGTAGTTTTATCTTGATCCTTTTTGGAAATAGGGACCTGATTATAGCCAGAGTATCCGTCCATGAAACAATAATATTCACGTACAGCTAAGCGTTCTAACATCTGGTCAATAAAAGGTAGAGGAAAGTGGTCTTTCCTCGTTGCGGCATTGAGTTTTCTGTAATCAATACATACACGCCACCCAGTTTGAGCGCGTATCAGGATTAACTCATTAGCCTCGTTTGTTATGACCGTGATACCAGATTTCTTAGGGACTACATGAATAGGACTTACCCATTGGCTATCAGAGATTGGGTAAATGATACCACTGTCAAGGTATTTGACAATTTCTATCTTCACCGCTTCCTTCATGACGGGATTTAATCGTCTTTGTGGTTCTCAGGTTGGCTTGGCTTCATCCATCAGATGTATATGATGTTCTACAATCAACGGACTAATCCCTTTGATGTCAGCCATTGTCCAACCAAAAGCCTGCCTATTAGATCTCAAGACCATCAAAAGAGTGTTCTCTTGCTCTAAGGCTAGAGAAACTTATATGATCATAGGTAAAGTCTCATTCTCACCTAAATATGCATATTTAAGATGAGAAGGTAGTAGTTTGAGATCTAATGTCGGCGGAGAAACAATAGAAAGTGGGGGTAAGAGAATGACATTCAGATTCACGAAGAAGTTCATAGCCTGCAAAGGATGCAGACTCGCAAAGTAATGAGTCAAATGTGTCAGACTCAAAAGTGGACTCGTCAAAAGTGCCCTCACTAAGATGTGCAAGATCAAGAAATGATGTGCTAATGTCATCGAGATTATCAAAGCAAAGTTCATCAACCTTGCAGCTTTCAGAAGCTATCTCGTGGACAAAACAGACATCAAGAATGTGAGCAGAGGGTTCAGATAGCTGACTTCCAATCTTGTAAATGTTCAGCTCAATTGACATCTTCCCGAAGGATAGGGTCATAGAACCGTTTCGACAATTAATGACAGCATTGGAAGTGGCTAGGAAGGGTCGACCAAGAATCACCGGAATTTGGTTCCATGGGTTCGCTACAGGTTGTGTATCTAGAACAATAAAGTCCACAGGGAAAATAAATTCCCCGACTTTTATCAACACATCCTCGAGTTCACCCCTAGGTTTGGTGATTGATCGGTCTGCC
Source organism: Agapanthus africanus (assembly GCA_030015575.1). Lineage (NCBI taxonomy): Eukaryota > Viridiplantae > Streptophyta > Magnoliopsida > Asparagales > Amaryllidaceae > Agapanthus > Agapanthus africanus. The sequence goes on along the minus strand of CM057341.1, from coordinate 353,437,459 downwards.
ATTTGGAGAGTGCAATGAGCTGGTTTCAACTCTCCAATCCCTAACTGCTCGTAGACAGAATATGGAAGCAGGTTAACACTTGTGCCATGGTCAAGTAAAGCACGGTTAATGTTTTTACCCCCAATAGAAATCGAGATTGTAGGATAAGCAGTGTCCTTACGTTTCTTTGGTAACTGTGGGGTAAAAGAAGTGCTAACATTATTTGTCATGAATACCTTTTTAGACACTTGAGTCTTCCTCTTCCTAGTGCACAAGTCCTTAAGAATTTTCGCATAAGACGGAACTTGTTGCATAGCATCTAGGAGAGGGATGCTGATGTTAACCTGTTTAAACATTTCCATAATCTTCTCCATATGTAGACTCGGTTTGTTTCCCCTTAACCTATTCGGATAAGGTGCTTTAGCAATAAGAGCTGGGTCCAACATTGAAGAAGGTCGTGTGTATGGAACAGATCCCAGAATAGAAGTGGCGATCGACTGATGTGGACAAGAAGAAGTGGGCTGAGGGTTCGAGCCTTGAGGAAAATGAAGAATAGGCTCGCAAGAAGGAGTAGACGAACTGGGGTCAGAAGTAGAAGTGGATGTGGAAGTAGAAGTCTCAGCCGGGGTGTTATTGATAGATTCATCATTATTATCAATCTCTTCACCGACTTGATTATTCAGCACTCTTCCAGATCTCAACGTTTTAATGGCATTCACATTGTAATGTTGTGAGTGCCCAGGATTCGGTAGGGGTTGAGATGGAAGTTTTCCTTTCTCTCTAGCACTCATTTCGGCATTTATTCATGCAATTTGTGCTTCCATCGATTTAATACTCTCACCCTGGGAGGCAGAGTTCTTCTTTATGTCATCGACAGAAGACTTCATCTCAGCTGAAACTTGCATTAAATTTTTCAAAAGCAAATTCATAGTTTGTTCGAGTGAAGAGCAGTTATCAGTACCGTCCAATTGCAAAGAATTATACGGTGCAGAAGTGTTGGCCTGATTTTGAAAATTTTGTGATTGATAGGGGTGTTGAGTCAATTGTAGTGGTTGCTGTTATTGTGGAGGGACCCTTTGAAAGTTATTTTGCTTTGGAACCGTGTTTTGAGTTTGGTGTTGGTTCCAAGCAAAATTAGGATGATTCCTCCAACCCTGATTATTAGTAGAAGAATAAAGATCGTTTCTAGGTCTTTCTTGAAAAGCAACATTAGTGCGCTCTTGACCTTGAAACGGAGAATTCAAAGGACATTCTTCCGTCAAATGTGATGGATCAGAACAGCGTCCACAAGCAGTTTTATGGAGTGTCATCAGATTTATAGAGGCTAATAAAAATTTATGTTCCATAGCTTCAAGTTTCTTTTGCATTGCTGCAATTTCAGCTTTGACTGCTATGGAAACATCTAGTTGATGGATACCACCCCTAGACGATGGTTGACTTACACTCTCCCATTGCAAAGTTTTTCAGCAAAATCTTCTAAAAATTTTCAAGCTTCACCATCGTCTTTAGACATGAAGTTGTCTTGACACATGGATTCAAGCATCTGTTTTGTTGTTGGATTAATGCCCTCATAAATGATTCGGCACAGATCCCATCGGTGGATTCCGTGATGAGAACATTGAACTAACAGATCCTTGAAACGTTCAAAACACTTCCAAAATTCTTCATTGGGAAGCTGGGTAAATTGATTTATTTCACTACGGAATCGGGCGGTCTTATGATTGGGATAAAATTTCTTAAGGAAAGCTATAACGAATTCATTCCAGTTTGAAATAGAATGTGCAGCTGTGTTATAAAGCCACTTCTCGGCTAAATCGCACAAAGTGAACGGGAGAAGACGTAAATGCATAGCATCCACAGAAAGCTGTGAAGTACCCATCATAGCACATACGTTTTCAAATTTGGTAATAAAAACGTATGCGTCTTCAGACTTGAGACCGTGATAATTTGGTAAAAGATTGATGTAGTGAGGTTTGATTTCAAAGTTATCGTCGTTGGCTGGTGGAATAGAAAGACAGGTAGAAAGTGGACCACGAATCGGGTAGCATCTCTCTTAAAGAGAGATGCAGGGTGGGTTCTGCGCACCTGCGGACGGTAGCAGAGTGGTGTTAAAGAAGTTCTATGGAGATCCGTCCATCGAGGTGGATGTGGTGTGTGGTGAAGAAAAAGAAGATGTAGAAATACCGACTTCGGAGTCAATAGGAGGAACGCGGACAAGACGGGCACTAGAATCCAATGTCCAACCGAGCATGCACTAAACGGTTTAGCACAAGTGGCAGCGTTTGTGATAATTAGAGAAAAGTTGGTTTGGTGTTTGTTTTTGAAAAAGACGGATTTTGAAAAATCACGCAAAAAATGCACAAGCAACCCTAGATCTAATGGTCACCTAGGTCAAGTCACTAGACCACTCCTAGACTTCCAGAAGACAAATCGCAGGATAGAGCCTCCACTGCCTCTTTATCCCTTCTGTGGCCAGGTAAGTGCCAGGTAAGTGGGAGGTTCTCCGCTACGTAAATAGCGGGCCTAATTAAGTAATCACTTGCCTTAGACACCACAAAAAAATGCGGATAAGCAATAGATTACCCACGGCCTTCTTCTGTCCTAATTGAGCATGACGGTCCTTAGAGTCTTATCTAGATATTTTTTAGTTAATGAGGGCGATGCAGATGCTAGTTTTCTGATTTTTGGGGCTTAGGAAGGGTAATGAAATCCCTACCTAATCTGAATTTGGTCTTAGCCCCTTAATTTCCGTATTAAAATATGCAAACAACCAATATCAAAATACACAACAAATTTCTTTTAGCGGCGCTGCGCATTTTTTCAAAGAATCCTACAGAAAATGGTTATTGGACAAAAGCAGGGAAGAGATCAAAAAAGTAAGAGATATACCACAGAGAACTAGAGCTCTGAAGCATCAAGAACGCCACGGATCCGCCGCAGAATGTAGCTTATTGCCGCCGTTCCGCGGTCAGATGAACGGTTCCTTGCAAGATTTCTGGTACTGCTGCTCCTGTTGCTCCTGTGTCCTCTCTGGAATGATCTGGATATTTTTCCCCTTGCTGCAGGATTCCAGATTTCCTTGCAAAATTCACAACTAATCGTTAAGCTCACGATGCGATTTTGATTTAAAATTCTGATGGAATAATAAAATTTCAACTTAAATAACAAGAACGAACAAAATAGCACGCGATCCTCGGCAACGGCGTCATTTGATTGATCTTTCGTTTTGATCGTGTGATATGAAAAGGAAAAGTTTAGTCACAACCAAAGAATTTGTAACCGCAATCAATAACGGTGTCGAAGTAGTTCATTAATGAATACGGATCGTCCACTGAGATGCGTGTTTTATTCGATCTTGTTTTAGATGGATTGAAAGAAAATATAAAAGAATGTTCAAGAAAGTAATTCAAGATTTAATTGAGTTTTCATTTCAAGAAAATCAAGAAAAATATCAAGAATCAAGAAGTCAAGAAAGTATCCAATATCAATTTGAGTTATCAAGAATATGTAGAATAGCTTGTAGTTATCGATCGAATTAATAGCAATGACGAATACTAATAATGACTAATCTTATCTATTGATGGATTGTATCTAGATTGATGACGATGAATGAAGATTAGGGATCTATTGAAAAAACTGGGGTTTCTCCTTTCACTATCCCTTATCTTTTCATTGATCATCATTCACATCTAGCCTCTAGCAAAGAGGATCATCAATCATTTGATCTCTAATTTGCAGCGAAATAATCAAGAACATGATCTCGCTCCAAATTAGGTCATTGACGATTCTTTTTCCTAAAGTTCATAATTCTCATAAGACTTAAAATTAGTTTTAGGATTTCATTATCATTTAATCTAACGATTCTCTCGATTCCTTTACAAGCGGAGATTTCACTCACACATCATGAAAATAAAATAATCAAGAACTAGAAATTTCATAATGTAAGAATGTAAAGAAAACGAGAATTAACAATTTATCACCTTTATTAAATCTTCTTCAAATTACACCACTCGATTTGAGATTATAAGACTAGCTCTCGATCACTCTTTTGAAAGGGAATTTATCGTCAATCTTTGCATGGCTCAATCGCCGTGAGTCGTGGATCGGTTGCGGATCTCTTGCTCTTGATGACGATCGGCGTTGCGATAAAGGATCTTCGATTGCTCGCTGAATTTCCCTCTCAATGGATCTTGATTTGATTGGATTTGGTTTTGGTTTTGGATCATAAGTTGTGTCACTCAACTTGTGTAATGAACAATTATTGAACAACAACCAACAACCTTTGAAATGTAACCCTAGGTCTCCTTTTACAGTTCTCCCAATCTTCCACTAGAAGCTGGGTTTATCTTCCACTAGAAGTTAGGCTGTTATGAAGCTTGCATTAGAAGCTTGGCTGTTGTAGGGAAACTTCTAGAGAAAGCTAGGGAGTTCGAAGCGTCTTGAGGAAGCTTGGAAGTTATAAGGGATCCTCGGGAAAAGTTTCGACCGCCAACGAGCCAACTCGGCCGCGGATCCGCGGCAGATCGGGCTGGATCGGCCGAGGTTCAGCGGCCGTTTGATGAGATCTTTACATCAATTTCATGGGGTCTTCTTGTGTTGGCTTTAGGGTCTTCTTCTGATGTCTGGAATCTTATTATCCTTTCTGAATCTCTGCCAGATTTTAAGTCTTTGACTTGATGCGTTTTATCGGCACTTTTGTGATTCCAGTTCTCTGACCTGAATAATTTTCCACACAAAATCTTGATAAAATGTGTTGAGATATACAATATCATGCGTGAAGTAATAAACACACAATTTTCCCTCCAGAGTGTCGATTATATATACAATACGTGGTATTTGGTATTTTCCAGATGAATTTGTAATCCGTGTTATATTTATAATAAACACCCTTAGATGATTAGAAAGAGTAGGAAAATTGGTGTGTTAAGAATGCAATATTTTCGACTTAAAACTCATCATGAAACCCCTACTGAGCCTGACAGTGACAATATCTGTACAGTCCGGTCCGTTCGTCTATGAGTATCGCATATCGAGTCTTGGGGGTGGATAAAATCAGACCCCTAATAACGCTACATTTAGTGTCGGTATGAAGCCCATCACCACCGGAGAAACAACCGATTATAGATCAGTAATTCTCGACTATCTTGTCCAAGGATTTCTGGTGATGGCCACCCGTGCACAACCGCGACATCCACCCCCAATACTGGGAGAGACGAATCCCCTAACGATCCGCTCACCGCCTCCATATGGCTCGGGACTGTACCCAACTAAAACCTGTTTGCACGACTCCTTTGAGCCGTGGTAGGGTAGTAATCAAAGCACAGTGGGAACTCACACGAGGAAAATGACGATCTCAGGTCGATAGACTAACCTGTACACATGTCACCAGGGAACTGCTATCTGACAATAGATATAATACCAACTAGCATGTTCCCGGCGAGTCCGTCTGGTGTACTCATAACCCAATGAGCACCTGTATACATCTTAGGTGAACAAACCGACACCAATGGCTTGTGAGACCGGCCACCGCCCCTCGTCGGGGTCTTGATCATTTTACACTAGTCTACTCTGGAGTATCGATGCCCAATCTTGAAACTCCCTCGACTAGGGACATTTAAGGATGTGCCTATAGACCACCCAGCTCTCACGTCAATACATAAACAATCTTTATGTTAGAATCATATATATAAGCACATTAAACATTAACAAGAGGAGGAGGAGGCAAAGCCTTTCATCTCACTTCCTTACCATTAGCACAACCAATGAGATTAGTTAAGCATGATAAAAAGAAAAGCAAGGCAAGTAAAGAAAAGAAAGTAAATAACAAAGCAATATATTAACACTTGAAGTTGAGTTACAAGATATTGGTAACTTGTTCAACCTCCATAATGAAGCTCTCAAGAGAAAGTTTCAAGAGGGAAGAAGAAGAAGAGACCAAGTAATAGTCCACTCACTCTCAAGCATAAACCAAAAACAAAAGAAAACTATCAAAATGTATGCATCTATGTGAATATGAGAGAGAGCCCTTCCCTTGCTCACTGATCTGGCTTTTATAGGCACTAAAAAAGATTAAACAAGTAATAAGAATGAGGTGATATGACTGCAAGGAAGGGATAGAGAAAAGATGGGGACAAATGGGGCAAGGGGGACGGCGAGCTCAAATTCCATGAGGGTGTGGCCGGTCCAAATCTGAGCACATGGGCTCGTCTTAGCATGTTGGTCTTGTGTGCTCTCCACAATCACTCTGATGCTGTTTGTTTTATCTGTTTAAACATGTGCCCACTAGTTGCACAATTCATCATTTGTGTGTGCCAAGGCATCCCACCATGGTCCAAGCAATCAAAGAGTCATGTGCACACATGTATGTGTTGGGCCAAAAATTGTGTGCACGCATTTATTTTGCAAAAGCTCTTTGGATATCGGTCGGTTTTCTGTTCTGTTTGCAGTGTCGGCTCCCAAACACTATATCCGTGATATTGAGTTTGTTTCCAATATTTAATCATGAACACCTGTAATCTGTAATTACTGAGCATACACTGGTTAATAGCACCGATATATAACAAAATAAATAATGAATGAGCAGTATTAAAATGTAGTTTTCTGAGATGAACAAATACCCCCAAACTTATCTTTTGCTCATCCCGAGCAAAACAAAAAATTCCTAGCCTCACTTTCGCAGGGAACGCGATTGCACTGAGTATGTGCAATAAGCTGTTAAAGCTCTAGGTGTCCCTTGTAGGAGGAGTGTAGTCTCCTAAGAGTTTTCAGCGGATTACACCCACAAAATCCAGTCAAGTTAGCATCGTGGAGAAATTGTTGATTCTAATCTTAAGGTTAAGAATCAAAGTTAGAAGTTTTATTTCCCAAGTCAGAAACGTTAAACCCTATTTTTAACTCCTCGCAATTTGTTTAACATAAGATCATACGCGTCTTTACGTGATTGTACGGATAGTGTCCATAAGGTTTTAAGAACATTGATTAGGGTCATCATTTTATAATTACGGACTAAGATAAACTTCTAAAGGATCACACGAGTTTGAAAGGAGTTAAGATTTTCTCAAGCTTTTGTTCTTAAGTTAGGTTTCAAGTCGGAATTTCAATCGATTTTAACAGAGAACCCAAGTCTTATTCTTCACTCCTACCTTTTACCTGTTTTTGTTCATACACACCCTTCGTTATCGTGCAAAACGTCTTATATAAATATACCTTCATATCTCTGCAAAAAAACTGTTTTAATAGCAAACTCGTCTCCGCCAAGATTATTCTCCCATAAAGATCCGTGAGGACTTTTAACTCGGAGAGAACACTTGCTTAGCTTGTTTTATTTAGCGATTGGAAACTTAGCGAATTTTGGGTCAATGACTCCCAAACCAGACGGTTTAAGGGCATTAGGTGTGGAGACACCCCAATGACTTAATTTCCTAAGTTACTAAGGCCACAAAACAAAAAACTCATTTTATTTTAAAATATTCTGAACTCGGTGAAAACGGAGATATAGCCAGTTTTTCTTTCAAATCTGAAGACGTTGCATGTGGATAAGGTGTGTAATTACTCCAACAAGGTTCCAAATGGGTTATTTTTCAGACTTATAGTTTCTGTTAAAACATCAATAAAATTCTTCATATCTACTTCACTGTATGAACTATTCTTGATATTTGCTTAACTCAGAACAAACCTGCTTGATCCTAACAATGTTTATCAATTTTTTAAAAGTTTTTCAGACATATCAGACATTTATCAAATTCTCAAAACACATATGACGCGTGTAAAGTGTTATAAAAGACGTATATCAGCTATGGTTAAACACAAAGGAGGGTTATTTTTCGGGTTGTCGGTCTCACAACAAGGATTTAGTTATTTCACTTATCACCGAACCATCAGACTTTGTATCTAAGTTCCCCCGCTAGCTAACATGACAAATTTTTTATATTTTTTGAAGAAATTTTTCAATTTTTATAAGTTTTTCAATACAATGCAATACAAAAGTAGATATGAAATGTGGCTACATGAAAAAGAAAAGAAAAAATACATAATGTAAGTGCTGAAATGCAGGAAATATACACATGCAAACTATATGCAAATACAAAATACAATAAAAACGGCTCCACCCCTAACTGAATATGACGATGTCCTCATCGTCGCTTGGCTTTGCCCTTGCCTCTGCTGCTTCCGCTTGCTTCTTCTTGGTTTACTAAGATCTGGCTGAGCTGTTCTTTTATTTCCCTATTCTGTCTGATCAAAGTCTTGATGCCACGGAACTCCATCCTGTGTAATTCATAGGGATCTGTCGGAACGTCCTCTCCCAAGTAAATCTCTGAGGAAGTCTGCGGTGCCGCATGCTCGCTGGGGTCAGTGGGTGACCAAATCTGCTGCTCACTCCTACCGTCTGTGTAGCCTGGTGAGATCCTCTCTATCTCCACTGGGACGGTGTCATAAATCGTGAGGCAGGCCGCAAAATCATCGTCCTCCATATAGTAGCGACAAATTTAGGTAACGAGGACAGGAAGTAAAGATTTGCGCGCGGCGACACTTTCCTTGACTGTGGCAAATAGCATGCTCGCCATGCAAAATTGATAATCTTTGGTCATTAAACAATGAACCAAGTTCCCCACAATCGCTGGAAAAGATGAAACTCGAGAGTTCCCCCTGACGTTACGGTAAGCCCAGCGGCAAGCCGTATAAACATTTCTATAAATCTGCTGGGCATTTAGCCCAATATCTCGTAACTCATACATATCCCCCATAATCGTCCTATACTGGGCCAGCTTTAATGGTCTTTGAAAACCAGGTCGAATAGGGATGTTGGTGACATTGGATATTATATCAGCTGAAAATACCCTCCGTCTACTCTGAAAGTGAAATCTAATGCGATCCTGGAATATCTCACCATTCCTAAGCGCATCATAGAACTCATCTACCAACTGTTCGCAAGCACATAACCCCTCTTCCCCATACAACAAAAATTCGCACCCAACTGTCGGATAGCATCAAGGAAATAGCTCCCGAACACCTCATGAGTGAATACATCGACAAAATTTCGCTCTAATTTGAAAGGGGCCATGATCTGTGGGTTGGTGAAATTTGCAGAAAATTTAAACAGAGCATGAGAGGGGGAAAGAGAAAACGGCGATCGGGGGGCAACGAGACAGGCCTCGCCGGATTTTTTGATGAAGTCGTCGATCGGATTCCGAGGAGATGGGCTACTGTTTTGGAGAAAGGTGCGGGGGCAGAAAAGAAAGGAGATGTTTTTGTTTGAGAACTGAGAATAAAGGGGTCGGGTAGGGATGTTGGTTATATAAAGGACATTTTACAAAAAAAACATAAAAAGAAAACCCCATTTATTACAATTTTACTCAAACAAAAAATTAAATCAGCGCTGTCTCCAAACTTCAGCACTCACCCCCTAACGGGTGAGATCTTATTTTCAAAAAAAAAACTAAGAAAAACATATATTAATTACAGTATTCACAAGCTAAACGACATTGTTAGTCCAAAAATCAATACCAGCCACAAAAAAATTTATCTATATAATGTAGGGGCTGGTAAAAGAATATGTATATAAAAAATAAAAATAAAAAGAATAGGTTAGTTGTTAGTGAAGGGCATGGGTGTGTATGAGGATGGATTAGAAGACATTGAAAGTGAAAAAGAAGTTTTGAAGAGGTCAACGAATTGTTACCCGGATGACTTGAATGTTCAAAAAGCATGTGTCGAGTTTCGGAGTCAATCTCATTTAAAAAATGGATTTCATCCGCAAAAAATTTGGAAAAGGAAAGGTTCGTGGGATGTTCCCTAATTGATCCTGACTCAAATTTACCTAGGATATCAAGTTCATCCGCAAATAATTCTTCAAAACTCTGTATGAAAGACTGTTTTTCGAGGCTGTCTTCCTCTCTATAATTCTGCACCATCCTATACTCACTGCTATAGCTCACAATTCCCAAAACACGTTCTTCTTTATCACATTCATATCTGGGTAGGTTCATGTCATTTAAAAAGGTAGGTTCCCACCCTAACGTTTCTTCCGAAACAATATCACTAGGTGATACAAAAATTGTGGGTTCCTGATCATTGATCTCTTCTAACAATCTATCCAAACCAAACCCGTCAAAATCACAATATTCCTCCTCTAAAATTGGAATGCAAAAATCAGTCGGTGGTTTTTCTTGTATGTCCTGATAGCACTTAGTCAATTCAATTGCATCGTCATCTATGAAATCATCAAAATTCAATTGATCGTTTATCTTACTTGGGTGACTTCCTAGATGACAGATATTAACACTTTGTGGTTCTAATTGACTGTGTTCACTCTTTAGAATCATTACAGCTACATGCTCTTCAATTCTAGCCAAAGGTTGAGCTTGAGCGTGAAACAATTGCTCAGACTGCTGTATACACAGGGCTAGCATTGCAGCTGTTTGATTCTCGACAGCAATCATCACATCAATACATTTCTCTAAAGCGGTCAACCTAGCATCCATCTCACCATCATTCCCTAAGGATGGGTCAGTTGTTTCAGGAAGAGAGGGTTGTGACGGTGGTGATGCTAAAGCAGTAAATCTGTCGACCTCTTTCTCTAAATCTTCAATCATTAGGTCTCTAATTGAAGTGGGACTGGGTTCAAGAGTGATAGGTGGGTGACCATTATCAAAAATCTGGTACGGTTGGTCACCCCTAGAGAAGGACAATTTTCGTGAATGTGGGAAGAATCGTGGCAATTTAAACAAAAGAATTGGGACTGGGTATAAACAGAGGAATAAAAATTGTGAAAAATTGAATTAAATCGTGTATCACCCATATTAACAAGAATTCACAAATATCACAAAAACAAAGAATATCACACCCCTAGTAGTCTATGGTATGCTAGTCAACTAGACCTGCTCAAGAACCTGATTGTTGAAATAAAACTGTGTCGAGAAACGGGCTCAAGATATACGGATCACGAAGCCAGGTAAGTGCAAGAGAAAAGGGGAGGTTTTCCAACGCTTTCGCGAAGTTCCTTAATTAGATAACCCTTACTCTTAAACACTTGCCTAGACACCCCGTGAATGATATACTGTTAAGCGGTGTTCTAAACACAGTCAACTTCTCCTAATGAGCACGAAGTCCTTAAAGTCAAAGTTCTAGTTGATTTTAAATTACTGTGGGTATGCAAGAATGCAGTTTTATGATTTGTGGGCTACAGAAAAAGGTGATGAAATCCTTTACCGTATCTTGTTTAGTCTTATTGCCCTTAAATCCGTATTAAGATGCAAATGCGCAATCCATAAAAGAATTAAGGAGATCAAGCAATTTAAGCAATTCTTTTTCGTTTAAATTTAAGCGCTGCAAAAAATACGGTTAGTTCTCTGTGCAATTGGTGGCAAGCTTGTGCGAAGAATCCTGCAGAAGATAGAATAGTGGAATGCGTCGGATTTAAGAGGAGTGCGTTAGGAAATAAGTACCGATGTGATTTGGTTAAAAAAACCTTTGAAAGTGATCCGAGTCTTTATTTGTTCGCTTGCGCGGGTCAAACTACCCAGATCTTTGGCACTATACTTCACTAACGTTTTGCAATTGAATTTGAGCCTCGCTCCGCATGATCGCTGGTCGTAATTCCTTAAAAACTGAAATGTCGAAAAACTACGATATTTAGTGTCAAAAGCGATATATCTGCCCCAATTCCTGTACACACAAAATTATAAAAATCAAACAATACCACTAGAGTACTGACAACACACTGGAGATCAGACAAAAAGAAAAAATCAAAAACACCTCATTGGGCAGGCAAGCTCGGATTTCATGATGATGTCGCCGGCCAAATGCAAAGTGTTTGTGCTCGAATTTTGTGTGGCTCTTCCAAGCTATATTAGTATTCTAATGGTATAACTTGATTTTTTAGTTGAATCACAGAGTGCTAGCAGGTTGCAAGGACAAAGAACAAAGTGAAAAGAATTTGTTAGTTTTCTGTTAGCTTTGAAAAAATTGAGTTAAAAGTTAGTGAGTTAGTACGAACCAGAAATAACAATTCCTAATAACTACCAACTCCCCGGCAACGGCGCCAAAAACTTGTTAGGAATTCACCCGCGCGCGCAACCGCGTATGTTTTGGAAACGGATATGATTTTAAGGAAATGGAATGAGCACGCGAGATCGTTCCCGTTTTAAAATTTATAAACCGCAAGTGCACGGCGCGTTGTAAAAAGACGGTAAGTACGGGTCGATTCGCAGGGAATTGTGTATTAGGTCTTGTGATTTAAGGTTCAACAAATAACGAATGGTTGGTTTGTCATAAAGAATAGAAAGAATACGAAAACAAGAAAAGCAAGCACAGAAGATAAGAAAGAAGTGGTTGTGGCTTTAGCTCGGAAGGTCGAATCGCGACGATTCCTTCGACGCTCCCTTGATCATGAGCTGTCCATCCTTACGTCGATCCCGGCATGAAGAATGACTTGTGAAGGCGGTTGCGGAGCACAAGCCATCAAATTCCGATATTCGCCGCAAAACATGAAACGAGTCCGTTTTGTTCACTTACCGTTTTGTATGTCCAAGCTTGGGGTATCAACACTAAGCACGAGGGTTAGAAATCTTACCACAGCATAAAAAAACACATATTGGTTATTGAGAGCAAATGATTTTAGTGTTGAGTTTACTAAGTGTTTGTGATAGTATGTAGTATATGAAACCAAGAGATTGTCAAGCACCCGATCACAAAATACCATAACTAAACCTAGTAACCTTAACACTAAATTGATTTTAACTTAAACATTGAAATAGGGAAAGGGAGTGAATATGGTATATGAGGAGATTACAAAGTAACCATGTTTCAAAATACCATATCACATCAATACATAAACAATTTTTAAGTTAGAATCATATATATAAGCACATTAAACATTAACAAGAGGAGGAGGAGGCAAACCCTTTCATCTCACTTCCTTACCATTACGACAACCAAAGAGATTAATTAAGCATGATAAAAAGAAAAGCAAGGCAAGTAAATAAAAGAAAGCAAATAACAAAGCAATATATTACCACTTGAAGTTGAGTTACAAGATCTTTAAGTTAGCCTCGCTCCGCACGATCGCGGGTGATGGATCGGTCGGCCATTTGGAGAGTACAATGTGTGGGTTTCAGCTCTCCAACGCCTAATTGTTCATATACTGAATAAGGAAGCAAATTAACACTGGCACCAAGATCTAAAAGTGCGCGGTTGATGTTCTTATCCCCAATAGTTATTGAAATTGTAGGACAGCCAGGGTCCTTGCGTTTTTGGGGTAAAGGTTGGGTAAGAGCATCACTTATTGCACTAGCCAAGAAAACTTTCTTAGGTACCTGCGATTTCCTTATCTTGGTGCATATGTCCTTCAAGATTTTAGCGTAAGAAGGGAATTGTTGGATTGCATCCAAGAGAGGTATGTTAATTCTAACCTGTTTAAATAACTCCACAATCTTCTCCATTTGAGGAGTTTGTTTATTGGATCTCAACCTGTTTGGAAATGGAATATTTTGAAAATTTGTTGAGTCTAATGTTTGTGGAGTTGATTGCAGAGTTGGAACGGATCCCAGTGTTGGTGTTTGCATAGAGTAAGATGTGGGTCCGTTCGAATTAGTAAAAGAAGTAGAGCCTTGTGAAGAATGAAGAACATGCTCTGAAGAAGATGAAGAAGAAGCGACGGCCGGGATGTCATTGTTGCCAACGTTGTTGTGCAATACCTTTTCAGATCTCAATATGGTCACGACACTCACATTATGATTTTGTTGTTCATGAGCAACATGTGCATTTTGTGTGTGACCGGGATTTGGCAGTGGTTGAGATGGAAGTTTCCCCTTCTCTCGCTCGCTTAGAGCAGCATTCAGTTGTGTAATTTGAGCTTCAATGGTTTTGATGCTTTGCTCATGTGATACAGTGTGTTGCATAAAAGACTGAATAGAAGACTGGATGTTGGCTGAGGATTGCGTAGATCGTTTTAAAAACGCATCCAAACTTCGTTCTAGCAAGGAAACCTTATCGTTATTTGGCTGAACAAAATTATTTTGAGGAAAAGAGTTGTTTGGTGCAAAATTGTTCATTTGATTTTGGTAAGGTTGGGGTTGGAAAGGTTGCTGATATTGAGTTTGTTGAGGGGCTTGTTGTTGTGGAGGAGGCCTCTGAAAATTGTTGTTGCCTTGGAATTGTTGGTTTTGATTCCAAGCAAAATTGGGGTGGTTCCTCCAACCAGGATTATAAGTCGAAGAGTGTGGATCATTTCTTTGTCTCTGCTGAAAGGCAGCATTGACTTGATCGTGTCCTTGAACAGGTAGATTGTAAGGACACTCTTCGGTTAAATGGGACGGATCCGAACAACAAGTGCAAATAGTGTGTGGGGGTAAAGCTGGGGCAGGAGAAGGCGATGAGAATTTGCTCTCAATTTCTTCTAGTTTACATGTAATTGCGGCCATTTCGGCTTTCATTGCAATTGACATGTCAAGTTGGTGAACACCTGCCCTAGAATAATCGGATGAAGTAGATGAAGTGGACGAAGCGGTTTGTCTAGTGTTTTCCCACTGAAGCGTTTGTTCAGCAAGATCGTCAAGAAATTTCCAAGCTTCGACGTCAGATTTTGTAAGAAAGCGACCTTGACAAATGGTTTCCAATAACTGTTTAGTTGCTGGGTTCAGTCCTTCGTATAAAGTTTGGCAAAGTTGCCATCTCTCGATACCGTGGTGAGGGCACTGAACAAGAAGGTCCATAAATCTTTCGAAACACTTCCAAAAAGGTTCGGAAGGAAGCTGAGAAAATTGATTAATTTCATTTCGAATTCTCGCGGTCTTGTGGTGTGGGTAAAACTTTTTTAGAAAAGCCTTAACAAACTCTTCCCAACTTTTTATGGAATGCGATGCTGTGCTATATAACCACTTTTCAACTAGGTCACATAAAGTGAATGGAATGACACGTAGTCTTATAGCATCATCGGAAAGTTGGGTGGTCTTCATCACTGTGCAAACATTCTGGAAATTGTTAATGAAGATGTAGGCATCTTCGGATTCCAGCCCGTGAAATTTGGGCAACATATTGATGAAGTGGGGTTTAATTTCGAAATTATCCCCATTAGCCGGTGGAAGTGAAAGATAAGTAGGAAGTGCGGTGCGGGTTGGATAGAAAAGATCCTGAAGCGCGATTCGTTGGGGCGCTTCAACAGGAGGGTGTTGTGGGTTATTCGCACCCAGTTGAGGTGGAATCAGTCCCGAAGTAGGTAAGGGGTTGTTAGAATTGAGTCCCGACATCTCTTTAGAAGATGATGAATTTGAAGATGAAGCTAAAGAAGTGGAGGGAGTTTCGACTTCAGAGTCGAACGCGTCGTCAGTAGGCACAAACGAGACATGGACTAAACGGGCGCTAGTTTCCCGAGTCCAACCGGACATACAGTAACGAGGTATAGTGTATTCAAAAAAAGTAGAAGGTAGGGGTAAGAAAACGTCAATGAGAGAATGTGGGTGCAAGTTGGATGCAATGGATTTCTAGCGACAAAATGGCAAGTTTTTGTAAAAATTTTGTTTTGTGATTTTTTTTTTATAAGGAGTTTTGCAAAAGATTTTTTATAAGGAACTACGACACACTTTCAAACAATCACAATATGCATAATCAAGCCTAGAGCTAGGGTCTCCTAAGTCAACTAGACTGCTCCTAACTGGTCCAAAGCGCAAGTTGTGAGATATCACTCGAATCGCCTCTTCACCGCCAATTGTGGCAAGGTAAGCACAAGTAAAGAAAGGAGGGATCCGCTCACGAATCACCGTGAGACGGGCCTTTTAAAATTACCTTTCCCACTTGTCTAGCCTAGGCACCACAAAGTTAGGTTTAGATAAATGATCGATTGCCCACAACCTTTCTTTGTCCTAGTGAGCGCGACAGACCTTATTGGCTGAGTCTAAATATTTTTTATTTAACTCGAGGGTTTATGCATATGCTTTTTGTGATTTTTGGGGTCCTAGGAAGGGTAATGAAATCCCCACCCAATCTGGATTGGTGTTATAGCCCCTTAATTTCCATTTTAAATATGCAAAGCAATTAACACACAAAATCTAAAACACTTGCCAAAAAATTTTATTTTTATTTGCGGCGCAAAGAATCCTGCACAAAATTGATTTATTAGAGAGGGAGAAGAAGTTTTGCGCAAAGAATCCTGCAAGAAAATTTTTCAGTGGAGTTCAGGGGTTACAGAGGAGATAAGGAATACTTACAGAGAAATTAGATTGCTGACGTCAGCAGTTGATCGCGGTTCCGCAGTCAAACCTGCACTTGTGCCACGGTTCCGCGGTGGAAAAATAGGTTCAGATCTCCAAAATCTTTCTGTTTTCTGTTGTAGTTCTCTTCTGTCGGTTCAGATCTTCTGTTTCTGGATTTGTTCACCAAGCTTGCTCCAGATCCGAATCTGTCCTTCTTCCTTTCCTGTGCAATTCACACAAAAACCCTTCAAAAATTAACAAGATGATATTTTTTATGTTTTTATATTTTTCAGTTTTTATGATTTTTTAATTTTTAATTAAGCCGATATTACAAAAAGAAAATAACTACCATTATCCCCGGCAACGGTGCCATTTGATCGAGAGGTCTTTTGCATGCGTTTTAAAATCAAAGAATAGAATACCGCAATCAATAATGGTGTCACTTGGTAGCTAGCCGATTGAGTACGGGTCGGTCCACAGGGAAAACGTGTTCTTTTCTAATTTTTCTAACGAGTTAATTCCTATTTTTGGTAGGTTTTGAATTTTATAAAAACTAAGATTGAATTTAATTTGGATTAAAACCTTGCTAGGGTTAGGATTAGGTTAATTTGGAAAGTTAATTCTACTCACTGCTTCCTTTGCCCTAATTAAGAACATAGGTGTTAGGGTAATAATTAACAATGGGGATTAGCACGACTAGGAAGAAACATAGTTCTTTCTTTTAGTCCTTGTCCGTCCTTTCTTAACTCTTAGCCCTAACCTCTATGTAAATCAACCACAACCGGTCTAACTAGGAAATCACCGCTATCTCTTGGGATAGGTTGCCGTAGTGAGCGGTGTGTGTTTGATTAACATAGAGTCCTAATTTAAAGTATTATACGGGCAAGAAAGGAGTGAGAGATTTCCATCTCTCAAACCTACCCCTAACAAGTGAGGAACTACTCACTCATTAGGGTATTAACAATGGAATTCAATTTTATGTTTTATTTTAAAAACTATTTAAGTTGCAAATAATAAAAGACAAAATAAAATAGCAGATATTAAAAGAACAGATAAGAATGTGAGAATTAAATTCAGATAAAAAAATCTTACTTTATTAATGCACTCTTGACGATTACAAAGGAATTGAAATTTAATCTAGAATTAAAAAGAGGCATGCCCCAAAAAAGGCTGTAGGCTTTCCTATTTATGGATAGGAGAAACCTTAGGGTTTACATCTGATCCACATCTAAAATTACAAGACTACCCTAAGAAAGCCGGGTTAATGCACCGACACCCACCGACACGTGCACCGACAGGTGCACAGCACGGCTGCGGTTCCGCGGCGGAATGCCTTATTTTGCCGCAGATCCGCGGCCATATGGTGGGGTCTTGATTTCATTTTCTCAGGGATGCTTCGTGTTTCTTTTTCCATCTGTTTTCTTCACTTGGTTCTTCAGAATCATTTCTACTTTCTTCCAGATTTCCAACAGTGCAGAATTTGTGGACTTTCACCGTAAGCTTTGCGTTGAAGTCTTGAATCTTGTGCTGCCCTCGTACTTTGTGCATTGAACTGTTCATTGATCGTTGTTCGTTCCTTAAACTGGTAGGCGGCATCTTGCAGATTCATCTATTTGTTGGTCGTAGTCTCATATTTATAGCGTCTTTTCCTGAATTTCACTGTATTGTTCAGAGAACCTGTAACCTGCAACTATTTAGCAGACATGGATCAAAAGCACCTATTTATTTGCAATATGATTAAAAATGGGGAATATAATAATGCAAAATTCTGATATGAACAAATACCCCCAAACTTATCATTTGCTCGTCCCGAGCAAAAATAATTTTATTCTCGAAAAAACCTAACCTCACTTTCGCAGAGAATCGCGATTGCACTGAGCTCGTGCAATAAGCCGTTAAACCTCTAGGTGTCCCTAGTAGGAGGAGTGTTATCTCCTGAGGGATTTCAGCGGATACTACCCGTAAAATCCGATCAATTTGGCATGTTGACTTTCATTCTTCAATTGGGTGTTCTAGAAAGAAATTCTATTATCTTCAACTTAGAAATCATCATCCCGTATTTTTCACACTCACTTATCATTTAACTTAAGACTGTATATGTTCTGTAAATTTATTTAGCTTTTTGCATCTCTTGAATTTTCCTTCTAAGGTTCCAACTCAACTTAGGAATTTTTATCATCTCTACTGAATATATAAGTCCTATTTTTCATTCCTATCTCTCATCCAAACCCCAATCATATATCCCTATGTGTGTGTATGTATCACCCCTACACTTGAAAATTCAATTCAAGCTATCATACTCTTGTCCATTGTCCAAAGTACTTTTAGTTGGTGAATTTTAGATGAAATTGCTCACACATCTTTCATGCGACCGTTAATACTTCTTGAGGTACTAACGACCGATTACAAAATGTGTTTGCGCATTAAGGCATAATTCCTCGTCTTGTAATACCTAAGGCTTTAGCAGTGACTCCCAAACCAGTTGGTCTAAGGCACTAGGTGATAAAGCACCCTCTCTATATATTTTTTTATTTTACGCAGCCTTAAGTAATTACAAAACCAGTGTTCATTTTTTATATCTCTTTATTCACACTTATACTTTCATTTAATTTTTTCTCATACTAAGGATTTTAGACAAAAGCAATTCAAGGTATCCTATACTATCCCAAGTTTCAAGGTGCGTGTATGTGCGAGTTTGTAGGGTATATATTTTCAGAATTTAGACTAAAGGTTCGGAATTATTTTTCAGACTTACACTTCAATAAAAATTTCAATACTCTTCCCTTATTTTGACTTAGCCCAAGAACTGAACTCAAAATTTTCCTATTTCTAAATAAATGACAAGGACATATATTTTCTACCGTTAAACTTTAAGAAAGGTTATTTTAAGGGTTTTTAATTTACTAAATTTAGGATCTAGTTTTTCCTAGCTAGTTAACCGTCTTGTCAAACTTAAGTCAAATATGGCCAAGTACATAAAAAAAATTATTTTTTAAGTTTTTCAATTTTTTATTTGATTTTTTTTCTTTTATACATTTTTTTTATTTTCATTTTTTAATTTTTAAAATTTTTTTTATAAAGATGCAGTGCAGAATTAAACATGCAAGGAAAGAAAAAAAAATATGTACAAAAATTAAAATATGCAATGCAATGATAACTATTTACAAACCACCTCCTCCCCCAAACTTACCAAAAGCAGTGCCCTTACTACTCAGGCCCTCGGCGTCCCCTTGAACGTGAATGGGAACGCTCCTCTCTAGCTAGCAGGGTTCTTATCCCCTACTCTACTTGTGTTAAACGCTGATCATGCTGCGTCATCATTCCAATCAATCTTTCTATCCCTCTATTATTTTTTCGAAGTAAGCGCGCTTGCGCAGCAGGTGTTAGCTCTTCATCGCTCGCGGTCGAGCTGGAGCTGGGTGTCCAGGCGGGTACATGTTCGGCCGGTTCTGTTTGCGACCATACATCAGTCAAGCGGGTATAGGACATGGATACGCCCTCAATAAGAAGCCTAATGGGTATACCTCCATGCATGTAAAACTCAAATTCCTCCACAGGGAGGAAATAGAGACACAGTTGTGTCACTAACATAGGGCATGGGTAATTTGCGGCCCTTTTGCCAGCACCAATTGAATAAAGCAAAACTGTGCACATGTCAAATCTAGGGTTCCTATTCATTAAGGTGTGCACGATATGAAGAGATGGGGTGAAAAGTGTAGTATTATGTGAACTGCCAAAAATGTTGTTTTGTGCCCAACGGCACACAGTTAATACATTGGCGAAGAGGGTTCTAGCATGTATGCCCTTCCTAGGTTCTCTCGAACAGTCATTACCAATTAAGGGCGTGTAGTCTTCAAATTGAAAGGGTTGGTCGTGTACAGGTAATCTAGGAATTAAAGTGACTTCATGGATGAAGCCCCTGTCAATGATTATTTCCCTATCGCCTCAAAGTAATTTAATAAAACCGTATTGTGCTAGGCAACCTTCCTCCATGCACTCGTAAAAACAAGTGACTAGATCTAGAAGAGCGTAAGCATTGGGATGATTGTAAATTAGAAAGTTCCACCCTCGTCGTATGATCTCCTCACCAAAATAACTTCCGTAAATTGTATGTGTAAAGATTTGTGAAAAATCTCGTTCTAATTGCATGGTTGGTGCTATTCAAAAAGTTCACAGATAAAAAAAATATTTAACAGAGAGGGAGAGATGATGAAAAGCTCCTCTGAAAAAATCAGAGGGAGAAGAGGCAGGGGCGCGGCGGAAGCGCGGCCAGATGCAGGGTTTGGCAGCGGAAGGGCGGCGGCGCAGGGAGATCTCGCTGCAAAAACTTGAGCGGCGGCTTGGGTTTTCAGAGAGGTGAAATATTAGGGTTATGAAAACCGCAGAGGGATCGGGTTTTATTTATAGGGGTTAGTGTGTTGGTTATTAGCAAAAAGCTCCTCTTAAAAAGAGGAATTTATTTGTAAATAAAAAAAATTATTTTTTATTAAAACTGAAAATTTACAAAAATCTCCCAAAATTTTTTATATTTAAATTTTTTTATTTTGTTTTTATATAATTAAAAATGATACATACCCCCAAACTTGTTTGAAACAGTGTTTTGGCTAGATAATCGAAATTTAGGGGTAGATGGAGGAAGATCAGTCAATGTAAATCGGCTCCTGCAAAATCAGGAGCTCCTCCGAAGGATCCGTAGTGAGGAACGGTTTAAGTCGATGTCCGCTCACTTTAAACAGTGAACCGTCCTCTGGATTTTCTAGATCGACCGCACCTTGCGGATATACGGTGCGTATCATAAATGGCCCTTTCCATCGAGATCTGAGCTTCCCGGGATGGAAATGTAACCGAGTGTCGTAAAGTAAAACCTGTTGACCAAGTTTGAAAGTTTTGCGCATAAGGTGTTTATCATGGAACACCTTCGTTCGGTTTTTAACAACTACTGCGTTCTCGTAGGCTTCATCCCGCAGCTCGTTCAATTCGTTTAACTGCAGCTTTCTATTGCTGCCCGCATCTCCCAGAGATAGGTTCAACTCTTTTATTGCCAAAATGCTTTATGCTCTATTTCAACTGGAAGGTGGCAAGCCTTTCCATAAACAAGCCTATATGGAGACATGCCAAGATCGGTCTTATAGGCAGTTCGGAATGCTCAAAGGGCATCAATAAGTTTTGACGACCAATCTTTACGGCTTTTGGAAACCGTTTTCTCCAATATCTGTTTAATCTGCTGATTCGAAATCCTGGCTTGCCCATAAGTTTGGGGATGATAGGGCGTTGATAGCCTGTGAGTAATGGAGTATTTCCGCATTAAGGACTCGAAAGTCCTATTACAAAAATGAGATCCATTTTCTCTGATAATTGCGCGGGGGTGCCCAAACCGAGAAAATATGTTTTCTTTGAGAAATCTAATGACAACCTTGTTGTCATTAGTTCGGCTGGGCACAGCCTCGACCCATTTTGAAACATAGTCAACAGCGAGTAGAATATGCATGTTCCCAAAAGAGTTGGGAAATGGTCCCATAAAGTCTATCCCCCAAACTTCAAAAATTTCAACAACCAATATTGGTTGGAGCGGCATTTCATTTCTCCGAGATATCCAGCCCAAGTGTTTGGCACCGGGAGCATGTCTTGAAGTACTCATATGCGTCTTTAAAAAGTTGTGGCCAATAGAAACAACACTGCAAGATCTTTTCTGCTGTCTTTTTAGGGCCAAAATGCCCCCCACGTGCTTGATCGTGGCAGAATGACAGCACACTCTTAAACTCATTGTCGGGGATACACTGACGAATAATTTAGTCGGGACAGTATTTGAATAAATACGGTTCATCCCAATAAAATTTTTTCACCTGAGATAGAAATCTGAGCCTGTCCTGATTCGACCATTCGTTTGGTATCAGTCTGATGGCCAAATAATTTACGTTATCTACGAACCAAGGTTCGCATGACACAGTTAAGAGCTGCTCATTTAGAAAAACGTCTTTAATAGGAATTTGAAGTGTAGGCGAAGAAGGAATGCGTGAAAGATGGTCGGCAACTACGTTTTGGCATCCTCTCTTGTCTCTGATGACAAGGTCAAACTCGTGTAGTAGGAGGATCCAACTTATCAGCCGAAATTTAGCAACCTACTTCGCGAAAAGAAGGCGAAGAGCTGAGTGGTCTGTGTAAACGATGACTGGAGAGCCGATTAAATAGGGCCTGAACTTTTCTAGTGTAAACACTGTTGGTCATAGTGCCTACAAAGTCAATTATTGGATCGCAGGCACGTGATTGCAATGATTGAGGGAGGACCTATACCGGTGGGACAGTCTTACTCGAGATGATAGTATGCTATCTGGTTTAGCTTTATCATCGTGTACAGCTTCAGGTGACAAGATCACTATTACACGTTGATAGAGCCCTTAGGATTCTTGCTTGACTACCAACAGTATGATGGCGATCATATACGTGAAAGTTGGGTAGTCTATAAGCACATCCTTAAAAGTGGTCCCTAGTCGTGGGATTTTCGACACAGGGCATCGATACTCTGGAGTAAACTAATGTATACGGTCGAGACCCCGACGAGGGGCGGTGGCCGGTCTCACAAGCCATTGGTGTCAGTTGGATTACCTAAGATGTATACAGGTGCTCATTGAGTTATGAGTGCACCGGACAGGACTCGCCGGGAACCTGCTAGTTGGTATTATACCCAGTGTCAGATAGCTGTTCCCTGGTGACATGTGTACAGGTTAGTTCATCGACCTGAGGTCATCATTTGTCTCGTGTGAGTTCCCACTGTGCTTAGATTACTACCCTACCACGGCTTAAAGGAGTCGTGCAAAAAAGTTTTAGTTGGGTACAGTCCCGAGCCACATAAAGGCAGTGAGCGGATCGGCAGGGGATTCGTCTCTCCCGGTATTAGGGGTGAGATCGCTCTGTGTCTAGGAGAGCCATTACACCAAGTCCTTGGCCAAGGCAGGTGAGAATTACTGGTAGGTATTTCAGTAGTTTCTCAGGGTGTTCAGGGCTACCTTCCGACAAGACTTATACCGCTTTTGGGGGTCTGACGTTACCAGCCCCCTAGGCCCAATATGCGATGCTCATAGACGAACGGACCGGACTGTTCGGATATTGTCACTGATAGTCTCAGTAGGGTTCCAGCATGAGTTCGCTCATCGGCTTCCCTTTCGGTCCGTACATGGGCAGCCGTTACACACAGCTAGTGCCTCTGACGTACTTGTGGTTAAGCCCACTGCCATGGTACTGACGAGTCTTTAGAGTCCCCCACAGATAGTTTCCTAAGTTCGGGCGAAACGTTGTAGAAGCCGTATGGCTTTATGGCAGGGTTCGAACATGCACGTGCACTTGTGCACGTGTCATGATTCGGACAGATAATACTGGTGGGCTTTGGTTTAAGCCGGATCCAAGTATTATATTAAGTCGGAATATTTTAGTCTCATCATATTCGTATTCGGTAGGAATACAGATACATGTATGTATATACAGGTGAGGGGTATTCTCGTAATCCATTACGAGATTACTTTAGAAGATGCATTTCTTTTTGGGTTAATCATTTTGGTTTAAATGATTATTGGATTTGGAAAGTGTGACTCATTTTTGGTGACTCATTAGTTCTAGCATGTTCACTAATGACTCATGCTAATGAGTCATGTAGTGAGTCATGAAGAGTTAATGAGTTTTGTTTTGGGTGTGATTTTTTAGGGTTGAGTTGGAGATATTTTTGTAAGATATTTTCTTTGTTTTTCCAACACAAAACCTCATATATATCACACACAAAAGAAAAGGGCAGCCAAGGTTATTATTTTTGGGGCTTGGTTTTTTTGCTCTCTTGATAGTTTCTTGAGTTCACAATTTCCATCTCTTTGCATCTTCTTCAACCTCCACCCTAACCCTTTCATGTGATGAGAACCCTAGGGTGTAATGAGACAAAGTATTCTACTCTTTCTCTACTTCATCTTGGTCATCTCTTTTAGCAGACTTGATGTCCGAGCTACCTCGGTATAGAGGCGGGAGCCCTTATAAAGATTCGTTGACGAGGTGTCACCTCGACGAGGAGACAGGAGATCGGAGATGCTGCGAGGAGCATGGGATGATGGCTAAAGACCGAAGGACACTGATCGATCGGTATAGCCTTTCTACCTCTTTACAGTTTGTTAGTTTAGCATTAATGGAAAGATCCGGGTTATAGTATACGATAGCGCCAGTTGTAAATGTTTTGTTCCGCATTTGGCCTAAGATTGACGGCCGGGGAGCTACCGTAGACTTACATGGTATCAGAGCCACGCCATTAACCTTTACTAGCTTGTTCTAACATGTTTAAAATATCGATCGAACGAAATTTCCAAAACCGCATTTTCAATGTTAAAGTTTCTGTCGAATTTTTAAACTGGTCTAAAAATTATTTTGGGTATGTCAGAAAATCGTGCAGGCTTTTCTAAGACTAATGTAGAAATTTGGTCGACTGAACCTTCAAGACCATCACGGAACCGCTGCACAAGCCTTGTATTGGCCGCGGTTCCGCCGCCGTTTTGGGGCTTCAGTGCACCATTTTTCTTCTGGGTGTCTTTCATGTGGAATTATGGTTTCTGGAATATTTTGTTTAGGCCCAGATTTTGTTTGAGTACTGGATATGTACTAGGGGCCCACTTCGGGAAGTTTTGTCGATCGAGATTTTAAATATATTAGTTTACAGTGCTTACATTATATCTGCGACCGTGAATGTCATTTGAGCGGTATAATTCGTCTAATTGCTATAGTCCTTTTAGACAGGTTTGCGAACGTGACATTCACGTTGATGTTCTGTGTTGTGCTGTGATGTTGCGGATTTGTCGTGGTGGATAGCTGTGTGCAGTAGTAGTGAAGTTTGGATATATTTGTACATTTGATATTGCGGGGCGAGCGTCCAACATGTGGACTGCCGTCACTGCCTGTTTGTATATTATTCTTTTGGGGCACGACCGGGTTGAGGTCAATGTACCCATTGTATATATTTTCATTTCTATAAAAGGATTACCCCGCGATGGAGTGCACGGATAGCCGGGTTCTGGAGGGCAACGGGTCCGCATCTCATGGCTTTGAGAGGTAGGGGGCCTCACTCTAGAATTGGCAGACTATTCGCCGCATTCGTAAGGGGTACAGGATGACCCAAGATGGAGTGCCCAAGTTACCGGATTCCGTGAAGTGCTGGGTGGTCCATTCACTTTGCTGCAGGGGGCTGCCTCGCATCATGTTTTGGCGGGTAACTTGCCGCACTCGTAGGGGTCTAGGTTTCATTGCACAGACTATCCACACGACCAGGGGAACGTCGGGTTTCAGTAGCGGCTTTGTGAAACCCGAGGCTCCCAGATTATCTGTATTGTTCTGTGATGCTTATTACTTTTCTGTAATGTTGCATTTATCACGCCTGGAGCGATTATTATATATTGGTATATAAGCTAGTAGATGATGTATATGTTTTGTACCCGCGCTAGTCCAGTCTGCGCTCTGTTGTTAGTTAAGTAACCTAACGGGTGATGACGGGACCTAGTGACGAATGCGGATGGAATATACGTACATTTTATTTTCGTTCTTTTCTGGTGTGATTAATTGATAGGACTGCGTTGATTTTGATCAATGCAAGGAAAACAAACCTGTTTGACGTTGTTGGAATAGTTTTCAAAAGGTGTTATTATAAAGACGTTTTCTTTTGTTTTGCACAGCGGTATTCAGTTGGAATATCATGCACCTCATTCGACGAGGCAAGGGGCGAGATCCCTTCACTGGGAGTGACCCCTTGGGCAGAAGTTTGCATTAGGGCAATAACTTTACTATAGTTGATTACTTGTTGCTTTGCATCGCGGTATTCAGTTGGAATATCCTGCACCTCATTGCACGAGGAAAGAGCCGAGATCCCTTCACCGAGAGTGACCTCTTTAGCAAAGGTTTTCGTCACTATATTTTTATAAAAAGCTACCAGGTTCCTTCAGCGATATCAAGTTCGTTACGTTAAAGGTTTTTCGCCAAAAACAAGCCGTAGCCCTCCGTCATTTCAGTTGGGTATTCAGTAGTATTCAAGCTATGTATTTTGACCAACGCCAAGGCATAGTGTTTTGTAGATGCTGGGTATTCATCTGTTGCATAGATAGATGAGTTGGTTTGGGACAGTCGTTCTGCCATTTGGCCAACGAAAGGGGTACGTACGGGTGGGTTCAAATTAACAAAATAATGATGGGTAGAACTTGACATGTGACTTATGATATTTTGGCCAACGTCAAGGTCATAAGAGCATGGGGCAAAAATCCATATCGGGAGTTTCTAAAGAAACTGAAACTTGCCAGGCATGCGCATACCTTCTGGAGTGTGATAACGTGAGTGGATTCCTTCACGTTATCATGCGATGAGAGTTGGGTCCTGATTCCCACTGATAAGTTGGTTTACTCTTCGGGTGATCCCGACTAATTCTTCTTTCAGGTTTTGAGGAGAATTTGACGGAACAGTGGGAGGTTTCGTGATTAGATAAAGTGATAACCATTCTGATCTAGGTTAGAGTGCACGCGGAGTGTTTCTTTTCTCTCTCTCTTTGGCAACGACCCTTAACCGACCCTAGACTGTGACTCAGTGACGAAGTTGACCGAACCTTCCTAAAATACTGGCTTTTCGATTGTCTGAGTTGCATACATCATTGTTGCTCCTTCTTTTACCCTTTGCATTTCTCCAGAACACCTCATATTACTACGAACAACCACTTCCATTGGATAAATTTATCGTATGGTTATATACGAACTCGAAGGGACTTCTTCGAGGATGGGTCCAGGTTCAGGAGAAATTGAATTGGTTTATTCAGTTGACTTTTATTATCACCTTCTCTCAGGTTGCGAGGGCACCTTGGTTTAGGAGAGTACACCTATTACGCTTATTTGATAGTCTTCTTCCAAACCATAAGCAGGTGCCGAAAGGTAGGGAATGAAGAAAACTAATTAGCCTAAGTAGGGTGTACAGAAGGTAATAATTAAAGACAAATGAAGGGATTAGAAAGAGGGTAAAATAAAATGCGACAGGTATCATTAACGATCAAACCGCGTACATCATCGCCACTCCTATTTCACCTTTTCTTTTCTCTAGTTGAGGAGGAATTAAATAAGGTTTATTCAGTTGTCTTTTATCATCACCTTCTCTCAGGTTGCGAGTACTCCTAGGATTAGGAGTATACACCTATTACACTTATTGGATAGTCTTCTTCCAAACCATAGGCTGGTGCCAAAGGGTAGGGAAGGAAGAAAACCATTTAGCCTAACGATGGTGTACAGAAGGTAACGACTAAAGACAAATAAAGGGATTTGGAGAGATGGCAAGGAAATATACGGTTACAGTCATGAATTAGGATAATGGAAGAGGCATTACTAGGAATACCAGGATACCCCTTCGAAACATTTTCATGTTTCAGTTTTACTGTGCATTGTTAATTGAAAACTGATTTCCCGATTAGACACTTGCTCCAGGGTATGTATTTACCAGGTATGATTCTCACACTTGCTCCAGCAGATGATTCTAACATCTCTCGATGAGTGGGAGTAAGTTATTGGGAATTAGGTGATCATCCTCATTATATCGGAATTCGTTGTAATTGGTGATATTTGAGGAAATCACCCGGGTTTTTGCCTGACGGCAAGTATTTGGTTTTGAATATCCGTTGTTATGCACCAATTTCAAATTAATATATCTGTACGTTTATTTTCATAAAGAGAGATATAACTTTTGAAATTATGTCTGTGACATTTACCTATATCAGTTGACGATTGGGTAAGGAGCATTGAACAGCGGAGTAGTTCTTAACCATAAGTACAGTTTTCAACCTACGATGCACAGGTTTTGAGTTATTCAACTCAGCGGACTTATACAGAGTATTGTAGGGTTCCTAGGCACGCTCACAAGGGTCTACGAGGCATCAACCATGCCCGATTAAAAAATTAGCCGTGCCGAACAACCCGAAGCCGGATCTTTAAACTAGGGTTTAGGCGAAAACAAACATGTTAAACTCTTTAACGCTAAGTGAGAGGGATTACAACCTTTGTAGATCCGGTCCTTCACTTCTTAAGCTCCGTGTTGAGGTCCCTTCGCTGCGATCATCGTGTTCTGGACTCTCGAGAGGCTTCACGAAGAGAATGATGCAACCTTGCTTCCGATCTTCGATAACATTGATAATCTACCTTGAAGTTTCGTTAACACAAGCTATCACTCATGAAATGATGTGAACACCCTCATCTAAATGGCAAGGATAGATGAGGATGATAAAGTAGGATTTTTGCTCTCATTTATAATCTTTTTGTCACTCACTTTCATCACAAAAGAAAGCTTTTTCAAAAAGGAACTCAAGGAAGAAGAAAATGAATGAAGATGATAACTTAATCCTTTTGTGATGAATAATGAATGTTGTCATGATCATTTATGCAACCATGGTTGTAGTAACCTATGTAGAGAGTTTACTAGGGTTAGGGTTTGGGTTGAGTTATATGTGAGTCACTAGAAAATATCAAGACAAATATCTTCTTCATGACAAAAAGAAACCTTCTAGAATCTACTAGAAGTCTTAACCCTAATCCAAACCCTAATCATCTTTAAACTCCACTAATTATGTTGCATTAATAATTATAACATGTTACAACATTATATATTGTAAGTCTACGGTAGCGCCCCGGCCGTCTAAAGATGCCAAATGCGGAACAAAAACTTTTTTAACTGGCGCTATCGTATACTTTAACCCGGATCTGCCATTATTGCTAAACTAACAACTGTAAAGAGAGTAGAAAGGTTATACCAAACGATCCGAGTCCTTCATTCTTTAACCATCATCCCACGCTCCGTTGCGGCTGCTCCGATCTTCTCGTCCAGGTGGCACCATGTTAACGATTTTTTAAACGGGCTCCCGCCTCTCACTCGAGACAACTCGGTCGTCAAGTTTGCTAAAAGAGACGACCAAGATTGATGTAGAGAATGAGTATAAGAATTTATCTCATTCCGTCCAAAGATATGGACGAACGGTTAATGAAGTTGCCAATTGATTCGGGTGATGGAATGAAATGAGCTATGAAATTTCCATACACCCCAAAACTATCATAATCTTTTTCCAAATGAATTATCAAGTGTGAGAGAGAGGAGGGGGCCGGCCACACTTATAGGAGTGGGGGAGTGAGTGTAGGAGGAAGGGGGGTGACCACAAACCAAGATTATCATGAAGGAAAAATATCTTAGAGTGAACACAAAGAAATATCTAGTGTGAAAACAAAATATGAACACAATAAATGCACCATAAATGAACAAGTGCGTCACAAGTCTAATCACCACCTTCTAGATGCTTCTAGAATCTTCCACACTCATCCAAGAAAAGATAAATCCGTCTTTAACCGAATGTTAAAAGACGGCTGATAGAAAACTGGAAACTAGCAACTTCCAAAAGAGATCCCGAAACGAATTTCAGGATAACCCCGTAACAGTATAAACATACCCGCATTTGTATTACGACCGAATACAAATGCAACTGAGACAAAGATATTATATCTACACAGTATAATACTCGGATCCGGCTTAAACCAAAGCCGACCGGTATCATCTGCCCGAAATATGACACGTGCGTAAACGCACGTGCATTTTTTGAACCCTGCCATAAAACCATACGGCCTCTACAACGTTTCACCCGAACTTGGGAAACTATCGGTGGGGGACTCTAATGACTCGTCAGTACCCTGGCAGTGGGTTTAACCACAAACCGTCAGCGGCACTAGCTATGCGTAACGGCTGCCCATGGACTGACCTCAAGGGAGGCCGATGAGCGAACTCATCCGGAAACCCGACTGAGTCTAACAGTGACAATGTATATACAGTCCGGTCCGTTCGTCTATGAGTATCGCATATTTGCCTAGGGGGCCAGTAACGTCAGATCCCCAATAGCAGTATAAGTCATGTCGGAGTGTAGCCCAATAACACCCTGAGATACTACTGGAGTACCTACCAGTAAATCTCCTGCCACGGCCGTGGGCTTTGTGTAATGGCTCTCCTAGACATAGCACGATCTCACCCCCAATACCGGGAGAGACGAATCCCCTGCCTATCCTCTCACGTGCCTCCATGTGGCTCGGGACTGTACCCAAAAACTACCTGTTTGTACGACTCCTTTAAGCCGTGGTAGGGTCGAAATCAAAGCACAGTGGGAACTCACACGAGACAAATGACGACCTCAGGTCGATGAACTAGCCTGTACACATGTCACCAGGGAATTGCTATCTGACGATATGTATAATACCAACTAGCAGGTTCCCGGCGAGTCCTGTCCGGTGTACTCATAACCCAATGAGCACCTGTATACATCTTAGGTGATCCAACTGACACCAGTGGCTTGTGAGACCGGCCACCACCCCTCATCGGGGTCTCGACTGTATACACTAGTCTACTCCGGAGTATCGATGCCCTGTCTCGAAACTCCCACGACTAGAGACCACAATTAAGGATATGCTTATAAACCACCCAACTCTCACGTATATGATCGCCATCATACTGTTGGTAGTAAAGAAAGATCCTAATGGCTCTATTAAAGTGTAACATGTAATCAGTCACCTGAACATGTAAACGACTGATAAAGGCAAACCAGATAGCATACTATCATCTCGAGTAAGACTGTCCTATCGGTATAGGTCCTCCGCAATCATTGCAATCACGTACCTGCGATCCAATAATTGACTCTGAGGGCACTATCTCCAACAATCTCCCACTTGCACTTAAGGCTAATTATTGCGATGTCGACTACTCACAGCCCGTGTGAAACCGAACATCCAACTCCTCTACTAATCAGTTTCACAAAGCCCGTTTGTAAAACTATTGTGTTCGAGAAATAGCCTCAGTGAGTGGATCCGCCCAGAAGTTTCTTTCTATATCTCTCTAAATCTCAAGTTCGCAGAGAAAGCCATCTCCCGAATTGAGTAATACCTGTCTTAGAATATGTCTGGATATCTGATGGGACCTTGTTCATAAATGAACTCTAAATCCAAATTTCTTAGACTGTATCGATCACTGAACCAAATCAGTATCTGGCATCATGCCTACCACAGTATCCTCATTGGACCACCTGTCCATAATACTGTCCCTCGTCAGAGGGATAACTATAACTCTGACAATCACTCTGTCATCTATGTCACCTTTGAAGCCTGGAATGATAACCGTCTCCCGAAGGAGGCTGCCGTCATCAAATCCGTAGAACATCCACTTATGTTCTAAAACTGCTTCCTTATGTTTCTCCAGGATTGGATTAATACAAACTTATTGTATCTAGTGCAAAAACAACATCTGGTGTGGTACTTGACATCTCATGATTGACTCAATTGCCTAAGCAAGTGATCTGCCAATCATGCACAGCCCTCTCCCCTTTAGTCTATACGACACCTTTAGAGAGGGTGACTCCATCACCTACATGTACACCACCATGCCAGGAGTCATCTATTCTAAAAACCATTAGAATACAGTCAAAGTACCCACATTGGGAAACTACCCAAATCTAGATCCAAAACCATAGATCTAGAAACCAGAATGTCTGATATTATATCCAAATTCCGTCTGGAGAAACAACTGTGTGACGACCACAGTACAACCGATCGTAGTATAGGAATTTTACTTCCTACTCTGTGTATGTCATCCAAATACTAAGACATCACACCCTACTACCTTCTTAACAGATCCATCCCCTATTCTGATGAAGTCAAACCCATGACTATCACATCAAAATTTGATGATCTATCTCCGCTATAACTGCTTTAGTCAAAAATAGACATAAGCTACTTGCCCACTATGCTTCCGCTGCTCCCACTGACTGCGACAACCCTCTGGGGGAATAATATACACGTGCACTTCTAAATCTAGTTTAGAACGACGCTATACTTATCCTCCTGCCTGGTCTCATAGTCTGGAACAACAGTAGTGTCAAGTCTGGGTAAGCAAGAACCTCCCT
Organism: Agapanthus africanus; assembly: GCA_030015575.1. NCBI lineage: Eukaryota > Viridiplantae > Streptophyta > Magnoliopsida > Asparagales > Amaryllidaceae > Agapanthus > Agapanthus africanus. Next base: position 353,405,329 of record CM057341.1, on the reverse strand, counting down.
GTCACCGTCCTTGAAGCTACCGAAGTACCTCTTGGGTGTCTGAGGTTACCCACCATATCTGCGGAGTGGCTAATGGAATGTTAAACCTGATTGAATATATAGGTCCTATTAAATTTTCCGTAATCGTTCGCGGTTCTGGAATCACTTCCAGTTCTACCATACTCCCACTACTGTTTGTCTGAAAAAAATCCATTTTACTAAAACTGTGGCGAGTCAAGAACATTATCACTATTGATCTTCCAGATGGTAGAAAATCAACCCTCGTCATAGCCAGGGTCAACCCACAAACAGCCATTACAGAAACGTGCCCTGAGTTATCCAGAGTCTGGTTTTTAGCATAAGCTGGACAACCCCCCGTACCTTAACATCGTTAAGATATGAACCATTCTATATCCAATATAGAAACTTTGGCACTTATTTAATTGGAACCATATTCAATCATGCAGCTGTCTCCAGTGCATATAAACTTAATGGAAAGAGGCTAATCAGCATTACTCAACTTAGGAATCCATCCAATTATGAGTAACCTGAAAGAGAAACAAGTTTCTCAAAACCATTACTATCATCTGAATACCAATCACAAGAATCTACATCTTCGATCTTTTTGAAGAATCCCGATACTTGTGACACCTGGTTCTCTACTTTATTCTTATACCCACAACTTCTCAAAACTTAGACCTTGTATTTCTACGAAACACTTGTCTAAAAACTAAAGAAGTCATAAGTAAACAGAACATAGTACGAGGACCTACCCCTTTGTCCTGATGGACACTGGACAGCATACAATACTCTGTATAAGTCCGCTGAGTTGAATAACTCAAAACTTGTGCGTCGTAGGTTGAAAACTGTACCGTGGCGATTTCCTCAAATATCACCAATTACAACGAATTCCGATATAATGAGGTTGATCACCTAATTCCCAATAAATTACTCCCACTCATCATCTGTAAAACCATACAGATATGAGAATGAAAGCTGGTAAATACATACCCTTGGAGTAAGCATCTAATCGGGAAAACAGTTTTCTTTTAACAATGCACTGAAACATGAAAATGTTTCGTAGGGGTATCCTGGTATTCCTAGTAATGCCTCTTCCATAATCAATTCATGACTATAACCGTATATTTCTTTGCCATCTCTCCAAATCGCTTTATTTGTCTTTAGTCGTTACCATCTGTACACCATCGTTAGGCTAAATAGTTTTCTTCCTTCCCTACCGTTCGGCACCAGCCTATGGTTCGGAAGAAGACTATCCAGTAAGCACAATAGGTGTACCCTCCTAATCCTAGGAGTACTCGCAACTTGAGGGAAGGTGATGATAAAAGACAACTGAATAATACCTTATTCTATTAAAAGTGAAATAGGAGTGGTGATGAAGCACGCGGTTTGGTCGTGAATGATATCAGTCGCAATTTACTTTGCCCTCTTTCTAATCCCTTTATTTTGTCTTTACATATTACCTTCTGCACACCCTACTTAGGCCAATTGGTTTTCTTCATTCCCTACCTTTCGGCACCTGCCTATGGTTTGGAATAAGACTATCCAATAAGCGTAATATGTGTACTCTCCTAAACTAAGGAGCACTCGCAACTTGAGAGAAGGTGATAATAAAAGACAACTGAATAAACCAATTCTATTTCTCCTGAACCTTGATCAATCCTCGAAGAAGTCCCTCCGAGTTCGTATATAACCATACGATGGATTTATCCAATGGAAGTGGATGTCCGTAGTAATACGGGGTGTTCTGAGAAATACAAAGGGTAAAAGAAGGAGCGGCAATGACTTATGCAACTTAGACAATCCAAAAGCCAGTATTTTAAGAAGGTTCGGTCAACTTGGTCACTGAGTCATAGTCTAGGTTCGTCAAAGGTCGCTACCAAAGAGAGAGAGAAAAGAAACACTCTGCGTGCACTCTAACCTAGATCAGAATGGTTATCACTTTATCTAATCAGGAAACCTCCCACTGTACTGTCAAATTCTCCTCCAAATCTAAAAGAAGAATCAATCGGGATCACCCGAAGAGTAAACCAACTCATCAGTGGGAATCGGGATCGAACTCTCATCGCATGATAACGTGGCGGAATCCACTCACGTTAATCACACACCAGAAGGTATGCGCATACTTGGCAAGTTTCAGTTTCTTTAGAAACTCCCGATATTTTTTTTGCCCCATGCTCTTATGACCTTGGCGTTGGTCAAAATGTCATAAGTCGCATGCCAAGTTCTACCCGTCACTATCTTGTCAATTTGAACCCACCCGCACATGCCCTTGATGTTGGCCAAAATGGCAGAATGACTGTCCCAAACCAACTCATCTATCTATGCAACAAATGAATACCCAGCAGCTACCAAACACTATGCCTTGGCGTTGGTCAAAATACATAGCTTGAATACTACTGAATACCCAAAAGAAATGACGGAGGGCTACAGCTGGTTTTTGGCAAAAAAACCTTTAATGTAGTGAGCTTGATATCGCTAAAGGAACCTGATAGAATTTTATAAAAATATAGTGGCGAAAACCTTTTGCTAAAGAGGTCACTCCCGGTGAAGGGATCTCGGCTCTTTCCTCGTAGAATGAGGTGCAGGATATTCCACTGAATACCGCGATGCAAAGCAACTTGTAATCGACTATAGTGAAGTTATTACCCTGACGCAAACTTCTGCCCAAGGGGTCATTCCCGGTGAAGGGATATCGGCCCTTGCCTCGTCGAATAAGGTGCAGGATATTCACACCGAATACCACTATGCAAAACAAAAGGAAACGTCTTTGTAATAACACTTTTTAAAATTGTTCCAACAACTCCAAACAGGTTTGTTTTCCTTTGCATTGATCAGAATTAACGCGGTCCCATCATCAATCACACCAGAAAAGAACGAAAATAAAATGTACGTATATGCCATCCGCATTCGTCTCTGGGTCCCGTCATCATCCGTTAGGTTACTTAACTAACGACAGAGCGGGGACTGGACTAGCGCGGGTGCAAAACATATACAACATCTAATAGTATATATACCAATATACAATAATCGCTCCAGGCGTGATAATATGCAACATTACAGAAAAGTAATAAGTATCACAGAACAATACAGATATCTGGGATCCCCGGGTTTCACAGAGCCACTGCTGAAACCCGACGTTCCTCTGGTCGTGTGGATAGCCTGTGCAATGAAACCTAGACCCCTACGGGTGCGACAAGTTACCCGCCAAAACCTGAAGCGAGGTAGTCCCCCACAGCATAGTGAATGGAACACCCGGCACTTCACGGAATCCGGTAAATTGAGCACCCCTCCTTAGGTCAACCTGAACCCCTACGAGTGCGGCGAATAGTCTGCCAATTCCAGAGTGAGGTCCCTCTGCCTCTCAAAGCCATGAGATGCGGACCCGTTGCCCTCCCGAACCCGGCTATCCGTGCACTCCGTCGCGGGGTAAACCTAGTACAGAAATAAATAATAGTACAACAGGTACATCGACCACAACCTGGTCGTACCCCAAAAGAATATTATACAACAGGCAGTGACGGCAGTCCACATGTTGGACGCTCGCCCCGCAATATCAAATGTACAAATAAATCTAAACTGCACTACCATTGCACACTGCTATCCACCACGACAAATCCGCAACATCATAACACAACACAGAACATCAACGCGAATGTCACGTTCGCAAGCCCGTTTAAAAGAACTATAGCAATCAGACGCGGTTTACCGATCAAATGACATTCCCGGTCGGAGATATAATATAAGTACTGAAAACTAACATGTTTAAATTTCGATCGACTAAATATCACGAAGTGGGCCCCATGAATATCTGCTGTACAGTAACAAAATCTGGGCCCAAAAGATATATACCAAAAACCACAATTTCCACTCAAGAAGTCACTGTGAAAATTTAGAACACAGATCTCACAGAATGGCCGCGGATGCGCGGTCAAACGCTAGGTTTGACCGCGATTCGGCGGCGGTTTAGTTAGGTCACGTGACCAAATTTGTACGGTGTTCTTATAAAACCCTTCTGATTTTTCTGTGATATGCAGAATTATTTTTAGAACCCTTTTAAAATCGACAGAAACTCAGAACTTGAATTTTGCGGTTTTCGATATCCGGTTCGATCGATGTTTTAAACGCGTTAGCACAAATTAGTAAAGCAAAATGGTGAGGCTCTGATACCACAGTAAGTCTTCGGTAGCGCCCCGGCCGTCTACAGACGCCAAATGCGGAACAAAAACTTTTTTAACTGGCGCTACCGTATACTTTAACCCGGATCTGCCATTATTGCTAAACTAACAACTGTAAAGAGAGTAGAAAAGTTATACCGAATGATCCGAGTCCTTCGTTCTTTAACCATCATCCCACGCTCCGTTGCGGCTGCTCTGATCTCTTCGATCTCCGATCTTCTCGTCCAGGTGGCACCACGTCAACGATTCTTTAAACGGGCTCCCGTCACTGACTCGAGGCAACTCGGTCGTCAAGTTTGCCAAAAGAGACGACCAAGATTGATGTAGAGAATGAGTAGAAGACTTTGTCTCGTTCCGTCCAAAGCTATGGACGAACGTTTAATGAAGTTGCCAATTGATTCGGGTGATGGAATGAAATGAGCTATGAAATTTCCATACACCCCAAAACTATCATAATCTTTTTCCAAATGAATTATCAAGTGTGAGAGAGAGGAGGGGGCCGGCCACACTTATAGGAGTGGGGGGTGAGTGTAGGAGGAAGGGAGGATGACCACAAACCAAGCTTATCATGAAGGAAAAATATCTTAGTGTGAACACAAAGAAATTCTAGTGTGAACACAAAGTATGAACATAATAAATGCACCATAAATGAACAACTGAGTCACAAGCCTAATCACCACCTTCTAGATGCTTCTAGAATCTTCCACACTCATCCAAGAAAAGATAAATCCGTCTTTAACCGAATGTTAAAAGACGGCTGATAGAAAACTGGAAACTGGCAACTTTCAAAAGCGATCCCGAAACGAATTTCAGGATAACCCCGTAACAGTATAAACATACCCGCATTTGTATTACGACCGAATACAAATGCAACTGAGACAAAGATATTATATCTACACAGTATAATACTCGGATCCGGATTAAACCAAAGCAGACCAGAATTATCTGCCCGAAATATGACACGTGGGTAAACGCACGTGCATTTTTCGAACCCTGCCATAAAACCATACAGCCTCTACAACGTTTCGCCCAAACCTGGGAAACTGTCGGTGGGGGACTCTAATGACTCGTCAGTACCCTGGCAGTGGGTTTAACCAAAAACCGTCAGCGGCACTAGCTATGCGTAATGGCTGCCCATGGACTGACCTCAAGGGAGGCCGATGAGCGAACTCATCCGGAAACCCTACTGAGCCTAACAGTGACAATGTATATACAGTACGGTCCGTTCGTCTATGAGAATCGCATATCTGCCTAGGGGGCTAGTAACGTCAGACCCCCAATAGCAGTATAAGTCATGTCGGAGTGTAGCCCAATAACACCCTGAGATACTACTGGAGTACCTACCAGTAAATCTCCTGCCACGGCCGTGGGCTTTGTGTAATGGCTCTCCTAGACATAGCACGATCTCACCCCCAATACCGGGAGAGACGAATCCCCTGCCTATCCTCTCACGTGCCTCCATGTGGCTCGGGACTGTACCGAAAAACTACCTGTTTGCATGACTCCTTTGAGCCGTGGTAGGGTAGAAATCAAAGCACAGTGGGAACTCACACGAGACAAATGACGACCTCAGGTCGATGAACTAACCTATACACATGTCACCAGGGAATTGCTATCTGACGATATGTATAATACCAACTAGCAGGTTCCCGGCGAGTCCTGTCCGGTGTTCTCATAACCCAATGAGCACCTGTATACATCTTAGGCGATCCAACTGACACCAGTGGCTTGTGAGACCGACCACCGCCCCTCGTCGAGGTCTCGACTGTATACACTAGTCTACTCCGGAGTATCGATGCCCTGTCTCGAAACTCCCACGATTAGGGACCACAATTAAGGATATGCTTATAAACCACCTAACTCTCACGTATATGATCGCCATCATACTGTTGGTAGTAAAGCAAAATCCTAAGGGCTCTATCAAAGTGTAACATGTAATCAGTCACCTGAACATGTACACGACTGATAAAGGCAAACCAAATAGCATACTATCATCTCGAGTAAGACTGTCCTATCGGTATAGGTCCTCCGCAATCATTGCAATCACGTACCTGCGATCCAATAATTGACTCTGAGGGTACTATCTCCAACATATATCACATATATAATATTTATTGTAACAAAATAAAATAATATATTTAAAATATATCACATATATATCAATGTATTACCCGAGTGAGAAAAAGAATCTTTTAGTGAGCTAATATTAGTTAATGTAATTTAATATATCATATATATTATTATAAATTAAATTATCGAATCAACACTTGATCCGACAATCCGGCTATATCGCATATAACCGACTAATATTTATCCGTACCGATTCATCGAATCAACACTTGATCCGATGACCCGGCTGATATCAAATATTGCGAGAATAAAATACGGTATCTCATATCGTATTATCCTCGGTCCCACACATATCACATACGTGCCCCTAATCCGTTTTGCCTGAGTCAAGAAACCTCTGTGTAGGACTCTAAAGAATCGTCAATACGCCGGCAGTAGGAGATGATCATATCAAACACCCACAAGCTGCAAGCGGTCAGCTAAACGTAAGAGCTACCCAGGTATTGAGCGCTCAGAAGATCAACAAGCAAGCCTGTACATTCTCCTGTGAATCCAAACAGTAACACTCCCGTATAGTCCGGTCTCGTCGTCTGATATATCGCATATCTCGTCTAGGGGTGGTAAACGTCAGACCTTAGTAGCTTGATAAGTCATGTCGATATGAGCTCTGTAAAAGTTTGAGAAACTACTGATAACACTTACCAGTAAATCTAAACAACCCTGGCCAGGGATTTCCGGTTATAGCCAATCGAACACAGCACAACATCAACTCCCTATACCGGGAGAGACGAATCCCCTCCTATCGCTCATTGCCTCCATATGATTCAGGACTGTACCTAAAAGCCACCTTTTTGCATGCCCTCTTGGACGTGGTATGATGGAAATCAAAGCACAATGGGAAACACACAAGACTCTATGACGATCTCGGGTCAACAGACTACTCTGTACCAGTGTCACCGGAGAACTGCCATCTGACGTGAGGTATAATACCATCTGGGAGTTCTCGGCCAGTCCTTCCAGTGTACCTAGTCTCTACTGAGCACCCGTACACCATCCTTGATGTCAAACACCGATGGATATGGGATCATCCATCTCCCATCATATGGGTCAAGATGCGTATACGCTAGTCTACTCTGGTGTATCGATGCCCTGTCTCGATACACCCTCGACTAGGAACAGTTATAGGATGTACTCGTCGACTACCGTGGCCCCACTAGTATGATCTCATCATAGTCCCAATAGTCGAGTACATATCCTAAGGGCTTTATCAACATGTAATATAGAGACAATTAGAGTACATGTTAAGATAAAGAACAACCGGATAGCGTACTATCATGTCGGGCAAGAAAGTCCTCCCTATATATGTCCAAGCATCTATTACAATATATATCGTATGTACAGTAATGGCCTCTAGGGCATACATATAACTAACAATCTCCCACTTGCACTAGGGTCATCTGTTGTGGTATCGCATACCCAACAATTAGCTGCAGTTGAAATATCTCATACTCAACCATCCCATAAAAGTCTCTACTGGGAAAAAGGCCTTTGTGAGTGGATAAGCGCTGTTGTCCTCTGTGTCTACTCTCCTAACCTCAATCTCCCTGGAGATCAACCATCTCCATGATCAGGTGATACTGCCTAAGAATTATATCTGGATTTCTGATGGGACGGGGGTTCCTTGGCCAAAGCCACAACTCCATTGTCACACAATGGTAGGAACGAAGTTCATCTCATGAACCTATATATATCAAGACTGCCACTTTGGTAGCATACTTGGTAACGATGTATCTTGCCTTTAATTGTCTAGTAAGTCACGGTATCTAGCTTGGAACTCTTCCAACATACCGTCCCTCCACTGCGGGTAAAGATAATGCCTGCGACTGACATTCAGTCGTCCTTATCACCCTGGAACCATTCCAGTGATTCTCCCCAGGATTATTTGAAACCATCTCACTACAACTAGTGAGAATCCTAACATCCAAATAGATCTATCTCATAGATCCATAACCCAGGATTTAGGAGGTATCATCTTGATCCTATATGGAGAATCCTTGTGATAAGCGGAGATTGACCGATCGTAGCATAGGAAACTCCTTCCCTATCATGAGTATGTCATCCCCGTACTCTACGAGGATCACCACCATACTCCCTACTACCTTTTTGTATATACAAGGTTCATCTACCATTTTGATGAAGTCAAACTCTTTAACTACCACATCAAAACAGGTGTTCCAACTCCGTGATGCCTGCTTTATCCTATAAAGCATCTTGCACACGTTTCCGCTGCTCCCACTGTCTACGAAGCTCTCTGGCTGTGTACTTATAGACGCTTTCTTCTAAAACACATTTAGAAAAGCAGTCATGACACCCAACCGCCAGATATCGTAGTCATGGTATGTAGCCGTGGCAAGTAGGATCTGGATGGACTTAAGCATAGCTTTGAAAGTCTCAACTTTTCCATGTACACCTAGTAATCTTCTCAAGATATACTTGCTCCTGATGGGGATTTAACCCTTCAGATAGAGCAACCAAAGTTCATACTTTGTTGGTGTCTAAGGATTCCATCTCAGATCGATAAGCATCCAGCCATTCTTACAGAGTCCCACTCCTGATGGCCAGCTCGAAACTAGTTGGGTCATCATCTCATGATGCAATCCTCGCTCCCACTGTCATAGAGAAACCGAAGTATCTCTCAGGTGGGTAAGGAACTCTACTAGATCGGCGGAGAGGCTGAGGTTCGTTGGAAACTATTGAATCCTTTAGTTCTACCAAATCATCAGCTGCAGTTTGTATAGCTGGAACATTTCCAGTTCTACATAACAGACCTTGTCTCGAGCTTGTCCGGATTTTGCTTTTAGACATAGGCCGGACAACCCCAAATCATAACAAACTTAAGATATGGGCTCTTCCCTTTCCATATCACATATGAAGTGGTAGGCAACTGATTTGATTGGAACCCTATTCAATAGGTATGCAGCTTCTCAAGTGCATAACTCCCAAAAAGAAATAGGAAACTCAGTAGTACTCATCATAGAGCGCATCATATCACATAGGGTGCTATTGCTCCGCCCCGATATACCATCGTGCTATGGTGTATATGGAGGAGTAATGCTGAGAGAGAATCTCATTCTCCTTTACAATAGTCCAGGAATCTCCGTGCTCAAGTATTCTCCTCCCTGATCTCATCAAAGGACATAATACTTATACCCGGTTTTTGGTTCTCTACTTCAAATTTATATTCTGTGAATATCTCAAAAGGTCCGGACTTGTGTTTCAACTGGAACATATGTCTGAATCTTGAGAGATCATCAGTGAATATAATGAAGTATAAAGAACCGGTCCTGGAATGTGTAGACAGGGGACCTTCATACATCAGCATGTATCAATCCCTAGAGTTCACTAACTCTTTCTCTGTTTCCAATAAACAGAGTTGTGGTCATCTTATCTTTGTGACATGACTGGCAAGTTTCACAAGATGTAAATTCAAACAAATTTAAATATGCATCTTAATGTAACTTCAGCTAGTCGGGTCATATTGATATGACCTAGTCTACAATGCCTCAAGAAGGATTCGTTCATTTCTGAACTCTTCCTCTTGTGTGTGTTCTGTATACTAAGAACTGTAGTTTGATTTAGAACGTTAATGCTTTTAGATAACGTGCCTGAACCGATCAACTCTTGATATAGGAAATGTTCAAAACATTATCCAACAATACAAAATTATATCCTTCTTTACTAATAAAGAGACTGATATGAAGTTGTATATCAGGTTCGGTATCTAATAACATTTGTTCAGAATCAATGTATTCTGGTAATACAGGGTGATAGTGACCAACATACTTGGCTGCAACACTTGCACCGTTTCTATCTCATGAAACTTATCACCCGTTCTCAGTTCTCTATCTTTCTGTAGCCCGTGTAACAGATTACATATGCGGGATCCTGATCCGGTATCTCATACCCAGGACATAAAGGATACTGAGAAACAGTTCTGTGTAATGAACACACCCGAAGAAGATGCATCAGCATGCACTTTCTTCGTTCGGGCGGCACGGGAAATCTGGTATTCCCCAATTTCCTGCTCTGTCTTATAACAATTATAAGTTGGAGCGGGACCAACGTTCCCCAGCTCAGTATAACAAGCGGGTTCGGTCAATATATCCGTTTTATTATCTTGATTAAGGCGTGATATGGTCGCTACCTGGAGAGAGAGAGAAGAAAACACTCAGCGTATACTCTTGCAAGATTAGATTAGTTATCTAATATATCTAATCAGGATGTCTCCCACTGTTTTAATCAAATCTTCCTTCAAACCCTAAAAGGAAAGACTAGCCGGGATTAATTACACGCTACAAGTTCGCCAATTTTTCAGCCAGGCCAGTGTCGGTACTTTGAGGGAGGTCCCCCGTACATTCGCACGAACCTAATTAAAGTAAACCTCGTTTTCCCAGAGGCGTAACCCCGTTAACACCTTTCTAGACACCTACTTGATCGGCTAATTGTAATGTGTAAAACTCTCCCAGGAGTAACTCTTACTCGCAGCGGGTATCGGGATCCAACTATCTCATAGAATATATGCAATCTCATTGCAAATTTCAACACTTGAAATTCCCAATAATATTTTACCCCTAGCGTCCTATGACCTTGACAGAGGTCAACAAACCATAGGCTGCTAGTCAAGTTCAACCCATCATTTCCTGATTGAAGTAAACCCACCCGCACGACCCTTGACAGAAGTCAACAAGGTAGCACGACTACCCTAAATCAATCACATCATATGTTTATACAGATAAGCACTAATCAGCTACCGCACACTACGCCTTGACAGAGGTCAACAAACGCAGCACGAATACTAAATATTACTTATCTGAAATGACGGAGGGCTACGACAGGTTTTTAAGAAAACCCTTTGCGTAATGAACTTGATATCGTTGTAGAATCGAGTGATTTTAAATGGAATGTTTTTGAGGCCTTTCTAGTTTTTCTAAAGGGGTCACTCCCGGTGAAGGGATCGTCGGCCCTTTCCTCATCGAATAAGGTGCAGGATATTTCACAAATATCACTATGCAAAGCAAGAACTATAGAAGCAATCAAAAGACAACCCGAGTTTGTAGCATCTGCTAGTTTCACTAAAGTGGTCACTCCCGGTGAAGGGATCTCGGCTCTTTCCTTATCGAATAAGGTGCTGGATGTTCTACAAGGAACACCGCTATGCAAAGCAAGAACTAGAGCTACCAGTTTTTGAGACAAGTTTCTACAACTTCTTTAGGTTTATTTTATTTCATTAATCTCATTAATGAAGTCCCATTTTATTATGCTTCATAAGCATCTCTTTTGAAACGAAATCTGCAATATAACATATATCTCATATATATAATATAAACATTCATCTCAGGCAGTAATATGATCTCATCACAGGACATTGCAGCAGAAGAACATATATGAAATATTGGATATACTAGGACGTCCGTGTTTTAATACGAGCCAGTATAAAACACGGATTCTACGGTCGTGATGAATAGTCAAACCCACATCCCTAGACCCCTACGAGAGCGGCAAGTAACACTGCCAATTCTAGGGTCAGGAGACCCGGTCTCGACTCCTCGAGATGGTCTCCCACTGGACCCTAGAACCCGGTTACTTGTGCTCCCCGCCTTGGGTCCACCTAATGCGGAAAAGTAAATAATATACAACGGTGACATCTTCCTCAGTCCGGAAGTGCCCCAATAAAAGAATATTACATACAAATGAATTTTACATGAATAAAAAACGAAAAACTCTCATCTCACATAAAAACCCCGGCTATTCAAAACGCGACGATCCAATATAACATATCACAGCAACACATAATATCTCATATCATCAACGTAAGCAAGTATGCGTATCCCGATTGTCGTTGATGTATAGCAATGAAGCCGGCGGTACACCACATACTACGCTTACGGTCACAGAAAAGAAAGTGTAAAACTACAACAGTTGGAATCCGCAACCTTCTTAGACATCGCATGCCTAACCAAATGAATTCTTTAGACATCGCATGCCTAACAGTTATAAACACCGCATTTTAGTCTCATTATCGAAAACTCTTTTCTATATCTAGTCGGGCAATTCAACAAGATTTCCGACATCCTGATCGAATGCTCGTCGCAAACTTCAGTAGACGGCCGCACCCCCGGATGCCGTCGACGAAGTGCACTAAGGCGGAACACCGCTACCGCGAGCACCCGAATGGATGCTTTTGGCGACGGGGTTCTCCTACAGTCACTTGGTCGGGGCTATGGGGCATGGCTGTCTATTAAGTTTACCCGGCGAGTATCCGTGTACGCTACGTGATTGCGACGGACTTTTGATCACATCAAAATTCCGTGGCAACCAATCAACTGAGACTGAAGTGCTAGATTTATAACATTCAAATTAGTTATCTCATAACTACCTGTAGATTCCAAATATTGTATCACATTCCAGATAAATAGACAATGTTAAACTTTCCGATCGAATAATCAAACACCCATGATTTCCCCAATATATCTCAACACTTGAAATCAGTTTAAAAATATCTATCACATGCTACAGTACCAATGGTCCAGCCGTAAAAGGGTCAAGCCAACGTCTCACATGTGGCACGCCGTACTGCCACAAACCCTAAGGTTAAGAGGCAGTTCAAAACGGTCACATAATCGAGTTAAGGTTTGTTATCTTCTAGAGGGTCTACCACGTTACTTGCACGACTTAGAACGTTCTTAAACTCGAGAAAAAAAATCCAACTTTTGAAAAAATTTCCGACAGGGGAAAAAGTGAGTTATTGATATCCGTTCGAACTTTTTAACAGTTTCTAAAAATTATCCGGACAAAACTAAACAAACTTAAATTATCTGATCGAATCAACGATTCCCCAATATAACCCTAGAAAACTCAACACTTGAGTGGAATTAAAAATTTCCCAGAAAAAAATAACAAGAAAGGACATAAGAATAATTACATGAAATTCCAGGGACTAAGTCACAATTTTGGCCGCGGAACCACCGCCAAACCCTTGGTTTGGTCTCGGTTCCGCGGTCAAATAATTAACTTAGTTGACCGTACTTCACAGTAATTCTTAGTTTTTCCTGTTTGTTTTTCTGAGCATTTTTAATTCATAAAAAATCACAGTTTTGAAAAATGAACAGGGAAGGGTAAACAACGGGGTTTACGGGTTCGATCGGACTTTAAACTTCATCTAGACTTCGCCTAAAGCTCTAGCTTGGCTCTGAAACCACTGTAGGGTTCCTAGGCACGCTCACAAGGGTCTACGAGGCATCAACCATGCCCGATTAAAAAATTAGCCATGCCGAACAACCCGAAGCCGGATCTTTAAACTAGGGTTTAGGCGAAAACAAGCATGTTAAACACTTTAACACTAAGTGAGAGGGATTACAACCTTTGTAGATCCGGTCCTTCACTTCTTAAGCTCCGTGTTGAGGTCCCTTCGCTGCGATCATCGTGTTCTGGACTCTTGAGAGGCTTCACGAAGAGAATGATGCAACCTTGCATCCGATCTTCGATAACATAGATGATCTACCTTGAAGTTTCGTTAACACAAGCTATCACTCATGAAATGATGTGAACACGCTCATCTAAATAGCAAGGATAGATGAGGATGATGAAGTAGGATTTTTGCTCTCATTTATAATCTTTTTCTCACTCACCTTCATCACAAAAGAAAGCTTTTTCAAAAAGGAACTCATGGAAGAAGAAGATGAATGAAGATGATAACTTAATCCTTTTGTGATGAATAATGATGTTGTCATAATCATTTATGCAACCATGGTTGTAGTAACCTATGTAGAGAGTTTACTAGGGTTAGGGTTTGGGTTGAGTTATATGTGAGTCACTAGAAAATATCAAGACAAATATCTTCTTCATGACAAAAAGAAACCTTCTAGAATCTACTAGAAGTCTTAACCCTAATCCAAACCCTAATCATCTTTAAACTCCACTAATTATGTTGCATTAATAATTATAACATGTTACAATATTATATATCACAAATATAATATTTATTGTAACAAAATAAAATAATACATTTAACATATATCACATATATATCAATGTATTACCCGAGTGAGAAAAAGAATCTTTTAGTGAGCTAATATTAGTTAATGTAATTTAATATATCATATATATTATTATACATTAAATTATAGAATCAACACTTGATCCGACAATCCGGTTATATCGCATATAACCGACTAATATTTATCCGTACCGATTCATCGAATCAACACTTGATCCGAAGACCCGGCTGATATCAAATATCGCGAGAATATAATACGGTATCTCATATCGTATTATCCTCGGTCCCACACATATCACATACGTGCCCCTACTCCGTTTTGCTTGAGTCAAGAAACCTCTGTGTAGGACTCTAAAGAATCGTCAATACGCCGGCAGTAGGTGATGATCATATCAAACACCCACAAGCTGCAAGCGGTCAGCTAAACGTAAGAACTACCCAGGTATTGAGCGCTCAGAAGATCAACAAGCAAGCCTGTACATTCTCCTGTGAATCCAAACAGTATCACTCCCGTATAGTCCGGTCTCGTCGTCTGATATGTCGCATATCTCGCCTAGGGGTGGTAAACGTCAGACCCGTGTAGCTTGATAAGTCGTGTCGATATGAGGTCTATAACAGTTCGAGAAACTACTGATAACACTTACCAGTAAATCTCAACAACCCTGGCCAGGGATTTCCGGTTATAGCCAATCGAACACAGCACAACATCAACTCCCTATACCGGGAGAGACGAATCCCCTCCTATCGCTCATTGCCTCCATGTGATTCGGGACTGTACCTAAAAGCCACCTTTTTGCATGCCCTCTTGGACGTGGTATGATGGAAATCAAAGCACAATGGGAATCACACAAGACTCTATGATGATCTCGGGTCAACAGACTACTCTGTACCAGTGTCACCGGAGAACTGCCATCTGACGTGAGGTATAATACCATCTAGGAGTTCTCGGCGTGTCCGTCCAGTGTACCCAGTCTCTACTGAGCACCCATACACCATCCTTGATGTCAAACACCGATGGATATGGGATCATCCATCGCCCATCATATGGGTCAAGATGCGTATACGCTAGTCTACTCTGATGTATCGATGCCCTGTCTCGATACACCCTCGACTAGGAACAGTTATAGGATGTATTCGTCGACTACCGTGGCCCCACTAGTATGATCTCATCATAGTCCCAGCAGTCGAGTACATATCCTAAGGGTTTTATCAACATGTAATATAGAGACAATCAGAGTACATGTTAAGATAAAGAACAACCAGATAGTGTACTATCATGTCGAGCAAGAAAGTCCTCCCTATATATGTCCAAGCATCTATTACAATATACATCGTATGTACAGTAATGGCCTCTAGGGCATACATATAACTAACAAGTATTGTATGTTATCCAGTGTCCATTAGGACAAAGGGGTTAGTCCTCGTACTATGTTCTGTTTACTTATGACTTATCTAGTTTTTAGACAAGTGTTTCGTAGAAATACAAGGTCTAAGTTTTGAGAAGTTATAGGTATAAGAATAAAGTAGAGAACCAGGTGTCGCAAGTATCGGGATTCTTCATGGTGATCGAAGATGTAGATACTTGTGTTGGGTATTCAGTTGATAGTAATAGTTTTGAGAAACTCGTTTCTCTTTCAGATTACTCATAATTGGATGCATTCTTAAGTTGAGTAATGCTGATCGGCCTCTCTCCATTTTGTTGACATGCACTGGAGACAGCTGCATGATTTGAATCCGGTTCCAATTAAATCAGTGCTAAAGTTTCTATATTGGATATAGAACGGCTCGTATCTTAACGATGTTAAGGTACGGGGAGTTGTCCGGCTTATGCTTAAAACAAGACTTTGGATAACTCAAGACACGTTCCTGTAATGGCTGTTTGTGGGTTGACCCGGGCTATGACGAGGGTTGATTTTCTACCATTTGGCAGATCAATAGTGATATTGTTCTTGACTCGACACAGTTTTAGTAAAATGGATTTTTTCAGAAAACAATAGTGGGAGTATGGTAGAACTGGAAGTGATTCCAGAACCGCAAACGATTACGGAAAATTTAATAAAACCTAAAGATTCAATCAGGTTTGGCATTCCATTAGCCACTCCGCAGATATGGTGGGTAACCTCAGACACCTGAGAGGTACTCCGGTAGACTCAAGGACGGTGACAGGGAGGTTCTTGTTTACCCAAACTTGACACTACTGTTGTTCCAGGCTATGAAACCCGGCAGGAGGATGAGTATAGTGTCGTTCTAAACTAGTTTTAGAAGTGCACGTGTATATGACTCTGCCAGAGGGTTGTTGTGGTCAGTGGGAGCAGCGGAAGTATAGTGGGCAAGTTGCTAATGTCTATTTATAGACTAAAGCAAATATAGCAGAGATAGATCATCTATTTTTGATATGACGGTCATGGCTTTGACTTCATCAGAATAGGGGATGGATCTGTTAAGAAGGTAGTAGGGTGTGATGTCCTGGTATTTGGATGACACACACAGAGTAAGAAATAAAATTCCTATACTACGATCGGTTATACTGTGGTTGTCACACAGTAGTTTCTCCACAAAGGACATGGATATAATATCTGACATTCTGGTTACTAGATCTATGGTTTTAGATCTAGATTTGGGTAGTTTCCCAATCTCACTACTACAATATGGGGTTGCCCCTACGGAATTAGGAATCCATAGGGGCAACTATTTATTGCCCTTACGGATTTATCCGTAGGTCCCAATCGTTGTCCCTACGGTGCCTTACATTCTAATTTAAAAATATTAAATCGTAATTTGTTGTTTGGCCCTACGGAGCCGCAAACGGTGGACCTACGGTTATGTCCGTAGGGGCATATAAATAGGTTATTAATAAAAAAAAGCACAGAAAAGTCATCGATCGTTCCCAAAAATTCTTTCTCTCACTCTCCCGCGCCTCGATCGCTCGTTCCCGCGCCTCGTCGCCACCGCCCTCCGCGCCTCGTCTCCACCTTCCTCGGTCGTTCCCTAAACTTCCTCGTCGCCACCATCCGCGACTCGTCGCCGATCGTCGTCGACCACCGGTCTTCTCTGTCGTCTCCTCCACTGCCCGCTACAGGTAGGTAAATCTCAAATTATTTATAATTTTGATGATGTTAGGTCTAAGGTTCAGGGTTCGGGTAGGGGTGAGGGTTAGGGTTAGGCATCGGCATCGGGTTCGATTAGGGTTAGGGTTAAGGTTCGATTGCGGTTGGGGTTCGGTTGGGGTTGGGGTTGGGGTTGGGGTTCGGTTGGGGCTGGGGCTGGGGCTAGGGTTCGGTTGGGGTTGGGGTGGGGCTAGGGCTAGGGCTAGGGCTTCATCACCTGATATAGCAAAATACAAAGCGTACTTCAGTACACCCGACCTCATTGAGTTTCCTATTGAAGTTCCCGGTCAAACGGAATATGCATTTTTTCATTCGCCATCAAATCCCAATTATCAAGCTACCGAGGAAGAAAAGCCACCTTTGTTAGTCGAGAGTCATGGTAATAGACTTGTCATTATAGATCATAGTCAATTATTTTTCCTATCATTTTCTTGATCCAGATGCTAATCAACTTATTAGTTACTGTTTTTATGACGTATTTGTCTATATTTGTTGACAGTGGCCTTTCTTTTGGATGAACATGTTTTTTTGATGCATGTTTCAGTCATGTAAATTCATATGTTGCGTATAACGCTTTATGATATCAGTATCCTACATTTGTAGTTTTAATTGTTGATTG
Source organism: Agapanthus africanus (assembly GCA_030015575.1). Classification (NCBI taxonomy): domain Eukaryota; kingdom Viridiplantae; phylum Streptophyta; class Magnoliopsida; order Asparagales; family Amaryllidaceae; genus Agapanthus; species Agapanthus africanus. The sequence goes on along the minus strand of CM057341.1, from coordinate 353,387,302 downwards.
TTATAGATGAATGCCATTGCAATAATAGTTTTTGGTTGATATATTAATTTTTCAAATATTTGCATGTATGTATCCATGCTTGCCTGCATATATGTATATATGAGGATAATGGGTATATTATTAGGTTGTCGTAGGAGAAAATTTTCCTTCATATGGCTGTCAAAAGTCAATCCTTAATCTCTTTGTGGATGATCGGTTCTATCAATCTTGATCTCAATGGTCTAATATATAGATACACAAGAACATGTTGTTTTCATACTCTTTTGTTTTCACACGATAAATATGGATGACTCAAAATATGGATATATGAAATGCATCCCTTTTATGCATATGGATACAGATGTGTGATAGATTGAAATATCCAAATTGATGTCTAATACATTTCTGGAGATACTAGTTCTTGGTATATACGAAGCCAAAGTTTAACTTGCAATGTCGATCAATTTGCAAGTAACTAAGCAAGTATTATTTCATAAGTTTAAAAACATGTTACATATACAACAAGAATACACAACAAACGCATCATTAGAGAGTGATTCAAGATGTTCAAGTTAAAACCAATATATGATACTCAATGATAATATTAAACTTTCATATTCTCATCGATACTCATATATGAAACTAAAAGCGCCACTTAGTCCCCGTCTATCGGTTAACATACGTTCGATGTTCGTCGTGACATAGAACTATACGAAGGTTGTTAAATATCGAACGGTATAGCTCGATACTAACAACCGTCGTATAGTTTATGTGACGAGAAGATTCAATCGTATGATAACCGATAGATTTGTCCCGTGTGGACAAGTTAGGAATGTATAAAGCAAACACCTTCATTCACTTATGTTTTCATCCGTTTCGAGATATTTCGTCGGTACCTTTCCGCTGGTTCTCCGTGTACAAAGATAGATTAGATGTTCATTTCAACGTTGTTTCACAGTTTTGAAATGATTATCTATTCTATTACAGTGTACTCGGAGAACAGCGGGGAGGTGCTGCCGAAATTTACTCGAAACGGTTGAAAGCACAAGCGAATGGGTGTTCACTCTATACATTCTTAATGGGATAGAAGCCTTACCCCTGACAGCCAGAACACACACATACAACAAGAATACACAACAAACGCATCATTAGAGAGTGATTCAAGATGTTCAAGTTAAAACCAATATATGATACTCGATGATAATATGAAACTTTCATATTCTCATCGATACACATATATGAAATTAAAAGCACCACTTAGTCCCCGTCTATCAGTTAACATACGTTCGATGTTCATCGTGACAAAGAACTATACGAAGGTTGTTAAATATCGGACGGTATAGCTCGATACTAACAACCGTCGTATAGTCTATGTGACGAGAAGATTCAATCGTATGATAACCGATAGATTTGTCCCGTGTGGACAAGTTAGGAATATATAAAGAAAACACCTTCATTCACTTATGTTTTCATCCGTTTAAAGATATTTCGTCGGTACCTTTCCACTGGTTCTCCGTGTACAAAGATAGATTAGATATTCCTTTCAACGTTGTTTCACAGCTTTGAAATGATTATATATTCTATTACAATGTACTCGGAGAACATTGGGGAGGTGCTGCCGAAATTTACTCAAACCGGTTGAAAGCACAAGCGAATGGGTGTTCGCTCTATACATTCTTAATGGGATAGAAGCCTTACCCCTGACAGCCAGAACACACACATACAACAAGAATACACAACAAACGCATCATTAGAGAGTGATTCAAGATGTTCAAGTTAAAACCAATATATGATACTCGATGATAATATGAAACTTTCATATTCTCATCGATACACATATATGAAATTAAAAGCACCACTTAGTCCCCGTCTATCAGTTAACATACGTTCGATGTTCGTCGTGACAAAGAACTATACGAAGGTTGTTAAATATCGGACGGTATAGCTCGATACTAACAACCGTCGTATAGTTTATGTGACGAGAAGATTCAATCGTATGATAACCGATAGATTTGTCCCGTGTGGACAAGTTAGGAATATATAAAGAAAACACCTTCATTCACTTGTGTTTTCATCCGTTTAAAGATATTTCGTCGGTACCTTTCCACTGGTTCTCCGTGTACAAAGATAGATTAGATATTCCTTTCAACGTTGTTTCACAGCTTTGAAATGATTATATATTCTATTACAATGTACTCGGAGAACATTGGGGAGGTGCTGCCGAAATTTACTCAAACCGGTTGAAAGCACAAGCGAATGGGTGTTCGCTCTATACATTCTTAATGGGATAGAAGCCTTACCACCGACAGCCGGAACACACACATACAACAAGAATACACAACAAACGCATCATTAGAGAGTGATTCAAGATGTTCAAGTTAAAACCAATATATTCTTTTCAACGACAAACGCACACACAAAGCATATACACGGATTTTCTCCTTTGTCAGTTACTATCTCGTTCTTAGATTTCTCAATATAGTCACCATAACCTACAATTTATATGTTAAACAGTCTAACATGGCCCATGAGTACGTCAGAGTTAAGGACTGGATGTATGTGGATTGGCAACAACGTATGCAACCTAAGTTTGTCGCAGGAGTTGCTGCTTTTATTGAATTTGCACGCGCACATAATAAGATCGTGATAGAGAAGATTCTCTGCCCGTGCGATAGATGTGACAATAAGTACTGGCAGAAGGTAGAATTGGCAGAGCTTCATATCGTAAAATATGGGTTTACTAGACTTTATACAACTTGGAAATATCACGGGGAAGGAGAAGAACGCAGTAATGCGGCAGAAGAAGAAGGAGAACACGATAATGCGGAAGGAGAAGAAGGAGAATATGGTAATGCGGCAGAAGGAGAAGACGGTAATTTATTTCCATCAGAAGAAATGGAGGATATGGTAGAGGTTGCCATAGGTGAATATATTCGTACCGAAAATGACATTCCTTCCGGTCAAGGACCGTGTGCGGATAAATATGAAAATTTCATGAATGATGCTAGAAAACCAATTTATGAGAATGCAAACTATTCCACCCTCTCATGGTTCGTCCAACTTATCCAGATTAAGTGCCTAAATGGATGGAGCAACAAGTCATTCACAATGCTTCTTTCGTTCTTGAAAGATTCTATGCCCCCGGGAAATAACGTGCCCGACAGCTGGTACGGAGCCCAGAAGATGATGTCTGATTTGGGTCTAAAGTGCGAGAAGATTCAAGTATGTCCTAAAAATTACGTGTTGTACCGGAAAGAGAATTCAGATTTGAAAGAGTGTCCAACATGCGGAGAGGCCAGGTATAAGCCGAAAGATTCTGATAAGAAGCCTGATATACCTGTCAAGATAGCATGATATTTTCCCATAACACAGAGGCTACAGAGACTATTCAGGTGCAAGAAAACAGCTAAGGCAATTATTTGGCATCACCGTGCCCCTCCAATTGAAGATGGAAAAATGAGCCATCCAAGAGATTCACCGGCATGGAAGGATTTCGATAGGAGGCACGTAATATTTAGTAGTGATCCTCGCAATGTCCGGCTCGGACTGGCTAGTGATGGCTTCTGCCCATACAACTATATGGCTGGAAGTCACAGCACATGGCCCGTTGTAATGATAATTTATAATCTGTCGCCTTGGTTGGCTATGGACCAATCATACTTTATGATGCCTCTTCTTATCGACGGACCAAACTTGGGACTTGGAAAGATAAATATGGATTGACCAGTATGAACACACTTCGATTTTACGGTCAGGAAGATCCGTTTATCTTTCCGAACCAAGCGTTCCAAGTATACTACTCACAGTGTTTGAAGCATCAGAGATGGAATGTCGTATGCCGTTGGAAACCCAGGGATGTCTACGATATCCAAGAATTCGAGGACAGCGATGAAGATGAAGAAGAGAGAAGGCTTAGAGTGCTCCGACCGTCTGTTTCGAAGGACGGGTTGTCTTCGGCCGATCACGAAATTACGTGGGTTGGAAATGATATCGATGATGAAATCCAAGTAGATATGTTTAATGCGCCTATGAAATGAAAAAGTTTATCAGTAATGTTATATTATTACTTCACATTTTACGATCTATACATATATAGTCAATACTTGTAATGATTGTCTAATGCGTCCATGAACCGTTTATCTAGATTTGATGACGATGACGGGAGCAGCGAGGGGCGGCAGGAGCTCCAGCCGCGGCACCGGCAGAGGCAGAGGCAGAGGCAGAACAGTTCTGCCGCCCGGAGAGCTGCGTAGGGAGCTTCAGAGGGCCGGTCTTGCACCCAGATCGGAGACCCCTTCGGATGCCTCCTTCCGTGTGGACTTTGCCACACCTCTAAGTATATTGCACGCATATCCATCTTGAATGTAATATTATAGATATTCATGCATGTTCATGTCAAAATTACTTATATTGTCAATGTTTGATTGTCTAGTTGTTAGTGATGCGTCCACATCAGGGACAGAGGCCACTCCCGCACCTCCAGGTATGTTTATATATCATATAGTGCATGTATATTGATTTAGAATGCCATATCACAAATATACACACATTCCTTTTGCTCTTACTTAGATAGTAATTTTTTTTATTGTCTAGCTGTAGGTGGTGACACCACCACACCTGTGGGTATGTTTATATATCCTATAGTGCATGCATATTGATTTAGAATGTTATATTATTGATCTACACATTCTTTTTGCAATTACTTATATAATCTATTTTTAATTGTCTAATTATAGGTGGTGCGTCCACATCTGCTACAGGGGCCACTCCTGCCACTTCCGTACCCTCCACATCGTCTGTAGGTTAGTATGAATAAATATAAAATATTTATTCATTTTACATATCCTCTATAGAATAAATATGAACTTCATGGAAATTTAGCGTCAATGTTTATTTTCTAGTTTGAGGGGATGCGTCCGCATCCGGGACACCGGTTGTTCCTCACCGGAGGAACTATCGTCCCGCTCGTGCTGCTGCCCGGGCCCAGGCTCGTGCTTTAGTCACCGGAGGTATATATCACACTTTAATTTTCATTTAACCTTGATTTCTTAATACAACTTTGTCTTAATATTGATTGTCTTGATATTTCTTGCAGACGCAGGGCCTCCCCATCCCCAGAGGGGGACTCGAGGCCTGAATCAGTCCCACAGGCTGAGGCATGACAGAGCTAGGGGGAGGCAGCATTCCCCCTCTTTTTTACCCCTGATTATCGCTATACCGGTCTTCATGCCGAGAGGTTCGGCCGGTATATGGAGGATGAGAGCCGGCTCGTGAAGAACTATCCACTTCACGTTGAGTGGGGCGACCAGCACCGGCGCTCATTCGCCCTCTTCTTTGATCAGGCTTGGGTATTAATATATATTTTCATTTGATTTATCCAATATATTTATTATTAACACTTGCAATCTAATAACAATGTTTTTTTGTATTTTCAGTTGGATTACGATTTTCAGCCTGTACCCGACCCTGATCACCCTGGGAGGGTGCTCGACCTTCATGCTCTGTACAATGGCCTGATGAAGAACATGCAAACAAAGGTACGATACAACAGGAATGAGCTGAAGGCCGACTGCTACTCCCTGTGGATGGCAACCCCCGAGACAGAGAGAGCGGCCCTCCTATCTACTCCGGCCTTTGCGAGAGTCGACGTAGAGACATGGCCTCTATTGTGCGAATATTTCGACTCTCAACGCAAACAGGTATGTATTTTAAATGTAATTCATTGTTTAGTATATAATTTATTTTTTTGTGTTCCTTAATTAGAAAACTAAATGTGAATGTGTTGTGCAGAAACAGGCCGCTCAAAATATAGAGAATAGGAAGTCGGCGAAGAGGGATCGCCCCACTTATACAGGTGGCTCGAGGAATATTACTCGAGCCATGGAGTTATCGGTAAATTACAATAGACCGGACTTTGTGATATAATGCAATATTAAGAGTTATTTTCTAATATATCTAATATTAAGAGTTATTTTCTAATATTGCAGAGAGCTCAGACCCTGGCGCAAGGTGGTACACCGAGCGTGCTGTCCGCATATCTTGTCGTCCACGGCACCTCGACAGATCCCGCCACCGGCGAGCTTCGATACCCCGACGTCGCTACCCAGGAGTATTGCATAAGTGTTAATATTTATTCAACCCCTATTTGAAGTTTTAGTTTTGAAAGGTTCAAATTTAAATGATATACTTATATTTTACTGGTTAATGTGTGTGTAGGAGCAGGTGGTTGAGCAGGCCGAGGCATCGGGGATCGATTTTACGGACAGAGCGATCCGATGCTGCTGACCCCAGTCCTGGACGCCGCACACGGAGGGCACCAAAGAGGTTGGGAGAGAGGTCGGGGACTGGGCCCTAGCAGGGCCCATATGAGGTTGGACTCCACCCCGGCGGTTACTTCCTCTGTCTCCGGTGAGCGACATTTCCAGCAGGAACTGGAGAGCTTGAAGGCCACCGTTCAGGAGTTGAAGGAGATGCTGGTATGTATACTACTTAATATTAAAATATTATGTCATATTATAGATAACAACATATCCAATATTAGTACGTAGCCTGAGCTTATTTGGTTGTAGACTTAGCTTTGATTAATCATACATACATATCTAATTAAAATAAACTACGGTTTTCCAAACTAAATATCCAAACAAAGCCTAAGTCCCTAAGTATAAATAGATTGGGGTTTCGAAATAACTTGATAATGATACGAATTCGAATAATACACAGTTCTTACTCGCTTATTACACACGTAGGTCCAGACGCGACAGGGTACATCGGCCGAGCCTCCACATGCATCTCCTTCGGCTGCGGCTCCGTAAGCCACTACATAGGCTGCGGTTCTACAGACAGCTCCTATAGCTCAACCGCCGGCTCAGACTCCCGCAGCCGCGGCTCCACAAGCCACTACCTCGACGGCGGCTGCGCAGACCACATCGCCAGCTCCACAGCCTGGTCACACTCCCGCACGCTCCGCATTGCATGATTTATTGACCGAGGAGCAGGCGCCAGATTCTGGCGTTTATCAGAGGTGGAGCTGGACCGAGCTAGGGTAGCTTTTTTATTCTTATATTTTAAAATTGTATTTATTTATATGATACATTTTGGACGATATTGATATTGGTGGTGTTTGCGTGTTTATATTGATATCATATTCTGCTTGTTGGTTTCTTTTGTATATTATGCGTGATGTGATTATGAATACTGCAATATATGTTCTGCATGATGATTAATTTTATATATGATCGATATATAAATTATTGTGCACAGGGCGAGAAAAAAATAGGCAGCCCTTTTTTTAAAAAAAAAACCTGATAATATGTACCTACGAATTTAACTGTAGGGCCCTTAGTTGCCCCTACGAATTAATCCGTAGGGCCCAACAATGTACCTACAGATTTATCCGTAGGGGCAAAATATCAGGATACCTGATATTTTTCCCATATGATACGTCCGTAGGTACACCTAATCTATTTTATAAAACCGTAAATAAAATAAATTTTTTTTCCCTACGGCCTATTCCGTAGGGCAAACTGGACCTACACATAACTCCGTAGGGGCAATTTTTAGTCCGTAGGGGCAAGTTCAAGGCTTCGACTTACACCTATGGCATTTGTACCTACAGGGTATTTTCTTGTCCCTACGAATATATCCGTAGGGGTAGTGGTTTGCTCCTACGGATAAATCCGTAGGGGCAACCCTTATTTGTAATAGTGTCTGGGTACTTAGAAAGTATTCTAAAAGTACTTAGAATAGATGACTCCTAGCATGGTGGTGTACCTGCAGGTGATGGAGTCACCCTCTCTAAAGGTGTCTTACAGACTAAAGGGGAGAGGGATGTGCATGATTAACCTATCACTTGCTTAGGCAATTGAGTTGATCATCAGATGTCAAGTACCACACCAGAAGTTGTTTTTGCACTAGATGCAATAAGTTTATATTAATCCAATCCTGGAGAAACATACGGAAGCAGTTTTAGAACATAAGTGGATGTTCTACGGATTTGATAACGGCAGCCTCCTTTGGGGAGACGGTTATCATTCCAGGCTTCCAGGGTGACATAGATGACAGAGTGATTGTCTGAGTTACAGTCTTCCCTCTGACGAGGGGCAGTAGTTTGGACAGGTGGTCCAAGTGGATACTGAGGGAGGCATGCTGCAGAATTCAGATTAGGTACAATTGACGAAACAGTCTAAGAAGTTTGGATTTGGAGTTCATTTATGAACTAGGTCCTATCAGATATCCAGACATATTCTAAGACAGGTATTGCTCAATTCGGGAGATGGCTTTCTCCGCGAACTTGAGATTAAGAGAGACATAGAAAGAAACATCAGAGCGGATCCACTCATTGAGGCTATTTCTCAAACACAATAGTTTTGAAAACGGGCTTTGTGAAACTAATTAGTAGAGGAGTTGGATGTTCGGTATCACACGGGCTGTGAGTATGCGACATCGCAATAATTAGCCTTAAGTGCAAGTGGGAGATAGTTGGTCGTAGTGCCCTCAAAGTCAATTATTGGATCACAGGCACGTGATTGCAATGATTGAGGGAGGACCTATACCGGTAGGACAGTCTTACTCGGGATGATAGTATGCTATCTGGTTTAGCTTTATCATCGTATACAGCTTCAGGTGACAAGATCACTATTACACATTGATAGAGCCCTTACGATTCTTGCTTGACTACCAACAGTATGATGGTGATCATATACGTGAGAGTTGGGTAGTCTATAAGCACATCCTTAAAAGTGGTCCCTAGTCGTGGGAGTTTCGACACAGGGCATCGATACTCCGGAGTAGACTAATGTATACAGTCGAGACCCCGACGAGGGGCGGTGGCCGGTCTCACAAGCCATTGGTGTCAGTTGGATCACCTAAGATGTATATAGGTGCTCATTGAGTTAGGAGTGCACCGGACAGGACTCGCCGGGAACCTACTAGTTAGTATTATACCTAGAGTCATATAGCAGTTCCCTGGTGACATATGTACAGGTTAGTTCATCGACCTGAGGTCGTCATTTGTCTCGTGTGAGTTCCCACTGTGCTTAGATTACTATCCTACCATGGCTCAAAGGAGTCGTCCAAACAGGTTTTAGTTAGGTACAGTCCCGAGCCACATAGAGGCAGTGAGTGGATCGGCAGGAGATTCGTCTCTCCCAGTATTGGAGGTGAGATCGCGCTGTGTCTAGGAGAGCCATTACACCAAGTCCTTGGCCAAGGCAGGTGAGAATTACTAGTAGGTATTCCAGTAGTTTCTCAGGGTGTTCAGGGCTACCCTCTGACACGGCTTATACCGCTTTTGGGGGTCTGACGTTACCAGCCCCCTAGGCCTAATATGCGATGCTCATAAACGAACGGACCGGACTGTATGGATATTGTCACTGATAAGCTCAGTAGGGTTCCAGCATGAGTTCGCTCATCGGCTTCCCTTTTGGTCAGTACATGGGCAGCCGTTACGCACAGCTAGTGCCTCTGACGTGCTTGTGGTTAAACCCACTGCCAGGGTACTGACGAGTCTTTAGAGCCCCCACAGATGGTTTCCCAAGTTCGGGCGAAACGTTGTAGAAGCCGTATGGTTTTATGGCAGGGTTCGCACATGCACGTGCACTTGTGCACGTGTCATGATTCGGACAGATAATACTGGTGGGTTTTGGTTTAAACCAGATCCAAGTATTATATTGAGTCGGAATATTTTAGTCTCATCGTATTCGTATTCGGTACGAATACGGATACTGGTATGTATATACAGGTGAGGGGTATTCTCGTAATCCGTTACGAGATTACTTTAGACGATACATTTCTTTTTGGGTTAATCATTTTGGTTTAAATGATTATTGGATTTGGAAAGTGTGACCCATTTTTGGTGACTCATTAGTTCTAGTATGATTACTAATGACTCATGCTAATGAGTCATGTAGTGAGTCATGAAGAGTTAATGAGTTTTGTTTTGAGTGTGATTTTTTAGGGTTGAGTTGGTGATATTTTGGTAAGATATTTTCTTTGTTTTTCCAACACAAAACCTTATATATATCACACACAAAAGAAAAGGGCAGCCAAGGTTATTATTTTTGGGGCTTGGTTTTTTTTGCTCTCTTAATAGTTTCTTGAGCTCACCATTTCCATCTCTTTGCATCTTCTTCAACCTCCACTCTAACCCTCTCATGTGATGAGAACCCTAGGGTGTAATGAGACAAAGTATTCTACTCTTTCTCTACTTCATCTTGGTCATCTCTTTTAGCAGACTTGATGTCCGAGTTGCTTCGGTATAGAGGCGGGAGCCCGTATAAAGATTTGTTGACGTGGTGCCACCTCGACGAGGAGACAGAAGATCGGAGATGCTGCAAGGAGCGTGGGATGATGGCTAAAGACCGAAGGACACGGATCAATCGGTATAACCTTTCTTTCTCTTTACAGTTTATTAGTTTAGCGTCAATGGCAAGATCTGGGTTATACTATCCGATAGCGCCAGTTGTAAAAGTTTTGTTCCGCGTTTGGCCTCAGATTGACGGCCGGAGCGCTACCGTAGACTTACAAACACAACAGCTAAGAATTCTTTTTCAGTTGTTGTGTAATTTAATTGGGCCTCGTTCAAGGTCCGGCAAGCATAATAAATTACATGCGGCATCTTATTTATGTGCTGTCCAAGGACAGCACCAATGGCGAAATCAGATGCATCGCACATAATTTCAAATGGATGCGTTCAGTCAGAAGATGAAAGAATGGGAGCGGAAATAAGTGAGTTTTTCAATGACTCGAACGCCTTCATGCAAGTTGAGTAAAAATCAAATGTGGTGTACATGGCCAACAAAAGAGTCAAGGGTCTAGCTATCTTGCTAAAATCCTTGATGAACCGTCTATAGAAACCGGTTTGGCCAAGGAAGGATCGAATGTCTCGGACGCATTTGGGAGGAAGAAGATTGGAAATGACTTCAATCTTAGCTTTATCTACCTCAATGCCATTTTTCGAGATGATATGTCCTAAGACAATACCTTCTCGTACCATAAAGTGGCATTTCTCCCAATTTAAAGTAAGGTTCTTATCCCTACACCGGGTAAGAACTAGGTCTAAATGTAGCAAACACTCATCAAAGGAGTCACCGAAAATAGAGAAATCATCCATAAAAATCTCCAAGAATTTTTCCACCATGTCTGAAAAAATGCCCATCATACACAGCTGGAAAGTAGCGGGTGCATTTCATAACCCAAAGGGCATGCGACGGTAAGAAAACGTACCGAAAGGACAAGTGAACGTGGTCTTGTCTTAGTCCTTTTCGGCGATGGTAACTTGATTATAGCCGGAGTAGCCATCCAAAAAGCAATAGTACTCATGCCCAGCTAATCGTTCTAGCATTTGGTCAATAAAAGGTAATGGAAAGTGGTCTTTCCGTGTCGCGCCGTTGAGTTTTCTATAATCGATGCACACTCACCACCCAGTTTGGGTGCGAGTAGGTATTAACTCATTCGCTTCATTAGTTATGACCGTTATGCCCGATTTTTTGGGGACAACGTGAATGGGGCTAACCCACTGGCTATCAGAGATAGGGTAAATGATACCACTATCAAGAAATTTTACAGTTTCCTTTTTAACAGCCTCCTTCATTATAGGATTTAGTCGTCTCTGTGGATCCCTTACTGGCTTGACATCATCCATCATATGAATATGATGTTCAACTATTAGGGGACTGATCCCTTTGATGTCCGCCAAAGTCCAGCCAAAAGCTTGCCGATTATTTTGTAAGACCGTTAAAATGGCTTTTTCATGCTCGGGGGCTAGAGAGGTCGAGATAATAACAGGAAGGGTCTCATTCTCACCTAAGTAGGCATATTTAAGTTGAGACGGCAATAGCTTGAGTTTGAGTTTTGGAGGCGAAACAATTGAAGGTAAAATTGGTGAAACTGTCTCAAACTCGAAGGATTCCAATAGAGGTTCGAAGCGAGTGTAAGAAACCGAGTCAGATAATTCAGCTAACTCATCCGAAAATTCAAAGGACTCAAACTCGGGTGGTGATTCTTCAAAATAGTTCGAAAAACTGAAACACTCGTAATCGTTATCGGGTGTGAAAGCAGTGTCAGATTCAAGGAGGAACATACTATTAGCGTCAAAATTATTGTGATCGAGCAGAAATTTTTCGAACTCATAGTCCTCTTGAGTGATCTCTTGGATAGAGCAAACATCAAGTATATTAGCATTAGGCTCGGAGGGCTGATTCCCCAACTTAAAAATGTTGAGTTCAATTTTCATGTTTCCAAAAGATAGGTTCATCGAACCATTTTGACAATTGATCACCATATTAGAAGTCGTAAGAAATGGTCGAGCGAGTATCACTGGAATTTGACTCCGGGGGTTAGCTACAGGCTGTGTGTCCATAACAATGAAATCAACAGGGAAAATGAAGTCCCCTACTTTAATCAACACATCCTCTAACTCACCCCTAGGATGGGTGATGGATCGATCGGCCATTTGGAAAGTACAATGTGTGGGTTTCAGCTCTCCAACGCCTAATTGTTCATACACTAAATAAGAAAGAAAATTAACACTGGCACCAAGATCTAAAAGTGCGCGGTTGATGTTCTTATCCCCAATAGTTATTGAAATTGTAGGACAGCCAGGGTCCTTGCGTTTTTGGGGTAAAGATTGTGTAAGAGCATCACTTACTGCACTAGCAAAGAAAACTTTCTTAGGTACCTGCGATTTCCTCTTCTTGGTGCATAAGTCCTTCAAGATTTTAGCGTAAGAAGGGACTTGTCGGATTGCATCCAAGAGAGGTATGTTAATGCTAACCTGTTTAAATAACTCCACAATCTTCTCCATTTGTGGAGTTTGTTTATTGGATCTCAACCAGTTTGGAAATAAAATATTTTGAAAATTTGTTGAGTCCAATGTTTGTGGAGTAGATTGCAGATTTGGAACGGATCCCAGTGTTGGTGTTTTCACGGAGTGAGATGTGGGTCCGTTCGAATTAGTAGAAGAAATAGAGCCTTGTGAAGAATGAAGAACAGGTCTAAAGAAGATGAAGAAAATGAAGAAGAAGCGGCGGCTAGGGTGTCATTATTGCCAACATTGTTGTGCAATACCTTTCCAGATCTCAATGTGGTCACGACACTCACATAATGATTTTGTTGTTCATGAGCAACATGTGCATTTTGTGTGTGACCGGGATATGGCAGTGGTTGAGATAAAAGTTTCCCCTTCTCTCGCTCGCTTAGAGCAGCATTCAGTTGTGCAATTTGAGCTTCAATGGTTTTGATGCTTTGCTTATGTGATGTAGTGTGTTGCACCTAAGACTGAATGGAAGACTGGATGTTGGCTGAGGATTGCGTAGATTGTTTTAAAAACGCATCCAGACTTCGTTCTAGCGAGGAAACCTTATCGTTATTTGGCTGAACAAAATTATTTTGAGGAAAAAAGTTGTTTGGTGCAAAATTGTTCATTTGATTTTGGTAAGGTTGGGGTTGGAAAGGTTGCTGATACTGAGTTTGTTGAGGGGCTTGTTGTTGTGGAGGAGGCCTCTGAAAATTGTTGTTGCCTTGGAATTGTTGGTTTTGATTCCAAGCAAAATTGGGGTGGTTCCTCCAACCAGGATTATAAGTCGAAGAGTATGGATCATTTCGTTGTCTCTGCTGAAAGGCAGCATTGACTTGATCTTGTCTTTGAACAAGTGGATTGTAAGGACACTCTTCGGTTAAATGGGACGGATCTGAACAACAAGCGCAAATAGTGCATGAAGGTAAAGCTGGGGCAGGAGAAGGCGATGAGAATTTGCTCTCAATTGCTTCTAGTTTACGTGTAATTGCGGCCATTTCGGCTTTCATTGCAATTGACATGTCAAGTTGGTGAACACTTGCCCTAGACGAACCGGATTCAGTAGATGAAGTGGACGAAGCGGTTTGTCTAGTGCTTTCCCACTGAAGCGTTTGTTCAGCAAGATCGTCAAGAAATTGCCAAGCTTCCTCGTCGGATTTTGTAAGAAAGTGACCTTAACAAATGGTTTGTTGCTGGGTTCAGTCCTTCGTATAAAGTTTGGCAAAATTGCCATCTCTCGATACCATGGTGAGGGCACTAAACAAGAAGGTCCTTAAATCTTTCGAAACAGTTCCAAAAGGTTCGGAAGAAAGCTGGGAAAATTGATTAATTTCATTTCTAATTCTCGCGGTCTTGTGGTGTGGGTAAAACTTTTTAGAAAAGCCTTAACAAACTCTTCCCAACTTTTTATGGAATGCGATGCTGTGCTATATGGCCACTTTTCTGCTAGGTCACATAAAGTGAATGGAATGACACGTAGTCTTATAGCATCATCGGAAAGTTGGGTGGTCTTCATCATTGCGCAAACATTCTGGAATTTGTTAATGAAGATGTAGGCATCTTCGGATTCCAGCCCGTGAAATTTGGGCAACATATTGATGAAGTGGGGTTTAATTTCGAAATTATCCCCATTAGCCGGTGGAAGTAAAAGACAAGTAGGAAGTGCGGTGAGGGTTGGATAGAAAAGATCCTGCAGCACGATTAGTTGGGGCGCTTCAACAGAAGGGTGTTGTGGGTTATTCGTACCCAGTTGAGGTGGAATCGGTCCCGAAGTTGGTAAGGGGTTGTTAGGATTGAATCCCGACATCTCCTTAGAGGATAATGAATTTGAAGATGAAGGTAAAGAAGTGGAGGGAATTTCGACTTCGGAGTCGAACGCATCGTTAGTAGGCACTAACGAGACACGGACTAAACGGGCGCTAGTGTCCCTAGTCCAACCGTACATACGCTAACGAGGTGTAGTGTAGTCAAAAAAAGTAGAAGGTGGGGGTAAGAAAACGTCAATGAGAGAATGTGGGTGCAAGTTAGGTACAATGGATTTCTAGCGACAAGATGGCAAGTTTTTGTAAAAATTTTGTTTTGTGGTTTTTTTTTATAAGGAGTTTTGCAAAACATTTTTTATAAGGAACTACGACACACTTTCAAGCAATCACAATATGCACAATCAAGCCTAGAGCTAGGGTCTCCTAAGTCAACTAGACTGCTCCTAACTGGTCCAAAACGCAAGTTGTGAGATATCCTTCGAATCGCCTCTTCACCGCCAATTGTGGCCAGGTAAGCACAAGTAAAGAAAGGAGGGATCCGCTCACGAATCACCGTGAGTCGGGCCTTTTAAAATTACCTTTCCCACTTGTCTAGCCTAGGCACCACAAAGTCAGGTTTAGATAAACGACCGATTTCCCACAACCTTCCTTTGTCCTAGTGAGCGCGACAGTCCTCATTGGCTGAGTCTAAATATTTTTATTTAACTCGAGGGTTGATGCATATGCTTTTGTGATTTTTGGGGTCCTAAGAAGGGTAATGAAATCCCCACCCAATCTGGATTGGTGTTATAGCCCCTTAATTTCCATTTTAAATATGCAAAGCTATTAACACACAAAATCTAAAACACTTGCCAAAAATTTTTATTTTTATTTGCGGCGCAAAGAATCCTGCACAAAATTGATTTATTGGAGAGGGAGAAGAAGTTTTGCGCAAAGAACCCTGCAGGAAAATTTTTCAGTGGAGTTCAAAGATTACAGAGGAGATAAGGAATACTTACAGAGAAATTAGATTGCTGACGTCAACAGTTGACCGTGGTTCCGCGGTCAAACCTGCACTTGTGCCGCGGTTCCGCGGTGGAAAAATAGGTTCAGATCTCCAAAATCTTTCTGTTTTCTGTTGTGATTCTCTTCTGTCTGTTCCAATCTTCAGTTTCTGGATTTGTTCACCGAGCTTGCTCCAGATCTGAATCTGTCCTTCTTCCTTTCTTGTGCAATTCACACAAAAACCCTTCAAAAAATAACAAGATGATATTTTTTATGTTTTTATATTTTTCAGTTTTTAGGATTTTTTAATTTTTAATTAACCCGATATTACAAAAAGAAAATAACTTCCATTATCCCCGGCAACGGCGCCGTTTGATTGAGAGGTCTTTTGCATGCGTTTTAAAATCAAAGAATAGAATACTGCAATCAATAACGGTGTCGCTTGGTAGCTAGCCGGTTGAGTACGGGTCGGTCCACAGGGAAAACGTGTTCTTTTCTAATTTTTCTAACGAGTTAATTTCTATTTTTGGTAGGTTTTAAATTTTATAAAAACTAAGATTGACTTTAATTTGGATTAAAACCTTGCTAGGGTTAGGATTAGGTTAGTTTGGAAAGTTAATTCTACTCACTGCTTCTTTTGCCCTAATTAAGAACATAGGTGTTAGGGTAATAATTAACAAAGCGGATTGGCACGACTAGGAAGAAACATAGTTTCTTCCTTTTGGTCCTTATCCGTCCTTTCTTAAATCTTAGCCCTAACCTCTATGTAAATCAACCACAACCGGTCTAACTAGGGAATCACCGCTATCTCTTGGGATAGGGTGCCATAATGAGCGGTGTGTGTTTGATTAGTATAGAGTCCTAATTTAAAGTATTATACGGTCAAGAAAGGAGTGAGAGATTTCCATCTCTCAAACCTATCCCAAACCCAACCCTAAGAAGTGAGGAACTACTCACTCATTAGGGTATTAACAATGGAATTCATTTTTATGTTTTATTTTAAAAACTATCTAAGTTGCAAGTAATAAAAGACAAAATAAAATAGCAGATATTAAAAGAACAGATAAGAATGTGAGAATTAAATTCAGATAAAAAATCTTACTTTATTGATGCACTCTTGACGATTACAAAGGAATTGAAATTTAATCTAGAATTAAAAAGAGGCATGCCCCAAAAGAGGCTGTAGACTTTCCTATTTATAGATAGGAGAAACCCTAGGGTTTACATCAGATCCACATCTGAAATTATAAGACTACCCTAAGAAAGCCGGGTCAATGCACCGACACCTACCGACACCCACTGACACGTGTACAGCACGGCCGCGGATCCACGGCGGAATGCCTTGTTTGGCCGCGGATCCGCGGACATATGGTGGGGTCTTGATTTCATTTTCTCAGGGGTGCTTCATGTTGCTTTTTCCTTCTATTTTCTTCACTTGGTTCTTCACAATCTTTTCTACTTTCTTCCAGATTTCCAACAGTGCAGAATTTGTGGACTTTTACCGTAAGCTTTGCGTTGAAGTCTTGAATCTTGTGCTGCCCTCGTACTTTATGCATTGAACTGTTCATTGATCGTTGTTTGTTCCTTAAACTGTTAGGCGGCATCTTGCAGATTCAGCTATTTGTTGTTCGTAGTCTTACATTTGTAGCGTCTTTTCCTGAATTTCACTGTATTGTTCTGAGAACCTGTAACCTGCAACTATTTAGCAGACATGGATCAAAAGCACCTATTTATTTGCAATATGATTAAGAATGTAGAATATAATAATGCAAAATTCTAATATGAACAATTCCATGAGGGAGTGGCTGTTAGTGTATATGACCTAGGGACCATTATTGTATCATACTAAGTTGTATATTACTTAATGGAAGCTTTGGATATTCACAGTTATACAACAGTCTTGCTAAACATGGTAGTATGCTACTTGGTTTGAGTCTACTTTAATATGTGCATTGTAAGTCCATATTGCGACCCCCGGTTCTTACGGGGAGGCGGAAACGGTATAAAAAACAAATTTTTATCGCAAGAGGCAATATGGACTAAACAAGGTCGGGATCGTGTCTAAACTAAAACTAGCATGCTTAGCTAAAGAGGGTTAGCTACTCGGATGGAGATGGTTATACCTAAACTTGAACTCCTTCTTCTTCAAACTTTGTAGAGGTTGATGGTTCTCTTCTTGTCGCCTTCTTCCGTCGAAGATGGATCCACCTCGAGAGTTCGACCTTTGGGCTCTTCCTCGTGCTTTGAGTGAACTAGGGTTTCCGGCTTGCTAAACCTTGAACCTAGAATGAGTAGAGAGTGACTAGGGGTTGTCTTTCTTTTCTAAAGAGAAGGATTCTCAACACATGAGAAGGGTTCTCTTTAGCTTAGAGGAAGAAGAAGATGAAGTGAAGAGAGAGAGTGAATATGATAGAATGAGCAATCCTTTTTCTTTCTTGCAACCATAATGCAAAAGAAAAAGAATTATCAATAATAATAATAATGAAAATGAAAAGGTTGATGGAAAGTTTTAGAATGACCATTATCATTACAAACATTAAATGAATTTGCTAGAATCAAAGAGCATCTTTCTTTTGTGATGATGATGGTCAAAAGTTCAACCATGGTCAACAAGTCAACCATGGTCAACAAGTCAACAAAAACTAACCATGACACAATTTCATTTTATTATATATTATTAATTGATATAACATAAATCCATTAGGGTTTGGAAAAAGACGACTGTCAACTGTGCATACGCACCCGTTCCGAAACCCTAATGAAAAATCATCTTCCTCCTCCTCAAAAAGAACTGTGCATACACACCTGCATTCTTGTTCCGGGGAACATGAATACTGAGAGATAAAATCAACCCCAAAACAAATACCGGTATCTGACTCAAACCAGAGCCAGCCAGTAATATCCGTCCGGACTCCAAACGTGCACAAGTGCGCGGATGAGAACGAACCCTGTCGCAAAACCATGCGACCTCTACTCTGTTTTGCCCAGAGGCGAATACCCTCTGTGTGGGACTCTAAAGACTCGACACTACGCTGGCAGTGGGTTTAACCACAGACCGCAAGCGGCACTAGCTGTGCGTAACGGTCCCCAGGTAGATGTCGACAAGAAGGCTGACGAGGTGAAACCCCATCTGTACTCCTACTGAGTCTGAATGTGACAGTCTCCGTACAGTCCGGTCTGTTCGTCTGATACATCGCATGGCGGGCCTAGGGGGCGGTAAACGTCAGTCCCCCAATAGCGGTACAAGTCGTGCCGGAGCGAAGCCCAAAACACCCTGAGATAACACTGGAAACCTACCAGTATATCTCGTTTGCCCTGGCCAGGGACTACTCGTGTAATGGCTCTCCTAGACACAGCGCGATGTCAACCCCCAATACCGGGAGAGACGAATCCTGTCTAACCGTCACTGCCTCCAAGTGCTTCGGGACTGCACCCAACCACCACCTGTTTGCACGACTCCTTTGAGCCGTGGTAGGGTAGTGATCAAAATGCAGTGGGAACACACTTGAGGCGAAGTGCCAGTGTCAAGTCAGCGGACTAAGCTGTACTCATGTCACCTGGGAACTGATAACTGACGATAGGTATAATACCAACTTGTCAGTTCCCGACGAGTCCTGTCCAGTGTACTCGTAACCCAACGAGCACCCGTATACTATCTCCAGTACGACGTACTGATGGCTGTGGGACAGACCATCTCCCACACTGGGATGAGAAGCGCATACGCTAGTCTACTCCGGAGTATCGATGCCCTGTCTCGATAGTCCTGCGACTAGGGACCTGTATAAGGATGTGCTTATAGATTACCCAGCCCCCACTAGTGTGACTGCCATCACAACGCTGGTAATCAAGCAAAGATCCTAAGGGCTCCACTAATGCGTATAAGTGATATACTGAAATAAACACAAGTACACATTGAAGTAGAGACAAACCAAGTAGCATACTACTATATTGAGCAAGATTGTTTATACAAGGTGAATATCCCAAGCTTCCATTAAGTAATATACAAACTAGTATGATACAGTAATGGCCTCTAGGGCATATACACTAACATGCATATGTTTCTTGTAACGTATCACTTATACATATTAGTAGAGCCCATAGGATCTTTGCTTGATTACCAGCGTTGTGATGGCAGTCACACTAGTGGGGGCTGGGTAGTCTATAAGCAATATCCTATACTTGTCCCTAGTCGTAGGATTATCGAGACAGGGCATCGATACTCCGGAGTAGACTAGTGTGTACGCTTTTCATCCCAGTTAGGGAGATGGTCTGTCCCACAGCCATCAGTACGTCGTACTGGAGATAGTATACAGGTGCTCGTTGTATTACGGGTACACCGGACAGGACTCGCAGGAGAACTGACTGGTTAGTATTATACCTAACGTCAGATAGCAGTTCTCAGGTGACATGAGTGCAGGTAGTCTGTTGACTTAAGGTCGTCATTTGTCTCGTGTGAGTTCCCACTGTGCTTTGATTACTACCCTACCACGGCTCAAAGGAGTCATGCAAACAGGTTTTAGTTAGGCACAGTCCCGAGCCACATGGAGGCAATGAGCGACTGTTAGGGATTCGTCTCTCCCGGTATAGGGAGTTGATATCGCACTGTGATTGGTTGGTCATTGCCATAAGTCCCTGGTCAGGGCTGATTGAGAATTTCTGATGGACTGATCAGTAGATTCTCGCATGGTTTTTGAGACATACAGGCACGACCTGTACGGTTATTAGGGGTCTGACGATTACCACCGCCCTAGACCATACATGTGATACTCTTAGACGAACAGACCGGACTTCGCGGATATTGTCACGGACAGGCTCAGTAGAAGTTCGGATGGGTTTCCTCATCGGCCTTCTTATCGACATCTACCTGGGGACCGTTACGTACAACTAGGGCCGCTTGCGGTCTGTGGATAAACCCACTGCCAGCGTAGTGTCGAGTCTTTAGAGTCCCACACAGAGAGTTTCCCTGCTCCAGGCGAAACGATATAGAGGTCGTATGGTTTTACGACAAGGGTTCGGGCGCATACGCGTTTAAACACACGTACGACGTTCGGACAGTTTTTACTAGCCGGCTTTGGTTTAAGCCAGATTCTAGTATCGGGTTATTGAATTTATACAGTCTAAAGTTTTTCCGTGTTTTCATGGATTGGATGGGCGTTCTCGTAATTTTCCGGGAAGCTTCTAGAAGAATGGTGATTTGGGGGTTAAGGTGGCATAAGAATTTATTGCTTAATGACTCATTTGTGTGATTCATCCATGGAGTTAAATGATGCATTTATTAGCTAATGACTCATGAGATGAATCACACAAGGTGAATGCATCAACCATGATGATTAATCATTTGAATTATTTATTTGATAAATTGTTATGGTTGTTATATTCAAATGAGCTCATTATTCAATATCATTCTTATCATCACCTTCTCTCTCCTTATCATCACCTTCTCTCTCCTCAAGCTCTCTCATTCTTGAAACCCTAATCCTCCCCTCTCATGTGTTGAGATCAAGGATTAGATAGACTAAATAATCCATAACCTCACTCTATATCCCCTAGGTAGCTTAGATTAGCACTTTGAGCAACCTAGTTATCTCAAGTTAGAGATCAAGCTAAGAGTAGGAGCTCTCGGGTGGATCGTCTTTGACTCGAGGAGGCCGTTGAGGTGCCGATGTTCCAAGGAGCCTACGAGGAGTGGAGGACAGCGATGAAGACCCGAAGGACAAGTAACATGAGGTATAACTTCGAATCTGAGTAGTTAAACCTCTCATAGTTTGCTAGTAACGGTTTAGACACGATTCATGCGCTCAAGTCCGTGTTACGAAGCTTTGATAATCGTTTTTCATATATTCCGCCTCCCCGCAAGTTCGTGGGGTGCGTGACATGGACTTACAGTGGTATCAGGGCCAACTAAACCATTACTAGCTTGTTAGCAACTAATTAGAACTTTGATCGTCGGAAAAACGCGAAAACGAAACCCCGGAACCTCTTCAGTTTCTGTTAATTTTAAACGTGTCGAAAAAATTATTTGATATGCCTTAAAATTCACAGCGGGGAAATGTAAGAATTCTGGAAAAATACGATGTCCTAACTCGGCAAGACGGCCGCGGATCCGCGGCAAGATGGTGCTTTTGGCCGCGGATCCTCCGCCGAGTCAACCCCGAGTTGACTCGGATTTGCACAGTAATTCATATATTTTGGTGTTTTGCTTTCCTGTATATTCTGTTTCTGCCCAGGTTACTTCTGTGCTGGCTTGCTTTTGGGGTAGACACGGAAAGAGGTTGTCGTTTGATGTTGTAAATTATTTGCTAATCGGGTTTTTATCTGTAATGTTTAATGTGTTCGTAAACCTCCCCTAACTGCTCGTATGTCGGTTGGCAGGGGGTTGCACATTTCTATAATGATTCTACTGTTTGTGAATATGAACTGTATTGGATTGTTGTGATGATTAGCCGGGGTTTAAGATGGGTTATTATATTCATTCATTCGATGTAATTGTAATATGATGTAATATTCTTTTGCGGGGCACATCCAGGTTGCGGTTGTAGCCACCGTTGTATTATTTCTTTTTACTGCTTTTTGCTCCTAGGATAGACCCAAGGTGGGGTACACAAACTACCGGGTACGTCGAAGTGTTTAGTGGCCTACTCACGTTGTTGAGGGAGACCGCTTCACTTCGGGTACTTGGCGGGTAGTTTGCCATACCCGTAAGGGTCTAGGGTGGGGTAATGGCTATTCATCACAACTGTGTAATCCGTCTTTTGTTACAGGCTCAAACCAAATGCGGATTTCTAATATATATCCAATAAAGTTCATATGTGATCTGGAATGCCTATTATTGCGTCTGACGAATGTACAATATCTATATATGATAGCTATTAGACGTCACTTATGTTTTACACCCCTGCGAGCCCAGCCCCCGCTCTGTCGTTAGTTAAGTAACCTAACGGGTGATGACGGGACCCAGTGGCGAATGCGGATGGCATAAGAGGACGTGGTATTTTCGTTGTTTTCTGCAATGATAGGATAAATGATGGGACACATTATTAATGCAAAGAAAATAAACCAAAAATGAATCGTTGGAACAAATTTAAAAACCACTCGGTTATTTTAAAAGATCAAAATTTTTAATTGCGGAGCTTTAACCACTCCTTTTAAAAAAAAGTATCAGGTTCCTTCGATTATATCAAGTTCACTACGTTCACGGTTTTGCCAAAACCAGACGTAGCCCTCCGTCATTTCATATGGATAGTCAATAGTATTCAAGCTGTGTTTGTTTGGACAAAGTCAAGGCACAGTGTTTGGTAGCTATTGGATATTCATATGTAGCATAGATAGATGCGTTGGTTTGGGACAGTCGTACTGCCTTGTTGGCCAAAGTCAAGGGTATGTACGGGTGGGTTCAAATTAACCTGGATAATGACGGGTAGAACTTGACATGTGACTTATGATTTGTTTGGCCAAAGTCAAGGTCATAAGAGCATGGGGCAAAAATCCACATCGGAAGTTTCTAAAGAAACTGAAATTTTCTAGTATTGCATACCATTCGGAGTTTGATGAATGTTGGTAGGATTCCTTCAACATTATCATACGATGATATTTGGATCCCGATCCTACTGTGAGTACATGCTACTTATCAGGAGATTTGTCACTTAACGATCAATGCTATAAACCAAGTAGGTGTCGAGAAAGGTGTCAGCGGGGCTACGCCCCCAGAGAAAAGAGGTTATTTAATTAAGAAACTCCGCGAAAGCGTTGGAAAACCTCCCTCGAAGTATCGACATTGGCCTGGCTGAACGGTTAAGCAAGTATTGTACGGTGAGAATTGTCCTGACTAATTCTTCTTTTATGGTTTGAGGAAGGATTCGAGAAACAGTGGGAGCCATCCAGTTTAGATAAACTAAAAACCAATATGAACTTTCAAGAGCATCATGCTAAAATGTTTTGTTCTCTTTCTCTCATTGCAGCGACCTTGTGACCACGACTAGGTTACATCTAGATAACAATTTGATTGAATCTGACTTATTTGACTGGCAAAGGTCTGTCCAGATGTCCATTGCCTATGACAAGCTGGACCACCCTATTACTACTCACGATCCCGCCATCCCATGTCCAGTTTCCACCGTCGCGGATATGGATATCCGTCAGACAAGGGAAAAGGATAAAGCGAAAGCTAAGTACCTCGTGTTGGCTTCAGTTGATGGTGTATACCAGAAGCAGCACGAGAAGATGGACTTAGTTTCCATCTTTCTCCATAACAAAGATTTATATGGAGAGCAATCTCATATCGCAAGATATGAGACCTCGAACGAATTAATTCAAGCGAGGTTGGCTGTCGGGTCATCTGTAGGGAACGACGTCCTTACAATGACTGGCTATATTAATAAGCTCAAGGACCTGGAGACTACGTTGGGAAACAGGTCATACGTTGACTTATTTCCACAGTCCCTACCCTCTACTTACACCAGTAAAGTTTCGGGACTTGGTGTAGCTAAAGAGGGATGTTCCTATTGTTATGAGATTGGGCATTGGAAGAAAGATTGCAGGGCTTTGGAAGCCAGTAGCCAAGATACGAAGTATGTTATGGCTTCGGCCTCAAGTGTGTTTGTAATTGAGAACTGTTTGTCAATTAACTCTACTTCCTGGGTACTAGATACCGGAGCAGGATATCATATCTGTAATTCATTACATGCTTTGAGAAACTGTAGAGTTATAAAGATAAGTGATTTGTCTCTCAGAGTTGCAAACGGAATGAGCGTGGACGCTGAATCCGTGGGAGAATATCGCCTAGGTTTGACAAGTGGGCAGATATTGATTCTACCTAACTGTTTGTATGTACCAAGTTTGACTTGTAATATCATATCAGTATCCTCACTTTCGAGAGAGGGATATGATTTTACATTCGTAAGCGATGTAGTTCACATCCACCAAAATCAAGTTCTGATTGGGTCCGGTATATTAGATGACGGTATATACGTATTGAGTCAAACTCAGATTTTCAATGTCCAGAACACACTCAAAAGAAAGTCTCCAAAAATAAATCAGGCTTTCTTATGGCATTGTAGACTAGGTCACATCAATGAAACACGATTAACTAAGTTACATAGAGAAGGATATTTGAATCCGTTCGAATATCAATCTTATGCTACTTGTGAATCTTGTCTCATGGGAAAGATGACAAAGACTCCGTTTACTGGACACGGAGTAAGAGCGAGCGAGCTCTTAGGACTCGTACACAGTGATGTGTGCGGTCCAATGTCTACACATGCGAGAGTTGGTTATTCTTACTTCATTACTTTTACGGATGATTTCTCTAGGTATGGATATGTCTTCTTGATGAAGCATAAATCCGAGGCTTTTGAGAAATTCCAAGAATACAAGAATGAAGTGGAAAACCAAATAGGCAATAGTATCAAGACACTGAGATCTGATCGAGGTGGTGAATACTTAAGTGCCGAGTTTCTGGGTTACTTAAAAGAGAATGGAATTCTCTCTCAGCTTACTCCTCCATACACACCACAACACAACGGTGTATCGGAAAGGAGGAATCGAACCCTATTGGATATGATTCGTTCCATGATAAGTAAGGCTGAGTTACCATAATCTTTCTGGGGATATGCACTAGAATCAGCTGCATACCTTTTGAACCGAGTTCCAACTAAGACTGTACCTACTTCACCCTATCAGATGTGGTGTGGGAAGAAACCCTATCTTAAGCACATTAAGATATGAGGATGTCCAGCTTTTGTAAAGAAGCAGCATACGGACAAGCTCGAGGCACGATCAGTACAGTGTAAGTTTGTGGGATATCCAAAGAACTCCAAGGGATATTATTTGTATTACGCAGAGGAACAAAAGGTTTTTGTTTCTCATAATGCTCGCTTCTTGGAAACTGAATTTTTAGAAAATCAGATAAGTGGAAGCGCAATAGAACTGGAAGAAATTCCAGAACCACAAACTACTACTGAAAGTTTGGTAGATACAGTAGTTCAAGAAGAACAAGACATTCCCGCATCCCTCCGCAGGAGTAGTAGGCCATCTCATCCGCCTGAGAGATACTACGGTTTTCTCATAGAAGGGGATAGAGAGGATTGCGTCATTGATGATGATGACCCTACTAGCTTCCAGCAAGCCATTCAGAGCGGCGACTCGGTAAAATGGCTGGATGCAATGCGGACCGAAATGGAGTCCATGTACACTAACAATATATGGACTTTGGACATTGCTCCAGATGGGGTAAAACCCGTAGGATGCAAATGGATCTTCAAAAAGAAGATTGGTGTAGATAGACAGGTTGAAACCTATAAGGCTAGACTTGTTGCAAAGGGTTTCCGTCAAAGACCTGGTTTGGACTATGACGAAACCTTTTCTCCAGTAGCTATGCTCAAATCCATTCGGGTCCTTCTTGCTATTGCTGCCTTCCACGATTATGAGATCTGGCAGGACGTAAAGACGGCCTTTCTAAATGGAAATTTGGAAGAGAGCGTTTATATGGATCAGCCAGAGGGATTCATTCAGAGTGGGAGCAGCGGTAAAGTATGCAAGTTGCTTAAGTCCATTTATGGACTAAAGCAAGCATCACGGAGTTGGAACATCTATTTTGATGATGCTGTCAAAGAATTTGACTTTATAAAAAATCCAGATGAACCATGCATATACATAAAGATTGTAGGGAGAGCTGTAGTATTTCTCGTCTTGTACGTGGATGGCATTCTCCTAATAGGAAATGATATTCCTATGTTACAGTCAGTCAAAAGATTCTTGTCACAGAAATTCTCCATGAAAGACATGGGTGATGCCACCAACATTCTGGGGATCCAGATCTATCGTGATAGATCAAAAAGGATGTTAGGACTTTCGCAGTCCAGGTACATAGACACCATATTGAAAAGATTCAGTACGGAAGATTCTAAGCGCGGTAACCTACCGGCTTGTCACGGAATCACCCTCTCCAAAGAGATGTCTCCCAAGACTGATTTGGAAAGGGATCGCATGTCGATTATACCCTACGCTTCAGCAGTAGGCTCTATAATGTATGCGATGTTATGTACCAGACCAGATGTAGCATATGCATTAAGCGTAGTAAGCCGGTATCAAGCAAACCCAGGGGAGAAGCACTGGTTAGCAGTAAAGAACATTCTCAAGCACCTGAGAAGGACTAAGGAGATGTTCTTGGTGTATGGCGGAAAAGACCTCCAGATTGAGGCCTTTGCCGACTCCGGCTTCCAGAGTGACAAGGATGACTCCAAATCTATGTCGGGTTATGTCTTTACCCTCAATGGAGGGGCGGTCTGTTAGAAGTGGTCCAAGCAGGAGACCATTGCTGACTCAACAATGGAAGCGGAGTACATAGCTGCTTGCGATGCCGCAAAAGAAGCTGTCTGGATGAAGAAGTTCCTCACAGAACTTCAGGTGGTTCCTACCAGTGTTGACTCAATACCTCTGTATTGTGACAACAACAGCGCTATAGCTTTAGCGAAGGAACTCAGGTCCCATCAGGAGTCCAGACACATCTTAAGGCGGTATCACCTGATCAAGGAGATCGTAGATCTCCGGGAGATCGAGGTGAAAAGAGTAGAGACGGAGAATAGCATTGTTGATCCATTCACAAAGGCCATTCCTCAGACGCTGTTTGAGAGGCTATTCGAGATGATAGGTCTACGATATGCCAGCTCATGGCCCTAGTGCAAGTGGGAGATTGTTAGTGTATATGCCTTAGGGGCCATTATTGTATCATACTAGGTTTTATATTACTTAATGGAAGCTTGGGATATTCACAGTTATACAACAGTCTTGCTATACATGGTAGTATGCTACTTGGTTTGAGTCTACTTTAATATGTGCATATGTTTCTTGTAACGTATCACTTATACATATTAGTAGAGGCCATAGGATCTTTGCTTGATTACCAGCGTTGTGATGGCAGTCACACTAGTGGGGGCTGGGTAGTCTATAAGCAACATCCTATACTTGTCCCTAGTCATAGGATTATCGACACAGGGCATCGATACTCCGGAGTAGACTAGTGTGTACGCTTCTCATCCCAGTTGGGAAGATGGTCTGTCCCACAGCCATCAGTACGTCGTACTGGAGATAGTATACAGGTGCTCGTTGTATTACGGGTATACCGGACAGGACTCGCAGGAGAACTGACTGGTTGGTATTATACCTAACGTCAGATAGCAGTTCTCAGGTGACATGAGTGCAGGTAATCTGTTGACTTAAGGTCGTCATTTGTCTCGTGTGAGTTCCCACTGTGCTTTGATTACTACCCTACCACGGCTTAAAGGAGTCGTGCAAACAGGTTTTAGTTGGGCACAGTCCCGAGCCACATGGAGGTAGTGAGTGACTGTTAGGGATTCGTCTCTCCCGGTATAGGGAGTTGATATCGCACTGTGATTGGTTGGTCATTGCCATAAGTCCATGGCCAGGACTGATTGAGAATTACTGATGGACTGATCAGTAGATTCTCGCATGGTTTTTGAGCCATACCGGCACGACTTGTACGGTTATTAAGGGTCTGACGATTACCACCGCCCTAGACCATACATGTGATACTCTTAGACGAACAGACCGGACTGCGCGGATATTGACACGGACAGGCTCAGTAGGAGTTCGGATGGGTTTCCTCATCGGCCTTCTTATCGACATCTACCTGGGGACCGTTACGTACAGCTAGTGCCGCTTGCGGTATGTGGTTAAACCCACTGCCAGCATAGTGTCGAGTCTTTAGAGTCCCACACAGAGAGTTTCCCTGCTCCAGGCGAAACGATATAGAGGTCGTATGGTTTTACGACAAGGGTTCGAGCGCATACGCGTTTAAACGCACGTACGACGTTCGGACAGTTTTTACTAGCCGGCTTTGGTTTAAGCCAGATTCTAGTATCGGGTTATTGGATTTATACAGTCTAAAGTTTTTCCGTGTTTTCACGGATTGGAGGGGCATTCTCGTAATTTTCCGGGAAGCTTCTAGAAGCATGGTGACTTAGGGGTTAAGGTGGCATAAGCATTTATTGCTTAATGACTCATTTGTGTGATTCATCCATGGAGTTAAATGATGCATTTATTAGCTAATCACTCATGAGATGAATCACACAAGGTGAATGCATCAACCATGATGATTAATCATTTGAATTATTTATTTGATAAATTGTTATGGTTGTTATATTCAAATGAGCTCATTATTCAATATCATTCTTATCATCACCTTCTCTCTCCTCAAGCTCTCTCATTCTTGAAACCCTAATCCTCCCCTCTCATGTGTTGAGATCAAGGATTAGATAGACTAAATAATCCATAACCTCACTCTATATCCCCTAGGTAGCTTAGATTAGCACTTTGAGCAACCTAGTTATCTCAAGTTAGAGATCAAACTAGGAGTAGGAGCTCTCGGGTGGATCGTCTTTGACTCGAGGAGGCCGTTGAGGTGCCGATGTTCCAAGGAGCCTACGAGGAGTGGAGGACAGCGATGAAGACCCGAAGGACAAGTAACGTGAGGTATAACTTCGAATCCGAGTAATTAAACCTCTCGTAGTTTGCTAGTAACGGTTTAGACACGATTCATGCGCTCAAGTCTGTGTTACGAAGCTTTGATAATCATTTTTCATATATTCCGCCTCCCCGCAAGTTCGTGGGGTGCGTGACATGGACTTACAGTGGCCATTCCAAATCCGAGCACATGGGCTCATCTTGGCATGGTGGTCTTGTGTGCTCTCCACAATCACTCTGAAGCTGTTTGTTTTATCTGTTTAAACATGTGCCCACTAGTTGCACAATTCATCATTTGTATGTGCCAAGGCAGCCCCACCATGGTCTAAGCCATCAAAGAGTCATGTGCACACTTGTATGTGTTGGACCAAAAATTGTGTGCACGCATTTATTTTCCAAAAGCTCTTTGGATATCGGTTGGTTTTCTGTTCTGTTTGCACCGTCGGCTCCCAAACGTTATATCCGTGATATTGACTTTGTTTCCAGTATTTAATCACGAACACCTATAATCTGTAATTACTTAGCAGACATTGGTTAATAGCACCGATATATAACAAATTAGATAATGAATGAGCGGTATTAAAATGTTGTTTTCTGAGATGAACACATGGCCTTAGTGCAAGTGGGAGATTGTTAGTGATATATGTTCTAGAGGCCATTATTGTATCATACTGGTTTGTATATTATATATTGGAAGCTTGGGATATACACAGATATAGTAACAGTCTTTCTCAAAATGGCAGTATGCTACCTGGTTTGTTTCTACCTCAATATGTGCATGTGTTTGTTTTAGCATATCGCTTATACATATTGGTAGAGCCCTTAGGATCATTTCTTGATTACCAGCGTTGTGATGGCAGTCACACTAGTGGGAGCTGGGTAGTCTATAAGCACATCTTTATACAGGTCCCTAGTTATAGGATTATCGAGACGGGGCATCGATACTCCAGAGTAGACTAGTGTATACGCTTCTCATCCCAACATGGGAGATGGTCTGTCCCACAGCCATTAGTACGCCGTACTGGAGATAGTATGAAAGTGCTTATTGGGTTATGAGTACACTGGACAGGACTCGTAAGGAGCTGCTGGTAGGTATTATACCTATCGTCGTGTAGCAGTTCCCAGGAGACATGAGTACAGCTTAGTCCGTCGACTTGACACTGCTACTTCACCTCGAGTGTGCTCCCACTGTTCTTAGATTACTACCCTACCACGGCTCAAAGGAGTCGTGCAAACATGTAGTAGTTAGGTGCAGTCCCGAAGCACTGGGAGGCAGTAGTGGTTAGATAAGATTCGTCCCTCCCGGTATGGGGAATTGATATCGCGCTGTGTTCGGAAAGCCATTACATAAATTCCCTGGCCAGGGCAAGCGAGATTTACTGGTAGGTACTCCAGTTGTTTCTCAGGGTGTTTTGGGCTACACTCCGGCACGACTTATTGCGCTATTAGGGGTCTGATAATTTGCGCCCCCTAGGCCCGATATGCTATACTTTTAGACGAACAGACCGGACTGTACGGAGATTGTCACAGATAGGCTTAGTAGGAGTTCGGATGAGTTTTCTCATCGGCCTTCTTATTGACAGATACCTGGATAGCCATTACGTGCAGCTAGTACCGCTGACGGCTTGTGGTTAAACCCACTGTCAACGTAGTGTTGAGTCTTTAGAGTCCCACACAGAGGGTTTCCCTCCATCGGGCAAAAAATGTAGAGGCCGTATGGTTTTACGGCAAGCCTTCGATCACATACGTGTACTTGTGGACGTATGATGTTCGGGCGGAAAATACTAGTGGGGTTCGGTTTAAGCCGAATCCTAGTATTATATTCTTGGATTATTTTCGTCTCTTTTTATTCGTATTTTTTGGAATACGGATACGGGTATGTATATACGGTGAGGGGTTTTCTTGTTATTTTCCTTAAGAGTGCTTCTAGAAGAAGACACCTCTTTTGTGATTTAATCTTTTGATTAAATACTTAATGAGATGGAGGATGAGGTGTTATTTGACAATATGATGAAGCATGGCTACTTGGTGACTCACTAGGTGACTCATGGATGACTATTGAGGCAAGGTGGCACTTAGATATCTTGATAGATATTTTATGAGATATTTTGTAGTGAATTATTTGCCTCATAGTCATCACAAGACTTATCCATCTTCACTCTCATAATATCATTCTAATGTTCTTGCTTCACTCTCTTTTCCTTAAGCTCCCCTTCTTCTTCCTCATACCCTTCATGTCTTATGTGTTGAGAAACTTAGAGTATTTAGAGACAAACTAATCCATCTACACTCTCTGCATCATCTAGGACATCTAGTTTAGCGAACTAGGTGCCTTAGTTACCTCGGATTATAGGTTGGAGCTCGGATTATAGACTCTCGGGTGGATCGTCTTTGACTTGAGGAGACCGACGAGGAGGCCCAATCCGTATACTATCCGAGGAGCTTATGACGAGGAGGAGGACAGCAAGAAGACCCGAAGGACACGATACTGTGAGATATAACATTATTTCTGAGTAGTTAACCTCATACAGTTTAGCTAGTTAGGGTTTAGTATCGATCCTAGAGTTCAAGTCGGTGTTGCGAAGCCCGTAAAAATCGTTTTTTGCGTATTCCGCCTCACCGCGAACCCGCGGGGTGCGCGAAATCGACTCACACTATTGACCACTTCAGTTTGGCCATCTATTTGTGGGTGATAAGCACTGCTCAAGCACAGTTTAGTGCCCAGATTACTCCATAAGCTCTTCCAAAAATGGCACATGAATTTTGTGTCCTTATCTGAGGTGATGGATTTGGGTACCCCATGAAGGCACATGATTTCATTGAAGTACAGGTCACCGATCTGAGATGTGTCCATAGTTTTCTTGCATGCCAGAAAATGTGCCATCTTAGAGAATCGATCGACCACGATATAGAATGAATCCATGCCCCTTTGATAGGACTAGGACAAAGTACATGCTGACGTCTTCCTACGGTGCTGCTGGAACCGGGAGCGGGGTGTGCAAACCCGCGTTAGTGGCTGTCCCCTTAGACACCTTGCAAATATGGCAGCGCTCTCCGAAACGTATCACATCTCGCTTCATGTTAGGCCAACAGTAGTCACGAGAAATAAAGGCCAGGAGTTTGTCGTGCCTAAAATGGCCCTCATTATGAAGCTCTTCCATGATCTTTTCTCACAGCGAGCACTAAGGGATGTAGAATTGAAGCCCCTGAAAAAGATAATTGTCCATAAGCAAATAGCCCAACTTACGATGCTCGTGTCCATGTTGTGGTTGCTGCAATACTTTGTGCATAGGGCTGAAGAACGGGTCCGCAGGGTAAAGTTCGCGAAAGGTATCGAACCCCACAAGCCGAGCTTTCATTACGGAGAGTAAGGTCACTCTTCTGCTCAGAGCATCGGCCATTCAGTTATCAACCCCCGCGATGTGCTTCAAGGAGAATGTGAATTGTTTGATATATTCAACCAATTGACCATGTCGATGGTTCAGCTTATGCGACCAATTAATGTACTTAAGCGCTTCATAATCAGAATGAAGGATGAACTTTTGCTGCAATAGGTAGTGTTTCCGATGTCGCAGGGCTTGGAAAATGGCATAGAACTCGGCATCATAAGTGATGTACTTGGCCTTGGCGCCATTTAATTTCTCGCTGAAGAAGGCCACTGGTCGGTTTTCTTGGCTGAGTACGCCACCGATACTCACCCCCGATGCATCGCATGCCACCTCGAATACTTTGTCAAAATCCATCAAAACCATAGGGGCAGTAGTTAGTTTCTCTTTGATGGCGTCAAATCCTTGTTGTGATTCGTCGGCCCAGTGGAAAGATACCCACGACTTGAGAAAGTCTGTGATTGAGGCCATTACTTCACTGAAATTTGGTACGAAACGACGGTAGAAGGAAACGGGGACATGGATACTGTTAGTTGTATATATGCCCTAGAAGCCAGTATTGTACAGATGATGTATATTATATTGGATGCTTGGACATATATAAAGAGAACTTTCTTGCTCGACATGATAATATGCTATATGGTTGCTCTTTATCTTAACATGTATACTTATCTCTTTATACTGTCTTATAGTTACATGTTGGCAAAGCCCTTAGGATGTGTACTTGACTACCTGGACTATGATACGGATCATACTAGTGGGGACATGGTAGTCCATAAGTACATCCTTCAAGGTCCCTAGTCGTGAGTGTATCGAGACGGGGCATCGATATACCAGTGTAAACTAGCGTATACGCTTCTCGACCCATGAGATGGGCGATGGATGATCCCATATCCATTGGTGTTTGACATCAGAGATGGTATACGGGTGCTCAGTGGAGACTGGGTACACTGGACGGACTCGCCGAGAACTCCCAGATGGTATTATACCTCACGTCAGATGGCAGTTCTCTGGTGACACTTGTGCAGGTTAGTCTGTAGACACTTGTGTCATTCCCACTGTGCTTTGATTTCCACCTTACCACGTCCATGAGGGCATGCAAAACGGTGTTTTTTGGGTACAGTCCTGAGTCACATGGAGGCAATGAGCGATAGGAGGGGTTTCGTCTCTCCCGGTATTGGGGGTTGATGTTGCACTGTGCCCGATTGGCCGTAACAGGGAAGTCCCTGGCCAGGGCTGAGTTAGAGATTTACTGGTAAGTGTTACCAGTAGTTTCTCGACCCGTTATGAGCCTCACATCGGCACGACTTATCGGTTATTGGGGTCTGACGTTTACCACCCCTAGACTTGATATGCGACATATCAGATGAGGAGACCGGACTGTACGGGAAGTGTTACCGGCAGGCTTTTACAGGAGTTGGAGCGGGCTTGCTTGCTGATCTTCTGATCGCTCAATACCCGGGTAGCCATTACGTCCAACTAGTACCGCTGACGGGTTGTGGGTGCTTGATGTGATCATCACTTACTGCCGGCGTATTGACGAGTCTTTAGAGTCCTACATAGAGGTTTTACTGGCTCAGGAAAAATGAAATAGGAGCGCATATGTGATATGTGCGGAACCGAGAATAATGCGTGTATGTGATACCGTGTTCTATTCTTGCGACTTTTTGTATCGGTCGGTTATATATGATATAGCCGGGTTATCGAATCAAGTGTTGATTCGATAAGTCGATACAATGTTTGTTAGTCGGTTATATGTGATATGACCGGATTATTGAGTCAAGTGTTGATTTAATGATTTATTGTATAATTGTATATTTGATATACTAGTTTACATTAGCTAACACATGTTCACTTAGGGTTTTTTCGCACATGTACACAACTTTAATGTATATGTGATATATATTAAAATGTGTTATCTTTTTGTATCATGGTTGATGATACATCATCGATGGGTGTATGAGACTTACACTATGCTAATTTTTAGTTTGGGTTTTAATATTTAAGGTGATTACAAAATCAAGTGGAGGATTAGAAAATGCATGAAGCTTGTGGAAGCGTGTGGATGCATTGACTAATTCCACTTAAGTTTGTTTTTACCATGGATATTTATTAACCCAACCATAACAATTAGCCATGGGTTAAGTCTCTACAAGAGTTAGTATATGATACTCATTCACCATGGTTAGCTCACTCACTTGATCATTATCCTCTTCTCTTTCTTTTGTTCATCTTCTTCTTGGTTCAAAAAGAAAAAAAAAGGTTTGCTAGGGTTTAATCCAAAGTGAGAATCATTGTGAGAAATAAAATTCCAAAGAGAACCCACTTCCTATTTCTCCATCCTCTACTAGATTAGAACTTTAGTTTAG
Organism: Agapanthus africanus; assembly: GCA_030015575.1. NCBI lineage: Eukaryota > Viridiplantae > Streptophyta > Magnoliopsida > Asparagales > Amaryllidaceae > Agapanthus > Agapanthus africanus. Next base: position 353,352,549 of record CM057341.1, on the reverse strand, counting down.
GGTGTTTGCTTCACTAATTCTCTAGTTAGTGAAGTAGTAGCTTGAGTCGGTATTCCCTCGACGTAGATCATCTTCGGCCTCGGAGACTTCAAGCAAGGACGTGTCTTTCGCCTCGTGAAGCCATGCAAGAGCCCGGGAGAACCATGATTGCAGCGAAGGGACTATGACAAGGAGCCTTAGAAGTGAAGGACCGATCTACAAAGGTTGTATTTCGCATACCCTTAGTCGTAAAGTTGTTTACTTGCTATTTGATTCGCCTAATCTCTAGTATGCGATCTTGCTTAGGGTTGTTCGGCATATAAAAATTTAATTTTGGCATGGTCGATACCTTGTAGAGCCTTGTTCGTGTGCCTAGTAACCCTACAGTGGTATCAGAGCCTAGCTAGAGCATTAGGCGATGTGTTAACGAAGTTAAAACCCCGATCGAACCCGAAAACGTCAAAGTTAACCCCCTCTCTGGACATTTTTTCAAAACTGTGTTTTTTCTGAATTAAAAATACCTAAAAAATTCGGCAGGGTTTTCTAAGCATCACTGTGCAAAACGAGCACCTAAATCGTACTAACCACCGCGGTTCCGTGGCAATACCCTGCTTGTCTCAGTGACATTGTGCTTTTGTGTTTGTACAGTAATGTTTAGTTCTGTTAGGGTATTTTCTGGGTATTTTTTTAATCTGACTCAAGAGTTGAGTATTTTGGGGTTTATTTTGTAATCGTTGATTCGATCGGAGAATTTAATTTTGTTATGTTATTCCGGATAATTTAGAAAGTATTAAAATGTTCGAACGGATATCATTTACTCAATTTTTCCCGGCACGAAAAACATTCAAGTGTTGAATTTTTCTCGGGTTTAAATCTTTCGGAAAAATGTGCATGTGACGCGATGGACCATCTAGAAGACAACAAACCTTAACTCGATTATGTGACCGTCTTGAACTGTCTTTTGAACCTTAGGGTTTGAGGCAGTACGGCATGCCACATGTGAGGCGTTGGCTTGACCCTTCTACGGCTGGACCGTTGCTACTATGACGTATTCAGAAATCTTTGAACTCCGCTCAAGTATTGAGCTATTAAGGAAATCTTCAGTATTTGATTTTTCGATCGGAAAGTTTAATACTGTCTATTTATCTGGAATGTGATACAATATGTGGAATTCATATAGTTAGGCATGAAATGCGAAATATGTGATATTTCGGATTTACGATGTCTAAAGAGATTGTGGATTCCAAATGTTGTAGTTTTACACTTTCTTTTCTGCGACCGTAAGTGTAATATGTGATATCGCCAGTTTCGTTGCTATATGTCAACGACAATTGGGATGCGCATATTTACTTACGTTGATGACATGTGATGTTATGTGTTGCTGAATATGTTATATTGGATCGTCGCGTTCTGAATAGCCGGGGGGTTTTATGTGAGATGAGAGTTTTTATTTTCATTCATGTAAAATTAAATGTATGTAATATTCTTTTATTGGGGCACTTTCGGGATGAGGTTGATGTCACCATTTGTATATTATTTACTTTTCCGCACTAGGATAGACCCAAGGAGGAGAGCACAAGTAACCGGGTTCTAGAGTCCAGTGGGAGACCAACTCGAGGAGTCGAGTCCGGGTCTCCTAACTCTAGAATCGGTAGGGTTGCTTGCCGCTCTCGTAGGGGTCTAGGGGTGTGGGTTTGGCTATTCGTCACGACCGTGGAATCCGTGTTTTATAGAGGCTCAAAATAAAATACGGAGGTTCTAGTATATCCAATGTTTCATATGTTTCTTCTGCTGCGATATCTGTGATGTGATCATTTGATGTTCTGTGATAAATAATATATATAGTATATATATGATATATTATATAGACGTTACTTAAGTTTTACACCCGCGCTAGCCCTGCCCTGCTCTGCCGTTAGTTACCTAACCTAACGGTGCACGAGGGGACATCGAGGCGAATGCGGATGGTATAAGTGTACGTCGTATTTATCTGTGATGTTTAGGTGATTTAAATGATGGGACTTCATTAATTTGATTAATGAAGGAAAAGAAACCTAAAAGATATTGTAGAATCAAAACTTTATAAAAAGGGTAGCTACAGTTTTGCTTTGCATAGTAGTATATATGATATACCCTGCACCTTATTCGATGGGGAAAGAGCCGAGATCCCTTCACCTGGAATGACCTCTTTAGCAAAACTGGCAGATGCTTCAATACTCGGTTTGACTTTTGACTGCTTTTGGAGTTTTGCTTTGCATAGCGATATATATGATATATCATGCACCTTATTCGATGAGGAAAGAGCCGAGATCCCTTCACCGGGAGTGACCTCTTTAGAAAAACTAATGAAAGCCTCAAAATCACTCCATTTCAAAATTTCATTCGATTCTACAACGATATCAAGTTCATTACGCAATAGGTTTTCAGAAAAACCTGTTGTAGCCCTCCGTCATTTCAGATAAGTCCTACTTAGTATTCGTGCTACGTTTGTTGGCCTGCGTCAAGGCATAGTGTGTGTTAGTTATATGTATGCCCTAGAGGCCATTACTGTACATTGGATGTATATTGTAGTGGATGCTTCGACATACATAGGGAGGACTTTCTTGCTCGACATGATAGTATGCTATCTGGTTGCTCTTTATCTTAACATGTATACTTTATGTCTCTCTGATTACATGTTGATAAAGCCCTTAGGATATATATGTACTCGACTTCCAGGACTATGATGTAGATCATACTAGTGGGGCCTGGGTAGTCCATGAGTGCATCCTTGAAATGTTCCTAGTCGAGGGAATATCGAGACGGGGCATCGATATTCCAGAGTAGACTAGCGCATATCTTCTCGACCCATGCGATGGGCGATGGATGATCCCATATCCATTGGTGTTTGACATCGAAGATGGTATGCGGGTGCTCAGTGGAGACTGGGTACACTGAACGGACTCGCCGAGAACTCCCAGATGGTATTATACCTCACGTCAGATGGCAGTTCTCTGGTGACACTGGTACAGCTTAGTCTGTTGACCCGAGATCGTCATAGAGTCTTGTGTGTCTCCCACTGTGCTTTGATTTCCACCCTACCACGGCTCTACTGAGTTGTGCAAACAGGTGGTTTTTGGGTACAGTCCCGATTCACATGGAGGCAATGAGCGATAGGAGGGGATTCGTCTCTCCCGGTATTGGGGGTTGATGTTGTGCTATGCTCGACTGGCCATAACAGGAAATCCCTGGCCAGGGTTGCAGTGATATACTGGTAAGAGTTATCAGTAGTTTCACGAATGTTATGGACCTCAAGTCGGCATAACTTATCGAGCTATTGGGGTCTGACGTTTACCACCCCTAGGCGAGATATGCGACATATCAGACGAACAGACCGGACCGTACGGTAAGTGTTACTGGTTGGATTCGCAGGAGTGTGAGCAGGCTTGCTCGTCGATCTTCTGATCGCTCAATACCCGGGTGGCCGTTACGTTTGGCAGACCGCTTGCGGCTTGCGGATGTTTGATATGATCATCATCTGCTACCGGCGTATTGACGAGTCTTTAGAGTCCTACACAGAGGTTTCCTGGCTCAAGCAAAACGAAATAGGAGCGCATATGAGATATGTGCGGGACCGGGAATAATACCAGTATGTGATACTGTATTTGATTCTCGCGATGTGACATTGATCGGTTATATGCGATATAGCCGGGTTATCGGATCAAGTGTTGATTCGATAAGTTGTTACTAATGATACCAGTCGGTTATGTGCGTCATGACCGGATCATTAAATCAAGTGTTGATTTAATGATTTAATGCATAATTATATATTCGATATATTACTTTGCATTAACTAGTATCGGTTTACTTTAAATGGATTTTCTCACTCGGGTGTGCGCATTCCATATCCGATATGATTTTGTGCACTTGGATGTATCATGTTTGATGATACATGTTTCTTTGGTTGTGTAAAGAATGAACCATGGTTTATGAATGGTTAGGGTTTAATTTCCTTTTTCTTTTATTTATTCATTAATAACCTTTTTGGAAAATAAAAAGGAATGAGCAAAGTGGTGGCTTTCTTTATTCATTCATGAAGCTTCATGAAGACTTTGACCACTTTGTCTCATTCTTAACCCTAACCACTCCACTAACCCTAGTTCACTCTCTACACTTTACCATGGTTATGTGATGATAAGAACTAATTATTCTATTCATTTTTGAATCAACTAATTATTCTTATCATAACATATTACTTCTTCTTCTTCCTTTCTTTAAGCAAAGAAAGTTCACCTCCATCAATGGTGATTGATGCACATGAGTGAGAAATCCAAAACTAAAGTTTACCCACTTCCTATTTCTTCATCCTCTACCTATTGCCAAGTAGTATAGGGTGTTTCCTTCACAAGTTTTTCCGACTTGGTGAAGTTGGAGCTTGTTCTAGCGATCCCTCGACGTAAATCATCTTCGGCATCGAACCGACGATCAAGCCCGCCCATTTCTTCGACGAAGCCGATACTTGAGTTCCGGATTCATTTTGGACAGCCGAGGGGACTTCGTTGTGGAGCCGTGGAGGTGGTGGACCGGATCTACAAAGGTTGTATGTCCGTTCCCTTAGTTAAAATGTTAACTAGTTTATGTTTCGCCTAAATATCTAGTAAACGATCCGTAGTCGGGTTTGTAGGCACCCGTAAAATTTTATTTGTGCATGTTTGATCACTTGTGAAACTTAACTAGAGTGCCTAGGAACCCTACAGTGGTATCAGAGCCTGGCTAGAGCCTTAGGCGAAGTCTAGACGGAATTTGAAAGCCGGACGAACCGAAAACCCGAACCCAAAATTGCTCTCTGGACGATTTGTGAAATCTGGTCTTTTTCAAAATTAAAAATATGCAGAGAACACATCACAAATATCTAACAGTTACTGTAAAATTTGGAGGCCCAATTCATTATTCTCAGCGCGGATCCGCGGCCTGAGCAATAGCTCAGGCGGCGGTTAAGCGGCCGTACGGCCACATTTTTTAAATCTTTTTGCACAGTAACTTTTAGTTTCCTGTGGTGATTTCTCTGGGAATTTTTAATATTTTTTTACAGAGTTGTTTTTTCTGAGTTGTTTTGGGGATTCGAATGTTCGATCGGATTATCAAATTTTTGTCTGTGTGGCTTTCCGGATAAATCTTAGAATATGTTAAAAAGTTCGACCGGATATAAATACCCAATTTTTCCCCTATCGGGAAATTTCCAAGTGTTGGATTTTTCCGTAGTTTAACGACGTTCTAAGTAGTGCAAGTAACGCGATGGTCCCTCTAGAAGACAACAAACCTTAACTCGATTATGTGACCGTCTTGAACTGCCCTTTGAACCTTCGGGTTTGGGGCAGTACGGCGTGCCACATGTGAGGCGTTGGCTTGACCCTTCTACGGCTGGACCGTTGGTACTGAGGTACGAACGGAATGTTATTAGACTTATTTCATATGTTTAGCTGTATCGGGAAAACTTGGATGTTCGATTGTTCGATCGGAAAGTTTAACATTTTCTGTTTATCCGGAATGTGATACAATAATTGGAATTCACAAAGAGTTATGAGATAACTGAATGAATGTTGTAAATCTAGCAGTTTAGTCTCACTTGATCGGTTGCCACGGAATTTTGATGCGATCAACAGTCCGTTGCAATCACGTAGCGTACGCGGATACTCGCCGGGTAAACTTAATAGACAGCCTCACCCCATTGCCCCGACCAAGTGACTGTAGGAGAACCCCGTCGCCGAAAGCATCCGTTCAGGTGCTCGCGGTAGCGGTGTTCCGCCTTGGTGCACTTCGTCGACGGCGTTAGGGGTGCGGCCGTCTACTGAAGTTTGCGACGAGCATTCGATCAGAATGTCGGGAATCCTGTTGAATTGCCCGACTTGATATTGAAAAGAGTTTTCGATAATGAGACTAAAATGCGGGGTTTATAATTGTTAGGCATGCGATGTCTAAGTAATTCATTTGGTCAAGCATGCGATGTCTGAGGTGGTTGCGGATTCCAACTGTTGTAGTTTTACACTTTCTTTTCTGTGGCCGTAAGTGTAATATGTGATATCGCTGGTTTCATTGCTATATGTCAACGACAATTGGGATGCGCATATTTACTTACGTTGATGACATGTGATGTTATGTGTTGCTGGATAGGTTATATTGGATCGTCGTATTTGAATAGCCGGGGGGTTTTTATGTGAGATGAGTGTTTTTCATTTTCATTCATGTAAAAAACTTGTATGTAATATTCTTTTATTGCGGCACTTCCAGGTTGCGGAAGTCGTCACCCGTTGTATATTATTTACTTTTCTGCACTAGGATAGACCTAAGGAGGGGAGCACAAGTAACCGGGTTCTGGGGTCCAGAGGGAGACCAACTCGAGGAGTCGAGTTCGGGTCTCCTAACCCTAGAGTTGGCAGGGTTGCTTGCCGCTCTCGTAGGGGTCTAGGGGTGTGGGAATGGCTATTCATCACGACCGTGGAATCCGTGTTTTATACTGGCTCGTATTGAAAACACGGACGTCCTAGTATATCCAATATTTCATATGTTTCTTCTGCTGTGTTTTATCTGTGATCATGCGATGTTCTGTGACAGGTATTATATATATAGTATATATGATATATTATATAGACGTTGCTTATGTTTTACACCCGCGCTAGCCCTGCCCCGCTCTGCCGTTAGTTACCTAACCTAACGGTGCACGAGGGGACATCGAGGCGAATGCGGATGGCATAAGTGTACGTCATATATATCTGTGATGTTTAGGTGGATTTAAATGATGGGATATTCATTAATGAGATTAATGAAAGAAAATAAACCTAATTGATGTTGTGGAATCGAATTTCAAAATAAAACAGGTAGCTACAGTTCTTGCTTTGCATCGCGGTGTTCATTATAGAACATCCTGCACCTTATTCGATGAGGAAAGGACCGAGATCCCTTCACCGGGAGTGACTCCTTTAGCAATAACTGGCAGATGCTACAACCCTCGGTTTGTTATTTGATCGTTTCTATAGTTTTTGCTTTGCACAGTGATATATATGATATATCCCGCACCTCATTCGACGAGGAAAGGGCCGACGATCCCTTCACCGGGAGTGACCCCTTTAGCAAAACTAGAAAAGCTTCAAAAACATTCCATTTAAAAAAAAACATTTGATTCCGTAACGAGATCAAGTTCAAAGCGTTAAAGGTTTTCACAAAAACCAGCCGCAACCCTCCGTCATTTTAGGAAGTAGAGTACTTAGTATTCGTGCTACGTTTGTCGACCATAGCCGAGGCGTAGTGTGCGGTAGCTAAGTGATGTCTTCCTACACCGCATATGATGCGATTAGTTAGGACAGTCATGTGACTTTGTTGACCTTAGCCAAGGGTCATGTGGGTGGGTCTAATTATTCACGAAATGACGGGTAGAACTTGACTAGTACCTATGATTTGTTGACCTTAGCCAAGGTCATAGGTGCTAGGGGTAAAAACCATTATCGGGAGTTTCAAGTGTTGAAATTTGCAATGAGATTGCATACCTTCTATGTGATAGTTGGATCTCGATACCCACTGCGAGTAATTGTTACTCCTGGGAGAGTTTTGCACTTTACAATTAGCCGATCAAGTAGGTGTCTAGAAAGGTGTCAACGGGGTTACGCCTCTGGGAAAACGAGGTTTACTGTAATCAGGTCCGTACGAAAGCACGGGGAACCTCCCTCAAAGTACCGACACTGGCCTGGCTGAAAGATTGGCGAACTTGTAGAATGTAATTAATCCCGGCTAGTCTTTCCTTTTAGGGTTTGAAGGAAGATTTGATAAAAACAGTGGGAGCCATCCTGATTAGATAAAATATATAACCAATCTGATCTTGCAAGAGCGCACGCAGAGTGTTTTCTTCTCTCTCTCTCCTGGTAGCGACCATATCACGCCTTAATCAAGATAATAAAATGGATGTATTGACCGAATCCGCTTGTTATACTGAGCTGGGGAACGTTGGTCCCGCTCCAACTTATAATTGTTATAAACCGAGCAGGAAATAGGGGAATACCAGATTTCCTATGCCGCCCAAACGAAGAAAGTGCATATGATGCATCTCCTTCGGGTGTGTTCATTACAAAGAACTGTTTCTCAGTATCCTCTGAATCCTGGGTATATGATACCGGATCAGGATCCCAGATATGTAATCTGTTACACAGGGCTACAAAAAGGTAGAAAAACTGAGAACGGGTGATAAGTTTCATGAGACAGAAAACGGGGCAAGTGTTGCAGCCAAGTCTGTTGGTCACATGTCACCCTGTATTATGAATACATTGATTCTGAACAAATGCTATTAGATACCGAACCTGATATACAAAATCATATCAGTCTCTTTATTAGTAAAGAAATGATATAATTTTGTATTGATGGATAATGTTTTGAACATTTCCTATGTCAAAAGTTGATCGGTTCAGGCACGTTATCTAAGAGCATTGAAGTTCTAAATCAAACTACAGTTCCTAGTATACAGAACACACACAAGAAGAAGAGTTCAGAAATGAACGAATCCTTCTTGAGGCATTGTAGACAAGGTCACATCAATGCGACCCGACTGGCTGAAGTTACATTTAGATGCATATTTAAATTAGTTTGAATTTACATCTTGTGAAACTTGTCAGTCATGTCACAAAGATATAATGACACCAGCTCTGTTTACTGGAAACAAAGAAAGAGTTAGTAAACTCTTGGGAATGATACATGATGATGTATGTAAGGTCTCATGTCTACATATGCCAGGACTGGTTCTTTTTACTTCATTATATTCTCTGATAATCTCTCAAGATTCAGTCATATGTTCCTGTTGAAACATAAGTCCGAACCTTTTAAGGTATTCACAGAATATAAGTGAGAAGTAGAGAACCAATAACCGGGTATAAGTATTATGTCCTATGATGAGATCAGGGAGGAGAATACTTGAGCATGGAATCCTTGGACTATTCTAAAGGAAAATGAGATTCTCTCTCAGTATTAATCCTCTGCATACACCACAGCACAACGGTGTATCGGGGTGGAGCAATCACACAATATTAGATATCGTGTGCTCTATGATGAGTATTACTGAGTTACCTATTTCCTTTTGGGTGTTATGCGCTTGAGAAGCTGCATACCTATTGAATTAGGTTCGAATCAAATCACTGCCTACCATTCCATATGAGATATGGTATGGGAAGAGCCTATCTCTTAAGTGAGTTAAGATTTGGGGTTGTCCGGCCTATGTTTAAAGCAAAATCCGGACAAGATCGAGGCAGGATCAGTTCTGTAGAACTGGAAAGGTTCCAGCTATACAAAACTGCAATTGATGATTTGACTGAACCATAAGATTCTATAGTTCCCGACGAACCTCAGCCTCTCCGCCGATCTAGTAGGGTTCCTCATCCGCCTGAGAGATACCTCGTTTTCTCGATGACAGTGGGAGCAAGGATTGCATCATGAGATGATGACCCAACTAGTTTCGAGCAGGCCATCGAGAGTAGGGACTCTGTAAGAATGGCTGGATGCTTAGCGGTCTGAGATGGAATCCATATACACCAACAAAGTATGGACTTTGGTTGCTATATCTGAAGGGTTAAATCCCCATCAGGAGCAAGTATATCTTGAGAAGATTACTTGGTGTACATGGAAAAGTTGAGACTTTCAAAGCTAGACTTGTTAAAGGTTTTCGTCATCGACCAGGCGTGGATAATGATGAAACCTTTTTCCAGTAGCTATGCTTAAGTCTATCCAGATCCTACTTACCACGGCTACATACCATGACTACGATATCTGGCGGTTGGGTGCCATGACTGCTTTTCTAAATACTGATTTAGAAGAGAACGTCTATAAGAACACAGCCAGAGGTCTTCGTAAACAGTGGGAGCAGCGGAAACGTGTGCAAGTTGCTTTACATAATGAAGCAGGCATCGCGGAGTTGGAACGTCTGTTTTGATGTGATAGTCAAAGTGTTTGACTTCATCAAAATGGTAGACGAACATTGTATATACAAAAGGGTAGTAGAGAGTAAGGTGGTCATCTTCGTATTGTACGTAGACAACATACTCTTGACAGGAAAAGAGTTTCCTATACTACGATCGATCAATCTCCTATTATCACTAAGATTCCCCAAATAGGATCAAAGTGATACCTACTAAATCCTGGATTTTGGATCTATGAGATAGATCTAAATGGATGTTAGAATATTCACTAGCTGTAGTGAGATGGTATCAATCGATCCTGGAGAGAATCACTGGAAGAGTTCCAGGGTGATAAAGACGACTGAATGTCAGTCACAGGCACTGTCTTTACCCTCAGTAAAGGGACGGTATGTTGGAAGATTTCCAAGCTCGATACCGTGGCAAAATAGACGATAAAGGCTGGTAACATCGCTATTAAAGATAATACCAAAGAGACTGTTTGGGTGTATATTGGTTCATAAGATGAACTAGGTTCCTGCCATTGTATGACAATGGAAGCGTGGCTTCGACCCTGGAACCCTGGTCCCATCAGTGACCCAGACAAATTCTGAGGCAGCATCACCTGATCATGGAGATAGTTGATCTCCAGGGTGATCGAGGTTAGGAGAGAAGACTCAGAGGACAACACGGCGGATCCACTCACAAAGGCCTGTTCCCAGAGAGAGACTTTTATGGGATGGTTGAGTATGAGATACTACAACCACTGCTACAGATGGCCCTAGTGCAAGTGGGAGATTGTTAGTTATATGTATGCCCTAGAGGTCATTACTGTACATTGGATGTATATTGTAGTGGATGCTTGGACATACATAGGGAGGACTTTCTTGCTCGACATGATAGTATGCTATCTGGTTGCTCTTTATCTTAACATGTATACTTTATGTCTCTCTGATTACATATTGATAAAGCCCTTAGGATATATATGTACTCGACTTCCAGGACTATGATGTAGATCATACTAGTGGGGCCTGGGTAGTCCATGAGTGCATCCTTGAAATGTTCCTAGTCGAAGGAATATCGAGACGGGGCATCGATATTCCAGAGTAGACTAGCGCATATCTTCTCGACCCATGCGATGGGCGATGGATGATCCCATATCCATTGGTGTTTGACATCGAAGATGGTATGCGGGTGCTCAGTGGAGACTGGGTACACTGAACGGACTCGCCGAGAACTCCCAGATGGTATTATACCTCACGTCAGATGGCAGTTCTCTGATGACACTGGTACAGCTTAGTCTGTTGACCCGAGATCGTCATAGAGTCTTGTGTGTCTCCCACTGTGCTTTGATTTCTACCCTACCACGGCTCTACTGAGTTGTGCAAACAGGTGGTTTTTGGGTACAGTCCCGATTCACATGGAGGCAATGAGCGATAGGAGGGGATTCGTCTCTCCCGGTATTGGGGGTTGATGTTGTGCTATGCTCGACTGGCCATAACAGGAAATCCCTGGCCAGGGTTGCAGTGATATACTGGTAAGAGTTATCAGTAGTTTCACGAATGTTATGGACCTCAAGTCGGCATAACTTATCGAGCTATTGGGGTCTGACGTTTACCACCCCTAGGCGAGATATGCGACATATCAGACGAACAGACCGGACCGTACGGTAAGTGTTACTGGTTGGATTCGCAGGAGTGTGAGCAGGCTTGCTCGTCGATCTTCTGATCGCTCAATACCCGGGTGGCCGTTACGTTTGGCAGACCGCTTGCGGCTTGCGGATGTTTGATATGATCATCATCTGCTACCGGCGTATTGACGAGTCTTTAGAGTCCTACACAGAGGTTTCCTGGCTCAAGCAAAACGAAATAGGAGCGCATATGAGATATGTGCGGGACCGGGAATAATACCAGTATGTGATACTGTATTTGATTCTCGCGATGTGACATTGATCGGTTATATGCGATATAGCCGGGTTATCGGATCAAGTGTTGATTCGATAAGTTGTTACTAATGATACCAGTCGGTTATGTGCGTCATGACCGGATCATTAAATCAAGTGTTGATTTAATGATTTAATGCATAATTATATATTTGATATATTACTTTGCATTAACTAGTATCGGTTTACTTTAAATGGATTTTCTCACTCGGGTGTGCGCATTCCATATCCGATATGATTTTGTGCACTTGGATGTATCATGTTTGATGATACATGTTTCTTTGGTTGTGTAAAGAATGAACCATGGTTTATGAATGGTTAGGGTTTAATTTTCTTTTTCTTTTATTTATTCATTAATAACCTTTTTGGAAAATAAAAAGGAATGAGCAAAGTGGTGGCTTTCTTTATTCATTCATGAAGCTTCATGAAGACTTTGACCACTTTGTCTCATTCTTAACCCTAACCACTCCACTAACCCTAGTTCACTCTCTACACTTTACCATGGTTATGTGATGATAAGAACTAATTATTCTATTCATTTTTGAATCAACTAATTATTCTTATCATAACATATTACTTCTTCTTCTTCCTTTCTTTAAGCAAAGAAAGTTCACCTCCATCAATGGTGATTGATGCACATGAGTGAGAAATCCAAAACTAAAGTTTACCCACTTCCTATTTCTTCATCCTCTACCTATTGCCAAGTAGTATAGGGTGTTTCCTTCACAAGTTTTTCCGACTTGGTGAAGTTGGAGCTTGTTCTAGCGATCCCTCGACGTAGATCATCTTCGGCATCGAACCGACGATCAAGCCCGCCCATTTCTTCGACGAAGCCGATACTTGAGTTCCGGATTCATTTTGGACAGCCGAGGGGACTTCGTTGCGGAGCCGTGGAGGTGGTGGACCGGATCTACAAAGGTTGTATGTCCGTTCCCTTAGTTAAAATGTTAACTAGTTTATGTTTCGCCTAAATATCTAGTAAACGATCCGTAGTCAGGTTCGTAGGCACCCGTAAAATTTTATTTGTGCAAGTTTGATCACTTGTGAAACTTAACTAGAGTGCCTAGGAACCCTACAGTGTGCGGTAGCTAACTAGTATTTATCTGCTTATGCATATGATGCAGATTGGATTAGGGTAGTCGTGCGACTTTGTTGGCCTGCGTCAATGGTCGTACGGATGGGTTTAATTCAATCAAGAAATGACGGGTTGAACTTGACTAGCGCACTATGGTTTGTTGGCCTGCGTCAAGGTCATGGGACGCTAGGGGCAAAATATTATCGGGAATTTCAAGTGTTGAGATTTGCAATGAGATTGCATACCTTCTATGAGATAGTTGGATCCCGATACCCACTGCGAGTAATTGTTATTCCTGGGAGAGTTTTACACAGGACAATTAGCCGATCAAGTAGGTGTCTAGTAAGGTGTCAACGGGGTTACGCCTCTGGAAAAACGAGGTTTACTTTAATTAGGTCCGTGCGAAAGCACGGGGAACCTCCCTCAAAGTACCGACACTAGCCTGGTTGAAAGATTGACGAAATTGTAGGGTGTAATTAATCCCGGCTAGTCTTTCCTTTTAGGGTTTGAAGGAAGATTTGATAAAAACAGTGGGAGCCATCCTGATTAGATAAAATAATAACCAATCTGATCTTGCAAGAGCATACGCTAAAGTGTTTTCTTCTCTCTCTCTCCAGGTAGCGACCATATCATGCCTTAATCAAGATAATAATATGGATGTATTGACCGAACCTGCATGTTATACTGTGCTGGGGAACGTTGGTTCCGTTCTTTCTTATAAGAGTTATAGGACTGAACAGGATATAGGGGAATACCCGGATTCCCATGCCGCCCGAATGAAAAAAGTACATGTTGATGCATTTTCTTCGGGTGTGTTCGTTACAGAGAACTGTTTCTCCATTTGCTCTACGTCCTGGGTATTAGATACCGGGTCAAGATCCCATATATGTAATCAGTTACATGGGCTTAGGAAAGGTAGAGAACTTGGAGAAGGTGATAAAGACATAAGGGTTAGAAATGGTGCAATTGTTGCAGCTAAAACCGTCGGGGAATATCACCTTGTATTGCCAACTGGTAATACATTGGTTCTGAATGAATGCTATTACATGCCGAACCTGATATGCAACATTATATCGGTTTCTTTACTAAGTAAAGAGGGATATAATTTTGTATTACAGGATAATGTTATGAATATTTTCCTTAACCAAAAGTTGGTTGGATCAGGCACGTTGTGCAATGGCATTTATGTTCTAAATCAATCAACAGTTCTGTGCATAACAAACACACACAAGAGGAAGAGTTCAGAACTGAACAAATCCTTCTCGTAGCATTGTAGACTGGGTCACATCAATGCGACACGACTAGCTAAGTTGCATAAGGATAGATATTTAAATCCGTTTGAATTTTCATCTTATGATACTTGCCAGTCATGTCTCAAAGGAAAGATGACCAAAGCTCCGTTTTCGGGACACGGAGAAAGTGTTACGGAACTCTTGGGACTGGTGCATAGTGATGTATGCGGCCCCATGTCTACACATGCCAGGAATGGTTCTTCGTACTTCATTACATTCACTGACGATCTCTCAAGGTTCGGATATGTGATCCTGATGAAACACAAATTAGAAGCTTTTGAGAAATTTAGAGAATATAAACAAGAAGTCGAGAACCAAACCAGAAAAAGTATTAAAATCCTTCGATCCGATCGAGGAGGTGAATACTTGAGCAATGAATTCCTGGACTTCCTAAAAGAGAATGGGATTCTCTTTCAGCTGACTCCTCCATATACACCACAGCACTACAGTGTATCGAAACGGAGGAACCGCACCCTATTAAATATGGTGCGCTCTATGATGAGCACAGCTGAGTTACCTATTTCCTTCTGGGGGTACGCACTGGAAACAGCTGCAGACCTATTGAATATGGTTCCTACCAAATCTGTGCCAACCACTCCATATGAGATATGGAAAGGAAAGAGACCATGTCTTAATTATGTTAAGATATGGGGTTGTCCGGCCTATGTAAAAACGCAAAATCCGGACAAACTCGCGGCAAGGTCCATTCTATGTAAGTTTATTGGATATCCCAAACATTCGGGCGGGTATATCTTCTACCACACCGAGGAACAAAAGGTGTTTGTTTCTCGACATGCCACCTTTCTAGAAAAGGAATTTCTTGAAAAAGAGATTAGTGGCAAGGAGGTAGAACTGGAAGAGGTTCCAGCAATACAGACTACGACAGAAGATTTGGTTGAACCGGAGGATTCGGTAGTTCCCAACGAACCTCAGCCTCTCCGCTGATCTAGTAGGGTTCCTCACCCACCTGAGAGATACTACGGTTTTCTCATGGATGGTAGGAGCGAGGATTGCATCATGGTTGATAATGACCCAACTAGCTTCGAGTAGGCCATCACGAGTGGGGACTCGGTGAAGTGGCTGGATGCAATGCGGTCCGAGATGGAATCCATGTACACCAACAAAGTATGGACTTTGGAAGTTGCTCCTGAAGGGGTAAAACCCATTGGGAGCAAGTGGATCTTCAAGAAAAAACTTGGTGTAGATGGGAAAGTGGAGACTTTCAAAGCCAGACTTGTTGCAAAGGGTTTTCGTCAAAGACCAGGTGTGGACTATGACGAAACCTTTTCTCCAGTGGCTATGCTTAAATCCATACGGATCATGCTTGCCATCGCTGCATATCATGATTACGAAATCTGGCAAATAGATGTTAAGACCGCCTTTCTAAACGGTGATTTAGAAGAGTGCGTGTACATGACTCAGCCAGAGAGCTTCGTAGATAGTGGGAGCAGCAGGAAGGTGTGCAAGCTGCTTAAATCCATTTATGGATTAAAGCAAGCATCGCGGAGTTGGAACATCTGCTTTGACGTCGTTATCAAAGAGTTTGATTTCGTCAAAAACGTAGATGAACCTTGTATCTACAAGAAGGTGGCAGAGAGTAAGGTTGTCTTCCTCGTATTGTACGTGGACGACATACTCTTGATAGGAAATGACATTCCTATGCTGCAATCGGTCAAGCTCTTCTTGTCACAAAGATTCTCAATGAAAGATCTTGGTGATGCCTCCTGCATATTGGGAATTATGATCTATAGAGATAGATCTAAAAGGATATTGGGATTTTCCCAATCCAGGTACATTGACACCATACTAAAGATGTTTAGTATGGAAGAGTCCAAACGTGGGTTTTTACCCACGATCTCAGGGCTCACTCTCTCCAAAGAGATATCCCCCAAGACTGATTTGGAGAGAGCTCGCATGCAAGGGATACCCTATGCTTCGGCAGTAGGCTCTATCATGTACGCGATGCTATGTACCAGACCTGATGTAGCATACTCACTAAGTGTAGTGAGTAGGTATCAAGATGATCCTGGAGAGAGTCACTGGACAGCTGTGAAGAGCATTCTCAAGTACTTACGAAGGAATAAAGAGATGCTCTTGGTGTATGGTAACGGAGAACTCCAAGTGGAGTCCTTTACCGATTCAAGCTTCCAGAGTGATAAGGACGACTCTAAGTCGCAGTCGGGATTTGTCTTTACCCTTTACGGAGGGACGGTTAGCTAGAAGAGTTCCAAGCAGGAAACCGTGGCAGACTCGACGATGGAGGCTGAATACATCGCTGCCAACGATGCTGCCAAAGAGGCTGTCTGGATCAAGAAGTTCATTACTGAACTTTGAGTGGTTCCATCCATTGAGCATCCAATACCTTTGTATTGCGATAACAATGGAGCGGTGGCTTTGGCCAAGGAACCCAGGTCCCATCAGCGATCCAGGCATATTCTGAGGCGGTATCACCTGTGTTAGTGTATATGCCCTAGAGGCCATTACTGTATCATACTAGTTTGTATATTACTTAATGGATGCTTGGGATATTCACCTTGTATATACAATCTTGCTCAAAATAGTAGTATGCTACTTGGTTTGTTTCTACTTCAATGTGTACATGTGTTTATTTTTGTATATCGCCTATACACATTAGTAGAGCCCTTAGGATCTTTGCTTGATTACCAGCGATGTGATGGCCGTCACACTAGTGGGGCTGGGTAATCTATAAGCACATCCTTATGCAGGTCCCTGGTCGCAGGACTATCGAGACAGGGCATCGATACTCCGGAGTAGACCAGCGCATGCGCTTCTCATCCCAGTGTGGGAGACGGTCTGTCCCACAGCCGTCAGTACGTCGTACTTGAGATACTATGCGGGTGCTCGTTAGGTTACGGGTACACTGGACAGGACTCGTCGGGAACTGACTAGTTGGTATTATACCTATCGTCAGTTATCAGTTCCCAGGTGACATGAGTACAGCTTAGTCCGCTGACTTGACACTGTCACTCCGCCTCGAGTGTGTTCCCACTGTACTTTGATCACTACCCTACCACGGCTCAAAGGAGTCGTGCAAACAGGTAGTGGTTGGGTGCAGTCCCGAAGCATTTGGAGGCAGTGACGGTTAGACAGGATTCGTCTCTCCCGGTATTGGGGGTTGACATCGCGCTGTGTCTAGGAGAGCCATTACACGAGTAGTCCCTGGCCAGGGCAAACGAGATATACTGGTAGGTTTCCAGTGTTATCTCAGGGTGTTTTGGGCTTCGCTCCGGCACGACTTGTACCGCTATTGGGGGACTGACGTTTACCGCCCCCTAGGCCCGCCATGCGATGTATCAGACGAACAGACCGGACTGTACGGAGAATGTCACACTCAGGCTCAGTAGGAGTTCAGATGGGTTTCGCCTCGTCGGTCTTCTTGTCGGCATTACCTGGGGACCGTTACGCACAGCTAGTGCCGCTTGCGGTCTGTGGTTAAACCCACTGCCAGCGTAGTGTCGAGTCTTTAGAGTCCCACACAGAAAGCTTTTTGCCTTTAGGCAAAAGAGTAGAGGTCGCATGGTATTGCGACAGGTCGCATGGTTTTGCGACGGGGTTCGATCACATCCGTGCACTTGTGCACGTACAGTGTCCGGACAGTTTACACTAGCGGGCTTTGGTTTAAGCCAGATCCTAGTGTACCTTATGGGATTGGATTTATCCAGTTTGCATTCGTGTTCCTCGGAACGCGGATGCCGGTGTGTATGCACAGTTGACAGGGAGGCAGAGGCGGCGGATTCTCATTAGGGTTGTTGACTGTTGACCGTTGACTATTTGACTTTATGCTCAACCCTAATGAGAATATGATATGTGATTAACTATTATATTAATTAAGTATTATGGTGATATGGTTGTTGACTTGTTGACTTTGTTGACTTGTTGACTTTTGTTGACTTGTTGACCGGTTGACTAGGCTTGACTAGTTGACCATCATGATAACCATGGTTATCATTTCATGCCAAAGACTTTTTCTTGCTTGCTCATTTGAGTAAAATGAGTGCATGACATGATAAGGTTATGGTTGCTTCTAACCATCACATAAGACTTTTTTGATATGATGAGTTATGATCACTTTGGATTATGAGAGGGTGAAAGACAAAAGTGTTGCTCATTCTTTCTTGCTCATTCTCTCTCTTGTTCTTGAGCTCTCCTCTTGCTCTCACCCTCAACCTCTTGCTCCCTCTCTTGATCTATGGTTCTCTTGTCTCATGAGTTGAGAATCAAGAACCATAGATAAAATCCCATTCTAAATCATCTCTACTCATTCTAGTTCACTAGGTTTAGCAAACCAAGTGAACTAGTTTCTTCAAAGAACGAAGAAGGAGCTAAAGGTTGGAGCTTTCAAGTGGATCTATCTTCGGCGTACGGAGACAACGAGAAGGAGCCATCGAACCACCATCGGAGCTTGAAGAGAAGGAGTTCAAGTTTAGGTATAACCATCTTCATCCGAGTAGCTAAATATCTTTAGCTTAGTATGCTAGTTTTAGTTTAGGTAAAGATCCCGACCTAGCTTAGTCCATGTTGCCTCTTGCGTTAAAATTTTGATTTTATACCGTTTCCGCCTCCCCGTAAGAACCGGGGGTCGCAACGTGGACTTACAGTGGTATCAGAGCCTAACTAAACTTAAACTAGCTTGGTAGTGAAGTGTAACGAAGTTCGGAACCGGAAAAATCCAAAAACCAAACTTTTACAAAAAACTGAGTTTCTGTTGAAATTTTTTTGGCTCAAAATGAAAAACTTTACACTTGTAAATTCGGCTCAGGGTTTTGTGTGAACACCCAAGAAAAACGATACAGTAATTCGTCCAAACCGCCGCCCTTCCGCCGCGCGAGCTAGGCATCCGCCGCGGAAACGCCGCTCTTTGTCGTCTTCTGTGCATCGTTTTTCGTGCAGTGTGTGTCTGTGTTGGTTTTGGGATTTTTGAAATATATTATATGTGCCCAGATTTTCCAGAAAAGAAATTTCCTTTTGGGGTCCTATAATTCCGTATTTTTTCCGAACTTCACTGCACTTTGACTATGATGGTTATATCTGTGATGTTTGCATGTATTGAACGTCGGCTAATCGCTATAAGTCGATTGGTCGGGGTTATACATGATCTGTGTTTGATGCTGGAATGTGTATATAAATATGTTGGATTGTCGCGGGTGAATAGCCGGGGGTTGTGAGACGAGAGTTTTCTTTTCTTGCCTTTCATGTAAATTTGTAAATTGATGTAATAATTATTTGTATGGCCGCACAACCGGGTCGGGGTTGTAGCCGTCATTGTATAATTTCTTTTTACTGTTTTTGCTCCTAGGATAGACCCATGGAGGGGTGCACAAACTACCGGGTATGCCGAAGTGTCGAGTGGCCTACTCATGGAGATGAGGGAGGTTGCTACGCTTCGGGTACTTGGCGGGTAGTTTGTCGCACCCGTAGGGGTCTTGGGTAGGGTATTGGCTATTCACCGCGACCGTGTAATCTGTTTTTGTTACAGGCTCGTACAAATTACAGATTCCTAGTATATCCAATGTATTTATCTGTGATCTGAAATGTTTATCATTGCAGTATATCTATATATGATATTATTTAGGCGTTGCTTATGTTTTTCAGACGCGCTAGCCCAGCCCCCGCTCTGTCGTTAGTTAAGTAACCTAACGGGTAATGACGGGGCCCAGTGGCGAATGCGAATGGCATAAGCGTACGTCATATTTTGGTTGTTTTCTGCAATGGTAGGTTTAAATGATGGGACGCATTAAAAGAACTAATGCAAGAATATCACGCATTAAAAGAACTAATGCAAGATAATAAACCAAGTTAAAGTCGTTGGAACACTTTCGAAAAACCACTCGGTTCTTTTCAAAACAAACTTTTAAAATACGGAGTTTGAGCCACTCCATTTAAAAGCTATCTCGTTCCATCGACCAAATCAAGTTCACTACGTTCACGGTTTTGCCAAAACCATCCGTAGCCCTCCATCATTTCAGTTAAATATTCGGTAGTATTCAAGCTATGTATTTTGACCTCACGCCAAGGCATAGTGATTGGTAGCTGCCGGATATTTATCTGTTGCATAGATAGAATGCGTTGGTTTGAGACAGTCGTACTGCCATTTTGGCCTACGTCAAGGGTATGTACGGGTGGGTTCAAATTAACCTGGATAATGATGGGACGAACTTGACATGTGACTTATGACATTTTGACCTCACGCCAAGGTCATAAGAGCATGGGGCAAAAATCCACATCGGGAGTTTCATAAGTACTGAAACTTGCTAGATTTGCATACCATTTGGAGTGTGATGATTCTGGTAGGATTCCTTCAGTTTCGTCACGCGATGATATTTGGATCCCGATCCTACTGTGAGTATATGCTACTCCTCGGGAAATTTCTCACTTAACGATCAATGCTATAAACCTAGTAGGTGCCTAGAAAGGTGTTAGCGGGGCTACGCCCCCAGGGAAAAGAGGTTCTTTAATTAAGGAACTTCGCGAAAGCGTTGGAAAACCTCCCTCGAAGTACCGACACCGGCCTGGCTGAACGGTTAAGCAAGTATTGTACGGTGGGATTGATCCTGACTAATTCTTCCTTTATGGTTTGAGGAGGGATTCGAGAAACAGTGGGAGCCATCCTGTTTAGACAAACTAAAAACCACTCTAAACTTGCAAGAGCATCATGCTGAGTGTTTCTTCTTCTCTCTCCTAATTGCAGCGACCAATCAACATGACTGGACTTAAGTTACTCCTAGATAAAAACAAACTGACAGGGCCAAACTACAAAGATTGGCTCAGGAATGTCAAGATAGCAATCACTTATGACAAGCTGGGGTATCTTCTTACCACCAAAGCTCCCCCTGTCCCTGGTCCAACTTCCAGTGTCGCGGATAAGGAAATCCGCAAGACTTGGGAGATTGATAGCGCGAAGGCCAAGTGCCTCCTGCTTGCCTCGATGGACAACGAACATCAGAGGAGGCATGAGAATATGGACATGGAGTCCATATTGCTCCATACAAAAGAACTGTATGGAGAGCAATCACGTATCGCAAGATACGAAGCGTCGAAAAAGTTATTTTCGACAAGAATGGCCGTCGGATCATCAGTAGCCGAGCACGTGCTAAAGATGATCGGCTACATTGAGGAGCTCGCTGACCTAGGGATCACATTAGAGAGTGAGCTATATACGGATATAGTTCTCCAGTCCCTTCCTTCCACTTACGCCCAGTTCATACTGAACTTCAACCTACAAGAAAAAGAGGTTGAACTTTCAGAGCTCCTCAACATGCTGAGGAGCGCAGAGGGCACCCTACAGAAAGGTAGGGATACATCCACTTTGTTTGTAGGAGGATCATCTTCTTCTAGGTCCAAGGCGAAAGCCAAGGGAAAGAAGAAGAAGGCCCCCGCCAAACCAAGGGGCGGTGTTAGTAAAGTGGATACGAAAGGAAAAGCAAAAGCAACAAAGATAGCGGGGAAGCTTGTGGATAAGGAAGAATGCTTCTATTGTCATAAGAAAGGACACTGGAAGAATGATTGCAGGGCCTGGAAGGCCAGAACACAGGAATTGAAGCAGGTTGCAGCTTCAGCTTCAGGTGTGTATGTTATTGAAAACTGTCTTTCAATAAACTCTACTTCCTGGGTATTGGATACCGGATCAGGATCTCATATCTGTAATTCTTTGCAGGCGTTGAGAAACCGTAGGGTTTTGAAGGGAGGTGACATGACCCTCAGAGTTGCAAACGGAGCTAGCATGGATGCTAAAGCCGTGGGGGACTATCACCTGGGAATGTCAGATGGACATGTTTTGGTTTTGCGTAATTGCTTTTTTGTACCCAACGCAACTTGTAATATCATTTCTGTATCTTTAGTTTCTAAAGAAGGTTATGAATTTGCGTTTGTAAGTAATGTTGTAAACATTCACCTTAATCAAGTTCTGATTGGGTCAGGTACATTGAGTAATGGTATATACGTGTTAAACCAACCACAGATTTTCAACGTCCAGAACACACACAAAAGAAAGTCTCCAGAACTAAATCAGACTTTCTTATGGCATTGTAGATTGGGTCACATCAATGAGAGAAGGTTGACTAAGTTACATACAGAAGGATATTTGAATACGTTCGAATATCAATCGTATGCCACTTGTCAATCTTGTCTCAAAGGAAAGATGACAAAGACTCCGTTTACTGGACAAGGAGTAAGAGCGAGCGAGCTCTTGGGACTCGTACACAGTGACGTGTGCGGTCCAATGTCTACACATGCCCGAAGCGGACATTCTTACTTCATTACTTTTACGGATGACTTCTCAAGGTACGGTTATGTCTTCTTAATGAAACATAAGTCCGAGGCCTTTAGAAAATTCCAGGAGTATAAGAATGAAGTAGAGAAACAGACCGGCAAAAGTATTAAGATTCTAAGATCGGATCGAGGTGGAGAATACTTAAGTGCCGAGTTCCTGGACTATCTAAAAGAGAACGGAATTCTCTCTCAGCTTACTCCTCCATACACCCCGCAACATAACGGTGTATCGGAGAGACGGAACCGCACCCTATTGGATATGGTGCGGTCCATGATGAGTAACGCTGAGTTACCGCGATCATTCTGGGGGTATGCGCTAGAATCAGCTGCGTACCTTTTGAACCGAGTTCCGACTAAGACTGTGCCTACCACCCCATATGAAATGTGGAATGGGAAGAAACCCTATCTTCAATATCTGAAGATCTGGGGATGTCCAGCTTTTGTCAAAAAGCAGTATGCGGACAAACTCGAGACACGCTCAGTACTGTGCAAGTTTGTGGGATACCCAAAGAACACCAGGGGGTATCTTTTCTACTACGCAGAGGAACAAAAAGTCCTTGTTTCTCGTAATGCCCACTTTCTGGAACACCAGTTCTTGGAAAAGGAGATTAGTGGGAGCGCAGTAGAACTGGAAGAAATTCCAGAACCACAGACTATTACTGAAAGGTTAGTGGAACCAGAGGGTTCAACAGAACAGGACATTCCTACGCCGCTCCGCAGAAGTAGTAGGCAGTCTCATCCGCCCGAGAGATACTACGGTTTTCTCATAGACGGGGATAGAGAGGATTGCATCATAGATTATGATGAGCCTACTAGCTTCCAGCAGGCCGTTCAGAGCGTTGACTCAGTGAAATGGCTGGATGCAATGCGGACCGAAATGGAGTCCATGTACACCAACAAGGTATGGACGTTGGACATTGCTCCAGACGGGGTAAAACCCGTAGGATGCAAGTGGATCTTCAAAAGGAAGATTGGTGTAGATGGACAGGTTGAAACCTATAAAGCTAGGCTGGTAGCAAAGGGTTTCCGTCAAAGACCTGGCTTGGACTACGACGAAACCTTTTCTCCAGTAGCCATGCTGAAATCCATTCGGATCCTTCTTGCCATTGCTGCCTTCCACGATTATGAGATCTGGCAAATGGACGTAAAGACAGCTTTTCTAAATGGAAATTTAGAGGAGTGTGTCTATATGGACCAACCAGAGGGTTTCATTCAGAGTGGGAGCAGCGGAAAGGTGTGCAAGTTGCTTAAGTCCATCTATGGACTAAAGCAGGCGTCGCGGAGTTGGAACATCTGCTTTGATGAAACGGTCAAAGAATTTGGCTTTATCAAAAATCCAGATGAACCATGCATCTATAGTAGATTTGTAGCGAGAACTGTAGTATTCCTCATTTTATACGTGGATGACATTCTCTTAATAGGAAATGACATTCCTATGCTACAATCTGTCAAGGGGTTCTTGTCACACAGGTTCTCCATGAAAGACCTGGGTGATGCCTCATACATTCTGGGTATCCGGATCTACCGTGACAGATCCAAGAGGATATTAGGACTTTCACAGTCCAGGTACATCGACACCATACTGAAAAGATTCAGTATGGAAGATTCAAAGCGCGGTAACCTACCGGCTTGTCACGGGATCACCCTCTCTAAAGAGATGTCTCCCAAGACTGATTTGGAGAGGGATCGCATGTCTATTATACCCTACGCTTCTGCAGTAGGCTCTATAATGTATGCGATGTTGTGTACCAGACCGGATGTAGCTTATGCACTGAGTGTGGTAAGCCGGTATCAGTCTAACCCTGGGGAGAAACACTGGATAGCGGTAAAGAACATTCTCAAGTACCTGAGAAGGACTAAGGAGATGTTCTTGGTGTATGGCGGAAAAGACCTCCAGATCGAGGCCTTTGCTGACTCCAGCTTCCAGAGTGACAAGGATGATTCCAAGTCCATGTCGGGTTTTGTCTTTACCCTCAATGGAGGGGCGGTGTGTTGGAAGAGTTCCAAACAGGAAACCGTTGCAGACTCGACGATGGAAGCGGAATACATCGCTGCATCTGATGCCGCAAAAGAAGCTGTCTGGATGAGGAAGTTCTTGAAAGAACTTCAGGTGGTTCCGTCCATTGTTGATCCAATACCTCTGTATTGCGACAACAACGGGGCTATAGCTTTAGCGAAGGAACCAAGGTCCCATCAGAAATCCAGGCACATCTTGAGGCGGTATCACCTGATCAGGGAGATCGTGGATCGCCAGGAGATCGAGGTTCGGAGAGTCGCTTCAGAAGACAACACTGCTGATCCATTCACCAAGGCCTTGCCCCAGACTCAGTTCGAGCGGCTGATCGAGATGATAGGTCTTCGATACGCCAGTACATGGCCTTAGTGCAAGTGGGAGATTGTTAGTGTATATGCCCTAGAGGCCATTACTGTATCATACTAGTTTGTATATTACTTAATGGATGCTTGGGATATTCACCTTGTATATACAATCTTGCTCAAAATAGTAGTATGCTACTTGGTTTGTTTCTACTTCAATGTGTACATGTGTTTATTTTTGTATATCGCCTATACACATTAGTAGAGCCCTTAGGATCTTTGCTTGATTACCAGCGATGTGATGGCCGTCACACTAGTGGGGCTGGGTAATCTATAAGCACATCCTTATGCAGGTCCCTGGTCGCAGGACTATCGAGACAGGGCATCGATACTCCGGAGTAGACCAGCGCATGCGCTTCTCATCCCAGTGTGGGAGACGGTCTGTCCCACAGCCGTCAGTACGTCGTACTTGAGATAGTATGCGGGTGCTCGTTAGGTTACGGGTACACTGGACAGGACTCATCGGGAACTGACTAGTTGGTATTATACCTATCGTCAGTTATCAGTTCCCAGGTGACATGAGTACAGCTTAGTCCGCTGACTTGACACTGTCACTCCGCCTCGAGTGTGTTCCCACTGTACTTTGATCACTACCCTACCACGGCTCAAAGGAGTCGTGCAAACAGGTAGTGGTTGGGTGCAGTCCCGAAGCATTTGGAGGCAGTGACGGTTAGACAGGATTCGTCTCTCCCGGTATTGGGGGTTGACATCGCGCTGTGTCTAGGAGAGCCATTATACGAGTAGTCCCTGGCCAGGGCAAACGAGATATACTGGTAGGTTTCCAGTGTTATCTCAGGGTGTTTTGGGCTTCGCTCCGGCACGACTTGTACCGCTATTGGGGGACTGACGTTTACCGCCCCCTAGGCCCGCCATGCGATGTATCAGACGAACAGACCGGACTGTACGGAGAATGTCACACTCAGGCTCAGTAGGAGTTCAGATGGGTTTCGCCTCGTCGGTCTTCTTGTCGGCATTACCTGGGGACCGTTACGCACAGCTAGTGCCGCTTGCGGTCTGTGGTTAAACCCACTGCCAGCGTAGTGTCGAGTCTTTAGAGTCCCACACAGAAAGCTTTTTGCCTTTAGGCAAAAGAGTAGAGGTCGCATGGTATTGCGACAGGTCGCATGGTTTTGCGACGGGGTTCGATCACATCCGTGCACTTGTGCACGTACAGTGTCCGGACAGTTTACACTAGCGGACTTTGGTTTAAGCCAGATCCTAGTGTACCTTATGGGATTGGATTTATCTAGTTTGCATTCGTGTTCCTCGGAACGCGGATGCGGGTGTGTATGCACAGTTGACAGGGAGGCAGAGGCGGCGGATTCTCATTAGGGTTGTTGACTGTTGACCGTTGACTATTTGACTTTATGCTCAACCCTAATGAGAATATGATATATGATTAACTATTATATTAATTAAGTATTATGGTGATATGGTTGTTGACTTGTTGACTTTTGTTGACTTGTTGACTTTTGTTGACTTGTTGACCGGTTGACTAGGCTTGACTAGTTGACCATCATGATAACCATGGTTATCATTTCATGCCAAAGACTTTTTCTTGCTTGCTCATTTGAGTAAAATGAGTGCATGACATGATAAGGTTATGGTTGCTTCTAACCATCACATAAGACTTTTTTGATATGATGAGTTATGATCACTTTGGATTATGAGAGGGTGAAAGACAAAAGTGTTGCTCATTCTTTCTTGCTCATTCTCTCTCTTGTTCTTGAGCTCTCCTCTTGCTCTCACCCTCAACCTCTTGCTCCCTCTCTTGATCTATGGTTCTCTTGTCTCATGAGTTGAGAATCAAGAACCATAGATAAAATCCCATTCTAAATCATCTCTACTCATTCTAGTTCACTAGGTTTAGCAAACCAAGTGAACTAGTTTCTTCAAAGAACGAAGAAGGAGCTAAAGGTTGGAGCTTTCAAGTGGATCTATCTTCGGCGTACGGAGACAACGAGAAGGAGCCATCGAACCACCATCGGAGCTTGAAGAGAAGGAGTTCAAGTTTAGGTATAACCATCTTCATCCGAGTAGCTAAATATCTTTAGCTTAGTATGCTAGTTTTAGTTTAGGTAAAGATCCCGACCTAGCTTAGTCCATGTTGCCTCTTGCGTTAAAATTTTGATTTTATACCGTTTCCGCCTCCCCGTAAGAACCGGGGGTCGCAACGTGGACTTACAACCTGATCCGGGAGATAGTTGATCGCCGGGAGATCGAGGTCAGGAGGGTTGACACGAAGAAAAACACAGCGGATCCACTCACGAAGGCCATTCCCCAGATACAGTTTGAGAGACTCTTCGGGATGCTCGGGATGCGATACTACAGCAGCTAGCCCTAGTGCAAGTAGGAGATTGTTAGTTGTATGTATGCCCTAGAGGCAAGTATTGTACAGATGATGTATATTATATTGGATGCTTGGACATATATAGAGAGGAATTTCTTTCTCGACATGATAGTATGCTATCTGGTTGCTCTTTATCTTAACATGTATACTTATCTCTTTATACTGTCTTATAGTTACATGTTGGTAAAGCCCTTATGATGTATACTTGACTACCTGGACTATGATACGGATCATACTAGTGGGGACATGGTAGTCCATAAGTACATCCTTCAAGGTCCCTAGTCATGGGTGTATCGAGACGGGGCATCGATATACCAGTATAGACTAGCGTATACGCTTCTCGACCCATGAGATGGGCGATGGATGATCCCATATCCATTGGTGTTTGACATCAGAGATGGTATGCGGGTGCTCAGTGGAGACTGGGTACACTCGACGGACTCGCCGAGAACTCCCAGATGGTATTATATCTCACGTCAGATGGCAGTTCTCTGGTGACACTTGTGCGGGTTAGTCTGTAGACCCGAGATCGTCATAGAGTCTTGTGTGATTCCCACTGTGCTTTGATTTCCACCTTACCACGTCCATGAGGGCATGCAAAATGGTGGTTTTTGGGTACAGTCCCGAGTCACATGGAGGCAATGAGCGATAGGAGGGGTTTCGTCTCTCCTGGTATTGGGGGTTGATGTTGCGCTGTGCCCGATTGGCCGTAACAGGGAAGTCCCTGGCCAGGGTTGAGTTAGAGATTTACTGGTAAGTGTTACCAGTAGTTTCTCGACCCGTTATGAGTCTCACATCGGCACGACTTATCGGTTATTGGGGTCTGACGTTTACCACCCCTAGACTTGATATGCGACATATCAGACGAGGAGACCGGACTGTACGGGAAGTGTTACCGGCAGGCTTTTACAGGAGTTGGAGCGGGCTTGCTTGCTGATCTTCTGATCGCTCAATACCCGGGTAGACATTACGTCCAGCTAGTTCCACTGGCGGCTTGTGGGTGCTTGATGTGATCATCACGTACTGCCGGCATATTGATGAGTCTTTAGAGTCCTACATAGAGCTTTTACTGGCTCAGGCAAAACGAAATAGGAGCGCATATGTGATATGTACGGGACCGAGAATAATGCGTGTATGTGATACCGTGTTCTATTCTCGCGACTTTTTGTATCGGTCGGTTATATATGATATAGCCAGGTTATCGAATCAAGTGTTGATTCGATAAGTCGATACAATGTTTGTTAGTCGGTTATATGTGATATGACCGGATTATTAAGTCAAGTGTTGATTTAATGATTTATTGTATAATTGTATATTTGATATACTAGTTTACATTAACTAACACATGTTCACTTAGGGTTTTTTCTCACATGTACACAACTTTAATATATATGTGATATATATTAAAATGTGTTATCTTTTTGTATCATGGTTGATGATACATCATCCATGGGTGTATGAGACTTACACTATGCTAATTTTTAGTTTGGGTTTTAATATTTAAAGTAATTACAAAATCAAGTGGAGGATTAGAAAATGCATGAAGCTTGTGGAAGCTTGTGGATGCATTGACTAATTCCACTTAAGTTTGTTTTTACCATGGATATTTATTAACCCAACCATAACAATTAGCCATGGGTTAAGTCTCTACAAGAGTTAGTATATGATACTCACTCACCATGGTTAGCTCACTCACTTGATCATTATCATCTTCTCTTTCTTTTGTTCATCTTCTTCTTGGTTCAAAAAGAAAAAAAAGGCTTGCTAGGGTTTGATCCAAAGTGAGAATTATTGTGAGAAATAAAATTCCAAAGAGAACCCGCTTCCTTTTTCTCCATCCTCTACTAGATTAGCACTTTAGTTTAAGGTGTTTGCTTCACTAATTCTCTAGTTAGTGAAGTAGTAGCTTGAGTCGGTATTCCCTCGACGTAGATCATCTTCGGCCTCGGAGACTTCAAGCAAGGACGTGTATTTCGCCTCGTGAAGCCATGCAAGATCCCGGGAGAGCCATGATCGCAGCGAAGGGACTACGACAAGGAGCCTTAGAAGTGAAGGACCGATCTACAAAGGTTGTATTTCGCATACCCTTAGTCGTAAAGTTGTTTACTTGCTATTTGATTCGCCTAATCTCTAGTATGCGATCTTGCTTAGGGTTGTTCAGCACATAAAAATTTAATTTTGGAATGGTCGATGCCTTGTAGAGCCTTGTTATTGTACCTAGTAACCCTACAGAAACTCCAAGCTTCATGAATGTTCCTCGGTGCGGGCCAGTCTCAAATTGCATGTACTTTGGATAAGTCTGCACGTACTCCCTCACTGGAGACGATGAATCCAAAACTATAACTTGGTCTGCCATGAAATGGCACTTCTTCGGGTGTGCATAGAGTTATTGCTTCTTTAAGACCTCAAGAACGTTTCTCAAATCCTGCAAATGGGTCTCATGAGAAGGACCATAAATAAGGATGTCGTCAAAGTATACAACTTTGCACCATCCAAAGAATGGCTGTAGATGGTGGTTCATGGCCCTCATGAATAAGTTTGGGGTATTGGATAGACTAAATGGCATCACCAACCATTCGTAAAGCCCATCTTGCGTCTTGAATGCAGTCTTCCATTCGTATCCCGGTCGGATGTGGATTTAGTGATACCTGCTTTTCAAGTCTATCTTCGAAAAGTCCTTGGCACCCGCAAGTTGATCGAGCATGCCGTTGAGTCGTGGTATCAGGAAGCAATACTTCACAGTGATTTTGTTGATGCTACGACTATCGATGTACATGCGCCACGATCCGTCCTTGTTGGGAGTCAAAAGGGCTGATACGACGCAAGGACTCTTGCTGGGTCGCACAAATCCTTTCTCCAGTAATTTCTCTACTTATCTCCTCAGTTCCTGGTGTTCTCTCGAGTTCATATGGTATGCTGGTCTGTTAAGGAGGCTTACGCCAGGAACAAGGTCGACGCAGTATTGTATGTCCCTCATCGGTGGGAGATTGTTAGGAAGCTCTTCCGGGAATACGTCTGGGTAATCCCGCAGCAGTGGCTTGACTATAACGGGAACTTCTGAGAGTTCAGATTCCGCACGGGCTTCTACGCTCACCAGGTCATAGATAACTCCGGTTTCTTATGCCTCCACCTCGAATCGGCGCGCCTCATTGGTAAGCATTACTTTGGAAAAAAGACTGCTTCCCTCCCCCGATGCGGATTTAGGCTCAGCCTCTTCTCTCATGGGTTAGAGCACAAATTTCTGGTCATCTTTCATGAAATTATAGGTACTCCGCTGCCCATCATGCTGTAACGTTTTGAAAATCGTTTCGGTGAAATTTCGAAAAAATGGGTAAATTAAGGGGGGTTTCGGTAAAAAGCCAAAATATAAATATCTTTATTATAAAATCAAATATACATATTCTAGCTATGTAATTGCTAGTATTTGGTGTTTATTGACCCACTGGTGAAATTTTAAATTTTCTGAAAAATTTTCCGAAATTAATTATTTTAATATTATTTTAAGCCGTCACTAATACATTTAATTAGGGAAAATTACAAATTGGAATGAGTTGAAACAAATTTTGTGCATCATAACACATTAAATAAAATTTTATCATGTGGTTTTTAAAATGAAATGGTTTGCCAAAACGGTTTAGAAAATATCGAAGAAAAAGGCTTTTTTCGGTGAAATTAGTGTTAATGGAAGTGGGGTATAACATTTATCTTTTTTTTTCTCACACAAACAAAACCCACACCCACTCCCCCATAGCTCTGGCCAGCCCCTTGACAGTCCACCATTCTTGGGCCTCTCATCTCACAAGAAAAAAAAATAAAACAAAGAAAAGAAAAGGAAGTGTAGAAGTAAGGTAGACTTTGACTTTTCAACACTTTCTCCACCTCACTCTCTCTCCTCCCTCACCCCCCCTCCAATTTCTGGCCGAGCCTCCCATTTCATACACCAACAATAGCCCCTCTTTCTTCGTCTCTCATTTTGCATCAAAATTTCATCAAAATACTTCAAAAATCAAGCTAAAATCCAAATCCGACTCCTGCCCATTTTCTCTCATCTCCTTTAGCATGGATCTTGGTGCAAGGATTTCAAATTGAAGGTCTAGATCTCAAGTTTCATCCATGGTTCATGAGGTATAAATCTTGGCCTTTTGTTTAAATTGTTGCTAAATACTTTAGTCTAGCCTAATTATATGTTTAATTATGGTTTAATTTAAAGATGTGGGTTTTCAAGAGAAGGTTTAGATTAGGGTTTTGTTGTGGATTTGTGTTGTGATATATTGTGCATGGTTTAGTGATGTGGATTAACATCTTAAGTTTTGTAGAAAGCTAATCTAGTTGTTAATTACAAACCATTACTTATAAAATGTCCTAATTAAGTTATTTTGCTAACTAGGGTTTTTGGAAAATTGTTAAATGCTTTAGATTAAAATATAATTATGGTTTCATATCATTATTAATATTATAATGAGTGGTTTAATGACGTTGGATCATGCAAAACCAAGCTTAATTGATGAATTGTGAATTTTGCTTTAAAAGGTGTTAAAAATTGATATTTTTGCAAACTAGGATTTTGGAAATTATGCAAATTTATGAGATTAAATTATGGAAATGGTTTTTATGACTTATTTAAGATGTTTAATAAGTATTATGGCCATTAGATTTGTTTAAACGTCGAGTTTTGTACTAAAACGGGTAATTTGTGCTTGCTAGATTTTCGGAAAAGTGGCTTTTAAAGTGAATTTGGGGTTTTTGTGAATTTTAAGCTATTTTATATTATAATTAGTGCTTGTGATTGTACAAATGAGTGTGTTTAGGTTTTTCTCGATGGTTTGGCGTTTGTACGCCGACGTCGAGGATTTTTGGGTTGATTTGTGAAAGCAACCATAGGTTTTGACCAATGTGGGTTTCGTGTGTCGTTTTGGTCATGAGTCGGATTATAATGCGATACGGTGCGTTATGATATGTAGGTACCCATGTGGACTTCGAGACGACAAGAAAGCGCATGGCGATATCGGCACCGGCGAGCGAGGACCAGGTGAGTAGATTTATATCTACGGGGAGAAGTCGGGTGGATGGCGTATAGCACCCCCGCAGTTCGTGGTGATGTATACGAATACGTATACACACATATATATATTGTTTGAGTTATTGATGATAAATATGGATATTTGGTGTTCTTGGATGATTGAGTGTCGCGAAACCCTAGAGTAGCGGTCGCACCACACTTGCATACACCCACCCATACTTGCATACTTTCTTCTTTCTTTTGTGCTCATGCGGGAATATATAGTTATGTGTTCATATAGGTATGGGACTATGTGTTCACATACGGATTTGAGAATGATACTTGGGATTGAGATGAGTCGATGAGATTTGTGTTGAGATTGTGATATCGGTGATATAGCAGGATTCGTACTTGAGGTACGTCCTGGTGTTATAGCGGATCTTGGGGCGACGATACGGGTGAATAGTGTTATAAATAAAGTGGTCGACATGTGATCGTGATATGAGATATGATATGCTAGGATATTGATCCTAGGTTGTATTGGGCGATGTATACCCCTTGATGATGATATGTGCTGATGATATCAGTTTGTACAAGACTGTCGATCAGTAGCCAGATCATGACTATATTGATGATATCAGTATTGTACTAGACCTGGGTCAGTACCTTAGACTATGATCTTTGATAAAGAGGATACCGGATGAATAGTGTGATGAATATGATATTGACCCGCACCCAGATTTGGGGATGCCGTACGACAGATTTACGTACGAGCTATATTTTGATGATTGATCCGCACTCTTGACTTGGGATGTCTGATTTTAGATATGGTATCGGATATGATATTATTGAGGCGGGATCACCGACTAATATATATACAGGTATGTATATGTATCGACTCAGATGTTTGGCGGTTTCCTTACCTATAGTCCAGCTTGTTAGCTTAGTCCTTTAGTTTAGTTTAGTTGTTAGATTAGATTCGATTCTTACCTATTTCAAAAAAACTAACGAATCGGGGGCATTTTAAAAGACAGCCGAAGGGATCCTACGGATATTTCAAAAGACGTATCTTTTCATAAAAACACCGTAGCCCCTATTTTCAAAACCCCACGATTCGTGTTATTTTAAAAAGGCACCATTGTAGGACTTATATTAGGTTAATGCAGATTAGTTATCGTTGCATCTAGTGTTCAGCTCCCGCTCATTATTGTGGTTCGCTCCGCATCGCATGCTTATATTATGCTTCATATTCTACTGTTGATATCTTGTGGTTAGGACACCAGCACCATTACCGATGATGCGTATGTACCACGTACACTTACTTGCCGGCTCACACACATCTTCATCGGTAATTGCCATGTCACGTACACCTTAGAAAATATTATTGCTTGACATAGCATGTTAGCTAATAGTTTAGACATGATATCAGTGTACTTGCCTTATATATTAGTTTAGACATTATAGTTATTACCTGCTACTTCATGCATACTGTTATTCATTGTTATGCCGCATTCATGGATTCTCATGCATATATTCACTTTTTACGTGCTATTGAGGTTTTGGATTCGGATTTCCATGAGATTTTCTGGATTTGGGGAAAACCGCAAAACATATACAAACTTCTTCTTTCTCTTTTTAAATGAAAAGCGCGGTTTTTCCCATGATGTATGAGTCGTCCACCATGAGTTTGCTGATGGATTTCGAGACCCGATTCGAGGAGTTGGATGAACCGTTTCGGGTACATGGTGGGCCCGGTACTGTACCCCGGGGCGAGAAGGCCGTGTTGTTGACGTTGAGCCTGGCAGGGGAGCACTACCGACCGGTGATATTACCCGACGCGTCGGATATCCGGAGGATACCGTCGTGGTCTTGAGATGGATAGTAGGGGCCGGTCTGGACTGACAGCGCACTAGATATTGAGATTGAGACATTGAGATTCCGAGATATTGAGGTACTGAGATTTGATGATACAGGCAGTCCGGATAGCCGGAGCCTGAGGTTTTGAGACATTGAGATTTATGTTTTGTGTCGATGCTAGACACTGTTGATGATGATTTCATTTATGATATCTGATTTTAAAAATACAAAGGAAATCTCACTAATTTATGAAAACAGTTTCTTCATTTACATGTATTCTGTTTTCATGCATTCATACCTCATTCATATGATATATTGCTACCTGAGGCACTGACACGGGCACATGAGATCACACTCGGGTTAGATATTACACTAGCCATTGTTATAGGCTGCATGTTATATATATATATATATATATATATATATATATATATATATATATATTTGAGGATATATTATGATCATTGACCTAGGATTGCGTTATTTATGCGATTTCTGTGCGTAGATGTTTTTCTACTCACGAGTTGGCAACTCACTCCCGTTGTGCCACAGTTCTTGCAGGTTTTGCCGTACAGGTTCCATTACAGCTTTGCTGGCACTATTTCCATTTCCGGGTGACTTGCTAGTAGGTGGGTTTATTTGTATCGTACCCATCATTACATCTTGTATATTATTATTCAGTTGTATCTAGAAGTTCCATCAACCAAACATGTATTTATTTTTGAGATAGAGACCAGTGATGTTATTCTTTCGACCTTAGAGTCGCGCGTTTTTTTTTCTTGTGGTTTTGAGTTTTTGATCCTCGCCGTTGGCGTTGTATATTGTATTGCTTGTGTGGTTGTGACCGTCGATTGACGAAGAGCTAGCTCCCGCTTGGGGATGCATTTTATTGATTTCGTATACTATTCATGTTGTATCCCGTTTGGGGGCCAGTATTTACAAAGGAGACTCTGTCGAAATTTTCAGGAAATATTTGATATTTTTAAAAACGCATAATTCGGTTTATGCTATTAAAACTACTTGTTTTAAATTGGTTTTCCTTCACTCTACTACTTTTCTTGGTTTGGATTTCTGGGTTTTCGGCTTACTTAGATTACGTACGCCTCGAGACGTTCGTAGTTTAAGTGCCGGTCATGTTCCGTACTTTCGGGACGTGACAAAGTTGGTATCAGAGCGTTAGGTTTTACCGTCGGAGCGTAGGATGACCCTTGGTTGATAGAATAGGTGACTAAAGTAGAGTGACGTACCGTGGGTATGTTCCGCGGCATATTTACGATACGCTACTCCACTTAAGAAGCCTTAGGATGTACATTTCTTTGCTCAGTTTTATATTTATTCCGATCTAGCCTCATCAGTACCAGTTATGGTTTTGCTGCCATGATTACAGGCAGGGAGAGCTACGGCTAGAGTTGCGGTCAGCACGAGCTCGTCACGAACGAGGACTGTCCAGGGCGAAATTCCGGCGACACACGATTGCGGAGATGTGTCTTTTTATTGTGTTTTCACGCCCCGAGGGTTTGATGGATCGCTGTATGAGATTACTTGGACGTGCTGATCAGCACTAGAGAATTGGGCTACTGACAGAGGCCAGCCAGATTTTGATGACCGTTGGTGTGTCTTTTTATTGTGGCGACGTCGGCACCGGCGAGCGAGGACCAGGTGAGTAGATTTATATCTACGGGGAGAAGTCGGGTGGATGGCGTATAGCACCCCCGCAGTTCGTGGTGATGTATACGAATACGTATACACACATAAATATATTGTTTATATATTGTTTGAGTTATTGATGATAAATATGGATATTTGGTGTTCTTGGATGATTGTGTGTCGCGAAACCCTAGAGTAGCGGTCGCACCACACTTGCACACACCCACCCATACTTGCATACTTTCTTCTTTCTTTTGTGCTCATGCGGGAATATATAGTTATGTGTTCACATAGGTATGGGACTATGTGTTCACATACGGATTTGAGAATGATACTTGGGATTGAGATGAGTCGATGAGATTTGTGTTGAGATTGTGATATCGGTGATATGGCAGGATTCGTACTTGAGGTACGTCCTGGTGTTATAGCGGATCTTGGGGCGACGATACGGGTGGATAGTGTTATAAATAAAGTGGTCGACATGTGATCGTGATATGAGATATGATATACTAGGATATTGATCCTAGGTTGTATTGGACGATGTATACCCCTTGATGATGATATGTGCTGATGATATCAGTTTGTACGAGACTGTCGATCAGTATCCAGATCATGACTATATTGATGATATCTGTATTGTACTAGACCTGGGTCAGTACCTTAGACTATGATCTTTGATAAAGAGGATACCGAATGAATAGTGTGATGAATATGATATTGACCCGTACCCAGATTTGGGGATGCCGTACGACGGATTTACGTACGAGCTATATTTTGATGATTGATCCGCACTCTTGACTTGGGATGTCTGATTTTAGATATGGTATCGGATATGATATTATTGAGGCGGGATCACCGACTAATATATATACAGGTATGTATATATATCGACTCAGATGTTAGGCGGTTTCCTTACCTATAGTCCAGCTTGTTAGCTTAGCCCTTTAGTTTAGTTTAGTTGTTAGATTAGATTCGATTCTTACCTATTTCAAAAAAACTAACGAATCGGGGGCATTTTAAAAGACAGCCCAAGGGATCCTATGGATATTTCAAAAGACGTATCTTTTCATAAAAACACCGTAGCCCCTATTTTCAAAACCCCACGATTCGTGTTATTTTCAAAAGGCACCATTGTAGGACTTATATTAGGTTAATGCAGATTAGTTATCATTGTTGGGGTAAAAATTTACACCCCGGTTGACCAAGTCAAAATCAAAGTCAACCACAAGCCAAGTGGGCCCAAGCCCAGATCCAGTGGGCACACGCCCGTGTCGAGCCCGAACATGAAGCGGCCGGCCTCCCACCGCGCCAAGATAAAAATTTTGTAATAAACAATTTTGTTGTATTTCTTTTATTTTTATTTTATGGACAAATGTAAGAGAAGTAGGCATAAAGCCAATTTTTTGTAAAGCCCATGGTTTATGTGCAAAAAGAAATGGCACATGAGCCATGGGATAGGCAAAATGCCATTTTGTGAAGCCCAAGGGGCTATGTGTAAAGTGTATGGCCTATAAAGGCAAAGATGATGAAATATCTA
The DNA here is from genome assembly GCA_030015575.1 of Agapanthus africanus. Taxonomy (NCBI): domain Eukaryota; kingdom Viridiplantae; phylum Streptophyta; class Magnoliopsida; order Asparagales; family Amaryllidaceae; genus Agapanthus; species Agapanthus africanus. Next base: position 353,315,301 of record CM057341.1, on the reverse strand, counting down.
AACAACTTTTTTTTTCTCTCTCTCAAAAATTTTCTCCAGATCTGAGATCTTTTCTCCTTCTTCAAGGTTCCAAAACCTTCCTTTTTCTCTTGAATTAAACCAAGAGTTTTACTCTTCTTTTTATAAAACAAATTAGTTTTTTACCACAAAACCCACAAAGGGGAACTTGGATCTATCATTAGATCTCAAAAAGAAGAGATTTTTAGATCTCACATCTCTTGAGCCAGCCAACAGAGGAGGAAGAAGAAGAACCCATTTCCCCAACCAAGACATTTTCCTTTTTTCAGGAGTTTAACTCAGTTTCTGGGGCTAAAAGCCATCTTTTCCTTGCCGGCGCGCTAGCGCTCGAGCGCAAAGCACCTACGTGCCGATACGTGGCGCATTTGCACTCCAGCGCACTGCGCGCGAGTGCAAAGCGCCCACGTGCCGACACGTGGCGCGCGCGCTTGCGCTCCAGCGCTCATGCGCAAAGCGCCCACGTGCCGACACGTGGCGCGCGCGCTTGCGCTCCAGCACGCTTGCGCTCCAGCGCGCAGCGCTCATGCGCAAAGCGCCCACGTGCCGACACGTGGCGCGCGCGCGCTTGCGCTCCTGCGCGCAGCGCTCATACGCAAAGCGCCCACGTGCCGACACGTGGCACGCTTGCGTCTGAGCGCACAGCACCTAAGCGCACAGCGCTCAAGGCGCTGGCCCCACGCATCCCTTGGATGCCTTTTCCCCCTCTTTTTGTGTACATACATACATATATACATATGTATACAAATTTATACACACACGTACTCCACGACACTGTCCCTCTTAGAAAAAAATTTCTAACGGGGTGCTGCCCCGCACCCCGCAAGGGGGCTGCTAGCCCCCTTGACCCCCACCCCGCTATCCGGGTAGCGGGACCCTCGTAAAAATTCTGCGTGGCTCCCGATATATCCAAAACCCCCCTTTCAGAACAGAACACACGTACACTGCACATTGAGTTCGCATGACCAGTTTAACCCGTTAATCGGAGGTTCCCTCGCCCCAAAGGCGAGGGGTAATTAACGGCAGCTTAGTCCGCGGCTGCCGGAGATTCGGATCCCCACAATCATTAAACCCCAGCCTACCCTAGGCAAGGGGAATCTATAGTACGCCTGAGACGCGTGCGCGTATTCCCATCTCAATGGGGTGACAAAAAACACCCTACAATCGTTGCGTCTAGTGTTCAGCTCCCGCTCATTATTATGGTTCGCTCCGCATCGCATGCTTATATTATGCCTCATATTCTACTGTTGATATCTTGTGGTTAGGACACCAGCACCATTACCGATGATGCGTATGTACCACATACACTTACTTGCCGGCTCACACATATCTTCATCGGTAATTGCCATGTCACGTACACCTTAGAAAATTTTATTGCTTGACATAGCCTGTTAGCTAATAGTTTAGACATGATATTAGTGTACTTGCCTTATATGTTAGTTTAGACATTGTAGTTATTACCTGCTGCTTCATGCATACTGTTATTCATTGTTATGCCGCATTCATGGATTCTCATGCATATATTCACTTTTTACGTGCTATTGAGGTTTTGGATTCGGATTTCCATGAGATTTTCTGGATTTGGGGAAAACCGCAAAATATATACAAACTTCTTTCTCTTTTTAAATGAAAAGCGCGGTTTTTCCCATGATGTATGAGTCGTCCACCATGAGTTTGCTGATGGATTTCGAGACCGGATTCGAGGAGTTAGATGAACCGTTTTGGGTACATGGTGGGCCCGGTACGGTACCCCGGGACGAGAAGGCCGTGTTGTTGACATTGAGCCTGGCAGGGGAGCACTACCGACCGGTGATATTACCCGAAGCGTCGGATAGCCGGAGGATACCGTCGTGGTCTTGAGATGGATAGTAGGGGCCGGTCTGGACTGACGGCGCCCTAGATATTGAGATTGAGACATTGAGATTTCGAGATATTGAGGTACTGAGATTTGATGATACAGGCCAGTCCGGATAGCCGGAGCCTGAGGTTTTGAGACATTGAGATTTATATTTTGTGTCGATGCTAGACACTGTTGATGATGATTTCATTTATGATATCTCATTTTAAAAATACAAAGGAAATCTCACTAATTTATGAAAACAGTTTCTTCATTTACATGTATTCTGTTTTCATGCATTCATACCTCATTCATATGATATATTGCTACCTGAGGCACTGACACGGGCACATGAGATCACACTCGGGTTAGATATTACCCTAGCCATTGTTATAGGCTGCATGTTATATATATATATATATATATATATATATATATATTTGAGGATATATTATGATCATTGACCTAGGATTGCGTTATTTATGCGATTTCTGTGCGTAGATGTTTTTCTACTCACGAGTTGGCAACTCACCCCCGTTGTGCCACAGTTCTTGCAGGTTTCGCCGTACAGGTTCCATTACGGCTTTGCTGGCACTATTTCCATTTCCGGGTGACTTGCTAGTAGGTGGGTTTATTTGTATCGTACCCATCATTACATCTTGTATATTATTATTCAGTTGTATCTAGAAGTTCCATCAACTAAACATGTATTTATTTTTTAGATAGAGACCAGTGATGTTATTCTTTCGACCTTAGAGTCGCGCGTTTTTTTTTCTTGTGGTTTTGAGTTTCCTTTTGAGTTTTTGATCCTCGCTGTTGGCGTTGTATATTGTATTGCTTGTGTTGTTGTGACCGTCGATTGACGAAGAGCTAGCTCCCGCTTGGGGATGCCTTTTATTGATTTCGTATACTATTCATGTTGTATCCCGTTTGGGGGCCAGTATTTACAAAGGAGACTCTGCCGAAATTTTCAGAAAATATTTGATATTTTTTAAAACGCATAATTCGGCTTATGCTATTAAAACTACTTGTTTTAAATTGGTTTTCCTTCACTCTACAACTTTTCTTGGTTTGGATTTCTGGGTTTTCGGCTTACTTAGATTACGTACGCCTCGAGACGTTCGTAGTTTAAGTGTCGGTCATGTTCCGTACTTTCGGGACGTGACACATGCACCGTCTTTCGATCGTATTGCCACGACCGCCCTAGTAGTAGATGTCATGCGTCTATGTTCATGACGTCACACCAAGCTTCATCAAAGTACTTGTTCCCTATAGAGAAGGAAACTAAGCAACGCGAATCTACAATCACTTCGCTACCTTTCGTGAGCCAGTGAAGTTTGTACGGGCGATGATGTTTCTGGGTGACTGGGCTGAGCCTCGTGATCACCTCCTTAGAGATGAGATTCTCATAACTTCCTCCATCGATGATGACCTTGAAAACTTTTTCTTTTATGGTACATGTAGTATGGAAGATGTTGGTCCACAGCCAATCATCTTGTCTAGGTGTAAGAAGGGTCCTCTGGATGACAAAGGTAGTGTGGGTCCCATCACCGTACAACAAGAACTCCCTTTGGTCTTCGTTTTCACCCTTGTCATCTTGATCTTGATTGTGAAAGTGTGTCTTAGCACCTCTACTAGGTTTCCACATGCATCAAGTATGCAATTTTAAAAAATCTAGAGATCTAAGCTACACTAACCTATTAGGGTTTTAGTAGCAAGAAAGAAAGTTCTAAGTTAAGTGAAGAGGGTTACAACCTTTGTATACCAAGTCCTTCACTTCTAAAACTCCAAGTAGTAGTCCCTGGAAATCTTCTTGGCTCCACTTGAAGAAAGGAACAAACTTGCTATGTGATCTTCGAAGCCGAAGATGATCCACAATGAAACCTCTCTAGGTCAAGCTAACTCTTCATTTAGAAATATTTTCCTCTCACTTTTCCAACTCAAGAAAAACCCTAGTGAGCTTTCATGAGGAAGAAGATGAACATGAGGTGAAGAATGAACTTATGCTGAGAGAATGAACCTCTTGGCTTAAGATAATGTTGTGATGAAAAATAATATCTAGAGTAAGACAAAGAGAGAGGATGAGTCATGGCTTCTCAATGCTTCTACAAGCATCCAAGCCATGACTCATTTCTTACTCAATTTGATTTTCTTTTAAATATAAATCATCACAATAATCTTGAACCCTAGGTGTGAGTCTCATACACCAATATTCTATATATCATCAACCATGATACAATAATCCAAATAGATATATAAATATATATCACATATATATTAAATGTATTTAAAAGAGAAGAAAATTATTAGTGAGCTTTAATATTAGTTAATATATAAATATATCAAATATAAATATATATCAAATTATTAAATCAACACTTTATCCAATAATCCGGTTATATCATATATAACCGACTAATATCATATATATATGTATATCAAATTATCAAATCAACACTTGATTCAATAATCCAGTTATATCACATATAACCGAAAATATTCAATATACATACATATAACAAATCATTGAATTAACACTTGATTCAATAATCCGGTTATATCACATATTACCTAACCAATATCAAATATCGCAAGATTAGAATACGGTATCACATACTCGTATTTAATCAAGCTCCCGCACATATCACCATATGTGCCCTATTTTGTTTCGCTTGAGCTAGGAAATCTTTGTGTGGGACTTTAAAGACTCGTCAATACACCAGCAGTAGGTAATGATCACATCAGATACCTATAAGCCGTCAGCGGTACTACCTGTACGTAACGGCTATCCAGGTATTGAACGAATAGAAGATCAACAACCAAGCTTGTCCAAATTCTCGTAAAGCCTATAAGCAACACTTACCGTACAGTCCGGTCTCTTCGTCTGATATGTCGCATATCGAGTCTAAGGGTAGAATCGTCAAACCCCAGTAACTTGATAAGTCATGTCGATGTGTGGCCTATAACCTTTCGAGAAATTACTGATAACACTTACCAGTAAATCTCATCAGCCCTGGCTAGGGACTTGCTGTTATATCCAATCGAGTATAACACAACATCAACTCCCTATACCGGGAGAGACGAAACCCCTCCTATCGCTCACTGCCTCCATGTGACTCGGGACTGTACCCAAAATCCACCTGTTTGCACAACTCCTTTGATCTATGGTAGGGAGGATATCAAAGCACAGTGGGAACCACACAAGACACTATAACGATCTCGGGTCTACAGACTAACCTGTACAAGTGTCAGCAGAGAACTGCTATCTGACGATAGGGAGTTCTCGGCGAGTCATATTCGGTGTACCCATTCTCTAATGAGCAACTGTGTACAATCTTTGATGTCAAACACCAATAGTTGTGGGATCAACCATCACCCCCTACAGGATCAAGAAATGTACACACTAGTCTACTCTAGAATATCGATGCCCTGTCTCGATACTCCTCGACTAGAAACTGTTAAAGGATGTGTTTGCGGACTACACAAGCCCTATTAGTATGATATGCATCATAGTCCTGATAGTCAAGCCTACATCCTAAGGGCTTTATCAATATGTATCAGAGAGATAGAATAATAATAATAGTGTACATGTTAAGATAAAGAGCAACCAGATAGCATACTATCATGTCGAGCAAGAAAGTCCTCGATATATATTTCCAAGCATCCACTATATCATACAATAATGGCCTTTGGGGCATACATATTCCTAACACTCTCCCACTTGCACTAAGACCAGTTGTTGTAGTATCTCATACCCAACATCCTAAAAAGTCTCTCAAACTGCGTCTGGGGGAGGGCCTTCGTGAGTGGATCCGTTGTGTTATCCTTCATTTTAACTCTCCTGACCTCGATCTCCCGGCGATCAACTATCTCCCGGATCAGGTGATACCTCCTCAGAATATGTCTGGATCGCAATTGGGACCTGGGTTCCTTGGCCAAAGCCACAGCTCTATTGTTATCACAATGCAAGGGTATTGAATGCTCAATAGATGGAACCACACCAAATTCAGCAATGAACTTCTTCATCCAGACAGCCTCTTTGGCAGCATCGTTGGCAGCGATGTATTCAGCCTCCATCGTCAAGTCTGCCACGAAATCTTGCTTGAAACACTTACAACATACCGCCCCTCCATTGAGGGTGAAGACAAAACCTGAGACCGACTTGCTGTCGTCATTATCACTCTGGAAGCTCGAATCGGTAAAGGACTCCACTTGGAGTTCACCGTTACCATACACCTAGAACATTTATATAGTCCTTCTCAAGTACTTAAGAATGTTCTTCACATCTATCCAGTGCTTCTCCCCTGAGTCTGATTGATACCTACTTACTATACTAAGTGCGTAAGCTATATCCGGTCTGGTACATAACATCGTATACATGATAGACCCAACTGCAGAAGCATAAGGTATCACAGTCATGCGAGCCCTCTTCAAATCAGTCTTGGAAGACATCTCTTTGGAGAGAGTGATTCCTGAGCAAGCGGGTAAATTACCACGCTTAGAATCATCCATACTAAACCTCTTTAGTATGGAATCAATGTACCTGAATTGGGACAATCCCAACATCATTTTAGATCTATCTCTATAGATCTTTATCCCTAGGATGTAGGAGGCATCATCCAGATCTTTCATGGAGAACTTTTGTGATAAGAAGAGCTTGACCGAGCGTAGCATAGGAACATCATTTCCTATCAAGAGTATATCATCCACATACAATACGATGAAGACAACCTTACTCTCTATTACCTTCTTGTATATACAAAGTTTATCTACGTTTTTTATGAAGTCAAACTCTTTGACTGATATATCAAAACATATGTTCCAGCTCCGCGATACCTGGTTTAATCCGTAGATTGATTTAAGCAGCCTGCACACCTTTTCGCTGCTCCCAGTGTCTACGAAGCCCTCTGGCTGTGTCATGTACACGCTCTCTTCTAAATCACTATTTAGAAAAGCGGTCTTGATGTCCATCTGCCAGATTTCGTAGTCATGGTATGCAGCGATGACAAGTAGGATCCTGATGGACTTATCCATAGCCACTGGAGAAACGCTTCATCATAATCGACACCTGATCGTTAATGAAAACCTTTTACTACAAATCTAGCTTTGAAGGTCTCAACCTTTCCATCTACACCAATTTTCTTCTTGCATATCCACTTGCTCCCGATGGGTTTTACCCCTTTAGGAGCAACTTCTAAAGTCCATACTTTGTTGGTGTGCATGGATTCCATCTCAGATCGCATAGCATCCAGCCATTTCACAGAGTCCCCACTTATGATGGCCTGCTCGAAACTTGTTAGGTCATCATCTTCCATGATGCAATCATCACTCCCACCGTCTATGAGAAAACCGTAGTATCTCTCAGGTGGATGTGGAACCCTACTAGATCTATGGAGTGGCTGAGGTTCATCGGATAATATCGAATCCTCCGGTTCTACCAAATTATCAGTTGTAGTTTGTGTAGCTGGAACTTCTTCTAGTTCTACCGCATTACCACTAATTTCTTTTACAAAAAATTCCTTTTCTAAAATGGTGGCATGTCGAGAAACAAACACCTTTTGTTGTGGTAGAAGATATACCCTCGTGAATGTTTGGAATATCCAACAAACTTACATAGAACAGATCTTGCCTCGAGCTTGTCCGAATTTTGCGTTTTAACATAAGCCGAACAACCCCATATCTTAATAAAATTAATACATGGTCTATTCCTTTTCCATATCTCATATGGAGTGGTAGGCACATATTTGGTAGGAACCATATTCAATAGGTATGCAGCTGTCTCAAGTGCATAACCCCATAAGGAAATAGGTAACTCAGCAATACTCATCATAGAGCGGACCATATCTAATAGGGTGTGATTCCTCCACTCCGAAACTCCGTTGTGTTGTGGTGTACAGAGAAGTAAGCTGAGAGAGAATCCCATTCTCTTTTAAATAGTCTCGGAATTCCGTGCTTAGGTATTCTCCTCCTCGATCAGATCGAAAGACTTTAATACTTTTACTCGTCTGGTTCTCTACTTCGTACTTATATTTCTTGAATTTCTTAAAAGCTTCAGATTTGTGTTTCAATAGGAACACGTGTCTGAATCTTGAGAGATCATCGATGAATGTAATAAAGTACGAGGAACCATTCCTGGCATGTGTAGACATATGACCGCATACATCACTATGTATCAGTCCCAAGAGTTCAGTAGCTCTTTCTCCGTGTTCCTGTAAACGGAGTTTTGATCATCTTGCCTTTGAGACATGACTCGCAAGTTTCATAAGATGTAAATTCGAACGGGATCAAATATCCATCTCTATGCAACTTCTCTAGTCTTGTCGCATTGATATGACCAAGTTTACAATGCCACAAGAAGGCTTCGTTCATTTCTGAACTTTTCCTCTTGTGTGTATTCTGTATATTTAGAACAGTGTTTTGATTTAGAACGTATATACCGTTACATAACGTACCAAACCCAATCAACACTTAATTTAGGAAAATGTTCATAATATTTTTCTCTAGTGTAAAGTTATATCCTTCTTTATCTAATAAAGAGACGGATATTATATTGCACATCATCGATTGTATGAAATAACGGTCGTTCAAAATCAATGTATTACCATTTGGCAATACAAGGTGATATTCGCCGACAGCTTCGGCAGCAACGATTTCTCCATTCCCTACTCTGAGAGACATATCACCCTTTCCCATTTTTCTACTTCTTCTTAACCCTTATAATATATTAAAAATATGGGATCTTGATCCAGTATCTAATACCCAGGACATAGAGCAAACTGAGAAACAGTTCTCAATAACGAACACACCCGAAAAAGATGCATCAGCATGCTCTTTCTTCGTTCGGGTTGCATGGGAATCCTTGTATTCCCCTATTCCCTGCTCAGACTTATGACAATCATAAGATAGAGCGGAACCAACGTTTCCCAGCCCAATATAATAAGCGGGTTCGGTCAATACATCCATATTATTATCTTGATTAAGACATTGTTTCCCCCAATCAGATAGCAAAGCTCTGTTCAAAATTTGAAATTTGAACTAAGGCAGCGCCTCACGTGCAAAGTACGAGAACGCTTACGCCAAGAGCGCCAGCGCTAAGAGTCAAAGACTCTGAGGAAGCGCCAAGAGCGCCAGCGCCATGAGTCAAAGACTCTGAGGCAGCGCCTCACGTGCAAAGCACGAGAGTGCGAGCACCAAAAGCGCCAGCGCCAGCGCCAAGAGTCAAAGACTCTGAGGCAGCGCCTCACGTTCAAAGCATGAGAGCACCAGCGCTTGAACTAAATGTTCTCCACCATTGGATCAAAGATCCAACGAAGATGATAAATTATCAAAGTACAAAATTAAGTTCTGATTGAGGAAATACTCCTCAAATCTTTCTAAACAAGAACGATTGTGCTCTGTAAATCAGAGCACCGTTGGATGAAAAATCCAATGGTGATTAAAAATCACCAAGATACAGAATTAAATTCTGATTAAGGAAATACTCCTCAAATCTTTCTAAATAAGAAAGATTGTGCTCTGTAAATCAGAGCACCGTTGGATCAAAGATCCAATGGTGATTAAAAATCACCAAGATACAGAATAAGTTCTGTATGGGAAAATATTTTCCCAATCTTGTTAAAAACAAGAAAATTGTCTTATGTAAAACAGAAGCCCTTGGATCAAAGATCCCATAGTGGGAAACATCCCCAAATCAATTAGAAATCTCTTAATGAGAGATTTCCTTAACCTATTAAACAAATCAGCCTCCCTTATATAAAAGACCCAAGACTTCAAGTCTTGTACAGAAGAAACCCCCCCCCCCATAAGTTTCAAATCGAAAGAAGAAAAACAGAAGAACTTCCCCATAAACTTCAGAGTTCAACGTGAGAACTACCTCTCTTCAAGGTAGAGAAAAACAAAAAATATCATAGCATCTCCTCATAAAAAAAAAAGAACTTAGTTCTTAGATCCATGAGACAAAGTCTCTCATAGAGAAAAACAAAAGAGATCATAGCATCTCCTCCTAAAAGAAGAACTTAGTTCTTAGATCCATGAGACAAAGTCTCTCATAAATGAGAATTTAATTCTCAGAGCACCGAACTGATCAGAACAGCCAAAAACAGTGCCTAGCACTCAGCGCAGAGCGCTCCACGTGCTCCACACATGGGCGCTATTATAAAGAGCGCTTCAGCACTCCAGATCTGGCGCTCAGCGCCAGGCCCTCCACGTGCTCCTCACATGAGCGCTATTTTATAAAGAGCGCTTTAGCACTCTATGTCTGGCACTCAGCGCTAAGCGCTCCACCTGCTCCTCACGTGGGCGCTACTTTTTTTTAAAAGGAAGCGTGTTGAGCGCTCCACGTGCTCCTCACGTGAGCGTTGATTAAATAAAGAGCGCTCTGTACATAGAGTTCGGCGCCATAAAAATTGTTCAACACTCAATAAAAAACAAAAAAAAGGGAGCGCTCTTTAAATAAAGTTCAGCGTCATAAAGAGTGTTCAACGCTCAATAAAAAATAAAAAGAAAGTGGGGTGTCAGAACCCAAATCAATGCTCAACATTGTTGAACAAAAAGAGACTGAGCCCAAACAAATGTTCAACATTCTATTCAAAACTAAGTGGACTGAGTCCAAACAAATGTTCAACATTTGATTCAAAACCGAGTAGACCGAGCCCAAGTTGGCAAAAAGTTCCTAATTCAGATCAACCAAGCCCATGTGCTCACAATCTCTTTAATTGTTCTTAGTCCCAAATATGATTACAGATCTCCCAACCAACATTGGTTCAAGGGTACATCTCTTCACACCTCTGATATATGTCGTTGTAATTCTTCAACGTCTTTAGAGAGGTGGCGGGTCCCGACAACCAGAAACTCCACGGACTATGATGTCCTTAAACAATGGACCGTAATGTCCTTAAACTAACTATGGACCGTAATGTCATTAAACTAACTATGGACCGTAATGTCCTTAAACTAATCTTTATGGACCATGATGTCCTTAAACCCAATGGACCGCAACGTCCCTAAACTAAACTCTATGGACTATGATGTCCTTAAACTCCACGGACTATAATATCCTTAAACTCCACGGACTATGATGTCCTTAAACAATGGACCGCAACGTCCCTAAACTAAACTCAATAGACCGAAACGTCCCTAAACTAATAACGTACCGCAACGTCCTTAAACTAAAATGATAGGGCCTAAATGCTCTTTCGTTGGATCTAAATGATCCTAAAACCTTGTTAAGTAGATCTTAGTCTAAAATTAGATTAACGTATCCTTAATAAACCTTTAAGTTGATCTTAATCTCAAACAAGGTTAACAATCCTTAAATCAACCAAACCCAAATCTAAGAAAATACAGATTTGGACTAATCCACGCCCTACGAGAGATAACACAAATTAGTCTCCGTATGCAATCCACGGGCAACCAAAAATAAAACAAACACATACGACACGAAGTGAACATCTGGAGAAGGAGAAAGTGGTTACCGCGATGCGGTAGCGTAATTAATTGCAGGGGCTTGCGCCTGCAGGGAAGAGCGTCCCCACAATCAAAAACCCCTCGTAAACGAGGGGGAATCTGACGAAGTCTGCTACAACGGCCGCATCTGCCCAAACCTCTGATACATGGTGCCATAAATAAACTTGGCATCTTCGGAGAAGTGGACGAATAAATCCAAATAGCATCTGCCCCCAAAATTCAGGCCAGACGTCCCAACGTCTCGGCCGCGTCTTTCGGTGGTAAACAGATTCTGGCACGCCCGGTGGGACCTTTTCCTCTTTCCACTCCATACTTCGTGTGTCGTGTTCATGAACAAATCGCAGTTTAATGTGGTTGCCCCTGGATTCGAGGTACTAAGATTTGGTCTTGCTCCATGCAGAAGTGAAGATGACGTCGATGGCTTCCAACTGCACCAAATGCAACAGCAACTTCCACTCCGTCCCTGCTGGAGGAGTGACTTTTGGGCCCCAAGCGGCCTCCATCTTTGCAATGCCGGTAGAACAGGTGACACAGGACACCACTGGATTATTCTTCAGGACCATGCTCCCGCCAATGAGCTTCAACGCTCCAGTGCCGTCACAGGAAACTCCAAAGAAGTCAGTCTTTGATCGGCTTTCAACTACCACGGCCCCTCTCAACGGGTCGTCCAAGCCCAACACCCCGGTCTTTAACAGATTGGGCCAAAGCTTAAGTGGGCCTGTAAAGAGGCCTGCGATACTCGAGGGAGTTATCCCAAAGCGGATAGCCATTCCAGCTCCGATAAACGAAGTCATCAAAGGGGCTTCTCCTGCTAAGGGATCGGTCTTCGCAAGACTGGTCGTTCCGACTCCTGCTATGGGTCAGACCGTTACAAGCGCTTTCCATACTCGAAAATCAGTCTTCGACAGGCTAGACGTTCCCTCTCAACAGACGTCAGTCTTCGACAGGTTGGCACCAAAAGCAGCCTCTCATCAAAGAAAGGAGCATGACAAGGTCACTTCTATAACTGAGGTGATCCCATCCGCAAGACATGCTCGATGTCGCCACTGGCGCCGAGTGAGGAAAGCTAGGGGTAGTTCCCCCTCTGGACTTACCCCACCAGCTCCAATGGTGGAATTTGACGCTGTTGTTCCAACTGGTAATAGCTTTGAGCCGCTCAGGAGGGTGCGTAAGAACTCTTCAACTGCTGTGTTAAAAAGGTTTCCTCCACCTGCTAAAAATGTTACAAAGGTGAAGCCGGAATGGCCTCCTCAGCGGTTGTCCTCCAAAATCCACAGGGTCTGGCGAAGAGTCCAAGACTCTGTAATCGACAAAGACTACTCCCGCCGATAGAAGAACATGAAGGTTCGGCAAGAGGAGGACCATCCCGCCGCCATGCTACGGAAGGTGTCGTCTACAGGGGCGCCTATTGCAGCCCCCTTAACCTCGACCATCCATAAAAAGAGAAGGACGGAGAAGATACCCGTGCCTACGACAAATCTCAAGGGCACTGAACCTAAACGCTCCAAGTCTGGGGGCATGGTAGTGCGCAACATTTACATTGCTTCCGGAAAAGAGGAAAGCCGTGCTTCTAGGGGTCATCGACCAGTTACGCGATCAGTAACTAAGGCTCAAGAGCAACAACGGAAACTCCAGGAGATGCTGACAAAGATGGCCGCACTTACTGGGCAGAAAGAAAGCCCGGAAGCGTCGTCGGAGCAACGCCAGGAACAGGAAACCGACGCCGAGTTCCTCTGAAGAATGCTTGAAAAGAAAGATAAAAAAGCCGTAGAACAAGCGGCTAACATAAGACAAATGGCGCTCCTGTTCCAAGATATGTTGGGGATGATGATCCAGCCGGACCCTCCAGCCGTCGATGCCACAATAATCATACAAGACGACAGAGGGGAGACATTAAATCCTCTTCCGGATCTATCAACAGCCAGGGAGGATACGAAATCGAAAGCTGCGCTTAATGACTACATAGCTCAACAAATACGAGCTCATCAGGCATATGAAGACACTGGCCAAGTCGTCAGAACTGGGCGACCCTGTAGGGTTACTAGGCACTCTTACAAGGTTCTATAAAGTATCAACCATGCCCGATTTAAAAATTAGACATGTCGAACAACCCTAACCAAGATCTTTAAACTAGAGATTAGGCGAAACAAAGCAAGAAAACAACTTTACTTCTAAGTGAAAAGGATTACAACCTTTGTAGTCCGGTCCTTCACTTCAAAAGCTCTGTGTTGAGGTCCCTTCGCAGCGATCATCGAGAATCCGGACTCTAGAGAGGCTCCACGAAGAGAAAGATGCAAGCCTGCTTCCGATCTTCGATAACAAAGATGATCTACCTTGAAGTTTCTTTAACACAAGCTCTCACTTACTAATGAAGTGAACACCCTAATCTAATGGGCTAGATTAGATGAGGATGATGAAATAGGAATTTAGCTCTCATTTATTTTCTTAATCTCACTCATTATCATCACTTCATAAAAAGCTAGAAAGCTTTTTATCCAAGGAAGAAGAAGAAAGAAGATGCTTAATCATTTTGTGATGAATAATGAAAGTGTGTTATAATTACAAATGCAACCATGGTTAAGTCAAGAAAGTCTTAACCATTGTAGAGATATAACTAGGATTAAAGGGTGTGGGTTGGGTTAGGAAATATCTTGCAAAATATCTAAACAAAATATCTTTGCAAAAAACAAAATAAAAGCTTCTAAAAGGTTCTAGAAAAGATTAACCCAAATCAAACCCTAACCATATTTAATCTCTACTAATCATGTTGCATTAGTAATCATAAGTTGTTACAATATTATATATCACATATACAATATTTATTGTAACAAAATAAAATAATACAATTAACATATATCGCATATATATCAATGTATTACCCGAGTGAGAAAAAGAATCTTTTAGTGAGCTTATATCAGTTAATGTAATTTAATATATCAAATATATAATTATACATTAAATTATCGAATCAACACTTGATCCGATAATCCGGCTATTTCATAAATAACCGACTAATATAATCTGTATCAGTTCATCGAATCAACACTTGATCCGATGACCCGGCTATATCACATATACCCGGCCGATATCTCATATCGCGAGAATCTAATACGATATCACATAAACGTATTGTTCTCGGTCCTGCACATATCATATATGTGCTCCTACTCCATTTTGCCTGAGCCAGGAAACCTCTGTGTAGGACTCTAAAGAATCGTCAATACGCCGGCAGTAGATGATGATCATATCAAACACCCACAAGCTGCAAGCGGTCGGCTAAACGTAACAGCCACCCAGGTATTGAGCGATCAGAAGATCAACAAGCAAGCATGTACATTCTCCTGCGAACCCAATCAGTAACACTCCCGTACAGTCCGGTCTCTTCGTCTGATATGTCGCATATCTCGCCTAGGGGTGGTAAACGTCAGACCCCAGTAGCTTGATAAGCATGTTGATATAAGGTCCATAACAGTTCGAGAAACTACTGATAACACTTACTAGTAAATCTTAGCAACCCTGGCCAGGGATTTCCAGTTATAGCCAATCGAACACAGCACAACATCAACTCCCTATACCGGGAGAGACGAAACCCCTCCTATCGCTCATTGCCTCCATGTGATTCGGGACTGTACCCAAAAGACACCTTTTTGCACGCCCTCTTGGACGTGGTATGATGGAAATCAAAGCACAGTGGAAATCACACAAGACTCTATGACGATCTCGGGTCTACAGACTATCATGTACCAGTGTCACCAGAGAACTGCCATCTGACGTGAGGTATAATACCATCTGGGAGTTCTCGGCGAGTCCGTCCAGTGTACCCAATCTCCATTGAGCACCCGTTTACCGTCTCTGATGTCAAACACCAATAGATATAGGATCATCCATCGCCCATCATATGGGTCAAGAAGCGCATACGCTAGTCTACTCTGGAGTATCGATGCCCTATCTCGGTACTCCCACGACTAGGAACATTTGAAGGATGTACTTGGCGACTACTCTGTCCCCACTAGTATGATCCGCATCATAGTCCTGGTAGTCAAATACTCATCCTAAGGGCTTTATCAATCTGTAACAAAGAGACAATCAGAGTACATGTTAAGATAAAGAGTAACCAGATAGCGTACTATCATGTCGAGAAAGAAAGTCCTCCCTATATATATCCAAGAATCCACTACAATATACATCGTATGTACAGTAATGGCCTCTAGGGCATACATATAACTAACAATCTCCCACTTGCACTAGGGCCATCTGTTGTGGTATCGCATACCCAACAATCAGCTGTGGTTGAAGTATCTCATACTCAACCATCCCATAAAAGTCTCTACTGGAAAATAGGCCTTTGTGAGTGGATCCGCGCTGTTGTCCTCTGTGTCAACTCTCCTAACCTTGATCTCCCTGGAGATTAGCCATCTCCATGATCAGGTGATACTGCCTAAGAATATGTCTGGATCTTTGATGAGACGGGGGTTCCTTGGCCAAAGCCATAACTCCATTGTCACACAATGGTTGGAACGAAGTTCATCTTATGAACTAAAATATATCTAGACTGCCTCTTTGGTAGCATCCTTGGTGACGATGTATCTTGCCTTTAATCGTCTAGTAAGTCACAGTATCTAGCTTGGAACTCTTCCAACATACCGTCCCTCCACTTAGGGTAAAGACAATGCCTGCGACTGACATTCAGTCGTCCTTATCACCATGGAACCTTTCCAGTGATTCTCCCCAGGATCGATTGATACCATCTCACTACAACTAGTGAGAATTCTAACATCCAATTAGATCTGTCTCATAGATCCATAACTCAGAATTTAGGAGGTATCACCTTGATCCTATATAGAGAATCTTTGTGATAAGAGGAGATTGACCGAGCGTAGCATAGGAAGCTCCTTCCCTATCAAGAGTATGTCATCCACGTACTCTACGAGGATCACCACCATACTCCCTACTACCTTTTTGTATGTACTTGGTTCATTTACCATTTTGATGAAGTCAAACTCTTTATCTACCATATCAAAACAGACGTTCCAACTCCGCGATGCCTGATTTATCACATAAAACATCTTGCACACGTTTCCGCTGCTCCCACTGTCTACGAAGCTCTCTAGCTGTGTACTTATAGACTCTCTCTTCCAAAACATCATTTAGAAATGCAGTCATAACACCCAACCACAAGATATCGTAGTCATGGTATGTAGCCGTGGCAAGTAGGATCTGGATGGACTTAAGCATAGCTTTGAAAGTCTCAACTTTTCCATGTACACCAAGTAATATTCTCAAGATATACTTGCTCCTGATGGGGATTTAACCCTTCAGATAAAGAAACCAAAGTCCATACTTTGTTGGTGTATAAGGATTCCATCTCAGATCGCTAAGCATCCAGCCATTCTTACAGAGTCCCACTCCTAATGGCCTGCTCGAAACAAGTTGGGTCATCATCTCATGATGCAATCCTCGCTCCCACTGTCATAGAGAAAACCGAAGTATCTCTCAGGTGGGTGAGGAACCCTACTAGATCGGCGGAGAAGCTGAGATTCGTTGGAAACTATTGAATCCTTTGGTTCTACCAAATCATCAGCTGTAGTTTGTATAGCTGGAACTCTTTCCAGTTCTACCTCATGACCAATAATCTCTTCACAAGAAATTCCCTTTCACAAAGGTGGCATGCTGAGAAACAAAACATCTTTTGTTCCTCGGTTTGGTAGAAGATATTCCCTTGCGGATGCTTGGGATATCCAACAAATTTCAACAGAACTGACTTTGCCTCGAGCTTGTCCGGATTTTGCTTTTAGACATAGGCCGGACAACCCCAAATCTTAACTTACTTAAGATATGGGCTCTTCCCATTCCATATCACATATGAAGTGGTAGGCAACTGATTTGATTGGAACCCTATTCAATAGGTATGCAGCTTCACAAGTGCATAACTTCCAAAAGGAAATAGGAAACTCAGTAGTACTCATCATAGAGCGCACCATATCAAACAGGGTGTGATTTCTCCGTCCCGATACACCAACGTGCTGTGGTGTATACGGAGGAGTAATGCTGAGAGAGAATCTCATTCTCCTTTATAATAGTCCAGGAATCCCGTGCTCAAGTATTCTCCTCCTTGATCTCATCAAAGGACATAATACTTATACCCGTTTTTGGTTCTCTACTTCTAACTTATATTCATTGAATTTCTCAAAAGTTCCAAACTTGTGTTTCAACAGGAACATGTGTCCGGATCTTGAGAGATAATCAGTGAATGTGATGAAGTACAAAGAACCGGTCTTGGCATGTGTAGACAGGGGACCTTCATACATCAGTATGTATCAATCCCAAGAGTTCACTAACTCTTTCTCTGTTTCCAATAAACAGAGTTGTGGTCGTCTTATCTTTGTGACATGACCGGCAAGTTTCAAAAGATGTAAATTCAAACTAATTTAAATATGCATCTTTATGTAACTTCAGTTAGTCGGGTCGCATTAATATGACCTAGTCTACAATGCCTCAAGAAGGATTCGTTCATATCCGAACTCTTCCTCTTGTGTGTGTTCTGTACATTAAGAACTGTGGTTTGATTTAGAACGTTTATGCTTTTAGATAACGTGCCTGAAACGATCAACTCTTGATATAGGAAATGTTCAAAACATTATCCAACAATACAAAATTATATCCTTTCTTTACTAATAAAGAGACTGATATGATGTTGTATATCAGGTTCGGTATCTAATAACATTCGTTCAGAATCATTGTATCCTGGTAATACAGGGTGATAACTGTTAGTTATGTATATGCCCTAGAGGCCATTGTTGTACATATGATGTATATTATAATGGATGCTTGGATATATATAGAGATGACTTTCTTGCTCGTCATGATAGTATGCTATTTGGTTTCACTTTATCTTAACATGTTGACTTGTATTGGTTTACTGTTTTACTCTCACATGTTGATAAAGCCCTTAGGATCTGTACTCGACTACTGGGACTATGATGAGATCATACTAGTGGGGCCTTGGTAGTCGATGAGTACATCCTATAACTGTTCCTAGTCGTGGGTATATCGAGACAGGGCATCGATACACCAGAGTAGACTAGCGTATACGCATCTTGACCCATATGATGGGCGATGGATGATCCCATATCCATCGGTGTTTGACATCAGAGATGGTGTACGGGTGCTCAGTGGAGACTGGGTACACTGGACGGACTCGCCGAGAACTCCTAGATGGTGATATACCACACGTCAGATGGCAGTTCTCCGGTGACACTGGTACAGGGTAGTCTGTAGACCCGAGATCGTCATAGAGTCTTGTGTGATTCCCACTGTACTTTGATTTCCACCTTACCACGTCCAAGAGGGCGTGCAAAACGGTGGCTTTTGGGTACAGTCCCGAATCACATGGAGGCAATGAGCGATAGGAGGGGATTCGTCTCTCCCGGTATAGGGAGTTGATGTTGTGCTGTGTTCGATTGGCTATAACTGGAAGTCCCTGGCCAGGGCCGATATAGAGATTTACTGGTAAGTGTTACTAGTAGTTTCTCGACCCGTTATGAGCCACACATCGACACGACTTATCGGTTACTGGGGTCTGACGTATACCACCCCTAGACTTGATATGCGACATATCAGACGAACAGACCGGACTGTACGGGAGTGTTACTGATTGGATTCACAGGAGAACACACAGGCTAGCTTGTTGATCTTCTGATCGCTCAATACCTGGGTGGCTGTTACGTTTAGCTGACCGCTTGCAGCTTGTGGGTGTTTGATATGATCATCACCTGCAACCGGCGTATTGACGATTCTTTAGAGTCCTACACAGAGGTTTCTTGGCTCAGGCGAAACGGAGTAGAGGCACATATGTGATATGTGCAGGACCGAGAATAATGCGATATGGGATACCGTATTATATTATCGCGATATTTAGATATGAACCGGGTCATCGGATCAAGTGTTGATTCGATGAATCGGTACATGATATATTAGTCGGTATTATTCGATATAGCCGGATCGTCGGATCAAGTGTTGATTCGATGATTTGATGTATAATAATATATATAATATATTATTACATTATCTAATATTGGCTTGCTTTATTATTTCATTTTCTCACTGGATGATACATTGATATATATGCGATATATGTTAATTGTATTATTTTCTTTTGTTGCAAATATATAATATATGTGTGATATATATTATTGTGACATGATATGATTTATTATTAAACATGTTTAAGGATGATTAAATGAGGTTAGGGTTTGATTAGGGTTAGTTGCTTCATGCACCTTCTAGAAGCTTTATCTTTTGTCATGGTTAAGATATTTTTTGATGACACATTGCTGACCAAACCAAACCCTCACTCTAGTTGTTTCTCTACACATTATTAGCCACTCATCCTTGACCATGGTTTATATATCAATCATATACATTTCTTTCTATTCATCACAAAAGGTTTTTATCATTATCTTTTCCATTATCATCTTCTTCTCTCTTGAAGAAGCTCACTTGAAATTCTTTATGTGATGAATAAATATGAGAAAATGATTTAAAAAGAAAGCAAAAATACTACTCTCTCATCCTCATCTCATCTAGCCCATGAGATTAGTGTGTTCATCTCTTTAGAGTGAGAAAGTTTGAGTCTTTGCAACTTCGACGTAAATCATCGGAGATTTGGAACACTTCAAGATAGCATGGATCGTTCGAGTCGTGGAGCCTCTCATGAGTCCGGGAGATCGTGGATCGCGGCAAAAGGACTTCTACTCGGAGCTTGTGAAGCGAAGGAGCGGACTACAAAGGTTGTAATCCCTCACACTTAGATAAAAGTTATCATCTTGCATGTTTAACCCTAATAATCTAACAAAGATCCCGGCTTTGGGTTGTTCGGCACGTCTAAATTTTTATCCGGACATGTTTGATGCCTTATGAACCTTTACAAGAGTGCTTAGGAACCCTACAGTGGTATCAGAGCCTAGCTAGAGCATTAGGCGATGTGTTTACGAAGTTAAAACTCCGATCGAACCCGAACCGACAAAATTTAACCCCTCTCTGGAAATTTTTCAAAAATTAGGATTTTTCTGAATTAAAAATATGTAAAAAAATCAGCAGGGAATTCTAAGAATTACCATGAAATACGGGCCCCCAACTCCACCAAAACGCGGCGGAACCGCGGCGGAAACATGCTTCCCGCGGCGGTTCCGCGGCCGTTTTGTGGAATTGTGACACGTGGCTTCATGGTATTATCTGTAGTTGCTTGTTGATGCTTCTGGGTATTTTTAAACTGTTTTAAGTGTTAAGACTTCTGGGGTTTGTTTTGTAATAGTAGATTCGATCGGAATATTTAAATTCGTATTTCTTTCCAGATATTTAGAAATTGTTAAAAAGTTCGAACGGATATCATTAACTCATTTTTTCCCGGCACGTAAAACTTTCAAGTGTTGAATTTTTATCGGGTTTAAATCTTTCGAAAAAATTGTACAAGTTAAGCGGTGGACCCTCTAGAAGACAACAAACCTTAACTCGATTATGTGACCGTCTTGAACTGCCTTTTGAACCTTCGGGTTTGGGGCAGTACGGCGTGCCACATGTGAGGCGTTGGCTTGACCCTTCTACGGCTGGATCACCGATACTGTGACATATTCTGGGATTATTTGAACTCCGCTCAAGTGTTGAGCAATTTAGGAAATTTTGGGTATTTGATTATCTGTTCGGAAAGTTTAATACTGTCTATTTATCTGGAATGTGATACAATATGTGGAATTCATAGAGTTAGGCATGAAATGCGAAGTATGTGATATTTCGGATTTACGATGTCTAAAGTGATTGTGGATTCCAAATGTTGTAGTTTTACACTTTCTTTTCTGTGACCGTAAGTGTAATATGTGATATCGCCGGTTTCGTTGCTATATGTCAACGACAATTGGGATGCGCATATTTACTTACGTTGATGATATGTGATATTATGTGTTGCTGTGATATGTTATATTGGATCGTCGTGTTCTGAATAGCCGGGGGTTTTATGTGAGATGAGGGTTTTTATTTTCATTCATGTAAAATTCATCTGTAATGTAATATTCTTTTATTTAGGGCACTTCCAGGTTGAGGTTGCTGTCACCGGTGTATATTATTTACTTTTCCGCATTAGGTAGACCCAAGGAGGGGAGCACAAGTAACCGGGTTCTAGGGTCCAGTGGGAGGCCATCTCGAGGAGTCGAGACCGGGTCTCCTAACCCTAGAATTGGCAGTGTTACTTGCCGCTCTCGTAGGGGTCTTGGGATGTGGGTTTGGCTATTCGTCGCGACCGTGGAATCCGTGTTTTATACAGGCTCGTATTAAAAACACGGACGTCCTAGTATATCCAATATTTCATATATGTTCTTCTGCTGCAATGTTCTGTGATGAGATCATATTACTGCCTGAGACGAATGCTTATACTATATATATATGCTGATATATAAATATTACTGCTTTCGTTTCTTCTGTGATGCTTAGGAAGCATAAGCTGATGGGATTTTATTAATGAGATTAATAAAAAGAAAAGAAACCTAAAGATATTGTAGAATCAAAACTTTATAAAAAGGGTAGCTACAGTTTTGCTTTGCATAGTGATATATATGATATGTCCTGCACCTTATTCGATGGGGAAAGAGCCGAGATCCCTTCACCGGGAGTGACCTCTTTAGCGAAACTGGCAGATGCTACAAAACTCGGTTTGTCTTTTCGATTGATTTTAGAGTTTTGCTTTGCACAGAGGTATATATGATATATCCTGCACCTTATTCGATGAGGAAAGGGCCGACGATCCCTTCACCGGGAGTGACCCCATTAGCGAAACTAAGAAAAGCCTCAAAAACACTCCTTTTCAAAAACACTTGATTCTACGACGATATCAAGTTCATTACGCTCAGGGTTTTCTGAAAAACCTGCGTAGCCCTCCGACATTTCAGATAGGTAATACTTAGTATTCGTGCTACGTTTGTTGGCTTTCGTCAAGGCATAGTGTGCGGTAGCTAATTATTACTTATCTGTTACATATGATGAGATTGGGTTAGGGTAGTCGTGCGGCTTTGTTGGCTTTCGTCAAGGGACGTACGGCTGGGTTTAATTCAATCAAGAAATGTTCGGGTTGAACTTGACTAGCGGACTATGGTTTGTTGGCTTTCGTCAAGGTCATAGAACGTTAGGGGCAAAATATTATCGGGAATTTCAAGTGTTGAAATTTGCAATAAGATTGCATACCTTCTATGAGATAGTTGGATCCCGATACCCACTGCGAGTAAGTGTTACTCCTGGGAGAGTTTTATACAGGACAATTAGCCGATCAAGTAGGTGTCTAGAAAAGTGTTAACGGGGTTACGCCTCTGGGAAAATGAGGTTTACTTTAATTAGGTCCGTGCGAAAGCACGGGGAACCTCCCTCAAAGTATCGACACTGATCTGGCTGAAAGATTGACGAAATTGTAGGGTGTAATTAATCCCGGCTAATCTTACCTTTTAGGGTTTTAAGGTAGATTTGATAAAAACAGTGGGAGACATCCTGATTAGATAAGATAATGACCAATCTAATCTTGCAAGAGCATACGCTAAAGTGTTTTCTTCTCTCTCTCTCCAGGTAGCGACCATGTCAGGCCATAATCAAGATAATAATATGGATGTATTGACTGAACCCAATTATTGTACTGAGCTAGGGAATGTTGGACCCGTTTTTTCTTATAAGAGTTATAAGACTGAATAGGAAACAGGAGAATATCTGGATTCTCAAGCCGCCCAAAAGAACTTGCATGTTGATGCATCTTCTTCGGGTGTGTTAGTTATTGAGAACTGTTTCTCAGTTCACCCTACGTCCTGGGTATTAGATACCGGATAAGGATCCCACATATGTAAATAGTTATATGGGCTACGTAAAGGTAGAGAACTGGGAAAAGGTGATCATTCCGTTCAAGTAGGGAACGGTGCAAATGTTGCAGCCAAAGCAGTTGGCGAATATCACCTTGTATTACCAAGTCGTAATACACTGATTCTAAATGAGTGCTATTATATACCGAACATGATGTGCAACATTATTTCAGTTTCTTTATTAAGTAAAGAAGGATATAATATTGTAGTAAAGGATAATGTTATGAACATATCCTAGATCAAAAGTTGATTGCATCAGGCTCGTTACATAATGGCATATTCATTCTAAATCAGAATACAGCCCTGAATATACAAAACACACACAAGAGGAAAAGTTCAGATATGAACGAATCCTACTTATGGCATTGTAGACTTGGTCATATCAATGCGACACGACTGGCTAAGTTATATAAAGATGGTTATTTGAATCCGTTCGAATTATCATCTTATGATACTTGCCATTCATGTCTCAAAGGAAAAATGACCAAAGCTCCGTTTAGTGGACACGGAGAAAGAGTTACTGAACTCTTAGGACTGATACATAGTGATGTATGCGGTCCCATGTCTACGCATGCCAGGAACGGTTCTTCCTACTTCATTACATTCACTGACGATCTCTCTAGATACGGACATGTGTTCCTGTTGAAACACAAGTCTGAAGGTTTTGAGAAATTCAGAGAATATAAGCACGAAGTAGAGAACCAAACGGGCAAAAGTATTAAGATCCTTCGATCTGATCGAGGAGGAGAATACTTGAGCAATGAGTTCCAAGATTATCTAAAAGAGAATGGGATTCTCTCTCAGCTTACTCCACCTTATACACCACAGCACAACGGTGTATCGGAACGAAGGAATCGCACCCTATTAGATATGGTGCGTTCAATGATGAATACAGCTGAGTTACCTATTTCCTTCTGGGGATATGCGCTTGAGACAGCCATACACCTATTGAATATGGTTCCTACCAAATCAGTGCCTACCACTCCGTATGAGATATGGAAAGGGAAGAGACCATCTCTTAAGTATGTTAAGATATGGGGTTGTCCAGCCTATGTCAAAAGACAAAATCCGAACAAACTCGAGGCAAGATCTGTCTTATGTAAGTTTGTAGGATATCCCAAGAACTCACAAGGGTATATCTTCTACCACACTGAGGAACAAAAGGTGTTTGTTTCTAAACATGCCACCTTTTTGGAAAAGGAATTTCTTGCAAAAGAAATTGATGGCAATGAGGTAGAACTGGAAGAGGTTCCAGCGACACAAACTACAACAGATGATTTAGTGGAACCAGAGGATTCAGTAGTACCCGACGAACCTCAGCCTCTCCGCCGATCTAGTAGGGTTTCTCATCCACCTGAGAGATACTATGGTTTTCTCATTGATGGTGGAAGCGAGGATTGCATCATGGATGATGATGACCCGACTAGTTTCGAGCAGGCCATCACGAGTGGTGACTCTATGAAATGGCTGGATGCAATGCGATCTGAGATGGAATCCATGTACACCAATAAAGTATGGATTTTGGAAAATGCTCCTGAAGGGGTAAAACCCATTGGGAGCAAGTGGATTTTTAAAAGGAAATTTGGTGTAGATGGAAAAGTTGAGACTTTCAAAGCTAGACTTGTAGCAAAGGGATTTCGTCAACGACCAGGTGTGGATTATGACGAAACCTTTTCTCCAGTGGCTATGCTTAAGTCCATCCGGATCTTACTTGCCATTGCTGCATACCATGACTACGAAATCTGGCAAATGGATGTTAAGACCGCCTTTCTAAACGGTGATTTAGAAGAGAGCGTGTACATGACTCAGCCAGAGGGCTTCGTAGATAGTGGGAGCAGCGGAAAGGTGTGCAAGCTGCTTAAATCCATTTATGGGTTAAAGCAAGCATCGCGGAGTTGGAACATCTGTTTTGATGTTGTAGTCAAAGAGTTTGACTTCATCAAAAATATAGATGAACCTTGTATCTATAAGAAGGTAGCAGAGAGTAAGGTTGTCTTCCTCGTATTGTACGTGGATGACATACTCTTGATAGGAAATGATATTCCTATACTGCAATCAGTCAAGCTCTTCTTATCACAGAGATTCTCAATGAAGATCTAGGTGATGCCTCCTGCATATTGGGAATAATGATCTATAGAGATAGATCTAAACAGATACTGGGATTGTCCCAATCCAGGTACATTGACACCATACTAAAGAGGTTTAGTATGGAAGAATCCAAGCGTGGGAACCAACCCACGATCTCTGGACTCACTCTCTCCAAAGAGATGTCTCCCAAGACTGATTTGGAGAGAGCTCGCATGCAAGGGATACCCTATGCTTCGGCAGTAGGCTCTATCATGTATGCGATGCTATGTACCAGACCCGATGTAGCATACTCACTAAGTGTAGTGAGTCAGTATCAAGCAGATCCTGGAGAGAGTCACTGGACAGCTGTGAAGAACATTCTCAAGTACTTACGAAGGACTAAGGAGATGTTCTTGGTGTATGGTAATGGAGAACTCCAGGTGGAGTCCTTTACCGATTCCAGCTTCCAAAGTGATAAGGACGACTATAAGTCGCATTCGGGTTTTGTCTTTACCCTCAATGGAGGGGCGGTATGTTGGAAGAGTTCCAAACAGGATACCGTTGCAGACTCGACGATGGAGGCTGAATACATCGCTGCCAACGATGCTGCCAAAGAGGCTGTCTGGATCAAGAAGTTCATTACTGAACTTGGAGTGGTTCCATCCATTGAGCATCCAATACCTCTGTATTGCGATAACAATGGAGCTGTGGCATTGGCCAAGGAACCAAGATCCAATCAAAAGTCCAGACATATTCTGAGGCGGTATCACCTGATCAGGGAGATAGTTGATCGCCAGGAGATCGAGGTCAGGAGAGTAGATACGAAGGACAACACTGCGGATCTATTCACGAAGGCTATTCCCTAGATACAGTTTATATCCGAACTCTTCCTCTTGTGAGTCGGGTCGCATTAATATGACCTAGTCTACAATGCCTCAAGAAGGATTCGTTCATATCCGAACTCTTCCTCTTGTGTGTGTTCTGTACATTAAGAACTGTGGTTTGATTTAGAACGTTTATGCTTTTAGATAACGTACCTGAAACGATCAACTCTTGATATAGGAAATGTTCAAAACATTATCCAACAATACAAAATTATATCCTTTCTTTACTAATAAAGAGACTGATATGATGTTGTATATCAGGTTCGGTATCTAATAACATTCGTTCAGAATCATTGTATCCTGGTAATACAGGGTGATAACCGCCAACGGTCTTGGCTGCAACCTTGCATCATTTCCAACTCTTGAAACTTATCACCCGTTCTTAATTCTCTATCTATCTGTAGCCCATATAACAAATTACATTTTGCGGGATCCTGATCCAGTATCTCATACCCAGGACGTAAAGGATACTGAGAAACAGTTCTCGGTAATGAGCACGCCCGAAGATGATGCATCAGCATGCACTTTCTTCGTTTGGGCGGCACGGGAATTCTAGTAATCCCCTATTTCCTACTCTGTCTTTTAACAATTATAAGTTGGAGCGGGACCAACGTTCCTTAGCGTAGTATAACAAGCGGGTTCGGTCAATACATCCGTATTATTATCTTGATTTAAGGCGTGACATAGTCGCTACCTGGAGAGAGATAGAAGAAAACACTCAGTGTATGCTCTTGCAAGATTAGATTGGTTATTAATATATCTAATCAGGATGTCTCCCACTGTTTTAGTCAAATCTTCCTTCAAACTCTAAAAGGAAAGACTAGCCGGGATTAATTACACTCTACAAGTTCGCCAATCTTTCAGCCAGGCCAGTGCCGGTACTTTGAGGGAGGTTCCCCGTGCTTTCGCACGGACCTAATTAAAATAAACCTCGTTTTCCCAGGGGCGTAACCCCATTAACACCTTTCTAGACACCTACTTGATCGGCTAATTGTAATGTGTAAAACTCTCCCAGGAGTAACTGTTACTCGCAGCGGGTATCGGGATCCAACTATCTGATAGAAGGTATGCAATCTCATTGCAAATTTCAACACTTGAAATTCCCACTAATATTTTGCCCCTAGAGTCCTATGACCTTGACAAAAGTCAACAAACCATAAGCTGCTAGTCAAGTTCTACCCGTCATTTCCTGATTGAATTAAACACACCCGCACGACCCTTGACGGAGGTCAACAAGGCCGCACGACTACCCTAAAACATTCTGCATCATATGCATAAATAGATAAATACTAGTTACCTACAGTACACTACGCCTTAACGGAGGTCAACAAACGTAGTACGAATACTAAGTAGAACTTATCTGAAATGACGGAGGGCTACGACAGATTTTTAAGAAAACCCTTTGCGTAATGAACTTGATATCGTTGTAGAATCGAGTGATTTTTTTTTAATGGAATGTTTTTGAGGTCTTTCTAGTTTTGCTAAAGAGGTCACTCCCGGTGAAAGGATCTCGGCTCTTTCCTCATCGAATAAGGTGCGGGATATTTCACAAATATCACTATGCAAAACAAAAACTATAGAAACAATCAAAAGACAAACCGAGTTTGTAGCATCTGCTAGTTTCGCTAAAGAGGTCACTCCCGGTGAAGGGATCTCGGCTCTTTCCTTATCGAATAAGGTGCTGGATGTTCTACAAGGAACACCGCTATGCAAAGCAAGAACTAGAGCTACCAGTTTTTAAACAAGTTTCTAAAACATCTTTAGGTTTCTTTTAGTTTCATTAATCTCATTAATGAAGTCCCATTTTATTATGCTTCATAAGAATCACATTTGAAACGAAATCAGCAATATAACATATATCTCATATATATAATATAAACATCCGTCTCAGGCAGTAATATGATCTCATCACAGAACATTGCAGCAGAAGAACATATATGAAATATTGGATATACTAGGATTTCCGTGTTTTATGCGAGCCTATATAAAACGCGGATTCCACGGTCACGATGAATAGCCAAACCCACATCCCTAGACCCCTACGAGAGCGGCAAGCAACACTGCCAATTCTAGGGTTAGGAGACCCGGTCTCGACTCCTCGAGATGGTCTCCCACTGGACCCCAGAACCCGGTTACTTGTGCTCCCCGCCTTGGGTCTACCTAATACGGAAAAGTAAATAATATACAATGGTGACATCATCCTCAGCCCGGAAGTGCCCCAATAAAAAAATATTACATACAATGAATTTTACATGAATGAAAATAAAAACCCTCATCTCACATAAAACCCCCGGCTATTCAAAACACGACGATCCAATATAACATATCACAACAACACATAATATCTCATATCATCAACGTAAGCAAGCATGCGTATCCCGATTGTCGTTGTTGTATAGCAACGAAGTCGGCGATACACCACATACTACGCTTACGGTCACAGAAAAGAAAGTGTAAAACTACAACAGTTGGAATCCGCAACCTTCTTAGACATCGCATACCTAACCAAATGAATTCTTTAGACATCTCATGCCTAACGATTATAAACCCCGCATTTTAGTCTCATTATCGAAAACACTTTTTAATATCTAGTCGGGCAATTCAACAAGATTCCCGGCATCCTGATCGAATGCTCGTCGCAAACTTTAGTAGACGGCCGCACCCCTGGATGCCGTCGACGAAGTGCACTAAGGCGGAACACCACTGCCGCGAGCACCCGAACGGATGCTTTTGGCGACGGGGTTCTCCTACAGTCACTTGGTCAGGGCTATGGAGCGTGGCTATCTATTAAGTTTACCCAGCGAGTATCAGCGTACGCTACGTGATTGCGACGGACTTTTGATCACATCAAAAATCCCGTGGCAACCGATCAAATGAGACTAAACTGCTAGATTTATAACATTCAAATTAGTTATTTCACAACTACTTGTGGATTCTAGATATTGTAACACGTTCCACATAAATAGACAATGTTAAACTTTCCGATCGAATAAACAAACACCCAAGATTTCCCAAATAGTTCTCAACACTTGAGCGTAGTTTAAAAGCATCCACCACATGCCACAGTACCAATGGTCTAGCCGTAGAAGGGTCAAACCAACGCCTCATATGTGGCAACGCCGTACTGCCACAAACCCTACGATATAGAGGCGGTTCAGAAGATCACATAATCGAGTTAAGGTTTGTGTTCTTCTAGAGGGTCCACCACGTTACTTGCACGACTAAGAACGTTCTTAAACTACGAAAAAATCCAACACTTGGAAATTTTCCGGCAGGGGAAAAAGTGAGTTATTGATATCCGTTCGAAATTTTTAACACGTTCTAAATTACCCGGAAAAAACTTAAACGAAGTTAAACTTTCCGATCGAATCAACGAGTTCCCAATACATCCCAGAAAACTCAACACTTGAGTAGAATTAAAAAATTCCCAGAACTATGAAAAAGGACCCAAGAATTATTAACTAAAGTATCAGGGACCAACTCTAACTTTTGGCCGCGGAACCGCCGCCGAAAGCTTGGTTTGGCCGCGGTTCCGCGCTCACATGATCGAGTTGGTGGTCCGTACTTCACAGTAATTCTTAGATTTACCTGCTTTATTTTCTGAGTATTTTTAATACGAAAAAATCAACATTTTTAAAAAAAATCCAGAAACTTGGTTTTATCGGGTATTCGGAGTTCGATCGGATTTTAAACTTCGCCTAGATATCGCCTAAAGCTCTATCTTGGCTCTGATACCACTGTAGGGTTACTAGGCACTCTTACAAAGTTCTATAAGGCATCAACCGTGTCCGATTTAAAAATTAGACGGGCTAACCAAGATCTTTAAACTAGAGATTAGGCGAAACATAGTAAGTAAACAACTTTACTTCTAAGTGAAAAGGATTACAACCTTTGTAGTCCGGTCCTTCACTTCAAAAGCTCCGTGTTGAGGTCCCTTCACTGCGATCATCGAAAATCCGGACTCTAGAGAGGCTCCACGAAAAGAAAGATGCAAGCTTGCTTCCGATCTTCGATAACAAAGATGATCTACCTTGAAGTTTCTTTAACACAAGCTCTCACTTACTAATGAAGTGAACACCCTAATCTAATGGGCTAGATTAGATGAGGATAATGAAGTAGGAATTTAGATCTCATTTATTTTCTTAATCTCACTCATTATCATCACTTCATAAAAAGCTAGAAAACTTTTTATCCAAGGAAGAAGAAGAAAGAAGATGCTTAATCATTTTGTGATGAATAATGAAAGGGTGTTATAATTACAAATGCAACCATGGTTAAGTCAAGAAATACTTAACCATTGTAGAGATATAACTAGGGTTAAAGGGTGTGGGTTGGGTTAGGAAATATCTTGCAAAATATCTTTGCAAGAAACAAAATAAAAGCTTCTAGAAGCTTCCAGAAAAGATTAACCCAAATCAAACCCTAACCATATTTAAAATCTACTAATCATGTTGCATTAGTAATCATAACTTGTTACAATATTATATATCACATATACAATATTTATTGTAACAAAATAAAATAATACAATTAACATATATCGCATATATATCAATGTATTACCCGAGTGAGAAAAAGAATCTTTTAGTGAGCTTATATCAGTTAATATAATTTAATATATCAAATATATAATTATACATTAAATTATCGAATCAACACTTGATCCGATAATCCGGCTATTTCACAAATAACCGACTAATATAATCTGTATCAGTTCATCGAATCAACACTTGATCCGATGACCCGGCTATATCACATATACCCGGCCGATATCTCATATCGCGAGAATCTAATACGGTATCACATACACGTATTGTTCTCGGTCCCGCACATATCATATATGTGCTCCTACTCTGTTTTTCCTGAGCCAGGAAACCTCTGTGTAGGACTCTA
This sequence comes from Agapanthus africanus, assembly GCA_030015575.1. Classification (NCBI taxonomy): domain Eukaryota; kingdom Viridiplantae; phylum Streptophyta; class Magnoliopsida; order Asparagales; family Amaryllidaceae; genus Agapanthus; species Agapanthus africanus. The sequence goes on along the minus strand of CM057341.1, from coordinate 353,284,255 downwards.
AAGAATCGTCAATACGCCGGCAGTAGATGATGATCATATCAAACACCCATAAGCTGCAAGCGGTCGGCTAAACGTAACAGCCACCCAGGTATTGAGCGATCAGAAGATCAACAAGCAAGCCTGTACATTCTCCTGCGAACCCAATCAGTAACACTCCCGTACAGTCCGGTCTCTTTGTCTGATATGTCGCATATCTCGCCTAGGGGTGGTAAACGTCAGACCCCAGTAGCTTGATAAGTCGTGTTGATATGAGATCCATAACAGTTCGAGAAACTACTGATAACACTTACCAGTAAATCTCAGCAACCCTGACCAGGGATTTCCAGTTATAGCCAATCGAACACAGCACAACATCAACTCCTTATACCGGGAGAGACGAAACCCCTCCTATCGCTCATTGACGACAGCAAGGTTTCGGGGGGCATCGTCCATACCGTTTTTTAAAAATTTGTCCTTACAAACAACCCTACGCTAGAATCGTTAACTAGAGATTTAGTCGGAATAGAAAGTAAACAACTTTTACATCTAAGAGAATAAGAATACAACCTTTGTAGACGGTCCCTCTCTTCAATATGCTCCGTGTAGTAGTCTCGCGATTCCACAAGGCTTCTATTGAGACTTTGAACAAGCTTCCTTTGCAGCCTTCGCGCCAAAGATGATACACCTCGAAGCACCTACTAGTTCAAGCTACCACTACACTAAACTCTTTAGTGTATGAAACACATCACACTAATTTGCTAAAATGGTGTGAGATGATGAAGTAGGGGATGTTAAGAGCTCACTAATTTGTGCTCAAGCTTCATGATTCATATCACATGTGAGGGTTGAAGCTTGAGGCAAAGCAAGAAGAGGAGGAAGAAGCAAGAGCAAGCATGAGAGAAAAATGGCTAAGTCTTTTGGAATGAACATGAATGAATATAATATCAAGACCCCTCACTCATTCAAGCATGGAGTTATGCAATATTAAATTGCAACCATGCTTGAGTAGTGAGTCAAGAATGGATAAACAATATAAAACACCATGCTTGCAACCATGCTTCAACTTTACACCTCATTTCTATTTTCACAAAATAGAAAAGAAAATGACATGCTTCATTTTAATATATATATATATATATATATATATATATATATATATATATATATATTTAATGAAGATTAATTAGTGAGCTAATGATATTAGTTAATATGTAATTATATCACATATAACTTATATCATATTATTAAATAAACACTTGATCTAATAATCCGGTTATATCATATACGACCGACTAATATCATTTATCTGTATATCACATTATCGAATCAACACTTGATTCGACAATCTGGTTTTATCACATATAACCACACCAATAACAAATGACTGCCATATTACAATACGGTATCACATACTCGTATTTAATCAGGCCCGCACACATATCACATATGTGTCCTACTTCGTTTCGCTTGAACCAGGGAACTTCTGTGTGGGACTCTAAAGACTCGTCAATACACCGGCAGTAGGTGATGATCATATCAGTCACCTACAAGCCGTCAGCGGTACTAGCTGGACGTAACGGCTACCCGGGTATTGAGCGATATGAAGATCAACAAGCAAGCCTGTCCACAGTCTCCATGAAGACTATCAGTAACACTAACGTACAGTCCAGTCTCTTCGTCTGATATGTCGTATATCATGTCTAGGGGTGGAAATCGTCAGACCCCAGTAACGTGATAAGTCATGCCGATGTGAGGCTCATAACAGGTCAAGAAACTACTGATAACACTTATCAGTAGATCTCCATATCATCCCTGGGCAGGGACTTCCAGTTATAGCCAATCGAGCATAGCGCAACATCAACCCCCAATACCGGGAGAGACGAAACCCCTCCTATCGCTCATTGCCTCCATACGACTCGGGACTGTACCCAAAATCCACCTGTTTGCACAACTCCTCTTGAGCGTGGTTAGGAGGAAATCAAAGCACAGTGGGAGCCGCACAAGACTCTATAACAATCTCGGGTCTACAGACTAATCTGTACCAGTGTCACCAGAGGACTGCTATATGACGATAGGTATACTACCACATAGGAATACTCGGCGAGTCCTGTTCAGTGTACCCAGTCTCCACTGATATAGCATCTCTGATGTCAAGCACCAATGGATCTGGGATCATCCATCGCCCATCATATGGGTCAAGAAGCGTATACGCTAGTCTACACTGGAATATCGATGCCCTGTCTCGATATTCCCTCGACTAGGAACAATTAAAGGATGTACTTACGAACTACCCTGGCCCCACTAGTATGATCTCCATCATAGTCCTAGTAGTCAAGTACATATCCTAAGGGCTTTATCAACATGTGAGAGCAAGCCAGTATAACAATATATAAGTCTACATGTTAAGATAAAGGTAACCAGATAGCATACTATCATGTCGAGCAAGAAAGTCATCTCTATATATATCCAAGCATCCACTTTAATATACATCATGTGTACAATAATGGCCTCTAGGGCATACATATAACTAACAATCTCCCACTTGCACTAAGGCCATGTGTTGTAGCATCCCATACCCAACATCCCAAAGAGTCTCTCAAATTGTGTCTGGGGAAGAGCCTTCGTGAGTGGATTCGCTACGTTTTCCTTCGTGTCAACTCTCCTAACCTCGATCTCCCGGCGATCTACTATCTCCCGGATCAGGTGATACCGCCTCAGAATATGTCTGGATCTCTGATGGGACCGGGGTTCCTTGACCAAAGCCACTGCTCCATTTTTATCACAATACACAGGTATTGGATGCTCAATGGACGGAACCACACCAAGCTCAGCTATGAACTTCTTCATCCAGACAGCTTCTTTGGCGGCATCGTTGGCAGCGATGTATTCAGCCTCCATCGACGGGTCTGCAACGGTGTCTTGCTTGGAACTCTTCAAACACGCCGCCCCTCCATTGAGGGTAAAGACAAAACCCGAGACCGACTTACTGTCGTCCTTATCACTTTGGAAGCTCGAGTCGGTAAAAGACTCCACTTGAAGTTCACCGTTACCGTACACTAAGAACATCTCCTTAGTCCTTCTCAAGTACTTGAGAATGTTCTTAACAGCTGTCCAGTGATTCTCTCCTGGATCTGCTTGATACCTACTCACTACACTTAGTGAGTACGCTACATCGGGTCTGGTACATAGCATCGCATACATGATAGAGCCTACTGCCGAAGCATAGGGTATCCCTTGCATGCGAGTTTTTTCCAAATCAGTCTTGGGAGACATCTCTTTAAAGAGAGTGAGTCCAGAGATCGTGGGTATGTTCCCACGCTTGGACTCTTCCATACTAAACCTCTTTAGTACGGTGTCTATGTACCTGGACTGGGACAATCCCAGTATCCGTTTAGATCTATCTCTATAGATCTTAATCCCTAAAATGTAGGAGGCATCACCTAGATCTTTCATTGAGAATCTTTGTGATAAGAAGAGCTTGACCGAGTGCAGCATAGGAACACCGTTTCCTATCAAGAGTATGTCATCCACGTACAATACGATGAAGACGGCCTTACTCTCTGCAACCTTCTTGTATATACAAGGTTCATCTATGTTTTTGATGAAGTCAAACTCTTTGACTACCTCATCAAAATAGATGTTCCAACTCCGCGATGCCTGCTTTAACCCGTAGATGGATTTAAGCAGCTTGCACACCTTTCCACTGCTCCCACTGTCTACGAAGCCCTCCGGCTGAGTCATGTACACGCTTTCTTCTAAATCACCATTTAGAAAGGCGGTCTTAACATCCATTTGCCATATTTCGTAGTCATAGTATGCAGCGATGGCAAGTAGGATCCGGATGGACTTAAGCATAGCCACTGGAGAAAAGGTTTCTTCATAATCTACACCTGATCGTTGATGAAAATCTTTTACAACAAGTCTAGCTTTGAAAGTCTCAACTTTTCCATCTACACCAAGTTTCTTCTTAAAGATCCATTTGCTTCCAATGGGTTTTACCCCTTCGGGAGCAACTTCCAAAGTCCATACTTTTTTGGTGTACATGGATTCCATCTCAGATTTCATCGCAACCAGCCATTTCACAAAGTCCCCACTCATGATGGCCTGCTTGAAGCTAGTTAGTTCATCATCTTCCATGTTGCAATTCTCGCTCCCACCATCAACGAGAAAATCGTAGTATCTCTCAGGTGGATGAGGAACCCTACTAGATCTGCGAAGAGGCTAGGGTTCGTTGGGAACTATTGGATCCTCTGGTTCCAATAAATCATCAATTGTAGTTTGTGTAGCTGGAACTTCTTCCAGCTCTACCTCTTTGCCACTAATTTCTTTTACAAGAAATTCCTTTTCCAAAAAGGTGGCGTATTGAGAAACAAACACTTTTTGTTCCTCAGCGTGTTAGAAGATATCCCCTTGTGAATTCTTTAGATATCCCACAAACTTGCAAAGAACTGATCGTGCCTCGAGTTTGTCCGGATTTTGCCTTTTGACATGAGCCGGACAACCCCATATCTTAACTCGTTTAAGATATGGTCTCTTTCCACTCCATATCTCATATGGGGTGGTAGGTACCGATTTAGATGGAACTTGATTCAATAGGTATGTTGCTGTCTCAAGCGCATAACCCCAAAAAGAAACAGGTAACTCAGCGGTGCTCATCATAGAGTGCACCATATCCAATAGGGTGCGATTCCTCTGCTCCGAAACACCGTTGTGCTGTGGTGTATATGGATGAGTAAGCTGAGAGAGAATACCATTCTCTTCTAGAAAGTCCAGGAACTCTGTGCTCAAGTATTCACCTCCTCGATCAGATCGAAGGACTTTAATACTTTTACCCGTTTGGTTTTCGACTTCGGATTTATATTCCTTGAATTTCTCAAAAGCTTCAAACTTGTGTTTCAACAGGAACACATGACCGAATCTTGAGAGATCGTCAGTGAAAGTAATGAAGTACGAAGAACCATTTCTGGCATGCGTAGACATGGGACCGCATACATCACTATGTATTAGTCCCAAGAGTTCAGTATCTCTTTCTCCGTGTCCTGTAAACGGAGTTTTAGTCATCTTACCTTTGAGACATGACTGGCAAGTGTCATAAGATGAAAATTCGAATGGATTCAAATATCCATTTTTATGCAACTTATCTAGTCGTGTTGTATTGATATGACCTAGTCTATAATACCACAAGAAGGATTCGTTAATTTCTGAACTCTTCCGCTTGTGTGTATGATTGTCATAAAGTTCGATTGTGTGTATCAAATCAAATACTCAAATGATTCCCGATAACGGTTTCATTTGATTGTAATGATTTCTTGTTTGCGTAAATCGAAATAAGCGAATGAATTTCAATGTGTAGGTAATATTGAATAAAATTCACAATCAAAGAATTATATTTGACCGCAATCAATTACGGTGTCGATTGTAGATCGTAAGCGAGTGCGGATCGTCCACAGGGATTGTACGATTCGGTTTTATGTTTAATTTTTTTGAATCGAAAAGTTAATCGAAAAGAAAAGAAAACATGATTCAAGAATTTATCGATTGATTCAGGTGTCACGATGTGTAATCAAGAATCAAGAAACTGATAAACAAATCAAGAATCGGTGTTTCGATGATATTTCCAACCAAAATGTCAAGAATCTAAATGAGGCTCGTAGGAATCGATCGGATCCATAGACGTGATGTAATCTCAAGATTTCGTGTTCTTGTCCTTCGAAGGATTGATACTAGATCGATGATGATCGACGAGAGTTAGGGCTTTCTTGATGAAACTAGGGTTTCATCGTTTAACCCTTGTTCTTTCGTTGATATCATTCGCATTCTAGCCTCTAACAATATCAAGAAACGATCGTAACTCCCCAATCTCGAGCGATATCAATCAAGAAAGCATCGTAACGAATTGGGTCGTCGATTCTTGAACTTGCTAGGGTTTACAAAACTCGTAGGACTCAAGAATCGATTTAAGATATATTACATCATCATTCTATTGATCGTCTCGACTCCTCGACGAGCGGAGTATTACTCAAACATCATCACATAGAAAGTATTCAAGAATTGAAAAGATATCATGATGCGAGAATTTAAAGAAAACAAGATAAAAGAATATCACCTTTTATTTACATCAACAATTTGATTACAGTCGCTCAAGAACTACAAGAGGAAGAACTAAATTGTTGAATTGGCGTCGCTCGGCTCCGTGAGTCGCGGATCGGCTCGGACCACTTGCTCTGTTGAAGATCGGCTCGGCTCATAAAAGGTTGCAAGGCTTCTTGCTTGATGGGTACTCGGGATCTTGGCTTTTGATTGGAATTAGGGTTAGGGTTTCACACAAGTACTCTCACTAGACTTGTGGAAGAAAATGAAGAGAGTGAATGGCTAAAGATGAACTAATGGAGGGATTTTTCCAAGATTCGAGATTTTTATACAAGTGAGCCTAGGGTCTTATTTATAGATCTCCCAAACCCTAGGTCTAGGTTTGAATTTACAATTCCCTCCAAAAGTTTGTTGAGGCTTCTAGAAGGAGTTTGTTAGGCTTTAGCTTAGGGTTTAAGCTAGGGTTTAAGGAGAAGTTTCTAGAATACAAGGCTAGTTTAGTGTTGGTCCCAAAGCTTGCTGATCTGGCAGAAGTCTCTGGAGTCTTCTGGAATTTGAAGTATATGAGCTGAATGTGGGCCCTGAGTGAAGCACTGTGCACCAAAGATTTAGGGCTGACGTGACAAGACGGCCGCGGAACCGCGGCTCAAGCAGGCTCTGGCCGCGGTTCCGCGGCCATGTAGAGGGCTTGGGGCTTGGGGCTTCTTCTGTGGTCTTGGGCTAATATTTGGAGCTTTCATTGATATGTTGATTTTAGTTTATCTCTTTGAATTGATACCAGAATTGAAATCCTTGAGTTGGCATAATATTTGATCGGTACCGTATAGATTGTGGCCTTTCTTCTGGATTTTCCTGCACAGATCTTAAAACAAGTGTTGCGCAATATAGGAATGATGCGATGCCATGAAATGCAGTCAATTTCCTTTATAGTGTCGGTTTTAGAGTCAAATACATGCAATCTGATATTTTGCGACAGTTTTGCTAATATGTGAAATATGAATACCGAACACTTCTATATGAATGCAAATGATGAGGAAATTGCCGGCTAAAATATGCAATATTTTCGACTAATCAAATTCCCCCAAACTTAATTTCGATCGTCTCGAGCGAACTGTTTATTAAAAAAGAGAAGGAGAAAATAAAGAAAGAGAAAAACTATCTAGCACACTTTCGTAGGCAACACGATTGCACTGAGCACGTGCAACAAGCCTTTAAACCTCTAGGTGTCCCTAGTAGGAGGAGTGTTGTCTCCTGAGGGTTTTTAGCGGATTGCACCCACAAAATCCAATAATAAAAGGAAGATCATGAATATTACTTTTAAAGAAAAGAATTGTAAAAGAAAAGCTTTGAAAATTAGGGTTTCCAACTAAGCTAGCTTTTCGATTGTCATGAGCCCTATCTTAATGGTCATGAAAAGATGTTAGAAATCACGTCCTCCCTCAATAAAACATCGTCTTATTCTTCATTCCTATCTTTCTTCCAAACATCGATCATATAACCCTGCGTGTGTGTAAAGGCATCCCTACACCCGGAGAATTCAATTCAAGCTATCGTACTCTTGCCCATCAGCCTCAGTACTTTTTAATTAATGAATATTTTGATGAGATTGCTCACACACTTTCATGCGACCGTTAATACTTCTTGAGGTACCAACCGACCGATTACTCCTATGCTTGCTTACTTGGTGTATTTTCCTCGTCTTGCACCACCTCAGGCATAGCAGTGACTCCCAGACCAGTTGGCCTTAGGGCACCAGGTGAAGAAGCACCCTTGCTATATATTTTTTTATTGCCCTTGGTGATAACAAAACCAGTGTCCATTTTTCTCACCACTTTATATATTTTTTATTCACTTTTTTTTTTCTTTTTATTATTTCCTTCATACATCGGCTTTAAGACAAGAGCATTTCAAGGTATCCTCTACTATCCCGGGCTTCAAGACGTATGTAAGTGCGAATAGCAGGGTATCAACGTTCAAAATGTTTGGCTTCCAGAATAGAAACTATTTTTCAGACTTATTTTTATCCTCAGATTAGTGACGTCCTTCATCTTACTAACCCTTGGGACAACGGCTCATAACTACTTATTACTAGTTCGTATAAGAAAACTTCTAATTTTCTTAGTTTTCTTAAATTTTTCTAATCTCATGGATGTAATTGTTCACTATCTAAACTTTCATTATCTTATTTATGTACAAAAAATGTAAATATTAAAATTATTTTTATACTTGAAAAAAAAAATATTTTTATAGATTTTTAAAGAAATGTTTTGTGCTTATGCAAATGATATGCAAATGATGCAAAAGTACGCACAAACCTCCCCCAAACTTGTTTTCAACAGTGTCCTCACTGTTGCCAATCGCTATACCTACAAAAACTGTAAGCCTGGGGGGAATTATTAGTAGGGGCAAAATATATAAGTGAAGAACTTCCCCCAAACTTACTCTTTTTACTCACCTCCATTCAAAAAAATGATACAATGATATACTGGACATGAAGGTGAGATGGAGGAATTTTAATCCAAATAAACTGGCTCTTGTAAGAACAAGAGCTCCTCCGTGGGGTCATTGGAAAAATACGGCTTTAGTCTATGTCCATTCACTTTGAAAAATATGCCGTTTTTAATATTTTCTACTTCTACTGCCCCGTGCGGGTATACAGACCGCACAACAAAAGGTCCCTTCCATCGAGATCGGAGCTTACCCGCGTGAAGGTGTAATCGTGAATCATAAAGAAGGACTTGTTGACCAGGTGAAAATGTTTTCCTCAAAATGTTTTTATCGTGAAAAACCTTAGTCCTATTCTTTGTGATTACAGCGTTATCATAAGCTTCATCACGGAGTTCGCTTAGCTCATTAAGTTGCAGCTTCCGAAAGTTGCAAGCAAGGTTTAGATCAAAATTTATTTCTTTTATAGCCCACAATGCTTTATGCTCTATCTCGATGGGTAAATGACATGCTTTTCCAAACACTATCCTATATGGAGACATTCCTAGGTCGGTTTTATATGCAATTCGAAATGCCCAAAGAGCATCCGTCAGTTTGGTCGACCAATCTTTTCTATTTTTAGCAACAGTTTTCTCCAGGATAAGTTTGATTTGTCTGTTTGAGATTTCAGCCTGCCCGCTTGTTTGGGGATGATAGGGTGTAGAAAGTCGGTGGTTGATTGAGTATTTTCGCATCAGAGTCTCAAAAGACCTGTTGCAGAAATGTGTCCCATTGTCGCTGATGATAGCGCGTGGGTGTCCAAATCGCGAGAAGATATTCTCTTTCAAGAACTTAATGACAACTTTCTTGTCATTAGTGCAACATGGAATGGCTTCTACCCACTTTGAGATATAGTCAACCGCCAGCAATATGTACAAATTCCCAAAGGAGTTGGGAAAGGGACCCATAAAATCAATGCCCCAAACATCAAATATTTCAACAACCAAGATGGGTTGCTGAGGCATTTCATTCCTCTGGGATATTCTACCCTTGTACTGACATTGTGTACAGGTTTTGCAATACTCAAATGCGTCCTTGAATAAGGTCGGCCAATAAAATCCATATTGCAAAACCTTTTCCGCTGTCTTTCTAGGACCAAAGTGACCCCCACAGGCCTGATCATGACAAAATGAAAGAACACTCTTGAACTCTTCATTCGGGACACACCGGCGAATGATCTGATCAGGACAATATTTAAACAAATAGGGCTCGTCCCAGTAAAAGTGTTTTACTTGGGATAGAAAACGATATTTGTCCTGTTTTGACCAATCACTAAGTATAAGTCCCGTGGCATGATAGTTCACAATATCCCTGAACCATGGTTCAGCGGATATGCTCAAGAGTTGTTCATCAGGGAATGAATCATTGATCGGCAGGGTCATAGGGGAAGAAATGATGCGTGAAAGATGGTCAGCTACTACGTTTTCACATCCTTTCTTATCTTTGATAACAAGATCGAATTCTTGTAACAGAAGGATCCAACGTATTAGTCGACCTTTTGCATCTTTCTTCGCCAGAAGATGTTTTAAAGCGGAATGGTCAGTATACACAACTATAGGCGAGCCAATTAAGTAAGGCCTGAATTTTTCTAATGCAAATACAACTTCTAAGAGTTCTTTTTCTGTGGTTGTATAATTGATTTGCGCATCATTCAGGGTCTTACTTGCATAGTATATCACGTGTGGCATCTTTTCGATGTGCTGTCCTAAGAATGCACCTACTGCAAAATCAGATGCGTCACACATCAGCTCAAAGGGGTAGTCCCAGTTTGGTGATGATAACACGGGGGCTGAAGTGAGTGAGTGTTTAAGTGAGTCGAAAGCTGTCTCACAGTCCGAGTCAAAATGGAAGGTCGTATCCTTGGCCAGGAGAAGAGTTAAAGGTCTAGCAATTTTGCTAAAGTCCTTAATGAATCTCCTATAAAAGCCCGCATGGCCAAGGAAAGATCGAATATCTTTGACGCTTTTGGGATGAGGGATGTTTTGAATGACATCTATCTTCGCTCTGTCAACCTCAATGCCTTTCTGTGAAATAACATGTCCAGGTACTATTCCTTCTTGGACCATAAAATGGCATTTTTCCCAGTTCAAAGTCAAGTTCTTCTCTTTGCAACGAGTAAGAACAGCGTCAAGATTCGCTAGGCAATCAGAGAAAGAGTCTCCAAAAATCGAGAAATCGTCCATAAAGATCTCCAGAAAATTCTCTACCATATCAGAGAATATCCCCATCATACACCGCTGAAAGGTAGCGGGAGCATTGCATAACCCAAAGGGCATGCGACTGTAAGCAAAGGTACCAAAAGGACAAGTAAAAGTGGTTTTATCTTGATCCTTTTTGGCGATGGGGACCTGATTATAGCCTGAGTATCCGTCCATAAAACAATAATACTCTCGTCCCGCTAAGCGTTCCAGCATCTGATCAATGAATGGTAGAGGAAAGTGGTCTTTCCTCGTGGCAGCATTGAGTTTTCTATAATCAATACATACACGCCACCCAGTTTGGGCGCGTGTCTGAATCAACTCATTTACCTCATTGGCTATAACAGTGATGCCGGATTTCTTAGGAACGACATGTATAGGACTTACCCATTGGCTATCGGAGATGGGGTATATAATACCATTATCTAAGCATTTGACGATCTCTTTCATTACAGCTTCCTTCATGACGGGATTCAACCGTCTCTGTGGTTCTCGGGTCGGTCTGGCATCATCCATCACATGTATATGATGTTCAACTATCAAGGGACTAATCCCTTTGATGTCCGCCATACTCCAACCAAACGCCTCTTTGTTAGATCTCAATACCGATAAAAGTGCATTTTCTTGCTCTGATGCAAGAGAAGCGGATATGATAACCGGTAAAGACTCATTCTCACCTAGATATGCATATTTAAGGTGAGAAGGTAAAATTTTGAGATCTAACTCAGACGGAGAAATGATAGAAGGAGGGATCATTGAGTGATTTTTGGATTTACAAAGAAGCTCAGAGCCTGTGAAAGATACAGACTCGGGTGGAGTAAAGTCAGGAGTGCAGGACTCAAGTGTAGAGAAAGTGTCCTCACTAAGATCATGTGTGAAATCAAACAGAGATGTGGTAATGTCGTCGAGATCTAGAAAGCAAAGATCCTCAGCTCCACAACTATCGGGAGCGATCTCATGGACAGAGCACACATCTAAAATATGAGCAGAGGGTTCTGATGGCTGACTTCCAACTTTGTAGATATTTAGTTCAATGGTCATATTTCCAAATGATAAGTTCATTGAACCATTTCTACAGTTTATAACAGCGTTGGAAGTGGCAAGGAAAGGACGACCCAGAATCACCGGAATTTGGCCCCAGGGGTTTGCTACAGGATGTGTATCGAGCACAATGAAGTCTACAGGGAAAACAAATTCCCCGACCTTTATCAATACATCCTCTAATTCACCCCATGAGTTGGTGATAGATCGGTCTGCCATCTGGAGAGTGCAGTGAGCAGGTTTCAGCTCTCCAATCCCTAATTGCTCATAGACAGAATAAGGGAGCAGGTTAACACTTGCGCCAAGGTCTAAAAGAGCACGATTTATGTTTTTACCCCCAATCGAAATCGATATTGTAGGACATCCTGGGTCCTTTCGTTTCTTTGGTAGCTGGGGAATAAAAGCAGTGCTGATATTATTAGACATAAAGACCTTCTTCGGCACTTGAGTCTTCCTCTTCCTAGTGCACAAGTCCTTAAGAATTTTCGCATAAGCGGGGACTTGTTGAATCGCATCTAGGAGAGGAATATTGATGTTAACCTGTTTGAACATTTCCAAAATTTTCTCCATATGAGGACTCGTTCTATTAGCCCTTAACCGGTTCGGGTAAGGAGCTTTCGCAATAAGCGCAGGGTCCATCACAGGAGAAGGAAGAGGGAGTAGACGAGGTCCCAAAAGAGGTGTGGGGACCGTCTGTGGAGAACTATAAGGGTTGGGAGAAGGTGTCGAGCCTAGTGGGAAATGGAGAATAGGCTCGCGAGAAGATGGTGTGGTAGAAGGAGAAGGATCAGAAGGAGAAGTGTGTGTGTGTGGAAAGGTCTCATCCGGGGTGTTGATATGATTTTCAGTATCATCAATACCTTCCCCGACATGATTGTTCAGCACTCTTCCCGATCTCAACGTTGTGACGGCATTTACATTGTAATGCCCAGGATTCTGTAGGGGTTGAGAGGGAAGTTTCCCTTTTTCTCTCGCACTCATTTCGGCTTTTAGGCGTGCGATTTCAGCTTCAATCGATCTGATACTCTCAGCTTGGGACGCTGAGTTTTTCTTTATCTCACTGACGGAAGATCTAACCTCAGTCGAAACCTCTATGAAATTTGATAAAAGTGATTTCATGGTTTGAGTGAATTGAGAGAACTCGTCAGAACAGGACTGCATAGGATTAGACTGTGCAGGAGTGTTGCCCTGGTTTTGGAAATTTTGTGACTGATAGGGGTGCTGAGTGAGTTGAAGGGGTTGCTGTTGTGGTGGAGGAAGAGCCCTTTGAAAATTATTCGTGTTTGGAACCGTGTTTTGAGATTGGTTTTGGTTCCAAGTGAAATTCGGGTGATTCCTCCAACCCTGATTGTACGTGGAAGAATATGGATCGTTTCGAGGTCTTTGAAATGCGACATTAGAATGCTCGTGACTTTGAAACGCAGAGTTTAATGGACATTCTTCCGTTAAATGAGACGGATCAGAACAGCACCCACAAACAGTTTTGGGGGGCGACTCTGGGTTTAGGGAGGCTGCTGCAAATTTGTGTTCCATAGCATCGAGCTTCTTTTGCATTGCTTCCATCTCAGCTCGAACACCTATGGACACATATATTTGGTGTACGCCACCCCTATTCAATGGTTGTGTTCCACTCTCCCACTGTAGTGATTTTTCAGCGAACTCTTCTAAATACTTCCAAGCTTCCCCATCATCTTTGGTCATAAAAGTACCTTGACACATGTTTTCAAGGCTCTGTTTAGTGTTTGGGTTAATGCCCTCATAAATGATTCGGCAAAGCTCCCATCTCGGGATGTCGTGATGAGGACACTAAACCAATAGATCCTTGAAACGTTCAAAGCATTTAGAAAATGGTTCAGTAGGGAGCTAGGCAAATTGATTCAGTTCGCTACGGATTCGAGCTGTCTTTTGTATTAGGTAAAATTTCTTAAGGAATGCAGCGACGAATTCTTCCCAATTCGTAATAGAATGTGCGGTAGTGTTATATAGCCACTTCTCGGCTATATCGCACAATGTAAATGGAAGAAGTCGTAGACGCATAGCATCCACTGAAAGTTGTGACGTACCGATCATTGCGCATACATTTTCAAATTTGGTAATGAAAACGTAAGTGTCCTCAGTCTCGAGTCCGTGGAATTTGGGTAAAAGATTGATATACTGGGGCTTAATCTCAAAGTTATCCCCATTGGCTGGTGGTTTGGATAAGCAGGTCGAAAGAGGACCTCGAATAGGGTAGCACCTCTCCTGGAGAGAGATGCGGGGTGGATTCTGCGCACCAACGGACGGCGGCAGATTAGGGTTAAAGAAGTTTGATGGATTTGGATCCATCGGTGTGGGTGTGATAGTAGGTAAAGGAAAGGTAAATGGAGAAATATCAACTTCGGAGTCGATAAAGGGTACGCGGACTAAACGGGCACTAGAATCCCGTGTCCAGCCTATCTTGCACTAAAAAGGGTTAGTACAAGTGGCAGCGTTGACTTATAATTAGGGGTAATGAATGAATGCGGTGCTTGCTTTTGAAAAAGGGACGGATTTTTAAAAAAAATGATGCGACAAAACAAATGCAGCACACAAACCCTAGAATCTAGTGGTCACCTAGGTCCGGCTCTAGACCGCTCCTAACTGCCAAAAGACAAGTCGCAGGATAGAATCCTCCACTGCCTCTTTGTCCCCCTGTGGCCGGATAAGTGCCAGGTAAGTGGGAAGGTACTCCACTACGTAAGTAGTGGGCCTAATTAAAAACCACTAGCCTTAGACACACTCGCCTTAGGCACCACAAGAAAACGCGGATAAGCAATGAATTACCCACGGCCTTCTCTTGTCCTAATTGAGTGCGACAGTCCTTAGAGTCTTCTCTAGATTTCTTTTAGTTAATGTGGGTCAATGAGGATGCAAGTTTTGTGGTTTTCGGGGCCTTGGAAGGGTAATGAAATCCCCACCTAATTTGGATTTGGCCGTGCCCCTTAATTATCCGTATTAGAATGCAAACAACCAAGAAACAAAATCACGCACAAATTTAATTTTGCAATTTGCGGCGCTGCGATTATTTGAAAAGAATTCTGCAGAAAATTGTTAGTTGGAGCTAAAAAGAGGAGAGAGAAGAAGGCAAGAAAGTACCTGAAGCAAAAATTTTGCAGAGATCCCCCAAGCCTGCCGCGGTTCCACCGCAATTGGGCACTTAGGCCGCGCTTCCGCGGTCAAAGTATGGGAACACTGCACCAAAATTTTTCAGAGAGCTTCTATTGATTCCCACTGCTCTCTGGTATTTTCCAAAAATTTTCTTCAATTTCCAAACAGCTCCAGATTTCCTTGCAATGAATCACAGCAAATCGTTTAGGGTTTGCACGAATTTTGATCTCAAAATAACAATGGAATAATTCTTTCAATTCAAACTATAATATGAAACGAATTAGCGCGCGATCCCCGGCAACGGCGCCATTTTGGTTGTCATAAAGTTCGATTGTGTGTATCAAATCAAATACTCAAATGATTCCCGATAACGGTTTCATTTGATTGTAATGATTTCTTGTTTGCGTAAATCGAAATAAGCGAATGAATTTCAATGTGTAGGTAATATTAAATAAAATTCACAATCAAAGAATTATATTTGACCGCAATCAATTACGGTGTCGATTGTAAATCGTAAGCGAGTGCGGATCGTCCACAGGGATTGTGTGATTCGTTTCTATGTTTAATTTGTTTGAATCGAAAAGTTAATCAAAAAGAAAAGAAAACATGATTCAAGAATTTATCGATTGATTCAGGTGTCACGATGTGTAATCAAGAATCAAGAAACTGATAAACAAATCAAGAATCGGTGTTTCGATGATATTTCCAACCAAAATGTCAAGAATCTAAATGAGGCTCGTAGGAATCGATCGGATCCATAGACGTGATGTAATCTCAAGATTTCGTGTTCTTGTCCTTCGAAGGATTGATACTAGATCGATGATGATCGACGAGAGTTAGGGCTTTCTTGATGAAACTAGGGTTTCATCGTTTAACCCTTGTTCTTTCGTTGATATCATTCGCATTCTAGCCTCTAACAATTTCAAGAAACGATCGTAACTCCCCAATCTCGAGCGATATCAATCAAGAAAGCATCGCAACGAATTGGGTCGTCGATTCTTGAACTTGCTAGGGTTTACAAAACTCGTAGGACTCAAGAATCGATTTAAGATATATTACATCATCATTCTATTGATCGTCTCGACTCCTCGACGAGCGGAGTATTACTCAAACATCATCACATAGAAAGTATTCAAGAATTGAAAAGATATCATGATGCGAGAATTTAAAGAAAACAAGATAAAAGAATATCACCTTTTATTTATATCAACAATTTGATTACAGTCACTCAAGAACTACAGGTGGAAGAACTAAATTGTTGAATTGGCGTCGCTCGGCTCCGTGAGTCGCGGATCGGCTCGGACCACTTGCTCTGTTGAAGATCGGCTCGGCTCATAAAAGGTTGCAAGGCTTCTTGCTTGATGGGTACTCTGGATCTTGGCTTTTGATTGGAATTAGGGTTAGGGTTTCACACAAGTCCTCTCACTAGACTTGTGGAAGAAGATGAAGAGAGTGAATGGCTAAAGATGAACTAATGAAGGGATTTTTCCAAGATTCGAGATTTTTATACAAGTGAGCCTAGGGTCTTATTTATAGATCTCCCAAACCCTAGGTCTAGGTTTGAATTTACAATTCCCTCCAAAAGTTTGTTGAGGCTTCTAGAAGGAGTTTGTTAGGCTTTAGCTTAGGGTTTAAGCTAGGGTTTAAGGAGAAGTTTCTAGAATACAAGGCTAGTTTAGTGTTGGTCCCAAAGCTTGCTGATCTGGCAGAAGTCTCTGGAGTCTTCTGGAATTTGAAGTATATGAGCTGAATGTGGGCCCTGAGTGAAGCACTGTGCACCAAAGATTTAGGGCTGACGTGGCAAGACGGCCGCGGAACCGCGGCTCAAGCAGGCTCTGGCCGCGGTTCCGCGGCCATGTAGGGGGCTTGGGGCTTAGGGATTCTTCTGTGGTCTTAGGCTAATATTTGGAGCTTTCTTTGATATGTTGATTTTAGTTTGTCTCTTTGAATTGATACCAGAATTGAAATCCTTGAGTTGGCGTAATATTTGATCGGTACCGTATAGATTGTGGCCTTTCTTCTGGATTTTCCTGCACAGATCTTAAAACAAGTGTTGCGCAATATAGGAATGATGCGATGCCATGAAATGCAGTCAATTTCCTTTATAGAGTCGGTTTTAGAGTCTAATACATGCAATCTGATATTTTGCGACAGTTTTGCTAATATGTGAAATATGAATACCGAACACTTCTATATGAATGCAAATGATGAGGAAATTGCCGGCTAAAATATGCAATATTTTCGACTAATCAGTGTGTTTTATACGTTAAGAACTGTATTTTGATTCAGAACGTACAATCAGTTACATAACGCACCAAACCCAATCAACACTTGATTTACGTAAATGTTCATAACATTATTCTCTACTACAAAGTTATATCCTTCTTTATCTAATAAAGAGATTGATATTAAATTACATATCATAGAGGTTACGTAGTAACAGTCGTTCAGGATCAATGTATTCCCTGTTGGTAATACAAGGTGATATTCACCAACTGCTTTGGCTGCAACATTTGCACCATTCCCTACTTTTAGGGTATGATCACCTCTTCCCAGTTCTCTACCTTTCCTTAGCCCATGCAACATATTGTATATGTGGGATCCCGATCCGGTATCTAATACCCAGGACGTAGAGTGTACTGAGAAACAGTTCTCTGTAACTAACACACCTGAAGAAGATGCATCAACATGCTTATTCTTTGTTTGGGCGGCTTGGGAATCCGGATATGTTCCTATCTTCTGCTCGGACTTATAACACTTATAAGTTGGAGCGGGACCAACGTTCCCCTGCTCAGTATAACAAGCGGGTTCGGTCAATACATCCATATTATTATCTTGATTAAGACGTGACATTAGTTGCTGCCTGGAGAAAGATAGAAGGAAACGCGTAAGCGTGTGCTCTTTGCAAGATTAGATTGGTTATTATCTTATCTAATCAGAACGTCTCCCACTGTTTTTATCAAATCTTCCTTCAAACCCTAAAAGGTAAGACTAGCCGGGATTAATTACACATTACAAGTTTGCCAATCTTTCAGCCAGCCAGTGACGGTACTTTAAGGGAGGTTCCCCATGCTTTCGCACGGACCTAATTAAAGTAAACCTCATTTTCCCAGGGGCGTAACCCCGTTAACACCTTTTTAGACACCTGCTTGATCGACTAATTGTCCTGTGTAAAACTCTCCCAGGAGTAACTCTTACTCGCAGTGAGTATCGGGATCCAACTATCTCATAGAAGGTATGCAATCTCATTTCAAATTTCAACACTTGAAATTCCCGATAATACTTTTACCTCTAGCAACTTATGACCTTAACATAGTCAACAAATCATAAGCGCTAGCCAAGTTCAACCCGTCATTTCCCGATTGAATTAAATCCACCCGTACGACCCTTAACATAGTCAACAAAGTCGCACGACTACCCTAATCCAATCGCATCTTATGATTTAGCAGATAAGCACTAATTAGCTACCACACACTATGCCTTAATATAGTCAACAAACATAGCACGAATAATAAGTAGTACTTATCTGAAATGACGGAGGGCTACTATAGGTTTTTAAGAAAACCATTAGCGTAATGAACTTGATATTGTTGCAGAATTGAGTGATTTTGAAAAGAAGTTCTTTTGAGGCTTTTACTAGTTCCGCTAAAGAGGTCACTCCCGGTGAAGGGATCTCGGCTCTTTCCTCATCGAATGAGGTGCTGGATATTCTATAAGGAATACCGCTATGCAAAGCAAGAACTATAGAAGCAATCAAAAACTAAACTGAGCGATTTGTAGCATTTGATAGTTTTGCTAAAAAGGTCACTCCCGGTGAAGGGATCTCGGCTCTTTCATTATCGAATAAGGTGCTGGATATTCTACAAGGAATACCGCTATGCAAAATAAAAACTAGAGCTACCCTTTTTGAAAATTTGATTCTACAATATCTTTAGGTTTCTTTTCTTTCATTAATCTCATTAATGAAGTCCCATCAATTAAGCTTCATAAGCATCACAGAAAAAATGAAAATACATCGCACATATAAAGTGATCACATCACAGAACATCAGCAGTAGAAGATATCATATGAAATATTGGATATACTAGGAATTCCATGTTTTAAGTTAAGCCAGAATAAAACACGGATTCCACGGTCGCGATGAATAACCAAACCCACACCCCTAGACCCCTACGAGAGTGGCAAGCAACCCTCCAACTCTAGAGTTAGGAGACCCGGACTCGACTCCTCGAGTTGGTCTCCCACTGGACTCTAGAACCCGGTTACTTGTGCTCCCCTCCTTGGGTCTATCCTAATGCGGAAAAGTAAATAATATACAACAATGGTGACATCATCCTCAACCCGGAAGTGCCCCAATAAAATAATATTACATATATTGAATTTTACATGAATGAAAATAAAAACTCTCATCTCACATAAAAACCCCGGCTATTCAAAACACGACGATCCAATATAACATATCCAAGTAACACAGAACATCACATGTCATCAAAATATTAGACGATATTAAATATTCCGATCGAATCAACAAACACCCATAATTACCCAATAAGCTCAACACTTGAGCGTAGTTTGAAAGTATTCATCACATGCCACAGTACCAATGAACCAGCCGCAGAAGGGCCAACCAATGCCTCACATGTGGCACTGCTGAACCATCACGAACCCAAAGGTTCAGTGGAGGTTCTGACGGTCACATAATGGAGTTAAGGTTTCGTTCTTCTAGAGGGTTCATCGAATAACTTACACGATATTTGAATGTTTCAAACTACAGAAAAGATCCAACTATTGAATAAATTTCCAGCGAGGGTCAAAGTGGGTATTTGCTATCCGTTCGAACTTTTTAACACCGTCTAAAATAGCCGAAAACAGTTAAAATTACGATTACGAAATACTCTGAGTTGCTGTTTTGGTAAATAAATATCACATGCAAATTTAGCAAAAATAAACAATACCTAAAACACAAAAATCCAGAGACCAGAACACACTACAAAACCCATCCCCTAACTCCAAGGGAAATACGGCGACGCCGGAATTCTTGGCTTGGTCGCCGGCCAAAATCCGAGCCCAGGGGGTGAGGTTTGTACTGTGTTCTTATACTGTCCCATACAACATTTTGCACTTGTTTAAATAATTTTTTGACAACTTTTAAAATTCGACAAAAACTGGAATTTTAGGGTTTCCAGTTTCGGAGTTTTTCGGTTTCGTAATAATACGCAATCCGTCTAATTCTCTAGTTTGGCTCTGATACCACTTGAAGCGGTCCTTATGACGACAGCAAGGCTTCGGGGGGCATCATCCATGCCGTTTTTTAAAAATTTGTCGTTACAAAGAACCCTATGCTAGAATCGTTAACTAGAGATTTAGTCGGATAGAATGTAAACAACTTTTACATCTAAGAGAATAAGAATACGACCTTTGTAGACAGTCCTTCTCTTCAATATGCTCCATGTAGTAGTCCCGCGACTCCACAAGGCTTCTCTTGAGACTTTGAACAAGCTTCCTTTGCAGCCTTCGCGCCAAAGATGATACACCTCGAAGCTCCTACTAGTTCAAGCTACCACTACACTAAACTCTCTAGTGTATGAAACACATCACGCTAATTTGCTAAAATGGTGTGAGATGATGAAGTAGGGGATGTTAAGAGCTCACTAATTTGTGCTCAAGCTTCATAATTCATATCACATGTGAGGATTGAACCTTGAGGCAAAGCAAGAGGAGGAAGAAGAAGCAAGAGCAAGCATGAGAGAAAAATGGCTAAGTCTTTTGGAATGAACATGGATGAATATAATATCAAGAACCCTCACTCATTCAAGCATGGAATTATGCAATATTAAATTGCAACCATACTTGAATAGTGAGTCAAGAATGAATAAACAATATAAAACACCATGCTTGCAACCATACTTCAACTTTAAACCTCATTTCTATTTTCACAAAATAGAAAAGAAAATGCCATGCTTCATTTTAATATATATATATATATATATATATATATATATATATATAGAGAGAGAGAGAGAGAGAGAGAGAGAGAATAATGGAGAAAAGAGGCCATAGGAGGGGATTTCCTCCTATGGCGTGGAAAAAATACAACCTCCACCAATTTTTTCGACGATCGGCCTCCATCATCTTCATCGTTATCATCTAAGATGTGGGTACACCAAATTTCATGTGGTTCTACAACTTTTTCACCGTTGATTTAGCAATGTAAAAAGTTCTATTGTCGGTAAACCGTTAATTTTGAACCCACTAAATCAACGCGAAAAAGTTGTGGAATCACATGAAATTTGGTGTACGCATATCTTAGATGATAACGATGATGATGGTGGGTGCCGATCGTCGGAAAAAATGGTAGAGGTGGTATTTTTTCCACGCCATAGGAGGAAATCCCCTCCTATGGCCTCTTTCCTCCATTAATCTCATATATATATCATATATATATATATATATATATATATATATATATATATATATATATATATCATATATATTAATATGTATTTAATGAAGATTAATTAGTGAGATAATGATATTAGTTAATATGTAATTCTATCAAATATAATTTATATCATATTATTAAATCAACATTTGATCTAATAATCCGGTTATATCATATACGACCGACTAATATCATTTATCTGTATATCACATTATCGAATCAACACTTGATTCAACAATCTGGTTTTATCACATATAACCGCACCGATAACAGATGACTGCAAGATTACAATACGGTATCACATACTCGTATTTAATCAGGCCCACACACATATCACATATGTGTCCTACTTCGTTTCGCTTGAACCAGGGAACTTCTGTGTGGGACTCTAAAGACTCATCAATACGCCGGCAGTAGGTAACTGATATGTGTGATGATCATATCAGTCACCTACAAGCCGTCAGCGGTACTAGCTGGACGTAACGGCTACCCGGGTATTAAGCGATATGAAGATCAACAAGCAAGCCTGTCCACGGTCTCCATGAAGCCTATCAGTAACACTACCGTACAGTCCGGTCTCTTCGTCTGATATGTCGCATATCATGTCTAGGGGTGGAAATCGTCAGACCCCAGTAACGTGATAAGTCATGCCAATGTGAGGCTCATAACAGGTCGAGAAACTACTGATAACGCTTATCAGTAGATCTCCATATCAGCCCTGGGCAGAGACTTCCAGTTATAGCCAATCGAGCATAGCGCAACATCAACCCCCAATACCGGGAGAGACGAAACCCCTCTTATCGCTCATTGCCTCCATACGACTCGGGACTGTACCCAAAATCCACCTGTTTGCACAACTCCTCTTGAGCGTGGTTGGGAGGAAATCAAAGCACAGTGGGAGCCGCACAAGACTCTATAACAATCTCGGGTCTACAGACTAATCTGTACCAGTGTCACCGGAGGACTGCTATATGACGATAGGTATACTACCACATAGGAATACTCGGCGAGTCCTGTTCAGTGTACCCAGTCTCCACTGATATAGCATCTCTGATGTCAAGCACCAATGGATGTGGGATCATCCATCGCCCATCATATGGGTCAAGAAGCGTATACGCTAGTCTACACTAGAATATCGATGCCCTGTCTCGATATTCCCTCGACTAGGAACAATTAAAGGATGTACTTGTGAACTACCCTGGCCCCACTAGTATGATCTCCATCATAGTCCTGATAGTCAAGTATATATCCTAAGGGCTTTATCAACATGTGAGAGCAAGACAGTATAACAATCTATAAGTCTACATGTTAAGATAAAGGTAACCAGATAGTATATTATCATGTCGAGCAAGAAAGTCATCTCTATATATCTCCAAGCATCCACTATAATATACATCATATGTACAATAATGGCCTCTAGGGCATACATATAACTAACACTCCAATCACGGTGTTGATCAATGCCAGAGTGAAACCGGGAGAGACCTGGGTTTAGTATGCAATTCGGTGGCGGAACCAATGGTCGAGGTGTGAACAACGCATAGAAGAAGCTCCTGCCGTAGGCATGTTCGTGGGGACCCTTGATCCGCAAGCAACTATATCCCAATTTATGATGTTCTTCAAGCCGACCACTTTCCAAGCCTTGATCGACAAGCTGGCCCAAATGGACCAGATGGGCCATAGACCGTCCTCCTCAAAAATGAAGCCTCGGAATGAAAAGGGCAAAGGAAAAGCGACCTTCGTCGCCAACGCTCAGCAACAGCAGAGTGATCCGAAACCAGCTGCTCGCCAAAACGATAAGTCATGATCACTCGGAGAAAAGCTGAGACGTCCTTACTCATTCCCTCGGGATAAAACGAGAAGACTGTTCGAACTGGCGGTGCGCAACAGGCTTATCATTCTACCAGATCCGAGACGCCCGCTACAACCGGGCGACGTCAATAATCCCAATTACCGCCCCTACCACCGAATAGTGGGCTACCCAATCGAAGATTGCTTCATCTTCAAAAACTGGATTGATGACCAGTACCAACAAGGCAAATTCGCGCTGTCTGAATGAGGGTAAACCCGCCACAACCGCACACTCCTAAAAAAGTGGACACGCCGGGGGCATCATGCTCATTTATAGAGCAAGCTTCATGGGAAGTTGTTCTTTCGGACAAGACTAAGAGAATGCTGAAAGATCTTCAAGCATGTCCGGCAATTAGATGGAAAAGCCCGCTGGAGCTAGAGATCATTGAGGGGATGCTGAAACCGAACCCAATACCGAGAGTTGGTAGCGATGTGTAAAATACCCAGGCCCAGCCGTTAAAGTCTTCAAAGAAAAGGAAGAAGACCAGGAAACCCGCGCAGTCTGACGACAAGCGCACGGACCTGCAAAAGCATATTGACACGCTGGAAGAATATAATCAGAAGGCATGAACCCCGGTCACACTCCAGGAGTTTATCAACTATATCCTTGATAGCGGAGATAATGACAATGATGGGGGAGACGACTCGTTAGAAGAACCTGAGGATTATGTGGCAAGTTGTCACACGATCTCTCATTCGTCAGTAAATGATGAAGAGGCTCACTCAGCATCAGAAGATAATATAGAGGAGCTGGGGGCACGATCGGTGCCAAAATCCTTGGAACCGTCAGACGAGATGATTGACACGCTGCTAAACGAAGCCCGTCAGAAGAGCAACGCTGATCGAGAACGTGAAATGACCATATTCGAAAAGGCCAGGCATCGGCGTCAAGTTGAAGAAGTCACGGTAGGGATGGATCACAAAATACCCCAACCAAATCAAATCTCACCCTAAATGGGTGTATCCTACTTTACCGTCATGTATCCCGTCACGTAACAAATACACATGCATGCAGGATGAACATCGGACCAAGATATCCTTAAAACTAACAATGGACCGTAATGTCCTTAAACTAGCTACGGACCAAAACGTTCCTAAACTAACAACGGACCGCAATGTCCTGAAACTAGCTACAGACCGAAACGTCTTTAAAATACTACAAACCGCAGCATCCATGGGCTGACGTAAAAAAAAAGGCGGTACGTCCATAAGCGAAATGGGCACGGATGAAAACCCGAAAGGGCTTCGTGAGTAAAAACAGCAGGGCTACCGGCGAGTTTGTGAAAACCCAAAAGAGCGCAGACTCGTAAAAAATTCATGCACACTTGCAAGGTCCTCTCGACCTTGTAAGGAAAAAATACCTGCATGAGATCCTTACGACTCACAAGGGAGCAACACACTTAGGGATCCCCACGATTCCTGAGGAGAAATTACACTTACGAGATCCTTACGACTCGTAAGGAGAACCCTCTTATAAGACCCTCACGGCTCATAAGATTCAAAAGCCTTAAGCTACAGGGATCTGAACATGTTCTTAAGCCATCACATTTCCCAGACTGCCCTACAAACGGTTCAATATTGACCCTTGTATACAATCCACGGGTACAAAAAAACGTCCCCCCTACCCACCAAGTTCCACCGATGGCGCGAAATGTCCTCATGTGGTGAACGACACTTGTAAGTCCTCTCGACTTATAAGGAGAAAACACTCTTACAAGATCCTTACGACTTATAAAAGAACATGCGCTTAAGAATCCTCACGATTCCTAAGGAGAAATCACACCTATGAGATCCTCACGACTCGTAAGGAGAAACACCTTTATGAGACCCTTACGACTCATGAAGTCAAAAGCCTTAGTCGATAGGATCCTAACCCTGTTTGCTAAGCGACCTTTGTTAAAATCGACAGAGGAAAATAATTATTTGCTCCTAGCAATGTCCCAGTGGTAGCGATGCTGATGCCTAAATCGGTATCAAATTCCAAGTCCTTTCACGGCAAATGATGATTCGCTCCTGGCAATATTCCAGTCGCAGTGATGCTGATGCTAAGATTGTATCAGAACCCAAGTTCCGCACTCGCAGCAAAAAGTCAGCGAGCCATAAATGCGTATAAAATAGCCGAAATGATAGGGCAACTTTCAACAAAATCAGCAAGCAAAAGATATGCATACAAAAATAGCCAAAATGATAGGGCAACTTGCAACAAAATCAGCAAGTAAAAGATATGCATACAAAAATAGCCGAAATGATTGAGTACCGCGAAAAATATCCGAAATGATTGGGCAATCGCGACTTTCGCGATATAAAAAGCTGAAATGATAGAGCATCGCGGAAGGAAATAAAAAAAATGAAAATGATGAAAGAATGAAAACTTCTGCCCTATAGGTGAGTCTATACTAACCCCTGTATACAATCCATGTGCATAAACGAAAAGGGAACCACATTTCCCCACCAGACTCTGTCAAAGGGAGTTCCAAATCTCGACGGCCACATCTGGAGCCTAGAGACCAACAACGGCATTCATCCTCGTTCCAGCAGGTTACGGTCGCGACATCACCAATCGGAGCCACGGCAGAGTCCCTAGTTCCAAGACTCTACAACTTAGAGTCAACCCTTGTAAGTGCACGGCGGCGCCCCGGCCGTCAATCCGACGGCCAAATGCGGAAACGGTGATAAACTTTAAATTTTCTTAAACTGGCAAACCGCCGCGCACTAATACCCGGATCGAACCATTAATTAGTCCTAGCTACCAACAAGAAAGGGAAGAGAGATATACCGACGATCCAAGTCCTCCGGTCTTCTCATCATCGTCCCGATCTCCTGCGGAATGTCCCGTCTCCTCCTCGTCGCCGGAAGTGCACCACATCGCCTACTTCTTTTACGGGCTCCCACCTCAATGCCGAGGAAACTCGGGCACGAAGCCGGCTACTCGACGTGCCCAAGATTTGCTGTAGAATGTGTGAAGAACCATGTCTCACTTTTTGGGGATTGTGGAATTGCCATTGGTGGAGGAAAGGAGAACAACTTTAGGAAATGAGCTAGAGGACTTTTCTAGCAAACATGAGAAGCAAAAATACCACACTTCAAAAATGAGCCCCATTCCATTCCCCTTCATAGGAATGGCCGGCCCCCCTTTTCTCAAGTGCGATTGGAGAGAGAAAGAGAAAAGTCAAGGGGGTGGGTGGAAGCAATGATGAAAAGAGATGATGAGAGAACAAAACCCAACACTCCAAAAGCCAATCATAACCTACAATGGTCAAGCCATCATCATAAAGCTAGAAGTCAAAAGATGGGCTCCATCATGAATCCATCATGATATAAATATTGCAAAGAACCCCCTCCACTAATGCCTATTTGTAACAATGCAAATAAACCCTCCTCCACCACACTTCGGCCAATGAACGGAACAAAGGAAATTGGCCGAAACGAAAAGCAAACTGGCAACTCCAGAAAACTGATCCCGTAATAAATTACAGGAAAACCCCGATACTGTGCATACACACCCGCATCTGTATTTCGACCGAAATACAAATGCAATGAGACAAAATCTACACTGTACTATACTAGAATCCGGCTTAAACCAAAGCCGGCTAGTAATATCTGTTCGATCCTGATCCGTGCAATACCGCACGTATCTGATCGAACCCTGCCATATAACCATACGGCCTATAGTACAAACTGTCCGATCCTGATCCGTGCAATACCGCACGTATCTGATCGGACCTTGCCATATCTCCATACGGCCTCTACAACCTTTCGCCCGAAAGCTGAGTAACTGAATGTGGGGGACTCTAAAGACTCATCAACACCTTGGTTGTGGATTTAACCACTAGCACGTTAGAGGTATAAGCCAATACATAACGGGCTACCAGGTATTGACCAAAAGGGACGTCTGTGAGCAAACTCAGCCTGACACCCTACTGAGCCTGTCAGTGACAATATCCGTACAGTCCGGTCCGTTCGTCTATGAGCATCGCATGGCAGGCCTAGGGGGTTGGTAAAAGTCAGACCCCCAAAAGCGGTACAAGTCGTGTCGGAGTGTAGCCCAGAACACCCTGAGATACTACTGGAATACCTACCAGTAAATCTCCTTGCCTTGGCCAAGGACTTTGTGTAATGGCTCTCCTAGACACAGCACGACCTCACCCCCAATACCGGGAGAGACGAACCCCTGAAGATACGCTCACTGCCTCCATGTGGCTCGGGACTGTACCCAACTAAAACCTGTTTGCACGACTCCTTTGAGCCGTGGTAGGGTAGTAATCAAAGTACAGTGGGAACTCACACGAGACAAATGACGATCCCCAGGTCGATGAACTAACCTGCACACATGTCACCAGGGAACTGCCATCTGACGTCTGGTATATGACCAACTAGCATGTTCCCGGCGAGTCCTGTCCGGTGTACTCATAACCCAATGAGCACCTGTATACATCTTAGGTGATCCAACTGACACCAGTGGCTTGTGAGACCGACCACCGCCCCTCGTCGGGGTCTCGACTGTATACACTAGTCTACTAATGGAGTATCGATGCCCAGTCTCGAAACTCCCACGACTAGGGACCTTTTAAGGATAAGCTTATAGACCCCCAGCTCCCACTTATATGATCGCCCTCATACTGCTGGTGGTCAAGCAAGAATCCTAGGGGCTCTATCAACGTGTAATAGCGACGTGTCAGGTCACCTAAAGCAGTACACGATGATAAAGGTAAACCAGATAGCATACTATCATCTCGAGTAAGACTGTCCTACCGGGATAGGTCCTCTATCAATCATTACAATCACGTACCTGTGACCTAATAATTGACTCTGAGGGCACTATCTCCAACAATCTCCCACTTGCACTCAAGGCTAATTATTGCGATGTCGCATACTCACAGCCCGTGTGATACCGAACACCCAACTCCTCTACTAGTCAGTCTCACAAAGCTCGTTTGCGAAACTATTGCGTTCGAGGAATAACCTCAGTGAGTGGATCCGCTTAGTTGTTTCTTTCTATGTCTCTCTATATCTCAAGTTCGCGGAGAAAGCCATCTCCCGAAATGAGCAATACCTGTCTTAGAATGTGTCTGGATGTCTGATGGGACATAGCTCATAAATGAACTCCAAATCCAAACTTCTTAGACTGTATCGTCAACTGAACTTAATCAGTATCCTGCGCGCCATGCCTCCCTCAGTATTGCCTTGGACCACCTGTCCAAAATACTGCCCCTCATCAGAAGGAAAACTATAACTCTGACAACCTCCTTGTCGTCTATGTCACCTTGGAAGCCTGGAATGATAACTGTCTCCTGAATGAGGCTGTCGTTATCATCTCCCTAGAACATCCACTTATGTTCTAAAACTGCTTCCGACTGTTTCTCCAGGATTGGATTAATGTCAACTTATTACATCTAGTGCAAGAACAACATCTGGTGTGGTACTTGACATCTCACGATTGACTCAATTGCCTGAGCAAGTGATCTGCCAATCATGCCCGTCCCTCTCCCCTTTAGTCTGTAAGACACCTTTGGAGAGGGTGACTCCATTACCTGCAGGTACACTACCGTGCCAGGAGTCGTCCATCCTAAATACTCTTAGAATGCTGTCAAGTACCCTGATTGGAAAACCACCCAAATCTAGATCTAAGACCATAGATCTAGTAACCAGTATGTCTGATATAAAATCCATTTCCTTTGTAGAGAAACAACTGTGTGACGACCAAAGTATAACCGATCGTAGTGTAGGAGTTTCCTTTCCTACTCTGTGTATGTCATCCAAACACCATGACATCACACCCTACTACCTTCTCAACTGATCCATCCCCTATTCTGATGAAGTCAAACCCATGACTGTCATATCACAAATTGATGATCTATCTCCGCTACATCTGCTCTAGTCTATAAATAGACATAAGCAACCTGTCCACCAATGCTTCCTCTGCTCCCACTGACTACGACAACCCTCTGGCAGAGTCATATAGACGTACACTTCTAAAACTGGTTTAGAACGACGCTATACTCATCCTCCCGCCGGGTCTCGTAACCTGGAACAACAGCAATGGCAATTGTGGGTAAACAAGAACTTCCCTGTCACCGTCCTTGAGGCTACCGTAGTGCCTCTCGGGTGCCTGAAGTTACCCACCTTATCTGCGGAGTGGCCAATGGAATGTCAATCCAGATTGAATCTTTAGGTTCCTTATCAAATCTTCAGTAATCGTTTGTGGTTCTGGAATCACTTCCAGTTCTACCATACTCCCACTACTGTTTTCTGAAAAAATCCATCTTTAATAAAACTGTGGCGAGTCTAGAACAATATCGCTATTGTTCATCCAGATGGTAGAAAGTCAACCCTCGCCATAGCCTGGGTCAACCCACAAACAGCCATTACAGAAACGTGCCTTGAGTTGTCCAGTGTCTGGTTTTAATCATAAACCGGACAACTCCCCGTACCTTAACATCGTTAAGATATGAACTGTTCTATATCCAATATAGAATCAGAGGCACTGATTTATTTGAACCAGATTCAAATCATGCAGCTATCTCCAGTGCATGTCAACTAAATGGAAAGAGGCCGATCAGCGTTACTCAACTTAGGAATGCTTTCAATTATGAGTAACCTGAAAGCGAAGCAATTTCTCTTTATCATTACTATTAACTGAATACCATACACAAGTATCTACATCTTCGATCACCTTGAAGAATCTCGATACTTGCTACACCTGGTTCTCTACTCTATTCAAATACCTATAACTCCTCAAAACTTAGACCCTGTGTTTCTACGAAACACATGTCTAAGAACTAGAGAAGTTAAAAGTAAATAGAATATAGTATGAGGACCAAGCCCTCTGTCCTAATAGACCCTGGACAACATACAATCCTTTGTATAAGTCCCTTGAGTCTGATAACTCATTCACTGTGTGTCGTAGGTTGAAAACTGTACTTATGGTTAAGAAGAATTACACCGCTGTTTAATGCTCCTTACCTAACCATCCACTGATATAGGTAAATGTCGTAGACATAATTTCAGAAAGTTATATCTCACTCTATGAAAATAGACGTACAGATATATCAATTTGAAATTGGTGCATAACAGCGGATATTCAAAACCAAATATTTGCCGACCGGCAAACAGCCCAGGTGATTTCCTCAAATATCACTGATTACAACGAATCCCGATATTATGGGGATGATCACCCAATTCCCAACAGCTTACTCCCACTCATCATCTGTAAAACCGTACAGATGTGAGAATCAAACCTGGTAAATACATACCCTGGAGCAAGCGTCTAATCGGGAAATCAGTTTTCTTTTAACAGTACACAGTGAAACTGAAACATTGAAATGTTTCGATGGGGTATCCCGGTATTCCTAGTAATGCCTCTTCCATTATCCAGATTCACAACTATAACCGTATAATTCTTTGCCACCTCTCCAAATCCCTTTATATGTCTTTAGTCATTACCTTCTGCACACCCTTTAGGCCAAATGGTTTTCTTCCTTCCCTACCGTTCGGCACCAGCCTATGGTTTGGAAGAAGACTATCCAATAAGCATAATGGGTGTACTGTCCTAATCCTAGGAGCACTCACAATGCGAGAGAAGGTGAAGATAAAAGACAACCGAATAAACCTTATTCCTATTTCTCCTGGACCAGAATCCATCCCCGAACTGGAACAAGTTCCATTCGAGTTCGTATATAACCATACGATGGAGTATCCAAATAAACTGTGGATCTTCGTAGTGATACGGAGTGTCCTGGAGAAATACAAAGGTGATGTGGGAGTGGTAACGAAATATTTGGTTTGGTCGTGAATATCTGTTGCAATTTACTTTGCCCTCTTACTAATCCCTTGCTTTGTCTGAACTTAATACCTTCTGCACACCATCGTTATGCTAATTGGTTTTCTTCATTCCCTACCGGTCGGCACCAGCCTAAGGTTTGGAAGAAGACAATCCAATTTGCGTAATAGGTGTACTACCCCTAAACCAAGGAGTACTCGTAACCTGAGAGAGGGTAAAAGGAAAAGACAACTGAATAATCCTATCCGTTTTCTCCAGAACCGGAAACCATCCTCGAATAAATTCTTTCGAGTTCGTATCTAACCATACGATGGTTTTGTCCAATGGAAGTGGACGTTCGTAGTAAAACGGGGTGTCCTGGAGAAAAGGGTAAAAGTAGGAGTGGCAATGAGGTTTGCAACTCTGACAATCCAAAAGCCGGTGTAAAGAAGGTTCGGTCAACTTGGTCTCTGAGTCGTAGTCTTAGGGTCGGGTCAATGGTCTCTGCCAGAGAGAGAGAGAAAAGAAACACTCAGCGTGCACTCTAACCTAGATCAGAATGGTTACCAATTTATCTAATCTGGAAACCTCCCACTGTACCTCAAATTCTCCTCCAAACCTTAAAGAAGAATTAGTCGGGGTCACCCGAGGAGTAAACCAACTCATCAGTGGGAATCGGGATCCAACTATCATCGCATGATAACGTGACGGAATCCGCTCACGGTATCACACTCCAGAAGGTATGCGCATATCTGGCAAGTTTCAGTTCTTTTGAAACTCCCGATGTGATTTTTACCCCATGCTCTTATGACCTTGACTTTGGCCAACAAATCATAAGTCACATGTCAAGTTCTACCCGTCATTCTCCAGGTTGTTTTGAATCCACCCGTACCTACCCTTGACTTTGGCCAACAAGGCAGTACGACTGTTCCAAACCAACGCATCTATCTATGCTGCATATGAATAACCAACAGCTACCAAACACTGTGCCTTGACTTTGGCCAACAAACACAGCTTGAATACTATTGACTACCCATATGAAACGACGGAGGGCTACGAATGGTTTCTGGCGAAAACCTTTAACGTAATGAACTTGATATCGTTGAAGGAACGGATAGCTTTTTAGAAAATATAGTGACGAAAACTTTTACTAAAGAGGTCACTCCCGGTGAAGGGATCTCGGCTCTTTCCCCGTAGAATGGGGTGCAGGATATTCCAAATGAATACCACGATGCAAAGCAAAAGTAATCGGCTATAGTGAAGTTAATGCCCTGACGCAAACTTCTGTCCAAGGGGTCACTCCCGGTGAAGGGATCTCGGCCCTTGCCTCGTCGACTGAGGAGCAGGATATTCCAATGAATACCACGATGCAAAACAAAAAGTAAACGTCCTTGCAATAACAGCTTTTTGAAAAGTGTTCCAACAACATCAGATTAGGTTTGTTTTAACTTGCATTGATCCGAATCAATGCAGTCCCATCAATTGATCACACCAAAAAGAACGAAAATATACTGATGTACGTATATGCCATCCGCATTCGCCACTGGGTCCCGTCATTACCCGTTAGGTTAGCTTACTAACGACAGAGCGGGGACTGGACTAGCGCGGATGCAAAACATATACGACATCTACTAATATATATACCAATATATAGTATCTCGCTCAAGGCGTGAATAAAATGCAACATCACAGAAATGTACAGCATCACAGAAACAATACAGATATCTGGGATCCCCGGGTTTCACAGAGCCACTACTGAAACCCGACGTTCCCCTGGTCGTGTGGATAGCCTGTGCAATGAAATCCTAGACCCCTACGGGCGCGGCAAGTTACCCGCCAAAACCTGAAGCGAGGCAGCCCCCTTCAGCAACGTGAATGGACCACCCAGCACTTCACGGAATCCGGTAACTTAGGCACCCCTCCTGGGTCAACCTGTACCCCCTACGAGTGCGGCGAATAGCCCGCCAATCCTAGAGTGAAGCCCCCTCCGTCTCAATGCCATGAAATGCGGGCTTGTTGCCCTCCAGAACCCGGCTATCCGTGCACCCCTCCGCGGGGCAATCCTAGTACAGAAAGTAAAATATACATACAACGGATACATCGACCGCAACCAGATCGTGCCCCAAAATAATAATACAAACAGGCAGTGACGGCAGTCCACATGTCGGACGCTCGCCCCGCAATATCAAATGTACATAATACAACAAAACTGTACTAGCATTGCATCCAGGCTATCCCCACCGACCGATCCGCAACATCACAGCAAAAACAAAACATCAACGTGAAAGTCACGTTCGCAAATCCGTCTAACCGGGCTATAGCAGTTAGACCGGATTTACCGATCAAGTGACATTCACGGTCGCAGATATAATGTAAATACTGTGAAAAATGTGTTTAAAATATCCGATCGATCAAAAATTAACAAGTGGGCCCCCAATCAAAACTGTAGCACTCACAGAAAACCTGGGCCCAATTTTAATATTCCAAAACCCATATTTTAAGCCCAGAAAGCCTCTGAAAAAAATTAGTGAAGTGATCTCCACAGTGTGCGGCGGAAGAGCGGCGGAATGGGGGTATATGCGGCGGTTCCGCGCTCCCACTGTAGATTCACTTCATCGAAATTTTACAGAGTTCTTAGATTTTCCAGTACATCAATATTTTACAACCTGAAAAAATTTTCGACACCAAAATTTTCCAACAGAAAACTGATGCTAACAAAAATGTAGTTTTGGAACATTCGATCGATCGAAACAGAAAAACACACTTCACCAAGCTAGACTAAGTTAATGGCGAGGCTCTGATACCACTGTAAGTGCACGGCGGCGCCCCGGCCGTCAATCCGACGGCCAAATGCGGAAACGGTGATAAACTTTAAATTTTCTTAAACTGGCAAACCGCCGCGCACTAATACCCGGATCGAACCATTAATTAGTCCTAGCTACCAACAAGAAAGGGAAGAGAGATATACCGACGATCCAAGTCCTCCGGTCTTCTCATCATCGTCCCGATCTCCTGCGGAATGTCCCGTCTCCTCCTCGTCGCCGGAAGTGCACCACATCGCCTACTTCTTTTACGGGCTCCCACCTCAATGCCGAGGCAACTCGGGCACGAAGCCGGCTACTCGACGTGCCCAAGATTTGCTGTAGAATGTGTGAAGAACCATGTCTCACTTTTTGGGGATTGTGGAATTGCCATTGGTGGAGGAAAGGAGAACAACTTTAGGAAATGAGCTAGAGGACTTTTCTAGCAAACATGAGAAGCAAAAATACCACACTTCAAAAATGAGCCCCATTCCATTCCCCTTCATAGGAATGGCCGGCCCCCCTTTTCTCAAGTGTGATTGGAGAGAGAAAGAGAAAAGTCAAGGGGGTGGGTGGAAGCAATGATGAAAAGAGATGATGAGAGAACAAAACCCAACACTCCAAAAGCCAATCATAACCTACAATGGTCAAGCCATCATCATAAAGCTAGAAGTCAAAAGATGGGCTCCATCATGAATCCATCATGATATAAATATTGCAAAGAACCCCCTCCACTAATGCCTATTTGCAACAATGCAAATAAACCCTCCTCCACCACACTTCGGCCAATGAACGGAACAAAGGAAATTGGCCGAAAGAAAAGCAAACTGGCAACTCCAGAAAACTGATCCCGTAATAAATTACAGGAAAACCCCGATACTGTGCATACACACCCGCATCTGTATTTCGACCGAAATACAAATGCAATGAGACAAAATCTACACTGTACTATACTAGGATCCGGCTTAAACCAAAGCCGGCTAGTAATATCTGTTCGATCCTGATCCGTGCAATACCGCACGTATCTGATCGAACCCTGCCATATAACCATACGGCCTATAGTACAAACTGTCCGATCCTGATCCGTGCAATACCGCACGTATCTGATCGGACCTTGCCATATCTCCATACGGCCTCTACAACCTTTCGCCCGAAAGCTGAGTAACTGAATGTGGGGGACTCTAAAGACTCATCAACACCTTGGTTGTGGATTTAACCACTAGCACGTTAGAGGTATAAGCCAATACATAACGGGCTACCAGGTATTGACCAAAAGGGACGTCTGTGAGCAAACTCAGCCTGACACCCTACTGAGCCTGTCAGTGACAATATCCGTACAGTCCGGTCCGTTCGTCTATGAGCATCGCATGGCGGGCCTAGGGGGTTGGTAAAAGTCAGACCCCCAAAAGCGGTACAAGTCGTATCGGAGTGTAGCCCAGAACACCCTGAGATACTACTGGAATACCTACCAGTAAATCTCCTTGCCTTGGCCAAGGACTTTGTGTAATGGCTCTCCTAGACACAGCACGACCTCACCCCCAATACCGGGAGAGACGAACCCCTGAAGATACGCTCACTGCCTCCATGTGGCTCGGGACTGTACCCAACTAAAACCTGTTTGCACGACTCCTTTGAGCCGTGGTAGGGTAGTAATCAAAGTACAGTGGGAACTCACACGAGACAAATGACGATCCCCAGGTCGATGAACTAACCTGCACACATGTCACCAGGGAACTGCCATCTGACGTCTGGTATATGACCAACTAGCATGTTCCCGGCGAGTCCTGTCCGGTGTACTCATAACCCAATGAGCACCTGTATACATCTTAGGTGATCCAACTGACACCAGTGGCTTGTGAGACCGACCACCGCCCCTCGTCGGGGTCTCGACTGTATACACTAGTCTACTAATGGAGTATCGATGCCCAGTCTCGAAACTCCCACGACTAGGGACCTTTTAAGGATAAGCTTATAGACCCCCAGCTCCCACTTATATGATCGCCCTCATACTGCTGGTGGTCAAGCAAGAATCCTAGGGGCTCTATCAACGTGTAATAGCGACGTGTCAGGTCACCTAAAGCAGTACACGATGATAAAGGTAAACCAGATAGCATACTATCATCTCGAGTAAGACTGTCCTACCGGGATAGGTCCTCTATCAATCATTACAATCACGTACCTGTGACCTAATAATTGACTCTGAGGGCACTATCTCCAACAACCCTAACACCGTAGAAAACGGAGCAAGTCAACCCTGACACCGCAGCAAGCGGAACAAGTCAACCCTGACACCGTAGAAAGCGAAGCAAATCAACCCTGACACCGTAGAAAACGGTGAAAGTCAACCATGACATCGTAGAAAGCGGAGCAAGTCAACCCTGACACCGCAGCAAGCGGAGCAAGTCAACCCCGACACCGCAGAAAGTGGAGCAAGTCAGCCAATAATCTCCGTCTCGGAAACAAGTCAGCCAATGACCACTGTCTCGGAAACAAGTCAACCAACCTCCAGGGAAATCAGTGTCCTTGGTAAAACCTCTCGATTCAGGGAAATCGGCGTCCTTGGCGAGAACCTCGATTCGCGTCGACCCGCAAGGAAATCAGTGTCTTTGCAGGAATCTCTCGATTCGTCTCAACCCCAGGGAAATTAGTGTCCTTGGCAAAACCTCTCGATTCAGGGAAGTCAGAGTCCTTGGCGAGAACCTCGATTCGCGTCGACCCGTAAGGAAATCGGTGTCTTTGCAGGAATCTCTCGATTCGTCTCAACCCCAGAGAAATCAGTGTCCTTGGCAAAACCTCTCGATTCAGGGAAGTCAGCATCCTTGGCGAGAACCTCGTTTCACGTCGACCCGCAAGGAAATCAGTGTCTTTGCAGGAATCTCTCGATTCATCTCCACCCCAGGGAAATCAGTGTCCTTGGCTAAACCTCTCGATTCAGGGAAATCAGCGTCCTTGGCGAGAACCTCGATTCGCGTCGACCCGCAAGGAAATCAGTGTCTTTGCAGGAATCTCTCGATTCGTCTCAACCCTAGGGAAATCAGTGTCCTTGGCAAAACCCCTCGATTCAGGGAAGTCAGTGTCCTTGGCGAGAACCTCGATTCGCGTCGACCTGCAAGGAAATTAGTGTATTTGCAGGTATCTCTCGATTCGTCTCGACCCCAAGGAAATCAGTGTCCTTGGCTAAACCTCTCGATTCAGGAAAATCAGCGTCCTTAGCGAAAACCCCTCGATTCGTTTCGGCCCGCAAGGAAATCAGTGTCTTTGCGAGAATCTCTCGATTTGTCTCTACCGGCGGGGAAATTAGTGTCCCTGCGGATAAAAGAAAATTCTCCTGTGAGATCCTTACGACTCTCAAGAGAAAACGCACTTAGGAGTCCTCACGACCCCTAAGGAGAAATTACATCTACGAGATCTTCTCGACTCGTAGAGAGAAAAGTCTTTATGAGACCCTCACGGCTCATAAAGCAGAAAAGTCTTAGGCAGCAGACCTGAACCTGTTTCCTAAACCGTCGCTACCCTATAAAGAGGTTAAGATGGACTGCTATCTACTATCTACAGGCGAAATTTGCTAAAGAAACATGCCAATAACACAGCGAAAAAAAGAAAGCGATAGTACGGGATAAAAAAATGTGTCTTTTATTCATGAATTCAATTGAATACAAGATACATCATATGAAAAAAATGATGAATACGTGTTATTCATATATTACAAATTTTCAGTCGATACAAAGGCGGCTACTGAGAAGGAGGCATTTTCAACAAATCATCCAGCTGCTCCCGCGCTCCTTTCAATCCTTTCTCGTAATCGGCCGCCGCGGCCAACTCCGCTTCGACACGGGCCCGTTGTCGCAAACAAGACGAAAGCTTTTCATCTGTTCCCAACATGGCAGCTTCACAGTCCTGCACAACCCGCTCCGTAGAGTCAAGCACCCGTCTCAGCGTCAACCCAACCGAGATGCATCGCTGGAGATTGTCAAAGACGGCTTTCAACTGCACAGCATTCGCTTCAACCTGGGCGCACAACCGGGTAGATTCTCTTGAAGCAACTTCATGTTCCTTTCGCCTCAAGGTCGCCTCTTGTTCAAAATGGCGAAGAAAAGGAACACTCTACTCAACCCATGCAGCTCGCTGGGAGTTCAAAGCCGATACTTCCGGAGCGGGACGCTTAAGCTCAATCTCATGCAGGAAAGCCTCGATATTTCTACAATAATTAACCCAAGACTCGACGACGCCTTCATCATGGAAGTTCATGAGTGTTGCCAGCATAGGATTAACCTCAGCAGCAAAATCTGCAGCAAATGCGAGGGCCTCGGCGTCAAGATCCTCGACGAACTCACTCAACATTCACAGGCTAGTCGCAGCACCCCTGGAAGATGTGTGTTCAGCAAAAGGCAATGCCGGCATTGGGATACGAGACTCGAAGGGAGTGTTCATATCATAATTTTGCATTATTATATTCCCCATTCTTATTCATTTTACAAATAAATAGGTGCTTTTGATCCATATTTGCTACATAGTTGCAGGTTACAAGTTCTCGGAAAAAAATAGTGAAAATGATGAAAAGACGCTACACAAGTGAGGCTACGACCAAAAAATAGAGAATCTTTATCATGCCTACAGTTTGAAGAACAAACAAAGATCAATGAACAATTTCACAAAGTACAAAAGGCAGCGCAAGATTCAAGACTTCAATACGAAGCGAACGGTAAAAGTCCACAACATTCTGCACTGTGGAAATCTAGAAGAAACTAGAAGACATTCTGAAGAACCAAGTGAGGAAAGTAGAAGGAAAATGCAACTTGAAACTACACTGAAGATTTCAGCCCAAGAACCCACAATATGGCCGCGGAACCGCGGCCAAACATGCCTTATAGCCGCGGATCCGCAGCCATATAGAACACGTGTCGGTGCATTTTTTGACGGTGGGTGGCGGTGCGTTGACCAGGCTTCTCAGGGTAGTTTTGTAAATGTATATAGGGATCGGATGTAAACCCTAGGGTTTTTATAATCTATAAATAGGAACCCTAAAGCTCTTTTTGGAGCATGCCTCTTCCTATGCCTCTTTTTATTTATCAAAATTCAGAATTTCAATTCCTGTAATGTTTGAAGAGTGCATCAAATAAAAAGGAAGTCGTTTTCTTTACCTTGCCTTAGTTTAATTTTCCTTTCTGCCCTAGTATAACTTTTATTTATCTGCCCTAGTTTAGATTTTATTTTTCCGCCGTAGATTAGATAATTAGGTTATTAAAAACAATCATAAAAATTTCTCTTGTTATCAATTCCTTAATGAGTGGGTAGTTCCTCACTTGTTAGGGTTAGGAATGGAAAAGATTTGAGAGATGAAAACCTCTCATCCCTTTCTTGCCCGTCAAACATTTTAATAGGACTCTATGCATACATACACACACCGCTCATTACGGCACCCTATCCCACGAGGTAGCGGTGATACCGTAGTTTAAAAGACCGGTTGTGTATATTTTCCATGGAGGTTAGGGTAAGAGTTAAGAAAGGACGGACAAGGACCTAGAGGAAGAGACCTAGTTTCTTTCCAATGGTACTAATCCACTTTGTTAACCATTACCTTAACACCTAATAGATCTTAATTAGGGCATAGAAAGCGGTGAGAAATATTGAGTTTCCAAACATAACCTAAACCTGACCCTAGCAAGATTTTAATCCTAATCAAACTCATTTCAGTTTTTTAGTGATAATCAATCCAACCACAATTAGAATTAACTCGTTAGAATAAATAGAAAATACACAAAATCCCTGTGGACCGACCCGTATTCACCGGCTAACTACCAAGCGACGTCGTTCTTGATTGCAGTAAAATTCTTTGATTCATCTTTCGAAAGCGAAAGCGCACATTAAAACATCACTCGTTCAATCAAATAGCGCCGTTGCCGGGGACTGGCGTAGTTATTTTCTTTTTGTAATTTCGGGTTAATATAAAATTGAATAATCATAAAAACTGAAAGAAAAAAAATATATAAAAAATTTATCATCTTGTTATTTTTTGAAGGGTTTTCGTTCGAATTGTGCAGGATCGACGAACTGATTCAGATCTGGAAAAATCCAGTGAGCAAAACAGCAAACAGCAGATCTGAACAAACTGAGGATAATCAGAACAGAGAAACGAAAAAAAAATTGGAGGCCTGATCCTTCTTTTTGACCACGGAACCGCCACCAGAAGGTGTCTTTGACCGCGCTTCCGCCGCGGTTTGCTGATGTCAGCAAGCCAAAATCCCTCTGTAAGCTTTCTGTTCTTCTTCTGAACCCCCTGATCTCCTCTGAAAAATTTTCCTGCAGGGTTCTTTGCGCAAAAACTTCTCTCCCTTCTCCAATAACTTGAACTTGTGCAGGATTCTTTGCACCGCAATAAAAAAAAATTGGCAAGTGTTTTGTGTGTTTTACTGCTTTGCATTTTTAAAACTGACTTTAAGGGGCTTTAACACCAATCCAGATTGGGTGGGGATTTCATTACCCTTCTTAGGACCCCAAAAATCACAAAAAGCATCTTGCATAAACCATCGAGTTAATTAAAAAAGATTAGACTCGGCCTATAAGGACTGTCGCGCTCAATAGGACAAAGGAATAGTTGTAGGTATCGGTCGTTTATCTAAACCAGACTTTGTGGTGCCTAAGCTAGACAAGTGGGGAAAGGTAATTTTAAAAGGCCCGTCTCACGGTGATTCATGAGCAGATCTCTCCTTTCTTTACTTGTGCTTACCTGGCCACAATTGGCGATGAAGAGGCAATTTGAGGATCTCATAACTTGCCCTTTGGAACAGTTAGGAGCAGTCTAGTTGACCTAGGAGACCCTAGATCTCGGCTTGATTGTGAATATTGTGATTGCTTGAACGTGTGTCTAAGCTTCTTATTAAAAATATTTTCGCAAAATGCTCCTTATAAAAAAAACACAAAACAGAAAATTTGTTACAAAAACTTGCCACTTGTCACTAAGAAATCCATTGCACCCCCTTTGCACCCACTTCCTTCCATTGACGTTTTCTTACCCCCACCTTCTGTTTTCACCTTTTGACTACACTACACCTCTTTAGTGTATGTCCAATTGGACTAGGGACACTAGCGCCCGTTTAATCTGTGTCTCGTTAGTGCCGACTGACGACGCTTTCGACTCCGAAGTCAAAATTCCATCCACTTCTTTACCTTCATCATCATATTCATCATCTTCTAAGGAGATGTCAGGATTCAATCCTAACAACCCCTTACCCGCGGGACTGATTCCACCTCCACTAAGTGCGAATAACCCACAACACCCTCCTGTTGAAGCGCCCCAACGAATCGCCCTCCAGGATCTTTTCTACCCTATTCGCACCGCACTTCCAACTTGTCTTTCACTTCCACCGGCTAATGGGGATAACTTTGAAATTAAACCCCACTTCATCAACATGTTGCCCAAATTTCACGGGCTGGAATCCGAAGATGCCTACATCTTCATTAACAAATTCCAGAATGTTTGCACAATGATGAAGACCACACAACTTTCTGATGATGCTATAAGGCTACGAGTCATTCCATTCACTTTATGTGACCTAGCCGAAAAATGGTTATATAGCACAGCATCACACTCGATAAAAAATTGGGAAGAGTTTGTTAAGGCTATTCTTAAAAAGTTTTACCCACACCACAAGACCACGAGAATTCGCAACGAAATAATTCAATTTTCCCAGCTTCCTTCCGAACCTTTTTGGAAGTGCTTTGAAAGATTTAAAGACCTACTTGTTCAATGCCCTCACCACGGTATCGAGAATTGGCAACTTTGCCAAACTTTATACGAAGGATTGAACCCAGCAACTAAGCAGTTATTGGAAACCATTTGTCAAGGTCACTTTCTTACAAAATCTAGTGAGGAAGCTTGGCAGTTTCTCGACGATCTTGCTGAACAAACACTTCAGTAGGAAAGCACTAAGACCACTTCATCTACTTCATCAGGTCAGTCTAGGGCAGGCATACATCAACTTGATATGTCGATTGCAATGAAGGACGAAATGGCCGCACTTACGAGAAAGCTAGAAGCAATTGAGAGAAAATTCTCATCGCCTTCTCCTGCCCCTGCTTTACCCCCACGCACAGTTTGCGCTTGTTGTTCGGATCCGTCCCATCTTACTGAAGAGTGTCCTTACAACCCACCTGTTCAAGGACAAGGTCAAGTCAATGTTGCCTTTCAGGAAGGACAAAGAAATGATCCATACTCTTCGACTTATAATCCTGGTTGGAGGAACCACCCAAATTTTGCTTGGAATCAAAATCAACAACAATTCTAAGGCAATAACAACTTTCAAAGGCCTCCTCCGCAACAACAAGCCCCTCAACAAACTCAATATCAGCAACATTTCCAACCCCAACCTTACCCAAACCAAATGAACAATTTTGTACCCAACAATTCTTATCCTCAAAACAATTTTGTTCAGCCGAATAATGATAAGGTTTCCTCGCTAGAACGAAGTTTGGATGTTTTTTTTAAAACAATCTACACAATCCGCAGCAAGGTTGGAGACTTCCATTCAGTCTTTGGTGCAAAACAGTGCTTCACATGATCAAAGCATCAAATCAATTGAGGCCCAAATTGCACAACTAAATGCTGCGTTAAGCGAGCGAGAAAATAGAAAGCTTCCGTCTCAATCATTGCCAAATCCCGGTCACACACACAACGCACATGTTGCTTATGAACAACAAAATCATAATGTAAATGCTGTAACCACGTTGAGATCTGGAAGAGTGTTGCACAATAATGTGGATATTAGTGATGACACCCTTGCCGGTGCTTCTTTTTCTTCTTCCGTATCATCTTCTTCTCCATCTTCTTCTTCTTCATCTTCTTCGTCAAAGCCTGTTCTTCATTCTTCACAAGGCTCTACTTCTTCTAATTCGAACGGACCCACATCTCACTTCACGAAAACACCAACACTGGGATCCGTTCCAACTCCACAATCTACTCCACAAACATTGGACTCAATAAATTTTCAAAATATTTTCTTTCCAAACAGGTTGAGATCCAATAAACAAATGGAGAAGATCGTGGAGTTATTCAAACAAGTTAGCATTAACATACCTCTCTTGGATGCAATCCAACAGGTCCCTTCTTACGCTAAAATCTTGAAGGACTTATGCACCAAGAAGAGGAAGTCTCAGGTACCCAAGAAAGTATTTGTAGCTAGTACCGTGAGCAATGCTATTAACCAACCTCAACCTTTGCCCCAAAAACGAAAGGACCCTGGCTATCCTACAATTTCAATAACAATTGGGGATAAGAACATAAATCGCGCACTTTTAGATCTTAGTTCCAGTGTTAACTTGCTTCCCTATTCCGTTTATGAGAAATTAGGTGTTGGAGAGTTGAAACTCACTCATTGTACTCTCCAAATGGCCGATCGATCCATCAACCATCCTAGGGGTGAGTTAGAGGATGTGTTGATTAAGGTAGGGGACTTCATATTCCCCTTTGATTTCATTGTTATGGACACACAACCTGTGGCTAACACACGGAACCAAATTCCGGTGATCCTCGGTCGACCATTTTTTGCCACTTCCAATACTGTAATCAATTGTCGTAATGGCTCTATGACTCTATCCTTCAGGAAGATGTCAAGTGAGTTCAACATTTACAAGATAGGAAGTCTGCCCTCCGAGCCTAATGCTAGTATAATTGATGTTTGCTTGATCCAAGAGATCACGCAGGAGGACTGTGAGCTTGAAAAATTTCTGTTCGATCACAGCAGTTTTGATGCCACTAATGCGTTCCTCCTTGAATCTGACACAGCTTTTACACCTGATAGCGATTACGAGTGTTTCACCTTTTCGGACGATTTTGAAGACTCACCACCCGAGTTTGAGTCCTTTGATTTTTCGGATGAGTTAGCTGAACCATCCGACTCGGTTGATTACACTTGCTTTGAACCATTGATGGAATCCTTCGAGTTCGAGACAGTTTCACCAATTTTACCTTCAATTGTTTCGCCTCCAAAACTCGAACTCAAGCTATTGCCGTCTCACCTTAAATACGCTTACTTAGGTGAGAATGAGACCCTTCTTGTTATCATATCGGCCTCTCTAGCTCTCGAGCAAGAGAAAGCCCTTTTAATGGTCTTACAAAACAATCGGCAAGTTTTTGGCTGGACTATAGCGGACATCAAGGAGATCAGTCCCCTCATAGTTGAACATCATATACATATGATGGATGATGCCAAGCCAGTAAAGGATCCACAGAGGCACCTCGAGGATTTTGTGGTTAATCAATCTCCACCTATAGAAGTTGAACCACCACCTTTTCTTCTTATAAAATACGTGAATGCAAATATTCTACTCATTTCTGATCATTCACATTCTCGTTTTTATTTATCATCACCTCTTATCTTCTCACATTCACGTTCACGCAAACCCTGTCCATACCACCACTTATCTCTTCCCCACTTCTTCTTGGCTCTATATAACATGTTCTTCCACCGACCTATACTTTACATTGATAAATTCTTCAAATGGTTGGTGTTGACTTTTGGTCTTTGCAAAGCGTGGTATTGACCAATAACTTTGAACCCCCTCTTTAAAAAGCTTAACATTGTTTAACTCAAGTTTGGGGGAGTATAATTTGGCT
The DNA here is from genome assembly GCA_030015575.1 of Agapanthus africanus. Classification (NCBI taxonomy): domain Eukaryota; kingdom Viridiplantae; phylum Streptophyta; class Magnoliopsida; order Asparagales; family Amaryllidaceae; genus Agapanthus; species Agapanthus africanus. The sequence goes on along the minus strand of CM057341.1, from coordinate 353,239,872 downwards.
TTCGAAAAAAAAATTAAATTAAAAATAAAAATAAAAAAATAAACAGGGGAGTGCCAACAATTTTTGACCCTCTTGGTGTGGCATGACAGTGAGGACACTGTCAAGTTTAAGTTTGGGGGTGTGCTCGGTAAGCTTTCTTCCTTCGCATTTCTGTATATATTTTTGCATTTGCATACTTATTTTAAAACCCATAAAAATTGAAAAATTTTAAAAATTGAAAAGTTCAATTTTGGCCATAATTGACTTAAGTTTGATAAGACGGTTAACTTGCTAGGAAAAACTAGATCTCAAGACTTGGTAAATTAAAAATCCTAAAAATAACCTTTCTTAAAGTTTAACGGTAGAAAATATATGTCCTTGTAGTTTACTTAGAAATAGGCAAATTTTGAGTTCACCTCTTGGGCTAAGTCAAAATAAAGGAAGAGTATTGAAATTTTTATTAAAGTGTAAGTCTGAAAAATAATTCCGAACCTTAAGTCTAAATTCTGAAAATATATACCCTACAACTTGCACAAACACGAATCTTGAAACTTGGAATAGTAGAGGATACCTTGAAATGCTCTTGTCTAAAATCCTTAGTATGAAGGAAAATAAAATTATAAGTGTGAATAAAGAGATATAAAAAAAATGAACACTGATTTTGTAATTACTTAAGGCTGCGTAAAATAAAAATATATATATAGCGAGGGTGCTTTATCACCTAGTGCCTTAGACCAATTGGTTTGGAAGTCACTGCTAAAGCCTTAGATATTACAAGATGAGGAATTATGCCTTAATGTGCAAACACATTTTTTAATCGGTCGTTAGTACCTCAAGAAATATTAACGGTCGCATGAAGGATGTGTGAGCAATTTCATCTAAAAATTCACCAACTAAAAGTACTTTGGACGATGGACAAGAGTATAAGAGCTTGAATTGAATTTCCAAGTGTAGGGGTGATACATACACACACGTAGGGGTATATGATTGGGGTTTAGATGAGAGATAGGAATGAAAAATAGGGCTTATATCTTTAGTAGAGATAATAAAAATTCCTAAGTTGAGATGGAACCTTAGAAGGAAAACTCAAAAGATGCTAAAAGCTAAATGAATTTACAGAACATATACAATCTTAAATTAAATGATAAGAAAGCGTGAAAAATATGGGTTGATAATTTCTGAGTTGAAGATAATAGAATTTCTTGCTAGAAAACCGAATTGAAAAATGAAAGTCAATAGACCAAATTGATAGGATTTTGTGGATAATATCCGCTGAAAACCCTCAGGAGACAACACTCCTCCTACTAGGGACACCTAGAGGTTTAACGGCTTATTGTACGAGCTCAGTGCAATCATGTTTCCCTGTGAAAGTGACATTAGGACTTTTTCGAGAATAAACTAGTTTTGCTCGAGGACGAGCAAAAGATAAGTTTGGGGGTATTTGTTCATATCATAATTTTGCATTATTATATTCCCCATTCTTATTCATTTTACAAATAAATAGGTGCTTTTGATCCATGTCTGCTACATAGTTGCAAGTTACAGGTTCTCGGAACAAAACAGTGAAAATAATGAAAAGACGCTACACAAGTGAGGCTACGACCAACAGATAGAGAATCTTTATCATGCCTACAATTTGAAGAACAAACGAAGATCAATGAACAATTTCACAAAGTACAAAAGGCAGCGCAAGATTCAAGACTTCAATACGAAGCGAACGGTAAAAGTCCACAACATTCCGCACTGTGGAAATCTGGAAGAAACTAGAAGACATTCTGAAGAACCAAGTGAGGAAAGTAAAAGGAAAATGCAACTTGAAGCTACACTGAAGATTTCAGCCCAAGAACCCACAATATGGCCGCGAAACATCGGCCAAACATGCCTTATGGCCGCGGATCCGCGGCAATATAGAACACGTGTCGGTGCATTTTTTGACGGTGGGTGGCGGTGCGTTGACCAGGCTTCTCAGGGTAATTTTGTAAATGTAGATAGGGATCGGATGTAAATCCTAGGGTTTCTATAATCTATAAATAGGAACCTAAAGCTCTTTTTGGAGCATGCATCTTCCTATGCCTCTTTTTATTTATCAAAATTCAGAATTTCAATTCCTGTAAAGTTTGAAGAGTGCATCAAATAAAAAGTAAGTCGTTTTCTTTACCTTGCCTTAGTTTAATTTTCTTTTCTTCCCTAGTATAACTTTTATTTATCTGCCCTAGTTTAGATTTTATTTATCCGCCGTAGATTAGATAATTAGGTTATTAAAAACAATCATAAAAATGTCTCTTGTTATCAATTCTCTAATGAGTGAGTAGTTCCTCACTTGTTAGAGTTAGGAATGGGAAAGGTTTGAGAGATGAAAATCTCTCACCCATTTCTTGTCCGTCAAACATTTTAATAGGACTCTATGCATACATACACACACCGCTCACTACGGCACCCTATCCCACGAGGTAGTGGTGATACCATAGTTTAAAAGACCGGTTGTGTATGTTTTCCATGGAGGTTAGGGTAAGACTTAAGAAAGGACGGACAAGGACCTAGAGGAAGAGACCTAGTTTTTTCCCGATGGTACTAATCCACTTTGTTAACCATTACCTTAACACCTAATAGATCTTAATTAGGGCATAGAAAGCGGTGAGAAATATTGAGTTTCCAAACTTAACCTAAACCTAACCCTAGCAAGATTTTAATCCTAATCAAACTCATTTCAGTTTTTTAGTGATAATCAATCCAACCCCAATTGGAATTAACTCGTTAGAACAAATAGAAAATACACAAAATCCCTATGGACCGACCCATATTCACCGGATAGCTACCAAGCGACGCCGTTCTTGATTGCAGTAAAAAAATTTGATTCATCTTTCGAAAGCGAAAGCGCACATTAAAACATCACTTGTTCAATCAGGGAGCTGGAGTCGGTGCGATTGCTGCAAAACAAATCATGGTCAAATGTCGACTCGGGAGGTAAAGAGAAATACACGAGCGATGGAACCTACTATACCGGCAGTGGCGGATAGCAAAATTGGGAGTACCGGTGGTGCGGCTATCCCCTCATCTCCTCCTCCGATCCGTGGCGCTGCGATCAATATAAATAAGACTTAGCAACAGTACGGCTATTCATAAAAGAAAGAAAGAAACGCTAGCTGAAGGATATACTAACCAATACCAGCGGGCGGAGCGACTTCCGACTGGAAGGAGAAATGCAGGTTCAGCACCTGGTACAAATGATCAAAAAGGACTCCTGCAGATTTGCGACAATACACGGTCAGTACAAGGAAGACGGTGTTCATAGTTCAACTAAATAAATCGTGAATCTATACCTTCCAGCATTTCGGAGGGCATAGGAGAAGGCGGGGGAACAACAACCGTCATGGCGGCGACCAGAGGTGCTTCAGATGGAACAATTTCTATGTTCACTGCACCTACAAACAAAAATCGTCAAAAGAAGCTGAACGGGATTGTAAAATAAAAGGAGAACAATGACTCAAAACTTACCTGAAGGGTTATCAACCAAAACCGTAACGGAAGCATCACCAGGCGTTGCAGCTTCTTCGCTCTCTTTCAGAGGAGTAGTCTCTGCGCCCATGGCTTCGTCCCCTGATTCGACGAGGGCCATCGTGACACTCGCGATGCCTGCCGATAGCAGGGAACCACAAGGGGAAAGAGCGGTAGTTTGGGCAGTTCCAGAATCCCGAGAGAGAGAACACTTCGGGCTATGTGGTCGCAATTATCTCGCCTGCCATTTCATCGCCAAGACTTGGCCCTGCGGGATATGTTGTATAAGAATTTGCAGATCAAGTTCTAATAAGAAAAAAGACCGGGCATTACGTTACCTTGCGAAGGATTCTGGGTTGCCTCCCGATCCGCGTGCGCAGCCTGTCTATGGGCGGTAGACAGGGCAGCTGGAGCACCCTCTGAAGGAATAGCGACAGGTGGAGTGGTGCTTGAGCCTGCACCTACAACCAAAGCGGCATCACGTTCCTTTGCCGCATGCTTCCTGCGTTTTTTTTCGGTCTGAGCAGTGAGAAGCGATCTCCTCAAGACCTCTGTCAAAGGGACGTCATCGTCCAAACCAAGCTCTGCCTCTGGAGCCGATACGGTGTCTGTCATCGACTGCTTGAGCGAAGCCTCTTGCGGTAACACTGGGGGAGCTGGGGACCCAATAGCTGGCTCTGAAAGCATCGCCGCATCACCACTCAGGATCGACACCGCACTCGGGATAACCTGAGTCATGGTAGTCCCTGCAATAAGATGAAAGTAAGGGTCAGAGCATGAACGAAGAACGGAATGAAGATAAAATGAGTTAAATTATACCAAGGCCCAAAGAAGCATGGAGCCTCTCTTCCTCTTTGAATGTTTTGAGGGAAGCCGCGAGAGCCTCTTCGGCAGAGATGCCTGTTGAAGAAGAAAACGTCAATAAAAGCATAATAATAAATGAACGGGAAAAATACAACTGAAGCATACCTGACTTCGCGATGGTGATCAGTGCCGCTTCTTCGCGAGCCAATCGCTCGGAGGCCACAAGGGTAGCCTGGAGATCAGTGTCATCCGCAGGCACGATAAATAAACCCTCATTGGTGCCATACTCACTTAAGCCTTCGCTGTAGGGAGCATGAGGCTCCTAGCCGAGCACAACGTCGGCAGAAAATAGCGACTTCTTCTTCTTTTGTGAGCAAGCATCAGCAGCCGATGATAGGAGTTTGCGCTTGGCGGGCAACTCTGGGCGACGAGTCTCTATCTCCGTACCCACGCCAGACTTAGGAGACGCTACAGCTACCGCTTCTACAGGCACACGAGGTAGAGGCTTATCAGGAAAGGCGTGTGGGACCGCAACCGCGGTAGCTTCTCTTAAGGAAGGACGAACGGTGGTCCGTCGCTTCAAGGGAACGGCTGGATTACCAGCTGGGACAGCACCCTTGCGATCGAGCAGTAATCGCTTTTCTTCCCTAATAACAGCACTCGTCGCACGCTGATACCACGCCACATATGCGTTCGAGATTTTCGGGACACAGCTCGGATCACTGATAAAAAAGTTGGACCCGGTGTTTAGCGGCATGAAATGGTGCAGCGCGCTACGGATACCCTCCTCTGTAGCACCTGGCTCAGCTAAAAAGGCCTTTAGTAGGACACCCTGAACGTAGCCCGACTGTTGAGCGAAACGGTGTGGGTTATACCTCATGAATAGCGCCGAGTCGTTCTGTTTGAACACTAAAAAGCCCGGCCTGATTGAGTACAGATGCAGAATCTCCCGATCCTTCAATATAGGAGCCCCGTCTTTGAAGGTGTCGTGCAGTGGCTGCACCATTTTTGTGGATTCCTTGCCGATGGTTAAGACCTTATCGACGAAGTTCATGCCGTCCCCGACCATACGCAGGCGAAGGACCAAGCCCCGAGCCTCTCGCTGTGATGGATCTAAAGCAGAAGCGTCAACTAGGAACATGAGCCGAGGATAATTATAGCTGTCGTAGAAACGGGGCCGCTTGTGGACTCCGAAAGCGCCGAGCACATGAAGCTCAATCCACGACGTAAAATAATGCAGCGGGAAGTTTACGGGCTGCACCCCCGGCTGAGTGGTGTCTGCCGCCAAGCTAAGGCCATGGTACAGGTGAGCCAGCCCAGCGATCTCGACGGCCACTCGCGTCCCGGCAACCATTCGGTGGGCTGGGTAAAAGACTGACGGCCTCATATAGCGAGGGTGCATCGGAAGCACGAACCAGTTCAACCACAAGCCAATAAACCCCAGGAAGAACGTCTCTTCATCGACGTCTGAAGCAGCAAGCTCTGCGAAAGGAACGACCGGGGTATCCGGAATGAAGAAGTTTTTTAAATTTGCTTCCGCCGTCGGCTGGCTATCCAAACCAAAACCAAACGGGTCGTCGGGTATGGCGAACTTTGTAGCTTGTTTTGACAAAACTTCCGGGCGAAGAAAGAGGGCGATGAAATCTGCGAAGCTGACCCTATGCTTTCCTGATTCGAGGAACATACTCTCATAAATGTTCAACACCTTGATCAGACTCGGGAATCGATGTTGAATAGCATTATCCGAAGTAAGACCCATCACCACTGATTTGGTCCCGAAGATGTACTCGTCAGGAGGAAGTAGCTCCTCGTAATATTCTCCCCTGACGGGTAAGCCGGAAATCTCAGCAAACTCCTCCAAGGAGATTGAAACTTCTCGATCTGATAGAAGGAAGGTGTGAGTCGGGACATTCCATTGTTCCAAGAAAGTTTTGACCCACCATACAGGGGGCATGAAATACTGGAAGAGAGACGCATAAATCATGGGGTACAACCTGAGCTTCAGCAGCAGCGATTTCTTGGCCGGCAAGATGTATTGAGCCTACTGCAGATATCCGACTGAATGGCGGGGAGTCAAGCCTATCATGTATGGCTGTCCCCAAGGGCGCGACTCGTCTTGACATATACGCCGCCCCAGAATATCTAAAGCCATCGGTGGCTGTACAGGTATCGAACCCATCGAGGGTTAGAGGCGTCCATCCATAATCCAGTTAACCTCCTCCACCTCGTAATTCACCGAGGGTGAGTCAGCGTAATTAATGGCGGAGATTGGCTCTAAATGCACCACGCAAGAGAAGCTGCGTCGATTCCGGATGATTTGATTGTACCACGACCCCCTAGATGAAGAGATTTCTGCTCCGGATCATGATCTTTAATCAGTACGAAAACTTCCCTATCTACGGGCGCGTCAGCAAATGCGCTCTCCGGACGAACAAATGGGAAAGAAGTGTCAAAAGACATAGTACCTGAGCGAAAAAGAACAAGGATTAGTTGTTAATGCTACAGTCCAAATTCTGACACATGGTACTTTAAATTTGTACCACACTGCAATGCAGTGGAAAGGGACCAAAGGGGACCCACAAAATCAAGGTGACGGCTCATCATTGATGAGACAGTCACTCATTAAAGAGGAGATCCTAAAAGGATTCTCATTTAATGAGGCTCATTAGGCCAAGGAGTTGAACTCCCTCGAGAGCAGCGCTCTGCAACAGGAATCACATCTGTTATTATGAGGGGAATAAAAATTCCCCAAGAATTCTAAAGAGCTATGCTCTGCGAAGAAGATGGAATAAGCCATCAGAACCCTTAAAAAGCAAAGCTTTTTACAGAGGTAAAATCCCAAGATCTTTAAAGTCTGAATCACAAATCTTAGAAACTCTAAGAGCTCTTCATTAATAGGTTAAGAAACCCTAAAAAAGATCTCTTTAGATCTATGATCTAAGAAAGAGCAAAGCTCTGTTAAGAAACCCTAAAAAATATTTCTTTAGATCTATGATCTAGGAAGAGCAAAGCTCTGTTTTAATTAACAGTTTGAAGATCTATAATCTAATAAGAGCAAAGCTCTGTTAATGGGGTCGAACATGATTCTTACCAACTTTTTGAACAAAGTTCTAACTTAAAGAAAGTTCTTTGGGCAGAGATCTATGCTCTGAAGAGAGAATTGAATTCTCAGAAAAACAAGAAGGAGAGAAGATGAACAGAAGTCATCTCAAGGGCCAAAGGCCCTATTTATAGGCGCTGGAAGTCGATCCAACTTCTAAGTTGATCTAACAGTGATAAGGCTTCCACCGTTGCACTCACGTGCAAGCCACGTGAGCGCAACGGTGGGGGGGCATTTGTTTCCCCCAATCAGATAGCAAAACTGTGTTTAAAATTTGAAATTTGAACTGAGGCAGCGCCTCACGTGCAAAGCACGAGAGCGCTCACGCCAAGATCGCCAGCGCTAAGAGTCAAAGACTCTGAAGAAGCGCCAAGAGCGCCAGTGCCATGAGTCAAAGACTCTGAGGCAGCGCCTCACGTGCAAAGCACGAGAGCGCCAGCGCTAGAACTAAATGTTATCCACCATTGGATCAAAAATCCAACGAAAATGATAAATTATCAAAGTACAGAATTAAATTCTGATTGAGGAAATACTCCTCAAATCTTTCTAAACAAGAAAGATTGTGCTCTGTAAATCAGTGCACCGTTGGATTAAAAGTCTAATGATGATTAAAAATCACCAAGATACAGAATTAAATTCTGATTAAGGAAATACTCCTCAAATCTTTCTAAACAAGAAAGATTGTGCTCTGTAAATCAGAGCACCGTTGGATCAAAGATCCAAAGGTGATTAAAAATCACCAAGATACAGAATAAGCTCTGTATGGGAAAATATTTTCCCAATTTTGTTAAAAACAAGAAAAATGTCTTCTGTAAAACAGAAGCCCTTGGATCAAATATCCAATGGTGGGAAACATCCCCAAATCAATTAGAAATCTCTCAATGAGAGATTTTCTTAACTGATTCAACAAATCAGCCTCCCCTATATAAAGGACCCAAGACTTCAAGTCTTGTACAGAAGAACCTCCCCATAAGTTTCAAATCGAAAGAAGAAGAACAGAAGAACTTCCCCATAAACTTCAGAGTTCAAGGTGAGAACTACCTCTCTTCAAGGTAGAGAAAAACAAAAGAGATCATAGCATCTCCTCATAAAAAAAAGAAGAAGAACTTAGTTTTTAGATCCATGAGACAAAGTCTCTCATAGAGAAAAACAAAAGAGATCATAGCATCTCCTTCTAAAAGAATAACTTAGTTCTTAAATCCATGAGACAAAGTCTCTCATAAACGAGAATTTAATTCTCAGTGCACCGAACTGATCAGAACTGCCAAAAACAGTGCCTAGCGCTAAGCGCAGAGCGCTCCACGTGCTTCTCACGTGAGCACTATTATAAAGAGCACTTCAGCACTCCAGATCTGGCGCCAGGCGCTCCACGTACTCCTTACGTGAGCGCTATTTTATAAAGAGCGCTTTAGCGCTCCAAGTGTGGCACTCAGCGCCAAGCGCTCCACGTGCTCCTTACGTGGGCGCTATTTTTTTAAAAGGAAGCGCCTTAGCACTCCAAGTCTGGCGCTCAGCGCCGAGCACTCCACGTGCTCCTCACGTGGGCGCTGATGAAATAAATAGCGCTCTGTACATAGAGTTCGACGCCATAAAGAGTGTTCAACACTCAATAAAAAACAAAAAAAGGGGGAGCGCTCTGTAAATAAAGTTCAGCGCCATAAAGAGTGTTCAACACTCAATAAAAAATAAAAAGAAATAAGGGTGTCAGAACCCAAATCAATGCTCAGTATTGTTGAACAAAAAGAGACTGAGCCCAAACAAATGTTCAACATTTTATTCAAAACTAAGTGGACTGAGTCCAAATAAATGTTCAACATTTGATTCAAAACCGAGTGGACCAAGCCCAAGTTGACCCCAAGTCCCTAATTCAAATCAACCAAGCCCATGTGCTCACAATCTCTTTAATTGGTCTTAGTCCAAAATCTGATTACAGATCTCCCAACCAATATTGGTTCAAAGGTACATCCCTTCACACCTCTGATATGTGTCGTTGTAATTCTTCAACGTCTTTAGAGAGGTGGCGGGTCCTGATAACCAGAAACTCCATGGACTATGATGTCCTTAAACAATGGACCGTAATGTCCTTAAACTAACTATGGACCGTAATGTCCTTAAACTAATCTTTATGAACCATGATGTCCTTAAACCCAATGGATCGCAACGTCCCTAAACTAAACTCTATGGACTATGATGTCCTTAAACTCTATGGACTATGATGTCCTTAAACTCCACGAACTATGATGTCCTTAAACAATGGACCGCAACGTTCCTAAACTAAACTCGATGGACCGAAACGTCCCTAAACTAATAGCGGACCGCAACGTCCTTAAACTAAAATGATAGGGCCCAAATGCTCTTTCGTTGGATCTAAATGATCATAAAACCTTGTTAAGTAGATCTTAGTCTAAAATTAGATTAACGTATCCTTAAAAAACATTTAAGTTGATCTTAATCTCAAACGTGGTTAACGATCCTTAAATCAACCAAACCCAAATCTCAGAAAATGCGGATTTGGACTAATCCACGTCCTACGGGCGACAACACAAAGTAGTCTCCATATATAATCCACGGGCAACCAAAAATAAAACATACACACATGATACGAAGTGAACATCTGGAGAAAGAGAAAGTGGTTACCGCGATACGGTAGCGTAATTAACTGTAGGGGCTTGCGCCTGCAGAGAAGAGCGTCCCCATAATCAAAAACCCCTCGTAAACGAGGGGGAATCTGACGAAATCTGCTACAACGGCCGCATCCGCCCAAACCTCTGATACATTGTGCCATAAATCAACTTGGTATCTTCGGAGAGGTGGACGGATAAATCCAAATAGTATCTGCCCCCAAAATTCAGGCCAGACGTCCCAACGTCCCGGTCGCGTTTTTCGGCGGTAAACAGGCATGTCATGGTCGCTACCTGGAGAGAGAGAGAGTAGAAAACATTTTAGCATGCGCTCTTACAAGCTTAGATTGGTTATTATCTTATCTAATCAGAATGGCTCCCACTGTTCTTATCAAATCTTCCTTCAAACCCTAAAAGATAAGATTAGCCGGGATTAATTACACCATACAAGTTCGCCAATCAGTCAGCCAGGCAGGTATTGGTATTCCGAGGGAGTTCCCTATGCTTTTGAATGAAACTAATTAAATAATATCGTTTCTGCAAGGCATAACCCCGTTAACACCTTTCTTAGACACCTACTGGATCAGCTAATTGTAAAGTGGAAAACTCTCCCATGAGTAACTCTTACTCGTAGTGGGTATCGGGATCCAACAATCTTATAGAAGGTATGCAATCTTATTGCAAATTTCAACACTTGAAATTCCCAATATCTGTTTTTACCCCTAACGACCTATGACCTTGACGAAGGCCAACAAACCATAGGCCGCTAGTCAAGTTCAACCAGTCATTTCTTGATTGAATTAAACCCACCCGCACAATCCTTGACGGAGACCAACAAGGACGTACGACTACCTTAATCCAATCGCATCATATGTGGAAGATAAGCACTAATCAATTGTCGCACACTACGCATTGACGGAGGCCAACAAACGCAGCACGAATACTGAATAGTCCTTATCTGAAATGATGGAGGGTTACGACTGGTTTTGAAGAAAACCTTTAACGTAATGAACTTGATATCGTTGTAGAATCTAGTGATTTGAAAAAGGAGTGGTTTAAGCTCCGCTTTTAAAATCGAATAGTTTTCAAAACAAACCGAGTGGGTTGTAGCATATACTAGTTTTGCTAAAGAGGTCATTCCCGGTGAAGGGATCTAGGCTTTTTCCTCATCGAATGAGGTGCTGGATATTCAATATGGAATACCACTATGCAAAGTAAGAACTAGAGCTATCTTTTTGAAAATTTTGATTCTACAATATCTTTTAGGTTTCTTTTCTTTTTATTAATCTCATTAATGACGTCCCATCATTTATGTTTCCTAAATATCACAGAAGAAACGAAAATAAAACACACATATTTACCATCCGCATTCTCCACAAGGATCCGGGTCTTCATCGTAAGGTTACTTAACTTACGGTAGGGCGAGATCAGGACCAGCGCGGATGCAAAACATATATAGTGTCAACTAATATATCATATATATATATAGCAGCATTCGTCTCATGTAGTTATATGATCACATCACAGAACTCAAGCAGCAGAAGCAAACATATGAAATATAGGATATACTAAGAGGTTCGTATTTTAAATTAAGCCAGTAATGAAAAACACGGATTATACGGTCGTGATGAATAGCCAAACCCACATCTCTAGAGCCCTACGAGAGTAGCAAGTGACCCTGCCGATTCTAGAGTTAGGCGACCCGGTCTCGACTCCTCGAGATGGCCTCCCACTGGACTGTAGAACCCGGTTACTTGTGCTCCCCGCCTTAGGTCTATCCTAATGTGGAAAAGTAAATAATTTATATCAATGGAGACAACATCCTCAACCCGAAAGTGTCCTAATAAAAGAATATTACATATAATATTTTATATGAATGAAAATATAAAAACTCTTATCTCGCGTAAAAAATCCCAGCTATTCAATCACGACAATCAAATATAACATATTAGAAGCAACACATAATATCACATGTCATCAACATAAATAAATATGCGTATTCCTAATGTCATTGACGTATAGCAACGAGATCGCGGATACACCACATATTACACTTACGATCGCTGAAAAGAAATGAAAAATACAATAATTAGAATCCGCATACTCTTTAGACATCATAAACTCGGAATATCATATATTCCGGATTTCACGCCTAACCCAATAAACCTTGCATTTAAGTCTCGAATCAAAAACACTTTTCAATAACAAATCAGGTAATTCAACAAGATTCCTGATAAAATGATCGAATGCTCGTCGGGAACTTTAGTAGATTTCCGCACCCCCGATGCCGACAACGAAGTGCACTTGGACGGAACACCGCGGCCGCGAGCAACCGAGTGGATGTTTTTTATTACGGTGTTCTCCAATAGTCACTTGGTCGGGGCTATGGGGCGTGGCTATCTAGTAGTGTTTCCTGGCGAGTGTTCGCATACAATACGAGATTGCGACGGAGTTTTGATCCGAATCGAAACTTCGTGGCAATCGATCAAATGAGACTAAAATGCTAGATTTACAAAACAGAAACTAGTTTTCACAAAACTAATTAATGTGGATTCCAAAAATTGTATCACATATCAAAACTATCTAGACGATGTTAAATATTTCGATCAATATTTCAAACACCCACAAATCACAGAGATCTCAACAACTTGAGCCTCACTAAAAATACCCAGAAACACTACTACAATAGGAGGTTGCCCCTACGGATAGTGAAATCCGTAGGGGCAGATTTATTTTGGCCCTACGGATTAATCCGTAGGGCTATAGGGTTGCCCCTACGGTCCTTACATATTTATATAAAAATTATTAAATCTTAAATTGTTGTTTGTCCCTACGGAGCCGCAAACCAAGAACCTACGGACTTATCCGTAGGGGCATCTAAACAGGGATTTAAATTAAAAGCTCAGATCGATCCCTACGCTCATTATTCCCAATTTATCTCGCGCGAACAAAAAATTCCCAAACCCTCGTTCCCGCCGATCGATCGTCGTTCTCGTCATCACCGGCGCCGCCGATTCATCATGGCCACCGCCTGCTTTCGTCGTAGCCACCACTTGCTTTCGTCGTCGCCGGCGCCGGCTCATCGGAGTTCTCGTCGTCGCCTCTGCACGGGTAAGGAATTCTTCAATTTATCAAATTTTTTATTGGGGGTGCGGCTGGGGCTGCGGGATGGGGCTAGGGTTAGGGCTCGGGCTACGGCTAAGGCTGTGGTTGGGGTTGGGGCTCAGGCTCGGGCTGCGGCTAGGGCTGTGGTTGGGATTGGGGCTCGGGCTCGGGCTGCGGCTAGGGCTGGGGTACTGGCCGGGGCTCGGGTTGGGGTTAGGGTTAGGGTTAGGGTTGGGGCAGGGGGTTGCGGCAGGGGGTGAGAATTTTTCTAGGTTTCTTTTAAAGCTTGTGAAGGAAATTTTGAGCCCCGAAAAAATGAACATTTCTAATGATTTTGATAAGAGACAAGAGAGCAATAAAGTTTTGTTTTCTATTTGTCTAGATTCAAATATATATACAATCTCAATATTCGTGGCATGTTGGTTATAAATTTCTCTCTCTGTTGAGATATATAGCCTACTTCAGCACATAGCTAGGTATGCGATAAAATTATTTTTGATAAAACAATGCATGATATAATATGGAAATATATTTGTTTCTTTGCTTCAATCATACAAACGTGTTCCAAATTAACGTAATTCAAATAGCAATTCCTTGGAATTTTTTAGTCCAGAGAATCTTGCTCGAGTCTCAGGATCATATTGATTCAACAAAACGCATCCACTTGCAATGGTACTTAATTCACCATTTACTAGTTATGTTACCTGCATTGAATTAGCATGTCATGGTTATCATATTTGACTTGTATTGTTGCACTTTGTGCAGTTAAGGCTGAATCAGAACAGACTTACCATCAGAGAATCTTACAAATCCTTGACCAGCTTGAAGCTGAGGTAATCAAACAAACCACTTTTCTGTTTAGCCCAAAACTAAGGCTGCTTTTTGCAGGCATTAGAAATAAATGCAAGTTAAGTTCTGCCGAGTAATTTGCCAACAATTTTTGCACATCTCTATGTTTGATAAACAAATGGCATCAGAGCGGCCAAGAATTGAAGCATGTCCAAGCCCAGTTCTGTAGGTTGTACATTCATATCAGGCTGAGTCAGATGTGGAGCTTAACTTGTCTCTTGTAGACTATGCCGTAGTTAGAAAGGTACTACTTGTTTTCATTTTGTACTTCTAGCTTACAAATCCTAAGCCCAATGTTTTAGTTCACTGTGTTAGATAGTAAAAGATCACTCTGCACATTTCCGTAGGAATTTGTCTTTTAGATGTTTTTCTGAGTGTCACATCGTTCTCACCCAAGTTTGTAAGCCATGTTCATTATTCTTTCAATTCTTTTAACTTGAATATGCCAGTTATTGTTCCGTTTACTATAAAGTTGCAACAAAGAGTCTCTATTAGCATTTCCATGCACCCTTTACATGTTTTTATCATATCCACTCCTATCTATCCAGAAATTCAACATCTTCTGGTATTTGTTTTCAAAAAGAAAAGATAAGAGAGGAAAAGATATTTGTCCGTCTCATATTTGAGCCATACTTTTGATTTTCTTGCAGATTCTGGGTTGATTTTCTGTGATAATTCATAAACATAGTAATATTTGTAATGTTTCTTCTTATTAGTCTAGCTTTCCTCTTATGAATGCCAACACTGTTTTTGCCCTCCTTTTCTTCGGGGCACATGATATCTTGCACCTCTCCTCTCGAAAACTTATCTCTTTTATTTTCTATATCTTTATTTTATTTTATCTTATTTGCTACGCTTTGTTTTGTTTTATTATATTTTTCCTCTGCTAATTATATTCTTCTAGATCATGTTTGCCTAATCTATCCGAGGCTTAGCATAATCTAGTTGCGATAAACAATTCCATCTTCTGCTACTATGGTGGCACTGAGAAACTTCCATTTAGAAATGACAGCACGTATTTTGTGGAAGTACTGTACATAAGTAAAACCACAACGGGCATGACAAATTTGTTGACCAGGTTCCGATTACTGTGTGAAAGTTGTTCGGATGAAATTCTAATTCTGGTGGAATTGAAACCGATAACCGGTTCATATGGTGATTTAGGCTGCTTCAGTGATATTTGTGCCTACATTGATGCCTCAAGCAACGAATCAATGATGTGGATCACAAACTAATTAAATAAATTTTGAATACCAATCTGGACTGGGATTTGTGATTGGGGAGAAGTTTGTGTGCTCATGGGCATGACACAAGTCGGGAAAAGTACAACTTACAACGATCGTGTTCCAAATTAACGTAATTCAAATAGCAATTCCTTGGAATTTTTTAGTCCAGAGAATCTTGATCGAGTCTCAGTTCCATATTATTGCTAGTGGATGCGTTTTGTTCAAAGAGTCTTTTCCTTTTAGTAATTTTCCTCTTTAGGGAGTTTTCGACATTGAAATCTCACTAGTTGATAATGTTAAATGAGTTCTAGTCCTAGTTTGCTACATTTTTTTATATATAGTAGATGGTGATACTTCTTTAAGTAAAAACAACCCTACACTTAAGCGAAATCATAAATCGAAACAAACATATATAGAATACAACTCATACATGGGTATCCTCAAATCTAACTTTAATTTTCGATAATTTATTCTTTTCAACGACAAACGCACACACAAAGCATATACACGGATTTTCTTCTTTGTCAGTAACCATCCCGTTTTTAGATTTCTCAATATAGTCATCATAACCTACAATTTATATGATACAGTCTAACATGGCCTATGAGTACGTCAGGGTTATGGACTGGATGTATGTGAATTGGCAACAACGTATGCAACCTAAGTTTGTCACTGGAGTTTCTGCTTTCATTGAATTTGCACGCGCACTTAAAATAACAACCTTTATACTAAAAAAATTATGTATGCTATTACTTAGTAGTTTATGGTTTTTAGACGCAAAAGCCATTTGAGAAATACTTTTCCTACCCACTATTAATCCATATTCTCAATATAGTCATTGAATTTGCACGCGCACATAATAAGAAGGAGAAGACAGTAATGTGGCAGAAGAAGAAGGAGAAGACAGTAATGTGGCAGAAGAAGAAAAAATGACATTCCTTGTTCTCTGTTTTAGCATCAATCTTCTGATATGAACTAATGATGGCTTTCACATTGGCTTTTCGTTTTAGAGACTTCTTAGTGTCCAATAGAAAGTATACATCAGATTTGTGCAGGTCAGGTTCTTCTATGACTTTCAAGAGACTCAACTGATTCTGTAAATTACACGCTAGTTGGGTGATACTTTTACCACTTCTCACTGCAGGTGCGCATATTCAAAATGGATATTAGAGAGCGCACCTGCAGTGAGAAGTGATAAAAGTATCACCCAACAAGGGTGTAATTTACAGAATCAGTTGAGACTCTTGAAAGTCATAGAAGAACCTGACCTGCACAAATCTGATGTATGCTTTCCATTGGACACTAAGAAGTCTCTAAAAGGAAAAGCTTATGTGAAAGCCATCATTAGTTCATATCAGAAGATTGATGCTGAAACAGAGAACAATGAATGCCATTTTCTTCTTCTTCTGCCACATTACTGTCTTCTCCTTCTTCTTCTGCCACATTACTGTCTTCTCCTTCTTATTATGTGCGCGTGCAAATTCAATGACTATATTGAGAATATGGATTAATAGTGGGTAGGAAAAGTATTTCTCAAATTGTTTTTGCGTCTAAAAACCATAAACTACTAAGTAATAGCATACATAATTTTTTTAGTATAAAGGTTGTTATTTTAAGTTTTCCCTTATAGAGATATGATCTAACTGCCTTTATAAACTATAAGTGTGCAGAAAATTATGATAAGAAACCATAAGAAAGGATCGTAGCCATGCATAACCTTGAATCTACATACCAAATCATGCACAAGCATGCAATTATTGTCACCTTACCTTGGAATATAAAATATCTTGGAAGACTATAAGCGAGCATTTAAATCTTGATAGCTTTTGACTTCAACATATATTTTTCTCAAGTACCATGAAATATGCTTCCTCCGTATAAACCGTTTTCAGAAAGATGGATTAACAATGACAAATTATCCATTGTGGCTCACTAGGTTAGCATTTTCTCTTCTATTGACCATCTTACTAATCTGCTTGGTAAATTTATTCGGAACCGGCTGCGAATCATTAAAAGACATGCATAAGAAAGAAAGCTAAAATACAGATATATAGCATACCGATATATCGAAACTTCAAAGTTGCGATGACAATCCAGAGATATTTATTTCTACACACGTGGTGCGCGTGCGAATGCATCAGGCATCATGGACAAATATTTGAGAACATGGAAAGTATTATTAGTATAAAGTAATTAAAGCTTTTAAACACGTTGGGTAGATATTTTCTTAGTTGATGCAATCATATCATGAGGACTAAATTTAAGCTATTATATATATGCATATGTATTTTTCTAACCTAATATATCACACACACACATAGAGAGAGAGAGAGAGAACACCAGTTTGGTAGAGAAATCAGATAGCAGGACCCTAAAGAAATGGAGTCCATAGCATTGCTCATCATCATCATCTATGATCCCTTTGAAAAAATATTATCAAAAGGGATCATGGATGATGATGATGAGCAATACTATGGACTCCATTTCTTCAGGATCCTGCTACCTGATTTCTCTACCAAACTGGTGTTCTGTGTGTGTGTGTGTGTGTGTGTGTGTGTGTGTGATATATTAGGTTAGAAAAATACATATGCATATGTATAATAGCTTAAATTTAGTCCTCATGATATGATTGTATCAACTAAGAAAATATCTACCCAACGTGTTTAAAAGCTTTAATTACTTTATACTAATAATACTTTCCATGTTCTCAAATATTTGTCCATGATGCCTGACGCATTCGCACGCGCACCACGTGTGTAGAAATAAATATCTCTGGATTGTCATCGCAACTTTGAAGTTTCGATATATCGGTATGCTATATATCTGTATTTTAGCTTTCTTTCTTATGCATGTCTTTTAATGATTCGCAGCCGGTTCCAAATAAATTTACCAAGCAGATTAGTAAGATGGTCAATAGAAGAGAAAATGCTAACCTAGTGAACCACAATGGATAATTTGTCATTGTTAATCCATCTTTCTGAAAACGGTTTATACGGAGAAAGTATATTTCATGGTACTTGAGAAAAATATATGTTGAAGTCAAAAGCTATCAAGATTTAAATGCTCGCTTATAGTCTTCCAAGATATTTTATATTCCAAGGCAAGGTGACAATAATTGCATGCTTGTGCATGATTTGGTATGTAGATTCAAGATTATGCATGGCTACGACCCTTTCTTATGGTTTCTTATCATAATTTTCTGCACACTTATAGTTTATAAAGGCAGTTAGATCATATCTCTATAAGGGAAAACTTAAAATAACAACCTTTATACTAAAAAAATTATGTATGTTATTACTTAGTAGTTTATGGTTTTTAGACGCAAAAATAATTTGAGAAATACTTTTCCTACCCACTATTAATCCATATTCTCAATATAGTCATTGAATTTGCACGCGCACATAATAAGAAGGAGAAGATAGTAATGTGGCAGAAGAAGAAGGAGAAGATAGTAATGTGGCAGAAGAAGAAGAAAATGGCATTCATTGTTCTCTGTTTCAGCATCAATCTTCTAATATGAACTAATGATGGCTTTCACATAGGCTTTTCCCTTTAGAGACTTCTTAGTGTCCAATGGAAAGCATACATCAGATTTGTGCAGGTCAGGTTCTTCTATGACTTTCAAGAGTCTCAACTGATTCTGTAAATTACACCCTTGTTGGGTGATACTTTTATCACTTCTCACTGCAGGTGCACTCTCTAATATCCATTTTGAATGTAATATTATAGATATCCATGCCTGTTTATGTCAAAATTACTTATATTGTCAATGTTTGATTGTCTAGTTGTTGGTGATGCGTCCATATCAGGGACAGAGGCCACTCCCGTTCCTCCAGGTATGTTTATATATCATATAGAGCATGTATATTGATTTAGAATGTTATATCATAAATATACACACATTCCTTTTGCTCTTAGTAATTTTTATTATTGTCTAGTTGTAGGTGGTGACAGTAGTTGACAATAAAATTTGTCATCCTAGAAACTATGATTTTTATATGTGCTCGCATGCGGAAATGATTGTAAGTCGTGGACCTTGTTTAGTCGTCCAACTCATTATCATGGGCTGCTTGATGAGATTAGATTTGCGCCTGATGATCTACAAGAGCTTGTTCACTCCCTGTCATATGTGTAAGCAGCGCTATATGCGAGTTTACCTTGTTAATATGTATGTACTGAAATTAATTAATATTATTCAAATTTTGATACATGCAGATATCAGAGGAGCACATCTTCTATCTCTGTAGGTAAGGCTTTGAATTTGTTGATTTTGGTGTTTCTTGTTTATTTTATAGACCAGTATGTGCTAAACATAATGTTCTGACAGTTGCTAGGGGGAAGGCAGCATTCGAGGCTGCTGACCCCAGTCCTGGACGCCGCACACGGACGGCACCACGGAGGTTGGGAGAGAGGCCGAGGACTGGGCTCTAGTAGGGCCCATATGAGGTTGGACTCCATCCCGGTGGTTACTTCCTCCGTCTCCAGTGAGCGACGTATCCAGCAGGAACTAGAGAGCTTGAAGGCCACCGTTCAGGAGTTGAAGGAGATGCTGGTATGTATACTACTTAATAGTAAAATATCATGTCATATTATAGATATCAACATATCCAATATCAGTACGTAGCCTGAGCTTATTTGGTTGTAGACTTAGGTTTTATTAATCATACATGTACATATCTAATTAAAATAAACTACAGTTTTCCAAACTAGATATCCAAATGGGGTTTCGAAATAACTCGATAATGATAAGAATTCGAATAAAACAGAGTTCTTACACGCTTATTGCATACGTTAGGTCCAGACGCGACGGGGTAGGCGCAAGATTCTAGCGTTTATCAGAGGTGGAGCTGGACCGAGCTAGGCTAGCATTTTGACTCTTATTTTTTGAAACATGTATTTATTTATATGATACATATTGTACTACATTTTGAAACATTTTGGGCGATATTGATTTTGGTTTATATTTATATCATATTCAGTTTTTTAGTTTCTTTTGTATATTATATGCGTGAGATGTGAATATGAATACTGCGATATATGTTGTGTGATGATTAATTTTATATTTGATTGATGTATATATTATTGTGCACAGGGCGGGAAAAAATCTAGCAGCCCATTTTTTAAAAAAAAATACAGATATTGTGTACCTACGGATTAATCCGTAGGTACACATGTTGCCCCTACGGCTAAGCCCGTAGGGGCATAATAACAGCAGTAACTGATATTTCCCCCTGATCGCAGTACCAGGGGTTGGGAGTGCCCCTACGGACACAACCGTAGGGCCAACAGCCTAACCCCTACAGCGTTATCCGTAGGGGCCAAATATCAGGAATCCTGATATATGGCCCCTACGGATAGGTACCTACGCCTTTATCCGTAGGGGTTAGAGCATGCCCCTACGGTTATGTCCGTAGGTACAGTCAATATAATAAAAAAAACCATAAATAATATAACTTTTTTTACCCTACGCATTACTCCGTAGGGGCAACAGGACCTACACAGATATCCGTAGGGGCAAGAATTTGCCCGTAGGGGCAAGTTCAGGGCTTCAACTTGCACCTGCGGCCTTTGCACCTACGGGGTATTTTTTAGCCCCTACGCATATGCCCGTAGGGGCAGTGGGTTTCCCCTACGGATAAATCCGTAGGGGCAACCCTTATTTGTAATAGTGAAAGTCCAAAATATCACTACGGAGCAGCACAAGAAACAGGAGTCCCAAACTCACCAAACATGCGGCGGAACCGCGGCTAAACCCTAGGTTAGGCTGCAGTTCCACGACCAATTAGTTGAGTTGGGCCCTCGTATTTCTTAGGGCTCCATACAATAACCTGCATGATTTTCTAAATATTTTTAATCTGAAAAATATCAACTTTTGAAAAAATGGACAGAAACTTGGAAAATGTCGGGTTTTGAAGTTCGATCGAACACTTTAACGTCGTCTAGACCATTCCTAATGCTCTAGCTTAGCTCTGATACCATGAAAGTGTGTCTTAGCAGCTCTACTAGGGTTCCACATGCATCAAGTATGCAATTTTTAAAAAATCTAAAGGTCTAAGCTACACTAATCTAGAATCGAACTAGAGAATTAGAGTTTTAGTAGCAAGAAAGCAAGTTCTAAGCTAAGTGAAAAGGGTTACAACCTTTGTAGACCAAGTCCTTCACTTCTAATACTCCAAGTAGTAGTCCCTAAGCTTCAAGTAGTAGTCCCTAGAACTCTTTTTGGCTTCACTTGAAGAAAGGAACGAACTTGCTATGTGATTTTCGAAGCCAGAGATGATCCACCTTGAAACCACTTTAGGTCAAGCTAACTCTTCATTTAGAAATATTTTCCTCTCACTTTTTCGAACTAAAGAAAAACCCTAGTGAGCTTTCATGGGGAAGAAGATGAACATGAGGTGAAGAATGAAATTATGTTGAGAGAATGAACCTCTTGGCTCAAGATAATGTTGTGATGGAAAAAAAATATCTAGAGAACGACAAAGAGAGAGGATGAGTCATGCTTCTCAATGCTTCTATAAGCATCCAAACTATGACTCATTTCTTACTCAATTTGATTTTCCTTTAAATATAAATCATCATAATAATCTTAAACCCTAGGTGTGAGTCTCATACACCCATATTCTATGTATCATCAACCATGATACAATAATCCAAATACATATATTAATATATATCACATATATATTAAATGTATTTAAAGAGAAGAAAATTATTAGTGAGCTTTAATATTAGTTAATATATAAATATATCAAATATAAATATATATCAAATTATTAAATCAATACTTGATTCAATAATCCGGTTATATCATATATAACCGACTAATATCATATATATATGTATATCAAATTATCAAATTAACACATGGTTCAATAATCCGGTTATATCACATATAACAGACAATATTCAATATATATACATATAACAAATCATTGAATCAACACTTAATTCAATAATCCGGTTATATCACATATAACCTAACCGATATCAAATATCGTGATATTATAATACGATATCACATACTCGTATTTAATCAAGCTCCCACACATATTACCATATGTGCCCTACTTCGTTTCGCTTGACCTAGGAAACCTTTGTGTGGGACTCTAAAGACTCATCAATACGCCAGCAGTAGGTAATGATCACATCAGATACCTACAAGCCATCAGCGTTACTAGCTGGACGTAACGGCTACCCAGCTATTGAACGAATGAAAGATCAACAATCAAACTTGTCCAAACTCTCGTAAAGCCTATAAGCAACACTTACCGTACAGTCCAGTCTCTTCGTCTGATATGTCGCATATCGAGTCTAGGGGTGGAATCGTCAAACCCCAGTAACTTGATAAGTCATGCCAATGTATGGCCTATAACCTTTCGAGAAACTACTGATAACACTTATCAGTAAATCTCATCAGCCCTGACCAGGAACTTACTGTTATAGCCAATCGAGCATAGCGCAACATCAACTCCCTATACCGGGAGAGACGAAACCCTTACTATCGCTCACTCTTTTGAGCCGTGGTAGGGAGGAAATCAAAGCACGGTAGGAACCACATAAGATACTATGATGATCTTGGGTCTACAGATTAACCTGTACAAGCATCACCAGAGAACCGCTATCTGATGATAGGTATGGTACCATCTAAGAGTTCTCGGCGTGCCTTGTTCGGTGTACCCATTATCTAATGAGCACCTGTGTACAATCTTTGATGTCAAACACCAATAGTTGTGGGATCAACCATCGCCCCCTACAGGATCAAGAAACGTACACACTAATCTACTCTGAAATATCGATGCCCTGTCTCGATACTCCTCGACTAGGAACTGTTAAAGGATGCGCTTGCGGACTACACAAGCCCATTAGTATGATCTGCATCATAGTTCTGGTAGTCAAGCCTACATCCTAAGGGCTTTATCAACATGTATTAGAGAGACAGAATAATAATAATAGTGTACATGTTAAGATAAAGAGCAACCAGATAGTATACTATCATGTCGAGCAAGAAAGTCCTCTATATATATGTCCAAGCATCCACTACATCATACAATAATGGCCTCTAGGGCATACATATTCCTAACAGATTAGGTTCTCCCTCATTTTCTGCACCGACCATCAACTGCTTGCCTTTTTTCAAGCCTTTGAGGCAGTCTGTAGCGCGATGCTCCGGTTCCCCACAATCAAAACAACGGAAGTTGGACTTTGCGATTGTAGATCCTGTATTCGGACCTGTTGTTGTTGGCGTGGCTACTGTTGGGGCTGTAGAGCGGTTGTTCACATCTCCTCGAGAATAGGTTCTTCCCCCACCTTGAGACTGTTTCTTCTCGGCAAGTAAGGCATGCTGACACGTCTCGAAGAGCTTGAATAGTGGATGAAGGATCAGCTTGTCCTGGATCGATTGATCGAGTCCCCCAAGGTGGCGGGTTACTCGTTGTTCCTCGGTCTCTGCCAGATCGTTGCGAGCGATCAATAGATAGAAATCTTCTGTGTAGGCGTCCACAGATCAAGTCCCTTGCCGCAATTGTTGCAGTCGCTGGTATATGGTTTGGATGTAATTGAACGGAAGAAACTCTTTTTCCATTTTCTCCTTCATCTTTTCCCAGCCCATGATCTTTGGCTTTCCATGCCTCTCTCAGACGCGACGTTCTTGCTTCTACCAAGTCAAAGCTCAACCTTTAAGTTTGATGGCAACTAACTTCATCTTCTTCGCGGAGGGTACATTTTTATATTCAAAGATGTGTTCCACCGTGTTGAGCCAATCAAGGAACTTTTCGGGTTGGGAGCCGCCTGCATAATCAGGGAGATCCACCTTAACGCCATCCCAGGGTCATTCATAGCCCCCTCGAAAGCCACGCCCTTCCTGGTAACTCGCTTCGGACCCTGAATCGTCATCATGATCTGAATCGATAGCCCGTTGCCTCTGGGAATGTGCTTGTTCTATCCTCAACGCTTCGATCTGTCTCAGCAACTCTGCATTCTGCCTTCGTAAGTTAAAAACCGAGACTATATATGTAGGTCTCACACAAATCTGATTTAGTTGTTTGAACCTTTTTTTGGTAATGCCAAGTATCTAGTCACGGTCTTAACCGTGACGATAAAAGGCTATGGTCATGGTTTTAGACGTTACTAGGTTTCTCGTGATGGGGTTTTAGGCAACGGATGTGTCACAGTTTTAACCGTGACTAAAAGTGTGTTTGGTCAAGATTATAACCGTGACCAAAACCATACCCTGTAGTAGTGTGTAAACACAAGGTTGGGTTGTTGTATCCTGCAAGCAAATCGCATCAATTCCCGTTGCATTGTAAGGGAGCGAATGTTGCTTTAAAAATAGCGATTACGTGTCTCAACTCAATCTATTGTGTTTTTGTTTTTCTTGTCATTGATTTCAACCCCAATTTTGCAACAACAATTTTTTCCCCAGTTTTTTGGGACTGTTTAGACCAGTTTTATTTATTTACTTTTTCTTTTTTATCTTTTCTTCCTTCAATATTTAGTAACGGAAAAATTGACCTACAGATAAATAGTTATATAGCACAACCTAGGTATCCATCAGTAGAAACATAATCATCCATGGGAGTATAGATAATTTCAAAAAAAAAAATTGAATTTAACTGCAATCCCCGACATATATATATTTACCTGGCAATAATAAGCAACAGATTGTACAATGCTAAATTACAAATTTGAATAACTGTTCACGAAAAACATACAATAACAACCAAGGGACATAAATTGCCTTTATTTTCTTGATAATTTAATTGAGAACAGACCCACCATATCTGAACCCCAAGGTCTTGTCACTAGCCAGTACTTGGATTTATTTCCATTTTCATGTATGTGAATATAAACACATAGAGAGATATAGACTTTAGAGAGTACTCCTCGATTGTTGTGACATTAATATTGTAGCCTTTCTATGTTTTGTTTATGTTGTAGTATTCATGCTTCTCCACTGCATGCATGCATTCTCTCTCTCTCTCCACATTTTCACTTGGAATGTTATTGGTAAAGACAAAAAGATTTGAGAGAGAAGATGCATGCAGCAGCGGTGAGATCAGAGAGAGGGAGACAAGATGAGCAGAGAGAGAGAGAGAGAAAGTGATGGCGTGTGTGAGGAGAGAATGAGATGATTTAAAGATGATGAGGGACAGGTCACATCACTGCTTGGGATTTCTCCGTACTTTCATTACATGCATGCAGCACATAAGGCCCTAGTGTTGGTTGCCCATACCAAACTAAAGTCAATCATTTTTTGTTTATTATTATTTCTCAAATAATAACATCGTTTTATGCGCTAAAATTAGGGATTAATCAGTTACAAGGGGGAAAATAGAAAATGGGTGTTTTATCAGAATTCAGAGTACATGTAGAATTCATATTTGATATTTTTTTAGAGTAAAAACGGTTTATCCACATGTAATACACATGGGTTTAAGATGGTAAAAGAAAAGGAATATCTTGGCATATAGAAATTGATTTTTTTTTTAATTCCAACAGTCCATATATTACATAATGAATTATGTGAAAAAATATATATATCATATTATGAATGGTGACGGTGGATGTGGATAAGCAGATTCTAACCAAAAATATCAAATTTGAATTTCACCGAATCTAGACCCGCATAAACGGTATTATGTTGTTAAATTTTTATTTTTGCACATGAATGATTTATTGGTAGCGTGGTAGATTTCGTGCTACTTATACTTAAAGTGATAAAATCATAAACTTAATTAAAACCTTCGAACATCATCTGAAAAGATATATTGATCTGATCAAATCTTTAGCAATAAAACTAAATCTTTAGTCATTTTTTCCCCTATCTTCTTTTTTTTTCCTGAACTTTTCTTGGAAAAAGGATAGGAGAGCATATGTCACCCCCTCCAGTTTCGGTTATAATAATAGAGATATATGAGGTGATGTCATCCACCGATTCTTGTCTCCTTTCTTTATAAGCAAATAGGACGGATTATACTAGAAATACTACTAATTCTTTGCTTATCCTGGGGAGGATTAGATGCAATTAGCAGAGGAGTTGATACATTATGCAAGTGCCCGAAAACTCTTTTACCGCTAGGATCGTATCAGGGAGGGTTTAGGACATTGCTATGTTATTTTGGTTGTAGGGGTTTGTTCTCCGATAAGTGGATTATTGTTCCTTTTCTTTTTTCTTTTACTTTATTTTCCTATGTTTTCGGACTGTATTAGCTTCCTTAAATGATTTAATTAATGAGACGTGGGAACTTTTGTCTTCGTTTTGGTTCAAAAAACATACGGGAAACTGATTCTTGGAAAACAAACAGTTTAACTAATATGTGCAATTAATGCATGTGGAATACAATTTAAGCATACATAAAATCAAATATCTCTACTATTTTAATGTTGAATTACTGTTGAAGGGAGGGGTCTTTAAATTAAAATTGCTAATTTGATTCTCAAGTTAACATGTGGTAAAGATAAATTCTCATTATTTTGAGAAAATAAATTTATAAAACCATAATAACTTTTCAAATCTTCCAAATTATTTTAGAGTGATAAATTTATAATAAATTAAACTAACAAAGCACACAAATATTTAAATAATGTAATTAACAAATCTCTTTATTTTCTCATATGTATTATTAAGTTAATTAAGTGTATCGCATGTGCCAAAAGGCTAGTTTAGATTAAATGTAAAATAGTTATTTAGAGAATATTGGAAAAGAAAACGACATAAGCTAGGTTCAATGCCAATTGTCAAATTAATATTAAACATTTTTTGTGTGCGCTCAATGCACTTGAATGTGATTTAAATCTCAAGATTTTATTATAAAGTTTTATAATATCTCTACAAATTAAAAGGAATGGCTTAAATAGAGGTGTTTAAATTTATTTAGGGAAGGTAGGGAAGAAGGGAGGCTTGAATTTTGAATTAAGAGATCAAGTGAAAATTTTAATTATGAAGATGACGTGGATATCTTAAAATAAAATAAAGGATTACTTAGTAGAAAACCATATTATTTTTAAATATTTTTATTAGAAAAGGTTCATCATTAGATAACATAACTGCATCCTTGGAGTTTGCATTATAATAAAAATTATATATAGATTTAGAATTTATACATGAATTGACATGTGCTTTTGTCTTTGAGACTAGACCATGCACTCATGTTTTTCATAATTGATTTTGATGATGCTCGATATCGGTGACTCCCCAGATAATGACAGATGACGTGTCCCAAAGCTTACAAGAAAGGATCAAGAACGTTACGTTGGAATCACACCCCGGGCCTCCGACCCGAGGATATTCCTGACCTTCAGTGGCCTTCCAAACCACCCCCCAGCTCACCTCCGAGCTATCGCAGAACCAAGATGCCTCGGCCTCCCGCTCATTCCCGAGCCTCCCGCCTAGCTTATCTTCTTCGGTATCACCGACCAACCCACAACACCGATCATAGGCGCCTCCTCCACGGCTCCGCGAATCTCGCCAGGCGTGAGATATCCGCCGCCCATGATCCCACGTCCCACGCCATCACGATCCCCCATTAACGAGCATATCTCGTCATTAATGGGAAATCCCGCCTATCATGCAGCATAACGCTAGGGGCGTAACGGCCGACATGAATCTCGAGCCCGCCTGCCCATAGCAGCCACTATATAAACCCCTCTCAGACGACCCAGGTAAACCAATTTTACCCCATTAGGTCGTTACTCTGCCAAAATACCCCGCCTAACTTGATCGTCGGAGGGTCCTCGGTGGCACAACCATCCCGGGACTTCTTTGCAGGTAGCTCGGCCTCGACCACATAAAACACATTGAGATCCACACACTCCAGGAGGCAACCCTCCAACTCAATCTCAGCCATCCATCAGTACTCGTTGCAGATCAACGGAAGATAACATCTGAAGGAGATCCAGAGATCCATCAGCTGGCGCCGTCTGTGGGAATCGCTAGTTCCATTCAATGAAATTTCATCTTCCGATCTCGACTTCATAGCGAGCGGTCACCGCGACGATCCAAGCACCAGCCGTCGGCCTCCCTGCAGTGGAGATGAGGGAGAATCCCCTCGTCCCCCGAACGCCATTCACGCCCTATCCGCTCGGATAGATCGACTCGCGTCCGTCGTAGATGCACTCATCCGTGTCCAAACGGCTGGGCAAGCTCCCCAGGTCACCGCTCCCCTACCTCGGGACCGGGACCCCTACAGAGAGAGAGAAGACTTTGCCTGCGTTGGCATGACCGAACACTGCCTCGCTGTCTCGGGCGGCCGTAGATCCCCCGGGCCGACGTATTCAATGATCCGGTGGGCTCCGCACGGCTCAACACCGAGGTCTTTCACCAGAGCGCCTCGCCCCGAGCCCTATCGTGCCCCTATCCTTCCCGAGGAGCTGTCGATCAGCTCGCCTGTGCCCAGGCATGACCGGCACCCCTTCCCTCAACGGGGTCACGCGCATGGGACTCGCCACGGCAGCTCGAAGACGACCTCACCAGGGGACCTGAGGAACCTCATCAAACGGAACCAAGGCCGTGTCTAGGCAGAGCTCTCCGGCAGCAGAGGCCAAAAATCAAAATGTGCCGAATCATCAGGATACCACGGCCGACTCGACCCCCTCGAAAAGAAGATTGAAGGCATGCATCAGGAAAATCGTCCTTCAAGCGACGGGGCTAAGTATGCCGCCGACTCGCTCACGAAGCCCTTCACTAAAGAACTACTCGCCGTCCACGTCTCCTCCCGGAACAAGCCCCCAAAGGTCGCCCTCTTCGACGGGAAGTCCGAACCGAAGGACCATTTAGACGCGTTCATGGTCGAGATGAGTTTCTAGGACACTTCCGATGCCGCACAATACCGCGCTTTCCCCACCATTCTCATCCGCTCCAGACGAGACTGGTTCCGAGGACTCGCGCCGTGCTCGATCTCTACATTCGATGAGCTGGCCACCCAATTCCTCGGCCACTTCGTCAGGAACAGACGGCAGAAGTGGACCGTCGACCATCTCTTCACCATAAAGAGCGGGGACAAAGAATTCTTCAAAGGATACGTCACCCGCTTCTACAACGCCCTCCTTGAGGTCCCAGAACACCGAGACGAAACGGTCATTACGGCCCTTAGGTCGGGTCTTAGGCACAAGGAGTGGCTACGCTCCTTTGCATTAGCGCAACCT
Organism: Agapanthus africanus; assembly: GCA_030015575.1. Lineage (NCBI taxonomy): Eukaryota > Viridiplantae > Streptophyta > Magnoliopsida > Asparagales > Amaryllidaceae > Agapanthus > Agapanthus africanus. The sequence continues at coordinate 353,210,551 of CM057341.1, read as the reverse complement.
AAGACCATGGCCGAGGTAAAGGCCTGGACCGAATGTGAGATTTAGCTTAAGTCCGAGGTGAACGCCAACCTACCCCAGACAGAACAAGCTGATCAAAAGAAAAGGTCCCGGGAGGAGAAAAAGAAGATTGAGCGGCCAAAGCCCTACTACCCGAAGTTTCAGGAGTACACCCTGCTCAACGTCTCCTAGACGGTACTGTTGAAGGAGGCCAAGGGCGAGAGGTTCTTCAAACTCCTCCCAGTCTCCAATAGGGAGGCGAAGCGCACCAGAGGCCTCTACTGCGGTTTCCACAGGTCGCAGGGCCACTCCACTGAGAACTGCAAACAGCTCCGAGACTACATTGAGGAGCTAATCCGCTCGGGGCACCTGGCAACGTACTTGAGAGACAAGCGACAAGCCGATCGTGAGCAAGAGCAACGTCTCCCTCCCGGCGAATTGACAATCGGTCAAATCATGGCCATATCAGCGGGGGTACGACGAAGACCGACGAGACTCAGCGTCCCTCACCGATCGAGAGGACTGGCAGCCACCCTAGGAAGAAGTCCAAAGCAACCGAGCCGATCAATTTACCGATGAGGACCTCCACAGTATATCCCTGCCTCACAACGACCCGCTGGTGATCACACCTCGGGTCCACCACTACGAAGTGTATAGGATACTGGTCGACTCAGGAAGCTCGGCAGACATTCTCTTTTATGACTGCTTTCTGCGTATGTGACTCGCTCCGTCGGATCTAAGGCCGACCGCCCACGTCCTGTCAGGGTTCACTAACCACTCTATCCCGGCGGAAGGGGTAATCACTCTCCAATTTAACATCGGGGAGGCGGGCCGTACGCGCACCATGCCTGTGGAGTTTATCGCCGTGAGAATCCCATCGACCTACAACATCCTCCTCAGTCGCCCGACACTGAACTCTCTCCGGGCCCAGATATCGACCTACCACCTAGCGATGAAATTCCCGCTCAACCAAGACGGGATAGGTCGGGCCTACGGGGACCAATGAACGGCAAAGGTTTGCTTCACCGCAACATTTATGTCTGAGCGGCCAAACAACGATGTTGAGGGTGAGGGTGACATCAGGGGTTCTCTGGACACTCGAGACAAGCAAAAAGAGGTCCGAGGGACCCCGGTGGAGCCATTAACAGAGGCCCCCCTCGTAGAAGGGGACGACGAACGAACTGTTCAGATCGGGTCGCTTTTGATGGGGACTCAGCGAGACGACCTGGTTCACTTCCTTAGAAACAAATCTGACGTGTTCGCCTGGGCACCTGCCGACATGCCCGAGATCGACCCCAAAATCGTATCTCACAAGCTCGGGGTGGACCCTATGGTCTAACCCGTCCGGCAGAAAAAACGAAGTTTCGCCCCGATCAAGTAAAAGGCAATCGAGGACGAGGTAGACAGGCTTCTCACCGCCAACTTCATTCTGAACGTGCCTTACTCGGAATGGTTGGCGAACGTAGTCATGGTTTAAAAGTCAATCGGGAAGTGGCGCATGTGCGTCGACTTCACCGACCTCAACAAGGCCTGCCCGAAAGACAACTATCCCATCCCTCGGATAGATCAGCTCGTTGACAGCTCGGCAAGCCATGAGCTACTTAGCTTCATGGATGCTTTCTCCGGCTACAACCAGATCCGTATGAATCCGGCAGACGAGAATCTCACCGCATTCACAAGACCGAGGGGTATACTGCTATAAGGTGATGCCTTTCGTTCTCAAAAACGCCGGAGCTACGTATCAACGCTTGGTCAATCGCATGTTCAAGCCGCAGATCGGCAGGAACATGGAAGTTTACATTGACGACATGCTCGTCAAATCGGTCTCATCGGACGAACACGCTAAGGATCTGGGCGAGGCCTTTCCTCGTCTCCGAGATCCTGCCCGGCGGAGCCTACCGCTTACAAGACGCGGATGGTCGCAAGTTTTTACGGCCTTATAACGCTGAGAAGCTCAAGTTGTACCTCTGAAAAGAATATCTACAAGTGTATATTTCTTCTTTCACAAAGGCGATGTAAACCTTTCTAAAGTTCTTTCTATTTAAATAATAAGAAGGGAACAACGGGGTATCGCAAAAAGGAGAATTTTATTTATTCAAAAGGTATTATGGGCTCCTCAGCCTTACAGAAAAAAAAGGAAAAATTTACAGCAGAGGGGGAACGGGATCGAGGAAGTACTCCTAGTGATACTTAGAGTATATTACCGCTAGCCAGGCCTTGGCCTCTGCAGCCCGCTCCCATCGATACTGCACGCGAACCCGGGACGCCACGGAAGCACCCGGTGGTCCACCCTCTACGCCTTGGCTCACGATGTACCTCTTTTTTAAGCACTCCAAAATGAGGGCCGAAAATCGGTCGTGCTTGGCCTTCGAGATGAGGCCGAGAAAGAAGATCGAGCACACCTTGTCGAGCGCCTCGTCCAACAGCTCCTCGGAGAAGAGGTTGTACAACCTCGGGGACCTCCTCCAAATTGCGTACATCAGCAACTGTAGGAGGGACGACCGCCGAGGGAGAAGCCGGCCGACGTGACCCTCAAGGCGCTGAACCACTCCCCGATACCCATCCTCAGCCAGGGATTGGTCATACACGGAGACGTCATCGAAGGTGATGATCTCTTCGATCAAATACATGCGTCCAGTCATCTCAAAAAGCGATGCCGAAGAAGTTACCGTCTCCTTCCCTATTTATAACGCCAAACAGAATCCTTAAGGACCCAGATTCATGCGCGCATGGGCGCGAATCCTGAGATCCACCAAGATTACTCCAATACTGCGCCGACACGTGGCAGAACTGACGCGGCTCCCCAAAACGTTACGTCTCCCCCAAGCATTCCTAACACGTGCCGCCTGCGACGGTCGCTCCTCCCAATATTCATGAACCAAGGAAGGTTAGATTGAACCTCTGGATCCACCGAGCAGCTACCCTACTCGGTCTATCCTTAGAAGACCACTACTTGAGATCTTCAACAAAGCGATATAAATTCTTCTAAGTTCTTTTTATTTAAACAATAAGAAAGACACGATAGAGCATTGCAAAAGGGAGAATTTTATTTATTCAAAATGTATTATAGGCTCCTCATCCTTACATTACATTAAATAAATAAATAAATATATATATATATATATATATATATATATATATATATTACAGCAGCGAGGGAAGGGGTGCAGGAAACATTGCTCGTGGTACTCCGAGGATATTTCCGCCAACCGAGCCCTTGTGTCACGCCCCGCTTCCCAGTGTACGGCGAAGGGGACGCGACGAGGTCCACTACGTATATACTAAAAAGTACATACGCTAAGCGTATCTAAGCAATATAAAATAAATACACAAGAGACAAGGAATAAAAAGAACAGCAACTTTTATTTATTAACATTCTTTATACAATGCATGAAAGGAAATACAACTGAACTAAAAAGATGCCTAAACAGTGGCATAACAGGAAATGAAAAGTACAGAAAGAAAAAGTGTACAATGAAACTAAAGTGCAGGGTCTTCGGCAAACTGCTCCAAGTCTTCTTGAGATGGCACGATCTCCGCCGGGTCCAAATCACCTGATGACATTCAAAGAAGAAAGAAATAGAATGTCATCGGCGAACAGGTCGCTCGGTAAGTCCCAAAGATAAGAGGAGAAATAGAATAGCCAGAGAGTAAGAGAGAGAGAGAGAGTAGCTTTTACAGTTGTATTATATTATTATATTGTTGTATTTAGTGTTAACGCTGTTGTTTGTAGTTTGGTACAGAAGAATGCCAGTGTATACGAGAGAAGTCTCTATATGCCAGAGACTAGAGGCACGCTTAGTACAAGGAACCGTTTATGCCACGGTACAACAGCAACTGGATTCATGTTAGGTGTATTAAGTATTACAGTCTCGTGCCACTTTTAACACCTTCCGTACCAATCTACCCCTTAAACCCCGCGATGTCTTGTTTGTATTGTTATCTTGTAAATTGTATTGGTTATATGATTGATTGACTGACTGACCGAAACCATGATATCAGGAAACGGTTATAACCGTAGAGTCATGTAAATGGAATACTGAGAATCATATAAAAGGAATATATATCCATGGTTCGGTTCGGTCAAGTCGTATAATAGATAATTGGATTCATGGATTCATGTGTTCATATTGAATTGGAATCTTGTAGATTATAGATTGACTTGAATCATATTCAAGTCAGATTAATCAGACTCAAACCCGAGTCAGACAATCAGAAATGTGAATCGAAGTCTTATAATTGCTAGGGTCCTTAGGGTAATTTATAAAACTTGAGGGGGTTTTATGTAAAAATACTTTTATATACTTTTCAAAATACACCTCAAGTATTTATTGTTCGTCTTTAGAGTTGTAATGAGGGTAGATTTTATGTTGTGACATTTCTAGTGAAAATATCCTAGTTTTATAAATAAGGGTATTTATCTGTAATATTGATTATTTGAAGTTCATGGTATTTTAGTGTAAAACTTATTCTTGTGAATTTTAGGAAAAGGTGGAAATTTTATATTATAATAAAATAGATATTTAAATGATAAATATACATATGTTTATACAAAAATAACTTTAATATATTTATTATATTTAAAAAAAATCTCATTTTCTTAAGATGTCGTATTTTAAACCTTTCGAGACCGAATAATCCTTGCAGAGGTCTGAATATCGCACTACTAGCCCGAGGGTGCGCGATAAACCGCACGATCCCGAACGGGGTTCCCCAAAAATAGGTTGTAGCGGCGCTTTGCAAAGATTGTAAAATACTAATTCTTTAGAAAACGGTTTTATAAAGTAAAATGTATTTATTTGCAAAGTGTAATTTTCTGTATTTTAGATTCTAGAGTTTCCTAAGCCAACTAGCCTATTTCTAAATGGTCTAAACGACAAGTCGTTAGAAGCCTCAAATCGCCTCTTCACCGCCAATTGTGGCCAGGTAAGTACAAATGAGGAAGGAGGGATCCGCTCACGAATCGTGAGACGGGCCTTTTAAAGTTACCTTTGCTCGCTTGCCTAGCCTAGACACCATAAAATCAGGTTTAGATAAACGATTGATATCCACAACTTATCGTATTATTCCTAGTAAAAGGTATTTATTTAAAAGTGTATAAAAGCTAAACTTTTAGAATTGATTTTATTAAGAAAATGGTATTTAAATGAAAGTATTGTTTTTATCGTATTCTAAGTTTTTGATGATGTCTCTTAGGGTTGTATTTGCGTGTGTGTGGAGATAGGTCATTACCTCGTGCTCTACTTTAAATGTATAGCAAAGTTAAGGGGTAAAATGTGAAATCGAAACATGATGGTATTAAAGTGAAAAATACGATAAATTGGAACGGTTATCATTTCATGTGATGAAACTTATTCAAATTGATTTTTAAAAGTTTAATAGTCAAGGTAAATATGTTTAGTCATGAATGTACTGGTTAGAGGTGAGATTTTATAGAAAACCGAGTTGGAAATCGGATTTGTTCCGATTCCGGCGGGTTTCGTAATTTCGTATTTTAGAGAAATAGAAAGGGGGATAGAATGGGACTTACGGGTTTCGTTTAAGCAAAGGAGTGAAGGGGGGACTAGAGAGGTTGCCGAGGCGTTGCTTCGTCGCCGGTTGTTCCTAAAAACGTCGCCGGAATTTCCGCCGGAATTTCGTCGGAGTTTCGCCGTGCACTTGTTTTCAAATTACACAACTCTTGAAAAAATTTTGAGAGAGTGAGCTTAGGGTTTTGGGATGAGAGGGTAGAGGGTAGGGGGTGTATTTATAGGGTAGACTCGGGTAGGATAGGTGAAGAGTTTTAAATTAAAAAAAATTGTAAAAATGTGGGGAAAAAATTAAAAATCATAGTAATTAGGGTATATTAAATCCTCGGGAACCGATCCAAGTAAATGGTGTATGAAGGGGAGTTGGGCAACTGAAAAGTCACAACTTTTCAATTGCCGACTCGGCCGTCCGGCGGCGCCGGCCCGAGTCGGCCGATTCGGGGTGCCGGGATGTGGGGGGTCGTCAGGTGAGAGCTCTGGTATTTTTAGTTTTTTAGGTGAAATTCAAAATTTGGGAGTTATGGTCTGTGGACTGTTGGGCTTCCAAAGGATTTAAAACAAAAACAATCTAAAAATAATGCGGGGCTGGGGATTTGGACTCTGGTGGCTTAGTTCAGCAGTGCAAGGTATTACCAATGAGTTACAAGCTCTTTCTTGTAATTATTGTGGGAAAATAAATACTTAAAGTGGTAACAGCAACATTAAATACCCCAAGTATACTTTAATTTTAAAACAACTTTATGTACACTAAAAATGGAGTTATTTAAAAACAAAATAATTACTTATATATTGTGCTCAGGTAATAAATACCCCTTTATGAATTTTTGAAAAAAATTAATTTAAAAATTTGTATAGGATAAAGTGTATAAGAAAATTAGGGTTGTTACATTCTACCCTCCTTATAAAAATTTCGACCTCGAAATTTGTAAAAGGAAAGTGTAACAGTTTTAAGAAAAGTTTGAAGACTGGAGTATAGATAGTGTATGAAAAATGAGTGAAGGAATGAAAAGATGCGAAGGTTTCGGTAAGATTGTAAAAGAGGTGAGGGAATTTTGGGTTAGGACAGATTCAAGGTATATGATAAGATTCAAGGAACATGAAATTGTAAGATTCAAGGAACATGAATTGTAAAGAATGTTTTAGTTGCTGGTTTTTGTGTTTTATATTGTTTAGGGTTCCATACAGCTCTGACCTGCATGGGCCGCCAACAAAACCTGCCACGCCCCGCTTCCCAGTGTACGGCGAAGGGGACGCGACGAGGTCCGCTACGTATATACTAAGAAGTACATACGCTAAGCGTATCTAAGCAATATAAAATAAATACACAAGAGACAAGAAATAAAAAGAACAGCAACTTTTATTTATTAACATTCTTTGTACAATGCATGAAAGGAAAAACAACTGAAATAAAAAGATGCCTAAACAGTGGCATACCAGGAAATGAAAAGTACAGAAAGGAAAAGTGTACAATGAAACTAAAGTGCAGGGTCTTCGGCAAACTGCTCCAAGTCTTCTTGAGATGGCTCGATCTCCGCCGGGTCCAAATCACCTGACGACATTCAAAGAAGAAAGAAATAGAATGCCGTCAGCGAACAGGTCGCTCGGTAAGTTCCAAAGATAAGAGGAGAAATAGAATAGCCAGAGAGTAAGAGAGAGAGAGTGTGTGGCTTTTACAGTTGTATTATATTATTATATTGTTGTATTTAGTGTTAACGCTGTTGTTTGTAGCTTGGTACAGAAGAATGCCAGTGTATACGAGAGGAGTCTCTATATGCCAGAGACTAGAGGCACGTTTAGTACAAGAAACCGTTTATGCCACGGTACAACAGCAACTGGATTCATGTTAGATGTATTAAGTCTTACAGTCTCGTGCCACTTTTAACACCTTCCGTACCAATCTACCCCATAAACCCCGCGATGTCTTGTTTGTATTGTTATCTTGTAAATTGTATTGGTTATATGATTGATTGACTGACCGACCGAAATCATGATATCAGGAAACGGTTATAACCGTAGAGTCATGTAAATAGAATACTGAGAATCATGTAAAAGGAATATATATCCATGGTTCGGTTCAGTAAAGTCGTATAATAGATAATTGGATTCATGTGTTCATATTGAATTGGAATCTTGTAGATTATAGATTGACATGAATCATATTCAAGTCAGATTAATCAGACTCAAACCCGAGTCAGACAATCAGAAATATGAATCGAAATCTTATAATTGCTAGGGTCCTTAGGGTAATTTATAAAACTTGAGGGGGTTTTATGTAAAAATACTTTTATATACTTTTCAAAATACACCTCAAGTATTTATTGTTCGTCTTTAGAGTTGTAATGAGGGTGGATTTTATGTTGTGGCATTTCTAGTGAAAATATCCTAGTTTTATAAATAATGGTATTTATCTGTAATATTGATTATTTGAAGTTCATGGTATTTTAGTGTAAAACTTATTCTTGTGATTTTTAGGAAAAGGTGGAAAATTTATATTATAATAAAATAGATATTTAAATGATAAATATACATATGTTTATACAAAAATAACTTTAATATATTTATTATATTTAAAAAAAATCTCATTTTCTTATGATGTCGTATTTTAATCCTTTCGAGACCGAATACTCCTTGCGGAGGTCTGAATCTCGCACTACTAGCCCGAGGGTGCGCGATAAACCGCACGATCCCGAACGGGTTCCCCAAAAATGGGTTGTAGCGGCGCTTTGCAAAGATTGTAAAATACTAATCTTTTAGAAAACGGTTTTATAAAATAAAAGGTATTTATTTGCAAAGTGTAATTTTCCGTATTTTAGATTCTAGGGTTTCCTAAGCCAATTAGCCTATTTCTAAATGGTCTAAACGACAAGCCATTAGAAGCCTCAAATCGCCTCTTCACTGTCAATTGTAGCCAGGTAAGTACAAATGAGGAAGGAGGGATCCGCTCACGAATCGTGAGACGGGCCTTTTAAAGTTATCTTTTCTCACTTGCCTAGCCTAGACACCACAAAGTCGGGTTTAGATAAACGATCGATGTCCACAACTTATCGTATTATTCCTAGTAAAAGGTATTTATTTAAAAGTGTATCAAAGCTAAACTTTTAGAATTGATTTTATTAAGAAAATGGTATTTAAATGAAAGTATTGTTTTTATCGTATTCTAAGTTTTTGATGATATCGCTTAGGGTTGTATTTGCATGTGTGTGGAGGTAGGTCATTATCTCGTGCTCTACTTTAAATGTATAGCAAAATTAAGGGGTAAAATGTGAAATCGAAACATGATGGTAATAAATTGAAAAATACGATAAATTGGAAAGGTTATCATTTCATGTGATGAAACTTATTCAAATTGATTTTTAAAAGTTTAATAGTCAAGGTAAATATGTTTAGTCATGAATGTACTGGTTAGAGGTGAGATTTTATAGAAAACCGAGTTGGAAATCGGATTTGTTCCGATTCCGGCGGGTTTCGTAATTTCGTATTTTAGAGAAATAGAAAGGGGGATAGAATGGGACTTACGGGTTTCGTTTAAGCAAAGGAGTGAAGGGGGGACTAGAGAGGTTGCCGAGGCGTTGCTTCGTCGCCGGTTGTTCCTAAAAACGTCGCCGGAATTTCCGCCGGAATTTTGTCGGAGCTTCGCCGCTCACTTGTTTTCAAATTACACATCTCTTGGAAATTTTTTGAGAGAGTGAGTTTAGGGTTTTGGGATGAGAGGGTAGGGGGTAGGGGGTGTATTTATAGGGTAGACTAGGGTAGGGTAGGTGAAGAGTTTTTAATTAAAAAAAATTATAAAAATGTGGGGAAAACATTAAAAATCATAGTAATTAGGGTATATTAAATCCTCAGGAACCGATCCAAGTAAATGGTGTATGCAGGGGAGTTGGGCAACTGAAAAGTCACAACTTTTCAGTTGCCGACTCGGCCGTCCGGCCGAGTCCGGCCGGCCGACTCGGCCGAGTAGGGTCGAGTCCGGGTGCCGGGATGTGGGGGGTCGTCAGGTGAGAGCTCTGGTATTTTTAGTTTTTTAGGTGAAGTTCAAAATTTGGGAGTTATGGCCTGTGGACTGTTGGGCTTCCAAAGGATTTAAAACAAAAACAATCTAAAAATAATGCGGGGTAAGGGATTTGAACTCTGGTGGCCTGGTTCAGAAGCGCAAGGTATTACCAATGAGTTACAAGCTCCTTCTTGTAATTATTGTGGGAAAATAAATACTTAAAGTGGTAACAGCAACATTAAATACCCCAAGTATACTTTAATTTTAAAACAATTTTATGTACACTAAAAATGGAGTTATTTAAAAACAAAATAATTACTTATATATTGTGCTCAGGTAATAAATACCCCTTTATGAATTTTTTAAAAAAATTAATTTAAAAATTTGTATAGGAAAAAGTATAAGAAAATTAGGGTTGTTACATTCTACCCTCCTTATAAAAATTTCGTCCTCGAAATTTGTAAAAGGAAAGTGTAACAGTTTTAAGAAAAGTTTGAAGACTGGAGTATAGATAGTGTATGAAAAATGTGTGAAGGAATGAAAAGATGCGAAGGTTTCGGTAAGATTGTAAAAGAGGTGAGGGAATTTGGGTTAGGACAGATTCAAGATATATGATAATATTCAAGGAACATGAAATTGTAAGATTCAAGGAACATGAATTGTAAAGAATGTTTTAGTTGCTGGTTCTTGTGTTTTATATTGCTTAGGGTTCCATACAGCTCTGACCTGCATGGGCCGCCAACAAAACCTGTCACGCCCCGCTTCCCAGTGTACGGCGAAGGGAACGCGACGAGGTCCGCTACGTATATACTAAGAAGTACATGCGCTAAGCGTATTTAAGCAATATAAAATAAATACATAAGAGACCAGGAATAAAAAGAATAGCAACTTTTATTTATTAACATTCTTTGTACAATGCATGAAAGGAAAAACAACTGAAATAAAAAGATGCCTAAACAGTGGCATAACAGGAAATGAAAAGTACAGAAAGGAAAAGTGTACAATGAAACTAAAGTGCAGGGTCTTCGGCAAACTGCTCCAAGTCTTCTTGAGATGGCTCGATCTCCGCCGGGTCCAAATCACCTGACGACATTCAAAGAAGAAAGAAATAGAATGTCGTCAGCGAATAGGTCGCTCGGTAAGTCCCAAAGATAAGAGAAGAAATAGAATAGCCAGAAAGTAAGAGAGAGAGAGAGTAGCTTTTACAGTTGTATTATATTATTATATTGTTGTATTTATATTAACGCTGTTGTTTGTAGCTTGGTACAGAAGAATGCCAGTGTATACGAGAGGAGTCTCTATATGCCAGAGACTAGAGGCACGTTTAGTACAAGGAACCGTTTATAACACGGTACAACAGCAACTGGATTCATGTTAGGTGTATTAAGTCTTACAGTCTCGTACCACTTTTAACACCTTCCGTACCAATCTACCTCTTAAACCCCGCGATGTCTTGTTTGTATTGTTATCTTGTAAATTGTATTGGTTGTATCATTGATTGACTGACTGACCGAAACCATGATATCAGGAAACGGTTATAACCGTAGAGTCATGTAAATGGAATACTGAGAATCATGTAAAAGGAATATATATCCATGGTTCGGTTCAGTCAAGTCGTATAATAGATAATTGGATTCATGGATTCATGTGTTCATATTGAATTGGAATCTTGTAGATTATAGATTAACATGAATCATATTCAAGTCAGATTAATCAGACTCAAACCCGAGTCAGACAATCAGAAATGTGAATCGAAGTCTTATAATTGCTAGGGTCCTTAGGGTAATTTATAAAACTTGAGAGGGTTTTATGTAAAAATACTTTTATATAATTCTCAAAATACACCTCAAGTATTTATTGTTCGTCTTTAGAGTTGTAATAAGGGTGGATTTTATGTTGTGGCATTTCTAGTGAAAATATCCTAGTTTTATAAATAATGGTATTTATCTGTAATATTGATTATTTGAAGTTCATGGTATTTTAGTGTAAAACTTATTCTTGTGATTTTTAGGAAAAAGTGAAAAATTTATATTATAATAAAATAGATATTTAAATGATAAATATACATATGTTTATACAAAAATAACTTTAATATATTTATTATATTTTAAAAAAATCTCATTTTCTTAAGATGTCGTATTTTAAACCTTTCGAGACCGAATGCTCCTTGCGGAGGTCTGAATCTCGCACTACTAGCCCGACGGTGCGCGATAAACCGCACGATCCCGAACGGGTTCCCCAAAAATGGGTTGTAGCGGCGCTTTGCAAAGATTGTAAAATACTAATTCTTTAGAAAACGGTTTTATAAAGTAAAAGGTATTTATTTGCAAAGTGTAATTTTCCGTATTTTAGATTCTAGGGTTTCCTAAGCCAACTAGCCTATTTCTAAATGGTCTAAACGACAAACCGTTAGAAGTCTCAAATCGCCTCTTCACCGCCAATTGTAGCCAGGTAAGTACAAATGAGGAAGGAGGGATCCGCTCACGAATCATGATACGGGCCTTTTAAAGTTACCTTTGCTCACTTGCCTAGCCTAGACACCACAAAATCAGGTTTAGATAAACGATCGATGTCCACAACTTATCGTATTATTCCTAAAAAAAGGTATTTATTTAAAAGTGTATCAAAGCTAAACTTTTAGAATTGATTTTTTTAAGAAAATGGTATTTAAATGAAAGTATTGTTTTTATCGTATTCTAAGTTTTTGATGATATCGCTTAGGCTTGTATTTGCGTGTGTGTGGAGATAGGTCATTACCTCGTGCTCTAATTTAAATGTATAGCAAAGTTAAGGGGTAAAATGTGAAATCGAAACATGATGGTATTAAAGTGAAAAATACGATAAATTGGAAAGCTTATCATTTCATGTGATGAAATTTATTCAAATTGACTTTTAAAAGTTTAATTGTCATGGTAAAGATGTTTAGGCATGAATGTATTGGTTAGAGGTGAGATTTTATAGAAAACCGAGTCGGAAATCGGATTTGTTCCGATTCCGTCGGGTTTCGTAATTTCGTATTTTAGAGAAATAGAAAGGGGGATAGAATGGGACTTACGGGTTTCGTTTAAGCAAAGCAGTGAAGGGGGGACTAGAGAGGTTGCCGAGGCGTTGCTTCGTCGCCGGTTGTTCCTAAAAACGTCGCCGGAATTTCCACCGGAATTTCGTCGGAGCTTCGCCGCGCACTTGTTTTCAAATTACACAACTCTTGGAAAATTTTTGAGAGAGTGAGCTTAGGGTTTTTGAATGAGAGGGTAGAGGGTAGAGGGTGTATTTATAGGGTAGACTAGGGTAGGGTAGGTGAAGAGTTTTTAATTAAAAAAATTGTAAAAATATGGGGAAAACATAAAAAATCATAGTAATTAGGGTATATTAAATTCTCGGGAACCGATCCAAGTAAATGGTGTATGCAGGAGAGTTGGGAAACTGAAAAGTCACTACTTTTCAGTTGCCGACTCGGCCGTCCGGCCGACTCGGCCGAGTTGGGTCGAGTTGGGGTGCCGGGATGTGGTGGGTCGTCAGGTGAGAGCTCTGGTATTTTTAGGTTTTTAGGTAAAGTTCAAAGTTTGGGAGTTATGGTCTGTGGACTGTTGGGCTTCCAAAGAATTTAAAACAAAAACAATCTAAAAATAATGTGGGGCAAGGGATTTGAACTCTGAGGGCTTGGTTCAGCAGTGCAAGATATTTCCAATGAGTTACAAGCTCCTTCTTGTAATTATTGTGGGAAAATAAATACTTAAAATGGTAACAGCAATATTAAATACCCTAAGTATACTTTAATTTTAAAACAATTTTATGTACACTAAAAATGGAGTTATTTAAAAACAAAATAATTACTTATATATTGTGCTCAGATAATAAATACCCCTTCATGAATTTTTGAAAAAAATTAATTTAAAAATTTGTATAGGAAAAAGTGTATAAGAAAATTAGGGTTGTTACATTCTACACTCCTTATAAAAATTTCGTCCTCGAAATTTGTAAATGGAAAGTGTAACAGTTTTAAGAAAAGTTTGAAGACTGGAGTATAGATAGTGTATGAAAAATGTGTGAAGTAATGAAAAGATGCGAAGGTTTCGGTAAGATTGTAAAAGAGGTGAGGGAATTTTGGGTTAGGACAAATTCAAGGTATATGATAAGATTCAAGGAACATGAAATTGTAAGATTCAAGGAACATGAATTGTAAAGAATGTTTTAGTTGCTGGTTCTTGTGTTTTATATTGTTTAGGATTCCATACAGCTCTGACCTGCATGGGCCGCCAACAAAACCTGCCACGCCCCGCTTCCCAGTGTACGCCGAAGGGGACGCGACGAGGTCCGCTACGTATATACTAAGAAGTACATACGCTAAGCGTATCTAAGCAATATAAAATAAATACACAAGAGACAAGAAATAAAAAGAACAACAACTTTTATTTATTAACATTCTTTGTACAATGCATGAAAGGAACTACAACTGAAATAAAAAGATGCCTAAACAGTAGCATACCAGGAAATGAAAAGTACAGAAAGGAAAAGTGTACAATGAAACTAAAGTGCAGGGTCTTCGGCAAACTGCTCCAAGTCTTCTTGAGATGGCTCGATCTCCGCCGGGTCCAAATCACCTGACGACATTCAAAGAAGAAAGAAATAGAATGCCGTCAGCGAACAGGTCGCTCGGTAAGTCCCAAAGATAAGAGGAGAAATAGAATAGCCAGAGAGTAAGAGAGAGAGAGAGAGAGTACTTTTTACAGTTGTATTATATTATTATATTGTTATATTTAGTGTTAACGCTGTTGTTTGTAGCTTGGTACAGAAGAATGCTAGTGTATACGAGAGGAGTCTCTATATGCCAGAGACTAGAGGCACGTTTAGTACAAGGAACCGTTTATGCTACGGTACAACAGCAACTGGATTCATGTTAGATGTATTAAGTCTTACAGTCTCGTGCCGCTTTTAACACCTTCCGTACCAATCTACCCCTTAAACCCCGCGATGTCTTGTTTGTATTGTTATCTTGTAAATTGTATTGGTTGTATGATTGATTGACTGACTGACCGAAACCATGATATCAGGAAACGGTTATAACCGTAGAGTCATGTAAATGGAATACTGAGAATCATGTAAAAGGAATATATATCCATGGTTCGGTTCAGTAAAGTCGTATAATAGATAATTGGATTCATGAATTCATGTGTTCATATTAAATTGGAATCTTGTAGATTATAGATTGACATGAATCATATTCAAGTCAGATTAATCAGACTCAAACCCGAGTCAGACAATCAGAAATATGAATCGAAGTCTTATAATTGCTAGGGTCCTTAGGGTAATTTATAAAACTTGAGGGGTTTTTATGTAAAAATACTTTTATATACTTTTCAAAATACACCTCAAGTATTTATTGTTCGTCTTTAGAGTTGTAATGAGGGTGGATTTTATATTGTGGCATTTCTAGTGAAAATATCCTAGTTTTATAAATAATGGTATTTATCTGTAATATTGATTATTTGAAGTTTATGGTATTTTAGTGTAAAACTTATTCTTGTGATTTTTAGGAAAAGGTGAAAAATTTATATTATAATAAAATAGATATTTAAATGATAAATATACATATGTTTATACAAAAATAACTTTAATATATTTATTATATTTAAAAAAATCTCATTTTCTTAAGATGTCGTATTTTAAACTTTTCGAGACCGAATGCTCCTTGCGGAGGTCTGAATCTCGCACTACTAGCCCGAGGGTGCACGATAAACCGCACGATCCCGAACGGGTTCCCCAAAAATGGGTTGTAGCGGTGCTTTGCAAAGATTGTAAAATACTAAACCTTTACAAAACGGTTTTATAAAATAAAAGGTATTTATTTGCAAAGTGTAATTTTCCGTATTTTAGATTCTAGGGTTTCCTAAGCCATCTAGCATATTTCTAAATGGTCTAAACGACAAGTCGTTAGAAGCCTCAAATCGCCTTTTCACCGCCAATTGAAGCCAGGTAAGTACAAATGAGGAAGAAGGGATCCGCTCACGAATCGTGAGACGGGCCTTTTAAAGTTATCTTTGCTCACTTGCCTAGCCTATATACCACAAAGTCAGGTTTAGATAAACGATCGATGTCCACAACTTATCGTATTATTCCTAGTAAAAGGTATTTATTTAAAAGTGTATCAAAGCTAAACTTTTAGAATTGATTTTATTAAGAAAATGGTATTTAAATGAATGTATTGTTTTTATCGTATTCTAAGTTTTTGATGATGTCGCTTAGGCTTGTATTTGCGTGTGTGTGGAGGTAGGGTCATTATCTCGTGCTCTACTTTAAATGTATAGCAAAATTAAGGGGTAAAATGTGAAATCGAAACATGATGGTATTAAATTGAAAAATACGATAAATTGGAAAGGTTATCATTTCATGTGATGATACTTATTCAAATTGATTTTTAAAAGTTTAATAGTCAAGGTAAATATGTTTAGTCATGAATGCTTTGGTCAGAGGTGAGATTTTATAGAAAACCGAGTCGGAAATCGGATTTGTTCCGATTCCGGCGGGTTTCGTAATTTCGTATTTTAGAGAAATAGAAAGGGGGGTAGAATGAGACTTACGGGTTTCGTTTAAGCAAAGGAGTGAAGGGGGGACTAGAGAGGTTGCCGAGGCGTTGCTTCGTCACCGATTGTTCCTAAAAATGTCGCCGGAATTTTGTCGGAGCTTCGCCGCTCACTTGTTTTCAAATTACACATCTCTTGGAATTTTTTTGAGAGAGTGAGCTTAGGATTTTGGGATGAGAGGGTAGGGGGTAGGGGGTGTATTTATAGGGTAGACTAGGGTAGAGTAGGTGAAGAGTTTTTAATTAAAAAAAATTGTAAAAATATGGGGAAAACATTAAAAATCATAGTAATTAGGGTATATTAAATCCTCGGGAACCGATCCAAGTAGATGGTGTATGCAGAGGAGTTGGGCAACTGAAAAGTCACAACTTTTCAATTGCCGACTCGGCCGTCCGGCCGAGTCCGGCCGGCGGGTCGAGTCCGGGTGCCGGGATGTGGGGGGTCGTCAGGTGAGAGCTCTGGTATTTTTAGTTTTTTTGGTGAAGTTCAAAGTTTGGGAGTTATAGTCTGTGGACTGTTGGGCTTCCAAAGGATTTAAAACAAAAACAATCTAAAAATAATGCGGGGTAAGGGATTTGAACTCTGGCGGCTTGGTTCAGCAGTGCAAGGTATTACCAATGAGTTACAAGCTCCTTCTTGTAATTATTGTGGGAAAATAAATACTTAAAGTGGTAACAGCAATATTAAATACCCCAAGTGTATTTTAATTTTAAAACAATTTTATGTACACTAAAAATGGAGTTATTTAAAAACAAAATAATTACTTATATATTGTGCTCAGGTAATAAATACCCCTTTATGAATTTTAAAAAAAAATTAATTTAAAAATTTGTATAGGAAAAAGTGTATAAGAAAATTAGGGTTGTTACATTCTACCCTCCTTATAAAAATTTCGTCCTCGAAATTTGTAAAAGGAAAGTGTAACAGTTTTAAGAAAAGTTTGAAGACGGGAGTATAGATAGTGTATGAAAAATATGTGAAGGAATGAAAAGATGCGAAGGTTTCGGTATGATTGTAAAAGAGGTGAGGGAATTTTGGGTTAGGACAGATTCATGGTATATGATAAGATTCAAGGAACATGAAATTATAAGATTCAAGGAACATGAATTGTAAAGAATGTTTTAGTTGCTGGTTCTTGGATTTTATATTGCTTAGGGTTCCATACAGCTCTGACCTGCATAGGCCGCCAACAAAACCGTCACGCCCTGCTTCCCAGTATACGGCGAAGGGGACACGACGAGGTCCGCTACGTATATACTAAGAAGTACATACGCTAAGCGTATCTAAGCAATATAAAGTAAATACACAAGAGACAAGGAATAAAAAGAACAACAACTTTTATTTATTAACATTCTTTGTACAATGCATGAAAGGAAATACAACTGAAATAAAAAGATGCCTAAACAGTGGCATAACAGGAAATGAAAAGTACAGAAAGGAAAAGTGTACAATAAAACTAAAGTGCAGGGTCTTCGTCAAACTGCTCCAAGTCTTCTTGAGATGGCTCGATCTCCGCCGGGTCCAAATCACCTGACGACATTCAAAGAAGAAAGAAATAGAATGTCGTCAGCGAACAGGTTGCTCGGTAAGTCCCAAAGATAAGAGGAGAAATAGAATAGCCAGACAGTAAGAGAGAGAGAGAGTAGCTTTTACAGTTGTATTATATTATTATATTGTTGTATTTAGTGTTAACGCTGTTGTTTGTAGCTTGGTACAGAAGAATGCCAGTGTATACGAGAGGAGTCTCTATATGCCAGAGACTAGAGGCACGTTTAGTACAAGGAACCGTTTATAATACGGTACAACAACAACTGGATTCATGTTAGGTGTATTAAGTCTTACAGTCTCGTGCCACTTTTAACACCTTCCGTACCAATCTACCCCTTAAACCCCACGATGTCTTGTTTGTATTGTTATCTTGTAAATTATATTGGTTGTATGATTGATTGACTGACCGACCGAAATCATGATATCAGGAAACGGTTATAACCGTAGAGTCATGTAAATGGAATACTGAGAATCATGTAAAAGGAATATATATCCATGGTTCGGTTCAGTCAAGTCGTATAATAGATAATTGGATTCATGGATTCATGTGTTCATATTGAATTGGAATCTTGTAGATTATAGATTGACTTGAATCATATTCATGTCAGATTAATCAGACTCAAACCCGAGTTGGACAATCAGAAATGTGAATCGAAGTCTTATAATTGTAAGGGTCTTTAGGGTAATTTATAAAACTTGAGAGGGTTTTATGTAAAAATACTTTTATATAATTCTCAAAATACACCTCAAGTATTTATTTTTCGTCTTTAGAGTTGTAATGAGGTTGGATTTTATGTTGTGACATTTCTAGTGAAAATATCCTAGCTTTATAAATAATGGTATTTATCTGTAATATTGAATATTTGAAGTTCATGGTATTTTAGTGTAAAACTTATTCTTGTGATTTTTAGGAAAATGTGGAAAATTTATATTATAATAAAATAGATATTTAAATGATAAATATACATATGTTTATACAAAAATAACTTTAATATATTTATTATATTTAAAAAAATCTCATTTTCTTAAGATATCGTATTTTAAACCTTTCGAGACCGAATGCTCCTTGCGGAAGTCTGAATCTCGCACTACTAGCCCGAGGGTGCGTGATAAACCGCACGATCCCGAACGGGTTCCCAAAAAATGGGTTGTAGCGGCGCTTTGCAAAGAGTGTAAAATACTAATCCTTTAGAAAACGGTTTTATAAAGTAAAAGGTATTTATTTGCAAAGTGTAATTTTCCGTATTTTAGATTCTAGCGTTTCCTAAGCCAACTAGCCTATTTCTAAATGGTCTAAACGACAAGTCGTTAGAAGCCTCAAATTGCTTCTTCACCGCCAATTGTGGCCAGGTAAGTACAAATGAGGAAGGAGGGATCCGCTCACGAATCGTGAAACGGGCCTTTTAAAGTTACCTTTGCTCACTTGCCTAGCCTAGACACCACAAAATCAGGTTTAGATAAACGATCGATGTCCACAACTTATCGTATTATTCCTAGTAAAAGGTATTTATTTAAAAGTGTATAAAAGCTAAACTTTTAGAATTGATTTTATTAAGAAAATGGTATTTAAATGAAAGTATTGTTTTTATCGTATTCTAAGTTTTTGATGATGTCGCTTAGGCTTGTATTTGCGTGTGTGTGGAGGTAGGTCATTACCTCGTGCTCTACTTTAAATGTATAACAAAGTTAAGGGGTAAAATGTGAAATCGAAACATGATGGTATTAAAGTGAAAAATACGATAAATTGGAAAGGTTATCATTTCATGTGATGAAACTTATTCAAATTGACTTTTAAAAGTTTAATAGTCAAGGTAAAGATGTTTAGGCATGAATGTATTGGTTAGAGGTGTGATTTTATAGAAAACCGAGTCGGAAATCGGATTTGTTCCGATTCCGTCGGGTTTCGTAATTTCGTATTTTAGAGAAATAGAAAGGGGGATAGAATGGGACTTACGGGTTTCGTTTAAGCAAAGGAGTGAAGGAGGGACTAGAGAGGTTGCCGAGGCGTTGCTTCGTCGCCGGTTGTTCCTAAAAACGTCGCCGGAATTTCGTCGGAGCTTCGCCGCGCACTTGTTTTCAAATTACACAACTCTTGGAAAATTTTTGAGAGAGTGAGCTTAGGGTTTTGGGATGAGAGGGTAGAGGGTAGGGGGTGTATTTATAGGGTAGACTAGGGTAGGGTAGGTGAAGAGTTTTTAATTAAAAAAAATTGTAAAAATGTGGGGAAAACATTAAAAATCATAGTAATTAGGGTATATTAAATCCTCGGGAACCGATCCAAGTAAATGGTGTGTGCAGGAGAGTTGGGAAACTGAAAAGTCACAACTTTTCAGTTGCCGACTCGGCCGTCCGGCCGACTCGGCCGAGTTGGGTCGAGTTGGGGTGCCGGGATGTGGGGGGTCGTCAGGTGAGAGCTCTGGTATTTTTAGTTTTTTAGGTGAAGTTCAAAGTTTGGGAGTTATGGTCTGTGGACTGTTGGGCTTCCAAAGGATGTAAAACAAAAACAATCTAAAAATAATGTGGGGCAAGGGATTTGAACTCTGATGGCTTGGTTCAGCAGTGCAAGGTATTACCAATGAGTTACAAGCTCTTTCTTGTAATTTTTGTGGGAAAATAAATACTTAAAGTGGTAACAGCAATATTAAATACCCCAAGTATACTTTAATTTTAAAACAATTTTATGTACACTAAAAATGGAGTTATTGAAAAACAAAATAATTACTTATATATTGTGCTCAGATAATAAATACCCCTTTATGTATTTTTGAAAAAAATTAATTTAAAAATTTGTATAGGAAAAAGTGTATAAGAAAATTAGGGTTGTTACATTCTACCCTCCTTATAAAAATTTCGTCCTCGAAATTTGTAAAAGAAAAGTGTAACAGTTTTAAGAAAAGTTTGAAGACTGGAGTATAGATAGTGTGTGAAAAATGTGTGAAGGAATGAAAAGATGCGAAGGTTTCGGTAAGATTGTAAAAGAGGTGAGGGAATTTTAGGTTAGGACAGATTCAAGGTATATGATAAGATTCAAGCAACATGAAATTGTAAGATTCAAGGAACATGAATTGTAAAGAATGTTTTAGTTGCTGGTTCTTGTGTTTTATATTGCTTAGGGTTCCATACAGCTCTGACCTGCTTGGGCCGCCAACAAAACCTGTCACGCCCCGCTTCCCTGTGTACGGTGAAGGGGACGCGACGAGGTCCGCTACGTATATACTAAGAAGTATATACGCTAAGCGTATCTACGCAATATAAAATAAATACACAAGAGACAAGGAATTAAAAAAACACCAACTTTTATTTATTAACATTCTTTATACAATGCATGAAAGGAAATACAACTGAAATAAAAAGATGCCTAAACAGTGGCATAACAGGAAATGAAAAGTACAGAAAGGAAAAGTGTACAATGGAACTAAAGTGCAGGGTCTTCGGCAAACTGTTCCAAGTCTTCTTGAGATGGCTCGATCTCCACCGGGTCCAAATCACCTGACGACATTCAATGAAGAAAGAAATAGAATGTCGTCAGCGAACATGTCGCTCGGTAAGTCTCAAAGATAATAGGAGAAATAGAATAGCCAGAGAGTAAGAGAGAGAGAGAGAGTAGCTTTAACAGTTGTATTATATTATTATATTGTTGTATTTAGTGTTAACGCTGTTGTTTGTAGCTTGGTACAGAAGAATGCCAGTGTATACGAGAGGAGTCTCTATATGCCAGAGACTAGAGGCACGTTTAGTACAAGGAACCGTTTATGCTACGGTACAACAGCAACTAGATTCATGTTAGCTGTATTAAGTCTTACAGTCTCGTGCCACTTTTAACACCTTCCGTACCAATCTACCCCTTAAACCCCGCGATGTCTTGTTTGTATTGTTATCTTGTAAATTGTATTGGTTGTATGATTGATTGACTGACTGACCGAAACCATGATATCAGGAAACGGTTATAACCGTAGAATCATGTAAATGGAATACTGAGAATCATGTAAAAGGAATATATATCCATGGTTCGGTTCAGTCAAGTCGTATAATAGATAATTGGATTCATGAATTCATGTGTTCATATTGAATTGGAATCTTGTAGATAATAGATTGACTTGAATCATATTCAAGTCAGATTAATCAGACTCAAACCCGAGTCAGACAATCAGAAATGTGAATCGAAGTCTTATAATTGCTAGGGTCCTTAGGGTAATTTATAAAACTTGAGGTGGTTTTATGTAAAAATACTTTTATATATTTTTCAAAATACACCTCAAGTATTTATTGTTCGTCTTTAGAGTTGTAATGAGGGTGGATTTTATATTGTGACATTTCTAGTGAAAATATCCTGGTTTTATAAATAATGGTATTTATCTGTAATATTGATTATTTGAAGTTCATGGTATTTTAGTGTAAAACCTATTCTTGTGATTTTTAGGAAAAGGTGGAAAATTTATATTATAATAAAATAGATATTTAAATGATAAATATACATATGTTTATACAAAAATAACTTTAATATATTTATTATATTTAAAAAAAATCTCATTTTCTTAAGATGTCTTATTTTAAACCTTTCGAGACCGAATGCTCCTTGTGGAGGTCTGAATCTCGCACTACTAGCCCGAGGGTGCGCGATAAACCGCACGATCCCGAACGGGTTCCCCAAAAATGGGTTGTAGCGGCGCTTTGCAAAGATTGTAAAATACTAATCCTTTAGAAAACGGTTTTATAAAGTAAAAGGTATTTATTTGCAAAGTGTAATTTTCTGTATTTTAGATTCTAGGGCTTCCTAAGCCAACTAGCCTATTTATAAATGGTCTAAACGACAAGTCGTTAGAAGTCTCAAATCGCCTCTTCACCGCCAATTGTGGCCAGATAAGTACAAATGAGGAAGGAGGGATCCGCTCACGAATCGTGAGACGGGCCTTTTAAAGTTACCTTTGCTCACTTGCCTAGCCTAGTCACCACAAAGTCAGGTTTAGATAAACGATCGATGTCCACAACTTATCGTATTATTCCTAGTAAAAGTTATTTATTTAAAAGTGTATCAAAGCTAAACTTTTAGAATTGAGTTTATTAAGAAAATGGTATTTAAATGAAAGTATTGTTTTTATCGTATTCTAAGTTTTTGATGATGTCGCTTAGGCTTGTATTTGCGTGTGTGTGGAGGGAGGTCATTATCTCGTGCTCTACTTTAAATGTATAGCAAAGTTAAGGGGTAAAATGTGAAATCGAAACATGATGGTATTAAAGTGAAAAATACGATAAATTGGAAAGGTTATCATTTCATGTGATGAAATTTATTCAAATTGATTTTTAAAAGTTTAATAGTCAAGGTAAAGATGTTTAGGCATGAATGTATTGGTTAGAGGTGAGATTTTATAGAAAACCGAGTCGGAAATCGGATTTGTTCCGATTCCGTTGGGTTTCGTAATTTCGTATTTTAGAGAAATAGAAAGGGGGATAGAATGGGACTTACGGGTTTCGTTTAAGCAAAGGAGTGAAGGGGGGACTAGAGAGGTTGCCGAGGCGTTGCTTCGTCGCCGGTTGTTCCTAAAAACGTCGCCGGAATTTCCGCCGGAATTTCGTCGGAGCTTCGCCGCGCACTTGTTTTCAAATTACACAACTCTTGGAAATTTTTTGAGAGAGTGAGCTTAGGGTTTTGGGATGAGAGGGTAGAGGGTAGGGGGTGTATTTATAGGGTAGACTAGGGTAGGGTAGGTGAAGAGTTTTTAATTAAAAAAATTGTCAAAATGTGGGAAAAACATTAAAAATCATAGTAATTAGGGTATATTAAATCCTCGGGAACCGATCCAAGTAAATAGTGTATGCAGGGGAGTTGGGAAACTGAAAAGTCATAACTTTTCAGTTGCCGACTCGGCCGTCCGGTCGAGTCCGGCCGGCGGCGCCGGCCCGAGTCGGTCGGTCCGCCGGCCGACTCGGCCGAGTCGGGATACCGGGATGTGGGGGGTCGTCAGGTGAGAGCTCTGGTATTTTTAGTTTTTTAGGTGAAGTTCAAAGTTTGGGAGTTATGGTCTGTGGACTGTTGGGCTTCCAAAGGATTTAAAACAAAAACAATCTAAAAGTAATATGGGGCAGGGGATTTGAACTCTGGTGGCTTGATTCAGCAGTGCAAGGTATTACCAATGAGTTACAAGCTCCTTCTTGTAATTATTGTGGGAAAATAAATACTTAAAGTGGTAACAGCAACATTAAATAGCCCAAGTATATTTTAATTTTAAAACAATTTTATTTACACTAAAAATGGAGTTATTTAAAAACAAAATAATTACTTATATATTGTGCTCAGGTAATGAATACCCCTTTATGAATTTTTGAAAAAAATTAATTTAAAAATTTGTATAGTCAAAAGTGTATAAGAAAATTAGGGTTGTTACACCCTGCCGCCTCGGACCTCTGCCTCTGATGCTGTCCGTGAACCCTCGTGGCCATGGACGGGCCAGAAAGCTCCGTGGGCGGGCACCCATCGGTGAGATGCCTCAATTGGTAGCACTCGAGGACGAGTGCCACCGATCGATCCAGCCGACTCATCTAGATCAGGCCGAAGCGGCTTAAAGATCTCAGCTTACCAACCGCCTCGTTCTTCAGTTGCTCGGACAAGGGGTTGTGCAGCCCCGGCGACGCCCTCTAAATCGAGTACATTAGCAGCTGAAGCAGGGATGATCGCCGGGGAAGCAGTCGGCCAAAATGATCCTCAACGCGCCGGATCACCGCCTGCCACGTCTTCTTGGAGCACAGCTGGTCGTACAAGTACACGTCCTCGAAAGAGATGATCTCGGGGATGGTGAAAGGGAATTGATCCATTCTGACGTTTTGAAGATAGAAAAAGGAATGATCAGCACGCCTCCCTGTTTTATAGCCCTACAGCGTCCCTAAGAGTCCAATATTCGTTCGTTTCTTCCAATACCGTACCGCCACGCGGTGGATATCCCGCCTTTTTCGGCGAACCGAAATCAGAACGACGCGGCACTTACGCTTCGCCTCCCCCCATGCGTTCATAACACGTGTCACCCGCGACGGTCGCTCTTCCCAATGATCATGAACCAGGGAAGGTCAGACAGAACCTCACAAAACCGAGCAGCTACCCTGCTCGGTCCATCCTTGGCTGGTAATCTCTTACCCACGGTGCCAAGGATCAAAGCCCTCATTAAGAGTCCACCGAGCAGCTACCCTGCTCGGTCCATCCTTGGCTGATAATTTCTTACCCCACGACGCCAAGGATCAAAGCCCTCATCAAGAGGCCACCGGGCAGCAACCCTACTCGGTCCATCCATGGCTGGTAGTTCACTACCCACCGACGCCAAGGATCAAAACCCTCATCGAGAGGCCACCGAGCAGCAATCCTGCTCGGTCTATCCATGGCTGGTAGTTCACTACCCACCGACGCCAAGGATCTAAGCCCTCATCAAGAGGCCAGCAGGAAGCAACCCTGCTCGGTCCATCCATAGCTGTTAGTTCACTACCCACCGACGCCAAGGATCAAAGCCCTCATCAAGAGGCCACCGGGTAGCTAACCTGCTCGGTCCATACTTGTCTGGTAATTTCTTACCCTACGACGCCAAGGATCAAAGCCCTCATCAAGAGGCCACCGGGCAGCAACCCTGCTCGGTCCATCCATAGCCGGTAGTTCACTACCCACAGACGCCAAGGATCAAAGCTCTCATCAAGAGGCTACCGGGCAGCAACCCTTCTTGGTCCATCCTTGGCTGGTAATTGCTTACTCCACGACGCCAAGGATCAAATCCATCATCAAGAGGCCACCGGGCAGCAACCCTGCTCGGTCCATCCATGGCTGGTAGTTCACTACCCACCGACGCCAAGCATCAAAGCCATCATCAAGAGGCCACCGGGCAGCAACCTTGCTCGGTCCATCAATGGCTGGTAGTTCACTACCTACCGACGCCAAGGATCAAAGCCTTCATCAAGAGGCCACCGGGCAGCAACCCTGCTCGGTCCATCCATGGCTGGTAGTTCACTACTCATCGACGCCAAGGATCAAAGCCCTCATCAAGAGGCCATCGAGCAGCTACCCTGCTCGGTCCATCCTTGGCTGGTAATTTCTTACCCCACGACGCCAAGGATCAAAGCCCTCATTAAGAGGCCGCCGAGCAGCTTCTCTGCTCAATTTACTAAGCGATCTCTACCTCGACTTCAGGGCCATGGAGATACCGACCTTTCACCGGTTTTTGCACACTTGGAAAATGGTCGAATTCAACTCGACGTGCGATCGCTAGACGAAAAACTGACCTAACATGAAAGCAGGCAAATAAAAATGTTTACCACAAATAAAGGAAAAATGTGCACGCAAAGAACACTGCAAAAAGTTTTTTTATTCATAAAAATCGGAAGTCTTTACAGAGATATTATGGGCTCCCCAGCCTTACAAAAACGCCCGGAAGCTTACAAAATTTTAGCGCAAAGAAAATAAGGAGGCGAAAAAGTTCAGGCCTCGGGGCCGGGAAGAACCTCGTTGAGCTGCGCTTCCATTGCGACAACCGTGGTGGCATCTTCAAGGTCGGAACTCACAGTGGGAGCCTCGGCGCCGGTGGCCGAGATGACCGACTTATCCCCAACACTCCCACCAGGGGCTTCTCCCCCTGCAATGCTTTCGGGGGAATTCCCCTACGCCTCTTCCCCGAGGGGGTACTCACCCCGGAGCTCGTCGTCAGGGAAATCCGGCATCAAGGCCTTGACGGTGTCGTGCCAAACGACGGTGGCGGCTCCGGCGAGGTCGGTGTAGTACTTATCCGACTTCTTATAGCTCTCCACCTCTTTCGAAGCTCGGAGCTCTGCACGCCTCGTTCCCTCCTTCGCCGCCTCGTTCTCCCTTCGAAGGGTGCTCGTCGTCTTCTTCAGGGTAGCGACAAGCACCCTGGAGTCTTCTAACTTGGCCTCGGCGGCTCGGGCGGCCTCTCGGTACTTGGCAATCTCCCGATCCTCGGCCGCCACCCGGTCTTCGAGAGCAGCGACCCTCTCCATCGCCGCCTCCAGCTCCAGCCTTGAGCTCTCTTCCCGCGAGAAGAACTCACTCGCGGCCGTATCGCCGGGGCAATTTCCTCGTCCTCCATGTTGACGACGAAGGCGACGTGCTGGAGGATCTATAGAAAACAGAGGAGGGTTAAGAATAAAAGGGGGCACCTAATCTCACGAACAAAAATACTGAATGAAGAACTGAGTGGAGTGCGAACACTAACCTGCACGACCTCTTGAGCTATAGCCGCCATTTGGGCCGGGAGGGTCTCCCAAGGGATTCTGCCCCCGGCCGACCTTTCCATCTCCGAGAGCAGGCTGTCGGCGACGGAAATCCCCCAAGGCACCTTGAAGCGAAGCTCCCCATCGTCCATGATGATCGGGAAAGTCGGGGAGTGGGGCGTCGTCCTATGAAACCTCTTGAGGAGCGACACAGGAGAACCAGTCTCACCTCCTACCTCCGAAGCTCGGGGCTCTTTCTCCCGAGCACGTTTTCGGCTCGGCGCTTGGCTGGACTACGGGGCCCGGGGCGCGCTTGAACGTCTGGATGGAGCGGTTGCTGGTAGAGCCGGAGCCGACGATGGGTGAGAGGGGCCGGCGCCTCCGGCCTTCTTCCCCTTCTTCTGTTCGATCAGGGCTTCCCGTTATTTGCCTAGGTCTATGTGTTCTGCATAAAACAAAAGTACAAGGGAGTCAGCAATGCCAGAAAAAGTGAAAGCATACACAGGTCTAAACAGGTCGCCTGAAAACTCCTAACTTACCCGCGAACTGGACAGGGCTGAGCCCGACCCAACCGAGGGCCCGCTCAGACAGCAACACATCAGTCTGGGGGAGGGGCTCCCACTCCGACACCGCCACTGCGTCGGGATCATTCAACCGCCCCACCCGCGGGAAGGTGGCCCTGTGCCACTGGATGGGCACAGACCAATCCTCACCTTCGGGCGGTCCAACAAACAAAAACTTCATCTTCCATTCGTGAATGGAAGAAGGTACTACGATGACCCCCGACCCGGCAACACCTCCCCGGTGTTTTCTAAAAGAGATGTACACCCAGCTCAGCTCGCCCCTGCGAGTGCCGGGGTGGTTTTTATAGCAAAGAGAAGAAACGAGAAGGCTCCGGCTGAAAGGGATCAGACGCAATTTCAACCGGAGAAGGAACCCAAGGAGAATCCTTCAAGAGTTCGGCACTAACTGGCCCGGGGCTAACTCAAAATAATTCAACACCGCACCCACCTCGGGGGAGAAGGGCAGGCGCACCCCGGCCTAAAAGTCTTTCAGGTATAAGGCAATCTCCTTACCCCGTATCTGGTCTGCCCTCTCCCCTTTCTCGGCCAGACGAAGCGAGTAGCCGACAGGAATATGGAAACGAGTCCGGATGGTGGCGAGCTCATCCGTGTTCCTCAGCACGGATGACGCGACAAGAGCATCCATAACCTGCGCTCTGGGGACCGCCCCCATCGCACGACCCCGGGGAGCATGACTAACCCTAACAACCCGTGGGGACTCCGATTCAGAAGAGGAAGAGGAAGAAGTAGAAGAGGAAGAAGTAGAAGAGGAAGCTGCAGAAGACTCTCTAGACTCTACCCGGACTATTTCTACAGACTCCTCGGTAGAAGACATTTAACCTGATCGAAGGTACGAGTCCCCGGAAGAGAAAACGCAAGGAATCCAATCTGAGGAGAAGAGCGCCGAGCTAACACGACTAGAGACGAGGAAATTATGGTGAGGTATGGGCCCTGATGGGGATCCCACATCTATTTATAGCTGCCGGCGTACACATCCTACGGCT
Source organism: Agapanthus africanus (assembly GCA_030015575.1). Lineage (NCBI taxonomy): Eukaryota > Viridiplantae > Streptophyta > Magnoliopsida > Asparagales > Amaryllidaceae > Agapanthus > Agapanthus africanus. The sequence continues at coordinate 353,182,141 of CM057341.1, read as the reverse complement.
CCGATCGCCTCCCGCCAAAACAACGCTTCGCAACCAACGGCCAACAATATTCCACTTATTGCACTCATATTGGGCGCGTCCCATCGGGCGCGGGAACACCTGCGGCCCGTCTCGTCAACCAACCAGCGCCATACACGTGGGCTGGCGCTTCGACGAACGTACGCACAAACCGGCGCTTCCTCTTTAATGCGAGATCTCTCCCCTGATCCGCTGACGTCATCAAGAAAATACGACTCTTTGCCCGGGAATACGCACCGACGATATCTTCAAATGAGAGCTCACCCCGGGTGACCGATCAGACCACTCTCGACCCGACCCAGGAACAGGTCGAGACGAGAGTGACGGGCTAATGATGATGCTCGATATCGGTGACTCCCTAGATAATGACACGTGGCAGATGACTTGTCCCAGAGCTTACAAGAAAGGATCAAGAACATTACGTTGGAAGCACACCCCGAGCCTCCGATCCGAGGATGTTCCCGACCTTCGGTGGCCTTCCAAACCACCCCCAGCTCGCCTTCGAGCTATCGCAAAACTAAGATGTCTCGGCCTCCCACTCGTTTCCGAGCCTCCCGCCGAGCTTATCTTCTTCGGTCTTACCGACCGACCCACAGGACCGATCAAAGGCGCCTCCGCCACGGCTCCACGAATCTCGCCAGGCGTGAGATATCCACCACCCATGATCCCGCGTCCCACGTTATCACAATCACCAATTAACGAGCATATCTCGTTATTAATGGGGAATCCCGTCTATCACGCGAGCGTAACACCAGGGGCGTAACGGCCAGCGTGAATCTCGCGCTCGTCTACCCATGGCAGCCACTATATAAACCCCTCTCTCAGACGACTCAGGTAAGCCAATTTTACTCCAATAGGCCGTTACTCTGCCAAAATCCCCCGCCTAACTTGATCGTCAGAGGGTCCTCGGTGGCACAACCACCCCGGGACTTCTTTGGAGGTAGCTCGGCCTCAACCACATAAAACCCATTGAGATCCACACGCTCCAGGAGGTGACCCTCCAACTCAATCTCAGTCATCCATCAGCGCTCGTTGCAGATCAACGGAAGATAACATTTGAAGGAGATCCAGAGATCCATCAGATTTGCTTTTGTCTATGAGAATCAATTAAAAATTATTTGCAAGTATTGTTGTGAAGTAAAGATGTTGCATTATAATAATTAGGTATAACCAGAGCTTGCCATGTAAACAGTTGCATGCTCTAGTCTTATATTGGAAATTAGTGCATGAGAATATATTGTAACTGTATTTCTTATGCTTTATTAATAACATATATGCTGATGTTTAATTAACACATGATGTCTGGAAACTCAAGCCAATTTATAGGTTAGGTATCATAGATTAAGTATTATGTGAGTTTAAGCTATGTTTTTGGTTTGGAGTAAAGTATTGGTTTGCTGAACCTTGAATTATTGCTGAGTTAAAGAAATCTGCAGCTCTTCTGGAAATAATAATAATAATAATAATAATAATAATAATAATAATAATCTGTTTTCACTCAGAAACTTCCTAGGTTATAATTATGCTTTCACTAAAATTCAAACAAAAGCTATCTGCATGCATGATTTCTTTCTAGGAGCTGACCATGTCAAATACAGAATTCAAAACAATTTATGTAAGCCTAGCTCTACTGTAATCATTGAACCTGAAATTATGAAAGAGAGTTCAATTAATTTTGTTTATTTATTGAATTCTTTTTATAATGAGAAAGCTTCTTCACATAATTAATAAATATCTGCCATCAGCTAATTACTTCTGCATGTAAATAACGCGCAAAGTCATAAAAGCTAAGAGATTGAATGAGAGGCAAAAGGAAATAGTGGTAATTAATTACTGAGTGCTATCTGCAAAGTTAATACTAATAAATACCAAGCTTCTTGCACGTGGGTCATAGATGCATGATGTAACTGGTAATTTGACTCTATAGCTGAAGAAATTTTTTTAGTGTGCAGGTGTATTACACATGGACGGAAGAGAGCAAAAGATGAAGAATTTTGGTTATCTTTCCGGTATCTTGGTGGGGTCCATATTATTATTTCTTTCTCTTTTATTACCAGCCATATATGGCCGGTACACAGTAGAATTTTCTGAGGTAAATTAAAGATAAAGGGCTTGCTTTAAAGATTTCAATAAAATCATTAATTGTACACGGTAAAAAAAAGGGGTATACAAAGTAACAAAGTTCATAATCTTTATTGTTTGCGGACCATATATATAAATGAAACAGTTCAAGATCAAGAACTGCTAAAATAAAAAGAGGAGAAATAAAAGAGTGTAGCAGAATTTGGTAGTCTGAATGGAAATGCAGCAACAGCCAACCTCAATTAATGTTGTGGCTAGATTTGTATTTTACACATTTTGTTAAAAATAAATAAATAATATATATATATATATATATATATATATATATATATATATATATATATATATATATATATATATATATATATGGTGATTTTAAAGATGCCACGCTTTGGCTACGCCATTTGATACCAAATTTGTTAGGAATTGGAAGCAAAATAGGCTAGCTGTGGTAGGATAGAAAAAACTTTTGGAAGGAGAAAAATATGAAAGCAGGAAATGCAAGCAATAGAATGCAACTTGGAACTCAAACTTGATTACTTGATCGCTTGATTACAACATTACATCTGCAAGGTCTATACATAGATCACTCCATTGGATGTCTTTTAGATCCTGAAACTTTTTCATGATCCATCCATATATCTAGAGTTTTCCATCATCGATATAATGCTTAATTATGACAACTTTTATCCTTTATGTCCAGTCCTGTTCTTCTAGGATACTAGAGTCTTGTACAGTATTCTAGATTACAAGATACTGTATATTTCTAGATAAAATTCAATAAACTTCAAATTAAAAATTACAATTTAACATTGCCTCTTAATTTATAATTTGGTAGTAGCTGTATGAAGTAATTAATCTTTTTGTCGGTAAAGCCTCAACAGAAATGTCGGTGATTTGCTCATTTGCGGAAATGAAGTTCAGCTGGATCTTCTTGTTCTCCACATGCTCTCTAATGGAATGATGGTGAATCTCGATGTGCTTTATTCTTGCATGAAACACTGGATTTCTTGTCATAGCAATAACAGAAATATTGTCGCAGTGAATCTTTGTTGAGCCTTTTTGATTTTGCTGAAGTTCCGATAATATCCTTCTCAACCATACTGCTTCACTAGCAGCTCATATATGCTCATCTTCTGTGCTGGACATAACGCCCACAATTTGTTGCTTCATAGATGACTATGATATTGCTTTTGATCCAAGGAGAAGGCACATTCAGAAGTGCTCCTTCAATCATCCACAAAACCTATCCAATTGTTGTCGCGCAATAACCAACCAATGTGTTATCCTGTTGTGAAAATAATAGCATCAAGGTACGCAGCAGATGATTGATACACGTGAATCGGAACTAATAAAAAAGATCAAACGCAGTAGCTACACAAAAGCAATAAGTAATAAAAGAAAAAACACACCTTGTAAAAGACACGAGATATTACCCAGCTTCGGCGTGTGCTTGCATCTAATACTGCAAACCGACGACGAATTGTTTTCACTATTCAACGAAGAATTATTAGAGATAATTTCTGTCCTCTCGATCTCACCCAAATACAAAACAGTCTCTCTCGATCAATACAATCTCTCGGCCTCTCTCTCTCTCTCTCAGCTTCAATTATTAGCCACAGCCACAAATATTGGCGCTGCTAATTGCATTAATACATGCAGCATTGGAAGGAAACCTTGGCTCTCTACGGATTTCTATATTAATTCACTGCCGCAGACTTCTCTATCTCAATCCCTTGATTGATTAATTTTATTGGCCGCCACCTCCTTTTGGCTCTCTGTTAATTAAGGCCGCAGCAGCTCTGTGGAATTTTTGTGGATCAATTTGGCACTAGGCATGTAATTAATATATGTTTTATGGGTTCTTAAAGATAATTCTTAGAGATAAAGCTAGCTAAGTATTTAAATATTGAAATTAATCTAAATCCTAATAAATCTCTATTCAAACATGCAGCCCCTCACCGATTCTTATGCTCATTAGAATTGAACCCATGTATACTGCATGTGCTCAACTAATGTGCTTCTTCTGGGCCTTTGATTTCGGGCTCTGAATTTGCTATCAATTTCAACAATCTCCACATTTATTCAAAAATTGCAAAATCTCTACACTTTCATGAGAAAACTTGGAATTCTGCAACTCGTCTTTTCTAGTTTTTATCAAGCAAATAAGCAAATCAATTCCAAGCAAAGTTTGAACTTGAAAATTAGGACCACCTTCGTAAATATGTCCGTCGGATTTTCATGGATAACAATTTTCGTAAGCGAAATAACTTTCTTCTCATTCTCCAAAAGGAAATCTTTCGTCTCGATATGCTTAGTTCACGAACTATAAGTTTGATGCTCCGCCAAGTGAATCACGTTCTGACTGTCGCAAAACACATTCGTGAAATCCTGCGGAACACCCTTACCATCCATCAATCCATGCAAATATATAGCCTCTTTGACAGACTTCGTAGCAGCTATCAATTTTGCCTCTGTCGTCGATAACGTGACAATGGACTGTAACGTTGATCTCCATGATACTACGCCAGTGTCCAATGTGAATACATAACCCATCGTAGATTTCCGTCTGTCCCTATTACCAGCAAAATCTGAGTCACAATACCATGTCACAATACAACCATCCATATTGCCTCTGCTGAATAACAATCTGAACCCCTTAATACCTTTCAGGTACCTCAGAATCCACTTTAAAGCCTAACAATGCTTCTTGCTCGGATTAGCCATGTATCGGCTGACCATCTCTACTGCATGTGCAATGTCTAGACGCGTGCAAACCATCACATACATCAGACTGCTTACTGCACTTGCATATGGCACTCTAGACTCCCTATCCGTATCCGACCCCGGTGATAATTTCGCCGAAAGCATGAAGTGCGCCCCTAAAGGAGTAGACACGGGCTTTACCTTCTCTACCCCATATCGAGTGAGAACTTTCTCGATATATTATTTCTGTCACAGACGCCCACGCTTCCTCTTCCTGACAATCTCCATACCAAGTATTTTTTTGCAGCCCTCAAATCTTTCATCTCGAACTCCTTACTCAACTGTTATTTCAACATGTTGACATCTATATGCTGCGTGATGCCACTAACATGTCGTCCACGTACAACAATAGATAAATTCGGGACCCATCATTTAGTAGCCTCACATAAACGTTTCGATCTTAATATTCCTTGTGTACCCAATCATCAAAATAAACTGATCAAATCGCTTGTACCACTGTCTCGGAGATTGATTCAGTCCATAAACCGACTTCTTCAATTTGCAAACATGGTCATCGTTGCCATCGACTGTGAGCCCCTCTACTTGATGCATATAAATATTTTCCTCCATCGCAACTTTCCAACTAAGAAAATCGGTATACTGCACAACCTCTTTGTAACTGGACGGTTTCTCTTGCTCAATAATCAACTCATATGATGCCACGTCGGCGAAACCAACTGCGATCATGTCCTCAAAACCAAGTCTGACCGGCGGATGCCTAACTCACGTAGATCTCCTCCCCTCTGTTTGTACTAGACCATCTAGTTCTATGGGACCCTCCGCTTGAATCTGAATATCACTCATCTCATCTCTCCTACCATTATGAACCGAAACATCGATCTCCACCTCGCTTAGTGGCGCAACTGTTCTCTCTTCACTATCTGATTGAATCTGTTTTTTATGAACCATCGCAGACTCATCGAATGTAACATGTCAGTGGATTACTATCTTCTGGGTCTCAGGACACCACAGTTTGTACCCTTTGGTTTCACTTCCGTAACTGAGTAGGACACGCTTACTAGCTCTCGGCTCTTACTTATCACTCATTTACTGAACATAGCCTAGGCACCCAAATATACGAAATTACCTGCAATCTCCAGCCTTTCCGGTCCACACTTTCTCAGGAATTTTCTTATCTATCGCCGATGATGGTGATCTGTTGATGAGGTACACGACGGTGAATAGGGCTTTAGCTCAAAACTCTTTAGGAAGCCCAGCAGTAAGCCGCATACATATGGTCTTCTCTAATAATGTCCGATTCATCAATTTTGTGTAGGGTTCCTAGGCACTCTCAAGAGGTCTCACAAGGCATCAACCATGCCAATTTCAAATTTTACGGTGCCGAGAAACTCTAGAGTACGGATCGTTGGCTAGAATTCTAGGCGAAAAGTAAACTAGTTAACACTTAACTATAAGAATACGGAAATACAACCTTTGTAGATCCGGTGCTCCACCTCCACGGCTCTGCAATGAAGTCCTCTCCGCTGTCCAAATCGAACCATGACTCTCACGGTGGTTTCATCGGAGAAAAGACCGGGCTAGGTCGTCGACAACGTGCCGAAGATGATCTACGTCGAAGCATCACTAGATCAAGCTCCACCTTCACCAAGCCATGAAAACTTGTGAAGAAAACACACTCTACTACTTGGCAAGAGGTAGAGGATGAAGAAATAGGAAGTGGGTTCACTTTAGAATTGGATTTCTCACACTTTTCATCAATCCACCATTGATGAAGTGAAGCTTTCTTCATTGAAGAAGATGAAGAAGAAGAAGAAAGTGTTATGATAAGTTAATTAGAATAATTGAAAAAGAATTATCCTTATCATAACATGAACCATGGTTTGATGTAGAGAGTTAACTATAGTTCAATGAATGGTTAAGGTTAATGAGATGAAGACAAAAGGGTTTCTTTGGTCAAAGCTTCATGAAGCTTCAACAAGCTTCATGAAAGAATGAAACCCTTTTGTTTTTCTTTTCTCATTTCATTTCTTTTAATCCAAATTAAAAAATAAATGAATGAATAAAAGAAAACCTTAACCATTTACTTAACTAAGGTTTAACTCTTTACACAAACCCTAGCATTATTGCATCATCAAACATGATACATCCAAGTGCACAAAAATATATCACATATTCAATGTGCACATGCGAGTGAGAAAATCCATCTTAAGTGAACCGATACTAGTTAATGCAAAGTAATATATCAAATATATAATTATGCATTAAATCATTAAATCAACACTTGATTTAATGATCCGGTCATATCGCATATAACCGACTAATATCAACAGCAACAACTTATCGAATCAACACTTGATCCGATATGCCGGCTATATCGCATATAACCGATCAATGTCACATATCGCGAGAATTGAATACAGTATCACATACTGATATCATTCTCGGTCCCGCACATATCTCATATGCGCTCCTATTTCGTTTCGCTTGAGCCAGGAAACCTCTGTGTAGGACTCTAAAGACTCGTCAATATGCCGGCAGCAGGCGATGACCATATCAAACACCCACAAGCCGCAAGCGGTCTGCTAAACGTAACGGCCACCCGGGTATTGAGCGATCTGAAGATCGACGAGCAAGCCCGCTCACACTCCAGTGAATCCAACCAGTAACACTACCGTACAGTCCAGTCTGATCGTCTGATATGTCGCATATCTCGCCTAGGGGTGGTAAACGTCAGACCCCAATAGCTCGATAAGTCGTGTCGATATGAGGTCTATAACAATTCGAGAAACTACTGGTAACACTTACCAGTAAATCTCAGCAACCCTGGCCAGGGATTTCCTGTTATAGCCAATCGAACACAGCGCAACATCAACCCCCTATACCGGGAGAGACGAATCCCCTCCTATCGCTCATTGCCTCCATGTGACTCGGGACTGTACCCAAAAACCACCGTTTTGCACGCCCTCTTGGACGTGGTAAGATGGAAATCAAAGCACAGTGGGAACCACACAAGACTCTATGACGATCTCGGGTCAACAGACTACTCTGTACTAGTGTCACCAGAGAACTGCCATCTGACGTTAGGTATAATACCATCTGGGAGTTCTCGGCGAGTCCGTCCAGTGTACCCAGTCTCTACTGAGCACCCGTATATCATCTCTGATGTCAAACACCAATGGATATGGGATCATCCATCGCCCATCTGTATGGGTCGAGAAGGTATGCGCTAGTCTACTTTGGTATATCGATGCCCCGTCTCGATACACCCACGACTAGGGACTTTGAAGGATGTACTTATGGACTACCATGTCCCCACTAGTATGATCCTCATCATAGTCCAGATAGTCAAGTACACATCCTAAGGGCTTTACCAACATGTAATAGAGAGACAATGAGTGTACACGTTAAGGTAAAGATCAACCAGATAGCATACTATCATGTCGAGTAAGAAAGTCCTCCCTATGTATGTCCCAGCATCCACTACAATATACACCCTATGTATAGTAATGGTCTCTAGGGCATACATATAACTAACAATCTCCCACTTGCACTAGGGCCATCTGATAGCAGTGGTTGTAGTATCTCATACTCAACCATCCCATAAAAATCTCTCTCTGGGAACAGGCCTTTGTGAGTGGATCCGCTGTGTTGTTCTCTGAATCTACTCTCCTAACCTCGATCACCCTGGAGATCAACTATCTCCATGATCAGGCGATACTGCCTTAGAATAAGTCTGGATCACTGATGGGACCGGCGTTCCTCGGCATGAGCCACAACTCCATTGTCTCACAATGGTAGGAACCTAGTTCATCTCATGAACCAATATACACCCAAACAACCTCTTTGGTAGCATCTTTAGTAGCGATGTATCCTGCCTTTATCGTCTAGTATGTCACGGTGTCGAGCTTGGAACTCTTCCAGCATACCGTCCCTTTACTGAGGGTAAAGACATTTCCTGTGACTGACATTCAGTCGTCTTTATCACCCTGGAACCATTCCAGTGATTCTCCCCAGGGTCGATTGATACCATCTCACTACAGCTAGTGAGTATCCTAACATCCATTTAGATCTATCTCATAGATCCAAAATCCAGGATTTAGGAGGTATCACTTTGATCCTATATGGAGAATCATTGTGATAGGCGGAGATTGATCGAGCGTAGCATAGGAAACTCTTTCCCTATCAAGAGTATGTCATCCACGTACTTTACGAGAATCGCCACCATACTCCCTACTACCCTTTTGTATATACAAGGTTCATCTACCATTTTGATGAAGTCAAACTTTTTGACTACGACATCAAAATAGACGTTCCAACTCCGCGATGCCTGCTTTATCCTATAAAGCATCTTGCACACGTTTCCGCTGCTCCCACTGTCTACGAGGCCCTCTGGCTGTGTACTTATAGACGCTCTCTTCTAAAACATCATTTAGAAAAGCTGTCATGACACCCAACCACCAGATATCGTAGTCATGGTATGTAGCCGTGGCAAGTAGGATTCGGATGGACTTAAGCATAGCCACTGGAAAAGGTTTCATCATTATCCACGCCTGGTCGATGACGAAAACCTTTAACAAGTCTAGTTTTGAAAGTCTTAACTTTTCCATGTACACCAAGTAATCTTCTCAAGATTTACTTGCTCCTGATGGGGATTTAACCCTTCAGATATAGCAACTAAAGTCCATACTTTGTTGGTGTATAAGGATTCCATCTCAGATCGATAAGCATCCAGCCATTCTTACAGAGTCACACTCCTGATGGCCAGCTCGAAACTAGTTGGGTCATTATCTCATGATGCAATCCTCGCTCCCACTGTCATAGAGAAACAGAAGTATCTCTCAGGTGGGTGAGGAACCCTACTAGATCGGCGGAGAGGCTGAGGTTCGTTGGAATCTACTGAATCCTTTGGTTCTACCAAATCATCTGCTGTAGTTCGTATAGCTGGAACATTTCCAGTTCTACATAACAGATCTTGCCTTGAACTTGTCCAGATTTTGCTTTTCAGACATAGGCTGGACAACCCCAAATCTCAACTACCTTGAGAGATGGGCTCTTCCCTTACCATATCACATATGAAGCGGTAGGCAACTGATTTGATCGGAACCCTTATTCAATAGGTATGCAGCTTCTCAAGTGCATAACCCCCTGAGGAAAAAGGTAACTCAGTAGTACTCATCATAGAGCACACCATATCAGATAGGGTGTATCTGCTCCGCCCCGACATACCATCGTGCTATGGTGTATTCGGAGGAGTAATGCTGAGAGAGAATCTCATTCTCCTTTAGAACAGTCCAGGAATTCCGTGCACAAGTATTCTCCTCCTTGATCGCATCAAAGGACATAATACTTTTACTCGTATTTTGGTTCTCTACTTCTAACTTATATTCTGTGAATATCTCAAAAGGTTCGGACTTGTGTTTCAACAGGAACATAGGTCTGAATCTCGAAAGATTATCAGAGAATATAATGAAGTATAAAGAATCAGTCCTGGCATTTGTAGACTGGGGACCTACATACATCAACATGTATCATCCCAAGAGTTCACTAACTCTTTCTCTGTTTCCAATAAACAGGGCTACGGTCATGATATCTTTGTGACATGACTGGCAAGTTTCATAAGATGTAAATTCAAACTGTTTTAAATATGCATCTATGTGGAACTTAGCTAGTCGGATCGCATTGATATGACCTAGTCTACAATACCTCAAGAAGGATTCGTTCATTTCTGAACTCTTCCTCTTGTATGTGTTCTGTATACTAAGAACTGTAGTTTGATTTAGAACATCAATGCTTTTAGATAACGTGCCTGAACCGATCAACTTTTGATATAGGAAATGTTCAAAATATTATCCAACAACACAAAATTTTATCATTTCTTTACTTATAAAGAGACTGATATGATTTTGTATATCAGGTTCGGTATCTAACAACATTCGTTCAGAATCAATGTATTGGTAATACAGGGTGACAGTGACCAACAGACTTGGCTGCAACTCTTGCCCCGTTTTCTGTCTCATGAAACTTATCACCCGTTCTCAGTTCTCTATCTTTCTGTAGCCCTATGTAACTAATTACATATCTGGGATCCTGATCTGGTATCACATACACAGGACGTAGAGGATACAGAGAAACGGTTCTTTATAATGAACACACCCGAAGATGATACATTAGCATGCATTCTCTTCGTTTGGGCGGCACGGGAATTCTGGTAATCCCCAATTTCCTGCTCTGTCTTATAACAATTATAAGTTGGAGCGGGACCAACGTTCCCCAGCTCAGTATAACAAGCGGGTTCGGTCAATAATCCGTATTATTATCTTGATTAAGGCGTGATATGGTCGCTACCTGGAGAGAGAGAGAAGAAAACACTCAGCGTGCGCTCTTGCAAGAATAGATTGGTTATTATTTTATCTAATCAGGATGGCTCCCACTGCTTTTTATCAAATCTTTCTTCAAACCTTAAAAGGAAAGACTAGCCGGGATTAATTACACACTACAAGTTCGCCAATCTTTCAGCCAGGCCAGTGTCGGTACTTTGAGGGAGGTCCCCCGTGCTTTCGCACGAACCTAATTAATGTAAACCTCGTTTTCCCAGAGGCGTAACCTCGTTAACACCTTTCTAGACACCTACTTGATCGGCTAATTGTAATGTATAAAACTCTCCCAGGAGTAACTCTTACTCGCAGCGGGTATCGGGATCCAACTATCTCATAGAAGGTATGCAATCTCATTGCAAATTTCAACACTTGAAATTCCCGATAAAATTTTGCCCCTAGCGTCCTATGACCTTGACGGAGGTCAACAAACCATAGGCTACTAGTCAAGTTCAACCCGTCATTTCTTGATCGAATTAAACCCACCCGCACGACCCTTGACGGAGGTCAACAAGGCCGCACGACTACCCTAATCCAATCTGCATCATATGCATAAGCAGATAAATACTAGTTAGCTACCGCACACTACGCCTTGACGGAGGTCAACAAACGTAGCACGAATACTAAATAGGACTTATCTGAAATGACGGAGGGCTACGACAGGTTTTTCTGAAAACCTATTGCGTAATGAACTTGATATCGTTGTAGGATCGAATGAATTTTGAAATGGAGTGTTTTTGAGGCTTTTCTAGTTTTGCTAAAGGAGTCACTCCCGGTGAAGGGATCGTCGGTCCTTTCCTCGTCGAATGAGGTGCGGGATATATCATATATATCGCTGTGCAAAGCAAAAACTCTTAAAAGCAATCAAAAGACAAACCGAATGTGTAGCATCTGCCAGTTATTGCTAAAGGAGTCACTCCCGGTGAAGGGATCTCGGTCCTTTCCTCATCGAATAAGGTGCAGGATATATCATATATACCGCTGTGCAAAGCAAGAACTGTAGCTACCTGTTTTATTTTAAAATTCGATTCTACAACATCTTAGGTTTCTTTTATTTTCATTAATCACATTAATGAAGTCCCATCAATTATGTACCTAAACATCACAGATAAATACGACGTACACTTATGCCATCCGCATTCGCCTCGATGTCCCCTCATGCACCGTTAGGTTAGGTAACTAACGGCAGAGCGGGGCAGGGCTAGCGCGGGTGTAAAACATAAGTAACATCTATATAATATATCATATATACTATATACTGTATCTATCACAGAACATCACATGATCACATCACAGATATCGCAGCAGAAGAATCATATGAAATATTGGATATACTAGGACGTCCGTGTTTTCAATACGAGCCAGTATAAAACACGGATTCCACGGTCGTGATGAATAGCCAAACCCACACCCCTAGACCCCTACGAGAGCGGCAAGCAACCCTACCAATTCTAGAGTTAGGAGACCCGGACTCGACTCCTCGAGTTGGTCTCCCACTGGACCCTAGAACCCGGTTACTTGTGCTCCCCTCCTTGGGTCTATCCTAGTGCGGAAAAGTAAATAATATACAAAGGGTGACATCTTCCGCAACCTGGAAGTGCCCCAATAAAAGAATATTACATACAAGTTTTTACATGAATGAAAATGAAAAACACTCATCTCACATAAAACCCCCGGCTATTCAAACACGACGATCCAATATAACATATCCAGCAACACATAACATCACATGTCATCAACGTAAGTAAACATGCGTATCCCAATTGTCGTTGACATATAGCAACGAAACCGGCGATATCACATATTACACTTACGGTCACAGAAAAGAAAGTGTAAAACTACAACAGTTGGAATCCGCAACCACCTCAGACATCGCATGCCTGACCAAATGAATTACTTAGACATCGCATGCCTAACAATTATAAACCCCGCATTTTAGTCTCAAAATCGAAAACACTTTTCAATATCAAGTCGGGCAATTCAACAAGATTCCCGACATTTTGATCGAATGCTCGTCGCAAACTTAAGTAGGCGGCCGCACCCCCGATACCGTCGACGAAGTGCACCAAGGCGGAACACCGCTACCGGGAGCACCCGAACAGATGCTTTCGGCGACGGGGTTCTCCTACAGTCACTTGGTCGGGGCTATGGAGTGAGGCTGTCTATTAAGTTTACCCGGCGAGTATCCGCGTACGCTACGTGATTGCGACGGACTTTTGATCACATCAAAATTCCGTGGCAACCGATCAAGTGAGACTAAACTGCTATGTTTATAACATTCATTTAGTTATCACATAACTTTTGTGAATTCAAATTATTGTATCCCATTCCAGATAAATAGAAAATGTTAAACTTTTCGATCGAACAGTCAAACACCCAAGTTTTCCCGATACAGATCAACACATGAAACAAGTCTAAAAACATTCAGTTCGTGCCTCAGTACCAACGGTCCAGCCGTAGAAGGGTCAAGCCAACGCCTCACATGTGGCACGCCGTACTGCCCCAAACCCGAAGGTTCAAAGGGCAGTTCAAGACGGTCACATAATCGAGTTAAGGTTTGTTGTCTTCTAGAGGGTCCATCGAGTTACTTGCACTACTTAGAACGTCTTTAAACCACGGAAAAATCCAACACTTGGAAATTTCCCGACAGGGGAAAAATTGGGTATTTATATCCGGTCGAACTTTTTAATATATTCAAAATTTTTCCGGAAAGCCAAATAGTCAAAGTCTGATAAACCCGATCGAATCATCGAAGCTCCAAAACATCCCAGATTATTCAACTCTTGAATAAATATTAAAAATACCCAGAGAACTCATCACAGTTAAATAGGAATTACTGTGCAAAAGTCAACGCAAGAGGAGACCATACGGCCGCGGAACCGCCGCACATGCCAAGCTCGTGCCGCGGTTCCGCGGTGGTTTAATTGAATTAGGCCCCCGTATTTCACAGTAATTCATATAATACCCTGCTTAATTTTCTGTATATTTTTAATGTGGAAAAATGCACAGTTTTGAAAAAAGTACAGAGAGCATGGGAAAAATGGGGTTTCGGGTTCGATCGGGATTCAAACGTCGTCTAGACTTCGCCTAAGGCTCTAGCTAGGCTCTGATACCACTGTAGGGTTCCTAGGCACTCTCAAGAGGTCTCACAAGGCATCAACCATGCCAATTTCAAATTTTACGGTGCCGAGAAACTCTAGAGTACGGATCGTTGGCTAGAATTCTAGGCGAAAAGTAAACTAGTTAACACTTAACTATAAGAATACGGAAATACAACCTTTGTAGATCCGGTGCTCCAACTCCACGGCTCCGCAATGAAGTCCTCTCCGCTGTCCAAATCGAACCATGACTCTCACGGTGGTTTCATCGGAGAAAAGACCGGGCTAGGTCGTCGACAACGTGCCGAAGAAGATCTACGTCGAAGCATCACTAGATCAAGCTCCACCTTCACCAAACCATGAAAACTTGTGAAGGAAACACACTCTACTACTTGGCAAGAGGTAGAGGATGAAGAAATAGGAAGTGGGTTCACTTTAGAATTGGATTTCTCACACTTTTCATCAATCCACCATTGATGAAGTGAAGCTTTCTTCATTGAAGAAGAAGAAGAAGAAGAAGAAAGTGTTATGATAAGTTAATTAGAATAATTGAAAAAGAATTATCCTTATCATAACATGAACCATGGTTTGATGTAGAGAGTTAACTATAGTTCAATGAATGGTTAAGGTTAATGAGATGAAGACAAAAGGGTTTCTTTGGTCAAAACTTCATGAAGCTTCAACAAGCTTTATGAAAGAATGAAACCCTTTTTTTTTTCTTTTCTCATTTCATTTCTTTTAATCCAAATTAAAAAATAAATGAATGAATAAAAGAAAACCTTAACCATTTACTTAACTAAGGTTTAACTCTTTACACAAACCCTAGCATTATTGCATCATCAAACATGATACATCCAAGTGCACAAAAATATATCACATATACAATGTGCACATGCGAGTGAGAAAATCCATCTTAAGTGAACCGATACTAGTTAATGCAAAGTAATATATCAAATATATAATTATGCATTAAATCATTAAATCAACACTTGATTTAATGATCCGGTCATATCGCATATAACCGACTAATATCAACAGCAACAACTTATCGAATCAACACTTGATCCGATATGCCGGCTATATCGCATATAACGATCAATGTCACATATCGCGAGAATCGAATACAGTATCACATACTGATATCATTCTCGGTCCCGCACATATCTCATATGCGCTCCTATTTCGTTTCGCTTGAGCCAGGAAACCTCTGTGTAGGACTCTAAAGACTCGTCAATACGCCGGCAGCAGGCGATGATCATATCAAACACCCACAAGCCGCAAGCGGTCTGCTAAACGTAACGGCCACCCGGGTATTGAGCGATCTGAAGATCGACGAGCAAGCCCGCTCACACTCCAGTGAATCCAACCAGTAACACTACCGTACAGTCCGGTCTGATCGTCTGATATGTCGCATATCTCGCCTAGGGGTGGTAAACGTCAGACCCCAATAGCTCGATAAGTCGTGTCGATATGAGGTTTATAACAATTCGAGAAACTACTGGTAACACTTACCAGTAAATCTCAGCAACCCTGGCCAGGGATTTCCTGTTATAGCCAATCGAACACAGCGCAACATCAACCCCCTATACCGGGAGAGACGAATCCCCTCCTATCGCTCATTGCCTCCATGTGACTCGGGACTGTACCCAAAAACCACCGTTTTGCACGCCCTCTTGGACGTGGTAAGATGGAAATCAAAGCACAGTGGGAACCACACAAGACTCTATGACGATCTCAGGTCAACAGACTACTCTGTACTAGTGTCACCAGAGAACTGCCATCTGACGTTAGGTATAATACCATCTGGGAGTTCTCGGCGAGTCCGTCCAGTATACCCAGTCTCTACTGAGCACCCGTATATCATCTCTGATGTCAAACACCAATGGATATGGGATCATCCATCGCCCATCTGTATGGGTCGAGAAGGTATGCGCTAGTCTACTCTGGTATATCGATGCCCCGTCTCGATACACCCACGACTAGGGACTTTGAAGGATGTACTTATGGACTACCATGTCCCCACTAGTATGATCCTCATCATAGTCCAGATAGTCAAGTACACATCCTAAGGGCTTTACCAACATGTAATAGAGAGACAATGAGTGTACACGTTAAGGTAAAGATCAACCAGATAGCATACTATCATGTCGAGCAAGAAAGTCCTCCCTATGTATGTCCCAGCATCCACTACAATATACATCCTATGTATAGTAATGGCCTCTAGGGCATACATATAACTAACATTTTGCAACACCATATGATTGAAGGTCTCCCGGAGCGGTGTAATAGCACATGATTAGTCTGAAATATTGCACATTTGAATGATTATTTTCCCCACTATTGTTAATTTCTAAAAAGTGTTTATTGTAATTATAGAACATATGAGGGTTTATGTGTAAAAAGTTTATTATCATATATTTCTACATTATAATTAACATAATGAGGGAAAATACATGCATAAAATATTTATATAAAATATTAGTAATTAAAATATGCATATCATATCAAATATTTCTAATCAATATTCTTAAGATTTAAATCATATAAAATGGTTAGGATAATATCTCAAAATAATAACAAATACTACTAACAATATGACTTGAGATGTTGTGTAGATATTAACTCAGATTTAGAGATCAAAAGATCCGAGATGTCAGAATAAAATCTGCCGATAAATTGAAGCAAATCATAAACGGCAGAAACTCAGAGTAATATTTTCAAAATCCAGACATCAAAGAGATCTACACATGTCAACAGAAGACTTCAAAAAAAATCCCAAGTCATGATCTCACTATGCCGCCGCGGTTGGGCGGCCAAACACCCTGATTTGAAGCGGATCCGCGGCAAGGTTATGGCTGTAAGATTTGGTATTTTTTCGGTGTGATCATAACAACAAATCATCACGTCTGGCAACTAGGGTTCCTAGTTTCTGTGACTATTTAAAAGACCGAGAGCTTCATATGAAAAATCATCAACCGAAGAGATCAAGAGGTCTAAGACGATCCACGCATCCGAGTTGATCATCAGCTGTTCATCTACTTCCAACAAGATATAGATCGAGAGCAAAAACTAGGGTTCTTGTACTCTATTTTAAAAGGATTTGTACATGATATAGTTAATTAATAAAGGTAGAGTTTTTATTAGTCTTTTCGCAATTAATTTCTGCACTTAATTTCTGCATCTTACATTATGATCTCATTCTTCATCCTATCTTCTCCAACCATGCGTGAGTAATTCCTAACTTGCTAGGGTTCGTAGGCTAGAGTAGATCAATAGATGATAAAATATATTAACTTCTTTTATACATTTTAAAGTTTATAAATTTTAACAAAATAAATGTTAACATCCTTATTAGGGGCGCTACCAATTTATTGATGGTCTCGACCACGATTTGAGATTAGATTAACACTTGTTTTGTTAGGGGCTGGACATAAATAAAGATCAATGCAAGGACAAGGGTTAGGAGTGAGGAAACCCTAGTTTCTTCCAAAAGAACCATAATCTACATTCATCACTATCGATCTAGTTTCAAACTATTAAAAGATAAAAGGAGTCATTTTTAATCAATCATCCATTACTACTAAGTCCTATGAACCCTATAAGTCTCTTCTTTATAAATTCTACATCCGTATCAAATTAGATCTACAACCAATCATCCATCGTTCAATCAACTCGTCTAAAGAAAGAAAAAGGTTCATGTTTCCCTGCGGACGACCCATACTCATCGCGGCTAGCTACTAGCGACACCGTCCTGATTGCGGTTATTTACGAACAACACTTCTTTAAACATATCAATCAGCACACAATCCCCTTTGACTTGCAAAACTCTACAAATGCATGCGAAGTAAACTCCTCGCCGTTATCGGACCGAAGAACCTTTATGTGCCTACCAGTCTGCTTCTCCACCATGCCTTTCTACGTCTTGAACTTCTCAAAAGTCTCGACCTTAGACTTGAGAACATACATCTAGGATTTTCTCGAAAAGTCATCAATGAAGGAAATGAAATATCTAGCCCCACTTCGCGAAAGAACAGGTGCTAGACCCCAAACATCATTGTGGATATAATCAAGAATACCCTCCGTATCATGTACTTCTATCCCGAACTTCACTTTTTTCTGCTTTCCTAGGACACACTTCTCACAGAAATTAAGACTGGCAAAATCTCCATCTCCAAGTAGTTGCCTCTTACGAAGCACCTCCAAACCCGATTTCCCAATAAGGCCTAATCGTAAGTGCCACAATCTAGCCGAATCCGAATCACTTGAACGAGTAGATACCGCAGCAATATCATCTGTAACCGACTGCCCCTCTAGAAAGTACATGTTCCTTACCTTCTTTCCTTTCAGGATAATAAGAGACCCCTTGGAAATTTTCATGGGACATCCATCGGCTATGCACTTGCAGCCGATCCCCGCCAAAACTCCTACAGAAATCAAACTCTTCTTCAGATCTGGCACATATCTGATATCCGTCAAAGTCCGCACTACCCCATCAAATATGCGTATCCAAACAGAACCAATCTCCATGATTTTGCACGCCGCATTATTCCCCATCAAGACTGAACCTCCACCAAGATAATGAAACGTCGCAAACCAACTCCGATATGGAGTCATGTAGAAAGACCTCCCTGAATCTAGCATCCATAGATCATGTATGTCGCCGACTGCATAAACTGATAATATGGTACAATCGTTTTCATTATCTGAATCATACATGACAACTGCGATACTGGAAGACTCTTTTTTAATATCCTCCTTGAACTTCTGACAGTTTTTCTTCCAAGGGCCTTTCACCTTGCAATAATTCCACCTGTCATTAGTGTGATTTCTTGATTTGGACCTCGTTCTATTCTTGGAACCACCATGTGACTGCTTCTCAAAACGGCTTCTAGAAAGCAGCGCATTGTCCTAACCATCCTTATCATCCGATAACTTCTCCCTCAACACCTCGCTGTGTAGGCCCGCTTTAACATCTTCTAAAGAAATTTTATTTTGCTGTACACCATCGATTTCACGAACTGGTTATATTTAGAAGTCAAAGAGCAAAACAGGATCATAGCTTGGTTCTCGTCTTCAATCTTCATTTCTACGTTAAGAAAATCCATAATGATCTGGTTGGGTTTGTCCAGGTGGTCTTTGACTGGTGTGCCCTCCTCATCTTCAACGTGAACAGACGCTGCTTGAGATAGAGACAATTTGTCAAAGATTTATTCATGTACAAGTATTCTAGTTTGCTCCATAAACTTGCTGCCGTTGTCTCTTGCGCAATCTCGTATAGAATCTCGTCAGCCAACCTGAGATGCATCGAACCGAAGGCCTTATCTTCTATATTTTCTTTTTGAATATCTGTGGTCGTCAAAGGAATCGTCTCTTTTTCAAAGACTAACTTATGAACTCCTTATTGTTTTAGACTTGCCGTCATTTTCAATCTCCAAAAACTGAAATTATTCATTTCGTCAAATTTATTGATCTTATAACATATAGAAACCATCTTTCCAATAATCCGAATTACCGTAACAAAACTTTGATACCACTTGTTGTGAAAATAATAGCACCAAAATACACAGCGGATGATCGATACACGTGAATCAGAACTAATGAAAAATATCTAACATGGGAACTGCGCAAAAGCAATAAGTAATAAAAGAAAAAACACACCAAATAAAGGACATGGGATATTATCCAGGTTCGGCACGTACTTGCACATAATTCTGCAAACAGACGACGAATTGCTTTCACTATTTAATGAAGAATTACAAGAGATAATTTATGCACTCTCGATCCCATCCAAATAGAAAGCAATTTCTCTCGGTACATATCTCTCAGCCTCTCTCTCTCTCTCGGCTTCAATTATTAGCCGAGGGAGACCTTGTCCCTCTATGGATTTCTATATTAATTCACTGCCAGACTTCTCTATCTCAATCCCTTGATTGATTAATTTAGTCGGCCGCCTGGCCCTCTGTTAATTAAGGCCTCAGCGGTCTCTGGAATTTTTGTGGATCAATTTGGCCGTAGGCATTTAATTAATATTTATAGTACGGGTTTTTAGAGATAATTCTTGATAAAGTTTAGAATTTAAATATTCAAATTAATCTAAATCCTAATGAATCTCTATTCAAGCATGGAGCCTATAATTGAACCCACGTACACGGTACGTGCTCAACTAATATACTTCTTTTGAGCTCTTGGTTTCGGCTTCCGAATTTGCAATCAATTTCAACATATCCTTCTTGGATGTATAGCTTGATGCCAAAATTCTTTGCTCCTTATCTCAACTATTATAACTAGAAGAACACGAGTGGTCCATAATAAGTTTAGCTTTTTCCGCATTATAATGCAACAAAACAAGAAAATTCACTCATACAACTCTAGCTTCAAAGTATGCCTCATACTCTCAAATTCAATAGTTTATCTTTTTACCCATTTAATGAAGTTGCCCAATTTATTTTCCAAAATGAACCCCAATAAATACCATATTGTTGAAAAATTTACTTTAAAGAAATTCTTATATATAGCACAATTATTTTCATAAACTCACATATGTACCATAACTTAATTGATAATAGTATTATAAATATGAGATAAATGGCCTTGATAATGTTATTTTCTAAGAATTTCTGAAGAATGACTTAATAAATCAAAATTGATTATTTTTTTTGGATGGTCGACACCATTCATTTTGATCTCCATGGCCTAATGTATGTGTAAACCAATTTTCATGCGGTTTCGATACTCTTTGTCCTTGTATTCGATAGTTGCAAAATTAACGGTGTTCCGACTATAGAAAATTTTACATCTATAGATCAATGGTCAAAAATAAAGACCACATGAAAATCGGTGTACATATGCATTAGATTATGGAGATCAAGATGAACAGTGCCGATCATCCAAAAAAAGATATTTGATTTTGATTTATTAAGACATCGTCGGAAAATTTTTTCCGAGAACATTCTCGGGACCATTTATATTAAATTTCAAATAACAGCTCACTGAATTAGAGTTCATTTATGTATGTACGTAACATTAGATATGCCACACATTTAGATCATCAAGAAGATTTCCTATTTTGAAGATCCGGTATTATCATGAAGAACTCGAAAATTTGGTGTTATCAATAAGGTAGACATCTGAACCTCATCTCGACAGACGTCTGCCTCCGCCTCATATGTGTGATCTTCCCTTATGCAGACGTCTGTCTCGTTGAACTTCAGATGTCTGCTTAGCGCTATGTTATTTAGATGAGAATACCAGACGTCTAACCTATCCTTGTTCAGACGTCTGGATAGCTCTCTAGAGTTTCGTGACTGCATAGACAAATGTCTGCCAATCTCTTATGCAGACGTCTATCGTATGTCTAGACTGGATATTTCTTTTATTTGGAAATTAGTTATTTGTGAAAATCTTTTGTATGATATATATATATATATATATATATATATATATATATAAATATAAATATATAAATATATAATAATAATAATAATAATAAAAATAATAATAATAATAATAATAAAAATAATAATAATAATAATAATAATAATAATAATAATAATAATAATAACAACAACTAATTTTAGACCTAGATCTGATGCCTTTTGTTAATTAGAGAGAACCCATTGATAATTGTAGGAGATCTATGGTTTGAGAGGGATTTGTATTCTCCATCGATTTGTACTCCCCCGGATTTTTTTTAATTAATAAAGTTTGGCCTTCGCCTATTTGTTCTGAAGTTAGTATTCATATTTCTATCTTGCATGTGATTTGATTTTTTTCTCGTTATCGATTGTGTGTTTTCTTCATGATTGTCTCATATACGCAGAAAACTGGTATCAGAGCTATTGCTGCGTTGTTGTGGGGTTTTTTTGGTTGAACCATTAGGTCTTTAATTTGTGATCTAGATCAACCGTGGGTAACGACAACTATGTCATCTTCCCCACTTTCTTAGATCGTGATTTTGGAGTTTTAGGATTCGTTAGTACTCAAGATATTTTGATTTGATCCCATATTATGTCTCCGACAATCATGAATTTCGATATCGAGAATTTTAATGAAAACATGAGTTTTAATTTATGGTAAGTCCGTATGATTGCTATTTTGACTCAAAATAATTTGAAGAAGGCGATTTTAGGGAAGGATAAAAAGCTTTCCACTATGAAAGAGGAACCTTGGGAGGAGATGAATGAGAAGGCCCTCACGGCTGTCCACTTGTATCTTACTAACGAAGTTCTACAAAAAGTTTTGGTGGAAAAGACGACGGTTGATTTGTGGAATAAATTGGATGAGTTATATTTAAGGAAAGCTCTTACGCATCGACTCCTGCTGAATCAGCGTCTCTATACACTTCGCATCTCAGAAGGCTCTCCAATAAAATCCCACGTTGGTGAGTTTAGTGCAATCATTACGATTCTCGGTAAGATCGATGTTAAAATTGATGATGAAGATTAAGCTCTTCTCTTGTTGTGTTTGTTGCCACCCTTTTATAAGCACTTCCATGACATCATGGTTTATGGATGAGATACGATCTCAATCAACGATATCAAGAAGAATTTGATAAACAAAGAGAAGACCGACAAGGAGTTGACTTCCAACGAAGTAGATGGTTTATCGTTTGGTTTATTTGTTCGAGAGCGAGCGGAGAAGAGAGGCCCGGAAGCAAATAGGAAAAGTCGCGGTTAAAATCCAAGACTAAAAACATTACCATCAATTATTGTGAAGGGGCATTTAAAGGTTGATTGCTTTAACTTGCAGAACAAGATAAACCAGGAAGAAAAATCGAAGGAGTCTTCGGCTGAGGCAGGTATAGTGAAAGGAGAAAGAGATCTTTTTGTGGTTCTCGACAGCACACATCGATCTAAAGACAGGTGGATTATGGATTCAGGTTGTTCCTACCATATGTGTCCGAATAGGGATTTGTTTACCATCTATGAGTCCGTTGATGGTGGAGTGGTTTTGATGGGAAAAAATAGTTCGTATTGAGTTATTGGTAAAAGGACAATCCAAGTCAAGATATTTGACGGTGTTGTGAGGACATTGGCTGAAGCCAGGCACGTACGTGACTTGAAAAAGAACCTTATCTCTTTAGATGCACTCAACGACAAGGGTTGCACATTTTCCGCTGAAGGCGGAGTTTTGAAGGTAACCAAAAGTGCTCTCGTTGTGATGAAGGGCTTGAAAAAAGGGTTCTTGTATTCATTGCAGGTTTCGACGACTTCTGGATTGGTGGCTATTTCATCATTCAAATCTATGACGGATTCAGAAACTACCAAATTGTGGCACATAAGGCTCGGACATATGAGTGAGAGAGATGTGTTCAAGTTGTCAAAGCAGGGTCTATTTGGTAGCAAGAGTACGACGAACCTAGAGTTTTGTGAACATTGCGGTTTTAGAAAGCAGCAGTGCGTTATCTTCAGTTCGGCAGTGCACAACACGAAAGGTACTTTAGATCATATCCATTCAGATCTTTGGGGACCCTCTCCGATTGCTTCTAAAGGAAGCGGCGCCAAGTATCTGTTTACCTTCATTGATTATTTTTCAAGGAAGCTTTGGGTCTACTTCTTGAAACACAAAAGTGGTGTGTTTATTATATTTAAGCAATGGAAGACGTTGCTTGAGAAGCAGAAAGAGAAGTAGATCAAGAGACCGAGGACAAACAAACAAGTTAAAGTTTTGCGATGGAGATTTCAAATTTTTTTGCAAAAACAAAGAAATAGTTCGGCATCATACCATTGTCTATACACTACAGCAGAATGGAGTTGCAGAGCGAATAAACCGGACTCTTTTGGAGAAAGCGCAGTGCATGTTTTCCAACGCAGGGCTCGGAAAGGAGTTTTGGGCAGAAGCGATAAATACAGCGTGTTATATTATGAATTAGTCACTTCATACAGCGCTAGGTTGTAAGACATCAGAACGGGTATGGTCAGGAAAACACACTGATTATTCAACACTTAAGGTGTTTAGTTGCCCTGCTTCTGCACATTACCGTGAAGGCAAATTGGATCTTCGAGCGAAGAAACATATATTTTTCGGTTATGCTACCGGCGTTAAAGATTATAGGTTGTGGTATTCTGATTCAAAATCGTCTAAATTTATGATTAGCAGAGATGTGATCTTTGATAAAATTGCTATGTTGAAGCCGAACAACAATGAATCTTCAATTGAAGACGATTCGAAGAAGGATGAGCCGAGAGTTGATATTAAAATCGGTGAAAACTCGGTTTTGCTGGAGGACTCTCCTTCACCATCGTTTGAAGAAGTTCAAGAGGAGCTGTCCAAAGATGATGAGTATTTACTTGCCCGTGACCGACAGAGAAGGGATATTAGACCGCCACAGAGGTGTAGCTACAATGACCTAGAGGCGTATGCGCTGTCTGCTGCAGAGACAGTTGATAGCAGCGAGTCGAAAAACTATAAAGAAGCCATCTTATCTGATGAAACAGCCCGTTGGCTAGTCGCTATGAATGAAGAAATTGAGTCTTTTCCTAGAACCAAACTTGGAAGCTCGTGAAGCCTAAAGGACGAAAGAAGATAGTTGGCTGCAAGTGTGTTTTCAAGAAAAAGGAAGGTGACCAAGAGACGGTTGATACGAGATACAAGGCACGGCAGCTAGCTAAAGGCTATTCGTAGGTGCGAGAAGTTGACTTCACTGGGGTATTTTCTTTGGTTATTAAACACACATTTATACGCATATTTCTCGGTTTGGTAAGTATGCAAGATTTGGAGCTTGAGCAGCTCGATGTGAAGACCGCATTCTTGCATGGTGATTTGGTAGAGAAAATCTACATGCCACAACCGAAGGTTTCGAAGTCGAAGGAAAAGATGGCCACATTTGCTTTTTAGAGAAGTCTTTCTACGGTTTGAAGCAGTTACCAAGACGTTGGTATAAGAAGTTCGACTCCTTCATGAAAGAAATGGTGTTTACAAGAAATATGGGCGACATTTGTGTATGTTTAAAGAAGCCCACCGACGGTTCTTTCATATATTTGCTACTTTATAAAGATGATATGTTGATAGCAGAAAGATATATAGTTAATATTAATATTTTGAAGGAACAGTTGAAAGATAAGTTTGAGACCAAAGATTTAGAAGCGGCCAAGAAAATACTTGATATGGAGATCAGGCGCGATCGCAAAAGAGGAAAGCTATAATTGTCTCAACAGCGATAAGTTGAGAAAGTTTTGGAGCGTTTCGGTATGGTAGACGCTAAATCTATAAGTACTACGTTGACAGATTATTTTAAAATTTCAGCTCGTTCATCATTGCAAACTGTAACGTCTGCATTTTGTCTATATCTTAATATAGTCTTAGTATAATTTTTTTTCGTACCTTTGTATTTATTTTGGTATTTCTTTTGATGGAAAAGTTTGGAAAAAATTAATTTTGAGTTTAAATGTAATTAATATAATTTTTGGGAGAAAAAAATAATTTAAAAATGATTTTTAGTATTTTCGAAAATTTATTTTAGTAAGTGGATTTTAGAAATGGAATTACTTTTGAGAAGAAAATATTTTAAAATAATAAAATATTTATCTAGAATTTTCCAAGATAATTTCCATAATTTTCTGATAAACAAAAGTATTTTTAAACAATTTTTTAGATAAAGAAAAACGTTTTTTAAAAATAGAAAAGAAAAGAAAAGAAAAGAAAAGAAAAATGAAATGGTTTTCTATTTTAAAATCCCAGCTCAATAACCTAAACCCAAAAAACAGTTTTTAAATAAAATTTTTTTTTATTAACCCAAGCCCGGCCCAAGGCCAGACTCGGCCTGCACACGCCCCTACGCACAGGCATGCGCTTGCGCGTGCTTGGACGTCGCGTCCACGTATGCGGTTCACGCCCACGTGGGGAAAATAGAACCATTTGATCTCACGATCGAACGATCAGGATGGGCGCGGGGGGAAGCGACGCGCAAATCTCGGCTGCTGTCGGCTTGGAATGCGGTTCGTTTAAATTTTTTTAAATCCCAATAAATAGCTCCATTCATTCTCGATTTTCTCACCCATTTCTTCACCCAAAATTCTGGAAAAAATATTAATTCCTTCGTTTCGACAATGCCGATGCTATGGTGCTATCCGATCGTCCAGGAAAAATCCGAGCACGACACTATTCACGTTTCCGTACGAGGCGATGTTTCGACATATTTTTCGATAATCGTCTTAAGGTAGTATTCCGTCTCTGTCCCCTTGATCTACTCGCTATTCTATCATATTACATCTATTCTGATACCATCTCCAATATCTAAATCCGAATACGGTCCTTGAATATGTTTTGTTGGCTATTAATCTCTAAACACAACAACCCATTATGTTATACATACTCCATTATGAAAACTAACGACCTACCCCCTAAATGGTTTTCCCTCGCGAACACAAACACGCCGTCATACTTCCTAAATTTAAACTCAGAAAACACGGTTTATAAGCCGTTATATTGTTCAAATCAAAATTAAGAAAACTCTGTTTTACAACCAAAAGTGCTACCAGAATTTAGAGTAAATCATAATATCCCAAAATGTCATATTTTCACATAAATACCTTTAGGTTTCCAAATATCACATTTTCAAATTAATACCCTGAAGTTTCGGAAACCCATAATTTCTTAAGCCTCGGAGAGCCGGAGATCATAAATCACTAAAATACATTGAATTTTTACGAAACCCCGTTATACTTGAGTCTATATTGACTGATCAATTGGATTCGAACCATAACTTGTTTTACTCAATCGGTTATGCGTGAGCGCATGAACACTAGACATGGTGTGGAAACCAAAAGACCTAATTCAGAATGATACATGTTTTCCATATCTTGTTGGTTCCGTATGATAACCGATAACTCAACTTAAATATATTGATGCAAGGTTTAAGGTGGTTTGGAGAAAAAAATCGAGGTCACGTGTATCGGGAGTGCCCTTGTCTAATTGTTGTGATTCCAAGCATATACTGAATACTGATTGTCGTGTTACCGTGATTCCGGAAATATACGGAATACTCTGATACCCGACGATCCTTTTTGTTCCCAGAAATCCTAACTAAGCATTCTAAAACATCATTAAAAGACATGATCCACTTGAATAAACTTGCTTCCACAACACAACACTATTTATCATAACTCGTTTTACTCGGAATGCGGGTACCTTCATAAGACTAAACTTAACAAGCTAAACTATTGTTGTTAAATACCGGAAGACACTCTCACATATACACTTTCGGCATGACCCTACATTTTACCTTGCTTTCATCTTTTTACATTTTAATCCCCTTGAGAATACCTCGCGAGTTTAACCCGCAGACGGACTTCCTTTCCTTTTATCTTTTCCGGAACGTCCGTTAGATGAAGATGAAGCACACGTTGGTGATGCAGAAGTGGAACCCACTGAAGATGACTGCACGGAGCTATCGACCGGATATTAGAATTAGTTTACTTTCCTTTTCAATTGCCTGCCTGTTTAGAGCTTACTTTATTTCCTTTCTTTTTTTATCGATGTAATAAACTTTGGAATATCACTGGTAATAAATGTTGGTTAATGAATAAAGTTAATTTTATTTATCTTTCTTTTACGTACTTCTGCATTACTCAATGCTTAGCGTAATCATATCGGGGAGAGTCTATTTCTCAGTCTAGTTACATCATGGGCCTTATCGTGTCTCCGCTCCAGTATTTTGGGAAGCGGGACGTGACATGTTTTGACGGCGGCCCATACAAATCAGTTCTGCATGAACCATGCAGGTCTGGTATGTGAAAGTAAGACATTAACCAACACTTATTAACTTCCTTGAATCCCATCCTTTGAATCCTATCCTTCGAATCATATCCCTTCACATCAACCGATGGACCATGAAGACGTCATACGACTGCGTTATCCTTATCTTTCTTATCCTGTTATGATATCCTTCTTTTGAAAATTTCAAGGACGAAATTTTTAAGAAGGGCAGATCGTAATAACCTTGATTTTTATATAGTAAATAAAAGGTATTTTATTTTTGAACAAAATATTTCTTCATTGTTAATAGTTTCCATTAAAAGAGATTTTAAAATTATATTGAAGGAAATGAATACTTAAAGATTTTCTTATTTTTTTTTGAAATATTTAACATAATCTCGATAAAAAGAAAAGGATTTATAAATGAATTTATTTGAAAAGAAATTTTTAGATTTCATTCATTTGAGAAAAGGATTTTCTATATGAAAGATTATTTTACTCAAGTTTTATAGTATCATTATTGTTTATCATGTGTTTTTTTATATATAATATTTATGTGTTTGAATACTTGTTTTATAGTCATATTGTTTATTTTGCATTATTCATACATTTTGTATATTGTGTGTTGTTTTTAGTTTACCATATTGTCATTATTATTTACTTCCATTATTTTTTTATGGCATATCGTTTTTGTCTTAGATGTATTGTATTTTTGTTATTTATTATATCTATATAGTTCATATTTCTGTGTTATGTTATTTTGTGATTTTGGATTTTATAAGATTTTAGAAAAGAGAATTTTGTTTAATTGCTTTACATTGGCTTGGTTTTATAAAAGTGAATTGTTTTAAGGAAATTATTTGAGATAATACTATCCTTATTATTTTTTAACTCAGTCCTTACAACCATCTTAATAATTTCGAGAACGAAATTATTTTAAGGAGGGTAGATTGCAACGTCTACATTTTTTCTATATCTAATAAAGTCTTAGTATAATTTTTCTTCATACCTTTGTATTTATTTTGGTATTTATTTTGATGGAAAAGTTTGGAAAAAGTTAATTTTGAGTTTAAATGTAATTAATATAATTTTTAGGAGA
This sequence comes from Agapanthus africanus, assembly GCA_030015575.1. Taxonomy (NCBI): domain Eukaryota; kingdom Viridiplantae; phylum Streptophyta; class Magnoliopsida; order Asparagales; family Amaryllidaceae; genus Agapanthus; species Agapanthus africanus. The sequence continues at coordinate 353,153,048 of CM057341.1, read as the reverse complement.
AGAAAAGAATTTAAAAATGTTTTTAGTATTTTCGAAGAAATATTTTAATAAGTGGATTTTAGAAAAAGAATTACTTTTGAGAAGAAAATGGTTTAAAATAATAAAATATTTATCTAGAATTTTTCAAGATAATTTCCATAACTTTCCGATAAACAAAAGTATTTTTAAAAAAAGAAAAAGGATTTTTTAAAAAATAAAAGAAAAGAAAATGGAAATGTTTTTCTATTTTAAAACCCCAGCCCAATAACCCAAACCCAACAAAAAGTTTTTAAATAAAAGTTTTTTTTATTAACGCGAGCCCGGCCTAAGCTCGAGGGCCCAAGGCCAGCCCCGGTCTGCACATGCCAGCACGAGCTGGCGTATGGCCCCCACGCGCAGGCACACGCCTGCCTGTGCTTGTACGTCGCGCCCAGGTGGGCGGCTCACACCCATGTGGGGAAAAGCGAATCGTTCGATCTCGCGATCGAACGATCAGGATGGGTGCGGGGGGCAGCGGCGCACAAATCTCGGCTCCTGTCGGCTTGGAATGCGGCTCGTTAAATTTTTTTTTGAATCCCTATAAATAGCTCCACTCATTCTCGATTTTCTCAGTCATTTCTCTACTAAAAATTCTGAAAAAATATCAGCTTCTTCGTTTTGACGATGCCGACGTTGTGGTCCTACCCAATCGTCCGGGAAAAATCCGAGTGCAACGCTATTCACGTTTCCATACGAGGCGACATTCTGAAATATTTTTCGATAATCGTCTCAAGGTAGGATTCCGCCTCTCTCCCCTTGATCCCGTCACCATTCTATCATATTACATCTGTTCTAATACTATCTCTAATATCTAAATCTGAATATGGACCTTGAATATGTTTTGTTAGCTGTTAATCTTTAAACACAACAACCCATTATGTTACACACATTTCTTTATGAAAACTATTTCACAGGGTAACGACCTACCCCCTAAACGGTTTTCCCTCGCAAACACAAACACGCCGTCATACTGCGTAAATATAAACTAAGAAAACACGGTTTATAAGTCGTTACTCTATTCAAATCAAAATTAAGAAAACCCCATTTTACAACCGAAAGTGCTATCCGAATTTAGAGTAAATCATAATATCCCAAAATCTCATATTTTCCCATAAATAACTTAAGGTTTCCAAATATCAGCAACCCGTTATCACTTGATTCTCGAGAAGCCGGAGATAAGACATCACTAAAGTACCTTGAACTTTTACAAAATCCCGTTATACTTGACTTCATATTGACTGATCAACTGAACTCGAATCATAATTTGCTTTACTCGATCAGTTATGCATGAGCGCATGGACGCTAGACATGGGGTGGAAATCACTAAAAGGGCCCGATTCAGAGTGATACGTGTTTTCCATTTCTTGTTGGTTCCGTGTGATAACTGATAACTTAACTTAAATATATTGATGCAAGGTTTAAGGTGGTTTGGAGAAGGAAATCGAGATCGCGTGTATCGGGACTGCCCTTATCTAATTAATGTCGTGATTTCGAGCATATACTGAATACTGATTGTCGTGTTACCGCGATTCCGGAAAAATACGGAATACTCTATGATACCCGAAGATCTTTTTTGTTCCCTGAACTCCTAAAACCAAGCATTGCAAAAAATCATTAAATGACATGATCCACTTGAATAAACTTGCTTGCCACAACACTATACCGTTTACCATAACTTGTTTTACTCGGCGTGCGGGTACCCTCATAAGACTAAACTAAACAAGCTAAACTATTGTTGTTAAATAATGGAAAACACTCTCACATATACACTTGCGGCATGACCTTACATTATACCTTGCTTTCATCTTTTTATATTTTAATCCCTTTGAGAATCCTACTCGAGTTTAATTCGCCGACGAACTTCCTTTCCTCTTATCTTTTCTGGAATGTCCGTCAGATGAGAATGTAGCACGCGTTGGAGATGCAGAAGTAGAACCCACTGAAGATTACTGCACGGAGCTGTCGACCGGATATTAGAATTAGTTTACTTTCCTTTTCAATTGCTCACTTGTTTAGGGATTGCTTTATTTCCTTTCTTGTTTTATTGATGTAATAAACTTTGGAATATCACTTGTAATAAATGTTGGTTACTGAATAAAGTTAATTTATTTATCTTGTTTTTGTGTACTCCTGCATTAGTAAACGCTTAGCGTAACTGTATCGGGGAGAGTCTACTTCTTGGTATAGTTACGTTGCGGGGCTCGTCGTGTCTTTGCTCCAGTATTTTGGAAAATAGGGCGTGACACAAACAGAGGATGGGATTAGATATATGACGAATGTTCCATATGCAAGTGCGGTGGGTTGCGTTATGTATGCCATGGTTTGTACATGAAACGAAATTTCACATGCTGTTAGTGTTGTCAGTCGCTATATGGCATCTCCAGGAAAAAGACATTGGCAGGCGGTGAAATAGATATTACGATACTTTCGAGGTATGTCTGATATATGGGGTTGGTATTTGGAAGGAACGGCAACAATTTAGTTGGATTCAGCGACTTCTATTATGCGGGTGATCTTGACAGAAGCAGATCGATCACCGGTTATATATTCTCTTTGGGAGAATGTGCCATTAGTTTGCATGCTTCTTTGCAGCCTACCATAGCATTGTCTACAATGGAGGCGGAGTATATGACCGTTGTTGCGGCCATTAAGAAGGTAATATGGTTAAAGGGGCTATTTTCAGAACTTGGTATTCCAAAAGATACCATTATAGTCTACCGTGATAATCAAGACGCTATTTACTTGACCAAAGATTAGATGCATCATGAGTGGACGAAACACATCTATGTAAGGTATTGGTTCGTGCAGGAAGTCGTTAAGAAAAAAGAGATTCTTGTGAAGAAGATTGGCACGACAAATAATTCGGCCGACATGTTGACGAAATCTCTTTCAGTTGTTAAGTTTGAGTATTGCTTAAACATAATTAGAGTATGTCACAATCATTTGAGCCCTTAAGGGGTTTTGTAGTGAAGGTGGAGCTGTTATTATTTTGCTAGAGAAGTTTGTGGAATGTGGGCCAAGGTGGAGATTTGTTAGATATGCCTTATATTTAGATCCCTGAAGATTTCTGATTGAAGCAGAAAAACCGTGATATGTTTTATGATATGTGTTCTACTTTGTTCTCTATTTAACGCAATTAAGTCGGTTTCGCTTGTAGCTAGCCGGTTGAGTACGAGTCGTCCACTGAGAGATAGTTCGTATTTAAGTTCTTGTCTTAGACGAGTCAATTCAAGAATATATATGTGTATGCTCAAATCTATCCTAAGTGTTCGTATTTTATGTTCAAGTAAACTTGTTAGGGTTAAGCTTGGTTAGTCGCGGCTATATGTCACGTATAGCGCGCCTAAGTGAGGGGGTTGTGTTTGTTTGGTCTAGGTTCGTTTTAGGATGTTTGGCGAAGAGAAGCACAAGCGATTTTTCCGTCCCTCATACTAACCTTCCTTAGCCCCTAACAAGTGTGGAATTATTCACACATTTAAAAGGAAAAGAAAACAAAAAAGAAGAAAAGAAAGAAAGGAAAATACGGTTTTACAAATGGTAGCAAGCTAACTACTTGGGCCCTCACCTAAGCAAGGGACTCCATAGAGTATCATGGCTTGAGAAAAATACGTATAAGAAGAAATGAAAAACAAAACAAGAAAAGAAAAACAACAACTACTTAACAAACTTACACTAAGAAATTAAAATTACAAGACAAGAAAAGTAAAGATACAAGTTAATAAAAAACAACCCTCATCTTCATTAAATTTCCACTCAAGAGCTCTCACCATACTTTCATGGAGGAAAGATGAAGAAGAAGAAGAAGAAATACAAACTAATTTACACTAAAATCTAATAAAGAAGAAGACATTCTTGGTTGGGCACAAAACTAGACTATTTATAGTCAGAGAGCTGAAACCCCAGGGCTAAATTCTGAGCCCCTACACAATTACAAAACTACCCCTAAAATACGATCTGGCGAAGACTTGAATCGGCCGCGGAACCGCCGCAAAAATGGCCTATTGGCCACGGTTCCGCGATGGGTTTGAAGAATTGTTTTGTCATTTTTTCTGGGCTTCTCCATGCTGCTTTCTTCTTTTGTTCTACAGATCCCAAATTGCAAAATGCTTCCAAAATTTCTTCAGATTTTCAACAGTCCAAAATGGCTTCACTTTTAATTCATTTGACCTTTATTTCTCTCGAGCTCCAAGCATCTATTGAATTTTGTGCTGCTCCTCTCGTGCTCTGTGCTTGACCTAGACACGAATGACCACTGTTATTTGTCTTGTCTCCTGAACTGGTAAGCGGCACTGGATAGGTGTAGATGACCGGAACCCGAATTTTATCTGTTTGTGACAGATGTTTTGGATTTTGGCATAATTGTGGAGATTTTGTATGATTTGTGTTATTTTGGACTGGGAACCTATAACCTGTAAATATGTAAAAAACACGGATTAAAAGCACATGCCTATAAACAAACGAGCAGAAGAATGGGCGGTATTAAATGCAATATTCTGGTGTGAACAAATACCCCCAAACTTATGTTTTGCTCGTCCTGAGCAAAACCAATTATTTTCAAAAAGTCCTAAGCTCACTTTCTTAGGCATCACGGTTGCACTTAATATGTGCAACAAGCCGTTAAAGCTCTAGGTGTCTCTAGTAGGAGGAGTGTTGTCTCCTGAGGGTTTTCAGCGGATACTACCCATAAAATCCCGTCAAGCTAGTTTCATAAGTTAACATCGATTCTAACCCTACGGTTTAGCATCTAAGTTAGAAATTCTATCATCCAAACTTAGAAATATCCATCCCTTATTTTTCACACCTACTATCTATTCAACCTAAGATCCTATACGTTTTGACAGTTTAGAAAGATCTCGGTTTCTCTTGAGTTTTCCTTCTAAAGCGCAATCTTCAATCCAGAATTTTTATCAATTTTATGGAAAACATAAGTCTTATTCTTTATTCCTATCTTTCTTCCAAATATCGATCGTATACCCCTGTGTGTGTAAAATTTCACCCCTACACTCAAGAATTCAATTCAAGCTATAGTACCCTTACCCTAATACCTAATATTACTTCTTTTCATTAATGGTGGACGGTTTTGCTCACACACCCTTCATGCGATTATTACTGCTTCCTGAGGCACCAACAGTCGATTACTGAATGTGTGAGCTTAAAGCGTAAATAGCAGTTTCCAGGTCTTGTAATTATTATTTTTTTTCCTTTCCTTTCCTTTTTCTTTTTAAGACCGGAAATATTTTTCAATGATGCTCTTTTGGTGGTTAGTTTTAAATACCGTTTTTTCTTTCATACTAGGCTTTCAGACAAGAGTATTTCTAGGTATCAACTACTATCCCAAGTTTCAAGGTGCGTGTAAGTGCGATTTGTAGGGTATATACTTTCTGAATTTGGACTCAAGAATAAAAACTATTTTTCAGACTTATCTTTCAATAAAGCTTTCAATACTTTTCCTTCATCTTGATTTAACTCAAGAACTGAACTCAAGATTACCCACTTCTAAAAAAAATTGCAAGGACGTATATTTACCAAGGTTAAACAGAAGGAGGGTTATTTTTAGGGTTTTCAACTTTTATGCCTAGGATTTAGTTATTTCTAACGTATCAACTAAATTTTCGGAATAAAAATCTAAGTTACCCTGCTAGCTAACTTGACGACAAAGTTTTTATATTCTTGGAAATTTTTTCAATTTTTGTTGGTTTTTAAATAAGTATGCAAATGCAAAATATACATATAAATGCGAAGATAGAAAGCTTACCGAGCATACCTACAAACTTAAACTTGACAGTGCCCTCACTGTCATGCTACACCAAGAGGGTCAAAAATTGCCGGTGCTTCCCTGTTATTTTTATTTTATAAAAGAAAAAGTAAACAAAATATATATACAAAAAAATTTCCCCCACACTTAAGTGAAAAAGTGTTTCCACTGTTTAAACGGTGAAGTTCAGAGTTAGGGGGGAGAGAACAGTTTTAATCTATACAAGGCCTTACACATGCCAAAAGTTAATACCAACCATTCAAAATTTTTATCGCGATAATGCCCGGATTGGTGAAAGAACGCGTAGAGAAAAGAAATGGAGAATACACTAGACCGTGTGTGGATGGAAGCGGGATACAGTCTTGGTAGAGGAGATGAATGGGGAAGGGGAAAAAGAAATGGAAAACGAACTTAAGGGTGGAAATGAAGTGAATAAATTAGTACAATTTGTAATGACCGAAGTGAAAGAATAGAGTGTACTAATTTATCAACATGTCAAGAAATGGGGTCAAACCTTTCAAGATTTGCAAGAAAACATGGGCCGACCGAACTTGGTGAACCAGACGTAGGAAATGATGGTGATATGGTGGCTTGCGAAGTGGGAACGACGGAAATGATGGAGGGAAGTGATTGAGGAATGGTATTAGTTAAACGTTCAGGAGGGTGTGCACAGTCAATGGAAAGAACATGATGAATTGAAAAATCCGACTCATTAAGTAAAACTGGTTCATCCTAAAAAATATCCTTAAAATTCAGCTCATCCATGCATTTATCATCATTAATATCTAGACGCATATGGAGTTCGGGAAAGACAACTAATGGTTCGGGATGATGTCCATACGGAAGTGAAAGTACATGATGAATTGGTGAGAAAAACTCATCCAAAACTGTGGGTTCATCATCCAAAATATTTCCAGCATCGATATCCTCAATCAAGTGAAAGTCAAATTTCTCAGACACCTCATCAAAAGCATGGTTTTTAATCAATTGTGGTTCTAGGTTAGAGGTATAGTGTTTAAAGAGATTGGCATTGATTTCACTTGAAATAGACCATTCACAATCGGGTAAATCAAACACTACAAAATCGCACAACTCATCAAACATTCTATCTTCAATTGGTGAATCATTTGGGACACTCGATAGATTTTCAAAACTGGAGTTGTGGAATTCAATTTGAAAAGGATAGGTTTGATTTGGAAGGGTGCTTACTCTCACAACTCAAATCCTTAAATTTTCCTATCGCCTGATCATATATTGAAAAATTCGGAGCTAGTTGGAAACTAGCTGCTGGTTCGTTAGGTTGTATCAGGGCGGCCATGAACGCATTCAAATCCATCATCTGTTGGCACGATACTACCCAAAATCCTTTTAATGATTGTTCAAGACTAGACATGGGTTGTGAAGGGGTTTTAGTAAAAGATTCAAAGTTGTCTGGATATGTGAAACTCCCAAATGACTGTTCAGAAAAAATTTCTATAGAAGATGTAAAAGTTGGGTAGGATTGATAAGAATCGAATGGACGTGAAAAATGGACATGATTAGAATCAACATTCTTATATGAAGATGATTGGAATGGTTTTCCTAACGAATTTGGACTGGTGAAAGGAATGAAAGATTGGTTATGGGATCGTTCAATTTTGTCAGCAATGGACATGGGTTCCGGAGTCGCAACATGACTCTCAAAAGGGGTATCCACATGAGAAGGTGGGAAAGTTTGATATGATTGATACAAAGTGTATTGTGGTGTCCAATTGTTTGTTCTTTGACGCGTCTATCCGATCTTTTAAATAAATTTTGGGCATAGATAGATCGTTCAAAGTTCGACCGAAGCAAGAACCGTATGAAGAAATGTCTGATTGTGGGCATCAAAGTTCAGCAAGAGTTGGTCGTTTTGAGGAACTCATGTTATGAAAAGAGTGGAGGGTGGAAAGTGGGTGACTTTTTATAAATTTTTGATTTTTTTTAAAATTTTTTTTTGTTTTTGTAGTTTTTGAAATTGTTTGTTTGGTTTTAGAAAAAAATATGGAATTATGGGACTAAACTTTACACAAGCACAATCACAATCACAATCACAATATGCACAAATAACATTTAGAGCTAGGGTCTTCAAAGTCCAACTAGATCGCTCCTAGACTTTCAAGCGATAAGTTGCAAGATAACCCTCGAATCGCCTCTTCACTGCCAATTGTGGCCAGGTAAGCACAAGTGAGGTAAGAAGGGTTCCGCTCACGAATCACCGTGAGACGGGCCTTTTAAAATTACCTCCTCACTTGTTTAGTTTAGGCACCACAAAGTCAAGTTTAGATAAACGACCGATTCCCCGCAACCTTCACTTGTTCTAAATGAGCACGACAATTCTTTATAGGTTTGGTCTAGATATTTTTTATTAACTCAAGATAATGCGTATGTTTTTTGTGATTTGTGGGGTCTTAGGAAGGGTGATGAAATCCCCACCCAATCTTAATTGGTGTTCAAGCCCCTTAATGTCCGTATTATTATATGCAAAGCGATAAACAAACACAATCTAAAACAACAAAAATTTTATTGGTGACGGCGCAATCTGTGCAAAGAAACCTGTAGAAAATACAATTTAGTGGAGTTCAGAGGAGAAGTTTAGAGCAGAGAAGAGGCCAGAAAAAAATTAGGGGCACAAAGACACAGAACGACCGCGGTTCCGCCGCATTAACCCCCTTTTAGCCGCGGTTCCGCAGTGGGGTTGATGAGTTGGAGCACTAAGCTTGTTCTGTACACTCCCTTGATTATACTCTTCTGTATAAAAGTCTTTGTTTCTTTATTTGATCACCGTACTTGCTCCAGATTAGCCTGCACATTTGCACACAAAAAATATCAAAAATAACAAGATGTTTTTTTATTATATATATATACACACACACACACACAAAAAAAAAAAAAATTAACCCGAATAACAAGATAGAAATACGTTACTGTTTTCCCGGCAACGGCGCCATTTGATTGAAGCAGAAAAACCGCGATATGTTTTATGATATGCGTTCTACTTTGTTCTCTACTTACCGCAATCAAGTCGGTTTCGCTTGTAGCTAGACGGTTGAGTACGAGTCGTCCACTGAGGGATGGTTCGTATTTGAGTTCTTGTCTTAGACGAGTCAATTCAAAAATGTATGTGTATGTTCAAATCTATCCTAAGTGTTCGTATTTTATGTTCAAATAAACTTGTTAGGGTTAAGATTGGTTAGTAGAGTTAGGATTAGTCTTGTGCTTTTCTTTTGCCATTCTTAAAATGATATTGGATAATAGAAAGTAGCGGGGATTAGGAGGACATAGGAATATGAATTGCGAGTTTAAGCAAGATTTCCAATACTAAATCCATTCCTAGTGCCTCTTGTCCTTCTGCTACGTGCGCTTATTTCTAACCCTAGGCCAAACACCCGCAACCATGTATCCAATTGGATCACAACTACATGTTACGTTGTGATGCGCCCAAAGGACTTCTCGATTAGGTTGCGGCTATATGTCACGTATAGCGCGCCTAAGTGAGGGGGTTGTGTTTGTTTGGTCTAGATTCGTTTTAGGATGTTTGGCGAAGAGAAGCACAAGAGATTTTTCCGTCCCTTATATTAACCTTCCTTAGCCCCTAACAAGTGTGGAATTATTCACACATTTAAAAGGAAAAGAAAACAAGAAAGAAGAAAAGAAAGAAAGGAAAATACGGTTTTATAAATGGTAGCAAGCTAACTACTTGTGCCCTCACCTAGGCAAGGGACTCCATAGAGTATCATGGCTTGAGAAAAATACGGATAAGAAGAAATGAAAAACAAAACAAGAAAAGAAAAACAACAACTACTTAACAACAACAAATAAAGTTACACTAAGAAATTAAAATTACAAGACAAGAAAAGTAAATATACAAGTTAATAAAAAACAACCCCCATCTTCATTAAACTTTCACTCAAGAGCTCTCACTACATTTTCATGGAGGAAAGATGATGAAGAAGAAGAAATCCAAACTAATCTACACTAAAATTTAACAAAGAAGAAGAAATTCTTGGTTGGGCATTAAACTGGACTATTAATAGGCAGAGAGCTGAAACCTTAGGGCCAAATTCTGAGGCCCTACACAATTACAAAACTACTCTCAAAATACGATCTGGAGAAGACTTGACTCGGTCGCGGAACCGCCGCAAAAATGGCCTATTGGCCGCGGTTCCGCGGTGGGTTTGAAGAATTGTTTTGTCGTTTTTTTTGAGCTTCTGCATGTTGCTTTCTTTTTCTATTGCGCAGATCCCAAATTGCAAAATGCTTCCAAAATTTCTTCAGATTTTCAACAGTCCAAAATGGCTTCACTTTTAATTCATTTGACATTTATCTCTCTCGAGCGCCGCGCATCTATTGAATTTTGTGCCGCCCCTCTCGTGCTCTGCGCTTGACCGAGATACGAATGACCACTGTTATTTGTCTTGTCTCCTGAACTGGTAAGCGGCACTGGACGGGAGTAGATGTCCGGAACCCGGATTTTATCTATTTATGATAGATGTTCTTCATTTTGGCATAACTGTGGGATTTTGTATGATTTGTGTTATTTTGGACTGGGAACCTATAACTTGTAAATATGTAGCAAATACGGATTAAAAGCACCTGCATATAAACAAACGAGCAGAAGAATGGATGGTATTAAATGCAATATTCTGGTGTGAAAAATTTCCTACTTTGAAGATCTGGTATTGTCATGAAGAACTCGAAGATTTGGTGTTATCAGTAAGGCAGACGTCTGAAGCAAATCTCGACAGATGGCTGCCTCCTCCTCGTATGTGTGATATTCTCTTATGCAGATGTTTGTCTAGTTGAGCCGCAGACGTCTGCTTAGCGCTCTGTTATTTAGATGAGAATATTAGACGTCTGACTTATTCTTATTCAGACATCTGAATAGCACTCTGGAGTTTCTTGAATACAAAGACAGAGGTCTTCTAATCTCTTGTGCAGACGTCTGCCGTATGTCTGGGTCGGATATTTTCTTTGTTTGGAAATTTGTTATTTGTGGAAATCTTTTCTATAAATATAACTACTTATTTTAGATTTAGATTTGATGCCTTTTGTTAATTAGAGAGAATCCATTGATAATTGTGAGAGATTCCACTGATAATTGTTAGAGATCTATCATTTGAGAGGGATATATATTCTTCATCGATTTGTACTCCTCCGGATTTTGTTAATTATAAAGCTTCGCCTTTCCCTATTTATTTTGTGCTTAGTATTCATATTTCTTTCTTTTCTGTGGTTTGATTTTCTTCTCGTTATTGATTATGTGTTTGCTTCGTCATTTTCTTGTATTCGCAACACGTAATTATATTCACAATATTTTTTTTATATACGTTAATTTCCATTGTTTTTCTTCCATTTTGTATGATAATGCAATAATTATGCAAAAATTGGATTGGTACTGACTTAAATATTTGTTATTTTTATCATAAATAGAATTGCTCATGAAATCTTAGATAGCATAGTGATAGTGCGTGATAATACTTATTCTTATAGAAATTAGATGTCATGCCGTTTTCAGGATTAAAAACTAAATCTTACATATGTATTTTTTTTGAATTAAAACGAAGACTAAATGCCCCGTGATGATTTACCGAAACTACATCAAAAGTCTGGCAAAATAAAATAAAAAGCAATGAAAAGATTTGTCTGTATTTTGTGCTTATATAATTATACACACCTCTTAATAAACGCAACATGCAAAAGCGGTAGCACTGGTTGTTAGAAGACAATTTGTAATTTGCCTTCTTAAATCAAAATGACTGCCCTCCAAACCTAGGTATTAAAATTCAACAGCCTGGTTATTAGCTTTATAAGAAATGAGGTTCATGTATAATGGTGGGTTCAATAGTACTAGAGCTCAGTATATAAGATGAGGGCAATGTAAAACCTAAGCCAAGAAAATTAAAATACAAAGCAATAGTGCCTCTATAAAGCAAAGGCTAAAATTTCTTTGATTCTCTTCTCTTGAATTTATTGTCTACAATATAAAGTTTAATATTCTAAAATAGTTTGCTTCACAGATTTCATTCTGCATTCTACTAGCGTCTGCTCTAACAAATTTAGTATCAAGCCATTCATCTCTATCTCGGTCAATATGTCAACTTCCACTCCATCAGAAACATCCCTATTCAACTACTCACAAAATCTCGTTTCGGTTTTCGATTGTGAAAAATATGATTTTTGGACTTTCCAAATGAAGTCTCTTTTTATCTCTCAAGAAATTTGGAAGTTGGTAGATGGTGGCTATGAAATAGCCGATGATTCCGAGACGATTGCATAATGGACTCAAACAGAACAAAAAGTGTACTGTGAGAATAGAAAAAAAGACGGAAAAGCGCTTCTATTTATTCGGTGGGGTGTGAGCAGAACGATCATTCCTATAATCACGGACGCTATTACATCAAATTAAAGAGGCTTGAGAAATTCTTAAACAACAGTTTAAAAGTTCTGCGAAGGTAATTTTTATCAAATTACAAATTTTATGGCGAGATTTCGACAATTTAGCCATGAAAGGTAATGAACCAATGAAAGAATTTTTTGATAGAGTTACTGCAATAATTAATTAAATCAGAACCTATGGAGGTACTATTGAAAAGAAAAAGATTGTCGAAAAAAATATTATGAGACTTGCCGCGAAAATGGGATCATATTGTAGTCGCGATAGAAGAATCGAAATTCCTATGAACTTTAAGTTTCAATGAACTAATGGTACCTTTGGAGACACACGGATTACGAATGAACAGGTCCACGACAAAAAAGATAGATCAAGCATTTCAGTCAAATGTGACAATTTCAAAAAAGAAAGAAGTAAAATTTCAGAAAAGAAAAAATGGAAAGAAACTCTTTCCAAACTAGTAGCTCAGAAAAAGCTTTCAAAATCAATATCAAAACAAGAATGAATGCTATGATAAATCTCAAAGAATGAGGTATGAACAAAATAAAAACTTTTCAAACAAATTTTTTTCAAATTGTTTAGTTTGCGGAAAATCCAATCATAAATCTGAAGATTGCCGATAAAAATGCAAGAGATGCAAAATTCCTAATCACTCCCAATAAAATTGTTGGTTTTAGAAAAATGGAAAAAAATGATGAAGCCAGTTTTCCAGAAAAAGATCTTGTACTTTATTCCTGTTTTAATACTCAGTCAGGCGCAAAAGAAATTTGGTATCTGAATAGTGGTTGCAGCAATCATATGACAGAAAATAAAAGTATCTTTGTTAGTGATGGAGCTCCTTTTCGGGCCTCCGTCAGATGTTGTCTTCCGTTGATCTCGCGGTGGACTTAGTTGATTATCTTCCTTCGCGTGCGGGTCTCAATGGGTTTTTGGAGGAAGATGTGAGGTGAGGTGAGGGAGGTGTTGCCGAGTACCTGCAAAGAAGTCCCGGGGTGGTTTGGTACCACCAAGGACCCTCCGACGCTCAAGTTAGTGATGAGATCCGAGCAGAGTAACGACATAAAAGTGTAAAAAATGGCTTACTTGACCCCTCTGTGATGGAGGTTTATATAGCGGTGGTGGCATGCAGCAGCAGGCGCGAGAATCTCGCCGGCAGTTACGCTCCCGACATCACGTCCGCGTAAAGAGCGGATGGCCCATTAATGGGGACTGTGATGGCGTGGAACGTGGGATGTTGCTTGCGGAGAATCTGCGCATGACGAGATTTGCGGAGTGACGGTTACGCTTGTGAGTGGTGGAGTTGGTCGGTCGGAGGGACCGAGGAAGATGGTCTCGGCGGGAGAGCTCGGGAACGAGCGAGAGGGCCGAGGTATCTTGGTCCTGCTGTAGCTCGGAGGCGAGCTGAGAAGCCGAGGAGGCCAATTTGCAGGGGGCCCTGAGGCGAGCCAGCTTTGTGCTTGTAGGTCGGGTACAGGGGTGGCCTGATCGGCCCCTGTGGGCCTTCTCTTCAGAGTTCTGGGACACGTCATCTGCCACGTGTCTTGATCTGGAAGGTCGCTAATATAGAGCATCATCATTAGCCCCCCACTCTTGTCCCGACCAGCTGGCGGGTCGGGCCAAGAGTGGACTGCCGGGCCGCCCGGGAAGAGCTCCCTCCTAAGATTTCGTCAGGACGCGTCCCCGGGCTGTCAGCTGCCTTTTTTGCCAGCGAATCAGGACGAAATCTCTGCATTTAAGGAAAGTGCGCCGGTTTGTGCATCCTGTCATTGAAGCGACTGTCTGCGTGTCAAGCGTCGGTTGGCCGACGCGACGTGTGCAGACCTATGGATTGATGGGGCACAGCCCAGTGTGGGCGTGACATGTGGAGCGATCCGTCGTCGAGTTGATTTCGATCACTTGTCGAGTGTGCCAAGCGCTGCTGAGAAGGAGGCATCTCCATGGCCCCGAAGTCGAGGGGGGATTACTCAGACTTGGACATACCTGATGTCTCTTGTTGAGGACTCGGATCCGCTGCATGTGATGGGCTCAGTGGCCTCGTATGAGGGCTACAAACCCACAGCGTCTGTTGGGCAGGAGGATGCCTGCTGGGGATGACCGAGTAGGGAAGCTTCTCGGTTGATCTTGGCGAGGGTCTTGACCCTTGGCGTTGCGAGTAGGGAAGCTACCGGCCAGGGGTAGTCGAGTCTGGAAGGACTTTGATCCTTGTCTTTGTTGGGTAGGAAGCTACCCGCCGGGATGCGCCGAGTAGGAAGGAACTCTGTGGCCTCGCGATGAGGGCTTCAGACCATCAGCGTCTGATGGGCAGGAGGATGCTCGCTGGGATGCGCCGATAAAGAAGGAACTCGGCGGCCTCTTGAGATCCTCAGCATCTGATGGGCAGGAGGATGCCCGCTGGGGATGCACCGAGCAGGAAGGTGTAGGGTTCCTAGGCACACTATAGAGGTCTCACAAGGCATCAACCATGCCAATTTCAAAAATTATGGGTGCCGAGAAACCCTAATGCGGATCGTTGACTAGAAATCTAGGCGAAAAGTTAATCTAGTTAACTACTTAACTAAAAGTTAGATGCTACAACCTTTGTAGATCCGGTTCTCCACTTCCTTAGCTCCACGTGGGTGTTCTCTCGCTGTCCATCATGAATCCCGAACTCAATCGTCGGCTTCATCGGACAAACGGGCGAGCTAGGTTGTCGGCTTCGTGTCAAAGACGATCTACGTCGAGGTTGCACAAGCTCAAGCTCCGACTTCACAAAGTTGTGAAACTTGTGAAGAAAACACCCAAAACAACTTGGCAAGAGGTAGAGGGTGAAGAAATAGGAGGTGGGTTCACTTTAGAATTGGATTTCTCTCACTAGAACTCAAGTTGCCATTGATGGCATCAAGGTTTCTTTCTTGAAGATGAAGATGAAGAAGAAGAAAGAATATGATAAGTGTTGAGATAAAATAAAAATAAATCAATACTTATCATAACTAAACCAAGGTTAAGTGTAGAGAAAAGACCATGGTAAAAGAGAAGGGTTAGGGTTAAGCTAGAAGACAAAATGGTTTCTTTAGTCAAAGCTTCATGAAGCTTCAACAAGCTTCATGATAAAAAGAAACCATTATGTTTTCATTTATCCATTTATATAAATAAAGAATGGATAAATAAATGAGAGAAAGAATCAAAACCCTAATTATCTACTTAACCATGGTTTAATTCTTTACACTTAACCAAATGAACAAGTATCATCAAACATGATACAAAAATGTGCACAAAAGCATATCACATATACAATGTGCATCAAGTGAGAAAAATCCGTTTAAAGTGAACCAATACTAGTTAATGTAAAGTAATATATCAAATATATAATTATACATTAAATCATTAAATCATTAAATCAACATTTGATTCAATGATCCGGTCATGTCGCACATAACCGACTAGAATCCAATGTATCGATTTATCGAATCAATGATTCGATAACTAGGTCATATCGAATATAACCAATCGAAACATATATCGCGAGAATGAAATGCGGTATCACATACACGCATTATTCTCGGTCATGCACATATCTCATATGCGCTCCTATTTCGTTTCGCTTGAGCCAGGAAACCTCTGTGTAGGACTCTAAAGACTCGTCAATACGCCGTAGCAGATGATGATCATATCAAGCACCCACAAACCGCAAGCGGTCTGCTAAACGTAACGGCCATCCGGATATTGAGCGATCAGAAGATCGACGAGCTAGCCCGCTCACACTCCTGTGAATCCAACCAGTAACACTTACCGTACAGTCCGGTCTGTTCGTCTGATACGTCGCATATCAAGTCTAGGGGTGGTAAACGTCAGACCCCAATAAACGATAAGTCGTGCCGATGTGAGGCTCATAACGGGTCGAGAAACTACTGGTAACACTTACCAGCAAATCTCTGATCAGCCCTGGCCAGGGACTTCCCTGTTATGGCCAATCGAGCACTGCGCAACATCAACCCCCAATACCGGGAGAGACGAAACCCCTCCTATCGCTCATTGCCTCCATGTGACTCGGGACTGTACCCAAAGACCACCGTTTTGCACGCCCTCATGAACGTGGTAAGGTGGAGATCAAAGCACAGTAGGAATCACACAAGACTCTATGACGATCTCGGGTCTACAGACTAACCTGTACAAGTGTCACCTGCGAACTGCCATCTGACGTGAGGTATAATACCATCTGGGAGTTCTCGGCGAGTCCGTCCAGTGTACCCAGTCTCCACTGAGCACCCGTATACCATCTCTGATGTCAAACACCAATGGATATGGGATCATCCATCGCCCATCTCATGGGTCGAGAAGCGTATACTCTAGTCTACACTGGTATATCGATGCCCCGTCTCGATACACCCACGACTAGGGACCTTGAAGGATGTACTTATGGACTACCATGTCCCCACTAGTATGATCTGCATCATAGTCCAGGTAGTCAAGTACACATCCTAAGGGCTTTACCAACATGTAACTATAAGACAGTTTAAAGAGACAAGTGTACATGTTAAGATAAAGAGTAACCAGATAGCATACTATCATATCGAGCAAGAAAGTCATCTCTATATATGTCCAAGCATCCAATATAATATACATCATCTGTACAATACTGGCCTCTAGGGCATACATACAACTAACAATCTCCCACTTGCACCAGGGCCAGCTGCTGTAGTATCGCATACCGAGCATCCCGAAGAGTCTCTCAAACTGTATCTGGGGAATGGCCTTCGTGAGTGGATCCGCCGTGTTGTTCTTCGTGTCCACCCTCCTGACCTCGATCTCCCGGCGATCAACTATCTCCCGGATCAGGTGATACCGCCTCAGAATATGCCTGGACCGCTGATGGGACCTGGGTTCCTTGGCCAAAGCCACCGCTCCATTGTTATCGCAATACAAAGGTATTGGATGCTCAATGGATGGAACCACTCCTAGTTCAGTAATGAACTTCTTGATCCAGACAGCCTCTTTGGCAGCATCGTTGGCAGCGATGTATTCAGCCTCCATCGTCGAGTCTGCTACGGTTTCCTGCTTGGAACTCTTCCAGCTAACCGTCCCTCCGTAAAGGGTACAGACAAAACCCGACTGCGACTTAGAGTCGTCCTTATCACTCTGGAAGCTTGAATCGGTAAAGGACTCCACTTGGAGTTCTCCGTTACCATACACCAAGAACATATCTCTAGTCCTTCGCAAGTACTTGAGAATGCTCTTCACAGCTGTCCAGTGACTCTCTCCAGGATCAGCTTGATACCTGCTCACTACACTTAGTGAGTATGCTACATCGGGTCTGGTACATAGCATCGCATACATGATAGAGCCTACAGCCGAAGCATAGGGTATCCCTTGCATGCGAGCTCTTTCCAAATCAGTCTTGGGAGACATCTCTTTGGAGAGAGTGACTCCAGAGATCGTGGGCAAGTTCCCACGCTTGGAATCTTCCATACTAAACCTCTTTAGTATGGTGTCAATGTACCTGGATTGGGACAATCCCAAAATCCGTTTGGATCTATCTCTATAGATCCTAATTCCCAATATGCAGGAGGCATCACCAAGATCTTTCATTGAGAATCTTTGTGATAAGAAGAGCTTGATCGACTGCAGTATAGGAATATCATTTCCTATCAAGAGTATGTCGTCCACGTACAATACGAGGAAGACAACCTTACTCTCTGCCACCTTCTTGTAGATACAAGGTTCATCTGGTTTTTTGACGAAATCAAACTCTTTGATAACGACATCAAAGCAGATGTTCCAACTCCACGATGCTTGCTTTAATCCATAAATGGATTTAAGCAGCTTGCATACCTTCCCGCTGCTCCCACTATCTACGAATACCTCTGACTGAGTCATGTACACGCACTCTTCTAAATCACCATTTAGAAAGGCGGTCTTAACATCCATTTGCCAGATTTCGTAATCATGATATGCAGCGATGGCAAGCATGATCCGGATGGATTTAAGCATAGCCACTGGAGAAAAGGTCTCGTCATAGTCCACACCTGGTCTTTGACGAAAACCCTTTGCTACAAGTCTAGCTTTGAAAGTCTCCACTTTCCCATCTACACCAAGTTTTTTCTTGAAGATCCATTTGCTCCCAATGGGTTTTACCCCTTCAGGAGCAACTTCCAAAGTCCATACTTTGTTGGTGTACATGGATTCCATCTCGGACCGCATAGCATCCAGCCATTTCACTGAGTCCCTACTCGTGATGGCCTGCTCGAAGCTAGTTGGGTCATCATCCTCCATGATGCAATCCTCGCTCCCACCGTCCATGAGAAAACCGTAGTATCTCTCAGGTTGGCGAGGAACCCTACTAGATCGGCGGAGAGGCTGGGGTTCGTCGGGTACTATTGAATCCTCTGGTTCCACTAAATCTTCAGTTTGAGTTTGTGTAGCCGGAATTTCTTCCAGTTCTACCATATCCCCACTAATTTCTTTTGCAAGAAATTCCTTTTCTAAAAAGGTGGCATGTCGAGAAACAAACACTTTTTGTTCCTCTGTATGGTAGAAAAGATATCCATGTGAATGTTTGGGATATCCCACAAACTTACATAGAACTGACCGTGCCTCGAGTTTGTCCGGATTTTGCCTTTTGACATAGGCCGGGCAACCCCATATCTTAACTCGTTTAAGACATGGTCTCTTCCCACTCCATATCTCATATGGTGTGGTAGGTACAGATTTAGATGGAACTTGATTCAATAGGTATGCTGCTGTCTCCAGTGCATAACCCCAGAAGGAAATAGGTAACTCAGCTGTACTCATCATAGAGCGCACCATATCTAATAGGGTGCGATTTCTCCGCTCCGATACACCGTTGTGCTGTGGTGTATAAGGAGGAGTAAGCTGAGAGAGAATCCCATTCTCTTTTAGGAATTCCAGGAATTCATTGCTTAAGTATTCTCCTCCTCGATCAGATCGTAGGATTTTAATACTTTTTCCGGTTTGGTTCTCAACTTCTTGTTTATATTCCTTAAATTTCTCAAAAGCTTCTGATTTGTGTTTCATCAGGAACACATACCCGAACCTAGAGAGATCGTCAGTGAATGTAATGAAGTATGAAGAACCATCCCTGGCATGTGTAGACATGGGACCGCATACATCACTATGTATCAGTCCCAAGAGTTCAGTAACTCTTTCTCCGTGTCCCGTAAACGGAGTTTTGGTCATCTTTCCTTTGAGACATGACTGGCAAGTGTCATAGGATGAAAATTCAAACGGATTTAAATATCCATCTTTATGCAACTTAGCTAGTCGTGTCGCATTGATGTGACCCAGTCTACAATGCCACAAGAAGGATTCGTTCAGTTCAGAACTCTTCCTCTTGTGTGTGTTTGTTATGTTCAGAACTGTTGATTGATTTAGAACATAAATGCCATTGCACAACGTGCCTGATCCAACCAACTTTTGGTTATGGAAAATGTTTATAAAATTATCCTGTAATACAAAATTATATCCCTCTTTACTTAATAAAGAAACCGATATAATGTTGCATATCAGGTTCGGCATGTAATAGCATTCGTTCAGAACCAATGTATTACCAGTTGGTAATACAAGGTGATATTTCCCGACAGTCTTAGCTGCAACAATTGCACCATTTCCAACTCTAATGTCTTTATCACCTTCTCCAAGTTCTCTACGTTTTCTAAGCCCATGTAACTGATTACATATATGGGATCCTGAACCGGTATCTAATACCCAGGACGTGGAGCAAATGGAGAAACAGTTCTCTGTAACGAACACACCCGAAGAAAATGCATCAACATGTACTTTCTTCATTCGGGTGGCATGGGAATCCTGGTATTCCCCTATATCCTGTTCAGTCCTATAACTCTTATAGGTAAGAACGGAACCAACGTTCCCCAGCACAGTATAACATGCGGGTTCGGTCAATACATCCATATTATTATTTTTATTAAGGCATGAAATGGTCGCTACCTGGAGAGAGAGAGAAGAAAACACTTTAGCGTAAGCTCGTGCAAGATCAGATTGGTTATTATCTTATCTAATCAGGATGGCTCCCACTGTTTTTATCAAATCTTCCTTCAAACCCTAAAAGGAAAGACTAGTCGGGATTAATTACACACTACAAATTCGCCAATCTTTCAGCCAGGCCAGTGTCTGTACTTTGAGGGAGGTCCCCCGTGCTTTCGCACGAACCTAATTACTGTAAACCTCGTTTTCCCAGAGGCGTAACCTCGTTAACACCTTTCTAGACACCTACTTGATCGGCTAATTGTAATGTGTAAAACTCTCCCAGGAGTAACTCTTACTCTCAGTGGGTATCGGGATCCAACTATCTCATAGAAGGTATGCAATCTCATTGCAAATTTCAACACTTGAAATTCCCGATAATATTTTGCCCCTAGTGTCCTATGACCTTGACAAAGGCCAACAAATCACAAGATGCTAGTCAAGTTCAACCCGTCATTTCTTGATTGAATTAAACCCACCCGCACGACCCTTGACAAAGGCCAACAAGGTCGTACGACTACCCTGAAACAATATGCATCATATGCATAAGCAGATAATCACTATTTAGCTACCGCACACTACGCCTTGACAAAGGCCAACAAACGCAGCACGAATACTAAACAGTTCTTATCTGAAATGACGGAGGGCTACGACAGGTTTTTCTGAAAACCTATTGCGTAATGAACTTGATATCGTTGTAGAATCAAATGAAGTTTTGAAATGGAGTGATTTTGAGGCTTTTCTAGTTTTGCTAAAGGGGTCACTCCCGGTGAAGGGATCATCGGCCCTTTCCTCGTCGAATGAGGTGCGGGATATATCATATATATCGCTGTGCAAAGCAGAAACTATAGAAGCAATCAAAAACAAACCGAGTGTGTAGCATCTGCCAGTTATTGCTAAAGGAGTCACTCCCGGTGAAGGGATCTCGGTCCTTTCCTCATCGAATAAGGTGCAGGGTATATCATATATACCGCTATGCAAAGCAAGAACTGTAGCTACCTGTTTAGTTTAAAATTTGATTCTACAACATCTTAGGTTTCTTTTCTTTCATTAATCACATTAATGAAGTCCCATCATTTAAATACCTAAACATCACAGATAAATACGACGTACACTTATGCCATCCGCATTCGCCTCGATGTCCCCTCGTGCACCGTTAGGTTAGGTAACTAACGACAGAGCAGGGCAGGGCTAGCGCGGGTGCAAAACATAAGTAACGTCTATATAATATATCATATATACTATATACTGTATCTATCACAGAACATCACATGATCACATCACAGATATCGCAGCAGAAGAAACATATGAAACATTGGATATACTAGGACGTCCGTGTTTTCAATACGAGCCAGTATAAAACACGGATTCCACGGTCGTGATGAATAGCCAATCCCACACCCCTAGACCCCTACGAGAGCGGCAAGCAACCCTGCCAATTCTAGGGTTAGGAGACCCCGACTCGACTCCTCGAGTTGGTCTCCCACTGGACCCCAGAACCCGGTTACTTGTGCTCCCCTCCTTGGGTCTATCCTAATGCGGAAAAGTAAATAATATACAAAAGGTGACAACTTCCGCTACCTGGAAGTGCCCCAAATAAAAGAATATTACATACAAGTTTTTACATGAATGAAAATGAAAAACACTCATCTCACATAAAAACCCCCGGCTATTCAAACACGACGATCCAATATAACATATCCAGCAACACATAACATCACATGTCATCAACGTAAGTAAGTACGCATACCCCAATTGTCGTTGACGTATAGCAACGAAACCGGCGATATGAACATATTACACTTACGGTCACAGAAAAGAAAGTGTAAAACTACAACAATTGGAATCCGCAACCTCTTTAGACATTATATGCCTTACAGTTATAAACCCCGCATTTTAGTCCCATTATCGAAAACTCTTTTCGATATCAAGTGAAACTAAACCGCTAGATTTATAACATTCATTCAGTTATCTCATAACTGTTTGTGAATTCCAATTATTGTATCACATTCCAGATAAACAGAAAATGTTAAACTTTCCGATCGAACATTCGAATACCCAAGTTTTCCCGATACAGCTCAACACATGAAATAAGTCTAACAACATTTAGTTCGTGCCTCAGTACCAACGGTCCAGCCGTAGAAGGGTCAAGCCAACGCCTCACATGTGGCACGCCGTACTGCCCCAAACCCGAAGGTTCAAAGGGCAGTTCAAGACGGTCACATAATCGAGTTAAGGTTTGTTGTCTTCTAGAGGGTCCATCGCGTTACTTGCACTACTTAGAACGTCGTTAAACTACGGAAAAATCCAACACTTGGAAATTTCCCGACAGGGGAAAAATTGGGTATTTATATCCGGTCGAACTTTTTAACATATTCTAAAATTTATCCGGAAAGCCACATAGACAAAATCTGATACTCCGATCGAAACACCGAATCCCTAAAACAATCCCAGAAAATTCAACTCTTGAATAAATATTAAAAATTCCCAGAAAATCCAGTACCAAAAAACAAGAATTACTGTGCAAACAGTATTGCGCAATTTGAACAGTTGGCCGCGGAACAGCGGCAGAAGCCATGCTTCTGCCGCGTTTCCACGGCTGTATAGATGTATCATGAGCTCGTGTTTCACCATAATTCTTAGATCTTCCTGCTGAATTTTTTAGGCATTTTTAATCTGGAAAAATCCCAGAATTTAGAAAAAGTCCAGAGAGCATCTTAAAGTTAGGTTTTCGGGTTCATTCGGACTTCAAACTCCGTCTAGACTTCGCCTAAGGCTCTAGCTAGGCTCTGATACCACTGTAGGGTTCCTAGGCACACTATAGAGGTCTCACAAGGTATCAACCATGCCAATTTCAAAAATTATGGATGCCGAGAAACCCTAATGCGGATCGTTGACTAGAAATCTAGGCGAAAAGTTAATCTAGTTAACTACTTAACTAAAAGTTAGATGCTACAACCTTTGTAGATCCGGTTCTCCACTTCCTTAGCTCCACGTGGGTGTCCTCTCGCTGTCCATCATGAATCCCGAACTCAATCGTCGGCTTCATCGGAGAAACGGGCGAGCTAGGTCGTCGGCTTCGTGTCAAAGACGATCTACGTCGAGGTTGCACAAGCTCAAGCTCCGACTTCACAAAGTTGTGAAACTTGTGAAGAAAACACCCAAAACAACTTGGCAAGAGATAGAGGGTGAAGAAATAGGAGGTGGGTTCACTTTAGAATTGGATTTCTCTCACCAGAACTCAAGTTGCCATTGATGGCATCAAGGTTTCTTTCTTGAAGATGAAGATGAAGAAGAAGAAAGAATATGATAAGTGTTGAGATAAAATAAAAATAAATCAATACTTATCATAACTAAACCAAGGTTAAGTGTAGAGAAAAGACCATGGTAAAAGAGAAGGGTTAGGGTTAAGCTAGAAGACAAAATGGTTTCTTTAGTCAAAGCTTCATGAAGCTTCAACAAGCTTCATGATAAAAAGAAACCATTATGTTTTCATTTATCCATTTATATAAATAAAGAATGGATAAATAAATGAGAGAAAGAATCAAAACCCTAATTATCTACTTAACCATGGTTTAATTCTTTACACTTAACCAAATGAACAAGTATCATCAAACATGATACAAAAATGTGCACAAAAGCATATCACATATACAATGTGCATCAAGTGAGAAAAATCCGTTTAAAGTGAACCAATACTAGTTAATGTAAAGTAATATATCAAATATATAATTATACATTAAATCATTAAATCAACATTTGATTCAATGATCCGGTCATGTCGCACATAACCGACTAGAATCCAATGTATCGATTTATCGAATCAATGATTCGATAACTAGGTCATATCGAATATAACCAATAGAAACATATATCGCGAGAATGAAATGCGGTATCACATACACGCATTATTCTCGGTCCTGCACATATCTCATATGCGCTCCTATTTCGTTTCGCTTGAGCCAGGAAACCTCTGTGTAGGACTCTAAAGACTCGTCAATACGCCGGTAGCAGATGATGATCATATCAAGCACCCACAAGCCGCAAGCGGTCTGATAAACGTAACGGCCATCCGGGTATTGAGCGATCAGAAGATCGACGAGCTAGCCCGCTCACACTCCTGTGAATCCAACCAGTAACACTTACCGTACAGTCCGGTCTGTTCGTCTGATACGTCGCATATCAAGTCTAGGGGTGGTAAACGTCAGACCCCAATAACCGATAAGTCATGCCGATGTGAGGCTCATAACGGGTCGAGAAACTACTGGTAACACTTACCAGCAAATCTCTGATCAGCCCTGGCCAGGTACTTCCCTGTTACGGCCAATCGAGCACTGCGCAACATCAACCCCCAATACCGGGAGAGACGAAACCCCTCCTATCGCTCATCGCCTCCATGTGACTCGGGACTGTACCCAAAGACCACCGTTTTGCACGCCCTCATGGACGTGGTAAGGTGGAGATCAAAGCACAGTGGGAATCACACAAGACTCTATGACGATCTCGGGTCTACAGACTAACCTGTACAAGTGTCACCTGAGAACTGCCATCTGACGTGAGGTATAATACCATCTGGGAGTTCTCGGCGAGTCCGTCCAGTGTACCCAGTCTCCACTGAGCACCCGTATACCATCTCTGATGTCAAACACCAATGGATATGGGATCATCCATCGCCCATCTCATGGGTCGAGAAGCGTATACGCTAGTCTACACTGGTATATCGATGCCCCGTCTCGATACACCCACGACTAGGGACCTTGAAGGATGTACTTATGGACTACCATGTCCCCATTAGTATGATCTGCATCATAGTCCAGGTAGTCAAGTACACATCCTAAGGGCTTTACCAACATGTAACTATAAGACAGTTTAAAGAGACAAGTGTACATGTTAAGATAAAGAGTAACCAGATAGCATACTATCATATCGAGCAAGAAAGTCATCTCTATATATGTCCAAGCATCCAATATAATATACATCATCTGTACAATACTGGCCTCTAGGGCATACATACAACTAACAGAAGGAACATGGCGGCCTCGCGATGAGGGCTTCAGACCATCAACGTCTGATGGGCGGCAGGATGCCCGATGGGGATGCGCCGAGCAGAAGGAACTCGGCGGCCTCGCGGTGAGGGCTTGAGATCCTCAGCGTCTGATGGGCAGGAGGATGCCCGCTGGGGATGCGCCGAGCAGAAGGAGCTCGGCGGCCTCGCGATTAGGGCTTCAGACCATCAGCGTCTGATGGGTAGGAGGATGCCCGCTGGGGATGCGCCGAGCAGAAGGAACTCGGTGGCCTCACGGTGAGGGCTTGAGATCCTCAGCGTCTGATGGGCAGGAGGATGCCCGCTGGGGATGCGCCGAGCCGAAGGAACTCTGCGGCCTCGCGGTGAGGGCTTGAGATCCTCAGTGTTTGATGGGCATGAGGATGCCCGCTGGGATGCGTCGAGCAGGAAGGAACTCGGCGGCCTCACGATGGGGGCTTGAGACCCTCAGTATCTGATGGGCAGGAGGATGCCCGCTAAGGATGGCCGAGCAGGGTAGCTGCTCGGTGCCTCTTTCCGAGGACTTTGACCTTTAGCGCCGGAAGGGCCGTGAGAGGCCTGCTAAGGATGGCCGGGCAGTGAAGCTGCGCAGTTGCCTCTTTGCGAGGGCTTTGATCTTTGGCATCGTGGGTAGGGAGATACCGGCCGGAGATGACCGAGCAGGGTAGCTGCTCGGTTGCCTCTTGCGAGGACTTTTGATCCTTCAGGACGGGGACCGAGCAGGGTTGCTGCCCAGTGCCTCTTGGCGAGGGCTTTGATCCCTGTCGGTTGTGGTAGGAGGCTACCAGCCGGGGATAGCCGAATAAGGACCCGACTGCCTCTGGGAGGACTTTGGTTCTTGGCGCGGGAATAGCTATAGGGCTGTAAGAAGCCTACCAAGGACCCTTGGCCGGGCAGGGTTACTGCCCGGTGCCTCTTGGCGAGGGCTTTTGTCCTGAAGGATAGCCGAGCGAGGGATCCTCGGGCTCGACTGCCTCTAGGAGGGCTTTCTGATCCCTGGCGTTGCTGTAGGGAAGCTACCCGCCAGGGATAGCCGAGCGAGGGATCCTCGGGCTCGACTGCCTCTGGGAGGGCTTTCTGATCCCTGGCGTTGCGGTAGGGAAGCTACCCGCCAGGGATAGCCGAGCGAGGGATCCTCGGGCTCGACTGCCTCTGGGAGGACTTTCTAATCCCTGGTGTCACGGTAGGGAAGCTACCCGCCAGGGATAGCCGAGCAGGGTAGCTGCTGGGCTGCCTCTTAGTGAGGACTTAGATCCTTAGCGGTGGAGGGGCCGTAGGAGGCCTGCTAAGGATAACCGGGCAGTGAAGCTGCGCGGTTGCCATAGCCCCCCATTCTCGTTCCGATTTATTTTGTGGGTCGGGTTAAGAGTGGGCTGCTTGATTCTCTATGTGCAGCTTGGCGCTGGTAATTCCTTGTGGTGGATTGTCCGGGGACGGCACGGCATTCTTGTTTATTCGGTCGGCGAGGGCGTTGATGACGGTCGCCGGAGGAGGTTCATCCGCACCTCCGGTGAGGGGGAGGCGGCGGCTGGTATCTGGATCTTCAGGATGATCTCTTGCCATGTGGACAGAGATCGGAAGGCCAACTTTGTTTTTGTGGAGTTTTGCTTCCCACAGACGGCGCCAACTGATGGAGCTCCTTTTCGGGCCTCCGTCAGATGTTGTCTTCCGTTGATCTCGCGGTGGACTTAGTTGATTATCTTCCTTCGCGTGCGGGTCTCAATGGGTTTTTGGAGGAAGAGGTGAGGTGATGGAGGTGTTGCCAAGTACCTGCAAAGAAGTCCCGGGGTGGTTTGGTACCATCAAGGACCCTCCGACGCTCAAGTTAGTGATGAGATCCGAGAAGAGTAACGGCATAAAAGTGTAAAAAATAGCTTACTTGACCCCTCTGTGATGGGGGTTTATATAGCGGTGGTGGCATGCAGCAGCAGGCGCGAGAATCTTGCCGGCGGTTACGCTCCCGACGTCACGCCCGCATAAAGAGCGGATGGCCTATTAATCGGGACGTGATTGCGTGGAATGTGGGATGTTGCTGGCGGAGAATCTGCGCATGACGAGATTTGCGGAGCGGCGGTTACGCCTGTGAGTGGTGGAGTTGGTCGGTCGGAGGGACTGAGGAAGATGGTCTCGGCGGGAGAGCTCAGGAACGAGCGAGAGGGCCGAGGTATCTTGGTCCTGCTGTAGCTCGGAGGTGAGCTGAGAAGCCGAGGAGGCCAATTTGCAAGGGGCCCTGAGGTGAGCCAGCTTTGTGCTTGTAGGTCGGATACAGGGCTGGCCTGATCGGCCCCTGTGGGCCCTCTCTTCTGAGTTCTGGGACACGTCATCTGCCACGTGTCTTGATCTGGAAGGTCGCCAATATAGAGCATCATCAGTTAGTCTAAACGAAGGGGTCGATTCTCAGATAAAGCTCAATGATGGAAATCTACATAAAGCCGAAAGAAAAAGAGAGACTGCTATGCAAACAAAAAGAGGTAATACAAAATTTATTTCTGTTCTTTATATTCCAGAACTAAAAAGAAATTTGCTAAGTGTGGGACAATTAATTCAAAAAGGATATATCACGCCCTGCTTTCTAAAATACGGGAGCAGAAATATGACGAGACCCGCGCCATATTTATTCCGAGAAAATCCTTTCTCGAAACAAATACGCTAAGCTTAAATGAGCAATATAAAATTGACAAGAAATTAACATGAGATTGAAATTTTCAACAACTTTATTTACATTCACATCAACAAACTTTAATTACAATGATATATTGTCTGAAAAAGGAAATAACAAGAAATAAAATGCCTAAACAAGTGGCATACCGGTACTGAAAACTGGGAGGGAAATCTACGTATCGGCTTGTGCAGTGAACTGGTTGTAGTCCTCATCAACCGGATCCACCTCCTCAGTCTCTAGATTATCCGACGAACATTCCAAAGAAACAAAAGTGAGTGGAATGACCGTTAGTGAACTTGCACCCGGTAAGTCTGTAAAGAAATTATAATGTTTAACACGTACAAAAATAATATGAAATGGCATGTATAATATGGCAGGTGTTAAGTGTATGTGAGTGAGCATAAGTATGTGTCTTAACAGGTCTCTATAAGGTATTCTAACTTAACGTCAGTCCAAATGTGAATGTTAACCAATCTCAAGAGTGTTCTCAAACCCAATAGGCTATCATCCAGGGGTAAGGAACCACATGCCCGAATTAAATGTTAATAACGGGACTTCAACCTAATTTTGAAGTATTCCAAACCCAACAGGCTATCGTCCACGGGCTTGGAAACATGGGCCCTCATGATAAATTTCATGTGTTAGTAGACATGGATTCATAAACTAGGGGGACTCCTAAGATTTCGTTGGATTCACACTTAAACTACCCCAACACCCTGTATATATTAGTCTATGATTTGATGTTACGAGTCATGATCGAATCCATGAATACAAAATGTGATATAAAATCAAGATTGAGTTCATGTCAAGGTCATGTAGTCATGTCAAGTGAAAGTTATGTCATTTGTATTCATGGTTTGAGTCAAGTTGGTTTCAGGTAGACTTATTGAGTTTGTATATTCATGTCAAGTTTCAAGTATATAGTTTCGGTTCAAGTCAAGTTCAATTTTTTTTTCAAATTCGGGTTTGTTGGGGCCAAAATTTACACCCCGGTTGACCAAGTCAAAATCAAAGTCAACCCCAACCCAAATGGGCCCAAGCCCAGTCCAAGTGGGCTCATGCCCAAGTCAAGCCCGAACATGAAGCGGCTGGCCTATCCCATACCAAGAAGAAAATTATGTAATAAATAAGTTTGATGTAATTTTCATGCATGAATGTAAAATAAATGGGCACAAAGCCAAATTTTTGTAAAGCCTATGGCTCATGTGCAAAAATATAAGCACATGAGGCATGTGATGGGCAAAATACTATTTTGTAAAGCCCAAGGGGCTATGTGTAAATTTGTAAGCCTATATAAGGCAACATGATGATGAAATGAAGACATAGAATTCATTCCCCTCAAAATCTTGGGTTCCTGTGCCTCTTTCTTCTTCCTTAAGGTTCTAAACCTTCTTCCCCTTTCTTGAATTAAATCAAGAGTTTAACTCTTCTTTTTCCAAAAAGAAACATTTTTTCACTATAAAACCCTTGAATGGGAACTCAGATCTTCTATCAAATCCTCAAAAGGGGTGATTTTTAAGCCTCACCCCTCCTTTTCCTCCAAGATCCAGCCAACAGAGAAGAGGAAGAAGGAGACTCATCTCCAAAAATCCTACTTTGGGAAAGATCCAAGGCTCAAGAGAAAACCCAGGGCTCAAGGGAGAAGAAAGGGGTCCTCTTTCATCATTTCCGAAAATCTCTTAGGAGTTTAACTCCACAAATATATATATATATATATATAAAATAATAAATCTTTCTTTTTAGGAGTTCAACTCCAAAAGTCAATTTGGAGTATAACTCCCGCTGCAAGGGCTAAACATCTTTATCCTTCTTTTAGGAGTTTAACTCCAAAAGTCAATTGGGAGTATAACTCCCAGTACAGGGGCTAAGCCCCTACTTTCCACAGGAGCCTAGCGCCCACATGCCGGGCGCGTGAGGCACTGGCGCCCAGCGCCAATCTCCCCGCGCCCGCGTGCTGGGCACGTGAGGCGCTGGCGCCCACACGTACTTTGGACGCTATTCACCCTTATATATATATACACACACACTTCACAACACTTTCCCTGTTAGAAAAAATTTCTGACCGTGTGCTGCCCCGCATCTCGCAAGAGGGCTGCTAGCCACCTTGACCCCCAGCCCGCTATCCGGGTAGCGGGACCCCCGTAAACTCTTCAAGTCCCCCGATATGCCCAAGACCCCTCAAAACACAACACACACATACTGCACATTGAGTTCGCATGACCAGTTTGACCCGTCAATCGGAGATTCCTTCGCTCCAAAGGCGAGGGGGTAATTAACGACAGCTTAGTTTGCGGCTGCCGGAGATTCGGATCCCCACAATCAATAAACCCCCGCATACCCTAGGCAGGGGGAATCTGTAGTATTCCTCACAAGTGACGCGTATTCCCATCTCAATGGGATGACGAAAAACACCATGCAGATTCTGGCACGCCCGGTGGGACCTTTTCTCTCCTCCTATATTTCGGGTTAAACGTTCATGCAAACTCAATCAACATACATATCGATATTTATACTAAAATAATGCTCTTTCATGCAGGATTTCAAGCGATCAACCCTCAACAATGTCTCCAAGGACAAGCTCAGTTCTCGACACAGCTCCCATCTCCTACACGATAAAGACGGACGCCAGGACGATCCTCCCGGCCAGTTTCGGGCGATAGTGGGAGGAGCTGCCACTACCATTTGGCTCTATTCTGTTCGTGCCAGCTAATACCATCCCAGCTCCTCAAGCTCCAGTAACAGATATACCGGCCTCGAAAGGCAGGAGGCCAAATGTGGTGATCTCGAGGGCACCACTACCCAAACGCAAGTCAGTATTTGAACGAATTTCTTTGGTCCCAGTAGGGGAAAGGCCATCAACACTAACAAAGTAACAAGGCATCTCGGGCAAGCTCCAGCGGTGCCCATGACAACTGCTTAATCGGGTATCTTCTCTAAGCTCCCCGTCAATCGACTCACGATGGCTTCCTGGATGACGGATGCCCGTCAAGCCCTCAAAATGGAGAAGCTAAGACAGAAAAGGCTCAGATACAGAGTCGACAAAAGGGCTAGGGCTCCTGCTAGGCTGAGCTTTAGGAGGTTCCATGAACAGGGTTACCCCACAACAACAGATGAATCAGCTGTAAAGCTCGCCAACTCTTTTGAACCATTGAAATTGCTCCAGAAGAATGCCATGACCTCAAGAGTCAAGAAAGCTGCGATCCGGACAGCGCCACCTAAGGACCCAGTCAGACCAACCTTCTTCAGTCGCATGTCCTTTCCAGAAGAGGAAGGGCCACGACGATGGTCCGAAAAATTAGCCGCCAAAGATAAAACAATGGCTGGATATGTGGTCCACACCGTCTACATAGTGGACACGCGCATCAAAAGAAAAGACGGGGCCATCACATCTCAAATCCAATCTGGTGTGAATGTGGCTGCCATTTTCCAAGACCAGCATCCTCTCGAAGGTAATGAAAACCCTTCCAGTAAGACTGATAAGAAGAGAGATCCCTCGGTTCATGAGGAGTTGGGCTCGGAAAGCGAAGAGGAGCCAATCTTCCGTCCCAGACCGCAGAGCAGCAACTTCTCCAAGAGCTCCAGAAGCAGCTCAGAAATAAAGACAAGGAGATGGCCAAGCTCTACTCAAAGATTGACGACTTGACAAACGTCGTCTTATAGCTCACGACCCAAGTCACCTCTCAGCCGCCCAATCAAGCGAAGGGATCTACTCATGAACCGGGAAACGGTGTCCCGAGACAGCCGACGTTTATTTCCTCAAATTCAAAAGTGGGCGAGCCGCATGAAAGTCGGCCGTAGCCTATCTCGGGAAATATCTTGACCACCGATGACGGCAACCCACTAACGCAAGATCAAATCATGGATTTGGTCACTAATAAAGTCAAAACATTGGTAGCCGAAGCCGGAGAGCAGAAAGATGTCAGCAGTAGAGGGAGACCATTTCCTGCTCGGTACGATCTTGTGGAGTTTCCCGCTGGCTATGTCGTCCCCAAATTTGAAAGGTTCGGTGGTACGGGAAGTGCGAACCGACACGTTGGCCAATTTAAAGTATCATGCGTGAATACTGTGGGCAATGATGTGCTCCTTCTCCGTCGGTTTGTCAATAGCTTGACCGATGTTGCTTTTGATTGGTATGCAAGCATACCGGATGACTCGATCACGATGTTCGCTCAAATAGAATCTATGTTCAAGCAACGGTTCATGAGCGTCAGTGATAAAATTGCCATTGCCGACCTCGTAAGGACCGAGCCAAAAAACAACGAAAGCAACATGGATTTTATAGTACGATGACGCAATCTCTCTGTCAAATGTGAACCACCGTTGGAGCAAGACCAATCCGTCAGTCTTCTTATAGAAAATCTGAACAACTGGATAAAACCTTTCCTGTGCACCGCAGGCCTCAAAACATTCCAAGAGCTGACTAAGAAGGTTCAAATGTTGGAACGCTCAAAATCTGAGTCCACTCAAGATCTCCAATTCACAAACAGACCGAGACATCGAAGGGACGACGACCGGAAAAGAGAAAGTTCCAATAGCACCGATTTACTAAATAAGCAGAGAGCAGATGGAGCAAAGATTAACAAATCTCGAGAGCCAACTTTGGAGGAAAGGAGAAATAAGATCTACTCTTTCAGAAGAGACAAGGTTCCCAAAATATTCAAAGATGCTCTGAAGAATGACCTGCGGCTACCAGAACCAAAAAGGCTAAGTGAAGCGAACATGACTGATCATCCCAACTTTTGCCCATACCATCGAGTGCTGGGAAACAGTATTGAAGACTGTTGCATCTTCAAGGATTGGGTCGAGAAACAATACAAGGCAGGAGAAATATCATTATCCCCTGGCGTGTTGACTAACGATCGAGTCACGACCGCCAATTTTATACAAACAGAGACCGAGATATTTGGGGAACCGACCGCTCTCAATTGTTCACCCTTCCCTGAAAGGGGCAAACCACGGCGACAATCCAAAGGTCCAGCGATTAACGTTGATGATGAGGGGGTAACAAACAGATGCGCGATCCATACGGTCTACATGGTTGGACCTGGAGAAACGAAACCTCCTACGCTTCACAGCTATGGTGATGATATGGTTGACGCCGCCGAATATTGGCTCATTTCAGATAATGATGAGGGCCCTGCTCGAGCTGCTAAGAAAAAAGGGGCCCATGGTTCTTGGGGAATCAAGCTCAGGCAATGAGGATAGCCCAGTCATCATTCCCATAACTACAGAACTAGCATTATTCCAATGGCTTCAAGAGCAATTTCAGGACTGTGATAGGGAGTTAGCCATGATACGTTCCAAAGTCGACGATCTGGTGAATGTTGTGGAAAATCTCGCAACCCGAGTCCTTCAAATGCAATCATAACAAAATTAAAATTTGGTCCATGAACCAGGGATTGATGTCCCAAAGCATCCAACAGCTATTCCCTCTGGTCTAAGAGCGGAATACCTTCATGAAAGTCAAAGGCGGCTAGCCCCCAGGAAAGTCCTGACGCATGTCTGCGACCAGTTGACACGGGACAGAATTAAAGGGAAGTCATCAGCAGATCCCGAAACTCTCCTTGCTTAAAAGAGTCCAGATGCTGGAACATGCGGGCCCCGAATCTCTTCCAAACTACCAATATAACAACAAGTTCAAATATCCGGAGAATGACAACTGCAAAGGTGGGCCTCCCAAGGACACTGAATCCTCTAATGTATCTGCTGACCAAAGTAAACGAGAAGCAGGCAGGCCAAATGTAGGGTTCCCTAGGGTCGTCGCTGGGTTTCGGGAGGCATCGACCATGCCGTTTTTAAAAAATTGGCACGCTAAAGAACCCTATCCTAGAATCTTAATTAGAGAATTAGACGAAACAAGAATGTAAATATCTTTACATTTAAGTGAACAAGGAATACAACCTT
This sequence comes from Agapanthus africanus, assembly GCA_030015575.1. NCBI lineage: Eukaryota > Viridiplantae > Streptophyta > Magnoliopsida > Asparagales > Amaryllidaceae > Agapanthus > Agapanthus africanus. Next base: position 353,119,276 of record CM057341.1, on the reverse strand, counting down.
TGTAGACCGGTCCTTCACTTCATAAGTTCCGTGTAGTAGTCCCTTCCCTCTAAGTAGTGATCTCCCGGACTCTAGTAAGGCTCCACAAGGTGAAATGAACAAGCTTGCTTGAAGTCTTCGAGGCCGAAGATGATCTACGTCGAGGAGACACTAACCCAAGCTACCTCTTCACTAAGTGATGAACCAGTGAAGAAATAACCCAATCTAAATAAATAGTCTAGAAGAGGTTGATGAAGTAGGAATTTTTCTCACTTTAGAAATTATTTTCTCACTCATTTTCTTCACCTCCCAAAAAGCTAGAGAGCTTAAGGAAGGAGATGAAGAAAAGCAACCATGGAGAGAAGAAAGTGAAGAATGAATCAAGTGGTGACAATATCAACCATGGGTGAGATAATATCTCATACCAACTCATGTAGAGACTTAACCCTGGCTTGGGATAATGGTTGGGTTAACAAATATCTCAAGTAAAACAAAATTAGTAGACTAAGTCAACGGTCACTACAAGCTTCTCCAAGCTTCTAACCATGTGACTAATTTCCAACTAATTTTGATTTACTTTAAATAAATAAAACCCATCATTATGATAAGCATGGTGTGAGTCTCATACATCCATGTCTCATGTATCATCTAGCATGACACAAAAGAATGTACATTAATATATATCACATATATACTAAGTGTAGACAAGTGAGAAAAAGAAGTATTAAGTGAGCTAATATTAGTTAATGTAAGTTAATATATCAAATATATAATTATACATTAAATTATTAAATCAACACTTGATTTAATAATCCGGCTATATCACATACAACCGACTAATATCAAATGTATCAACTTATCGAATCAACACTTGATTCAACAGCCCGGCTATATCACATATAACCGACCGATATCACATATCGTGAGAATAAAATAAGGTATCACATACACGTATTAATCTCGGTCCCGTACATATCACATATGTGCTCCTACTTCGTTTTGCCTGAGCCAGGAAACCTCTGTGTAGGACTCTAAAGACTCGTCAATACGCTGGCAGTAGGTGGTGATCATATCAGTCACCCACAAGCCGTCAGCGGTCTGCTAAACGTAACGGCCACCCGGATATTGAGTGATAAGAAGATCAACAAGCAAGCCTGCTCATACTCTTGCGAATCCAATCAGTAACACTACCGTACAGTACGGTCTCTTCGTCAGATATATTGCATATCACAGCCTGGGGGTGGTAAACGTCAGACCCCGATAGCCTGATAAGTCATGCCGATGTGAGGCCCATATTGGTTCGAGAAACTACTGATAACACTTACCAGTAAATCTCAACAACCCTGGGCAGGGATTTCCTGTTATGGCCTATCGAGCATAGCGCAACATCAACCCCCAATACTAGGAGAGACGAAATCCCCTCCTATCGCTCATTGCCTCCATGTGACTCGGGACTGTACCCAAAAACCACCGTTTTGCAAGATCTCTTGAACGTGGTAAGGAGAAAATCAAAGCACAGTGGGAATCACACAAGACTCTATGACGATATCGGGTCGACAGACTAACCTGTACCAGTGTCACCAGAGAACTGCTATCCGACGATAGGTATAATACCATCTAGGAGTTCTCAGCGAGTCCTTTCAGTGTACCCAGTCTCCACTGAGCACCCGTATACCATCTTTGATGTCAAACACCAATGGATATGTGATCATCCATCGCCCATCATATGGGTCGAGAAGCGTATACGCTAGTCTACTCTGGAATATCGATGCCCCGTCTCGATACTCCCACGACTAGGAACATTTGAAGGATGTACTTACCGACTACCTTTTACCCACTAGTATGATCTACATCATAATCCTGGTAGTCAAGTACTCATCCTAAGGGCTTTATCAATATATAATAGAGAGACAATAAGTGTACATGTTAAGATAAAGAGCAACCAGATAGCATACTATCATGTTGAGTAAGAAAGTCCTCCCTATATATGTCCAAGCATCCGCTATAATATACATCATATGTATAATAATAGCATCTAGGGCATACATATAACTAACAATCTCCTACTTGCACTAAGGCCATTTGTTGTAGTATTTCATACTCAACGCCCCATAAAAGTTTCTCTAGGGAAAGGCCTCTGTGAGTGGATCCACCGCGTTATCCTTCGTTTCAACTCTCCTTACCTCGATCCCTTGGAGATCAACCATCTCCCTGATCAGGTGATACTTGCCTCAGAATATGTCTAGATCGCTGATGAGACCGGCGTTCCTAGGCCAAAGCCACAACTCCTTTGTTGTCACAATAACAGTTATTGGACGCTCCATGGTAGGAACCATATTCATTTCATGAACAAGAAATATCCATACATCCACTTTGGTGGCATCGTTGGTAGCGATGTATTCAGCCTTTGTCGTCTAGTTTGCCACGGTATCTAGCTTGGAACTCTTCCAACATACCGTCCCTCCACTGAGGGTAAAGACAAAGCCTGTGACTGACTTTCAGTCGTCCTTATCACTCTGGGAGCTGGAATTGGTAAAGGACTTCCAATGGAGTTCACCGTTACCAAACCAAGAACATTTCTTCAGTGCTTCTTAAGGACTTAAGAATGTCCTACACAGCTGTCCAGTGATTCTCCCAAGATCCGATTGATTCCTGATCACTATACCTAGCGAGTTAGATACATCTAGTCTGGTACATAACATCGCATACATGATAGAACCTAGTGCTGAAGCATAGGGTATCCCTTGCCCACGAGCTCTTTCCAAATCAGTCTCGGGAGACATCTTTTTGGAGAGAGTGATTAATGAGTAAGTGGGCAAACCACCACGCCTAGAATCCTCCATACTAAACCCCTTTAGAATGGTGTTAATGTACCTGGATTTAGGACACACCCAACATCCACTCAGATCTATCACCATAGATCATAATCTACAAGATGTAGTAGGTATCACCTAGATCTTTCATGCAGAATCCTCATGATAAGAGGGGCTTAACCGAGTGTAGCATAGGAAACCATTTTCTATCAAGAGTATGTCATCTACGTACAATATGTGGAAGACAACCTTACTCTCTACAACCTTCTTGTATATACAAGGCCCATCTACCATTTTGATGAAGTCAAACTCTTTAATTGCCACATAAAAATAGATGTTCCAACTCCGCGATGCGTGCTCTAATCCTGATGGACTTAAGCATAGCCACTGGAGAAAAGGTTTCATCATAAACCACACCGGTTTTTGACGATAGCTTTTTACTATAAGTCTAGCTTTGAAAGTCTCAACTTTTCCATTTACACCAAGAATCTTCTCAAGATCCACTTGCTTCCGATGGGTTTTACCCCTTCAGGTGCAACATTCAAAGTCATACTTTGTTGGTGTACATGGATTCCATCTTTGATCCCATAGCATCCAACCATTTCACTGAGTCCCCACTCATGATGGCCTGCCTGAACCTGGTTGGGTCATCATCTACCAAGATGCAATCCTCGCTCCCACCGTCACCGAGGAAACCGTAGTATCTTTCACATGGATGAGGAACCTTACTAGATTCGCGGAGAGGCCGAGCTTCGTCGGAGACTATTGAATCCTTTGGTTCACCAAATCATCAGCTGTTAGTTTGTCTAGCTGGAACTCCTTCCAGTTCTACCTCATGACCACAAATTTCTTCATAAGAAATTCCTTTTCTAAAAAGGTGGCATGCTGAGAAACAAAATGACTTTTGCTCCTTAGTGTGGTAGAAGATATACCCTCACGAATGTTCAAGATATCCAACAAACTTATACAGAACTGACCTTGCCTCGAGCTTGTCCGGATTTTGCTTTTCAACATAGGCCGGACAACCCCATATCTTAACTCGTTTAAGACATGGTCTCTTCCCATTCCATATCTCATATGGAGTGGTAGGCACTGATTTGGATGGAACCCCATTCAATAGGTATGCAGCTTCTCAAGTGCATAACACCAAAAGGAAACATGCAACTTAGTAGTACTCATCATAAAGTGCGTCATTCTCATAGGGCGCGTGTCATGACCCGAAATTGGCACGTGCCATTAAACTATGCAACGTCTACAGGCGTAACGCAATTTAAGTAAGCCGAAAACCCAGCAATCTAAACCATCAAAAGCAGTAAGTGATAATAGCATTTTCAAAACTTTTGAAATCTCCAACCAAATTCTTTAAAGTCCATCTTTACTTTCTTAAAAATTTCGGCAGTATCTCCTTTGTAAAAACCAACCCCAAAAATGGGTACAACATAAATATAAGTAAAGCATCCCCAACGAGAGCAAATTCACGCCCAACGGCGGAAAACAACCACCACAACAGATATACGATACCATAGCGACGAAATAAAAGACGATATAAGTAAAACTGCATACAAGACATCCAAGTCACCAAAATATACAATATCGTTCTCACATCAAGTTTTTAAGTCATACACATGAAAGTGGTAGATGGAGAGTACAAGATACAACGAATATACAATAAGCAATATCGGATAACCGCAAAACCCACCTATAGCAAAACTTCACACAGTCATCCGAAGCGGTATCCGCCGCAAAAGATGATAAGATAGATGAATAGCCGGCCTCGACTACTCTGGGGAATAACCTGCAAAACACTGTGGCACAACGGGGGTGAGTTGCCAACTCGTGAATAGTAAATAACTTATGCAGGTAATCGCAAGTATGCACGTACAGCGCGAATCTAACATGTGCAAGCTAATAGCAATAAATGGTCATATGTATGCAATAGTCATGAAAGGTACACTAGTAGGTACAACTAATACATGAAGCGATAATATGACAATCTGTATGTAACAATCATGTAAGCTACTCTATCAAGTACTACTAATATATGAAGCAATGATATGACAATGTATATATACAATAGTCATGAAAGGTACGCTAGCAGGTACAACTAATTCATGAAGCAATGCATATAAAATAAAGTATGTAAATGCAACAGTCATGGAAGGTACTTATCAGGTACAACTAATACATGAAGCAGTGCATAAACAATAAATATGGAGTATGGAATGAAACATGTCATTTCCACGGAATCCTGATATCGTGGTAGGACCAAAGTCTATCAAGACAATCCAAATTCCAATTTCCTCAAATCAGCTCCCAAATTGGCTCTCATATCATATAAGTCTCACAAACCCTGAATGTACAATATCAAGTAAATCTCATATATTCTGAAAGTACAAAATCAGCAAATCTCACATATATCTTGTATCCAATATCAAGTGAATCTCATATATCCTGAATCCAATATCAAGTGAATCTCATATAACCTGAATGAGTATATTTGCATGAATAATTATGATGATGTATATTAATTGATATGTATACATATATATTAGCATCCCACTCCACTAATATATATATATATATATATATATATATATATATATATATATATATATAACAGCGTCCCATTCCACTGTTATATATATTTAGGAGTAAAAATATTATGAAAACCTATGCCAAGTATCGACACATAAAGGCTGATCTATCAGGTGCTGTCACCACGACTGACACCTTGATAGGTACGTATTATACGCTATACCGAAAGCTCGAGTGCCTAGCCCTGACGCTCGCCTCTCGACGTATCCATATGTACATGACTCCCGTCGGTATCCCCATGATAACCGCCGAGTCATTGGTACTGTCACCGGTAGGTATGGTTCCCTGCCAGGCTCATCGGCGTGGTACATCGACATCCCTTTCTTGCCTCGGGATACCTCCGGGCCCCACCATGTACCCTCATATGGGCCACGACGCTCCTCACATGGGGTATATATATCAGAAACGATAAAACTCATGGTGGCTGCTGAAATATCATATCAAGAGAAACCGGGTTTTTCAAATAATGCATAATTTCATGAAACTACCACGGTCCTTAAATCCAGAAAACATCATGAAAAATCAATATCTCAATGCGAAAATCCATGAATATAATACATACAACATAAAACTGCAATGTAAGCATATAAAAGAAAAGCCGCTATTTAACTGCAACAAGTTAAAATATATATATATGCGGTTCCTAATTCCTCCAAGTCTATATAACATCAAATAAAGGTAAACATGAAGCTATAACCAGATATGTGTGTAAACATGAAGGTATAGCAAGGTATATGTATCTACCTATCAATAATAATGTAATATACCCTCCAGGTATAAGTGAAGAAACCAGCATGTAAGCATGTCAAGACATATGTGTAAGCATGTAGGTATTCAGGTATGCTATATGTCATATGCATAAAGAAATATGAATCAATGTCTCAATGTCCCTAACCAAACAATATCATATAGGTATGTGTGTTGTGCGTGTCATGGAAATTATTGACGGTGTGTGTGGCATACAATCAGTGCTCGTGCAACATGAGCCGTCAATAATAGTGCAGTGTCCTAAGAGTACAGGTCCAAGCACAACAAATAACTAAGCAATAAGGTATATGCGCAACTCTATATATGAAATAGAATGTGCGGCAATTCATAACATCTCTAGCCCAGACGCATAACACCATTCGGGCGATTCCCCTAACATGTTAAATCTACTCACTAACCATCCTGGCTAAGTAAAGCCAACAACTCGCTTTCCCTTCTTCGCAGCGCCCGAAGTCCCCGCCTGCGATCCTGAAAGCATATAACAATATAACAAGTGTATATTAGCAATCGACCAATAACACGTACCAACTACGTTTGACCGACGCACCAATTCCAAACATACTCTCAAGTGTTCGTCAAGTGGCTAACGCGCGTAGCGACACTATGAAACGAACTCAAGAGCAAAAGTTACACAAAGACACGAATGACATCGGCACAACCCTAACTAGGAACGCAAAGCGACACAACTACCAAGCCTAGACCCTGATCGTACCGATCGCGCAATCAAAACACAATAATAAACGTGGAATCTAATATAAATAATGTCGCAACGTCAAAAGAAACCCACGTCTAAACTTACTGAAATCTAGTAAGCAACATATATCATTTTAGCACAAAACTACAAGTTTTTACCAAAACTAGAATTTACAACCATCACAATATAATATTATTAAACCATTCAAACCTTTACTATAATTTTATTCTCACCTAATTATGATTAGTAAGAGTTTAGTTTGCTAATTAGCTTAATTATTCAATTAGGAAAATATCAATTAACAAACTAGCAACTTGGTTTAGTTTTCATTTGTCTAAAATTATCAACTAATCATTTCACTAATCAAAACCCTAATTTGATTAACAAAAACCTTTACTACAAATTCTAAATATGCAATTAAAAGATTAAATTAAACATCTAAATAAGCTAATTAAAGTATTAAAACCACAAAAGAGATTATGGTTAGGGTTTTATACCTCACTAGAACACCACTTAAAACAACAAAAACCAAATTTTAGCCTCCAAAATCCTCACTAGAATGAAGATCCAAACTAGTTTAGTGAAGAAGTATGAAGAGAAATGATTATATTTGAGTTTGTATGAATTTATTTGGATTGTTTGATGATTTATTTGACTTGAAATTGTTGAAAAGAGGTGATAGGAGAGAAGGGGCAGCAAGGGGATGAAGTGGCCGGCCATTGCAAGGAGAGGGTGTTTTGCGAAGAAAATGAAGAAAGTTCTAGCTAAAAACAACATTAAATGCTAATTAATGTAAATGCCACTTTTCATTCATTTTTTTCTTTTTAAAAAATAAAACCTTTTGTCTCACAAATATCTAGATATTAGAATGAATGGTTTAACAAAATATCTAGTGATTAGATTAGTATAAAACCACATTAGTAGTAATTAACCCAAGCCAAAAAGTAATTATCACTAATAAAGTGCACAAATAAAGCATTAAAATAACATTTAATTAGGGAAAATTTTTATGTGAACCAAAACTTCCCATTGACCCCCAAAGTCTGCGCACTAGCTTTATTCTAGCTAAAGTAGGTGCCGACAAGTCTATACAGAAGTTTGATCACAATCGGGTTAAAACGGAAAACACCGACTATTTTACGCTGAAAACGGAAAATTCGCAAAACGATTTCTAAAACGTTACAGCGCGATACCTCTGCCCCGATACACCATAGTGCTATGGTGTACACGGAGGAGTAAGCTGAGAAAGAATCCCATTCTCTTTTTGATAATCCAGGAACTCTGTGCTTAAGTATTCTGCTCCCCGATCACATCGGAGGACTTAATACTTCTACCCGTCTGGTTCTCAACTTCAAGCTTATATTCCTTGAATTTCTCAAAAGTTTCAGACTTATGTTTCAACAGGAATATATGTCCGAATCTTGAGAGATGATCAGTGATTATAATGAAGTACGAAGAACCAAGCTTGGCATTTGTAGACATAGGACCGTATACATCATCATGTATCTGTCCCAAAAGTTTAGCAACTCTTTCTCTGTTTCCAGTAAATGGAGTATTGGTCATTTTACCTTTGAGAAAAGACTGACAAGTATCATAAGATGAAAATTCGAACAGATTCTCATATTCATCCTAATGTAACTTAGCTAGTCGTGTCGCATTGATATGACCTAGTCTACAATGCCTCAAGAAGAATTCGTTCATTTCTGAACTACTCCTCTTGTGTGTGTTCTAGATGCTTTGAACTGTGGTTTGATTGAGAACATATATGATATTATATAACGTGCTTGATCCAATTAACTCTTGATTAAGGAAAATGTTCACAGCATTATCCTGCAATACAAAATTATATCCTTCTTTAACTTAATAAAGAATCTGATGTAATGTTGTATATCAGGTTCGGTATGTAATAACATTTGTTTAGAATCAATGTATTAATACAGGGTGATCATTTGCCAACTGATTTGGCTGCAACAATTGCACCATTCTCTACATTCGAGAACGGTCATCCAATCCCAGTTCTCTACCTTTCTGTAGCCCATGTAACATCTTACATATGTGAGATCCTATTCCGGTATCTCATACCTAGGACGTAGAGGATATTGAGAAACAGTTCTCGGTAACGAACACACCCGAAGAATACGCATCTTCATGCTCATTCCTCGATTGGGTCGCATAGGAATCCGGATATTCCCCTATTTCTTGCTCGGACTTATAACAATTATAAGATAGAGCGGAACCAACGTTCCCCAGCTCAGTATAATAAGTAGGTTCGATCAATGTATCCATATTATTATCTTGATTAAGGTGTGACATGGTCTCTACCAGAAGAGAGAGAGAGAGAGAAGAAAACACTTTGCGTATGCTCTTGCAACATCAGATTGGTTATTATTTTATCTAATCAGGATGGCTCCCACTATTTTTATCAAATCTTCTTTCAAACCCTAAAAGGTAACACTAGCCGGGATTAATTACACCCTACAAGTTCGCCAATCTTTCGGCTAGGCCAGTGTCGGTACTTTGATGGAGGTTCCCCATGCTTTCGCACAGACCTAATTAAAATAAACCTCGTTTTCCGAGGGGCGTAACCCCGTTAACACCTTTCTAGACACTTACATTGATCGGTTAATTGTAATGTGCAAAACCCTCCCAGGAGTAACTCTTACTCGCAGTGGGTATCGGGATCCAACTATCTCATAGAAGGTATGCAATCTCATTGCAAATTTCAACACTTGAAATTCCCGATAATATTTTTCTCTTAGCCTCCTATGACCTTGACAAAGGCCAACAAACCATAAGATGCTAGTCAAGTTCAACCCGTACATTTCATGGTTGAATTAAACCCACCCGCACGACCCTTGACAAAGGTCAACAAGGTCGCATGACTACCCTAATCCAACTGCATCACATGCTCAAGCAGAGAAGCACTAATCAGCTACCACACACTACGCCTTGACAAAGGCCAACAAACGCAGCATGAATACTAAATAGTCCTTATCTGAAATGACGAAGGGCTACGATAGGTTTGTAAGAAAACCTTTTGCGTAATGAACTTGATATCGTTGTAAAATCGAGTGATTTTGAAAAGGAGTGTTTTTGAGGCTTTTACTAGTTTTGCTAAAGAGGTCACTCCCGGTGAAGGGATCTCGGCTCTTTCCTCATCGAATGAGGTGCTGGATATTTCATAAATACCACTATGCAAAGCAAGAACTAAAAAGCAGTCAAAAACCAAACCGAGTGGGTTGTAGCATCTGCCAGTTTCGCTAAAGAGGTCACTCCCGATGAAGAGATCTCGGCTCTTTCCTTATCGAATAAGGTGCTGGATATTCTACAAGGAATACCGCTATGCAAAGCAAGAACTAGAGCTACCAGTTTTTAAAACAAGATTCTACAACATCTTTAGGTTTATTTTATTTCATTAATCTCATTAATGAAGTCCTATCAATTATGCTTCCTAAGTATCACAGAAGAAACGAAAGCAGCAATATTTATTATATATCATATATATAATATAAGCATTCATCTCATCATATAAAGTGATCACATCACAGAATATCAGCAGCATAAGAACACATATGAAATATTGGATATACTAGGAATTCCGTGTTTTAAATTAAGCCAGTAAAAACGCGGATTCCACGGTCGCGATGAATAGCTAAACCCACATCCCTAGCCCCCTACGAGAGCGGCAACAACCCTACCAATTCTAGAGTTGGGAGACCTGGTCTCGACTCCTCGAGATGGTCTCCCACTGGACTCCAGAACCTGGTTACTTGTGCTTCCCTCCTTGGGTCTATCCTAATGCGGAAAAGTAAATAATATATATCAATGGTGACATCATCCTCAATCCGGAAGTGCCCCAATAAAAGAATATTACATACAAGTTTTTACATGAATGAAAAAGAAAAACTCTCATCTCACGCAAAAACCCCCGGCTATTCAAAACACGACGATCCAATATAACATATCACAGCAACACATAGCATCACATGTCATCAATATAAGTAAATATGTGTATCCCAATTATGTTGACATATAGCAACGAAACTGGTGATACACTACATATTACACTTACGGTCGCAGAAAAGAATCTGAAAACTACAACAATTGGAATCCGCAACTACCTTAGACATCATAAACCCAATGTATCACATACTTTGGATTTCATGCCCAACCAAATGAATTCCTTTGACATCACATGCCTAACAATTATAAACCCCGTATTTTAGTCTCGATATTGAAAACACTTTTCAATAACCAGTCGGGTAATTCAACAAGATTCCCGACAACCTGATCCAATACTCGTTGGAAACTTTAGTAGACGGCCGCACCCCTGATGCCGTCGACGAAGCGCACTTAGGCGGAACACCGCTACCGCATCCGAACAGATGCTTTTGGCGACGGGGTTCTCCTACAGTCACTTGGTCGGGCTATGGGGCATGGCTATCTATTAAGGTTATCCGGCGAGTATCCGCGTACGCTACGTGATTGCGACGGAGTTTTGATCCATATCAAAATCCCGTGGCAACCGATCAAATGAGACCGAATTGCTAAATTTATAAAATTCAAATTTGTTTTCACAAAACTAAATATTGTGGATTCCAAGTATTGTATCACAATCACAGATAGCTAGACTATATTAAATTTTTCGATCGAATCAACAAACACCCAAAATTTCCCAAAGAGCTCAACACTTGAGCACAGTTTAAAAACACCCAGAACTTGCCACAGCATCTATGGACCAACCGTAGAAGGGTCAACCCTTGCATCACCTATGGTGCCGCGGAACTATCACAAACCCTAGGGTTTCATGGCGGTTCCGGCGGTCACAGAATCGAGTTAAGGTTTCGTTCTTCTAGAGGGTCCATAGAATCACCTGCATGATTTTCTGAAGATTTTAAACTACGAAAAATCCAACTCTTGGAAAATCTCCAGCGAGGGAGAAAATGGGTCATTGATATCCGTTCGAACATTTTAACGTCATCTAAATAACCCAAAATGATGTTAGAATTACGAATACAAAGCACTCCGAATTGCCCAAAGCCCAGAGACCGGAACACCACACCAAAACGAAGCCCAAATCCTACTAAAAAACCGGTGATGCCGGTTTTTAACTACATGTCGCCGGTCTAAATCCGTCGAGAGGGGTTCGTTTTCCTATGGTGTTCATATAACATCTCATGTAAGATTCTGCAACTGCTTAAAAATTTTTTAGACAACTCAAAAATTTCGACAGAAATATGGTTTTTTGTTTCGGGTGTTTCGGAGTTGTTTCGGTTTCGTAATTCTATAAATATCGTCAAATTCTCTAGCATGGTTCTGATACCACTGTAACGTTCCCTAGGTCGCCATTGGGTTTCGGGAGGTATCGACCATGCCGTTTTTAAAAAATGGCGCGCTAAAGAACCCTATCCTAGAATCATAACTAGAGAATTGGACGAAACAAGAATGTAAACATATTTACATCTAAGTGAACAATGAATACAACCTTTGTAGACTGGTCTTTCACTTCATAAGCTCCGTGTAGTAGTCCTTTCGCTCTAAGTAGTGATCTCCCGGACTCTATTAAGGCTCCACAAGGTGAAATGAACAAGCTTACTTGAAGTCTTCGAGGCCGAAGATGATCTACGTCGAGGAGACACTAACCTAAGCTACCTCTTCACTAAGTGATGAACTAGTAAAGAAACAACCCAATCTAAATGTCTAGTCTAGAAGAGCTTGATGAAATAGGAATTTTGCTCACTTTAGAAATTATTTTCTCACTCATTTTCTTCACCTCCCAAAAAGCTAGAGATCTTGAGGAAGGAGATGAAGAAAAGCAACCATGGAGAGAAGCAAGTGAAGAATGAATCAAGTGGTGAGAATAGAAACCATGGGTGAGATAATATCTCATACCAACTCATGTAGAGACATAACCATGGCTTGGGATAATTGTTGGGTTAACAAATATCTTAACTAAAACAAAATTAGTGGACTAAGTCAACGGTCACTACAAGCTTCTCCAAGCTTCTAACCATATGACTAATTTCCAACTAATTTTGATTTACTCTAAATAAATAAAACCCATCATTATGATAAGCATGGTGTGAGTCTCATACACCCATGTCTCATGTATCATCTAGCATGACACAAAAGAATGTACATTAATATATATCACACATATACTAAGTGTACACAAGTGAGAAAAAGAAATCTTAAGTGAGCTAATATTAGTTAATGTAAGTTAATATCTCAAATATATAATTATACATTAAATTATTAAATCAACACTTAATTTAATAATCCGGCTATATCACATACAACCGAATAATATCAAATGTATCAACTTATCGAATCAACACTTGATTCGACAGCCCGGCTATATCACATATAACCGACTGATATCACATATCGTGAGAATAGAATATGGTATCACATACACGTATTAATCTCGGTCCCACACATATCACATATGTGCTCCTACTTCATTTTTCCTGAGCCAGGAAACCTCTGTGTAGGACTCTAAAGACTTGTCAATACGCCGGCAGTAGGTGGTGATCATATCAGTCACCCATAAGCCGTCAGCGGTCTGCTAAATGTAACGACCACCCGGATATTGAGCGATCAGAAGATCAACAAGCAAGCTTGCTCATACTCCTGCGAATCTAATCAGTAACACTACCGTGCAGTCCGGTCTCTTCGTCAGATATGTCGCATATCACAGCCTGGGGTAAACGTCAGACCCAAATAGCCTGATAAGTCATGCCGATGTGAGGCCCATAACGGTTAGAGAAACTACTGATAACACTTACCAGTAAATCTCAGCAACCCTGGCTAGGTATTTCCTGTTATGGCCAATCGAGCATGGGCAACATCAACCCCCAATACCGGGAGAGACGAAATCCCCTCCTATCGCTCATTGCCTCCATGTGACTCGGAACCGTACCCAAAAACCACCGTTTTGCATGATCTCTTGAACGTGGTAAGGCGGAAATCAAAGCACAGTGGGAATCACACAAGTCTTTATGACGATCTCGGGTCGACAGACTAACCTGTACCAGTGTCACCAGAGAACTGCTATCTGACGATAGGTATAATACCATCTAGGAGTTCTCGGCGAGTCCGTTCAGTGTACACAGTCTCCACTGAGCACCCGTATACCATCTCTGATGTCAAACACCAATGGATATGGGATCATCCATCGCCCATCACATGGGTCGAGAAGCGTATACGCTAGTCTACTCTGGAATATCGATGCCCCGTCTCGATACTCCCACGGCTAGGAACATTTGAAGGATGTACTTATCGACTACCCTTGCCCCACTAGTATGTTCCGCATCATAATCCTGGTAGTCAAGCACTCATCCTAAGGGTTTTATCAACATGTAATAGAGAGATAATAAGTGTACATGTTAAGATAAAGAGAAACCATATAGCATACTATCATGTCGAGCAAGAAAGTCCTCCCTATATATGTCCAAGCATCCGCTATAATATACATCACATGTATAATAATGGCCTCTAGGGCATACATATAACTAACACCTAATACCGACCAGCCTTGAAAACCAGTGTTGGAAGGGGGAGGAGAATCGCCCCTGGAAGAGAAATTGAATAAGGTCTATTCTTTCAGAAAGGACAGAGTCCATAAAATATTCGAGGACGCCCTGAGAAACGGTCTGCAATTGCCTAAATCAAAAAGTCCACATGAAGCAAACAAGACTAATGATCCTTTGTACTGCCCTTATCACAAAATGGTGAGTCATACCATTGAAGACTGCTTTGTTTTCAAGAATTGGGTGGTAAAACAATACAATGAGGGAGTGGTCTCATTGGCCAAAGACGCGTTAGCAGAAAACCAAGCTACGATCGTACGCTCCGTTCGAACGAAGAACAAAACTTTCTAGGGGCAAACGGCTCAATCGCCCGCTCCAGAAAATGACCCAGTTCATCGCAGTTTCTACGGGACACACGTGAACGTCTCTCCAAAAGGACAAAGTGAGCATTGAAGCGCCGTGAGATCAAAGTCCAAGGAGTTTTGAATAAGTGCACGGTGAAGACCACTACGTCGTTAAACTGGGAACATTCGACCTCTAAGTCGTTAAACTGGTAATGTAAAAAATTGTGTAAATAAATAATTAAAAATATAAAAAAATAAAAAAGACCGAAATGATAGGGCAACTGCGAATAAACAGCCAAAATGATAGGGCAATCATGACCTTCGCGATAAGGAAAGCTAAAATGGTGGAGCAATCGTGGTAAAAAAATAAAATAAAATAATAATAATAATAATAATAATAATAATAATAATAATAATAATAATAATAATAATAATAATAATAATAATAATAATAATATTTCAAATTCCCAAACGGCGAATGATGAGTCGCTCATGGTACCATATTCCAGTGCAGTGATACAGACGCCAACCAAAATCCAAATCCCACAAATTCACCAGCCCTACGGCTAGTCCCCAAATTGACTACCGTATACAATCTACGGGCTCAAATAATTCTTACCACACCCATGCCTCACCGCAACCACAAGCCCCACGGCCGGTCTCCGCCCATGGAATTAAGCTCTATTTAGGAAAGACCCACTCATATGTCCTCACGATACATGAGGAGAACAAAACTTACGAGATCATCTCGACTCGTTAGAGAACACCTTCGTGGGATCCTTACGACTCATGAGGGAAAAATACAATTGGGTGTCCTCACGACTCCTAAGGAGAAAATACACCTACGGGATCCTTTCAATTCATAGGGAGAAAATGCTTTTATGGGACCCTTACGGCTCATAAAATTGAAAAGCCTTAGGTGATAGGGACTTAAACCTGTCTCCTAAGCTATCACTCCCCAACAGGCAAAGGAAAATGATGAATTGCTCCTGGCACCTGTGCTTCAGTGTTAGCAATGCTGATGCTGACCCCAACCCCAAAATTCCAAACTTTCGATCCAATAGACCCCTAAGTCATGAAACTGGGAACAGATGACCTCTAAGTCATTAAACTGGGAACAGATGACCCTTAAGTCGTTAAACCGGGAACAAGGGAAATCCCCTCATGGCAAATGATGATTCGCTCCTGATACCACATTCCAGTGTAGCGATGCTGATGCCAAACCAAAACCAAAATCTCCAAATTCTCTCACGGCAAATGATGATTTGCTCCCGGTACCACATTCCAGTGTAGGGATGCTGATGCTAAACAAAAATCCAAATCCCACGTTGCAATGCCTTGAAATCTACGGTCCCGCCAAATAAGGTAGGAATCGGACAAATCAAACTAAAGTCCCATCCGGAAGCGCTTCTAAGCTCAAAAGTCCCGCCGGACAGATTGGAACTTCTAAAACAAATCAGGCTAACCAATTTCGACAACGGCCTCTACATAAAAAAATAGTGACACTCTATTCCGGGGAAACGTCGACCAGCGACACTCTGTGCTGAGGAAACGTCAACCAGCGACACTCCGTGCCGGGGAAACATCGACCAGCGACACTTTGTGCCGGGGACACGTCAACCAGAGACACTCCATGCAGGGGAAACGTCAAACAGACACTCCACTTCAGGGATAAGTCGACCACTCCGCCTCGGGGAAACATCAAACAGACACTCCGCCTCGGGGAAATGTCGACCACAGACAATCCGCACGGGGGAAACATTGACTACAGACACTCCGCGTCGGGGAAGCGTCGACCACAGACACTCCATGCCGGGGAAACGTCGACCAGGGACACTCCATGCCGGGGACACGTCAACCAGCGAGACTCCGTTCCGGGGAAACGTCAAACAGACACTCTGCCTCGGGGATAAGTCGACCAGCGACACTCCATGCCTGGGACACGTCAACCAGCGACACTCCATGCCAGGAAAACGTTGACCATAGAAACTCCATGCCGAGGAAACGTCAAAAGACACTCCGCCTCGGGGATAAGTCGACCAGCGACACTCCGTGCCGGGGAAACTTCGATCAGCGACACTCCGTGCCTGGGACACGTCAACCAGCGACACTCTGTGCTGGGGAAACGTCCGACAGACACTCTGCCTCGGGGATAAGTCGACCAGTGACACTCCGTGCTTGGGAAACGTCACATACAGACACTCCATCTCGGGGAAATGTCCAGCACAGACACTCCACCTTGGGGACACGTCAACCAGCGACATTCCGTCTTGGAGACATGTCAAGCATCGACCGTCCATGTCGTAAAAAGAGCAGTGGCAGCCTCCCCAAAAGCGGGAACCAAATCAAGTCACCTCTACGTGAAATAAGATTCATCAATTTCATGCACACGACCCATATACACGGTGTGCATTTATTGATGGGGGCACTTTGTTGGGGCCAAAATTTACACCCCAGTTGACCAAGTCAAAATCAAAGTCAACCCCAAGCCAAACGGGCATAAACCCAGTCCAAGTGGGCCCATGCCCAATTCAAGCTCGAACATGAAGCGGCTGGCCTCCCCCATGCCTAGAATAAAATTATGTTATAAATAAGTTTGATGTAATTTTCATGCATGAATGTAAAATAAATGGGCAAAAGGCCAAATTTTTGTAAAGCCCATGGCTCATGTGCAAAATGAAATAAGCACATAAGGCATGTGATAGGCAAAATGCCATTTTGTAAAGCCCAGGGGGCTATGTGTAAATTTGTAAGCCTATATAAGGCAACATGATGATGAAATGAAGACATAGAATTCATTCCCCTCAAAATCTAGGGTTCCTGTGCCTCTTTCTCCTTCCTCAAGGTTCTAAACCTTCTTCCCCTTTCTTAAATTAAATTAAGAGTTTAACTCTTCTTTTTCCAAAAAGAAACACTTTTTTACCATAAAACCTTTGAATGGGAACTCATATCTTCCATCAAATCCTCAAAAAGGGTGATTTTTAAGCCCCACCCCTCCTTTTCCTCCAAAATCCAGCCAACAGAGAGAAGGAAGGAGACCCATCTCCAAAAATCCCACTTTGGGAATGATCAAGGCTCAAGAGAAAACCCAGGGCTCAAGAGAGAAGAAAGGTGTCCTCTTTCATCATCTCCGAAAATCTCTTAGGAGTTTAACTCCATAAATATATAATAATAATAATAATAATAATAATAATAATAATAATAATAATAATAAATCTTTCTTTTTAGGAGTTCAACTCCAAAAGTCAATTGGGTGTACAACTCCCGCTCCAAGGGCTAAGCCTCTTTGTCCTTCTTTTAGGAGTTTAACTCCAAAAGTCAATTGGGAGTACAACTCGCAGTACAGGGGCTAAGCCCGTTTTCCGCAGGGGCCCAGCGTCCGCGTGCCGGGCGTGTGAGGCGCTGGCGCCCACGCGTCCTTTGGACGCTATTCACCTATTTTTTTTATATATATCTACACATTCCACAACACTTTCCATGTTAGAAAAAAATTCTAACTGGGCACTTTCCCGGAGCCCGCAAGGGGGCTGCTAGCCCCTTTGACTCCTAACCAGTTATCCGGGTAGCGGGATCCCCGTAAACTCTGTGAAGCCCCCGATATACCCAATACCCCTCAAAACAAAACACACGCACACTGTACATTGAGTTCACATGACCAGTTTGACCCGTCAATCGGAGGTTCCTTCACTTCAAAGGCTAGGGGTAATTAACGACAGCTTAGTCCGCGCTGCCGGAGATTCGGATTCCCACAATCAATAAACCCCCGCCTACCCTAAGCAAAGGGAATCTTTTGTTCGCCTGACAAGCGACGCGTATTCCCATCTCAATGGGGTGACGAAAAACACCCTACAGGGTTCAAGTTCATGTTCGAGTCCTATGTGATTTGATTTCTCTGAAATTACGATCTACATTTAGGGAGAGAAAAGTGGTGCATCATTGTTTCCGGCACCTCGAGGCACTGACGAGAGAAGAAGCCACTCAAACCAATCTGCAATCTAAATACATAATATAGACTAGTCTTTTGATTTCTAAGGTATTTATGTAAAATAAACATTTAAATTCTCGAGGGGTTTTTATGTAGATATTTCATTTTGAAAATAACCTCGAGGGTGCTTTTAGTAAAAATATATTAATTAGATTGTCGATGGTTTTGATAAAAATATTATAGATTGTTTGGTATTTTAGTGATAAAACCTAGCTTTTAAAACTTTATGGTATTTTCATGAAAAATCTATGTTTTGGAAACTTGAGGGTATTTTCTTATAAACTTTAATTTAAAAACTTGTTTTAATCTGATATTTAGAAAACAGTGATAACCCAATTTAACATAACTTACTATATATATTCATTTATTTTAAATTTTATAGAAATTGTTTCTTTTTCTATAAAACCGTATTTTATTCCTTTTGAGAACGAATTCTCCGTGAAGAGTTCTATATCTCACTCTTCTATTATCAGAATGTGCGATAATCCGCACTATCCATAAACGTGTCCTCTAACGAGAGTTGTAGAGGCGTATTTGCAAAAGAAAAAGAACAATGATTTAAAAACTGTATATTTGAATTTGATGGTATTTTAATGTAATTCGATTCTTTACCGACAACGCTACAATTATATATTCGTGTGGGGTAGGTCGTTACTCCGTACTCTATCATTAATAACTACTATCAAGTATCAATTAACAATGTAGTATTTATTTGTTAATTTGTTTTCTAAGCATTATATGACATACAAAAATTTATTTTAAATCCAGTTACCATTTAAATGTGGTATAGCATAAAAGAAAGATAAGATAGGTGGGTAAAAGGTGTTCTCATGATAACGGTTATTTCAAGTTTGCAAAAATTTATTTTCTAAAATTTTATTATGTCGATGTGATGGGAGTATGAGAGAGAGAGAGAGAGGGAGAGTTTTACGGGTTGCGCGTACTAGAAGAGATGAAAACAAGAGCCTTGGTTGGAAGAATCTAGGCTTACGATGCGTGGAGAATCAAGCTTGGGATCAACTACGCATGAAAGAACAAACTCGAGGTAGCTAACATGCGGAGGAACGAACTTGAGGATGCACTTTTGAGAGGAATTTAGTGTAATTTTCAGAAATGGGAAGTAAGATAGAATGGCTAGGTATTTATAGGGACAGGAAAAGAAATATGTGAATTAAAAAGAATTTAAAGTGGATTAAAAAGAGAGAAATAGGATAGGGGATGAGAATGCTGCTCTATGAACTAATTCAGAGGTTTTAAAGTATTAAAATGGGTAGTGGGGAGCTGAAAGGGTGTACGGACGGAGCACGGACCCGGATGGGCTCAACTTGGCTGCTGGTTTTGCAAATGTGGCGGCCCCACTTCGGCCAATCGCTTCGAGATTCATGCCAAGGTTTTAATTTGGTTTAAACATCTCATTTATATAATTCTTTTATGTTGAAACATTTGGTAAACCCGTATAAAGCCGGTGCAAATTCTTGAGCTTCCAAAAAGTTAAAAAGAAAAATATAATAAATATTGGTGATGTTAGGATTTGAACATGTGGGCTATGAAACAGTAGTGGAGAGTCTTAACCAGTGGGTTATAAGGAGTTTCTTGCTCTAATTTTACAAGAATAATTTATAACTCTAAACCAGAATTGAAATACAACTTTATATTAATATTGAATTAACAAAAGTGTATGTAGATTTTAGGGTCGTTACATCCTACACACCTTAGAAAAATTTCTTCCATGAAATTTAAACAAGGAGGATGACGTCACAGAACAAGGAAACATGATGGTTACAAGAAAGATCGAGATGGCGATGAAAAGTTTATACATCCGTTTCTATTGCGTCAAGACGTGATCATCGGGAAAACAAGAAGAGATTTAAAGAAATAGGATTCCAGAATACAGCCGCGTTCCATCGTCGCTCCACCAGTCGGTACTCTAATCGACACAAAGGTAATATTAGATGGAAGAGATGTCTAAGAGATGAAAGGAGAAACCTACATGAGTTTAGGAGTTCAACAAATCATAAAATGGTCTAATAAAGTGATCAGTCAAAAATATTGCACATTTATATGGACAGTTTCCCTATTATTATAAATTAATAAAAGGTGTTAATTATAAATAAAGAACATGTGTTGGTTTATTTGTAAAAAAATTATTATCATATATTTCTTCATTTATAATTAATATAATTAGAGAAATATATGCATATCATTTTTAAATAAAATATTCATGAGATTATTAATTAAAATATGCATATCATATCAAATATTCATAATCAATATTATCAAGATATTATATCATATAAATGGTTGGAATAATATCTCAAAAATAACAAACACTACTAACAATTTGATTTGAGATATTATGCAGGTATTAGCTCAGTTCTGAAATCTAAGTAGGAGATCCACATCAAATCAAAGTATCGAACGGAATCTGCCAAATATTAGAAGCAAATTGAAGAATTTAGCAATGACAGAGACTAAGAGCAATATTTTCAGAATCTTTATATCAAGAGGATCTCCAAATATCGAGAGAAAAATCCACGAAAAATACCAAGTCAAAATCCCACCAGAAGGCGGTGGATCCGCGGTCAAACATATGTAGGGGTGGCGGTTCCACAGTCTGTTAGTGGTCGTAGGATCTGGATTTTCAGGAGACGATCGTAATGTTACATACTCCAATATGGTATCTAGGGTTTCTAATTCCCGAGACTATAAAAAGGACCGAGAGCTGTACATTCCAAAAAGAAGGGAATCGAATCATCTATCCATCAATTCAAGAGAGAGATCTACGAGCAAAACTAGGGTTTTTATAATCTACCTTGTTAAGGAGAAATTTTTTAATGCAATAGTTTATCAATAAAGGTTGTTTTTTGTTTTAATTCTTTTCGCATTACTTTTTCGCATTACTTTTCTGCATTAATTTTCCGCATTATTTTTCTGCATTACATTCAGTATTACTTTCTGATTTTAAATATGGTTTCATTCATCTTCCACCTCTCTTTTACTACGCTAATAACCATGAGCGAGTAATTTCTTGCTTGCTAGGGTTGTAGGATAGGGTAGAATAATGGATGAAAAATCGCTTAACTTCTTTTAACGTTTTAATTTTTATAAATTTTAGCAAAATAAATGTTAACTCTCTTATCGGGCGTGCTATCAATTAATGATAGTCACGACCACGATTTGAGATTAGTTAATACTTGTTTTATTAAGATCTTGCGATAAATAGAGATCAATGGAAGGACAAGGGGAAGTAGTGCGAAACCCTAATTCCCTCCAAGAATCTTAATCTACATTCATCGCTATCTCTTAAGTATTAAACAATTAAAAGATAAAAAGAAGTATATATTTTTTACTTCATCCATTAACTACTAAGTCCTATAAATCCTACAAGTTTTTCTATTATAAACTTTTCTAACCATTCTAGTTTAAAACGACAACATGTTGGGTTACGATAGCGCCCTAGCCATCAGCTGTAGCCGGTGCGGAACAAAAAAAAGGCATTTAAAAACTTGGTGCGAACAAAACCCGCTAGAATCGAACCATAAGCCCTTACTAGCAATCTACAAAGAGCTAAAGTACAAGGTTAGAAATGTTATACCGAACTAACCAAGTCCTTCGGTCTTTCATCATCTTCCTTAGCTCCTTGAGGTGTGCTCGATTGAACTTGGCCGCCGGTCTTCCTTCTGAAAGTGTTTGTTAGTACCACCACTGGGTTTTACTAGCATCAAGTATGCTATTAAAAAAATTTGGGGGTGCTAATTAACAATAAACAAGAATCGAAACTAGATGATTAGGGTTTAACTATGATATAACAAAACTTTAACTAAGTGAAGGATGCTACAACCCTTTTAGACCGTATCCTTCTTTTCTCAAGCTCCGTATAGTAGTCCACGCGACTCCACTAGGCTCCGCTTGAAGTTGGATCGAGCTTCATTTGCGATCTTCGTGCCGAAAATGATCCACCCGAAGCTCCGCTAATCCAAGCCACCTCTTCACTAAACTCTTTAGTGAAGAAAACAGACTACACCAAAGTGCTAATCTAGTGTAGGATGGTGAAGCATGGGTGTTGTTTACTCACTAGGGTTCTCACAAGCTCAAGGGTTCATAACTCATATGAGGGATTGAGCTTGGAGATGGAGGTGAAGAAGATGGAGAGAGCTAGATAGCAAGGAGCTCAAGTGAGGAAAATAACTCAAGTGTTGTGTAGAATGAAGAATGGCTCATCAAAATACCTCAATCATTGAAGCATCCACAAATTCCAAATAAACAATTGGAACCATGCTTCAATAGCGAGTCAAGACCAATATAATAAACATTAAAGCCATGCTTCACCATTCCACAAAAGTCTCCCCATTTTCCACCTATTTTTCTATTTTCTAAAAATAGAAAAACAACCATGCATCATATATATATATATCACATATATATTAATATATATATAAAGATAAGCCAATAATTAGTGAGCAATAATATTAGTTAATATATAATTATATCAAATATAAATGTATATCATATTATTAAATCAACACTTGATTTAATAATTCGGTTATATCATATATATAACCAACTAATATCATTTATCTATATATCACATTATCAAATCAACACTTGATTCAATAATCCGGTTATATCACATATAGCCTAACTGATATCAAATAACCGCCAGATAAGAATACGATATCACATACTCGTATTTAATCAGGCCCCCGCACATATCAATATATGTGCCCTACTTCGTTTCACTTGAACTAAGAAACTTCTGTGTGGGACTCTAAAGACTCATCAATACGCCAGCAGTAGGTAATGATCACATCAGTTACCCACAAGCTGTCAGCGGTACTAGCTGGACGTAACGGCTACCCAGGTATTGAGCGAATAGATGATCAACAAGAAAGCTTATCCAAAATCTCATGTATCCTATAAGTAACACTTATTGTCTAGTCCGGTCTCTTCGTCTGATATGTCGGATATCGAGTCTAGGGGTGGAATCGTCAGACCCCAATAACTTGATAAGTCATGCCGATGTGTGGCCTATAACGGTACGAGAAACTACTGATAACTCTTACCAGTAAATCTCATTAACAGCCTTGGCCAGGGACATCCTGTTATAGACAATCAAGCATAGCGCAATATCAACTCCCAATACCGGGAGAGACGAAACCCCTCTTATCGCTCATTGCTTCCATATGACTCAGGACTGTACCCAAAATCCACATGTTTGCATGATTCCTTTAAGCCGTGGTAGGGAGGAAATCAAAGCACATTGGGAAACACACAAGACCCTATGACGATCTCGGGTCTACAGACTAACCTGTACCAGTGTCACCAGAGAACTGCTATCTGACGATAGGTATAGTACCATCTAGGAGTTCTCGGCGAGTCCTGTTCAGTATACCCATTCTCTAATGAGCACCTGTGTACAATCTTTGATATCAAACACCAATGGTTATGGGATCAACCATCGCCCCATACAAGGTCAAGAAACGTACACACAAGTCTACTCTGGAATATCGATGCCCTGTCTCGATACTCTCTCGACTAGGAACTGTTAAAGGATGTGCTTGTAGACTACATAAGTCCCAGTAGTATGATCTGCATCATAGTCCTGATAGTCAAGCCAACATCGTAAAGGCTTTATCAATATGTATATGAGAGACAATATAATACCAGTGAACATGTTAAGATAAAGGCAACTAGATAGCATACTATCATGTCGAGTAAGAAAGTCCTCTATATACATGTCCAAGCATCCACTATATCATACAATAATGACCTCTAGGGCATTCATATTCCTAATAATCTCCCACTTGCACTAAGTTCAGTTGTTGTAGTATCTCATACCCAACATCCCAAAAAGTCCCACGAATTACATCTGGGGGAAGGCTTTCGTGAGTGGATCTGTTCTGTTATCCTTCATGTCAACTCTCCTGACCTCGATCTCCCGGCGATCTACTATCTCCCTGATAAGGTGTTACTGCCTAAAAATATGTCTGGATCACTGATGGGACTGGGGTTACAGCTCCATTGTTATCACAATACACAGGTATTGGATGCTTTCTGGATGGAACTACACTAAGTTCAGCTATGAACTTCTTCATCAGACAGCCTCTTTGGCAGCATCGTTAGCAGCGATGTATTCAGCCTCCATCGTCGAGTCTGCTACGGTATTTTGCTTAGAACTTTCCAACATACCGCCCCTCCATTGAGGGTGAAGACAAAACCCGAGACCGACTTATTGTCGTCCTTATCACTCTGGAAGCTCGAATTGGTAAAGGACTCCACCTAGAGTTCACCGTTACTATACACCAAGAACATCTCTTTAGTCCTTCTCAAGTACTTAAGAATATTCTTCACAGCTGTCCAGTATTTCTCCCCTGGATCTGATTGATACCTACTCACTACACCTAGTGAGTAATCTACATCTGGTCTGGTACATAACATCGCATACATGATAGATTCGACTGCCGAAGCATAGGGTATCCTTTGCATGCGAGCCCTTTCCAAATCAATCTTGGGAGACATCTCTTTGGAGAGAGTGATTCCTGAAAAAGCGGGTAAATTACCACGTTTAGAATCTTCCATACTAAGCCTCTTTAGTATGGTGTCTATGTACCTGGATTGGGACATGTTCATATCATAGTTTTGCATTATTATATTCCCCATTCTTATTCATTTTACAAATAAACAGGTGCTTTTGATCCATGTCTGCTACATAGTTGCAGATTACAGGTTCTCGGAACAAAACAGTGAAAATGATGAAAAGACGATACAAAAGTGAGACTACGGCCAACAAATAGAAGAATCTTGATCATGCCTACAGTTTGAGGGACAAATGAAGATCAATGAACAATTTCACAAAGTACAAAGGCAGAGCAAGATTCAAGACTTCAACACGGAGCAAACGGTAAAAGTCCACAATATTTTGCACTGTGGAAATCTGGAAGAAACTAGAAGACATTCTGAAGAACCAAATGAAGGAAACAGATCTGTAAAGCAACTTGAATGATCCGAAGAAAACAGAGCCTAAGACCTCTCTATATGGCCGCGGATCCGCGGCCGAACATGGCTTTTGGCCGCGGTTCCGCGGCCATGGTAAGCACGTGTCGGTGCAAAAAGTCGGTGGGTGGCGGTGCGTTGACTAGGCTTCTCAGGGTAGTTTTGTAAATGTTGATAGGGATCAGATGTAAACCCTAGGGTTTCTATAATCTATAAATAGGAACCCTATAGCTCTTTTTGGAGCATGCCTCTTCTTGTGCCTCATTTTATTCATCTAAATTCAGAATTTTAATTGCTGTA
The DNA here is from genome assembly GCA_030015575.1 of Agapanthus africanus. Taxonomy (NCBI): domain Eukaryota; kingdom Viridiplantae; phylum Streptophyta; class Magnoliopsida; order Asparagales; family Amaryllidaceae; genus Agapanthus; species Agapanthus africanus. The sequence goes on along the minus strand of CM057341.1, from coordinate 353,093,273 downwards.
AATGTTTGAAGAGTGCATCAAATAAAGTAAGTCCTTCTTTTCTATGCCCTAGTTAATTTTCCTTTCTGCCCTAGTTAATTTTATTTATCCGCCCTAGTTTAGCACTTTTAATTATCTGCCGTAGATTAGATAATTAGGTTATTAAAAACAGACATAAAAATGAAATCTTTTATCAATTCCATAATGAGTGAGTAGTTCCTCACTTGTTAGGGTTAGGAATAGGAAAGGTTTGAGAGATGAAAATCTCTCACCCCTTTCTTGCCCATCATACATTTTTACATGACTCCATACATACATACACACACCGCTCACTACGGCACCCTATCCCACGAGGTAGCGGTGATACCCTAGTTAAAGACCGGTTGTGTATGTTTTCCATGAAGGTTAGGGTAAGAGTAAAGAAAGGACGGACAAGGACCTAGAGGAAGAAACCTAGTTTCTTCCCGATGGTATTAATCCACTTTGTTAATTATTACCTTAACACCTAAATAGATCTTAATTAGGGCATAGAAAGCGGTGAGAAATATTGAATTTCCAAACTTAACCTAAACCTAACCTAGCAAGGTTTTAATCCTAATCTAAATCAACCTTAGTTTTTAGTGATAATCAAATCCATCACAATTGGAATTAACTTGTTAGAACAAATAGAAAATACATAAAATCCCTGTAGACCGACCCGTACTCACCGGCTAGCTACCAAGCGACGCCGTTCTTGATTGCGGTTAAAATTCTTTGATTCATCTTTTAAAAGCGAAAGCGCATAAATCCTCCAAACAACGAGGAAAATCCCAATATCCGTCAAGATCTATCTCTATAGATCTTTATCCCTAGGATGTAAGAGGCATCACCTAGATCTTTTCTGGAGAACTTTTGTGATAATAAGAGCTTGACCGAGTGTAGCATATGAATATCATTTCCTATCAAGAGTATGTCATCCACGTTCAATACGAGGAAGACGGCCTTACTCTCTACTACCTTCTTATATATATATGGTTCATCTACATTTTTTATGAAGTCAAACTCTTTGATAGCTTCATCAAAATAGATGTTCCAGCTCCGCGATACCTGCTTTAATCCATAGACTGATTTAAGAAGCTTGCACACACTTCCGCTGCTCCCGCTGTCTATGAAGCCTTCTGGCTATGTCATGTACACGCTCTCTTCTAAATCACCATTTAGAAAAGCGGTCTTGACGTCGATCTGCCAGATTTCGTAGTCATGGTATGCAGTAATGGCAAGTAGGATTCTGATGGACTTAAGCATAGCGACATGAGAAAAGGTTTCATCATAGTCGACACCTGGTCGTTGACGAAAACCTTTTGCTACAAGTCTAGCTTTGAAAGTCTACTTTTCCATCTACACCAAATTTCTTCTTAAATATCCACTTTCTCCCGATGGGTTTTACCCCTTCAAGTGCAACTTCCAAAGTCCATACTTTGTTTGTGTACATGGATTTCATCTCAGATCGCATAGCATCCAACCATTTCATAGAGTTTCCACTTGTGATGATCTGCTCAAAACTAGTTGGGTCATCATCTTCCATGATGCAATCCTCGCTCCCACCATCTATGAGAAAACCGTAGTATCTCTCAGGTGGATGAGGAACCCTACTAGATCCGCGGAGAGGCTGAGGTTCTTCGGGGACTATTGAATCCTCCGGTTCTACCAAATAGTCAGTTATAGTTTGTATAGCTGGAACTTCTTTCAGCTCTACCTCATGACCACTAATTTCTTTCACAAGAAATTCCTTTTCTAAAAAGGTGGCATGTCGAGAAACAAATACCTTTTGTTCCTCGGTGTGGTAAAAGATATACCCTCATGAATGTTTTGGATATCCTACAAACTTGTACAAAACAGACCTTACCTCGAGCTTGTCCGAATTTTTCTTTTTAACATAGGCCGGACAACCCATTTCTTAACTCGTTTAAGAGATGGTCTCTTCCCATTCCATATCTCATATGTAGTGGTAGGCACGGATTTGGTCGGAACCCTATTCAATAAATATGCAGCTATCTTAAGTGTATAACCCCAAAAGGAAATAGGTAACTCCGCAGTACTCATCATAGAGCGCATCATATCTAATAGGGTGCGATTCCTCCGCTCCGAAACTCCATTGTGCTGTGGTGTATAGGGAGGAGTAAGCTGAGAGAGAATCCCATTCTCTTTTAAGTAGTCTCTGAATTTCATGCTCAAGTATTCTCCTCCCTAATCAGATCGAAAGATTTTAATACTTTTACCCGTCTGGTTCTCAACTTCGTACTTGTATTCCTTGAATTTCATAAAAGATTCAGACTTGTGTTTCAACAGGAACACATGTACGAATCTTGAGAGATCATCGGTGAATATAATAAAGTACGAGGAACCATTTCTGGCATGTGTAGACATAGGACCGCATACATCACTATGTATCAGTCCTAAGAGTTCAGTAGCTCTTTCTCCATTTCCAGTAAACAGAGTTTTGGTTATCTTGCCTGTGAGACATGACTGGCAAGTTTCATAAGATGTAAATTTGAACGGATTTAAATATCCATCCTTATGCAACTTAGCCAGTCTTGTCGCACTGATATTACCTAGTCTACAATGCCATAAGAAGGCTTTGTTCATTTCTGAGCTATTCCTCTTGTGTGTGTTCTGTATACTTAGAACCGTTTTGTGATTTAGAACGTATATACCATTATGCAACGTACCATAACCAATCAATACTTGATTTAGGAAAACATTCACAATATTTTTGGTACAAAATAGCAGTATCTCAGAATCATTGTGTTACCACTTGGTAATACAAGGTGATATTCGCCAATTGCTTTGGCTGCAACAATTGCACCATTCCCTTCTCTGAGGGACATACCACCTTTTTTCCAATTCTCTACCTCTACTTAACCCATGTAACAAATTATATACGTAGGATCCTGATCCGGTATCTAATACCCAGGACGTAAAGCAAACTGAGAAACAGTTATCGAAAACGAACACACCCGAAGAAGATGCATCAACATGCTCCTTCTTCGTTTTGGGCGGTGTGGGAATATAGGTATTCTACTATTCCTTGCTCAGACTTATGACAGTCATAAGATAGAGCGGAACCTAGCCCAGTATAATAAGTGGGTTCGATCAATACATCCATATTATTATCTTGATTAAGGCGTGTCATTGGTCGCTACAAGGAGAGAGAAGAATAATTACTTTTGCGTGCGCTCTTTGCAAGATTAGATTGGTTATTATTTTATCTAATCAGGATGGCTCGCACTGTTTTTATCAAATCTTCCTTCAAACCATAAAAGGTAAGATTATCCGGGATTAATTACACCGTACAAGTTCGCCAATCGTTCGGCCAGGCAGGTATTGGTACTCCGAGGGAGTCTCCCCATGCTTTTGCATGGAACTAATTAAATAACCTCATTTCCGCAGGGGTATGACCCCGTTAACACATTTCTTAGACACCTAATGGATCGGCTAATTGTAAAGTGGAAAGCTCTCCCAGGAATAACACTTACTCGTAGTAGGTATCGGGATCCAACTATTATATAGAAGGTATGCAATCTCATTGAAAATTTCAACACGTGAAATTCCTAATATTGTTTTTATCCCTAGCGACTTATGACCTTGGCTATGGTCAAAAAATCATAAGCTCTAGTCAAGTTCAACCCGTTCATTTCGTGATTGAATTAAACCCACCCGCACGACCCTTGATGGAGGCCAACAAATTTGCATGACTACCCTAATCCAATCGTATCACATGTTGCAGATAAGCACTAATTAGCTATCGCACAGTGCGCCTTGGCTATGGTTAACAAACGTAGCATGAATACTAAATAGTATTTATCTGAAATGACGGAGGGCTACGGCTGGTTTTGAAGAAAACCTTTAACGTAATGAACTTGATATCGTTGTAGAATCTAGTGATTTGAAAAATGAGTGTTTTTATAGATTTTGCTAGTTTTGTTAAAGAGGTCACTCCCGGTGAAGGGATCTCGGCTCTTTCCTCATTGAATGAGGTGCTGGATATTCATCAAGGAATACCACTATGCAAAATAAGAACTAGAGAAGCTATTAAAACAAAACCGAGTGGGTTATAGTATTTACTAGTTTTGCTAAAGAGGTCACTCCCGGTGAAGGGATCTCGGTTTTTTCCTTATCGAATGAGGTGCTGGGTATTCATCAAGGACTACTACTATGCAAAGCAAAAACTAGAGCTACCTTTTCTAAAAACTTTTGATTCTACAACATCTTTAGGTTTCTTTTCTTTTCATTAATCTCATTAATGAAGTCCCATCATTTATATTTCCCTAAATATCACAGAAAAAGAAACGAAAATAGAACGTACGCTTATGCCATCCGCATTCGCCACAAGGCCCCGTCATGCACCGTTAGGTTACTTAACCAATGACAGAGCGGGGGCTGGACTAGCGCGGGTGCAAAACATAAGACAATTTTGCATATGTGGAGGGTCTAATTTATAGATAAGGGAGCCACAAAACAAGAACGAGGTCCAGGGGCCAAGTACTGGCTGCAAATTGCGGCCAGAATGGAAATATTTGCAGCCAGAGTTTGGGGTTAGGGTCTTGGGTCTTCAGGGTAGCTTCTAGGTTGCCTGCATGACTCTCTGTAATCGCTAAATATTTTTCATGTCCCCCGGGTCATAGCAGATCTCTAAAACACACCAAAATTCCTACAGAATTCCGATATCGGCAAATTTAAAGTTCGCAAATTGGGATTTAGTCTGAGGTTTTGTCCTGAATTCTAGGACTAGAGGGGTTGTATGGCCTCTACTAACCTCAATTACACAGTCACAACTCAAGAAATCCATAAGGCCTTATCTTGGAATTTTCCAAGTTCACTAAACCTCACTAAATGGATTCTAAGCTAGTTTATATGCTAAAGGAAAAGGATTACTATACTAATGGTGAAGAAAGTACCTCATTTGGCAACTCAAGAATTTTCTTGAGTTTCCCCAAGTATTCAAAATCCAAACTTGCTTGGTCTCCCTTGCTTGCAGTGAGCTTTTGCACATTTTTAATGAAGGAAACATGATGTTTTGATGCATTTTTGATGGAGTTGTGAGGTGTATGAAGAGGTGGAAGAAGAGGGCAGCCATGGATGAAGGAGAAGGAGAGAAGAATGAGTGAAATGGGTGACGAGAGAAATGAGCCATGACCAAGGTTAACCCCTCACCCCCTCTCTCTCTCTCTTGCCCATACCTTCATGCCATGCCTCCCATTCTTTATTCTATTTCATTTTCTTTTCTTTGTTTTCCTTTATCTTTTCTTTTCAAAACCCAAAAACAATTAAAAACCCATATAAATATAAAAGAAAACAAGATGCCATGGTTCAAAAATGAAACAAGTTTTGTTGCATGTCATGATGCAAAAATCAAGCTTAATGCAAGATTAGTGAAAATTAATTGATTTTAGCATTAACATAGAATATAATTTATTATAAGAAATCCATGAATGCTTCATTCTTAATATCTCTATCAAAATCAATAATTAACATAAATTTCTAAATATTTCCCAATTTATCGGTATTTAATTATACCATAACCTCTAAAACTAATCTCCACACATTAAAATATTCGTAATATTTATTATTCAATTATATAAATTCCCAAAAATAATATTTTATTTTCTGAAATGTTACAGTCTTCCCTTCTTAAATAAATTCTGTCACCGAATTTAAATTTAAACCTCTCAACTACTAAAACATTTCAGTAAAATAATCAAGTCGTCGGGGCTCCGAAATGATACGTGCACAAAACATATTGTAGCGCAATGCATGCGCATGAAAAACGAGTATATAATCAAATCAAAACACCGTCAAGCATACCGCAATCATCGGAGTTATGGTGAAGACACCAATGTCAAGGTCCAATACGAAAACCAACATGATATACATCAAAACTATACATGTACGCATCGTTGTAAATTCGTCAAAACATCTGAAAGAAATGCATGTCAAACCTTTTCCAAATCACTGTGCAATGCGCGTATCACGGCACAAGTAGCGGACGTTCATTGTAAGAAAATAACTATATATCCTTTGTTTAACATACACGTCCTACCGTTTTGAAAATATTTTAGAAGGGTTTCCTTTGTTAATGTTTCGTGTCATCTCGGACACATAGGTAAATACTGAGACTATAGCTCCTTTTTGGAAATCTCTTCGGTAACTATCGATGCATGAAAAAATATATTTAGGTACCGTCCTCTGACTAGTCCTGTTCAGTTACTAAACCAAATAGTAAATATCACAAAAACGTACTGCTCAAAAGAAATCGTACTCAATAGTACATGTAACAATGCCACGTGCGTCTGGTGCGCACAGAAATCGAAATCAATGAATGTTCCATACATGTGCACAGAAACAAAATCTAAGTGCAACGGGTGTGCACGAAAACACCTGTCAAGGGCAACGGGTGTGCCTGACAGCAATATCAGGTGCATCTGATATGCACGAAGTATCCCGATTTAGGGCATCTGGTGTGCACCAAAATCGCATCCAGCGCGTCAAGTATGCGCAAGAATCCAAATCAAGTGCACAAGGTGCATGAAAGCAAAGATCGAGTATCACAATCGAAATCGACGGTATATAACACATCTCAATCCAAATCAGGTATACCGGGGTATATAATCTCACAACCACGTGCATCAACGTGCACAAAATTGAATCCAAATCCTGAAAGTGCATGAAACTATACTGAAGGCACAATTCAAATCACATACATACCATAGGCATGAAATCAAAATCAACATCTCGAATGATATCAAATCGAAACCGAGTGCGACTGTGGTGCACGAAAACTCAATCATACAATTAAATCGCCCAAATTACCAAAATCCAAAATGACAGAAACAGTCCCGCTCTGGCACATCCTCTAAAGATCTCTGGCCAACTATCATGGTCACTCATAACATGTCTCGTCGATGCTGCCAAACTCTGGCCTACCGGGTGTGCGTAATACGACCGATCCTGGGTCCAAATCTTCTTATGTAGTATTCCAGAAAGATCTTGTCGGGGTCTCTCCCAATCTCGTTTCGGAACACCTGCAAACTCATTACGACTCCTTCAAAAAGGTATATCCATATTCAACGCCTCTGTATGCGTATCACATCTCTGATGTCAACGGAGTGGAACGTCATCTCATCAAAATCTCGTACGAACCTCTTAGTCCACTTTCTTCTAATGTCGACTGATTCGGACTCGTCTCTTCGTAGCTGTATTGACTGCGCTACAATGGCTATACTCATATCCGGAGTCTCCTAAGTAACGTATCCCATCACATGATATCCGGACGACGTCGAAATTTTCGATCGATTCGTCGAAGTCCCATAATTCCCCGAAAGCTCAACTCTTGAATACAGTTTAATAATATCCAGTACATGCCACAGTACCTATGGATCAGCCGTAGAAGGGCAAAACCAAACCTCATTAATGGAATCGCGGAACTGCCGCAAACCCTAAGGTTCAAAGGCGTTTCCATGGTCATTATGTCGAGTTAGGGTTTCATTCTTCTAGAGGGTCCACAGAATTACTTGCATGTTTTTCCGAATACCTTAAACTTAGAAAAAAATGGGTTTCTGACATTCGATCGTTTCTATCGACTCTCAACGTACCAGCATGAAGTCTTCTCTAGCTGAAATCAATCAATCTGATGACTTCGCATCGGGGTATGCAACGAACCACATGTCCTAATCATTCATCCATGGGTGAATAGCGATCTTCTATCACATCTCTTAGTACAACTCGTGCTGCAATAGCTTCAAACATCTGGGGCGATATCTTGTCAGTCGCAGCAACAGCTGGCTCATTCGTCCACACGTTGAACAGTGCCTCAATCATCAAGAATAAATGGTGCATCGACGGTCATCACATTCTAGTCGACCTTTATCAGTGGCCCAATCCTCTGGTGCTGATCTGCACGTTCGAGAAATTTTGTAAAAGCAATCCATTAAACGCTCATGGCACGAAAACACAATAAAACGACACGTCTCTGTAATCGTGTGTCACTGGAATACATCCTGGTCAGTCCTCGTCCAAGATGAGCTCGTGCTGACCGCAACTCTTGCCGCAGCTCTCTCTGCCCGTGCAACCGTGGTAACAAAACCACAAACCGATATCGATGAGGATAGATCATATGAACGAATATAATACTGTGCAAGGAAATGTACATCCTAAGGCTCCTTAAGCGGAGTAGCGTATCGTAAGTATGCTATGGAATATACACACGGTACGTCACTCTACTTAAGTCACCTATTCTATCAACCAAGGCCAACCCATACGACGAAAGTTTGGGTCTAATATCCCCTCGACCAAGTCTAAGTTCCGTAAGGTCAAGCCTAGGTTCCGAATATATATAAACGCCCTAGACTCCGCATAGTCAAACATAGACACGAACCAAGGTTAAACCTAGCGCTCTGATACCAATTTTGTCACGACCCAAAATAGCACGTGACTGGCACTTGAATCATGTGAAGTCTATAAGACCCCACTAAATTAAAGCAAGAAAAAAGCCCAGAAATCTAAACCATTTTTAAGAATAAGTGAAGGAAAACTTGTTTTGAAGAAAGTGGTTTTAATAAAATAAGTGGCATTAAACCTTTAAAAGCAACATCATATTTTACTGAAAATTTCGGCAGAGTCTTCTTTGTAAATACTGGCCCCAAACGGGTACAAACATGCATAATAAAAAGGCATCCCTAAGCGGGAGCTAGCTCTTCGCCAATTGACGGACACAACCACGCAATGCAATATAATATACAACACCGAAGGGCGAGGATCAAAACTCAATATGAAATCCAACATACTCAAGAAAACCAGAATAAAACCATAATAATACAGCATGCGAATCTAAGGTCGAAAGAATATACATACTGGTTTTATAAGTCTACTAAATATAAAAATCTGGTTGATGGAGTACTAGATACAACTGAATAAAAAAATAAAGTACAATGGTGGTCACGATACGAGTGAACCCACCTACTAAAAAATCACACGAAAAGAAGCAGTGTGCCAGCAAACCACAACGAAACCCGTACGGCAAAACCTGCAAGAAACTGTGGCACAACGGGGGTGAGTTGCCAACTCATGAGTAGAAAACATCACCGAGCAGAAATGACATGTATGACTCTATCCTAGGTCATTCCATAAAATCCTCATAAAATATAACCCTGAAACATCTACACCTAAGTGTAATATCATGTGCTCGTTTCAGTGCCTCAGGTAACAACATATCATATATATGATGTATGAATGCATGAAAACAGAATACAACATGAATAAGAAAACCGTTTTCATCTTTCAGTGAGATTTCTGTATAAAAACCGAGTATCATCAATGAAATCAATAAAGAAATCCGTGTCAAGCATCGACACAAAACATATGTCTCAATATCTAAATATCTCGGGCTCCGGCAATCCGGACTGGCCCATATCATAAATCTCGGTATCTCAATGTCTCAATATCTCGGGCTCCGGCAATCCGGACTGGCCCTAGGCTCCGGCAATCCGGACTGGCCCTAAAACATCAAATCTCACGACTACATAGGTATCCTCCGGATATCCGCTGCGTCACAAATAACCGGTCGGTAGTGCTCCCCTGCCAGGCTCAACGCCATCATCTGCGACCATCTTGCCCCGGGGTACCTCACCGGGTCTAACATGCACCCGCAGACCGTTCCTCTTCCTCCTCGAATCAGGTGTATTATACCGTTCAAGAGCCGAGAAAACTCATGGTGAACATATCTCATATCACATCACGAGAAAACCACAATTTTATCTTTAGAAATGATAATCAGTTTATAAAATCCTTGTAGTTTCTCCTCTAGGGTTACTAGGCACACTAACAAGGCTCTACAAGGCATCGACCATGCCAAAATTAAATTTTTATGTGCCGAATAACACTAAGTAAGATCGTATACTAGAGTTTAGGCGAAACTATTAGCAAGTAAACAACTTTACTCTAAAGGGAATACGAAATACAACCTTTGTAGATCGGTTCTTCACTTCTAAAGCTCCTTGATGAAGTCCCTTCGCTGCGATCAAGGTTCTCCCGGACTCTTGCATGGCTTCACGAGGCGAAAGATGCGACCTTGCTTGAAGTCTCCGAGGCCGAAGATGATCTACGTCGAGGGAATTCCGACTCAAGCTCCTACTTCACTAATTAGAGAATTAGTGAAGTAAACACCCTAAACTAAAGTGCTAGTCTAGTAGAGGATGGAGAAATAGGACGTGGGTTCTCTTTAGAATTTTATTTCTCACAAAGTTTCACTCTTTTTCAAAACCCTAGCAAGCCTTTTCTTTTGCTCAATGAAGAAGAAGATGAACAAAAGAAAAGAATGAGGATAATGATTAAGTGTGTAGGGCAACCATGGTGAGTGAGTATCATATACTAACCCTTGTAGAGCCATAACCATAGCTAATTGATTATGGTTGGGTTAAAAGGAATCTAAGGTAAAGACAAAGCTAGTAGACTTTGTCAAAGCAAAGTAAGCTTCTACAAGCTTCATGCTCATTCCAAAACTCCACTAATTTTGTAATTATCTTAAATAATCATAACCCACCATAATACATAGAATGGTGTATGTCTCATACACACATGAATGTTGTATCATCAACCATGATACAATAAGATAACACATTTTAACATATATCATATATATGTTAAAGTAGTGTACATGTGAGAAAAACACTAAAGTGAACAAGTGTTAGTAAATGTAAATTAGTATATCTAATATACAATTATACACTTAATTATTAAATCAACATTTGACTTAATAATTCGGTCATATCTCATATAACCGGCTAATATCCATTGTATTGACTTATCGAATCAACACTTGATTCGATAACCCTGTTATATCATATATAACCGACCGATACAAAAAGTCGCGAGAATAGAATACGGTATCATATACACGCTTTATTCTCGGTCTCGCACATATCACATATGCGCTCCTATTTCGTTTTGCCTGAGCCAGTAAAACCTCTATGTAGGACTCTAAAGACTCGTCAATACGCCGGCAATAGATGATGATCACATCAAGCACCCACAAGCCGTCAGCGGTACTAGCTGGACTTAACGGCTACCCGGGTATTGAGCGATCAGAAGATCAGCAAGCAAGCCCGCTCCAACTCCTGTAAAAGCCTGCCGGTAACACTTCCCGTACAGTCCGGTCTCCTCGTCTGATATGTCGCATATCAAGTCTAGGGGTGGTAAACGTCAGACCCCAATAACCGATAAGTCATGCCGATGTGAGGCCCATAACGGGTCGAGAAACTACTGGTAACACTTACCAGTAAATCTCTAAATCAGCCCTGGCCAGGGACTTCCCTGTTACGAGTACAGCGCAACATCAACCCTCAATACTGGGATAGACGAAACCCCTCCTATCATTCATTGCCTCCATGTGACTCGGGACTGTACCCAAAAATCACCGTTTTGCACGCCCTCATGGACGTGGTAAGGTGGAAATCAAAGCACAGTAGGAATCACACAAGACTTTATGACGATCTCGGGTCTACAGACTAACCTGCACAAGTGTCACCAGAGAAGTGCCATCTGACGTGAGGTATAATACCATCTGGGAGTTCTCGGCGAGTCCGTCCAGTGTACCCAGTCATCACTGAGCACCCGTATACCATCTCTGATGTCAAACACCAATGGATATGGGATCATCCATCGCCCATCTCATGGGTCGAGAAGCGTATACGCTAGTCTACACTGGTATATCGATGCCCCGTCTTGATACACCCACGACTAGGGACCTTGAAGGATATACTTATGGACTACTATATCCCCACTAGTATGATCCGCATCATAGTCCAGGTAGTCAAGTACACATCCTAAGGGCTTTACCAACATGTAACTATAAGACAGTATAAAGAGACAAGTATACATGTTAAAGTAAAGAGCAACCAGATAGTATACTATCATATCGAGCAAGATAGTCCTCTCTATATATGTCCAAGCATCCAATATAATATACATAATCTGTACAATACTGGCCTCTAGGGCATACATATAACTAACAATCTCCCACTTGTACTAGGGCCAGCTGCTGTAGTATCGCATACCAAGCATCCCGAAGAGTCTCTCAAACTGTATCTGGGGAATGACCTTCGTAAGTGGATCCGCTGTGTTGTTCTTCGTGTCAACCCTCCTGACCTCGATATCCCGGCGATCAACTATCTCCCGGATCAGGTGATACCGCCTCAGAATATGCCTGGATCGCTGATGGGACCTGGGTTCCTTGGCCAAAGCCACCGCTCCATTGTTATCGCAATACAAAGGTATTGGATGCTCAATGGATGGAACCACTCCAAGTTCAGTAATGAACTTCTTGATCCAGACAGCCTCTTTGGCAGCATCATTGGCAGCGATGTATTCAGCCTCCATCGTCGAGTCTGCCACGGTTTCCTGCTTGGAACTCTTCCAGCAAACCTCCCCTCCGTAAAGGGTAAAGACAAATCCCGACTGCGACTTAGAGTCGTCCTTATCACTCTGGAAGCTCGAATCGGTAAAGGACTCCACTTGGAGTTCTCCGTTACCATACACCAAGAGCATCTCCTTAGTCCTTCGTAAGTACTTGAGAATGCTCTTCACAGCTGTCCAGTGACTCTCTCCAGGATCGGCTTGATACCTACTCACTACACTTAGTGAGTATGCTACATCGGGTCTGGTACATAGCATCGCGTACATGATAGAGTCTACAGCCGAAGCATAGGGTATCCCTTCCTTGCGAGCTCTCTCCAAATCAGTCTTGGGAGACATCTCTTTGGAGAGAGTGAGCCCTGAGATCGTGGGTAAAAACCCACGTTTGGACTCTTCCATACTAAACCTCTTTAGTATGGTGTTAATGTACCTGGATTGGGACAATCCCAATATCCTTTTAGATCTATCTCTATAGATCATAATTCCTAATATGCAGGAGGCATCACCAAGATCTTTCATTGAGAATCTTTGTGATAAGAAGAGCTTGACCGATTGCAGCATAGGAATGTCATTTCCTATCAAGAGTATGTCGTCCACGTACAATACGAGGAAGACAACCTTACTCTCTGCCACCTTCTTGTAGATACAAGGTTCATCTACATTTTTGACGAAATCAAACACTTTGATAACGACATCAAAGCAGATGTTCCAATTCCGCGATGCTTGCTTTAATCCATAAATGGATTTAAGCAGCTTGCACGCCTTCCCGCTGCTCCCACTATCTACGAAGCCCTCTGGTTGAGTCATGTACACGCACTCTTCTAAATCACCGTTTAGAAAGGTGGTCTTAACATCCATTTGCCAGATTTCGTAGTCATGATATGCAGCGATGGCAAGCATGATCCGGATGGACTTAAACATAGCCACTGGAGAAAAGGTTTCGTCATAGTCCACACCTGGTCTTTGACGAAAACCCTTTGCAACAAGTCTAGCTTTGAAAGTCTCCACTTTCCCATCTACACCAAGTTTTTTCTTGAAGATCCACTTGCTCCCAATGGGTTTTACCCCTTCAGGAGCATCTTCCAAAGTCCATACTTTGTGGGTGTACATGGATTCCATTTCGGACCGCATTGCATCCAGCCATTTCACTGAGTCCCTACTCGTGATGGCCTGCTCGAAGCTAGTTGGGTCATCATCCTCCATGATGCAATCCTCGTTCCCACCATCCATGAGAAAACCGTAGTATCTCTCAGGTGGGTGAGGAACCTTACTAGATCGGCGGAGTGGCTGGGGTTCATCGGGAACTACCGAATCCTCTGGTTCCACTAAATCTTCAGTTGCAGTTTGTGTATCTGGAACCTCTTCCAGCTCTACCACTTTGCCACTAATTTCTTTTACAAGAAATTCCTTTTCTAAAAAGGTGGCATGTTAAGCAACAAACACCTTTTGTTCCTCACTGTGGTAGAAAAAATACCCATATGAGTTCTTTGGATATCCCACAAACTTGCAAAGAACTGACCGTGCCTCGAGTTTGTCCGGATTTTGTCTTTTGACATAGGCCGGACAACCCCATATCTTAACTCGTTTAAGATATGGTCTCTTCCCACTCCATATCTCATATGGTGTGGTAGGTACAGATTTAGATGGAACTTGATTCAAAAGGTATGCTGTTGTTTCCAGTGCATACCCCCAGAAGGAAATAGGTAACTCAGATGTGCTCATCATAGAGCGCACCATATATAATAGGTTGCGGTTCCTCCGTTCTGATACACCGTTGTGCTGTGGTGTATATGGAGGAGTCAGCTGAGAGAGAATCCCATTCTCTTTTAGGAAGTTCAGGAATTCATTGCTCAAGTATTCACCTCCTCGATCAGATCGAAGGATTTTAATACTTTTCCCGGTTTGGTTCTCGACTTCTTGTTTATATTCTCTAAATTTCTCAAAAGTTTCTGATTTATGTTTCATCAGGAACACATATCCGAATCTAGAGAGATCGTCAATGAATGTAATGAAGTACGCAGAACCATTCCTTGCTTGTGTAGACATGGGGCCGAATAAATCACTATGTACCAGTCCCAAGAGTTCCGTAACTCTCTCTTCGTGTCCCGTAAACAGAGTTTTGGTCATCTTGCCTTTGAGACATGACTGGCAAGTGTCATAAGATGAAAATTCAAACTGATTCAAATATCCATCTTTATGCAACTTAGCTCGTCGTGTCGCATTGATGTGACCCAGTCTACAATGCCACAAGAAGGATTCGTTCAGTTCTGAACTCTTCCTCTTGTGTGTGTTTGTTATGCTCAGAACTGTTGATTGATTTAGAACATAAATGCCATTGCACAACGTGCCTGATCCAACCAACTTTTGGTTTAGAAAAATGTTTATAACATTATCCTGTAATACAAAATTATATCCCTCTTTATTTAACAAAGAAACCGATATAATGTTGCATATCAGGTTCGGCATGAAATAGCATTCGTTCAGAATCAATGTATTACCAGTTGGCAATACAAGGTGATATTCCCCGACGGTTTTAGCTGCAACAATTGCACCATTTCCAACCCTTATGTCTTTATCACCTTCTCCAAGTTCTCTACCTTTTCTAAGCCCATGTAACTGATTACATATATGGGATCCTGACCCGGTATCTAATACCCAGGACGTAGAGCAAATGGAGAAACAGTTCTCTGTAACGAACACACCCGAAGAAAATGCATCAACATGTACTTTCTTCATTCGGATGGCATGGGAATCCTGGTATTCCCCTATATCCTGTTCAGTCCTATAACTCTTATAAGAAAGAACGGAACCAACGTTCCCCAGCACAGTATAACATGCGGGTTCGCTCAATACATCCATATTATTATCTTGATTAAGGCATGATATGGTCTCTACCTGGAGAGAGAGAGAAGAAAACACTTTAGCGTATGCTCTTGCAAGATCAGATTGGTTATTATTTTATCTAATCAGAATGGCTCCCACTGTTTTTATCAAATCTTCCTTAAAACCATAAAAGGAAAGACTAGCCAGGATTAATTACACCCTACAATTTCGCCAATCTTTCAGCCAGGCCAGTGTCGGTACTTTGAGGGAGGTTCCTCGTGCTTTCGCACGGGCCTAATTAAAGTAAACCTCATTTTCCCAGAGGCATAACCCCGTTGATACCCTTCTAGACACCTACTTGATCGGCTAATTGTCCTGTGTAAAACTCTCCCGGGAGTAACAATTACTCGTAGTGGGTATCAGGATCCAACTATCTCATAGAAGGTATGCAATCTCATTGCAAATTTCAACACTTGAAATTCCCGATAATATTTTGCCCCGAACGATCTATAACCTTGACAAGGTCAACAAACCATAGACCGTAAGCCAAGTTCAACCCGTCATTTCTTGATTGAATTAAACCCACCCGCACGACCCTTGACAAGGTCAACAAGGCCGTACGACTACCCTAAAACAATCTGCATCATATGCATAAACAGATAAATACTGGTCAGCTACCACACACTACGCCTTGACAAGGTCAACAAACACAACACGAATACTAAGCAGGACTTATCTGAAATGACGGAGGGCTACGACAGGTTTTTCTGAAAACCTATTGCGTAATGAACTTGATATCGTCGTAGAATCGCGTGAATTTTGAAATGGAGTGATTTTGAGGCTTTCATTAGTTTTTCTAAAGAGGTCACTCCCGGTGAAGGGATCTCGGCTTTTTCCTTATGGAATAAGGTGCAGGATATATCATATACATCACTATGCAAAGCAAAACTCCAAAAGCAATCAAAAGCAAACCGAGTGTTGTAGCATCTGCCAGTTTTGCTAAAGAGGTCACTCCCGGTGAAGGGATCTCGGCTCTTTCCTCATCGAATAAGGTGCGGGATATATCATATATATCGCTATGCAAAGCAAAACTGTAGCTACCCTTTTTAATTAAAATTTGATTCTACAACATCTTTTAGGTTTCTTTTCTTTTATTAATCACATTAATGAAGTCCCATCATTTAAGTCACCTAAACATCACAGATAAATACGACGTACACTTATGCCATCCGCATTCGTCTCGATGTCCCCTCGTGCACCGTTAGGTTAGGTAACTAACGGCAGAGCGGGGCAGGGCTAGCGCGGGTGTAAAACATAAGTAACACCTATATAATATATCATATATACTATATATAGTATTTATCACATCATATCACATGATCACATCACAGATATCGCAGCAGAAGAAACATATGAAACATTGGATATACTAGGACGTCCGTGTTTTATTTTGAGCCTCTATAAAACACGGATTCCACGGTCGCGACGAATAGCCAAACCCACACCCCTAGACCCCTACGAGAGCGGCAAGCAACCCTACCAATTCTAGAGTTAGGAGACCCGGACTCGACTCCTCGAGTTGGTCTCCCACTGGACTCCAGAACCCGGTTACTTGTGCTCTCCTCCTTGGGTCTATCCTAGTGCGTAAAAGTAAATAATATACAAATGGTGACATCGACCTCATCCCGGAAGTGCCCGAATAAAAGAATATTACATACATTTAATTTTACATGAATGAAAATAAAAACTCTCATCTCACATAAAACCCCCGGCTATTCATAACGCGATGATCCAATATAACATATCCAGCAACACATAACATCACATGTCATCAACGTAAGTAAATATGCGCATCCCAATTGTCGTTGACATATAGCAACGAAACCGGCGATATCACATATTACACTTACGGTCACAGAAAAGAAAGTGTAAAACTACAACATTTGGAATCCACAATCTCTTTAGACATCGTAAATCCGAAATATCACATACTTCGCATTTCATGCCTAACTTTCTGAATTCCACATATTGTATCACATTCCAGATAAATAGACAGCATTAAACTCTCCGAACAGATAATCAAATACCCAAAATTTCCTAAATAGCTCAACACTTGAGCGGAATTCAAAAATTCCAGAATACGTAACAGTGGCAACGGTCCAGCCGTAGAAGGGTCAAGCCAACGCCTCACATGTGGCATGCCGTACTGCCCCAAACCCTAAGGTTCAAAGGGCAGTTCAAGATGGTCACATAATCGAGTTAAGGTTTGTTGTCTTCTAGAGGGTCCATCGCATCACATGCACGTTTTTCCGAAAGATTTAAACCTGAGAAAAATTCAACACTTGAATGTTTTTCGTGCAGGGAAAAATTGAGTTAATGATATCCGTTCGAACATTTTAGTACTTTCTAAATTATCCGGAATAACAAAACAAAATTAAATTCTCCGATCGAATCGACGATTATAAAATAAACCCCAAAATACTCAACACTTGAGTCAAATAAAAATACCCATAAAATATCAGGAAATTAAATAGGAACGTTACTGTGCAAAACGACAAGGGTGACGTCACGTATTGGCCGCGGAACCGCCGCATGAGCCATGCTCGTGCTGCGGTTCCGCGGCGCCATGGGCGCCAAACAGTGTCGTTTTGCACTGTTTCCCTTATAATTACCTGCTGATTTTTTTAAGCATTTTAAATTCAGAAAAATCCCAGATTTTAAAAAATGTACAGAGAGGGCGTCTACTTCGTCATATCGGGGTTCGATCGGAGTTTTAACTTCGTTAACATATCGCCTAATACTCTAGCTAGGCTCTGATACCACTTTAGGGTTACTAGGCACACTAACAAGGCTCTACAAGGTATCGACCATGCCAAAATTAAATTTTTATGTGCCGAATAACACTAAGCAAGATCGTATACTAGAGTTTAGGCGAATCTATTAGCAAGTAAACAACTTTACTCTAAAGGGAATACGAAATACAACCTTTGTAGATCGGTCCTTCACTTCTAAAGCTCCTTGATGAAGTCCCTTCGCTGCTATCAAGGTTCTCTCGGACTCTTGCATGGCTTCACGAGGCGAAAGATGCGACCTTGCTTGAAGTCTCCGAGGCCGAAGATGATCTACGTCGAGGGAATTCCGACTCAAGCTCCTACTTCACTAACTAGAGAATTAGTGAAGTAAACACCCTAAACTAAAGTGCTAGTCTAGTAGAGGATGGAGAAATAGGAAGTGGGTTCTCTTTAGAATTTTATTTCTCACAAAGTTTCACTCTTTTTCAAAACCCTAGCAAGCCTTTTCTTTTGCTCAATGAAGAAGAAGATGAACAAAAGAAAAGAATGAGGATAATGATCAAGTGTGTAGGGTAACCATGGTGAGTGAGTATCATATACTAACCCTTGTAGAGCCATAACCATAGCTAATTGATTATGGTTGGGTTAAAAAGAATCTAAGGTAAAGACAAAGCTAGTAGACTTTGTCAAAGCAAAGTAAGCTTCTACAAGCTTCATGCTAATTCCAAAACTCCACTAATTTTGTAATTATCTTAAATAATCATAACCCACCATAATACATAGAATGGTGTATGTCTCATACACACATGAATGTTGTATCATCAACCATGATACAATAAGATAACACATTTTAACACAATCATATATATGTTAAAGTAGTGTACATGTGAGAAAAACCCTAAAGTGAACAAGTGTTAGTAAAAGTAAATTAATATATCTAATATACAATTATACACTTAATTATTAAATCAACACTTGACTTAATAATCCGGTCATATCTCATATAACCGGCTAACATCCATTGTATCGACTTATCGAATCAACACTTGGTTCGATAACCCGGCTATATCATATATAACCGACCGATACAAAAAGTCGCGAGAATAGAATACGGTATCACATACACGCATTATTCTCGGTCTCGCACATATCACATATGCGCTCCTATTTCGTTTTGCCTGAGCCAGTAAAACCTCTATGTAGGACTCTAAAGACTTGTCAATACGCCGGCAGTAGGTGATGATCACATCAAGCATCCACAAGCCGTCAGTGGTACTAGCTGGAAGTAACGGCTACCCGGGTATTGAGCGATCAGAAGATCAGCAAGCAAGCCCACTCCAACTCCTGTAAAAGCCTGCCGGTAACACTTCCCGTACAGTCTGGTCTCCTCGTCTGATATGTCGTATATCAAGTCTAGGGGTGGTAAACGTCAGACCCCAATAACCGATAAGTCATGCCGATGTGAGGCCCATAACGGATCGAGAAACTACTGGTAACACTTACCAGTAAATCTCTAAATCAGCCCTGGCCAGGGACTTCCCTGTTACGGCCAATCGAGCACAGCGCAACATCAACCCCCAATACCTGGAGAGACGAAACCCCTCCTATCGCTCATTGCCTCCATGTGACTCGGGACTGTACCCAAAAACCACCGTTTTGCATGCCCTCATGGACGTGGTAAGGTGGAAATCAAAGCACAGTGGGAATCACACAAGACTCTATGACGATCTCGGGTCTACAGACTAACCTGCACAAGTGTCACCAGAGAACTGCCATCTGACGTGAGGTATAATACCATCTGGGAGTTCTCGGCGAGTCCGTCCAGTGTACCCAGTCATCACTGAGCACCCGTATACCATCTCTGATGTCAAACACCAATGGATATGGGATCATCCATCGCCCATCTCATGGGTCGAGAAGCGTATACGCTAGTCTACACTGGTATATCGATGCCCCGCCTCGATACACCCATGACTAGGGACCTTGAAGGATGTACTTATGGACTACCATGTCCCCACTAGTATGATCTGCATCATAGTCCAGGTAGTCAAGTACACATCCTAAGGGCTTTACCAACATGTAACTATAAGACAGTATAAAGAGACAAGTATACATGTTAAAGTAAAGAGCAACCAGATAGCATACTATCATATCGAGCAAGAAAGTCCTCTCTATATATGTCCAAGCATCCAATATAATATACATAATCTGTACAATACTGGCCTCTAGGGCATACATACAACTAACATCTCCAAATCCATAAATCTCATGGAAATCCGAAATCTCAAAATCACGATGTCAATAGACAGTGAATACTGGCATAAAGCCCCATAATATTTCATGACAAACGAATATATAAATGCATGAAGTATCTCAGTAATAAATGCAATATCTAATCTAGCACAGTAATGTTATATCGGAACTATCAGCTAGCAAGCGATATCAATGAATTAATATTCTCTAAAATGTACGTGACATGGCAATTACCGATGATGATGTGTGTGAGCCGGCAAGCAAGTGTTCGTAGACATACGCATCATCGATAATGGTGCTGGTGTCCTGATAACATGGGTTCATAATAACAATAAAAATTCATTTAAGCATGCAATGCGATGCGAATAGCAAGTGTAAGTCTACGGTAGTGCCCCGGCTGTCATTCTGACGCCAAACGCGGAACAAAAACTTTTATAACCGGCGCTATCGCATACTATAACCCGGATCTTGCCATTAACGCTAAACTAACAAACTGTAAAGAGGTAGAAAGGTTATACCGATCAATCCGAGTCCTTCGGTCTTCAGCTATCATCCCATGCTCCTCGCGGCAACTCCGATCTCTTGTCTCCTCATCGAGGTGGCACCACGTCAACGGATCTTTAAACGGGCTCCCGCCTCTATACCGAGGTAACTCGGACATCGTCTGCTAAAAGAGATGTCCAAGATGAAGTAGAGATTGAGTAGAATACTTTGTCTCAAACACCCTAGGGTTCTCATCACATGAGAGAGTTAGGGTGGAGGTTGAAAAAGATGCTTAGAGATGGAAATTGTGAACTCAAGAAAACTATCAAGAGAGCAAGAACTCAAGCATAATCACTTGTGTTGATCTTTTCTTTTGTGAGTAGATATATATAAGGTTGTGTAAAGAAGATATCTCATGAAAAAATATCTCCCAAAAATATCCACAAACCCTAAAATATCTACACCCAAAACAAACCTCATTAATATTTTAATGACTCACTAGATGACTCATTACATGAGTTATTAGTGAACATTCTAGAATTAATGAGTCACAAAGAATGAGTCACACTTTCCAAAATCCATTTAATCATTTAAACCAAAATGATTAACCAAAAAGAAATGCATCTTCTAAAATATCCTCGTAAAGGATTACCAGAATACCCCTCACCTGTATAGACATACCTGTATTCGTATTCCGACCGAATACGAATACGAGAGACTAAAATATTCCGACTCAATATAATACTTGGATTCGGCTTAAACCAAAGCCCACCAGTATTATCTGTCCGAAATATGACACGTGCACAAGTGCACGTGCATTTTCGAACCCTGCCATAAAACCATACGGCCTCTACAACGTTTCGCCGGAACTTGGAAAACTATCTGTGGGGGACTCTAAAGACTCGTCAGTACCCTGGCAGTGGGTTTAACCACAAGCACGTCAGCGGCACTAGCTGTGCGTAACGGCTGCCCATGTACTGACTGTAGGGTTCCTAGGCACTCTAGTGAAGTCTCACAAGTGATCAAACACGCAAATTTCTAAAAAATACGGTGCCGAGAAACCCTAGAACAGATCGTTAACTAGATAAACTAGGCGAAGCAAGCATGTAATCGAATTAAATGCTAAGGGAAAGTGACTACAACCTTTGTAGATCCGGTCCACCACTTCGTATGCTCCGCGATGATCTCCCTCCGCTGTCCAAATCGAACTCACGACTCTAGCATTGGCATCATCGAAGAATGGGCGGGCTTGATCGTCGGTTCGATGCCGAAGATGATCTACGTCGAGGCATCGCTAGAACAAGCTCAAACTTCACCAAGTTGGGAAAACTTGTGAAGGAAACACCCTATACTACTTGGCAAGAGGTAGAGGATGAAGAAATAGGAAGTGGGTAAACTTTAGATTTGGATTTCTCACTAGTTTTCATCACTTGCCATTGGAGTAGCAAGCTTTCTTTATTGAAGGAAGAAGATGAAGAAGAAGAAGAAGATATGATAAGTTAATTAAATAGAAAATAAAATATAATACTTATCATATCATTAACCTTAGTTAGGTGTAGAGAATTGACTAAGGTTAATTTGAAGGGTTAGGGTTAAGAAAGAAGACAAAATGGTTACTTGGTCAAAGTTTCAAGAAACTTCAACTACAAACAAAATAAGCCACCATTTCATTTTCTTTCTCATTTTCTTTTTCCAAAATAAACAAAAAGAATAAATAAAAGAATAAGTAAATAAAATGAAACCCTAACCATTCATATAACCATGGTCAATTCTTTACACAAACCCAAGCTTGCATGTATCATCAAACATGATACAATCATGTGCACAAATGTATATCACATATACTACTTGCACAATTCAAGTGAGAAAATCCATTTAAAGTGAACCAATACTAGTTAATGCAAAGTAATATATCAAATATATAAATATGCACTAAATCATTAAATCGACACTTGATTTAACGATCCGGTCATATCGGATATAACCGACTAGTATCATATGTATCGGCTTATCGAATCAATCCTTGATTCGATAACTAGGTTATATCGCATATAACCAATCGATACATAGATCGCGAGAATGTAATACGGTATCGCATACTCGAATTATTCTCGGTCCCGCACATATCTCATATGCGCTCCTATTTCGTTTCGCTTGAACTAGGAAACCTCTGTGTAGGACTCTAAAGACTCGTCAATACGCCGGCAGCAGATGGTGATCATATCAAACACCCACAAGCCGCAAGCGGTCTGCTAAACGTAACGGCCACCCGGGTATTGAGCGATCAGAAGATCGACGAGCAAGCCCGCTCACACTCCTGTGAATCCAACCAGTAACACTTATCGTACAGTCCGGTCTGTTCGTCTGATATGTCGCATATCTCGCCTAGGGGTGGTAAACGTCAGACCCCAATAGCTCGATAAGTCATGCCGACTTGAGGTCCATAACATTCGTGAAACTACTGATAACTCTTATCAGTATATCACTGCAACCCTGGCCAGGGATTTCCTGTTATGGCCAGTCGAGCATAGCACAACATCAACCCCCAATACCGGGAGAGACGAATCCCCTCCTATCGCTCATTGCCTCCATGTGAATCGGGACTGTACCCAAAAACCACCTGTTTGCACGACTCAGTAGAGCCGTGGTAGGGTGGAAATCAAAGCACAGTGGGAGACACACAAGACTCTATGACGATCTCGGGTCAACAGACTAAGCTGTACCAGTGTCACCAGAGAACTGCCATCTGACGTGAGGTATAATACCATCTGGGAGTTCTCGGCGAGTCCGTTCAGTGTACCCAGTCTCCACTGAGCACCCGCATACCATCTTCGATGTCAAACACCAATGGATATGGGATCATCCATCGCCCATCGCATGGGTCGAGAAGATATGCGCTAGTCTACTCTGGAATATCGATGCCCCGTCTCGATATTCCCTCGACTAGGAACATTTCAAGGATATACTCATGGACTACCCATGCCCCACTAGTATGATCTACATCATAGTCCTGGAAGTCGAGTACACATCCTATGGGCTTCATCAACATGTAATCAGAGAGACAGAAAGTATACATGTTAAGATAAAGTGCAACCAGATAGCGTACTATCATGTCGAGCAAGAAAGTCCTACCTATATATGTCCCAGCATCCACTACAATATACATCCAATGTACAGTAATGGCCTCTAGGGCATACATATAACTAACACTGACCGAAAGGGAATCCGATGAGCGAACTCATTCTGGAACCCTACTGAGCCTATCCGTGACAATATACGTACAGTCTGGTCCGTTCGTCTATGAGCATCGCATATCGGGCCTAGGGGGCTGGTAACGTCAGACCCCCAATAGCGGTATAAGTTGTGTCAGAGAGTAGTCCTGAACACCCTGAGAAACTACTGGAATACTTACCAGTAATTCTCACCTGTCTTGGCCAAGAACTTGGTGTAATGGCTCTCCTAGACATAGCACGATCTCACCCCCAATACCGGGAGAGACGAATCCCCTGCCGACCCGCTCATTTACCTCCATGTGGCTCGGGACTGTACCCAACTAAAACCTGTTTGCACGACTCATTTGAGCCGTGGTAGGGTAGTAATCAAAGCACAGTGGGAACTCACACGAGACAAATGACGACCTCAGGTCGATGAACTAACCTGTATACATGTTACCAGGGAACCGCTATCCGACGCTAGGTATAATACCAACTAGCAGGTTCCCGGCGAGTCCTGTCCGGTGTACTCATAACCCAATGAGCACCTGTATACATCTTAGGTGATCCAACTGACACCAATGGATTGTGAGACCGGTCACCGCCCCTTGTTGGGGTCTCGACTGTATACACTAGTCTACTCCGGAGTATCGATGCCCTGTCTCGAAACTCCTACGACTAGGGACCACTTTTAAGGATGTGCTTATAGACTACCCAACTCTCACGTATATGATCGCCATCATACTGTTGGTAGTCAAGCAGGATCCTAAGGGCTCTATCAACATGTAATAGTGAACAGTAATGTCACCTAAAGCTGTACATGATGATAAAGGCAAACCAGATAGCATACTATCATCTCGAGTAAGACTGTCCTACCGGTATAGGTTTTCCCTCAATCATTGCAATCACGTACCTGCGATCTAATAATTGACTTTGAGGGCACTATATCCAACAATCTCCCACATGCACTTAAGGCTAATTATTGCGATGTCGCATACTCACAGCCCGTGTGATACCGAACACCCAACTCCTCTACTAAACAGTTTCACAAAGCTCGTTTGTAAAACCCTTGTGTTCGAGAAATAGCCTCAGTTAGTGGATCCGCCCTGATGTATCTTTCTATGTCTCTCTTAATCTCAAGTTCGCAGAGAAAGCCATCTTCCGAATTGAGTAATACCTGTCTTAGAATATGTCTGGATATCTGATGGGACCTAGTTCATAAATGGACTCCAAATCCAAACTTCTTAGACTGTATCGACAACTGAATCTAATCAGTATCCTGCACCATACCTCCCACGGTATCCTCTTTGACCATCTGTCCATAATACTTCCCCCTTCGTCAGAGGGAAAACTATAACTCTGACAATCACTCTGTCATCCATGTCACCTTTGGAAGCCTGGAATGATAACCGTCTCCGAAGGAGGCTGCCGTCATCAAATCCGTAGAACATCCACTTATGTTCTAAAACTGCTTCCGAATGTTTCTCCAGGATTGGATTAATATAAACTTATTGCGTCTAGTGCAAAAACAACATCTGATGTGGTACTTGACATCTCATGATCGACTCAATTGCCTAAGCAAGTGATATACCAATTATGCACATCCCTCTCCCCTTTAGTCTGTAAGACACCTTTAGTGAGGGAGACTCCATCACCTGCAGGTACACCACCATGCCAGGAGTCATCTATTTTGAATACTTTTAGAATACTATCTAAGTACCCAAATTGGGAAACTACCCAAATCTAGATCTAAAACCATAGATCTAGTAACCAGAATGTCAGATATTATATCCATATTCTTTGTGGAGAAACAACTGCGTGACAACCAAAGTATAACCGATCGTAGTATAGGAATTTTATTTCCTACTCTGTGTATGTCATCCAAAAACTAGGACATCACACCCTACTACATTCTTAACAGATCCATCCCTTATTCTGATGAGGTCAAAACCAAGACTGTCACATCAAAAATAGATGATCTATCTCCGCTATATCTGCTCGAGTCTATAATAGATATAAGCTACTTGTCCACTATGCTTCCGCTGCTCCCACTGACCATAACAACCCTCTGGCAGAATAATTTATATGTGCACTTCTAAAGCTAGTTTAGAACGACGCTATATTTAACCTCCTGCCGGGTCTCATAACCTGGAACAACAGTAGTGTCAAGTCTGGGTAAACAAGAACCTCCCCGTCACCGTTCTTGAGGCTACCGAAGTACCTCTCGGGTGTCTGAGGTTTCCCATCATATCTGCGGAGTGGCTAATGGAATGTCAAACCTGATTGAATCTTTAGGTCCTATTAAATTTTCAGTAATTGTTTGCGGTTCTGGAATCACTTTCATTTCTACCATACTCCCACTACTGTTTTCTGAAAAAATCCATTTTACTAAAACTGTGGTGAGTCAAGAATAATATCACCATTGATCTTCCAGATGGTAGAAAGTCAACCCTCGTCGTTGCCTGGGTCAACCCACAAACTGCCATTATAGAAACGTGTCATGAGTTATCCAGAGTCTGGTTTTAAGCATAAGCCGGACAACTCTCCGTACCTTAATATAATTAAGATATGAACCATTTTATATCCAATATAGAAACTTTGGCACTTTATTTAATTGGAACCAGATTCTAATCATGCAGCTGTCTCCAGTGCATATCAACTTAATGGAAAGAGGCCAATCATCATTTACTCAACTTAGGAATGCATCCAATTATGAGTAACCTGAAAGAGAAACAAGATTCTCAAAACTATTACTATCAACTGAATACCAATCACAAGTATCTACATCTTCGATCTCTTTAAAGAATCCCGATACTTGCGACACCTGGTTCTCTACTTTATTCTTTTACCTATAACTTCTCAAAACTTAGACATTGTATTTCTACGAAACACTTGTCTAAAAACTAGAGAAGTCACAAGTAAACAGAATATAGTACGAGGACCAACCCCTTTATCCTGATGGACACTGGACAACATACAATACTCTGTATAAGTCCGCTGAGTTGAATAACTCAAAACCTGTGCATCGTAGGTTGAAAACTGTACTTATGGTTAAGAATTACTCCGCTGTTCAATGCTCCTTACCCAATCGACTACTGATATAGGTAAATGTCACGGACATAATTTCAAAAATTTATATCTCACTTTATAAAAATAAACGTACAGATATATTAGTTTGAAATTGGTGCACAACAATGGATACTCAAAACCAAATACTTGCCGTCCGGCAAAAACCCAGGCGATTTCCTCAAATATCACCAATTACAACGAATTCCGATATAATGAGGATGATCACCTAATTCCCAATAAGTTACTCCCACTCATCATCTGTAAAACCATACAGATGTGAGAATCATACCTCGTAAATACATACCCTGGAGTAAGTATCTAATCGGAAAATCTGTTTTCCTTTAACAATGCACAGTGAACTGAAACATGAAAATGTTTCATAGGGGTATCCTGGTATTCCTAGTAATTCCTCTTCCATAATCTAATTCATGACTGTAACCGTATATTTCTTTGCCATCTCTCCAAATCCCTTTATTTGTCTTTATTTATTACCTTCTGTACACCGCTTTAGGTTAAGTGGTTTTCTTCCTTCCCTACCATTCGGCACCAGCCTATGGTTTGGAAGAAGACTATTCAGTAAGCATAATAGGTATACTCTCGTAATCATAGGAGTACTCACAACCTGAGAGAAGGTGATGATAAAAGACAACTGAATAATACCTTATTCTATTTCTCCCGAACTGGGGAAAAAAGCAAAGGTGAAGTAGGAGTGGCGATGAACTACGCGATTTGGTCGTGAATGATAGCAGTCACAATTTACTTTGCCCTCTTTCTAATCCCTTTATTTTGTCTTTACTTATTTCCTTCTGTACACCCTACTTAGGCTAATTGGTTTTCTTCATTCCTTACCTTTCGGCACCTGCCTATGGTTTGGAAGAAGACTATCCAATAAGCGTAATAGTTGTACTCTCCTAAACCAAGGAGCCCTCGCAACCTGAGAGAAGGTGATAATAAAAGACAACTGAATAAACCAATTCAATTTCTCCTGAACCTGAATCCATCCTCAAAGAAGTCCCTTCGAGTTCGTATATAACTATACGATGGATCTATCCAATGGAAGTGGATGTTCGTAGTGATACGAGGTGTTCTGAGAAATGCAAAGGGTAAAAGAAGGAGCGGCAATGACTTATGAAACTTAGACAATCCAAAAGCTAGTATTTTAAGAAGGTTCGGTCAACTTGGTCACTGAGTCATAGTCTAGGGTCGGTCAATGGTCGCAGCAAAAGAGAGAGAGAAAAGAAACACTCTGCGTGCACTCTAACCTAGATCAGAATGGTTATCACTTTATCTAATCAGGAAACCTTCCACTGTACTGTCAAATTCTCCTCCAAACCTGAAAGAAGAATCAATCGGGATCACCCGAAGAGTAAACTAACTCATCAGTGGGAATCGGGATCCAACTCTCATCGTATGATAACGTGAAGAAATCCACTCACGTTATCACACTCCAGAAGGTATGCGCATGCCTGGAAAGTTTCAGTTTCTTTAGAAACTCCTGATGTGGATTTTTGCCCCATGCTCTTTTGACCCTGACGTTGGCCAAATGCCATAAGTCACATGCCAAGTTCTACCCATCATTATCTTGTCAATTTGAACCCACCCGTACATGCCCCTGACGTTGGCCAAATGGCAGAACGACTGTCCCAAACCAACTCATCTATCAATGTAACAGATGAATACCCAGCAGCTACCAAACACTATGTCTTGGCGGTGGTCAAAATACATAGCTTGAATACTACTGAATACCCAACTGAAATGACAGTGGGCTACGGCTGTTTTTGGCGAAAAACCTTTAACGTAAGGAACTTGATATCGCTGAAGGAACCTGATAGCTTTTTAGAAAATATAGTGGCGAAAACCTTTGCTAAAGAGGTCACTCCCGGTGAAAGAATCTTAGCTCTTTCCTCATGGAATGAGGTGCAGGATATTCCAACTGAATACCGCGATGCAAAGCAACAAATAATCGACTATAGTGAAGTTATTACCCTGACGCAAACTTCTGCCCAAGGGGTCACTCCCGGTGAAGGAATCTCGGCCCTTGCCTGGTCGAATGAGGTGCAGGATATTCCAACTGAATACCACTTTGCAAAAAAAAAAGAAAACGTCCTTGTAATAACACTTTTTAAAACTGTTCCAATAACATCCAAACAGGTTTGTTTTCCTTTGCATTGATCAGAATCAACGCAGTCCCATCAATTAATCATACCAGAAAAGAACGAAAATAAAATGCACGTATATGCCATCCGCATTCGTCACTGGGTCCCATCATCACCCGTTAGGTTACTTAACTAACGACAGAGCGGGGACTGGACCAGTGCGGGTGTAAAACATATACAACATCTACTAGTATATATACCAATATACAATAATCGCTCCAGACGTGATAATATGCAACATTACAGCAAAGTAATAAGCATCACAGAACAATACTGATAATCTGGGATTCCCGGGTTTCACAGAGCCGCAACTGAAACCCAATGTTCCCCTGGTCATGTGGATAGCCTGTGCAATGAAAACCTAGACCCTTACGAGTGCGGCAAGTTACCCGCCAAAACCTGAAGCGAGGCAGCCCCCTACAGCAAAGTGAATGGACCACCCAGCACTTCACGGAATCCGGTAACTTGGAAACTCCATCTTGGGTCAACCAGTACCCCCTACGAGTGCGGCGAATAGTCTGCCAATTCTAGAGTGAACCCCCATTGCCTCTCAAAGTCATGAGATGTGGACTCGTTGCCCTCCAGAACCCGGCTATCCGTGCACTCCGTCGCGGGGTAAACCTAGTACAGAAATGAAAAATATGTACAACGGGTACATCGACCTCAGCCCGGTCGTGCCCCAAAAGAATATTATACAAACAGGCAGTGACGGCAGTCCACATGTTGGACACTCGCCCCGCAATATCAAATGTATAAATAAATCCAAACAGTACTACCATTGCACACAGCTATCCACCACAACAAATCCGCAACATCACAACACAATACAGAACATCAACGCGAATGTCACGTTCGCAAATCCGTCTAAAAGAGCTATAGCAATTAGACACGATTTACCGCTCGAATGACATTCACGGTCGGAGATATAAAGTAAGTACTGTAAACTAACACGTTCAAAATTCCGATCGACAAAACTTCCCGAAGTGGGCCCCAAGTACAACTGCAGTACACAAACAAAATCTGGGCCCAAACAAAACATTCCAGAAACCACAATTCCACATGCAAAGCACCTAGAAGAAAAATGGTACACTGTTCCTCCAAAATGGCGGCGGAACCGCGGCCAATACATGGCTTGAGTGGTGGTTCCATGGCGTTCTTGAGGGACTAGTTGACCAAATTTCTTCCAGAGTCTTAAAAAAGCCTGTTCGATTTTCTGAGATAGTCAAAATGATTTTTAGACCAGTTTAAAAAATCGACAGAATCTTTAACATGAAAAGTGCGGTTTTGGAAATTTCGTTCGATCGATGTTTTGAACACGTTACATCAAGTTAGCAAAGGTTAATGGCGTGGCTCTGATACCATGTAAGTCTACGGTAGCGCCCTGGCCGTCATTCTGACGCCAAACGCAGAACAAAAACTTTTATAACTGGCGCTATCGCATACTATAACCCGGATCTTGCCATTAACTCTAAACTAACAACTGTAAAGAGGTAGAAAGGCTATACCGATCGATCCGAGTCCTTCGGTCTTCATCCATCATCCCACGCTCCTCGCGGCAACTCCGATCTCCTTTCTCCTCATCGAGGTGGCACCACGTCAACGGATCTTTAAACGGGCTCCCGCCTCTATACCGAGGCAACTCGGACAATAAGTCTGCTAAAAGAGATGTCCAAAATGAAGTAGAGAATGAGTAGAATACTTTGTCTCAAACACCCTAGGGTTCTCATCACATGAGAGGGTTAGGGTGGAGGTTGAAGAAGATGCTTAGAGATGGAAATTGTGAACTCAAGAAAACTATCAAGAGAGCAAGAACTCAAGCATAATCACTTGTGTTGATCATTTCTTTTGTGAGTAAATATATATAAGGTTGTGTAAAGAAAATATCTCATGAAAAAATATCTCCCAAAAATATCCACAAACCCTAAAATATCTACACCCAAAACAAACATCATTAATACTTTAATGACTCACTAGATGACTCATTACATGAGCCATTAGTGAACATTCTAGAATTAATGAGTCACAAAGAATGAGTCACGCTTTCCAAAATCCATTTAATCATTTAAACCAAAATGATTAACTAAAAAGAAATGCATCTTCTAAAATATTCTCGTAACGGATTACGAGAATACCCCTCACCTGTATATACATACCTGTATCCGTATTTCGACCGAATACGAATACGAGAGACTAAAATATCCCGACTCAATATAATACTTGGATCCGGCTTAAACCAAAGCCCACCGGTATTATCTGTACGAAATATGACACGTGCACAAGTGCACGTGCATTTTCGAACCCTGCCATAAATGTAAGTCCACGGTAGCGCCCCGGCCGTCTAACAAACGCCAAACGCGGATCAAAAACTTTTTACAACTGGCGCTATCGTGTACTATAACCCGGATCTACCATTAAAGCTAAACTAACAAACTACAAAGTGGGTAGAAGAGTTATACCGAACGATCCGAGTCCTTCGGTCTTCAACCATCATCCCATGCTTTGTTGCGGCTGCTCCGATCTCCTGAATCTCCAATCTCGTCGTCCAGGTGGCACCACGTCGACGGATCTTTAAACGGGCTCCCGCCTCTGAACCGAGGCAACTCGGTCGTCAAGTTTGCTAAAAGAGACGACCAAGATGAAGTAGAGAATGAGTAGAACACTTTGTCTCGTTACGTCCAAGGCTATGGACGAACGGTTAATGAAGTTGCATTTTGGATCGATATGAAATGAGAAATGGAGTATACTAATTTCCATGAACCAAAATCCTTAATCTTTTTCAAATGAACAACCATAACATTCACCAAGTGAATGGCCGGCCACTTAAGGAGAGGGGGGAGGTGAGTGTAAGAGAGGGGGGTGACTACAACCATTAATGAAGAGAAGAGTCATCAAAACACCTAGTATGAACTTATTAAAAGATACAATGAATCATAACCCTTAGTCATCAACACATAAATGCTCCATTAATGCACTAAGCCACCTCACTATCCTAGTCACCTCTTCTAGAAACTTCTAGAACCTTCCACACTCATCCAAAGAAAAAATAAATCCGTATTTAACCGAATATTAAATACGGCCGATAGAAAACTGGAAACTGGCAACTTCTAAAAGTGATCCTGAAACGAATTTCAGGATAACCCCGTAATGGTATAAACATACCCGCATTTGTATTACGATCGAATACAAATGCAACTGAGACAAAGATATTATATCTACACAGTATAATACTCGGATCCGGCTTAAACCAAAGCCGACCAGTATTATCTGCCCGAAAAACGACACGTGCGAAAACGCACGTGCATTTTTCGAACCTTGCCATAAAACCATACGACCTTTACAACGTTTCGCCCGAACTTGGGAAAGTGTCTGTGGGGAACTCTAATGACTCATCAACACACTGGCAATAGGTATAACCACTAGCACGTCAGAGGTACGAGCTGTATGTAACTTTTTGGCTATGTATTTGATTGGAAGGGAAGCTAACGAGCGAACTCATCCATAAACCCTACTGAGCCTAACAGCGACAATATACATACAGTCCGGTCCGTTCTTCTATGAGTATCACATATCTGCCTAGGGGCTGGTAACATCAGACCCCCAATAGCAGTATAAGTCGTGTCAGAGAGTGGCCCAGTGAAAGGTTTTCCTAGCACCCTATGTAGAGTTTTGAAGCATCACATGTCTCAAAGTTTAGATTTTTATGGTGCTAAACAAGCATACAAAGGAATCGATCCTAGAAAATTAGGGTTTCGAAAGTTAAAGCGAATAAAAACTAGGGTTTCGAGACTACAACCTTTGTAGCTCCCTTTCGCTGGACTCTTTGGTCTCTTGGGTGTTGGAAGAAGGTCTTCTTGAAGTCCTCTCACGTCCACGACGATCCACCCGGAGTTTCTCGTCCAAGCTCGCAACTTCGATTATCACGATGAGAAACGAAGAGAACACTCTAAACAAGTTGGCTAAACTTGTGTAGAATGATGTTGTGGTTTAGATTCTCACTTCAAAAACCTTTCTTTATGTGTGTTTTACTCACTAGAAAAAACTAGAGAGCAAATGGTGAAGGAGGATGAAGATGGTAGCTTTCTTTTAACAAGAGTAAAATGATAACCATTGAAAAGAAAAAGAAATATATCTTTATATATTTTATTTCTTCTCACTTCAAACCATGGTTAAGTGATGGAGACATTATTTAACTTGAGTTTTAAAACACAAAGAGAAGGATAACTCAAGGTTAGAGGTAGGTGAGAATGGTTAGGTTAAAGAAGAGTGTAGAAACAACTCAAGAATTATCCTTTCCTTTTCTATTTTGTTTTGAACATAAAATTAAATAATAATCCATATATTTATCCATGGTGTGAGTCTTATATTGCCACCATTTCCATGTGTAAACAACCATGATAGATGGGTGTATGTATGTATGTATGTATGTATGTATGTATGCACATTCATATGTGCATGAAACTAGCAAGAAAGAAAGAAAGAAAAACATACATGCATGCACACATCCATCATCCAAGAAAAGGTTTTAAGTGAGAAAACTAATGGTTAAATGATAAATCAACACTTGATTTATCAATCCGGCCATATCACATATGACCCTACCAAAAGCAAGCCGCCCGATCAATGTACGGTATCACATACGTGCATTTTAATCGGGTCCATGCGCATATCGCATACGCGCACCACAACGTTTCGCCTGGACTAGGTAACTCATGTGTGGGACACTAAGACTCGTCGATACGCCGGCAGAGGGTGATGATCATATCAAGCACCCCCAAGCCGCAAGCGGTCAGCTAAACGTAACGGCCACCAGGGTATTGAGCGATCAGAAGAAAACAAGCGAACCTGCTACAACTCCCGTCGAGCCAACCGGCAACACTACCGTACAGTCCGGTCTCTTCGTCAGATATGCTGCATATCGAGCCTAGAGACGGTCACGTCGACCCCAATAACTCAATAAGTCGTGCCGGTGAATGGTCTATAACAGATCGAGAAACTACTGATAACACTTATCAGCAAATCTCAGCAGCCTTGGCCAGGGACTTACTGATATAACCAGTCGGGCACAGTACAGCATCAACTCCCAATACCGGGAGAGACGAAACCCCTCCTATCGCTCATTGCCTTCGTGTGTCTCGGGACTGTACCCAACGGCCACCTGTTTGCACGACTCAGTGGAGCCGTGGTAGGGTGGCAATCAAAGTACAGTGGGAGAACACACAAGTCTCTATGACGATCTTGGGTCTACAGACTAACCTGTACCAGTGTCACCTGAGAACTGCTATCCGACGATAGATATAATTCCATATAGGAGTTCTCGGTGAGTCCGTCCAGTGTACCCAGTCACCACTGAGCACCCGTATATGATCTTGATGTCAAACATCGATGAATGTGGGAACATTCATCACCCATCGTATGGGTCTAGTATCATATACGCTAGTCTACTCTGGTATATTAATGCCCCGTCTTGATATACCTACGACTAGGGACTTTCCAGGATATGCTTATAGACTACAGATGTCCCACTAGTATGATCTCTATCATAATCAGAGCAGTCAAGCCGATATCCTTAGGGCTTTATCAGCATGTATGAATGAATAAAAGCATGATCAAATCAACATGTCAGATAAAGAAGAACCAGATAGCATACTATCATGTCGAGCAAGAATGCATACTGAATATATATATACATGTATAGATACATCCACTATCATATAATGGCCTCTAGGGCATACATATATCCAACACCCAGAACACCCTGAGATACTACTGGAGTACCTACCAGTAAATTTCCTGCCTCGGCCAAGGGCTTTGTGTAATGGCTCTCCTAGACACAGCGCGATCTCACCCCCAATACCGGGAGAGACGAATCCCCTGCCGATCCGCTCACTTGCCTCCATGTGGCCCGGGACTGTACCCAACTAAAACCTGTTTGCATAACTCCTTTGAGCGTGGTAGGGTAGTAATCTAAGCACAGTGGGAACTCACATGAGACAAATGACGATCTCAGGTCGATGAACTAACTTGTACACATGTCACCAGGGAACTGCTGCAGGGTTCCTAGGCACCCTAGTGAGGTCTCCAAAGCCATCAACCATGGCATTTTCGAAAAATATGGTGCCTACAAACCCTAGTGTACGGATCTATACCTAGATGTCTAGGCGAAAAACGAACTAGCTAACAAATTAGCTAATGAGAATACGGAAATACAACCTTTGTAGATCCGGTGCTCCACCTCCATAGCTCCGCAACGAGGTCCTCTCCGCTGTCCAAATCGAATCTGGGCTCTAGGATCGGCTTCGTCGGAGAATGGGCAAGCTAGGTCGTCGATGTCCATGCCGAAGATGATCTACGTCGAAGCATCGATGAATCAAGCTCCACCTTCACCAAACCCTAAAATCTTGTGAAGGAAACACACTCTACTACTTGGCAAGAGGTAGAGGATGAAGAAATAGGAAGTGGGTTAACTTTAGAATTGGATTTCTCACTCATTTCCAACAATCACCATTGATGGACTTCAAGCTTCTTCACTTGAAGAATGAAGAAGAAGAAGGAAAAAGGTTATGATAAGTTAAAAAGAATAAGAAAAGAAAATCAATTCTTATCATAATATAACCATGGTTATGTGTAGAGATTTAACTAGGGTTAATTCAAATGGTTAGGTTAAGCATGAGATAAGAATGGTGGACAAAGTCAAAGCTTCATGAAACTTCAACTTAAAACAAAAATAGCCACCATCCTTTTCTCTTGCCTTTTATTTTCCAAAAATCAATAAATAAATAAATAAATAAATAGATAAATAAAGGAAAAGAAACCCTAACCATTCTTTTAACCATGGTTTAAATCTTTGCACTTAACCAAGTAAACATGTATCATCAAACATGATACAATCAAATGCACAAAATCATATCGCATATGTAATGCGCATATCCGAGTGAGAAAATCCATCTTAAGTAAACCGATACTAGTTGATGCAAAGTAATATATCATATATATAAATATGCATTAAATCATTAAATCAACACTTGATTCAATGATCCGGTTATGTCGCACACAACCGACTAGTATACAATATATCGGCTTATCGAATCAACGCTTGAATCGATAACTAGGTTATATCGCATACAACCATTCGATATATTTATCGCGAGAATATAATACGGTATCACATACACGCATTATTCTCGGTCCCGCACATATCTCATATGCGCTCCTATTTCGTTTCGCTTGAACCAGGAAACCTCTGTGTAGGACTCTAAAGACTCGTCAATACGCCGGCAGCAGATGATGATCATATCAAACATCCACAAGCCGCAAGCGGTCTGCTAAACGTAACGGCCACCCGGGTATTGAGCGATCTGAAGATCGACGAGCAAGCCCGCTCACACTCCAGTGAATCCGACCAGTAACACTACCGTACAGTCCGGTCTGATCGTCTGATATGTCGCATATCTCGCCTAGGGGTGGTAAACGTCAGACCCCAATAGCTCAATAAGTCGTGTCGATATGAGGCTCATAACGGGTCGAGAAACTACTGGTAACACTTACCAGCAATTCTCTGAGCAGCCCTGGCCAGGGACTTCCTGTTATAGCCGATCGAACACAGTGCAACATCAACCCCCATATACCGGGAGAGACGAATCCCCTCCTATCGCTCATTGCCTCCATGTGACTCGGGACTGTACCCAAAAACCACCGTTTTGCACGCCCTCTTGGACGTGGTAAGATGGAAATCAAAGCACAGTGGGAACCACACAAGACTCTATGACGATCTCGGGTCAACAGACTACTCTGTACCAGTGTCACCAGAGAACTGCCATCTGACGTGAGGTATAATACCATCTGGGAGTTCTCGGCGAGTCCGTCCAGTGTACCCAGTCTCTACTGAGCACCCGTATATCTCCTCTGATGTCAAACACCGATGGATATGGGATCATCCATCGCCCATCTGTATGGGTCGAGAAGGTACACGCTAGTCTACTCTGGTATTATCGATGCCCCATCTCGATACACCCACGACTAGGGACTGTGAAGGATGTACTTATGGACTACCATGTCCCCACTAGTATGATCCGCATCATAGTCCAGGTAGTCAAGTACAGATCCTAAGGGCTTTACCAACATGTAACAGAGAGACAGTCAGCATACACGTTAAGGTAAAGGGTAACCAGATAGCATACTATCATGTCGAGCAAGAAAGTCCTCCCTATATATGTCCCAGCATCCACTACAATATACATCCTATGTATAGTAATGGCCTCTAGGGCATACATATAACTAACAATCTCCCACTTGCACTAGGGCCATCTGTAGCAGTGGTTGCAGTATCTCATACTCAACCATCCCATAAAAGTCTCTCTCTGGGAACAGGCCTTTGTGAGTGGATCCGCTGTGTTGTCCTCTGAGTCTACTCTCCTTGCCTCGATCTTCCTGGAGATCAACTATCTCCATGATCAGGCGATGCTGCCTTAGAATAAGTCTGGATCACTGATGGGACCGGCGTTCCTTGGCATAAGCCACAACTCCATTGTCACACAATGGGAGGAACATAGTTCATCTCATGAACCTATATACACCCAAACAGCCTCTTTGGTAGCATCTTAAGTAGCGATGTATCCTGCCTTTATCGTCTAGTATGTCACGGTATCTAGATTGGAACTCTTCCAATATACCGTCCCTTTACTGAGGGTAAAGACAATGCCTGTGACTGACACTCAGTCGTCTTTATCACCCTGGAACACTTCCAGTGATTCTCCCCAGGATCGATTGATACCATCTCACTACAACTAGTGAGAATTCTAACCTCCAATTAAATCTATCTCATAGATCCAAAATCCAGGATTTAGTAGGTATCACTTTGATCCTATATGGAGAATTCTAATGATAAGCGGAGATTGATCGAGCGTAGCATAGGAAACTCCTTTCCTATCAAGAGTATGTCATCCACGTACTCTACGAGGATCGTCACCATACTCCCTACTACCTTCTTGTTTATACAAGGTTCATCTACCATTTTGATGATGTCAAACTCTTTGACTGCTTCATCAAAACAGATGTTCCAACTCCGCGATGCCTGCTTTATCTTATAAAGCATCTTGCACACGTTTCCGCTGCTCCCACTGTCTACGAAGCCCTCTGGCTGTGTACTTATAGACGCTCTCTTCTAAATCATCATTTAGAAAAGCAGTCAAGACACCCAACCACCAGATATCGCAGTCATGGTATGTAGCCGTGGCAAGTAGGATCTGGATGGACTTAAGCATAGTCACTTGAAAAGGTTTCATCATGATCCACGCCTGGTCAATGACGAAAACCTTTAACAAGTCTAGCTTTGAAAGTCTCAACTCTTCCATGTACACCAAGTAATCTTCTCAAGATATACTTGCTCCTGATGGGGATTTAACCCTTCAGATCTTGCAGCTAAAGTCCATACTTTGCTGGTGTATAAGGATTCCATCTCAGATCATAAAGCATCCAGCCATTCTTACAGAGTCTTACTCCTGATGGCCAGCTCGAAACTAGTTGGGTCATCATCTCATGATGTAATCCTCGCTCCCACTGTCATAGAGAAACCGAAGTATCTCTCAGGTGGGTGAGGAACCCTACTAGATCGGCGGAGAGGCTGAGGTTCGTTGGTATCTACTGAATCCCTTGGTTCTATCAAATCATCTGCTGTAGTTCGTATAGCTGGAACACTTCCAGTTCTACATAACAGACCTTGCCTCGAGCTTGTCCGGATTTTGCTTTTAGACATAGGCCGGACAACCCTAAATCTTAACTAACTTAAGACATAGGCTCTTCCCTTTCCACATCACATATGAAATGGTAGGCAACTAATTTGATTCGAACCCTATTCAATAGGTATGCAGCTTCTCAAGTGCATAACTCCCAAAAAGGAAAAAGGTAACTCAGTATTACTCATCATAGAGCACACCATATCATATAGGGTGTATCTGCTCCTCCCCGATATACCATCGTGCTTTGGTGTATACGGAGGAGTAATGCTGAGAGAGAATCTCATTCTCCTTTAAAATAGTCCAGGATTTCCGTGCTCAAGTATTCTCCTCCTAGATCACATCAAAAGACATAATACTTTTACCCGTATATCTGGTTCTCTACTTCTAACTTATATTCTGTGAATATCTCAAAAGGTTCGGACTTGTGTTTCAACAGGAACATATGTCTGAATCTTGAGAGATTATCAGAGAATGTAATGAAGTACAAAGAACCGGTCTTGGCATATGTAGACAGGGGACCTACATACATCAACATGTATTATCCCAAGAGTTCAGTAACTCTTTCTCTGTTTCCAGTAAACGGAGCTATGGTCATCTTATCTTTGTGACATGACTGGCGAGTTTCAGAAGATGTAAATTCAAACTGATTTAAATATGCATCTTTATGTAACTCTAGCTAGTCGGGTCACATTGATCTGACCTAGTCTACAATACCTCAAGAAGGATTCGTTCATTTCTGAACTCTTCCTCTTGTGTGTGTTCCATATACTAAGAACTGCAGTTTGATTTAGAACATCAACGCTTTTAGATAACGTGCCTGAACCGATCAACTTTTGATATAGGAAATGTTCAAAACATTATCCAACAATACAGAATTATATCCTTTCTTTACTAATAAAGAGATAGATATGATTTTGTATATCAGGTTCGATATCTAACAACATTCGTTCATAATCAATGTACTGTAATACAGGGTGACAGTGACCAACAGACTTGGCTGCAACACTTGCCCCGTTTTCTGCCTCATGAAACTTATCACCCATTCTCAGTTCTCTACCTTTCTGTAGCCCTATGTAACAGATTACATATCTGGGATCCTGATCCGGTATCATATACCCAGGACGTAAAGGATACTGAGAAACAGTTCTGTATAATGAACACACCCGAAGATGATGCATCAGCATGCACTCTCTTCGTTTGGGCGGCACGGGAATTCTGGTAATCCCCAATTTCCTGCTCTGTCTTATAACAATTATAAGTTGGAGTGGGACCAACGTTCCCCAGCTCAGTATAACAAGCGGGTTCGGTCAATATTCCGTATTATTATCTTGATTAAGGCGTGACATGGTCGCTACCAGGAGAGAGAGAGAAGAAAACACTCAGCGTGCGCTCTGTCAAGAATAGATTGGTTTTTATTTTATCTAATCAGGATGGCTCCCACTACTTTTTATCAAATCTTCCTTCAAACCCTAAAAGGAAAGACTAGCCGGGATTAATTACACACTACAAGTTCGCCAATCTTTCAGCCAGGCCAGTGTCGGTACTTTGAGGGAGGTCCCCCGTGCTTTCGCACGAACCTAATTAATGTAAACCTCGTTTTCCCAGAGGCGTAACCTCGTTGACACCTTTCTAAACACCTACTTGATCGGCTAGTTGTAATGTATAAAACTCTCCCAGGAGTAACACTTACTCGCAGCGGGTATCGGGATCCAACTATCTCATAGAAGGTATGCAATCTTATTGCAAATCTCAACACTTGAAATTCCCGATAATATTTTGCCCCTAGCGTCCTATGACCTTGACGCAGGCCAACAAACCATAGTCCGCTAGTCAAGTTCAACCCGTCATTTCCTGATTGAATTAAACCCACCCGCACGACCCTTGACGCAGGCCAACAAAGTCGCACGACTACCCTAATCCAATCACATCATATGCTTATGCAGATAAGCACCAGTTAGCTACCGCACACTACGCCTTGACGCAGGCCAACAAACGTAGCACGAATACTAACTACTACTTATCTGAAATGACGGAGGGCTACGACAGGTTTTTCTGAAAACCTATTGCGTAATGAACTTGATATCGTTGTAGAATCAAATGATTTTGAAATTGAGTGTTTTTGAGGCTTTTCTAGTTTTGCTAAAGGAGTCACTCCCGGTGAAGGGATCGTCGGTCCTTTCCTCGTCGAATGAGGTGCGGGATATATCATATATATCACTGTGCAAAGCAAAAACACTTAAAAGCAATCAAAAGACAAACCGAGTGTGTAGCATCTGCCAGTTATTGCTAAAGGAGTCACTCCCGGTGAAGGGATCTCGGTCCTTTCCTCATCGAATAAGGTGCAGGATATATCGCATATACCGCTGTGCAAAGCAAGAACTGTAGCTACCTGTTTTATTTTGAAATTCGATTCTACAACATCTTAGGTTTCTTTTAATTCATTAATCATATTAATGAAGTCCTATCATTTAAGTACCTAAACATCACAGATAGATATGACGTACACTTATGCCATCCGCATTCGCCTCGATGTCCCCTCGTGCACCGTTAGGTTAGGTAACTAACGGCAGAGCAGGGCAGGGCTAGCGCGGGTGTAAAACATAAGTAACGTCTATATAATATATCATATATACTATATACTATATCCATCACAGAAACATCACATGATCTCATCACAGATATCGCAGCAGAAGAATCATATGAAATATTGGATATACTAGGACGTCCGTGTTTTTAATACGAGCCAGTATAAAACACGGATTCCACGGTCATGATGAATAGCCAAACCCACACCCCTAGACCCCTACGAGAGCGTCAAGCAACCCTACCAATTCTAGAGTTAGGAGACCCGGACTCGACTCCTCGAGTTGGTCTCCCACTGGACTCCAGAACCCGGTTACTTGTGCCCTCCTCCTTGGGTCTATCCTAGTGCGGAAAAGTAAATAATATACAACAGGTGACAACTCCCGCAACCTGGAAGCGCCCCAATAAAAGAATATTACATACAAGTTTTTACATGAATGAAAATGAAAAACACTCATCTCACATAAAAACCCCCGGCTATTCAAACACGACGATCCAATATAACATATCCAGCAACACATAA
This sequence comes from Agapanthus africanus, assembly GCA_030015575.1. NCBI lineage: Eukaryota > Viridiplantae > Streptophyta > Magnoliopsida > Asparagales > Amaryllidaceae > Agapanthus > Agapanthus africanus. The sequence goes on along the minus strand of CM057341.1, from coordinate 353,051,219 downwards.
CATCAGATGTCATCAACGTAAGTAAATATGCATACCCCAATTGTCGTTGACATATAGCAACGAAACCGGCGATATCACATATTACACTTACGGTCACAGAAAAGAAAGTGTAAAACTACAACAGTTGGAATCCGCAACCTCCTCAGACATCGCATGCCTGACCAAATGAATTACTTAGACATCACATGCCTAACAATTATAAACCCCGCATTTTAGTCTCAAAATCGAAAACTCTTTTCAATATCAAGTCGGGCAATTCAACAAGATTCCCGACATCCTGATCGAATGCTCGTCGCAAACTTCAGTAGACGGCTGCACCCCCGATACCGGCGACGAAGTGCACCAAGGCGGAACACCGCTACCGCGAGCACCCGGACGGATGCTTTCGGCGACGGGGTTCTCCTACAGTCACTTGGTCGGGGCTATGGAGTGAGGCTGTCTATTAAGTTTACCCGGCGAGTATCCGCGTACGCTACATGATTGCGACGGACTTTTGATCACATCAAAATTCCGTGGCAACCGATCAAGTGAGACTAAACTGCTAGATTTACAACATTCATTTAGTTATCACATAACTTATTGTGAATTCCAATTATTGTATCCCATTCCAGATAAACAGAAAATGTTAAACTTTTCGATCGAACAATCGAACACCCAAGTTTTCCCGAAACAGATCAACACATGAAACAAGTCTAACAACATTCCGTTCGTGCCTCAGTACCAACGATCCAGCCGTAGAAGGGTCAAGCCAACGCCTCACATGTGGCACGCCGTACTGCCCCAAACCCGAAGGTTCAAAGGGCAGTTCAAGACGGTCACATAATCGAGTTAAGGTTTGTGTCTTCTAGAGGGACCATCGCGTTACTTGCACTACTTAGAATGTCGTTAAACTACGGAAAAATCCAACACTTGGAAATTTCCCGACAGGGGAAAAGTTGGGTATTTATATCCGGTCGAACTTTTTAACATATTCTAAAATTTATCCGGAAAGCCACACAGACAAAATTTGATATCCCGATCGAAATTCTGAATCCCCAAATCAACTCAGAAAAATTCAACTCTGGAAAATATATTAAAAATATCCAGAGAACTCATAACCAGAAACAATGAATTACAGTGAAAAACTTTAGGGCTGACGTCATCAATGTGCGGCGGAAGCGCCGCATAAACCTATGTAATGCCGCCCTTCCGCCGCTATTTTAACTGTTCACCCAAAAATTTTTTATCCGTAATTCTTATAATTCCCTGCTGAGTTCTCTACATATTTTTAATTTGGAAAAACTCACTGTTTTCAAAAATGTACAGAGAGCAAGATTGGTTTGGGATTTCGGGTTCGTTCGGACTTCGAATTCCGTCTGGAATTCGCCTAAGGCTCTAGCTAGGCTCTGATACCACTGCAGGGTTCCTAGGCACCCTAGTGAGGTCTCTAAAGCCATCAACCATGGCATTTTCGAAAAATATGGTGCCTACAAACCCTAGTGTACGGATCTATACCTAGATGTCTAGGCGAAAAACGAACTAGCTAACAACTTAGCTAATGAGAATACGGAAATACAACCTTTGTAGATCCGGTGCTCCACCTCCATAGCTCCGCAACGAGGTCCTCTCCGCTGTCCAAATCGAATCTGGGCTCTAGGATCGGCTTCGTCGGAGAATGGGCAAGCTAGGTCGTCGATGTCCATGCCGAAGATGATCTACGTCGAAGCATCGATGAATCAAGCTCCACCTTCACCAAACCCTAAAATCTTGTGAAGGAAACACACTCTACTACTTGGCAAGAGGTAGAGGATGAAGAAATAGGAAGTGGGTTAACTTTAGAATTGGATTTCTCACTCATTTCCAACAATCACCATTGATGGACTTCAAGCTTCTTCACTTGAAGAATGAAGAAGAAGAAGGAAAAAGGTTATGATAAGTTAAAAAGAATAAGAAAAGAAAATCAATTCTTATCATAATATAACCATGGTTATGTGTAGAGATTTAACTAGGGTTAATTCAAATGGTTAGGTTAAGCATGAGATAAGAATGGTGGACAAAGTCAAAGCTTCATGAAACTTCAACTTAAAACAAAAATAGCCACCATCCTTTTCTCTTGCCTTTTATTTTCCAAAAATCAATAAATAAATAAATAAATAAATAGATAAATAAAGGAAAAGAAACCCTAACCATTCTTTTAACCATGGTTTAAATCTTTGCACTTAACCAAGTAAACATGTATCATCAAACATGATACAATCAAATGCACAAAATCATATCGCATATGTAATGCGCATATCCGAGTGAGAAAATCCATCTTAAGTAAACCGATACTAGTTGATGCAAAGTAATATATCATATATATAAATATGCATTAAATCATTAAATCAACACTTGATTCAATGATCCGGTTATGTCGCACACAACCGACTAGTATACAATATATCGGCTTATCGAATCAACGCTTGAATCGATAACTAGGTTATATCGCATACAACCATTCGATATATTTATCGCGAGAATATAATACGGTATCACATACACGCATTATTCTCGGTCCCGCACATATCTCATATGCGCTCCTATTTCGTTTCGCTTGAACCAGGAAACCTCTGTGTAGGACTCTAAAGACTCGTCAATACGCCGGCAGCAGATGATGATCATATCAAACATCCACAAGCCGCAAGCGGTCTGCTAAACGTAACGGCCACCCGGGTATTGAGCGATCTGAAGATCGACGAGCAAGCCCGCTCACACTCCAGTGAATCCGACCAGTAACACTACCGTACAGTCCGGTCTGATCGTCTGATATGTCGCATATCTCGCCTAGGGGTGGTAAACGTCAGACCCCAATAGCTCAATAAGTCGTGTCGATATGAGGCTCATAACGGGTCGAGAAACTACTGGTAACACTTACCAGCAATTCTCTGAGCAGCCCTGGCCAGGGACTTCCTGTTATAGCCGATCGAACACAGTGCAACATCAACCCCCATATACCGGGAGAGACGAATCCCCTCCTATCGCTCATTGCCTCCATGTGACTCGGGACTGTACCCAAAAACCACCGTTTTGCACGCCCTCTTGGACGTGGTAAGATGGAAATCAAAGCACAGTGGGAACCACACAAGACTCTATGACGATCTCGGGTCAACAGACTACTCTGTACCAGTGTCACCAGAGAACTGCCATCTGACGTGAGGTATAATACCATCTGGGAGTTCTCGGCGAGTCCGTCCAGTGTACCCAGTCTCTACTGAGCACCCGTATATCTCCTCTGATGTCAAACACCGATGGATATGGGATCATCCATCGCCCATCTGTATGGGTCGATAAGGTACACGCTAGTCTACTCTGGTATTATCGATGCCCCATCTCGATACACCCACGACTAGGGACTGTGAAGGATGTACTTATGGACTACCATGTCCCCACTAGTATGATCCGCATCATAGTCCAGGTAGTCAAGTACAGATCCTAAGGGCTTTACCAACATGTAACAGAGAGACAGTCAGCATACACGTTAAGGTAAAGGGTAACCAGATAGCATACTATCATGTCGAGCAAGAAAGTCCTCCCTATATATGTCCCAGCATCCACTACAATATACATCCTATGTATAGTAATGGCCTCTAGGGCATACATATAACTAACAACTGCTATCTGACGATATGTATAATACCAATTAGCAGGTTCCCGGTGAGTCCTGTCCGGTGTACTCATAACCTAATGAGCACCTGTATACATCTTAGGTGATCCAATTGACACCAATGGCTTGTGAGACCGGCCATCGCCCCTCGTCGGGGTCTCGACTGTATACACTAGTCTACTCTGGAGTATCGATGCCCTGTCTCGAAACTCCCACGATTAGGGACACTTTAAGGATGTGCTTACAGACCCCAGCTCCCACGTATATGATCGCCATCATATTGCTGGTAGTCAAGCAAGAATCCTATGGGCTCTATCAATATGCAATAGCGAACTAAAACATGTATACGATGATAAAGACAAACCAGATAGCATACTATCATCTCAAGTAAGACTGTCATATCGGTATAGGTCCTGCCTCAATCATTGCAATCACGTACCTGCTATCCAATAATTGACTTTGAGGGCACTATCTCCAACAATCTCCCACTTGCACTTGAGGCTAATTATTGCGATTTCGCATACTCACAGCCCGTGTGATACCGAACATCCAACTCCTCTGCTAATCAATTTCACAAAGCTAGTTTGTAAAACTCTTGTGTTCTAGAAATAGCCTCAGTGAGTGGATCCTCCCTGATGTTTCTTTCTATGTCTCTTTTAATCTCAAGTTCAAGGAGAAAGCCATCTCCCGAATCGAGTAATACCTGTCTTAGAATATATCTAGATATCTGATGGGACCTAGTTCAAAAATGAACTCCAAATCCAAACTTCTTAGACTGTATCGATAACTGAACCTAATCAGTATCCAGCACCATGCCTCCCACAGTATCCTCTTGGACCACCTGTCCATAATACTGTCCCTTGTCATAGGAAAAACTATAACTCTGACAATCACTCTGTCATCTATGTCACCTTTGAAGCCTGGAATGATAACCGTCTCCCGAAGGAGGCTGCCGTTATCAAATCCATAGAACATGCACCTTATGTTCTTAAACTGCTTCCTTATATTTCTTCAGGATTGGATTAATATAAACTTATCGCATCAAGTGCAAAAACTACACCTGGTGTGGTACTTGACATCTCATGATTGACTCAATTGCTTAAGCAAGTGATCTGCCAATCATGCACATCCCTCTCTCCTTTAGTCTCTAAGACACGTTTAGAGAGGGTGACTCCATCACCTGCAGGTACACCACCATGCCAGGAGTCTTCTATTCTAAAATACCATTAGAATACTGTCAAAGTACCCAAATTGGGAAACTACCCAAATCTAGATCTAAAAACCATAGATCTAGTAACCAGAATGTCTGATATTATATCCATGTCCTTTGTGAAGAAACAACTGTGTAACAACCACAGTACAACCGATCGTAGTATAGGAATTTTACTTCCTACTCTGTGTATGTCATCCAAATACCAGGACATCACACCCTACTGCCTTCTTAACAGATCCATCCGCTATTCTGATGAAGTCAAATCCATGACTGTCACATCAAAATCAGATGATCTTATCTCCGCTATATCTGCTTAAGTATATAAAAAGACATAAGCTACTTGCCCACTATGCTTCCGCTGCTCCCACTGACTATGACAATCCTCTGGCAGAATAATATATACGTACACTTCTAATACTAGTTTAGAACGACGCTATACTTATCCTCTTTCCGGGTCTCATAGTCTGGAACAACAGTAGTGTCAAGTCTGGGTAAACAAGAACCTCACTGTCACCGTCCTTGAGGCTACCTGAGTACCTCTCGGGAGTACCTCTCGGGTGTCTGAGGTTACCCACCATATCTGCGGAGTGGCTAATGGAATATCAAACCTGATTGAATATATTGGTCCTATTAAATTTTCCGTAATCGTTTGCGGTTCTGGAATCCCTTCCAGTTCTACCATACTCCCGCTGCTGTTTTATGAAAAAATCCATTTTAATAAAACTATGGCGAGTCAAGAACAATATCACTATTGATCTTCCAGATGGTAGAAATGTCAACCCTCGTCAAAGCCAGGGTCAACCCACAAACTGCCATTACAGAAACGTGCCTTGATTTATCCAGTGTCTGGTTTTAAGCATAAGCTGAACAACTCCCCGTATCTTAACATCGTTAAGATATGAACCATTCTATATCCAATATAGAAATAGAGGAACTAATTTAACTGGAACCAGATTCAAACCATGCAGCTGTCTTCAGTGCATATCAACTTAATGGAGAGAGGCTAATCAGTATTACTCAACTTAGGAATCCATCCAATTATGAGTAACCTGAAAGAGAAACAAGTTTCTCAAAAACCATTACTATTAACTTAATACCTATCACAAGAATCTATATCTTCGATCTCTTTGAAGAATCCCGATACTTGCGATACCTAGTTCTCTACTTTATTCTTATACCCACAACTTCTCAAAACTTAGACATTGTATTTTTACGAAACACTTGTCTAAAAACTAGAGAAGTCACAAGTAAACAGAATATAGTACGAGGGCCTACCCCTTTGTCCTGACGGACACTGGACAACATACAATACTCTGTATAAGTCCCCTGAGTTTGAATAACTCAAAACCTGTGCATCGTAGATTGAAAACTGTACCCAGGCGATTTCCTCAAATATCACCAATTACAACGAATTCCGATATAATGAGGATGATCACCTTAATTCCCAATAACTTACTCCCACTCATTATCTGTAAAACCATACAGATATGAGAAACTCACCTGGTAAATTCATACCCTGGAGTAAGCATCTAATCAGGAAATCAGTTTTCTTTTAACAATGCACAGTGTAACTGAAACATGAAAATGTTTCGTAGGGGTATCCTGGTATTCCTAGTAATGCCTCTTCCACAATCCTTTTCATGACTGTAACCGTATATTTCTTTGCCATCTCTCCAAATCCCTATATTTGTCTTTAGTCGTTACCTTCTGTACACCATCATTAGGCTAAATGGTTTTCTTCCTTCCCTACCGTTCGGCACCAGCCTATGGTTTGGAAGAAGACTATCCAGTAAGCATAATAGGTGTACTCTCCTAATCGTAGGAGTACTCGCAACTTGAGAGAAGGTGACGATAAAAGACAACTGAATAATACTTTATTCTTTTAAAGGTGAAATAGGAGTGGCGATGAAGTACGCGGTTTAGTCGTGAATGATAACAGTCGCAATTTACTTTGCCCTCTTTTTAATCCCTTTATCTTGTCTTTATATATTACCTTCTGCACACCCTACTTAGGCTAATTGGTTTTCTTCGTTCCCTACCTTTCGGCACCAGCCTATGGTTTGGAATAAGACTATCCAATAAGTGTAATATGTGTACTCTCTTAATCTAAGGAGCCCTCGCAACCTGAGAGAAGGTGATAATAAAAGACAACTGAATAAACTAATTCTATTTCTTCTGAACCTGGATCCATTCTCGAAGAAGTCCCTTCGAGTTCGTATATAACCATACGATGGATCTATCCAATAGAAGTGGATAACCGTAATAATACGGGGTGTTCTGAGAAATACAAAGGGTAAAAGAAGGAGCGGCAATGACTTATGCAACTCTGACAATCCAAAAGCCAGTATTTTAAGAAGGTTCGGTCAACTTGGTCACTTAGTCATAGTCTAGGGTCGGTCAAAAGTCGCTGCCAAAGAGAGAGAGAAAAGAAACACTCTGCGTGCACTCTAACCTAGATCAGAATGGTTATCAATTTATCTAATAAGGAATCCTCCTACTGTAATCTCAAATTCTCCTCCAAACTTGAAAGAAGAATTAGTCGGGATCACCCGGAGAGTAAACCAACTCATCAGTGAGAATCGGGATTCAACTATCATCGCATGATAACTTGATGGAAGCCACTCAAGTTATCACACTCCAGAAGGTATGCGCATGCCTGACAAGTTTGCTGTTTGTTTGAAACTCCCGATGTAATTTTTCCTCATGCTCTTATGACCTTGACTTTAGTCAACAAATCATAAGTCACATGTCAAGTTCTACCCGTCATTGTCCAGGTTGATTTGAACCCACCCGTACATACGCTTGACTTTAGTCAACAAGGTAATACGACTGTCCCAAACCAACGCATCTATCTATGCAACAGATGAATACCCAGCGGCTACCAAACACTATGCCTTGACTTTAGTCAACAAACATAGCTTGAATACTACTGACCATCCATAAGATACGACGGAGGGCTATGACTGGTTTTTGGCGAAAAACCTTTAACGTAATGAACTTGATATCGTTGAAGGAACCTGATAGCTTTTTATAAAAATATAGTGACGAAAAACCTTTGCTAAAGAGGTCACTCCCGGTGAAGGGATCTCGGCTCTTTCCTCGTGGAATGAGGTGCAGGATATTCCAACTGAATACCGCGATGCAAAGCAACTTGTAATCGACTATATTGAAGTTATTACCCTAACGTAAACTTCTGCCCAAGGGGTCGCTCCCGGTGAAGGGATCTCGGCCCTTGCCTCGTGGAATGAGGTGCAGGATATTCCAACTGAATACCGCTACGCAAAACAAAAGGAAACATCTTTGTAATAACACCTTTTTAAAATTTGTTCCAACAACATCAAATATAGGTTTGTTTTACTTGCATTGATAAGAATTAATGCAGTCCCATCAATCAATCACACCAGAAAAGAACGAAAAATAAAATGTACGTATATGCCATCCGTATTCTCCACTGGGTCCCGTCATCACCCGTTAGGTTACTTAACTAACGACAGAGCGGGGGCTGGACTAGCGCGGGTGTAAAACATATACAACATCTAATTGTATATATACCAATATACAATAATCGCTCCAGGAGTGATAATATGCAACATTACAGAAAAGTAATAAGCATCACAGAACAATACAGATAATCTGGGATCCCCGAGTTTCACAGAGCCGCTGCTGAAACCCGACGTTCCCCTGGTCGTGTGGATAGCCTGTGCAATGAAACCTAGACCCCTACGGGTGCGGCAAGTTACCCGCCAAAACCTGAAGCGAGGTAGTCCCCCACAACATAGTGAATGGAACACCCGGCACTTCACGGAATCCGGTAAATTGAGCACCCCTCCTTGGGTCAACCTGTACCCCCTACGAGTGCGGCGAATAGTCTGCCAATTCAAGAGTGAGGTCCCTTTTCCTCTCAAAGCCATGAGATACGGACCCGTTGCCCTCCAGAACCCGGCTATCCGTGCACTCCTTCACGGGATAAACCTAGTACAAAAATAAAAATATGTACAACAGGTACATCGACCTCAACCCGGTCGTGCCCCAAAAGAATATTATACAAACAGGCAGTGACGGCAGTCCACATGTTGGACGCTCGCCCCGCAATATCAAATGTATAATTAAATCCAAACTGCAATATCATTGCACCCTGCTATCCACCACGACAAATCCGCAACATCACAGTACAACACAGAACATCAACGCGAATGTCACGTTCACAAACCCGTCTAAAAGAACTATAGCAATCGGACGCGGTTTACCGATCAAATGACATTCCTGGTCGGAGATATAATGTAAATACTGCATACTAACAAATTTAAAATTTCGATCGACTAAATTTCCCGAAGTGGGCCCCACGTACATCTGCTGTACAGTTACAAAATCTGGGCCCAAAAGAACTATTCCAAAACCCACAATTTCCACAAAGAAGCTCTCTGGAAAAAGTTGGTGCACTGTTCCCACTAAAGCGCCGCGGTTCCGCGGTCAAACCTTAGGTTTGACCGCGGATCCGCGGTGGTCTTGTGAAATCACATGCCCATATTTTTCCAGTATGCTCAGAAAACCCTGCACGCTTTTCTGTGATATGCAAAATTATTTTTAGGCCCTTTGAAAAATCGACAGAAACTCAGAACTTGGAATTTGCGGTTTTCGAAAATCCGTTCGATCGATATTTTAAACGCGTTAGCACAAGTTAGTATAGCTTAATGGTTAGTCTCTGATACCACTGTAAGTCCACGGTAGCGCCCCGGCCGTCTAACAGACGCCAAATGCAGAACAAAAACTTTTTACAACTGGTGCTATCGCGTACTATAACCCAGATCTGCCATTAAAGCTAAACTAACAAACTACAAAGTGGGTAGAAGAGTTATACCGAACGATTCGAGTGCTTTGGTCTTCAACCATCATCCCACACTTTGTTGCGGCTGCTCCGATCTCCTGAATCTCCAGTCTCGTCGTCCAGGTGGCACCACGTCGACGGATCTTTAAACGGGCTTCCGCCTCTGAACCGAGGCAACTCGGTCGTCAAGTTTGCTAAAAGAGACGACCAAGATGAAGTAGAGAATGAGTAGAACACTTTGTCTCGTTACGTCCAAGGCTATAGATGGACGGTTAATGAAGTTGCCTTTTGGATCGATATGAAATGAGAAATGGAGTATACTAATTTCCATGAACCAAAATCCTTAATCTTTTTCAAATGAACAACCATAACATTCACCAAGTGAATGGCCGGCCACTTAAGAAGAGGGGGGAGGTGAGTGTAGGAGAAGGGGGGGTGACTACAACCATTAATGAAGAGAAGAGTCATCAAAACACCTAGTATGAACTCATTAAAAGATACAATGAATCATAACCCTTAGTCATCAACACATAAATGCTCCATTAATGCACTAAGCCACCTCACCATCCTAGTCACCTCTTTTAGAAACTTCTAGAACTTTCCACACTCATCCAAAGAAAAGATAAATCCGTATTTAACTGAATGTTAAATACGGCCGATATAAAACTGGAAACTGGCAACTTCTAAAAGTGATCCTGAAACGAATTTCAGGATAACCCCGTAATGGTATAAACATACCCGCATTTGTATTACGACCGAATACAAATGCAACTGAGACAAAGATATTATATCTACACAGTATAATACTCGGATCCGGCTTAAACCGAAGCCGACCAGTATTATCTGCTCGAAAAACGACACGTGCGAAAACGCACGTGCATTTTCCGAACCCTGCCATAAAACCATACGGCCTCTATAACGTTTCGCCCGAACATGGGAAAGTGTCTGTGGGGAACTTTAATGACTCATCAACATACTGGCACTGGGTATAACCACTAGCACGTCAGAGGTACGAGCTGCACGTAACGTTTTGCCTATGTATTTGATTGGAAGGGAAGCTGACGAGCGAACTCATCCATAAACCCTACTGAGCCTAACAGTGACAATATACATACAATCCGGTCCATTCGTCTATGAGTATCGCATATCTGCCTAGGGGCTGGTAACGCAGACCCCCAATAGCAGTATAAGTCGTGTCAGAGAGTGGCCCAGAACACCCTGAGATACTACTGGAGTACCTACCAGTAAATCTCCTGCCTCAGTCGAGGGCTTTGTGTAATGGCTCTCCTAGAGACAGCGCGATTTCACCCCCAATACCGGGAGAGACGAATCCCCTGCCGATCCGCTCACTTGCCTCCATGTGGCTCGGAACTGTACCCAACTAAAAGCTGTTTGCACAACTCCTTTGAGCGTGGTAGGGTAGTAATCTAAGCACAGTGGGAACTCACACGAGACAAATGACGATCTCAGGTCGATGAACTAACCTGTACACATGTCACCAGGGAACTGCTATCTGACGATATGTATAATACCAATTAGCAGGTCCCGGCGAGTTCTGTCCGGTGTACTCATAACCTAATGAGCACCTGTATACATCTTAGGTGATTCAACTGACACCAATGGCTTGTGAGACCGGCCATCGCCCCTCGTCGGGGTCTCGACTGTATACACTAGTTTACTCTGGAGTATCGATGCCTTGTCTCGAAACTTCCATGACTAGGGACACTTTAAGGATGTGCTTACAGACCCCAGCTCCCACGTATATGATCGCCATCATACTGCTGGTAGTCAAGCAAGAATCCTATGGGCTCTATGAGTATGCAATAGCGAACTAAAGCATGTATACGATGATAAAGACAAACCAGATAGCATACTATCATCTCGAGCAAGACTGTCATATCGGTATAGGTCCTGCCTCAATCATTGCAATCACGTACCTGCGATCCAATAATTGACTTTGAGGGCACTATCTCCAACAATAAAACTATACGGCCTCGACAACGTTTCGCCCGAAGTTGGGAAACTATCTGTGGGGGACCCTAAAGACTCGTCAGTACCCTGGCAGTGGGTTTAACCACAAGCACGTCAGCGGCACTTGCTGTGCATAACGGCTGCCCATGTACTGACCGAAAGGGAAGCCGATGAACGAACTCATCCTGGAACCCTACTGAGCCTATCAGTTACAATATACGTACAGTCCGGTCCGTTCGTCTATGAGCATCGCATATCGGGCCTAGGGGGCTGGTAATGTCAGACCCCCAATAGCGGTATAAGTCGTGTCGGAGAGTAGCCTTGAACACCCTGAGAAACTACTGGAATACTTACCAGTAATTCTCACCTGCCTTGGCTAAGGACTTGGTGTAATGGCTCTCATAGACACAGCACGATCTCACCCCCAATACCGGGAGAGACGAATCCCCTGCCGATCTGCTCACTTACCTCCATGTGGCTCGGGACTGTACCCAACTAAAACCTGTTTGCATGACTCCTTTGAGCCGTGGTAGGGTAGTAATTAAAGCACAATGGGAACTCACACGAGACAAATGATGACCTCAGGTCGATGAACTAACCTGTACACATGTCACCAGGGAACTGCTATCTGACGCTAGGTATAATACCAACTAGCAGGTTCCCGGCGAGTCCTGTCCGGTGTACTCATAACCCAATGAGCACCTGTATACATCTTAGGTGATCCAACTGACACCAATGGCTTGTGAGATCGGCCACCGCCCCTCGTTGGGGTCTCGACTGTATACACTAGTCTACTCTAGAGTATCGATGCCCTGTCTCGAAACTCCTACGACTAGGGACCACTTTTAAGGATGTGCTTATAGACTACCCAACTCTCACGTATATGATCGCCATCATACTGTTGGTAGTCAAGCAGGATCCTAAGGGCTCTATCAACGTGTAATAGTGAACGGTAATGTCACCTAAAGCTGTACACGATGATAAAGGCAAACCGGATAGCATACTATCATCTCGAGTAAGACTGTCCTACCGGTATAGGTCCTCCTTCAATCATTGCAATCACGTACCTGCGATCCAATAATTGACTTTGAGGGCACTATATCCAACAGCAAGAATATGCGGAAAATGAATAGTAAACGCAACAATAAAATTTCTACATCAATGTACACGAGTCATACAGTTTGGCATTGAAATAGCACGAATCATGGTGTTTAGAAAATATGGGCTACGGTGTTTTTAAGAAAAGGTACGTCCTCTGAAAGATCCGTAGTGTCCCTTGGCCTGTCTTTAAAATACTCATGATTCGTTAGTTTTGGATGTAAGTATGACTCGTGCACAGTCTAATATCTACTATGTAAACTACAGGACAAGCTAAGAGACTAATCAAAAGGGTAAGGAAAACCACCCAAGTCTGAGTCGATATTTATATCTAGTAGTCGGTGATCCCGCCTCAATAGCGTCACGTACGATAAAACGTACAATATGACATTCTTGAGTCAAGAGTGCAGATCTATTATCATAATTATATCTCGTACGGTAAATCCATCGTAAGGCATCCCAAAATCGGGGTACGGGTCGACTATCACATATACCTCAATATCCATATGGTATCATCATCAAATATCATGAACTAGGGGTACTGATCTAAAGTCTAGTACATACAGATACCATCAACAACACACACACACACATTCATGTGTACGAAAACACATCGCCCGTCGATCCACTATAATATCATGTCGTATCTCATAATACGACCCAAGTCACATCACCGATCTCACGGCATCATGCCCAATCACATCGACTCAACCCCAAGTATAATATACTATCCTCATCATCCGTGTATATGTATATATATATATACATACATACATACTCACATACATACATGTATATATATATATCCCTATATACGCACAAGAAAATCAAATGTATGCATGTGTGTGTGGCCAATCCTTACTCTAGGGTTTCGCGACTAAGAAACTAAACTAGAAGCATTTTCCTACAATTACGCTAAAACTAACCCCAAATCACCTAAGCAATTCTTGCTAAGTATACGCATCTCATAAAACACATAAGTATATAAATATCAAGACGCATTCGCGTGCTATACTATGAAACTGCGGGGGTGCAATACGCCATCCACCCGACTTCCCCCATAGATATATATATCTACTCACCTTGATCCTCGCTTGCCGGAGCCGATGACGACACGCTCTCCTCGTCGTCTCGAAATCCATGTGAGGGTGCCCACACATATAACATACAGTATTGTAAACAGAAATCATGCACGAAAATCAAAACGGCGCACGAATCATACATAGGTTAAAACCTATGGTCTACTCACGCGAAAGAGCCAAATAACCCTCGACATTGACGTACAAACGTCAAGTGACCGAGACAAACAAAAATACCCAAAATTCAAGTTACAGAATTCGCAAAACCGAAATCAGAAACGATGTAAAACAGTTCCAGATTTTACCCCAGGTGAAATTAGCCAATTTTGCATATGTGGAAGGTCTAATTTACAGATAAGGGAGCCACAAAACAAGAACGAGGTTCAGAGGCCAAGTACTAGCCGCAAATTGCGCCCAGAAAGGAAATATTTGCGGCCAGGGTTTTGGGTTAGGGTCTCGGGTCTTCAGGGTAGCTTCTAGGTTGCCTGCATGACTCTCTATAATCGCAAAATATTTTTCAGGTCCCCCGGGTCATAGCAGATCTCTAAAACACACCAAAATTCCTACACAATTCCGATATCGGCAAATCTAAAGTTCGCAAATTGGGGTTTAGTCTCAGGTTTTGTCCTGAATTCTAGGACTAGAGGGGTTGTACGGCCTCTACTAATCTCAATTACACAATCACAACTCAAGAAATCCACAAGGCCTTATCTTGGAATTTTCCAAGTTCACTAAACCTCACTAAATGGATTCTAAGCTAGTTTATATGCTAAAGGAAAAGGATTACTACACTAATGGTGAAGAAAGTACCTCATTTGGCAACTCAAGAATTTTCTTGAGTTGTTCTAAGTCTTCAAAATCCAAACTGGCTTGGTCTCCCTTACTTGTAGTGAGCTTGTGCATATTTTTAATGAAGGAAACATGATATTTTGATGCATTTTTGATGGAGTTGTAAGGTGTAGGAGGAGGTGGAAGAAGAGGGCAGCCATGGATGAAGGAGAAGGAGAGAAGAATGAGTGAAATGAGTGAAGAGAGAAGTGAGCCATGACCAAGGTTGACCCTTCACCCTCTCTCTCTCTTCCCATACCTTCATGCCATGCCTCCCATTCTTTATTCTATTTCATTTTCTTTTCTTTGTTTTCCTTTATCTTTTCTTTTCAAAACCCAAAAACAATTAAAAACCCGCATACATATAAAAGAAAACAAGATGCCATGGTTCAAAAATGAAACAAGTTTTGTTGCATGTTGTGATGCAAAAATCAAGTTTGATGCAAGATTAGTGAAAATTAATCGATTTTAGCATTAACATAGAATATAATTTATTATAAGAAATCCACGAATGCTTCATTCTTAATATCTCTCTCAAAATCAATAATTAACATAAATTTCCAAATATTTCCCAATTTATCGGTATTTAATTATACCATAACCTCTAAAACTAATCTCCACACATTAAAATATTCGTAATATTTATTATTCAATTATATAAATTCCCAAAAATAATATTTTATTTTTCTGAAATGTTACATATATATAACATTTGTCTTACGCAGTTATATGATCACATCACAGAACCAAGCAGCAGAAGTCAACATATGAAATATTGGATATACTAGGTGTCCTGTGTATTAAATTAAGCCAATAATGAAAAAAACAGATTCCACGGTCGTGATGAATAGATAAACCAACATCCCTACACCCCTACGAGAGCGGCAAGCAACCCTGCCAATTCTAGAGTTAGGAGACCTGGTCTCGACTCCTCGAGATGGTCTCCCATTGGGATCTAGAACCCGGTTACTTGTGCTCCCCGTCTTGGGTCTATCCTAATGCGGAAAAGTAAATAATATACATCAATGGTGACATCATCCTCAACCCGGAAGTGTCCCAATAAAAGAATATTATATACAATTTTTACATGAATGAAAATTGAAAAACTCTCATCTCACACAAAAACCCCGGCTATTCATTCACGACGATCCAATATAACATATCACAGCAACACATAACATCACATGTCATCAACGTAAGTAAATATGCGTATCCCGAATTCCGTTGACATATAGCAACGTGATTTGGGATACCCCACATATTACACTTACGGTCGCAGAAAAGAAATGAAAAACTACAATAATTAGAATCCACATTTCCTTAGATATCATAAACCCGGAATATCTCATATTCCGAATTTCATGCCTAACCTTATAAACCTTGCATTTTAGTCTCAATTTGAAAACACTTTTCAATAAGCAGTCGGATAATTCAACAAGATTCCCGACTATCGATCGCGTACTATATGCGATTGCGACAGACTTTCGATCCGAATCGAAACTTCGTGGCAATCGATCAATAGAGACTAACATGCTAGATTTACAAACAAACTGGTTTTCACAAAACGAGTTTAATGTGGATTCCAACTACTGTACCACATATCAAACTTAAACCCGAATCGATGTAAAAATTACGACTACGAAATACTTCGTATTAGCCACTTAAAAGAAAGTTAACATCACATGCAAACCGGGCTAATCAAACATAACCATGAAACCCTAAACTCAACACCACAGAATACCAAACAAAAACGAGCCCAAATCATTACAATAGAACCGGCGTCGCCGACCATTTTGGCATTCTCGCCGGCCAAACTTCCAAGTTTTGTACCGTTTTTCTCTGGTGTTCTAGTTACATTACATGTAACATTCTGCACTTGCTTAAAAAATTTTTAGAGACCATTTTGAAAATTACAAAAACTTGGTGTTTTGGGTTTCGGTTTCAGAGTTGTTTTGTTTTCGTAATTCTAACTACATCGTATAATCTTCTAGCTTTGGCTCTGATACAATAAAAGTGTTTGTTAGCATTACCACTGGGTTTTACTAGTATCAAGCTTGCCATTTTAAAATTTTGAGGGTGCTAATAAACACCAAACAAGAATCGAAACTAGATGATTAGGGTTTAACTATGATATAATAAAACTTTAACTAAGTGAAGGATGCTGCAACCTTTGTAGACCGTGCCCTTCTCTTCTCAAGCTCCGTGTAGTAGTCCACATGACTCCACTAGGCTCCACTTGAAGTTGGATCGAGCTTCCTTTGCGATCATCGTGCCGAAGATGATCCACCCAAAGCTCCTCTAATCCAAGCTAGCTCTTTACTAAACTCTTTAGTGAAGGAAACACACTACACCAAAGGGCTTTATCAATATGTATACGAGAGACAGTATAATAATACCAGTGAACATGTTAAGATAAATGCAACCAGATAGCATACTATCATGTCGAGCAAGAAATTCCTCTATATATATGTCCAAGCATCCACTATATCATACAATAATGACCTCTAGGGTATACATATTCCTAACACTTTCGTCGAAGATGATCCACCCGAATGATGTAGCTCATGTCTCTAGCTCCACATCAAAAGCAAGTGAAGCAACTAGGAATTCTAGGTTACTAATCTAGACAACCTACGATGTAGTGAGTGTTCTAAGTGTTTATTCATCTCACCTCCTTTCTTGATTCTCAACTCATGAGATTGTAGAGAGGAGGTTGAGCATGAAGGTGGAGGAACTCAAAAGCTAGTGGAGAGTGAAGCTAATGGTGAGAGTGAGAGAGCCTTCAAAAATAAACCATCTCTTTTTGTTTTCCATCTCAAGTGAGAAAATATCAAGCATGCTTGGTTTTGTAAAAACAATTCTTTCTAATTTAAAATACCCACCATGCTCAAATAGTTTTCACAAATGAATTAAAAATTCATTTGTGCAACACTATGCAAGCATGGTTGTCACCATACTCCCCTCTCTCTATTATCCACCTCATTTCCATTTAAAATAAATGGATAAAAACTAAATGAGGTGTCTACCTTCTAGAATGTTATTTGTAAAAAATACGGATTACATTCTACTGTATATACATACCTATACTCGTACTGAAATACAAATACCTGAAGAGATAGAATAACAGAAAGAACATAATCCTATAATATACATATCGAAATACATATACGTAAATTATTAAATCAATACCCGATTTAGTAATCCGGCTCAAATCCGAGCCGGCTAGTATTATCAACCGTCCGATCGAAATTCCGGGTAACTAGTACACTAATTCGATTAGAACCCTGCACATATCCAATACGGCTACTACATCATTTCGCCAGAACCAGGGACACCCTCTGTGTGGGACTCTAAAGACCAGTCAATATGCTGGCAGTGGGTTTAACCACAAGCACGTTAGCGGCACGAGCTGTAGGTAACGGCTACCCAGGTATTGAGTGAAAAGAAGGCCGACGAGCAAACTCATCCAAACCCCTACTGAGCCTCAGTGACAATATCCGTACAGTCCGGTCTGTTCGTCTAAGAGTATCACATATCTGTTAGTTGTATGTATGCCCTAGAGGCCAGTATTGTACAAATGATGTATATTATATTGGATGCTTGGACATATATAGAGATGACTTTTTTGCTCGATACGATAGTATGCTATCTGGTTGCTCTTTATCTTAACATCTATACTAGTCTCTTTAAACTGTCTTATAGTTACATGTTGGTAAAGCCCTTAGGATGTGTACTTGACTACCTGGACTATGATGCAGATCATACTAGTGGGGACATGGTAGTCCATAAGTACATCCTTCAAGGTCCCTAGTCGTAGGTGTATCGAGACAGGGTATCGATATACCAGTGTAGACTAGCGTATACGCTTCTTGATCCATGAGATGGGCGATGGATGATCCCATATCCATTGGTGTTTGACATCAGAGATGCTATACGGGTGCTCAGTGGAGACTGGGTACACTGGACGGACTCGTCGAGAACTCCCAGATGGTATTATACCTCACGTCAGATGGCAGTTCTCAGGTGACACTTGTGCAGGTTAGTCTGTAGACCCGAGATTGTCATAGAGTCTTGTGTGATTCCCACTGTGCTTTGATCTCCACCTTACCACGTCCATGAGGGCGTGCAAAACGGTGGTTTTTGGGTACAGTCCCGAGTCACATGGAGGCAATGAGCGATAGGAGGGGTTTCGTCTCTCCCGGTATTGGGGGTTGATGTTGCGCTGTGCTCGATTGGCCGTAACAGGGAAGTCCCTGGCCAGGGCTGATTGGAGATTTACTGGTAAGTGTTACCAGTAGTTTCTCGACCCGTTATGAGCCTCACATCGGCACGACTTATCAGTTATTGGGGTCTGACGTTTACCACCCCTAGACTTGATATGCGACATATCAGACGAGGAGACCGGACTGCACGGTAGTGTTGCCGGTTGGCTCGACGGGAGTTGCAGCAGGTTTGCTTGTTTTCTTCTGATCGCTCAATATCCGGGTGGCCGTTACGTTTAGCTGACCGCTTGCGGCTTGGGGGTGCTTGATATGATCATCACCCACTGCCGGCGTATTGACGAGTCTTAGAGTCCCACAAAGGAATTACCTAGTCTAGGCGAAACGTTGTGGTGCGCGTATGCGATATGCGCATGGACCCGATTAAAATGTG
Source organism: Agapanthus africanus (assembly GCA_030015575.1). Taxonomy (NCBI): domain Eukaryota; kingdom Viridiplantae; phylum Streptophyta; class Magnoliopsida; order Asparagales; family Amaryllidaceae; genus Agapanthus; species Agapanthus africanus. The sequence continues at coordinate 353,031,930 of CM057341.1, read as the reverse complement.
CGTATAGGATACCGAACATTGATCGGGTAGCTTGCTTTTGGTGGCGTCATATGTGATATGGCCGGATTGATAAATCAAGTGTTGATTTATCATTTAACCATTAGTTTTCTCACTTAAAACCTTTTCTTGTATATGATGGGTGTATGCATGCATGTATGTTTTTCTATCTTTCTTTTAGTTTCATGCACATATGGATGTGCATACATACATACATACATACATACATACATACACCATCTATCATGGTTGATTACACATGGAAAATGGTGGCAATATAAGACTCACACCATGGTTAAATGAATGGATTATTGTTTGATTTTTGCTTAAAACAAAAGGAATAAAGAAAAGGATAATTCTTGCTTAGCTTCTACACTCTTCTTTAAACCTAACCATGCTCACCTACTTCTAACCATGAGTTATCCTTCTCTTTGTGTTTTAAACTCAAGTTAAATAATGTCTCCATCATCTAACCATGATTTGAGATGAGAATTAGAAAATATATATACATATATTTTCTTTTTACTTCATAAGGGTTATTCTTTTACTCTTGTTAAAATATAGCCATCATCTTCTTCCTCCTCTCTCATTTGCTCTCTAGATTTTTGTAGTGAGCAATATACTCATCAAGTTAGGATTTTGAAGTGAGAAAGAGAACCACAACACCATTCTACACAAGTCTAGCCCACTTGTTTGGAGTGTTAGCTTCATTTCGTTCTCTTGACCGGGTGAAGTTGCAAGCTTGGACAAAGCGGACTTCGGGTGGATCATCGGTGACCTAGAGGAGTTCAAGCGGAGCTTTTTCAAACCCCAAGTAGCCGAGGAGTCTAGCGTAGGGAGCTACAAAGGTTGTACTCTCTAAACCCTAGCTTTTCTTTCATATGATGATGTGAAAAATTTGAAACCCTAATTTTTCTAGGAATGATTCTATGTTCGTTAACTTAGCACCCTAAAAATTCAGTTTTTGGTTCATGTGATGCTTCTAAACCCTTCATGAGGTGCTAGGCTAACCCAACAATATCGAGTCTAGGGGGTGGATAAAGCTAGACCCCTAATAACGCGATATTTCGTGTCGGTATGAAGCCCATCACCCACTGAGAAACTATTATCCAAATCAGTAATTCTCGACTACCTTGGCCAAGGATTTTTGCTGATGTCCACCCGTGCACCGCGCGACATCAACCCCCAATACCGGGAGAGACAAATCCCTTACGATCCGTTCACTGCCTCCATGTGGCTCGGGACTTTACCCAACTAAAACTTGTTTGCATGACTCCTTTGAGCCGTGGTAGGGTTGTAATCAAAGTACAGTGGGAACTCACATGAGACAAATGACGATCTCAGGTCGAAAGACTAACCGGTACACATGTCACCTAGCAACTGCTATTTGACAATAGGTATAATACCAACTGGCATGTTCCCACCGAGTCCTTCCAGTGTACTCATAACCCAATGAGCACCTGTATATGTCACGACCCGAAATATTAGCTCGTGAGCGGCACTTAAATCACGCCACGTTTAAAGGCGTAACGTAATTCAAGTAAGCCGAAACCCAGAAATCTAAACCTTTTTAAGAAAATAAAAGAGGTGAAGTTTTGAAAATAATGTATGATGAAATCAAAAGTTTTCCTAAATACACAAACAATGGAACATAAAATTGCAAGTGGATGTTACTAGTTGAAAACATGTTTCGACTTTTAAAAATTTGGGCAGCACCTTTTTGTATTTTGTTGATCCAAAACCACAATACATGATAATATAAAGGCATCCCCAAGCGAGAGCTAGCTCTTCGCCAATCGGCGGATCCACAACCACGCAAAGCATAAATATAAGTATACGATGCCCAACGGTGAAGTTCACCACAAAAGATAAAGAAATAAGCAAGACATCAAAACCACAAGTAGCGGAATACCCCTCGCTCTAAGTCTCGCAACCACAAGTCTCACTAAGTCTCATTACTTATACAAATACTAGTTTGATTGATAGAGTTGACTAGATACAATATGAATAATAAATACAAGAGGGGGACGATCCAATATGTACCACCTACGAAAGCAATCACCCGAATGCAACTGTGTGCCAGCGATGCCGCTACTGATCCAAGCAGTCAACCTGCAAGAACTGTGGCACAACGGGGGTGAGTTGCCAACTCGTGAGTAGAAAAATATCAAAAAGTAGAAATCGAATAAACAACTACAACTAGGTCAACTGTATCATAAAGGTAATACTATGATACTAGGGTGACCGTATCTGTATATGCGCCCATAATATACTCAAAGGCGACATGTATGTGGATGTCATCCAATCATGTAATCAATGCCTGTATGCCAGTGGATCTCATCCACGTGTCAACCAATGACACAACAACATCATGCATGTAAATATCATAAAAGCATATGCATGAAGGTATAAGGACATAAATCAACGCGTGTCCCTCGGGACACATCAGAATCATGGAACCTGAGTGTCTAGCATCGACACTCGAAACATCATGAAACCCGTGTCTAGTATCGACACGTAAATCCTCATATACCTCAGACGCTGCATCCTCAGATCGGCCCTCATATCTATCTCATCTCAGGCACCGCATACTCTGATCGGCCCTCATATCCATCTCATGACTCCGGCCGGTATCCTCCGGATAACCACCGAGTCTAACCCATCACCGGTAGGTAGTGGTCCCTCTGCCAGGCTCATCGTCATCCCCAAGAAATCTCTCTCTCGCCCCGGGTACCATACCGGGTCTACCACGTACCCGCAGACGGTTCCTCCACTCCTCGAATCTTTTCTAAACCATACAAATCCACACTAGGGTCTTGTAAACAGCCATTAGTCATCACAAATCCACACTAACACCTAAACCCTTTTCTAGAATTTTCCATACATAACATAACTTAACCAAATCAACTTCTAACTAGAGTAGGATACAACAAAAACTCAAAACTAACTAATGGAAGAAATTATACCTCATTGATGCAACTCAAGAGAAACGCTAGAATTCCCAAGTCTTCAAAATCCCACATTGCTTGATCCATTGTGTAGAGGATGAAGAGGTGATCATTTTTTGTGAAAGGGGTATAAGGTTTTGACAAGGTTTTTGAGATGGATCTTAGGGTTGAAGGTGGAGGGAAGTGAGGAAGAAGAAGGAGAAGAAAATGATGGGGGAAAAATGAATGAGGCAGCCCCTCTCTATTTCTCACACTTATTCTCACACACTCTCTCTCCAATCATTCTAAACTTTTACCCATTTTCTCTTTTTCTTTTCTTTTTAAAACCCAACCACATAATAATCAACATGTAAAACAACATGTAATCAAATGAAACATGTCATGGTGCACTAACCATGAAAAACTGTAGAAACACGGATTTGGCCTAATCGCGATTTGCAGTGCACTAATCGGGTATTTATCCAAACTGTATATAATTAAATATAAAAATGCCAAATCCAATAATTATATTTTTAAATGAATAAATTATTTTAATTTCCAATTATTTCACAATTATTGGTATATATTTATACCCTTTTACGAAAACCCCAATTTCGCAAATCGGGCAGTTTTCGCGAAATATATTATTTTAATATTAAATTCCAAAAATAATATTTTATATTTTCTGAAATGTTACAATCTTCCCTCCTTAAAGAAACTCGGTCCCCGAATTTAAATTTAAACCCCCGAACACTAAAACATTTCAAAATTCAACTCAATCAACGGGGCTTTGAAATCACAGAAGCTATAGAAATACCATAACGCATCAAGTGCGCATGAAAATGAGTATAAAACTCAAAATCGAACTCCATAAAGCGTCACGCAAATCATCGGAGTTACAATGGAGATACAGATCTCGAAATCCACCACTGAACTCCAATATATACTAGTCAAATACTATAATACATACATAGTACGCATCCTTGAAAAAAATCTCCAAAAACTGAATAAAACATATGCAAAATCTTTTCTGAATCGCCGTGTGATGCGTAACTCACGGCTCAAGTGACGGACGCTCATCTGTAAAGTAATAATATATGTTCTGCTAAAATATGCGTTCCGCCCTTTCTAAAATATCCCAAAAGGTTTTCCTTTTTAACGTTCGTGTCGCTCACGGGCACATAGGAAATAGCGAGACTATATCTCCTTTTTGAAAACCTCTTGGTAAACTTTTATACATGCAAAGTGCTCAGGTACTGTCCTCGGATCAGTCCCATTTGGCTACTACATAACGTAATGCCTCCCATGAAAAAAATGCTCAAGAGCAAAAATCAGCCTCAAAAGGCGTATCCAACAATCACGTGCGTCCGGTGCGCACGGAAATCAAATCCAAATACAAGTGCTACGAATATGCACAAAACCAAAACTAAGTGCAACGGGTGTGCACGAAAGCATCTGTCCAGTGCAACGGGTGTGCACGACAACCATGTCAAGTGCATCTAGAGTGCACGAAAATCTCAATCCAGTGCAACTAACATGCACGAACGAAAATTCCAATCAAGTGCGTCGGTGTGCACAAAATGTAATATCAAGCGCCTACCATGCGCAAAATCCAACCCAAGCACGTCAAGTCCTTAAAAAGCATCTAGTGCAGTAACATGCACGAAAACGAATATCAAGTGCAAACGCGCACAAAACATAAATCGGGTAACACAAATTCTCAAAGACATAAATCGGTTGCAACCAAGGTACGGAGTATAGATCCGGTGCAACCAATGCACGAAATACCGATTTGGTGCAACCAATGCACAAAAATATAAATCCAGTGCATCCAGTGCACGAAATACAAATACAGTGCATAAATGCATAAATACAAATCTGGTGCATCCGGTGTACAAAATACCAATCAATAACTCAAATGCGTAAACAGCAACACCGAGTGTACCAAGGTGTATAAAATCCTAAACGTGTGCAACTGCGTGCACAAAACACATATCAATGCACTGCAAGCACATATAAGTTATACCGAGTGCAAAATCAAATCGAGTGCGTACCACACGCACAAAATCAAATCAACTGTAAGAAATCCACGAAATCATAAACACGTGCAGCTAAGGTATAAAACCGATATCAAGTGCAATAGATATGCACAAATCATAAACCAACACAACAGTGTGTAAAACGTATGTCAAGTGCAATAAATACGCACAAATCGCAAACCGATGAAGCGGTGTATAAACATGAATCAAGTGCAATAAATACGCACAAAAATGTAAATACCCAGTAAGTGCAGCCATGGTGCACGAAAACAATATCCTGAAACTCAATCATCAAAACTCAAATCCAAGCGATATAAGCGTGATACTCGAATCACAAACGCAAATAGCAACAATGATATTAAGGTACATCTCTTACAATGTCGAAAAATGTCGGTGCACCCAAAACTGGCAGAGCAAGAACATCCGCTTGCCTCCTGCTCACGGTCTGGCATCTTCTATCTCTGGGTCCTCATTTCCTCTGTGGATTACCAATCTCGCAATCCATCGGCTCGTCGGCCCGGTCCGGTGTACTAACGAAAACGATTCCGCTCTGGTACTTCCCCGGTCATCTCTCGACTAATTATTACGACCACTAGTAAAGCACCACGTCACTGGCATCGGCCTCTAGCCCTCTGAACACACACGACACAACTGATCCTGGGTACAAATCCTATCGCAGCAGTGTCCTGGAAGGAACCTGCTCAGGGTCTCTTCCGATCTCGCCTATGCCGAACTATACGGAGGCTGGTACTCTTGCATAATCTTTTATCGCTTTCTGGACATCTGTGCTCTAAGCACAGCATTTTCTCGGGAACTGGTCGTATCCCAACGCCTCTGTAGACATATCTGATCTCTAATCTCAACGGGGAGTAACAACAGCTCGTCAGCATCTTGCACGAACCTCTGGTCCCACTCGTCTATATCATCGTCCACTTCGACGTCACGTCACGCTATCCGTGTATTGAAAATGTTCTCGGCTTCAGTCAATCCGGAGTCTCTCACACGGACTCAAAATCACGAACTCGATATCTTCATCACTCTGTTGAAGATCTCTAGCCGAACACGTCCTCGGGAACTCGTCCCAACCATCGGAGGAATATTCAATACTCGTCCGTTCTCGATCAACTCGTAACGCGTCTGGGTGAGGTCCTCTATCCGAAGCTGGTCATTTTGTCGATCTCTTATCACATGATATCCAGACGACGTTAAACATTTCGATCGATTCATCAAAATCCCATAATTCCCCAGAAGCTCAACACCTGAGCACCGTTTAATAATATCTAGTACACCCCACAGTACCTATGGACCAACTGTAGAAGGGCAAACCCAAGCCTTACTGATGGCACCGTTGAACCGCTGCAAACCCTAAGGTTCAAAAAGCGGTTCCATGGTCATCATGTCGAGTTAGGGTTTCATTCTTCTAGAGGGTCCACAAAATTACTTGCATGTTCCTCCGAATACTTTAAATTTGGAAAAATGGGTTTCTGACATTCGTTCGAACTTTTTAACTTCGCCTACGCAACATGTGAATACCCTTCGTCTCTTAACTCATGATAGACTAGCTATCATCTATCGCATCTCTTCCTGGAAGCTCCAGCAATCTCAGCTCATAAGTTCTGGAAGCAACATCCCATCAATCTCAGTAACAGCTGGGTCATCTATCTGCAAGGTAGACGACATCATGATCCCTGAGGTATGCTGTACATCAACAGTCCTCTCACAACTGGCAGCCTCTATCAATGGCCCGATTATACGGTGCAAAACCGAACACTCGCCTGAAATGAGAGGTCACAACACAACCACTACATCGAGACGTTCCCATGTCGCCAGAAAACACAATGGTTAGTCCTCGTCCATGACGAGCTCGTCCTGACCGCATCACTAGCAGCAGCTTAATCTGTGCTCAAACCATGGTGACAGGAACCTCAAGCATGTATCGATGAAGATAGATCAAAGGGATGGAAATAATCAACAGATCCCAAAATGGATACATGATCATAAGGATGAACGGAATCAATGAGAGTATGATCATGGAAATGAATTGAATCAAGGATCTCAATGGATGTATGATCAAGAGAGCGAAAAGAATAATAAGTCTCAAAATATGTACATCCTAAGGTTTCTTAAATGGAGTATCGTATCATAAATATGCCGCGGAACATACGTACGGTACGTCACTCTACTCAAGCTACCTACTCCATTAATTAGGGTCAACCTATGAAATGAAAGTTCGGGTCTAATACCCCCCTGTTCAAGTCTAAGTTCCGTAAGGTCAGGCCTAGGTTCCGAAATAGATTACTCCCCAGACTCTACATAGTCAAACCTAAACTCAAACCAAGGTTAAACCAAGCGCTCTGATACCAACTTTGTCACGACCTAAAATATTAGCTCGTGACCGGCACTTAAATGACGTCACGTCTAAAAGTGTAACATAATTCAAGTAAGCCGAAATCTAGAAATCTAAACCTTTTAAAGAAAATAAAAGAAGTGAAGTTTTGAAAATAAGGTATGTTGAAATCAAAAGTTTTCCTAAATACATAAACAATGGAACATAAAAATGCAAGTGGGTGTTACTAGTTGAAAACATGTTTCGACTTTTAAAAATTTGGGCAGCACCTCCTTTGTATTTTATGCAGGGTTACCTAGGACGGCAGCAAGGTTTCGGGAGGCATCGTCCATGCCAAATTCAAAAATTTGCCATTCTAGCTAACCCTAACTAAGAATCGTTAACTAGAAATCGACGGAATGTAATGCAAACAACTTCGCATATGAAAAGTGAGCAAGGAATACAACCTTTGTAGACCGGTCCTTCACTTCAATAGCTCCGTGTAGTAGTCCCTTCACTGCGATCATGAACTCCGGACTCTAGAGAGGCTCCCGTGAAGAAACGAACATGCTTGCTTCGAAGTCTTCGAGACCGAAGATGATCTACGTCGAGGAGATACTAACGCAAGCTATCTCTTCACTAATTATGAAATTAGTGAAGCAAACACCCTATATTAAATGGCAAGTAGTAGAAGATGATGAAGTAGGAAGTGGTCTCACTTTAGATTTTATTTTCTCACATTTTTTCCATCAACTCCATTGAAGCTAGAAAGCTTTGAGGAAGAAGAAGAAGAAGAATATGAACTCATCATATGAATTAATCCAAATGAATTATTGCAACCATGGGTGAGTTAAGCCCTCATTCCTAACTTATGTAGAGAATAAACCAAGGGATAAGGTTAAGGGTTGGGTTAACAAATATCCTAAGCTAGACAAAAGAGTGGACTTTTTCAATGTTCTACAAGCTTCATCCAAGCTTGACAACATTGACCAAGTCTTTTCTCTTTTGTGATAACTTAAGCAATAAATAAAACCCTAACGTAACCCTAGCATGGTGTAAATCTCATACACCCATCCTGCATGTATCATCAAGCATGACATAATACATATACACAAATATACATATCACATATATACAATGTGCACATCAAGTGAGAAAAAAAAATCATAAGTGAGCTTAATATTAGTTAATATAATATAATATATTAAATATATAATTATACATTAAATTATCAAATCAACTCTTGATTTAATAATCCGGCTATATTATATATAACCGACTAATATCATATGTAACAACTTATCGAATCAGCACTTGATTCGATAATCCGGCTATATCACATATAACCGACCAATGTCACAAATCGCAAGAATATAATACGGTATCTCATATTGTATTAATCTCGGTCCCGCACATATCACATATGTGCTCCTACTCCGTTTCGCTTGAGCCAGGAAACCCCTGTGTAGGACTCTAAAGACTCGTCAATATGCCGGCAGTAGGTGATGATCATATCAAACACCTACAAGCCGCAAGCGGTCTGCTAAATGTAACGGCCATCCGGGTATTGAGCGATTATAAGATCAAAAAGCAAGCCTGCTCACACTCCTGCGAACCCAATCAGTAACACTACCTTACAGTCCGGTCTCTTCGTCTGATATGTCGCATATCTCGTCTGGTGGTGGTAAACGTCAGACCCCAGTAACTCGATAAGTCGTGTCGATATGAGGCTCATAACGGGTCGAGAAACTACTGATAACACTTACTAGTATATCTCTGAAGCAGCCTTGGCTAAGGACTTCCTGTTATACCTAATCGAGCACAGCGCAACATCAACTCCCAATACCGGGAGAGACGAAACCCCTCCTGTAACATTTCAGAAAATACAAAATATTATTTTTGGAATTTAATATTAAAATAATATTTTTTCCCGAAAGCTGCCCGATTTGCGGAATTGGAGTTTTCGAAAAAGGGTATAAATATATACCAATATTTGTGATATAATTGGAGATTAAAATAATTTATTCATTTAAAAAGATATTTATTGGATTTGGTATTTTTAAAATTTATTAGATGCAGTTTAAATAAAAACCCGATTAGTACACTACTAATCACGATTAAGCCAAATCCGTGTTTCTACAGTTTTCCATAGCTAGTGCACCATGTCATGTTACATTTGGTTACATGTTGTTGCATTTGTGTTGTTTTATGGGTATTATGTGGTTTGGTTTTGAAATTTAAAAAGAAAAGAAAATGAGAAAGGATAAAAGGGTAATTAGTGAGAGAGTGGGTGAGAATAAGAGAGGGGAGAGAGAGAGGGCTGCCACATTTCTCTTCCTCCACCATTTTACATCTCCTTCTTCATCTCCTCAAGCTCATTTCCCTCCACCTTCAACCCGAAATATCATCTCCAAATCTCCATCAAAACCCTAAACCCCTTTTATTAAAACTGATCCCCTCTTCATCCTCTACAAATTGGACCAAACAAAGTGGGATTTTGACAACATTGGAGAGCTAAGGCTGTCTAAAGTGGCCTAAATGAGGTATAGCTTTTTCCATTTAGTTAGTTTTAAGCTTCATTATATTCTAGTTTTAGTTTAGAATTGGTTTGATGGTGGATTGGGAACTTGGAAATTTCTAGAGAGGGTTTGGGTGTTTTTGTGGAACCATGATCTGTATTGAGTGTTTAAAGACCTTAGGGATTGATCACAAGACCTAGAGTTGAGTTTAGAAACCAAAATACGGATTTAGGATGTTTCCCGTTTCGGTTTTGTGACATTTGAAAGGCCTACGAGGAATCTGGGATGACCTGAGACATTTTTGAGTTTACTAAACAATACCAGGGACCAAATTAGGGCACTAGGAGACCACACTGACCGGACGAACCCTAATGGAGCTAGCCTGGCCGAGCTCGCCGGATTTCCTTATGGTGTGGCCGGCCACTTGGTGGCATTTGGTGCCTAGGTTGGTCCAGTAGGTCATATACGCCATGAACAACACCCTATACTTGTTTGTGCAACTTCTTTTGGTCTGAGTCAAAATCTAGGAGTACATTAGTGTGATTTTTGGATATGTTTTCCGTATTTGAAATGATGAGTTTTGATATTTGGATTTTTAATTGGTTGATGGATGTTTGTACATCAACGACTAGGAGTAATTTGTTGGTTTTGCATGCATGGGCTATAGGTTCTAACCTATAGGCGATCCGTGTGCCGTTTTGGTTTCCGGACTTGATGTTAATAGCGATTGCGATTGTGCTGATATTGTAGGTATCCTTGCGTGGATTCTGAGGCGACGGAGCATGGTGTTATCGAATTCGGCAATCGAGGATCAAGGTGAGTAGATCTATATCTACGGGGGAAGTCGGGTGGATGGCGTATAGCAACCCCGCAAACTTGATGGAAACCGATTTATATATAGAATATGGGTAAGGAAACCTAGATTAGGAAACTGGGGTTATGGTTAAAAGATAGTTAGAGATGAATGATGTAATGTATGTATTAAGATATAACATGAAATCTTTTATAATATGAAAAGTGAATGTAAATCACGACTTGTAAATATATAGTTACACTAGAATAAGTATGAATTTTAGAGTAACATGACATTTGATGTATAGGGTAGAATTTATATATATTGACTTGATGTGAGATATAAATGCGATAAAAAGAATATACGATGTGATATGATGACTTGTTGGTATGTTGGTATACGGATGCGAGTCGATTGAGATGATTGATACCTTTGCCGGTCCCCTGATATGAGTTTGTTATGGATGTAACCTGGGACATAGGTATATAGATATATATAGAATGTCATGAATCATGAGTGATATGCCGTACGAGACGTTAGGTCCGTACCCCTCATTGTCACATAGGATGATGGGATCCCCGATGGTTTAATGCCGCCGTACGATGATTTTCCGTACGTGATGAGTTGGGCTTGATGATTGATCCATACCCTTAACTTGTAGGGTTCCTAGGCACCCCAAGGAGGTCTCACAAGGCATCAACCATGCCAATTTCAAAAATTACGGTGCCGAGAAACCCTAGTGTACGGATCGTTGGCTAGATTTCTAGGCGAAAATGTAAACTAGTTAACACTTAACTACAAGAATACGGAAATACAACCTTTGTAGATCCGGTTCTCCACCTCCATAGCTCCGCAATGAGGTATCCTCGCTGTCCAAGTCGAACTCCGGGCTCTAGCGTCGGCTTCATCGGAGAATAGACGAGCTAGGTCATCGACGACATGCCGAAGATGATCTACGTCGAGGCATCGCTAGATCAAGCTCCAACTTCACCAAGTCAAGAAAACTTGTGAAGGAAACACACTCTACTACTTGGCAAGAGGTAGAGGATGAAGAAATAGGAAGTGGGTAGACTTTAGAATTGGATTTCTCACTCTAATTCATCAATCACCATTGATGGATGCAAGGTTTTCTTCTTGAGTTCAAGGAAGAAGAAGAAGAATGTTATGATATGATTAATTAGAAAAGAAAAGAATAATCCATTCTTATCATAACTCTTACCATGGTTAAGTGTAGAGAATTGACTAAGGTTGGGTTGATTGGTTAGGGTTAAGGATGAGAACAAAAAGGTTATCAAGTCAAAGCTTCATGAAGCTTCAACTAAAAACAAATGAAGCCACCATTCATTTATCTTTTAATTTATTCAAAATGAATAAATAAATAAGATAAATGAATAAGTAAAACCCTAATTAACAACTTAACCTTGGTTTAATTCTTTACATTTAACCAAAAAGCATGTATCATCAAACATGATACAATCAAGTGCACAAAAAGTATATCACATATACAATGTGCACATCCGAGCGAGAAAATCCATTTAAAGTGAACCAATACTAGTTAATGCAAAGTAATATATCTAATATATAATTATGCATTAAATCATTAAATCAACACTTGATTTAACGATCCGGTCATATCGCATATATCGGCTTATCGAATCAACCCTCGATTCGATAACTAGGTTATATCGCATATAACCATTCAACACATTCATCGCGAGAATAGAATACGGTATCACATACACGTATTATTCTCGGTCCCGCACATATCTCATATGCGTTCCTATTTCGTTTCGCTTGAACCAGGAAACCTCTGTGTAGGACTCTAAAGACTCGTCAATACGCCGGCAGCAGGTGATGATCATATCAAGCACCTACAAGCCGCAAGCGGTCTGCTAAACGTAACGGCCACCCGGGTATTGAGCGATCTGAAGATCGACGAGCAAGCCCGCTCACACTCCAGTGAATCCAACCAGTAACACTACCGTACAGTCCGGTCTGATCGTCTGATATGTCGCATATCTCGCCTAGGGGTGGTAGACGTCAGACCCCAATAGCTTGATAAGTCGTGTCGATATGAGGTCTATAACAATTCGAGAAACTACTAGTAACACTTACCAGTAAATCTCAACAACCCTGGCCAGGGATTTCCTGTTATAGCCAATCGAACACAGCGCAACATCAACTCCCTATACCGGGAGAGACGAATCCCCTCCTATCGCTCATTGCCTCCATGTGACTCGGGACTGTACCCAAAAACCACCGTTTTGCACGCCCTCTTGGACGTGGTAAGATAGAAATCAAAGCACAGTGGGAACCACACAAGACTCTATGACGATCTCGGGTCGACAGACTACTCTGTACCAGTGTCACCAGAGAACTGCCATCTGACGTAAGGTATAATACCATCTGGGAGTTCTCGGCGAGTCCGTCCAGTGTACCCAGTCTCTACTGAGCACCCGTATATCATCTCCGATGTCAAACACCAATGGATATGGGATCATCCATCGCCCATCTGTATGGGTCGAGAAGGTATACGCTAGTCTACTCTGGTATATCGATGCCCCGTTTCGATACACCCACGACTAGGGACTTTGAAGGATGTACTTATAGACTATCTGTCCCCACTAGTATGATCTGCATCATAGTCCAGGAAGTCAAGCACACATCCTAAGGGCTTTACCAACATGTAACAGAGAGACAATCAGTATACACGTTAAGGTAAAGAGCAACCAGATAGCATACTATCATGTCGAGCAAGAAAGTCCTCCCTATATATGTCCCAGCATCCACTACAATATACATCCAATGTACAGTAATGGCCTCTAGGGCATACATATAACTAACAATCTCCCACTTGCACTAGGACCATCTAATAGCAGTGGTTGTAGTATCTCATACTCAACCATCCCATAAAAATCTCTCTCTGGGAACAGGCCTTTGTGAGTGGATCCGCTGTGTTGTCCTCTGAGTCTACTCTCCAAACCTCGATCCCCTGGAGATCAACCATCTCCATGATCAGGTGATACTGCCTTAGAATATGTCTGGATCACTGATGGGACCGGCGTTCCTTGGCATAAGCCACAACTCCATTGTCACACAATGGGAGGAACATAGTTCATCTCATGAACCAATATACACCCAAACAGCCTCTTTAGTAGCATCTTAAGTAGCGATGTATCCAGCCTTTATCGTCTAGTATGTCACGGTATCTACCTTGGAACTCTTCCAACATACCGTCCCTCCACTGAGGGTAAAGACAATGCCTGTGACTGACATTCAGTCGTCTTTATCACCCTGGAACCCTTCCAGTGATTCTCCCCAGGATCGGTTGATACCGTCTCACTACAACTAGTGAGAGTCCTAACATCCAATTAGATCTATCTCATAGATCCAAAAACCCAGGATTTAGGAGGTATCACTTTGATCCTATATGGAGAATCATTGTGATAAGCGGAGATTGATCGAGCGTAGCATAGGAAACTCCTTCCCTATCAAGAGTATGTCATCCACGTACTCTACGAGGATCGTCACCATACTCCCTACCACCTTCTTGTTTATACAAGGTTCATCTACCATTTTGATGATGTCAACTTCTTTGACCGCTTCATCAAAACAGATGTTCCAACTCCGCGATGCCTGCTCTATTCTATAAAGCATCTTGCACACGTTTCCGCTGCTCCCACTGTCTACGAAGCCCTCTGGCTGTGTACTTATAGACACTCTCTTCTAAACATCATTTAGAAAAGCTGTCATGACACCCAACCACCAGATATCGTAGTCATGGTATGTAGCCGTGGCAAGTAGGATCTGGATGGACTTAAGCATAGCTACTTAGAAAAGGTTTCATCATCATCCATACCTGGTCAATGATGTAGACCTTTAACAAGTCTAGCATTGAAAGTCTCAACTCTTCCATGTACACCAAGTAATCTTCTCAAGATATACTTGCTCCTGATGGGGATTTAACCCTTCAGATATAGCAACCAAAGTCCATACTTTGTTGGTGTATATGGATTCCATCTCAGATCACTAAGCATCCAGCCATTCTTACAGAGTCCCTACTCTCGATGGCCAGATCGAAGCTAGTTGGGTCATCATCTCATGATGCAATCCTCGCTCCCACTGTCATAGAGAAACCGAAGTATCACTCAGGTGGGTGAGGAACCCTACTAGATCGGCGGAAAGGCTGAGGTTCGTCGGTATCTACTGAATCCTTTGGTTCTATCAAATCATCTGCTGTAGTTTGTATAGCTGGAACTTTTCCAGTTCTACATTACAGACCTTGCCTCGAGCTTGTCCGGATTTTGCTTTTAGACATAGGCCGGACAACCCCAAATCTTAACTAGCTTAAGACATGGGCTCTTCCCTTTCCATATCACATATGAAATGGTAGGCAACTGATTTGATTGGAACCCTGTTCAATAGGTCTGCAGTTTCTCAAGCGCATAACTCCCAAAAGGAAACAGGTATCTCAGTAGTACTCATCATAGAGCACACCTTATCATATAGGGTGTGATTGCTCCGCCCCGATATACCATCGTGCTATGGTGTATACGGAGGAGTAATGCTGAGAGAGAATCTCATTCTCCTTTAGAATAGTCCAGGAATTCCGTGCTCAAGTATTCTCCTCCCTGATCACATCAAAAGACATAATACTTATACCCTTATTGGTTCCCTACTTCTAACTTATATTCTGTGAATATCTCAAAAGGTTCGGACTTGTGTTTCAACAGGAACATATGTCTGAATCTAAAGAGATCATCAGAGAATGTAATGAAGTACAAAGAACTAGTCCTGGCATATGTAGACAGGGGACCTTACATACATCAACATGTATCATCCCAAGAGTTCACTAACTCTTTCTCTGTTTCCAATAAACAGGGCTATGGTCATCTAATCTTTGTGACATGACTGGCATGTTTCATAAGATGTAAATTCAAACTGATTTAAATATGCATCTATATGTAACTTCAGCTAGTCTGGTCGCATTGATATGACCTAGTCTACAATACCTCAAGAAGGATTCGTTCATTTCTGAACTCTTCCTCTTATGTGTGTTTCGTATACTAAAGAACTGTAGTTTGATTTAGAACATCAATGTTTTTAGATAACGTGCTTGAACCGATCAACTTTTGATATAGGAAATGTTCAAAACATTATCCAACAATACAAAATTTTATCGTTTCTTTACTAATAAAGAGACAGATATGATTTTGCATAACAGGTTCGGTATCTAATAACATTCGTTCAGAATCAATGTATTGGTAATACAGGGTGACAGTGACCAACAGACTTGGCTGCAACTCTTGCCCCGTTTTCTGCCTCATGAAACTTATCACCCGTTCTCAGTTCTCTACCTATCTGTAGCCCTATGTAACAGATTACATATCTGGGATCCTGATCTGGTATCACATACCCAGGACGTAAAGGATACTAAGAAACAGTTCTCTGTAATGAACACACCCGAAGATTATGCATCAGCATGCACTCTCTTCTTTTGGGCGGCACGGGAAATCTGGTATTCTATAACATTTATAAGTTGGAGCGGGACCAACGTTCCCCAGCTCAGTATAACAAGCGGGTTCGGTCAAAAATCCGTATTATTATCTTGATTAAGGCGTGATATGGTCGCTACCTGGAGAGAGAGAGAAGAAAACACTCAGCGTGCGCTCTTGCAAGAATAGATTGGTTTTATTTTATCTAATCAGGATGGCTCCCACTGCTTTTTATCAAATCTTCCTTCAAACCCTAAAAGGAAAGACTAGCCGGGATTAATTACACACTACAAGTTCGCCAATCTTTCAGCCAGGCCAGTGTCGGTACTTTGAGGGAGGCCCCCCGTGCTTTCGCACGAACCTAATTAATGTAAACCTCGTTTTCCCAGAGGCGTAATCTCGTTGACACCTTTCTAGACACCTACTTGATCGGCTAATTGTAATGTATAAAACTCTCCCAGGAGTAACTCTTACTCGCAGCGGGTATCGGGATCCAACTATCTCATAGAAGGTATGCAATCTCATTGCAAATTTCAACACTTGAAATTCCCGATAATATTTTGCCCCATGCGATCTATGACCTTGACTGAGTCAACAAACCATAGACCGCAAGTAATGTTCAACCCGTCATTTCTCGATTGAATTAAACCCACCCGCACGACCCTTGACTGAGTCAACAAGGCCGCACGACTACCCTAATCCAATCGCATCATATGCTTTGCAGATAAGCAATAATCAGCTACCGCACACTACGCCTTGACTGAGTCAACAAACGCAGCACGAATACTAACTAGTACCTATCTGAAATGACGGAGGGCTACGACAGGTTTTTAAGAAAACCTTTTGCGTAATGAACTTTATATCGTTGTAGGATCGAATGAATTTTGAAATGGAGTGTTTTTGAGGATTTTCTAGTTTTGCTAAAGGAGTCACTCCCGGTGAAGGGATCGTCGGTCCTTTCCTCGTTGAATGAGGTGCGGGATATATCATATATATCACTGTGCAAAGCAAAAACTCTTAAAAGCAATCAAAAGACAAACCGAGTGTGTAGCATCTGCCAGTTATTGCTAAAGGAGTCACTCCCGGTGAAGGGATCTCGGTCCTTTCCTCATCGAATAAGGTGCAGGATATATCACATATACCGCTGTGCAAAGTAAGAACTGTAGCTACCTGTTTTATTTTGAAATTCAATTCTACAACATCTTAGGTTTCTTTTATTTCATTAATCACATTAATGAAGTCCCATCATTTAAGTTACCTAAACATCACAGATAAATACGACGTACACTTATGCCATCCGCATTCGCCTCGATGTCCCCTCATGCACCGTTAGGTTAGGAAACTAACGGCAGAGCGGGGCAGGGCTAGCGCGGGTGTAAAACATAAGTAACGTCTATATAATATATCATATATACTATATACTGTATCTATCACAGAACATCACATGATCACATCACAGATATCGCAGCAGAAGAATCATATGAAATATTGGATATACTAGGACGTCCGTGTTTTCAATACGAGCCAGTATAAAACACGGATTCCACGGTCGCGATGAATAGCCAAACCCACATCCCTAGACGCCTACGAGAGCGGCAAGCAACCCTACCAATTCTGGAGTTAGGAGACCCGGACTCGACTCCTCGAGTTGGTCTCCCACTGGACTCCAGAACCCGGTTACTTGTGCTCCCCTCCTTGGGTCTATCCTAGTGCGGAAAAGTAAATAATATACAAACGGTGACAACTTCCGCAACCTGGAAGTGCCCCAATAAAAGAATATTACATATAAGTTTTTACATGAATGAAAATGAAAAACACTCATCTCACATAAAAACCCCCGGCTATTCAAACACGACGATCCAATATAACATATCCAGCAACACATAACATCACATGTCATCAACGTAAGTAAACATGCGTATCCCAATTGTCGTTGGCATATAGCAACGAAACCGGCGATAACACATGTTACACTTACGGTCACAGAAAAGAAAGTGTAAAACTACAACAGTTGGAATCCGCAACCACCTCAGACATCGCATGCCTGACCAAATGAATTACTTAGACATCGCATGCCTAACAATTATAAACCCCGCATTTTAGTCTCAAAATCGAAAACACTTTTCAATATCAAGTCGGGTAATTCAACAAGATTCCCGACATCCTGATCGAATGCTCGTCGCAAACTTTAGTAGGCGGCCGCACCCCCGATGCCGTCGACGAAGTGCACCAAGGCGGAACACCGCTGCCGCGAGCACCTGAACGGATGCTTTCGGCGACGGGGTTCTCCTACAGTCACTTGGTCGGGGCTATGGGGTGAGGCTGTCTATTAAGTTTACCCGGCGAGTATCCTCGTACGCTACGTGATTGCGACGGACTTTTGATCACATCAAAATTCCGTGGCAACCGATCAAGTGAGACTAAAGTGCTACGTTTATAATATTCATTCAGTTATCTCATAACTACTTGTGAATTCCAATTATTGTATCACATTCCAGATAAACAGAAAATGTTAAACTTTTCTATCGAACATTCAAACACCCAAGTTTTCCCGATACAGATCAACACATGAAATAAGTCTAACAACATTCCGTTCGTGCCTCAGTACCAACGGTCCAGCCGTAGAAGGGTCAAGCCAACGCCTCATATGTGGCACGCCGTACTGCCCCAAACCCGAAGGTTCAAAGGGCAGTTCAAGACGGTCACATAATCGAGTTAAGGTTTGTTGTCTTCTAGAGGGTCCATCGAGTTACTTGCACTACTTAGAACGTCATTAAACTACGGAAAAATCCAACACTTGGAAATTTCCCGACAGGGGAAAAATTGGGTATTTATATCCGGTCGAACTTTTTAACATATTCAAAAATTTATCCGGAAAGCCATACAGACAAAATTTGATAATCCGATCGAACATGCGAATCCCCAAAACAACTCAGAAAATTCAACTCTTGAATAAAATATTAAAATTATCCAGAAAAAAGAAGAGTTAAATATAAAAATTACTGTGCAAACAAAAGTCAACAATTCAACATAACGGCCGCGGAACCGCCGCGCCACTTGGGCTTAGGCCGCGGTTCTGCGGCGTTATGACGGAGTTAGGTCTCCGTTTTTCACAGTATTTCATAAAAAACCCTGCTTAATTTTCTGCATATTTTTAATATCGAAAAATATGCATTTTACAGAAATGTCCAGAGAGCATGTTTGTGATCGGGTTTCGGGTTCGTTCGGGTTTCAAATTCCGTCTAGACTTCGCCTAAGGCTCTAGCTAGGCTCTGATACCACTGTAGGGTTCCTAGGCACCCCAAGGAGGTCTCACAAGGCATCAACCATGCCAATTTCAAAAATTACGGTGCCGAGAAACCCTAGTGTACGGATCGTTGGCTAGATTTCTAGGCGAAAATGTAAACTAGTTAACACTTAACTACAAGAATACAGAAATACAACCTTTGTAGATCCGGTTCTCCACCTCCATAGCTCCGCAATGAGGTATCCTCGCTGTCCAAGTCAAACTCCGGGCTCTAGCGTCGGCTTCATCGGAGAATAGACGGGCTAGGTCATCGACGACATGCCGAAGATGATCTACGTCGAGGCATCGCTAGATCAAGCTCCAACTTCACCAAGTCAAGAAAACTTGTGAAGGAAACACACTCTACTACTTGGCAAGAGGTAGAGGATGAAGAAATAGGAAGTGGGTAGACTTTAGAATTGGTTTTCTCACTCTAATTCATCAATCACCATTGATGGATGCAAGGTTTTCTTCTTGAGTTCAAGGAAGAAGAAGAAGAATGTTATGATATGATTAATTAGAAAAGAAAAGAATAATCCATTCTTATCATAACTCTTACCATGGTTAAGTGTAGAGAATTGACTAAGGTTGGGTTGATTGGTTAGGGTTAAGGATGAGAACAAAAAGGTTATCAAGTCAAAGCTTCATGAAGCTTCAACTAAAAACAAATGAAGCCACCATTCATTTATCTTTCAATTTATTCAAAATGAATAAATAAATAAGATAAATGAATAAGTAAAACCCTAATCAACAACTTAACCTTGGTTTAATTCTTTACATTTAACCAAAAAGCATGTATCATCAAACATGATACAATCAAGTGCACAAAAAGTATATCACATATACAATGTGCACATCCGAGCGAGAAAATCCATTTAAAGTGAACCAATACTAGTTAATGCAAAGTAATATATCTAATATATAATTATGCATTAAATCATTAAATCAACACTTGATTTAACGATCCAGTCATATCGCATATATCGGCTTATCGAATCAACCCTCGATTCGATAACTAGGTTATATCGCATATAACCATTCGACACATTCATCGCGAGAATAGAATACGGTATCACATAAACGTATTATTCTCGGTCCCGCACATATCTCATATGCGTTCCTATTTTGTTTCGCTTGAACCAGGAAACCTCTGTGTAGGACTCTAAAGACTCGTCAATACGCCGGCAGCAGGTGATGATCATATCAAGCACCCACAAGCCGCAAGCGGTCTGCTAAACGTAACGGCCATCCGGGTATTGAGCGATCTGAAGATCGACAAGCAAGCCCGCTCACACTCCAGTGAATCCAACCAGTAACACTACCGTACAGTCCGGTCTGATCGTCTGATATGTCGCATATCTCGCCTAGGGGTGGTAGACGTCAGACCCCAATAGCTTGATAAGTCGTGTCGATATGAGGTCTATAACAATTCGAGAAACTACTAGTAACACTTACCAGTAAATCTCAACAACCCTGGCCAGGGATTTCCTGTTATAGCCAATCGAACACAGCGCAACATCAACTCCCTATACCGGGAGAGACGAATCCCCTCCTATCGCTCATTGCCTCCATGTGACTCGGGACTGTACCCAAAAACCACTGTTTTGCACGCCTTCTTGGACGTGGTAAGATGGAAATCAAAGCACAGTGGGAACCACACAAGACTCTATGACGATCTCGGGCCAACAGACTACTCTGTACCTGTGTCACCAGAGAACTGCCATCTGACGTGAGGTATAATACCATCTGGGAGTTCTCGGCGAGTCCGTCCAGTGTACCCAGTCTCTACTGAGCACCCGTATATCATCTCCGATGTCAAACACCAATGGATATGGGATCATCCATCGCCCATCTGTATGGGTCGAGAAGGTATACGCTAATCTACTCTGGTATATCGATGCCCCGTCTCGATACACCCACGACTAGGGACTTTGAAGGATGTACTTATAGACTATCTGTCCCCACTAGTATGATCTGCATCATAGTCCAGGTAGTCAAGCACACATCCCAAGGGCTTTACCAACATGTAACAGAGAGACAATCAGTATACACGTTAAGGTAAAGAGCAACCAGATAGCATACTATCATGTCGAGCAAGAAAGTCCTCCCTATATATGTCCAGCATCCACTACAATATACATCCAATGTACAGTAATGGCCTCTAGGGCATACATATAACTAACATAACTAAAGGATGCTGTACGATGGATTATACCGTACGTGATATTGTGAAGCTGGATGCCAATTGATAGATTCACAGACTCGATCATGTAGATACGTATACCTTATAGCTTTTAGCTGATGATTTACATTATTCTGCATTCATGTTATTCTCATTGCATTATATATATCTGTGCTAGTACACCTACACCATTATCGATGATGCGTATGTTACACGTACACAGATTGGCCGGCTCACATACTTCATCATCGATAATTGCCATGTCACTACACAGTAGAATTGCTGCATCATGATATGATTCCTTGCATGAATTGCCTGCTATAGTTGCATGTGTACCTTTTTACGATGTTGCATTGACCTTGGAGAAATTGGGAACCGCAGGATATATTTAAAAACATGATTCATTTTAAAGAGCGGTTTTCCCTAGTTATGTGCATATTACTGTTCCATGTTGCATGATATACGGATATGCTTACATTCTGTTATATGTCGCATACATCATGCTTTACGATTATACGCATTGATATATGCTGTTTTCATGAGATTTTTGGATTTGAGAACCGTGGTTATTTCAAAAGAAAGTATGTACTGTTTTAAAAACCCGGTTTCTCTTGATATGATATTTCAGTGCGTCCACCATGCATTTTCTCGGTTCTGAGACGTGTGACAGTGATACCCGATTCGAGGAGCTGGATGAGGCCGATTGCGGGTACATGGTGGACCCGGTATGGTATCCCGTGTAAGTGCAAGGCGGCGCCCCGGCCGTCAATCCGACGCCGGAATGCGGAAGCGATGGTTAACTTTAACTTTTCAAACCGGCACCACCGCGCACTATAATCCGAATCGTGCCATTAAACTAGTCCTTGCTAACTACAAGATGGGGAAGAGAGATATACCGAGCGATCCGTGTCCTCCGGTCTTCTCGCCGTCGTCCCGATCTCCCGTAGAATGTCCGGTCTCCACCTCCTCGCCGGAAGGGCACCACGTCGCCTGCTTCTTTTACGGGCTCCCGCCTCTATACCAAGGCAACTCGGGCACGAAGTTGGCGAGTCGACGTGCCCAAGATTTGCTGTAGAATGTAGTGTGGAACTTGTGTCTCATTTAGGGTTCATGGAAGTTGCCCTTTTGTGGAGGAGAATGATATATGAACTTTTGTGGAGGAACTTGGGGATTTTTCTAACATGAGAGAGCCAAAAATCCCCACTACAAAATTGGGACAGCCCTTCCCTCTAAGATGGCCGGCCATGCTCATGAGGTGAATGAGAGGAGAGAGTGGGAATGAATGAGGGGAGAGCAACAAAAAGATAGCCACAAGAATAATGCAAGTGAGAGGAATGGTCATCATGCAAGAATCATCATCACTAGCAAAACCAACACACCAAACCCACCATCATGACCCTCCATCATCACTCACAAAAGTCAAGTCATCATGGAGTCAAAATAAGTCAAGGGATGGTGCACCATCATGATGCAACAAAATGCAATGAACACCCTCCACAAATGCTTATTTGCACAAATGCAAATAAGCCCTCCTCCACCAATCTTCGGCCAAGGAAAGATACAAAGAAATATGGCCGAAATGGAAAGCAAACTGGAAACTCCAAAGAACTGATCCCGTAATAAATTACAGGAAAACCCCGATACTGTGTATACACACCCGCATCTGTATTCCGACCGAAATACAAATGTAATGAGACAAAATCTACACTGTACTATACTAGGATCCGGCTTAAACCAAAGCCGGCTAGTATTATTTGTCCGATCCTGATCCGTGCAATACCGTACGTATCTGATCGAACCCTGCCATATCTCCATACGGCCTCTACAGCGTTTCGCCCGAAACTTGAGTAACTGTATGTGTGGTGGACTCTAAAGACTCGTCAATACTATGTCTATGGATTTAACCACTAGCACGTCAGAGGTATTAGCCATACGTGACGGGCCACCAGCTATTGACCAAAAGGGACGTCGATGAGCGAACTTATCCTGACACCCTACTGAGCCTGTCAGTGACAATATCCGTACAGTCCGGTCCGTTCGTCTATGGGCACTGCATGGCGGACCTAGGGGGTTGGTAAAAGTCAGACCCCCAAAAGCGGTACAAGTCATGTCGGAGTGTAGCCCAGAACACCCTGAGATACTACTGGAATACCTACCAGTAAATCTCCTGCCTCGGCCGAGGGCTTCGTGTAATGGCTCTCCTAGACACAGCGCGACCTCACCCCCAATACCGGGAGAGACGAACCCCTGAAGATCCTCTCACTGCCTCCATGTGGCTCGGGACTGTACCCAACTAAAACCTGTTTGCACGTCTCCTTTGAGCGTGGTAGGGTAGTAATCAAAGTACAGTAGGAACTCACACGAGACAAATGACGATCCTCAGGTCGATGAACTAACCTGTACACATGTCACCTGGGAACTGCTATCTGACGTCTGGTATAATCCCAACTAGCAGGTTCCCGGTGAGTCCTGTCCGGTGTACTCATAACCCAATGAGCACCTGTATACATCTTAGGTGAACCAACTGACACCAGTGGCTTATGAGATCGGCCACCGCCCCTCGTCGGGGTGTCAACTATATACACTAGTATACTCTGGAGTATCGATGCCCTGTCTCGAAACTCCCACGACTAGGGACCTTTTAAGGATGTGCTTATAGACTTCCAGCTCCCACGTATATGATCGCCATCATACTGCTGGCAGTCAAGCATGAATCCTAGGGGCTCTATCAACGTGTAATAGCGACCTGTCTGGTCACCTAAAGCAGTACACGATGATAGAGGTAAACCAGATAGCATACTATCATCTTGAGTAAGACTGTCCTACCGGGTAGGTCCTCCCTCAATCATTGCAATCACGTGCCTGTGATCCAATAATTGACTCTGAGGGCACTATCTCCAACATCCCGGGGCAAGAAAGGGATGTAGCGCAGTAGACGATGAGCCTGGCAGGGAAGTACTACCTACCGGTGATAGTATTTGGGTTCGGCGGATCTCCGAAGGATACCGACCGGAGTCGAGAGATGATATGGGCCGACCAGGACTGACGGAGCCCGAGGGCCGATCCGGACTGACGGAGCCCTAGATATGAGGATTTACGTGTCGATGCTGGACACGGGTTTCATGATGTTTAGAGTGTCGATGCTGGGCACTCAGGTTCCTTGATTTTGATGTGTCGCGAGGGGCACACGTTGATTTATATCCTCATACTTTCATGCATATGCTTTTATGATTTTTACATGCATGATGTTATTGTGTCATTGGTTGACACGTGGACGAGATCCACAGGCATACTGGCATCGATTATATGGTTGGATGATATCCGCTTGCATTTAGACATTGAGTACATTGTTGGCACATATACAGATACGGTCACCCTAGATATCATAGTATTACCTTTATGATATAGTTGACCTAGGAAATCATTATTTTATTCGATTTCTACTTGTTGATGTTTTTCTACTCACGAGTTGGCAACTCACCCCCGTTGTGCCATAGTTCTTGCAGGTTGACCGCTTGGATCAGTAGCGGCATCGTTGGCACGCAGTTGCTTTCGGGTGATTGCTTTGGTAGGTGGTACATGTTGGATCGTACCACTATTGTATTTATTATTCATATTGTATCTAGTCAACTCCATCAATCAATCAAACTAGTATTTGTATTAGTAATGAGACTTAGTGAGACTTGTGGTTGCGAGACTTAGAGCGAGGTGTATTCCCCTACTTGTGGTGTTGATGTCTTGCTTACTTCTTCATCTTTTGTGGTGAACTTCGCTGTTGGACGTCGTATACTTATATTTATGCTTTGCGTGGTTGTGGATCCGCCGTTTGGCGAAGTGCTAGCTCCCGCTTGGGGATGCCTTTTATTATTATCATCTATTGTGGTTTTGGATTAAAAAATAGAAAGGAGGTGCTGCCCAAATTTTTCAAAAGACGAAACATGTTTTCAAACTAGTAAATTTCACTTGCATTATTCATGTTCCTTTCCTATGCATTTAAGAAAACTTGATTTCATTATACCTTATTTCAAAACTCCACCTCTTTTATTTTCATTAAAAAGGTTTAGATTTCTGGGTTTCAGCTTACTTGAATTACGTTACGTCTTTAGAAGTTGCGTGATTTAAGTGCTGGTCACGAGCTAATATTTCGGGTCATGACAAAATTGGTATCAGAGCTCTATGTTTAACCTTGGTTCGAGTCTATGTTTGACTATGCGGAGTCTAGGGCGGGTATGTATTTCGGAACCTAGGCTTGACCTTACGGAACTTAGACTTGAAGGGGGGTATTAGACCCGAACTTTCGTTTCATAGGCTGACCCTAATTGATGGATTAGGTGGCTTGAGTAGAGTGACATACTGTACGTATGTTCCGCGGCATATTTACGATACGATACTCCACTTAAGGTGATAACTCGTCAGGGGTAAAAACTGATATCGGGAGTTTCAAGTGTTGAAACTTGCAATGAGATTGCATACCTTCTATGGTGTGGGGTAACTTGTTGACCTTGTCAAGGCTACTACTCTGTGATAGTTTGGGTCTCGATTCCTACTGTGAGTAATAGTTACCCTCGAGAGATTTTTTATAAATGATCCTGGCTAGTTCTCCTTTTAGAGTTTGAAGGAGAATTTGACAAAACAGTGGGAGACCAAATTAGATAATTTAATTAACCAATCTAATCTAGGATACAGTGCATGCTGAGTGTTTCTTTTATCTCTTTCTGGAAGCAACCAATGACTGACCTTATACTAAAACTCGTAAATCAAGTTAACAGAACCTTTTTACAATCAACGGTTTTGAAATGTTATGATTGCCCTATTTTTCGCCATAGTCGCATATGTCCTTACCCCTCCCACTTCCTCTTTTGCTTCCTCCAGAACACTTTGTATTCGATACAGATATCCATAAAGCATGAAAGTCCATCACGTATAGTTACATACGAACTCGGAGAAAGTGTTTCAGTCTCGAGGATGGCCGTTGGTTCTGAAGAAAGTGAATTGTATATGATACAATTTATTTGTCTCTCCTCTCCACCTTATCTCAAGTTTGAGAGCTCCTTAAAAAAGGAAAATATACCAGTTACACTTGTTGGATAGTCTTCTACCAATCCTGATGTAGGAGCTAAAAGTAAGGGTAAGAAGAAAATCAACTAGCATAAGTCCGGTATACAGAAAGTAAGATGAAGAGACATCAAAAGGGGTCGAAATGAGAGAAAGAAAAATGCAACTACTGTTATGACCTTGGGCAGGGAAATATGCATTATTAGGAATACCCGGCCACCCCTCGAAACATTTTGATGTTTCATGTATTCGATATGATTGTAATCGAAAACTGTTTTCCAATTAACTCTGACTTCTGGGTATATAGATACCTGATTAAAATCCTACATCTGTAAATTGTTACAGATACTGAGAAGGATTAGAGTATTAGGAAAGGTGATTTGATCTTCAATATGGAAATCAGAGCAATTGTTACTATTGAGGAAATCATCTTATTTTGCCTGTCAGCAAACTTTTGGTTTTGAATAACCAATATAATGCACCAATTTTTTAAAATTCATATTTTCATTTCTTTATTTGATAAAGTGGGGTATAAATTTTGAAAAACATGTTATAAACATTTGCCTTTATCATTTGATGATTCGGTAAGGTGCATTTAATAACATAATATATATTCTTAACCAAAGTACATTTTTCAAATTACAACACATAGAGTATGAGTTGGTGAACTCACAGGATTTATAGATGTATGTTGTACGGTGTCCATATGAACAAGGGGTTGGTACTCATATTTTGTTCCGTTTTCCTATGAGTTTTCTGGTTTTAGACACGCGTTCTTGTTGGAATGCAAAGTCTAAATTTTTTGAGAAGTTTATAGATTATAAGAATAAAGTAGAAAACCAAACGTCGGAAGTATCAAGATTTTTCGAAGTGTTAGAAGATGTGGATACTTATGCTAGGTATTTCATAATTGAGAGTTTGATTCTCTCTCAGATTACTCGTCAGAGAGTTCGCTCCTTGATGAATAATGCTGAGTGGAAACAGTAGCATGCCAATTGAATATGGTTCCATCTAAATTGGTGCCTGTGATTCTATATATATGATATAGAATGAGAACATATCTTAAGAATGTTAAGATATAGAGTTATCCGGCTTATGCTTAAAAACACAATCCGAACAAACTTAAGGCACGTTTCGATAATAGGCAGTTTGTGGGTTATCCCAAACTTTAGCAAGGGTTTAACTTTTACCATTTTCAGGATCAAAAAATGTTTTGTTCTCGACACACCACCTTTTTAGAGAAGGAATTTCTTGCAAAAGAAATTTGTGGGAGTATGGTAGATCTGGATGTGATTCCAGAACCATAAACGGTTACTGAAAATTTAGTAGAACTTAGTGATTCAATTGACCCTGACAAACCTTAGCCACTTTGCAAATTTAGTAGGTAACCTCAGCCGCACGAGAGATACTTCAGTTTCCTCATAGACGGTGATAGGGAGGCTTGGATCATATGATGATGACCCTACTATATCAGCAGGACATAGGAAGTGATGACTTTCGACTGATGGATGGATGCCAAGTATCCAAGTTGGACTCCATGCACTGCAACAAAGTATGGACTTTGTTGGGTGCTCCTGAAAGGGGTAAAACCCATAAGGAGGAAGTACATCTTTCGAGATCGGTATAAATAGTAAGGTATTAACCTAATAAAGCTACATTTGCTGTAAAAGTTTTCATAAAATACTCGGTGTGGATTATGATGAAACTTTACTTCAATTTCTGTGCTGAAGTCCATACAAATACAACTTGCCATTGTCGTTTTTCCATGACTATGATATCTACCAGATGGATGAATATAACATCTTTCTAAATAGGGATTTAGAAATGTATGTGTATATGACTCTGCCAGAGGGTTATCATAATCAGTGGGAGCAGCGGAAGGTGTGTAAATACCTTACGTCTATTTATAGACCAAAGCAGGCATAACAGAGAAGGATCATCTATTTTGATGTCACGGTCAAAGTATTTGACTTCATCAAAATGATAGATGAACTTGGCATTTATAAGAAGGGTGTAGGGAGTACTGTCATTTTTCTCATATTGTATGTGGATGACAAACTCCTGATAGGAAGTGAAGTTCCTATACTACAGTTCGGTCAAACTATGGTGGTCACAAATGACTCTCTATATAGGATTTGAATAACATATCAACTGATTCTGGTAACTAGGTCAATATTGATAGATCTAGTAGGAGCTCTTGGGACTGTCCCAACTCAGGTATGATGACACCATTCTAAAGCGGTTTAGAATGGATGACTCATAGCATGGTAGTGTACCCGCATGTGGAAGGGTCACTCTCTCTTGGGAGATGTCATGTACCAGACCAGATATTGCTTTTGCACTTGATGTAGTAAGCAAATATTAGTCCGATCCTAGAGAAACAGAGGAAACCAGTGAAGAACATACATGGATGTTTTTGGTGTAAGGTAATGGCAACCTCCATTGGGAGGTAGTTACCGATTTTAGTTTCCTAGGTGACAAGAAAGACATTGTACCTGTCGTGGGTTATTAGTTTACTCTCTTTAGTAAGAGCAGTATATTAGAAAGAGTTCCAAGCAGGATACTGGGATAGTCATGGCGCTGGGTGCTGATTATGAATCGGCCGTGGATACAGCCCAAGAAGTTGCTGGATAAAATTGTTCATTTATGAACTTTGTCCCATCATCTTTCCAAGCAAATTCTAGGGCAGGTATTGCTCAATTCGGGAGATAGTTGATCTTCGCGAAGATTGAGATATAGAGAGATAAAAATAGATTCATTGCAGCTGATCCACCCATTAAAGTTGTTTCTCGAATACAGTTTGTAAAACTGTCAGCAGAGAAATTGGGTATGCGATACCGCAATAATTGGCCTTAAATGCAAGTGGGAGATTATTGGATATAGGTGCTCTCAAGGTAATTATTGTAATTGTAGGAAGACCTATACAAGAGAACAATCTTACTCGATATGATAGTATGCTATCGATTTGTCTTAATCATTCATGTGTATACGTTTTATTCGTTATCATGTATCACTAATACATAATGATAAAGACCGTAGGATCTTTGCTTGACTACTAGGATTATGATAGGGATCATACTAGTGGGGTTTGGGTAGTCTATAAGTATATCCTTAAAATTCTCTAGTCGAGGGAGTATCGAGACTTGGCATCAATATTCCAGGTTAGACTAGTGTATACGTTTCTTGACCTCGACCAGGGCAATGGTTGATCCCATAGCCATTGGTTTTTGACACCAAAGATTATATATAAGTGCTCATTAGATGAATGAGCTACATTGGATGAACTCACCTGAGAACTCCTAGATGGTATTGTACCTATCGTCAGATAGCAGTTCTTATGTGACATGAGTACAGGGTAGTCTATAGACCAAAGATCGTTATAGTGTCTTTTGTGTGTTCCCACTGTACTTTGATTACTATCCTACCATGACTTTAAAGAGTCGTGCAAACATATTTTAGTTGGGTATAGTGTCGAAGCACATGGAGGTAGTGAGCGATTGAAATGATTTCATCTTTCCCGGTATTGGGAGTCGAGGTCGTGCTGTGCCAGATCAACTGTAACCATAAGTCCTTGGCTAAGAATATTGAGATTTAATGTTAAGTGTTATCAAAAGTTTCTCAGTTTGTTATGAGTTTATGATCGGCACGACTTATCGGGTTATTGGGAGTCTCACGGATTCCACCTCCTAGACCCGGTATGAGACACTCTAAGACAAAGAGACCGGATTGTACAATGATTTTCATTGATAGACTTTATAGGGTTCGGATGAACTTGCTCGTTGACCTTCTTTCGATCAATACCTGAGTAGCCGTTATGTGCAACTAGTACCGCTGACGTGCTTATGAGCT
This sequence comes from Agapanthus africanus, assembly GCA_030015575.1. Taxonomy (NCBI): domain Eukaryota; kingdom Viridiplantae; phylum Streptophyta; class Magnoliopsida; order Asparagales; family Amaryllidaceae; genus Agapanthus; species Agapanthus africanus. Next base: position 353,001,462 of record CM057341.1, on the reverse strand, counting down.
ATAGATATGATTCTAACCTACTGCCCACGTAATTTTGAGTTTTTAGAGTCCCACACAGTGATTTCCAGCATAGGAGAAACGATATAGGACATGTATAGGGATACGTGCAAGAGTTCGATTAAACACGTGTATGTGATACACGTATTTTAATCGGCTGTTTTATGATATTAGCCGGTATATATAATGATATAACCAGATTATTAAATCAAGTGTTGATTTAATAATTAAATGTGTGTGTGTATTGATGTATGTATATATATTTATTAATATCATGTTTACTTTAATTTTCCTCTCTTTAAATATATTTGTATATGATACAAATATTATTTAATATGTATATGATACATAGAAGTAGTGTGTATGGGATGCATATGAAAAGTGAGATGATAACCATTTCGTTTCTTTATTTTTTTAAGAAAAAGAAATGAGTCATAGAAAAAAGAAGTGTGTGGTATTTTTGGAAAGTGCTTGAACTTATCTTTTTTTATAAGCATGGCTTCTTCTTTTAGACTCATTAGATCATCATCTCATTCTCAACACTTCATCATTTCTCTTGATTTTCTATTCGAGAGAGAAAGAAAGGAAAAGAGAGAAAATTAAGTGAGCACCAATCCTACATCTCGTACTAATCATCCTTAGAAAGTTTAATTTGTAGGTTGCTTCATGAAGATATGATCAAAATGAAGCTAAAGCTTGTATTGGAGTTATCTTAAGGTGGATCATTTTCGGTAAGGAGATCACTGAGCAAATTTGTTCCGGATTTCACGGAAACGAGCTGGAGTTTAAGGAGTGGTGGCTAATGTGCTGCAAAATTTGTAGTCCGCCACACTTCTATTTATAGGTTTCTAGTTTAGTGTCAAGTTTAGTCTTTTGGTTGTAATCTTGGTTTGGGGATGCTATTGCTACCGCTTCCGCCGTACTTTAAAACCCCCTAGGCGAGCCTAGCATCCCAGCAGTTACCCCATACTCTATCAATAATAAACTACCACCAAGTATCAATTAAGGATGTTGTACTTAATTGTTAATTTGTTTTCTATGAATTATATGACATAGCAAAAATTAATTTAAATTCATGTACCATTTAAATGTAACATGAAATAAAAGGAAGATATGATAGGTGGATAAAAGATGTTCTCTTGGTAACAGTTATTTCAAGTTTGCAAAAATTTGTTTTCTAAAATTTTATGCCAATGTGAGGGGAGTACGAGAGAGAGAGAGAGAGAGAGAGAGAGAGAGAGAGAGAGAAGGAGTCTCACGGGTTGCACGTACTAGAGGAGATGGAAACAAGAGCTTTGGTTGGAAGAACCTAGGCCTACGATGCAAGGAGAATCAAGCTTGGGATCGACTAGGTGTGAAAAAACGAACTTGAGATAGTTGACGTGCGGAGTAATGAACTCGAGGACGGAGTTGGTGTAGGGTTCCTAGGCACTCCCAAGAGGTCTCACAAGGCATCAACCATGCCAATTTCAACAATTACGGGTACCTACAAACCCTAATACGGATCGTTGACTAGAGATTAGGCGAATCATGCAACTAGTTAACAAATTAACTACAAGAACGGAAATACAACCTTTGTAGATCTAGTTCTCCACCTCCGTAGCTCCGCAATGAAGTCTCCTCGCTGTCCAAATGGAAACCCGGGCTCTAGCGTCGGCTTCATCGGAGAAATGGGCGGGCAAGGTCGTCGGCTTCGTGCCGAAGATGATCTACGTCGAGGCATCGCAAGATCAAGCTCCCACTTCACCAAGTCATGAAACTTGTGAAGAAAACACACTCTACTACTTGGCAAGGGGTAGAGGATGAAGAAATAGGAAGTGGGTAGACTTTAGAATTGGATTTCTCACTCTTTTTCTTCAATCACCATTGATGAAGCAAGCTTTCTTCTTTGAAGATGAAGAAGAAGAAGATAATGAATATGATAAGTTGATTAAATTAGAATAGAAAATCAAAACTTATCATAAATAAAACCATAGTTAGGTGTAGAGAGTGGACTATGGTTAAATGGAGTGGTTAGGGTTAAGCATGAGACAAAATGGTGACTTAGTCAAACCTTCATGAATCTTCATGAAAGAAACAAATGAAAGCCACCATTTCCTCTTTATGCATTTTATTTTCCAAAAAGAATAAATGAAATAAATAAATGAATAAGTAAAAACAAAACCCTAACCATTACACAACCATGGTTTAATCTTTACACTTAGCCAATTTAGCATGCATCATCAAACATGATACAAACTAGTGCACAAAATTATATCGTATATACAATGTGCACATCCGAGTGAGAAAATCCATCTTAAGTGAACCAATACTAGTTAATGCAAAGTAATATATCAAATATATAATTATGCATTAAATCATTAAATCAACACTTGACACAATGATCCGGTCATGTCGCACACAACCGACTAGTATACAATGTATCGATTTATCGAATCAATCCTTGATTCGATAACTAGGTTATATCGCATACAACCATTCGACACATTCATCGCGAGAATAGAATACGGTATCACATACACGCATTATTCTCGGTCCCGCACATATCTCATATGCGCTCCTATTTCGTTTCGCTTGAGCCAGGAAACCTCTGTGTAGGACTCTAAAGACTCGTCAATACGCCGGTAGCAGGTGATGATCATATCAAACACCCACAAGCCGCAAGCGGTCTGCTAAACGTAACGGCCACCCGGGTATTGAGCGATCAGAAGATCGACGAGCAAGCCCGCTCACACTCCTGTGAATCCAACCAGTAACACTTACCGTACAGTCCAGTCTGTTCGTCTGATATGTCGCATATCTCGCCTAGGGGTGGTAAACGTCAGACCCCAATAGCTCAATAAGTCGTGTCGATATGAGGTCTATAACAATTCGAGAAACTACAGGTAACACTTACCAGTAAATCTCAGCAACCCTGGCCAGGGATTTCCGGTTATAGCCAATCGAACACAGCGCAACATCAACTCCCTATACCGGGAGAGACGAATCCCCTCCTATCGCTCATTGCCTCCATGTGACTCGGCACTGTACCCAAAAACCACCGTTTTGCATGCCCTCTTGGACGTGGTAAGATGGAAATCAAAGCACAGTGGGAACCACACAAGACTCTATGACGATCTCGGGTCAACAGACTACTCTGTACCAGTGTCACCAGAGAACTGCCATCTGACGTAAGGTATAATACCATATGGGAGTTCTCGGCGAGTCCGTCCAGTGTACCCAGTCTCTACTGAGCACCCGTATATCATCTCCGATGTCAAACACCAATGGATATGGGATCATCCATCGCCCATCTGTATGGGTCGAGAAGGTATACGCTAGTCTACTCTGGTATATCGATGCCCCATCTCGATATACCCACGACTAGGGACTTTGAAGGATGTACTTATAGACTACCATGTCCCCACTAGTATGATCCGCATCATAGTCCAGGTAGTCAAGTACACATCCTAAGGGCTTTACCAACATGTAACAGAGAGACAATCAGTGTACACGTTAAGGTAAAGATCAACCAGATAGCATACTATCATGTCGAGCAAGAAAGTCCTCCCTATATATGTCCCAGCATCCACTACAATATACATCCTATGTACAGTAATGGCCTCTAGGGCATACATATAACTAACAGTTGGCTTGAACTTGAGAGTTTTAAGAGATAACACTTTTGAGAGGAACTTCGTGTGATTTTCAGAAATGGGGAGTATGGTAGATCGTTAGGTACTTATAAGGAGAGAAAAAGAGATATGGTGAATTAAAGAATTTAAAGTGGATTAAAAAGAGAGTAATGGGGTAGGGGAAGAGACTACTGTTCTCTGGATTAATTCAGAGATTTTAAAATATTAAAATGGGTAGTGGGAAGCTGAAAGGGGGTACGGGCGGAGCACGAACCTGGATGGGCTCAACTTGGCTGCCGGTTTTGCAAAAGTGGCGGCCCCACTTCAGCCAATCGTCCTGAGGTTTGTGCTAAGGTTTTAATTTGGTTTAAATATCTCATTTATATAATTTTTTTTCTTCTGTTGCAACGTTTGTTAATTCCGTGTAAGGCCCTTGCAAACTCTTGAGCTTTCAAAATGTTAAAAAGAAAAATAAAATATTGGTGGTGTTAGGATTCGAACACGTGGACTATGGAACAATAGTGGAGAGTTTTAACCAGTGAGCTATAAGAAGTTTCTTGTTCTAATTTCATAAGAATAATTTATAACTCCAAACCAGAACTGAAATACACCTTTATATTAATATTGAATTAACAAAAGTGTACGGGGATTTTAGGGTCGTTACAGGATATTTAGTAAACTTTATGAAAGATAAATGTGTGATTGTTGATGGCAGTGATAAACACATAATAGCTAAAATTAAAATGGCACCAAATAATGTTTTTCCTTTAAAAATGTCATATGAGAATATTGCACTAAAATCTGAAGAAAACAATGATTCTCTGTTATCGTATTTGAGATTTGACCATTTAAATTTTAGAAGGCTCGGTTTGCTAAAAACGAAAAATATGGTTATTGGTCTTCCACAAATAATCAAAGAAGAAAAAATTTATGAAAAATATATTTACGGCAAAATGCATCGATTCCCATTTACAAAAATATCTCAGAGCGCTAAAGCTCCGTTAGAACTTGTGCATATCGATGTATGTAGTCGTACTCAAACTTTATAATTAAGTGGCAAAAAATATTTTCTACTATTTGTTAATGATTATAGTAGAATGATGTAGATTTATTTTTTAAAAGAAAAATCCGATGTATTTTCTATGTTTGTGCAATTCAAAGAATTCGTAGAAAAACAAAGTGGCCACAAATTGAATGTGCTGAAAACAGATCGTGGAGGAGAGTTTAGTTTTACACAGTTTCCCTTTTGCAAAGTTCAAGGCAATAGGAAAGAGTTGACAGAAAGATACACTTCTTAGCAAAATGGTGTAGCCATGAAAAGAAACAGATCTATTGTGGAGTTGAGCAGAAGCATGTTGAAAAGAAAAAGTCTTCCGAACAGGTTTTGGGTAGAAGCAGTGAATACGGCTATGTACATCTTGAACAGATCTCCGACAAAAGTCGTGCTAAAGAAAATACCGTATGGAGCCTGGTACAATCGCAAAGCAAAAATAAATTTCTTGAAAGTGTTCGGCTGTATCGCTTATGATCACATTCCAGTAACAAACAAAAAAGAAAAGTTTGATGAGAAGGGAGAGAAAAATATATTTTCATTGGTTACAGTGATGAATCAACAACTTACAGATTATATGATCCTAACACTGATAATTTTGTGGTTCCATGAGTTGTTATCTTTGAAAAAGCAGTTTCATGGAGCGGGAAAGAAAATCAAACTACAACACTAATAATAATCGAAGAAGAAAACGAAGGGTCTAGTTCTTCCAATCAAGACCTCAAAATGCAAGATCTGAAGTTCGTCTTCTTCAGACTTCGAATCATCACCATGAAAGGTGTGTTCATTGCAAGATATTTATAATTCTTGTGATATGTCATTGTTCTCTTGCGAACCACAGAAATTTGAAGATTCTAAAAAGGATGAAAAATGGGTCAAAGCAATGAATGAAGAAATTGCGATAATCGAGAAAAACAAAATATGGAAGCTGGCTCATCTTTTAGAAGGGAAAGAATTAACCGGGCTCAAATGGGTCTACATGACAAAATACAATGAATATGGCTCAATTCAGAAGCTGAAGGCTCGACATATAGTAAAAGGCTACTTGCAGAAGCCATGCATTGATTTCAACGAGACGTTTTCTCCAGTTGCTCATATAGGGACAATCAGAACTGTCTTGGAACTTGCAGAAGAGTTCAAATTGAAGTTGTTCCATCCAGACGTCAAATCACCATTCCTTAATGGAGAGCTTGAAGAAGAACTCTATATAGAACAGTCTCAAGGCTATATTGTCAAAGGAGAAGAGTGCAATATTTATCGCCTTCCCAAAATACTGTACGGGCTAAAGCAAGCACCGCGAACCTAGAAAAGTAAAATCGATCAAAATTTACGCAAGAACGATTTTCAAAGAAGCCTAAGTGAACCGTCCCTATATGTAAAAAGACAAAGTACAGACTATCTTATTGTCTGTCTTTATGTTAATGATTTGATGTACTGTGACACTACTACTGTGATGATAGAAGAGTTTAAAAAGAAATGATGAAAGAGCTCGAGACGACAGATCTAGGCTTGATGCGATATTTTCTCGGCATACAAGTCAAACAATTTACAGGAGAAATATTAATCAGCCAAGAAAAATATTGTGAAGATTTTTTGAAGACTTTTCATATGTCAAACAGTAAGCTGGTCGCCACACTAGCAGCATCAAACAAGAATCTAACCATGCATGAAGACGCATAGAAAGTCGGCTCCTATATTTATTGAAACCTAGTCAGATCGCTGATTTATCTTATAAATACAAAGCCTGATACTACATGTGGTCAGTATAGCCTCATGATTCATGAGTGATCCAAACAAGCTACACTACGCAGCAACCAAGCAAATTCTCAGATATCATCAAGGCACAAAAAAGCTTGGTCTTACATACTCAAATTGGTTAGCTTGACTGGGTAGGTTCCATCGATGATCGAAAAAGCACGTCAGGATATGTTCACTCTTGGTTCAAAAGTGATATCCTGGTCATTTAAGAACCGGTAGACAGTTGGACTATCGTCTACAAAAGCTGAAAACATTTCAGCCACAAACGCAGTATGTGAAGCAATTTGGTTTAAAAGAATTCTCTCAAATCTGCAACAAAAGCAAGAAGTCCCAACAAAAATCTACTGCGAAAACATGCCAGCAATTGCCTTAACAAAGAATTCAGTGTTTCATGCAAGATCAAAATACATCGAGATTCGACACCATTTCATCAGAGATCTAATGGAAGAAAAAGAGATAGAGTTGGAGTTCATCCCGACCAACTAACAGCTTGCTGATATCTTCACCAAAGCAGCGACAACAGAAAAATGCATTCAATTCAGAGACAGTTTGCAAATTTCAAATTGAGAAGGGATATAAGAAGACAGTTTGCAATTTTCCTTCTCAAGTCAAAAGTGGCTGCCCACCAACACTACTACAAAATGGGGATAAAATAACGAGATATTAGTCACGGTTTAAACCGTGACCTAAATTTAGTCACAGTTTTATTTTCTTTCGTCACGGTTGTAACTGTGATATAATCCTATAGGTGGCCAAGCCCACTCCCCAATCATGATAAATCCCAAATCTCCCCCTTTTCTCCAATCCCTAATTTTTCCCTTAAAATACCTCTCGTCGCTCCTCCTTAATCATTCGCTCCAGCCGCCTCGCCCGCCGCCGGAGCTGCTTGCCCTCGCCACCGTGGTCATCCCCTTCGAAGCCCTCGCTTCCACTCCTCCGTCGTCAAGACCGGCCTCTGGATCGAAGCCATAAGCCGCGATCGAAGCCCCAGTCGTCGTCGTCGTCGCTGGAGCTCGCTGGAGTGAGGTCGTTGTCGTCGCTGAAGGTTGTATCCTCTGTCGTCGAGCCCCCATCGAAGACCTTGCCACCGATTGTAAAGAGGTAAGTATGAATTTATTTTTTTTGGTTTAATATACTTTTCCCAAAATTAAATTAAAATTTCTGTTGTTGAATTGCTGCTGCTGCTGCTTCTGTTTTTAATGTTCTTCCTTAGTATTGGTTTTGATGTTGTTGGTGTTGCTGTTGGAGTTGGTGGTGATATTGTTGGTGCTGCTGTTGTAGTTGTTCATGTTGGTGGTGATGTTGGCATTGTTGTTGTAGCTAGGGGCCAGGAGAGTTAGGGTTTGGGTTGAGGGTTAGAGCCGAGGGGGGTTTAGGGATAGGGTTACGGCTAGGGTGGATTAGGGTTTAGGGTTAGGAAAAGGAGTTAGGGTATTTTAGAGTAAAATTGCAAAAATAGTAGTTAAGGGTATTTTAGTGAAATTGCAACAATAAGTAAGGAAATTCTAGTGTAAAAAAGATAAAATTGTGCAAAATAGGTTAAGTAAAAGTTTAAGGTAGTTTAGTGGAAAATCATCAATAGCTAAGGGTGTTTTAGTGAAATTTATAATAATTTAGTTATTTTAAGAAGATGAATTGTTTAAGGAGTTAGGGCTAATTAGGGTTAGGGCTAATTAGGGTTAGGGCTATGATTAAGGTTAATGGTTAGGGTTCGGGTTAATGGTTAGGTTTAGTGTTAATTAGGGCCAGGGTTATAACCGTTACCAAATATATATTTTGTATGTGTGCCACGCAGACACACACACAAGCATACACACACACACATACATACACGTACGCACGGACATAGACATGCACACACGCGCGCGCGCACACGCACACACAAGCATACATGCACACACACGCACACATTCATATACACACACGCAAACATACACAAATCTTGATTCATCATCATTCTTCTCTACATTATACTCTTTTCAAATCCCACTAACCCTAAATCGAAAATCTTAAACTCGAATAAGAAAACCTTTAAGTTTAATGAACTTTACCCTAAAGTAAAAACATTGAAACCTTGAAATTGAAACGTAAACGTAAATCCAATCCAAATTAAATCTTAAAGTAAGTGTATGACATTCAATGATAATATGAAATTTTTATATTCTGATCGATAATTAATCATATGTTAAAATAAAAATGTGACTTAGTTCCCATCTATCGGTTAACATACGTTCGGTGTTCATCGTGACATAAAACTACACGAATTTTGTTAAACACAGGATGTTATCATTCGATTTCTAACAACCGTCGCGTAGTCTATATGACGAGAATTAATATTCGATCGTATGATAACCGATATATTTGTCCCGTGTGGACAAGTTAGGAATGTATAAAGTAACACCTGCATTCACTCATTTCGGGATATTTTGTCAATACCTTTTCACTGGTTCTCCATGTACAATGATAGATTAAATGTTCATTTCAATAGTGTTTCACAACATTTAAACGATTATCTGTTCTATTACAGTGTACTCGGAGAACAGCGGGGAGGTGTTGCCAAAATTTTCTCGAAACGGATGAAAGCACAAGTGAACAGGTGTATACTTTATACATTCTTAATGGGATAGATGCCTTATTCTTATATCTGTTACCCTCGATATCTAATAAAGAACATTTAATATTATGATCATCTTTCTTGGAAAAGGAATCCAACTCTCAAGCTTTGAGATTAGAAGGAGAAAGTTCTCAATAGGAGTTTGAGGAGTGCCCAATCTAATAACAATTGAAACCAAACTTAATGAATTCGTCAATTAAATCTAACACTAACGTTTCTTATTATCCCTCTATCTTGAATTTGTCATGAAATCTTAATTCCACGACTCTTATCTATATGAACCCTAATACATTCCATTTTCTTCCAATATGGTATTCCCGTACCTCCACGACAAGAGTTAGATGTACGTCGACGTCTCCTCAAGAGCCACTGATTTTTTCCTTCATGGTGTTTAATTTTTCACCGATTTTGCCTACGCACGTCTTGAGATACCGAAAGAGCATGAAATCTATTGTCCTTACTATAAGTGTATGAACACGTGATTGCAGAAGAAGTCGGATGTTGAGTTACACATCATGAAAAACGGTTTCGTTAGAGATTACACTAAGTGGGATATTCATGGAGAAAAGGACGATGGAGGGCTAGTGCAAGAGTCGGAAAACAAATTCATTGAAGCGGAAACCAAAGAGTAGAAAGGGATAGTAGAAGAAGAGGAGGAAAAGGAGGAATGACAGTTTGAAGAAGACGAAGTTGTCAAGACAATGATGCTGTGTTTGCACGGGACAATGACATGGATGGGCTTATAAATGCCGCTGGAATTTCTTATGATACGGAAAGTACTGGACCCATGTTATTGAAGAAGTACAAGGCTTCCTCGAGAATCCATCTATATCCAAATTGCAAAGAGTTTTCGATACTATCCTTTTTCGTACGTCTCATCCAAATCAAGTGCAAGAACATATGAAGTGACCAGTCTTTCACCGATATCCTAGTATTATTGAAGGAAGCTTTTCCTGACGGAAATGAAGTGCCACCGAGCTTGTACGAGGTGCAAAAGATAATCTGTCATGCCTCGCTTCCCAGTGTACGGGTTAGGAGGTGTGAGGGGTTACGCGACGTATTTACTCAGAAGTAAACACGCTAAGCGTATCTAAGCAATATAAAGTAAAATGTACACAAGAAGAGATGTAAAAGAACAACTTTTATTTATTTAACAATTCTTTAAAAGTACAACTGGAAATGTAAATATATGAATAGAAAGCAATGCCTAAACAATGGCATAACTGAAATGAAAAGTATATACAAGTGCCTATAGCTCTGGGTCGATGGCAAACTGCTCCAAGTCCTCAGTACTGGGCTCGATCTCTAGGGAGTCGGATCCATCTGACAACATTCCAAAGAAAGAAGAAAAGGAATGTCGTCAGCGAACAATCGCTCGTTAAGTCCCAAAGAAAAAGAGAAGTAGAGACAGAAAATAGAATATAACTATATAATGTTATCTTTTGTTCTGTTATAGCAGTTGTTTGTAGCTTGGTACAGAATATGCTAGTGTATATGAGAGGAGTCCCACTATTACGAAGACTAAGGTATACGGAGCACAAGGAACCGTTAAGCCACGGTACAATAGCAATGGATATTCAGGTTAGGTGTACTAAAGTGACCGTCTCATGCCACTTCTAACACATTCCGTACCAGCCTACCCTTTTAAAAAACCCCATAATGTATTTTGTATTGATTTGTATTGTTCTGTTATATATATGGATGACTTGGCGAAACCATGATATCTTGTAAACAGAATGGATATAAATGGATAGTCATGTAATCAGAGTATATCCATGGTTCAGTTCGGTTGAGTCCTGTTGATATAGATGGAATTTTGGTATAAACGGATTCATGTTGTATTGTAGTTATACTTGAATTAGATTCAAGTCAGACTGATTTCATATTAGATGGAGACTCTGTCTGAGTCAGAAACTTTGAAAAGAAATTGAAGTCCTGAATTAGTTTTGATGTTATCGGTAACTGCTGCACATGGACGGCAGGATTTGTGGTTTTTTCCAAGACAATTACCGCGTTGATAACACCGTTGTTAGGTTTTCTACCTTAGATAGGCAAGCACCCATATTTTCTGGCTCCCTGAGGCTCAAGAGAACTGGTCCCGCTTAAACCTATGTTTACTAGGGCCCTTATGTAAATTAATATAACTTGAGAGGTTTTTATGAAAAATAGTTTTGATATATTTTCAAAAAATACCTCAAGTATTTAATTATCGTCTTTAGGGTTTTCATAATTGTAATTTTTATAAAGTGAAATATTCTACTGAATATAACCTAGATTTCATTGTATATGGTATTTTTGTGTAATCTTGGAATTGTATTGAGTTGTAAAAGTAGTTTCATGAAATTTGTGATTCCTTTAATTTAGAAAACATAGAATTTATGTATTGTATACTTAAAATAGATATTTTGATAGTATTTATATGTATCTAATATTTAAAAAAATATAGAATTTATTAATTAAATAGAAATCACATTTTTCTTAAAATTGCATTAAAAATTCCAACGAGATCGAATGCTCCTAGCGGAGGTCAGCATCTCGCTCTATTAGGCCCAAGGGTGTGCGATAAACCGCACCATCCTGATCGGGGTCTCCAAAATGGGTTGTAGAGGCGTATTTGTAAGGAATTAAGTAACACACTTTTTAAAGAAAACGGTTTTTGAATGTTTAAGGTATTTAATCATAAACTAGTATTTTCCCATAAACTAATGTCCCAAAAGTTATCGTGCTATGTCAAAAATGTGTATTGTGATAAGGTTGGTCATTACCTCGTGAGTTTTCTAAAGGTAATACAGGTGAATATGTTGAACTGTGTTGAAAGTAAAGTACATGGTATTTAACCGTAAAAATGCGATAAAAGTTGCATAATAGATTCTTTTGTGACGAAACTTGTTATAATATGTTTTTTAATGATTACTAAACAGTCTATTAAAAATCTGTAGGTTTGTTATTAAGAAAAATTATATTTTTAAAGAAAAGAGAATCAGAAGCCGAAATAACTCCGCTTCCGACGAGTTTTGAAAAGAAGAAGTTTTAGAATAGCCAAGGAGGAGGGGAGAGGGGACTTACAGATTGTAAAACAAGAGGAGAGAGAGGAAGCTATTGGAACCATCGGGGCGTCGTTTTGTCGCCGGATTCTTCTTGAAGCGTAGCCGGAACCTTGCCCTTTGCTAACTTTACTTGCACAACTTTGAACTTGGAAATTTTAGAGAGTTTTTGTAATGGAATTCTGAATGAGGAGGGGTGAAAAGTAGTGTGGTATTTATAGGGAAAATTAGGGTTTAGGGCAATGAAGAATGGAATTAAAATGTGCATTAAAAATGAATTAAAGAGAGGAATTATCACTCTCTGGATTTTTTCAGAGTAAACAAACAATATAGGGATAGTAGGGTAAGCGAAGGGGTGCTAGGTTTAAAATTCTAAGGCATTCCCTACGGATATGCCCGGCGGTGCCGGTCCCCGGCAAAAACTGGTGGGATAGGGTTTGGATCTTTGCCACGTGTCCCTTTCGCTTGGTATATCTTAGTGCATATGTTTGTTTACTTTATGACTTTTCATTTTCCGTGTTGTGCATGTGCAAACTTTTGAGCTTCTAAAAGTTTAAAAGAAAATCAATTAAAAATATGTGGCTGGGGGGATTCAATCACAGGGGCTACGTCACAGCAGTGCAAGGCTTTACCAATGAGCTACATGTGCTTTCTTGTTGTTCAAAAGAAATTCAAATATTTATAGTGTACACAGGATTGCAAATACTCCATTTGTAAATTATAATTAAATCAAATTTCCTGTACACTGAAACATAGTTGTTACATTCTACCCTCCTTACAAAAATTTCTTCCTTGAAATTTACAATTATTTTAAGGACTAGTTACAAACAAATGAGGGTATCTTGCACGCATTTTATCTTCCTTTTCCCACGTTGATTCTCCTGGTGTGTCTTTTCTCCACATCACTCGAACCAAGTTTACTTCCGTAGTCCAAAGTGACTTCACCTTTCTATCCAGGATTTCAACAGGTTGTTGCTCACAGGATAAATCTGGCTGTACAGTGAGCTCGGAGTGATCAAGAATATAGCTGGGATCACTCACATACCTTCTTAGTTGGGATATGTGGAATACATTATGCACTCCTTCCAATGAAGGTGGAAGTGCAAAGCGATAAGCCACTTCTTCGACTCGTTAGAGTATGTCGAACGGTCTAATATATCTTGGACTGAGCTTACCCCGTCTTCCAAAATGAATCACTCCACGGTTTGAAGATATCTTCAAAAAGAAATGATCTCCCGGTTGGAACTCCAAGTGACGGCGCTTTGCATCAGCCCAGTGCTTCTATCTATCTTAGGCATTGCGCATTCTTTCCCTAATAGTGCGAACTACATCGACTATTGCTACTATCATCTCAGGCCTAAGGAGTCCTCTATCTCCGACGTCGTCCCAACTTAATGGCGATTGACACTTCCTTTCATATAGAGCTGCAAATGGTGCCATTCCTATAGTTGCTTGGCAGCTGTAGTTGTATAAAAACTCCACAAGATGTAGGAGATCTTCCCACGATCCTCCGAAGTCTAACATACACGCTCTTAGCATATCTTCAAGTACCTGAATAGTTCGCTCAGACTGTCGATCTGTTTATGGATGGTAAGCAGTGCTGAAGTTCAGACTTGTTCCCAAGTTAGCTTGCAGACTCTTCCAAAATTGCGATCGTAATCTGGTGTCACGATCGGAGACAATGCAAATGGTACTTCATGTAATCTCATGAGTTCATGGGTATCAGAAATAGTACACATTAAAGAGTTTAAATCTTACTTAGATTCTTACCTCCATGTACTTCTTTGCTAGTATCTTAGTAGATTGGCCAACTCGAAATGGGATGAAGTGAGCCAACTTTGTGAGTCGGTCCACAATAACCCCTACCGCATCGTTACCTTTTGTGCTGCGAGGAAGTGCAGTCACGAAATCCATAGTGATGTGTTGCCACTTCCATTCTGGGATAGGTAACGGTTGAAGTAAACTAGTTGTCCTGTGATGTTCAGCCTTTACTTGCTGACAAACCAAGCATTTAGCGACGCTTCTGGCTACTTCACGCTTCATTCCATGCCACCAGTAATTTTGACACAGATCTTTGTACATCGTTGTGCCTCCAGGGTGTACTGAATAAGGAGAGCCGTGAGCTTCTTTCATCAACTCTTCTTGCATATAACCTTTTGGTACACACAATCTACTGCTGTATCTCAAAGATCTATCTTCATGGATGATTAAGTCTGTTCTAAGTCCACTTTCTACTTGTTCTCTGATCTTTTGCAACTTAGCATCGCTTGCTTGAGCTGCTTTGATCTGATTGATAATGGTAGATTGAATTTGTAAGTTCATCAAACTTGAAGCATTACCTGGCATGCCTACTTCAATCTCCATCTGATGCAAATCTTATTGAAGCTTCCACTGTGCGGTGAGATTCAATGCTAATGATTGGCGACTAAGTGCATCATGTACTATATTCACCTTCCCTGGATTATATTGTAGGTTGATGTCGAAGTCCGCCATAAGTTCTAACCATCTTCTCTGTCGTATATTCAACTGTTTCTGAGTAAACACATATTTCAGATTCTTGTGATCTGTGTATATGTCCACTCGTTCACCAAGAAGATAATGGCGCCAAATCTTGAGTGGAAATATTACGGCCGCCAACTCCAAATCATGCGTCGGATAATTGCGCTCATGAATCTTTAGCTGTCTTGATGCATAAGCTACGACTTTACCTTGCTGATGTAGAACACATCCTACTCTCTTACCGGATGCATCGCAATGCACTTCAAAACCTCCAGATTGGTCCGGTATAACGAGAATAGGTGTTGATGTCAATCTTGACTTGAGTTCTACGAAAGCTTGTTCTTATGCTTCTGACCACATGAATTCTTCATCTTTACATGTGTGCTTGGTCAGGGGTGTTGCAATCTTCGAAAATCCTTCAATAAACCTTCTGTAATATCCAGCTAACCCCAAGAAACTTCGAATATCCTTCACTTACTTCGGTGTCGGACATTCGCTTACTGCTGATACTTTAGCTGGATCTACAGAGATTCCATCGCCTGATACAATATGTCCGAGAAAACCGACTTGATCTATCCAAAACTCGTACTTGCTGTACTTGGCATAGAGTTGATGCTGTCGTAAAGTCTCCAGGACAATTCGTAGGTTCTCTGCATGTTCCTTCCGACTCTTAGAATATACGAGGATATCGTCGATGAAGAAGACAACAAACCTGTCTAGGTACTCTCGGAAAACTTGATTCATTAGGTTCTTGAATATAGCTGGTGCGTTGGTCACTCCAAATGGCATCACAAGAAATTCGTAATGTTCATAGCGAGTTTTGAATGCCGTTTTATGGATATCATATTCATTGAGCATCACCTGATGATAACCCGAACGAAGATCTTGTTAGGTCCACGTTACCCACCCTGGTTCTTTCGGGGAGGCAGAATAAGTAAAAATCAAAATTTTCTCACAAGGTAACATGGACCATCCATGAAAGATCTTTGCTAAACAAAAACTAACATATAGACAACAAGTTCTAGCTACTATGTTGAATGGTTATACCTAGGTCTTGAACTCCTTCTCTTCTTGTAGTGGTCCTCCTCCTTGCTTGCTCCTTGGAGTGGTGTAGATGGCTCCTCCTTGTCGTCTTCTCTTTGCCGAAGATATATCCACCCGAAGGCCTTTGCCTTGAGCTCCTACCTCAACCAAGAGGTAACTAAAGTGCTTGGCTTGCTAAACCTAGAACCCTAGAAAGAGTAGAGAGAAGTTTTGATGGTTTTATCTCACAAGCTCATGGTTCTCAACACATGAGAGATGAGAGTTTTGAGAGGAAGAGGGAGAGCTTAAAACATGAGAGAGAAAGAGCAAGAGTGAATGAGGATCCTTTTTGCAACCATACTCTTGTAAGGTTTACCTAGCACCTTATGAAGGGTTTGGAAGCATCACATGTCACAAAATCAAATTTTTAAGGTGCTAAGTGAACATACAAAGAATCATCACTAGAATTATAGGGTTTCTTAAACTTGACAACAACACAAGTAAGAAAAACTAGGGTTTTGAGAGTACAACCTTTGTAGCTCCCTATGCTAGACTCCTTGGCCACTTGAGGGTTGGAAAAAGGTTTGCTTGAGGTCTTCTAATGTCCACGACGATCCACCCGAAGCTCCTTTGCCCAAAGCTCCTTGCTTTACCCGATATGTGAAAGAAGTAAAGCAAACACCCTACACAAACCGGCTAGATGTGTGTAGTATGATGATGTGGTTGTTTTTCTATAATCAAAACTCTTTCTTTTATCAACCTCACTTAAAGAAAATTTTCAAGAGAGGAAGAAGAAGATGATGGCTTTTCTTTCTCACAAGAGGAAAAGAGATAAGAATAATGAATAAATGAAATGAGAAAGAATAATATACTTAAATTCCTTCTCACTTCAACCATGGTTAGAATTATCTAGATCGTTTCAAAATGAGTTAAAAGCAAAAGGATAATTAACTCAAGGTTAATAAGTGGTTGAAGCATGGTCAAAGATGATAAACTCTAACCTCTTAAGAATTATCCTTTCCTTTTTACAAAATGAAAAATAAATCGATAATTCTATCATGTAAGTCTTGCATTGCCACCAAACTTGTATCAACAACCATGATACTATGTATGCATGTATGTATCCATGCACATCATCATGTGCATACATGTATGCATACAAAATAGAAAAAAAGAGTTTGATTAAAGAATTAATCTAAAAGTCATTTGTAAAATCAACACTTGATTTTGCAAACCGGTCATATCATATACGACCCGACCAATAGAAAATGCCCAATTAATATATGGTATCACATATCCGTATTTAATCGGGTCCCCGCGCATATCTCATAAGCACACCACATCTTTTCGCCTGAGCCAGGAAACTTCATTGTGGGACTCTAAGACTCGTCAATACGCCGGCAGTAGGTAATGATCATATCAAATACCTACAAGCCGCAAGCGGTCAGCTAAACGTAATGGCCACCCGGGTATTGAGCGATCAGAAGAAAACAAGCGAACCTGTTACAACTCCCGTCGGGCCAACCGGCAATACTACCGTACAGTCCGGTCTCTTCGTCAGATATGCTGCATATCGAGTTTAGGGATGGTAACGTCGACCCCAATAACTCAATAAGTCGTGCCGATGAATGGTCTATAACAGATCGAGAAACTACTGATAACACTTATCAGCAAATCCCAACAGCCCTGGCCAGGGACTTACTGATATAGCCAGTCGAGCACAGCACAGCATCAACTCCCAATACCGGAAGAGACGAAACCCCTCCTATCGCTCATCGCCTTCGTGTGTCTCGGGACTGTACCCAACGGCCACCTGTTTGCACGACTCAGTAGAGCCGTGGTAGGGTGGTAATCAAAGTACGGTGGGAGAACACACAAGACTCTATGACGATCTCGGGTCTACAGACTAACCTGCACCAGTGTCACGTGAGAACTGCTATCCGACGATAGATATAATTCCATATAGGAGTTCTCGGCGAGTCCGTCCAGTGTACCCAGTCACCACTAAGCACCCGTATACAATCTCGATGTCAAACATCGATGAATGTGGGAACATCCATCGCCCATCATATGGGTCTAGTATCATATACGCTAGTCTACACTAGTATATCGATGCCCCGTCTCGATACACCTACGACTAGGGACATTCCAGGATATGCTTATAAACTACTAATGTCCCACTAGTATGATCTCTATCATAATCACAGTAGTCAAGTCTATATCCTCAGGGCTTTATCAACATGTATGAATGAATAAAAGCATGATCAAATCAACATGTCAGATAAAGAAGAACCAGATAGCATACTATCATGTCGAGCAAGAATGTACACTGAATATATATATACATGTATAAATACATCCACTGTCATATAATGGCCTCTAGGGCATACATATAATCTCCTACTTGCACTAAGGCCAGTTATTGGCCTATCTCATACCCAACATCTCAAAAAGTCGCTCATGCTGCGGCTGAGGGAGGGCCTTGGTGAGTGGATCCGCTGCGTTATTCTTTGTGTCTACTCTCTTAATCTCGATCTCGCGGCGATCTACAATCTCCCGGATCAAATGAAAGCACCTCAGGATGTGTCTGGATTGCTGATGGGGCCTGGGCTCCTTGGCTAACGCCATAGCCCCATTATTATCACAATACAATGGTATTGGATCAATAATGGTTGGAACTACTCCTAGCTACGAGATGAACTTCCTCATCCAGACGGCTTCCTTGGCGGCATCATTCGCAGCAATGTACTCAGCTTCCATCGTAGAGTCTGCAACGGTATCCTATTTGGAACTCTTCCAACTGACCGCCCCTCTATTGAGGGTAAATACAAACCCTGAGATAGATTTGCTGTCGTCCTTATCGCTCTGGAAGCTCGAATCGGTAAAGGCCTCCATTTGGAGATCTCCATTACCATATACCAAGAACAATTCTTTAGTCCTTCGTGAGTACTTAAGAATGTTCTTCACAGCTATCCAGTGATTCTCCCCTGGGTTGGATTGATACCTGCTTACTACACTAAGTGCATAAGCTACATCTGGACGTGTACATAACATCGCATACATTATAGATCCTATTGCCGAAGCATTGGGTATAATGCTCATGCGAGCTCTCTCTTCATCGGTCTTTGTACAAGAGTCCTTGGAGAGAGTGACCCCATGGCAAGCGGGTAAGGCACCCCGCTTGGAGTCTTCCATACTAAACCTTTTTAGGATGATGTTAATGTACCTGGTTTGGGACAATCCCAATAACTTTTTGGATCTATCCCTATAGATCCTTATGCCCAGGATGTATGTGGCATCACCCAAGTCCTTCATGGAGAACCTTAGTGATAAGAAAGATTTGACCGACTGCAGCATAGGAATATCATTTCCTATCAGAAGAATGTCATCCACGTACAATACGAGGAATGTGACAGCTCTCCCTACAGCCTTCTTATAAACACAAGGTTCATCTGGATTTTTGATAAAATCAAACTCTTTGATAACATCATCGAAACAGATGTTCCAACTCCGTGATGCCTGCTTTAACCCATATATGGATTTAAGCAATCTACATGCTTTCCCGCTGCTCCCACTGTCAATTAAGCCCTCTGGCTGATCCATATAAACGCATTCTTCTAAATCCCCATTTAGAAATGCCGTTTTAACGTCCATCTGCCAGATTTCATAGTCGTAGTGAGCAGCAATAGCAAGTAGGATCCGAATGGATTTAAGCATGGCTACGGGCGAAAAAGTCTCGTCATAGTCCAAACCTGGTCTTTGACGAAAACCCTTCGCCACAAGTCTTGCCTTATAGGTCTCTACCTACCCATCTATACCAATCTTTCTTTTAAAGATCCATTTGCACCCCACAGGTTTTACCCCAGGGGGTACAACGTCCAAAGTCCATACTTTGTTAGTGTACATGGACTCCATTTCGGATCTCATGGCATCCATCCACTTCACAGAGTCACCACTCGTGATAGCTTGCTGAAAACTGGTAGGATCATCATCCTCCATGATGCAGTCTTCTCTGTTACCATCAATGAGGAAACCGTAGTACCTCTTCGGTGGGCGAGAAGTCCTACCAGACCTACGGAGTGGCCGAGGTTCCTCAGTTTCTCTTGCAACAGCCGGTTCAACCAAGTCGTCATTTGTAGTTTGTGTCTCTAGAACCTCTTCTAGATCCACCACATTGCCATCATCTTTATCTGTGAAAAACTCTTTTTCCAAGAATGTGGCATGCTGAGAAACAAACACCTTTTGTTCCTCCTTGTGGTAGAATAGATATCCATAAGAGTTCCTTGGATATCCCACAAAGTTACACATGACCGACCGTGTCTCGAGTTTGTCCGGATTCTGCTTTTTAACATAGGCCGGGCAACCCCAAATCTTAATTCTCTTACGAGATGGTCTCTTCCCATGCCATATCTCATATGGCGTGGTAGACACGGTTTTGGTTGAACCCTGTTCAAAAGATACGCTGCAGTCTCCAATGCATGCCCCCAAAATGAGACAGGTAACTCAGCATCACTCATCATGGAACGGACCATATCTAATAGGGTCCGATTCCGTCGTTCAGACACACCGTTGTGCTGTGGTGTGTAAGGAGGAGTAAGTTGAGAGAGAATCCCATTCTCTTTTAGGAAGTTTGCAAATTCTGTACTGAGGTACTCCCCACCTCGATCTGATCGAAGCATCTTGATACTCAAGCCGGTTTGTTTTTCTACTTCTTGTTTATATTCAGTGAATTTCTCGAAAGCTTCGGATTTGTGTTTTAATAAAAATACATGACCGAATCTTGAGAAATCGTCAGTGAAAGTAATGAAGTAAGAAAAACCGCCTCTAGCCTGTGTAGACATTGGCCCACATACATCACTATGTATGAGTCCTAGGAGCTCGGTAGCTCTTTCTCCGTGTCCGGTAAACGAAGTTTTGGTCATTTTACCCTTAATACAAGACTGGCAAGTCGCATAAGATTTATATTCAAAAGGGTTTAAATATCCATCTTTGTGTAAGTTGTTTAGTCTTGTTTCGTTAATATGACCAAGTCTACAGTGCCAAAGAAAAGCTTCATTTATTTCTGAAAGTTTTCTTTTATTAGTGTGTTGTATGCTGAAAATTATGTGTTGATTTAGGACGTATATCCCGTTATTAAGTGTACCATACCCAACCAACATTTGATTCAGGTGAATGTTCATAACATTGTTCTGCAATACAAAGTTATATCCTTCATTGTCTAACAAAGAAACTGATATTATATTACATAGCATACTTGGTACAAAATAACATGGGTTCAAAACCAATATACACCCAGATGGCAACCCCAAGTGATACTCTCCCACTGCGACTGTATGTACATTGGAACCATTTCCAACGCGGAGAGTATGGTCACCTGTCTTCAAAACCTTGCTATTTCTCAGCCCCTGCATAGAATTGCAAATGTGAGAACCTGAACCGGTATCTAATACCCAGGAAGCAGAGTTTATTGAAACACAGTTTTCTGTCATAAACACACCTGAAGCGGAAGCATCCCCATGCTTCTTCTTGAGATTTAAGTACTCCGTACAGTTGCGCTTCCAATGTCCTGTTTTGTGGCAATGAAAACATTCACCTTTCCCCGATTCTTCAGCTTTAGACTTTTCCTTCCCCTTGACCTTTTTAACTCCACCCTTAGGATTGGTGGGCTTCTTCTTTTTATTTCACTTGGCCTTAGCCTTTGGGCGAGAAGAGGAAGATTGTCCAACAGTCATAACGGGAGTTTTCACTGATTTCAGTGTGCTCTCTGCACTCCTTAACATATTAAGGAGTTCAGGTAGTTCCCTCTCCATGTTGTGCATGTTGAAGTTAACTATGAATTGAGCAAAGGTGGAGGAGAGGGACTGCAGAATAATATCCGTATATTGTTCATTGTCCATCGTCCATCCAAGGTCCTTAAGCTCTTCTATGAGAGCTATCATCTTCAGAACATGGTCTCCTACTGGTGTGCCATGGGCCATTCGCATCTGAAACAATTTCTTTGATGCTTCGTATCGCAATACGCGGGATTGCTCTCCATACAACTCCTTTGTATAGAGAAATATGGTTTGAATGTCCATATTCTCGTGCTGCTTTTGATGTGTGTTGTCCATCGATGCAAGCGCGAGGCATTTGGCCGTGGCACAGTCAGCGTCCTATGTCTTGCGAACTTCAATGTCCGCAACTGAGGATTTTGGACCTGGGACGGGCGGGGCTGAAGCCGTGAGGACATATGATACTTTATCATAAGTCAAGGCTATTTTCAGATTCCTCAGCCAGTCTTTATAATTGGTCCCATTCAATTTGTTTTTATCTAGTAGAAGCTTGAGTCCAGTCATTGGTATCTGCCATTAAGAGAGAGAAAAGAATACACTCAGCGAAAGCTCTTGCAAAGATCAGATTGGTTATTATCTTGTCTAATCGATGTCTCCCACTGCTTTAATCAAGTTTTTCTTTCAAACCTTAAAAAGAAAACTAGCCAGGATTAATTACAGTCTACAACTTCGCTAACCGTTCAGCCAGGCCAGTGTCGGTACTTGAGGGAGGTTCCTCGTGCTTTCGCACGGACCTAATTAAAGTAAACATCATTTTCCCAGAGGCGTAGCCCCGTTAACACCTTTCTAGACACCTAATGAGTTACTAATTGTAAACTGCAAAACTCTCCTGGGAGCAACTATTGCCCACAGTGGGATCGGGATCCAACCATCATATGGAAGGTATGCAATCTCATTGCAAATCTCAACACTTGAAATTCCCGATATGATTTTTACCCCTAGTACTCATGACCTTGGCTATGGTCAACAAATCACAAGCACTAGTCAAGTTCAACCCGTCATTTCTTGATTAATCAGACCCGTTTACATGACCCTTGGCTAAGGTCAACAAAGTCATATGCCCGTCCTAATTAATCTGCATCATATGCATTGTAGGAAGACATCACTTAGCTACCGTACACTACGCCTTGGCTAAGGTCAACAAACGTAGCACGAATACTAAGTACTCTACTTCCTAAAATGACGGAGGGTTGCGGATGATTTTTAAGAAAATCTTTAACGCTTTGAACTTGATATCGTTGTAGAATCAAATGGTTTTCAAAAGGAGTGGCTGTAAGTGCACGGCGGCGCCCCGGTCGTCCATCCGACGGCCAAATGCGGAAACGGTGATAAACTTTAATTTTGCGAACTTAGCAAACCGGCACCACCGCGCACTAAACCCCGGATCGGGCCATTAAACTAGTTCTAGCTAACTACAAGATGGGAAGGGATATACCGAGTGATCCGAGTCCTCCGGTCTTCTCGTCATCGTCCCGATCTCTCACGGAAACTCCGGTCGTCGCCTCCTCGCCGGAAGGGCACAACATCGCCTGCATCTTTTACTGGCTCCCGCCTTTATACCGAGGCAACTCGGGCATGAAGCTGGCAAGTCGACATGCCCAAGACTTGCTGTAGGATGTATAGAGTCTATGTCTCATTGGGGTTTTGGTTGCCATGAAGGATGAAGAGAATCATGAACTTTGGAGAGGGTTGTTGAGAATTTGGCAAGCATGAAAAGGAGATGTGAATTAATCCCTCATACAAAGTTGGGACCTCTCATTTTTCCTCCCCTCTCAATATTGTGGCCGGCCAACCAAAAAGGAGAAGGGTGGAGGGATAAATCAAGCATGAAGGGAGGTGATGGTAGGAGAAGAAAAGAGGTGAGCATAAACAAACATCAACCATAACCAATCCACATCAAACCCATACCCTCCCTTAACTTAATTAATGCAAGTGATGGAAGAAAGATGCTCTCATAATAAATCCTTTTGCAATAAACCCCTCCATAAAAAGTTATTTGCAAACTTGCAAATAACCCCCTCCATCGGAAAAGTCCGGCCGGGAAAGAACAAAGGAAAACCGGCTGGAACGGAATGCAAACTGGCAACTCCAGAAAACTGGTCCCGTAATAAATTACAGGAAAACCCCGATATTGTGCATACACACCCGCATCTGTATTCTGTCCGGATACAAATGCAATGAGACAAAATCTACACTGTACTAAACTAGTATCCGGCTTAAACCAAAGCCGGCTAGTAATATCCGTCCGATCCTGATCCGTGCAATACCGCACGTATCTGATCGAACCCTGCCATATATCTATACGGCCTCTAGTACTAACCGTCCGATCCTGATCCGTGCAATACCGCACGTATCTGATCGGACCCTGCCATATCTCCATACGGCCTCTACAGCGTTTCGCCCGAAAGCTGAGTAACTGAAAGTGTGGTGCTAAAGACTCGTCAATACTATGGCTGTGGATTTAACCACTAACACGTCAGAGGTATAAGCCAATACGTAACGGGCCACCAGCTATTGACCAAAAGGGACGTCGATGAGCGAACTCATCCTGACACCCTACTGAGCCTGTCAGTGACAATATCCGTACAGTCCGGTCCGTTCGTCTATGAGCATCGCATGTCGGGCCTAGGGGGTTGGTAAAAGTCAGACCCCCAAAAGCGGTACAAGTCGTGTCGGAGTGTAGCCCAGAACACCCTGAGATACTACTGGAATACTTACCAGTAAATCTCCTGCCTTGGCCAAGGACTTCATGTAATGGCTCTCCTAGACACAGCGCGACCTCACCCCCAATACCGGGAGAGACGAACCCCTGAAGATCCGCTCACTGCCTCCATGTGGCTCGGGACTGTACCCAACTAAAACCTGTTTGCACGACTCCTTTGAGCCGTGGTAGGGTAGTAATCAAAGTACAGTGGGAACTCACACGAGACAAATGACGATCCCCAGGTCGATGAACTAACCTGTACACATGTCACCAGGGAACTGCTATCTGACGTCAAGTATAATCCCAACTAGCAGGTTCCCAGCGAGTCCTGTCCGGTGTACTCATAACCCAATGAGCACCTGTATACATCTTAGGTGAACCAACTGACACCAGTGGCTTGTGAGACCGGCCACCGCCCCTCGTCGGGGTCTCGACTGTATACACTAGTCTACTCTGGAGAATCGATGCCCTGTCTCGAAACTCCCACGACTAGGGACCTTTTAAGGATGTGCTAATAGACTCCAGCTCTCACTTATATGATCGCCCTCATACTGCCGGCAGTCAAGCAAGAATCCTAGGGGCTCTATCAACGTGCAATAGCGACCTGTCAGGTCACCTAAAGCAGTACACGATGATAAAGGTAAACCAGATAGCATACTATCATCTCGAGTAAGACTGTCTTACCGGGATAGGTCCTCCCTCAATCATCGCAATCACGTGCCTGTGATCCAATAATTGACTCTGAGGGCATTATCTCCAACAATCTCCCACTAGCACTCAAGGCTAATTATTGCGATGTCGCATACTCACAGCCCGTGTGATACCGAACACCCAATTCCTCTACTAGTCAGTCTCATAAAGCCTGTTTGCGAAACTCTTGCGTTCGAGGAATAGCCTCAGTGAGTGGATCCGCCTAGATGTTTCTTTCTATGTCTCTCTATATCTCAAGTTCACAGAGAAAGCCATCTCCCGAAATGAGCAATACCTGTCTTAGAATGTCTGGATGTCTGATGGGACCCAGTTCATAAATGAACTTCAAATCCAAACTTCTCAGACTGTATCGTCAACTGAACTTAATCAGTGTCCTGCGCCATGCCTCCCTCAGTATTGCCTTGGATCACCTGTCCAAAATACTGTCCCTCATCAGAAGGAAAACTAAAACTCTGACAACCTCCTTGTCGTCCATGTCACCTTAGAAGCCTGGAATGATAACTGTCTCCCGAATGAGGCTGTCGTTATCATATCCCTAGAACATCCACTTATGTTCTAAAGCTGCTTCCGACTGTTTCTCCAGGATTGGATCAATATCAACTTATTGCACCTACTGCAAGAACAACATCTGGTGTGGTACTTGACATCTCATGATTGACTCAATTGTCTAAGCAAGTGATCTGTCAATCATGCACATCCCTCTCTACTTTAGTCTATAAGACACCTTTAGAGAGGGTGACTCCATCACCTGCAGGTATACTACCGTGCCAGGAGTCAACCATTCTAAATACTCATAGAATGCTGTCTAAGTACCCTGATTGGGAAACCACCCAAATCTAGATCTAAAACCATAGATCTAGTAACCAGAATGTCGGATATTATATCCAAGTCCTATGTGGAGAAACCACTGTGTGACAACCAAAGAATAACCGATCGTAGTATAGGAATATCACTTCCTACTTTGTGTATGTCATCCAATACCAGGACATCACACCCTACTACCTTCTCAACAGATCCATCCCCTATTCTGATGACGTCAAACCTATGACTGTCACATCAGAAATAGATGATCTATCTCCGCTATATCTACTTTAGTCTATAAGTAGACATAAGCTACCTGTCCACCAATACTTCCGCTGCTCCCACTGACTACGACAACCCTCTGGCAGAGTCATATAGGCGTGCACTTCTAAAGCTAGTTTAGAACGACGCTATACTCACCCTCCCACCGGGTCTCGCAGCCTGGAACAACAGCAAAGGCAAGTGTGGGTAAACAAGAACTTCCCTATCACCGTCTTTGAGCCTACCGGAGTACCTCTCGGGTGCCTGAAGTTACCCACCTTATCTGCGGAGTGGCTAATGGAATGTCAAATCAGATTGAATCTTTAGGTTCCTTATCAAATCTTCAGTAATCGTTTACGGTTCTGGAATCACTTCTAGTTCTACCATACTCCCACTACTGTCTTTGAAAAAATCCATTTTTAATAAAACTGTGGCGAGTCTAGAACAATATTACTATTGATCTCCCAGATGGTAGAAAGTCAACCCTCGTCATAGCCTGGGTCAACCCACAAACAGCCATTACAGAAACGTGCCTTGAGTTATCCAGAGTCTGGTTTTAATCATAAGCCGGACAACTCCCCGTACCTTAACAATGTTAAGATATGAACTGTACTATATCCAATATAGAACCAGAGGCACTGATTTAATTGAACCAGATTCAAATCATGCAGCTATCTCCAGTGCATGTCAACTAAATGGAGAGAGGCCGATCATCGTTACTCAACTTAGGAATGCTTCCAATTATGAGTAACCTGAAAAAGAAGCAAGTTCTCTTTATCATTACTATCAACTGAATACCATACACAAGTATCTACATCTTCGATCACTTTGAAGAATCCCGATACTTGCTACACCTGGTTCTCTACTCTATTCAAATACCTATAACTCCTCAAAACATAGACCCTATGTTTCTTCGAAACACATGTCTAAGAACTAGAGAAGTTAAAAGTAAACAGAATATAGTATGAGGACCAACCCCTCTGTCCTAATGGACACTGGACAATATACAATACTCTGTATAAGTCCGCTGAGTCTAACAACTCTTTCACTGTGTGTCGTAGGTTGAAAACTGTACTTATGGTTAAGAAGAATTACACCGCTGTTTAATGCTCCTTACCTAACCATCCACTGATATAGGTAAATGTCATCGACATAATATCAAAAGGTATATCTCACTCTATGAAAATAGACGTACAGATATATCAATTTGAAATTGGTGCACAACAGCGGATATTCAAAACCAAATATTTGCCGACCGGCAAACAGCCCAGATGATCTCCTCAAATATCACCGATTACAACGAATCCCGATATAATGAGGATGATCACCCTATTCCCAATAACTTACTCCCACTCATCATCTGTAAAACCATACAGATGTGAGAATCAAACCTGGTAAATACATACCCTGGAGCAAGTGTCCAATCGGGAAATCAGTTTTCTTTTAACAGTACACAGTTGAACTGAAACATTGAAATGTTTCGATGGGGTATTCTGGTATTCCTAGTAATGCCTCTTCCATTATCCAGATTCACAACTGTAACCGTATATTTCTTTGCCACCTCTCCAAATCCTTTTATATGTCTTTAGTCATTACCTTCTGCACACCCCTTTAGGCCAATTGGTTTTCTTCCTTCCCTACCGTTCGGCACCAGCCTATGGTTTGGAAGAAGACTATCCAATAAGCATAATGTGTGTACTGTCCTAATCCTAGGAGCACTCGCAATGCGAGAGAAGGTGAAGATAAAAGACAACTGAATAAAACTTATTCCTATTTCTCCTGGACCAGAATCCATCCCCAAACTGGAACAAGTTCCTTTCGAGTTCGTATATAACCATACGATGGATTATCCAATAAACTGTGGATCTTCGTAGTGATACGGAGTGTCCTGGAGAAATACAAAGGTGATTTAGGATTGGCGAAGAAATACTTGGTTTGGTCGTGAATAGAAGTCGCAATTTACTTTGCCCTTTTACTAATCCCTTGCTTTGTCTTAATCTTAATACCTTCTGCACACCGTTTAGGCTAATTGGTTTTCTTCATTCCCTACCGGTCGGCACCAGCCTAAGGTTTGGAAGAAGACTATCCAATTTGCATAATAGGTGTACTATCTCCTAAACCAAGGAGTACTCACAGCTTGAGAGAAGGTAAAAAGGAAAAGACAACTGAATAATCCTATCCGTTTTCTCCAGAACCGGAAACCATCCTCGAATTCCTTCGAGTTCGTATCTAACCATACGATGGTTTTGTCCAATGGAAGTGGACGTTCGTAGTAATACGGGGTGTCCTGGAGAAAAGGGTAAAAGTAGGAGTGGCAATGAGGTCTGCAACTCTGACAATCCAAAAGCCAGTGTAAAGAAGGTTCGGTTAACTTGGTCTCTGAGTCATAGTCTTAGGGTCGGGTCAATGGTCGCTGCCATAGAGAGAGAGAAAAGAAACACTTAGCGTGCACTCTAACCTAGATCAGAATGGTTACCATTTTATCTAATCTGGAAACCTCCCACTGTACCTCAAATTCTCCTCCAAACCTGAAAGAAGAATTAGTCGGGGTCACCCGAGGAGTAAACCAACTCATCAGTGGGAATCGGGATCCAACTCTCATCGCATGATAACGTGACGGAATCCGCTCACGGTATCACACTCCAGAAGGTATGCGCATATCTGGCAAGTTTCAGTTCTTTTGAAACTCCCGATGTGATTTCTGCCCCATGCTCTTATGACCTTGACGAAGGTCAACAAATCATAAGTCACATGTCAAGTTCCACCCGTCATTATCCAGGTTAATTTGAACCCACCCGTACAAGCCCTTGACGAAGGTCAACAAGGCTATACGACTGTCCCAAACCAACACATCTATCTATGCAGCAGAAAAGTAACAAGCAGCTACCATGCACTATGCCTTGACGAAGGTCAACAAACATAGCATGAATACTACGTGCTACCCGTCTGAAACGACGGAGGGCTACGAATGGTTTCTGGCGAAAACCTTTAACGTAATGAACTTGATATCGTTGAAGGAACGGATAGCTTTTTAGAAAATATAGTGACGAAAACCTTTACTAAAGAGGTCACTCCCGGTGAAGGGATCTCGGCTCTTTCCCCGTAGAATGGGGTGCAGGATATTCCAACTGAATACCACGATGCAAAGCAAAAGTAATCGGCTATAGTGAAGTTAATGCCCTGACGCAAACTTCTGTCCAAGGGGTCACTCCCGGTGAAGGGATCTCGGCCCTTGCCTCGTCGACTGAGGAGCAGGATATTCCAAATGAATACCATGATGCAAAACAAAAGTGAACGTCCTTGCAATAACAGCTTTTTGAAAAGTGTTCCAACAACATCAGAAAAGGTTTGTTTAACTTGCATTGATCCGAATCAACGTAGTCCCATCAATTGATCACACTATACTGACGTACGTATATGCCATCCGCATTCGCCACTGGGTCCTGTCATCACCCGTTAGGTTAGCTAACTAACGGCAGAGCGGGGACTGGACTAGCGCGGATGAAAAACATATACAACATCTACTAATATATATACCAATATATTATATTCGCTCAAGGCGTGAATAAAATGCAACATCAAAGAAATGTACAGCATCACAGAACAATACAGATATCTGGGATCCCCGGGTTTCACAGAGCCACTACTGAAACCCGACGTTCCCCTGGTCGTGTGGATAGCCTGTGCAATGAAATCCTAGACCCCTACGGGCGCGGCAAGTTACCCGCCAAAACCTGAAGTGAGGCAGCCCCCTTCAGCACCGTGAATGGACCACCCAGCACTTCACGGAATCCGGTAACTTGGGCACCCCTCCTGGGTCAACCTGTACCCCCTACGAGTGCGGCGAATAGCCCGCCAATTCTAGAGCGAAGTCCCCTCCGTCCCAATGCCATGAGATGCGGGCTTGTTGCCCTCTAGAACCCGGCTATCCGTGCACCCCACCGCGGGGCAATCCTAGTACAGAAAGTAAAATATACAAACAACGGGTACATCGACCGCAACCAGGTCGTGCCCCAAAAGAATAATACAATCAGGCAGTGACGGCAGTCCACATGTCGGACGCTCGCCCCGCAATATCAAAAGTACATAATACAACAACACTGTACTAGCATTGCATCCAGGCTATCCCCCACGACCGATCCGCAACATCACAGCAAAACACAGAACATCAACGTGAAAGTCACGTTCGCAAATCCGTCTAACCGGGCTATAGCAGTTAGACTGGATTTACCGATCAAGTGACATTCACGGTCGCAGATATAATGTAAATACTGTGAAAAATATGTTTAAAATATCCGATCGATCAAAAATTAACAAGTGGGCCCCCAAGCAATACTGTAGCACTCACAGAAATTCTGGGCCCAATTTTAATATTCCAAAACCCCTAAAATTAACCCAGAAGCCCACTGGAAAAACCTGGCCCATTGATCCTTTCATGTTGCGGCGGAACCGCGGCCCAAAGTGGGTACTTTCCGCGGTTCCGCGCTCTTGATGAAAGATCAATGACTCGGATTTCTGCAGTAGTCTTAGGTTTTCAAGTACATCACATTTTTGCAACCTGAAAAATTTTTGGGCTTAAAAAATTTTCAACAGAAAACTGATGTGAGCTAAAATTGGATTTTTGGAATTTTGGTCGATCGGAACTGAAAAACACATCAAACAAAGCTAGACGAAGTTAATGGCGAGGCTCTGATACCAATGTAAGTGCACGGCGGCGCCCCGGTCGTCCATCCGACGGCCAAATGCGGAAACGGTGATAAACTTTAATTTTGCGAACTTAGCAAACCGGCACCACCGCGCACTAAACCCCGGATCGGGCCATTAAACTAGTTCTAGCTAACTACAAGATGGGAAGAGATATACCGAGTGATCCGAGTCCTCCGGTCTTCTCGTCATCGTCCCGATCTCTCACGGAAACTCCGGTCGTCGCCACCTCGCCGGAAGGGCACCACATCGCCTGCATCTTTTACGGGCTCCCGCCTCTATACCGAGGCAACTCGGGCATGAAGCTGGCAAGTCGACATGCCCAAGACTTGCTGTAGGATGTGTAGAGTCTATGTCTCATTGGGGTTTTGGTTGCCATGAAGGATGAAGAGAATCATGAACTTTGGAGAGGGTTGTTGAGAATTTGGCAAGCATGAAAAGGAGATGTGAATTAATCCCTCATACAAAGTTGGGACCTCTCATTTTTCCTCCCCTCTCAATATTGTGGCCGGCCAACCAAAAAGGAGAAGGGTGGAGGGATAAATCAAGCATGAAGGGAGGTGATGGTAGGAGAAGAAAAGAGGTGAGCATAAACAAACATCAACCATAACCAATCCACATCAAACCCATACCCTCCCTTATAACTTAATTAATGCAAGTGATGGAAGAAAGATGCTCTCATAATAAATCCTTTTGCAATAAACCCCTCCACAAAAAGTTATTTGCAAACTTGCAAATAACCCCCTCCATCGGAAAAGTCCGGCCGGGAAAGAACAAAGGAAAACCGGCCGGAACGGAATGCAAACTGGCAACTCCAGAAAACTGGTCCCGTAATAAATTACAGGAAAACCCCGATACTGTGCATACACACCCGCATCTGTATTCCGTCCGGATACAAATGCAATGAGACAAAATCTACACTGTACTAAATTAGTATCCGGCTTAAACCAAACCCGGCTAGTAATATCCGTCTGATCCTGATCCGTGCAATACCGCACGTATCTGATCGAACCCTGCCATATATCTATACGGCCTCTAGTACTAACCGTCCGATCCTGATCCGTGCAATACCGCACGTATCTGATCGGACCCTGCCATATCTCCATACGGCCTCTACAGCGTTTCGCCCGAAAGCTGAGGAACTGAAAGTGTGGTGGACTCTAAAGACTCGTCAATACTATGGCTGTGGATTTAACCACTAACACGTCAGAGGTATAAGCCAATACGTAACGGGCCACCAGCTATTGACCAAAAGGGACGTCGATGAGCGAACTCATCCTGACACCCTACTGAGCCTGTCAGTGACAATATCCGTACAGTCCGGTCCGTTCGTCTATGAGCATCGCATGTCGGGCCTAGGGGGTTGGTAAAAGTCAGACCCCCAAAAGCGGTACAAGTCGTGTCGGAGTGTAGCCCAGAACACCCTGAGATACTACTGGAATACTTACCAGTAAATCTCCTGCCTTGGCCAAGGACTTCGTGTAATGGCTCTCCTAGACACAGCGCGACCTCACCCCCAATACCGGGAGAGACGAACCCCTGAAGATCCGCTCACTGCCTCCATGTGGCTCGGGACTGTACCCAACTAAAACCTGTTTGCACGACTCCTTTGAGCCGTGGTAGGGTAGTAATCAAAGTACAGTGGGAACTCACACGAGACAAATGACGATCCCCAGGTCGATGAACTAACCTGTACACATGTCACCAGGGAACTGCTATCTGACGTCAAGTATAATCCCAACTAGCAGGTTCCCAGCAAGTCCTGTCCGGTGTACTCATAACCCAATGAGCACCTGTATACATCTTAGGTGAACCAACTGACACCAGTGGCTTGTGAGACCGGCCACCGCCCCTCGTCGGGGTCTCGACTGTATACACTAGTCTACTCTGGAGAATCGATGCCCTGTCTCGAAACTCCCACGACTAGGGACCTTTTAAGGATGTGCTAATAGACTCCAGCTCTCACTTATATGATCGCCCTCATACTGCCGGCAGTCAAGCAAGAATCCTAGGGGCTCTATCAAAGTGCAATAGCGACCTGTCAGGTCACCTAAAGCAGTACACGATGATAAAGGTAAACCAGATAGCATACTATCATCTCAAGTAAGACTGTCTTACCGGGATAGGTCCTCCCTCAATCATCGCAATCACGTGCCTGTGATCCAATAATTGACTCTGAGGGCATTATCTCCAACAGTGGCTTGTGCTCCGCAGTTTTGAAATGTAGCTTTTTCATAAAGAGCCGAGTGGTTTTCAAATCCGATTCTACAACATCTTTTTAGGTTTATTTTCTTTACATTAATCATATTAATGTAGTCCCATCATTTATGTCCTTAAGCCAATCACAGAAAAGAAACGAAAATACAACGTACGCTTATGACATCCGCATTCGCCGCAATGTTCCGTTATGCACCGTTAGGTTACTTAACTAACGGCATACCGGGACGGGACTAGCGCGGGTGTAAAACATAAGCAACGTCTACTATATATCTCATATATAATATATCATTCGTCTCAGATATCATAGAACACAGGCAGCAGAAACATATATATAATGTGGGATATACTAGGACGTCCGTATTTAGTATTTAGCCAACAATAGAAAATACGGATTTCACAGTCGCGATGAATAGCCAAGCCCACACCCCTAGACCCCTATGAGAGCGGCAAGCGACCCTACCAATCCTGGAGTTTAGGAGACCCGTCTCGACTCCTCGAGATGGCCTCCCACTGAACCCCAGAACCCGGTCACTTGTGCTCCCCTCCTTGGGTCTATCCTAATGCGGAAAAGTAAATAATATACAACACTGGTGACATCAACCTCAACCCGGAAGTGCCCCAAATAAAAGAATATTACATTACATTTGAATTTTACATGAATGAAAAATAAAACTCTCATCTCACATAAAACCCCCGGTTATTCAATCGCGACAATCCTGCACATCATATCTCAGCAACACATAATATCATATGTCATCAACGTAAGTAAGTATGCGTACCCCGATTGTCGTTGATGTATAGTAACGAAACCGACGATATCGACATACTACACTTACGGTCACAGAAAAGAAAATGTAAAACTACAATATTTGGAATCCACCTTCTCTTTAGACATCGTAAATGCGAAATATCACATACTTCGTATTTCATGCCTAATTATATGAATTCCACATATTGTATCGCATTCCAGATAAATAGAAAGTATTAAAGTTTTCGAACGAATGATCAAATACCCAAAATTCCCTAAAGCTCAATACTTGAGCGGAGTTCAAAAAAACCCGGAATGTGTCACAGTAGTAGCGGTCCAGCCGTAGAAGGGTCAAGCCAACGCCTCACATGTGGCACGCCGTACTGCCCCAAACCCTAAGGTTCAAAAGGCAGTTCAAGATGGTCACATAATCGAGTTAAGGTTTGTTGTCTTCTAGAGGGTCCACCACAAAACTTGCACGTATTTCCGAAAGATTTAAACCCCGTGAAAAAGTGAGTAAATGATACTCGTTCGAACAATTCAATACTTTCTAAATTACCCGGAAAAAGGCATGAAATTAAAATTCCGATCGAATCACCGACTCCAAAACAATCTCCAGAACATACCGCACTAGATTCAGATTAAAAATACCCAAAAATATATACAAGCAGACTACATCATTACTGTACAAAAATGAGACAATGAACCAACTGTACGGCCGCGGAGCCGCGGCCTAAGCAAGCTTTGGCCGCGGTTCCGTGGTGGAAATCACTATTCATGGCCTCGTTTTCTACTGTTGTGCTTAGATTTCCCTGCTGAATTTTTTAAGGATTTTTAATACTGAAAAATCACAGTTTCAAAAAATTGTCCAGAGAGTGTTCTAAAAATCCGTATTTTGGTTCGATCGGAGTTTTAACTTCGTAAAAGCGACGCCTAAAGCTCTAGGTTGGCTCTGATACCGATGTAAGGTTTACCTAGCACCTTATGAAGGGTTTGGAAGTATCACATGTCACAAAATCAAATTTTTAAGGTGCTAAGTGAACATACAATGAATCATCACTAGAATTTTAGGGTTTCTTAAACTTGACAACAACACAAGTAGGAAAAACTAGGGTTTTGAGAGTACAACCTTTGTAGCTTCCTACGCTAGACTCCTTGACCACTTGAGGGTTGGAAAAAGGTTTGCTTGAGGTCTTCTAATGTCCTCGACGATCCACCCGAAGCTCCTTTGCCCAAAGCTCCTTGCTTTACCGGATATGTGAAAGAAGTAAAGCAAACACCTTACACAAACCGGCTAGATGTGTGTAGTATGATGATGTGGTTGTTTTTCTATAATCAAAACTCTTTCTTTTATAAACCTCACTTAAAGAAAATTATCAAGAGAGGAAGAAGAAGATGATGGCTTTTCTTTCTCACAAGAGGAAAAGAGATAAGAATAATGAATAAATGAAATGAGAAAGAATAATATACTTAAATTCCTTCTCACTTCAACCATGGTTAGAATTATCTAGATCCTTTCAAAATGAGTTAAAAGCAAAAGGATAATTAACTCAAGGTTAATAAGTGGTTGAAGCATGGTCAAAGATGATAAACTCTAACCTCTTGTGAATTATCCTTTCCTTTTTACAAAATGAAAAATAAATAGATAATTCTATCATGTAAGTCTTGCATTGCCACCAAACTTGTATCAACAACCATGATACTATGTATGCATGTATGTATCCATGCACATCATCATGTGCATACATGTATGCATACAAAATAGAAAAAAGAGTTTGATTAAAGAATTAATCTAAAAGTCATTTGTAAAATCAACACTTGATTTTTCAAACCGGTCATATCACATACGACCCGACCAATAGAAAATGCCCGATTAATATACGGTATCACATATCCGTATTTAATCGGTCCCCGCGCATATCTCATATGCACACCACATCTTTTCGCCTGAGCCAGGAAACTTCATTGTGGGACTCTAAGACTCGTCAATACGCCGGCAGTAGGTAATGATCATATCAAATACCTACAAGCAGCAAGCGGTCAGCTAAACATAACGGCCACCCGGGTATTGAACGATCAGAAGAAAACAAGCGAACCCGTTACAACTCTCGTCGAGCTAACCGGCAACACTACCGTACAGTCCGGTCTCTTCGTCAGATATGCTGCATATCGAGTCTAGGGATGGTAACGTCGACCCCAATAACTCAATAAGTCGTGCCGATGAATGGTCTATCACAGATCGAGAAACTACTGATAACACTTATCAGCAAATCCCAACAGCCCTGGCCAGGGACTTACTGATATAGCCAGTCGAGCACAGCATAGCATCAACTCCCAATACCGGGAGAGACGAAACCCCTCCTATCGCTCATCGCCTTCGTGTGTCTCGGGACTGTACCCAACGGCTACCTGTTTGCACGACTCAGTAGAGCCGTGGTAGGGTGGTAATCAAAGTACAGTGGGAGAACACGCAAGAATCTATGACGATCTCGGGTCTACAGACTAACCTGCACCAGTGTCACCTGAGAACTGCTATCCGACGATTGATATAATTCCATATAGGAGTTCTCGACGAGTCCGTTCAGTGTACCCAGTCACCACTGAGCACCCGTATACGATCTCGATGTCAAACATCGATGAATGTGGGAACATCCATCGCTCTTCATATGGGTCTAGTATCATATACGCTAGTCTACACTGGTATATCGAAGCCCCGTCTCGATACACCTACGACTAGGGACATTCTAGGATATGCTTATAAACTACTGATGTCCCACTAGTATGATCTCTATCATAATCACAGTAGTCAAGTCTATATCCTCAGGGCTTTATCAACATGTATGAATGAATAAAAGCATGATCAAATCAACATGTCAGATAAAGAAGAACCAGATAGCATACTATCATGTCGAGCAAGAATCTACACTGAATATATATATACATGTATAAATACATCCACTATCATATAATGGCCTCTAGGGCATACATATATCCAACAACTCTCATATGAGAGAATTATGAAAATAATAATAATAATTAAAGAAATTGTGATGGTTCATTTGGAATGACCATTATCATTTCACATTAAATGAAATTTGCAAGAATCAAGAAGCATCTTTCATGTGAAATGATGATGGTCAAATTGTTAACATAAGTCAACCGGTCAACCAAAGTCAAAAGGTCAACAAAAGTCAAATGGTCAACCTAACCATGGCACAATTATCCTTAATTAATATCATTAATCATATCTCTCATTCTCATTAGGGTTTGGAAAAAGTCAACGGTCAACAACCCAAATGAGAATCCTCTGCCTCTATCAATTGTGCATACACACCCGCATCCGTGTTCCGAGGAACACGAATACAATGAGACAAAACCAATCCCAAAACAAATACTAATATCTGGCTTAAACCAAAGCCCGTTAGTAATAACTTCCCGGACACCAAACGTGCACAAGTGCGTGGATGTGAACGAACCCCGTCGCAAAACCATGCGACCTCTTCTCTGTTTTGCCCAAAGGCGAATAGCCCTATGTGTGGGACTCTAAAGACTTGACACTACGCTGGCAGTGGGTTTAACCACAGGCCGCAAACGGTACTAGCTGTACGTAACGGTCCCTAGGTAGATGCCGATAAGAAGACTGATGAGGTGAACCCATCCGAACTCTTACTGAGCTTGAATGTGACAATCTCCGTGCAGTCCGGTCTGTTCGTCTGAGAGTATCGCATGGCGGGCCTAGGGGATGGTAAACGTCTGTCCCCTAATAGCGGTACAAGTCGTGTCGGAGTGTAGCCCAGAACACCCTGAGAAACTACTGGAAACACTACCAGTAATTCTCGCTTGCCCTGGCCAGGGACGACTATGTGTAATGGCTCTCCTAGACACAGCGCGATATCAACTCCCAATACCGGGAGAGACGAATCCTGTCTAACCGTCACTGCCTCCAAGTGCTTCGGGACTGCACCCAACTACTATCTGTTTGTATGACTCAATAGAGCCGTGGTAGGGTAGTAATCTAAGAACAGTGGGAACACACTCGAGGCGAAGTGACAGCGTCAAGTCAGCGGACTAAGCTGTACTCATGTCACCTGGGAACTGTTAACTGACGATAGGTATAATACTAACCTACAGTTCCCGACGAGTCCTTTCCAGTGTACTCGTAACCTAACGAGCACCTGCATACTATCTCCAGTACGACGTACTGATGGCTGTGGGACAGACCATCTCCCCAGATGGGACGAGAAGCGTATGCACCAGTCTACTCTGGAGGATCGATGCCTTGTCATGATAATCCTACGACTAGGGACCAAAATAAGGATGTGCTTATAGACTACCCAGCCCCCACTAGTGTGATCGCCATCACAACGCCGGTAGTCAAGCAAAGATCCTAAGGGCTCCAACAATATGTTTTTAGTGATATGTTAAAAGAAACATATACACATATTAAGATAGATACAAACCAAGTAGCATACTACTATATCGAGCAAGACTGTTGTAAACCCGTGTATATATCCCAAGCTTCCAAAATGTATAATATAAACTAGTACTATACAATAATGTCCTCTAGGGCATACATATCCAACAATCTACCACTTGCACTAAAGGCCAGTAATTGGTGTACCGCATACCCAACGTCTGCACTAAGGCCAGCTACTGGCGTACCGCATACCCAATAGCTCAAAAAGTCTCTTGAACTGTGTTTGAGGGAGGGCCTTTATGAATGGATCTGCCGTATTGTCTTTTGTGTCCACTCTCCGTACCTCGATCTCCTGGTGATCAATGATCTCCCTGATCAGGTGATACCGCCTTAAGATGTGTCTGGACTTCTGATGGGACATTGGTTCCTTCGCTTAAGTTATAGCCCCATTGTTATCGCAATACAATGGTATTGGGTCAACAATGGACGGAACTACCTGAAGTTCACTAATGAAATTCTTCATCCAGACCGCCTCTTTTGCGGTATCGCTTGCAGCAATGTATTCAGCCTCCATCGTTGAGTCTGCGACGGTATCCTGTTTGGAACTCCTCCAACACACCGCCCCTCCGTTGAGGGTAAACACAAAACCCGAGACAGACTTGCTGTCATCTTTGTCACTCTAGAAGCTTGAATCGATAAAGGACTCGACCCTGAGGTCTCCATTACCGTAAACCAGGAACATCTCCTTAGTCCTTCTCAGGTACTTGAGAATGTTCTTCACTGCCGTCCAGTGGTCCTCACCTGGGTCTGACTGATACCGGCTCACCATGCTCAGCGCGTAAGCTACATCTGGTCTTGTACATAGCATCGCATACATTATAGATCCTACCGCCGAAGCGTAGGGTATAGTGCTCATGCGAACCCTCTCCTCGTCAATCTTAGGAGACATCTTCTTGGAGAGGGTGATTTCGTGCAATGCGGGTATATTACCACTCTTGGAATCTTCTATACTAAATCTCTTTAGTACGGTCTCTATGTACCTAGACTGCGAAAGTCCTAGTAGTCTCTTGAATCTATCTCTGTAGATCTTGATCCCCAGAATGTACGAGGTATCATCCAGGTCCTTCATGGAGAACCGTTGTGACAAGAATAGCTTGATCGATTGTAGCATAGGAATGTCATTTCCTATCAAAAGAATGTCTTCCACGTACAAGACTAGGAATACGACAGTTCGTCCTACAATCTTCTTATAAATACAAGGCTCATCCTCGTTCTTGATGAAATCAAATTCCTTGATTGCTTCATCAAAATAGATGTTCCAGCTCCGCGATGCCTGTTTTAATCCATAAATGGATTTAAGCAACTTGCACACCTTTCCGCTGCTCCCACTGTCTACAAAACCCTCTGGCTGATCTATGTAAACGCACTCTTCCAAACAGCCGTTTAGAAAAGCCGTTTTTACGTCCATCTGCCTGATTTCATAGTCATGGAAGGCAGCAATGGCAAGTAGGATCCGAATGGATTTGAGCATAGCCACTGGAGAAAAAGTTTCGTCATAGTTCATACCAGGTCTTTGACGAAAACCTTTTGCAACGAGTTTAACCTTATAGGTTTCCACCTGCCCATCTACACCAAGTTTCGTTTTGTAGATCCATTTGCATCCAACGGGTTTTACCCCAGGTGGAGCAATATCCAAGTTCCACACTTTATTGGTGTACATGGACTCCATTACGGATCGTATAGCATCCAGCCACTTATCAGAGTCCCTACTGATAATGGTCTGCCTGAAACTGGTAGGGTCATCTTCTTCCAAGATGCAACCTCTCGATCCCCGTCTAAGAGAAAACCATAGTATCTCTCGGACGGATGAGAAATCCTACCAGATCTGCGGAGTGGCTGAGGTTCGTCCGGGGTTATTGAATCCTGAGGTTCTGTCAAATCTTCAGTTTCATTTTGTGGTCGCTGAATTTCTTCCAGTTCTACCGAACTCCCACTAGTTTCTTTTGCAAGAAATTGCCACTCTAAAAAGGTGGCGTGGCGAGATACAAACACCTTCTGTTCCTCGGTGTAGAAGAACAGATATCCTATAGAGTTTTTAGGATATTCCACAAATTTACATAGAACTGAACGTGCCCGAAGTTTGTCCGGATTTTGTACTTTTACATAGGCTGAACAACCCCATATCTTAATACGTTTAAGATACGGCCTTTTACCATTCCATATCTCGAATGGTGTCTTAGGCACTGATTTAGACGGAACATCATTCAAGAGATATGCCGCTGTCAAAAGTGCATGTCCCCAAAATGAAAGAGGCAACTCGACACTACTCATCATGGAGCGAACCATATCCAATAGGGTACGATTCCTCCTTTCCGATACACCGTTGTGCTGTGGTGTATAAGGAGGAGTAAGCTGAGAGAGAATTCCATTCTCTTTTAAGTAATCTAGGAATTCCGTGCTTAAGTACTCCCCTCCTCTATCAGACTGGAGGATCTTGATACTTTTGCCAGTCTGGTTCTCTACTTCGTTTCTGAATTCCTTGAATTTCTCAAAAGCTTCAGATTTGTGTTTCATCAGATACACATATCCGAATCTAGAGAGATCGTCAGTGAATGTGATGAAGCATGAGAACCCACCCCTTGTATGTATAGACATCGGACCACATACATCACTGTGTATGAGTCGCAAGAGCTCTGTTGCTCTTTCTCCATGTCCGGTGAACGGGGATTTGGTCATCTTTCCTTTAAGACAAGACTGACAAGTTTCATAAGATGAAAACTCGAACGTATCCAAGAGTCCATCTTTATTCAACTTACTTAGTCTTTTCTCTTCGATATGACCAAGTCTACAATGCCATAAGTAGGATTCTTTCGTATCTGAACTCTTTCTCTTGCGTGTGTTTTGTACATTGAGAACTGTATTCTGATTTACAACGTAGATACCATTACACAGTGTACCTTCTGCAACCAGCACCTTATGAAGGTAAATGTTCATGATATTTCTATCAAGAACAAAGTTATATCCATCTTTATTGAGTAAAGAAACTGATATGATGTTGCAAACCATGGAAGGTACATAGTAGCAATCGTTCAAAATCATAGTTTTGCCATTTAGCAACACTAGGTGATATTCACCGACGGCTGCAGCATTAACTTGTGCTCCGTTCGCTACCCTGAGCGACATATCACCAGGTGCAACTTTCCTACTTTTTCTCAGTTTCTGCAATAAATTACAAATATGAGATCCTGATCCGGTATCAAGTACCCAGGAGGTAGGGCTGACCGTAAAGCAGTTCTCAATTACAAGAACACCTGAAGTAGATGCAAAACTATGCTTCTTCTTCAACTGGGTATCCTTGGAATCCATACAATCCTCTTTCCCTTGCTCATACTTATGACTGTTGTCATAAGTTAGAGCCGAACCGACATTCCCCAGCCCCGAATAAGAATTCGGATCGGTCAAGCGATACATTTTATTATCTTGATTAGGGCGTGAAATGGTTGCTACCTGGAGAGAGAGAAAAGAAACACTCAGCGTGCGCTCTTGCAAGATTAGATTGGTTTATTAATTTATCTAACCAGGATGGCTCCCACTGTTTCCTCAAATTCTTCTTCAAACCTTTAAAAGAAGAACTAGTCAGGATTAATTGCACGTCACAATACTTGCTTAACCTTTCAGCCAGGCTAGTGTTGGTACTTCGAGGGAGGTTTTCCAACGCTTTCGCGAAGTTCCATAATTAAATAACCTCTTTTCCCTGGAGGCGTAGCCCCGCTAACACCGTTCTAGACACCTACTTGGTTTATAGCATTGATTGTTAAGTGAAATAATCTCCCGAGAGTAATCCAACTCATCAGTGGGATCGGGATCCAACTATCATTGTGTAATGACCTAGATGGAATCCACTCTAGTCACTACACTACAGAAGGTATGCTAAATCTGCAAGTTTCCTGTATGTTTGAAACTCGCGATGTGGTTTTTGCCCCTAGGACCCAAGTGACCTTGACTGAGTCAACATATCAAAGGATCCTAGTCAAGTTCAACCTGTCATTATCTTGATTGTATTAGACCCACCCGTACGAGTCCTTGACTGAGCCAAAATGACCGCATGACTGTTCCAACCAATCACATTATATGCTACAGAAAAATATTACATAGCTACCGTACACTACGCCTCGGCTGAGCACGAAATACGTAGCATGAATACTAAGAAATACCAATCCGAAATGACGGAGGGCTACGGCTGGGTTTTGGCGAAAACCCGTTAATGTAATGAACTTGATATAGTTGAAGGAACATGATTGCTTTTTTTTTAAAATATAGTGGCGAAATTTTTTTCTAAAGAGGTCACTCCCTGTGAAGGGATCTCGGCTCTTTCCTCGTCGAATGAGGTGCAGGATATTCCAAACTGAATACCTCGATGCAAAGCAAGAATAATCGACTATAGTGAAGTTATTACCCTGACGCAAACATCTGTCCAAGGGGTCACTCCCGATGAAGGGATCTCGGCCCTTGCCTCGTCGAATGAGGTGCTGGGTATTCATAACCGAATACCTCTGTGCAAAACAAAAGAGAACGTCCTTGCAATAACAGCTATTTGAAAATTGTTCCAACAACGTCTTTTAGGTTTGTTTTTCTTTGCATTAATATTATGCGTCCCATCAGTTAATCCTACTATTGCTGAAAACAACGAAAATATGACGTAGGCTTATGCCATCCGCATTCGCCATGGGGCCCCGTCATCACCCGTTAGGTTACTTAACTAACGACAGAGCGGGGGCTGGACTAGCGCGGATGCAAAACATAAGCAATGCCTACTAGATATCATATATAGATATATATATTCGTCAGATGCAATGATAGGCATTCCAGATCACAGATGAACACATTGGATATGCTAGGAATCCGCGTTTCGTTCGAGACTGCAACGAAAGACGGATTACACGGTCGCAATGAATAGCCAAACCCCACCTTAGACCCCTACGGGTGCGGCAAACTACCCACCAAGTACCCGAAGTGAAGCAACCTCCCTCAACAACGTAAGCAGGCCACTCGGCACTTCAAAGTACTCGGTAGTTTGAGTACCCCTCCTTGGGTCTATCCTAGGAGCAAAAACAGTAAAAAAAATAATATAAAATGGCGGCTACAATCTCATCCCGGATGTGCGGCCATAATAATAATATTACATCTGTTAGTTGTATGTATGCCCTAGAGGCCAGTATTGTACAGATGATGTATATTATATTGGATGCTTGGACATATATAGAGATGACTTTCTTGCTCGACATGATAGTATGCTATCTGGTTGCCATTTATCTTAACATGTACACTAGTCTCTTTATACTGTCTTATAGTTACATGTTGGTAAAGCCCTTAGGATTTGTACTTGACTACCTAGACTATGATGCAGATCATACTAGTGGGAACATGGTAGTCCATAAGTACATCCTTCAAGGTCCCTAGTCGTGGGTATCTCGAGACGGGGCATCGACATACCAGAGTAGACTAGCGTATACGCTTCTCGACCCATGTGATGGGCGATGGATGATCCCATATCCATTGGTGTTTGACATCAGAGATGGTATACGGGTGCTCAGTGGAAACTGGGTACACTGGACGGACTCGCCGAGAACTCCTAGATGGTATTATACCTCACGTCAGATGGCAGTTCTCAGGTGACACTTGTACAGGTTAGTCTGTAGACCCGAGATCGTCATAGAGTCTTGTGTGATTCCCACTGTGCTTTGATCTCCACCTTACCACGTCCATGAGGGCGTGCAAAACGGTGGTCTTTGGGTACAGTCCCGAGTCACATGGAGGCAATGAGCGATATGAGGGGTTTCGTCTCTCCCGGTATTGGGAGTTGATGTTGCGCTGTGCTCGATTGGCCGTAACAGGTAAGTCCCTGGCCAGGGCTGATCAGAGATTTGCTGGTAAGTGTTACCAGTAGTTTCTCGACCCGTTACGAGCCTCATATCAGCATGACTTATCGGGTTATTGGGGTCTGACGTATACCACCCCTAGACTTGATATGCGACGTATCTGACGAAGAGACTTGACTGTATGGTAAGTGTTACTGGTCGGATTCGCAGGAGTGTGAGCGGGCTAGCTCGTCGATCTTCTGATCGCTCAATACCCGGGTGGCCGTTACGTTTAGCAGACCGCTTGCGGCTTGTGGGTGCTTGATATGATCATCATCTGCTACCGGCGTATTGACGAGTCTTTAGAGTCCTACACAGAGGTTTCCTGGCTCAAGCGAAACGAAATAGGAGCGCATATGAGATATGTGCAGGACCGAGAATAATGCGTGTATGTGATACGGCATTTCATTCTCGCGATATATGTTTCGATTGGTTATATTCGATATGACCTAGTTATTGAATCATTGATTCGATAAATCGATGCATTGAATACTAGTTGGTTATGTGCGACATGACCGGATCATTGAATCAAGTGTTGATTTAATGATTTAATGTATAATTATATATTTGATATATTACTTTGCATTAACTAGTATTGGTTCACTTTAAACGGATTTTTCTCACTTGGATTGCACATTGTATATGTGATATACTTTCGTGCACTTTTCTGTATCATGTTTGATGATACTTGATCATTTAGTTAAGTGTATAAAATTAATCCATGGTTAATATGATAATTAGGGTTTTGCATTTTCATT
Source organism: Agapanthus africanus (assembly GCA_030015575.1). NCBI lineage: Eukaryota > Viridiplantae > Streptophyta > Magnoliopsida > Asparagales > Amaryllidaceae > Agapanthus > Agapanthus africanus. Next base: position 352,956,789 of record CM057341.1, on the reverse strand, counting down.
TATTTACTTATTTATTTATTTATTTATTTGGAAAACAATAAGATGAGAATGGTGGCTTTCTTTGTCATTTTATTGAAGCTTCATGAAACTTTGACTATGCTAACCATCCTTATCTTCATGCTTAACCCTAACCCATCAAAGTGACCATGGTTAATTCTCTACACTTAACCCTAGTTTAAGTTATGATAAGTATTTGTTTTATATTTATTTTTAGGAGAATACTTATCATAATTTTTTCTAGAGCTCATCTTCTTCTTCTTCTTCAAGCTTGCTACTCCAATGGCAACTTGAGCTTTAGTGAGTTAAATCCAAATCCAAAGTGAACCCACCTCCTATTTCTTCACCCTCTACCTCTTGCCAAGTTGTTTTGGGTGTTTACTTCACAAGTTTCACAAGTTTGTGAAGTCGGAGCTTGAGTTTGTGCAACCTCGACGTAGATCGTCTTTGACACAAAGCCGACGAGCTATTCCGCTTGCTTTCCCGATGAAGCCGATGATCGAGTCGAGGATTCATGATGGACAGCGAGGACATGACGTTGCGGAGCCGTGGAGGTGGAAATCCGGATCTACAAAGGTTGTATATCCGTATCATAGTAGTTAACTGTTAACTAGCTTTCTATTTCGCCTAAACATCTAGTTAAAGATCCGTAGTCTAGGGTTTCTCGGCACTAAAAATTTTAATTTGGCATGTTCGATGCCTTGTGAGAACCCACTAGGGTGCCTAGGAACCTTTCACTGGTATCAGAGCCTAGCTAGAGCCTTAGGCGAAGTCCCGACGACGTTTGAAACCCGATCGAACCGAAATCCAAAACCTAAAAATGCTCTCTGGACTTTTTCTAAAAATTCGGATTTTTGTCAATTAAAAATATGTAGAAAATCAAGCAGGGTGTTATATGAATTACTGTGAAATACGAGGACTTGATTCAAATTTTCCACCGCGGAAGCGCGGCACATGCTAGGCATGTGCGGCCCTTCCGCGGCGGTACTGTTCCTTTATGCAATTTTTTTTTCACAGTAACTCATATAATTAAATGCTGTGTTTTCTGGGATATTTTTATTGTGACTTTACAGAAGAGTATTCTGGGGTACTATTGGGAATCTGTATTTCGATCGGATTATCAAATTTCGTCTTTTAGAGTTTTTCCAGATAATTGTAGAATATGTTAAAGAGTTCGACCGGATATAAATACCCAGGTTTTCCCCTGCCGGAATATCCAAGTGTTGGATTATTGTGTGGTTAAAAGATGTTCTGAGTAGTGCAAGTAACGCGATGGTCCCTCTAGAAGACACAAACCTTAACTCGATTATGTGACCGTCTTGAACTGCCCTTTGAACCTTCGGGTTTGGGGCAGTACGGCGTGCCACATGTGAGGCGTTGGCTTGACCCTTCTACGGCTGGACCGTCGGTACTGAGGTATGAAGTGAATGTCTTTGAGCCTATTTCATGTGTTGATCGGTGTCGGGAAAACTTGGGTGTTCGAATGTTCGATCGGAAAGTTTGATATATTCTATTTATCCGGAATTGGATACAATAATTGGAATTCACAAACAGTTATGTGATAACTGAATGAATGTTATAGATCTAGCAGTTTAGTTTCACAAGATATCGAAAAGAGTTTTCGATGATGGGACTAAAATGCGGGGTTTATAACTGTTAGGCATGTGATGTCTAAAGAGGTTGCGGATTCCAATTGTTGTAGTTTTACACTTTCTTTTCTGTGACCGTAAGTGTAGTATGTTCATATCGCCGGTTTCGTTGCTATACGTCAAGGACAATTGGGGTATGCATACTTACTTACGTTGATGACATGTGATGTTATGTGTTGCTGGATATGTTATATTGGATCGTCGTATTCGAATAGCCGGGGGTTTTTATGTGAGATGAGTGTTTTTCATTTTCATTCATGTAAAAACTTGTATGTAATATTCTTTTATTCGGGGCACTTCCAGGATGCGGGAGTTGTCACCCTTTGTATATTATTTACTTTTCTGCACTAGGATAGACCCAAGGAGGGGAGCACAAGTAACCGGGTTCTGGGGTCCAGTGGGAGACCAACTCGAGGTGTCGAGTCCGGGTCTCCTAACCCTAGAATTGGCAGGGTTGCTTGCCGCTCTCGTAGGGGTCTAGGGGTGTGGGATTGGCTATTCATCACGACCGTGGAATCCGTGTTTTATACTGGCTCGTATTGAAAACACGGACGTCCTAGTATATCCAATATTTCATATGGTTATTCTGCTGCGATATCTGTGATGTGATTCTGTGATGGATATAGTATATAGTATATATGATATATTATATAGACGTTACTTATGTTTTACACCCGCGCTAGCCCTGCCCTGCTCTGTCGTTAGTTACCTAACCTAACGGTGCACGAGGGGACATCGAGGCGAATGCGGATGGCATAAGTGTACGTCATATCTATCTGTGATGTTTAGGTATTTAAATGATGGGACTTCATTAATGTGATTAATGAAAGATAAGAAACCTAAGATGTTGTGGAATCAGATTTTAAATAAAACAGGTAGCTACAGTTCTTGCTTTGCATAGCGGTATATGTGATATGCCCTGCACCTTATTCGATGAGGAAAGGACCGAGATCCCTTCACCGGGAGTGACTCCTTTAGCAATAACTGGCAGATGCTACACACTCGGCTTGCTTTTGATTGCTTTTGAGTTTTTGCTTTGCACAGCGATATATATGATATATCCCGCACCTCATTCGACGAGGAAAGGACCGAGATCCCTTCACCGGGAGTGACTCCTTTAGCAAAACTAGAAAAGCCTCAAAATCACTCCATTTCAAAACTTCATTTGATTCTACAACGATATCAAGTTCATTACGCTCATGGTTTTTATGAAAAACCTGCGTAGCCCTCCGTCATTTCAGATAAAGACTATTTAGTATTCGTGCTGCGTTTGTTGACCTCTGTCAAGGCGTAGTGTGCGGTAGCTAACTAGTATTTGTCTGTTTATGCATATGATGCAGATTGGATTAGGGTAGTCGTACGACCTTGTTGACCTCTGTCAAGGGTCGTGCGGGTGGGTTTGATTCAATCAAGAAATGACGGGTTGAACTTGACTAGTGCACTATGATTTGTTGACCTCTGTCAAGGTCATGGTACACTAGGGGCAAAATATTATCGGGAATTTCAAGTGTTGAAATTTGCAATGAGATTGCATACCTTCTATGAGATAGTTGGATCCCGATACCCGCTGCGAGTAAGAGTTACTCCTGGGAGAGTTTTATACATTACAATTAGCCGATCAAGTAGGTGTCTAGAAAGGTGTCAACGGGGTTACGCCTCTGGGAAAACGAGGTTTACAGTAATTAGGTTCGTGCGAAAGCACGGGGGACCTCCCTCAAAGTACCGACACTGGCCTGGCTGAAAGATTGGCGAACTTGTAGTGTGTAATTAATCCCGGCTAGTCTTTCCTTTTAGGGTTTGGAGGAAGATTTGATAAAAAGCAGTGGGAGCCATCCTGATTAGATAAGATAATAACCAATCTGATCTTGCACGAGCATACGCTAAAGTGTTTTCTTCTCTCTCTCTCCAGGTAGCGACCATTTCATGCCTTAATAAAGATAATAAAATGGATGTATTGACCGAACCCGCATGTTATACTGTGCTGGGGAACGTTGGTTCCGTTCTTTCCTATAAGAGTTATAGGAATGAACAGGATATAGGGGAATACCAGGATTCCCATGCCACCCGAATGAAGAAAGTACATATTGATGCATTTTCTTCGGGTATGTTCGTTACTGAGAACTGTTTCTCCATTTGCTCTACGTCCTGGGTATTGGATACCGGGTCGGGATCCCATATATGTAATCAGTTACATGGGCTAAGGAAAGGTAGAGAACTTGGAGAAGGTGATAAAGACATTAGAGTTGGGAATGGTGCAATTGTTGCAGCCAAGTCTGTCGGGGAATATCACCTTGTATTACCAACTGGTAATACATTGGTTCTGAAAGAATGCTATTACATGCCGAACCTGATATGCAACATTATATCGGTTTCTTTGCTAAGTAAAGAAGGATATAATTTTGTATTACAGGACAGTGTTATAAACATTTTCCTTAACCAAAAGTTGGTTGGATCAGGCACGTTATGCAATGGCATTTATGTTCTAAATCAATCAACAGTTCTGAGCATAACAAACACACACAAGAGGAAGAGTTCTGAACTCAACGAATCCTTCTTGTGGCATTGTAGACTGGGTCACATCAATGCGACACGACTAGCTAAGTTGCATAAGGATGGATATTTAAATCCGTTTGAATTTTCATCCTATGACACTTGCCAGTCATGTCTCAAAGGCAAGATGACCAAGACTCCGTTTACGGGACACGGAGAAAGAGTTACCGAACTCTTAGGACTGATACATAGTGATGTATGCGGTCCCATGTCTACACATGCCAGGGATGGTTCTTCGTACTTCATTACATTCACTGACGATCTCTCAAGATACGGACATGTGTACTTGATAAGACACAAGTCTGAAGCTTTTGAGAAATTCAGAGAATATAAACAAGAAGTCGAGAAACAAACCGGAAAAAGTATTAAAATCCTTCGATCTGATCGAGGAGGTGAATACTTGAGCAATGAATTCCTGGACTTCCTAAAAGAGAATGGGATTCTCTCTCAGCTTACTCCTCCTTATACACCACAGCACAACGGTGTATCGGAGCGGAGGAATCGCACCCTATTAGATATGGTGCGCTCTATGATGAGTACAGCTGAATTACCTATTTCCTTCTGGGGGTATGCGCTTGAAGCAGCGGCATACCTATTGAATCAAGTTCCAACTAAATCTGTACCTACCACACCATATGAGATATGGAGTGGGAAGAGACCATGTCTTAAACGAGTTAAGATATGGGGTTGTCTGGCCTATGTCAAAAGGCAAAATCCAGATAAACTCGAGGCACGGTCAGTTCTATGCAAGTTTGTGGGATATCCTAAACATTCAAATGGATATCTCTTCTACCACAGTGAACAACAAAAAGTGTTTATTGCTCAACATGCCACCTTTTTAGAAAAGGAATTTCTTGCAAAAGAGATTAGTGGCTCTGAGGTAGAACTGGAAGAAGTTCCAGAAACACAAACTATAACTGAAGATTTAGTGGAACAAGAAGATTCGGTAGTACCCGATAAACCTCAGCCTCTCCGCCGATCTAGTAGGGTTCCTCGCCAACCTGAGAGATACTACGGTTTTCTCATGGACGGTGGGAGCGAGGATTGCATCATGGAGGATGATGACCCAACTAGCTTCGAGCAGGCCATCACGAGTGGGGACTCAGTAAAATGGCTGGATGCTATGCGGTCCGAGATGGATTCCATGTACACCAACAAAGTATGGACTTTGGAAGTTTCTCCTGAAGGGGTAAAACCCATTGGGAGCAAATGGATCTTCAAGAAGAAACTTGGTGTAGATGGGAAAGTGGAGACTTTCAAAGCTAGACTTGTAGCAAAGGGTTTTCGTCAAAGACCAGGTGTGGACTATGACGAGACCTTTTCTCCAGTAGCTATGCTTAAATCCATCCGAATCATGCTTGCCATTGCTGCCTTTCATGACTACGAAATCTGGCAAATGGATGTTAAGACCGCCTTTCTAAATGGTGATTTAGAAGAGTGCGTGTACATGACTCAGCCAGAGGGCTTCGTAGACAGTGGGAGCAACGGGAAGGTGTGCAAGCTGCTTAAATCCATTTATGGATTAAAGCAAGCATCGCGGAGTTGGAACATCTGCTTTGACGTCGTTATCAAAGAGTTTGATTTCGTCAAAAATCCAGATGAACCTTGTATCTACAAGAAGGTGGCAGAGAGTAAGGTTGTCTTCCTCGTATTGTACGTGGACGACATACTCTTGATAGGAAATGATATTCCTATGCTGCAATCGGTCAAGCTCTTCTTATCACAAAGATTCTCAATGAAAGATCTTGGTGATGCCTCATGCATATTGGGAATCAGGATCTATAGAGATAGATCCAAACGGATTTTGGGATTGTCCCAATCCAGGTACATTGACACCGTACTAAAGAGGTTTAGTATGGAAGAGTCCAAGCGTGGGAACTTACCCACGATCTCTGGAGTCACTCTCTCCAAAGAGATGTCTCCCAAGACTGATTTGGAAAGAGCTCGCATGCAAGGGATACCCTATGCTTCGGCGGTAGGCTCTATCATGTATGCGATGCTATGTACTAGACCCGATGTAGCATACTCACTAAGTGTAGTGAGCAGGTATCAAGCTGATCCTGGAGAGAGTCACTGGACAGCTGTGAAGAGCATTCTCAAGTACTTGCGAAGGACTAGAGATATGTTCTTGGTGTATGGTAACGGAGAACTCCAAGTGGAGTCCTTTACCGATTCGAGCTTCCAGAGTGATAAGGACGACTCTAAGTCGCAGTCGGGTTTTGTCTTTACCCTTTACGGAGGGGCGGTTAGCTGGAAGAGTTCCAAGCAGGAAACCGTGGCAGACTCGACGATGGAGGCTGAATACATCGCTGCCAACGATGCTGCCAAAGAGGCTGTCTGGATCAAGAAGTTCATTACTGAACTTGGAGTGGTTCCATCCATTGAGCATCCAATACCTTTGTATTGCGATAACAATGGAGCGGTGGCTTTGGCCAAGGAACCCAGGTCCCATCAACGGTCCAGGCATATTCTGAGGCGGTATCACCTGATCCGGGAGATAGTTGATCGCCGGGAGATCGAGGTCAGGAGAGTTGACACGAAGAACAACACGGCGGATCCACTCACGAAGGCCATTCCCCAGATACAGTTTGAGAGACTCTTCGGGATGCTCGGTATGAGATACTACAGCAGCTGGCCCTAGTGCAAGTGGGAGATTGTTAGTTGTATGTATGCCCTAGAGGCCAGTATTGTACAGATGATGTATATTATATTGGATGCTTGGACATATATAGAGATGACTTTCTTGCTCGACATGATAGTATGCTATCTGGTTGCCATTTATCTTAACATGTACACTAGTCTCTTTATACTGTCTTATAGTTACATGTTGGTAAAGCCCTTAGGATTTGTACTTGACTACCTAGACTATGATGCAGATCATACTAGTGGGAACATGGTAGTCCATAAGTACATCCTTCAAGGTCCCTAGTCGTGGGTATCTCGAGACGGGGCATCGACATACCAGAGTAGACTAGCGTATACGCTTCTCGACCCATGTGATGGGCGATGGATGATCCCATATCCATTGGTGTTTGACATCAGAGATGGTATACGGGTGCTCAGTGGAAACTGGGTACACTGGACGGACTCGCCGAGAACTCCCAGATGGTATTATACCTCACGTCAGATGGCAGTTCTCAGGTGACACTTGTACAGGTTAGTCTGTAGACCCGAGATCGTCATAGAGTCTTGTGTGATTCCCACTGTGCTTTGATCTCCACCTTACCACGTCCATGAGGGCATGCAAAACGGTGGTCTTTGGGTACAGTCCCGAGTCACATGGAGGCAATGAGCGATAGGAGGGGTTTCGTCTCTCCCGGTATTGGGAGTTGATGTTGCGCTGTGCTCGATTGGCCGTAACAGGTAAGTCCCTGGCCAGGGCTGATCAGAGATTTGCTGGTAAGTGTTACCAGTAGTTTCTCGACCCATTACGAGCCTCATATCAGCATGACTTATCGGGTTATTGGGGTCTGACGTATACCACCCCTAGACTTGATATGCGACGTATCTGACGAAGAGACTTGACTGTATGGTAAGTGTTACTGGTCGGATTCGCAGGAGTGTGAGCGGGCTAGCTCGTCGATCTTCTGATCGCTCAATACCCGGGTGGCCGTTACGTTTAGCAGACCGCTTGCGGCTTGTGGGTGCTTGATATGATCATCATCTGCTACCGGCGTATTGACGAGTCTTTAGAGTCCTACACAGAGGTTTCCTGGCTCAAGCGAAACGAAATAGGAGCGCATATGAGATATGTGCAGGACCGAGAATAATGCGTGTATGTGATACGGCATTTCATTCTCGCGATATATGTTTCGATTGGTTATATTCGATATGACCTAGTTATTGAATCATTGATTCGATAAATCGATGCATTGAATACTAGTTGGTTATGTGCGACATGACCGGATCATTGAATCAAGTGTTGATTTAATGATTTAATGTATAATTATATATTTGATATATTACTTTGCATTAACTAGTATTGGTTCACTTTAAACGGATTTTTCTCACTTGGATTGCACATTGTATATGTGATATACTTTCGTGCACTTTTCTGTATCATGTTTGATGATACTTGATCATTTAGTTAAGTGTATAAAATTAATCCATGGTTAATATGATAATTAGGGTTTTGCATTTTCATTTATTTACTTATTTATTTATTTATTTATTTGGAAAACAATAAGATGAGAATGGTGGCTTTCTTTGTCATTTTATTGAAGCTTCATGAAACTTTGACTATGCTAACCATCCTTATCTTCATGCTTAACCCTAACCCATCAAAGTGACCATGGTTAATTCTCTACACTTAACCCTAGTTTAAGTTATGATAAGTATTTGTTTTATATTTATTTTTAGGAGAATACTTATCATAATTTTTTCTAGAGCTCATCTTCTTCTTCTTCTTCAAGCTTGCTACTCCAATGGCAACTTGAGCTTTAGTGAGTTAAATCCAAATCCAAAGTGAACCCACCTCCTATTTCTTCACCCTCTACCTCTTGCCAAGTTGTTTTGGGTGTTTACTTCACAAGTTTCACAAGTTTGTGAAGTCGGAGCTTGAGTTTGTGCAACCTCGACGTAGATCGTCTTTGACACAAAGCCGACGAGCTATTCCGCTTGCTTTCCCGATGAAGCCGATGATCGAGTCGAGGATTCATGATGGACAGCGAGGACATGACGTTGCGGAGCCGTGGAGGTGGAAATCCGGATCTACAAAGGTTGTATATCCGTATCATAGTAGTTAACTGTTAACTAGCTTTCTATTTCGCCTAAACATCTAGTTAAAGATCCGTAGTCTAGGGTTTCTCGGCACTAAAAATTTTAATTTGGCATGTTCGATGCCTTGTGAGAACCCACTAGGGTGCCTAGGAACCTTTCAACATCAAGTTACAATTTACATCAAATGAAAGATAAAGAAACTCTCATCTAACAACCCAGACTATTAATCCGCGACAATCCAACAAGTTCATATACACAATCCAACAACATTACAGACCAGAGATATGCACAACCCCCACTAATCGACGTATAGAGATTAGTCGATGTTCAATGCATATATCACATTACAGATATAACCATTTAGCAAAAGTTTGTAGAACTTCAATCAAAAAACCAATTTGTAACTACCCCAAACACAACATTCTTCTCTGGATAATCTGGGCAAAAACAAAATATCTAAAAAATCATAGAACACCAAACTGAGAATACTGCATGAAAAACGAGTCGCGACCGAGTCAACTCGGCCGCGGATCCACGGCGAAACGCTTGGTTTCGCCGCGCTTCCGCGGCGCGTTGACCGAGTCGTGGGCTCGTTTTTCTTGCTTGTTCCTAAAATTCCCTGCATGGATTTTTAAAGTGTGTGGAAATATTTTTAGGGCTATTTTAAAAATCGGCAGAAAGTACATGATTTCGGTGCGTTTTGCGATTTTTTTCCGGATCGAAGTTCTAAACACTTTGCTAACATGCTAGTTGTTGTTTAGCTAGGCTCTGATACCATTGTTAGGTCCACGTTAACCATTTAGCTACCCTGTTTTGCCCAAAGACGAATAGCACTCTGTGTGTGACTCTAAAGACTCGACACTACGCTGGCAGTGGGTTTAACCACAGGCCACAAGCGGTACTAGCTGTACGTAACGGTCCCCAGGTAGATGCCGATAAGAAGACTGATGAGGTGAACCCATCCGAACTCCTACTGAGCCTGAATGTGACAATCTCCGTACAGTCCGGTCTGTTCGTCTGAGAGTATCGCATGGCGGGCCTAGGGGACGGTAAACGTCAGTCCCCTAATAGCGGTACAAGTCGTGTCGGAGTGTAGCCCAGAACACCCTGAGAAACTACTGGAAACACTATCAGTAATTCTCTCTTGCCCTGGCCAGGGACGACTATGTGTAATGGCTCTCCTAGACATGGTGCGATATCAACTCCCAATACCGGGAGAGACAAATCCTGTCTAACTGTCACTGCCTCCAAGTGTTTCGGGACTGCACCCAACTACTACCTGTTTGTACGACTCAATAGAGCCGTCATAGGGTAGTAATCTAAGAACAGCGGGAACACACTCGAGGCGAAGTGACAGTGTCAAGTCAGCGGACTAAGCTATACTCATGTCACCTGGGAACTGTTAACTGACGATAGGTATATTACCAACCAACAGTTCCCGATGAGTCCTGTCCAGTGTACTCGTAACCTAACGATCACTTGCATACTATCTCCAGTACGACGTACTGATGGCTGTGGGACAGACCATCTCCCCTGCTGGGACGAGAAGCGTATGCACCAGTCTACTCTGGAGTATCGATGCCTTGTCTCGATAATTCTACGACTAGGGACCAAAATAAGGATGTGCTTATAGACTACCCAGCCCCCACTAGTGTGATCGCCATCACAATGCCGGTAGTCAAGCAAAGATCCTAAGGGCTCCATCAATATGTTTTTTGCGATATGTTAAAAGAAACATATACACATATTAAGATAGATACAAACCAAGTAGCATACTACTATATCGAGCAAGACTGTTGTAAACCCGTGTATATATCCCAAGCTTCCAAAATGTTTTATACAAACTAGTACTATACAATAATGGCCTCTAGGGCATACATATCCAACAGATCTAACTTGGAGAAAACGTAAGATCCACTTAGCTGATCGAACAGGTCGTTGATCCGCGGAAGTGGATACTTATTCTTTATAGTTACTTCATTCAGAGCTTTATAATCAATGCACATTCGATATAAACCTTCCTTCTTCTCCACAAGTAGAACTGGCGATCCCCAACTTGAAGTGCTTGGACGAATCTATCCTTTCGTCAATAATTCGTCCAACTGAGTATGAACCTCCTTCAAACCTTCAGGGATTAACCGATACGGTGCTTTGATCATCGGTTGTTCTCCAGGTACTAAATCAATGCTGAATTCAAGAGCTCGATCAGGAGGAAAACCTGATATGTCCTCGGGAAATACATCGTCGAACACTACCCGGTTTCGATTCTTCCTCCGTTTGAAGTGCTGCAATCACAGCCTTTTTCGGTTTTGCCTTGTATGTGCTTGTCTCCAGGGTACGGTCTCCACTTTTGAAATAAAAGACCAGATGGTCTGGAATCTCGAACACTACCCTCCTATAACGACAGTCGATAGTAGCGTAAAAAGTTCTGGGCCAATCCATACCCAAAATGACATCAAAATTTGGTATGTCTAGAACCTTGAAGTCAGCATAGAATTCTCTGCTGTAGATGACCCCTGGACATAGGTCGTATCCCATTATTGCCTTTAGAACGCCGTTCCCTGAACTGACATTCCAGCTTGATACGAGAGGTTTGACTGGAATCGCATGAGTTCGGACGAACCGTTGCGACATAAAGCAATGAGATGCTCTAGTATCGAAGAGTGCTAGTATAGGAAGTGAGGCTACTAAGATTGTATCAAAGTTATGTGGGATAGGTTTAGGTATAGAAAAATATATGGATATAACGAGTATTGAACTGCTTTGAAAGATTTGAAAGGTTTACCAGTAATGACTTGGCTAGTGGCTTCCGCTTCTTCCACAATCATTGTGAAAGCCTGTCGCCTCGGTACATTCCTCCTTGCTGGAGGAGAATTCCATTGTCCGTTCCATTGTCCTTGAGGTAAGTTCAGTTGAGCTTGATGGAACTGACGAGGAGGAGGTGCAGTTGGTCCACGAGGTGGTGGAGCTGGGAGAGCTAGTCGTGCAGCAGGTGCCTGGATGGCTGGTCGCTGTTGATAAGTGATTGCTATTCTGGGTGCGGAATTTAGGCTGAGTCTTCGACGACAAGACCCAATATCATGTGTGGCTAAGCCGCATATTAAGCAAAGGCGATTTGTATGCCGTCAGTCCTTCACTAGGTGTCCATCCTTCCTGGAATAGGTGCAAACGGCTGTGCTGGGTCGGTTGATTAGTACTCCCGGTTTCCTGGGCACAAAAGGTGGCCTTGAAGAGGCTCCTCCTACCATCTGAGTGGCAGGGCACTTCACTCCGGCAGATTGGGGTCTTCCTTTCATCTTCACCACTGCCTCATATCGACGGGCAGTTTTCAGGGCCAGTTCGTGTGTTGGGAAATCCCTGTAGCTAAGGCAGCTTGGATCTCCGGATCTAATCCTTGCTGAAATCGTCTGGACCTGATCTCAGCTGTCAGTATCAAGTGTGTCGCGAACTTGTTAAGGTCTTGTGTTAGCTATGTAGTATGTGATATTTAGAAAATCGAATATTGAGACATATCTTATCAACTGAACATGGTAAACTCAGCATCATACTCATCCACTGATTTGGTCCATATCGAACCTTATTGTAAATGGATGAATTGCTACTCCATGTCAAATCGGGCAGTCTCTGGAAAGTATTTCGCGTTGTACATTTCGCGAAAGATTTTCCATTCAATCGGTTGGTCATGACGGCTTTTTTCCGCCTTCCACCAAACTCGGGCGTTGTCGGTGAGTTTCAACTTCGCAACTCGTACCCAAGCGATCTCTGGCACTTGTGCTGCAGCAAGATCATCCTCGATGCTCTGAGCACATTCTTCAGCTTCCAGAGAGCTCTCTTTCCCCGAAAATTGCTTTGGGTGCAACACCCGGAATTGCTTTACTCCTGGCGCTTCCTCTTTTGGAAGGTTCAGTAATATAGCAGTCTGCTGCTATTGTCCTTCCAGGAGGATTCGATTACCTCAAGAAGTATCGTCTGCTCATTGATCAGAGTAGCAACGGTAGGTGTAAGAGATAGAGGTGGTGGTGTGTTGTTGAAATTGGTACTGGTATTGTTTGGAGAATCCATAACCTTGAAAGAAAATAGGGTTAGGATAGATTCAAAGTATATAAAATTATAAGATTCAAGGAATATGAAATGTAAAGATTGTTTTTAGTTGCTGATTCTTGTGTTATATTGCTTAGGACTTCATGCAGAATTGACATGCATGGGCCACCAACAAAACCTGTCACGCCGCGCTTTCCAGTTTACGGATAAGGAGACACGACGGGTTACGCGACGTATTTACTCAGAAGTAAACACGCTAAGCGTATCTAAGCAATATAAGGTAAAACGTACATAAGAAGAGATGTAAAAGAACAACAACTTTTATTTATTTACCAATTCTTTACAAGTACAACTGAAAATATAAATACATGAATAGAAAGCAATGGCTAAACAATAGCATAACTGAAATGAAAAGTATTTACAAGTGCCAACAGCTCTGGGTCGATGGAAAACTGCTCCAAGTCCTCAGTATTGGGATCGATCTCTAGTGAGTCGGATCCACCTGACAACATTCCAAAGAAAGAAGAAAAGGAATGTCGTCAGCGAACAATCACTCGGTAAGTCCTAAAGAAAAAGAGAAGTAGAATAGATAGAAAAGAGAATATGACTATATAATGTTATCTTTTGTTCTGTTATCGCAATTGTTTGTAGCTTGGTACAGAATATGCTAGTGTATACGAGAGGAGTCCCACTATTCCGGAGACTAAGATATACGGAGCACAAGGAACCGTTAAGCCACGGTACAACAGCAATGGATATTCAGGTTAGGTGTATTAAAGTGACCGTCTCATGCCACTTCTAACACATTCCGTACCAGCCTACCCCTTTAAAAAAACCCATAATGTATTTTGTATTGATTTGTATTGTTTTGTTATATAGATGGATGACTTGGCGAAACCATGATATCATGTAAACAGAATGGATATAAATGGATAGTCATGTAATCAGAGTATATCTATGGTTCGGTTCGGTTGAGTCCTATTGATATGATGGAATTCTGGTATAAACGGATTCATGTTGTATTGTAGTTATACATGAATTGGATTCAAGTCAGATTGATTTCATATTAGATGGAGACTCTGTCTGAGTCAGACACTTTAAAAAGAAATTGATGTCCTGACTTAGTTTTGATGTTATCGGTAACTGCTGCACAAGGAAGGCAGGATTTGTGTCTTTTTCCAAGACAATTACCGTGTTGATAACACCATTGTTAGGTTGTCTATCTTAGATAGGCAAGCACCCATATTCTCCGGCTCTCTGAGGCTCAAGAGAACTGGTCCCGCTTAAATCTATGTTTACTAGGGTCCTTATTGTAAATTAATATAACTTAAGGGGTTTTATGAAAAATAATTTTGATATATTTTCAAAATACACCTCAAGTATTTAATGATCGTCTTTAAGGTTTTCATAATTGTAATTTTTATAAAGTGAAATATTGTAGTGAATATAACCTAGATTTCAATGTATATGGTATTTTAGTGTAATCTTGGAATTGTATTGAGTTGTAAAAGTAGTTTCATGAAATTTGTGATTCCTTTGATTTAGAAAAAATGGAATTTATATATTGTATACTTAAAATAGATATTTTGATAGTATTTATATGTATCTAATATTTAAAAAATATATAGAATTTATTAATTAAATAGAAATCACATTTTTCTTAAAATTGCATTAAAAATTCCATCAAGATCGGATGCTCCTTGCGGAGGTCTGCATCTCGCTTTAATAGGCCCGAGGATATGTGATAACCCACACCATCCCATTCGGGGTTCCCTAAAATGGGTTTTAGAGGCGTATTTGCAAGGAATTAAGTAACACACTTTTTAAAGAAAACAGATTTTGAATGTTTAAGGTATTTAATCGTAAACTAGTATTTTCCCATAAACTAATGTCCCAAGAGTTATCGTGCTATGTCAAAAATGTGTGTTGTGATGAGATAGGTCATTATCTCGTGAGTTTTCTAAAGTTAATACAAGGGAATATGTTGAACTGTGTTGAAAGTAAAGTACATGGTATTTAACCGTAAAAATGCGATAAAAGTTGCATAATAGATTTTTTTGAAATGAAACTTGCTCTAATGTGTTTGTTAATGATTACTAAACAAACTATTAAAAATTTGTAGGTTTGTTATTAAGAAAAATTATATTTTTAAAGAAAAGATAATCAGAAGTAGGAATAACTCCGCTTCCGACGAGTTTTGAAAAGGAGAAGTTTTAGAAAATCAAAGGACGAGGGGAGAGGGGAATTACAGATTGTAAAAAAAGAGGAGAGAGAGAGGAAGCTATTGGAACCATCGTGGCATCGTTTCGTCGCCGGATTCTTGAAACGTCGCCGGAACCTTGCCTTTTGCTAACTCCACTTGCACAACTTTGGACTTGGAAATTTTAGAGAGATTTTGTAATGGAATTCTGAATGATGAGGGGTGAAAAGTAGTGTGGTATTTATAGGAAAAATTAGGGTTTTGGGTAATGAAGAATGGAATTAAAATGTGCATTAAAAATGAATTAAAGAGAGAAATTATAACTCTCTGGATGTTTTCAGAGTAAACAAACAATATGTGGGTAGTGGGGTAGGCGAAGGGGTGCTAGGTTTAAAAATCCAAGGCATTCCCTAAGGATATGCCCGGCGGTACCGGTCCCCCATGCACATCTCGCCGGCAAAAACCGGTAGGATGGGGTTTGGATCTTTGCCACGTTTCCCTGTCACTTGGTATATCTCAGTGCACATGTTTGTTTACTTTATGACTTTTCATTTTACGTGTTTTGCATGTGCAAACTTTTGAGATTCTAAAAGTTTAAAAGAAAATCAATTAAAAATATATGTGGCTGGGGGGATTCGATCACAGGGGCTACGTCACAGCAGTGCAAGGCTTTACCAATGAGCTACAAGTGTTTTCTTGCTGTTCAAAAGCAATTCAAATACTTATAGTGTACACAGGATTGCAAATACTCCATTTGTACATTAAAATTTAATAAAATTTCCTGTACACTGAAACAGAGTTGTTACATAATCATAAATATCGGCCTAAAGTGTAAGAAGATACATGCATGCGAGAACGACTGTGTTTTTTTCCACAAAGAACATGCCGCACTAAAAAGCTGCCCAGGGTGCGGGAAAAACCGATCCAAGTCTATGAAAGATTCCCGTTTTTGTGATGTGCTCATGAAGATTCTTCGTCATTTTTTGTTAATACCGAGCCTACAATGGTTATTTATGTGTGACGAGACGGCGTCCGAATTGCAGTGCACCATAAAATGCCTCATAAGGAGGGAAAAATAAGTCATCTTAGAGATTTGATATCGTAGAAAGTTTTAGATGAAACATATTCTTCGTTCAGCCCAGACCCTCATAACGTGAGGCTGGGGATTGCGAGCAATGGTTTCAGTCCATTTGGGATGGTTCGCGGCGGGCATACTCATAGTACTTGGCTCGTTGTGGTGACTATATAAAACCTGCCGCCATGGAAGGTTATAACACAGTCTTATTTGACGTTGGCGCTTTTAATCGAAAATCCCTCGTCTCCTGGGAAAAACATCGACGTATACCTTCAACCCTTGATCGATAAGTTAAAGTTACCGTGGGAATCTATTGTGATATCCTATGATACAGATGGTAAACAATTTTTTTAGATGCGTGCTCTTTTGTTGTGGACGATTAAAGATTTTCCTACATACGGCATGCTGTCGAGGTGGATAACTCAAGATAAGCTTGCTTGCCCTGTGTAGAGTATTTTTCGTCACTTTATTGAGACAGGAATACACGTCGCTTGTCAGGCATATTAAAGATTCCCCCTGCATAGGGTAGGCCGGGGTTTATTGATTGTGGGGATCCGAATCTCCGACAACCGCGGACTAAGCTGCCGTTAATTACCCCTCGCATTTGGAGCAAGGGAACCTCCGATTGACGAGTAAAACTGGTAATGCGAACTCAATGTGCAGTGTGCATGTGTTGTTTTTCGATGGGGTTTTGGATGTATCAGGGGCCACACAGAGTTTTCGTGGGGGTTCTGTACCCAAATAGCGAGCTGAGGGTCAAGGGGGCAAGCAGCCCCCGTGTGGGGCAGCGTCACGTTAGAAATTTTTTCTGACGGGAGAGATAGTTAGTGTATATATGTCAAGGGCGCACGTGACAAGTACGCACCTGCCAAAACGGGCACCTAACAAGGTGCGCACCTTGCAAAGGGGCGCACATGACATGTGCGCACCTGCCGAGACGCATGCCTAGCAAAGGGCGCACTTGGTAAGGCACGGAGGAGTGAAGGGGGCCAAAGGGTCCCGAATGGTCAAAAAGTCCAGCAAGGTGCGCACTTAGGGAAGTGCGCACCCAGCAAGGTGCGCACCTGGACCGGTGCGCACTTGGATTGATATGCACCCAACCTAGGGCGCATTTAATCAAATGAGAACTTAGCATGGTGCGCACCTAGCATGGTGCAAGTAGAGTCGAAACCCAATAAAGTAACAGTCCTAAAACACCAAGATTTAGACTTTTGAAGATCAAAATGGGCTCATTTTCCCTTTCTGGTGCCACCTGAGGTGCGCACTTAAAAAGAGAGAAAGGAAGAGAGAAAGAGAGGCTTGCGTACTAAAGAGCTGCTCAAAACTCAAGATTTTTTTTGGGGATTCAAGATTAAAATCAATATTAGTTATTAAATCATCATGGGGGCATTTTATAAGCTTGCATCTTTTACATTTAGTCCCATAGCTTGTACAAAATTGGTTTGTGCCTTTAAAAAAATAAAAAATACATTTAATCTTTTCCTTTTCTTCTTCTCTTTTGGCCGGTCCCTCTTCATGCTTGGGCTTGGTCTCGGTCTCGGGCTGACTTAGCTCAGGCTTAGGCTTGGGCTCACTTGGCTTTTTGACTTTGATTTTGGTTTTCATTTTAAACTTGAATTTGATTTCTGATTTTAGCAACTAGGTGTAAATTTTGACCCCAACAAAGTGCCCCCATCAGTAAATGCACACCGCGCATATGGATTGTATGCATGAAATTGATGGATCTTGTGCTATATGGAGATTGATTTGGCTTGGTTCCCTTTTCACGACGTGGAGGTCGATGCTGCCCTTTTAGCTACGTAGACAGTCTATACTGCTATTTTTGCAAGTTGGATGGTCGGTGCTGCCATTTTTGCGACTTGGAGGGTCGGTGCTGCTATTTTTGTGAATTGGACGGTCGATGCTGCCATTTTTGCAACTTGGATAGTCTATGCTGCCATTTTTGCGATTGGTACGATCGATGCTTGATTTGGCTTTCTCCTCTTCTTGCGGTGTTAGGGATTGGATTTGACTTGCTCTGCTTCTTGCGGTGTCGGGATTGAAGTTGACTTGCTCTGCTTTCTGCGGTGCCAAGATTGGATTTAACTTACTCTATTTCTTGCGGTGTCGGGATTGAAGTTGACTTGCTCCGGTTTCTGCAGTGTCAGGGTTAAAATTGACTTTCTCCGCTTTCTGTGGTGTCGAGATTAAAGTTGGCTTGCTCCGCTTTTTGTGGTGTCAGGGTTAAAGTTGACTTGCTCCACTTCTTGCGGTGTCGGGATTTATTTGTTTCCGAGGTGGAATTTGATTCCACCAAGGAGGTCGTTGGTTGACTTGCTTCCAAGTTGGAGCTTGATTCCGCCGAGGAGGTCGTTAGTGTTGAATCGATTGATCTGATTTAAGCTTGGAACCACTGCCGGTAGGACTTTGATTTGATTTATTTGATTTCTGTCTTGTTTGGTGGGAATTTTGAATTTGATGGAAACTTAGAATTTGGATTTTATTTAGCATCAGCATCGCTACTTGGAATAATGCCAGGAGCGACTCATCATTTGCCCCAAGAGGATTTGGGGATTTTGGTTTTGGTTTTGCATTAGCATCGCTATACTGGAATATGGTACCATGAATGAATCATCATTTGCCATGCCCATTAAGGAATGATGGCTTAGGAGACAGGTTTAGGCCCTTGTCATAAAGGATTTTCAATTTTATGAGTCGTAAGGGTCTCATAAAAGTATTTTCTCCTTACTAGTTGAGAGGACTTTGTAGGTGTATTTTCTCTTTATGAGTCGAGAGGACCCCAAAGTGTGTTGCTCCTTTGTGAGTCGTAAGGATCTCACACGGGAATATTCTCTTCGTAAGGTCGAGAGGACTTTGCGAGTGTGGGATTTGGGATTTTGTTTGGCATCAGTATCGCTACACTAGGATGTGGTACCAGTGGAAAATCATCACTTGCCATGAGAGAATTTCCTTCGTTCCCAGTTTAACGACATAGGGGTCATCTATTTCCAGTTTAACAACTTAGAGGTCATCAGTTCTCAGTTTAACGACATAGGGGCCTCTTGGATTTGGAAATTTGGAATTTTGGGGTTGGGGACTGCATCAGCGTTTCTAACACTGGAGCACAGGAGCCAGGAGCAATTCATCATTTGCCTTCAGAAAATTTAGGATTTGGGCTTTGGGTCAGCATCAACACCGCTAACACTGAATCGTAATGCCAGGAGCGACTCATCATTTGTCATTGCACATTGGGGAGCGATGGCTTAGGAGACAGGTTTACATGCCTATCTCCTACGACTTTTCAATTTTATGAGCCTTAAGGGTCTCATAAAAGTATTTTCTCCCTACAAGTCGAGAGGATCTCGCAGGTGTATATTCTCTTTAAGAATCGTGAGTATTCCTAAGTGTGTTGCTCTTCTGTGAGTCATAATGATCTCACACGGGGACACTTTCCTCATAAGGTCGAGAGGATTTTGCGAGTGTATTTTCGTTTCCTTTTCATGAGTTTGTGCCCTTTTGAGTTTTCACAAACTCTCCAGCAGTCTTGTTGTTTTTACTCACGAAGCCTTTTCGTGTTTTCATCCGTGCATGTTTTTCTTGTGGACGTACCGGCTTTTTGAGCTTCATTGCCAGTAGGACATCAGATGTAGTCTCGCAGGTAGGATTTGGGAGAGATAGGGGCCATTTACGCCCGTGGATTGTATACATTTTTACCGAATATATGATCCAGACCGTAGGGCCGATGTGCTCAATTCATCTGCAACTTGGAGCAATCACGCGTAGTATTTCTTGAGGTATTAGCCTTTGATGGGTGGCGTAGGTATTTCTCCCTCGGCATTTATCATCTGGTAGGATCCTCCATCAAACACTTTTCTCAATGACATATGGCCCTTCTGAATTTAGCTTGAATTTTCCCTTGGCATGTCGATTGGGGATGATCGGTCTTTTGAGGACCACACCAATTCGCCTTTCTTAAAAGCAAGGAGATGGATTATCTTATCATTGGCGTGTAAGTCCATGTCATGCACCCCACGAACTTGCGGGGAGGCGGAATATATGAAAAACGATTATCAAAACTTCGTAACACGGACTTGAGCACATGAATCGTATCTAAACCGTTACTAGCAAACTACGAGAGGTTTAACTACTCGGATTCGAAGTTATACCTCACATTACTTGTCCTTCGGGTCTTCATCGCTGTCCTCCACTCCTCGTTGGCAACTTGGAACATCGGCACCTCAACGGCCTCCTCGAGTCAAAGACGATCCACCCGAGAGCTCCTAAGCCAAGCTTGATCTCTAACTTGAGATAACTAGGTTGCTCAAAGTGCTAATCTAAGCTACCTAGGGGATATAGAGTGAGGTTATGGATGTATTAGTCTAGCTAACCCTTGATCTCAACACATGAAAGGTTAGGGTTAGGGTTTCAAGAATGAGAGAGCTTGAGGAGAGAGAAGGTGATCATAAAAATCAAATATGATATTGTTTCTCACTTGATATATGAAGCATAATGAATAAAAGAATAAATGAATAAAATGAGATTTTTCATCATGCTACATAAATGCATTATGAGTGATTCACTATGTGAGTCATTAAGCATTTAATAATGCATTAATGACATGATGAATCATTCTTAATGAGTCACAATATCATTTAATGCTAATGCCACCTTATCCCCCAAGTCACCATGCTTCTAGAAGCTTCCCGGAAAATTACGAGAACGCCCCTCGAATCCGTGAAAACACGGAAAAACTTTAGACTGTATAAATCCAATAACCTGATACTAGAATCTGGCATAAACCAAAGCCGGCTAGTAAAAACTGTCCGAACGTCGTACGTGCGTTTAAACACGTATGCGTCCGAACCCTTGTCGGAAAACCATACGACCTCTATATCGTTTCGCCTGGAGCAGGGAAACCCTCTGTGTGGGACTCTAAAGACTCGACACTACGCTGGCAGTGGGTTTAACCACAGACCACAAGCGGCACTAGCTGTACGTAACGGTCCCCAGGTAGATGTCGATAAGAAGGCCGATGAGGAAACCCATCCGAACTCCTACTGAGCCTGATGTGACAATCTCCGTACAGTCCGGTCTGTTCGTCTAAGACTATCGCATATCGAGCCTAGGGGCGGCAAGCGTCAGTCCCCTAATAGCGGTATAAGTCGTGTCGGAGCGTAGCCCATTACACCCTGAGAAACTACTGGAACCTACCAGTAAATCTCGCTTGCCCTGGCCAGGGACTTTGCGTAATGACTCTCCGACACAGCGCGATATCAACACCCAATACCGGGAGAGACGAATCCTTTCTAACTGCCACTGCCTCCAAGTGCTCGGGACTGCACCCAACTGCTACCTGTTTGCACGACTCCTTTGAGCCGTGGTAGGGTGGCAATCTAAGAACAGTGGGACACACTCAAGGCGAAGTAGCAGTGTCAAGTCTGCGGACTATGCTGTACTCATGTCACCTGGGAACTGTTAACTGACGATTGGTATAATACCAACCAACAGCCCCCTGTGAGTCCTGTCCGGTGTACCCATAACCTAACGAGCACCTGTATATTATCTCCAGTACGACGTACTGATGGCTGTGGGACAGACCATCTCCCTAACTGGGATGAGAAGCGTACACACTAGTTTACTCTGGAGTATCGATGCCCAGTCCCGATAATCCTACGACTAGGGACAAGTATAGGATGTTGCTTATAGACTACCCAGGCCCCACTAGTGTGACTGCCATCACAATGCTGGTAATCAAGCAAAGAACCTATGGGATCTACCTATATGTATAAGTGATACGTTACAAGAAACATATGCACATATTAAAGTAGACACAAACCAAGTAGCATACTTCCATTTTTAGCAAGACTGTATATACAACTGTGAATATCCCAAGCTTCCATTAAGTAATATACATACAAGTATGATACAATAATGGCCCCAAGGGCATATACACTAACAATCTCCCACTTGCACTAGGACCATGAGCTGGCATATCGTAGACTTATCATCTCGAATAGCCTCTCGAACTGCGTCTGAGGAATGGCCTTTGTGAATGGATCAGCAATGTTATTCTCCATCTCTACTCTTTTCACCTCGATCTCCCGGTGATCGACGATCTCCCTGATCAGGTGATACCGCCTTAAGATGTGTCTGGACTTCTGATGGGACCTGGGTTCCTTCGCTAAAGCTATAGCGCCGTTGTTGTCACAATACAGAGGTATTGGACCAACACTGGTCGGAACCACCTGAAGTTCTGTGAGGAACTTCTTCATCCAGACAGCTTCTTTTGCGGCATCGCAAGCAGCTATCTACTCCGCTTCCATTGTTGAGTCAGCAACGGTCTCCTGCTTGGAACTCTTCCAACAGACCGCTCCTCCATTGAGGGTAAAGACATAACCCGACATGGATTTGGAGTCATCCTTGTCACTCTGGAAGCCGGAGTCGGCAAAGGCCTCCATCTGGAGGTCTTTTCCGCCATACACCAAGAATATATCCTTAGTCCTCCTTAGGTACTTGAGAATGTTCTTTACTGCTATCCAGTGATTCTCCCCTGGGTTTGCCTGATACCGGCTTACAACGCTCAATTCGTATGCTACATCTGGTCTGGTATATAACATCGCATACATTATAGAGCCTACCGCAGAAGCGTAGGGTATAATCGACATGCGATCCCTTTCCAAATCAGTCTTGGGAGACATCCCTTTGGGGAGGGTGATTCCGTGACAAGCCGGTAGGTTACCGCGCTTAGAATAATCCATTTTGAATCTCTTCACTATGGTGTCTATGTACCAGGACTGCGAAAGTCCCAACATCCTTTTTTGATCTATCACGATAGATCCGGATCCCCAGAATGTACGTGGCATCAACCAGGTCTTTCATGGAGAATTTCTGTGATAATAATCTTTTGACTGACTGTAACATAGGAATATCATTTCCTATTAGGAGAATGTCATCCACGTACAAGACGAGGAATACTACAGCTCTCCCTACAATCTTACTGTATATGCAAGGTTCATCTGGATTTTTGATAAAGTCGAATTCTTTGACAGCATCATCAAAACAGATGTTCCAACTCCGCGATACCTGCTTTAGTCCAAAAATGGACTTAAGCAGCTTGCATACTTTACCGCTGCTTCCACTCTGAATGAATCCCTCTGGCTGATCCATATAGACGCTATCTTCTAAATTACCATTTAGAAAGGCCGTCTTTACGTCCATCTGCCAGATTTCATAATCGTGGAAGGCAGTAATAGCAAGAAGGACCCGAATGGATTTAAGCATAGCCACTGGAGAAAAGGTTTCGTCATAGTCCAAACCAGGTCTTTGACGGAAACCCTTTGCAACAAGTCAAGCCTTATAGGTTTCAACCTGTCTATCTACACCAATCTTCTTTTTGAAGATCCATTTGCATCCTACGGGTTTTACCCCATCTGGAGCAATGTCCAAAGTCCATACTTTGTTAGTGTATATGGACTCCATTTCGGTCCGCATTGCATCCAGCCATTTTACCGAGTCACCGCTCTGAATGGCTTGCTGGAAGCTAGTAGGCTCATCATAGTCAATAGTGCAATCCTCTCTATCCCCATCTATGAGAAAATCGTAGTATCTCTCGGGCGGATGAGATTGCCAACTACTCCTGTGGAGTGGCGTCGGGATGTCCTGTTCTCCTGAACCTTCTTGTTCTACCAAGGTTTTAGTAATAGCTTGTGGTTCTGGAATTTCTTCCAGTTCTATTGCGCTCCCACTCTTCTGATTTTCTAAAAACTCGGTTTCCAAGAAGCAGGCATGAAGAGAAACAAAGACCTTTTGTTCCTCTGTGTAATAGAAATAATATCCCTTGGAGTTCTTTGGATATCCCACAAATTTGCATTTTACTGAGCGTGCCTCGAGCTTGTCCGCATGCTGCTTCTTTACAAAAGCTGGACATCCCCATGTCTTAAGATACTTAAGACAGGGTTTCTTCCCACTCCACATCTGATATGGTGTGGTAGGCACAGTCTTGGTTGGAACTCGGTTTAAAAGGTATGCAGCTGATTCTAGTGCATATCCCTAGAATCATTGCGGCAACTCAGCGTTACTCATCATGGAACGAACCATATCCAATAGGGTTCGGTTCCGTCTCTCCGATGCACCGTTATGTTGTGGTGTGTATGGAGGAGTAAGCTGAGAGAGAATTCCATTCTCTTTTAAGTAACCCAGGAACTCGGCACTTAAGTATTCACCACCTCGATCAGATCTCAGTGTCTTGATACTTTTGTCGGTTTGGTTTTCCACTTCATTCTTATATTCTTGGAATTTCTCAAAGGCCTCGGATTTATGCTTCCTTAAGAAGACATATCCATACCTAGAGAAATCATCTGTAAAAGTAATGAAGTAAGAATAACCTCCTCGTGCATGTGTAGACATTGAACCGCACACGTCACTGTGTACGAGTCCCAAGAGCTCGCTTGCTCTTACTCTGTGTCCAGTAAACGGAGTTTTTGTCATCTTTCCTATGAGACAAGATTCACAAGTAGCATAAGATTGATATTCGAACGGATTCAAATATCCTTCTCTATGTAACTTAGTTAACCTTCTCTCATTGATGTGACCCAGTCTACAATGCCATAAGAAAGCCTTATTTAATTCCGGAGACTTTCTTTCAAGTGTGTTCTGGACACTGAAAATCTGAGCTTGATTCAATACGTATATCCTGTTTTTTAATGTACCTGACCCAATCAGAACTTGATTCAGGTGGATGTGAACCACATCGCTTATAAAAGTAAAATCATATCCTTCCTTATAAAGTAAGGATACATATATGATATTACAAGTTGTACCTTGTACATAAAAATAGTTACGCAGAATCAATATCTGCCCAGTTGTCAGTCCAATATGATATTCTCCTACGGATTCAGCGTTCATGCTCATTCCGTTAGCAACCCTGAGGGTCATATCACCTATCCTGATAACTCTACGGTTTCTTAGAGCCTGTAATGAATTACAGATGTGAGATCCTGATCCGGTATCCAATACCCAGGAAGTAGGGTTAACTGACAAACAGTTCTCTATTACAAACACACCCGAAGCCGAAGCCACAACATGCTTCGAATCCTGGCTACTGGCTATGCTAGCCCTGCAATCTTTCTGCCAATGTTCAATCCCGTAACAATAGGAACTTCCCTCTTTTACTACATCCAGTCCCAAAACTTTTGCCCTTCCCTTTCATTCTATTTCCCTGGTTTCCTTCAGGGTAGAAGGCAGAGACTGTAGAATCAAGTCAGTATCTGACCCGTTCTCCGACGTGGTCTTCAGGTCCGTGAGCTCATCAATATAGCTAGTCATTGTAAGGACGTTGTCCCCTACAGATGACCCATCAGCCAACCTCACTTGATTTAATTCGTTCGAGGTTTCATATCTTGTGATATGAGACTGCTCTCCATATAAATCTTTGTTATGGAGAAAGATGGAAACTAATTCCATCTTCTCGTGCTGCTTCTGGTATACATCATCAACTGAAGCTAACATGAGGCACTTAGCTTTCGCTTTATCCTTTTCACTTGTCTGACGGATATCCATATCCGCGACGGTGGAAACTGGACCTTGGACGGCGGGATCGTGAGTAGTAATAGGGTGGTCCAGCTTTTTATAGGCAATGGATATCTGGACAGACCTTTGCCAATCATATAAGTCAGATTCAGTCAATTTGTTATCTAGATGTAACCTAGTCGTGGTCACAAGGTCGCTGCAATGAGAGAGAGAGAGAAGAAAACACTTTAGCATGATTCTCTTGCAAGTTTAGAGTGTTTTTTAATTTATCTAAACAGGATGGCTCCCACTGTTTCTCGAATCCCTCCTCAAACCATAAAAGAAGAATTAGCCAGGACTATTCTCACCGTACAATTCTTGCTTAACCGTTCAGCCAGGTCAGTGTCGATACTTCGAGGGAGGTTTTCCAACGCTTTCGCGAAGTTCCTTAATTAAATAACCTTTTTTCTCTGGGGGCGTAGCCCCGCTGACACCTTTCTAGGCACCTACTTGGTTTATAGTATTGATCGTTAAGTGACGAATCTCCTGATAAGTAGCTTGTACTCATACTAGGATCGGGATCCAAAATATCATCATATGATAATGTTGAAGGAATCCTACCAAAATTCATCAAACTCAAAAATGGTATGTATCTCTCTGCAAATTTCAGTTTCTTTAGAAATTCCCGATGTGGATTTTTGCCCCATGCTCTTATGACCTTGACTTTGGCCAACAAATCATAAGTCACATGTCAAGTTCTACCCGTCAATTTCCAGGTTAATTTGAACCTATCCGTACATACCCTTGACTTTGGTCAACAAAGCAGTACGACTGTCCCAAACCAACGCATCTATCTATGCTGCATATGAATATTCAATAGCTACCAAACACTGTGCCTTGACTTTGGCCAACAAACACAGCTTGAATACTATTGACTATCCATATGAAATGACGGAGGGCTACGACTGGTTTTGGCAAAACCGTGAACGTAGTGAACTTGATATAATCGAAGGAACCTGATACTTTTTAAAAGGAGTGGTTAAAGCTCCGCAATTAAAAATTCTGATCTTTTAAAATAACCGAGTGGTTTCTTTTAAATTTGTTCCAACGACTTAACTTTGGTTTATTTTCTTTGCATTATAATAATGCGTCCCATCTTTTATCCTATCATTGCAGAAAACAACGAAAATACCACGTCTTCTTATGCCATCCGCATTCGCCACGGGGTCCCGTCATCACCCGTTAGGTTACTTAACTAACGACAGAGCGGGGGCTGGGCTAGCGTGTGTGTAAAACATAAGTGACGTCTAATAGCTATCATATATAGATATTGTACATTCGTCAGACGCAATAATAAGCATTCCAGATCACTGATAAACTTTATTGGATATACTAGCAATCCGCATTTGCTTTGAGCCTGCAATAAAAGACGGATTACACAGTTGTGATGAATAGCCATTACCCCAACCCTAGACCCCTACAGGTACGACAAACTACCCGCCAAGTACCCGAAGTGAAGCGGTCTCCCTCAACAACGCGAGTAGGCCACTAAACACTTCAACGTACCCGGTAGTTTGTGTACCCTGCCTTGGGTCTATCCTAGGAGCAAAAACAGTAAAAAGAAATAATACAACTGTGGCTACAACCGCAACTTGGATGCGCCCCGCAAAAGAATATTACATCATATTACATTTATATCGAATGAATGAATATTAAACCCATCTCAAACCCTGGCTAATCATCACAACACTCCAATCAAGTCCATATACACAAACGGTAAATATTACAGAAATGTGCAACCCCCTGCCAACCGACATACTATCTGTTAGGGGAGGTTTACGAACACATTAAACATTACAGATAAAAACCCAATTAGCAAATAACTTAGAACATCGATCAACAACCTTTTTCCGTGTCTACCCTAAAAGCAAACCAGCACTGAAGTAACCTGGGTAGAAACAGAACATACAGGAAACCAAAACACAAAAAAATATGAATTACTGAGCAAATCCGAGTCAACTCGGAGTTGACTCGGTGGCGGATCCGCGGCCAAAAGCACTATCTTGCCGTGGATCCGCGGCCATCTAACCGAGTTGCAATCTCGTATTTTCCCAGAATTCTTATATTTCTCTGCTGTGAATTTAAGGCATATCAAATATTTTTTCGACACGTTTAAAATTTACAGAAACTGTTAGGGTTCCAGGGTTTCGTTTTCGTGTTTTCCGTCGATCGAGCTTCTAATTAGTTGCTAACAAGCTACTAATGGTTTAGTTGGCTCTGATACCACTGTAAGTCCATGTCACGCACCCCACGAACTTGCGGGGAGGCGGAATATATGAAAAACGATTATCAAAGCTTCGTAACACGGACTTGAGCGCGTGAGTCGTATCTAAACCGTTACTAGCAAATTACGAGAGGTTTAACTACTCGGATTCGAAGTTAAACCTCACGTTACTTGTCCTTCGGGTCTTCATCACTGTCCTCCACTCCTCGTAGGCTCCTTGGAACATCGGCACCTCAACGGCCTCCTTGAGTCAAAGACGATCCACCCGAGAGCTCCTACGCCAAGCTTGATCTCTAACTTGAGATAACTAGGTTGCTCAAAGTGCTAATCTAATCTACCTAGGGGATACAGAGTGAGGTTATGGATGTATTAGTCTAGCTAACCCTTGATCTCAACACATGAGAGGTTAGGGTTAGGGTTTCAAGAATGAGAGATCTTGAGGAGAGAGAAGGTGATCATAAAAATCAAATATGATATTGTTTCTCACTTGATATATGAAGCATAATGAATAAATGAATAAAATGGGATTATTCATCATGCTACATAAATGCATTATAAGTGATTCACTATGTGAGTCATTAAGCATTTAATAATGCATTAATGACATGATGAATCACACTTAATGAGTCACAATATTATTTAATGCTAATGCCACCTTACCCCCTAAGTCACCATGCTTCTAGAAGCTTCCCGGAAAATTACGAGTGTAAGTCCACGTTGCGACCCCCGGTTCTTACGGGGAGGCGGAAACGGTATAAAATCAAAATTTTAACGCAAGAGGCAACATGGACTAAGCTAGGTTGGGATCTTTACCTAAACTAAAACTAGCATACTAAGCTAAAGATATTTAGCTACTCGGATGAAGATGGTTATACCTAAACTTGAACTCCTTCTCTTCAAGCTCCGATGGTGGTTCGATGGCTCCTTCTCGTTGTCTCCGTACGCCGAAGATAGATCCACTTGAAAGCTCCAACCTTTAGCTCCTTCTTCGTTCTTTGAAGAAACTAGTTCACTTGGTTTGCTAAACCTAGTGAACTAGAATGAGTAGAGATGATTTAGAATGGGATTTTATCTATGGTTCTTGATTCTCAACTCATGAGACAAGAGAACCATAGATCAAGAGAGGGAGCAAGAGGTTGAGGGTGAGAGCAAGAGGAGAGCTCAAGAACAAGAGAGAGAATGAGCAAGAAAGAATGAGCAACTCTTTTGTCTTTCACCCTCTTATAATCCAAAGTGATCATAACTCATCATATCAAAAAAGTCTTATGTGATGGTTAGAAGCAACCATAACCTTATCATGTCATGCACTCATTTTACTCAAAATGAGCAAGCAAGAAAAAGTCTTTGGCATGAAATGATAACCATGGTTATCATGATGGTCAACTAGTCAAGCCTAGTCAACCGGTCAACAAGTCAACAAAAGTCAACAAGTCAACAAAGTCAACAAGTCAACGAAAGTCAACAAGTCAACAACCATATCACCATAATACTTAATTAATATAATAGTTAATCACATATCATATTCTCATTAGGGTTGAGCATAAAGTCAAATAGTCAACGGTCAACTGTCAACAACCCTAATGAGAATCCGCAGCCTCTGCCTCCCTGTCAACTGTGCATACACACCCGCATCCGCGTTCCGAGGAACACGAATGCAAACTGGATAAATCCAATCCCATAAGGTACACTAGTATCTGGCTTAAACCAAAGCCCGCTAGTGTAAACTGTCCGGACACTGCACGTGCACAAGTGCACGGATGTGACCGAACCCTGTCGCAAAACCATGCGACCTGTCGCAAAACCATGCGACCTGTCGCAATACCATGCGACCTCTACTCTTTTGCCTAAAGGCGAAAAGCTTTCTGTGTGGGACTCTAAAGACTCGACACTACGCTGGCAGTGGGTTTAACCACAGACCGCAAGCGGCACTAGCTGTGCGTAACGGTCCCCAGGTAATGCCGACAAGAAGACCGACGAGGCGAAACCCATCTGAACTCCTACTGAGCCTGAGCGTGACATTCTCCGTACAGTCCGGTCTGTTCGTCTGATACATCGCATGGCGGGCCTAGGGGGCGGTAAACGTCAGTCCCCCAATAGCGGTACAAGTCGTGCCGGAGTGAAGCCCAATACACCCTGAGATAACACTGGAAACCTACCAGTATATCTCGTTTGCCTGGCCAGGGACTACTCGTGTAATGGCTCTCCTAGACACAGCGCGATGTCAACCCCCAATACCGGGAGAGACGAATCCTGTCTAACCGTCACTGCCTCCAAGTGCTTCGGGACTGCACCCAACCACCACCTGTTTGCACGACTCCTTTGAGCCGTGGTAGGGTAGTGATCAAAGTACAGTGGGAACACACTCGAGGCGGAGTGACAGTATCAAGTCAGCGGACTAAGCTGTACTCATGTCACCTGGGAACTGATAACTGACGATAGGTATAATACCAACTAGTCAGTTCCCGACGAGTCCTGTCCAGTGTACCCGTAACCTAACGAGCACCCGCATACTATCTCAAGTACGACGTACTGACGGCTGTGGGACAGACCGTCTCCCACACTGGGATGAGAAGCGCATGCGCTGGTCTACTCCGGAGTATCGATGCCCTGTCTCGATAGTCCTGCGACCAGGGACCTGCATAAGGATGTGCTTATAGATTACCCAGCCCCACTAGTGTGACGGCCATCACATCGCTGGTAATCAAGCAAAGATCCTAAGGGCTCTACTAATGTGTATAGGCGATATACAAAATAAACACATGTACACATTGAAGTAGAAACAAACCAAGCAGCATACTACTATTTTGAGCAAGATTGTATATACAAGGTGAATATCCCAAGCATCCATTAAGTAATATACAAACTAGTATGATACAGTAATGGCCTCTAGGGCATATACACTAACAATCTCCCACTTGCACTAAGGCCATGTACTGGCGTATCGAAGACCTATCATCTCGATCAGCCGCTCGAACTGAGTCTGGGGCAAGGCCTTGGTGAATGGATCTGCAGTGTTGTCTTCTGAAGCGACTCTCCGAACCTCGATCTCCTGGCGATCCACGATCTCCCTGATCAGGTGATACCGCCTTAAGATGTGCCTGGATTTCTGATGGGACCTGGGTTCCTTCGCTAAAGCTATAGCCCCGTTGTTGTCGCAATACAGAGGTATTGGATCAACAATGGACGGAACCACCTGAAGTTCTTTCAAGAACTTCCTCATCCAGACAGCTTCTTTTGCGGCATCAGATGCAGCGATGTATTCCGCTTCTATCGTCGAGTCTGCAACGGTTTCTTGTTTGGAACTCTTCCAACACACCGCCCCTCCATTGAGGGTAAAGACAAAACCCGACATGGACTTGGAATCATCCTTGTCACTCTGGAAGCTGGAGTCAGCAAAGGCCTCGATCTGGAGGTCTTTTCCGCCATACACCAAGAACATCTCCTTAGTCCTTCTCAGGTACTTGAGAATGTTCTTTACCGCTATCCAGTGTTTCTCCCCAGGGTTTGACTGATACCGGCTTACCACACTCAGTGCATAAGCTACATCCGGTCTGGTACACAACATCGCATACATTATAGAGCCTACCGCAGAAGCGTAGGGTATAATAGACATGCGATCCCTCTCCAAATCAGTCTTGGAAGACATCTCTTTAGAGAGGGTGATCCCGTGACAAGCCGGTAGGTTACCGCGCTTGGAATCTTCCATACTGAATCTCTTCAGTATGGTGTCGATGTACCTGGACTGTGAAAGTCCTAATATCCTCTTGGATCTGTCACGGTAGATCCGGATACCCAGAATGTACGAGGCATCACCCAGGTCTTTCATGGAGAACCTGTGTGACAAGAACCCCTTGACAGATTGTAGCATAGGAATGTCATTTCCTATTAAGAGAATGTCATCCATGTATAAAACGAGGAATACTACAGTTCTCGCTACAAATCTACTATAGATTCATGGTTCATCTGGATTTTTGATAAAGCCAAATTCTTTGACCGTCTCATCAAAGCAGATGTTCCAACTCCGCGATGCCTGCTTTAGTCCATAGATGGACTTAAGCAACTTGCACACCTTTCCGCTGCTCCCACTCTGAATGAAACCCTCTGGCTGGTCCATATAGACACACTCCTCTAAATTTCCATTTAGAAAAGCTGTCTTTACGTCCATTTGCCAGATCTCATAATCGTGGATGGCAGCAATGGCAAGAAGGATCCGAATGGATTTCAGCATGGCTACTGGAGAAAAGGTTTCGTCGTAGTCCAAGCCAGGTCTTTGACGAAAACCCTTTGCTACCAGCCTAGCTTTATAGGTCTCAACCTGTCCATCTACACCAATCTTCCTTTTGAAGATCCACTTGCATCCTACGGGTTTTACCCCGTCTGGAGCAATGTCCAACGTCCATACCTTGTTGGTGTACATGGACTCCATTTCGGTCCGCATTGCATCCAGCCATTTCACTGAGTCAACGCTCTGAACGGCCTGCTGGAAGCTAGTAGGCTCATCATAATCTATGATGCAATCCTCTCTATCCCCGTCTATGAGAAAACCGCAGTATCTCTCGGGCGGATGAGTCTGCCTACTACTCCTGCGGAGTGGCGCAGGAATGTCCTGTTCTGTTGAACCCTCTGGTTTCACTAAGCTTTCAGTAACAGTCTGTGGTTCTGGAACTTCTTCCAGTTCTATTGTGTTCCCACTTATCTGGGTTTCCAAAAACTCAGTTTCCAAGAAGCGGGCATGCTGAGAAACAAAGACCTTTTGTTCCTCAGCTGAATAGAAAAGATACCCCCTAGAGTTCCTTGGGTATCCCACAAACTTACACTGTACTGAACGTGCCTCAAGCTTGTCCGCATGCTGCTTTTTTACAAAAGCTGGACATCCCCATACCTTAAGATACTTAAGACAGGGTTTCTTCCCAGTCCACATCTCATATGGGGTGGTAGGCACAGTCTTGGTGGGAGCCTTGTTCAAGAGATACGCAGCTGCTTCTAGTGCATATCCCCAGAATGATCGCGGTAACTCAGCGTTACTCATCATGGACCGAACCATATCCAATAGGGTTCGGTTCCGTCTCTCCGATACACCATTATGTTGCGGAGTGTATGGAGGAGTAAGCTGAGAGAGAATACCATTCTCTTTTAAGTAATTCAGGAATTCGGCACTTAAGTATTCTCCACCTCGATCCGATCTTAGAATCTTAATACTTTTGCCGGTCTGTTTCTCTACTTCATTCTTATACTCCTGGAATTTTCCAAAGGCCTCGGACTTATGTTTCATCAAGAAGACATAACCGTACCTTGAGAAGTCATCCGTAAAAGTAATGAAGTAAGAATGTCCGCTTCGGGCATGTGTAGACATTGGACCGCACACGTCACTGTGTACGAGTCCTAAGAGCTCGCTCGCTCTTACTCCTTGTCCAGTAAACGGAGTCTTTGTCATCTTTCCTTTGAGACAAGATTGACAAGTGGCATACGATTGATATTCGAACGCATTCAAATATCCTTCTGTATGTAACTTAGTCAACCTTCTCTCATTGATGTGACCCAATCTACAATGCCATAAGAAAGTCTGATTCATTTCCGGAGACTTTCTTTTGTGTGTATTCTGGACGTTGAAAATCTGTGGTTGGTTTAACACGTATATACCATTACTCAATGTACCTGACCCAATCAAAACTTGATTAAGGTGAATGTTTACAACATTACTTACAAACGCAAATTCATAACCTTCTTTAGAAACTAAAGATACAGAAATGATATTACAAGTTGCGTTGGGTACAAAAAAGCAATTACGCAAAACCAAAACATGTCCATCTGACATTCCCAGGTGATAGTCCCCCACGGCTTTAGCATCCATGCTAGCTCCGTTCGCAACTTTGAGGGTCATGTCACCTGCCTTCAAAACACTACGGTTTCTCAACGCCTGCAAAGAATTACAGATATAAGATCCTGATCCGGTATCCAATACCCAGGAAGTAGAGTTTATTGAAAGACAGTTTTCAATAACATACACACCTGAAGCTGAAGCTGCAACCTGCTTCAATTCCTGTGTTCTGGCCTTCCAGGCCCTGCAATCATTCTTCCAGTATCCTTTCTTATGACAATAGAAGCATTCTTCCTTATCCACAAGCTTCCCCGCTTTCTTTGTTGCTTTGCCTTTTCCCTTCGTATCCACTTTACCAACACCGCCCCTTGGTTTGGCGGGGGCCTTCTTCTTCTTTCCCTTGGCTTTCGCCTTGGACCTAGAAGAAGATGATCCTCCTACAAACAAAGTGGATGTTTCCCTACCTTTCTGTAGGGTGCCCTCTGCGCTCCTCAGCATGTTGAGGAGCTCTGATAGTTCAACCTCTTTTTCTTGTAGGTTGAAGTTCAGTATAAACTGGGCGTAAGTGGAAGGAAGGGACTGGAGAACTATATCCGTATATAGCTCACTCTCCAATGTGATCCCTAGGTCAGCGAGCTCCTCAATGAAGCTGATCATCTTTAGCACATGCTCGGCTACTGATGATCCGACGGCCATTCTTGTCGAAAATAACTTTTTCGACGCTTCGTATCTTGCGATACGTGATTGCTCTCCATACAGTTCTTTTGTATGGAGCAATATGGACTCCATGTCCATATTCTCATGCCTCCTCTGATGTTCGTTGTCCATCGAGGCAAGCAGGAGGCACTTGGCCTTCGCGCTATCAATCTCCCAAGTCTTGCGGATTTCCTTATCCGCGACACTGGAAGTTGGACCAGGGACAGGGGGAGCTTTGGTGGTAAGAAGATACCCCAGCTTGTCATAAGTGATTGCTATCGTGACATTCCTGAGCCAATCTTTGTAGTTTGGCCCTGTCAGTTTGTTTTTATCTAGGAGTAACTTAAGTCCAGTCATGTTGATTGGTCGCTGCAATTAGGAGAGAGAAGAAGAAACACTCAGCATGATGCTCTTGCAAGTTTAGAGTGGTTTTTAGTTTGTCTAAACAGGATGGCTCCCACTGTTTCTCGAATCCCTCCTCAAACCATAAAGGAAGAATTAGTCAGGATCAATCCCACCGTACAATACTTGCTTAACCGTTCAGCCAGGCCGGTGTCGGTACTTCGAGGGAGGTTTTCCAACGCTTTCGCGAAGTTCCTTAATTAGAGAACCTCTTTTCCCTGGGGGCGTAGCCCCGCTAACACCTTTCTAGGCACCTACTAGGTTTATAGCATTGATCGTTAAGTGAGAAATTTCCCGAGGAGTAGCATATACTCACAGTAGGATCGGGATCCAAATATCATCGCGTGACGAAACTGAAGGAATCCTACCAGAATCATCACACTCCAAATGGTATGCAAATCTAGCAAGTTTCAGTACTTATGAAACTCCCGATGTGGATTTTTGCCCCATGCTCTTATGACCTTGACGAAGGTCAACAAATCATAAGTCACATGTCAAGTTCTGCCCGTCATTATCCAGGTTAATTTGAATCCACCCGTATATACCCTTGACGAAGGTCAACAAGGTAATGCGAATGTCCCAAACCAACGCATCTATCTATGCTACATATGAATACCCAATAGCTACCAATCACTATGCCTTGACGAAGGTCAACAAATACAGCTTGAATACTATTGAATATTCATACGAAACGACGGAGGGCTACGAATGGTTTTGGCAAAACCGTGAACGTAGTGAACTTGATTTGGTCGATGGAACGAGATAGCTTTTAAAAGGAGTGGCTCAAGCTCCGCATTTTAAAAGTTGTTTTTGAAAAGAACCGAGTGGTTTTTCGAAAGTGTTCCAACGACTTTAGCTTGGTTTATTATCTTGCATTAGTTCTTTTAATGCGTGATATTCTTGCATTAGTTCTTTTAATGCGTCCCATCATTTAATCCTACCATTGCAGAAAACAACCAAAATATGACGTACGCTTATGCCATTCGCATTCGCCACGGGGCCCCGTCATTACCCGTTAGGTTACTTAACTAACGACAGAGCGGGGGCTGGGCTAGCGCGTCTGTAAAACATAAGCAACGCCTAAATAGTATCATATATAGATATTCTGCAATGATAAACATTTCAGATCATAGATAAATACATTGGATATACTAGGAATCTGTAATTTGTACGAGCCTGTAACAAAAACAGATTACACGGTCGCGGTGAATAGCCAAATCCCCACCCAAGACCCCTACGGGTGCGGCAAACTACCCGCCAAGTACCTGAAGCATAGCAACCTCCCTCATCTCCATGAGTAGGCCACTCGACACTTCGGCATACCCGGTAGTTTGTGCACCCCTCCATGGGTCTATCCTAGGAGCAAAAACAGTAAAAAGAAATTATACAATGACGGCTACAACCCCGACCCGGTTGTGCGGCCATACAAATAATTATTACATCAATTTACAAATTTACATGAATTGCAGGAAAAGAAAACTCTCGTCTCACAACCCCCGGCTATTCACCCGCGACAATCCAACATATTTATATACACATTCCAGCACATTACAGATCATGTATAACCCCGACCAATCGGCTTATAGCGATTAGCCGACGTTCAATACATGCAAACATCACAGATATAACCATCAAAGTCAAAGTGCAGTGAAGTTCGGAAAAAAAATACGGAATTATAGGACCCCAAAAGGAAATTTCTTTTCTGGAAAATCTGGGCACATATAATATATTCCAAAAATCCCAAAACCAACACAGACACACACTGCACGAAAAACGATGCAGAGAAGACGACAAACCGCGGCGCTTCCGCGGCACATGCCTACCTCGTGCGGCGGAAGCGCGGCGGTTTGAACGAATTAGGGCAACGTTTTTCTTGGGTGTTCACACAAAACCCTGAGCCGAATTTACAAGTGTAACGTTTTGCATTTTGAGCCAAAAAAAAATTCAACAGAAACTCAGTTTTTGTAAAAGTTTGGTTTTTGGATTTTTCCGGTTCCGAACTTCGTTACACTTCACTACCAAGCTAGTTTAAGTTTAGTTAGGCTCTGATACCACTGTAAGTCCACGTTGCGACCCCCGGTTCTTACGGGGAGGCGGAAACGGTATAAAATCAAAATTTTAACGCAAGAGGCAACATGGACTAAGCTAGGTCGGGATCTTTACCTAAACTAAAACTAGCATACTAAGCTAAAGATATTTAGCTACTCGGATGAAGATGGTTATACCTAAACTTGAACTCCTTCTCTTCAAGCTCCGATGGTGGTTCGATGGCTCCTTCTCGTTGTCTCCGTACGCCGAAGATAGATCCACTTGAAAGCTCCAACCTTTAGCTCCTTCTTCGTTCTTTGAAGAAACTAGTTCACTTGGTTTGCTAAACCTAGTGAACTAGAATGAGTAGAGATGATTTAGAATGGGATTTTATCTATGGTTCTTGATTCTCAACTCATGAGACAAGAGAACCATAGATCAAGAGAGGGAGCAAGAAGTTGAGGGTGAGAGCAAGAGGAGAGCTCAAGAACAAGAGAGAGAATGAGCAAGAAAGAATGAGCAACTCTTTTGTCTTTCACCCTCTCATAATCCAAAGTGATCATAACTCATCATATCAAAAAAGTCTTATGTGATGGTTAGAAGCAACCATAACCTTATCATGTCATGCACTCATTTTACTCAAAATGAGCAAGCAAGAAAAAGTCTTTGGCATGAAATGATAACCATGGTTATCATGATGGTCAACTAGTCAAGCCTAGTCAACCGGTCAACAAGTCAACAAAGTCAACAAGTCAACGAAAGTCAACAAGTCAACAACCATATCACCATAATACTTAATTAATATAATAGTTAATCACATATCATATTCTCATTAGGGTTGAGCATAAAGTCAAATAGTCAACGGTCAACTGTCAACAACCCTAATGAGAATCCGCAGCCTCTGCCTCCCTGTCAACTGTGCATACACACCCGCATCCGCGTTCCGAGGAACACGAATGCAAACTGGATAAATCCAATCCCATAAGGTACACTAGTATCTGGCTTAAACCAAAGCCCGCTAGTGTAAACTGTCCGGACACTGCACGTGCACAAGTGCACGGATGTGACCGAACCCTGTCGCAAAACCATGCGACCTGTCGCAATACCATGCGACCTCTACTCTTTTGCCTAAAGGCGAAAAGCTTTCTGTGTGGGACTCTAAAGACTCGACACTACGCTGGCAGTGGGTTTAACCACAGACCGCAAGCGGCACTAGCTGTGCGTAACGGTCCCCAGGTAATGCCGACAAGAAGACCGACGAGGCGAAACCCATCTGAACTCCTACTGAGCCTGAGCGTGACATTCTCCGTACAGTCCGGTCTGTTCGTCTGATACATCGCATGGCGGGCCTAGGGGGCGGTAAACGTCAGTCCCCCAATAGCGGTACAAGTCGTGCCGGAGTGAAGCCCAATACACCCTGAGATAACACTGGAAACCTACCAGTATATCTCGTTTGCCCTGGCCAGGGACTACTCGTGTAATGGCTCTCCTAGACACAGCGCGATGTCAACCCCCAATACCGGGAGAGACGAATCCTGTCTAACCGTCACTGCCTCCAAGTGCTTCGGGACTGCACCCAACCACCACCTGTTTGCACGACTCCTTTGAGCCGTGGTAGGGTAGTGATCAAAGTACAGTGGGAACACACTCGAGGCGGAGTGACAGTGTCAAGTCAGCGGACTAAGCTGTACTCATGTCACCTGGGAACTGATAACTGACGATAGGTATAATACCAACTAGTCAGTTCCCGACGAGTCCTGTCCAGTGTACCCGTAACCTAACGAGCACCCGCATACTATCTCAAGTACGACGTACTGACGGCTGTGGGACAGACCGTCTCCCACACTGGGATGAGAAGCGCATGCGCTGGTCTACTCCGGAGTATCGATGCCCTGTCTCGATAGTCCTGCGACCAGGGAACTGCATAAGGATGTGCTTATAGATTACCCAGCCCCACTAGTGTGACGGCCATCACATCGCTGGTAATCAAGCAAAGATCCTAAGGGCTCTACTAATGTGTATAGGCGATATACAAAATAAACACATGTACACATTGAAGTAGAAACAAACCAAGCAGCATACTACTATTTTGAGCAAGATTGTATATACAAGGTGAATATCCCAAGCATCCATTAAGTAATATACAAACTAGTATGATACAGTAATGGCCTTTAGGGCATATACACTAACAACGAGAACACCCCTCAAATCCGTAAAAACACGGAAAAACTTTAGACTGTATAAATCTAATAACCTGATACTAGAATCTGGCTTAAACCAAAGCCGGATAGTAAAAACTGTCCAAACGTCGTACGTGCGTTTAAACACATATGCGTCCGAACCCTTGTCGTAAAACCATACGACCTCTATATCGTTTCGCCTGGAGCAGGGAAACCCTATGTGTGGGACTCTAAAGACTCGACACTACGCTGGCAGTGGGTTTAACCACAGACCGCAAGCGGCACTAGCTGTACGTAACGGTCCCCAGGTAGATGTCGATAAGAAGGCCGATGAGGAAACCCATCCGAACTCCTACTGAGCCTGATGTGAAATCTCCGTACAGTCCGGTCTGTTCATCTAAGACTATCGCATATCGAGCCTAGGGGGCGGCAAGCGTCAGTCCCCTAATAGCGGTATAAGTCGTGTCGGAGCGTAGCCCATTACACCCTGAGAAACTACTGGAACCTACCAGTAAATCTCGCTTGCCCTGGCCAGGGACTTTGCGTAATGGCTCTCTGACACAGCGCGATATCAACTCCCAATACCGGGAGAGACGAATCCTTTCTAACCGCCACTGCCTCCAAGTGCTCGGGACTGCACCCAACTGCTACCTGTTTGCATGACTCCTTTGAGCTATGGTAGGGTAGCAATCTAAGAACAGTGGGACACACTCGAGGCGAAGTAACAGTGTCAAGTCTGCGGACTATGCTGTACTCATGTCACCTGGGAACTGTTAACTGACGATTGGTATAATACCAACCAACAGTCCCCCTGCGAGTCATGTCCGGTGTACCCGTAACCTAACGAGCACCTGTATACTATCTCCAGTACGACGTACTGATGGCTGTGGGATAGACCATTTCCCCAACTGGGATAAGAAGCGTACACACTAGTCTACTCTGGAGTATCGATGCCCAGTCTCGATAATCCTACGACTAGGGACAAGTATAGGATGTTGCTTATAGACTACCCAGCCCCCACTAGTGTGAC
This sequence comes from Agapanthus africanus, assembly GCA_030015575.1. Taxonomy (NCBI): domain Eukaryota; kingdom Viridiplantae; phylum Streptophyta; class Magnoliopsida; order Asparagales; family Amaryllidaceae; genus Agapanthus; species Agapanthus africanus. The sequence goes on along the minus strand of CM057341.1, from coordinate 352,916,634 downwards.
TGCCATCACAACACTGGTAATCAAGCAAAGATCCTATGGGCTCTACTAATATGTATAAGTGATACGTTACAAGAAACATATGCACATATTAAAGTAGACACAAACCAAGTAGCATACTACCATTTTTAGCAAGACTGTATATACAACTGTGAATATCCCAAGCTTCCATTAAGTAATATACATACAAGTATGATACAATAATGGCCCCCAGGGCATATACATTAACAAGGCCTGTGACATTTAGGCTCGGTACAGCTTCAGATTTTGTTGTACTGTGAGTCTCTTTTCTTCGAGGGCGTCAAGTTCTTCGAGCCAAAGGAGAACGTTTTCCTCCTTTGTCAAACCATGCTGGACAACCATTCTTAGGCTTGAAACTTCGACTTCGCGAGAGAGAATTGCCTCTACTCCAAAGAGTAATGAGTATGGAGTGGACTGAGTTGGAGTGCGGTGCATGGTATAATATGCCCATAACGCCTCGCGGAGCTTGAGATTCCAGTCTCTCTTGTTGGCTGAAGTATTTTTCTCAGAAGCTTACATAGAGTTTTATTGAAGCCTTTTGCTAGCTCATTGGCCCTTAGATTATAGATGGAGGAATATCTCCAATCTATCTTCTGCTGTGTAGCGAACTTTGAGACTTTGAAGCTCCTGAAAGAAGGCACGTTGTCGGATATGATTCTTCTTGGCGTACCGAAACGGTATAGAATACTATGCCGGAAGAATGTCAGGATATCTTCTGTCTTGACTTCTTTTAGCGGGACAGCTTCAGCCTATCTGGAGAAGTAGACAGTAGAGGCTAATATGAACTGATGGACTTTGGATGATGGAGGATCAATCGGGCCAACTATGTTGGTATCCTAAATTTCGAAGGGACATGATGACACCGTAGGGTGCAACGGATTGGGATACTTATGAATAAAGTCATCGTGAATTTGGCAAAAATGACATTTCTTGGCATCCTTTTCACAATCGCTTATCATGATGGGCCATTAATACCCAATCCATTTGATTTGAAGCCGTATTTTGGGCCAGATTGGTGAGCTCCGCAGACGCCTGAATGAATTTCTTTCATGACCTTTTGGGCTTCGACCGAGGACACACACCTGAGCCAGAGCCGGGCGTATGATCCGCGATATAGCGTATTATTTATAAACACATATCAAAGGGCTTTCTTCTTCAACTGAACCCTCGCAGGTTTTTTATGGGCAACTTGTCATATCGGAGGTACTCTATGAAGGGCTCTTTCCAATTGGGCTCATCTTGAATCATCAGAACTTTTTCGGCAGGATTGCTCTTTTGTTCTGCGCTTTTCTCTTCTCGTAAAGAGACTAAAGGTAGAATTTGCCGACTTCTGACTTTTATAAGAATTTAATCTATGTTGGGATCAGCCAGCTCTTTGGCTGGGCGAGCGAGTTCGTCGGCTTTTCCGTTCAACGCCTATAAGGACTCTCATTAGTTCAATGTGAGTGAAATTTTTCATGATTTCCACCACCAGGCTTCTGTATTGAGCTAACTCGGGATTATATATCTTGTAGTTGCCGCTCACTTGGTTGATGAGAAGCTGGGAGTCACCGTAAACCCATTGCCGAAGGATATCTATTTCTATGGCGAGCTCCAGACTAGCTATCAGAGATTTGTACTCAGCTTCGTTGTTTGTGCGAGGCTCGGTGAGAGCGAAAGAACATCGTAGGGTTCCCATCGATGATGAACACCAATCCTATCCATGCTTTTATCCACTGGATGCTTGATTTGCTGGAGGTCCTCATTGACGAGGCTCCATAAAAGTAGAGCTCCCAGCATAGCTCATTGTCTTCTAGATGCAGCACTTGTTCATCGGGTAACTCGCAATTGAGCGGTGACCCTTTAGGTATGGGATGAACAACGAGGAAGTCGGCGGGAGCTTGTTCTTTTACTGCTTTCTGTGGAATATAGATTATGTCGAACTCAAGCAGTATGAAAGCCCATCTTGCCATTCTACCGTCTAGGATTGCTTTAGGCATTTAGTATTTAAGCAGGTCGACCTTGGAGATTGGCATAACCCGATGAGCGAGAAGATAGTTCCTCAGCTTCTTCACAGCAAATATCAGGGCCATGCATTACTTTTTGATCAGGGAATAGTTATGTTCCGCTCCGACTAAAGTTCGACTGAGGTAGTAGAAGGCATTTTATTTTCCTTCCTCGTTATTCTGGGCAAGGAGCGCACCGGGTGACTCATCTAGCGTAGAGGTATATAGAATCAATTGTTTATTTAGAATGGGAGCAACAAGGACTGGAGGACGCAATAGGTACTATTTGATGTTTTCGAGTGCATCTTGACATTCGGCATCCCAGACAAAAGGAGCTTCTTTCTTCATGAGCTTTGAGAAGGGCCTGCATCTTCCCGATAGGTTCGAGATGAACTTTCGTATGTAAGCGAGCATGCCTTGAAAGGATCTTAGCTGCATTAGATTCTTTAGAGGAGGTATCTCTATGATGTCCGTTATCTTTGATGGATCAATTTCGATCCCCCGGTGCCGGACTATGAAGCCCAAGAATTGCCCCGATGATATACCAAAGGAGCACTTTGGAGAATTCATCTTCAGATTATACTCTCTTAGTCCGGTGAAGACAGTTCAGAGATCTTCGATGTGATTGGCTTTGACTCTAGTCTTGACGACCAACTCATCGACATAGCATTCAACGGCTTTGTGGATATAGTCGTCAAAGATCTTTATCATCACCCTTGGATATGTGGCGCCTACATTCTTCAATCCGAACGGTATCACCTTGTAGCAGTATATCCCAATCGGGGTTCGAAACGTTGTGTGCTTCTCATCCTCAGGTGACATTTTTATCTGATTGTAGCCAAACGAACCATCCATGAATGTGAACACCATATAATATGAGGTGTCATCAACCATCATTTCCATGACCGGAAATGGGAAATCGTCTTTAGGGCATGCCTTGTTGAGCTCCCTGAAATCGACACAAACCCAGATTTGCCTATTTTTCCTCTTTACTGGGATGATGCACGCGATCCAGTCCGCGTATTTTTCTTCTGTGATGAAGCCAACATCGATAAGTTTCTTAGTTTTCTTGATAGCCTTTTCTTCTAGCTCCTTTCTCATCCTTTGAGGAGCATGTTTGACTGGCTTGGCATAAGAAGATATAGCCAGTTTATGCACGGCCACTTCAGGAGAAAGGCCAGGCATTTCTTTGTACATCCACGCAAAGCAGTTGCGAACTCATGTAGGAGGGCGATTATTTGCTTCTTCATTTCCGAAGACAAGAGTGAGCTGATGTAGGTCGGCCTAGGATTATCAGGCGTTTCCAAATCGATCTCGGTTAGCTCGTCGAAAGTTGCTTCCCCACCATCTTCGAGCTCTCGAAGGGCTTCTTTTGGCTCGACTACTTCATTGTCATCATTTGACTTTTCGCTGGCTTCACCAACATAGACCGTGTAGCATGCATTCACGTCAGGTTGAATGAAACCTATGCTCCGTCTATATGGGATTCGTGCATCGATGAATGCTCGGACCTGAGGTGGATGCCATAGCCCCTCATAAAACTTCGCTTCGGAGTATGTTTGATATAACCGACACCCGCACTTTTTAAAGTATTCCCGCATCTCGGGCGCATAATATATAGGATTGAGGACAGTACTTATGCCTCTCTCATAGGGAAGGCATATGACAAACAAATCATCTGGATGCACGACAGGATTTGACCCATAAAACAGGATGCCCTTCTTCTACTTTTCCTTCCGAGAAAGTAGAAAGTTTTCAGTTGGTCCACGGTGGAATCTGAAAACTCATCGAGCTCTTTGCTTATCTGCTCTGGCACGCTTGTGATGACTAGGGGCCCTTCTGTAACTTTGAAGGCTTCTTTTAGTTTCTCTTTTGCATGAGAGCCCAATCTGCACAGCCGTTGCAAGACGGGTCCTCATCCTCCAACTCTTCAGCGTCACTGCCGAAATGAGGGAAAATTTTGCTATCGGACGGGCCTTCGATGTCAAACTCATCCGTATCACTACCGAAATGAGGGCGAGATTTCTGGAAGGACGGAGTTCCAATGTCGGATTCATCAGTTTCACTGCCGAAACGTGGACACACTTGGGTTTTTTTTCTTTTGAAAGTGATAGCCGGCTCAGATTTGTTTTTGTGTTTCGGAACTATTCTGTCTTTAGTCAGTTGTGGCTCAATATTGTAGAGGTTCACAAAGTAACGAAAGGCTTCATATCGAACTTCATGTACACCGAACAGCCGTTTGTGTCACGACCCGAAAGAGCACGTGACTGGCCCTCGAACCATATGAAGTCTATAGGACTCCATCTGATCCAAGTAAGCCAAAAGCCCAGAAATCTAAAACTATTTAAGGAGTAAATAGGGAAAATTAGTTTTAAGAGGTAAAGAAAACATGTTTGAAAATCAAGTTTTTAAATAACTAAGCCGAATATGAATTTTTTAAAATGTGTAATTTTTCCTGAAAATTTCGGCAGAGTTTCCTTTGTAAAAACTGGCCCCGAACGGGGTACAACAAGAATAATATATATGACATGATAAAAGGCATCCCCAAGCGGGAGCTAGCTCTTCGTCAATCGACGGTCACAACCACGCAAGCAATAATAATATACAACGCCAAGGGGCGAGGATCAAAACTGAAAAGAAACTCAAAAACAGCCAGAAAACCGCAATACTACAAGCGCGACTCTAAGGTCGAAACAATACAACACTGATTTCTAAGTCTGAAACAAACTACAAGTTTTGGTTGATGGACAATTCTAGGTACAATAAATAATACATGAACAAGGGCGGTTCTGATACAAAAGAACCCACCTATCCAAGCAAGTCACCCATAAGGAAGCAGTGTGCCAGAAATGCCGCTATGGAATCTGTACGGCAAACCTGCAAGAACTGGGGCACAACGGGGGTGAGTTGCCAATTCGTGAATAGAAAAATATCTACAAGCAGAGATCGAATGCATGACCCATCCTAGGTCAATACGATCAGATATAAATAAACCTCAATATGAATAAAGCTGAAGCATGCTAAACTGGCAATGTAATCTCTATACATGAGTGTAGTGCCAAGTGCTCGTGCTAGTGCTAGTGCCTCAGGTAATCGCATGTCATGAATATGAGGTATAACCAATGTAATCAAATCTGCACACTCGTGGATCCCGTCCACTCGTCACCCAATGACAATAACCATCATGCAAGTAAATATCATGAAACCTGTGCATGGAAATATGAGGATATAACCCACCCGTGTCCCTCGCGACACGTCAAAATCATGGAACCGGAGTGCCCAACATCGGCACTCGAAAACATCATGAAAACTGTGCCCAGCATCGGCACGTAAATCCTCATATATCGGGCTCCGTCAGTCCGGATCGGCCCGCGGGCTCTGTCTGCGGTATCGGCCCTCGGCCCCGGCAGTATGCCCAAAACATCTATCGACTCTGGTCGGTATCCTCCGGATAACCGTCAGGTCCAACCAATCACCGGTAGGTACTCGCCCGCCTCCAGGCTCAATCGGCAAAGCTCATCGATCATCTTGCCGAGGGGAACCATACCGGGTCCACCATGTACCCGCAATCGGCTCATCCACGCCTCGATTCGGGTTACAGATGTCGCTCTCAGCACCGAGAAAACACATGGTGGACGCACTGAAATATCATATCAAGGGTAACCGGGTTTTTAAAGAAATGACATATTCTCTTTTGAAATACCCTCGGTTCCCAAATCCAGAAATATCATAGAAATAACATATCTCAATGCGTACAGTCAAAGCATGATGTATGCGGCATGTAACAGTAATGCAAGCATATCAGTAAGTCATGCAACATGGAATAATAATGTGCACATGTCGAGGGAGACCGCTCTTTTAAAAGGAATCTGTTTTTAAAGAGTATCTTGCGGTTCCCAAATCCCCAATCAAGCTAGAATCATCTATATATGTGTACAGGTATAAGTGTACAATATGCCATGCCAGAATCATATCATGAATGCAATAGTACTATAGTGTAGTGATATGGCAATTATCGATGATGAGTGTGTGAGCCGGCAACAAGTGTACGTGGAACATATACATCATCCATAATGGTGCTGGTGTCCTAGCAGCATGACTGAATGTCACAACAATACAAGCGATGCAATGCAAATAGCAGGAATATGCGGAAACGAATGATCAACGCAAAAGTACAGAACCTGCCCCAATAGATATGTCATGCAACCTTGCCTTTTGAAATAAGACGAATCAGGGCTTTTGGTAAGGTAAGGGCTACGGTGTTTTAAGAAAAGATGCATCATTTGAAAATATCCGTATAACCCTTCTGCTTATCTTTAAAATATCCCCGATTTGTTAGTTTTGAAATAGGTATGACTCGGTCTAGTCTAATGTCTACTAAATAATCTAGACAGGAGGGATATGAAACCACCTAATCTGAGTCAATATATAAATATAGATATGATAGTCGGTGATCTCGCCTCAATAACATATCGTATGATATCCTCGAGTCATGAGTGCGGATCTATCATCAATATCGGCTCGTACGGTAAATCGTCGTACGGCATCCCAATAGCTGGGTAGGGGTCAATATCACACTATCTCATCACATATCAGGTATCACTTATCATCAGATCACACAATCTGGGGTACTACTGTAAGTCTAGTACAAATCGACACCATCTATAAAATATGAATGCGGGTAAAGCACATGTCCAAAGGCCCGCTAAAACTATCATATCGCACCTCAAAGGCAAACTATGTCACATCGCCGATCTCACGGCCTCACATCAAGTATCATCTCAAACCACGTATCATCCTCAAATCCCGTATATAAACACATAGTCCCATACCCATGTGTAGATATACGCACCATCATATGCACTCTAATAAATGAAAGAATGAATGCAAGTATGTGTGTAAATGTATGTGTGAGTGCAACCACTACTCTAGGGTTCGCACTATACTAAACCAATATATTCTTATCATCAAAATATCATTATTACCATCAATAACCCTAAACAACACATAATAAATATTCGTGTGTATACGTATTCGTATACATCACCACGGACTGCGGGGGTGCTATACGCCATCCACCCGACTTCTCCCCGTAGATATAAATCTACTCACCTTGCTTCTCGTGTGCCAAATCCGATGTCGCTATCTTCATCTCCTTTGCCTCAACATCACGCGGGGTACCTACAAGGATATCAAAAACGCTAAAGCACATGAAAATCACATCGGAAACCAAAACAGCACACGCTACTCGCATAGGTAAAAACCTATCGCTTCGCATGTGAACACGATCAATATCCATCTGTCGTTGACGTCAAAACGCCACCCGACAGGAACAAAACACCAAATATCAAAATCCACGCTAAAACAAGTCCCAAATTATACACCAACATAGGAAAATCAACCCAGATTTCACCCTAGATGGAATCAGTCAAAACTAGACATACTCAGGGTCAAAACTAGAGGAAATGGGGGCATGCACAGAAAACGAGGCAATTCCTTAAAATACCTTATTTTAGAATTTTCCATAATTTTTCCCCATTTATCTGTATTTAATTATACCAGAATATTAAAATATTCATTAAAATAATATTAAATTATAAAATTTCCCAAAAATCATATTTTATTATTTTGAAGACGTTACAGTTTGTCTCCGTCAATGTGTCTTTCTTCGCTAATTTTGGTATACTTCTCATGCACTGCTAGAGTGTTGACGGAACAATGTCATAATCATGAAGTCATGGCCGCCCCGAGAGAATTTTATATGACATGTTGGCGTCGGTATAGTATATCTTGGCTTCCGTTTGTAGGTCCACGAGCATGATCGACAGAGCTATGGATCCCAAAACTTGCTGGCAATTTTGATTGAAGCCTTGAATGACAATCCTTTCTCTTAACAGATGTCGGACATCTATTGACAAACTCTTAAGAGTCCGCAAGTTCATGATGTTCACTAAGGACCCTGGATCAATAAATATGCGATTAACCCGATCTCCGTCATTATATACGGTCACGTAAAGCGGCCGATTATGCTCAGTTGTTCTCAGTAGTAGGTCTTCGTCCTTAAACGCGACCGTGGCTGCATGCAGAGTGTAATGGGCTTCTTTCATATTAATGTCATGACCCACCCCCAATACAGAGAGTATTGTCCGCTCTGTCCGCTTTTGTCCTTCCGGGCGAACTGGACCCGACCAGGGGACACTTCCCAGGAGGTCACCCATCCTAGGACTTCCCTGGCCCGAGCACGCTTAATTACGGAGTTCTCAAACTCCTGTAGTGCCAGTTCACTTAAAAGGCGCCTCTATATTAAAGAGTGGTATCATTTCATTTATAGTACAGATCTGTCCTCTTTCGGAATGTATTCCGAAGATTCCCCATTGTTTTATGGTGGGTCCCCATACTTATCTGGTATATAGTGGGTCCCAGGAGGTCACCCATCCCAGGACTTCCTTGGCCCGAGCACGCTTAACTACGGAGTTCTCAAACTCCTGTAGTGCCAGTTCACTTAAAAGGCGCCTCTATATTAAAGAGTGATATCATTCCATTTATAGTACAGATCTGTCCTCTTTCGGAATGTATTCCGAAGATTCCCCTTTGTTTTAGTGGGTCCCCATGCTTATCTAGTATATATGGGTATACCGGATAAGACATGGGGTATTACATTCTCCCCCACTTAGAACAATGGTTCGTCCTCGAACCACTAGCCTACTATTTAGGAACCAGCTCTGATACCATTCTGTCATGACCCACCCACAATACAGAGAGTATTGTCTGTTCTGGCCGAAGCCGCATGGTTTTGTCCTTCGGGGCGAACTGAACCCGACAAGGGGCCACTTCCCAGGAGGTCAGTCATCCTAGGACTTCCCTGGCCCGAGCACGCTTAACTACGGAGTTCTCAAACTCCTGTAGTTCCAGTTCAATTAAAAGGCGCCTCTATATTAAAGAGTGGTATCATTCCATTTATAGTACAGATCTGTCTTCTTTCGGAATGTATTCCGAAGATTCCCCATTGTTTTATAGTGGGTCCCCATGCTTATCTGGTATATATGGGTATACCGGAAATTAACTGTAATACCTGGGGTATTACAATTAATTTCCGCGAAGCGAGCCTGGTACCGCTCAGGGTTTTGTAAAGCGTGAATGAGAACATCTCTAAGCTCCTTAGATAGGACCAGGGCACCGTAGATGCTCAGGAGAGACGGAAGCTTCCGGAGATGAGCCAAGACATTATAGTCCACTAGGGAAGGAATCGAGTCTTCATGAGGCAGCTTTCCACCATCTTCTTCATTACCGACTTGTTTTTTCTTTCTTTTTGGGGTGTTGCCTTGATTTCGCGGTAAAGCCTTGCCGCTTCCGAGCTGAATTTGGTTGGCTTTTTGTGCCAAGCTTCTCGTCCTCTTTGGGAAAACAGAGATCTTCCTCAGAGTCGCTGCCAAGGTGGATGGCATAGCAGGTCATAATAGGGACCTCACCATCAGAGCCTTCTTCTAACTTTTCCAGAATTTCAGCTATTTCTATACGGCAGAACTCCTTCAATTGAATCAGAGTCCTTTCCTTTTTCTCGTAGTCTTCAAGAGAATCGATATACTTTTGAATGGTCGATTTCCTCATAGACTCCTTTTCCTGTTGAGCTGCATTTTTCCTTTTCTTCTTCTTAAGCTCTTTGGACTTTAAGCCTGATCGAGCCCAATTGATAGCTGGAACGATAGGCTCCTTCTGCCCCTCCCATTCAATTTTGGGCTCCTTCTAAAGCAGCTTTAACATTTTCTTTGTCTTCTTGGTTTATGCATGCTCCACATGTTGGATATAGTGCCCTCAAAGTCAATTATTGGATCACAGGTACGTGATTGCAATGATTGAGGGAGGACCTATGCCGGTAAGACAGTCTTACTCAAGATGATAGTATGCTATCTGGTTTATCTTAATCAGTCGTGTACAGTTTTAGGAGACATTACTGTTCACTATTACACGTTGGTAGAGCCCATAAGATCCTGCTTGACTACCAACAGTATGATGGCGATCATATACGTGAGAGTTGGGTAGTCTATAAGCACATCCTTAAAAGTGGTCCCTAGTCGTGGGAGTTTCGAGACAAGGCATCGATACTCCGGAGTAGACTAGTGTATACAGTCGAGACCCCGACGAGGGGCGGTGGCCGGTCTCACAAGCCACTGGTGTCAGTTGGTTCACCTAAGTTGTATACAGGTGCCCATTGGGTTATGAGTGCACCGGACAGGACTCGCCGGGAACCTGCTAGTTGGTATTATACCAAGCGTCAGATAACAGTTCCCTGGTGACATGTGTACAGGTTAGTTCATCGACCTGAGATCGTCATTTGGCGTGTGTGAGTTCCCACTGTGCTTTGATTATTACCCTACCATGGCTCAAAGTAGTCGTGCAAACAGGTTTTAGTTGGGTATAGTCCCGAGCCACATGGAGGCAAGTGAGCGGATCGACAGGGGATTCGTCTGTCCCGGTATTGGGGTTGAGATGGCGCTGTGTCTAGGAGAGCCATTACACAAAGCCCTCGGCCGAGACAGGAGATTTACTGGTAGGTAATCCAGTAGTATCTTAGGGTGTTCAGGGCTACACTCCGACACGACTTATACCGCTTTTTGGGTTCTGACATTACCAGCCCCCTAGGCCCGATATGCGATGCTCATTGACAAACGGACCGGACTGTACGGATATTGTCACTGATAGCCTCAGTAGGGTTCCAGGATGAGTTCGCTCATTGGCTTCCCTTTCGGTCAATACATGGGCAGCCGTTACGCACAGCTAGTGCTGCTGACGTGCTTGTGGTTAAACCCACTGGCAGGGTATTGACGAGTCTTTAGAGTCCCCCACAGATAGTTTCCCAAGTTCGGACGAAACGTTGTAGAGGCCGTATGGTTTTATGGGAGGGTTCGAACATGCACGTGCACTTGTGCACGTGTCATAGTCCGGACAGATAATACTGGTGGGCTTTGGTTTAAGCCGGATCCAAGTATTATATTGAGTCGGAATATTTTAGTCTCATCGTATTCGTATTCGGTCGGAATACGGATACAGGTATGTATATACAAGTGAGGGGTATTCTCGTAATCCGTTACGAGAATACTTTACAAGATGCATTTCTTTTTGGGTTAATCATTTTGGTTTAAATGATTATTGGATTTGGAAAATGTGACTCATTTTTGGTGACTCATTAATTCTAGCTTGTTCACTAATGACTCATGCTAATGAGTCATGTAGTGACTCATGAAAAATTAATGGAGTTTGTTTTGGGTGAGATATTTTAGGGTTGAGTTGGAGATATTTTGGGATGATATTTTCTTTATTTCTCCAACACAAAACCTCATATATATCATACACAAAATTAGTGGACAGCCAAGGGTTAATTTTTGAGACTTGGTTTTTGCTCACTAGAGTTTTCTTGAGCTCACACTCTTCAATTCTTTGCATCTTCTTCAACCTCCACCCTAACCCTCTCATGTGATGAGAACCCTAGGGTATATTGAGACAAAGTATTCCACACATTCTCTACTTCATCTTGGACATGTCGGTTAGTATACTTCATGTCCGAGTTGCCTCGGTATAGAGGCGGGAGCCCGTATAAAGACTCGTTGACGTGGTGCCACCTCGACGAGAAGATCGAAGTCGCGGCGAGGAGCGTGGGATGATGGCTAAAGACCGAAGGACACGGATCGATCAGTATAGCCTTTCTACCTCTTTACAGTTTGTTAGTTTAGTGTTAATGGCAAGATCCGGGTTATAGTATGCGATAGCGCCAGTTGTAAAAGTTTTTGTTCCGTGTTTGGCCTCAGATGGACGGCCGGGGCGCTACCGTAGACTTACATGGTATCAGAGCCACGCCATTAACCTTTACTAGCTTGTACTAACATGTTTAAAATATCGCTCGAACGAAATTTCCAAAATCGCGATTCCAAAATTAAAGTTTTTGTCGAATTTTTTTTGTCGTCTAAAAATTATTTTGAGTATGTCAGAAAATCGTGCAGGCTTTTTTAAGACTCTGGAAGAAATTTGGTCGACTGAACCTTCAAGACCGCCATGGAACCGCCGCACAAGCCTTGTATTGGCCACGGTTCCGCCGCCGTTTTGAGGCTTCAGTGCACCATTTTTCTTATGGGTGTCTTTCATGTGGAATTGTGGTTTCTGGAATATTTTGTTTGGGCCCAGATTTTGTTTGAGTACTGGATTTGTACGTGGGGCCTACTTCGGGATGTTTTGTCGATCGGAATTTTAAATGTGTTAGTTTACAGTACTTACATTATATCTCCGACCGTAAATGTCATTCGAGCGGTAAATCGTGTCTAATTGCTATAGCTCTTTTAGACGGGTTTGCGAACGTGACATTCGCGTTGATGTTCTGTGTTGTGCTGTGATGTTGCGAATTTGTCGTGGTGGATAGCTGTGTGCAGTGGTAGTGCAGTTTGGATTTATTTGTACATTTGATATTTCGGGACGAGCGTCCAACATGTGGACTGCCGTCACTGTCTATTTGTATATTATTCTTTTGGGGCACGACCGGGTTGAGGTTGATATACCCGTTGTACATATTTTCATTTCTTTATTAGGTTTACCCCACGACGGAGTGCACGGATAGCCGGGTTCTGGAGGGCAACGGGTCCGCATCTCATGGCTTTGAGAGGCATGGGGCCTCACTCTAGAATTAGCAAACTATTCGCCGCACTCGTAGGGGGTACAGGTTGACCCAAGGTGGGATGCTCAAGTTACCAGATTCCGTGAAATGCCGGGTGGTTCATTCACTTTGCTGAAGGGGGTTGCCTCGCTTCAGGTTTTGGCGGGTAACTTGCCGCACCCGTAGGGGTCTAGGTTTTCATTGCACAGGCTATCCACACGACCAGAGGAACGTCGGGTTTCAGTTGCGGCTCGGTGAAACCCGGGGATCCCAGATTATTTGTATTGTTCTGTGATGCTTATTACTTTTTTGTGATGTTGCATTTATCACGCCTGGAGCGATTATTCTATATTGGTATATATACTAGTAGATATTGTATATATTTTACACCCACGCTAGTCCAGTCCCCGCTCTTTCGTTAGTTAAGTAACCTAACGGGTGATGATGGGACCCAGTGACGAATGCGGATGGCATATACGTACATTTTATTTTCGTTCTTTTCTGGTGTGATTAATTGATGGGACTGCGTTGATTCTGATCAATGCAAAGGAAAACAAACCTGTTTGACGTTGTTGGAACAGTTTTAAAAAAGTGTTATTACAAGGACGTTTTCTTTTGTTTTGCACAGTGGTATTCAGTCGGAATATCTTGCACCTCATTCGACGAGGCAAGGGCCTAGATCCCTTCACCGGGAGTGACCCCTTGGGCAGAAGTTTGCGTCAGGGTAATAACTTCACTATAGTCGATTACTTGTTATTTTGCATCGCGGTATTCAGTTGGAATATCCTGCACCTCATTCCATGAGGAAAGAGCCGAGATCCCTTCACCGGGAATGACCTCTTTAGCAAAGGTTTTCGCCACTATATTTTGGTAAAAAGCTATCAGGTTCCTTCAACGAGATCAAGTTCATTACGTTCAAGGTTTTTCGCCAAAAACCAGCCGTAGCCCTCCTTTGTTTCATATGAATGGTCAGTAGTATTCAAGCTATGTTTGTTTGGCCCTTAGTCAAGACATAGTGATTGGTAGCTGCTGGGGTGTTCACATGTTGCATAGATAGATGCGTTGTTTTGGGATAGTCGAATTACCTAGTTGGCCCTTAGTCAAGAGTATGTACGGGTGGGTTCAAATTAACTTGGATAATGACGGGAAGAACTTGACATGTGACTTATGATTTGTTGGCCCTTAGTCAAGGTCATAAGAGCATGGGGCAAAAATTCACATCGGGGGTTTCTAAAGAAACTGAAACTTGCCAGGCATGCGCATACCATCTGGAGTGTGATAACGTGAGTGGATTCCTTCACGTTATCATGCGATGAGAGTTGGATCCCGATTCCCACTGATGAGTTGGTTTACTCTTCGGGTGATCCCGATTAATTCTTCTTTCAGGTTTGGAGGAGAATTTGACGGTACAGTGGGAGGTTTCCTGATTAGATAAAGTAATAACCATTCTGATCTTGGTTAGAGTGCACACAGAGTGTTTCTTTTCTCTCTCTCTTTGGCAGCGACCTTTGACCGACCCTAGACTATGACTCAGTGACCAAGTTGACCGAACTTTCTTAAAACACTGGCTTTTGGATTGTCTGAGTTGCATAAGTCATTGCCCCTCCTTCTTTTACCCTTTGCATTTCTCCAGAACACCTCGTATTATTACGAACATCCACTTCCATTGGATAAATCCATCGTATGGTTATATACGAACTCGAAGGGACATCTTCGGGGATGGATCCAAGTTCAGGAGAAATTGAATTGGTTTATTCAGTTGTCTTTTATCATCACCTTCTCTCAGGTTGAGAGTACTCCATGGTTTAGGAGATGGTACACCTATTACGCTTATTGGATAGTTTTCTTCCAAACCATAGGCAGGTGCCGAAAGGTAGGGAATGAAGAAAACCAATTATCCTAAGTAGAGTGTACAGAAGGTAATAAGTAAAGACAAAATAAAGGGATTAGAAAGAGGGCAAAGTAAATTGCGACTACTATCATTCACGACCAAACCGCATAGTTCATCGCCACTCCTATTTCACCTTTGTTTTTTCTCCAGTTCAGGAGAAATAGAATAAGGTTTTATTCAGTTGTCTTTTATCATCATCTTCTCTCAGGTTGCGAGTACTCCTAGGATTAGGAGAGTACACATATTATGCTTACTAGATAGTCTTCTTCCAAACCATAGGCTCGTGTCGAACGGTAGGGAAGGAAGAAAACCATTTAGCCTAACGATGGTATACAGAAGGTAACGACTAAAGACAAATAAAGGGATTTGGAGAGATGGCAAAGAAATATACGGTTACAGTCATGAATTGGATTATGGAAGAGGCATTACTACGAATACCCAGATACCCTTCGAAACATTTTTATGTTTCAGTTTCACTATGCGTTGTTAAAGGAAAACTGTTTTCCGATTAGATACTTACTCCAGGGTATGTATTTACCAGGTATGATTCTCACATCCGTATGGTTTTACAGATGATGAGTGGGAGTAAGTTATTGAGAATTAGGTGATCATCCTCATTATATCGGAATTCGTTGTAATAGGTGATATTTGAGGAAATCGCCTGGGTTTTTGCCGGACGGCAAGTATTTGGTTTTGAGTATCCGTTATTGTGCAACAATTTCAAACTGATATATCTGTACGTTTATTTTTATAAAGTGAGATATAACTTTTTGAAATTATGTCCGTGACATTTACCTATATCAGTTGACGATTGGGTAAGGAGTATTGAACAGCGGAGTAGTTCTTAACCATAAGTACAATTTTCAACCTACGATGCACAGGTTTTTAAGTTATTCAACTCAGCGGACTTATACAGAGTATTGTATGTTGTCTAGTGTCCATAAGGACAAAGGGGTTGGTCGTCATACTATCATCTGTTTACTTATGACTTCTCTAGTTTTTAGACAAGTGTTTCGTAGAAATACAAGGTCTAAGTTTTGAGAAGTTATAGGTAAAAGAATAAAGTAGAGAACCAGGTGTAGCAAGTATCGGGATTCTTCAAGATGATCGAAGATTTAGATACTTGTGAATGGTATTCAGTTGAAAGTAATGGTTTTGAGAAACTTGTTTCTCTTACAGGTTACTCATAATTGGATGAACTCCTAAGTTGAGTAATGCTGATTAGACTCTCTCCATTTTTGTTGACTTGCACTAGAGACAGCTGCATGATTTGAATCTGGTTCCAATTAAATCAGTGCCAAAGTTTCTATATTGGATATAGAATGGTTCATATCTTAACGATGTTAAGGTACGGGGAGTTGTCCGGCTTATGCTTAAAACCAGACTCTGGATAACTCAAGGCACGTTTCTATAATGGCAGTTTGTGGATTGACCCAGGCTATGACGAGGGTTGACTTTCTACCATCCGGAAGATCAATGGTGATATTGTTCTTGACTTGCCATAGCTTTAGTAAAATGGATTTTTTCAAAAAACAGTAGTGGGAGTATGGTAGAACTGGAAGTGATTCCACAACCGCAAATGATTATAGAAAATTTAATAGAACCTAACCATTCAATCAGGTTTGACATTCCATTAGCCACTCCACAGATATGGTGGGCAACATCAGACACCCGAGAGGTACTCCAGTAGCCTCAAGGACGGTGACAGGGAGGTTCTTGTTTACCCAGACTTGTCATTGCTGCTGTTCCAGACTATGAGACCTGGCAGGAGGATGAGTATAGCGTCGTTCTAAACTAGCTTTAGAAGTATACGTGTATATGATTCTGCCAGAGGGTTGTTGTAGTCAGTGGGAGCAGTGGAAGCATAGTGGACAAGTTGCTTATGTCTATTTATAGACTAAAGCAGATATAGCGGAGATAGATAATCTATTTTTGATGTGACAGTCATAGGTTTGACTTCATCAGAATAGGGGATGGATCTCTTAAGAAGGTAGTAGGGTGTGATGTCCTGGTATTTGGATGACATGCACAGAGTAGTAAGTAAAATTCCTATACTTCGATCGGTTATACTTTGGTTGTCACACAGTAGTTCTCCACACAGGATATGGATATAATATCAGACATTCTGGTTACTAGATCTATGGTTTTAGATCTAGATTTGGGTAGTTTCCCAATCTGGGTACTTAGACAGTATTCTAAAGGTATTTTGAATAGATGACTCCTGGCATGGTGGTGTACCTGCAGATGATGGAGTCACCCTCTCCAAAGGTGTCTTACAGACTAAAGGGGAGAGGGAAGTGCATGATTAGCAGATCACTTGCTTAGGCAATTGAGTTGATCATGAGATGTCAAGTACCACACCAGATGTTGTTTCTCCACTAGATGCAATAGGTTGATATTAATCCAATCCTGAAGAAACGTTGGGAAGCAGTTTTAGAACATAAGTGGATGTTCTAGGGATTTGATAACGGCAGCCTTCTTTAGGAGACGGTTATCATTCCAGGCTTCCAAGATGACATGGATGACAGAGTGACTGTCAGTGTTATAGTTTTCCTTCTGACTAAGGGGGGCAGTATTATGGACAGGTGGTCCAACAAGATACTGTGGGAGGCATGGTGCAGAATACTGATTAGGTTCAGTTGACGATACAGTCTAAGAAGTTTGGATTTGGAGTTCATTTATGAACTATGTCCTATCAGATATCCAGACATATTCTAAGACAGTTATTGCTCTATTCGGGAGATGGCTTTCTCCGCGAACTTGAGATTAAGAGAGACATAGAAAGAAACATCAGGGTGGATCCACTCACTGAGGCTATTTCTCGAACACAAGAGTTTTACAAACTAGCTTTGTGAAACTGATTAGTAGAGGAGTTGGGTGTTCGGTATCACACGGGCTGTGAGTATGCGACATCGCAATAATTAGCCTTAAGTGCAAGTGGAAGATTTTTGAATATAGTGCCCTCAAAGTCAATTATTGGATCGCAGGTACGTGATTGCAATGATTGAGGGATGACCAATGCCGGTAGGACAGTCTTACTCGAGATGATAGTATGCTATCTTGTTTATCTTTATCAGTCGTGTACAGATTTAGGTGACATTACTGTTCCCTATTACACGTTGATAGAGCCCATAGGATCCTGCTTGTGTTAGTTATATGTATGCCCTAGAGGCAATTACTATACATCTGATGTATATTGTAGTGGATGCTTGGACATATATAGGGAGGACTTTCTTGCTCGACATGATAGTATGCTATCTGGTTACTCTTTACCTTAACGTGTATACTGATTGTCTTTCTGTTACATGTTGATAAAACCCTTAGGATGTGTACTTGACTACCTGGACTGTGATGCAGATCATACTAGTGGGGACATGGTAGTCCATAAGTACATCCTTCAAGGTCCCTAGTCGTGGGTGTATCGAGACGGGGAATCGATATACCAGAGTAGACTAGCGTATGCCTTCTCGACCCATACAGATGGGCTATGGATGATCCCACATCCATTGGTGTTTGACATAAGAGATGATATACGGGTGCTCAGTGGAGACAGGGTACACTGGACGGACTCGCCGAGAACACCCAGATGGTATTATACCTTACGTCAGATGGCAGTTCTCTGGTGACACTGGTACAGGTTAGTTTGTAGACCCGAGATCGTCATAGAGTCTTATGTGATTCCCACTGTGCTTTGATTTCCATCTTACTACTTCCAAGAGGGCGTGCAAAACGGTGGTTTTTGGGTACAGTCCCGAGTCACATGGAGGCAATGAGCGATAGGAGGGGTTTCGTCTCTCCTGGTATTGGGGGTTGATGTTGCGCTATGCTCGATTGGCCATAACAGGGAAGTCCCTGGCCAGGGCTAGTTTAGAGATATACTGGTAAGTGTTACCAGTAGTTTCTCGACCCGTTATGAGCCTCATATCGGCATGACTTATTGGTCATTGGGGTCTGACGTTTACCACCCCTAGACTTGATATGCGACATATCAGACGAGGAGACCGGATTGTACGGTAGTGTCACTGTCAGGCTTTTTGCAGGAGTTGGAGCGGGCTTGCTTGCTGATCTTCTGATCGCTCAATACCCAGGTAGCCGTTATGTCCAGCTAGTACCGCTGACGGCTTGTGGGTGTTTGATATGATCATCACCTACTGCCGGCGTATTGACGAGTCTTTAGAGTCCTACATAGAGGTTGTACTGGTTCAGGCAAAACGAGATAGGAGCGCATATGTGATATGTGCGGGACCGAGAATGATACGAGTATGTGATACCGTATTCTATTCTCGCGATGATTGTATTGATTGGTTGTATGCGATATAACCTAGGTATCGAATCAAGTGTTGATTCGATAAGTCGATATATTGATATTAGTCGGTTATATGCGCTATGACCGGATCGTTAAATCAAGTGTTGATTCAATGATTTAATGTATAATTATATATTTGATATATTACTTTACATTAACTAGTATTGGTTCACTTAAGATTGATTTTCTCACTTGATGTGCACAAGTTGTATATGTGATATTTTTTGTGCACAAGTTTGTATCATGTTTGATGATACATGCAAACTTGGGTGTGTGTATCACTTACCCCAAATTTAGGTTAATGGTTAGGTTTTATTTATTTTATTTATTATGGTTAAAAAACTAAATGGTTGCTTTTGTTCTTTTGCAAGAAGCTTCATGATGCTTCATGCATCTTTGAAAAGGGTGTAACCATTTTGTTTTTATCCTTTAACCTAACCATCAACCTAAACC
Organism: Agapanthus africanus; assembly: GCA_030015575.1. NCBI lineage: Eukaryota > Viridiplantae > Streptophyta > Magnoliopsida > Asparagales > Amaryllidaceae > Agapanthus > Agapanthus africanus. Next base: position 352,897,342 of record CM057341.1, on the reverse strand, counting down.
CTAGTTTATTCTCTACATGAGTTAACCTCACCCATGGTTGCATTATGATAAGTATTCACTTGATTTTCTATTAATATTTATTCTTTCATTCTTCTCTTTCTTCTTCTTCTTCTTCTTCATAATAAAAAAAAGAAAAGCTTGCTAGAAAATTATCAAGTGATGAATCCAAGTGAGAAATCAAAATCTAAAGAGTACCCACTTCCTATCTCACCATCCTCTACTAGACTAGCACTTTAGTTTAGGGTGTTTGCTTCACTAATTCTATGGTCAGTGAGGTAGAAGCTTGAGTCCGTATTCCCTCGACATAGATCATCTTCGGCACCGAAGACTTCAAGCGATCCCGTTGCAATTTCCTCATGGAGCCGTCCAAGAGTCCGGGAGTTGGTTGATCGCAGCGAAGGGATATCGTCACGGAGCTTTGGAAGTGGAGGACCGGATCTACAAAGGTTGTAGTCCCTTTCCTTTAGTGTAAATGTGATTTACTTGCTTTTGATTCGCCTAATATCTAGTTAACGATCTTGCTTCGGGTTATTAGGCACCTAAATTTTTTTAATCCGGCATGGTCGATGCCTTGTAGAGCCTCCTCAGTGTGCCTAGTAACCCTACAGTGGTATCAGAGCCTAGCTAGAGCATTAGGCGATGCGTTAACGAAGTTAAAACCCCGATCGAACCCGATATATCGCATTTTATACCCCTCTCTGTCCCTTTTTCCAAAACTGGGATTTTCCAGAATTAAAAATATCTAAAAAATTCAGCAGGGTTTTCTAAGATTTACTGTGAAATTCAATGACGTAATCCCTACATCACGCCGCGGAACCGCGGCCATAACCTTCTTGGGCCGCGGATCCGCGGCCGTACAGTGTGATTATGTCATGTTTTTTGCACAGTAATTCTTATTTCTATGATTTGAATTTTATGGGTATTTTTAACCTGACTCAAGTGTTGAGTGTTATGGGGTTTATTTTGTAGTCGTTGATTCGATCAGAATATTTAATTTCGTTGGGTTTTCCGGATATTTAGAAACTGTTAAAAAGTTTGATCTGATATCAATAACTCACTTTTTCCCCGACCCGGAAAATTTCCAAGTGTTGGATTTTTCCGTAGTTTAAGATCGTTCTAAGTAGTGCAAGTAACGCGATGGACCCTCTAGAAGACAACAAACCTTAACTCAATTATGTGACCGTCTTGAACTGCCCTTTGAACCTTAGGGTTTGGGGCAGTACGGCGTGCCACATGTGAGGCGTTGGCTTGACCCTTCTACGGCTGGTTCGTTGGTACTGTGGCATGAAGTGGATGTTTTTAAACTTATTTCATGTGTTGAGCTTTTCGGGAAAACATGGGTGTTTGATTGTTCGATCGGAAAGTTTAACATTTTCTATTTATCTGGAATGTGATACAATATTTGCAATTCACAAGTTGTTATGAGATAACTGACTGAATGTTATAAACATAGCAATTTAGTCTCAAATGATCGGTTGCCACAGAATTTTGATGCGATCAAAAGTTCATCGCAATCACGTAGCGTACGCGGATACTCGCCGGATAAACTTAATAGACAGCCATGCCCCATAGCCCTGACCAAGTGACTGTAGGAGAACCCCGTCACTGAAAGCATCCTTTCGGGTGCTCGCGGCAGTGATGTTCCGCCTTAGTGCACTTCGTCGACGGCATCCGGGGGTGCGGTCGTCTACTAAAAGTTTGCGACGAGCATTCGATCACTTATCGGGAATCTTGTTGAATTGCCCGACTAGATATTGAAAAGTGTTTTCGATATAGAGACTAAAATGCGGAGTTTATAACTGTTAGGCATGCGATGTCTAAGGAGGTTGCGGATTCCAACTATTGTAGTTTTACACTTTCTTTTCAGCGACCGTAAGTGTAATATGTAATATCGCCGGTTTCGTTGCTATATGTCAACGACAATTGGGATGCGCATATTTACTTACGTTGATGACATGTGATGTTATGTGTTGCTGGATATGTTATATTGGATCGTCGCTTTCTGAATAGCCGAGGGTTTTATGTGAGATGAGTGTTTTTCATTTTCATTCATGTAAAATTAATTGTATGTAATATTCTTTTATTGGGGCACTTCCGGGTTGAGGTTGATGTCACCATTTGTATATTATTTACTTTTCCGCACTAGGATAGACCCAAGGAGGAGAGCACAAGTAACCGGGTTCTGGAGTCCAGTGGGAGACCAACTCGAGGAGTCGAGTCCGGGTCTCCTAACTCTAGAATTGGTAGGGTTGCTTGCCGCTCTCGTAGGGGTCTAGGGTATGGGTTTGGCTATTCATCGCGACCGTGGAATCCGTGTTTTATAGAGGCTCAAAATAAAACACGGACGTCCTAGTATATCCAATGTTTCATATGTTTCTTCTGCTGCGATATCTGTGATGTGCTGTGATAGATACTGTATATAGTATATATGATATATTATATAGACATTACTTATGTTTTACACCCGCGCTAGCCCTGCCCCGCTCTGCCGTTAGTTACCTAACCTAACGGTGCACGAGGGGACATCGAGGCGAATGCGGATGGCATAAGTGTACGTCGTATTTATCTGTGATGTTTAGGTGTTTTAACTGATGGGACTTCATTAATATGATTAATGAAAGAAAAAGAAACCTAAAAAATGTTGTGGAATCGAATTTTCAAAAACAGGTAGCTACGGTTCTTGCTTTGCATCGCGGTGTTCCTTGTAGAACATCCTGCACCTTATTCGATAAGGAAAGGGCCGAGATCCCTTCACCGGGAGTGATCCCTTTAGCAATAACTGGCAGATGCTACAACCCTCGGTTTGTCTTTTGATTGCTTCTATAGTTCTTGCTTTGCACAGTGATATATATGATATATCCCGCACCACATTCAACGAGGAAAGGGCCGACGATCCCTTCACCGGGAGTGACCCCTTTAGCAAAACTAGAAAAGCCTAAAAAACACTCTATTTTAAAATCATTTGATTCTACAACGATATCAAGTTCATTACGCAATAGGTTTTCAGAAAAACCTGTCATAGCCCTCCGTCATTTCAGATAAGTCCTGTTTAGTATTCGTGCTGCGTTTGTTGACCTTGTCAAGGCGCAGTGTGCGGTAGCTAACCAGATTTATCTGCTTATGCATATGATGCAGATTGTTTTAGGGTAGTCGTACGACCTTGTAGACGTTGTCAAGGGTCGTGCGGGTGGGTTTAATTAATCAAGAAATGACGGGTTGAACTTGACTTACGGTCTATGGTTTGTTGACCTTGTCAAAGTCATAGATCGTTTGGGGCAAAATTATCGGGAATTTCAAGTGTTGAAATTTGCAATAAGATTGCATACCTTCTATGAGATAGTTGGATCCTAATACCCGCTGCGAGTAAGAGTTACTCCTGAGAGAGTTTTACACATTACAATTAGCCGATCAAGTAGGTGTCTAGAAAGGTGTTAACGAGATTACGCCTCTGGGAAAACGAGGTTTACATTAATTAGGTTCGTGCGAAAGCACGGGGGACCTCCCTCAAAGTACCGACACTGGCCTGGCTGAAAAATTGGCGAACTTGTAGCGTGTAATTAATCCCGGCTAGTCTTTCCTTTTAGGGTTTGAAGGAAGATTTGATAAAAACAGTGGGAGCCATCCTGATTAGATAAAATAATAACCAATCTGATCTTTCAAGAGCGCACGCAGAGTGTTTTCTTCTCTCTCTCTCCAGGTAACGACCATATCACGCTTTAATCAAGATAATAATACGGATATTTGACCGAACCCGCTTGTTATACTGAGCTGGGGAACGTTGGTCCCACTCCAACTTATAATTGTTATAAGACAGAGCAGGAAATTGGGGATTACCAGAATTCCCGTGCCGCCCAAACGAAGAGAGTGCATGTTGATGCATCATTGATTAGTCGAAAATATTGCATCTTTTAACCGGCAATTTCCTCATCATTTGCATTCATATAGAAGTGTTCGGCATTCATATTTCACATATTAGCAAAACTGTCGCAAAATATCAGATTGCATGTGTTAGACTCTAAAACCGGCACTATAAAGGAAATTGACTGCATTTCATGGCATCGCATCATTCCTATATTGCGCAACACTTGTTTTGAGATCTGTGCAGGATAATCCAGGAGAAAGGCCAATATTTATACGGTACCGATCAAACATTACGCCAACTCAATGATTTGGAATCTGGTATTAATGTAAAGGGAAGTCAGGAATTCAATATATCATAAAATACAGAAGAAGACACCAAAAGTGAACACAAGAAAGTTGAAGCCCCAAGGAGCGCAAATGGCCACGGAACCGCGGCCTAAGCCACCTATTGCCGCGGTTCCGCGGTCAACTTGCCACATCATCAACTCTGCTCTGCACCACAACTCCTATGACATCTTCCACACTTCAGAAAACCTATGCAAGTTCCAGAATACTCCTGAACATTCTGCCAGATCAGCAAGTTTTGGAATCAACACTAAACTAGCCTATCATTCTAGAAACTTCTCCCTAAACCCTAGCTTAAACCCTAAGCTAGCTCCTAACAAACTCCTTCTAGATGCTTCAACAAACTTTTGGAGGGAATTGTAATTTCAAACCTAGACCTAGGGTTTGGGAGATCTATAAATAAGACCCTAGGCTCACTTGTATCTCTTATCTTGGAAAAATCCCTCCATTAGAATCATCTTTAGCCAATCTAGACCCATTCACTCTTTCTTCATCTTCTTCCACAAGTCTAGTGAGAGGGCTTATGTGAAACCCTAACCCTAATTCCAATCAAAAGCCAAAATCCCGAGTACCCCATCAAGCAAGAAGCCTTGCAACCTTTTATGAGCCGAGCCGATCTTCAACAGAGCAAGTGGTCCAAGCCGATCCGCGACTCACGGAGCCGAGCGACGCCAAATCGAAAATTTAGTTCTTCCACTTGTAGTTCTTGAGCGACTGTAATCAAATTGTTGATATAAATAAAAGGTGATATTCTTTTATCTTGTTTTCTTTAAATTCTTGCATCATGATATCTTTTCAATTGTTGAATGCTTTTTGTGTGATGATGTTTGAGTAATACTCCGCTCGTCGAGGAGTCGAGACGATCAATAGAATGATGATGTAATATATCTGAAATCGATTCTTGAGTCCTACGAGTTTTGTAAACCCTAGCAAGTTCAAGAATCGACGACCCAATTCGTTGCGATGCTTTCTTGATTGATATCGCTCGAGATTGGGGAGTTACGATCGTTTCTTGAAATTGTTAGAGGCTGGAATGTGAATGATATCGACGAAAGAACAAGGGTTAAACAATGAAATCCTAGTTTCATCAAGAAAGCCCTAACTCTCGTCGATCATCATCGATCTAGTATCTATCCGAACACGAAATCTTGAGATTACATTACGTCTATAGATCCGATCGATTCCTACGAGCCTCATTTAGATTCTTGACATTTGGTTGGAAATATCATCGAAACTTGATTCTTGATTGTTTATCATTTTCTTGATTCTTGAATAGAATAGTGACACTTGAAACAATTGATAAATCTTGAATCATGATTTCTTTTCTCTTTGATTAACGCTTTAATTCAAACAAATTAAATATAAAAACGAATCGCACAATCCCTGTGGACGATCCGCACTTGCTAACGAAATCTACACGACACCGTTATTGATTGCGGTCAAATATAATTCTTTGGTTGTGATTTCTTTATACAATTTTCTAAATACCGATACAAGATACTGTTATCAATCAAATGAAACCGTTATCGGGAAACAATTGATTCGATACTTGCTTTTACATCCCAATCACGGAAATCACTAAATCAAAATGGCGCCGTTGCCGGGGATTACGCGTTAATTCGTTTCATATTATAATTTGAATTGAAAGATTTATTCCATTGTTAATTTGAGATCAAAATTCGTGGAAACCCTAAACGATTTGTTGTGGTTCATTGCAAGGAAATCTGGAGCTGTTTGGCAATTGAAGAAAATTTTTGGAAAATACCAGAGAGTTGAGGGAGTCTACAGAAGCTCCCTGAAAAATTTTGGTGAAGAGATCTGCACATAAGACCGCGGAAGCGCGGTGGGAGCCCCCTATTGTGGCGGAACTGCGGCTTGGTGGAGGGTTCTCTGTACAATTTTGCTTCAGGTGACTTCCTACCTTCTCCTCTCTTCTCTTTTTATCTCCAACTAATAAATTTCTGCAGGATTCTTTGCATATAATCGCAGCGCCGCAAAAAGCAAAATTAAAATTTTGCGTGATTTTGTTTCTTGGTTGTTTGCATTCTAATACGGATATTAAGGGGCACGGCCAAATCCAAATTAGGTAGGGATTTCATTACCCTTCCTAGGGCCCGAAAATCGCAAAACTTGCATCCGCATTGACCCACATTAACTAAAAAATATCTAGAGATGACTCTAAGGACCGTCGCGCTCAATTAGGACAAGAGAAGGCCGTGGGTAATTCATTGCTTATCCGCGTTTTCTTGTGGTGTCTAAGGCGAGTGTGTCTAAGGCTAGTGGTTTTTAATTAGGCCCACTACTTACGTAGTGGAGTACCTTCCCACTTACCTGGCACTTATCCGGCCACAGGGGGAGAAAGAGGCAGTGGAGGATTCTATCCTGCGACTTGTCATTTGGCAGTTAGGAGCGGTCTAGAGCCGGACCTAGGTGACCACTAGATTCTAGGGTTTGTGTGCTGCATTTGTTGTGTCGCATCATTTTTTCAAAAATTCGTCCCTTTTTCAAAGCAAGCACCACATTCATTCATACCCCTAATTATAAGTCAACGCTGCCACTTGTACTAACCCATTTTAGTGCAAGATAGGTTGGACACGGGATTCTAGTGCCCGTTTAGTCCGCGTACCCTTTATCGACTCCGAAGTCGATATTTCTCCATTTACTTCTTCTTTACCCACTACCACACCCACACCGATGGATCCGAATCCATCAAACTTCTTTAACCCTAATCTGCCGCCGTCCGTTGGTGCGCAGAATCCACCCCGCATCTATCTCCAGGAGAGGTGCTACCCTATTCGAGGTCCTCTTTCGACCTGCTTATCCACACCACCAGCCAATGGGGATAACTTTGAGATTAAACCCCAATACATCAATCTTTTACCCAAATTCCACGGACTCGAGACTGAGGACGCTTACGTTTTTCATTACCAAATTTGAAAATGTATGCGCAATGATGGGTACGTCACAACTTTCAGTAGATGCGATGCGTCTACGACTTCTTCCATTTACATTGTGCGATATAGCCGAGAAGTGGCTATATAACACTACCGCACACTCTATTACGAATTAGGAAGAATTCGTCGCTGCATTCCTTAAGAAATTTTACCCAATACAAAAGTCAGCTCGAATCCATAGCGAACTGAATCAATTTGCCCAGCTCCCTACTGAACCATTTTCAAAATGCTTTGAACGTTTCAAGGATCTATTGGTTCGGTGTTCTCATCACGGCATCCCGAGATGGGAGCTTTGCCGAATCATTTATGAGGGCATTAACCCAAGCACTAAACAGAGCCTTGAAAACATGTGTCAAGGTACTTTTATGACTAAGGATGATGGGGAAGCTTAGAAGTATTTAGAAGAGTTCGCTGAAAAATCACTACAGTGGGAGAGTGGAACCCAACTATTGAATAGGGGTGGCATACACCAAATAGATGTATCCATAGGTGTTCGAGGTGAGATGGCAGCAATGCAAAAGAAGCTCGACACTATGGAACACAAATTTGCAGCAGCCTCCCTAAACCCAGTGTCGCTCCCTAAAACTGTTTGTGGGTGCTGTTCTGATCCGTCTCATTTAACGGAAGAATGTCCATTAAACTCTGCGTTTCAAGGTCACGAGCATTCTAATGCCGCATTTCAATGACCTTGAAACGATCCATATTCTTCCACGTACAATCAGGGTTGGAGGAATCACCCGAATTTCGCTTGGAACCAAAACCAATCTCAAAACACGGTTCCAAACACGAATAATTTTCAAAGGGCTCTTCCTCCACCACAACAGCAACCCCTTCAACTCACTCAGCACCCCTATCAGTCATAAAACTTCCAAAATCAGGTCAACACTCCTGTACAGTCTAATCCTATGACCTGTTCTGACGAGTTCTCTCAATTCACTCAAACCATGAAATCACTTTTGTCAAATTTCATAGAGGTTTCGACTGAGGTTAGATCTTCCATCTGTGAGATAAAGAAAAACTCAGCGTCACAACCTGAGAGTATCAGAACGATGGAAGCTGAAATCGCACGACTCAAAGCCGAAATGAGTGCGAGAGAAAAAGGGAAACTTCCTTCTCAACCCCTACAGAATCCTGGGCATTACAATGTAAATGCCGTCACAACGTTGAGATCGGGAAAAGTGCAGAACAATCATGTCGGGGAAGGTAGTGATGATATTAGAAATCATATCAACACTCCGGCTGAGACCTTTCCACACACACACACTTCTCCTTCTGATCCTTCTTCTTCTACCACACTACCTTCTCGCGAGCCTATTCTCCATTTCCCACTAGGCTCGACACCTCAGTATAGCCCTTCTAGTTCTCCACAGACGGTCCCCACACCTCTTTTGGGACCGCGTCTACCCCCTCTTCCTTCTCCTATGATGGACCCTGCGCTCATTGCGAAAGCACCATACCCGAATCGGTTAAGGGGTAATAGAACGAGTCCTCATATGGAGAAAATTATGGAATTGTTCAAACAGGTTAACATCAATATCCCTCTCCTAAATGCAATTCAACAAGTCCCCGCATATGCGAAAATTCTTAAGGACTTGTGCACTAGGAAGAGGAAGACTCAAGTGCCTAAGAAGGTCTTCATGGCTAATAATATCAGCACTGCTTTTATACCCCAGCTACCAAAGAAACGTAAGGACCCAGGATGTCCTACAATATCGATTTCGATTGGGGGTAAAAACATAAATCGTGCTCTTTTAGACCTTGGCGCAAGTGTTAACCTACTTCCATATTCGGTATATGAGCAATTAGGGATTGGAGAGCTGAAACCTGCTCACTGCACTCTCCAAATGGCAGACCGTTCAATCACCAAACCAAGGGGTGAATTAGAGGATGTGTTAATAAAGGTCGGGGAATTTGTTTTCCCTGTAGACTTCATTGTACTCGACACTCAGCCTGTAGCAAACCCCCGGGGCCAAATTCCGGTGATTCTGGGTCGTCCTTTCCTTGCCACTTCCAATGTTGTTATAAACTGTAGAAATGGTTCAATGAACTTATCATTTGGAAATATGACCATTGAACTAAATATCTACAAAGTTGGAAGTCAGCCATCAGAACCCTCTGCTCATATTCTAGATGTGTGCTCTGTCCACGAGATCGCTCCTGATAGTTGTGGAGCTGATGATCTTTGCTTTTTAGATCTCGACGACATTACCACATCTCTGGTTGATCTTACACATGATCTTAGTGAGGACACTTTTCCTACATTTGAGTCCTGCACTCCTGACTTTTCTCCACCCGAGTCTGTATCTTTCACAGGCACTGAGCTTCTTTGTAAATCCAAAAATCATTCGATAATCCCTCCTTCTATCATTTCTCCGCCCGACTTAGATCTCAAAATTTTACCTTCTCACCTCAAATATGCATATCTTGGTGAGAATGAGTCTTTACCGGTTATCATATCAGCTTCTCTAGCATCAGAGCAAGAGAATGTACTTTTATCGGTATTGAGATCTAACAAAGCGGCGTCTGGTTGGAGTATGGTGGACATCAAAGGGATTAGTCCCTTGATAGTTGAACATCATATACATGTGATGGATGATGCCAGACCAACCCGAGAACCACAGAGACGGTTGAATCCCGTCATGAAGGAAGCAGTGATGAAAGAGATCGTCAAATGCCTAGATAATGGTATTATATACCCCATCTCCGATAGCCAATGGGTGAGTCCTATACATGTCATTCCTAAGAAATCCGGCATCACTGTTATTACCAATGAGGCAAATGAATTGATTCAGACACGCACCCAAACTGGGTGGCGTGTATGTATCGATTATAGAAAACTCAATGCTGCCACGAGGAAAGACCACTTTCCTCTACCATTCATTGATCAAATACTAGAAAGCTTAGCGGGACGAGAGTACTATTGCTTTATGGACGGATACTCAGGCTATAATCAGGTCCCCATCGCCAAAAAGGATCAAGATAAAACCACTTTTACTTGTCCTTTTGGTACCTTTGCTTACAGTCGCATGCCCTTTGGGTTATGCAATGCTCCCGCTACCTTTCAGCGGTGTATGATGGGGATATTCTCTGATATGGTAGAGAATTTTCTGGAGATCTTTATGGATGATTTCTCGATTTTTGGAGACTCTTTTTCTGATTGCCTATCGAATCTTGACGCTGTTCTTACTCGTTGCAAAGAGAAGAACTTGACTTTGAACTGGGAAAAATGCCATTTTATGGTCCAAGAAGGAATTGTACTTGGACATGTCACTTCACAGAAAGGCATTGAGGTTGACAGAGCTAAGATAGATGTCATTCAAAACCTCCCTCATCCCAAAAGCGTCAAAGATATTCGATCTTTCCTTGGCCATGCGGGCTTTTATAGGAGATTCATTAAGGACTTTAGCAAAATTGCTAGACCTTTAACTCTTCTCCTGGCCAAGGATACGACCTTCCACTTTGACTCGGACTGCGAGACAGCTTTCGACTCACTTAAACACTCACTCACTTCAGCCCCCGTTCTATCATCACCAAACTGGGACTACCCCTTTGAACTGATGTGTGATGCATCCGACTTTGCAGTAGGTGCAGTCTTAGGACAGCACATCGAAAAGATGCCACACGTGATATACTATGCAAGTAAGACCCTGAATGATGCAAAAATCAATTATACAACCACAGAAAAAGAACTTTTAGCGGTTGTATTTGCATTAGAAAAATTCAGGCCTTACTTAATTGGCTCTCCTATAGTTGTGTATACTGACCATTCCTCTTTAAAACATCTTTTGGCGAAGAAAGATGCAAAAGGTCGACTAATACGTTGGATCCTTCTGTTACAAGAATTTGATCTTGTTATCAAAGATAAGAAAGGATGTGAAAACGTAGTAGCTGACCATCTTTCACGCATCTCTTCTTCCCCTGTGACCCTGCCGATCAATGATTCGTTTCCTGACGAACAACTCTTGAACGTATCATCTGAACCATGGTTCAGGGATATTGTGAACTATCTTGTCACGGGACTTATACCGAGCGATTGGTCTAAACAGAACAAATACCGCTTTCTATCCCAAGTAAAACACTTTTACTGGGATGATCCATACTTGTTTAAGTATTGTCATGATCAGATCATTCGCCGGTGTGTCCCGAAAGAAGAGTTCAAGAGTATTCTTTCTTTTTGTCATGATCAGGCCTGTGGGGGTCACTTCGGTCCTAGAAAGACAGCGGAATAGGTTTTGCAATGTGAATTTTATTGGCCGACCTTATTCAAGGACGCATTTGAGCATTGCAAAACCTGTACACAATGTCAGTACACGGGTAGAATCTCCCAGAGGAATGAAATGCCTCAGCAACCCATTCTGGTTGTTGAAATATTCGATGTTTGGGGCATTGATTTTATGGGTCCTTTTCCCAACTCCTTTGGGAATTTGTACATACTGTTGTCGGTTGATTATGTATCAAAGTGGGTTGAAGCCATTCCATGTCGCACTAATGACAAGAAAGTTGTCATTAAGTTCTTAAAAGAGAATATCTTTTCGCGATTTGGACACCCACGCGCTATTATTAGCGATAATGGGACACATTTCTGCAACAGGTCTTTCGAGACTCTGATGCGAAAATACTCAATCAACCACCGACTTTCTACACCCTATCATCCCCAAACAAGCGGGCAGGCTAAAATCTCAAACAGACAAATCAAACTTATCCTGGAGAAAACTGTTGCTAAGAATAGAAAAGACTGGTCGACCAAACTGACGGATGCTCTTTGGGCATTCCGAACTGCATATAAAACCGACCTAGGGATGTCTCCATATAGGATAGTGTTTGGAAAAGCATGTCATTTACCCGTCGAGATAGAGCATAAAGTATTGTGGGCTATAAAAGAAATAAACTTTGATCTAAAAGAAGCCTGCAACTTTCGGAAGCTGCAACTTAATGAGCTAAGCGAACTCCGCGATGAAGCTTATGATAACGCTGTAATCACAAAGAATAGGACTAAGGTTTTTCACGATAAAAACATTTTGAGGAAAACATTTTCACCTGGTCAACAAGTCCTTCTTTATGATTCACGATTACACCTTCACGCGGGTAAGCTCCGATCTCGATGGAAGGGACCTTTTGTTGTGCGGTCTGTATACCCGCACGGGGCAGTAGAAGTAGAAAATGTTAAAAACGGCACCTTTTTCAAAGTGAATGGACATAGACTTAAGCCGTATTTTTCCACTGACCCCACGGAGGAGCTCTTGTTCTTACAAGAGCCAGTTTATTTTGATTAAAATTCCTCCGTCTCACCTTCATGTCCTGTATATCATTGCATCATTTTTTTGAATGAAGGTGAGTGAAAAGAGTAAGTTTGGGGGAAGTTCTTCACTTATATATTTTGCCCCCACTAATAATTCCCCCCAGGCTTACAGTTTTTGTACGTATAGCGGTTGGCAACAGTGATGACACTGTTGAAAACAAGTTTGGGGAGGTTTGTGCTTATTTTTGCATCGTCTACATATCATTTGCATAAGCACAAAACATTTCTTCTAAAATCTATAAAAATTAAAAAAAAATTCAAAACCCATAAAAATTTAAAAATTTTCAAGTATAAAAATAATTTTAATATTTACACTTTTTTTTTTACATAAATAAGATAATAAAAGTTTAGATAGTGAACAATTACATCCATGAGATTGGAAAAATTTAAGAAAACTAAGAAAATTAGAAGTTTTCTTATACGAACTAGTAATAAGTAGTTATGAGCCGTTGTCCCAAGGGTTAGTAAGATGAAGGACGTCATTAATCTGAGAATAAAAATAAGTCTGAAAAATAGTTTCTATTCTGGAAGCCAAACATTTTGAACGTTGCTACCCTGCTATTCGCACTTACACACGTCTTGAAGCCTGGGATAGTAGAGGATACCTTGAAATGCTCTTGTCTTAAAGCCGATGTATGAAGGAAATAAAAAGAAAAAGAAAAGTGAATAAAAAAATATAAAGTGGTGAGAAAAATGGACACTGGTTTTGTTATCACCGAGGGCAATAAAAAATATATAGCGAGGGTGCTTCTTCACCTAGTGCCCTAAGGCCAACTGGTCTAGGAGTCACTGCTATGCCTGAGGTGGTGCAAGATGAGGAAAATACACCAAATAAGCAAGCACATGAGTAATCGGTCGGTTAGTACCTCAAGAAGTATTGACGGTTGCATGAAAGTGTGTGAGCAATCTCATCTAAATATTCATTAATCAAAAAATACTGAGGCTGATGGGCAAGAGTATGATAGCTTGAATTGAATTCTCCGGATGTAGGGATGTCTTTACACACACGCAGGGTTATATGATCGATGTTTGGAAGAAAGATAGGAATGAAGAATAAGACGATGTTTTATTGAGCGAGGACGTGATTTCTGACATATTTTCATGACCATTAAGATAGGGCTCATGACAACCGAAAAGCTAGCTTAGTTAGAAACCCTAATTTTCAAGGCTTTTCTTTTACAATTCTTGTCTTTAAATGTAATATTCATGATCTTCCTTTTATTATTGGATTTTGTGGGTGTAATCCACTAAAAACCCTCAGGAGACAACACTCCTCCTACTAGGGACACCTAGAGGTTTAAAGGCTTGTTGTACGTGCTCAGTGCAATCGTGTTGCCTACGAAAGTGTGCTAGTTAGTTTTTCTCTTTCTTTATTTTCTCCTTCTCTTTTTAATAAAACAGTTCGCTCGAGACGATCGAAATTAAGTTTGGGGGAATTTGATTAGTCGAAAATATTGCATCTTTTAACCGGCAATTTCCTCATCATTTGCATTCATATAGAAGTGTTCGGCATTCATATTTCACATATTAGCAAAACTGTCGCAAAATATCAGATTGCATGTGTTAGACTCTAAAACCGGCACTATAAAGGAAATTGACTGCATTTCATGGCATCGTATCATCCCTATATTGCGCAACACTTGTTTTGAGATCTGTGCAGGATAATCCAGGAGAAAGGCCAATATTTATACGGTACCGATCAAACATTACGCCAACTCAATGATTTGGAATCTGGTATTAATGTAAAGGGAAGTCAGGAATTCAATATATCACAAAATACAGAAGAAGACACCAAAAGTTAACACAAGAAAGTTGAAGCCCCAAAGAGCGCAAATGGCCGCGGAACTGCGGCCTAAGCCACCTATTGCCGCGGTTCCGCGGTCAACTTGCCACGTCATCAACTCTGCTCTGCACCATAACTCCTATGACATCTTCCACACTTCAGAAAACCTATGCAAGTTCCAGAATACTCCTGAACATTCTGCCAGATCAGCAAGCTTTGGAATGAACACTAAACTAGCCTATCATTCTAGAAACTTCTCCCTAAACCCTAGCTTAAACCCTAAGCTAGCTCCTAACAAACTCCTTCTAGAAGCTTCAACAAACTTTTGGAGGGAATTGTAATTTCAATCCTAGACCTAGGATTTGGGAGATCTATAAATAAGACCCTAGGCTCACTTGTATCTCTTATCTTGGAAAAATCCCTCCATTAGAATCATCTTTAGCCAATCTAGACCCATTCACTCTTTCTTCATCTTCTTCCACAAGTCTTGTGAGAGGGCTTGTATGAAACCCTAACCCTAATTCCAATCAAAAGCCACGATCCCGGGTACCCCATCTAGCAAGAAGCCTTGCAACCTTTTATGAGCCGAGCCGATCTTCAACAGAGCAAGTGGTCCAAGCCGATCCGCGACTCACGGAACCGAGCGACACCAAATCGACAATTTAGTTCTTCCTCTTGTAGTTCTTGAGCGACTGTAATCAAATTGTTGATATAAATAAAAGGTGATATTCTTTTATCTTGTTTTCTTTAAATTCTTGCATCATGATATCTTTTCAATTCTTGAATGCTTTCTGTGTGATGATGTTTGAGTAATACTCCGTTCGTCGAGGAGTCGAGACGATCAATAGAATGATGATGTAATATATCTGAAATCGATTCTTGAGTCCTACGAGTTTTGTAAACCCTAGCAAGTTCATGAATCGACGACCTAATTCGTTGCGATGCATTCTTGATTGATATCGCTCGAGATTGGGGAGTTACGATCGTTTCTTGAAATTGCTAGAGGCTGGAATGTGAATGATTCGACGAAAGAACAAGGGTTAAATAATGAAACCCTAGTTTCATCAAGAAAGCCCTAACTCTCGTCGATCATCATCGATCTAGTATCAATCCTTCGGAGGACAAGAACACGAAATCTTGAGATTACATCACGTCTATAGATCCGATCGATTCCTACGAGCCTCATTTAGATTCTTGACATTTGGTTGGAAATATCATCGAAACCTGATTCTTGATTGTTTATCGTTTTCTTGATTCTTGAATAGAATAGTGACACTTGAAACAATTGATAAATCTTGAATCATGCTTTCTTTTCTCTTCGATTAACGTTTTAATTCAAACAAATTAAATATAAAAACGAATTGCACAATCCCTGTGGACGATCCGCACTTGCTAACGAAATCTACACAACACCGTTATTGATTGCGGTCAAATATAATTCTTTGGTTGTGATTTCTTTATACAAATTTCTAAATACCGATACAAGATACTGTTATCAATCAAATGAAACCGTTATCGGGAAACAATTGATTCGATACTTGCTTTTACATCCCAATCAAGGAAATCACTAAATCAATCATCTTCAGGTGTGTTCATTACAGAGAACTGTTTCTCAGTATCCTTTACGTCCTGGGTATGTGTTACCGGATCAGGATCCCACATATGTAATTTGTTACATGGGCTACAGAGAGGTGGAGAACTGAGAACGGGTGATAAGTTTCATGAGACAGAAAACGGTGCAAGTGTTGCAGCCAAGTCTGTTGGTCACTATCACCCTGTATTAACAGAATACGTTGATTCTGAACAAATGTTATTAGATACCGAACCTTATATACAAAATCATATCAGTCTCTTTATCAGTAAAGAAAGGATATAATTTTGTATTGTTGGATAATGTTTCAAACATTTCCTATATCAAGAGTTGATCGGTTCAGGCACGTTATCTAAAAGCATTGACGTTCTAAATCAAACTACAGTTCTTAGTATACGAAACACACACAAGAGGAAGAGTTCAGAAATGAACGAATCCTTCTTGAGGCATTATAGACTAGGTCATATCAATGCGGTCCGACTGGCTGAAGTTACATTTAGATGCATATTTAAATTAGTTTGAATTTACATCTTGTGAAACTTGCCGGTCATGTCACAAAGATAAGATGACCACAGCTCTGTTTATAGGAAACAGAGAAAGAGTTAATGAACTTTTAGGATTGATACATGCTGATGTATGAAGGTCCCCTGTCTACATATGCCAAGAACGGTTCTTTTTACTTCATTAAATTCTCTGATGATCTCTCAAGATTCAGACATATGTTCCTGTTGAAACACAAGTCCGAACCTTTTAAGATATTCACAGAATATAAGTTGGAAGAAGAGAACCAAAACGGGTATAAGTATTATGTCCTTTGATGCGATCAAGGAGGAGAATACTTGAGCACGGAATTCCTAGATTATTCTAAAGGAGAATGAGATTCTCTCTCAGCATTACTCCTCCGTATACACCATAGCACGATGGTATATCGGGGCGGAGCAATCACACCCTATATGATAAGGTGTACTATATGATGAGTACTACTGAGTTACCTATTTCCTTTTGGGAGTTATGCACTTGTGAAGTTGCATACCTATTGAATATGGTTCCGATCGAATTATATTCCTACCACTCCATATGAGATATGGTAAGGGAAGAGCCCATCTCTTAAGTCAGTTAAGATTTGGGGTTGTCCAGCCTATGTCTAAAAGCATAATCCGGACAAGCTCGAGGCAAAGACAGATCTGTGGAAGTTTGTTGGATATCCCAAGCATACGCAAGGGAATATCTTCTACCAAACCGAGAAACAAAAGTGTTTTATTTCTCAACATGCCACCTTTGTGAAAGGGAATTTCTTGTGGAAGGAATTATTGGTCATGAGGTAGAACTGGAAGAAGTTCCAGCTACACAAGCTATAGCTGACAATTTGGTAGAACCGGAGGATTCAATAGTAACCAACGAACCTCAGCCTCTCCACCGATCTAGTAGGTTTCCTCACCCACCTGAGAGTTACTTCGGTTTCTCTATGACAGTGGGAGCGAGGATTGCATCATGAGATGATGACCCAGCTAGTTTCGAGCTGGCCGTCAGGAGTGGGACTCTGTAAGAATGGCTGGATGCTTAGCGATCTGAGATGGAATCCTTATACACTAACAAAGTATGGACTTTGGTTGCTTAATGTGAAGGGTTAAATCCCCATCAGGAGCAAGTATATCTTGAGAAGATTACTTGGTGTACATGGATAAGTTGAGACTTTCAAAGCTAGACTTTGTTAAAGGTTTGCATCATAGACCAGTTGTGGTTAATGATGAAAACTTTTTCCAGGGGCCTATGCTTAAGTCCATCCAGATCCTACTTGCCACGGCTACATACCATGACTACGATATCTGGTGGTTGGGTGTCATGACTGCTTTTCTAAAATGATGATTTTGAAGAGAAAGTCTGTAAGTACAAAGTCAGAGGGCTTCGTAGACAGTGGAAGCAGCGGAAACGTTTGCAAGATGTTTTATGTGATAAAGCAGGAATCGCGGAGTTGGAACGTCTGTTTTGATGTGTTAGTCAAAGAGTTTGACTCCATCAAAATGGTAGATGAACCTTGTATATACAAATAGGTAGTAGGGAGTATGGTGGCGATCCTCGTAGAGTACGTGGATGACATACTCTTGATAGGGAAGAGGTTTCCTATGCTACGCTCGATCAATCTCCGCTTATCACAAGGATTCTCCACATAGGATCAAAGTGATACCTCCTAAATCCTGGGTTTAGGATCTATGAGATAGATCTAATTGGATGTTAGGACACTCACTAGTTGTAGTGAGTTGGTATCAATCGAACCTGGGGAGAATCACTGGAAAGGTTCCAGGGTGATAAGAACGACTGAAAGTCAGTCACAGGCATTGTCTTTACCCTCAGTATAGGGACGGTATGTTGGAAGAGTTCCAAGCTAGATACCGTGACATACTAGACGATTAAAGGCAAGATACATCGTTACCAAAGATGCTACCAAAGAGGCAGTCTGGATATTTATATATGTTCATGAGATGAACTTCGTTCCTACCATTGTGTGACAATGGAGTTGTAGCTTATGCCTAGGAACGCCCGTCCCATCAGTGATCCAGACATATTCTAAGGCAGTGTCACCTGATCATGGAGATGGTTGATCTCCAGGGGATCGAGGTCAGGAGAGTAGACTCAGAGTACAACACGGCGGATCCACTCACAAAGGTCATTTCCCAGAGAGAGACTTTTATGCGATGGTTGAGTATGAGATACTACAACCACTGTTATCAGATGGCCCTAGTGCAAGTGGGAGATTGTTAGTTATATGTATGCCCTAGAGGCCATTACTATACATCTGATGTAAATTGTAGTGGATGCTTGGACATTTATAGGAAGGACTTTCTTGCTCGACATGATAGTATGCTATCTGGTTACTCTTTACCTTAACGTGTATACTGATTGTCTCTCTGTTACATGTTGGTAAAGCCCTTAGGATGTGTACTTGACTACCTGGACTGTGATGCGGATCATACTAGTGGGGACAAGGTAGTCCATAAGTACATCCTTCAAGGTCCCTAGTCGTGGGTGTATCGAGACGGGGCATCGATATACCAGAGTAGACTAGCGTATGCCTTCTCGACCCATACAGATGGGCGATGGATGATCCCACATCCATTGGTGTTTGACATAAGAGATGATATACGGGTGCTCAGTGGAGACTGGGTACACAAGACGGACTCGTCGAGAACTCCCAGATGGTATTATACCTTACGTCAGATGGCAGTTCTCTGGTGACACTGGTACATGTTAGTCTGTAGACCCGAGATCGTCATAGAGTCTTGTGTGATTCCCACTGTGCTTTGATTTCTATCTTACCACGTCCAAGAGGGCGTGCAAAACGGTGGTTTTTGGGTACAGTCCCGAGTCATATGGAGGCAATGAGCGATAGGAGGGGTTTCGTCTCTCCCGGTATTGGGGGTTGATGTTGCGCTATGCTCGATTGGCCATAACAGGGAAGTTCCTGGCCAGGGTTGGTTTAGAGATATACTGGTAAGTGTTGCCAGTAGTTTCTCGACCCGTTATGAGCCTCATATCGGCATGACTTATCGGTTATTGGGGTCTGACGTTTACCACCCCTAGACTTGATATGCGACATATCAGACGAGGAGACCGGACTGTACGGTAGTGTCACTGTCAGGCTTTTTGCAGGAGTTGGAGTGGGCATGCTTGTTGATCTTGTGATCGCTCAATACCCGGGTAGCCGTTACGTCCGGCTAGTACCGCTGACGGCTTGTGGGTGTTTGATATGATCATCACCCACTGCCGGCGTATTGACGAGTCTTTAGAGTCCTACATAGAGGTTGTACTGGCTCAGGCAAAACGAGATAGGAGCGCATATGTGATATGTGCGGGACTGAGAATGATACGAGTATGTGATACCGTATTCTATTCTCGCGATGATTGTATCGATTGGTTGTATGCGATATAACCTAGTTATCGAATCAAGTGTTGATTCGATAAGTCGATACATTGATATTAGTCGGTTATATGCGATATGACCGGATCGTTAAATCAAGTGTTAATTTAATGATTTAATGTATAATTATATATTTGATATATTACTTTACATTAACTAGTATTGGTTCACTTAAGATTGATTTTCTCACTTGATGTGCACAAGTTGTATATGTGATATTTTTTGTGCACAAGTTTGTATCATGTTTGATGATACATGCAAACTTGGGTGTGTGTATCACTTACCCTAAATTTTGGTTAATGGTTAGGTTTTATTTATTTTATTTATTATGGTTAAAAAACTAAATGGTTGTTTTTGTTCTTTTGCAAGAAGCTTCATGATGCTTCAAGCATCTTTGAAAAGGGTGCAACCATTTTGTTTTTATCCTTTAACCTAACCATCAACCTAAACCCTAGTTTATTCTCTACATGAGTTAACCTCATCCATGGTTGCATTATGATAAGTCTTCACTTGATTTTCTATTAATATTTATTCTTTCATTCTTTTCTTTCTTTCTTCTTCTTCTTCATAAAAAAAGAAAAGAAAAGCTTGCTAGAAAATTATCAAGTGATGAATCCAAGTGAGAAATCAAAACCTAAAGAGTACCCACTTCCTATCTCACCATCCTCTACTAGACTAGCACTTTAGTTTAGGGTGTTTGCTTCACTAATTCTATGGTCAGTGAGGTAGAAGCTTGAGTCCGTATTCCCTCGACATAGATCATCTTCGGCACCGAAGACTTCAAGCGATCCCGTTGCAATTTCCTCATGGAGCCGTCCGAGAGTCCGGGAGTTGGTTGATCGCAGTGAAGGGACGTCGTCACGGAGCTTTGGAAGTGGAGGACCGTATCTACAAAGCTTGTAGTCCCTTTCCTTTAGTGTAAATGTGATTTACTTGCTTTTGATTCTCCTAATATCTAGTTAACGATCTTGCTTCGGGTTGTTAGGCACCTAAATTTTTTTAATCCGGCATGGTCGATGCCTTATAGAGCCTCCTTAGTGTGCCTAGTAGCCCTACAGCTTGACTACCAACTGTAAGTCCGCGGCGATGCCCCGGCCGTCGATCCGACGCCGGAATGCGGAAACAAAAAACTTTGCAAACTAGCAAACCGGCACCACCGCGCACTTTTAACCCGGATCGGGCCATTAACCTAGCTACTAGCAAACTAGAAAATGGGTAGAGAGTTTTACCAAGCGATCTGTGTCCTTCGGTCTTCGTCTCCACTCCGATCTCCCGCGGAATCTCCGTCCGTCACGTCCTCGTCGGAAAGGGCACCACGTAGCCGGGTTCGTTTACGGGCTCCCACCTCTGGACCGAGGCAACTCGGGCGTGAAGTTGGCTAGCCGACGCGTCCAAGATTTGCTGTAGGCTAGTGTAGAGTCTATGTCTCTTTGGGGTTATTGAGGTTGCCATTATGGAGGTGGAGTACAGAATGAACAATGGAGAGATGTGCATGGGAATTTTTGGTAGCAAGCTAAAAAGGGAGATGATAATTTTCCTACACCAAAAAGAATTTCTCTCATCCTATCTACCAATAATGGTCAGCCCCTTTCAAGCATGAGGAAATGAAGATTAATGAATTTTTCCAAGAGAAGAAAAGAAAAGATAATGCAAGAATAAAGTCACATTCATCTCACACTTCAATCCTTCTCAATAAATGCAAGGATTGGACTCAAAAGGAATCTCATGATGAATAAACAATCATGGAGCCACACAAATGCAAGAAACCCCTCCACAAATGTTATTTGCAAATGTGCAAATAACCCCCTCCATCGATAAGTCCGGCCGTGAAGGAACAAAGAAAAACCGGCCGGAACGGAATGCAAATTGGCAACTCCAGAAAACTGATCCCGTAATAAATTACAGGAAAACCCCGCTACTGCATATACATGCCCGTATTTGTATTCCTACTGAACACAAATGCAAAGAGACAAAAATCTACACTATCTAATACTAGGATCCGGCTTAAGCCAAAGCCGGCTAGTAAAATCCGTCCGATCACGATCCGTGCAATACCGCACGTATCTGATCGAACCCTGCCATATCTCCATACGGCCTCTACAGCGTTTCGCCCGAAACCTGAGTAACTGTGTGTGGTGGACTCTAAAGACTCGTCAATACTATGGCTGTGGATTTAACCACTAGCACGTCAGAGGTATTAGCCATACGTGACGGGCCACCAGCTATTGACCAAAAGGGACGTCGATGAGCGAACTCATCCTGACACCCTACTGAGCCTGTCAGTAACAATATCCGTACAGTCCGGTCCGTTCGTCTATGAGCATCGCATGGCGGGCCTAGGGGGTTGGTAAAAGTCAGACCCCCAATAGCGGTACAAGTCGTGTCGGAGTGTAGCCCGGAACACCCTGAGATACTACTGGAATACCTACCAGCAAATCTCCTGCCTTGGCCAAGGACTTTTCATGTACTAGCTCTCCTAGACACAGCGCGACCTCATCCCCAATACCGGGAGAGACGAACCCCTGCAGATCCGCTCACTGCCTCCATGTGGCTCGGGACTGTACCCAACTAAAACCTGTTTGCAAGTCTCCTTTGAGCGTGGTAGGGTAGTAATCAAAGCACAGTGGGAACTCACACGAGATAAATGACGATCTCTGGTCGATGAACTAACCTGTACACATGTCACCAGGGAACTGCTATCTGACGTCAGGTATAATACCAACTAGCAGGTTCCCGGCGAGTCCTGTCCGGTGTACTCATAACCCAATGAGCACCTGTATACATCTTAGGTGAACCAACAGACACCAGTGGCTTGTGAGACCGGCCACCGCCCCTCGTCGGGGTCTCGACTATATACACTAGTCTACTCCGGAGTATCGATGCCCTGTCTCGAAACTCCCACGACTAGGGACCTTTTAAGGATGTGCTTATAGACTCCAGCTCTCACGTATATGATCGCCCTCATACTGCTGGTAGTCAAGCAAGAATCCTAGGGGCTCTATCAACGTGTAATAGTGACTCGTAAGGTCACCTAAAGCAGTACACGATGATAAAGATAAACCCAGATAGCATACTATCATCTCGAGTAAGACTGTCCTACCGGCATAGGTCATCCTCATTCATTGCAATCACGTGCCTGTGATCCAATAATTGACTCTGAGGGCACTATATCCAACAATCTCCCACTTGCACTCAAGGCTAATTATTGCGATGTCGCATACTCACAGCCCGTGTGATACCGAACACCCAACTCCTTTACTAGTCAGTCTCACAAATCTCGTTTGCGAAACTATTGCGTTCGAGGAATAGCCTCAGTGAGTGGATCCGCTGTGATGTTTCTTTCTATGTCTCTCTATATCCCATGTTCGCGGAGAAAGCCATCTCTCGAAATGAGCAATACCTGTCTTAGAATGTCTGGATGTCTGATGGGACCTAGCTCATAAATGAACTCCAAATCCAAACTTCTTAGACCGTATCGTCAACTGAACATAATCAGTATCCTGCGCCATCCTTCCCTCAGTATCCGCCTAGACCACCTGTCCAAAATACTGCCCCTCGTCAGAGGGAAAACTATAACTCTGACAGCCACTCTGCCATCCAGGTCACCTTGGAAGCCTGGAATGATAACTGTCTCTCCGAAGGAGAATGCTGTTATCATATCCCTAGAACATCAACTTATGTTCTAAAACTGCTTCCGACTGTTTCTCCAGGATTGGATTAATATCAACTTATTGCATCTACTGCAAGAACAACATCTGGTGTGGTACTTGACATCTCATGATCAACTGAATTGCCTAAGCAAGTGATCTGCCAATCATGCGTATCCCTCTCCCCTTTAGTCTGTAAGACACCTTTAGAGAGGGTGACTCCACCACCTGCGGGTACACCACCATGCCAGGAGTCGTCCATTCTAAATACTCATAGAATGCTGTCTAAGTACCCTGATTGGGAAACTACCCAAATCTAGATCTAAAACCATAGATCTAGTAACCAGAATGTCTAATATAATATCCAAGCCCCATGTGGAGAAACTACTGTGTGACAACCAATGTATAACCAACCGTAGTATAGGAATATTACTTCCTACTCTGTGTATGTCATCCAAATACCAGGACATCACACCCTACTACCTTCTTAACAGATCCATCCCCTATTCTGATGAAGTCAAACCTATGACTGTCACATCAGAAATAGATGGTCTATCTCCGCTATATCTGCTTTAGTCTATAAATAGACATAAGCCACCTGTCCACCAATTCTTCCGCTGCTCCCACTGACCACGACAACCCTCTGGCAGAGTCATATTGACGTGCACTTCTAAAGCTAGTTTAGAACGACGCTATACTCATCCTCCTGCCGGGTCTCACAGTCTGGAACAACAGCAATGACAAGTCTGGGTAAACAAGAACCTCCCTGCCACCGTCCCTGAGTATACCGAGGTACCTCTCGGGTGCCTGAGGTTACCCACCATATCTGCGGAGTGGCCAATGGAATGACAAACCAGATTGAATCTTTAGGTTCTTTATCAAATCTTCAGTAATCGTTTGCGCTTCTGGAATCACTTCCAGTTCTACCATACTCCCACTACAGTTTTCTGAAAAAATCCGTTTTTATTAAAATTGTGGCGAGTCAAGAACAATATCACTATTGATCTTCCAGATGGTAGAAAGTCAACCCTCGTCATAGCCCGGGTCAACCCACAAACAGCCATTACAGAAACGTGCCTTGAGTTGTCCAGTGTCTGGTTTTAAGCATAAGCCGGACAACTCCCCGTACCTTAACAATGTCAAGATATGAACTGTTCTATATCCAATATAGAAACAGCGGCACTGATTTAATTGAACCAGATTTAAATCATGCAGCTGTCTCCAGTGCATGTCAACTAAATGGAGGGAGGTCGATCAGCGTTACTCAACCTAGGAATGCTTCCAATTATGAGTAACCTGAAAGAGAAGCAAGTTCTCATTACTATCAACTAAATACCATACACAAGTATCTACATCTTCGATCATCTTGAAGAATCCCGATACTTGCAATACCTGGTTCTCTACTTTAATCTTATACTTATAACTTCTCAAAACTCCGACCCTGTGTTTCTACGAAACACCTGTCTAAGAACTAGAGAAGTCATAAGTAAACCGAATATAGTACGAGGACCAACCCCTATGCCCTAATGGACACTGGACAATATACAATACTTTGTATAAGTCTCCTGAGTCAAATAACTCATTCACTGTGTGTCGTAGGTTGAAAACTGTACTTATGGTTAAAAAGAATTACATCGCTGTTCAATGCTCCTTACCTAACCGTCCACTGGTATAGGTAAATGTCATAGACATAATTTCAAAAGGTATATCTCACTCTATAAAAATAGACGTACAGATATATCAATTTGAAATTGGTGCATAACAACGGATATTCAAAACCAAATATTTGCCGATGGGCAAACAACCCAGGTGACTTCCTCAAATATCACCAATTACAACGAATCCCGATATAATGAGGATGATCACCTAATTCCCAATAACTTACTCCCACTCCTCATCTGTAAAACCATACAGATATGAGAATCAAACCTGGTAAATACATACCCTGGAGCAAGTGTCTAATTGAGAAATCAGTTTTCTTTTAACAGTACACAGTGAAACTGAAATATTGAAATGTTTCGATGGGGTATCCTGGTATTCCTAGTAATGCCTCTTCCATTATCTAGATTCACAACTGTAGAAGCACACCCCTTTAGGCCAAATGGTTTTCTTCCTTCCCTACCGTTCGGCACCAGCCTATGGTTTGGAAGAAGACTATCCAATAAGCGTAATAGGTGTACTGTCCTAGTCCTAGGAGCACTCGCAATGCGAGAGAAGGTGAAGATAAAAGACAACAGAATAAACCTTATTCCTATTTCTCCTGAACCAGGATCCATCCCCGAACTGGAACAAGTTCCTTTCGAGTTCGTATATAACCATACGATAGATTATCCAATAAACTTGGGATCTTCGTAGTGATACGGAGTGTCCTGGAGAAATACAAAGGTGATTTAGGATTGGCGAAGAAATACTTGGTTTGGTCGTGAATAGCAGTCGCAATTTACTTTGCCCTCTTACTAATCCATTTCTTTGTCTTTACATAATACCTTCTGTACACCATCGTTATGCTAATTGGTTTTCTTCATTCCCCACCATTCGGCACCAGCCTAAAGTTTGGAAGAAGACTATCCAATTTGCGTAATAGGTGTACTATCTCCTAAACCAAGGAGTACTCGCAAGCTGAGAGAAGGTAAAAGGAAAAGACAACTGAATAATCCTATTCGTTTTCTCCAGAACAAGAAACCATCCTCGAATTCCTTCGAGTTCGTATATAACCATACGATGGTTTTGTCCAATGGAAGTGGACGTTCGTAGTAATACGGGATGTCTCGGAGAAAAGGGTAAAAGTAGGAGTGGCAATGAGGTTTGCAACTCTGACAATCCAAAAACCAGTGTTAAAAATGTTCGGTCAACTTGGTCACTGAGTCATAGTCTAGGGTCGGGTCAATGGTCGCTGCCAAAGAGAGATAGAAAAGAAACACACAGCGTGCACTCTAACCTAGATCAGAATGGTTATCACTTTATCTAATCTGGAAACCTCCCACTGTAACGTCAAATTCTTCCCCAAACCTGAAAGAAGAATTAGCCGGGATCATCCGAGAAGTAAACCAACTCATCAGTAGGAATCGGGATCCAACTATCATCGCATGATAACGTGACGGGATCCGCTCACGTTATCACACTCCAGAAGGTATGCGCATATCTGGCAAGTTTCAGTTTCTTTAGAAACTCCCGATGTAGATTTTTGCCCTATGCACTTATGACCTTGACGAAGGCCAACATATCATAAGTCACATGTCAAGTTCTACCCGTCATTATCCAGGTTAATTTGAACCCACCCGTACATACCCTTGACGAAGGACAAAATAGTAGTACGACTGTCCCAAACCAACGCATCTATCTATGCTGCAGAAAAGTAACAAATAGCTACCATACACTATGCCTTGACGAAGGTCAACATACATAGCATGAATACTAAGTGCTACCGTTCTGAAATGACGGAGGGCTACGAATGGTTTCTGGCGAAAACCTTTAACGTAATGAACTTGATATCGTTGAAGGAACCGATAGCTTTTAAAAATATAGTGACGAAAAACCTTTGCTAAAGAGGTCACTCCCGGTGAAGGGATCTCGGCTCCTTCCCCGTAGAATGAGGTGCAGGATATTCCAACTGAATACTACGATGCAAAGCAAAAGTAATCGGCTATAGTGAAGTTATTGCCCTGACGCAAACTTCTGTCCAAGGGGTCATTCCCGGTGAAGGGATCTTGGCCCTTGCCTCGTCGACTGAGGAGCAGGATATTCCAACTGAATACCACTGTGCAAAAAAAAAGTGAACGTCCTTGCAATAACAGCTTTTTGAAAAGTGTTCCAACAACATCAGAATAGGTTTATTTATCTTACATTGATCCGAATCAACGCAGTCCCATCAATTGATCACACCATAAAAGAACGAAAATAATGATATACGTATATGCCATCCGCATTCGCCACTGGGTCCCGTCATCACCCGTTAGGTTAGCTAACTAACGACAGAGCGGGGACTGGACTAGCGCGGATGCAAAACATATACAACATCTACTAGTATATATATCAATATATAATATTTCGCTCAAGGCGTGATAAAATGCAACATCACAAAAATGTACAGCATCACAGAACAATACAGATATCTGGGATCCCCGAATTTCATAGAGCCGCTACTGAAACCCGATGTTCCCCTGGTCGTGTGGATAGCCTGTGCAAAGAGATCCTAGACCCCTACGGGCGCGGCAAGTTACCCTCCAAAACCTAAAGCGAGGCAGGCCCCTTCAGCAACGTGAATGGACCACCCAGCACTTCACGGAATCCGGTAACTTGGGCACCCCTCCTGGGTCAACCTGTACCCCCTACGAGTGCGGCGAACAGCCCGCCAATTCTAGAGTAAAGCCCCCTCCGTCTCAACGCCATGAGATGCGGGCCTGTTGCCCTCTAGAACCCGGCTATCCGTGCACGCCTCCGCGGGGTAATCCTAGTACAGAAAGTAAAATATACATACAACGGGTACATCGACCACAACCTGGTCGTGCCCCAAAAGAATAATACAAACAGGCAGTGACGGCAGTTCACATGTCGGACGCTCGCCCCGCAATATCAAATGTACATATAAAGCAAAACTATACTAATATTGCATCCAGGCTATCCCCCACGACCAATCCGCAACATCACAGCACAACACAGAACATCAACATGAATGTCACGTTCGCAAATCCGTTTAAAAGGGCTATAGCAGTTAGACTGGATTTACCGATCGAGTGACATTCACGGTCGCAGATATAATGTAAATACTGTGAACTAGCATGTTTAAACTTTTCAATCGATCAAAATTACCTAAGTGGGCCCCAAGCAGTACTGTAACACTCACAGAAAATCTGGGCCCAAAAAGATTATCCCAAAAGCCCTATTTCTAACCCATAAGCCTACTAGAAAAATTTTGTGCAATGAAGACACTTTACCACCGCGGAACAGCGGCCAAACCAGGGGTTTGGCCGCGTTTCCGCGGTCGTACTAAAGGATCACTGCATCAAATTTTCCCAGTATTCTTAGAATTTCTTGCATGTCTTTCTGCAATGACCTGAAAAATTTTTGGAGCTGAAAAAAATTCGACAGAAAACACATGCACTAAAAATACGGTTTTTGGGATTTTGTTCGATCGAGTCTTTAAACATACTAGAGAAAGATAGGTAGGTTAATGGCGTGGTTCTGATACCATTGTAAGTCCGCGGCGGCGCCCCGGCCGTCGATCCGACGCCGGAATGCGGAAACAAAAAACTTTGCAAACTAGCAAACCGGCACCACCGCGCACTTTTAACCCGGATCGGGCCATTAACCTAGCTACTAGCAAACTAGAAAATGGGTAGAGAGTTTTACCAAGCGATCTGTGTCCTTCGGTCTTCATCTCCACTCCGATCTCCCGCGGAATCTCCGTCCGTCACGTCCTCGTCGGAAAGGGCACCACGTAGCCGGGTTCGTTTACGGGCTCCCACCTCTGGACCGAGGCAACTCGGGCGTGAAGTTGGCTAGCCGACGCGTCCAAGATTTGCTGTAGGCTAGTGTAGAGTCTATGTCTCTTTGGGGTTATTGAGGTTTCCATTATGGAGGTGGAGTACAGAATGAACAATGGAGAGATGTGCATGGGAATTTTTGGTAGCAAGCTAAAAAGGGAGATGATAATTTTCCTACACCAAAAAGAATTTCTCTCATCCTATCTACCAATAATGGCCGGCCCCTTTCAAGCATGAGGAAATGAAAATTAATGAATTTTTCCAAAAGAAGAAAAGAAAAGATAATGCAAGAATAAAGTCACATTCATCTCACACTTCAATCCTTCTCAATAAATGCAAGGATTGGACTCAAAAGGAATCTCATGATGAATAAACAATCATGGAGCAACACAAATGCAAGAAACCCCTCCACAAATGTTATTTGCAAATGTCCAAATAACCCCCTCCATCGATAAGTCCGGCCGTGAAGGAACAAAGAAAAACCGGCCGGAACGGAATGCAAATTGGCAACTCCAGAAAACTGATCTCGTAATAAATTATAGGAAAACCCTGCGACTGCATATACATGCCCGTATTTGTATTCCCACTGAACATAAATGCAAAGAGACAAAATCTACACTATCTAATACTAGGATTCGGCTTAAGCCAAAGCCGGCTAGTAAAATCCGTCCGATCACGATCCGTGCAATACCGCACGTATCTGATCGAACCCTGCCATATCTCCATACGTCCTTTACAGCGTTTCGCCAGAAACCTGAGTAACTGTGTGTGGTGGACTCTAAAGACTCGTCAATACTATGGCTGTGGATTTAACCACTAGCACGTCAGAGGTATTAGCCATACGTGACGGGCCACCAGCTATTGACCAAAAGGGACGTCGATGAGCGAACTCATCCTGACACCCTACTGAGCCTGTCAGTGACAATCTCCGTACAGTCCGGTCCGTTCGTTTATAAGCATCGTATGGCGGGCCTAGGGGGTTGGTAAAAGTCAGACCCCCAATAGCGGTACAAGTCGTGTCGGAGTGTAGCCCAGAACACCCTGAGATACTACTGGAATACCTACCAGCAAATCTCCTACCTTGGCCAAGGACTTTTCATGTACTAGCTCTCCTAGACACAGCGCGACCTCACCCCCAATACCGGGAGAGACGAACCCCTGCAGATCCGCTCACTGCCTCCATGTGGCTCGGGACTGTACCCAACTAAAACCTGTTTGCACGTCTCCTTTGAGCGTGGTAGGGTAGTAATCAAAGCACAGTGGGAACTCATACGAGATAAATGACGATCTCAAGTCGACGAACTAACCTGTACACATGTCACCAGGGAACTGCTATCCGACGTCAGGTATAATACCAACTAGAAGGTTCCCGACGAGTCCTGTCCGGTGTACTCATAACCCAATGAGCACCTGTATACATCTTAGGTGAACCAACTGACACCAGTGGCTTGTAAGACCGGCCACCTCCCCTCGTCGGGGTCTCGACTGTATACACTAGTCTACTCCGGTGTATCGATGCCCTGTCTCGAAACTCCCACGACTAGGGACCTTTTAAGGATGTGCTTATAGACTCCAGCTCTCACGTATATGATCGCCCTCATACTGCTGGTAGTCAAGCAAGAATCCTAGGGGCTCTATCAACATGTAATAGTGACTCGTAAGGTCACCTAAAGCAGTACACGATGATAAAGATAAACCAGATAGCATACTATCATCTCGAGTAAGACTGTCCTACAGGCATAGGTCCTCCTCAATCATTGCAATCACATGCCTGTGATCCAATAATTGACTCTGAGGGCACTATATCCAACACCAACAGTATGATGGCGATCGTATACGTGAGAGTTGGGTAGTCTATAAGCACATCCTTAAAAGTGGTCTCTAGTCGTAGGAGTTTCGAGACAGGGTATCGATACTCCGGAGTAGACTAGTGTATACAGTCGAGACCCCAACGAGGTGCGGTGGCCGGTCTCACAAACCACTGGTGTCATTTGGTTCACCTAAGATGTATACAGGTGCTCATTGGGTTATGAGTGCACCGGACAGGACTCGCCGGGAACCTGCTAGTTGATATTATACATAGCGTCAGATAGCAGTTCCCTGGTGACATGTGTACAGGTTAGTTCATCGACCTGAGATCGTCATTTGTCGTGTGAGAGTTCCCACAGTGCTTTGATTATTACCCTAACACGGCTCAAAGTAGTCGTGCAAACAGGTTTTAGTTGGGTATAGTCCCGAGCCATATTGAGGCAAGTGAGCGAATCAGCATGGGATTCGTCTCTCCCGGTATTGGGGGTGAGATTGCGCTGTGTCTAGGAGAGCCATTACACAAAGCCCTTTGCCGAGGCAGGAGATTTAGTGGTAGGTACTCCAGTAGTATCTCAGGGTGTTCAGGGCTACCCTCTGACACGACTTATACCGCTTTTTGGGGTCTGACGTTACCGGCCCCCTAGGCCCGATATGCGATGCTCATAGACGAATGGACCGGACTGTATGGATATTGTCACTGATAGGCTCAGTAGGGTTCCAGGATGAGTTCGCTCATCGGCTCCCCTGTCGGTCAATACATGGGCAGCCGTTACGCACAGCTAGTGCCGCTGACATGCTTGTGGTTAAACCCACTGCCACGGTATTAACGAGTCTTTAGAGTCCCTCACAGATAGTTTCCCAAGTTTGGGCGAAACGTTGTAGAGGCCGTATGGTTTTATGGCAGGGTTCGAACATGCACATGCACTTGTGCACGTGTCATAGTTTGGACAGATAATACTGGTGGGTTTTGGTTTAAGCCGGATCCAAGTACTATATTGAGTCAGAATATTTTAGTCTCATCGTATTTGTATTCGGTCGGAATACGGATACAGGTATCTATATACAAGTGAGGGGTATTCTCGTAATCCGTTACGAGAATACTTTACAAGATGCATTTCTTTTTGAGTTAATCATTTTGGTTTAAATGATTATTGGATTTGGAAAGTGTGACTCATTTTTGGTGACTCTTTAATTTTAGCATGTTCACTAATGACTCATGCTAATGAGTCATATAGTGACTCATGATAAATTAATGGAGTTTGTTTTGGGTGAGATATTTTAGGATTGAGTTGGAGATATTTTGGGATGATATTTTCTTTGTTTCTCCAACACAAAACCTCATATATATCACACACAAAATTAGTGGACAGACAAGGGTTAATTTTTGAGACTTGGTTTTTGCTCACTAGAGTTTTCTTGAGCTCACACTCTTCAACTCTTTGCATCTTCTTCAACCTCCATCCTAACCCTCTCATGTGATGAGAACCCTAGGGTGTATTGAGATAAAGTATTCCACACATTCTCTACTTCATCTTGGACATGTCAGTTAGTATACTTCATGTCCAAGTTGCCTCGGTATAGAGGCGGGAGCCCGTATAAAGACTCGTTGACGTGGTGCCGCCACGAAGAGAAGATCGGAGTCGCAACGAGGAGCGTGGGATGATGGCTAAAGACCGAAGGACACAGATCGATCGGTATAACCTTTCTACCTCTTTACTGTTTGTTAGTTTAGCGTTAATGACAAGATCCGGGTTATAGTATGCGATAGCACCAGTTTTAAAAGTTTTTGTTCCACGTTTGGCCTCAGATTGACGGCCGGGGCGCTACCGTAGACTTACACCACAGAGGCTGCAGCGAGTCAGATTCATTTTTTAGGGTAGCGGATTCAGCTGTTTGCTCCCAGAAAGCTTTATCTTTTGTTTATATAAAGTTGGTGGTCGCAACTTGATTGTTCACTAATACGCTTTTAGACAGTTCGATCTCTCTGGTCTTCTATTCTTTTTGACCCAGTCTTTGAAAATACAACAATTCTCGATCGCATGGCTCACTACTCGGTGGTATGGGCAATACAAAGGAATGTCGATCATATTTGCTTCATGAGGCCTTTTCGACTCGGGCAGTTGTAAACCGTTATTCAAAGCATCTTTAAATATCTTGCGGACTTTGTGTCACGACCCAAGTTAGGCACATGACTGGCACTTAGACTACGTAACGTCAACAGGCATAACGCAATTTAAGTAAGCCGAAAACCTAGCAATCTAAACCATTACAAGAAGTAAAGGATATAAACACTTTTAAAATCTCAAGCAAAACATAAAGCTTAAGTTTGTTTTCATAAAAATTTTGGCAGCACCTCCTTTGTAAAAGCTAGCTCCGAAACGGGTACAAACATAAAATATAAGTAAAGCATCCCCAAACGGGAGCAAATCTCGCCCAAAGGCGGAAACAACCACCATAACAGATATACGACGCCATAGTGAAGAAATGAGATAATCCATATTAATAAAGACCGGCTCACATGAGAACGACAACCAGAGTCATAAGAATATACAACATCGATCCTCACAACTCGTCTCTAAGTTAATACATGAAGGTGGTAGATGGAGAGTACTAGATACAAAAGATATACAATGTACATCATCGGATAACCGCAACCCACCTAAAGCAAAAGGTTTCACAGCCAACCGTGGCGGTATCCACGAAAGTAAAGATAAAAAGGCGCCATACCGTGACTACTCTGAGGATCAGACCTGCAAAACACTGTAGCACAACGGGGGTGAGTTGCCAACTCGTGAATAGTAAATAACATCATACTGTAATCGCAATTATGCACTAACAGCGATAATGTATCACATGTAATCTGACAGCACAAGTATGGCAATATGAATATGCAACTATCATGATCAAGGTACACCACCAGGGTACTATATCTACATGAATCAAATGCATATCAAATAAATCCTGATTGTGGGATAAATAATAACCCTCATGCACAAATCTTCAGCATGGAAAAACCTGGTGTTTATCAACGAAACCCCAAATCCTAAAATTCTCAGACGCCGTCACCAGGACTGGCCCTCATATCCTGTAAATCTTATGGAACCTGAGTGCCCAACATCGGCACTCGAAAACATCATGAAATACTAGTGTCCAACATCGACACGTAAATCCACATATCATATCTATACATCTCTCGGAACCTGAGTGTCCAATATCGACGCTCGCAATCCACGAAACCTGAACTCGCAATCCACGGAACCTGAGCTCGCAATCCACATATCCATACGTCTCACGGAACCTGAGTGTCCAACTCTGACACTCGCAGTCTACGTATCTTATCGAGAGAAACCTGGTTTTCAAAACAATACACATTTCTTGAAATATCCACACGGTTATCAAATCCAGAATATCACATGAAATCCATATCTCAATGCGTAAATCCATGTAATATGATGTATGCAACATAGAACAACAATATGAGCATATCTAGGGAAAACCCACTATTTAAATGAATCAAGTCATTAAATATATCTCGCGGTCCCTAATTATCCAACTCCAACGTAACATCATATAAAGTGAACATGTAGCTATAGCAAGGTATAGGTATATAAGCATGTAGGTATAGTAAGGCATATGTGTAAGAATATAGGTGTACAGGTATGCTATATTTCATATGCACAATGGAAGTAAGGATCATGTCTCAATGTCCCTAACCAATACAATATCACGTATGTATAGGTATTGTGTGTGTCATGGCAATTACCGACAGTGTGTGTGTAACATACAATTAGTTCTCGTGCAACATGAACTGTCAATAATAGTGCAGTGTCCACAGGGTACAAGTGCAGGCACAACAAGTAATAATATGCAATGAAGTTCATGCACCATCTCTATATGTGCATATAAACATGCGACTAATATCATATCATATCATATCTAGCCCTGACGCTTAACGCCATACGGGCGATTTCCCCGTAGATGTTAAATCTACTCACCGACAATCGCGGACTAGGTAGATCCAATCACCCGCTCCCCTTTCTTCACAGCGTCCGAAGTCCCCGCTTGCGATCCTATTAACACAAACATAGCAAGTGCAAAATCTCAGAAATCGATCAATATCACGTACACACTACGTTTGATGGATGCACCAACTCCAATCCAACTTACAAGTGTTCGTCTAGTGGTTAATGTGTGTAGCGACAATCCAAAACCAACCCAAGTGCAGCAGCTACACAAGATCACAAACCGTGTCGGATAATGTAACACGCATATTCAAAACACTATATTATAGCAAAGTGGTCCCACATACAACCCCACAGACCCCATGACCAAGAATCAACATCCCAGCCCCCACTCTGGCCGCAATTTGAGGAAAGAACCATTAAATCTGCGGCCTGGATTTTTGGGAATGGGCTCAGGTTTTTATGGTGGGTTCTAGGTCACAACACTAGGTCACTGTGATGGGAACTTTTCCAACAAATACCTGGTTCAACAGCAGATCACAGAGACTCTAATATGACACTAAAAATACGATATTTGCACGAAAATAAACTTTACGAGTTCTAAACTGAAACTAATAAGCTATAAAACATTAAAAACACCGATAGAGATCATTATCTAACTACACAAGCTCCAAGATCCTAGCTTTCCAAGCTCCAAGGCAACTTAGTGGCTAAACCAAGATTTATGAAGTGTTTTCATGAAGTTTTATGAAGTTTTTGCAAAGATTAGTGAATGGATAGTGAGGGTTCAGTTTAGAGTTGAGGGGATGAACAAAGATTGAGAATGAGAGAAGAATGAGAGAGCGAGGGAAAGATAATGATGAGAGGTGAGTGTAGGGTGAACCAAAGACTTATTCTTACTCTCTCCCTCACCTCCATTAATGCAACCATTAACGCATCATTAAAGTCTTCATGTCTCACCTAGCCACATCTCTCTCAATCCAAACAAAGAAAATATCTCTCACAAATATCTAAGGCAAGGTTAAGGCAAGGTTTGTTAAGACATGAATTAATTAAGGTGTCATGGTCACTTAACGAGATTAACACTAACTAACCCTCACATTAACATGCACGTGTGTGTGCAAGCCATAACAAATAATAATAAAATATTAATTAATTGTTATAAAATGTGAGGAAACCGATTTGCTAAACTTTTCCCTAAAAACCCGCATTAACGCTTAATTAATACTAATCGCATTCTAAGGTGTTACACTTTGTCTCTCCAGAAAGAGTAGACCTTGTTCTTTTTCTCCTCCATGGAAGTCCCTTCTTCTCCCACTACTGGCTTTCGAGACCGGTTTGTTTTGGATTCGCCTGCCTTTTTCTTGTTTTCATTGTCAGACATATTGAAGACATTGGTATTGCTGGAATTCCCGCTTCTACGATTGTCGTCTCTCTTGCTCTTCCAAGGTTTGTCACTCTAAGAGTCCGGGGTAGACTGTTACTTCGAGCGTTCCAACATCTGGACTTTCTTAGCCAACTCTTGAAACATTTTGAGGCCCGCAGTACATAGGAATGGGACTTTCCAATTGCCGAGGTTCCCGATGAGGAGGCTGACAGATTGGCCCTGTTCCAACGACGGTTCGCACTTGACAGTGAGATTGCACAATCGGGTGATAACGGGAGATAACGGTTCGCACTATCCACTTTCGTTCTTTCCCAGCTTGGTTCTCACAAGGTCTGTTGGATATAGGTTCCCTCAAGGCAATTATCGTAGTTGCGGGAATGCAATTACTAAATTCGAGGAGGGCCTATACCAAGAACAGTCTTACTCGAGATGATAGTGTGCTATCTGGTTTGTCTTTCTCTATCATATGAATACGTGTTACTAGTTATCGCGTATCACTAACATAAGAGATAAAGCCTATAGGATCTTTGCTTGACTATTAGGGTTATGATAAGGATCATACTAGTGGGGCCCGGTAGTTTATAAGCACATCCTCAAATATCCCTAGTCGTAAGAGTATCGAGACAGGGCATCGGTACTCCAGTTTAGACTAGTGTATACATTTCATGACCCTGTATATGGCGATGGCTGTTCCCATAGCCATTGGTGTTTGACACTAATAATTGTATACAGGTGCTCATTGGATGAGTTATACTGGACGGACTCACTGAGAACTCCTAGATGGTATTATACCAATGTCAGATAGAAGTTCTCTGGTGACATGAGTACAGGGTAGTCCCTACACCTGAAATCGCCACAGTGTCTCATGTGTGTTCCCACTGTACTAAGATTACTACCCTACCATGGCTCTACTGAGTCATGCAAACATGTTTTAGTTGGGTACAGTCCCGAAGCACATGGAGGCAGTGAGCGATCGAAGGAATTCGTCACTCCCGGTATTGGGAGTCGATATCGCACTATGCAGGACACGACTATAGCCAGAAGTCTGTGGCCACGGCAGTAGAGATAAACTGGTAAGTGTAACCAGTTGTATCTCTTTAGTTATGAGTCCTCTGTCAGCATGACTTATCGTGTTATTGGGGGTCTGACAGATTCTACTCCCCAGACCCGGTATGTGATACTTCTTGAAGAAGAGACTGGACTGTACAGTGACTATCACTTATAGACTTTGTTGGGTCCAAATGAGTTCGCTCGTCGACCTGCCTTTATCTTGCTCATACCTGGGTAGCCGTTACGTACAGCTAGTGCCACTGACGAGCTTGTGGGTTAACCCGAAAAGGGATTGAATCTGAAAGTGTTTCAGATTCAATCGGATACGATCTTGTATAACCAACTGCCAGCGTATTTACAGGTCTTTAGAGTCCCACAACGAAAGTACCTTCCTGGAAAAAACGCGATGTGACGTACGTATAGGGATACGCATATGAGTTCGGTAAAACACGTATATTGGATATACGCGTTTAATCGGACGACTGTTATACTAGACGGTTTAAAAGCCGGAATATCAAGTCAAGTGTTGACTTGATAACCGTATTAATGATACAGTTTCTAGTATAGTGTATATGATACACACACTGTCTATGATACATGATACCGAGAAGATATTGATGGCATTTCGTGTATGTGATACATGATGTGCACGTGTATAAGATACATGTACTTATACTTATTTAATATATATATATATATATATATAAATTCCCACCATTCTTAATTATGTATAAATAAATATAATATATATATATATGTAAATGTATATATATATATATATATCTTTATATATATATATATTATTTATTTAACATACTTAATTAAGTGGTGGGGCCCACCCTCTCTCTTGTATGTTGACACACACACATGAGAGAGAGAGAGCGGGGGAAGAGGGTATGTGTCATGTTAAACATGACATGGTTTGAAAAAGGAGATAACACAATTTCTTTTTTCAACGGCAACCAGTCATTTGTTTTGATCAATCTTCTTCTTCTTCCTCACAAATGACAGCACAAGCTCTCTAGGTTAATGGAAAGTGTTGCCAGGATGAGGGCGTGTTAAAAGTAGAGAATACCCAGAATTCGCATCGCCTTACTCCATGCCCAGCAATCCTCTGGAGGAATTTGTCCGACCGGTGACGGAGTTGGAGCTCGGGCAGCCCGCTTTCAACGCGAATCATCTATGGTGAAGCAGTCGGCGTGTAGATGCGATCAGGAGCTCACGAAATTTAGACGGGGACTTCCGGGATCAGCCGGACATGCTATAAAGGTTGTAGCACCTCTGAACTCTTCTTTTTGTTCTTTACATTTAGCTAGAAACTAGTGCTTGGACGATTTTTGGTTTACGGTCTATCGCACTCCCATAGAATTTTTGTTTTCCGTCCATTCCCCTTTTCTATGTGTGCATACGCGGGGCGCGGCCGGCCTAACAGTGGTATCAGAGCCAACCAAGCACTAGACTAGCATATGTAATGTTTTAGTTTCGATCGACAATTTTCCGATTTCCTAGTTTAAACCCCTTCTCTGTTCGAATTTCAAAAGTCTTTTAAAAAAAATTTAAAAATTGCAGAATGTCATTTTGGATGTGAAAATGAAGTGTGTGAAATTTGGGTGGGGGGGTTTGTAAAAATGGCCGGCCATGGTGGTTTTCTACCGGCCAATTTTTTTCAAAATGCCCCCAATTTTCTCTAGGGGCTTAAACTTGTAGAAATAGGATTTTTGGTACTGTTTGTTTGTCCCCAGTATTGAAATATGGTCTCGTATTGCTTTGGAAAGTTATCGATCAAAATTGTAACATTGTAGCGTTTCTGTATTGATGATATTAAAGTGTTTAACTCAGTTAATACGATGATACATACTTGTTGATATGTATTTGTGAGTCTGTGATGTTCTATGTTAAGATTTTTTGGTGTGGATTGGATCGTCGCGAAATGAATAGCCCTGTGCATAATTGGATGTTGTGTTATATGCGTTTATTTTCATTCATGTTGTAGCCAAAATGTATATTCTTTTATTCGGGACGAGCGGTCGACATGTGGCTGTTGTTTCCGCTTATTGTATTATTATTTGTCGACGCTTGATCAGGACGTGATCGATGTAATCGTTGTATTAATATAGGTATTAAGATTACCCCATTGAGAAGCGCACTGGCAGCCGGATTCTAGATTGCAGCGGGTGACCATCTCAAGGAGCTGAGACCGGGCCACTCGATTCTAGGATTGGCGGGCTGCTTGCCGCGCTTGTATGGGCTTAGGATAGACCCACGGAGGAGTGCTCTTGTCGTCAGATTCGAGAAAGTGCTGGGTGGCCCCATCATAGTGATGATGTCGGGTTGCCTCATTTCTTGGGTCAGCGTATGACTTGCCGCACTCATAGGGGTCTTCTTTTGGCTACGCACAGGCTATTCATGCGACCGGGGTATTTCGTGCTTCGTTTGTGGATCGAACGAAATGCTGGATTCCTTAGTGATCCGACCATTCCAACTCTGAAATGTTTTTTTCTCATGCTGTAATGTGTTTATTTGTGTGTGATGATATATTAATATATGTGTTATATGATATATATATATATATATATATTAATGCTATATACGTTTTGCATCCGCGCTAGCCCTGCCCCCGCTCCTCCGTTAGTTAAGTAACCTAACGGTGCATGACGGGGCCCCGTGGCGAATGCGGATGGCGTATATGGGCATTATTTTTTTCCTTTTCATACTTTTTTGTAATGTTTGTATGAGAAGGGTAATGCTTGATAATATGATTATCTAATGATGGGAGTGTACTAATTGCATTAATACAAAGTTAAATAAACTTATACGTTGTGAGAACCAATTTTTCATAATGAGAAAATTTTATTCGATTCTTTTTCTTTACATCGTGGCATTCGGTTAGGAATGTCCTGCACCTCATTCGATGAGGAAAGAGCCTTGATCCCGTTACTAGGAGTTCGCTCTTGGGCAAAAGTGTGTTACTAAAATTGTTTTTGCATCCGTATTATTTTGCTTTGCATCGTGCTATTCGATTAGGAATATCTCGCACCTCATTCGATGAGGAAAAGAGACTAGATCCCTTCACAGGGAGTTCACTCTTAAGAAATGGTCTACGTGACTATAAACTTTTAAAACCACTCGGTTCCTACGATGAGATCAAGTTCATTACGTTGATGGTTTTATTCAAAACCAGTCGTAGCCCTATTTCATTTCAAGAAGTAGAGTACTTAGTATTCTTGATATGTTTGTTGGCATCCGTCAAGGCATAGTACACGGTAGCAAAGTGATGTCTTCCTACTCGCATTTGATGCGGTTAGCCGGGACAGTCGCACAACCTTGTTGGATTCCGTTAAGGGCATGTGCGGGTGAGTTCGAGTTAACCATGAAATGAGGGGTTGAACTTGAATAGTGGCCTATGATTTGTTGGTATCCGTCAAGGTCATAGGTTGTTAGAGATAAAAACCAATATCAGAAGTTTCAAGTGTTGAAACTTGCAATGAGATTGCATACCTTTTATGGAGTGGGGTAACTTGTTAGCATCCGTCAAGGTTACCACGCCATGATAGTTTAGGTTCCGATTCTTACTGTGAGTAATTGTTACTCCCGGGAAATTTCCTATACGAAATCCCGGCTAGTTCTCCTTTTAGGATTTGAAGGAGAATTTGACAAAATAGTGGGAGCTATCCTAATTAGATAAATACACCAATCTAATTTAGATTAGAGTGTACGTAGAGTGTTTCTTTTCTCTCTCTGGCAACGACCTTAGACTAACCTTAAGCTAAGACTCATTAACCAAGTTGACCAGCCTTTCTTCAAAATCGACAGCTTTGGAATGTCTGGATTGCCCTAATCCCTGACATAGTCACATATGTCCTCACATATCCTACTTCCCCTTCTGCTAACTCTAGAACCCTCTGTATTCGGTACAGAGGTCCATATTGTTTGGAAGGCCATCGTATAGTTAGATACGAACTCGATGAAACTGTTTCAGTCTGAGGATGGCCACTGGTTCTAGATTAGATGAATTGTTCTTTTGTCTATCTCTCCTACCTTATCTCAATCTCGAGAGCTCCTTACATATAAAGAGTGTATACCAGTTACGCTTATTGGATAGTCTTCTTCTAATCCCGAAGCTGGTGCTGATGGAATGGAAATGAGAAAACCAATTAGCATAAGTTCGGTATACAGGAAGGTAAGATGGAGAGTCATCAAAAGGGGTTGAAGTGAGAAAAGGAAATCAGGACCACTGTCATGAACCTGGGAAATGAAAAAAGCAATACTGAGAAAACTCGACTAAACCCCACCCAAACATTTTTTTGATGTTATAGATTTCCCGTGCGTCTGTGTTTTGAGAAACTATTTCTTAATAAACTCTAACTCCTAGGTATATAGATACCGGAATAGAATCTCACATCTGTAGGGCGCTACAGCTGTTGAGAAGGAGCAAAGAATTGAGAATGGATGATTTTGTCCTCAATGTCAGTTTTCGAAGCAATTGTTGCTATTGAGGGAAATCATCAGGTTTTGCTTAAACCTTTTTTGGTTTCTTTTTACCAAAAGAATATTTTCAATTAATAGCACACGGAAAATGAGTTAATGAACTCTAGGGACTTATACATATTGATGTATGTTGTCCAATGTCCATACGGACAGGGGGTTGGTACTAGGTATTCCATATTGAGAATGTGATTCTCTCTCAGATTTCTCATCCACGGGTGTGCTCCATGATGAGTAATGTTGATTTGCCTTCTTCAATTTTGGGGATGCACTAGAAATAGATGCATATCAATGGATATGGGTTCTACCTAAACAAGTACCTCTGTTTCTATATGTCATATAGAATGGTGTTCATCTTAAAGTTGGTAAGATGCTGGGTTATCCGGTTTGTGTTTAAAACCATAAAACGGATAAACTCAAGGCACGTTTCGGAAATAACAGTATGTGGGTTATCCTAATATTTCGCGAGGGATAACTTCTACCATTTTCAAGTTCAAAAGTGTTTTATTCTTGGTTCACCACCTCCTTGGTTAATGGATTTCTTGCAAAAAAAAAATTAGTGGGAGTATGGTAGAACTGGAAGTGATTCCAGAACCACAAACGTTTACCGAAAGTTTAGTAGAACCTGATGATCCAATTGACCATGACAGACCATAGCTACTCTGTAGATTTAGTAGGTGACCTTAGCTACCCGAGAGATACTTCGGTTTTCTCGAAGACGGTGACTAGGAGGATTGCATCATGTGATGATGACCTTGCCGGTTATCAGCATGACATAAGAAGTGGTGACTTCCGACTAATGGATGGATGCCAAGTTATCCAATTTTGACTCCATGCATTTCAACAAATTATTGACTTTGTTGTGTGCACCTGAAAGGGGTAAAACCCATAAGGAGCATATAGATTTTTCGAGATCGGCGCAAATGGAAAGGTATAAACTTAATAATGTCAGACTTATAGTTAACATGTATTCATCAAATACCCTATGTGGTTTGTGATGATACTGTTACTTCAAAATCAGTGCTGAAGTCCATGCAGATAAAATTTGCCAAATATTGCTTTCATG
Source organism: Agapanthus africanus (assembly GCA_030015575.1). Lineage (NCBI taxonomy): Eukaryota > Viridiplantae > Streptophyta > Magnoliopsida > Asparagales > Amaryllidaceae > Agapanthus > Agapanthus africanus. Next base: position 352,854,704 of record CM057341.1, on the reverse strand, counting down.
ACTATGATATCTGGTCTGAGTATGATTATAACGTCTTTCTAAATTGAATTTAGAAGTGTATGTGTATAGTACTCTACCAGAGGATTGTATTAGTCAGAGGGAGCAGCGGATAGTGTGCAAGTTGCTTAAGCCTGTTTATAGACTAAAGCAGGCATAGCGGAGATGGGTCATCTGTTTTGATGTTGCGGTCAAAGTGTTTGACTTCATCAAAATTAGAGATGAACATGGTGTTTGTAAAAAGGTTGCAGGGAGTAGTGTCAGGTTCCTCATGTTGGATATAGTGCCCTCAAGGCAATTATTGTAATTGCAGGCACGCGATTATGATAATTGAGGGAGGACCTATACAGGTAGAACAATCTTACTCGAAATGATAGTATGCTATCTGGTTTGTTTTTATCATCATGTACATGCATTATGTGGTATTGCAGATCACTATTACATGTTGATAGTGCCCATAGGATTCTTGCTTGACTGCCAGCATTGTGATGGCAATCATATACGTGAGATCTGGGTGGTCTATAAGCACATCCTTAAATGTCCCTAGTCGTGGGAGTATCGAGACTGGGCATCGATATTACGGAGTAGACTAGTGTATACGCTTCAAGACCTCGACGAGGGGCGGTGGCCGGTCTCATAAGCCATTGGTGTTGTGTCACCTAAGATAGTATACAGGTGCTCACTGGAGGTGAGTACACTGGACGGACTTGCCGAGAACTTCTAGATGGTATTATACCTATCGTCAGATGAAAGTTCTCAGGTGGCATAAGTACAGGTTAGTCCTTTGACCTGAAGCTGTCATATTTCTTATGTGAGTTCCCACTGTACTTTGATTACTACCTTACCACAGCTCAAAGGAGTCGTGCAAACAGGTTTTACTTGGGTACAGTATCGAGCCACATGGAGGCAGTGGTTGAATGTCAGGGATTTGTCTCTCCTGGTATTAGGAGTCGATATCGCGTTGTGTTCGGTTGGCTATCACCAGAAATCCGTGGCCACGGTAGGGGAGATTTACTGATAGTTGATCAGTAGTATCTCAGTTGGTGATGAGCTTAACTCAGACACGACTTATCGAGTTAGTAGAGGTCTGACGTTATCCACTCCCTAGTCTCGATATGCGATACTCTTCAACGAAAAGACCGGACTGTACGGAGATTGTTACATTCAGGCTCAGTAGGGTAAGGACGCACTTGATTGTCAACTCCCCTTTCGACAACTACCTGGGTAGCCGTTACGTACAGCTAGTGCCGCTAACGTGCTTGTGGTTAAATCCACTGCCTACGTATTGTCGAGTCTTTAGAGTCCCACACAAAGGGGTTTCCCGGTACAGGAGACGAATGTAGGATCCGTACGGTGGTACATGCAGGGGTCCGATTAAATACGTGTACAGGGTATACGGATTTTAATCGGACAGTTGATAATACTAGCCGGCTTAGGATTAAGCCGGATTATTAAATCAGCTTTTGATTTAATAATTTATATATGTATTTCGATACATGTATTTTAGTATTATTGTTCATTATTTATTTTCTCTCTTTGGTGCTATCCGTATTTTTATACGGATACACGTGTATGTAGCGATACATATACCAGGTTAAGTATTCCGTATTTATACGGCAATGCTTCTAAAAGACGAACACCTCATATTTATATTTCTAGTTAGAAAATTACAAGGGAAATGAGGTGGCATGTTGAGTTGATGAAGCATGGTGCTACATAGTAGAAAGGCATGGCTTGGGTTTTCAAAAATGTTTTTCTTATTTGGTTGCACTATTTGTGCATGGTTCATTTTATTTTGTTGCCATTTCTTTTACTATAAGACTTGATGATTATTTTCTTCTACTCACTTGAGCTCCATGGCTCATGGCTTGTGCTTCATCTTCTCCTTCTCCTTCTTCTTCTTGCTCTCATGTTTGAGCAAGATCCTAGAGACAAATATTTAGTAGAGTATTCCTACATCACCGACCATCCAAACCTAGCGGCTTTGTATCGTCGGTTCAAACCTCCTCCGCGTTCCCTCGGGTGGATCGTCTTCGGCAAGGGTGGTCAATGCTCAAGCGCGATCCCAGCGGCTACGAGCTTGGAGGGGGCTTCTATAATTGGGTGGACACACGACAAAGGTTGTAATTCTCAACCTCTTGCATATCTAGATTAGCTAGTTTAGGTCTATGGTTCGAATCCTTGGGTTTCGCGGGACTTCGGTGCTCGCAAGAATTTTTGTTTTAGCTTACGTCTCAGCCGCGGCCTCCGCCGCGCGGTTGCTGGATCCCAACATGGCATCAGAGCCTCCATAAACCTTAACTAGCTAGTTTTCACTTGTTTCGAATTTTGATCGACAGTTTTTTCCGAATCGCAATTCCATTTAGCATGCCCACTGTCGATTTTCAAACTTATTCAAAAAATTATTCTTGATGTTTTAAAAATACATGCAGGAAATTGTAGAGGCCAAGAAGAAATTTGGGAACACGAGCCTAAATATTGGCCGCGGAACTTCGGTAAAATGTGCCAATTAGCTGCGGTTCCGCGGTCTATTTTTGGCCGTAGTTCCCCAATTTTTTCCAGATGCTCTATAACATGGAAATGTGATTTTTGGGATGTATGGTATTGACCCAGATTTGTTTGAGTACTGGTTTGTACTTGGAGCCAATGCGGACAGTTTTGGTCGATCGAAATTTTGACTTTATGTGTATCAGTGCATATGTTTATTTCTGCGACCGTGAATATCATAGAGCGGCACAATCCGACGGGTTGCTATATGTAAAATCAGACGGGTTTACGAACATGATATTCACGTTGATGTTCTATGTTGCACTGATGTTTTGGACGGATTTTCGTGATGGATACCCTTGTGTGCAATTTAGATGTACAGTTCTGATTCGTTTGTATATGGATTATTGCAGGGCGAGCGTCCGACATGTGGACTGCCGTCACTGCCCGTTTGTATATTCTTTTTTTGGGGCACGACCAGGTTGAGGTCGATGTCACCGTTGTATATATAATTTCTTTTCTGTACTAGGATTACACCGTAGAGGAGTGCTCGAATAGACGGGTTCTAGAGGGCAACGGGCCCGCATCTCATGGCGTTGAGACCGAAGGGGCCTTACTCTAGAATTGGCGGGCTATTCGCCACACTCGTAGGGGGTTTAGGTTGGCCCATGGAGGGGTGCTCAAGTTGCCGGATTCCGTGTAGTGCTGGGTGGCCCATTCACTTCGTTGATTGGGGTTGGCTCACTTTGGGGATTGGCGGGTAACTTACCGCACTCGTGGGGGTATAGGATCTTCATTGCACTGGCTATCCACATGACTGAGGAACATCGCGTTTCATTTATGGCTCAAATGAAACGCAGGGCGCCTAGATTATCCGCTGTTCCATTTTGTTGTTCGCATGTTGTGATGATTATTATTTGCCAGCGATGTTGAAATATATATTATATATATTTAGTTGATGCTTCTATATGTTTTGCATCCGCGCTAGTCCAGCCCCCACTAGAGAAATACTTAAGTGCAGAGTTCCTGGATTATGTAAAAGAGAATGGAATTCTCTCTCAGCTTACTCCTCCATACACTCCACAACACAACGGTGTATCGGAAAGGCGGAATCGAACCCTATTGGATATGGTTCGTTCCATGACAAGTAACGCTGAGTTACCGCGATCCTTCTAGGGTTATGCACTAGAATCGGCTGCATATCTTCTGAATAAGGTTCCTACCAAGACAGTGCCTACCATACCATATCAGATGTGGAGTGGGAAGAAACCATATCTTAAGTACCTTAAGACATAGGGATGTCCAGCTTTTGTTAAAAAGCAGCATGCGGAGGAGCAAAAGGTCTTTATTTCTCGTCATGCCTGCTTCTTGGAAACTGAATTTTTAGAAATTCAGATAAGTGGGAGCACAATAGAAGTGGAAGAAATTCCAGACCTGCAAGCTATTGCTGAAAGCTTGATAGAACTAGAGATTTCAGAAGAACCGGACATCCCCGCGCAACTCCGCAGAAGTAGTAGGCAGTCTCATCCGCCCGAGAGATACTACGGTTTTCTCATAGACGAGGATCTAGAGGATTGCATCATCGACAATGATGAGCCTACTAGCTTCCAGCAAGCCATTCAGAGCGGCGACTCGGTAAAATGGCTGGATGCAATGCGGACCGAGATGGAGTCCATGTACACCAACAAAATATGGACTTTTGACTTTGCTCCAGAAGGGGTAAAACCCGTAGGCTGCAAATGGATCTTCAGAAAGAAGATTGTTGTAGATGGACAGGTAGAAACCTATAAGGCTAGACTTGTTACAAAGGGTTTTCGTCAAAGACCTGGTTTGGACTATGATGAAACCTTTTCTCCAGTGGCTATGCTCAAATCCATTAGGATCCTTCTTGCCATTGCTGCCTTCCATGATTATGAGATCTGGCAGATGGACGTAAAGACGGCTTTTCTAAATGGAAATTTGGAAGAGTGCGTCTATATGGATCAGCCAGAGGGTTTCATTCAGAGTGGGAGCAGCAGGAAAGTGTGCAAGTTGCTTAAGTCCATTTATGGACTAAAGAAGGCATCGCGGAGTTGGAACATCTATTTTGATGACACAGTCAAAGAATTCGACTTTATCAAAAATCCAGATAAACCATGCATATATATTAAGATTGTAGGGAGACATGTGGTATTCCTCGTCTTGTACGTGGATGATATTCTCTTAATAGGAAATGACATTCCTATGCTACAATCAGTCAAAGGATTCTTGTCACAGAAGTTCTCCATGAAGGATCTGGGTGATGCTTCCTGCATTCTGAGGATCCAGATCTATCGTGATAGATCTAAACGGAAAATGGGACTTTCACAGTCAAGGTACATCGAAACCATATTGAAAAGATTCAGTATGGAAGATTTTAAGCACAGTAATCTACCGGCTTGTCACGGAATCACCCTGATCAGTCGAAAATATTGCATTTTTAACACACCAATTTCCCTACTATTTACAATCATCTAAAGGTGTCCGGTATGAATATAGCATATATTAGCAATTCGTCTGTAAAATACCAAATAAAATGTGTTATAAATTATAACCGGCATTTTGAGGGAAATTGAGTGTTTATTATTGCATGCATGATCTTTGTATATCGCAACACTTGTCTCGAGATTGTGTGCAGGAAATTCCAGATAAAGAGCCGAAACTGCTGAAAGTGCTGATAAAAATACGCCAAGTCCGAGGCTTGAAATCTGGCAGCGAACAAGAAAGTATAAAAATATTACAGACATCAGAAAAGTTCCCTAAAGCCAACAGAAAAATTACCAAAAAATTCCAGGCTCCAATACCTCTAAATGACCGCGGATCCACGGCCGAATGGGCCTATTCACGACGGATCCGCGGCCACGTGGTCATGTCATCGGCAGATTGCTCTCTCTAAGGTCTCCTTTCATTGGTCAAACTTCTTCAGGACACTTTGGTCTCCAGAGTTCTCCAGAAGTTTCTCTTCTAACCGCCAAGTTTCTTGTGCAAGCTAAATACCTACCAAGTTTCTCAAGCAAGCTAGCTAACTACCTTAATCTAGAAGCTTCCTTCATAACTACCAAGCTTACAAAGGAAGCTAAACCTAGCTTAGCTTCTAAAGGTAGCTAGATCAAGCTTTTAGGGGAATCTAAAGGAGAAGACTATAAAAAGGGACCCAAGGGCATCATTAAAAGGTTGTTGAAAATTGAGCCAAAATTCCGCAAGTTGAGTGACACAACTCGCAGCTCAAAAGCCTAGCACGAATCCAATTCCAAAGTCAAATCAAGATCATCGAGTACCGATTCAAGCAAGCATCCAACAAGCCTTTTTTAAGCAACACTGATCTTCATCCGAGCAAGTGATCCACGACGATCCGTGACTCAAGAAGAAGATGCGAAGCTAGTTCGACGATCGAGTTCTCTCCTCAATTCTTGTAGTCTTTGAGTGTATTGTAACAAAACATCGAATAATAAAAGGTGAAAATTCTTGATCTTGCTTTTCTTTACATTTGAGCATTATGAATAGTTCTCAATTCTTGATTGTTTTCTTTTTCATGATGTTTGAGTGAAAACTCCACTCGTGGAGGAATCGAGAAAATAGATAAATGATGATGATTAAATTCTTGAACGATTTTTAAGTCTTATGAGTTTTGTAAACTTTAGGAAATTGAATCATTGACAACCTAGTTTTGAGCCAGATGCTTTCTTGAATGTTTTCGCTCTTAATTAGAGATCAACGATCGATGATTGAATTTCCTAGAGGCTAGAATTTGAATGATAATCAATGAAAGGACAAGGGATGATGATGGAGAAACCCTAGTTTCTTCGATAGATCCCTAAACCTCATTGATCGTCATCGATCTAGCAACAAATCATCAATAAATAAGAATTTGTAATCCTAATTCTTCATCATCACTATCGATTGGATCGATTCCTACGAGCCTCTTTACAAATCTTGTAACTCATTCAATTTGGATATCATCTTGACAATTCTTGATACTTGATTCTTGATCTTTATTTTCTTGAAAATTCTTGAAACTAAATTTCACAATTTTTGAACAATTTTCTTTTATCCTTTAATTTTCAACTCAACTAAAACAATTACGGTCAAATCTCACTTTCCCTATAGACAATCCGCACTCGCTAACGAACCTACAATTGACACCGTTATTGATTGCGGTTTAAAATTTCTTTAGTTGTGATCTTTATACTTTTCTAAACATGACATCGAAATCGATTACCAATCAAATGGCGCCGTTGTAGGGGATAGTATGCTAATTTGTTCGTTTTTGAAATTTGAGTTGAAAGATTTATTAATACATCAGTATTTTTAGGTCAAAATTCGCACAAGCGCTAAAAGATTTGTTGTGATTTGTTGCAAGGAGATCTGGAATCTGTGGAGCAAGAGGAAAAATTTTCTGAACATTCTATAAAGTTCAGTGAGTGAACAGAAACAGTCCCTGAAATTTTTGTGCAGGGATCCCTCTGAACTGCGGAGGAAACACGGTTCTTGGTGCCAAATCGCGGCGGTTCCGCGGTGAGACTAAAGTTTCACTGTTCCAAATTTTTTAGGTATACTTCTGACTTTCTTATCCCCTCCCTGCTCTGCTCCATTAATCAATTTTTGCATGATTCTTTGCAAAAATTCGTAGCGCCGCAAAAAGAAAAATTGTGCGTGTTTGATCTTGGTTGTTTGCATTTTTAATACGGAAATTAAGGGGCAAAGACTAAATTCAGATTAGGTGGGGAGTTCATTACCCTTCCTGAGCCCCAAAAATCACAAAACTGCATCCGTATTACCCTCATTAACTAAAAAATATCTAGACATGACTCTAAGGACCGTCGCGCTCACTTAGGACAGAAGGAGGTCGTGGATAATCTATTGTTATCCGCGTTTCTTTTGTGGTGTCTAAGGCAAGTGTGTCTAAGGCAAGTAGTTACTTAATTAGGCCCACTACTTACGTAGTGGAGAACCTCCCACTTACCTGGCCACAGGAGAGACAAAAAGGCAGTAGAGGATTTATCTTGCAACTTGTCTTCTGGAAGTCTAGGAGCGGTCAAGAGACTTGACCTAGGTGACCACTAGAATTAGGATTGCTTGTGCATTGTTTGTGATTTGCATTTTTTTTAAAAATCCGTATCTTTTTCAAAACAAACACCAAACTCAACTTATCCTTAATTATCACAACGCTGCCACTTGTGCTAAACCATTTAGTGCATGCTCGGCTGGACACGGGATTCTAGTGCCCGTCTTGTCCGCGTTCCTCCTATCGACTCCGAAGTCGGTATTTCTACGTCTACTTTTTCTTTATCCCCCACCACACCCACTTCGATGGATGGTTCTCCATCGAACATCTTTAACAATACTCTGCCACCGTCCGTAGGTGCGCAGAATCCACCCCGCATCTCTCTCCAAGAGAGATGCTATCCTATGCGAGGTCCTCTTTCGACCTGTCTCACCATTCCATCAGCCAATGGGGACAATTTTGAAATAAAACCCCAATACATCAATCTTCTACCCAGATATTACGGTCTCGAGTCTGAAGACGCATATGTCTTTATTACCAAATTTGAAAATGTATGCGCTATGATGGGTACTTCACAGCTTTCTGTGGATGCAATGCGTCTACGTCTTCTCCCATTTACTCTGTGTGATATAGCCGAGAAGTGGCTTTATAATACAGCTGCACATTCTATTTCAAACTAGGAAGAATTCGTAACAGCATTCCTGAAGAAATTCTACCCCAATTATAAAACAGCTCGAGTCCGTAGCGAAATAAATCAATTTACCTAGCTTCCAAATGAACCATTCTCGAAGTGTTTTGAACGCTTCAAGGATCTGTTAGTCCAATGTCCACATCACGGAATTCCTAGATGGGATTTGTGCAGAATCATAAATGAGGGCATTAATCCTACCACAAAACAGACCCTTGAATCCATGTGTCAAGGCACATTCATGACTAAAGATGATGGTGAAGTCTGGAGATTTTTAGAAGATTTCGCTGAAAAATCTTTAAAGTGGGAGAGTGTAAGTCAGTCATCGTCTAGGGGTGGCAATCACCAATCTGATGTTTCCATAGGAGTTAGAGCTGAAATGTCAGCAATGCAAAAGAAACTCGAAACTATGGAAAATAAATTTTTAGCAGCCGCCCTAAATCAGATGTCACTCTCCAAAACTGTCTGTGGATGATGTTCTGATCCATCACATCTTTCGGAAGAATGTCCATTGAATTCTCCGTTTCAAGGTCATGAGCATATCAATGCTGCTTTCCAACAAAGGAACGATCCATTTTCTTCCACTTATAATCAGGGTTGGAGGAATCACCCTAACTTTGCTTGGAACCAACAACAAACTCAAAACACGGTTCCAAATCAAAACAATTTCCAAATGGGTCATCCACCACAACAGCAACCACTTCAAATAAGTCAGCACCCCTACCAATCACAAAATTTTCAAAATCCGGTCAACACACCTGCACCGTATAATCCATTGCAGTTGGCCGGTACTGATGAATCCTCTTCACTCATGAATTTGCTTCTGACAAATTTCATGCAAGTTTCGGCTGAAATAAAGTCTTCCGTCGATAAAATCCAGAAAAACTCTGACTCCCAAAGTGAGAGTATTAAATCGATGGAAGCAAAAATTGCCCGTATAAATGCCGAATTGAGTGCTAGAGAAAAAGGGAAACTTTTAGCTCAACCTTTACCCAATCCTGGCTATTCACATCATGTGAACGCTATCACCATGTTGAGATCTGGAAGAGGGCTTGAAAACAATGTTGGTGAAGAGATTGATAATAATAAAGAATCAATCGATGATATCCCGGCTGAGACTTTTCCTTCCACTTCTGCTTCAAATTCTGACCCCAGTTCGTCTACCCCACCATTTTCTTTCGAGCCTATTCTTCGTTTTCCTCAAGGCTGGACACCTCAGCACACCTCTTCTAGTCCACCAAAGATGATCCCCACTCCTATTCTTAGATCGTTCTTACCCACACGATCTTCTCCAATGTTGGACCCCGACCTTATTGCTAAAACTCCTTATCCGAATCTGTTAAGGGGAAACAGACCAAGTCCGCAAATGGAGAAGATCACGGAAATCTTTAAACAGGTTAACATCAACATCCCTCTTCTAGATGCAATACAACAAGTCCCCGCTTATGCGAAAATTCTTAAGGACTTGTGCACTAGGAAGAGGAAGACTCAAGTGCCAAAAAAGGTATTCATGTCAAAGACTGTAGACACAGCTTTTCTCCAACAATTACCTAGGAAACGTAAGGATCCTTGCTATCCTACTATTTCTATTTCTATTGGGAATAAACACGTTAACCTTGCTCTACTTGACCTTGGTGCAAGTGTTAACCTGCTTCCTTTCTCGATTTATGAGCAGTTAGGGATCGGAGAGTTGAAACCAGCCCACTGCACTCTCCAGATGGCCGACCGGTCAAGCACCAAACCTAGGGGTGAACTGGAGGATGTGTTAATAAAAATTGGGGAATTTGTATTCCCTGTGGACTTTATTGTACTTGATACACAGCCTGTAGCAAACCCACGGAATCAAATTCCGGTGATCCTTGGTCGCCCCTTTTTGGCCACTTCCAATGCTATAATCAACTGTCGTAACGGCTCTATGACCCTATCCTTCGGGAAGATGTTAATTGAGCTGAACTTTTACAAGTTGGGAAGTGTACCCTGTGAACCTACTGCTCAGGTCTGTTCTGTCGAATTAATGGATGCCGACAGCAGCGAATTTGATCAGCCCCATGATACTGATCTTGACTCTTTTCATATGTTGTTGTTTGACCCAACTATGTATCATACACATACGGACTCTTCCACTGAGTTGTCCGGGTCAACATCTAACACTGATTATGAACCATTTTTGGAGTCTGAAGATCACCCCGCGCTTTGTGATGACATTATTCTTCGGGGTATCAATGAGAGTTTTGAGGAGATTTTCGCTGATGAACTCGCATTTTTGAAAAATACGGGTGTTAAGATGAATCCACTTCAAAACAAAGAAATTGAACCTCCACCCCTTCTTCTGGACTATAAAAAGTATGCAAGTAATCCATCACAATCACTGTGTCGTCTCTCCAAAACGAGACGCAAACACATTCTTTCACACCACTTATCTTTTCCCCACTTCTTCTTGGCTCTTTTCAACTTGTTCTTCCACCAACCTGTGCACTACACAGATAAAATCATCGAATGGTTGGTGTTGACTTTCGGTCTTTGCAAAGCTTGGTATCGACCAATAATCTTGACCCCCTCTTGTGATTTTCAAAAGATTAACATTATTTAACTCATGTTTGAGGGGGGGAGTATAATCTGGCTCTTGAAAATAAATTTTTTACTCAAAATGGTGAGCCATAGAATAAGTTTGGGGGAGGATTTTCACGATCATATTTATTGCCCCCGTGAATAAATTTCCTCCCAGGCTTACAAGTTTTTGAGCTTTGGCAGAAAGCAACAGTGAGGACACTGTTGGAAACAAGTTTGGGGGAGGTTTGTGTTTATTTTCGCATCATTTTGCATCATACTTTGCATAAGCACAAAACTTTTAAAAACATATAAAAATTTAAAAATTTTCAAAACATACAAATATTTAATATTTAATTAGATAATAAAAGATTAGATAATGAGAAATTATATCCAAAAGATTGGAAAATTTCAAGAAAACCAAGAAAATTAGAAGTTTTCTTAAACGAACTAGTAATAAGTAGTTATGAGTCATTGTCCCAAAAGTTAGTAAGATGAAGGAAGTCACTAATCTGAGGATAAAAATAAGTCTGAAAAATAGTTCCTATTCTGGAAGCCAAACATTTGAACGTTGATACCCTACTATACGCACTTACACACGTCTTGAAACTCGGAATAGTAGAGAATACCTTGAAATGCTCTTGTCTAAAAGCCAAAGTATGAAGGAAATTATAAATGAATAAAATATAAAATGGTGAAGAAAAATGAACACTGGTTTTGTTATCGCCAAGGCAGCAATAAAAAAATATAGCGAGGGTGCTTCATCACCTAGTGCCTTAGACCAACTGGTCTGGGAGTCACTGCGAAGCCTTAGGTGGTGCAAGACAAGGAAAATACTAATACACCTAATCAGTAAGCACATGAGTAATCGGTCGGTTAGTACCTCAAGAAATATTAACGGTCGCATGAAAAACGTGCGAGCAAATCCATCTAAATATTCATCAAATTAAAAAGTACTGAGGAAGATGGACAAGAGTATGATAGCTTGAATTGAATTCTCCGAGTGTAGGGATGTCTTTTACACACACATAGGGGTATATGATCGATGTTTGGATGAAAGGTAGGAATGAAGAATAAAGATGATGTTCTATTGAGGGATGATGTGATTTTCTAACATGTTTTCATGATTATTAAGATAGGGCTCATGACAACCGAAAAGCTAGTATAGTTGGAAACTCTGATTTTCAAAGTCTTTCTTTTACAGTTCTTATCTTTACATGTAACTTTCACGGTCTTCCTTTTATTATTGGATTTTGTGGGTGCAATCCGCTGAAAACCCTCAGGAGACAACACTCCTCCTACTAGGGACACCTAGAGGTTTAAAAGCTTGTTTCACGTGCTCAGTGCAATCGTGTTGCCTACGAAAGTGTGCTAGTTAGTTTTTCTTTTTCTTTATTTTCTCCTTCTCTTTCTAATAAAACAAGTTTGCTTGAGACGACCAAAATTAAGTTTGGGGGAATTTGATCAGTCGAAAATATTGCATTTTTAACACATCAATTTCCCTACTATTTGGAATCATCTAAACGTGTTCGGTATGAATATAGCACATATTAGCAATTCGTCTGTAGAATACCAAATAACATGTTTTATAGATTATAACTGGCATTTTGAGGGAAATTGAGTGTTTATTATTGCACGCATGATCTTTGTATATCGCAAAACTTGTCTCGAGATTGTGTGCAGGAAATTCCAGGTAAAGAGCCGAATCTGCTGAAAGTGCTGATAAAAATACGCCAAGTCCGAGACTTGAAATCTGGCAGTGAACAAGAAAGTATAAAAATATTACAGACATCAGAAAAGTTCCCTAAAGCCAACAGAAGAATTACCAGAAAATTCCAGGCACCAATACCTTTAAATGACCGTGGATCCGCGGTCGAATGGGCCTATTCGCGGCAGATCCGCGGCCATGTCACGACCCGAAATAGCTCGTAACTGGAACTTGAATCATATGAAGTCTATAGGACCCCATCTAATCCAAGTAAGCCAAAAAGCCCAGAAATCTAAAACCATTTTAAGGAGTAAATAAAGAAATCTAGTTTTAAAGAAGTGAAGAAAACATGTTTTGAAGTCAAGGTTTTTAAATACTAAGCCGAATATGTATTTTAAAATGTATAGTCTTTTCTAAAAATTTCGGCAGAGTTTCCTTTGTAAATACTGACCCCGAACAGGGTACACCAAGAATAATATATATGCAATGATAAAAGGCATCCCCAAGCGAGAGCTAGCTCTTCGTCAATCGACGGTCACAACCACGCAAGAATATAATATACAACGCCGAAGGGCGAGGATCAAAACTCAGAAAGAAAACTCAAAACAGCAAGAAAACAGTAATACTACAATGCGCGACTCTAAGGTCGAAATAATACATAACTAGTGTCTAAGTCTGAAACAATATACAAGTTTTGGTTAATGCAATTTCTAGATACAAAGGAATAATACATGTACAATGGTGGTTCTTGATGCAAAAGAACCCACCTACCCAATGCAATTCACCCGCAAGGAAGTAGTGTGCCAGAAATGCCGCTATGGAACCTGTACGGCAAAACCTGCAAGAAGCTGTTGCACAACGGGGGTGAGTTGCCAACTCGTGAATAGAAAACATCTACAAGCAGAAATCGAATGCATGACATAATCCTAGGTCAATACGATCAGATATAATATAAAGCTCAAAGAGTAAGTCTGAAGCATGATAAGGTGGCAATGTAACATCTAATCGTGTAAGTGTGCCAAGTACTCGTGCCAGTGCCTCAGGTAATAACATGTCATAAATATAAAGTATGTCTGCATGAAGTAAATATGATGAAGTATCAAAATGGATATCAATACATATATATTAGCGTCCCATTCCACTAATATTGGTGTAAGGGTATATATAACAGCCCCCTCATACCCTGTTATATATACAAATGAAGTATGATCAATGTAGTAAAAGTCTGTATGTGATCAATGTCTGTATATATGTGGATCCCGTCCACCTGTCACCCAATGAAAATAAGCATCATGCATGTAAATATGAGGATATAATCAAAATCATGGAAAACATCATGAAACCCGTGCCTAGCATCGGCACGTAAATCCTCATCTATCAGGTACTGTCACCAAGACTAGCCCTGATAGGTACGTATCATACGCTCCCTCGAAACCCGAGTGCCCAGTTTCGACCCTCGAATTTCGACGTATCATACGCACATAACTCCGGTCGGTATCCCCAAGATAACCGCCGAGTAACAGGTAATATCACCGGGCAGTATGGTTCCCCAGCCAGGCTCATCGGCTCATAGCACATCGACATCCCTTTCTTGCCCCGGGGTACTCCGGGCCCCACCATGTACCCTCGTACGGCCTCGACGCCTCTTCATAGGGGTATATATATATCAGAACCGATAAAACTCATGGTGGAAGCTGAAATATCATATCAAGGATAACCGGGTTTTAAAACATTTACATAATCTCTTGAAATACCCATGGTTCCCCAAATCCAGAAATATCATGAAAACAAATATCCCAATGCGCATAATTAGAAAACATGATGTATGTGACATATAATGAAATGCAAGTATAACAGTATATCATGCAACATGGAATTATAGTATGCACATACAAGGTCCTATCCTGATGCAATAATACTACTGTGTAGTGGCATGGCAATTATCGATGATGAAGTGTGTGAGCCGGCAAGGAAGTATACGTGGAACATACGCATCATCGATAATGGTGCTGGTGTCCTAACAGCATGATGATAATATAGTATTAAACACATTTACACATGCAAAGCGATGTGAAAAGCATGAATATGCGGAAATCGAATAATCAACGCAACAGTGAAGAATCTACATCAATATGTATATGTTATGCAGTTATGCCATTTGAAATAAGACGAATCGGGATTTTTAGTAAAATATGGGCTACGGTGTTTTTAAGAAAAGATGTGCCTTTTTAAAGTATCCGTAGAATCCCCTTTTTGCCTGTCTTTAAAATATTCCCGATTCGTTAGTTTTGAAATAGGTATGACTCGGGTCTAGTCTAACATCTACTATGCAACCTACAGATCTAACTATCAAGTCAATCAGGAGGGGTATGGAAACCACCTAAATCTGAGTCGATATATATAAATATAAATATAAGAGTCGGTGATCCCACCTCAATAGTGTCGCGTACGATACCGTATATCATCTGACATTCTCGAGTCATGACTGCGGATCAACATCAATATATGGCTCGTACGTTAAATCGTCGTACGGCATCCCAATAGCCGGGTACGGGTCAATATCACATTATCCCATCAATTATCTGGTATCCTTATCATCATATCACATAATCTGGGGTACTGATCTATGTCTAGTACAAATCGATACCATCTATATAAATATGAATGCGTGTATGAAACACACGTCCAAAGGCCCGCTAAAATCACATGTCGTATTCCAAATAAGAATCATATCAAATCACCGATCTCACGGCACTATGCCCAATATCATCGACTCATCTCCAATGTCATCCAATATCATCATCAACACAGTGTAAGTATAATGAATATGCAAGGGTGTGCGTATGGGTGTAAATCTATTTTAGGGTTTGCGACTATGAACTACACTAGTTTACTTCTAACCCTAAACTATCCATAGTACACCTAACACAATATCCACGACACACTATAAACTATCATATATATAATATATATATATAAGGTATACCAACTACGGACTGCGGGGGTGCTATACGCCATCCACCCGACTTCCCCCCATAGATATAATCTACTCACATTGCGTCTTCATTTGTCGACGTTGCTACGCGCTTGCTTGTCGTCCCGAAGTCTTCATGGGGTACCTACACATTAACGTATCGCAAAATGCGTATTAAAACCAAATCAAAGCTAAAACGACATACGAAACCCAAAACGATACGTTAAGGCCTATAGGTTAGAACCTATGGACAACGCCTTCAAAACAATCAATAATCCCCGATATCGTCGTATAAACGCCAAGTAGTCGAGGTAAAATGAAATACGCAACTAAAGAATTAAAAATACGGAATACGGAAACACGAATTTAAAACAGCAACTAAGGAAATAGGCTCCAGATTTCATCCTAGGTCAAATTAGACAAATCTACACATGCCAGGGGTCTAATCTACTGGTAAGGGGGCACCAAAACCAAAACGAGCCAAAATGAAGCAGGTCTGGCCGCAAATTATGGCCAATGGGATTAAATTGGCGGTCGAGAAAAAGAGTTAGGGGCTGGGGTCTTGGTGATGGCTTCCTGGGTGCCTACACATATCACTGTCCAACCAAAATAATTTTCAGAGTCTCGGGTTGATAGTAGATTCAATATAACCTTCACAAATTTTCAGTTTTCCCCGATATCGCTTCCATAAATCCGTATTCTGGGTTTAAGCTTCAGGTTTGGATCTCAATTCATGCACTAGGGTGTTTGCATGGCCTCTGCTGATCTCAATTTCACATCATAACTCAAATTTCCCTCAAACCCTAACTAGGTTTTCCTTAAGTCCACAAAATCAAACAATATCGGTTCAATCAAAACATGGGGTAATGGAAATGCTAAAACTAAGCTAAGGGTTCAGTAAATACCTTATTTGGCAACTCAAGAATTTTCTTGAGTTGCCCCTAGTGGCCAAAATCCTTGCTTTCTTGGTCCAATGTGTAGGTCTTGAGCTTGTGCACACTTTTAATGAAATGGAGATAGGGTTTTGGTGATGTTTTTGAGGTGTTTTGAGGATCTTGAAGAGGGGAGGGAGATGAAGGAGCAGCAGCAGCAGCAAGGGGCTGAAGAGGGAGAGAGATGAGTGAAGGAATGGAGGAAATGGCTAAGTCTTGGTCAAAAGAAACCCATACCTCTTTCTCACCATACCTCATATTATATTCAAATTTCAAACCCTCCTTTATTTTCCTTTTTCATAAAACCCTTCTCACTCAAATAGTAAACCCAAATGAAAATCCATGGTAGAAATGCACAAGTGTAGGGAAAAAAAAAGATATGTGCATAATTTGCACAAAATTGCTGAAAAACCGATTAGCGATTTTTAATCGCGATGAGCACTAAATTAGCTTATAATTAATCATAAAAAATTAAAAATGGCATAATTCCATAAAATATCCTATTTTAGAATTTTACATAATTTTTCCAAAAATTTTCCCATTTATCTGTATTTAATAATACCGAAATATTAAAATATTCAATAAAATAATATTAAATTATAAAAATTCCCACAAATAATTTTTTTTTTTTTGAAATTTTACAGGCCATGTGGTCAAGTCATCGGCAGATTGCTCTCTCCAAGGTCTTCTTTCATTGGTCAAACATCTTCAAGACACTTTGGTCTCCAGAGATCTCTAGAAGCTTCTGTTCTAACCGCCAAGCTTCTTGTTCAAGCTAAATACCTACCAAGCTTCTCAAGCAAGCTAGCTAACTACCTTAATCTAGAAGTTTCCTTCATAACTAGCAAGCTTACAAAGAAAGCTAAACCTAGCTTAGCTTCTAAAGGAAGCTAGATCAAGCTTCTAGGGGAAGCTAAAGGAGAAGACTATAAAAAGGGACCCAAGGGCATCATTAAAAGGTTGTTGAAAATTGAGCCAAAATTCCGCAAGTTGAGTGACACAACTTGAAACTCAAAACCCTAGCCCGAATCCAATTCCAAAGCCAAATCAAGATCATCGAGTACCGATTCAAGCAAGCATCCAACAAGCCTTTTTGAAGCAACGTCGATCTTCATCCGAGCAAGTGATCCACGACGATCCACGACTCAAGAAGACGATGCGAAGCTAGTTCGACGATTGAGTTCTCTCCTCAATTCTTGTAGTCTTTGAGTGTATTGTAACAAAACATCAAATAATAAAAGGTGAAAATTCTTGATCTTGCTTTTCTTTACATTTGAGCATTATGAATGGTTCTCAATTCTTGATTATTTTCTTTTTCATGATATTTGAGTGAAAACTCCGCTCGTGGAGGAATCGAGAAAATAGATAGATGATGATGATGATTAAATTCTTGAACGATTCTTAAGTCTTATGAGTTTTGTAAACTTTAGGAAATTGAATCATCGACAACCTAGCTTTGAGCGAGATGCTTTCTTGAATTTTTTCGCTCTTAATTAGAGATCAATGATCGATGATTGAATTTCCTAGAGGCTAGAATTTGAATGATAATCAACGAAAGGACAAGGGATGATGATGGAGAAACCCTAGTTTCTTCGATAGATCCCTAAACCTCGTTGTTCGTCATCGATCTAGCAACAAATCATCAATAGAAAAGAATTTGTAATCCTAATTCTTCATCATCACTACCGATTGGATTGATTCCTACGGGCCTCTTTACAAATCTTGATAACTCATTCAATTTGGATATCATCTTGACAATTCTTGATTCTAGATTCTTGATCTTTATTTTCTTGAAAATTCTTGAAACTAAATTTCACAATTCTTGAACAATTTTCTTTTATCCTTTAATTTTCAACTCAACTAAAACAATTACGATCAAATCTCATTTTCCCTGTGGACGATCCGCACTCGCTAACGAACCTACAATTGACACCGTTATTGATTGCGGTTTACAAATTTCTTTGGTTGTGATCTTTACACTTTTCTAAACACGACATCGAAATCAATTTTCAATCACACCCACTCCAAAGAAATTTCTCCAAAGACTGATTTGGAAAGGGCTCACATGTCTACTATACCCTACGCATATGCGGTAGGCTCTATAATGTATGCGATGTTGTGTACCAGACCAGATGTAGCATACGCATTGAGCGTTGTAAACCGGTATCAGTCAAACCCAGGGGAGATGCACTGAATAGCAGTAAAGAACATTCTCAAGTACCTGAGAAGGACTAAGGAGATGTTCTTGGTGTATGGTGGAAAAGACCTAGAGATCGAGGCCTTTGCTGACTCCGGGTTTCAGAGTGACAAGGATGACTCCAAATCCATGTCGGGTTATGTCTTTACCCTCAATGGATGGGTGATCTGTTGGAAGAGCTCCTAGCAGGACACCGTTGCTGACTCGACGATGGAAGTGGAGTACATAGCTGCTTACGATGCCGCAAAAGAAGCTGTCTGGATGAAGAAGTTCCTCATAAAACTTCAGGTGGTTCCAACCATTGTTGATTCAATACCTCTGTATTGTGACAACAACGGAGCTATAGCTTTAACGAAGGAACCCAGGTCCCATTAGAAGTCCAGACACATTTTGAGGCGGTACCACCTGATCAGGGAGATCGTAGATCGCCGTGAGATCGAGGTGAGGAGAGTAGATACGGAGAATAACACTGCGGATCCACTCACGAAGGCCATCCCTCAGACACAGTTCGAGCGGCTGATCGAGATGATATGTCTGTGATACGCCAGTACATGGCCCTAGTACAAGTGGGAGATTGTTAGTGTATATGCCCTAGAGGCCGTTATTGTATCATACCGATTTGTATATTACTTAATGGAAGCTTGGGATATTCACAGTTATATTGACAGTCTTGCTCAAAATGGTAGTATGCTACTTGGTTTGTTTCTACTTCAATATGTGCATGTGTTTCTTTTAGCATATCACCTATACATATTAGTGGAGCCCTTAGGATCTTTGCTTGATTACCAGCGCTGTGATGGCAGTCATACTAGTGGGGGCTGGGTAATCTAGAAGCACATCCTTATACATGTCCATAGTCGTAGGATAATCGAGACGGGGCATCGATACTTCGGAGTAGACTAGTGTATAGGCTTCTCATCCTAGCAGGGAAGATGGTCTGTCCCATAGCCATTAGTACGTCGTACTGGAGATAGTATGCAGGTGCTCGTTAGGTTACGAGTACACTGGACAGGACTCGTCGAGAACTGTTAGTTGGTAATAGTTCCCAGTTGACATGAGTACAGCTTAGTCCGTCGACTTGACACTGCTACTTCGCCTCGAGTGTGTTCCCACTGTACTTTGATTACTACCCTACCATGGCTTAAAGGAGTCGTGCAAACTGGTAGTAGTTGGGTGCAGTCCCGAAGCACTTGGAGACAGTGGCGGTTAGACAGGATTCATCTCTCCCGGTATTGGGGGTTGATATCGTGCTGTGTTCGGAGATCCATTACACAGTCCCTGACCAGGGCAAGCGAGATTTACTGGTAGGTATTCCAGTAGTTTCTCAGGGTGTTTTGGGCTACACTCCGGCATGACTTTTTGCGCTATTAGGGGTCTAACGATTACCTCCCCCTAGGCCCGATATGCGATACTCTTAGACGAACAGATCGGACTATACAGAGATTGTCACATTTAGGCTCAGTAGGAGTTCGGATGGGTTATCCTCATCGGCCATTTTATCGACATCTACCTGGGGACTGTTACGTGCAGCTAGTACTACTTGCGGCCTATGGTTAAACCCACTGCCAGCGTAGTGTCGAGCATTTAAAGTCCCACACAGAGAGTTTCCCTGCACTGTGCAAAAGGTGTAGAGGCCATATTGTTTTACGGCAGGTCTTCGATCATTTACGTACACTTTTACGCGTATGATGTTCGGGCGGATAATATTAGTGGGCTTTGGTTTAATCCAGATCCTAGTATTATATTGATGGATCAGTTTCGTCTCTTGGTATTCGTGTTTCTATGAACACGAATGCGGGTATGTATATACGGATGAGAGGAGCACAAAAGGGGACACCTCATTAGGGTTTTAACCATTTACTTGATTAAAATAATTATGAGGTGGAGGAAAGTATTTTTTAATTTTGTAAATGATAATTGAGACATGGCTACTAGTTTTGACTACTTGACTTTGCTTGACCTTTTGACTTGGCTTGACCGCTTGACTTGGATTGACTTTTTGACCTTAGATATTTTTCCTAGATATTTTGAGGAGATATTTTTTTCGATCACATGCTTGTGGTCATGTCAAGCTAGCCATCTCATTTTTCATTGATCATTATCATTTATCAAAATACTTTCTCTTTCCTCAAGTGAGTTCTCATGCTAGCTCTCTTCTTCTTCCTCATTACAAAACCCTAAAAGCTCTCATGTGTTGAGAATCCTAGGGTTTCAAGAGATAAATAAATCCATCTCCATTCTCTACATCACCTAGGCCATCAAGTTTAGCAAGCTTGTTGCCCTAGTTACCTCGGTTTTGAGGTGGAGATCAGACTATAGACTCTCGGGTGGATCGTCTTTGACTCGAGGAGGCCGTTGAAGAAGCTACCATCCGGATCGATCCTTGGAGCCTACGTAGATGAGGAGGACAGCGATGAAGACCCGAAGGATAAGTATCATGAGGAATAACTTCGTATCCGAGTAGTTAAACCTCAAGAAGTTTGCTAGCTAGGGTTTATGGACGATCCTTGGTTCTAGTCGGTGTTGCGAAGCTCGTAAAAGTCATTTTTTGCAAATTCCGCCTCCCCGCGAACACGCGGGGTGTGCGACATTGACTTATAGTGTTATCAGAGCCTCTCAAAAACCTTAGATAGCTTATAGCGATGTTAGAATTCCGCCGTTTTTGTCGCGGAAAAACTATCGACAATAACAGTTTTCAAAAGTGAGGTTTTGAGTTGTTTGCACACCCCGTAGTCTCACGGTTTGAACCGAGAAGCCATGGGGTGAAGCGTACGCACCTCGGGGACACCCGGGGGAGACCAATGGCCAGGACCACCCCCCAAGACCACCACTTGGTGGGCTTTGGGGCTGGTGACCCAAGAGCACCAGAAACTGGTGCTCTCGGGTCTTCCCTCCTTTGGGGGCCACCTCATGGTGGCCCCCTGGGGTGGGTACCCTTCGAGGCCCCTCCTTCGACATATTATCATGTGTCTTCGCCTCCACGAATATTCGGCGGGTATTGAGTTCGTTTCGACTCTCAGATTGGCTAAAAATTTTCAAATTTGGAACTTTAGCTCACTGGATTTTCAAGTCTTGGAAAATAGTTTAAGTTTGCTAATTTCGTAGTTACTTTACAAGCTTTGTGATGTATGTATGTGTTTGGAAACGTCGACTAATTGCTATACGTCGATTAGTCGGAGTTGCACATATCTGTGATGTTGTTGTGATGGTTTGTGTATATGAACTTGTTGGATCGTCGTGGATGAATAGACGGTGATGTGAGATGAGGGTTTTCATTAATTCATTCGATGTAAAATTTGTAAAGTGATGTAATATTATTTTGTCGGGCACATTCAGGTTGAGGTTGTAGCCACCGTTGTATTATTTCTTTTACTGTTTTTTCTCCTAGGATAGACCCAAGGTGGGGTGCACAAAGTACCGCGTACTTTGAAGTGCCAACTGGCCTACTCACTTTGTTGAGGGAGGTTGCTTCACTTCGGGTATTTGGTGGGTAGTTTGCCGCACCTGTAAGGATCTAGGGTGGGGTTTAGCTATTCATGACGACCATGGAATCCGTCTTTCGTTACAGGCTCAAACGAAACGCGGAATTCCTAGTATATCCAATGTGTTCATCTGTGATCTGGAATGCCTATCATTGCGTCTGACGAATGGATATTATTATATATTTATTATATAATAAACGTTGCTTATGTTTTGCATCCGTGCTAGTCCAGCCCCCGCTCTGTTGTTAGTTAAGTAACCTAACGGGTGATGACGGGGCCCCTTGGCGAATGCGGATGGCATAAGCGTATATTGTATTTTTGTTGTTTTCTGCAATGGTAGGTTAATTGATGGGACTGCATTACATTAATGCAAAGCAAACAAACCAAAGTTGAATCGTTGGAACAAATTTTAAAACCACTCGGTTATTTTAAGACAGTAGACTTTTAAATGCGGAGCTTAAACCACTCCTTTTAAAAGCTATCAGGTTCCTTCGATTATATCAAGTTCACTACGTTCACGATTTTGCCAAAACCATTCGTAGCCGTTTGTCATTTTATATGAATAGTCAGTAGTATTCAAGCTATGTTTGTTGGCCTTCGTCAAGGCATAGTGGTTGGTAGCTGCCGGGTGTTCATATGTAGCGTAGATAGATGCGTTGGTTTGGGACAGTCGTATTACTTTGTTGGCCTTCGTCAATGGTATATACGGGTGGGTTAAAATTAACCGGGACAATGATGGGTAGAACTTGACATGTGACTTATGATTTGTTGGACTTTGTCAAGGTCATAAGAGCATGTGGCAAAAATACACATCGGGAGTTTCTAAAGAAACTGAAACTTGCTAGTGCTACATACCATTTGGAGTGTTATAATGTTGGTAGGATTCCTTCAGGGTTATCACACAATGATATTTGGATCTCGATCCTACTGTGAGTATCCGCTACTCCTCGGGAAATTCTTCACTTAACGATCAATGCTATAAACCAAGTAGGTGTCTAGAACAGTGTTAGTAGGGCTACGCCTCCAGGGAAAAGAGCTTATTTAATTAAGGAACTTTGCGAAAGAGTCGTAAAACCTCTCTCGAAGTACCGACACTAGCCTGGATGAACGGTTAAGTAAGAATTGTACGGTGAGATTAATCCTGACTAATTCTTCTTTTATGGTTTGAGGAAGGATTTGAGGAACAGTGGGAGCCATCCTGTTTAGATAAATTAAAAACCAATATAAACTTGCAAGAGCATCACGCTAAGTGTATTCTTCTCTATCTCCTGATTGCAGCGACCAGGTGACCAGATTAGGTTATAGATAGATAATAAATTGACTGAGTTATACTATAATGACTGGCAAAGGTTTGCCCAGATGTCCATTACTTATGACAAGCTAGACCACCTCATTACTACTCAAGCCCCCGCCGTCCCAGGTCCAGTTTCCACCATCGCGGATAAGGATATTCGTAAGGAAAGGGAAAAGGACAGTGCGAATGACAAGTGCCTCATGTTGGCCTCAGTTGATGGTGTATACCAGAGGCAGCATGAGAAGATGGACTTAGTTTCCATCTTCCTCTATAACAATGTATTATATGGAGAGCAATCTCGTATCGCAAGATATGATACCTCGAAGGAATTTCTTCAAGCGAGGTTGGCTGTCGGATCATCTGTAGGGGACTACGTTCTTACAATGATTAGCTATATTAAAAAGCTCACGGACCTAGAGACCACGTTGGAGAACGAGTCATATGCTGACTTGATTCTACAGTCCCTACCTCCTATATACACCCAGGGGAAGAAAGTTATACTTCCAGTTGAGGGCATCCTGAAGGAAACCAGGGAGACACCCGCTCTGCTTATTGGGGAATCTTCCTCCTCTGGATCTAAGGCGGATGCCAAGGGCGAGAAGAAGAAGACCTCCACAAAGCCGATAGGCGGTGTCGATAAGGTAGAAGAAAAGGGAAGGGCAAAAGTTTCGGGGTTAACAGTAGGGAAGGAGGGATGTTCCTATTGTTACGGGAAAGGGTATTGACAGAAGGGATGCAGGGCTTGGAAACCCAGAATCCAGGATCCGAAGCATATTGTGGCTTCGACTTCGGGTGTGTTTGTGATGAATAATGGTCTGTCAATTAACTCCACTTCCTGGGTACTAGATACCGGATCAGGATCTCATATCTGTAATTCATTACAGGCTTTGAGAAACCATAGAGTTATCAGGGCATGAGATATGACTCTCTGGGTTGCTAACGGAATGAGCATGGACGTTGTATCCGTAGGGTATATCATCTAGAATTGACAAGTGGGTAGATATTGATTCTACGTGACTGTTTATGTGTACCAAGTCTAGTTTGTAAGCGATGTGGTTCACATCCACCTAAATCAAAGTTTGATTAGGTTATGTACACTAGAGGACAATATATATTGAATCAAGCTCAGGTTTTCAAATGTCCATAACACACTTAAAGAAAGTCTCCAGAATTAAATAAGGCTCTCTTAAGGCATTGTAGACTGGGTCACGTCAATGAAATACGATTGACAAAGTTACATAGAGAGGGATATTTGGATCCGTTCGAATATCAGTCTTATGCAACTTGTCAATCTTGTCTCATGGGAAAGATGAAAAAGACTCCGTTTACTAGACACAGAGTAAGAGCGAGCGAGCTCTTAGGACTCATACACAGTGATGTATGTAGTCCAATGTTTACACATGCGCGAAGTGGTTATTCCTATTTCATTACTTTTACAGACGATTTCTCTAGGTATGAACATGTCTTCTTGATAAAGCATAAATCCAAGGCCTTTGAGAAATTCCGGGAATATAAGAATGAAGTGGAAAAACAAACAGGCAAAAGTATCAAGACACTCAGATCTGATCGAGGTGGTGAATACTTAAGTGTCGAGTTCCTAGATTATCTAAAAGAGAATGGAATTCTCTCTCAGCTTACTCCTCCATACACGCCAAAACACAACGGTGTATCAAAAAGGAGGAATCGAACCCTATTGGATATGGTTCGTTCCATGATGAGTAACGCTGAGTTGCCGCGATCCTTCTGGGGTTATGCTCTAGAATCGGCTGCATATCTTCTGAATAAGGTTCCTACCAAGACTGTGCCTACCACACCATATCAGATGTGGAGTGAGAAGAAACCCTATCTTAAGTACCTTAAGACATGGGGATGTCCAGCTTTTGTTAAAAAGAAGCATGCGGACAAGCTCGAGGCACGCTCAGTACAGTGTAAGTTTGTGGGATACCCAAAAAACTCCAAGGGGTATCTTTTCTATTACGCGGAGGAGCAAAAGGTCTTTGTTTCTCGTCATGCCTGCTTCTTGGAAACTGAATTTTTAGAAAATCAGATAAGTGGGAGTGCAATAGAACTGGAAGAAATTCCAGAACCATAAGTTATTACTGAAAGCTTGATAGAACCACAGATTTCTGAAGAACCGGACATCCCCGCGCCACTCCGTAGAAGTAGTAGGCAGTCTCATCCGCCCGAAAGATACTACGGTTTTCTCATAGACTGGGATCGAGAGGATTGCATCATTGACAATGATGAGCCTACTAGATTCCAGCAAGCCATTCAGAGCGGCGACTCGGTAAAATGGCTGGATGCAATGCGGAACGAGATGGAGTCCATGTACATCAACAAAGTATGGACTTTGGAGTTTGCTCCAGAAGGGGTAAAACCCATAGGCTGCAATTGGATCTTCAGAAAGAAGATTGGTGTAGATGGACAGGTAGAAAGCTATAAGGCTAGACTTGTTGCAAAGGGTTTTTATCAAAGACCTGGTTTAGACTATGATGAAACCTTTTCTCCAGTGGCTATGCTCAAATCCATTCGGATCCTTCTTGCCATTGCTGCCTTCTACGATTATGAGATCTGGCAGATGGACGTAAAGACGACTTTTCTAAATGGAAATTTAGAAGAGTGCGTCTATAAGGATCAGCCAGAGTGTTTCATTCAGAATGGGAGCAGCGGGAAAGTGTGCAAGTTGCTTAAGTCCATTTATGGACTAAAGCAGGCATTGCGGAGTTGGAACATCTGTTTTGATGATACAGTCAAAGAATTTGACTTTATCAAAAATCCAGATGAACTATGCATATATAGTAAGATTGTAGGGAGAAATGTGGTATTCCTCGTCTTGTACGTGGATGACATTCTCTTGATAGGAAATGTCATTCCTATACTACAATCAGTCAAAGGATTCTTGTGACAGAAGTTCTCCATGAAGATCCTGGATGATGCCTCCTACATTCTTGGGATCCAGATCTATCGTGATAGATCTAAACGGATAGTGGGACTTTCACAGTCAAGGTACATCGACACCATACTGAAAAGATTCAGTACGGAAGATTCTAAGCGCGGTAATCTACCGGCTTGTCACGGAATGACTCTCTCCAAAAAGATGTCTCCAAAGACTGACTTGGAAAGGGCTCGTATGTCAACTATACCCTACGCATCTGCGGTAGGCTCAATAATTTATGTGATGTTGTGTACCAGACCAGGTGTTGCATACGCATTGAGCGTTGTAAGCTGGTATCAGTCAAAACCAGGGGAGAAGCACTGGATAGCAGTAAAGAACATTCTTAAGTATCTAAGAAGGACTAAAGAGATATTCTTGGTGTATGGGGGAAAAGACCACCAGATCGAGGCCTTTGCTGACTCCAGCTTTCAGAGTGACAAGGATGACTCCAAATCCATGCCGGGTTATGTCTTTACCCTCAATGGAGGGGCGGTTTGTTGGAAGAGCTCCAAGCAGGACACCGTTGCTGACTCGACGATGGAAGCGGAGTATATAGCTGCTTGCGATGCCGCAAAAGAAGCTGTCTGGATGAAGAAGTTCCTCACAGAACTTCAGGTGGTTCCGACCATTGTTGATCCAATACCTCTGTATTGTGACAACAACGGCGCTATAGCTTTAGCGAAGGAACCCAGGTCCCATCAGAAGTCCAGACACATTTTAAGGCGGTACCACCTGATCAGGGAGATCATAGATCGCCGGGAGATCGAGGTGAGGAAGGTAGATATGGAGAATAACACTGTGGATCCACTCACGAAGGCCATCCCCCAGACACAGTTCGAGCAGCTGATCGAGATGATAGGTCTGTGAGATGCCAGTACATGGCCCTAGTGCAAGTGGGAGATTGTTAGTGTATATGCCCTAGAGGCCATTATTGTATTATACTGGTTTGTATTTTACTTAATGGAAGCTTGGGATATTCATAGTTGTATTGACAGTCTTGCTCAAAATGGTAGTTTGCTACTTGGTTTGTTTTTACTTCAATATATGCATGTGTTTCTTTTAGCATATCGCCTATACAATTAGTGGAGCCCTTAGGATCTTTGCTTGATTAGTCATAGGATAATCGAGACGGGGCATCGATACTCCGGAGTAGACTAGTGTATACGCTTCTCATCCCAGCAGGGGAGATGGTCTGTCCCACAGCCATTAGTACGTCGTATTGGAGATAATATTCAGGTGCTCGTTAGGTTATGAGTACACTGAACATGACTCGTCGGGAATTGTTGGTTGGTATTATACTTATTGGCGGGTAATAGTTCCCAGGAGACATGAGTACAGCTTAGTCCGTCGACTTGACACTGCTACTTCGCCTCGAGTGTGTTCCAACTGTACTTTGATTACTACTCTACCACGGCTCAAAGGAGTCGTGCAAACAGGTAGTAGTTGGGTGCAGTCCTAAAGCACATGGAGGCAGTGGCGGTTAGACAGGATTCGTCTCTCCCGGTATTGGGGGTTGATATCGTGATGTGTTCGGAGAGCCATTAGCCAAAGTCCCTGGCCAGGGCAAGCGAGATTTACTGGTAGGTATTCCAGTAGTTTCTCAGGGTGTTTTGGGCTGCACTCTGGCACGACCTATTGTGCTATTAGGGGTCTGAAGATTACCGCCCCCTAGGCCCGATATTCGATACTCTTAGACGAACAGACCGGACTGTACAGAGATTGTCACATTCAGGCTCAGTAGGAGTTCGGATGGGTTATTCTCATCGGCCTTCTTATCGACATCTACCTGGGGACCGTTACGTGCAACTAGTACCACTTGCGGCCTATGGTTAAACCCACTGTCAGCGTAGTGTCGAGTCTTTAGAGTCTCACACAGAGAGTTTCCCTGCACTGGGCAAAAGGTGTAGAGACCGTATGGTTTTACGGCAGGGCTTCGATCACTTACGTACACTTGTGCGCGTATGATGTTTGGGCGAATAAAACTAGTGGGTTTTGGTTTAAGTCAGATCCTAGTATTATATTGATGGATCAGTTTCGTCTCTTTGTATTCGTGTTTCTCGAAACACGAATGCGGGTATGTATATACAGATGAGAGGAGCACAGAAGAAGACACCTCATTAGGGTTTTGACCATTTACTTGATTAAAACAATTATGAGGTGGAGGAAAGTATTTGTTATTTTTGTAAATGATAATTGAGACATGGTTACTAGTTTTGACTACTTGACATTGCTTGACCTTTTGACATGGCTTGACCACTTGACTTAGATTGACTTTTTGACCTTAGATATTTTTGCTAGATATTTTGAGGAGATATTTTTCCATCACATGCTTGTGGTCATGTCAAGCTAGCCATCTCATTTTTCATTGATCATTATCATTTGTCAAAATACTTTTTCTTTCCTCAAGTGAGCTCTCTTCTTCTTCCTCACTACGAAACCCTAAAAGCTCTCATATGTTGAGAATTCTAGGGTTTCAAGAGACAAATAAATCCATCTTCATATTCTACATCACCTAGGCCATCAAGTTTAGCAAGCTTGTTGCCCTAGTTACCTCGGTTTTGAGGTGGAGCTCGGACTATAGACTCTCGGGTGGATCGTTTTTGACTCGAAGAGGCCGTTGAAGAAGCTACGATCCGGATCGATCCTTGGAGCCTACGTAGATGAGGAGGACAGCGATGAAGACCCGAAGAACAAGTATCGTGAGGTATAACTTCGTATCCGAGTAGTTAAACCTCATGTAGATTGCTAGCTAGGGTTTATGGACGATCCTTGGTTCTAGTCGGTATTGCGAAGCTTGTAAAAATCATTTTTTGCAAATTTCGCCCCCCCTCGCGAACACGTGGGTTGCGTGACATTGACTTACAGTAGGGAGTATTGTCCATGTTTTAGATGACATACTCCGTATAGGAAGTGATATTCTTATACTACAATCGGTCAGATTTTGGTTGTCACACAGTGTTTTCTCCTCGTTGGATATGGATAGTATATTAGGAGTTCTGGTGATTATATCTATGGTTTTAGATCGAGATTTGGGATGTTCCCCAATCAGGTACTTAGACATTATTCTAAAAGTATTTTAGAATGGACGACTCCTTGCATGGTGGTGTACCCGCAGGTGATGGAGTCACCCTCTCTAAAAGGGATGTCTTTTAGACTGATGAAGAGAGGGACTGGCATGAATGACATATCATTTGCTTACACAATTGAGTCAATCATGCAAAGTCTTGTACAACACCAGATATTGCTTTTGCACTAGTTGCAAAAAACAGATATTAATCCAATCCCAGAGAAACAAAGGGAAGCAGTAAAGAACATAAGAGGATGTTCTTGGTATAGGATAACGGCAGCGTCCTCTTGGAGGCGGTTATCAATTCAGGCTTCCAACATGACGTGGATGGCAGAGATGCTGTCAGACTTATGAGTTTAGCCTCGTCTGAGGATCGGTGTATTAGATAGTGTTCCAATAAGGATACTGAGGTAATCATGGTGCAGGATGCTGGTTATAACTCAACAGAGGATACAGCCTAAGAAGTTTATTGGATAAGAGTTGTTAATTGATGAACTTGGTCCCATCAGGTATCCACACAAATTCTTGTGGCGGGGTATTGCTAATTTTGGGAGATTGTTGATCTCAGCAAAGTTGAGATATAAAGAGAAGAAATTGAAACATTATAGCGGATCCACTCACTAAAGCTATTTCTCGAACATGGATGTTCCTCAAACGAGGATTGAGAAACTGATTAGTAGAGAAGTTGGGTATTCGGTAACACACGAGCTGTGGCTACGCGATACTACAATAATTAGCCTTAAGTGTAAGTGGGAGATTGTTGGATATAGTGGCCTCAAGGAAATTATTGTAATTGCAGGCACGCGATTATGATAATTGAGGGTGGACAAATACGGGTAGAACAATCTTACTGGAAATGATTGTATACTATCTGGTTTGTCTTTATTATCATGTACATGTATTATGTGGTATTGCAGATCACTATTACATGTTGATAGAGCCCATAGCATTCTTTCTTAACTACCAGCATTATGATGGCGATCATATACGTGAGAGATGGGCGGTCTATAAGCACATCCTTAAATGTCCCTAGTCGTGGGAGTATAGAGACTGGGCATCGATATTCCGGAGTAGACTAGGGTATACACTTCGAGACCCCGAAGAGGGGCGATGGCTGGTCTCACAAGCCATTGGTGTTGTGTCACCTATGATAGTATACATGTGCTCACTGGAGGTGAGTACACTGGACGGACTAGCCAAGAACTTCTAGATGGTATTATACCTATCGTCAGATGGAAGTTCTCAGGTGGCATGAATACAGGTTTGTCCTTTGATCTGAAGTCGTCATTTTTCTCGTGTGAGTTTCTATTGTACTTTGATTACTACCCTACCTTGGTTCAAAGGAGTCGTGCAAACAGGTTTTAGTTGGGTACAGTCTCGAGCCATATGGAAGCAGTGGTCGATTGTCAGGGATTCGCCTCTCCTGGTATTAGGAGTCGATGTCGCGCTGTGTTCGATTATCTATCACTAGAAATCTGTGGCCATGGTAGGGGAGATTTACTGATAGTTGATCAGTAATATCTCTGTTGGTGATGAGCTTGACTCGGACACGACTTATCGGGTTAGTAGGGGTCTGACGTTATCCACCCCCTAGACCGGATATGCGATACACTTTGACGAAGAGATCGGACTGTATGGAGATTGTCACATTCAGGCTCAGTAGGGTAAGGATGCACTTGATTGTCGAACCCCCTTTCGACAACTACCTGGGTAGCCATTACGTACAGCTAGTGTCGCTGACGAGCTTATGGTTAAACCTACTGCCAGCGTATTGTCGAGTCCTTAGAGTCCTACACAGAGGGTTTTCCCGGTGAAAGTCTACTCTAGCACCACCATGGGGTCCAAGTGGCATCTAGCATGCCAAATTCAAGCTTTTTATAGATGCTAAGCTAGACTTAACAAGATCTTTAGCTAGTGATTAGAGTTTAAAGTTTGATATCAAGAAAACTATAAGAAGTGAAAGATGGCTATACCCTCGTAGATCGAGTCCTTCACTTCATATGCTCCGTGTAGTAGTACCGCGAATCCACTAGGCTCCACTTGAGGTTTTGGACGAGCTTCCTCCGAAGACCTTCGTGCCGAAGATGATTCACACGAAGTCCCTCCAACTCAAGCTACCTCTACTCTAAACTCTTTAGCGCAGGAAATACGCTACACTTGATCGCTAGTCAAGTATAGGATGGTGAAGTAGGGGATGTTAAAGCTCACAAGTTTGTGTTCAAGATTCATGGTTCACATCACATGTGAAGGTTGAAACTTGAACCATGACAATGAGAAAGATGAAGAAGCTAGAGAGCAAATGGCAGCAACTCAAGAAAATGGCTAAGTGTTGAATGAAGAATGGCTCATAACAAAACTTCACTCATTGAAGCATACCAATATCTAAAAATAAAAAATGGTTCCATGCTTCAATAGTAAGTCAAGATGAATATAATATATTATGTGCCATACCTCACACCATTCCACTTCAATTTCCACCTCATTTCTATTTTCACAAAATAGAATTTTATGCCATGCTTCATTATTATATATATATCATATATATTAATATATTTATAATTAAGAATAATTAATGAGCTAATGATATTAGTTAAGATATAATTATATCATATGTAATATATATCACATTATTAAATCAACACTTGATTTAATAATCCGGTTATATCACATATGACCTACTAATATTATCTATCTGAATATCACATTATCAAATCAACAATTGATTCGATAATCTGGTTATATCACATATAACCTAACTCGATAACAGATAACTGCCAGATTACAATACGATATCACATACACGTATTTAATCAGGCCTACACACATATCACATATGTGTCCTACTACGTTTCCCCTGAACCAGGGAACTTCTGTGTGGGACTCTAAAGACTCGTCAATATGCCAGCAGTAGGTGATGATCACATCACTCACCCACAAGCCGTCAAGGGTACTAGCTGGACGTAACGGCTACCCGGGTATTGAGCGATATGAAGATCAACAAGCAAGCCTGTCCATACTCTCCATGAAGCCTATCAGTAACACTACCATACAGTCCGGTCTCTTCGTCTGATATGTCGCATATCATGTCTAGGGGTGGTAAATGTCAGACCCCAGTAACGTGATATATCATGCCGATGTTTGGCCTCTAACGGTTCGAGAAACTACTGATAACACTTATCAGTAAATCTCATAAGAAAACCTAGCCCGGGACTTCCAGTTATAGCCAATCGAGCATAGCGCAACATCAACCCCCAATAACGGGAGAGACGAAACCCCTCCTATCGCTTATTGCCTCCATGTGACTCGGGACTGCACCCAAAATCCACCTGTTTGCACAACTCCTCTTGAGCGTGGTAAGGAGGAAATCAAAGCACAGTGGGAGCCACACAAGACTCTATGACGATCTTGGGTCTACAGACTAACCTGTACCAGTGTTACCAGAGGACTGCTATCTGACGATAGGTATACTACTAACTAGGAGTCCTCGGCGAGTCCGTTCGGTATACCCATTCTCCAATGAGCACCTGTGTACAATCTTTGATGTCACACACGAATGGTTGTGGGATCAACCATCGCCCTCTAAGGGACAAGAAATGTACACACTAGTCTAATCTGGAATATCGATGCCCTAGTCTCGATATTCCCTCAAGTAGGAACTGATTAAAGGATGTACTTTTGGACCACCCTGGCCCCACTAGTATGATCTCATCATAATCCTGGTAGTCAAGTACATATCCTAAGGGCTTTATCAACATGTAAGAGATAGACAGTATAAATACCAATCTACATGTTAAGATAAAGGTAACCTGATAGCATACTATCATGTCGAGCAAGAAATTCCTCGATATATATGTCCAAGCATCCACTATATCAACAATAATGGCCTCTAGGGCATACAATTGCTAACAATCTCCCACTTGCACTAAGGCCAGTTGTTGTAGTTTCTCATACCCAATGTCCCAAAAGTCTTTTGAATAGCATCCGGGGGATGGCCTTGGTGAGTGGATCCGCTGTGTTATCCTCTGTGTCAAATCTCCTGACCTTGATCTTCTGGAGATCAACTATCTCCCTGATCATGTGATATTGTCTAAGAATATGTGTGGATCACTGATGGGACCGGGGTTCCTAAGCCAAAGCCACAGCTCCATTGTCATCGCAATACACAGGTAATGGATGCCCAATAGTAGGAACCAAGTTCATCATATGAACATATTCATCCCAGACAACCTCTTTGGCAACATCGTTGGTAGCGATGTAATTAGCCTCTATCAACGAGTCTGCTATGGTATATAGCTTGGAACCCTTACAACATACCGTCCCTCCACTGAGGGTAAAGACAAAACTCGAGACCGACTTTCAGTCGTCCTTATCACTCTGGAAGCTCGAATCGGTAAAGGACTCCATCTGGAGTTCACCGTTACCATACACCAAGAACATCTCTATAGTCCTTCTCAAGCACTCAAGAATGTTCTTCACGGCTGTCCAGTGGTTTTCCCAAAGATCTTTTCGATACTTACGCACTACACCTATTGAGTAAGCTACATCTGGTCTGGTACATAACATCGCATACATGATTGACCCGACTGCCGAAGCATAGGGTATCCCTTGTATGCAAGCCCTCTCCAAATCGGTCTTGGGAGACATCTCTTTGGAGAGAGTGATTCTTGAACAAGCGGGTACATTACCATGCTTAGAATCTTCCATACCAAACCCTTTTAGTATGGTGTCTATGTACCTAGATTGGGACAATCCCAAATCCATTTAGATCTATATCCCCAGGATGTAGGAGGCATCAGTTAGATCTTTCATGGAGAACTTGTGTGATAAGAGGAGCTTGACCAAGTGTAGCATAGGAACATCGTTTCTTATCAAGATTATGTCATCCACGTACAAAACGAGGAAGACCACCATACTCTCTACAACCTTCTTATATATACATGGTCCATCTACCTTTTGATGAAGTCAAACTTTTTGACAGCTTCATCAAAACAGATGTTCCAGCTCCGCGATGCCTGCTTTACCCCGTAAATGGATTTAAGCAGCTTGCACATGCCTCCGCTGCTCCCACTGTCTACGAAGCCCTCTGGCAGTGTCATATAAA
This sequence comes from Agapanthus africanus, assembly GCA_030015575.1. Taxonomy (NCBI): domain Eukaryota; kingdom Viridiplantae; phylum Streptophyta; class Magnoliopsida; order Asparagales; family Amaryllidaceae; genus Agapanthus; species Agapanthus africanus. The sequence continues at coordinate 352,820,272 of CM057341.1, read as the reverse complement.
CAGTCTCTTCTAAATCACCATTTAGAAAAGCGGTTTTGACGTGCAGTCTGCCTAATTTCGTGGTCATGGTATGCAGCAATGGCAAGTAGGATCCTGATGGACTTATGCATAGCTTTGAAAGTCTCAACTTTTCCATCTACACAAAATTATCTTTCTCAAAGATCCTCTTGATCTCGATGGGTTTTACCCCTTCAGCAGCAACATCCAAAGTCAATACTTTGTTGGTGTACATGGATTCCATCTCAGATCGCATAGCATCCAGCCATTTCACAGAGTCCCCACTCATGATGGCCTGCTCGAAACTAGTTAGGTTATCATCTCCATGATGCAATCCTCGCTCCCACCGTCTATGAGAAAACTGTAGTATCTCTCAGGTGGATGAGGAACCCTACTAGATCTGCACAGTGGCTGCGTTCTTCGGGGACTATTGAATTCTCCGGTCCTACCAAATCGTCAGGTATAGTTTGTATTGCTGGAACTTCTTCCAGTTCTACCTCTTTGCTACTAATTTCTTTCACAAGAAATTCCTTTTCTAGAAAGGTGGCATGTCGAGAAACAAAACACCTTTTGTTCCTCGGTGTGGTAGAAGATATACCCTCGCAAACGTTTGGGATATCCTACAAATTTTCACAGAACTGACCTTGTTTCAAGCTTGTCCGTATTTTGCTTTTCAACATAGGCCGGACAACCCCATATCTTAACTCGTTTAAGAGATGGTTTTTTCCCGTTCCATATCTCATATGGAGTGGTAGGCAACGTATTTGGTCGGAACTCTATTCGATAGTTATGCAGCTTTCTCAAGTGCATATCCCCAAAAGGAAATAGGTAAATCAGCAGTACTCATCATAGGGCGCACCATATCTCATAGGGTGCGATTCCTCCACCCCGATATACCGTTGTGTTGTGGTGTATACGGAGGAGTAAACTAAGAGAGAATCTCATTCTCTTTTAAATAGTCTCGAAATTTGGTGCTCAAGTATTGTTCTCCCCGATCATATCGAAGGATTTGAATACTTATACCTATCTGGTTCTCGAGTTTGTACTTATATTCCTTGAAATTCTCAAATGATTCAGATTTGTGTTTTAAAAAGAACATATGTCTGTATATTGAGAGAACATCGGGGAATATAATAAAGTACGCGGAACCATCCCTGGCATGTGTAGACATAGTACCGCATACATCACTATGTATCTGTCCAAGAGTTCGGTAGCTCTTTCTCCGTTTCCAGTAAACGGAGATTTGGTCACCTAGCATTTGAAACATGACTGGCAAGTTTCATAAGATGTAAATTCGAACAGATTTAAATATGCATCCTTATGGAACTTTAGCTATTCTTGTCTCATCGACATGACCTAGTCTACAATGCCTCAAGAAGACTTCGTTCATTTCTGAATTGTTCATCTTATGGGTGTTCTGTACTTTTAGAACTGTAGTTTGATTCAGAACGTGTATACCGTTATATCACGCACCATACCCAATCAACACTTTATTCAGGAAAAAATTCACAATATTTTTGGTACGAAATAACAGTCGCTCAGAATCATTGTATTACCAGTTGGTAACACTAGGTGATATTTGCCAACTGCTTTGGCTGCAACAATTGCACCATCTCTACTACTAGAGACATATCACCCTTTCCCAGTTCTCTACCTTTCTATAGTCCATGTAACAAATTACATGTGTGAGATCCTGTCACGCCCCACTTCCCAGAGTACGCTAAGATGGGCACGTGACATAGCCAACCATGCTACCTGTGGATTAGGAAAAATCCTTCCACAGTCACATTACGGCTGTAGAGATATCAAGAACAGGAAAGTAAACTAACTATCTAGTACATATCCATAAGCCAGAGTAAAAGAGTCAAGAAATAACAATATGCGGAAGCCAAAAGATACAATAAATGAAACACCTGGAAGTGAAACTACATACCGACAGGAACTTCACCGCTCGTCTAACAGCGGCAATACTCCTGATCAGTCTGCAACAAGGTAGAAGAATCTGGGCCATGCAAAACCCAGACGTCAGCGCGTCATAACATCAAGAAATAATATACAAACAGGGTAGCAAGACATGCAAGTATGATCATAAAAGGTAAAGCAAGTGTAACAGCAATGTAAATCAGGGCAGTGACAGGTAGTGTGCAATGAGTAATCTAAACTGGTCTATTGGGTTAAATACTCTCAAGTCTTTGAAATCAATTTGATGAATCATCGATGTAACTCAATAGTATCCCGTGCATGCCCGGGACCACAGTCTACAGACTCTCGGGCTGAAACCGAGACGTGCCGCTAGGCACTAACTGGAAGGAGTACAGACCAACGATGTCAGCAGCATCGTCACGAGGCGGGCCTAGCCTCTAAAACTGATCAGTATAAGCGAGCAACTATCGAGTTACAAGTCAGGATTTCATCATTGATTTCCCCATGCCCCCAAGTTATATGTGTCAAGTCAGGTATTCCGTAATCAAGAACTAATGCCAATACAGGATCAGGTAAGAGCAGGTTTGTCTGGATAGACAACAGGAACGGCCCGTGAGGACTACATGTCAGGTTTGTTGGCATTAGACACAAGATCAGGTAACGGGTCAATCCATGGTACAACAGGTCAGGTCAAGTAATGTATAAAGGTGTCATGTCATGTCAAGAGTGTATGGTACCATGTCATGTCAAGTAGGAAGTGTAACAAGTCATGTCAGGAAGCACAAGATGTCATGTGGGTGCTCATAATCAAACTAATATAAGCATGTATATAAATAAACAAGCATGGGTACTATCAGAACAATAAACTGGAACATGTAATATGATACGCAAATAGATATAATTTCAAGGATATGGATGCACAGTTATCGATTAGGGTTACATTTATAGTTCCAATATTAATTAGGATGCAATTTATTAAAAATGGAGTGTTAATATCACAGTATTATGTAGTAATGTGATCTATGGATGCAATTATATGTATCTTAAATGCGATGGATGCAAACGGGTATCCGAAAAGTTATAAAACTATAAAATGGTAATGTGGGATGTACAACTAAGCAATATGTGATATAAATATTGATATAATAATATTAATATGGATAGCATATTCAAAGCGATTAATAACTATAAAAGTGGTATTGATTAACCTTGCACAAGAAAGTTCCGTTCAGAAATTCAGCGTCACCCTAATTTGTAAAATAGCTTAAAAATAACAAACGTTCTCCAAAACGGACGTGTCTGATACCAAAACAAAGATAATTCAATAAGATTTTCATTTTTATAAGTATAAACATCTCAGGTTGTCCCTACAAAAAGTTATGAACATTCGAAATTGAAAGTTTGCTGCTGGAATTTTCCTGGACAGCAGTTTAGAGACATTTTCATTTGCATTTTATTTTATTTAAACAATTTATTTTGCAAGTAAATATTTTATAGAGTTATAGTATTATGAGTTTGCTTCATAACGAACTAAAGAACGTATACTAATGATTTTTCTATGATTTATAATGAATTTTATAAGGTAAGGTGTACAGTAAATTTCAGATTTGTCGTATCCGCTTTTTCAACGACATTTCATGTGTAAACTATAATATTTTCAAATGTATAACATTATAAAATGCAGATTATAAACTAATTAAAGATAATAATAAAAAATATTACGACGATATATATTTTAAATGATATGGATGCAGTATAATGTAATTTAGTATGTCACAAGATAAGTTTTCATGATCTAGATTTAATATGATATAAACGGATGGAAACGGAATATCGAAACGTTATAAAATTAAACATGGGACACTAGATTTAAACTATAGGTATGGTATTTATTTAAATAGGTATAAAATGAATTATATAGCATGTAGCAAGATTAACTTGCCTAGACGGAACAAGAACGGATGTGTACGGAACGTCCTTCGTCGGCGAAATGTCGCGACGTGCGCACGGTACACGGAACGGTTCCAAACAATGCACGAGGGTGATCACGCAAGTCAGGTACGTTCACTGGATCACTCGGATCGTCGGCGACGAGCACGGCTCCGGCGGTGATCACCGGAATCAAGAAACAAGATCAAGAAAAAGAAAGAAGAAAGAAGAAGTAAGAAGAAGAGGTTGTGTATTAAATAAGGAAAGAAAAATTAACTAAATAAATTATATATAAATATATATATGCAGAGGAGGGAGAGAGAGAGGGGGGAGAAAGGAGTTGTTAGTTTGTTAGGAAATTAGATTTAAAATTTTAAAAGATTTTTAGATTTAAAATTTTAGATAAGAGGTTTCAGTTTGTTAAAGAAATCATATGAAAATATTTAAACTAAATTTTAAAATTAAATAAATTGAATTTTGGCGGGATACAAAAATATTTCAAAACGCGCCCGTGTCGGGTCTAAAAATTCAGATTTAAAATACGAAAAATATGTGCGACTTTCAAAATTCAAAATGAATGCTCAGATAACGAAAATGCATACCCCCAAGAACGGATGCATGTACATGCGCGTAGCCATCCAAACACGTTCGTTTCACTGAACGGGACGAGAACAAGATGCGCGGATGCTACCACGGGGTTAGGGATATCATGCAGGTTATGAAATGCAATTTTAAATTATTTTACATGACCTAAAATGTTATATGGTAAAATATGCAATGCAAGGTAAAATGCCAGTATGCAGTATACATGAGATGTACGTATCTATGTAACAACTCAGGGTAATCTATAAATATGAATCAAATAGGTTCAAGCAAGCGGGTCGAATGCAATGTAAAATGTAAAATACTATTCGCACCCAAAACACGATAAATCAGGAAAATACCACAATTAAGGAAATACGAGAACTGGAATTGGTATAAATGAACTAGGATGTTACATTATACCCAACTACAAAAGAATTTCGTCCTCGAAATTCCAAGAACAAGAAAGGATAAACAATCAACAAACTACAAGAATAGATGTGGAAACTTCTGTCGGATTTCATCTTCTCGTTCCCAAGTTGATTCTCCATGCGAGCGATTTCCCTAAGAAACAAGTACGAGAGGGATAACCTTGTTCTTAAGAACATTTTCCCTTCGATCCACAATCAACATCGGTCGTTCCTCAAAGGTTAAATCTTCTTGTACAGTCAGCTCTGAATGATCCAGCACGTGTGCTTCATCTCGAACATACTTATGGAGTTGAGATAGATGAGACACGTCATGAACATTCGCCAAAGATTATGGTAACGCCAAACGATACGTCACCTCTCCAATACGCTCCAAAATCTCAAAGGTCCAACGAGTCGAGGACTATGCTTTCCTCAACTTCCGAAACGAATCACCCCTCTAGTCGGTGATAACTTCAAGAATACCAAATCACCAACGGCGAACACTAGAGGTCTTCTCGATGTATCTGCCCAACTCTTTTGTCGGTCGTGTACTGCTTTAAAATGATTCCAAATAGTATTAACCGCCTCAACTGTCTGCCCAACCAAATCTGGTCCCAACAATCTTTGTTCATCGACATCGTTCCAACAGACAGGTGAACGACACTTGCGACCATATAAAGCCTCGAATGGAGCCATCTGAATAGTCGCCTGAAAACTTTCATTGTAAGAAAACTCCACTAAGTGTAAATTATCCTCCCATCAACCCTTGAAGTCTAACATGCAAGCTCTCAACATATCCTCAAGAGTTTGGATCATTCTCTCCGACTGGCCATCAGTTTGAGGATGGTAAGTTGTGCTAAACTTCAATCAAGTCCCCAAAATCTCCTATAAGCTCCTCCAAAATGTGGTAAGAAACGGGTGTCACGGTCGGACACGATGCTCACCGGCACTCTATGCAATCTTACAATCTCCTGTATGTATCGTTCTACCAAAGCTTCTGTTGATTGACCAACTCGAAATGGTATGAAATGAGCTGCCTTGGTCAATCGATCAACAATCACCCAAACTGCATTGTTGCCTTTTGGACTCCGCGGTAGAGCTGTCACGAAATCCATGGTTATATGTTCCCACTTCCACTGATCGGAAGTGGTTGCAATAAATCAGCAACCCTTTGATGTTCAGCCTTAACTTGTTGACACACCAAGCTCTTTGCCACAAAGCGAGCAATCTCCCGTTTCATGCCTTCCCACCAGAAATGCTGTTGTATATCTCGGAACATCTTCGTGCCTCCTGGATGTACGGAACATGCGGAATTGTGCGCCTCCTTCATAACTTCTTCGCGAATATCTCCTTTTGGCACACACAAACGGCTACCATATCGCAACAAACCATCTTCATGAATTAACAAGTCCGTTCGAAGTCCAGCTTCAACCTGTTCTCGAAACCTTTACAATCTTGGGTTTTCGACTGCGCTGCTTTAATACTCTCGATCCATGACGACTGTACTTGTAGCTGCATCAACTGTCCCGTAGAATGTGGTAGCACAACCTCCAAATCAAATCTTCGAAAGTCTTCAACGAGTTCCTTCTGCGTAATCAACATCTGAATTGCCGGTATCCGACTGAGTATCCGGTACAACGCTAACCTTTCCCGGATGGTACTTAAGATCGAAGTCGTAGTAATCCGTCGGCTTCAACCATCTTCGCTGTCTTACAACTAGCTCCTTCTGAGCGAACACGTCCTATAGGCTTTGTGATTAGTGAATAATTCGACCCTTTCGTCCAAAGTAGTGTCTCTAAATCTTCAAAGCGAGAATCACAGCTGCTAGCTCCAAATCATGAGTTGGGTAATTTGTCTCATGGGTCATCAACTGTCTCGATACGTAGGCTATAACCTTCCCATGCTGCATTAAAACACATCCCAATCCTTTCCCAGATGCGTCGCTGTGAATCACCAATCCTCCGGAACTGTCTGGTATGGTCAAAATAAGAGCGGTCATCAATCTCTGCTTCAACGTCCCAAAAGCTGACGCACATTTATTTGTCCACACAAATGGTACCTCCTTGCACGTAAGCTTGGTCAAGGCTCAGCCAAGCGAGAAAAATTCTCCACGATCCTTCTATAATACCTGGCAAGTCCAAGGAACTTCTTATCTCCGCAACATTCTTCGGAATCGTCCATTCTCGAACTGCAGTGATCTTTCAGGATCAACGGCGATTCCATCTCCAGCTATGATATGTCCCAAAACTTTACTTCTTCAAGCCAAAACTTGCACTTGCTCATCCTTGCATATAATCTTTCTTGCCTCCAACTCTGCAGTGCGATCTTCAAGTGTTCTGCATGCTCTTCAATGCTCCTCGAGTAGACCAGAATATCTTCCATGACCATTACTAAAACTTGTCCAAGAATGGTGAAAAGATTCTGTTCATCAAGTCCATAAATATTGCTGGTGTATTCGTTACTCCGAAGGGCATCACTAATACTCGTAATGTCCATACTGAGTTTGGAACGCAGTCTTGCAAATATCTTCTGACTTAACTCGGACCTGATGATATCGAACCGCAAACCCAGCTTCGAGAATACCCTCGCGCCACTAAGCTGCTCAAACACTTCGCCAATGCGAGGGATCGGGTACTAGTTCATAATAATCATTAATTCTCGATAATCAATGCACGCCTTCCCTGTGTCATCTTTCTTCTTTACTAGAAGAACTGGAGCTTCCCCAGTTAAGTTGCTGTGGCGAAACCAACCCTTCTCAACTAATTCAGCAACCTACTTCCTGACTTCTTCCAACTCCACTGGTGCCATCGGGTGATATGCCCTTTGAGATCGGCGCTGCACCAGGAATAAGTTCAAGTGCGACTCCACGTCTCACCTTGGCGGTAAACCTGATATGTCACACTTCCATGAAACTCTCAAATATAGCTGGTGCTTCTTCCTTATCCACTGCCATTGACGAAAGAACCTTGTTTGTCGGCCTAGCCCTAACTCGACTGGCCCGACAGAACTACTTCCTCCAGCAAAACAACTTCCGAATGTCCAGGAATCTGGAGAATCACCTTCCCTTCCTTACAATCAATATGAGCGTGAAAAGTGCCGTGAAATCCCATTCCCAAGACAACAACAAACAAGGAAATGCACCAGGATTGAATAATCCTAACGCGAGGAAAAACAAGAACGAGTAAGATACCAAGATGACTTCATCCGAAGTCAAGATACTGAAGAGGGTTAACCACGGTAAACATGATTCAAGCTGGCGATGAAACAAAAACTGGTAAGCAATGAAACCGAAAGAAGCAAGGTACTATAACGATCATGGAATACGGAAGTGAATCAAGACCAGGACTCCAAGTTACTTAAATAGAGTACCGCATTGTAACCATGCTGCAGTTCATGGGCACAATTACATAACTCCACCCAAGTCGCCCAAATCCTAGTATCAGAATCAAGAAACAGGGAGAAACAATAGAGAACCAAAAAGATTTCAGATCGAACTGCAAAGTGGTTTCCATATCGTTCAAACAAAGGATCAAGAGAAGGATATGATTCAACAATCACGATAATCAAGGTGGCTGGACATGTTCCTAATCACGAGTATTCTGATTCGTGTATTGGGTCCAATACCCAACTACAAAAGAATCAACCCGATTAACCAATATCCTATGGATCTGATACCAAAAGAACCATGTCACGCCCCACTTCCCAGAGTACGCTAAGATAGGCAGTGACATAGCCAACCATGCTACCTGTGGATAGGAAAAATCCTTCCACAGTCACATTACGGCTGTAGAGATATCAAGAACAGGAAAGTAAACTAACTATCTAGTACATGTCCATAAGCCAGAGTAAAAGAGTCAAGAAATAACAATATGCGGAAGCCAAAAGATACAATAAATGAAACACCTGGAAGTGAAACTACATACCGACAGGAACTTCACCGCTCGTCTAACAGTGGCAATACTCCTGATCAGTCTGTAACAAGGTAGAAGAATCTGGGCCATGCAAAACCCAGACGTCAGCGCGTCATAACATCAAGCAATAATATATAAACAGGGTAGCAAGACATGCAAGTATGATCATAAAAGGTAAAGCAAGTATAACAGCAATGTAAATCAGGGCAGTGACAGGTAGTGTGCAGTGAGTAATCTAAACTGGTCTATTGGGTTAAATTCTCTCAAGTCTTTGAAATCAATTTGATGAATCATCGATGTAACTCAATAGTATCCCGTGCATGCCCGGGACCACGGTCTACAGACTCTCGGGCTGAAACCGAGACGTGCTGCTAGGCACTAACAGGAAGGAGTACAGACCAACGATGTCAGCAGCATCGTCGCGAGGCGGGCCTAGCCTCTAAAACTGATCAGTATAAGCGAGCAACTGTCGAGTTACAAGTCAGGATTTCATCATTGATTTCCCCATGCCCCCAAGTTATATGTGTCAAGTCAGGTATTCCGTAATCAAGAACTAATGCCAACACAAGATCAGATAAGAGCAGGTTTGTCTGGATAGACAGCAGGAACGGTCCGTGAGGACTACATGTCAGGTTTGTTGGCATTAGACACAAGATCAGGTAACGGGTCAATCCATGGTACAACAGGTCAAGTCAAGTAATGTATAAAGGTGTCATGTCATGTCAAGAGTGTACGGTACCATGTCATGTCAAGTAGGAAGTGTAACAGGTCATGTCAGGAAGCACAAGATGTCATGTGGGTGCTCATAATCAAACTAACATAAGCATGTGTATAAATAAACAAGCATGGGTACTATCAGAATAATAAACTGGAACATGTAATATGATATGCAAATAGATATAATTTCAAGGATATGGATGCACAGTTATCGATTAGGGTTACATTTATAGTTCCAGTATTAATTAGGATGCAATTTATTAAACATGGAGTGTTAATATCACAGTATTATGTAGTAATGTGATCTATGGATGCAATTATATGTATCTTAAATGCGATAGATGCAAACGGGTATCCGAAAAGTTATAAAACTATAAAATGGTAATGTGGGATGTACAACTAAGCAATATGTGATATAAATATTGAAATAATAATATTAATATGGATAGCATATTCAAAGTGATTAATAACTATAAAAGTGGTATTGATTAACCATGCACAAGAAAGTTCCGTTCAGAAATTCAGCGTCACCCTAATTTGTAAAATAGCTTAAAAATAACAAACGTTCTCCAAAATGGACGTGTCTTATACCAAAACAAAGATAATTCAATAAGATTTTCAATTGTATAAGTTTAAACATCTCAGGTTGTCCCTACAAAAAGTTATGAACATTCGAAATTGAAAGTTTGCTGCTGGAATTTCTCAGGACAGCAGTTTAGAGACATTTTCATTTGCATTTTACGTTATTTAAACAATTTATTTTGCAAGTAAATATATCATAGATTTATAGTATTCTGAGTTAGCTTCGTAATTAACTAAAGAACGTATACTAATGATTTTTCTTTGATTTATAATGAATTTTATAAGGTAAGGTGTACAGTAAATTTCAGATTTGTCGTATCCGCTTTTTCAACGACATTTCATGTGTAAACTATAATATTTTCAAATGTATAACATTATAAAATGCAGATTATAAACTAATTAAAGATAATAAAAAGAAATATTACGACGATATATATTTTAAATGATATGGATGCAGTATAATGTAATCTAGTATGTCACAAGATAAGTTTTCATGATCTAGATTTAATATGATATAAACGGATGGAAATGGAATATCGAAACGTTATAAAATTAAACATGGGGCACTAGATTTAAACTATAGGTATGGTATTTATTTAAATAGGTATAAAATGAATTATATAGCATGTAGCAAGATTAACTTGCCTAGACGGAACAAGAACGGATGTGTACGGAACGTCCTTCGTCGGCGAAATGTCGCGACGCGCGCACAGTACACGGAACGGTTCCAAACAACGCACGAGGGTGATCACGTAAGTCAGGTACGTTCACTGGATCACTCGGATCGTCGGCGACGAGCACGGCTCCGGCGTGATCACCGGAATCAAGAAACAAGATCAAGAAAAAGAAATAAGAAAGAAGAAAGAAGAAGAAGAAGTAACAAGAAGAGGTTGTGTATTAAATAAGGAAAGAAAAATTAACTAAATAAATTATATATAAATATATATATCCAGAGGAGGGAGAGAGAGAGGGGGGGAGAAAGGAGTTGTTAGTTTGTTAGGAAATTAGATTTAAAATTTTAAAAGATTTTTAGATTTAAAATTTTAGATAAGAGGTTTCAGTTTGTTAAAGAAATCATATGAAAATATTTAAACTAAATTTTAAAATTAAATAAATTGAATTTTGGCGGGATACAAAAATATTTCAAAACGCGCCCGTGTCGGGTCTAAAAATTCAGATTTAAAATACGAAAAATATGTGCGACTTTCAAAATTCAAAATGAATGCTCAGGTAACGAAAATGCATACCCCCAAGAACGGATGCACATACATGCGCGTAGCCATCCAAACACGTTCGTTTCACTGAACGGGACGAGAACAAGATGCGCGGATGCTACCACGGGGTTAAGGGTATCATGCAGGCTATGAAATGCAATTTTAAATTATTTTACATGACCTAAAATGTTATATGGTAAAATGCCAGTATGCAGTATACATGAGATGTACGTGTCTATGTAACAACTCAGGGTAATCTATAAATATGAATCAAATACGTTCAAGCAAGCGGGTTGAATGCAATAAATACTATTCGCACCCAAAACACGATAAATCTGGAAAATACCACAATTAAGGAAATACGAGAACTGGAATTGGTATAAATGAACTAGGATGTTACAGATCCTGATCCGGTATCCAATACCCAGGACGTAGAGGTAACTGAGAAACAGTTCTTGGTTACGAACACACCCAAAGACAATGCATCAACATGATTATTCTTCGTTTGGGTGGCGTGGGAATCCGGATATTCCTCTATTCCTTGCTCCGACTTATCACAATCATAAGGTAGAGCGGAAGCTAGCCCAGTATAATAAGTATGTTCGGTCAAAACATCCATATTATTATCTTGATTAAGGCATTTCATTGGTCTCTACCAGGAGAGAGAGAAGGATAATCACTTTGCGTGTGTTCTTTGTAAGATTAGATTGGTTATTTTATCTAATCAGGATGGCTCCCACTGTTTTTATCAAATATTCCTTCAAACCCTAAAAAGTAAGATTAGCCGGGATTAATTACACCCTACAGGTTCGCCAATTGTTCGGCCAGGCAGGTATTGGTACTCCGAGGGAGGTTCCCCGTGCTTTCGCACGGACCTAATTAAAATAAACCTCGTTTCCCTTGAGGCATAACCCCGTTGACACCTTTCTAGACACCTACTTGATTAGCTAATTGTAAAGTGCAAAACTCTCCCAGGAGTAACTCTTACTCGCAGTGGGTATCAGGATCCAAGTAACATATAGAAGTATGCAATCTCATTGCAAATTTCAACACTTGAAAATTCCCGATAATGTTTTTACCCCTAACGTTCTATGACCTTGAAGCAGGCCAACAAACCATAGGGCGTTAGTCAATTTCAACCCGTTCATTTCTTGATTGAATTAAATCCACCTGCACGACCCTTGACGCAGGCCAACAAAGTTGTAGGGTTACCTAGGACGGCTGCAAAGTTTCAGGAAGCATCATCCATGCCGTTTTCAAAAATTTGCCGTTCTAAATAATTCTAACCCTAGAATCTTAACTAGAGTTTTAAATGAAACGTTATGCAAACAACTTTACATACTAAGTGAATGAGGAATACAACCTTTGTAGACCGGTCCGTCACTTCAAATGCTCCGTGTAGACGTCCCTTTACTGCGAGTTGTGATCTCCCGAACTCTAGTATGGGTTCCCTTGGAGAAATGAACAAGCTTGCTCGAAGTCTTCGAGGCTGAAGTTGATCTACGTCGAGGAGACTCAAGCTCATGCTACCTCTTCACTAAATTAGAGTTTAGTGAAGCAAACACCCTAAACTAAATGGCTAATAGTAGAGGATGATCAAGTAGGAAATGGGTTCTCTTTAGTTTTCTTTTTCGCACAATATTTTCTCACCTTAGAAAAAGCTAGCAAGTTTTTTCAATGAAGAAGAAGATGATGAAAATGAAGATGAGAGAGTGAACTCATGAGGTGAGAATAGAAACTATGGGTGAGTTAGTGTCATACACTAACCCATGTAGAGAATAAACTATGGGTTAACAATAATGGTTGTGTTAATAAATATCTTTAACTAAAACAAAATGAGTGGGCTTGGTCAATGGTTCCACAAGCTTCTACAAGCTTTAACCATGTGACTAATTACCACTACTTTTGAATTACCAAGATAAATAAAACCTTAGGATTATCATAACTATGGTGTAAGTCTCATACACCCATGTTGCATGTGGCATCAAGCATGACACAAAATATTGTACATTAATATATATCACATATATACTAAGTATACACAAGTGAGAAAAGAAATCTTAAGTGAGCTAATATTAGTTAATGTAAGATAATATATCAAATATATAATTGTACATTAAATTATTAAATCAATACTTGATTTAATAATCCAGCTATATCATATATAACCGACTAATATCAAATGTAATAATCTATCGAATCAACACTTGATCTGATATCCTGGCTATATCACATACAACCGTCCGATATCACATATCGCGAGAATAGAATGCAGTATCACATACATGCATTAATCTCGGTCCCGCACATATCACATATGTCCTCCTACTTCGTTTCGTATGAACCAGGAAACCTCTATGTAGGACTCTAAAGACTCGTCAATACGCCGACAGTAGGTGGTGATCATATCAAACACCCACAAGCCACAAGCGGTCTGCTAAACGTAACGGCCATCCGGGTATTGAGCGATCAGAAGATCAAAAAGCAAGCCTGCTCGTACTCCTGCGAATCCAATCAGTAACACTACCATACAGTCCGGTCTCTTCGTCAGATATGTCGCATATCACAGCCTGGGGGTGGTGTAACGTCAGACCCCAATAGCCTGATAAGTCATGCCGATGCAAGGTCCATAACAGTTCATGAAACTACTGATAACATTTACCAGTAAATCTCAGCAACCCTGGCCAGGGATTTCATGTTATGACCAATCGAGTATGGCGCAACATCAACTCCCAATACTGGGAGAGACGAATCCCCTCTTATCGCTCATTGCCTCCATATGACTCAGGACAGTACCAAAAACCACCTGTTTGCATGACTCAGTAGATCTGTGGTAGGGTGGAAATCAAAACAGAGTGGGAGACACACAAAACTCTATGACGATCTTAGGTCAACAGAGTAACCTGTACCAGTGTCACCAGAGAACTGCTATCTGACGAGAGGTATAATACCATTTAGATGTTCTCGGCAAGTCTGTTCAGTGTACCCAGTCTCCACTGAGCACCCGTATACCATCTCTGATGTCAAACACCAATGGATATGGGATCATCCATCGTCCATCATATGGGTTAAGAAACGTATATGCTAGTCTACTCTGGAGTATCGATGCCCTGTCTCGATACTCCCACGACTAGGAACAATTATAGGGTGTACTTGTGGACTACCCTTGGCCCCACTATATGATCTCCATCATAGTCCTGGTAGTCAAGTACACATCCTAAGGGCTTTGTCAACATATGAGAGCAAGACAGCATCACTTATACAAGTCAACATGTTAAGACAAAGAGTAACCAGATAGCATACTATCATGTCGAGCAAGAAATTCCTCTCTATATATGTCCAAGCATCCATTATAATATACATCACATGTACAATAATGGCCTCTAGGGGATACATATAACTAACAAAAGTCGCACGACTACCCTAATCCAATCGCATCACATGCTGCAGATAAGCACTAATTCCGCTACCGCACACTGTGCCTTGACAAAGGCCAAAAAACGTAGCACGAATACTAAAATAGCACTTATCTGAAATGACAGAGAGCTACGCAAGTTTTTAAGAAAAGCATGAGCGAAATGAACTTGATATCGTTGTAGAATCTAGTGATTTTGAAAAGGAGTGTTTTTGAGGCTTTTGATAGTTTCGGTAAAGAGGTCACTCCCGGTGAAGGGATCTCGGCTCTTTCCTCAACAAATGAGGTGCTGGATATTCAGGAATACTACAATGCAAAGCAAGAACTAGAGAAGCAATCAAAAGAAAAAACCGAGTGAGTTGTAGCATTTGCTAGTTTTGCAAAGATATCACTCCCGGTGAAGGGATCTCGGCTCTTTCCTCATCGAATGAGGTGCTGGATATTCATCAAGGAATACCACTATGTAAAGAAAAAAGTAAAGCTACCCTTTATGAAAATTTGATTCTACAACACCTTTTGGTTTCTTTCGTTTCATTAATCTCATTAATGAAGTCGCATCAATTAATGTTTCCTAAACATTACAGAAAAGTGAAAGGAAAATAGAATGTACGCTTATGCCATCCGCATTCGCCACTGGGCCCCGTCATCCACCGTTGGGTTACTTAACTACCGGCAGAGCGGGGGCTGGACTAGCACGGGTGCAAAACATAAGCAACGATTATTATATATCATATATATAATATAACATTCGTCTCACGCAGTTATATGATCACATCACAGAACTATGTAGCAGAATCAACATATGAAATATTGGATATACTAGGAATTCCGTGTTTTGAATTTAGCCAGTAATGTAAAACACGAATTCCATGGTCGTGAAGAATAGCCAAACCCACATCTCTAGACCCCTACGAAAGCGGAAAATAACCCTACCAATTCTAGAGTTAGGAGATCCGATCTCAACTCCATGAGATGGTCTCCCACTGGACTCTAGAACCCGGTTACTTGTGCTCCCCACCTTGGGTCTATCCTAATGCGGAAAAGTAAATAATATACATCAATGGTGACATCATCCTCAAACCCGATGTGCCCCAATAAAAGAATATTACATACCAATTTTACATGAATGAAAATTGAAAAACTCTCATCTCACATAAAACCCCCGGCTATTCAATCACGACGATCCAATAAAATATATCATCGACACATAATATCACATATCATCAACGTAAGTAAATATACATATTCCAAATTCCGTTGACATATAACAACGATATTTGGGCTACCCCACGTATTACACTTACGGTCACAGAAAAGAAATGTAAAATTGCTATAATTAGAATCCGCATATCTTTAGACATCATAAACCCGGAATATCTCATATTTCGGATTTCATGCCTAACCTGATAAATATTGTATTTTAGTCTCAAATTGAAAACACTTTTCAATTACATAGTCTGGAATTCAACAAGATTCCTGACTACATTATCGAACACTTGTCAGAAACTTTAGTAGATGGCCGCACCCCCGATGTCTTCGACGAAGTGCACTAAGGCGGAACACCGTGGCCGCAAGCACCGGAGTGGATGGTTTTGGCAGCGAGGTTCTCCTACAGTCACATGGTCGGGGCAATGGGGCGTGGCTACCTAGCGAAGTTATTTGGCGAGTATTCGTGTACAATACGCGATTGCGACAGAGTTTTGATCCGAATCAAGACTCCATGGCAACCGATTTACCGAGACTAAAACACTAGATTTATAATTATTAACTAGTTTTCACAAAACCAATTAAATTTGGATCCTCACTACTGTATCCATATCAAACTAAACCCGAAACGACGTAACAATTATGACAACGAAACACTCTGTATTAGCCCCAATAGAACTGTTAACATCACATGAAATTTGGGCTAATCAAATAATACCTGAAACCCCAAAATCAACAGATAAGAACACTGTACAAAACCCAAACCCCAACTTGATGCAAAAACCGGCCAGGCCGGTTTTTTGAGATGTTTCGCCGGACCAATTTTATCATTTGGGGTTCGTTTTCGTAGGGTGTTCTAATTACATCAAATGTAAGCTTCTACAGTTGCTTAAATAATTATTACAGATCATTTGAAAATCGACAGAAACTTGATTTTGGGTTTCGAAGTTTTTCGGTTTCGTGATTCTAATTACATCGTCTAATCTTCTAGCTTAGGCTATGATACAATGAAAGTCTACCCTAGCACCACCATGGGGTCCAAGTGGCATCAAGCATGGCAAATTCAAGCTTTTTATAGGTGCTAAGTTAGACATAACAAGATCTTTAGCTAGTTGATTAAGGTTTAAAGTTTGATATCAAGAAAACTATAAGAAGTGAAAGATTGCTATACCCTCGTAGATCGAGTCCTACACTTCATATGCTCCGTATAGTAGTCCCGTGACTCTACTAGGCTCCACTTGAGGGTTTGGAAGAGCTTCCTCCGAAGACCTTCGTACCGAAAATGATCCACGCGAAGTCCCTCCAACTCAAGCTACCTCTACACTAAACTCTTTAGCGTAGGAAACACGCTACACTCGATTGCTAGTCAAGTGTGGGATGGTGAAGTAGGGGATGTTAATGCTCACAAGTTTGTGTTCAAGCTTCATGGTTCAAATCACAAGTGAGGGTTGAAGCTTGAACCATGACAATGTGGAAGATGAAGAAGCTAGAGAGAAAATGGGAGCAACTCAAGAAAATAGCTAAGTGTTGAATGAGATGAAGAATGGCTCATAACAAAACTTCACTCATTGAAGCATACCAATATCTAAAAATAAAAAATGGTGCCATGCTTCAATAGTAAGTCAAGATGAATATAATATATTATGTGCCATACCTCACACCATTCCACTTCAATTTCCACCTCATTTCTATTTTCACAAAATAGAATTTTATGCCATGCTTCATTATTATATATATATATATCATATATATTAATATATTTCTAATGAAGAATAATTGGTGAGCTAATGATATTAGTTAAGATATAATTATATCACATATAATATATATCACATTATTAAATCAACACTTGATTTAATAATCTGGTTATATCACATATGACCGACTAATATCATTTATCTGAATATCACATTATCAAATCAACGCTTGATTCGATAATCTGGTTATATCACATATAACCTAACTCGATAACAGATAACTGCCAGATTACAATACGGTATCACATACACGTATTTAATCAGGCCCTCACACATATCACATATGTGCCCTACTTCGTTTCGCCTGAACCAGGGAACTTCTGTGTGGGACTCTAAAGACTGGTTAATACGCCAGCAGTAAGTGATGATCACATCACTCACCCACAAGCCGTCAGAGGTACTAGCTGGACGTAACGGCTCCCCGGGTATTGGGCGTATGAAGATCAACAAGCAAGCATGTCCATACTCTCCATGAAGCCTATCAGTAACACTACCGTACAGTCTGGTCTCTTCGTCAGATATGTCGCATATCATGTCGAGGGTTGGTAAACGTCAGATCCCGGTAACGTGATAAGTCATGTCGATGTTTGGCCTATAGCGGTTCGAGAAACTACTGATAACACATATCAGCAAATCTCATAAGCAGCCCTAGCCAGGGACTTCCAATTATAGCCAATTGAGCATAGCGCAACATCAACCCCCAATACCGGGAAAGACGAAACCCCTCTTATCTCTCATTGCCTCCATGTAACTCGAGACTGTACCCAAAATCCACCTGTTTGCACAACTCCTCTTGAGCGTGGTAGGGAGGAAATCAAAGCACAGTGGGAGCAACACAAGACTCTATGACGATCTCGGGTCTACAGACTAACCTATACCAGTGTCTTTAGAGGACTGCTATATGACGATACCTATACAACCAACTAGGTGTCCTCGGTGAGTCCGTTCGGTGTATCCATTCTCCAATGAGCACATGTTTACAATCTTTGATGTCACACACCAATTGTTGTAGGATCAACCATCGCCCTCTAAGGGACAAGAAACGTACACACTAGTCTACTCTGGAATATCGATGTCCTAGTCTCGATATTCCCTCGACTTGGAACTGATTAAAGGATGTACTTTTGGACCACCCTGGCCCCACTAGTATGATATCATCATAATCCTGGTAGTCAAGTACATATCCTAAGGGCTTTATCAACATGTAAGAGACAGACAGTATAAATACCAGTCTACATGGTAAGATAAAGGTAACCTGATATCATACTATCATGTCGAGCAAGAAAGTCCTCTATATATATGTCCAAGCATCCATTATATCAACAATAATGGCCTCTAAGGCATACATATTCCTAACACCCGGTTCAGGCGATGAATGTAGGAGCCGTACGGGGGTACGTGCAGGGGTTCAATTAAATACGTATACGCGGTATACGGACTTTAATCGGACAAGTTATAATGCTAGCCGGCTTAGGATTAAGCCGGATTATTAAATCAGGTTTTGATTTAATAATTTATATATGTATTTCGATACATGTATTTTAGTATAATTGTTCACTATTTATTTTCTCTCTTTTGTGCTATCCATATTTTTATATGGATACGCATGTATGTAGCGATACATATACCAGGTGAAGTATTCCGTATTTATACGACAATGTTTCTAGAAGATGGACACCTCTTGTTTAATTTTCTATTTAGAAAATTAAAAGGGAAATGAGGTGGCATGTTGAGTTGATGAAGCATGGTGCTACATAGTAGAAAGGCATGGCTTGGGTTTTAAAAAATGTTTTTCTCATTTGGTTGCACTATTTGTGCATGGTTCATTTTATTTTGCAGCCATTTCTTTTACTATGAGATTTGACGATTATTTTCTTCTACTCACTTGAGCTCCATGGCTCGTGGCTTGTGCTTCATCTTCTTCTTCTCCTTCTTCTTCTTGCTCCCATGTTTGAGCAAGTTCCTAGAGAGAAATATTTAGTGGAGTATTCCTACATCACCGGCCATCCAAACCTAGCGGCTTTAGATCGTCGATTCGAGCCTCCTCCGCGTTCTCTCGGGTGGATCATCTTCGGCATAGAAGGTCAATGCTCAAGCGCGATCCCGGCGGCTACGAGCTTGGAGGGGTCTTCCACAATTGGGTGGGCACGCGACAAATATTGTATTTATCAACCTCTTGCACTTCTAGATTAGCTAGTTTAGGTCTATAGTTCGAATCCTTGGGTTTCGCGGGACTCCCGCGGCCTCCGCGGCGCGGTCGCCGGATCCCAACACCTCATACTAATATGGATAACATAATCTTGATAAGAAGTGATATTCCTATACTATAGTCACTTTTGTTTCTCTTTTTGTGGATTATACATATGTTATTGATTCTGGTGACTAGGTCTATATAATTAGACCCGGTAAGGGTTTTGGGATTATCCCAATTCAGGTATAATGACACCATTCTAAAATGGTTTAGAATGGAGGACTCCTAGTGAGGTAATGTACCCGCAGGTAAGGGGGTCACTCTCTCTAAATGATGTCTTTCAGGACTGATGAAGAGAGAGACTCGCATGAATGACATTCGACATGCTTCGGTAGTGAGGTCAATCATGCAATGTTAAATACCAGACCAGATATTGCTTTTACACTAGGTGTAGTAAAATGATATTAGTCCAATTTTGGAGAGACAAGGGAAGAAGTGAAGAACATATGAGATGTTCTCGGTGTATGGTAATAGCAGACTCTTTCAGGAGGCAATTACCAATTCTAGCTTCTGTAGTAACATGGGTGACAGAGTATCTGTCGTGGGTCTTTAGTTTACCCTCTTATGAGGAGCAGTATATTGGAAGAGATCCAAGCAGGATACTGGGGTATTCAAGGCACTATATCCTGATTATGAATCAGCAAGGGATACATCCTATGTATTTGTTTGGATAAATATGTTCATTTGTGAAATAGATCCCATCAGCTATCCAAACAATATTCTTGGGAAAGTATCGCTCATTTTGGGAGATAGTTGATCTCCACAAAGTTGAGATTCAAAGAGATATAGTTAGAAACATAGTAGCGGGTCCACTCACTAAGGCTGTTTCTCGAACACACTTTGCAAAAATGTTAGTACAGAAGTTGGGTATACAGTAGCACATGAGATGTGTGTATATGATACCGCAATAATTGGCCTTAAGTGCAAGTGGGATGTTGAATATACGTGCCCTCAAGGAAATTATCGTAGTTGCGGGAATGCAATTACTGAATTCGACGAGGGCCTATACCAAGAACAGTCTTACTCGAGATGATAGTGTGCTATCTGGTTTGTCTTTATCTATCATGTGAATATATGTTACTAGTTGTCGCGTATCACTAACACATGAGATAAAGCCCATAGGATCTTTGCTTGACTACCAGGATTATAATAAGGATCATACTAGTAGGGCCTGGTAGTTTATAAGCACATCTTCAAATGTCCCTAGTCATAGGAGTATCAAGATAGGGCATCGGTACTCCGGTTTAGACTAGTGTATATATTTCATGACCCTGTACAGGGCGATGGCTGTTCCCATAGCCATTGGTGTTTGACACTAATAATTGTATACAGGTGCTCATTGGATGAGTTACACTACACGGACTCGCCGAGAACTCTTAGATGGTATTATACCAATGTCAGATAGCAGTTCTCTGGTGACATGAGTACAGGGTAGTCCCTAGACCTGAAATCGCCACAGTGTCTCGTGTGTGTTCCTACTGTACTTAGATAACTACCCTACCACAGCTCTACTGAGTTGTGCAAACAGGTTTTACTTGGGTACAGTCCCGAAGCACATGGAGGCAGTGAGCAGTCGAAGGAATTTGTCACTACAGGTATTGGGAGTCGATATCGCACCGTGCAGGACACGACTATAGACGGAAGTCTGTAGCCACGGCAATAGAGATAAACTGGTAAGAGTTACCAGTTGTATCTCTTTGGTTATGAGTCCTCTATCAGCACGACTTATCGGGTTATTGGGGTCTGACAGATTCCACTCTCCGAACCCGGTATGTGATACTCCTTGACGAAGAGACCGGACTGTACAGTGACTGTCACTTATAGACTTTTTTGGGTCCGTATGAGTTCGCTCGTCGACCTACTTTTATCTTGCTCATACCTGGGTAGCCGTTACGTACAGCTAGTGCCACTGACGAGCTTGTGGGTTAACCCGAAAGAGGGTTATATTTGAAAGTGGTTCAGAGTCAATCGGATACGATCTTGTATAACCTACTGCCAGCGTATTGATAGGTCTTTAGAGTCCCGCAACGAAAGTGCCTTCCCAGGCAAAACGTGATGTGACGTACGTATAGGGATACATACATGAGTTCGGTAAAACATGTATATTAGATATACGCGTTTAATCGAACGACTGTTACACTAGCCAGTTTAAAAGCCGGAATATCAAGTCAAGTGTTGACTTGATAACCGTATTAATGATACGGTTTCTAGTATAGTGTATTTGATACACATACTCGCTACGGTACATGATACCAAGAAGATATTGATGGTATTTCGTGTATGTGATACATGGTGTGCACGTGTATAGGATACATGTACTTATACTTATTTAATATATATATTTGATATATATTAATTCCCACCATTCTTAATTATGTATAAATAAATATACAAATATATATATATAAATGTATATATATATATATCTTTATATATATATATATTAATATATATATTAATATATATATATTATTTATTTAATATACTTAATTAAGTGGTGGGCCCACCCTCTCTCTTGTATGTTGACACACACAAGAGAAAGAAAGAGTGGGAAGAGGGTACATGTCATGTTAAACATGACAGGGTTTGAAAAAGGAGAGACACAATTTCTTTTTCAACAACAAGCCGCCATTTTTTTGATCAATCTTCTTCTTCCTCAAAAATGAAAGCATAAGCTCTCTAGGTTAATGGCAAGTGTTTCCATGGTGAGGGAGTGTAAAAAGTATAGAGTACCCAAAAATCGCATCGCCTTGTTCCACGCCCAGCAAGCTGTTAGTGTATATGCCCTAGAGGCCATTACTGTATCATACTAGTATGTAT
Source organism: Agapanthus africanus (assembly GCA_030015575.1). Lineage (NCBI taxonomy): Eukaryota > Viridiplantae > Streptophyta > Magnoliopsida > Asparagales > Amaryllidaceae > Agapanthus > Agapanthus africanus. The sequence continues at coordinate 352,797,558 of CM057341.1, read as the reverse complement.
ATTACTTAATGGAAGCTTGGGATATTCACCTTGTATTGACAATTTTGCTCAAAATGGTAGTATGCTACTTGGTTTGTTTCTGCTTTAATGTGTACATGTGTTTATTTTATCACCTATACGCATTAGTGGAGCCCTTAGGATCTTTGCTTGATTACCAACGTTGTGATGGCAGTCACACTCGTGGGGGCTGGGTAATCCATAAGCACATCCTTATACAGGTCCCTAGTCGTAGGACTATCGAAACAGGGCATCGATACTCCAGAGTAGACTAGCGTATGCGCTTCTCATCCCAGCAGGGGAGACGGTCTGTCCCACAGCCGTCAGTACGTCGTACTTGAGATAGTATGCGGGTGCTCGTTAGGTTACGAGTACACTGGACAGGACTCGTCGGGAACAGATTGGTTGGTATTATACCTATCGTCAGTTATCAGTTCCCAGGTGACATGAGTACAGCTTAGTCCGCTGACTTGACACTGTCACTTCGCCTCGAGTGTGTTCCCACTGTACTTTGATTACTACCCAACCACGGCTCAAAGGAGTCGTGCAAACAGGTAGTAGTTGGGTGTAGTCCCGAAGCATTTGGAGGCAGTGACGGTTAGACAGGATTCGTCTCTCCCGGTATTTGGGGTTGACATCGCGCTGTGTCTAGGAGAGCCATTACACGAGTAGTCCCTGGCTAGGGCAAGCGAGATATACTGGTAGGTTTCCAGTGTTATCTCAGGGTGTTCTGGGTTACACTCCGGCACGACTTGTACCGCTATTAGGGGACTGACGTTTACCGCCCCCTAGGCCCGCCATGCGATGTATTCAGACAAACAGACCGGACTGTACGGAGATTGTCACATTCAGGCTCAGTAGGAGTTCAGATGGGTTTCACCTCGTCCGTCTTCTTGTCTGCATCTACCTGGGGACCGTTACGCACAGCTAGTGCCGCTTGCGGTCTGTGGTTAAACCCACTGCCAGCGTAGTGTCGAGTCTTTAGAGTACCACACAGAAAGCTATTCGCCTTTAGGCAAAAGAGTAGAGGTCGCATGGTTTTGCGACAGGTCGCATGGTTTTGCGACAGGGTTCGGTCACATCCATGCACTTGTGCACGTTTAGTGTCTGGACAGTTAACACTAGTGGGCTTTGGTTTAAGCCAGATCCTAGTGTACGTTTTGGGATTGGTTTTATCTCGTTTGTATTCGTGTTCCCCGGAACGCGGATGCGAGTGTGTATGCACAGTTGACAGAGAGACAGAGGCAGAGGATTCTCATTGGGGTTGTTGACTGTTGACTGTTGACCATTGACTTTTTGCTAAATCCTAATGAGAATAAGAAATATGATTAGCAATAATATTAATTAAGTATTATAGTGACATGGTTGTTGAGGGGTTGACTTTGTTGACCGGTTGACTGGGTTGGACTAGTTGACCATCATCATTACAATGGTTGTCATTTTCATGCAAAGACTTTTGCTTGCTTGTAGTGGTTTGCAAAATGAGTGCATGAAAATGATATTGCTTTTGATATGATATGAACCATCACATAATACTTGATTATCATTATGGCTCATGATGTTTTTGGATTATGAGAGGTTGCATGAGAAAAGAGAGGCCCATTCTTTCATTGGATTTCTCTCTCTTGAGCTCTCTCATTCTCTTGCTCTCACCCTCTTCCTCTTGCTCTCTCTACCTCAAGGCAAACCATTCTTATGTGTTGAGACTCATTGCCCTAGAGATAAAAAGACACCAAAACAATCCTCTACTCACTCTAGTTCACAAGGTTTAGCAAACCGAGTGAACTAGTTTCTTCAAAGATCGAAGAAGAAGCCAAAGGTAGAACCTTTTGGGTGGATCGATCTTCGGCGCAAGGAGACGACGGGGTGAAGCCGATCCGTACACCATCAAGAGTTGAAGACGAAGGAGTTCAAGAAAGGTATAGCCCCCTAACCGAGTAGGTAACTCTAGTTAGGTTGTTAGTTAGTTGTTTAACAAAGATCCATATTTTGAGTCCACATTACCACCCTCTTGAAAATCGTTTTTTATCACTTCCGCAACCCCGTAAGTACCGGGGAAGGGTAGCATGGACTTACAGTGGTATCAGAGCCTAGTTAAACACTATCTAACATGTTAGCATAGTAAGTAGAAGTTCGATCGGAAAAAAAGTCGCAAAACGAACCCGAAAAGCATACTTTCTGTCGAATTTTTCCTCTGTTCAAAAATTAATAAATCTTAGCTGAAAATTCGACTCAGGGTTTTTGTAACAATCTGCAGAAAAATGGCCCAGTGAGTCGATCAAAGCGCCGCGGATCCGCGGCAGGAGCACGCTCCCGCCACGGATCCGCGGCCGAGTTGACTCGGCCGTGGGGTATTTTTGGTGCAGTTTGTTTCTGGGGTTGTTTTGGGATTTTTAAAATATGTTTTTTCTGCCCAGATTTTCCAGAGAGAAAAATTTGTTTTTGGGGCTTGAAAATCCGTATTTTTATCGAACTTCTAAAGACTAAGGATAACAGGTTTATTTCTGTGATGTGTTATATGTATTGAACGTCTGCTAATCGCTATACGTCGATTAGTGGGGGTTATACATATCTATGATCTGTAATATTGATGGTATGTGTATATGAATTCATTGGATTGTCGCGGGTGAATAGCCGGGGGTTGTGAGATGAGAGTTTTTTTTCTTTCAATTCATGTAAATATGTAAATTGATGTAATATTATTTGTATGGCCGCGCAACCGGGTTGGGGTTGTAGCCGTCATTGTATAATTTCTTTTTACTGTTTTTGCTCCTATGATAGACCCAAGGTGGGGTGCACAAACTACCGGGTATATCGAAGTGCGGAGTGGCCTACTCACGAGTTGAGGGAGGTTGCTTCGCTTCGGGTACTTGGCGGGTAGTTTGCCGCACCCGTAGGGGTCTAGGGTGGGGTTTGGCTATTCACCGCGACCGTGTAATCCGCTTTTCGTTACAGGCTCGTACGAATTGCGGATTCCTAGTATATCCAATGTGTTCATCTGTGATCTGAAATGGCTATCATTGCAATATATCTATATATGATATTATTTAGGCATTGCTTATGTTTTGCAGCCGTGCTAGCCAAGCCCCCGCTCTGTCATTAGTTAAGTAACCTAACGGGTAATGACGGGGCCCCGTGGCGAATGCGAATGGCATAAGCGTATGTCATATTTTAGTTGTTTTCTGCAATGGTAGGATTAAATGATGGGACGCATTAAAAGAACTAATGCAAGAAAAATAAACCAAGTAAAAGTCGTTGGAACACTTTAAATACCACTCGGTTCTTTTCAAAAACCAACTTTTAAATGCGGAGCTTGAGCCACTCCGTTTAAAAGCTATCATGGTTCCATCGATTATATCAAGTTCACTACGTTCACGGTATCGCCAAAACCATTCGTAGCCCTCCGTCATTTCAGTTAAATATTCAGTAGTATTCAAGCTATGTATTTTGACCTTCGCCAAGGCATAGTGATTGGTAGCTGCTGAATGTTTATCTGTAACATAGATAGATGCGTTGGTTTGGGACAGTCGTACTACCATTTTGGCCTTCGTCAAGGGTATGTACGGGTGGGTTCAAATTAACCTGGATAATGACGGGTAGAACTTGACATGTGACTTATGATATTTTGGCCTTCATCAAGGTCATAAGAGCATGGGGCAAAAATCCACATCGGGAGTTTCATAAGTACTGAAACTTGCTAGCGCTGCATACCATTTGGAGTGTGATGATTCTGGTAGGATTCCTTCAGTTTTGTCACGCGATGATATTTGGATCCCGATCCTACTGTTAGTATATGCTACTCCTCGGGAACTTTCTCACTTAACGATCAATGCTATAAACCAAGTAGGTGTCTAGAAAGGTGTTAGCGGGGCTACGCCCACAGGGAAAAGAGGTTATTTAATTAAGGAACTTCGCGAAAGCGTTGGAAAACCTCCCTCGAAGTACCGACACTGGCCTGGCTAAACGGTTAAGCAAGTATTGTACGGTGAGATTGATCCTGACTAATTCTTCCTTTATGGTTTGAGGAGGGATTCGAGAGACAGTGGGAGCCATCCTGTTTAGATAAATTAAAAACCAATGTAAACTTGCAAGAGCATCATGCTGAGTGTTTTCTTCTCTCTCTCTTAATTGCAGCGACCCAGTGACCACACCTAGGTTACATCTAGATAATAAAATGACTAAATCTGACTGTCATGATTGGCAAAGGTCTGTCCAGATGTCCATTGCCCATGACAAGCTGGGACACCTCTTGACTAATCCAGCCCCTGCCGTCTCAGGTCCAGTTTTCCCTGTCACGGATATTGATATCCATAGGACATCGGAAAAGGACTGTGCGAAAGCCAACTGCCTCGTGTTAACCTCAGTTGATGGTGCAGACCAGAGGAAGCACGAGAAGATGGACTTAGTTTCTATCTTCCTCCATAACAAGGATTTATATGGAGAGCAATCTCATATCGCAAGATATGAGACCTCGAACGAATTACTTCAAGCGAGGTTGGCTATCGGGTCATCTACAAGGACAACGTCCTTGCAGAGACCAGCTATTTTGAGCTCACGGACCTGAAGACCACGTTGAAGAACGAGTCAGGTGCTGACTTGATTCTACAGTCTCTACCTTCTACCCTGAAGGAAACCAGCGAAACAGAAGGAAAGGGAAGGGCAAAAGTTTCGGGAATGGATGTAGTGAAAGAAGGACGTTCCTATTGTTGTGAGAATGAACATTGGCAGAAGGATTGTAGGGCTAGCAAAGCCAGTAGCCAGAATTCGAAGCATGTTGTGGCTTCGGCTTCGGGTGTGTTTGTAATAGAGAACTGTATGTCAGTTAACCCTACTTCCTGGGTATTGGATACCGGATCAGGATCTCACATCTGTAATTCGTTACAGGCTTTGAGAAACCATAGGGTTATCAAGAAAGGTGATATGACTCGCAGGGTTGCTAACGGAATGAGCATGTATGCTGAATCCGTAGGGGAATATCATCTAGGACTGACAACTGGGCAGATATTGATTCTGCGTGACTGTTTTTATGTACCAGGTGCGACTTGTAATATCATATCTGTATCCTTACTTTCTAAGGAAGGATATGATTTTACTTTTGTAAGCGATGTAGTAAACATCCACCTAAATCAAGTTCTGATTGGGTCAGGTACATTGAAAAACGGTATATACGTTTTGAATCAAGCTCAGGTCTTCAGTGTCCAGAACACACTTAAAAGAATGTCTCTAGAATTAAATCAGGCTTTCTTATGGCATTGTAGACTGGGTCACATCAATGAGACACGGTTAACAAATTTACATAAAGAAGGATACTTAGATCCGTTTGAGTACCACTCTTATGCCACTTGTGAATCTTGTCTCATGGGAAAGATGACAAAGACTCCGTTCACTGGATACGGAGTAAGAGCGAGCGAGCTCTTAGGACTCATACACAGTGATGCGTGTGGTCCAATGTCTACACATGCGCGAAGCGGTTATTCATACTTCATTACTTTCACAGATGATTTCTCTAGGTATGGACATATCTTCTTAATGAAGCACAAATCCGAGGCCTTTGAGAAATTTCTGGAATACAAGAATGAAGTTGAAAAACAAACAGGCAAAGGTATTAAGACACTGAGATCTGATCGAGGTGGAGAATACTTGAGTGCCGAGTTTCTGAACTACTTAAAAGAGAATGGAATTCTCTCTCAGCTTTCTCCTCCATACACGCCACAACACAACGGTGTATCGCAAAGGCGGAATCGGACCCTATTGGATATGGTCCGTTCCATGATGAGTAAGGCTGAGTTACCGCGATCTTTCTGGGGTTATGCACTAGAAACAGCTGCATATCTCTTGAACAAGGCTCCAACCAAGACTGTGCCTACCACCCCATATCAGATGTGGAGTGGGCAGAAACCCTGTCATAAGTACCTAAAGATATGGAGATGTCCAGCTTTTGTTAAAAAGCAGCATGCGGACAAACTCGAGGCACGCTCAGTACTGTGTAAGTTTGTGGGATACCCAAAGAACTCCAGGGGGTATTTTTTCTATTACGCAGAGGAACAAAAGGTTTTTGTTTCTCGTCATGCCCACTTTCTGGAACATCAGTTTTTAGAAAAAGGAATAAGTGGGAGCGCAATAGAACTGGAAGAAATTCCAGAACCACAAGATATTACTGAAAGCTTGGAAGAACCAGAAGTTTCAGAAGAACCGGACATTCCTGCGCCACTCCGCAGGAGTAGTAGGCAGTCTCATCCGCCTGAGAGATACTACGGTTTTCTCATAGACGGGGATAGAGAGGATTGCACTATGGATTATGGTGAGCCTACTAGCTTCCAGCAAGCCATTCAGAGCGGTGACTCGGTAAAATGGCTGGATGCAATGCAGACCGAGATGGAGTCTATGTACACCAACAAAGTTTGGACTTTGGACTTTGCTCCGGAAGGGGTAAAACCCGTAGGCTGCAAATGGATATTCAGAAAGAAGATTGGTGTAGATGGGTAGGTTGAAACCTATAAAGCTAGGCTCATTGCAAATGGTTTTCGTCAAAGACCTGGTTTGGACTATGACGAGACCTTTTCTCCGGTAGCTATGCTAAAATCCATTCGGATCCTTCTTGCCATTGCTACTTTCCACGATTATGAGATCTGGCAGATGGACGTAAAGACGGCTTTTCTAAATGGAAATTTAGAAGAGTGCGTCTATATGGATCAGCGAGAGGGATTCATTCAGAGTGGGAGCAGCGGTAAAGTGTGCAAGTTGCTCAAGTCCATCTATGGACTGAAGCAGGCATCGCGGAGTTGGAACATCTGCTTTGATGATACTGTCAAGGAATTCGACTTTATCAAAAATCCAGATGAACCATGCATCTACAGTAAAATTATAGGGAGAACTGTGGTATTCCTCGTCTTGTACGTGGATGACATTCTCCTAATAGGAAATGATATTCCTATGCTACAATCAGTCAAAAGATTCTTGTCGCAGAGGTTCTCCATGAAGGACCTGGGCGATGCCAACTACAATCTGGGGATCTAGATCTATCGTGATAGATCTAAAAGGTTGTTGGGACTTTCACAATCCAGGTACATTGACACCATACTGAAAAGATTCAGTATGGAAGATTCCAAGCGCGGTAATTTACCGGCTTGTCACGGGATCACCCTCTCCAAAGAGATGTCTCCCAAGACTGATTTGGAAAGGGATCGCATGTCTATTATACCCTACGCTTCTGCGGTAGGCTCTATAATGTATGCGATGTTATGTACCAGACCAGATGTAGCATACGCATTGAGCATTGTAAGCCGGTATCATTCGGACCCAGGGGAGAAACACTGGATAGCGGTAAAGAACATTCTCAAGTACCTGAGAAGGACTAAGGAGATGTCCTTGGTGTATGGCGGAAAAGACCTCCAGATCGAGGCCTTTGCTGACTCCAGCTTCCAGAGTGACAAGGATGACTCCAAGTCCATGTCGGGTTATGTCTTTACCCTCAATGGAGGGGCGGTTTGCTGGAAGAGTTCCAAGCAGGAGACCGTTGCTGACTCAACTATGGAAGCGGAGTACATAGCTTCTTGCGATGCCGCAAAGGAAGCTGTCTGGATGAAGAAGTTACTCACGGAGCTTCAGGTGGTTCCTACCGTTGTTGATCCAATACCGCTGTATTGCGACAACAACGGCGCTATAGCTTTAGCGAAGGAACCCAGGTCCTATCAAAAGTCCAGGCACATTTTGAGGCGGTTCCACCTGATCAGGGAGATCATTGATCGCGGGGAGATCGAGGTAAAGAGAGTAAATTCAGAAGATAACACTGCAGATTCACTCATGAAGGCCCTACCCAGACTCAGTTCGAGCGGCTGATCGAGATGATAGGTCTTTGATACGCTAGTACATGGCCTTAGTGCAAGTGGGAGATTGTTAGTGTATATGCCCTAGAGGCCATTACACTATCATACCAGTATGTATATTACTTAATGGAAGCTTGGGATATTCACCTTGTATTGACAATCTTGCTCAAAATGGTAGTATGCTACTTGATTTGTTTCTGCTTTAATGTGTACATGTGTTTATTTTATCACCTATACGCATTAGTAGAGCCCTTAGGATCTTTGCTTGATTACCAGCGTTGCGATGGCAGTCACACTCGTGGGGGCTGGGTAATCCATAAGCACATTCTTATACAGGTCCCTAGTCGCAGGACTATCGAGACAGGGCATCGATACTCCGGAGTAGACTAGCGTATGCGCTTCTCATCCCAGCAGGGGAGACGGTCTGTCCCACAGCCGTCAGTACGTCGTACTTGAGATAGTATGCGGGTGCTCGTTAGGTTACGAGTACACTGGACAGGACTCGTCGGGAACTGATTGGTTGGTATTATACCTATCGTCAGTTATCAGTTCCTTGGTGACATGAGTACAGCTTAGTCCGCTAACTTGACACTGTCACTTCGCCTCGAGTGTGTTCCCACTGTACTTTGATTACTACCCTACCACGGCTCAAAGGAGTCATGCAAACAGGTAGTAGTTGGGTGCGGTCCCGAAGCACTTGGAGGCAGTGACGGATAGACAGGATTCGTCTCTCCCGGTATTGGGGGTTGACATCGCGCTGTGTCTAGGAGAGCCATTACACGAGTAGTCCCTGGCCAGGGCAAGCGAGATATACTGGTAGGTTTCCAGTGTTATCTCAGGGTGTTCTGGGCTACACTCCGGCACGACTTGTACCGCTATTAGGGGACTGACGTTTACCGCCCCCTAGGCCTGCCATGTGATGTATTCAGACAAACAGACCGGACTGCACGGAGATTGTCACATTCAGGCTCAGTAGGAGTTCAGATGGGTTTCAGCTCGTCCGTCTTCTTGTCGGCATCTACCTGGGGACCGTTACGCACAGCTAGTGCCGCTTGCGGTCTGTGGTTAAACCCACTGCCAGCGTAGTGTCGAGTCTTTAGAGTCCCACACAGAAAGCTATTCGCCTTTAGGCAAAAGAGTAGAGGTCGCATGGTTTTGCGACAGGTCGCATGGTTTTGCGACAGGGTTCGGTCACATCCGTGCACTTGTGCACGTTTAGTGTCCGGACAGTTAACACTAGTGGGCTTTGGTTTAAGCCAGATCCTAGTGTACGTTTTGGGATTGGTTTTATCTCGTTTGTATTCTTGTTCCCCGGAACGCGGATGCGTGTGTGTATGCACAGTTGACAGAGAGACAGAGGCAGAAAATTCTCATTGAGGTTGTTGACTGTTGACTGTTGACCATTGACTTTTTGCTAAACCCTAATGAGAATAAGAAATATGATTAGCAATAATATTAATTAAGTATTATAGTGACATGGTTGTTGAGGGGTTGACTTTGTTGACTTGTTGACTTTGTTGACCGGTTGACTAGGTTGGACTAGTTGACCATCATCATTACAATGGTTGTCATTTTCATGCAAAGACTTTTGCTTGCTTGTTGTGGTTTGCAAAATGAGTGCATGAAAATGATATTGCTTTTGATATGATATGAACCGTCACATAATACTTGATTATCATTATGGCTCATGATGCTTTTGGATTATGAAAGGTTGTATGAGAAAAGAGAGGCTCATTCTTTCATTGGCTTTCTCTCTCTTGAGCTCCCACCCTCTTCCTCTTGCTCTCTCCCTCTTCCTCTTGCTCTCTCTACCTCAAGGCAAACCATTCTCATGTGTTGAGACTCATTGCCCTAGAGATAAAAAGACACTAAAACAATCCTCTACTCACTCTAGTTCACAAGGTTTAGTAAACCGAGTGAACTAGTTTCTTCAAAGATCGAAGAAGAAGCCAAAGGTAGAAGCTTTCGGGTGGATCGATCTTCGGCGCAAGGAGACGACGGGGTGAAGCCGATCCGTACACCATCAAGAGTTGAAGACGAAGGAGTTCAAGAAAGGTATAGCCCCCTAACCGAGTAGGTAAAACTCTAGTTAGGTTGTTAGTTAGTTTTTTCACAAAGATCCGTATTTTGAGTCCATGTTACCACCCTCTTGAAAATCGTTTTTTATCACTTCCGCAACCCCGTAAGTACCGGGGAAGGGTAGCATGGACTTACACAAGCCTCTGGAGGAAGTTTCTCCGACCGGTGATGGAGTTGGAGCTCGGGCAGCCCGCTTTTAACGCGGATCACCTACGACGAGGCAGTCGGCGTGTAGATGCGATCAGGAGCTCATGAAGTTTAGACGAGGTCTTCCGGGATCAGCCGGACACGCTACAAAAGTTGTAGCACCTTTGAAATCTTCTTTCTTTCTTTACATTTAGCTAGAAACTAGTGCTTGGACTATTTTTAGCATACGGTCGATCCCACGAAATTTTTGTTTTCCTTCCATTCCTGCTGCGCACACGTGCGGGACGCGGCTGGCCTAACAAGGTCAGCAATGGAAATTTTGTCGCTGACACTCATAAATCATTGCTGAAACAAAGACTCCATCTGGGCGAAAGTAATGATAGAACCGTCCGGTATGCTCGCGTAACGGTCAAAAGCGACACCAGTTAGGCTGTTGATGAACTAACGGAGTAGGAGGGCATCATTACCCCCTGTATTTCCGCACGACACTTTAATATGAGCAATATGTTGATTCGCGTTTCCCTTCCCGTCGAATCTTCCAAACTTAGGGATGACATAACCACTGGGGAACTCGATAATGTCATAATGTGCGGGATATGGCCGTCCACTACTGCCAATATCCTTTTGCACCTCGATTTTGGCCACAAATGTTTTAACTTTGCTGGTGACCAAGTCCATTATCCAATCTTTTGTTAACAAAATGATGCCATCCAAGGTCAAAGCATCTCCAGAAGTGGAATGTGGCCGGCTTTTGCATGGCTCGCTTATACTCGGACCTAAAAGGACAGGAATTGGTAGCTTCAGGTCATTATCACCCGGCTCATGAATGGAAACTTGCGCTTAATTGGAGGACGTCCGGGCAATTTTAGCCATGAGCTACATCATGACATTTATAAAATTGTCGATTTTGGTGTAAAGCTTGGCCATCTCTTTATCTTTGCTCCTGAGCTTTTTTTAGAGCTCTTGAAGCGGCTCTTGCTCTGCGGCCCTGAAGCGGAAAGTTGGCTCTTCCTCGCTTTCCAAGGTTGACTCCACATAAATCGAGGGGTCTTTCGGCCTATTGGCCTTATCAAGAGGGCTTTCATCGTCATGCAGAGGCAGCTTATCCTGGGAAGTGGTAACCACATTCAAGCCTGGTTGGGCTTGGAATGTGGCAGACCCATCCTTGATTTTGTTGCACAGGTTGTCGCTATGATGTGTGCCCGCCATGTAGACCGTGTGGATAACATATCCGGTCGGCATTTCATCATTGGCGATAGATTTCACGGATCGCTGTCGTGGCCCTTCTGTTTCGGTAACGGACAATCAATTGAAGACGGTTGGCCTGACCGAGTTCTTGAGTGGTGCTGACGCTTCTTTTCTGGCTTTGCCCTGCTTCTTTTGCGCTGCACAAAGCTCCTGAGACGGTGTCATGCTTTCTATGTTGAGGCTGGGACACGTCCCTTTGTAGTATCGTTCGGTTGTTGTCTTCTTGATTCCGGCGGTCATGGCGTTTTTCATAACCCACTTCAGGGGTTCGAAAGAGTTGCTGACCTTTATGGCCAACATAGTTGTCGTCGTGAGGTAACCCTGCTCGTGCAACCTCATAAAATTCCACTTGGCTGGAGTCCTGGCTCTTTTGTTGGCTCTATATCTGAGCCGCTTCTGTCTCAATTTTTCTGTTTTGAGCACTTGACAGGCTTCGGCTCTTCAGGAAGACGCCGTAGGCGGAGCGATATAGAGCTTTTGAGATATGCCAGATTGTGCATTTGTCAAAGGCGTCGCCTGAGCTTGTCCATGACATTTAGTGATGCCCTTTGTTCCGGCAGTCTTGGCCCCAGCTGGAGCACCAGAGAGTCATTCGAACACCGTCTTACGTTTGGGTTATGGTGCCTTAGCGATCACAACGTTCGGCCTCTTGCTCCTTGAGACCGTTTTGGCCACCTGGTTTACCGGGATTTCCACCAGATGAACACTTTTGGCAGGGTAGATGATGACGGAACAAAATTAATGGGCCGGTTCCTTCCACTGCCGACTAAGGCTTGCGGGGAGAACCACACGAGCAATGATCTTGACCACGTACGGGATTGGGGTTGCGTTGGAAGCTGAATTCACTTTGGAAGACATCATCGTTGAAAGTTGATTGCTACATGAAAAAGCATTATTTTAGTACAAACATCGGTATATATGTTAAATGAGTCACATGAATGCTTGACCCAAAATATAGGAGGAAAGAAAATCCCACCGGGCGTGCCAGAATCTGTAGAGTGTTTTTCGTCATCCTATAGAGATAGAAATACGCGTCGCTTGTCAGGCGTATTACAGATTCCCCCCGCCTAGGGTAGATCGTGGTTTATTGATTCTGGGGATCCGAATCTCCGGCAGCAATGGACAAAGTTTCCGTTAATTACCCCTCACTTGTGGAGCGAGAGAACCTCCGATTGACGTGTAAAAATGGTCATGTAAACTCAATGTGCAGTGTGTGTTGTGTTTTAAAAGGGTCTTAGACATATCATAGGCCTCGCAGAGTTTTCACGGGGGTCCTACTGCCCGGATAGTGGGATGGGGCTCAAGAGGGCTAGTAGCCCCCTTACGAGATGTGGGGAAGTGCCACGTTAGAAATTTTTTTCTAACGGAAAAGGTAATGAGTGTATATATGTCAAGTGCGCATGTGGTAAGGTGCACACGTAACAAGTGCGCACCTGCCAAAACGCACACATAGCTAGGTGCGCACCTTGTAAAAGGGCGCACATGATAAGTGTGCACTTGCCGAGATGCGCGCCTAGCAAGGTGCGCACTTGGCAAGGCGCGATTGAGTGAAGGGGGCCAAAGGGTCCCTAATGGACCAAAAGGTCCTGCAAGGTGCGCAGGTAGAGAAGTGCACACTTAGCGAGGTGCACACCTGGGCCGGTGCACACTTGGCTTGATATGCACCCAATGGGGTGCACCCTATCCAAATGGGCACCTAGCACGGTGCAAGTAGGGTCGAAACCCAATGAAGCAACAGTCCAAAAACACCAAGATTTTGACTGTTGAAGATCAAAATAAGCTCCTTTTCCCTTTTTTGATGCCTCCTGACGTGCACACTTAAAAAAGAGAAAGGAAGAGAGAAAGAGAGACTTAAACGCTAAAGAGCTGATCAAAACTCAAGATTTTTTTTGGGGGATTGAAGATTAGTTATCAAATCATCATGGAGGGGCCTTTTATAGGCTTACATCTTTTACATTTATCCCCATGATTTGTACAAAATTGGCTTTTGCCTATTAAAAAAATAAAAATTACATTTAATCTTTTCCTTTTCATCTTCTTTTCTGGTCGGTCCCTCTTCATGCTTGGGCTTGGGCTCGGGCCTACTTGGCTCAGGCTTGGGTTTGGGCCCACCTGGCTTTTTGAGTTTGATTTTGGTTTTGATTTTGAACTTGAATTTGATTTCTGATTTTGTCAGTTGGGTGTAAATTTTGAACCCAACACCCTGGTTGTCATATTCATACGAGCAGCGTACACTTGAAGTTTAGCAGGAAAGAGTAGTTTATAGTTCACCGAAGATTCTTGTCTATAACTCATAAATTCAGAAGGAATAAAGAAATGTTCAATGGCAAGACGGAGATAGGTATGCCGTTTGAATCATTGTCCGGTAACGACATACTGCAATAATGGAGAGCTTATCAGAATATTACATTCGGAAAGAAACAGAACAAAGATGCAATGCCATGCCCATCTGGCTGGAAGAAACACAGTGGTTTATTTCAGATTCCGTACTGGTCCGATCTACCGCTGTGCCACAATTTAGAAGTCATGCATATCGAGAAGGGCGTCTCCGAGCACATCATCACTCTTCTGCTATGTAAGGATGGAAAAACGAAAGACAATCTCAACGTCTATCATGATTTGACGAATTTGGATGGTTTGTCCATTAGAAAAGAAGTGCAATCTCGGCCTGTGGCTGGTAAATCGAGTTATTACGAGATCCCACTAGCAATCTACAACATGAACAAAGAGGAGAAGCTGCGGTTCTTCCGTATGTTGAAAGAATTGAAAGTCTCTGACGATTTCTCATCAAACATTTCCAAACAAGTACAGGTAGAAAACTGAAAAATCGTAGGACTTAAGAGCTACGATTACCGCATATTGATGGAGCATCTTCTTCCTTTATGCCTCAGAGTATCGGTAAAACCAGAAGTTGGTCTCGTGCTTAACAACTTTTGCACGTATTTTCACCAATTGTATTCCAAAAACGTAGACGTCAATGAGAAAGAAGAGCGCAAAAATGACATTCCTTTGATCCTCTGCTAGCTCGAAACTATCTTTCCACCTTCCTTTTTTCAACATTATTGTTCACTTGTCCGTCCATCTGGCAACCGAGGTCAGAATTGGCGGTCCGGTCCATTACCGTTAGATGTACCCAATCGAAAGGTATTATTAATGTTTATTATTCATCAGTTAAATTAGAAAAAATTATCATGAATTATTAATTTATTCCATTTCCAACAGATATTTGTTAATTTTAAAAAAACTATATCCACAACAAGTATGTTCCTGAAGGTTCGATTGCTCAAGATTATCTCCCGAAAAAAGTCACGTCTATGCTCGTTTCTTGAACGACGATGTCAAGACGAAGCTGATCAAACCGCAGAGTGTTCCTGATGGTCCAATTAGAGCAGGAAGGTTAAAGAACATGTCTTACGATCTCGTGGCCAGTGTACATGCGTACATCTTGATAAACAGCGGTTGTTTTGCTAAATATGTAGAGTAAGTGTTTATTATTTCATCATTTTAAACGTTCGAAATTAAATTTAATCTAATTAATATAACTGTATATTAACGAACAAAGCTCATAAAGATATACTCAAGAGATCGAATCTTCGAATGTAGTAGAATAATAGGATCGAAGAAGATCAGAGGCGCGCTTTCAACGCTTGGTCTATAAAAGAAGTGAAGGAACAATTGAATCGTGAAGAGCACGTTGATAGAAAGGTCTAGGAAGTTTTAAATGGTCCAACGATTGCAGCTAAGTTCTACAATGGGTACAGAGTATCCAGATATAAATTTGAGGTAGAAAGTAAGGAACATATTAGGGCTACGCAAAATAGTGACATCGCAACTGTCGACGAGGATGGAAATCCCTACTACGGTGTTCTTGAGGAAATTATAGCGGTCTCATACTAGTATACAACTATCCTCTTTCATATATTCTAATGCAGATGGTACGATACCAAGACTGACCGAGGTATGATGGTCGATCAATACGATCTAACTTTAGTAAACACCAAAAGAATGTTACCAAAATACGATAGTTTTATCTTTCCCACAATGGAAACACAAATATATTATTCTCGAGACTTGTAGAAGGTTGATTGGGATGTTGTTTGTCGTTGGAAACCGATAGATTATTATAACGTGCCGACGTTGAATGACTCTGAAGATGAGAGCGACGATGAAGATCTCGTGATAACACGTCTCAGTCTATCTATTGAACATATCAGGGATCCAAACTATTCTGCGCCGCCTATCAATACGTTTGTAAGATGTGACATCGGCCAATTGATTGTCACGGATCAAGATTTTGAGAATCCACAAAACGAATCTTCAGATAATGCACCACATAATCATGTTAGGTAATGAAGTTAAATTGAATGTTCTAAATTGTATAATGATTATAAGTAATGAAATAACGTTTATATATATATAGGATTTGATCATGAGCGCAAGCAAAGGCACTAAACGCCATAAGAGACAGCGTCTACAGGACATTCTGAGTCGATCCATACCCGTCGACGAGACTGTCCGAAGACCCTCAGCAGGCACGGAAGCCGCAGCAGCAGTGCCTATCTCTAGCAGCGCTCCCCTATTACTGCCACATCACCCCCATGGCCCCCTACTCACACCGCATCACCCCCAACTTTCCCTCTATTCTTATTAGCGCTCCTCCTATTATCGCCACATCACCCCCATGGCCCCCTACTCACACCACATCATCCCCGACTGTCCCCTTATCATTACTAGCCCTCCCCATACTACCGCTAGATCACACGTAGCATCGCAGCCTCCCCCTACCCCTACTAGTGCATCAGCGGATCCTCATACCTCCGTCACTCCTGCTCATGATGCTTAGTTTACTCATTTAAAAGTTGATATATCATTACAATATAAGTTGATATTGAATCATCTAACAGTTTATTGTTTGCAGATCCATATTCTCCTCGCGGGATGGCGTCGAGCACTGGTTCTAGCGCAACGCCGGGGAAGACAGGTATAATCGTTATTTTTTAAAGTTTTAAATAACGATTGTAATTTAAATTTGTCAAATTCTATATTCATATTCTAAATATTATAATATTGTGTATGTATATCTATTTTTTCGCAGGCTCAAGCAGTGTTAGGACAAGAGATCCTACTGGGCCGACCCGGAATTGGCATGTGACCGGCACTTGGATCACGTGAAGTCTATAGGACCTCACCGTAACCCAAATAAGCCAAAAGCCTAGAAATCTAAACCTTTTAGGAAAAATAATGGAGGTGAAGTTTTGAAATAAAGGCATAATGAAATCAAGTTTTTTCTTTTTTAAAATATATATAAAGTTCGTTTGAAATACAAGTAAATTATATGCTATAATTTGAAAACGTTTTCGTCATTTGAAATTTGGGCAGCATCTCCTTTGTAAACTTTGATAAAAACAAGTACATAATCAATAATAATATGGCATCCCCAAGCGGGAGCTAACTCTTCGCCAATTGGCAGAAACACAACCACGCAATATGAAATATACGACGCCCTAGGCGAAGATCAAAACAGAAAGAAAATAAAGAAAACCGAAACCTTATCAAATCCAATATAGGAATATATACAAGTCTTGACTCGAAATACAAATAATATACAAAATAGTCTCTAGGTCTACAAAATATACATAGTCTGGTTGATGGATCTTTTAACTAGATACAAATGAATAATAAATATACAACGGTGGTTACGCTCTGTACTATAACCCACCTACCAATGAAAATCATCCAGAAAGGAGCAATTTGCCAGCAAGCCGCTACTGAATCCGAAAGTTCGATCCTGCAAGAAAACTGTGGCACAACGAGGGTGAGTTGCCAACTCGTGGGTTGAAGATATCATCAGGTAGAAATCAAATATATGACAATCTCCTAGATCATACAGTAATATAATAATATAATACCGTGTGTAACAAGGGTGATCGTGTATACATAAGTATAATAATAATAATAGTAATAATAATAATAATAATAATAATAATAATAATAATATCGTACATGTGGTAATATATGGTACTATGTCATATGTGTCATATATAAATATATATATATATATATATATATATATGTATCATCCAACGTGTTTCCATCAACGACACATCAAATCATCATAAAACCTGAGTGTCAAGTATCGACACTCGAAATCATCATAAAACCTGTGTCCAGTATCGATACGTAAATCCTCATATCTCGGGTACCGTCTCATCGGATCGGCCCTCATATCCATCCGTCTCATCTCACTCCGGTCGGTATCCTCCGGATATCAGCCAAGTCCAATACTGTCACCGGTAGGTAGTGTTCCCCTGCCAGGCTCACTGTCTCTATACGATCTTCTTGCTCGGGGGTACCGTACCGGGTCCACCATGTACCCGCAGACGGTGCCTCCTCTCTTCTCGAATCGGGTATACACATAACTCAGAACCGAGAAAACTTATGGTGGACGCCAAATATCATATCAAGAGAAAACCGCGTATTTTTAAATAAATCATAAGTTTTTAAAATATATCTACGGTTTCTCAAATCCAGAAATTTCATGAAAACAAAATCTCATGAGCATGTAGCAATAATGAAACAATATGTACAGGCACAGAACAAATCTGTAATTCATAACAAGTATGTTTATATGAGCATAGCGTTTAACTAGGTAAGGAAATGCAATAACTGAACTAGAAAGTGTGGTATGGGGTACTAAATAATAACTAAAATGCTACAGGCTATAAGGCGATACGGTGACGTAGCGATTTATAATGTGTACGCGGCATGGCAATTACCGATGATGAGTGTGTGAGCCGGCAAGTAAGTGTATGTGCAATATGTGCGTCATCGATAATGGTGCATGTGTCCTAGCAGACGAAGTCATATAAAATGATAAGGGTATGAACGCGGTATATACATCGTAAACGAAATAGCGCTAGCATGAACAGAATAAAGAAATCCTAAATGAGAATGATATAAAAAAAATACGAAACTACGTATGAGCTATACAGTTATAGTTTAAAATAGTACGAATTGTTGTTTTTAGAAAAATAGGGGGCTACGAAGTTTTAGAAAAAGAAACCATTTGAAACGTTGTAGCGTCCCCTAAAATTATCATTTAAAAGTGTGTAACGATTCATTAATTTTGAAAATAGTTATGGCTCTAAATATATCGTAATATCTACTTAAGGATTTTAATCAATATTTCTCGAGTTGATATACACATAAGTCGGCGATCCATCCTCATCATATCACGTACGGTATAATTCATCGTATGATATCATCAATCAAATAGTACGAATCTATCATCACGTACATCATATCATCTCATCTCGTCATATATCATCACATGTCATATCATCTCGCATCACATCAAGTATATATATCGCCTCATATCATCATATCATATTATATCGACTTGTTTCATCATATCAGATTATATTTTCATCATCTCATTTCATATTGTAAATATATGTAGTTATATACTTTCATGAGTAGATATAGATCATAGGCTAAGAACTAGTACTGGGGATATGTCATTCTACTAATATGTTACTATCGCCCATAATATTCTAGAAACACTATTAGCTAAGTATACATATCTAATATCTATATATAACTATATATCTAGTATCCTAGTGTGTGTGTGTGTGTATTCGCATATACCCTAATACTACGGTTGTGGGGGTGCTATACGCCATCCACCCGACTTCCCTCATAGATATACATCTACTCACCTACTACGTCTTACTCTAGTCGATCCCGACGGATGCCTTGCCCTCCTTCGTCGTCTCGGAAGTCCAACCGCTTGTACCTACAAATCAAGTCTATATCCAAAATCTAATGAAAACCCAAATTGATTTCCATAGAAATCCATATCCAAAACCGATACGACAAGTGAAAGGCATATAGGTTAGAACCTATAGTCACCGTATCAAACGGCCGAGTCAAAACTCGACATTGACGTACAAATGTCAAACGACCGAGTCAAAACTCAAATATCAAAATCCAAGTTTCAAAAGTCGGAAATCATCGACAGAAAACAAGTAAAATGACTCCAGAATCTACTTAAGGTGAAATTAAACTTTTTTGCATATAGGGTAGGTATAGTTATCTAATGAGTGAGATATAGATCAAGTTTCACACCTTAACTCCAAAATTGGGCGGAAAATTGCGGCCAAATTGAATAAAACGGCGGCCTCAACATGGGGGTTTGGGCTCAGGTTTCTACGGTGGCTTCCTATGTGTCTGCACATCTCACTGTATCTGCTAATAAATTTTCAGAGTTCTAGAGTCATCCCAGATTCCATTTGAATATCAAAAGTCAATGAAAAACCAATGTCGGAAAATTCTAAGTTCGACTTTAAACATTCTAAACTCATTTTAATCAAGGCTACCATCACTACTAGGCCAGTAGTCACTCTCTATATCCTCAACTACATTTCCTCTACAAGTTCTATCCACTAATGATCACCCTAGAAAATTCTAAGTTCATAAAACATGTTTATTTTAACTTAAAACTAGTTGTGAAGTTAAGAAAACTTAAAAACTTTATAAAGGGTGAGTGTTTTAACTTGAATGGCAACTCAAGAAAATTCCTAGATGTTCCAATATGCTCAAAACAAGAACTTGATCACCCCATGGTGTGTAGGATGAGGTGAGGAATATTTTTTGTGAATATTTAGTGGTGTTTTGAGATGGTTTTGGTGGTGTTTGTAGGGGTGGTAGTGAGAGGTGGAGGAGGAGATGAAAAAGGATGAAGAAGAAGAAGGAGAAGGAGATGTAGGAATACAAACAAGAGATTGAGATTGTAACCATGGCTCCTCTTCTCTTTCTTTCTCACTCTCCCTTATTAAATGCATCATACTCTCTTGTCTCCTCATAATAATTTTTTTTCTATTCTCTTTTCTAAAACAAAAGAAACCATCATAAAAACAAAACAAAATGTTAACCCTCATGTAAATATGTGTCATGGCACTTAACATGATTTTAACAAAATAACTTGGTTAGTGCATAATTAGGAAACACTAATTAAGTTTAGCATTAATCTTGAATGGAAATAATTACATATTAATTTATAAAAAGCCTAATATAAATAAATACTTTCATAATTAATAATTTATTTTTAATTCTAATTATTTTCCAAAATTATAGGGATATAACTATACCATTTTATGAAAACTGAATTTCATAAATTCCAAAAATAATATTTTATATTTTCTGAAATGTTACAATCTTCCCCCTTAAATAAATTCGTTCCCCGAATTTAAATTTAAACCCCAAATCTTAAAATATTTCAGTAAATCAATCAAATAAACGGGGCTCCGAAATCACGAATACGCAAGAAATTGAAAGGGTTTCCTAGCACCGCGACGGGGTTAAAACGGGCATCACACATGCAATTTTCAAAAATTCCGGGTGCTAATGAACAGTAACCAAGATCTAACTAGAATATTAGGGTTTTACAATGATGATATGATAAAACTATAAGAAAGGAAGGATGCTACAACCTTTGATGACCGTGTCCTTCTGTTCTAATGCTCCGGGTAGTAGTCCACGCGACTCCACAAGGCTCCACTTGAAGAAGATGCAAGCTTCCTCCGATGACCTTCATACCGAAGATGATCCACCCGTAGTCCGCCAATCCAAGCTACCTCTTCACTAAGCTCTTTAGTGAAGAAAACACACTATACTAGAGTGCTAATGAAGTGTAGGATGATGAAGTAGGGGTTTTGTTTGCTCACTAGGGTTCTCACAAGCTCAAGAATTCACAACTCATGTGAGGGTTTGAGCTTGGAGGTGGTGGTGAAGAATGAGGAGAGAGATAGAGAGCATATGAGCTCAACTCAAGAAAAACACAAGTGTTAGAATGAGAATGAAGAATGGCTCTCAATAATATCTCACTCATTGAAGCATCCAATTTTCCTCAATAAAAAATATAGCACTATGCTTCAATAGTAAGTCAAAAGTAATAAAGAAATATAAAAGCTATGCTTCATCCCATGCTCCTCGTTTTCCACCTCATTTCTATTTTCTTAAAATAGAAATCTAACCATGCTTCATGATATATTTATATATATATATATATATATCAAATATATATATATTAATATATATATATATAAAGAAAAAGATTAGTGAGCAATAATATTAGTTAATATATAATTATATCAAATATAAATAAATATCATATTATTAAATCAACACTTGATTTAATAATCCGGTTATATCACATATAACCGACTAATATCATTTATATGTATATCGCGTTATCGAATCAACACTTGATTCGATAAACTGGTTATATCACATTTAACCTAACCGATAACAAATAACCGCCAGATTAGAATACGGTATCACATACTCGTATTTAATAAAGGCCCCGCACATATCAACATATGGCCCTACTTCGTTTCGCTTTGTTCCCTTATAAAAATTCAGAAAGAAAAGGGGAAGGGAAAATTCTCTACTAATGGAAGCATCATGTGTAAGCACGTGATCATCGATCCCTTATAAATAGACTCAGAGAGGGAAAGGAAAAACTTCCTGCTAGTGGAGCATCACGTGCAAGCACGTGATGCATAAGTATACGGAGTAAGCGACTCCACTTAGTAAGCGGCAATTAAAGCCTCACGTGCAAGCACGTGATCGACTTTCACACAAAACGTGTAGGACCTAGTTATAAAACAAACAAAGAGTAAAGAAGATCACGTGTTACCACGTGATGCCTTCCCTCTGTTTAGACAGCTGCATACAAACGAACCAAGTTAATTCTGTGAAGGGTCACGAGCTACACGTAAGAGATCTCAAATACCTTCTGAGCCGATAGAATTAAATTCTAAATAAAAGGGATCAGAACCCTATTTTGGAAATATTTTCCGCAATCTTTCTAAACAAGAAAGTTTATGCGCTGTAAATCAGAGCACCGTTGGATCAAAGATTCAATGGTGATTAAAAATCATCAAGATACAGAATAAGTTATGTATAGGAAAATATTTTTCAAATTTTGTTAAAAACAAGAAAAATGTCTTCTGTAAAATAGAAGTCCCTAGATCAAAGATCCAACGGTGGATAAAATCTCCGAATCAAATCAAAAATCTTTCAATGAGAGATTTCATTAAATCAACAAACTTGCCTCTGCTATATAAAGGACTCGAGACTAAAGAAAAAAGGAGGACAGAGAAAAGAGAAAGAAAAATCCGCCCATAAACTGCAAGTTCAAAAGAAAAGAAGAAACCCTAGGTAAGAAGGAACAAAACACAGAGAATATCTTACTTCTTCTTCGTCTCCACAAGAGTTTAACTCTTCCTAAGAACTTAGTTCTTTCTTCTGGTAAAAAGATCTGCAGAAGCAGATCTCCCTACAAGTTGAGAATTTAATTCTCATCGGGGAGATTATGCCGTGGAGATCCAAAACCTAGAAGAAGATCTAAGTTCAGAGAATTTAATTCTCCCAAAAGGCATATAGGAATTCAATTCCTTTGATAAAACTAGGGTTTAACCCTTCATATAAGAACTTAGTTCTTTCTTCTGGTGAGAGATCTGCAAAAGCAGATATCCCCACAAGTTGAGAATTTAATTCTCATCAGGGAGATTCTGCCATACAAAGCCTAAGAGAAGAACTAAGTCCAAGGAATTAAACCCTTATAAAAATATATAATAAGGGATTTGAGTTTTTTTTTTCTTAAGACTCAGAGAAAGAATTCCATGCATATTGATGATCACGTGTTCACACGTGACCACCTGTGATGAACTCAAAAGACAGACTGAAATGGATCACGTGTTCACACGTGACACCCCCCTCACTGATAGTGCTTAGCGCTCAGAAAAGAACAAAGGGAATAAGCCCAGAGAAACAGCGCCAACTGTCAAGCGCCTCACGTGAGCGCCCCAAATTTTTAGTGTTTAACACTGCTTCAAGCGCCTCACGTGGGAGCACGTGAGCACTGAGCATATACTAGTGTTTAACACTATAAGAGGCCAATTTCAACCCCAGATTGGCTAAGTCATTCCTGAGATTAAATCTCTAAATAAACCGAGCCTCCATGCTCATGACTGATGACTCCTCAATCTGAAATCTGGTTCAAGGGTACATCTCTTCATACCTCTGATACATGTCGTTGTAATTCTTCAACGTCTTCAGAGAGATGGAGGGTCCCAATAACCAATAACTTTTGGCGCATCCCTAAACTGTTAAACCAAAACCCTATAGACTATGATGTCTTTAAACCCTACAGACTATGATGTCTTTAAACACAGACTATGATGTCTTTAAACCCTACAGACTATGATGTCTTTAAACCCTACAGACTATGATGTCTTTAAACACAGACTACGATGTCTTTAAACCCTACAGACTATGATGTCTTTAAACACAGACTATGATGACTTTAAACCCTACAGACTATGATGTCTTTAAACCCTACAGACCATGATGTCTTTAAACACAGACTATGATGTCTTTAAACCCTACAGACTATGATGTCCTTAAACCCTACAGATTATGATGTCTTTAAACATAGACTATGATGTCTTTAAACCCTACAGACTATGATGTCTTTAAACCCTACAGACTATGATGTCTTTAAACCCTATAGATTATGATGTCTTTAAACACAGACTATGATGGCTTTAAACCCTACAGACTATGATGTCTTTAAACCCTACATACTATGATTTCTTTAAACCCTACAGACTATGATGTCTTTAAACATAGACTATGATGGTCTTTAAACCCCATGGACTATGATGTCCTTAAACCTGATGGACCGTAACGTCTCTAAACTAAAACGATAGAGCCCAAATGCTCTTTTATCGGATCCAAAATGATCCTGAACCCCCGTTGAGTAGATCTTAGTCTACAATTAGACTAGTGTATCCTCAACAAACATTTAAGTTGATCTTAATCTCAAATGAGATTAACGATCATTAAACCAACCCAAACCCAAATCTAAGAAAATACGGATTTAGACTAATCCCCGCCCTACGGGAGACAACATAAATTAGTCTCCTTATACAATCCACGGGCAACTAAACATAAAACAAATACACACGACACAAAGTTAACATCTAGAGCAGGAGAAAGCGGTTATCGCTACGCGGTAACGTAATTAACTGCAGGGGCTTGCGCCTGCAGGGAAGAGCGTCCCCACAATCAAAAACCCCTCACAAGGAGGGGGAATCTGACAAAATCTGCTACAACGGACGCATCTGTCCAAACCTCCGATACACTGTGTTATAAATCAACTTGGAATCTTCGGAGAGGTGGATGAATAAAACCCAATAGCATCTGCCCCCAAATTCAGGCATGACGACCTACGCGGTTCCGTCTCTGTTTTCGGCAGTAAACAGATTCTGGCACGCCCGGTGGGAATTTTTCCTCTTTCCACTCCACACTTCGTGTGTCGTGTTCGCGAACGAATCGCAGTTTAATATGGTTGCCCCTAGATTCAAGGTACTAAGATTTGGTGTCTTGCTTCATGCAGAAAAGGAGAAGATCAATGGCTTCCAGCTGCACCAACTGCAATAACAACTCCCGCTCTGCCCCGTCTGGAGGAGTAACTTACGGGCCCCAAGCGGCCTCCATCTTCGCAATGCCGGTGGACTAGGTGACTCAGGCCACCACTGGACTGTTCTTTGGGACCATGATCCCCCCCGGCAAGCTTTAGCGTCCCGATGCCATCACGGGAAGCTCCAAATAAGTCGGTCTTCGATCGGCTTGCAACTACCACGGCCCCTCTCAATGGGTCGTCCAATTCCAACGTCTCAGTCTTCAACAGGCTAAGCCTAAGCTCCATTGGGCCCGTAAAGAGGCCTGCAATACCTAAAGGAGTTATCCCAAAGAGGATAGCCATTCCAACTCCAATAGACGAAGTCGTCAAAGGGGCTTCTCCTGCTAAGGGATCAGTCTTCGCAAGACTGGCCATTCCAACTCCTGCTGCAGGCAGGGTCATTAAAAATGCTTCCCCTGCCAAAAAGTCGGTCTTTGCAAGGTTGGACGTTTCTTCTCGGCGGATGTTAGTCTTCGATAGGCTGGCACCAACAACAGCTCTTCACCAGAACTGGGGGCATGATGAAGCCACCCCCGTAGCTGAGCCAGTCCCATCTACAAGACATGCTCGATGTCGCCACTAGCGCCGAGTGAGAAAAACTGGGGGCAGCTCTCCCTATGGACTGACTCCACCAGCTCCGTTGATGGAAATTGACGCCGATGTTCCAACTGGAAACTGCTTTCAGCCGCTCAGGATGGTGCGCAAGAACTCTCCGGCTGCTGTGTTGAAAAGGTTTCCTCCACCCGCTGAAAATGTTTCTAAGGCGAAGCCGGAGCAGCCTCCTCAGCGGCTGTCTTCCAAAATCCACAGGGTCTGGCGAAGAGTCCAAAACTCTATAATTGACAAAGACTACTCCCACCGACAGAAAAAAATGAAGGTTCGACAAGAGGAGGACCATCCCGCAGCCATACCGCAGAAGGTATCATGGATGCCTGTTGCAACGGCTCCCTCGACCTCGGCCGTTCACAAAAGGAGAAGGCCGGAGAAGATCCCCGTTGTTAGATGTATATGCCCTAGAGGCCAGTATTGTATATGTATACATATGGATACTAGGGATATGCATGTACAGAACAATCTTTCTCAGTTTTATAGTATATTATTTGACTTGTCTTTGTCGGGATATGTGTATATATTTGTATTGTTGTTATATCTGGTTTGCACATATTGATAAAGACTCGATACGGTGGTATACTATAGTGGTTTTCCTTTATCTTAACATGGCATATGTCATACTCGTTATTACATATTGCAGTTACATGTTGATAAAGCCCCTAGGATCTTGCTTGACTACCCGCATTGTGATAGCGATCATACTTGTGGGAGCAAGGTAGTCCATAAGCACATCCTTAAATGGTCCCCAGTCGTGTGAGTATCGAGACTGGGCACTGATACTCCAGAGTAGACTGGTGTGTACGTTTCTACCCCCGTCAGGGGATGGTTGGTCCCGCAGCCATTGGTCTGATGCACCTAAGATCATATGCAGGTGCTCACTGGGTGTGAGTACACTGGACGGACTCGCCGAGAACTTCCATATGGTAGTATACCTATCATCAGATGGAAGTTCTCAGGTGACATGTGTACAAGTTAGTCTTTGGACCCGAGATCGGCATTTGTCTCGTGTGAGTTCCCACTGAACTTTGATCACTACCCTACCACGGCTCTACTGAGTCATGCAAACAGGTTTTGGTTGGGTTCAGTCCCGAGCCACATGGAGGCAGTGAGCAATTGTCGGGGATTCGTCTCTCCCGGTATAGGGAGTCGATATCGCACTGTAATTCGATTGGTCAGGACCATAAGACCTTGGCCAAGGCACTTGGGATTTACTGATAGGTTGATCAGTAGTTTTCCGGATTGGTCCTGAGCCACATCGGCACGACTTATCAGGTTGTTAGGGTCTGACGTTCACCATCCCCTAGACCCGGTATGCGATACTCTTTGATGAAGAGACCGGACTGTACGGATATTGTCTCGGATAGGCTCAGTAGGAGATCCGGATGAGTTTGCTCATCGGCCTTCTTTTCGGCAGGTACCTGGGTAGCCGTTACGTATAGCTAGTGCCGCTGACGTGCTTGTGGTTAAACCCACTGCCAGAGTACTGTCGAGTCTTTAGAGTCCCACACAGAGGGTTTCCCTGATTCAGGCGAAATGATGTAGTAGCCGTATTGGATACGTGCAGGGTTCGATCGATTGATGTACTTTGTACTCGGGTTTTCGATCGGACAGTTGGTAGTACTAGCCGGCTCGGGTTTGAGCCGGATTATTAAATCAGGTATTTATTTAATAATTTACGTATATGTATTTTGATATATATATATATATATTCTAGTATTACGTTCTTCGTGTTATTCTATCTCTTTGGGCGTTCGGATTTTTATCTGATTGCCGGTATATATACAGTAGTCGGAAATCCGTATTTATTACAGTTTTCCTACTAGAAGGTGGCCACCTCATTTTGGATTTTCCTTTTATTTCATAATTGGAAATGAGGTGTAAAGTGAGAGGTGGGGGAGGAATGGAAGTGACCATGCTTCAATAGTGAACAAATGAATTTATAATTCATTTTGGATTTACTATTGAAGCATGATTGCTATTGTTTATTGAAAGAATTCATACACAAAACCAAGGTGTGTGAATTTCTCTTTCATGCTTCATTCATTTTTCTCTTGAGCTCCCATCTCCTCCACCTTCATCTTCTTCCTCCTCCACCTTCATCTTCTTCCTCTTCACTTACATTCTCATGAGTTGAGAAATAAGTGAAGAGGGTAGAAAAGAGATAGCAAACACTTGAACAACCCCACTACATCCTAGACTACTTGGACTAGCATCCCAAGTTCTCTAGTTGCTCTTTTGACATATTGCAAAGAGCTAGAGCCATGGATCATACTCCCCGGGTGGATCATCTACGAAAAATGGAGGCCGGAAAACAAGCTCGATCTCGGAGGACCGATGGAGCCGGAAATGGAGATCTAGCGAGTTCACTGAGGCCACTTGGAGCACATGATGAGGAGAGAAGACCGAAGGACTCGATTCGTTTGGTATATCTTCTTTCATAGTAGGTAGAACTCTTTTGCTAACTAGGTTTATGGTTAAAGATCCGGGATAAGTTTTATTCCGGTGCCAAAGTTTTGATCGTCTTAAAATTTTTGTTCCGCATTTGGCCACGCAAGTTGGCTGGGGCACTAGGGTAACCCTTCACCCTTGTCTGCGACAAATCTCAAAAGCGCTAAATCCAAACGCCCCAAGTCTGGGGGCATGGTAGTGCACACCGTCTACATGGCGTCTGGAAAAGAGGAAAGCCGTGCTTCTACGTGTCATCGACCACTCATACGGTCTGTGACAAAAACTCAGGAGCAGCAACAAAAGCTCCAGAAAATACTGACAAAGATGGCCGCACTTACTGGGCAAAAAAAACCCGGAAATATCGTCGGATCAACGCCAGGAGCAGGAAACCGACGCCGAGTTCTTCCGAAGAATGCTCGAAAAGAAAGATAAAGAAGCCGCGGAACAAGCGGCTAACATAAAACAAATGGCGTTACAATTCCAAGATATGGGCGGGATGATGATTCAGCCGGACCCTCCAGCTCCCCCAATAATCATTGAAGACGACAGAGGGGAGACATCAAACCATCTTCCGGCTTTATCAGCGGCCAGAGAGGAGACGATCTCGAAAGCTGCGCTTGATGACTACATAGCTCAACAAATACAGGCTCATCAGGCAAGCGAATCTGCGGGCCAAGTCATCAGAACTGGACGACCCTATCCAAGCTGGTACGATCAAATTAAGCACCCGCCAGGATACACGATCCCGAAATTTCACGTGCATAATGGGACATGCAACCCCCATCAACACGTTGCTCAGTTCAGGGCTCTCTGTGGCAATACTGGAGGTGATGACAAACCGCTGCTTCGCCAATTCATCGGCAGCTTAGCGGAGACGGCATTTGAATGGTACTCGGAGCTTCCGAATGACTCCATCAAAACATTCACAGAAATGGAGTTTCTATTCACCCAGCGTTTCACAAGCGCCAGCGAACACACCCCGATCACAGCATTGATCAATGCCAGGGTAAAGCCAGGAGAGACTTGGGTTCAGTATGCAATTCGGTGGCGGAACCTATAGTCAAGATGCGAACAACTCATAGAAGAAGCTCCTGCCGTGGGCATGTTCATGGGGACCCTAGATCCGCTGGCGACTATATCCCAATTCATGATGTTCTTCAAGCCGACCACTTTCCAAGCCTTGATCAACAAGCTAGACCAAATGGACCAGATGGGCCATAGACCGCCCTCTTCGAAAACGGAGTTTCGAAATGAAAAGGGCAAAGGGAAAGCGACCTTCGTCGCCAACGATCAGCAACAGCTGAGTGGTCCGAAACCAGCTGCTCGCCAAAACGACAAACAGCGATCACTCGGAGAAAAGCTGAGACGCCCTTACTCATTCCCTCGGGATAAAACGAGAAGACTATTCGAACTAGCGGTGTGCAACAGGCTCATCACTCTGCCGGATCCGAGACGTCCACTACAGCCGGGTGAAGTCAACAATCCCAATTACTGCTCCTACCACCGAATATTAGGCCATCCAATCGACGATTGCTTCATCTTCAAAAACAAGATTGAGGACCAGTACCAGTAAGGCAAATTTGCGCTGTCTGAAAACTGGAGGGTAAACCCGCCACAACCGAACGCTCCGAAAAAGGTGGACATGCCGGGGGCATCATGCTCATTTATAGAGGAAGCTCCATCGGAAGTTGTTCTTTCAGCAAAGACCAAAAGAATGTTGAAGGATCTTCAAGAATGCCCGGCAATCAAGCGGAAAAGCCCGCTAGAGCCAGAAATCATTGAGGAGATGCTAAAACCACGCCAAACACCGGGAGTTGGTAGCGAAAGGCAAAACACCCAGGCCCAGCAGTCAAAGTCTTCGAAGAAAAAGAAGAAGACCAAAAAGCCCGCACAGTCTGACGACAAATGCACGGACCTGCAAAATCATATTGACGCGCTGGAAGAATATAACCAGAATGTACGAACCCCGGTCACACTCCAAGAGTTTCTCAACCATATCCTTGAGAGCGGAGATAATGGCAATGATGAGGTAAAAGACTCGTCAGAAGAACCCGGGGATTATGTGGCAAGTTGTCACATGATCTCTCATTCACCAATAAAAGACAAAGAAGCTCACTCGGCATCAAAAGATAATGTAAAGGAGCTGGGGGCAGAGTCGGTGCCAAAATCCTTAGAATCATCAGACGAGATGATTGACATGTTGCTGAACAAAGCCCGTCAGAAGAGCAAAGCTGATCACGCGCGTGAAATGGCCAAATTTGAAAGGGCCAGGCGTCGGCGTCAAATTAAAGAAGTCATGGTGGAGATGAGTCACAAAGCACTCCAACCAGATCGAAGCACGTCCAAAGTAGACAAAACCAAGCTTAAGACCAGAAAACGGTTCGCTAAAGCCTTGTCAATGGGAAGGAAGCTCCCATCTTTCAAAGGAAACACTCCTGGCGGTATACACCCTGAAGAAACGGATGTACATCTTGGCTACTGCTTATACTATCAGAGGATTACACACCCAACCAAAGAATGCATGGCCTTTAAAAAGTGGTGGCAGGAATACGTTGCTCACCGACAACATTTCAAGCGGATGAAGCGCAAAACTCATCGGGAGGATAGAAACACGACAGATGAGCACAAAAGAACTGTCGGCAACTGTCACATGGTTAATACCAGGGGATCGCAAGTTCTCACCTTCGGAAGCGAATCTGATGAAGAAGTAGCCATCGGCCCTCTCTTCAAGGAATCTACCTCTGAAAAAGAAGAGGAAGAGATAAAGAACTGTAAAAACATTCAGCTGCGCAGTCGTACGTTGCCCGAAAAGAATCTCGGACGTGCAAACAATGGATCGAACAAAAAAGATAAAGGGAAGGAAAAAGTCCCTAAGGATATTGCCCTCGATGATCGAGTCGTCGAAGTGCTGGCAGCTAAGGACCCGCCCAAGAAAAGCAAAGTGGATTACAATGTCCTAGCACACCTGAGGAAGATACCCTCACAGCTAAGCGTCTTGGATGCCCTTATGTTGTCTAAAGAAGCACGAGATTCTCTGATCAAGGAATTATAAGAGCCCGAGCAGTTTCAAGCTTTCCTTGCTGAAGAAAAGATAAAGGACGAGCTGGAAGAAGTGCACACAGCTGACATCACTTTCGGCGATGAAGATCTCCTCCTCGGAACGTGCGAGCACAACGTCCCCTGTATATCACCGGGTACTGCCATGACATCAAGATAAGGAAGATATTAGTTGACAATGGGTCCTCCGTCAACCTCCTGAATGTCAGGGTGAAGCGTTCAGCACCTCGCTCGGGATAAAATCACCATCTCCGGGTTCGACTCCCAGTCATCATAGATGCTTGGGTCTGTAATACTGACGTTACGCTTTGAGTTTCTCGTCACTGACATTAAGTTTCATGTCATTGACGCCAAGACTTGCTACAAGGCTTTGGTCGGCAGGCCTTGGTTGCACGAGTACAATATCATCCCTTCTACACAACATCAGTGTATGAAGTATTTCAAAGATGGTCTCGAGTATACCATGATGGGAGAACTGAACCCATTTTCCGTAAATGAAGTCCGAAAGTACGAAAATACAAAGTATTTCCTACCAGACTTTGAAGACACGGAAAGATGCCATAAACCGGAGAATAAGTAAAAAGTTATCACCACTATTCCGGTCTTCGGGAGCAATACTGAGGAAGAGGAAGAGATAGTCTATTCAGGGCCGCCCCAATACAACAAGCCGAGATCATCTACCCCTATTCTGGACTTCGGCAATGACTCTGAAGATGAAGTCAACGTAGTGTTCTCGGTCCGTCCATCAATGCAGGCCCTCACTGGAGATGATCAGAGTTTGCAAATCACCATGGTTCCACGGCAGCACTACAGAGAGCTTGATGCGCTTGATACTTATAGTGTGCAAGAGCTGCAGACATTCTACGTCCCGCCCAGGAAAAGAGGTGAAAAGGCGATCCTATTCTATCGGTCCACAGAAACTAAAGTCGCAAAAGAAGTCTGGCGTGGTGCCGAACCTGCGCTTGACGGTCTCCAACCAATCCGTCTGCCTAGGTACTACACCGAGGGATTGAAAAGATTATTAAGATGCCAAGGCGTACCTTTCAAACAGACTCCTCGACAAGCTCAGTTCTACAGCAGGATCTGGAACGTACCCGGAACTCAGCGAAAATTACCCAACGGAAAAATGGAAACGATCGGGCTTGGATATGTCCAGTCCAAGAAACGGGAGCAGTTCCATGGCTGCCATGTCATAAAGGACCTTGATGAAGAAGAGGATGCTATTTTAAAATACGCCGATGCTGAACCAGAATGCAGTCCTGCCATAAAAATGTTGAGTCCGTCATTTGAAGAACAGATGGACAAGCTAGTGAAGGAAGCAAGTCAAAAGGTTCGGAACGACCACAGCCGCGAAATGGCCATTTACGAGAAAGCCAAGACGCAACGCCTCTTTCAGCAGGCCACGGAAGATGACGATACCCTTCACCGTCAGCCCGCCATGCATTCCCAAGACAAGAAAAAGGCCCGACGCGGAGGAAAAAACAAGTTAAAGAACGGAAAAAACATTTGATAACGGAAAAAAAGATCCAAAAGGCCACGCGACAAGAAAGGGTCAGCCGGAATCTGTCTCTTATGAAAAAGATGGGTCAAGCATATTCTTTCCCTCGAGACAAGACAAGGAGAATTTTTGGCCTTGTCATGAAACATCAGATGATGACACTCCCGGAGTCTCGACACCCCGATCAAGCAAACGAAGTTCATCACCCGGATTATCGTTCCTATCACCGAGCAATAGGACATCCTCTTGAAGACTGCTTCACCTTCAAAAACTGGGTCGAAGACCAATATCAACTCGGCAGATTCGCTCTATCCAATAGTTGGAGGGTAGCCCCACCGCAAAAGCATGTGCCAAAAGCAACGTATATGGAGAGAGTAGAACCAGATCAACATCGGTCTTGGAAACGATCTCGTACCTGTCACGTGATAACGCTGTCAGAAGAAGGAGTGCCCCAGAATATGGATGAACTCTCCTGGAGCTTCGAAAATGAGGATGAAGATGAGTTGATCTCAGAGTTTCCACCGGCGCCAAAAGAATTGGAAGATAGAATACATACTACTGCAGACAACCTAAGGAATTGACTTAGGGACGGCAAACGACCCGCGGCCAACGTTCGTCAGTGAGCTGCGGTCTAAAAAGAAGGTGGCTACGCTAAAAGATGTGCTCATGCAGTATAAAGACTGCTTCACATGGAACTATTCCGAGATGCCGGGGCTAGATCTAGAAATAGCTGTGCATAAATTGGCGATATCTCCGGACATCAAGCTAGTCAAGCAAGCACCAAGAAGAATGCGGCTCGAACTTGAAATGAGTATCAACGCCGAAGTCAAGAAGCTAATCGACTCCGGCTTCATCCAAGAAGTCCAATACCCCGACTGGATCGCCAACATTGTCCCGGTGATGAAGAAAAATGGAACGGTGCGCATCTGTGTGGATTTCCGGGACCTCAATAAATCCTTCCCGAAGGATGATTTTCCTATACCGGTTACCAAGTTGATGATAGATAACACGTCCACCATTAAGTCTTCTCCTTCATGGACGGATCATCGGGGTACAATCAAATAAAAATGCATCCTGAAGACCAGAAGCATACCGCTTTCCGGACTCCTCTGGGCATATTTTGCTATAAAGTGACACCTTTCGGTCTGAAGAACGCCGGCGCTACCTATCAGAGGGCCATGACGAAGATTTTCGATGACCTCATACATGAAATCGTCGATTGCTATATCGATGACCTCATAGTGAAAAGTAAATCGTATGAGGAACATTGGGAGCGTCTGATGATAGTGTTTCAACACCTTTGGAAATACAACTTGAAGATGAACCTTCTGAAATGTGCGTTCGGAGTTTCCTCAGGCAAATTCCTAGGATTCATCGTACGATGTCGGGGCATCGAAATAGACCCGTTAATGATCAAGGCGATTATAGAAATGCCTCCACCAAGAACTCTTAAGCAACTGCGGTCTCTCCAAGGAAAGCTCGCATATATCCGACGGTTCATAGCTAACCTCTCTGGAAAATGCCGCCCATACAGTCATTTAATGAAGAAGAGGGCCTCGTTCATCTGGGATCGCAAATGCCAAAGCGCACTGGACCAAATCAAGCAATACCTGCAGAATCTGCCGGTACTGACCGCTCCGGTCAAGGGAAAGCTTCTCATCCTGTACACAACCGTCCTTGAAGGTTCCTTAGGTGCGCTATGGGCATAGGAGAATGACCAAGGGAAAGAGAGAGCCATTTACTATTTGAGTCGAGTTCTCTTGGGGGCAGAAAACAACTACTCCCCTATCGAAAAGCACTGCCTGGCTTTAATATTCACTATAACGAAGCTTCGGCATTATGCTTTGGCGCATGAGGTCCATCTCATATCAAAAGTAGATCCTCTCAAATATTTGATGTCAAGAGACATACTAACGGGACGGCTCGCTAAATGGGCCCTACTCTTAATGGAATTCTCGATAACATAGCGACCTCTCAAGGTAGTGAAAGGCCAGGCCATTGCCGACTTCCTCGCTGAGCATCCGATACCTGCCGATTCACCCCTAAATTGCGAATTGCCAGACGAGCACACATTTGACATGATCGAAGGAGAGAGAAGAGAGAGTGATACCCGATGGGAACTCTACTTTGATGGGGCATCTTCCATGAAGAAGCGAAAGCACAGCTCCCCATAATCAAATCTGGGGTAGGCCTCATCTTCGTAACTCCACAAGGAAGGATAATGCACTTTGCCTTTTCCTTAACAGAGCCGAGGACAAACAATGAAGCAGAATATGAGGCTTTGATAACAGGTCTTGAGATCGTTGTCGACATGGGAATCGAAAACCTCCTCATATACGGAGACTTCCAGCTGGTCGTTAGCCAACTAAACGGCGACTATCAAACGTGCAAACCAGAGTTGGTAAAGTACGGCGAGAGAGTGCAACAATTGCTGACTCAAATCCCTTCCTACGCCCTAGAAAGCATACCGCGTGCGGAAAATAGTAAGGCGGATACGTAAGCCAAGCTCGCTAAAGAATTGGCTGATGAAAACCTCGATGACGTAAGGATCATTGTACAAAGCCGTCGGGTTCTTGCACCAGCGAAAATATGTCCGGAGTTGTCTGAAGAAATGGAAGCGACCAAGCAAACAGCCCTGTAAATAGAGGACCAAGGAAAGGTTAAGGATTGGAGAGAAGTCTTTATAGACTAGTTCCAATTCCGTCGAACACCTGAAGATGCATCCTCAAGACATCAGCTCATGAAACGAGCTCTGTCTTTCGCCTTCGTCAATGATACTCTGTATAAGAGATCGTTCGACTCTCTGTGGCTAAGATTCTTGGGACCGAAAGAAACAAGGAAAGTCGTCCAAGAAACCCATGATGGACTCTGTGGTTCTCATCAAGCCGACCCAAAAATGAAGCTCAAGATCAAAAGGATGGGCTATTACTGGCCCACGAAGATTCAGGACTGCCTCGAATACGCGAAGCAGTACCACTCGCGCCAAATTCACGGGGACTTCATCCACCAGCATCCAAATCCGCTACACCCAACAGTGGCTAGCTGGCCGTTCGAAATGTGGGGAACCGACATAATTGGACCCATCGAACCAGCATCTTCCAAAGGACATCGGTTCATATTGGCAACAACCGATTACTTCTCTAAGTGGGCAGAAGCAGCACCGCTAAGTGAAGTGAAAACGGAGAGCATCCTCCATTTCTTCAAGACACACGTCATCTATCGGTTCAGCACTCCACGACGGATAATCTCCGATAACGGGCCGGCCTACAGAAGTCACAGAATCAGCCGCTTCGTACAGCAGCATAATATAGACTGGAGATACTCTTCGGTCAATAATCCCCGAGCTAACAGTCTAGCTGAGGCTTTTAACAAGACCTTAACGAAGATCATAAAGAAAACGGTGTCAAAAAATAAAAAGGACTGGCACGAGAGACTGCATGAAGCTCTCTGGGCGTATCGGACCACGTTCAAAATGACCATTAACACAACGCCGTATGCATTGGTATTCGGGATGGAAGCAGTACTCCCCTTGGTGATAGAACTACCATTTCTACGAGTGGCAGTTCATTACGAGCTAACAAATGAAGAGAATGCTCATCTTCGGCTTGAGGAGCTCGATGCCCTCGATGAAACTCATCTCATGGCGCAGCAAAACCTAGAAGCTTACAAAGCAAGGATGACGCGCTCATATGAAAGACTGACTAGGACGAGAACATTCCGCCAAGGCAAACTCGTGTTAGTCGTCATAAGACCTATGATCCCTAATCGTACCAAACGGGGGAAATTCAAGCCAAACTATGAGGTCCAGTACATTATAGAAAAAGTCTACCAAGGTGGGGCTTACTTGCTCATGGATATGCATGGCAAAAGATCCTTCTGGCCAATAAACGGCCGATTCCTTAAGAAGTACTATGCCTGACGAGTCACGAACCAAGTTAATGATAGATGACGATGCCTATGTCCACTCGCTATCTTCTTGATTCAAGACTCTAAAAGTAGTATCCAACGATACCCCATCCCAAACAAGAAAAACACGGACCGTAATGTCCTGAAACTAACAACGGACCAAAACGTCCCTAAACTAACAGCGGACCGCAATGTCCTAAAACTAACAATGGACCGAGATGTTCTGAAACTAACAGCGGACCAAGACGTCCATAAACTACTATAAACCGCAGCATCCTTAGGCTAACACGCCCAAAAAAAACGGTACGTTCGTAAGCGAAATGGGCACGGTTGAAAACCCGAAAGGGCTCCGTGAGTAAAAACAACAGGGCTACTGGCGAGTTTGTGAAAACCCGAAAGGGCGCAGACTCGTAAAAAATATTCATGCACACTTGCAAGGTCCTCTCGACCCTATGAGGAGAAAATACCCGAGTGAGATCCTTACGAATCACAAGGGGGCAACACACTTAGGAGTCCCCACGATTCCTAAGGAGTAATTACACTTACGAGATCCCCATGACGCTTAAGGAGAATTACCTTATGAGACCCTCACGGCTCATAAGATTCAAAAGCCTTAAGCTACAGGGATCTGAATCTGTTCTTAAGCCTTCACATTCCCCAGTTTGCCCTACAAACGGTTCATTATCGACCCTTGTATACAATCCACGGGCACAAATAAACATCTCCCATACCAAGTTCCACCAATGGCGCGAAATGTCCTCATGTGATGAACGACACTTGTAAGTCCTCTCGAATTATAAGGAGAAAACGCTCTTATAAGTTCCTTACGACTTACAAGAGAAAATGCACTTAAGAATCCTCACGATTCCTAAGGAGAAAACGCACCTACGGGATCCTCACGACTCGTAGGGAGAAATACATTTATGAGACCCTTACAGCTCATGAAGTCAAAAGCCTTAGTCGACGGGATCTTAACCCTGTTTGCTAAGCCACCTTTGTTCGAACCGACAAAGGCAAATGATGATTCTCTCCTGGAAATATCCCAGTTGTAGCGATGTTGATGCCTAAATCAGTAGCAAATTCCAAGTCCTTTCACGGCAAGTGAAGATCCTCTCCTGGCCACTTTTGAGTCGCAGCGATGTTGATGCTAAGATTGGTATCAGAGCTCAAGTTCCATACTCGCAGCAAAAACCAACGATCCAAAAATGCATATGAAATAGCCGAAAAGATAGGGCAACTTGCAATAAAAATCAGCAAGTAAAATATATTCATATAAAAGTAGCCGAAATATTTGGGCAACTCGCAATAAAAAGCAGCGAGTAAAAAAAATAGCCGAAATAATTGGGCACCGTGAAAAATAGCCGAAATGATTGGGTAATTGCGACTTTCGTGATATAAAAAGCTGAAATAATAGAGCATCGCGGAGGGAAATAAAAAAAATATGAAATGAAAGAATGAAACTTTTGCCCTGTAGGTAAGTCCATAGTGACCTCTGTATACAATCCATGGGCATAAACGAAAAGGGAACTACATTTCCCCACCGGGCTGCGTCAAAGGGAAGTCAAATCTCGACGGCAACATATGCATCCCAGGAGATCAGCAACGGCATTCATCCTCATTCCAGCAGGATACGGACGTGACATCAACAGTCGGAGCCACGGCAAAGTCCCTAGTTCCAAGACTCTACGGTTCACAGACAACGTAGAGTCAACCCTGATACCGCAGAAAGCGGAGCAAGTCAACCCTGACACCGCAGAAAGCGGAGTGATTCAATCCCGACATCGCAAGCAGCGGAGCAAGTCAACCCTGACACCACAGGCAGCGGAGCAAGTCAACCCCAACACCGCAGAAAGCGGAGCAAGTCAACCTCGACACCATAGGCAGCGGAGCAAGTCAACACTGACACCGCAGAAAGCGGAGCAAGTCAAACCTGACACCGCAGAAAGCGGAGCAAGTCAACCCCGACACCGCAGGCAGCGGAGCAAGTCAACCCAGACACCGCAGGCAGCGGAGCAAGTCTATCCAGACACCGCAGAAAGAGGAAACAAGTTAACCAATGACCTCCCCGCTGGATCAATGCTCCATCTCGTAATCAAGTCAACTCACGAATATCTTGATTCAGGGAAATTAGTGTCCTTGGCGAGAATCTCCCTATTCGTTTCAACCCATAAGGAAATCAGTGTCTTTGCAGGAATCTCTCGATTCGTCTCGACCCCCAGGGAAATTAGTGTCCCTGCGCGTAAAAAGAAAGTTCTCTTGTGAGATCCTTACGACTCTCAAGAGAAAACACACTTAGGAATTCTCACGACTCCTAAGGAGAAAATACACCTACGGGATCCCCTTGACTCGTAGGGAGAAAAGTCTTTATGAGACCCTCATGGGTCATAAAGTTGAAAAATCTTAGGTGACAGATCCTAACCCTGTCTCCTAAGTCATCACTGCCCTGCAAAGAGATCAGGATAGACTATCTACAAGATGCATTTGCTAAGGGGACGCAACAGTATGATTGCATGTGTGCTTAAATGGAAATGGTGTCCAAAACGTACTGATTTATGTACAACACTACGATAGTGCTCACACTTATAAGAAAAACTCCTAAAGGAAAAGTAGAAAGATCATGTACAAAGGCACAATACATGCACGAATATATGGTGAACCAAAAAAATTCAACAAGAAAACATTCGACAGTCAATAAATAAGAAAAATACGCCAATATAAATATATTACTCTACAAGGAAATGATCACCAAATATGGGATTATAGATACAGGGGTTAACAAAACAAAACATAAGATTCTCCAATTCCCTCTCTGACCTCTCCACCATGTCAAAGCGACGGTCTTCGCAAGGGGTTGATCCCCACCGATTAGTACCATGCTCATCAGCGAAAGCAGACATGATAGCCTGCCGGGCTCTTATCTGACTCGGTAAATGAACCGAGCAATCCTTCAGAGCCTGGGTAACTAAGCGTGCCTCGTAGAAACACTCAAGCTTATCCTCTGCCGTATCAAGAATTGCCGGGGTCATCTCTGCCGGATGAGGAGGAATATCGGTGAGCACGGATAGAAAGATCATCCGGAGCCAAATGGAGCCTATAGGAAGAGGAGAGCCCCTACGAATCAGGAGCTCATACATCACCGCGTCACATTGAGCGTCGGTAAAAAAGGGATCTACTGGCCGCGCAGCAAGGCGATGAATCATTTCCTCGCTGGCACCTCCCATGGTTGCCGACTAGCGTGAGGGCGATTGCAGGCCATAGCTCTGGGATTGTTTGAGTTCTGTTAATAAAAGAAGGGTTTCTCTTTGAAGAAAAGAAGGAAGATGTAGCCTCAGGTTATAAAGAGATAAAGAGATGCATTCAAAACTATGAACAAAAAATATCGTGCATGGTGGAGCTATTCCCAAGGCCGGAAAAGGGGGGCATGGGAAAAGAAAAGGGTGACTCATAGAAATCAGAGTAGGGAGGTGAAACGACCTCATCAGCAGAGCCCCACGTGCATGGCATGTGAGCACCAGCCTTGATCCCTTTTGAAAATTAAAACGGCACCACACGTGCATAACACGTGAGCACAGGCGCTAGTGCAAGATTAAAATCCCCAGCGGTGCCTCATGCGCAAAACACGTGAACACCAACAGCAATATAACAACACTACATACAGAACACATGTTAAACGTAAAAAGGAAGGACGGTAAACATGAAGTTTTGTCATTCATACTCTAAGAACGTGTACATGGCGTAAAAATAAAAGAAAATATTTACAATGGTAAAACACTAAATCCGGGACATGGATTGAAAAATTCATAAGTAAGGCCTTCTAAAATGTTTCTGGCCTCTCTGACCATTTTCGTGTGCATCCTCTCACGAATGCAAGCGTCAGGATCCTAGCTGATGTCGTCCGTCCTCTGATAGGCAGAGATTATTGTCGTCTGTTGGAAAATTTGATGCAGGATATCAACAAAATTATCTCGCCGCCTCTTCGAGATCAGGCCTATCAGATATACTGAGTGTACCTTGTCTTCGGCATCATCCAGTGCCTTAAGCAGCATGGCTTCATAAAATCTAGGAAGTGCTTCCCAAATCGCTCCCACGATAATCTTCAAAAGAGCGGAGCAACGAGGAAGTAGTCGACCGTTGTATTCATTGAAGCGACTCATAATCTCAGCGCATTGGGCGTCTGTAAACTCCTAGTTCTGACAACGGCCTTGTACGCGAATGCCTTCATAAGAAATAATTTCATCAAGATCATACAGATGAGCGGCCATAGTGTCTGAAAAGAAAAATCAGTGAAAGTTTAGCGATCAAACTGATAAAGAAAATGCTTAATGAAATGGACACGAGAGTTTAAACAACCCTTGACATCCTCATAAAAAAACTGTTAAAACATCCAACAAATTTAAAAAA
Organism: Agapanthus africanus; assembly: GCA_030015575.1. NCBI lineage: Eukaryota > Viridiplantae > Streptophyta > Magnoliopsida > Asparagales > Amaryllidaceae > Agapanthus > Agapanthus africanus. The sequence continues at coordinate 352,756,808 of CM057341.1, read as the reverse complement.
ATGCAACCCTATGAAATGTGCTCAAGAACACTGGGGAATCAAATTCCCGAAAGGCTCTCTTGATCTTTCAGAGCTAAGCTATTCGGTGAGGAATTAAATTCCTTTTATGTGATGGAATTAAATTCCAGAAACCCCATGACAATGAGAGTTATTACTCAAAAATCACATCTGTGGATCTCTAAGAGATGGGTTTTAGAGGAGAGCAAAGCTCTCATGATGGATTTAAAATCCAGAGGCTTTCTTTAAAAAAGGGTTCTCTGATGGTCAAAAGCTTTACCTAAAAAGGGGTTCTTTTTGGCAGAGTTAAACTCTGGAAACTTTCAATGGATTGAGGACTAAGCTCTGAAGAGGAGAATTAAATTCTCAAAGAAAGCAAAGAAGGAAGAAGATGAAGGAACGAAGGCATTGCAAAGACAAGACCCCTGCATTTATAAGACATGATGGGGAACGGTTCATCTTCCCCGTTCCCTAGGCAGATCCAACGGCTACAAAGGTGACAGCGTTGCACTCACGTGCAAGACACGTGAGAACAACGCTATGGGGGCATTTGTTCCCTTATAAAAATTCAGAAAGAAAAGGGGAAGGGAAAATTCCCCACTAATTGAAGCATCACGTGTAAGCACGTGATCATCGATCCCTTATAAATAGACACAGAGAGGGAAAGGAAAAACTTCCCGCTAGTGGAGCATCACGTGTAAGCACGTGATGCATCTGTATACGAAGTAAGCGAATCCACTTAGTAAGCGGCAATTAAAGCCTCACGTGCAAGCACGTGATCATCTTTCACACAAAACGTGTAGGACCTAGTTATAAAACAAACAAAGAGCAAAGAAGCTCACGTGATGCCTTCCCTCTGTTTCGACTACTGCATACAAACGAACCAAGTTAATTTTGTGAAGGGTCGCGTGCTACACGTGAGAGATCTCAAATACCTTCTGAGCCGATAGAATTAAATTCTAAATAAAAGGGATCAGAACCCTATTTTGGAAATATTTTCCGCAATCTTTCTAAGCAAGAAAGATTGTGCTCTGTAAATCAGAGCATCGTTGGATCAAAAGATCCAATGGTGATTAAAAATTATCAAGATATAGAATAAGTTCTGTATGGGAAAATATTTTTCCAATCTTGTTAAAAACAAGAAAAATGTCTTCTGTAAAACAAAAGTCCCTGGATCAAAGATCCAACGGTGGATAAAATCCCCGAATCAATCAAAAATCTCTCAATGAGAGATTCATTAAATCAACAAACTTGCCTCTGCTATATAAAGGACTCGAGACTAAAGAAAAAAGGAGGACAGAGAAAAAAGAGAGAGAAATCCCCCCATAAACAGCAAGTTCAAAAGAAAAGAAGAAACCATAAGTAAGAAGGAACAAAACACAGAGAATATCTTACTTCTTCTTCGTCTCCACAAGAGTTTAACTCTTCCTAAGAACTTAGTTCTTTCTTCTGGTAAAATGATCTGCAGAACCAGATTTCCCCACAAGTTGAGAATTTAATTCTCATCGGGAAGATTCTACCGTGCAGATCCAAAACCTAGGAGAAGATCTAAATTCAGAGAATTTAATTCTCCCAAAAGGCATATAGGAATTCAATTCCTCTGATAAAACTAGGGTTTAACCCTTCATATAAGAACTTTGTTCTTTCTTCTAGTGAGAGATCTGTAGAAGAAGATCTCCCCACAAGTTGAGAATTTAATTCTCATCAGGGAGATTCTGCCATCCAAAGCTTGAGAGAAGAACTAAGTACAAGGAATTAAACCCTTATAAAAATATATAACAAGGGATTTGAGTTTTTTTTAAGACTCAGAGAAAGAATTCCATGCATATTGATGATCACGTGTTCACACATGACCACCTGTGATGAACTCAAAAGAGAGACTGAAATGTATCACGTGTTCACACATGACCCCCCTCACTGATAGTGCCTAGCGCTCAGAAAAGAACAAAGGTATAAACCCATAGAAACATCGCCAACTGTCAAGCGCCTCACGTGACCCCACGTGAGTGCCCCAAATTTTTAGTGTTAAACACTACTTCAAGCGCCTCACGTGACCCCACGTAAGCGCCTCAAATTTTTAGTGTTTAACACTGCTTCAAGCGCCTCACGTGGGAGCACGTGAACGCTGAGCATATACTAATGTTTAACACTATAAAAGACCAATTTCAACCCCAGATTAGCTAAGTCTTTCCTGAGATTAAAACTATAAATAAACCAAGCCTTCATGCTCATGACTGATGACTCCTCAATCTGAAATTTAGTTCAAGGGTACAACTCTTCATACCTCCAATACATGTCGTTGTAATTTTTCAACGTCTTCAGAGAGATGGAGGGTCCCAATAACCAATAACTTTTGGAGCATCCCTAAACCGTTAAACTAAAATCCTATAGACTATGATGTCTTTAAACCCTACAGACTATGATGTCTTTAAACCCTACAGACTATGATGTCTTTAAACCCTACAGACTATGATATCTTTAAACACGGACTATGATGTCTTTAAACCCTACAGACTATGATGTCTTTAAACACAGACTATGATGTCTTTAAACCCTACAAACCATGATGTCTTTAAACACAGACTATGATGTCTTTAAACCCTACAGACTATGATGTCTTTAAACACAGACTATGATGTCTTTAAACCCTATAGACTATGATGTCTTTCAACCCTACAGACTATGATGTCTTTAAACACAGACTATGATGTCTTTAAACCCTACAGACTGTGCTGTCTTTAAACCCTACAGACTATGATGTCTTTAAGCCCTACATACTATGATGTCTATAAACCCTACAGACTATGATGTCTTTAAACCCTACAGACTATGATGTATTATGATGTCTTTAAACCCTATAGACTATGATGTCTTTAAACCCTACAGACTATGATGTCTTTAAACACAGACTATGTTGTCTTTAAACTCCATAGACTATGATGTCCCTAAACCCAATGGACTGTAACGTCTCTAAACTAAAATGATAGATCCCAAATGCTCTTTTGTCGGATCAAAAATGATCCTGAACCCCCGTTGAGTAGATCTTAGTCTAAAATTAGACTAACGTATCCTCAACAAACATTTAAGTTGATCTTAATCTCAAATGAGATTAACGATCCATAAACCAACCCAAACCCAAATCTAAGAAAATACAGATTTAGACTAATCCCCGCCCTACGGGCGACAACATAAATTAGTCTCTGTATACAATCCACGGGAAACTAAACATAAAACAAATACATATGACACAAAGTGAACATCTAGAGCAGGAGAAAGCGGTTATCGCTACGCAGTAACATAATTAACTGCAGGGGCTTGCGCCTGCAGGGAAGAGCGTTCCCACAATCAAAAAACCCTCACAAGAAAGGGGAATCTGACGAAATCTGCTACAACGGCCGTATCTGTCCAAACCTCCGATACACGGTGCCATAAATCAGCTTGGCATTTTCGGAGAGGTAGATGGATAAAACCCAATAGCATCTGCCCCCAAATTCAGGCAAGACGACCTACGCGGTTCCGTCTCTGTTTTCGGCGGTAAACACGCTTGAACCACAAAACTTCTTTGTGGGACTCAAAAGACTCTTCAATACGCCAGCAGTGGGTGATGATCACATCAGTCACCTACAAGCCGTCAGGGGTACTAGCTGGACATAACAGCTACCAAGGTATTGAGCGATTAGAAGATCAGCAAGCAAGCTTGTCCATACTCTCCATGAAGCATATAAGTAACACTTACCGTACAGTCCGGTCCCTTCGTCTGATATGTCGCATGTCGAGTCTAGGGTTGGTAACGTCAGACCCCAGTAACTTGATAAGTCATGCCGATGTATAGCTCATAACGGATCGAGAAACTACTGATAACTCTTATCAGTAAATCTCATCAATAGCCCTAGCCAGGGACTTACTGTTATAGCCAATCGAGCAGAGCGCAACATCAACTCCCAATACCGGGAGAGACGAAACCACTCCTATCGCTCATTGCCTCCATGTGACTCGGGACTGTACGCAAAATCCACCGGTTTGCACAAATCGTTTGAGCCGTGGTAGGGAGGAAATCAAAGTACAGTGGGAGCCACACAAGACTCTATGACGATCTCGGGTCTACAGACTAACCTGTACTAGTGTCACTATAGAACTGCTATCTGACAGTAAGTATATTACCATCTAGGAGTTCTCGGCGAGTCCTGTTCGGTGTACCCATTCTTTAATGAGCACATGTGTACAATCTTTGATGTCAAACACCAATGGATATGGGATCAACCATCACCCCATACAGGGTCAAAAAACGTACACACTAGTCTACTCTGGAATATCGATGCGCTGTCTCAATATTCTCTCGACTAGGAACAATTGAAGGATGTGCTTGTGGACTACCCAGGTCCCAGTAGTATGATCCGCATCATAGTCCTGGTAGTCAAGCTTACATCCTAAGGGCATTATCAACATGTATATGAGAAACGGTATAATAATACCAGAGAACATGTTAAGAAAAAGGAAACCAGATAGCATACTATCATGTCGAGTAAGAAAGTCCTCCATATATATGTCCAAGCATCCACTATATCATACAATAATGTCCTCTAGGGCATACATATCACTAACGATCTCCCACTTGCACTAAGGCTAGTTGTTGTAGTATCTCATACCCAACATCCCAGAAAGTCTCTCGATTAGCATCTGGAGGGCCATAGTGAGTGGATCCGCTGTGTTATCCTCAATGTCAACTCTCCTGACCTCGATCTCCCGGCGATCTACTATCACCCTAATCAGGTGATACCGCCTAAGAATATGTCTGGATCACTGATGGGGCCGGGGTTCCTTAGCCAAAGCTACATCTCTATTGTTATCACAATACACAGGTATTGGATGCTCAATGAATGGAACCTCACCAAGTTCATCTCATGAACTTCTTCATCCAGGCAGCCTATATGGCAGCATCATTGGTAGCGATGTATTCAGCCTTCATCATCGAGTCTGCTACGGTATCTAGCTTGGAACTTTTCCAACATACCGTCCCTCCACTGAGGGTGAAGACAAAACCCGAGACCGACTTATTATCATCCTTATCACTCTGGAAGCTCGAATCGGTAAAGGACTCCACCTGGAGTTCACCGTTACCATACACCAAGAACATCTCTTTAGTCCTTCTCAAGTACTTAAGAATGTTCTTCACAGCTGTCCAGTATTTCTCCCCGGGATCTGTTTGATACCTACTCACTACACCTAGTGAATAAGCTACATCTGGTCTGGTACATAATATCGCATACATGATTGACCCGACTGCCGAAACATAGGGTATCCATTGCATGTGAGCCCTCTCCATACTAAACCTTTTTAGTATGGTGTCTATGTACCTGGATTGGGAAAATTCCAACATCCGTTTAGATCTATCTTTATAGATCTTAATCCCCAAGATGTTGGAGACATCACCTAGATCTTTCATGGTGAACATGTGTGATAAGAAGAGCTTGACCGAGTGTAGCATAGGAACATCATTTCCTATCGAGAGTGTGTCATCCATGTACAATACGAGAAAGACAACCTTACTCTCTACTACCTTCTTATATATACATGGTTCATTTACATTTTTTTATGAAGTCAAACCCTTTGACAGCTTCACCAAAACAGATGTTCCATCTCCGCGATGCCTGCTTTAATCCGTAGATGGATTTAAGCAGCTTGCACATGGTTCTGCTGCTCCCACTGTCTACAAAGCCCTCTGGCTGTGTCATGTACACGCTCTCTTCTAAATCACCATTTAGAAAAGCGGTCTTGACGTCCAACTGCCAGATTTCCTGGTCATGGTATGCAGCAACGGCAAGTAGGATCCTGATGGGCTTAAGCATAGCCAGTGGAGAAAAGGTTTTATCATAGTCGACACCAGGTCGTTGAAGAAAACCTTTTGCTACAAGTCTAGTTTTGAAAGTTTCAACTTTTCCATCTATACCAATTATCTTCTCAAGATCCACTTGCTTCCGATGGGTTTTACCCTTTCAGGAGCAACTTTCAAAGTCCATAGTTTGTTGGTGTACATGGATTCCATCTCAAATCGCATAGCATCCAGCCATTTCACAGAGTCTCCACTTGTGATGGCCTGCTCGAAACTAATTGGGTCATCATCTTCCATGATGCAATCCTCACTCCCACTGTCTATAGGAAAACCGTAGTATCTCTCAGGTGGATGAGGAACCCTACTAGATCTGTGGAGTGGCTGAGGTTCGTTGGGGACTATTGAATCCTCTGGTTCTACCAAATCGTCAGTTATAGTTTGTGTTGCTGGAACTTCTTCCAGTTCTACCTCATTACCACTAATTTCATTCACAAGAAATTCCTTTTTCTAAAAAGGTGGCATGTCAAGAAACAAACACTTTTTATTCCTCGGTATGGTAGAAGATATACCCTCGCGAATGTTTGGGATATCCTCTAAAATTGCACAGAACTGACATTGCCTTGAACTTGTCCGGATTTTTCTTTTTAACATAGGCCGGACAACCCCATATCTTAACTTGCTTAAGAGATGGTCTATTCCCATTCCATATCATATATGGAGTGGTAGGCAACGGATTTGGTCGGAACTCTATTCAATAGGTATGCAGCTATCTCAAGTGCATAACCCAAAAGGGAATTAGGCAACTCAGTATTACTCATCATATAGCGCACCATATCTTATAGGGTGTGATTCCTCCGCTCAGAAACTCCATTGTGATGTGGTGTATACAGAGGAGTAAGCTGAGAGAGAATCACATTCTCTTTTAAGTAGTCTCTGAATTTCGTGCTCAAGTATTCTCCCTCCGATCGGATCGAAGGATTTTAATACTTTTACCCGTCTGGTTCTCAACTTCATACTTATATTCCTTGAATTTCTCAAAAGATTCAGATTTGTGTTTCAACAGGAACACATGTCTGTATCTTAAGAGATCATCGGTGAATGTAATAAAGTACGAGGAACCATTCCTGGCATGTGTAGATATAGGACCGCATACATCACTATGTATATGTCCAAGAGTTCAGTAGCTCTTTCTCCGTGTCCAGTAAACGGAGATTTGGTCATCTAGCCTTTGAGACATGATTGGAAAGCTTCATAAGATGTAAATTCGAACGGATTCAAATATGCATCCTTATGCAACTCAGCCAGTCTTGTCGCATTGATATGACCTAGTCTACAATACCATAAGAAGTCTTCGTTCATTTCTGAACTGTTCTTCTTGTGTGTGTTCTGTATACTTAGAACTGTAGTTTGATTTAGAACGTTTATACAATTATACAACGTACCATACCCAATCAACACTTGATTTAAGAAAGCATTCACAATATTTTTGGTATGAAATAACAGTCACTCGGAATCATTGTGTTGCCACTTGGTAATACAAGGTGATATTCGCCAACTAGTTTGGCTGCAACAATTGCACCAATCCCTACTACTAGAGACAATTCACCCTTTCTCAGTTCTCTACCTCTCTTAAGCCTATTAACAAATTACATACGTGGGATCCTGATCCGGTATCCAATACCCAGGACGCAGAGCAAACTAAGAAACCGTTCTCGGTTACAAACACACCCGAAGACGATACATCAACATGCTTATTCTTCGTTTGGGTGGCGTAGGAATCCGGATATTGCCTTATTCCTTGCTCAGACTTATGACAATCATAAGAAAAATCGGAACCTAGCCCAGTATAATAAGTAGGTTCGGTCAATACATCCATATTATTATCTTGATTAAGGCGTGTCATTGGTCGCTACCAGGAGAAAGAGAAGGATAATCACTTTGCGTGCGCTCTTTGCAAGATTAGATTGGTTATTATTTTATCTAATCAGGATGGTTCCCACTGTTTTTATCAAATCTTCCTTCAAACCCTAAAAGGTAAGATTAGCCGGGATTAATTACACCCTACAAGTTCACCAATCGTTCGGCCAGGCAGGTATTGGTACTCCGAGGGAGTCTCCCCATGCTTTCGCATGGAACTAATTAAATAACCTCGTTTCCGCAGGGGCATCACCCCGTTAACACCTTCCTTAGACACCTAATGGATCGGCTAATGGTAAAGTGCAAAACTCTCGCAGGAGTAACTCTTACTCACAGTTGGTATCGGGATCCAACTATCATATATAAGGTATGAAATCTCATTGAAAATTTCAATACTTGAAATTCCCAATAATTGTTTTTACCCCTAGCGTCCTATGACCTTAACGCAGGCCAACAAACTATTGGCTGCTAGTCAAGTTCAACCCGTTCATTTCTTGATTAAATTAAACCCACTAGCATGACCCTTGACGCGATCCAACAAAGTCGCACGACTACCCTAATCCAATCGCATCACATGCTGCAGATAAACACTAATTAGCTACCGCACACTACGCCTTGACGCAGGCCAACAAACGCAGCACGAATACTAAATAGTACTTATCTGAAATGACGGAGGGCTACGGCTGGTTTTTGAGAAAACCTTTAACGTAATAAACTTGATATCGTTGTAGAATCTAGTGATTTTGAAAAGGAGTGGTTTAAGCTCCGCTTTTAAAATCGAATAGTTTTCAAAAACAAACAGAATAGCTTTTACTAGCTTTTGCTAAAGAGTTCACTCTTGGTGAAGAGATCTCGGCTCTTTCCTCATCGAATGAGGTGTTGGATATCCATCAAGGAATACCACTATGCAAAGTAAGAACTATAGAAGCTATAATGATAAACTGAGTGGGTTGTAGCATTTGCTAGTTTAGCTAAAGAGGTCACTCCCGGTGAAGGGATCTTGGCTCTTTCCTTATCGAATGAGGTGCTGGATATTCATCAAGGAATACCACTATGCAAAACAAAAACTAGAGCTACTTTTTTAAAATTTCGATTCTACAACATTTTTAGGTTTCTTTTCTTTTCATTAATCTCATTAATGAAGTCTCGTCATTTAATGTTTCCTAAACATCACAGAAAATGAAACGAAAATAGAACGTACGCTTATGCCATCCGCATTCGCCACGGGGCCCCGTCATGCACCGTTAGGTTACTTAACTAACGGTAGAGCGGGGGCTGGACTAGCGCGGGTGCAAAACATAAGCAACACTTATTATATATCATATATATAAAGCATTCGTCTCATGTAGTTATATGATCACATCATAGAACCAAGCAACAGAAGTCAACATATGAAATATTGGATATACTAGGAGGTTCGTATTTTAAATTCAGCCAGTAATGAAAAACACGGATTCCACAATCGTGATGAATAGCCAAACCCATATCCCTAGACCCCTACGAGAGCGGCAAGCAACCCTGCCAATTCTAAAGTTAGGAGACCCGGTCTCGACTCCTCGAGTTGGTCTCCCACTGGACTCCAGAACCCGGTTACTTATGCTCCCCGCCTTGGGTCTATCCTAATGCGGAAAAATAAATAATATACATCAATGGTGACATCATCCTCAACCAGAAAGTGTCCCAATAAGAGAATATTACATACAATTTTACATGAATGAAATTGGTAAAACTCTCATCTCACATAAAATCCCCAGCTATTCATTCACGACGATCTAATATAACATATCACAGCAACACATAACATCACATGTCATCAATGTAAGTAAATACTCGTATCCTAAATTCCGTTGACATATAGCAACGGGATTTGGGATACCCCACATATTATACTTACGGTCGCAGAAAAGAAATGAAAAACTACAATAATTAGAATCCGTATTTCCTTAGACATCATAAAATCGGAACATCTCATATCCCGAATTTCATGCCTAACCTATAAACCTTGCATTTTAGTCTCAAATCGAAAACACTTTTCAATAACTTAGTCGGGTCGGGTAATTCAACAAGATTCCTGACTACTCGATCGAATGCTCGTCGAAAATTTTAGTAGATGGACACACACCCGATGCCTTCGACGAAGCGAAATTAAGCGAAACAATGTGGCCGCGAGCACCCGAGTGGATGCTTTTTGGCAACGGGGTTCTCCTACAGTCACTTGGTCGGGACTATGGGGCGTGGCTATTTAGTAAAGTTATTCGGCGAGTATTCACGTACGATATGCGATTGTGACGGAATTTCGATCCGGATCGAAACTTCATGGCAATCGATCAAAAGAGACTACAATATTAGATTTACAAAATACTAACTAGTTTCCACAAAACCAATTATTTGGATTCTAAAAATTGTATCACATATCATCATCATCTATACGATGCTAAACGTTTCGATCGATTTCTCAAACACCCATAAATTCCAGATACCTCAACAACTTGAGCATCATTAAAAACATCCAGAAAGTGCCAAATATAACAATGGATCAACACAAGAAAAATAATCCCTGAACTCCTCATAATTGCAGTTGAACCGCGGCCAAACATGGGTTTGAGCCGCGGTTCCGCGGCTCTTTGGAGGATTTAGGGCTTGAATTTTCTTAGGGATCCCTTAAAAGCCTGCACATTTTTCTGCATATTTTTAATCACAAAAATTCTAACTTTTGAAAAATCGACAGAAACTTGATAAATCCGGATCTCGAAAATTCAATCAAACACTTTAACATCGTAAAGACCTATCAAATGTTCTAGCTTGGCTCTGATACCATGAAAGGGTTTTCTAGCACCGCGATGGGGTTAAAACGGGCATCACACATGCAATTTTCAAAAATTCCGGGGCTAATGAACACTAACCAAAATCTAACTAAAATATTAGGGTTTTACAAAAGTGATATGATAAAACTATAAGAAGGGACGGAGGCTACGACCTTTGAAGACCGTGTCCTTCTCTTCTAATGCTCCGGGTAATAGTCCACGCGACTCCATAGGCTCCACTTGAAGAACGTGCAAGCTTCCTCCGATGACCTTCGTGCCGAAGATGATCCACCCGAAGTCCGTCAATCCAAGCTACCTCTTCACTAAGCTCTTTAGTGAAGAAAACACACTACACTAGAGTGCTAATGAAGTGTAGGATGGTGAAGTAAGGGTTTTGTTTGCTCACTAGGGTTCTCACAAGCTCAAGGATTCACAACTCATGTGAGGGTTTGAGCTTGGAGGTGGAGGTGAAGAATGAGGAGAGAGCCAGAGAGCATATGAGCTCAACTCAAGAAAAACACAAGTGTTAGAATGAGAATGAAGAATAGCTCTTAATAATATCTCACTCATTGAAGCATTCAATTTTCCTCAATAAAAAATATAGCACCATGCTACAATAATAACTCAAGAGTAATAAAGAAATATAAAAGCCATGCTTCATCCCATGCTCCTCATTTTCCACCCCATTTCTATTTTCTTAAAATAGAAATCTAACCATGCTTCATAATATATATATATATATTAATATATATATAAATAAAAAGATTAGTGAGCAATAATATTAGTTAATATATAATTATATCAAATATAAATATATATCATATTATAAAATCAACACTTGATTTAATAATCCGGTTATATCGCATATAACCGACTAATATCATTTATCTGTATATCGCATTATCTAATCAACACTTGATTCGATAAACAGGTTATATCACATATAACCTAATCGATAACAAATAACCGCCAGATTAGAATACGGTATCATATACTCGTATTTAATCAGGCCCCCACACATATTACTTTGTGGGACTCTAAAGACTCGTCAATACGCCAGCAATGGGTGATGATCACATCAGTTACCCACAAGCTGTCAGCGGTACTAGCTGGACGTAACGGCTATCCAGGTATTGAGCGATTAGAAGATCAGCAAGCAAGCTTGTCCATACTTTCCATGAAGCCTATAAATAATGTTAGTTGTATGTATGCCCCAGAGGCCATTATTATACATGAGATGTATATTGTAGTGGATGCTGGGACATATATAGGGAGGACTTTCTTGCTCGACATGATAGTACGCTATCTGGTTGCTCTTTATCTTAACATGTATACTTACTGTCTCTCTGTTACATGTTGATAAAGCCCTTAGGATGTGTACTCGACTTCCAGGATTATGATGCAGATCATACGAGTGGGGCCTGGGTAGTCCATGAGTACATCCTTCAATGTTCCTAGTCGTGGGAATATCGAGACGGGGCATCGATATTCTAGAGTAGACTTGTCACGACCCAAAAGTACGGAACATGACCGGCACTTAAATTACGAAACGTCTCAAGGCATACGTAATCTAAGTAAGCCGAAAACCCAGAAATTCAAACCAAGAAAAGTAGTGGAGTGAAGGAAAAACCATTTCAAATCAAATAGTTTGCAACATATGCCGAAATATGCATTTTAAAATCATAAGTCTTTTCTAAAAATTTCGGCAGAGTTTCCTTTGTAAAACGGACCCCAAACGGGTACAAAACCTGATAAAGCATATATATGAATAAAGGCATCCCCAAGCGGGAGCTAGCTCTTCGTCAATCGACGGTCACAACCATGCAAGCAGTATAATATACAACGCCTAAAGGTGAGGATCACAATAAAAAAGGAAACTCCAAACAGCATGAAATCCATATAAATACAACGCGCGACTCTAAGGTCGAAAAAATAAACATCACTGGTCTCTATCTGAAATAAATACATGTTTGGTTGATGGAACTTCTAGATACAACTGAATAATAATATATACAAGGTATACTGATGGGTACGATACAATAAACCCGCCTACTAGCAAATCACCCGGAAATGGAAGTAGTGCCAGCAAAGCTGTAATGAAACCTATACGGCAAAACCTGTAAGAAACTGGGGCACAACTGGGGTGAGTTGCCAACTCGTGAATAGAATACATCCAAGAAAAGAAATCGCATGTATAACGCAATCCTAGGTCATACGATCATAATATATCCTCGAATATATAACCAGCAACCTATAACAATGGCTAGGGTATACCTCTAAACAACGGTAATACCAAGTGCTCGTGTCAGTGCCTCAGGTAGCAATATATCATATGGATGAGGTATGAATGCATGAAAAGTATGATGAAGTATTTAAATTGATATCAATACACATATATTAGCGTCTCATTCCACTAATATTGGTGTAAGGGTATATATAACAGCGTCCTCATCCCCTGTTATATATACATATGAAGTATGATCAATGTAATTAAAGTCTGTATGTGATCAATGTCTGTATATATGTGGATCCCGTCCACGTGTCACCCAATGACAATAAGCATCATGCATGTAAATATGAGGATATATTCAAAATCATGGAAAAACATCATGAAACCTGTGCCTAGCATCGGCACAAAACATAGTCTCAATCTCAATATCTCAATGTCTCTGTACCTCAATATCTCAAAATCTCAGTATCAATCTCACTATCTAGGGCGCCGTCAATCCAGACCGGCCCCTACCATCAATCTCAAGACCACGACGGTATCCTCCGGATATCCAACGCGTCGGGTAATATCACCGGTCGGTAGTGCTCCCCTGCCAGGCTCAACGCCATCATCTGCGATCTTCTTGCCCCGGGGTACCGCACCGGGTCCACCATGTACCCGAAACGGTTCCTCCACTCCTCGAACTCGGGTCTCACATGTCGCTCTCAGCACCGAGAAAACACATGGTGGGCGCACTGAAATATCATATCAAGGGTAACCGGGTTTTTAAAACAATTACATATTCTCTTTGAAATACCCACGGTTCCCAAATCCAGAAATATCATAGAAACAACATATCTCAATGCGCATAATCAGAAAGCATGATGTATGTGACATATAAATGAAATGCAAGTATAACAGTATGTCATGCAACATGGAATAATAGTGTGCACATATAAGGGTCATATCCTGATGCGATAATACTACTGTGCAGTGACATGGCAATTACCAATGAAGATGTGTATGAGCCGGCAAGTAAGTGTGCGTGGAACATACGCATCATCGGTAATGGTGCTGGTGTCCTAACAGCATGATATCAACAATGCAATATGAAATCACAATATAAGTATGCGATGCGGAGCGAACAGCAATAATGAGCGGGAGCTGAATACTAGACACAATGATAGATAATCTGCATTTAATGTCATATGAGTCATACAGCTACACTAAACTATAGGGCTGAGCTAACAGGCTAACTGAGGGTAAGGCAGCCGCCTAACATCTGAGTCGATACATACACATATATATATTAGTCGGTGATTCCGCCTCAATAGTATCACATCCGATACAATATCTATAATCAGGCATCTCACGTCGAGAGTGCGGATCAAACATCAATATATAGCTCGTACGTAAATCCGTCGTACAGCATCCCAAATCTGGGTATGGGTCACTGTCACATTCATCACATTATTCATCTGATATGCTCTTTATCCAAGATCATAATCCGGGTACAGATCTATGTCTAGTACAATACTAATATCGTCAATATAATCATGATCTGACTACTGATCGACAGTCTCGTACAAACCGATATCATCAGCACATATCATCATAAAGGAGTAAACATCGCCCAATGCGGCCCAGTATAAACATCCTAGCATATCATATTTCATCTCACGATCACATGTCGACCATTTTATTATATCACTATTCATATGGTATCGTCGTCCAAAGATCCGCTATAACATCATGACGTATCTCAAATACGAATTCTGCCATATCACCGATCTTACGGTCTCAAATCACGTCTCATCGACTCACCTCAATTCCCAATCACTATCCTCAAATACAGTATGTGAACACATAGTCCCATACCCATATGAACACATAAATATAATTCCAAGTATGCACATATGAAAGAAGAATGTATGCAAGTATGGGGGTGTGTGTGTGTATGTGGTGCAACCACTACTCTAGGGTTTCGCAACACTAAACAAATCCAATCACACCTAAAATCCATCTATGTCATCAATAATCTCAAACAATATATATAATCAATATATGTGTGTATACGTATTCGTATACATCACCACGAACTGCGGGGGTGCTATACGCCATCCACCCGACTTCTCCCCGTAGATATAAATCTACTCACCTTGCTTCTCGTGTGGCGATGTCGATGTCGCCATCTTTATCTCCAACGCCTCATCGCCACGTGGGTACCTACGAGGATATCACAAACGCTAAAGCACATGAAAATCACATCGGCAAACAAAAACGGCATACGTTACGTCCATAGGTAAAAACCTATAGCCTCGCATGCGAACACAACCAATAACCCTTTGCCGTTGACGTTCAAACGCCATCCGAAAGAAACAAATCACCAAATACCAAAGTCCATGCTAAAACAATTCGTAAATCATGCGCCAACATAATAAAACTAACCCAGATTTTACCTTAAATGGAATCAGCCAAAGTTGCATATACCAAGGGTCTAATTTATAGGGTATCAAGCTACAGAACAAATACGGAGCCCAGAACCCATGCTCTGGCCGCAAATTGAGGCTAGAAGGATTAAATCTGTGGCCAGTTTGAAGGGTTAGGGGCTAGGGCTTTGGGTGGTGGTTACGGGTGCCTGCACATCTCTCTGTCCAATCAACTTTATTTTCAGGTGGCTTGGGTTAAAGCAGATTTTCAAAAACAGTCCCAGATTTACAGTTTTTCCCCAATATCGTCTCATAAATTTGTATTCTGGTTCTAGTTCCAGGTTTGGGTCTAAAATAACATCACACCAGGGTTTCTAAGGTCACAACAAGCCTCAATTTCACTTTTGATTTCAGATCCACCCTAAACCCTAACTTGAAATCTCTCAAGTCCATCAAACTACACCATATCGACATGAAACTAGTATAGATGCACAAGGAAATTGAAATACTACTCTAGGGTGCAGAAATTACCTCCTTTGGCAACTCAAGAATTTTATTGAGTTGCTCAAAGTCCTCCAAATCAGCTCTTCCTTAGTCCAATGTGTAGCTAATGTGCTTGGGAGCAAGTTTTGTGAAGTGGGAATGGGGTTTTGGTGAGGGAATTGAGAGGGATCTATGGAGTGAAGGGGAGGGAGATGAGGGAGGAGCAGGAGCAGCAGCAGCTCTAGGAGAGGGGAGAGAGAAATGGGTGTGAGAAAATGATGGGAGTATGGTTCAAAAAGTGAAGGTTGACTTAGTCTCTCTCTCTCTCTCTTCATCATGAAACCTTTATCTTTTTCTTTTCTTTTTCTTTTCCTTCTCACTCAATGGCAAACCCTAAGCAACCATACCCCAAAACATGTAACAAGTGTGGAAAAATGATATGTGCACATTTTTGCACAAAAATGCTACAAACCCGATTAGCGATTTTTAATCGCGATTAGAACTAAAATAGCTTATAACCAGTCATAAAAACTTTAAAATGGCAAAATTCCATAAAATACCCTATTTTAGAATTTTCCATAATTTTTCCAAAATTTTCCCCATTTATCGGTATTTAATTATACCGAAATATTAGAATATTCATTAAAAATTAATATTAAATTATAAAAACTCCCAAAAATAATATTTTATTTTTTTGAAATGTTACAAGACTAGCGTATATCTTCTCGACCCATGTGATGAGCGATGGATGATCCCATATCCATTGATGTTTGACATGAGATATGGTATACGGGTGTTCAGTGGAGACTGGGTATACTGAACGGACTTGCCGAGAACTCCCAAATGGTATTACACCTCACGTCAGATGGCAGTTCTCTGGTGACACTGGCAAAGCATAGTCTGTTGACCCAAGATCGTCATAGAGTCTTGTGTGTCTCCCACTGTGCTTTGATTTACACCCTACCATGGCTCTACTGAGTCATGAAAACAGATGGTTTTTGGGTACAGTCCCGAGTCACATGGAGGCAATGAGCGATAGGAGGGGATTCCTCTCTCCCGGTATTGGGGTGTGATGTTGCGCTATGCTCGACTGGCCATAACTGGAAATCTCTGGCCAGGGTTGCTGTGATTTACTGGTAAGAGTTATCAGTAGTTTAACGACCGTTATGGACCTTACATCGGCATGACTTATCAAGCTACTGGGGTCTGACGTTTACCACCCCTATATCAGATGAACAGACCGGACTGTGCGGTAAGTGTTACTGATTGGATTCGCAGGAGTGTGAGCAGGCTTGCTCGTTGATCTTCTGATCGCTCCCGGGTGGCCATTACATTTAGCAGACCGCTTGTGGCTTATGGGTGACTGATATGATCACCACCTACTGCCGGCGTATTGACGAGTCTTTAGAGTCCTACACGGAGGTTTCCTGGCTCAAGCGAAACGAAATAGGAGCGCATATGAGATATGTGCGGGACCAAGAATAATACCAGTATGTGATACTGTATTCTATTCTCGCTATTTGTATCATCGGTCGGTTATATGCGATATAGCCGGGTTACCGAATCAAGTGTTGATTCAATATATTGATACACTAGATATTAGTCGGTTATAAGCGATACGACCAGATCATTTAAGCAAGTGTTGATTTAATGATTTAATGTATAATTATATATTTGATATATTACTTTACATTAACTAGTATTGGTTCACTTAAAATTGCTTTTCTCGCTTGATGTGCACATAATGTATATGTGATATATGCTTGTGTACATGATTGTATCATGCTTGATGATACATGCAAACTTGGGTGTGTGTATGACTTACACCATATTTAAGATAATGGTTAGGGTTTTTATTTATTTTGTAATTCAAAATGGTGGTTTTCTTTGTCTTGACTTGAAGCTTCATGAAGCTTAAAGCATCTTTGACAAAGTCCACACACTTTGTTTTACTTAAGATATTTATTAACCAAACCATTAGCTTAAACCATGGTTTACTCTCTACAAAGGTTAGTGGATGATACTAACTCACACATGGTTGCATAATTGATTATAATTCACTTAACTTGAATTTCTATTTTTCATCTTCTTCTTCTTCATCCAAAAGAATACCTTACTAGATTTTCCTAAGTGAAGAAATAATGTGAGAAACCAAAATCTAAAGTGAATCCACTTCCTATTTCATTATCCTCTACTACTTGCCATTTAGTTTAGGGTGTTCTCTTCACAAAGTTCTTGACCTAGTGAAGGGTTAGCTTGAGTTTGAGTCACCTCGATGTCGATCATCTTCGGCCTTGAAGACTACGAGCAATCTTGTTCATTTCTCCGGGGAATTTCATACTAGAGTCCAGGAGTGCGATGATCACAGCGAAGGGACGTCAACACGGAGCTTTAGAAGTGAAGGACCGGATCTACAAAGGTTGTATTTTTGTTCACTTCTCTTTGTGATGATAGATTACATGTTTTGTTACCCTAGTTTTCTAGTACGATTCGTAGTTGATTGCTTAGCACCCCCATAAATTTTTATCGTTGCATGTGTAATGCTTGCGAACCCTAGGCTAGGTGCTAAGGAATCCCAATATAGTATCAGAGCCTAACTAGAAACTTAGACGATGTTAGATATAATACGAAACCGAAACAAGTCTGTAATACAGTTTCTGAAACCCTGCAGTTCATGCTCTCTGTTGATTTTCAAAAGGTCTGTAAAAATTTTGCAAACAAGTGCAGAGTGATGTATGTGAAACCTATAGTGCACAGAGCAAAAACAAGACCAAGTGCTCGGATTTCAACCGAGCACTCTTCCCCAAAAACCGAGGAGGCCGGCCCCTAGGCTCCTATTGGTGACGTTTTGTTTTGTGCTCTGGTGTGTGTATTTTGGGGTTTCAGGTATTGTTTGCTTGGTCTAAATTTTCTTGTGATGTAAATTTTGCTATAGGACCAAAACGGAGTGTTTCGTAGTCGTAAAATTTAACATTGTGATGGTAACCTAAGCTGTGTTTGACAGTTCGAACGATCTTCAAACATCACCCCATGACCCCATCTAAAATTTCCAAGTGTTAGAAATTTTTCTAAGTTAATTATATTCAATGTTCATGCAAGTAACTCTATGTACCCTTTAGAAGAACATAAACCTTAACTCGATTCTATACCCTCGAAACCGCGGCTTGAACCCTAGGGTTTGCCATAGTTCCGCGGTGTCATAGGTGAGGCATTGGTTTGACCCTTCTACGGCTGGATCATAGGTATTGTGGCATGTTTTGGTTACTTTAACTTCGCTCAAGTGTTGAGGTCAATGGGAGTTGTGGGGATTTGTTGATTCGATCGAAACATTTAACATTGTCTAGTATATTATGATACAATATTTAGAATCAACAACATTTGAATTTTATAAGTCTAGCAATTTAGTCTCATTTGATCAGTTGCCACGGGATTTTGATGCGATCAAAAGTCCGTCGCAATCACTTTGTGTATTCGAATACTCGCCGGGTAACATTACTAGATAGCCACGCCCCATAACCCCGACCAAGTGACTGTAGGAGAAATCCGTTGCCAAAAGCATCCGTCTGGGTGCTCGCAGCCACGGTGTTCCGCCTAAGTGCACTTCGTCGTCGGTATCAGAGGGTGCGGTCGTCTACTAAAGTTTCCGACGAGCATTCGATCGGGATGTCGGGAATCTTGTTGAATTGCCCGACTAATTATTGGAAAGTGTTTTCAATATTGAGACTAAAATGCGGGGTTTATAATTGTTAGGCATGTGATGTCTAAGGAATTCATAATGTTAGGCATGTGATGTCTAAGGCGGTTGCGGATTCCAACTGTTGTAGTTTTTCATTTTCTTTTCTGCGACCATAAGTGTAATATGTGGAGTATCGCCGGTTTCGTTGCTATACGTCAACGATAATTGGGATACGCATATTTACTTACGTTGATAACATGTGATGTTATGTGTTGCTGGATATGTTATATTGGATCGTCGTTTTTGAATAGCCGGGAGGGTTTTATGTGAGATGAGAGTTTTTCTTTTTCATTCATGTAAAAATTTGTATATAATATTCTTTTATTGGGGCACTTCCGGGTTGAGGAAGATGTCACCGTTGATGTATATTATTTACTTTCCGCATTAGGATAGACCCAAGGAAGGGAGCCTAAGTAACCGGGTTCTAGAGTCCAGTAGGAGACCATCTCGAGGTGTCGAGTCTGGGTCTACTAATTCTAGAATTGGTAGGGTTACTTGCCGCTCTCGTAGGGGTCTAGGGGTGTGGGTTTGGCTATTCATCACGACCGTGGAATCCCTGTTTTATACATGCTCAAAATAAAACACGGACATCCTAGTAAATCCAATATTTCATATGTTGTTTTCTGCTGCATTATCTGTGATGTGATCATTTGATATGTTGAGATAGATACGGTATATAGTATATATCATATATTATATAGACGTTGCTTATGTTTTACACCCGTGCTAGCCCTGCCCCGCTCTGCCGTTAGTTACCTAACCTAACGGTGCATGACGGGACATCGAGGCGAATGCAGATGGCGTAAGCGTACGTTGTATTTATCTGTGATATTTAGGTGACTTAAATGATGGGACATTCATTAATGAGATTAATGAAAGAAAATAAACCTAAAAGATGTTGTGGAATCGAGTTTCAAAAATTAGGTAGCTCTAGTTGTTGCTTTGCATAGCGGTATTCCTTGTAGAATATCCAGCACCTCATTCGACGAGGAAAGAGCCGAGATCCCTTCACCGGGAGTGACCTCTTTAGCAATAACCAGCAGATGCTACAACCCTCGGTTTTGTCTTTTGACTATTTTTTCTAGTTCTTGCTTTGCATAGTGGTATTGTGAATATCCTGCACCTCATTCGACGGGGAAAGAGCCGAGATCCCTTAACCGGGAGTGACCTCTTTAGCGAAACTAGCAAAAGCCACAAAAACACTCCATTTAAAATCATTTGATTCTGCAACGAGATCAAGTTCAAAGCGTTAAAGGTTTTCTTAAAAACCATCCGCAACCTTCCATCATTTTAGGAAGTAGAGTACTTAGTATTCGTGCTGCGTTTGTTGACCTTAGCCAATGCGCATTGTACGGTAGCTAAGTGATGTCTTCCTACACAGCATATGATGAGATTAGTTAGGATAGTCATGTGACTTTGTTGACCTTAGCCAAGGGTCATGTGGGTGGGTCTAATTAATCATGAAATGACGGGTGGAACTTGATTAGTGCTTATGATTTGATGACCATAGCCAAAGTCATAGGTGCTAGGGGTAAAAACCATTATCAGGAGTTTCAAGTGTTGAAATTTGCAATGAGATTGTATACCTTCTATATGATAGTTGGATCCTGATACCCACTGCAAGTAATTGTTACTCCTGGGAGAGTTTTGCACTTTACAATTAGCCGATCAAGTAGGTGTCTAGAAAGATGTCAACGGGGTTACGCCCCTGGGAAAATGAGGTTTATTTTAATTAGGTCCGTGCGAAAGCACGGGGAACCTCCCTCAAAGTACCGACACTTGCCTGGCTGAAAGATTGACGAACTTGTAGAGTGTAATTAATCCCGGCTAGTCTTTCCTTTTAAGGTTTGAAGGAAGATTTGATAAAAACAGTGGGAGCCATCCTGATCAGATAAAATATATAACCAATCTAATCTTGCAAGAGCGCACGCAGAGTGTTTTCTTCTCTCTCTCTTCAGGTAGCGACCATGTCACGCCTTAATCAAGATAATAATATGGATGTATTGACCGGACCCGCTTGTTATACTGAGCTGGGAAACGTTGGTCCCGCTTCAAATTATAATTGTTATAAGACCGAGCGGGAAATAAGGGAATACCATGATTCCCAAGCCGCCCAAACGAAGAAAGTGCATGATGATGCATCTTCTTCGGGTGTGTTCATTACCGAGAACTGTTTCTCAGTATCCTTTACGTCCTGGATATGAGATACCGGATCAAGATCCCGGATATGTAATCTGTTACATGGGCTACAGATAGGTAGAGAACTGAGAACGGGTGATAAGTTTCAAGAGTTGGAAATGGTGCAATTGTTGCAGCCAAGGTGTTGGCAGTTATCACCCTGTATTACTAAATACATTGATTCGGAACGAATGTTATTAGATACCGAACCTGATATACAACATCATATCATTCTCTTTATTTACTAAAGAAGGATATAATTTTGTGTTGTTAGATAATGTTTTGAACATTTCCTATATCAAGAGTTGATCGGCTCAGGCACGTTATCTAAAAGCATATACATTCTAAATCAAACCACAATTCTTAACATACAGAACAAACACAAGAGGAAGAATTCAGAAATGAACGAATCCTTCTTAAGGCATTGTAGACTAGGTCATATCAATGCGACCCGACTAGCTAAGTTACATTTAGATGAATATTTAAATCAGTTTGAATTTACATCTTGTGAAACTTGCCAGTCAAGTCACAAAGATAAAATGATCATAGCTCCATTTACTTGAAACGGAGAAAGAGTTGGTAAACTCTTGAGACTAATGCATGATGATCTATGAAGGTCCCCAGTCTACATATGCCAGGACTGGTTCTTTACATTCACTGATGATTTCTCAAGATTCGGACACATGTTCCTGTCGAAACACATGTCTGAAGCTTTTGAGAAATTCAAAGAATATAAGTCAGAAGTAGAAAACCAATACAGGTAAAAGTATTATGTCCTTTGATGTGATCAGGGAGGAGAATACTTAGGCATAGGGATCCTGGACTGTTCTAAAGGAGAATAAGATTCTCTCTCAGCATTACTCCTCCGTATACACCACAGCACAACGGAGTATCGGGACGGAACAATCGCACCCTATTAGATATGGTGCGCTCTATGATGAGTATTACTGAGTTACCTGTTTCCTTTGGGGGTTATGCACTTGTGAAGCTGCATACCTATTGAATGAGGATTCAATAGTTCCCGACGAACCTCAGCCTCTCCGCCGATCTGGCAAGGTTCCTCATCCGCCTGAAAGATACTTCGGTTTTTCGATGACAGTGGGAGCAAGGATTACATCATGGAGATGATGACCCAACTAGTTTCAAGTAGGCCATCAAGAGTAGGGACTCTGTAAGAATGGCTGGATGCTAAGCGATCTGAGATGGAATCCATGTACACCAACAAAGTATGGACTTTGGTTGCTATATCTGAAGGGTTAAATCCCCATCAGGAGCAAGTATATCTTGAGAAGATTACTTGGTGTAAATGAAAAAGTTGAGACTTTCAAAGCTAGACTGTTAAAGGTTCTCGTCATCGACCAGGCGTGGATAATGATGAAACCTTTTCCAGTGGTTGTGCTTAAGTCCATCCGAATCCTACTTGCCATTGCTACATACCATAACTATGATATCTGGTGGTTGGGTGTCATGACTGCTTTTCTAAATATTGATTTAGAAGAGAACGTCTATAAGTACACAGCCAGAGGGCTTCGTAGACAGTGGGAGCAGCGAAAACGTGTGCAAGTTGCTTTAAAAGTTAAAGCAGGCATCGCGGAGTTGAAACGTCTATTTTGATGTGGTAGTCAAAGTGTTTGACTTCATCAAAATGGTAGATGAACCTTGTATATACAAAAAGGTAATAGAGAGTAAGGTGGTCATCCTCGTATTGTACATGGACGACACACTCTTGATAGGAAAAGAGTTTCCTATGCTACGTACGGTCAATCTCCTCTTATCACATTGATTCTCTATGTAGGATCTAGGTGATACCTCCTAAATCCTGGGTTTTGGATCTATGAGATAGATCTAAATTGATGTTAGAATTCTCACTAGGTGTAGTGAGATGGTATCAATCGATCATGGGGAGAATCACTGGATAGCTTCCAGGGTGGTAAGGACGACTGAAGGTCAGTCGCAGGCATTGTCTTTACCCTCTGTGGAGGGACGGTATGTTGGAAGAGTTCCACGCTAGATACCGTGGCAAACTAGACGATAAAGGCTGGTGACATCGCTATCAAAGATGCTACCAAAGAGGAAGTCTGGGTGTATATTAGTTCATGAGATGAACAAGGTTCCTACCATTATGTGACAATGGAGGTATGGCTATGGTGTTGGAGATAGTGCCCTCAGAGTCAATTATTGGATCACAGGCATGTGATTGCAATGATTGAGGGAGGACCTGTCCCAGTAGGACAGTCTTACTCAAGATGATAGTATGCTATCTGGTTTATCTTTATCATCGTGTACTGTTTTAGGTGACCCTACAGGTCGCTATTACACATTGATAGAGCCCCTAGGATTCTTGCTTGACTGCCAGCAGTATGAGGGCGATCATATACGTGGGAGCTGGTAGTCTATAAGCACATCCTTAAAAGGTCCCTAGTCATGGGAGTTTCGAGACAGGGCATCGATACTCCAGAGTAGACTAGTGTATACAGTCGAGACCCCGAAGAGGGGCAGTGGCCAGTCTCACAAACCACTGGTGTCAGTTGGTTCACCTAAGATGTATACAGGTGCTCATTGGGTTATGAGTACACCAGACAGGACTCGCCGGGAACCTGCTAGTTGGGATTATACCAGACGTCAGATAGCAGTTTCCAGGTGACATGTGTACAGGTTAGTTCATCGACCTGAGATCGTCATTTGTCTCATGTGACTTCCCACTGTGCTTTGATTACTACCCTACCACGCTCAAAGGAGACATGCAAACAGGCTTTAGTTGGGTACAGTCCCGAGCCACATGGAGGCAGTGAGCAGATCTTCGGGGGTTCGTCTCTCCCGGTATTGGGGGTGAGGTCGCGCTGTGTCTAGGAGAGCCATTACACGAAGCCCTCGGCCGTGGCAGGAGATTTACTGGTAGGTATTCCAGTAGTATCTCAGGGTGTTCTGGGCTACATTCCGACACGACTTTTACCGCTTTTAGGGGTCTAACTTTTACCAACCCCCTAGGCCCGCCATGCGATGCTCATAGACGAACGGACCGGACTGTACGGATATTGTCACTGACAGGCTCAGTAGGGTGTCAGGATGAGTTCGCTCATCGACGTCCCTTTTGGTCAATACCTGGTAGCCTGTTACGTATAGGCTAATACCTCTGACGTGCTAGTGGTTAAATCCACAACCAAAGTATTGACGAGTCTTTAGAGTCCCCCACAGACCAGTTTCTCAAGTTTCGGGCGAAACGCTATAGAGGCCGTATGGAGATATGGCAGGGTTCGATCAGATACGTGCGGTATTGCACGGATCATGATCGGACGGATAATACTAGCGGGCTTTGGTTTAAGCCGGATCCTAGTATTGTACAGTGTAGATTTTGTCTCATTGCATTTGTATTCGGTTGGAATACAAATGCGGGTATGTATATACAGCAGCGGGTTTTCCTGTAATTTATTACGGGATCAGTTTTTTGGAGTTGCCGGTTTTCTTTCCGTTTCGGCCATTTTTCTTTGTATCTATCCTTGGCTGAAAATTGGTGGAGGAAGGCTTATTTGCATTTGTGCAAATTAGCATTTTGCAGGGTTGTCTTTGCATATTGTAGTGTCATGATGGTTTCACCATCCCTAGTTGCCTCGGTCCAGAGGTGGGAGCCCGTAAAAGAAGCCGACGATGTGGTGCCCTTCCGACGAGGAGTTGAAGACCGGAGATTCCGCGGGGAGATCGGGACGACGACGAGAAGACCGAAGGACACGGATCGCTCGGTATATCTCTCTACCCCCTCTCTTGTTAGCTAGGACTAGATTAATGGCCCGATTCGGGATTTTTGTGCGCGGTGGTGCCGGTTTAACAGTATAAAGAAAATCATCGCTTCCGCATTTTGGCCTCGGATTGACGGCCGGGGCGCCGCCGTGCACTCACATATGGCCTAGGAACCCCGGTCCCATCAGTGACCCAGACATATTCTGAGGCAGTATCACCTGATCATGGAGATAGTTGTTCTCCAGGGAGATCGAGGTTAGGAGAGTAGACTCAGAGGACAATACGGCGGATCCACACACGAAGGCCTTTAACCAGAGAGAGTCTTTATGGGATGGTTGAGTATGAGATATTACAACCACTGCTATATGATGGCCCTAGTGCAAGTGGGGGATTGTTAGTTGTATGTATGCCCTAGAGGCCATTACTGTACATGAGATGTATATTATAGTGGTTGCTAGGACATATATAGGGAGGACTTTCTTGCTCGACATGATAGTACGCTATCTGGTTGCTCTTTATCTTAACATGTATACTTACTGTCTCTCTGTTACATGTTGATAAAGCCTTTAGGATGTGTACTCGACTTCCAGGATTATGATGTAGATCATACTAGTGGGGCCTGGGTAGTCCATGAGTACATCCTTCAATGTTCCTAGTCGTGGGAATATCGAGACGGGGCATCGATATTCCAGAGTAGACTAGCGTATATCTTCTCGACCCATGTCATGGGCGATGGATGATCCCATATCCATTGGTATTTGACATCAGAGATGGTATACGGGTGCTCAGTGGAGACTGGGTACACTGAACGGACTCGCCGAGAAATCCCAGATGGTTTTATACCTCACGTCGGATGGCAGTTCTCTGGTGACACTGGTACAGCTTAGTCTATTGACCCGAGATTGTCATAGAGTCTTGTGTGTCTCCCACTGTGCTTTGATTTCCACCCTACCACTTCTCTACTGAGTTGTGCAAACAGGTGGTTTTTGGGTACAGTCCCGAGTCACATGGAGGCAATGAGCGATAGGAGTGGATTCGTCTCTCCCGGTATTGGGGGTTGATGTTGCGCTATGCTCGACTGGCCATAACTGGAAATCCCTGGCCAGGGTTGCTGTGATTTACTTGTAAGAGTTATCAGCAGTTTCATGACCGTTATGGACCTTACATCGGCATGACTTATCAAGCTACTGGGGTCTGACGTTTACCACCCCTAGAAGAGATATGCGACAAATCAGACGAACAGACCGGACTATGCGGTAAGTGTTACTGATTGGATTCACAGGAGTGTGAGCAGGCTTGCTCGTTGATCTTCTGATCGCTCAATACCCGGGTGGCCGTTATGTTTAGCGGACCGCTTGCAGCTTGTGGGTGACTGATATGATTATCACCTACTGCCGGCGTATTGACGAGTCTTTAGAGTCCTACACAGAGGTTTCCTGGCTCAAGCGAAACGAAATAGGAGCACATATGAGATATGTGCGGGACCGAGAATAATACCAGTATGTGATACTATATTCTATTCTAGCTATTTGTATCATCGGTCGGTTATATGTGATATAGCCGGGTTACCGAATCAAGTGTTGATTCGATATATTGATACACTAGATATTAGTCGGTTATATGCGATATGACTGGATCATTAAATCAAGTGTTGATTTAATGATTTAATGTATAATTATATATTTGATATATTACTTTACATTAACTAGTATTGGTTCACTTAAGATTGCTTTTCTCACTTGATGTGCACATAATGTATATGTGATATATGGTTGTGTACATGATTGTATCATACTTGATGATACATGCAAACTTGGGTGTGTGTATGACTTACACCATATTTAAGATAATGGTTAGGGTTTTTATTTATTTTGTAATTCAAAATGGTGGTTTTCTTTGTCTTGACTTGAAGCTTCATGAAGCTTAAAACATGTTTGACAAAGTCCACACACTTTGTTTTACTTAAAATATTTATTAACCAAACCTTTAGCTTAAACAATGGTTTAGTCTCTACAAAGGTTAGTGGATGATACTAACTCACCCATGGTTGCATAATTGATTATAATTCACTTAACTTGAGTTTCTATTTTTCTTCTTCTTCTTCTTCATCCAAAAGAAAACCTTGCTAGATTTTTCTAAGTGAAGAAATAAAGTGAGAAACCAAAATCTAAAGTGAACCCACTTCCTATTTCATCATCCTCTACTACTTTCCATTTAGTTTAGGGTGTTCTCTTCATAAAGTTCTTGACCTAGTGAAGGGTTAGCTTGAGTTTGAGTCACCTCGGCGTAGATCATCTTCGGCCTCGAAGACTACGAGCAATCTTGTTCATTTCTCCGGGGAATTCCATACTAGAGTCCGGGAGTGCGATGATTGCAGCGAAGGGATGTCAACACGGAGCTTTAGAAGTGAAGGACCGGATCTACAAAGGTTGTATTTTTGTTCACTTCTCTTTGTGGTGATAGATTACAAGTTTTGTTACCCTAGTTTTCTAGTACGATTCGTAGTTAATTGCTTAACACCCCCTTGAATTTTTATTGTTGCATGTGTGATGCTTGCAAACCCTAGGCTAGATGCTAAGGAATCCCAATATAGTATCAGAGCCTAATTAGAAACTTAGACGATGTTAGATATAATACGAAACCGAAACAAGTCCGTAATACAGTTTCTGAAACCCTGCAGTTCATGCTCTCTATTGATTTTCAAAAGGTCTGTAAAAATTTTGCAAACAAGTGCAGAATGATGTATGTGATACCTATAGTGCACAGAGCAAAAACGAGACCAAGTGCTCGGATTTCAACCGAGCACTCTTCCCCAAAAACCGAGGAGGCCGGCCCCCTAGGCTCCTATTGGTGTCATTTTTGTTTTGTGCTCTGGTGTGTGTATTTTGGGGTTTCAGGTATTGTTTGCTTGGTCAAAATTTTCTTGTGATGTAAATTTTGCTATAGGACCAAAACGGAGTGTTTCGTAGTTGTAAAATTTAACATTGTGATGGTAACCTAGGCTGTGTTTGACAGTTCGAACGATCTTCGAACATCACCCCATGACCCCCTCTAAAATTTCCATGTGTTGGAATTTTTTCTAAGTTAATTATATTCAATGTTCGTGCAAGTAACTCTATGGACCCTCTAGAAGAACATAACCCTTAACTCGATTCTATGCCCTCGAAACCGTGGCTTGAACACTAGGGTTTGTCATAGTTCCGCGGTGTCATAGGTGAGGCGTTGGTTTGACCCTTCTACGGCTGGATCATAGGTACTGTGGCACGTTTTGGATACTTTAACTTCGCTCAAGTATTGAGCTCAATGGGAGTTGTGGGGATTTGTTGATTCGATCGAAACGTTTAATATCATCTAGTATATTGTAATACAATACTTGGAATCAACAACATTTGAATTAAGTCTAGCAATTTAGTCTCATTTGATCGGTTGCCACGGGATTTTGATGCGATCAAAAGTCCGTCGCAATCACTTTGTGTATTCGGATACTCGCCGGGTAACATTACTAGATAGCCACGCCCCATAACCCCGAGCAAGTGACTGTATAACCCCGAGCAAGTGACTGTAGGAGAAATCCGTTGCCAAAAGCATCCGTCCGGGTGCTCGCGGCCACGGTGTTCCGCCTAAGTGCACTTCGTCGTCAGTATCGGAGGGTGCGGCCGTCTACTAAAGATTCCGACGAGCATTCGATCGGGATGTCGGGAATCTTGTTGAATTGCCCGACTGATTATTGGAAAGTGTTTTTAATATTGAGACTAAAATGCGGGGTTTATAATTGTTAGGCATGTGATGTCTAAGGAATTCATAATGTTAGGCATGTGATGTCTAAGGCGGTTGCGGATTCCAACTATTGTAGTTTTTCATTTTCTTTTCTGTGACCATAAGTGTAATATGTGGAGTATCGGCGGTTTCGTTGCTATACGTCAACGACAATTGTGATACGCATATTTACTTACGTTGATGACATGTGATGTTATGTGTTGCTGGATATGTTATATTGGATCGTCGTGTTTGAATAGCCGGGAGGTTTTTATGTGAGATGAGAGTTTTTCTTTTTCATTCATTTAAAATCTTG
The DNA here is from genome assembly GCA_030015575.1 of Agapanthus africanus. Taxonomy (NCBI): domain Eukaryota; kingdom Viridiplantae; phylum Streptophyta; class Magnoliopsida; order Asparagales; family Amaryllidaceae; genus Agapanthus; species Agapanthus africanus. The sequence goes on along the minus strand of CM057341.1, from coordinate 352,727,418 downwards.
TATATAATATTCTTTTATTGGGGCACTTCCGGGTTGAGGAAGATGTCACCGTTGATGTATATTATTTACTTTCCGCATTAGGATAGACCCAAGGAGGGGGGCCTAAGTAACCGGGTTCTAGAGTCCAGTAGGAGACCATCTCGAGGTGTCGAGTCTGGGTCTCCTAACACTAGAATTGGTAGGGTTACTTGCCGCTCTCGTAGGGGTCTAAGGGTGTGGGTTTGGCTATTCATCACGACCGTGGAATCCGTGTTTTATACATACTCAAAATAAAACACGGACATCCTAGTATATCCAATATTTCATATGTTGTTTTCTGCTGCATTATCTGTAATATGATCATTTGATATGTTGAGATAGATACTGTATATAGTATATATGATATATTATATAGACGTTGCTTATGTTTTACTCCCGCGCTAGCCCTGCCCCGCTCTGCCGTTAGTTACCTAACCTAACGGTGCATGACGGGACATCGAAGCGAATGCTGATGGCGTAAGCGTACGTTGTATTTATCTGTGATGTTTAAGTGACTTAAATGATAGGACATTCATTAATGAGATTAATGAAAGAAAATAAACCTAAAAGATGTTGTGGAATCGAGTTTCAAAAATTAGGTAGCTTTAGTTATTGCTTTGCATAGCGGTATTTCTTGTAGAATATCCAGCACCTCATTCGACGAGGAAAGAGCCGAGATCGCTTCACCAGGAGTGACCTCTTTAGCAATAACCAGCAGATGCTACAACCCTCAGTTTTTTCTTTTGACTGTTTTTTCTATTTCTTGCTTTGCATAGTGGTATTGTGAATATCCTGCACCTCATTCGACGGGGAAAGAGCCGAGATCCCTTAACCGGGAGTGGCCTCTTTAGCGAAACTAGCAAAAGCCACCAAAACACTCCATTTAAAATCATTTGATTCTGCAACGAGATCAAGTTCAAAGCGTTAAAGGTTTTCTTAAAAACCATCCGCAACCCTCCATCATTTTAGGAAGTAGAGTACTTAATATTCGTGCTGCGTTTGTTGACCTTAGCTAAGGCGCATTGTACGGTAGCTAAGTGATGTCTTCCTACACAGCATATGATGCGATTAGTTAGGACAGTCATATGGCTTTGTTGACCTTAGCCAAGGGTCATGTGGGTGGGTCTAATTAATCACGAAATGACGGGTAGAACTTAATTTGTGCTTATGATTTGTTGACCATAGCCAAGGTCATAGGTGCCAGGGGTAAAAACCATTATCGGGAGTTTCAAGTTTTGAAATTTGCAATGAGATTGCATACCTTCTATATGATAGTTGGATCCTGATACCCACTGCGAGTAATTGTTACTCCTGGGAGAGTTTTGCACTTTACAATTAGACGATCAAGTAGGTGTCTAGAAAGGTGTCAATGGGGTTACGCCCCTGGGAAAACGAGGTTTATTTTAATTAGGTCAGTGCGATAGCACGGGGAACCTTTCTCAAAGTACCGGCACTGGCCTGGCTGAAAGATTGGCGAACTTGTAGAGTGTAATTAATCCCGGCTAATCTTTCCTTTTAAGGTTTGAAGGAAGATCTGATAAAAACAGTGGGAGTCATCCTGATTAGATAAAATATATAACCAATCTAATCTTGCAAGAGCGCAAGCAGATTGTTTTCTTCTCTCTCTCTTTAGGTAGAGACCATGTCACGCCTTAATCAAGATAATAATATGGATGTATTGGCCGGACCCGCTTGTTATACTGAGATGGGGAACGTTGGTCCCGCTTCAAATTATAATTGTTATAAGACCGAGCGGGAAATAGGGGAATACCATGATTCCCATGCCGCCCAAACGAAGAAAGTGCATGATGATGCATCTTCTTCGGGTGTGTTCATTACCGAGAAATGTTTCTCAGTATCCTTTACGTCCTGGATATGAGATATCGGATCAGGATCCCGGATATGTATTCTGTTACATGGGCTACAGTGTTAGTTATATGTATGCCCTGGAGGCCATTACTGTACATACGATGTATATTGTAGTGGATGCTTGGACATATATAGGGAGGACTTTCTTGCTCGACATGATAGTATGCTATCTGGTTACTCTTTATCTTAACATATACTCTGATTGTCTCTATGTTACATATTGATAAAGCCCTTAGGATGAGTACTTGACTACCAGGACTATGATGCGGATCATACTAGTGGGGACAATGTAGTCACCAAGTATATCCTTCAAATGTTCCTAGCCGTGGGAGTACCGAGACAGGGCATCGATACTCCAGAGTAGACTAGCGTATGCGCTTCTTGACCCATATGATGAGCGATGGATGATCCCATATCTATTGGTGTTTGACATCAAAGAAGGTATACGGGTGCTCAGTGGAGACTGGGTACACTGGACGGACTCGCCGAGAACTCCCAGATGATATTATACCTCACGTCAGATGGCAGTTCTCTGGTGACACTAGTACAGAGTAGTCTGTAGACCCGAGATCGTCATAGAGTCTTGTATGATTCCCACTGTGCTTTGATTTCCATCATACCACTTCCAAGAGGGCGTGCAAAAAGGTGGCTTTTGGGTACAGTCCCGAATCACATGGAGGCAATGAGCGATAGGAGGGGATTCGTCTCGCTCGGTATAGGGAGTTGATGTTGCGCTGTGTTCAATTGGCTATAACTGGAAATCCCTGGTCAGGGTTGCTGAGATTTAGTGGTAAGTGTTATCAGTAGTTTCACGAACTGTTATAGACCTCATATCGACACGACTTATCAAGCTAATGGGGTCTGACGTTTACCACCCCTAGGCGAGATATGCGACATATCAGACGAAAAGACCGGACTGTACGGGAGTGTTACTGATTGGATTCGCAGGAGAATGTACAGGCTTGCTTGTTGATATTCTGATCGCTCAATACCTGGGTGGCTGTTACGTTTAGCTGACCGCTTGCAGCTTGTGGGTGTTTGATATGATCATCACCTACTGCCGGCGTATTGACGATTCTTTAGAGTCCTACACAGAGGTTTCTTGGCTCAGGCAAAATGGAGTAGGAGCACATATGTGATATGTGCGAGACCGAGAACAATACGTGTATGTGATACCGTATTAGATTCTCGCGATATGAGATATCAGCCGGGTATATGTGATATAGCCGGGTCATCGGATCAAGTGTTGATTCGATGAACTGATACAGATAATATTAGTCGGTTATTTGTGAAATAGCCGGATTATCAGATCAAGTGTTGATTCGATAATTTAATGTATAATTATATATTTGATATATTAAATTACATTCACTAATATAAGTTCACTAAAAGATTCTTTTTCTCGCTCGGGTAATACATTGATATATATGCGATATATGTTAATTGTATTATTTTATTTTGTTACAATAAATATTGTATATGTGATATATAATATTGTAACATGTTAGGGTTATTAATGCAATGTGATTAGTAGAGATTAAAAATGATTAAGGTTTGATTTGGGTTAATATTTTCTAGAAGGTTCTATAAGGTTTTTCTTTTGTTTCTTGCTAAAGATATTTGTAAAGATATTTGTTATGATATTTATTAACCTAACCCAACCTATGACCATGGTTAAGTCTCTACATGGGTTAAGTTATCATACTTAACCCATGGTTGCAATTCTAACCTCATGACAATTCAGTATTCATCACAAAGAGATTTGTTCTTCTTCTTTCTTTCATGAAAAGCTTTCTAGCTTTTTATGAAGTGATGAAAATGAGTGAGTTAAAGAAAATAAATGAGAGCTAAATTCCTACTTCATCATCCTAATCTATTCTTACCATTTAGATTAGGGTGTTCACTTCATTTGTGAGTGAGAGCTTGTGTTAATGAAACTTCAAGCTAGATCATCTTTGTTATTGAAGATCGGAAGCAAGATTGCATCTTTCTCTTCGTGGAGCCTCTTTAGAGTCCGGAAACTCGATAATCGCAGCAAAGGAACCTCAACACGGAGCTTTAGAAGTGAAAGACCGGACTACAAAGGTTGTAATCCAAAACTCTTGGTGTTAAAGTGTTTAACATGCTTTGTTTTGCCTAATCTCTAGTTTAAAGATCTTGGTTAGGGTTGTTCGGCACGTCTAAATTTTAAATCGGGCATGGTTGATGCCTTATAGACCCTTGTGAGAGTGCCTAGTAACCCTACTGTGGTATCAGAGCCAAGCTAGAGCTTTAGGCGAAGTCTAGGCGAAGTTTAAAGTCCGATCGAACCCCGAAACCCCGGTTTATACCCTTCTCTGGAAATTTTATAAAAATATTGATTTTTTCATATTAAAAATACTCAAAAAGATCAGCAGGGAAATACAAGGATTACTGTGCAACACGTACCACTGATCTCATTAAAGCGCCACGGAACCGCGGCCGTACCATTTCCGAGGCCAAAATGCGGAAACGAAAATTTTTCTTAACTTAGAAACCGGCGCTATCGTATGGTTAAAACCCGGATCGAACCATTAACCTACTACTAGCGAACAAGAGAAGGGATAGATTGCTATACCGAGCGATTTGTGTCCTTCGGTCTTTGGCCACCATCCCAAGCTCCCCGCGGCAACTCCGATCTTCATCTCCTCGTCGGAAAGGGCACCACATCGAGAAGTCTTTTTACGGGCTCCCGCTTCATCCGAAGCAACTCGGGCACGAAATGTGCTAGTCGACATGTCCAAAGTGAAGTAGAGAATGTTGTGATCACTTTGTCTCTTGCATCCATAGCTTGGATGGAGGTTAGAGATATTGCCATTCATGGAAAATGTAAGCTAGATGAAGAAGAAGAAGAAGAAGAAGAAGAAGAGGCTCTCATTTCTTTTCTTTTCTTTTGTTGTGATTAAAAACGAAAGTGAGAGAGTGCTAAAAAAATAATACAAGACCAAAACCCAAATATCATGGCAGCCCCTCTCTCTCTCCTCTCATCATATCAACACAAATCAAATATCAAATGTGACATATTTGCTAAAAAAGAGACCATGAGTCATGATACATGTCTATGTCACATTTAATGCATTCCATGATGAATTCTAGCTTATTATTTCCATATGCAAACATTAATCCAAATGTTTGCCACAATAAAAAGATACGGCAACATCTAAAGTAAACTCGTGACGGATCATAAGGATACCCCTCACCTGTATATACATACCTGCATCCGCATTCCGACTGAATGCGAATGCGATGAGACAAAAGTAATCCAACAAATCTAATACTATTCCGGCTTAAACCAAAGCCCACTAGTATGATCCGTCCGATCATGATCCGTGCAATACCGCACGTATAAGATCGAACCCTGCCATATATCATACGGCCTCTACAACGTTTCGCCCGAAACTTGAGAAACTGTCTGTGGGGGACTCTAAAGACTCGTCAATACTTTGGATGTGGATTTAACCACTAGCACGTCAGAGGTATTAGCCGTACGTAACGGGCTACCAAGTATTGACCAAAAGGGAGGTCGATGAGCGAACTCATCCTGACACCCTACTGAGCCTGTCAGTGACAATATCCGTACAGTCCGGTCCGTTCGTCTATGAGCATCGCATGGCGGGCCTAGGGGGTTGGTAAAAGTCAGACCCCCAAAAGCGGTACAATTCGTGTCGGAGTGTAGCCCAGAACACCCTGAGATACTACTGGAATACCTACCAGTAAATCTCCTGCCTCGGCCGAGGGCTTTGTGTAATGGCTCTCCTAGACACAGCGCGATCTCACCCCCAATACCGGGAGAGAAGAACCCCTGCGGATCCGCTCACTGCCTCCATGTGGCTCGGGACTGTATCCAACTAAAACCTGTTTGCATGACTCCTTTGAGCCATGGTAGGGTAGTAATCAAAGCACAGTAGGAACTCACACGAGACAAATGACGATCTCAGGTCGATGAACTAACCTGTACACATGTCACCAGGAAACTGCTATCTGACGTCTGGTATAATACCAACTAGCATGTTCCCGGCGAGTCCTATCCGGTGTACTCATAACCCAATGAGAACCTGTATACATCTTAGGTGAACCAATTGACACCAGTGGCTTGTGAGACCGGCCACCACCCCTCGTCGGGGTCTCGACTGTATACACTAGTCTACTCTGGAGTATCGATGCCCTGTCTGGAAAACTCCCATGACTAGGGCCCTTTTAAGGATGTGCTTATAGACCCCAGCTCCCACGTATATGATCGCCATCATACTACTGGCCGTCAAGCAAGAATCCTAAGGGCTCTATCAACGCGCAATAGTAACATGTAAGGTCACCTAAAGCAGTACACGATGATAAAGGCAAACAATAGTAACATACTATTCTCTATCTGAAAGGTTTGCCTAGCACCCTATGTAGAGTTTTGAAGCACCACATGTCTCAAAGTTTAGATTTTTATGGTGCTAAACAAGCATACAAAGGAATCGATCCTAGAAAATTAGGGTTTCGAAAGTTAAAGCAAATAAAAACTAGGGTTTCGAGACTACAACCTTTGTAGCTCCCTTTTGCTAGACTCTTTGGTCTCTTGGGTGTTGGAAGAAGGTCCTCTTGAAGTCCTCTCACGTCCACGACGATCCACCCGGAGTCCCTCGTCCAAGCTCGCAACTTCGATTATCACGATGAGAAACGAAGAGAACACTCTAAACAAGTTGGCTAAACTTGTGTAGAATGATGTTGTGGTTTAGATTCTCACTTCAAAAACCTTTCTTTGGTTGTGTTTTACTCACTAGAAAAAACTAGAGAGCAAAATGAAGAAGAAGGAGGAAGATGATGGCTTTTTGTTTTAACAAGAGTAGAAAAAGATAACTCTCTTGAAGGAAAAAGAAAATATATGTACATATATTTTTTTAATCCTCATCTCAAACCATGGTTAGATGATGGAGACATTATTTAACTTGAGTTTAAAACTCAAAGAGAAGGATAACTCATGGTTAGAAGTAGGTGAGCATGGTTAGGTTTAAAGAAGAATGTAGAAGCAAGCAAGAATTATCCTTATCTTTTCTATTTTGTTTTAAACAATAAATCAAATAATAATCCATATATTCAACCATGGTGTAAGTCTTATATTTCCATCATATTCCATGTATATGCAACCATGAAGGATGATGTATGTATGTATGTATGTGTGTATGCACATCCATATGTGCATGAAACTAAAAGAAAGAAAAACATACATGCATGCATACATCTATCATATATATAAGAAAAGGTTTTAAGTGAGAAAGCTAATGGTTAAATGATAAATCAACACTTGATTTATCAATCCGCCTATATCACATATGACCCTACCAAAAGCAAGCCGCCCGATCAATATACGGTATCATATACGCGCATTTTAATCGGGTCCATGCGCATATCGCATACGCGCACCACAACGTTTCGCCTGGACTAGGAAACTCCTGTGTGGGACTCTAAGACTCATCAATACGCCGGCAGAGGGTGATGATCATATCAAGCACCCCCAAACCGCAAGCGGCCAGCTAAACGTAACGGCCACCCGGGTATTGAGCGATCAGAAGAAAACAAGCGAACCTGCTACAACTCCCGTCGAGCCAACCGGCAACACTACCGTACAGTCCGGTCTCTTCGTCAGATATGCTGTATATCGAGCCTAGGGATGGTCACGTCGACCCTAATAACTCAATAAGTCGTGCCGGTGAATGGTCTATAACAGATCGAGAAACTACTGATAACACTTATCAGCAAATCTCAGCAGCCCTGGCCAGGGACTTACTGATATAAGCAGTCGGGCACAGCACAGCATCAACTCCCAATACCGGGAGAGACGAAACCCCTCCTATCGCTCATTGCCTTCATGTGTCTCGGGACTGTACCCAACGGCCACCTGTTTGCACGACTCAGTAGAGCCGTGGTAGGGCAGCAATCAAAGTACAGTGGGAGAACACACAAGACTCTATGACGATCTCGGGTCTACAGACTAACCTGTACCAGTGTTACCTTTGAACTGCTATCCGACGATAGATATAATTCCATATAGGAGTTCTCGGTGAGTCCGTCCAGTGTACCCAGTCACCATTGAGCACCCGTATATGACCTTGATGTCAAACATCGATGAATGTGGGAACATTCATCGCCCATCGTATGGGTCTAGTATCAAATACACTAGTCTACTCTGGTATATCAATGCCCCGTCTCGATATACCTACGACTAGGAACTTTTCAGGATATGCTTATAGACTACAGATGTCCTACTAGTATGATCTCTATCATAATCAGAGCAGTCAAGCCGATATCCTCAGGGCTTTATCAACATGTATGAATGAATAAAAGCATGATCAAATCAACATGTCAGATAAAGAAGAACCAGATAGCATACTATCATGTCGAGCAAGAATGCATACTGAATATATATATACATGTATAGATACAACCACTATCATATAATGGCCTCTAGGGCATACATATATCCAACAATCTCACACTTGCACTAAGGCCAGTTATTGGCGTATCTCATACCCAACGTCTCAAAAAGTCGCTCATGCTGCGGCTGAGGGAGGGCCTTAGTGAATGGATCCGCGGCGTTATTCTTTGTGTCTACTCTCCTAATCTCGATCTCGCGGCGATCTACAATCTCCCGGATCAAATGAAAACGCCTCAGGATGTGTCTGGACCGCTGATGGGATCTGGGCTCCTTGGCTAGCGCCATAGCCCCATTATTATCACAATACAAAGGTATTGGATCAATAATGGTTGGAACTACTCCTAGCTCCGAGACGAACTTCTTCATCCAGACGGCTTCCTTGGCGGCATCATTTGCAGCAATATACTCAGCATCCATCGTGGAGTCTGCAACGGTATCTTGTTTGGAACTCTTCAAACTCACCGCCCCTCCATTGAGGGTAAATACAAACCCAGAGATAGATTTGCTGTCGTCCTTATCGCTCTGGAAGCTCGAATCGGTAAAGGCCTCCATTTGGAGATCTCCATTACCATACACCAAGAACAATTCTTTAGTCCTTCGTAAGTACTTAAGAATGTTCTTCACAGCTGTCCAGTGATTCTCCCCTGGGTTGGATTGATACCTGCTTACAACACTAAGTGCATAAGCTACATCTGGGCGTGTATATAACATCGCATACATTATAGATCCTACTGCCGAAGTATAGGGTATAACACTCATGCGAGCTCTCTCTTCATCGGTCTTTAGACAAGAATCCTTGGAGAGAGTGACTCCATGGCAAGCGGGTAAGGCACCCCGCTTGGAGTCTTCCATACTAAACCTTTTTAGGATGGTGTCAATGTACCTGGTTTGGGACAATCCCAATAACCTTTTGGATCTATCCCTATAGATCCTTATGCCCAGAATGTATGTGGCATCACCCAGGTCCTTCATGGAGAACCTCAGTGATAAGAAAGATTTGACCGACTGTAGCATAGGAATATCATTTCCTATCAGAAGAATGTCGTCCACGTACAATACGAGGAATGTGACAGCTCTCCCTACAGCCTTCTTATAAACACAAGGTTCATCTGGATTTTTGATGAAATCAAACTCTTTGATGACATCATCGAAACAGATGTTCCAACTCCGTGATGCCTGCTTTAACCCATATATGGATTTAAGCAATTTACATGCTTTCCCGCTGCTCCCACTGTCAATGAAGCCCTCTGGCTGATCCATATAAACGCATTCTTCTAAATTTCCATTTAGAAATGTAGTTTTAACGTCCATCTGCCAAATTTCATAGTCGTAGTGAGCAGCAATAGCAAGTAGGATCCGAATGGATTTAAGCATGGCTACGGGAGGAAAAGTCTCGTCATAGTCCAAACCTGGTCTTTGACGAAAACCCTTCGCCACAAGTCTTGCCTTATAGGTCTCCACCTGCCCATCTACACCAATCTTTCTTTTAAAGATCCATTTGCACCCCACAGGTTTTACCCCGGGGGGTACAACGTCCAAAGTCCATACTTTGTTGGTGTACATAGACTCCATTTCGGATCTCATGGCATCCAGCCACTTCACAGAGTCTCTACTCGTGATAGCTCGCTGAAAACTGGTAGGATCATCATCATCCATGATACAGTCTTCTCTGTCACCATCAATGAAGAAACCGTAGTACCTCTCCGGTGGGCGAGAAGTCCTACCAGACCTACGGAGTGGCCGAGGTTCTTCAGTTTCTGTTGTAACAGCCGGTTCAACCAAATCGTCATTTGTAGTTTGTGTCTCCAGAACCTCTTCTAGATCCACCACCTTGCCATCATCTTTATCTGTGAAAAACTCTTTTTCCAAGAATGTGGCATACTGAGAAACAAACACTTTTTGTTCCTCTTTGTGGTAGAACAGATATCCATAAGAATTCTTTGGATATCCCACAAAGTTACACATGACTGACCGTGTCTCGAGTTTGTCCGGATTCTGCTTTTTAACATAGGCCGGGCAACCCCAAATCTTAATTCTCTTAAGAGATGGTCTCTTCCCATGCCATATCTCATATGGCGTGGTAGACACGGCTTTGGTTGGAACCCTGTTTAGCAGAAACGCTGCAGTCTCCAATGCATGCCCCCAAAACGAGACTGGTAACTCAGCGTCACTCATCATGGACCGGACCATATCTAATAGGGTCCTATTCCGTCGTTCTGACGCACCGTTGTGCTGTGGTGTGTAAGGAGGAGTGAGCTGAGAGAGAATCCTATTCTCTTTTAGGAAGTTTGCAAATTCTGTACTAAGATACTTACCACCTCGATCTGATCGAAGCATCTTAATACTCAAGCCGGTTTGTTTTTCTACTTCTTGTTTATATTCAATGAATTTCTCGAAAGCGTCGGACTTGTGCTTTAATAAAAATCCATGACCGAATCTTGAGAAATCGTCAGTGAATGTAATGAAGTATGAAAAACCGCCTCTAGCCTGTATAGACATCGGCCCACATACATCACTATGTATGAGACCTAGGAGCCGAGTAGCTCTTTCTCCGTGTCCGGTAAACGGAGTTTTGGTCATTTTACCCTTGATACAAGACTGGCAAGTCGCATAAGATTTATATTCAAAAGAGTTTAAATATCCATCTTTGTGTAACTTGTTTAGTCTTGTTTCGTTAATATGACCAAGTCTACAGTGCCAAAGAAAAGCTTCATTTAATTCTGAAAGTTTTCTTTTATTAGTATGTTGTATACTGAAAACTGTGTGTTGATTTAGGACATATATTCCGTTATTAAGCGTACCATACCAACCAACATTTGATTCAGGTGAATGTTCATAACATTGTTCTGCAATACAAAATTATATCCTTCATTGTTCAACAAAGAAACGGATATTATATTACATAGCATACTTGGTACAAAATAACATGGATTCAAAACCAAAATACATCCAGATGGCAACCCCAAGTGATACTCTCCCACTGCGACTGTATGTACATTGGAACCATTTCCAACGCGGAGAGTATGGTCACCTGTCTTCAAAACCTTGCTATTTCTCAGCCCCTGCATAGAATTGCAAATGTGAGAACCTGAACCGGTATCCAATACCCAGGAAGCAGAGTTTATTGAAAAATAGTTTTCTGTCACAAACGCACCTGAAGCAGAAGCATCCCCATGCTTCTTCTTGAGACTTAAGTACTCCGTGCAGTTGCGCTTCCAATGTCCTGTCTTGTGGCAATGAAAACATTCGCCCTTCCCCGAGTCTCCAGCCTTGGCCTTTTCCTTTCTCTTCACCTTTTTAACTCCACCTTTAGGATTGGTGGGCTTCTTCTTTTTCTTTCCCTTGGCCTTAGCTTTCGGGCGAGAACAAGAAGATTGTCCAATAGTCATAACGGGAGTTCTTGCTGACTTCATAGTGCTCTCTGCACTCCTTAACATATTAAGGAGTTCAGGGAGTTCCTTCTCCATGCCATGCATGTTGAAGTTCACTATGAACTGAGCAAAGGTGGAGGGAAGGGACTGCAGAATAATATCTATATATTGTTCATTGTCTATCGTCCATCCAAGGTCCTCAAGCTCTTCTATAAGAGCTATCATCTTCAGAACATGGTCTCCTACTGGTGTGCCAGGGGCCATTCGCATCTGAAACAATTTCTTTGATGCTTCGTATCGTAATACGCGGGATTGCTCTCCATACAACTCCTTTGTATGAAGTAATATACCGTGAATGTCCATGTCCTCGTGCTGCTTTTGATGTGTGTTGTCCATCGATGCAAGCGCGAGGCATTTGGCCGTGGCACAGTCAGCGTCCCATGTCTTGCGGACTTCAATATCCGCAACTGAAGATTTTGGACCTGGGACGGGCGGGGCTGAAGCCGTGAGGACATATGATACTTTATCATAAGTCAAGGCGATTTTCAGATTCCTCGGCCAATCTTTATAGTTGGTCCCATTCAGTTTGTTTTTATCTAGTAGAAGCTTAAGTCTAGGCATGGGTATCTGCCATTAAGAGAGATAAAAGAATACACTCAGCGAAAGCTCTTGCATAGATCGGATTGGTTATTATCTTGTCTAATTGATATTTCCCACTGCTTTTATCGAGTTTTTCTTTCAAACCTTAAAAAGAAAAACTAGCCAGGATTAATTACAGTCTACAACTTCGCTAACCGTTCAGCCAGGCCAGTGTCGGTACTTGAGGGAGGTTCCCCGTGCTTTCGCACGGACCTAATTAGAGTAAACCTCGTTTTCCCAGAGGCGGAGCCCCGTTAACACCTTTCTAGACACCTAATGAGTTAGCTAATTGTAAACTGTAAAACTCTCCTAGGAGCAACTATTGCCCACAGTGGGATCGGGATCCAACCATCACATGGAAGGTATGCAGTCTCATTGCAAATTTCAACTATTGAAATTCCCGATGTGGTTTTTACCCCTAGCACTTATGACCTTAACTATGGTCAACAAATCATAAGTACCAGTCAAGTTCTACCCGTCATTTCTTGATTAATTAGACCCACTCATATGACCCTTAACTAAGGTCAACAAAGTCATAAGAATGTCCTAATTAATCTGCATCATATGCAATGTAGGAAGACATCACATAGCTACCGTACACTACGCCTTAACTATAGTCAACAAACGTAGCACGAATACTAAGTACTCTACTTCCTAAAATGACGGAGGGTTGCGGATGATTTTTTTAAGAAAATCTTTAACGCTTTGAACTTGATATCGTTGTAGAATCAAATGGTTTTCAAAAGGAGTGGCTTAAGCTCCGCAGTTTTGAAATATAGCTTTTTCATAAATAGCCGAGTGGTTTTCAAATCCGATTCTACAACATCTTTTTAGGTTTATTTTCTTTACATTAATCACATTAATGTAATCCCATCATTTAAGTCCTTAAGCCAATCACAGAAAAGAAACGAAAATAACACGTACGCTTATGCCATCCGCATTCGCCGCAATGTTCCGTTATGCACCGTTAGGTTACTTAACTAACGGCATACCGGGACGGGACTAGCACGGGTGTAAAACATAAGCAACGTCTACTATATATCATATATATAATATGTCATTCGTCTCAGATATCACAGAACACAGGCAGCAGAAACATAGATATAAAGTGGGATATACTAGGACGTCCGTATTTAGTATTTAGCCAGAATAGAAAATACGGATTCCACAGTCGCGATGAATAGCTAAGCCCACACCCTGGACCCCTACGAGAGCGGCAAGTGACCCTACTAATTCTGGAGTTTAGGAGACCCGGTCTCGACTCCTCGAGATGGCCTCCCACTGAACCCCAGAACCCGGTCACCTGTGCTCCCCTCCTTGGGTCCATCCTAATGCGGAAAAGTAAATAATATACAACACTGGTGAAACAACCTCAACCCGGAAGTGCCCCAAATAAAAGAATATTACATTACATTTGAATTTACATGAATGAAAATATAAAACTCTCATCTCACATAAAAAAAACCCGGCTATTCAATCGCGACAATCCTTCACATCATATCTCAGCAACACATAATAACTCATATCATCAACGTAAGTATGCATACCCCAATTGTCGTTGATGTATAGCAACGAAACCGACGATATCGTACATACTACACTTACGGTCACAAAAAAGAAAGTGTAAAACTATAATATTTGGAATCCACATTCTCTTCAGACATCATAAATGCGAAATATCACATATTTCGTATTTCATGCCTAAACTATATGAATTCCACATATTGTATCACATTCCAGATAAACAGACAGTATTAAAGTTTTCGAACGAACGATTAAGTACCCAAGATTCACTAAAGCTCAACACTTGAGCAGGGTTCAAAAATCCGGAGTGTGACACAGTAGTAGTGGTCCAGCCGTAAAAGGGTCAAGCCAACGCCTCACATGTGGCACGCCGTACTGCCCCAAACCCTAAGGTTCAAAGGGCAGTTCAAGACGGTCACATAATCGAGTTAAGGTTTGTTGTCTTCTAGAGGTTCCACCACAAAAAGAATTGCACGTATCTCCAAAGTATTTAAACCCCGTGAATAGTGAACAAATGATACTCGTTCAAACACTTCAATACTTTCTAATTTACCCGGAAAAGCAACGAAATGAAAATTTCGATCGAATCTAATTAATAATTACAGTACTATATTCAGATTAAACATACCTAAAACACTGTACAAGAAGTAATAAGAATTACAGTGTAAATTATATGCAACGATACCTCTGTACGGCCGCGGAGCCGCGGCCAAAGCAAGGAATTGCCGCGGTTCCGCGGCCATTTGTACTGTTCATGGCATCGAATTTCACCATAATTCTTAGTTTTACCTGCTGTATTTTTTAAGTATTTTTAATCATGAAAAATGTCAGATTTTAAAATTTGTCCAGAGAGGGTCTTAAAATGTCGTATTTTTGTCCGATCGGGATTTTTACTTCGTAAAAGCGTCACCTAATGTTCTAGGTCGGCTCTGATACCAATGAAAGGTTTGCCTTACACCCTATGTAGAGTTTTGAAGTATCACATGTCTCAAAGTTTAGATTTTTATGGTGCTAAACAAGCATACAAAGGAATCGATCCTAGAAAATTAGGGTTTCGAAAGTTAAAGCGAATAAAAACTAGGGTTCGAGACTACAACCTTTATAGCTCCCTTTCGCTGGACTCTTTGGTCTCTTGGGTGTTGGAAGAAGGTCCTCTTGAAGTCCTCTCACGTCCACGACGATCCACCCGGAGTCCCTCGTCCAAGCTCGCAACTTCGATTATCACGATGAGAAACGAAGAGAACACTCTAAACAAGTTGGCTAAACTTGTGTAGAATGATGTTGTGGTTTAGATTCTCACTTCAAAAACCTTTCTTTGGTTGTGTTTTACTCACTAGAGAAAACTAGAGAGCAAAATGAAGAAGAAGGAGGAAGATGATGGCTTTTTGTTTTAACAAGAGTAGAAAAAGATAACTCTCTTGAAGGAAAAAGAAAATATATGTATATATATTTTTTTAATCCTCATCTCAAACCATGGTTAGATGATGGAGACATTATTTAACTTGAGTTTAAAACTCAAAAAGAAGGATAACTCATGGTTAGAAGTAGGTGAGCATGGTTAGGTTTAAAGAAGAATGTAGAAGCAAGCAAGAATTATCCTTATCTTTTCTATTTTGTTTTAAACAATAAATCAATTAATAATCCATATATTCAACCATGTTGTGAGTCTTATATTGCCATCATATTCCATGTATAAGCAACCATGAAGGATGATGTATGTATGTATGTGTGTATGCATATCCATATGTGCATGAAACTAAAAGAAAGAAAAACATACATGCATGCATACATCCATCATATATATAAGAAAAGGTTTTAAGTGAGAAAGCTAATGGTTAAATGATAAATCAACACTTGATTTATCAATCCGCCCATATCACATATGACCCTACCAAAAGCAAGCCGCCCGATCAATATACGGTATCATATACGCGCATTTTAATCGGGTCCATGTACATATCGCATACGCGCACCACAACGTTTCACCTGGACTAGGAAACTCCTGTGTGAGACTCTAAGACTCGTCAATACATCGGCAGAGGGTAATGATCATATCAAGCACCCTCAAGCCGCAAGCGGTCAGCTAAACGTAACGGCCACCCGGGTATTGAGCGATCAGAAGAAAACAAGCAAACCTGCTACAACTCCCATCGAGCCAACCGGCAACACTACCGTACAGTCTGGTCTCTTTGTCAGATATGCTGCATATCGAGCTTAGGGATGGTCATGTCGACCCTAATAACTCAATAAGTCGTGCCGGTGAATGGTCTATAACAGATCGAGAAACTACTGATAACACTTATCAGCAAATCTCAGCAGCCCTGGCCAGGGACTTACTGATATAACCAGTCGGGCACGGCACGGCATCAACTCCCAATACCGGGAGAGACGAAACCCCTCCTATCGCTCATTTCCTTCGTGTGTCTCGGGACTGTACCCAACGGCCACCTGTTTGCATGACTCAGTAGAGCCGTGGTAGGGCGGCAATCAAAGTACAGTGGGAGAACACACAAGACTCTATGACGATCTCGAGTCTACAGACTAACCTGTACCAGTGTTACCTGAGAACCGCTATCCGACGATAGATATAATTCCATATAGGAGTTCTCAGTGAGTCCGTCCAGTGTACCCAGTCACCATTGAGCACCCGTATATGACCTTGATGTCAAACATCGATGAATGTGAGAACATTCATCGCCCATCGTATGGGTCTAGTATCATTTACGCTAGTCTACTCTGGTATATCAATGCCCCGTCTCGATATACCTACGACTAGGGACTTTCCAGGATATGCTTATAGACTATAGATGTCCCACTAGTATGATCTCTATCATAATCAGAGCAATCAAGCCGATATCCTCAGGGCTTTATCAGCATATATGAATGAATAAAAGCATGATCAAATCAACATGTCAGATAAAGAAGAACCAGATAGCATACTATTATGTCGAGCAAGAATGCATACTGAATATATATATATACATGTATAGATACAACCACTATCATATAATAGCCTCTAGGGCATACATATATCCAACACTATCAACGTGTAATAGTGAACTACAATGTCACCTAAAGCATGTACACGATGATAAAGACAAACCAGATAGTATACAAACCTCTCGAGTAAGACTGTCCTACCGATATAGGTCCTCCCTCAATCATTGCAATCACGTGCCTGTGATCCAATAATTGACTCTGAGGCACTATATCCAACAATCTCCCACTTGCACTCAAGGTTAATTATTGCAATGTCGCATACTCACAGCACGTGTGATACCGAACACCCAACTCCTCTACTAAACAGGCCCACAAAACCCGTTTGCGAAACTATTGCGTTCGAGGAATAGCCTCGGCTAGTGGATCCGCCCTGATGTTTTTTTCTATGTCTCTCTTTATCTCAAGTTCGCGGAGAAAGCCATCTCCCGAAAAGAGCAATACCTGTCTTAGAATATGTCTGGATATCTGATGGGACCTAGTTCATAAATGAACTCCAAATCCAAACTTCATAGACTGTATCGTCAACTGAAACCAATCAGTATCCTGCGCCATGCCTCCTTCGGTATCCGCTTGGACTACCTGTCCAAAATACTGCCCCTCGTCAGAGGGAAAACTATAACTCTGACAGCCGCTCTGTCATCCAGGTCACCTTGGAAGCCTGGAATGATAACTGTCTCCTAAAAGAGGCTGTTGTTATCATATCCCTAGAACATCCACTTATGTTCTAAAACTGCTTCCGAATGTTTCTCCAGGATTGGATAAATATCAACTTATTGCATCTACTGCAAAAACAATATCTGGTGTGGTACTTGACATCTCATGATTGACTCAATTGCCTAAGCAAGTGATCTGCCAATCATGCACATCCCTCTCTCCTTTAGTCTGTAAGACACCTTTAGAGAGGATGACTCCATCACCTGCAGGTACACTACCGTGCCAGGAGTCGTCCATTCTTAAGCACATTTAGAATGCTGTCTAAGTACCCATATTAGGAAACTACCCAAATCTAGATGTAAGACTATGGATCTAGTAACCAGAATGTCTGATATTATATCTATATCCTATGTGGAGAAACCACTGTATGACAACCAAAGTATAACCGATCGTAGTATAGGAATATCACTTCCTACCCTGTGTATGTCATCCAAATACCAGGACATCACACCCTACTACCTTCTTAACAGATCCATCCCCTATTCTGATGAAGTCAAACCTATGACTGTCACATCAGAAATAGATGATCTATCTCCGCTATATCTGCTTTAGTCCATAAATAGACATAAGCTACTTGTCCACCAATGCTTCCGCTGCTCCCACTGACTACGACAACCTTCTGGCAGAGTCATATACACGTGCACTTCTAAAGCTTGTTTAGAACGACGCTATACTCATCCTCCTGCCGGGTCTCACAGTCTGGAACAACAGCAACGGAAAGTATGGGTAAACAAGAACCTCCCTATCACCGTCCTTGAGGCTACCAGAGTACCTCTCGGGTGCCTGAGGTTACCCACCATATCTGCGGAGTGGCCATTGGAATTTCAAACCAGATTGAATCTTTAGGTTCTTATCAAATTTTCAGTAATCGTTTGCGGTTCTGGAATACTTCCAGTTCTACCATACTCCCACTACTGTTTTCTGAAAAAAAAAACATTTTTATTAAAACTGTGGCGAGTCAAGAACAATATCACTATTGATCTTCCATATGGTAGAAAATCAACCCTCGTCATAGCCCGGGTCAACCCACAAACAGCCATTAAGGAAACGTGCCTTGAGTTATCCGGAGTCTGGTTTTAAGCATAAGCCGGAAAACTCCCCGTACCTTAACAATGTCAAGATATGAACTGTTCTATATCCAATATAGAAACAGAGGCACTGATTTAATTGGAACCAGATTCAAATCATGCAGCTGTCTCAGTGCATGTCAACTAAATGGAAGGAGGCCAATCAGCGTTACTCAACTTAGGAATGCATCCAGATATGAGTAACCTGAAAAAGAAACAAGTTTCTTATAATCATTACTATCAACTGAATACCATACACAAGTATCCACATCTTCGATCACCTTGAAGAATCCTGATACTTGCAATACCTGGTTCTCTACTTTATTCATATACCTATAACTTCTCAAAACTTGGACCTTGCGTTTCTACGAAACACATGTCTAAGAACCAGAGAAGTCACAAGTAAACAGAATATAGTACGAGTACCAAGCCCTCTGTCCTCGTGGACATTGGAAAACATACAATACTCTGTATAAGTCCCTTGAGTCTAATAACTCATTCCCTGTGTGTCGTAGGTTGAAAACTGTACTTATGGTTAAGAAGTATTACACCGACGTTTAATGCTCCTTACCTAACCATTCACTGATATAGGTAAATGTCATGGACATAATTTCAAAAAGGTATATCTCATTCTATAAATATAGACGTACAGATATATCAATTTGAAATTGGTGGACAACAACGGATATTCAAAACCAAATATTTGCCGTCCGGCAAACAACCCAGGTGATTTCCTCAAATATCACCAATTACAACGAATCCCGATATAATGAGGATGATCACCCAATTCCCAATAACTTACTCCCACTCATCATCTGTAAAACCATACAGATGTGAGAATCATACCTGGTAAATACATACCCTGGAGCAAGTGTCTAATTGGAAAATCGGTTTTCTTTTAACAGTACACAGTGAAACTGAAACATGTAAATGTTTCGAAGGGGTATCTGGGTATTCCTAGTAATGCCTCTTCCATTATCCAGATTCACAACTGTAACCGTATATTTCTTTTCCATCTCTCCAAATCCCTTCATATGTCTTTAGTCATTACTGTTAGTGTATATGCCCTAGAGGCCATTACTGTATCATACTGGTTTGTATATTACTTAATGGAAGCTTGGGATATTCACCTTGTATATACAATCTTGCTCAAAATAGTAGTATGCTACTTGGTTTGTTTCTACTTCAATGTGTACATGTGTTTATTTTATCATATCACTTATACGCATTAGTGGAGCCCTTAGGATCTTTGCTTGATTACCAGCGTTGTGATGGCAGTCACACTAGTGGGGGCTGGGTAATCTATAAGCACATCCTTATACAGGTCCCTAGTCGCAGGACTATCGAGACAGGGCATCGATACTCCGGAGTAGACCGGCGCATGCACTTCTCATCCCAGTGTGGGAGACGGTCTGTCCCACAGCCGTCAGTACGTCGTACTTGAGATAGTATGCGGGTGCTCGTTAGGTTACGAGTACACTGGACAGGACTCGTCGGGAACTGACAAGTTGGTATTATACCTATCGTCAGTTATCAGTTCCCAGGTGACATGAGTACAGCTTAGTCCGCCGACTTGACACTGGCACTTCGCCTCGAGTGTGTTCCCACTGCACTTTGATCACTACCCTACCACGGCTCGAAGGAGTCGTGCAAACAGGTAGTGGTTGGGTGCGGTCCCGAAGCACTTGGAGGCAGTGACGGTTAGACAGGATTCGTCTCTCCCGGTATTGGGGGTTGACATCGCGCTGTGTCTAGGAGAGCCATTACACGAGTAGTCCCTGGCCAGGGCAAGCGAGATATACTGGTAGGCTTCCAGTGTTATCTCAGGGTGTTTTGGGCTTCACTCCGACACGACTTGTACCGCTATTAGGGGACTGACGTTTACCGCCCCCTAGGCCCGACATGCGATGTATCAGACGAACAGACCGGACTGTACGGAGACTGTCACATTCAGACTCAGTGGGAGTTCAGATGGGGTTCACCTCATCAGTCTTCTTATCGACATCTACCTGGGGATCGTTACGCACAGCTAGTGCCGTTTGCGGTCTGTGGTTAAACCCACTGCCAGCGTAATGTCGAGTCTTTAGAGTCCCACACAGAGGGCTATTCGCCTCTGGGCAAAACAGAGTAGAGGTCGCATGGTTTTGCGACAGGGTTCTTTCTCATCCGCGCACTTGTGCACGTTTGGAGTCCGGACAGATATTACTAGCAGGCTCTGGTTTGAGCCAGACACTGGTATATGTTTTGGGGTTGATTTTATCTCTTAGTATTCATGTTCCTCGGAACAAGAATGCGGGTGTGTATGCACAGTTGATTGAGGCGGAGGAAGAGAATATTCATTCGGGTTTCGGAACGGGTGCGTATGCACAGTTGACTGTCGTCCTTTTTCCAAACCCTAATGAATTTATGTTATATAAATTAATAATATTAATTAAATGAAATTGTGTCATGGTTGGTTTTGTTGACTTGTTGACCAAGGTTGACTTGTTGACCATGGTTGAAAGTTTGACCATCATCATTACATATCAAAGATGCTCTTTGATTCTAGCAAAACCATTTAATGAATGAAATGATAATGGTCATTCCAAACCTTCCATCAACTATTTCATTTTTATTATTGTTGTTAATTTGATAATTCTTTTCATTTTTAGTTATGGTTGTAAAATGAAAAGAATAGCTCATTCTATCATAACACTTCTCTCTCCTCACTTCTTCTTCTTCCTCCTCTAGTTCAAGGAGATCCCTTCTCATGTGTTGAGAATCCCTCTCCTTGAGATAAAAACACCCCAAAGCCACTCTCTACTCACTCTAGGGTTAGAGGTTTAGCAAGCCAAAGATCATAGTTCTCTCAAAGTTCGAGAAAGGAGCCCGAAGGTCGAACCCTCAGGTGGATCCATCTTTGACGGAAGAAGGCGACGAGGAAAGCACCATCAAACCCTACAAAGGTTTCAAGAAGAAGGAGTTCAAGTTAGGTATAACCTTTTATCCGAGTAGCTAACTCTCTTTAGCATGGTAGCTAGTTTAGTTTAGAAAAGATCCCGACTTTGATAGTCCATGTTGCCCTTTGGGCTAAAAATTTGTTTTTTATACCGTTTCCGCCTCCCCGCAAGAACCGGGGACGGCAACGTGGACTTACAGTGGTATCAGAGCCTAACTAAACTTAATCTAGCTTAGTAGTAAAGTGTATCGAAGTTCGAAACGGAAAAATCGCAAAAAACGGAAAAACCAAAACCCTAAGTTTCTGTTGAAATTTTTTGTGCTCTAAAAATAAAATGTTTTACTCCTAAAATCGGCTCAGGGTTTTGTGAGAACACCCACCAAAAACGATCCCCTGATTCCCTCAAACCGCCGCGGTTCCGGGGCAATAGGTATGCATTTGCCGCGGAACTGCCGCCGTTTGGACTCCTCTCGTGATCGGGTTTTGTGCAGTGTTCTTCTGGTAGGGTTTTGGGATTTTTCAGATGGTTTATTTGTGCCCAGATTTTCCAGAAAAGAAATTTGTTTTTGGGGGCCTATAAATCCGTATTTTTTTCGAACTTCACTACACTTTGACTATATTGGTTATATCTGTGATGTTTATATGTATTGAACGTCGGCTAATCGCTATATGTCGATTAGTCGAGGTTATACATATCTGTGATCTGTGTTTGATGATGGTTTGTGTATATGAATGCGTTGGACTGTCGCGGGTGAATAGCCGGGGTGGATGTGAGATGAGTGTTTCTTTTTCTTTCATTCATGTAAAATGTAAATTGATGTAATATTATTATTTGTATGGCCGCACAACCGGGTCGGGGTTGTAGCCGTCATTGTATAATTCTTTTTACTGTTTTTGCTCCTAGGATAGACCCATGAAGGGGTGCACAAACTACCGGGTGTCTCGAAGTGCCGAGTGGCCTACTCACGGCGATGAGGGAGGTTGCTCCACTTCGAGGTACTTGGCGGGTAGTTTGCCGCACCCGTACGGGTCTTGGGTGGGGTTTTGGCTATTCACCGCGACCGTGTAATCCGCTTTTCGTTGCAGGCTCGAAAGGATTGCGGATTCCTAGTATATCCAATGTATTCATCTGTGATCTGTAATGTCTATCATTGCTATATATTTATAACTATTTAGGCGTTGCTTATGTTTTACAGCCGTGCTAGCCCAGCCCCCGCTCTGTCGTTAGTTAAGTAACCTAACGGGTGATGACGGGACCCCGTGGCGAATGCGAATGGCATAAGCGTGTTGGAGATAGTGCCCTCATAGTCAATTATTGGATCGCAGGTACGTGATTGCAATGATTGCGGAGGACCTATACCGGTAGGACAGTCTTACTCGAGATGATAGTATGCTATCTGGTTTGCCTTTATCAGTCGTGTACATGTTCAGGTGACTGATTACATGTTACACTTTGATAGAGCCCTTAGGATCTTGCTTTACCACCAACAGTATGATGGCGATCATATACATGAGAGTTGGGTGGTTTATATGCATATCCTTAATTGTGGTCCCTAGTCGTGGGAGTTTCGAGACAGGGCATCGATACTCCGGAATAGACTAGTGTGTACAGTCGAGACCCCGACGAGGGGCGGTGGCCGGTCTCACAAGCCACTGGTGTCAGTTGGATCACCTAAGATGTATACAGGTGCTCATTGGGTTATGAGTACACCGGACAGGACTCGCCGGGAATCTGCTAGTTAGTACTATACCTATCGTCAGATAGCAGTTCCCTGGTGACATGTGTACAGGTTAGTTCATCGACCTGAGGTCGTCATTTGTCTCGTGTGAGTTCCCACTGTGCTTTGATTTCTACCCTACCACGGCTCAAAGGAGTCGTGCAAACAGGTAGCTTTTGGGTACAGTCCTGAGCCATATGGAGGCACGTGAGCGGATCGGCAGGGGATTCGTCTCTCCCGGTATTGGGGGTGAGGTCGTGCTGTGTCTAGGAGAGCCATTACACATAGTCCATGGCCATGGCAGGAGATTTACTGGTAGGTACTCCAGTAGTATCTCAGGGTGTTATGGGGCTTCACTCCGACACGACTTATACTGCTATTGGGGGTCTGACGTTTCTAGCCCCCTAGGTAGATATGCGATACTCATTGACGAACGGACTGCACTGTATATACATTGTCACTGTTAGGCTCAGTAGGGTTTCTGGATGAGTTCGCTCATCAGCCTCCCTTGAGGTCAGTCCATGGGCAGCCGTTACGCATAGCTAGTGCCGCTGACGGTTTGTGGTTAAACCCACTGCCAGGGTACTGACGAGTCATTAGAGTCCCCCACAGACAGTTTCCCAAGTTCGGGCGAAACGTTGTAGAGGCCGTATGGTTTTATGGCAGGGTTCGGAAAATGCACGTGCGTTTACGCACGTGTTATTTTTCGGGCAGATGATACTGGTCGGCTTTGGTTTAAGCCGGATCCGAGTATTATATTGAGTAGATATAATATCTTTGTCTCAGTTGCATTTGTATTCGGTCGTAATACAAATGCGGGTATATTTATACAGTTACGGGGTTATCCTGAAAGTCGTTTCAGGATCACTTTTGGAAGTTGCCAGTTTCCAGTTTTCAATCAGCCGTCTTTTAACATTCGGTTAAAGACGGATTTATCTTTTCTTGGATGAGGGTGAGTCATGCTTCTAGAAGGTTCTAGAAGGTTCTTGAAAATGGTGACAAGGTTAATGACTCATGCTTTGATTTCAATGAGGTTTTGTTTTCCTTAAGATCTTTGTGCTTGATATTTTCATGTGTTCACACATGATATTTTTCTTATGGTCACCCCCCTCTCCTACGATCACCTCCCTCTTTGCTATAAGAGGCCGGCCCCCTCTCTCTCCTCATACACTCACTCACTTGAGTTTTCATTTGAAAAAGATTATGATAGTTTTCGGTGTATGGAATTCAAAGCTCATTTCATTCCATCACCCGATTCCCTCGGCAACTTCATTAACCGATCGTCCACGGATTTGGACGAAGTGAGACAAAGTCATCTACTCATTCTCTACATCATTCTTGGTCGTCTCTTCTAGCAAACTTGACGACCGAGTTGCCTCAAGTCAGAGGCGGGAGCCCGTTTAAAGAATCAGTGATGTGGTGCCACCTGGACGAGCAGATTGGAGATCGACGAGATCGGAGCAGCCGCAACGGAGCGTGGGATGATGGTTAAAGAACGAAGGACTCGGATCATTCGGTATAACCTTTCTACACTCTTTACAGTTTGTTAGTTTAGCAATAATGGAAGATCCGGGTTAAAGTATACGATAGCGCCAGTTAAAAAGTTTTTTGTTCCGCATTTGGCGTCTGTAGACGGCCGGGGCAATAGCGTAGACTTACAGTGGTATCAGAGACTCACCATTTTTCTATACTAACTTGTGCTAACGCGTTTAAAACTTCAATCGAACCGGAAATCAAAAACTGCAAAATCCAAGCTTGACAGTTTCTGTTGATTTTAAATGGCCTCCTAAAAATATTTCACACATCTCAGAAAACTGTGCAGGGTTTTATAAGAGCACCGACAAAATTTGGGTACATAATTCCACCAACCTGCCGCGGAAACGCGGCTAAACCCATGGTTTGGCCGCGCATCCGCGGCCACTTGGTGAGATCATGCTCCCAAATTTGTACAGTGTGTTCCCCTCTGGAAATTGGGGTTTTTGGTATATATCTTTTGGGCCCAGGTTTTGTTACTGTTCTCCAGATTTGCGTGGGGCCCACTTTGTGATATTTAGTCGATCGAAATTTAAACATGTTAGTTTACAGTGCTTACATTATATCTCCGACCGGGAATGTCATTTGATCGGTAAACCGCGTCTGATTGCTATAGTTCTTTTAGACGGGTTTGCGAACGTGACATTCGCGTTGATGTTCTGTGTTGTGCTGTGATGTTGCGGATTTGTCGTGGTGGATAGCAGTGTGCAATGATAGTGCTGTTTGAGTTTATTTGTACATTTGATATTGCGGGGCGAGCGTCCAACTTGTGGACTGCCGTCACTGCCTGTTGTATAATATTCTTTTGGGGCACGACCAGGTTGCGGTCGATGTACCTGTTGTACTATTTTTCCATTACTGTACTAGGTTTTGCCCCGAGACGGAGTGCACGGATAGCCGGGTTCTGGAGGGCAACGGGTCCGCATCTCATGGCTTTGAGAGGCAGAGAGGCCCCACTCTAAAATTGGCAGACTATTCGCCGCACTCGTAGGGGGTACAGGTTGACCCCAGGAAGGGTGCTCAATTTACCGGATTCCGTGAAGTGCCGGGTGTTCCATTCACTATGCTGTGGGGACTACCTCGCTTCAGGTTTTGGCGGGTAACTTGCCGCACCCGTAGGGGTCTAGGTTTCATTGCACAGGCTATCCACACGACAGGGGAACGTCGGGTTTCAGCAGCGGCTCTGTGAAACCCGGGGATCCCAGATTATCTGTATTGTTCTGTGATGCTTATTACTTTTCTGTAATGTTGCATATTATCACGCCTGGAGCGATTATTGTATATTGGTTTATATACTATTAGATGTTGTATATGTTTTACACCCGCGCTAGTCCAGTCCCCGCTCTGTCGTTAGTTAAGTAACCTAACGGGTGATGACGGGACCCAGTGACGAATGCGGATGGCATATACGTACATTTTATTTTCGTTCTTTTCTGGTGTGATTGATTGATGGGACTGCGTTGATTCTGATCAATGCAAAAAGTTAAAACAAACCTGTTTATAGTTGTTGGAACAAATTTAAAAAGTGTTATTGCAAAGACGTTTCCTTTTGTTTTGCATAGAGATATTCGGTTGGAATATCCTGCACCTCATTCGACGGGGCAAGGGCCGATATCCCTTCACCGGGACTGACCCCTTGGGCAGAAGTTTGCGTCAGGGTAATAACTTCACTATAGTCGATTACATGTTGCTTTGCATCGCGGTATTCAGTGGAATATCCTGCACCTCATTCCACGAGAAAAGAGCCGAGATCCCTTCACCGGGAGTGACCTCTTTAGCAAAAGGTTTTCGCCACTATATTTTAAAAGGCTATCAGGTTCCTTCAGCGATATCAAGTTCACTATGTTAAAGGTTTTTCGCCAAAAACCAGCCGTAGCCCTCCGTCACTTCTTTTGGGTATTCAGTAGTATTCAAGCTATGTATTTTGACCTAACGCCAAGGCATAGTGTTTGGTAGCTGCTGGGTATTCAATTGTTGCATAGATAGATGA
This sequence comes from Agapanthus africanus, assembly GCA_030015575.1. Lineage (NCBI taxonomy): Eukaryota > Viridiplantae > Streptophyta > Magnoliopsida > Asparagales > Amaryllidaceae > Agapanthus > Agapanthus africanus. Next base: position 352,700,601 of record CM057341.1, on the reverse strand, counting down.
GTTGGTTTGGGACAGCCGTTCTGCCATTTTGACCTAACGCCAAGGGCATGTGCGGGTGGGTTCAAATTAACAAGATAGTGATGGGTAGAACTTGGCATGTGACTTATGACATTTTGACCTAACGCCAAGGTTATAAGAGCATGGGGCAAAAATCGTATCGGGAGTTTCTAAAGAAACTGAAACTTGCCAAGTATGCGCATACCTTCTGGAGTATGAGTAACATGGATGCATTCCATCACGTTATCATGCGATGAGAGTTGGATCCCGATTCCCACTGATGAGTTGGTTTACTCTTCGGGTGATCCCGATTGATTCTTCTTTCAGGTTTGGAGGAGAATTTGACAGGACAGTGGGAGGTTTCCGGATTAGATAAAGTTATGACCATTCTGATCTAGGATAGAGTGCACACAGAGTGTTTCTTTTCTCTCTCTCTTTGGCAGTGACCTTTGACCGACCCTAGACTATGACTCAGTGACCAGGTTGACCGAACCTTCTTAAAATACTGGCTTTTGGATTGTCTATGTTGCATAAGTCATTGCCACTCCTTCTTTTACCCTTTGAATTTCTCAGAACACCCGTATTACTACGGACATCCACTTCCATTGGATAGATCCATCGTATGGTTATATACGAACTCGAAGGGACTTCTTCGAGGATGGATCCAGGTTCAGGAGAAATAGAATTGGTTTATTCAGTTGTCTTTTATTATCACCTTCTCTCAGGTTGCGAGAGCTCCTTGGTTTAGGAGAGTACACCTATTACGCTTATTGGATAGTCTTATTCCAAACCATAGGCAGGTGCCGAAAGATAGGGAATGAAGAAAACCAATTAGCCTAAGTAGGGTGTGCAGAAGGTAATATGTAAAGACAAAATAAAGGGATTAGAAAGAGGGCAAAGTAAATTGCGACTGATATCATTCACGACCAAAACCGCGTACTTCATCGACACTCCTATTTCACCTTTAAAGGAATAAGGTATTATTCAGTTGTCTTTTATCATCACCTTCTCTCGAGTTGCGAGTACTCCTTGGTTTAGGAGGGTACACCTATTATGCTTACTGGATAGTCTTCTTCCAAACCATAGGCTGGTGCTGAACGGTAGGGAAGGAAGAAAACCATTTAGCCTAACGATGGTGTACAGAAGGTAACGACTAAAGACAAATAAAGGGATTTGGAGAGATGGCAAAGAGATATACGGTTGAAGTCATGAATTGATTATGGAAGAGGCATTGCTATGAATACCAGGATACCCCTACGAAACATTTTCATGTTTCAGTGCATTGTTAAACGAAAACTGTTTTCCCGATTAGATACTTACTCCAAGGGTATGTATTTACCAGGTTTCATTCTCATATATGTATGGTTTTACAGATGATGAGTGGGAGTAAGTTATTGGGAATTAGGTGATTATCCTCATTATATCGGAATTCGTTGTAATCGGTGATATTTGAGGAAATCGCCAGGGTACAGTTTTCAACCTACGACGCACAGGTTTTGAGTTGTTTAACTCAGCGGACTTATACAGAGTATTGTATGTTGTCCAAGTGTCCATCAGGACAAAGGGGTAGGTCCTCGTACTATGTTCTGTTTACTTATAACTTCTCTAGTATTTAGACAAGTGTTTCGTAGAAATACAAGGTCTAAGTTTTGAGAAGTTGTGGGTATAAGAATAAAGTAGAGAACCAGGTATCACAAGTATCGGGATTCTTCAAAGAGATCGAAGATGTAGATTCTTGTGATTGGTATTCAGATGATAGTGATGGTTTTGAGAAACGTGTTTCTCTTTCAGGTTACTCATAATTGGATGGATTCCTAAGTTGAGTAATGCTGATTAGCCTCTTTCCATTAAGTTGATATGCACTGGAGACAGCTGCATGATTTGAATATGGTTCCAATTAAATAAGTGCCAAAGTTTCTATATGAGATATAGAATGGATCGTACCTTAAAAGATATTAAGGTATGGGGAGTTGTCCAGCTTATGCTTAAAACCAGACTCTGGATAACTCAGGGCACGTTTCTGTAATGGCTGTTTGTGGGTTGACCCTAGCTATGACCAGGGTTGATATTCTACCATCTAGAAGATCAATAGTGATATTGTTCTTGACTCGCCACAGTTTTAGTAAAATGGATCTTTTTCAGAAAACAGTAGTGGGAGTATGGTAGAACTGGAAGTGATTCCAGAACCGCGAACGATTACGGAAAATTTAATAGGACCTATATATTCAATCAGGTTTGACATTCCAATAGCCACTCCGCAGATTTGGTGGGTAACCTCAGACACCCGAGAGGTACTTCGGTAGCCTCAAGGACGGTGACAGGGAGGTTCTTATCTACCCAGACTTGACACTATTGTTGTTCCAGGATATGAGACCCGGTAGGAGGGTTGTCACAGTCAGTGGGAGCAGCGGAAGTTTAGTGGGCAAGTAGCTTATGTCTGTTTATAGACTAGAGCAGTTATAGCGGAGATAGATCATCTAATTTTAATGTGACAGTCATAGGTTTGACTTCATCAGAATAGGGGATGGATCTGTTAAGAAGGTAGTAGGGTGTGATGTCATAGTATTTGGATGACATACACAGAGTAGGAAGTAAAATTCCTATGCTACGATCGGTTGTACTGTGGTCGTCACACAGTTGTTTCTCCAGACAGGATATGGATATAATATTTGACATTCCGGTTTCTGGATCTATGGTTTTAGATCTGGAATTGGGTATTTTCCTAATGTGGGTACTTTGACAGATATTCTAATGGTTTTTAGAATAGTTGACTCCTAGCATGGTGGTGTACCTGCAAGTGATGGAGTCACCCTCTCTAAAGGTGTCGTATAGACTAAAGGGGAGAGGGAAGTGCATGATTGGCAGATCACTTGCTTAGGCAATTGAGTCAATCATGAGATGTCAAGTACCACACCAGATGTTGTTTTTACACTAGATGCAATGAGTTTGTATTAATCCAATCCTGGAGAAACATAAGGAAGCAGTTTTAGAACATAAGTACATGTTCTACGGATTTGATGACGGCAGCCTCCTTCGGGAGACGATCATCATTCTAGGCTTCAATGGTGACATGGATGACAGAGTGATTGTCAGAGTTACAGTTTTTCCCTCTGACGAAGAGGGACAGTATTATGGACAGGTGGTCCAAAAGGATACTGTGGGAGGCATGGTGCCGGATACTGATTAGGTTCAGTGATCGATACAGTCTAAGAAGTTTGGATTTGGAGTTCATTTATGAGCTAGGTCCCATTAGATATCCAGACATATTCTAAGACAGGTATTACTCAAGTTGGGAGATGGCTTTCTCCGCGAACTTGAGATTTAGAGAGATATAGAAAGAAACATCTAGGCGGATCCACTCACTGAGGCTATTTCTTGAACACAATAGTTTTACAAACGGGCTTTGTGAAACTGATTAGTAGAGGAGTTGGATGTTCAGTTTCACACGGGCTGTGAGTAGTCAACATTGCAATAATTAGCCTTGAGTGCAAATGGGAGATTGTTGGAGATAGTGCCCTCATAGTCAATTATTGGATCGCAGGTACGTGATTGCAATGATTGCGGAGGACCTATACCGGTAGGACAGTCTTACTCGAGATGATAGTATGCTATCTGGTTTGCTTTTATCAGTCGTGTACATGTTCAGGTGACTGATTACATGTTACACTTTGATAGAGCCCTTAGGATCTTGCTTTACCACCAACAGTATGATGGCGATCATATACGTGAGAGTTGGGTGGTTTATATGCATATCCTTAATTGTGGTCCCTAGTCGTGGAAGTTTCGAGACAGGGCATCGATACTCCGGAGTAGACTAGTGTGTACAGTCAAGACCCCGACGAGGGGCGGTGGCCGGTCTCACAAGCCACTGGTGTCAGTTGGATCACCTAAGATGTATACAGGTGCTCATTGGGTTATGAGTACACCGGACAGGACTCGCCGGGAATCTGCTAGTTAGTACTATACCTATCGTCAGATAGCAGTTCCCTGGTGACATGTGTACAGGTTAGTTCATCGACCTGAGGTCGTCATTTGTCTCGTGTGAGTTCCCACTGTGCTTTGATTTCTACCCTACCACGGCTCAAAGGAGTCGTGCAAACAGGTAGCTTTTGGGTACAGTCCCGAGCCATATGGAGGCACGTGAGCGGATCGGCAGGGGATTCGTCTCTCCCGGTATTGGGGGTGAGGTCGTGCTGTGTCTAGGAGAGCCATTACACATAGTCCATGGCCATGGCAGGAGATTTACTGGTAGGTACTCCAGTAGTATCTCAGGGTGTTATTGGGCTTCACTCCGACACGACTTATACTGCTATTGGGGGTCTGACGTTTCTAGCCCCCTAGGTAGATATGCGATACTCATTGACGAACGGACCGGACTGTATATACATTGTCACTGTTAGGCTCAGTAGGGTTTCTGGATGAGTTCGCTCATCAGCCTCCCTTGAGGTCAGTCCATGGGCAGCCGTTACGCATAGCTAGTGCCACTGACGGTTTGTGGTTAAACCCACTGCCAGGGTACTGACGAGTCATTAGAGTCCCCCACAGACAGTTTCCCAAGTTCGGGCGAAACGTTGTAGAGGCCATATGGTTTTATGGTAGGGTTCGGAAAATGCACGTGCGTTTACGCACGTGTTATTTTTCGGGCAGATGATACTGGTCGGCTTTGGTTTAAGCCGAATCCAAGTATTATATTGAGTAGATACAATATCTTTGTCTCAGTTGCATTTGTATTCGGTCGTAATACAAATGCGGATATATTTATACAGTTACGGGGTTATCCTGAAAGTCGTTTCAGGATCACTTTTGGAAGTTGCCAGTTTCCAGTTTTCTATCAGCCGTCTTTTAACATTCGGTTAAAGACGGATTTATCTTTTCCTGGATGAGGGTGAGTCATGCTTCTAGAAGGTTCTAGAAGGTTCTTGAAAATGGTGACAAGGTTAATGACTCATGCTTTGATTTCAATGAGGTTTTGTTTTCCTTAAGATCTTTGTGCTTGATATTTTCATGTGTTCACACATGATATTTTTCTTATGGTCACCCCCCTCTCCTACGATCACCTCCCTCTTTGCTATAAGAGGCCGGCCCCCTCTCTCTCCTCATACACTCACTCACTTGAGTTTTCATTTGAAAAAGATTATGATAGTTTTCGTTGTATGGAATTCAAATCTCATTTCATTCCATCACCCGATTCCCTCGGCAACTTCATTAACCGATCGTCCACGGATTTGGACGAAGTGAGACAAAGTCATCTACTCATTCTCTACATCATTCTTGGTCGTCTCTTCTAGCAAACTTGACGACCGAGTTGCCTCAAGTCAGAGGCGGGAGCCCGTTTAAAGAATCAGTGATGTGGTGCCACCTGGACGAGCAGATTGGAGATCGACGAGATCGGAGCAGCCGCAATGGAGCGTGGGATGATGGTTAAAGAACGAAGGACTCGGATCGTTCGGTATAACCTTTCTACACTCTTTACAGTTTGTTAGTTTAGCAATAATGGAAGATCCGGGTTAAAGTATACGATAGCGCCAGTTAAAAAGTTTTTTGTTCCGCATTTGGCGTCTGTAGACGGCCGGGGCGCTAGCGTAGACTTACAAAGCGTACGTCATATCTTGGTTGTTTTCTGCAATGGTAGGATTAAATGATGGGACGCATTAAAAGAACTAAGGCAAGAATATCACGCATTAAAAGAACTAATGCAAGATAATAAACCAAGCTAAAGTCGTTGGAACACTTTCGAAAAAAACACTCGGTTCTTTTCAAAACTAACTTTTAAATGCGGAGCTTAAGCCACTCCTTTTAAAAGCTATATCGTTCCATCGATTATATCAAGTTCACTACGTTCACGGTTTAGCCAAAACCATTCGTAGCCCTCCGTCGTTTCACATGAATAGTCAGTAGTATTCAAGCTGTGTTTGTTGGCCAAAGTCAAGGCATAGTGATTGGTAGCTATTGGGTATTCATGTGCAGCATAGATAGATGTGTTGATTTAAAAAAGTCGTACTGCCTTGTTGGCCAAAGTCAAGGGTAGGTACGGGTGGATTCAAATTAACCTGGAGAATGACGGGTAGAACTTGACATGTGACTTATGATTTGTTGGCCAAAGTCAAGGTCATAAGAGCATGGGGCAAAAATCCACATCGGGAGTTTCATAAGTACTGAAACTTGCTAGATTTGCATACCATTTGGAGTGTGATGATTCTGGTAGGATTCCTTCAGTTTCGTCACGCGATGATATTTGGATCCCGATCCTACTGTGAGTATATGCTACTCCTCGGGAAATTTCTCACTAAACGATCAATGCTATAAACCTAGTAGGTGCCTAGAAAGGTGTTAGCGGGGCTACGCCCCCAGGGAAAAGAGGTTCTTAAATTAAGGAACTTCGCGAAAGCGTTGGAAAACCTCCCTCGAAGTACCGGCACTGGCCTGGCTGAACGGTTAAGCAAGTATTGTGCGGTGGGATTGATCCCGACTAATTCTTCCTTTATGGTTTGAGGAGGGATTCGAGAGACAATGGGAGCCATCCTGTTTAGACAAATTAAAAACCATTCTAAACTTGCAAGAGCATCGTGCTAAGTGTTTCTTCTCTCTCTCCTAATTGCAGCGACCAATCAACATGACTGGACTTAAGTTACTTCTAGATAAAAACATACTGACAGGGCCAAACTACAAAGATTGGCTAAGGAATGTCAAGATGGCAATCACTTACGACAAGCTGGGGTATCTTCTTACCACCAAAGCTCCCCCCGTCCCAGGTCCCACCTCCAGCGTCGCGGATAAGGAAATCCGTAAGACTTGGGAGATTGATTGCGCGAAGGCCAAGTGCCTCGTGCTTGCCTCTATGGACAACGAACATCAGAGGAGGCACGAGAATATGGACCTGGAATCCATATTTCTCCATACAAAAGAACTGTATGGAGAGCAGTCTCGTATCGCAAGATACGAAATATCGAAAAAGTTATTTTCGGCAAGATTGGCCGTCTGATCATCTGTAGCGGAACACGTGCTTAAGATGATTGGCTACATTGAGGAGCTCACAGAACTTGGGACCACGTTGGAGAGTGAGCTCTATACGGACTTGATTCTCCAGTCCCTTCCTTCCACTTACGCCCAGTTTATACTGAACTTCAACTTACAAGAAAAAGAAGTTGAACTTTCAGAACTCCTCAACATGCTGAGGAGCGCAGAGGGCACCCTACAGAAAGGTAGGGAAACACCCACTTTGTTTGTAGGAGGATCTTCTTCTTCTAGGTCCAAGGCGAAAGCCAAGGGAAAGAAGAAGAAAGCCCCCGCCAAACCAAGAGGCGGTGTTAGTAAAGTGGATACGAAGGTAAAGGTAAAGGCAACAAAGATAGCGGGGAAGCTTGTGGGTAAAGAAGAATGCTTCTATTGTCATAAAAGTGGACACTGGAAGAAAGATTGCAGGGCTTGAAAAGCCAGGACACAGGAACTGAAGCAGGTTGCGGCTTCAGCTTCAGGTGTGTATGTTATTGAAAACTGTCTTTCGATAAACTCTACTTCCTGGGTATTGGATACCGGATCAGGATCTCATATCTGTAATTCTTTGCAGGCGTTGAGAAACCGTAGGGTTTTGAAGGCAGGTGACATGACCCTCAGAGTTGCGAACGGAGCTAGCATGGATGCTAAAGCCGTGGGGGACTATCACCTGGGAATGTCGGATGGACATGTTTTGGTTTTACGTAATTGCTTTTTTGTACCTAACGCAACTTGTAATATCATTTCTATATCTTTGGTTTCTAAAGAAGGTTATGAATTTGCGTTTGTAAGTAATGTTGTAAACATTCACCTTAATCAAGTTCTGATTGGGTCAGGTACACTGAGCAATGGTATATAAGTATTAAACCAACCACAGATTTTCAATGTCCAGAATACACACAAAAGAAAGTCTCCAGATATTAATCAAACTTTCTTATTGCATTATAGACTGGGTCACATCAATGAGAGAAGGTTGACTAAGTTACATACAGAAGGATATTTGGATCCGTTCGAATATCAATCATATGCCACTTGTCAATCCTGTCTCAAAGGAAAGATGACAAAGACTCCGTTCACTGGACACGGAGTAAGAGCGAGCGAGCTCTTGGGACTCGTACACAGCGACGTGTGCGGTCCAATGTCTACACATGCGAGAAGCGGTTATTCTTACTTCATTACCTTTACGGATGACTTTTCAAGGTACGGTTATGTCTTCTTAATGAAACATAAGTCCGAAGCTTTTGAAAAGTTCCAGGAATATAAGAATGAAGTAGAAAAACAAACCGGCAAAAGTATCAAGATTCTAAGATCGGATCGAGGTGGAGAATACTTAAGTGCCGAGTTCCTAAATTACTTAAAAGAGAACGGAATTCTCTCTCAACTTACTCCTCCATACACTCCGCAACATAACAGTGTATCGGAGAGACGGAACCGAACCCTATTGGATATGGTACGGTCCATGATGAGTAACGCTGAGTTGCCACGATCTTTCTGGGGGTATGCGCTAGAATCAGCTGCATACCTTTTGAACCGAGTTCCTACTAAAACTGTGCCTACCACACCATTTGAGATGTGGTGTGGGAAGAGGCCCCATCTTAATCACATTAAGACATGGGGATGTCCAGCTTTTGTCAAAAAGCAGCATGCGGACAAGCTCGAGGCACGCTCAGTGCAGTGCAAGTTTGTGGGATATCCAAAGAACTCCAAGGGATATTTCTTCTACTGTGAAGAGGAACAAAAAGTTCTTGTTTCTCATCATGCCTACTTCTTGGAAACTGAGTTTTTGGAAAACCAGATAAGTGGGAGCACAGTAGAACTGGAAGAAATTCCAGAACCACGAGCTATTACTGAAAGCTTAGAAGAACCAGAGGGTTCAAAAGAACAGGACATTCCTACGTCGCTCCGCAGGAGTAGTAGGCAGTCTCATCCGCCCGAGAGATACTACGGTTTTCTCATAGACGGGGATAGAGAGGATTGCATCATAGATTATGATGAGCCTACTAGCTTCCAACAGGCCGTTCAGAGCGTTGACTCGGTAAAATGGCTGGATGCAATGCGGACCGAAATGGAGTCCATGTACACCAACAAAGTATGGACGTTGGACATTGCTCCAGACGGGGTAAAACCCGTAGGATGCAAGTGGATCTTCAAAAGGAAGATTGGTGTAGATGGACAGGTTGAGACCTATAAAGCTAGACTTGTTGCAAAGGGTTTTTGTCAAAGACCTGGTTTGGACTATGACGAAACCTTTTCTCCAGTGGCTATGCTGAAATCCATTCGGATCCTTCTTGCCATTGCTGCCTTCCATGATTATGAGATTTGGCAGATAGACGTAAAAACCGCTTTTCTAAATGGAAATTTAGAGGAGTGTGTCTATATGGACCAGCCAGAGGGTTTCATTCAGAGTGGGAGCAGCGGAAAGGTGTGCAAGTTGCTTAAGTCCATTTATGGACTAAAGCAGGCATCGCGGAGTTGGAACATCTGTTTTGATGAGACGGTCAAGGAATTTGGCTTTATCAAAAATCCAGATGAACCATGCATCTATAGTAGATTTGTAGCGAGAACTGTAGTATTCCTCGTTTTATACGTGGATGACATTCTCTTAATAGGAAATGACTGTTGGGGTAAAAATTTACACCCCGGTTGACCAAGTCAAAATCAAAGTCAACCCCAACCCAAGTGGGCCCAAGCCCAGATCCAGTGGGCCCATGCCCGGGTCGAGCCCGAACATGAAGCGGCCGGCCTCCCCCCATACCAAGATAAAAATTTTGTAATAAATAATTTTGTTGTATTTCTTTTATTTTATTTTATGGATAAATGTAAGAAAAATAGGCATAAAGCCAAATTTTTGTAAAGCCCATGGCTTATGTGCAAAAAGAAATGGCACATGAGCCATGGGATAGGCAAAATGCCATTTTGTGAAGCCCAAGGGGCTATGTGTAAAGTGTATAGCCTATAAAGGCAAAGATAATGAAATATCTCAACAACTTTTTCTCTCTCTAAAAAAGTTTCCAGATCTGAGATCTTTTTCTTCTTCTTCAAGGTCCCAAAACCTTCTTCTTTCTCTTGAATTAAATCAAGAGTTTTAATTTTCTTTTTATAAAACAAATTAGTTTTTCACCACAAAACCCACAAAGGGGAACTTGGATCTGTCATCAGATCTCAAAAAGGAGAGATTTTGAGATTTCACATCTCTTGATCTTCAAGATCCAGCAAGCAATAGGAGGAAGAAGAAGAACCCCTTCCATCAACCCCAAAACACATTCAGGAGTCCAACTCCTCTCTGATTTCTCTTTTGAGAAATCTTTTTTTTTAGGCTAAAAGCCTCTTATCCTCGCCGGCGCGCTAGTGCTCGAGCGCAAACCACCTACGTGCCGATACGTGGCGCATTTGCGCTCCAGCGCACTGCGCGCGAGCGCAAAGCGCCCACGTGCCGACACGTGGCGCGCGCGCTTGCGCTCCAGCGCGCAGCGCTCATGCGCAAAGCGTCCACGTGCCGACACGTGGCGCGCGCGCTTGCGCTCCAGCGCGCAGCGCTCATGCGCAAAGCGCCCACATGCCGACACGTGGCGCGCGCACTTGCGCTCCTGCGCAAAGCGCCCGCGTGCCAACACGTGGCGCGCGTGCTTGCGCTCCTGCGCGCAGCGCTCTTACGCAAAGCGCCCGCGTGCCGACACGTGGCGCGCGCGCTTGCGCTCCTGCGCGCAGCGCTCTTGCGCAAAGCGCCCGCGTGCCGACACGTGGCGCGCTTGCGCCTGAGCGCACAGCACCTAAACGCACAGCGCTCAAGGTGCTGGCCCCACGCATCTCTTGGATGCCTTTTCCCCCTCTTTTTGTGTACATACATACATATATACATATGTATACAAATTTATACATACACGTACTCCACGACACTGTCCCTGTTAGAAAAAATTTCTAACAGGGCGCTGCCCCGCACCCCGCAAGGGGGCTGCTAGCCCCCTTGACCCCCAGCCCGCTATCCGGGTAGCGGGACCCCCGTAAAAACTCTGCGTGGCTCCGATATATCTGAAACCCCCCTTTCAAAACAAAACACACGCACACTGCACATTGAGTTCGCATGACCAGTTTAACCCGTCAATCGGAGGTTCTCTCGCCCCAGAGGCGATGGGTAATTAACGGCAGCTTAGTCCACGGTTGCCGGAGATTCGGATCCCCACAATCCTTAAACCCCGGCCTACCCTAGGCAGGGGGAATCTGTAGTACGCCTGAGACGCGTGCGCGTATTCCCATCTCAATGGGGTGACGAAAAACACCCTACAGATTCTGGCACGCCCGGTGGGACCTTTCTCTCCTCCCATATTTCGGGTTAAACGTTCATGCGAACTCAATCAATATATATATCGATTGCCTATACTGAAATGATGTTTTTTTTCCATGCAGCAATCAACCTTCGGCGACAATGTCTCCCCAGACGAATTCAGCTTCCAACGTGACCCCGATTCCGTACGTAGTCAAGATCAACGCTCGTGTGGTTCTCCCCACGAGCCTCAGTCGACAGTGGGAGGAACCGCCCCGCCAGTTTGGCTCCGTCATCATCTTCCCTGCCGGAAGCGCTCATCTGGCGGAGATCCCGACGGAACAGGTGGCCAAGCCGGTCTCAAGGGGCAAGAGGACGAATGTCGTGATCGCCAAGGCACCACAACCGAAACTCAAGACGCTATCCGAACGATTCTCTGGTGCTCCAGCGGGGGGCAAGAACTTCGGTACAAAGGGCAACATCAAGTGTTGCGGACGAGCTCAGGCGATGACTCCAACAAATGCACAATCGGGCGTATCTCCAAAGCCCTCCATCGCCCGGTCCGCGGTGTCTTCCCAAAGAGCTGAAGTCTGCCAGGTGCTTAGAACAGAAAAGTTAAGGCAGAAGCGGCTCAGGTATCGAGCCAACAAGAGGGCCAAGCTTCAGCCAAATGGAATCATGTGAAGTTCCAAGTGCAGGATTGCCCCGTGACGACGGCTGAGTCGGACGTGAGAACCAGCAATTCCTTCGAGCCTCTAAAGTGGGTTCAGAAAAATGCCATGACCGCCAGAATCAAGAAGACAGCGGTCCGAACAGTGCTACAAAGAGACGTGTCCCGGCCCCAATATAAAAAGTATGACACTGTCTCTTCAAGGGTTTATCAGGCGCTCTGCGCCGCACGAAAGCAGCGGGGCAAATCCAGAAAAGAAGCGCCATCACCATTCAAGAACCTGGTTAGGCCAGCCGTCTTCAATCGATTACCAGCTACCGAAGCAAGGGGGTTAAGACAGCGATCCATGAAATGAGCTTCCAGTGATAGAAAGACGGCCGGATACATCATCCATACGGTCTATATGGCGGGCGGACGCCCCAGCGACAACCTTCGTAGTAAAAGCAAGGATGGGGCTACCACATCCCAAGCCCAATCTAGCCTGAATGTGGTCGCCGCCGCTCAAGAACAGACGCCCCCGCTGGATGAAGAAAACCCTCTCGATGAGGATGATAGGCAGAAAGACCCCTCGGTCCACACAGAGTCAAGCTCGGACAGCGAGGAAGAGCCGACTTTCCGCCCCAGGACTGCGGAGCAAGAGCTGCTTCAAGAGCTTCGAAAACAGCTCAGGAGCAAAGATAAAGAGATGGCCAAGCTTTATTCGAAGATTGACGACTTAACCAACGTGGTGATGCAGCTTACGGCTCAAATTGCTCGAGCACCTCCTAATCAAGCACAAGCCGCTACTAATCAGCCGGGTGATGACAATCCGAGGCAGCCAATGCCTGTTCCTTCGGGTCCAAGACTGGTCGAGCCACATGAGAGCCGTCCACACTCCGCTTCTGGGGATGCCTTGGCCCCAGATAATACTATCCCGCTAACACAGGATCGAATAATGGATTTGGTCACCAGCAAGGTTAAAACATTGGTGGCCGAAGCCGAAGCTCAAAAAGAAATCGGCAGTAGTGGGCGGCCATATCCCGCGCAGTACGATCTGATTGAGTTCCCAAGCGGCTACGTCATTCCTAAGTTCGAAAGATTTGATGGAACGGGGAATGCAAATCAGCACGTCGCCCACTTCAAAGCATCATGCGGAAATACAGGGGGCAATGACGCACTCCTTCTTCGTCAGTTTGTCAACAGCCTGACCGGTGTTGCTTTCGACTGGTACGCGAGCATACCAGATGGGTCCGTCATTACCTTTGCCCAAATGGAGTCTCTATTCCGGCAAAGGTTCATGAGCGTCAGTGATAAAATCTCCATAGCCGACCTTGTGAGGACTAAGCCGGGGAAGAATGAAAGCAACACTGACTTTATCGCCCGATGGCGTAATCTCACGGTCAAGTGCGAACCGCCGCTGGAGCAGGACCAGTCCGTCAGCCTTCTCATTGGGAACCTCAGCAATTGGATGGTCCCATTCTTGTGTACAGCGGGCCTCAAGACATTTCAGGAGCTAACCAAGAAAGTTCAAATGCTGGAACGCTCGAAGCAAGAGTCCCCGCCGGACTCTCAGAGAGACAAAACCTGGAAAAGCAAGCGGGACGACAACCGTAGAAGCGGGAGTTCCAGCAGTACCAATGTCTTCAATGCCTCCGATAATGAAGAAAAGCGAAGGGCGGGCGAATCCAAAACCAACCGGTCTCGAAAGCCATTGCTGGGAGGAGACGGGCCCTCCCTAGAGGAGAAAAAGAACAAGGTTTACCCTTTCAGAAGGGACAAGGTCCGCAAAATATTTAAAGATGCCTTGAACAACGGCTTACAATTGCCGGAGTCGAAAAGACCCCAAGAAGCGAAAATGACCGACAATCCTTTGTATTGCCCGTACCACCGAGTAGTGAGCCATGCGATCGAGGATTGCTATATCTTCAAAGATTGGGTCGAGAAGCAGTACAAGGCTGGAGAGATCGAGCTGTCCAAAAGTGTGTTGGTGAACAATCAAGTTGCAACCACCAACTTCATACAGACAGAAGTTGAAGCCTTCTGGGAGCAGACAGCCGAACCCGCTGCCCTGAGAGATGAAACTGACTCATCGCGGCCTCCGTGGAGTACGCACATATCTAATAAGACGAAGAAGATGATAAAGCTACTTTAGAAAGAACCCAGGACGGAATGGGAAGGGCAGAAGAAGCCTACCAGTCCAGCTGCCAATGCAGCTCCATCAGGCTCAAAATCCAAGAAGCTCAAGAAGAAGAAAAGTGCGGCTCGGCGTGAAAAAGAGTCTGCAGGGAGATCGACCATTCAAAAATATATCGATTCCCTCGAAGAATATGAACAAAAGGAAAGAACATTGATTCGATTGAAGGAGTTCTTCCCTGTACAAGCGGCTGAAATTCTGGAGGAGTTAGAAGAAGACTCCAACGAAGAGATCCCAGTAGTGACCTGCTACGCCATCCATCTTGGCAGCGACTCCGAGGATGAGCTCTGTTTTCCCGAAGAGGACGAGGAGCTCACCACAAAGGCCAATCAAATCCAGCTCAGAAGCGGCAGGGCTCTACCACAAAATCAGGGCAACGCCCCAAAAGGGAAGGAAAAACAAGTCGCTAATGAAGAAGATGGCAGAGAACCGGCTGATGAAAACATAAGTCCTTCCTCGGTGGGCTATAATGTCTTGGCACATCTTCGGAAGCTTCCATCTCTCCTGAGCATCTACGACGCCTTGGTCTTATCTAAAGAGCTTAGAGATGTTCTCATTCATGCTCTACAAAACCCCGAGCGGTATCAGGCTCACTTTGCGGAAATTAATATGAAAGAATCCCAGCACGCTTTGAATGCCGCCGCAGTCACATTTAAGGATGAGGACTTGCTACTGGGAACGGCTGAGCATAATCGGCCGCTTTACGTGACCGGGTACAGCGACGGAGACCGAATTAATCGCATATTGATTGATCCGGGGTCCTCAGTGAATATCATGAACTTGCGAACTCTGAAGAGTTTGTCAATGGACGTCCGACACCTGTCAAGGGAAAGGATTGTCATTCAAGGCTTCAACCAAAATTGCCAGCAAGTTCTGGGGTCTGTAGCTTTGCCAATCAAATTCGGGGATCTGCAAACTGAAGCTAAGATATACGTGATCGATGCTGGCACGTCTTATAAGATTCTCTTGGGGCGGCCGTGGCTCCACGATTACGGCATCATTCCGTCAACTCTCCATCAATGCATGAAGTATACTAAAAATGGCGAAGAAAGACGCATTGACGGAGACATCCAGCCGTTCGGTGTGCATGAAGTCCGATATGAAGATTCTCGGTACTTTATGAACCACCAAAATGCTAAGCTACAACTGACCGAGGATAGACCGGCCCCAAGACTTAAAAGCAAATCTACGCCGGCTGTCACTTTCAAAAGCAAAAATGCCCAAGTGCGTCCGCATTTCGGTAGCGACACTGATGAGTCCGAAGCTGGAAGCCCATCCTTCCATAAAACTCGCCCTCGTTTCGGCAGCGATACGGATGAATCCATCACTGAAGCCCCATCTAGCAGTAAAGTCCGCCCTCATCTTGGCAGCGACACTGAAGAGTCAGAGGAGGAGGACCTGTCGTGCAACAGCGGTGCAGATTGGACCCCCACGCAACAAGCGAAACTACGAGAGACCTTCGAAGTTGCAGAAGGGTCCCTAGCCGTTACAAGGGTACCAGAGCAAATGTGCAAAGAGCTCGATGCATTATCAATCTCCACCGTGGACCAGCTGAAAACTTTCTACGTTCCCGGGAAGAAAAGTGGACAGAAGGGCATCTTGTTTTATGGGTCAAACCCCGTTGCGCACCCGGACGATTTGTCTGTCGCGTGCCTTCCATATGAGAGAGGCATAAGAGCCGTCCTCAATCCCAGATACTATGCGCCCGAGATGCGGGAATACTTTAAGAAGTGCGGATGCCGGTTATATCAGATGGAGTCTGAAGCAAAGTTTTACGAAGGGCTATGGCATCCGCCCCAGGTCCGAGCACTCATCGATGGACGAATTCCAGATAGACGGGGCATAGGCTACATTCAACCTGATTCCAAAGCGTGCTACATGATCCATGTTGGTGAGGCCAGCGAAAGATCAAATGATGATGACGAGATAGCCGAGCCAGAAGAAGCTCCTCAAGAGCTCGAAGATGGCGGACAAGCAACCTTTGACGAGCTAACCGAGATTGACTTAGGAACGCCCGATAATCCAAGGCCGACCTACATCAGCTCGCTCTTGTCAGAGGAAATGAAAGCGCAGATAATTGCCCTGCTGCATGAGTTCGTCGACTGCTTCGCATGGACATACAAAGAAATGCCTGGCCTTTCCCCTGAAGTGGCCGTACATAAGTTGGCTATATCTCCTGATGCTAAGCCAGTCAAACAAGCTCCTCGAAGAATGAGAAGGGAACTAGAAGAAAAGGTCATCGAGGAAACTAAGAAGCTCATCAATGCCGGCTTCATCAGGGAAGAGAAATACGCGGACTGGATCGCATGCATAGTCCCAGTGAAGAAGAAAAATGGGCAGATCCGAGTTTGTGTCGATTTCAGGGATCTCAACAAGGCATGTCCTAAAGACGACTTTCCGCTACCGGTCATGGAAATGATGGTCGATGACACCTCAAATTACGAGCTGTTCACCTTTATGGATGGCTCGTCTGGATATAATCAGATCAAGATGTTGCCTGAGGATGAGAAGCACACAGCATTTCGAACCCCGATCGGAATATATTGCTACAAGGTAATGCCGTTCGGACTGAAGAACGCAGGTGCTACATATCAAAGGGCGATGATCAATATCTTTGATGACCTGATCCATAAAGTCGTCGAATGTTATGTCGATGATCTGGTCGTCAAGACTAAAACCAGGGCCGATCATATCCAAGATCTTAGGACCGTTCTCACCAGACTGAGGGAATACGATCTGAAGATGAATCCTCTGAAGTGCGCTTTTGGCGTGTCATCGAGAAAATTCCTGGGCTTCATAGTCCGACATCGAGGGATCGAAGTTGACCCGTCGAAGATAAAGGCCATCATTGAAATGCCCCCTCCGAAGAGTCTGACGCAGCTAAGATCTTTTCAAGGAAAGCTTGCTTATATACGGAGGTTTATCTCAAATTTATCGGGGAGATGTAGGCCCTTCTCAAAGCTCATGAAGAAAGGAGCTCCTTTTATTTGGGATGCCGAATGTCAAGCAGCGTTCGAAAGCATCAAACAGTATTTGTTGCACCCTCCAGTGCTGGCCGCTCCCATTCCAAATAAACCGCTGATTCTCTACACTGCCGCGCTGGACGAGTCACTCGGTGCGCTCCTTGCCCAGAATAACGAGGAAGGAAAAGAAAATGCCCTCTACTACCTCAGTCGAACTCTAGTCGGGGCGGAACACAACTACTCCCCAATCGAAAAGCAATGCCTGGCACTGATATTTGCTGTGAAGAAGCTGAGGCACTATCTGCTCGCTCATCGGGTTATGCTGATCTCCAAGATCGACCCGCTCAAACACTTGATGACCAGAGCGAGCCTAGCTGGCAGAATGGCAAGATGGGCTATTATGCTACTTGAGTTTGACATAGTTTACACTCCTCAGAAAGCAGTAAAAGGGCAAGCTCTTGCAGACTTTCTCGCTGCTCATCCCATACCAGAAGGGTCGCCGCTAAATTGTGAGCTACCCGATGAACAAGTGCTGCACCTCGAGGAAGATGGGCCATGTTGGGAGCTCTACTTCGATGGAGCCTCATCAATAAAGACCTCCAGTAAATCAAGCGTCCCGGAGATAAAGGCAGGGATAGGATTGGTGTTCATCACGCCATCAATAGGAACCCTACGGCGCTCTTTTGCTCTCACCGAGCCTCGCACAAACAATGAGGCCGAGTATGAAGCTCTGATAGCTGGTTTGGAGCTCGCCATAGAAATGGAAATCCGTCGGCTACGGGTTTACGGTGACTCCCAGCTTGTCGTCAACCAAGTAAGCGACAATTATAAGATATACAAACCCGAGTTGGCTCGGTACAGAAGCCGAGCGGTGGAACTCATGAAATGGTTCACTCATATTGAACTAACAAGGGTCCCTAGAGCATTGAACGGAAAAGCCGACATACTCGCTCGCCTAGCCAAGGAGCTGGCTGATCCTGACTTGGACGAAATTCTGATCACAGTCAGGAGCCGACAAATTCTACCCCCAGTCTCTCTACGAGAAGAGGAAAACGCGGAACAGGAGAGCAGTCCTGCCGAAGAAGCTTCGATCATCCAAGATGAGCCCGATTGGAGAGAACCCTTCATAGAGTACCTCCGATACGACAAGCTGCCCGAAGAAAAATCTACGAGGATTCAGCTGAAGAAAAGAGCTCTCCGATACGTGTTTGTAAATGACACGTTATACCGCAGGTCATATGACCAACTCTGGCTCAGGTGCCTGTCATCGGCCGAAGCCCAAAAGGTCATGAAAGATGTTCACTCTGGCGTTTGCGGTGCTCAACAATCTGGCCCCAAGATGCGACTTCAAATCAAACGGCTTGGGTATTATTGGCCCACCATGATACGGGATTGTGGAGAGCATGCAAAGAAATGTTATATCTGCCAAATTCACGGTGATTTTATTCACAAGCATCCTAATCCATTGCATCCTACGGTGGCGTCGTGGCCCTTCGAAGTCTGGGGCACCGACATTGTTGGCCCAATTGATCCTCCATCATCCAAAGGCCATCGGTTCATACTGGCCGCGACAGATTACTTCT
Organism: Agapanthus africanus; assembly: GCA_030015575.1. Taxonomy (NCBI): domain Eukaryota; kingdom Viridiplantae; phylum Streptophyta; class Magnoliopsida; order Asparagales; family Amaryllidaceae; genus Agapanthus; species Agapanthus africanus. The sequence goes on along the minus strand of CM057341.1, from coordinate 352,681,961 downwards.
CCAGATGGGCTGAAACTGTCCCGCTAAAAGAAGTCAAGACAAAAGATATTCTGACATTCTTCCAGCATAATATTCTATACCGCTTCGGTACACCAAGAAGAATAATTTCTGACAACGGGCCTTCTTTCAAGAGCTTCAATGTCTCAAGGTTCGCTACTCAGCACAAGATAGACTGGAGATATTCCTCTATCTATAATCCAAGAGCCAACGGGCTAGCCGAAGCCTTCAATAAGACTCTATGCAAGCTCCTTAGGAAAAATGCTTCAGCCAACAAGAGAGACTGGAATCTCAAACTTCACGAGGCGTTGTGGGCATATCGTACCACGCACCGTACTCTAACTCAGTCCACTCCATACTCATTGCTCTTCGGAGTGGAGGCGGTCCTCCCCCTCGAAGTCGAAGTTCCAAGCTTAAGAATGGCCGTTCAGCACGAGTTGACGGAGGAGGAAAACGTGCTCCTTCGACTTGAAGAGCTCGATGCCCTCGAAGAAAAGAGGCTCGCGGTGCAGCAAAATCTGGAGCTATACCGAGCCCAAATGTCACGGGCCTATGACAAGATAACCCGTCTCCGCACTTTCAAGAAAGGTGAATTGGTGTTGGTCCTCAAAAGACCGATCATCCCCAATCGACATGCCAAAGGAAAATTCGAGCCAAACTGGGAAGGACCATACGTCATTGAGAAAGTGTTCGACGGAGGATCCTACCAACTGATAAGTGCCGAGGGAGAAAGGCCCATGCCACCCATCAATGGCCGATATCTCAAAAAATACTACATGTGAATGCTCCAAGTCGCAGGCGAATTGAGCACATCAGCCCTACGGTCTGGATCAGACATCCTGCAAAACCGTATACAATCCACGGGCATAAATGACCCCTATTTCTCCCAAATCCTGCCGGTGAGACTACTTTTAAAGTCCCACCAACGGCAAAAAAAAAGAAAAAAGAAAGAAAAAGAAAAAAAAAAGAAGAAGAAATAAACGGTATGTCCACAAGCAAAACGGGCACGGATGAAAACCCGAAAGGGCTCCGTGACTAAAAACAGCAGGACTACCGGCGAGTCTGTGAAAACCCGAAAGGGCACAAACTCGTGAAAAGAGATGAAATACACTCGCAAAGTCCTCTCGACCTTGTGAGGAGAAAACCCCTGCGTGAGATCCTTACGACTCACAATGGAGCAACACACTTAGGAATCCTCACGATTCCTAAGGAGAAAATACACCTGCGGGATCCTTACGACTCGTAGGGAGAAAATACTTTATGGGACCCTCACGGCCCATAAAATTGAAAAGCCTTAGGTGATAGGGACCCAAACCTATCTCCTAAGCCATCGTTCCCCAACGGGCAACGGCAAATGATGAGTCGCTCCTGGCATTTCGCTTCAGTGTTAGCGGTGCTGATGCCGACCAAAAACCCAAATCCCAAGTCCTCCCAAGGCAAATGATGAGTTGCTCCTGGCATTATTCCAGTGCAACAATGCTGATGCCAAACAAGATCCAAATTCCAAGTCCCCAACCTCAAAGTGGCGAATGATGAGTCGCTCCTGGCATTATTCCAGTGTAGCGATGCAGACGCCAACCAAATTCCAAATCCTATACCCCAACGGCGAATGATGAGTCGCTCCTGGTACCATATTCCCGTGCAGCGATGCAGACGCTGACAAAGTTCCGAAATTTTTCCGGCCCTACGGTCTGGATCATACATCCTGCAAAACCGTATACAATCCACGGGCGTAAAACAATCCCAATCTCTCCTAAGTCCTAACCGGTGAGACCACATTCAAAGTCCAAAAAACAAAAAAAAAGGTATGTCCACAAGCAAAACGGGCACGGATGAAAACCCGAAAGAGCTCCGTGAGTAAAAACAGCAGGACTATCGGCGAGTTTGTGAAAACCTGAAAAGGCGCAAACTCGTGAAAAGGAGATGAAATGCACTCTCAAAGTCCTCTCGACTTTGAGGGGAGAAAATTCCCGCGTGAGATCCTTACGACTCACAAAGGAGCAACACCCTTAGGAATCCTCACAATTCCTAAGGAGAAAATACACCTGCGGGATCCTTTCGACTCGTAGGGAGAAAATGTTTTTATGGGACCCTCACGGCCCATAAAATTGAAAAGTCTTAGGTGATAGGGATCTAAACCTGCCTCCTAAGCCATCAATTCCCAAATCCTCTCGGGGCAAATGATGAGTTGCTCCTGGCATTATTCCAGTGCAGCAATGCAGATGCCAAACAAAAACCAATTCCCAAACCATGTCGTGACAAATGATGATTCGCTCCTGGTACCATGTTCCAGCGTAGCGATACTGATGTCAACCCAAATCAAAATCAGCAAGTCAAAATCCAATCTCGACACCGCAAGAAGCGGAGCAAGTCAAGTCTACCCCTGACACTGCAAGAAGCAGAGCAATTCAAATCAAGAACCGACCGTCCACGTCGCAAAAAGGGCAGTACCGACCGTCCACGTCGCTAAAAGGGCAGCATTGACCGTCCAAGTCGTTAAAATAGCAGCATCGACCGTCCAAGTCGCAAAAATGGCAGTATCGACCGTCCAAGTCGCTAAAAGGGCAGCATCGACCGTCCAAGTCGCAAAAAGGGCAGAACCGACCGTCCAAGTCGTTAAAATGGCAGCACCGACCGTCCAAGTCGCTAAAATGGCAGCACCGACCGTCCAAGTCGCAAAAAGGGCAGTACCGACCGTCCAAGTCGCTAAAATGGCAGCACCGACCGTCCAAGTCGCAAAAAGGGCAGCACCGACCGTCCAAGTCGCGAAAAGGGCAGCGCAGGATTCCTACAAAGCGGGAACCAGATCACTCCGGGCCAGAGAAAACGTCTATCACGGACACTCCGTCTCAGAGACATGTCAAGCAACGACCGTCCATGTCGTAAAAAGGGCAGTGCCAGCTTCCTAAAAAGCGGGAACCAAATCAAGTCGCCTCCACGTGAAAGAAGATCCATCAATTTCATGCACACGACCCACATATGTGGTGTGCATTTATTGATGGGGGGCAATTTGTTGGGGTAAAAATTTACACCCCGGTTGACCAAGTCAAAATCAAAGTCAACCCCAAGCCAAGTGGGCCCAAGCCCAGATCCAGTGGGCCCATGCCCGGGTCGAGCCCGAACATGAAGCGGCCGGCCTCCCCCCATGCCAAGATAAAAATTTTGTAATAAATAATTTTGTTGTATTTCTTTTATTTTATTTTATGGATAAATGTAAGAAAAATAGGCATAAAGCCAAATTTTTGTAAAGCCCATGGCTTATGTGCAAAAAGAAATGGCACATGAGCCATGGGATAGGCAAAATGCCATTTTGTGAAGCCCAAGGGGCTATGTGTAAAGTGTATAGCCTATAAAGGCAAAGATAATGAAATATCTCAACAACTTTTTCTCTCTCTAAAAAAGTTTCCAGATCTGAGATCTTTTTCTTCTTCTTCAAGGTCCCAAAACCTTCTTCTTTCTCTTGAATTAAATCAAGAGTTTTAATCTTCTTTTTATAAAACAAATTAGTTTTTCACCACAAAACCCACAAAGGGGAACTTGGATCTGTCATCAGGTCTCAAAAAGGAGAGATTTTGAGATTTCACATCTCTTGATCTTCAAGATCCAGCAAGCAACAGGAGGAAGAAGAAGAACCCCTTCCATCAACCCCAAAACACATTCAGGAGTCCAACTCCTCTCTGATTTCTCCTTTGAGAAATCTTTTTTTTTAGGCTAAAAGCCTCTTATCCTCGCCGGCGCGCTAGTGCTCGAGCGCAAACCACCTACGTGCCGACACGTGGCGCATTTGCGCTCCAGCGCACTGCGCGCGAGCGCAAAGCGCCCACGTGCCGACACGTGGCGCGCGCGCTTGCGCTTTTGCGCGCTTGCGCTCCAGTGCGCAGCGCTCATGCGCAAAGCGCCCACGTGCCGACACGTGGCGCTTGCGCTCCAGCGCGCAGCGCTCATGCGCAAAGCGTCCACGTGCCGACACGTGGCGCGCGTGCTTGCGCTCCTGCGCAAAGGGCCCGCTTGCCGACACGTGGCGCGGGCGCGCTTGCGCTCTAGCGCATAGCGCGCGCGCGCTTGCGCTCTAGCGCATAGCGCTCTTGCGCAAAGCGCCCGCGTGCCGACACGTGGCGCGCGCGCGCTTGCGCTCCTGCGCGCAGCGCTCTTGCGCAAAGCGCCTGCGTGCCGACACGTGTCGACATGTGGCACGCTTGCGCCTGAGCGCACAGCACCTAAGCGCACAGCGCTCAAGGCGCTGGCCCCACGCATCTCTTGGATGCCTTTTCCCTCTCTTTTTGTGTACATACATACATATATACATATTTATACAAATTTATACACTCACGTACTCCACGACACTGTCCCTGTTAGAAAAAATTTCTAACGGGGCACTGCCCCGCACCCCGCAAGGGGGCTGCTAGCCCCCTTGACCCCCAGCCCGCTATCCGGGTAGCGGGACCCCCGTAAAAACTCTGCGTGGCTCCCGATATATCTGAAACCCCCCATTCAAAACAAAACACACGCACACTGCACATTGAGTTCACATGACCAGTTTAACCCGTCAATCGGAGGTTCTCTCGCCCCAAAGGCGATGGGTAATTAACGGCAGCTTAGTCCGCGGTTGCCGGAGATTCGGATCCCCACAATCCTTAAACCACGGCCTACCCTAGGCAGGGGGAATCTGTAGTACGCCTGAGACGCGTGCGCGTATTCCCATCTCAATGGGGTGACGAAAAACACCCTACAATGACATTCCTATGCTACAATCTGTCAAGGGATTCTTGTCACACAGGTTCTCCATGAAAGACCTGGGTGATGCCTCATACATCCTTGGGATCCGGATCCATCGTGATAGATCCAAAAGGATATTAGGACTTTCACAGTCCAGGTACATCGACACTATACTGAAGAGATTCAGTATGGAAGATTCCAAGCGCGGTAACCTACCGGCTTGTCACGGGATCACCCTCTCTAAAGAGATGTCTCCCAAGACTGATTTAGAGAGGGATCGCATGTCTGTTATACCCTACGCTTCTGCGGTTGGCTCTATAATGTATGCGATGTTGTGTACCAGACCGGATGTAGCTTATGCACTTAGTGTGGTAAGCCGGTATCAGTCAAACCCTGGGGAGAAACACTGGATAGCAGTAAAGAACATTCTCAACTACCTGAGAAGGACTAAGGAGATGTTCTTGGTGTATGGCGGAAAAGACCTCCAGATCGAGCCCTTTACTGACTCCAGCTTCCAGAGTGACAAGGATGATTCCAAGTCCATGTTGGGTTTTGTCTTTACCCTCAATGGAGAGGCGGTGTGTTGGAAGAGTTCCAAACAGGAAACCGTTGCAGACTCGACGATGGAAGCGGAATACATCGCTGCATCTGATGCCGCAAAAGAAGCTGTCTGGATGAGGAAGTTCTTGAAAGAACTTCAGGTGGTTCCGTCCATTGTTGACCCAATACCTCTGTATTGCGACAATAACGGGGCTATAGCTTTAGCGAAGGAACCCAGGTCCCATCAGAGATCCAGACACATCTTGAGGCGGTATCACCTGATCAGAGAGATCATGGATCGCAAGGAGATCGAGGTTCGGAGGGTTGCTTCAGAAGAAAACACTGCAGATCCATTCACCAAGGCCCTACCCCAGACACAGTTCGAGCGGCTGATCGAGATGATAGGTCTTCGATACGCCAGTACATGGCCTTAGTGCAAGTGGGAGATTGTTAGTGTATATGCCCTAGAGGCCATTACTGTATCATACTGGTTTGTATATTACTTAATGGAAGCTTGGGATATTCACCTTGTGTATACAATCTTGCTCAAAATAGTAGTATGCTACTTGGTTTGTTTCTACTTCAATGTGTACATGTGTTTATTTTATCATATCACTTATACGCATTAGTGGAGCCCTTAGGATCTTTGCTTGATTACCAACGTTGTGATGGCAGTCACACTAGTGGGGGCTGGGTAATCTATAAGCACATCCTTATACAGGTCCCTAGTCGCAGGACTATCGAGACAGGGCATCGATACTCCGGAGTAGATTGGCGCATGCGCTTCTCATCCCAGTGTGGGAGACGGTCTGTCCCACAGCCGTCAGTACGTCGTACTTGAGATAGTATGCAGGTGCTCGTTAGGTTATGAGTACACTGGACAGGACTCGTCGGGAACTGACAAGTTGGTATTATACCTATCGTCGGTTATCAGTTCCCAGGTGACATGAGTACAGCTTAGTCCGCCGACTTGACACTGGCACTTCGCCTCGAGTGTGTTCCCACTGCACTTTGATCACTACCCTACCACGGCTCAAAGGAGTCGTGCAAACAGGTAGTGGTTGGGTGCGGTCCCGAAGCACTTGGAGGCAGTGACGGTTAGACAGGATTCGTCTCTCCCGGTATTGGGGTTGACATCGCGCTGTGTCTAAGAGAGCCATTACACGAGTAGTCCCTGGCCAAGGCAAGCGAGATATACTGGTAGGCTTCCAGTGTTATCTCAGGGTGTTTTGGGCTTCACTCCGACACGACTTGTACCGCTATTAGGGGACTGACGTTTACCGCCCCCTAGGCCCGACATGCGATGTATCAAACGAACAAACCGGACTATACGGAGACTGTCACATTCAGACTCAGTGGGAGTTCAGATGGGGTTCACCTCATCAGTCTTCTTATCGACATCTACCTGGGGATCGTTACGTACAGCTAGTGCCGCTTGCGGTCTGTGGTTAAACCCACTGCCAGCGTAGTGTCGAGTCTTTAGAGTCCCACACAGAGGGTTATTCACCTCTGGGCAAAACAGAGTAGAGGTCGCATGGTTTTGCGACAGGGTTCGTTCTCATCCACGCACTTGTGCACGTTTGGAGTCCGGAAAGATATTACTGGCAGGCTCTGGTTTGAGCCAGACACTGGTATATGTTTTGGGGTTGATTTTATCTCTTAGTATTCATGTTCCTCGGAACAAGAATGCGGGTGTGTATGCACAGTTGATTGAGGCGGAGGAAGAGGATATTCATTCGGGTTTCGGAACGGGTGCGTATGCACAGTTGACTGTCGTCCTTTTTCCAAACCCTAATGAATTTATGTTATATCAATTAATAATATTAATTAAATGAAATTGTGTCATGGTTGGTTTTGTTGACTTGTTGACCAAGGTTGACTTGTTGACCATGGTTGAAAGTTTGACCATCATCATTACATATCAAAGATGCTCTTTGATTCTAGCAAAACCATTTAATGAATGAAATGATAATGGTCATTCCAAACCTTCCATCAACTATTTCATTTTTATTATTATTGTTAATTTGATAATTCTTTTCATTTTTAGTTATGGTTGTAAAATGAAAAGAATAGCTCATTCTATCATAACACTTCTCTCTCCTCACTTCTTCTTCTTCCTCCTCTAGTTCAAGGAGATCTCTTCTCATGTGTTGAGAATCCCTCTCTTTGAGATAAAAACACCCCAAAGCCACTCTCTACTCACTCTAGGGTTAGAGGTTTAGCAAGCCAAAGATCCTAGTTCTCTCAAAGTTCGAGAAAGGAGCCCGAAGGTCGAACCCTCAGGTGGATCCATCTTTGACGGAAGAAGGCGACGAGGAAAGCACCATCAAACCCTACAAAGGTTTCAAGAAGAAGGAGTTCAAGTTAGGTATAACCTTTTATCCGAGTAGCTAACTCTCTTTAGCATGGTAGCTAGTTTAGTTTAGAAAAGATCCCGACTTTGATAGTCCATGTTGCCCTTTGCGCTAAAAATTTGTTTTTTATACCGTTTCCGCCTCCCCGCAAGAACCGGGGATGGCAACGTGGACTTACAATTACCTTTTGTACACCCTCTTAGGCTAAATGGTTTTCTTCCTTCCCTACCTTTCGGCACCAGCCTATGGTTTGGAAGAAGACTATCCAATAAGCATAATGGGTGTACTGTCCTAATCCTAGGAGCACTCTCAACCCGAGAGAAGGTAAAGATAAAAGACAACTGAATAAAACCTTATTCCTATTTCTCCTGAACCAGAATCCATCCCCGAACTAGAACAAGTTCCTTTCGAGTTCGTATATAACCATACGATGGAATATCCAAATAACTGTGGATCTTCATAGTGATACGGAGTGTCCTGGAGAAATACAAAGGTGAAGTGGGAGTGGTAATGAAATACTTGGTTTGGTCGTGAATAGCAGTCGCAATTTACTTTGCCCTCTCACTAATCCCTTTATTTGTCTTAACTTAATACCTTCTGTACACCACACTTAGGCTAATCGGCTTTCTTCATTTCCTACCGTTCGGCACCAGCCTAAGGTTTGGAAGAAGACTATCTAATAGGCGTAACGGGTGTACTATCCCCTAATCCAAGGAGCACTCGCAATCTGAGAGAAGGTAAAAAGAAAAGACAACTGAATAGTCCTATTCGTTTTCTCCAGAACGGGAAACCATCCTCGAATGAATTCCTTCGAGTTCGTATATAACCATACGATGGTTTTATCCAATGGAAGTGGACGTTCGTAGTAATACGGGGTGTCCTGGAGAAAAGGGTAAAAGTAGGAGTGGCAATGAGGTATGCAACTCCGACAATCCAAAAGCCAGTGTTTAAGAAGGTTCGGTTAATATTGGTCACTGAGTCATAGTCAAGGGTCGGGTCATGGTCGCTGCCAAAGAGAGAGAGAAAACAAGCACTCAGCGTGCACTCTAACCTAGATCAGAATGGTTATCAATTTATCTAATCAGGAAACCTCCTACTGTAACCTCAAATTCTCCTCCAAACCTGAAAGAAGAATTAGTCGGGATCACCCGAGGAGTAAACCAACTCATCAGTGGGAATCGGGATCCAAGTATCATCGCATGATAACGTAACGGAATCCACTCACTTTATCACACTCCAGAAGGTATGCGCATGCCTGGCAAGTTTCAGTTTCTTTAGAAACTCCCGATGTGATTTTTACCCCTAGGACCCAAGTGACCTTGACACAGTCAACAAATCAAAGAGTCCTAGTCAAGTTCAACCCGTCATTATCCTGGATTGCATTAAACCCACCCGTACGAGCCCTTGACACAGTCAACAAGGCCGCACGACTGTCCTAACCAATCCCATTAATATGCCACAAACGAACACTACTTAGCTACCGTACACTGCGCCTTGACACAGTCAACAAACGAAGTACGAATACTAAGTAATATTTGTAAGAAATGACGGAGGGCTACGTCTAGTTTTTGGCGAAAAACTTTTAACATAATGAACTTGATATCATTGAAGGAACTGCATAGCTTTTTATAAAAATATAATGACGAAAACCTTTTGCTAAAGAGGTCACTCCCGGTGAAGGGATCTCGGCTCTTTCCCCATAGAATGAGGTGCAGGATATTCCAACTGAATACTACGATGCAAAGCAAAAAGTAATCGGCTATAGTGAAGTTATTACCCTGACGCAAACTTTTGTCCAAGGGGTCACTCCCGGTGAAGGGATCTCGGCCCTTGCTATAAGTCCATGTTACCCGTCCCCGGTTCTTTGGGGTTGCAAAAATGGTGAAAAATGATTTTTCTTTAGGGGTAACATGGACTCAAAATACGGATCTTTGTTAAACAACTATCTACCAACCTAACTAGGAGTTTTACCTACTCGGTTAGAGGGTTATACCTTAACTTGAACTCCTTCTCTTCGACTCCTTATGGTGGTCAGATGGTTCTCTCCTCGTCGTCTCCTTGTGCCGAAGATGGATCCACCTGAAAGCTTCTACCTTTGGCTCCAACCTCAATCTAGAGGAAACTAGAACACTTGGTTTGCTAGACCTTGTATACTAGGATGAGTAGAGAAATGTTTTGGGTTTTATCTCTAAGGAAATGGATCTCAACTCATGAGAGGGAGTTTCCTTGAGCTAGAGAGAGAGCAAGAGGAAGAGGGAGAGCTTGAGGATCAGAGAGAATGAGAATGATAGAATGAGCAAGACTTTTCCCACCCTTGCTCTCATAATCCAAAATAATCATAACAAATAATAATAATTGAGTATTATGTGATGGTTGTTATCATATCAAATGGCAATATCATTTCATGCATTAAATGCAATTTGTGAACAAACAAGCAAGCAAAGGTCAATGCCAAGAAATGATAGCCATTGTCATGATGATGGTCAACAAGTCCAACCTAGTCAACCGGTCAACTAAGTCAACAAGTCAACAAAGTCAACATTTCAAATCCAACAATGGCACAATAATACTTAATTAATATTATCATTAATCATATTTCTTATTCTCATTAGGGTTTAGCAAAAGTCAACAGTCAACAACCCTAATGAGAATCCTCTGCCTCTGTCTCTGTCAACCGTGCATACACACCCGCATCCGCGTTCCGAGGAACACGAATACAAACGAGATAAAACCAATCCCAAAATGTACACTAGGATCTGGCATAAACCAAAGCCCGCTAGTGATAACTGCTCGGACACTTAACGTGCACAAGTGCACGGATGTGACCGAACCCTGTCGCAAAACCATGCGACCTCTACTCTTTTGCCGAAAGGCGAATAGCTTTCTATGTGGGACTCTAAAGACTCGACACTACGCTGGCAGTGGGTTTAACCACAGACCACAAGCAGCACTAGCTGTGCGTAACGGCCCCCAGGTAGATGCCGATAAGAAGACGGACGAGGTGAAACCCATCTGAACTCCTACTGAGCTTGAATGTGACAGTCTCCGTACAGTCCGATCTGTTCGTCTGAGAATATTGCATGGCGGGCCTAGGGGGCGGTAAACATCAGTCCCCTAATAGCGGTACAAGTCATGTCGGAGTGTAGCCCAGAACACCCTGAGATAACACTGGAAACCTACCAGTATATCTCGCTTGCCCTGGCCAGGGACTTTGTGTAATGGCTCTCCTAGACACAGCGCGATATCAACCCCCAATATCGTAAGAGACGAATCCTGTCTAACCGTCACTGCCTCCAAGTGCTTCGGGACTGCACCCAACTACTACCTGTTTGCATGACTCCTTTGAGCCGTAGTAGGGTAGTAATCAAAGTACAGTGGGAACACACTCGAGGCGAAGTGACAGTGTCAATTCAGCGGACTAAGCTGTACTCATGTCACCTGGGAATTGATAACTGACGATAGGTATAGTACCAACCAACAGTTCCCGACGAGTCCTGTCCAGTGTACTCATAACCTAACGAGCACCCGCATACTATCTTAAGTACGACGTACTGACGGCTGTGGGACAGACCGTCTCCCATGCTGGGATGAGAAGCGCATACGGTAGTCTACTCCGGAGTATCGATGCCCTGTTTTGATAGTCCTACGACTAGGGACCTGTATAGGGATGTTCTTGTGGATTACCCAGCCCCCACGAGTGTGACTGCCATCACAACGCTGGTAATCAAGTAAAGATCCTAAGGGCCCCACTAATGTGTATAGGTGATATACTAAAAGAAACACATGTATACATTAAAGTAGAAACAAACCAAGTAGCATACTACTATTTTGAGCAAGATTGTCTATACAACTGTGAATATCCCAAGCTTCCATTAAGTAATATACAAACTAGTATGATACAGTATTGGCCTCTAGGGCATATACACTAACAATCTCCCACTTGCACTAAGGCCATGTACTGGCGTATCGAAGACCTATCATCTCGATCAGCCGCTCGAACTGAGTCTGGTGCAAGGCCTTCATGAATGGATCTGCAGTGTTATCTTCCGTAGCAACTCTCCGAACCTCGATCTCCTGGCGACCCACGATCTCCCTGATCAGGTGATACCGCCTCAAGATGTGTCTGAACTTCTGATGGGACCTGGGTTCCTTCGCTAAAGCTATAGCCCCGTTGTTGTCGCAATACAGAGGTATTGGATCAACAATGGACGGAACCACCAGAAGTTCTGTCAAGAACTTCCTTATCCAGACGGCTTCTTTTGCGGCATCTGCAGCAGCGATATATTCCGCTTCCATCGTCGAGTCAGTAACGGTTTCCTATTTGGAACTCTTCCAACACACCGCCCCTCCATTGAGGGTAAAGACATAACCCGACATAGACTTGGAATCATCCTTGTCACTCTGGAAGCTGGAGTCAGCAAAGGCCTCGATCTGGAGGTCTTTTCTGCCATACACCAAGAACATCTCCTTAGTCCTTCTCAGGTACTTGAGAATGTTCTTTACCGCTATCCAGTGCTTCTCCCCAGGGTTTGACTGATACCGGCTTACCACACTTAGTGTATAAGCTACATCTGGTCTGGTACACAACATCGCATACATTATAGAGCCTACCGCAGAAGCGTAGGGTATAATAGACATGCGATCCCTTTCCAAATCAGTCTTAGGAGACATCTCTTTGGAGAGGCTGATCCCGTGACAAGCCGGTAGATTACCGCGCTTGGAATCTTCCATACTGAATCTTTTCAGTATGGTGTCGATGTACCTGGACTGTGAAAGTCCTAATATCCTCTTGGATCTGTCACGATAGATCCGGATCCCCAGAATGTAAGAGGCATCACCCAGGTCTTTCATGAAGAACCTGTGTGACAAGAACCCTTTGACAGATTGTAGCATAGGAATGTCATTTCCTATCAAAAGAATGTCATCCATGTATAAAACGAGGAATACGACAGTTCGTGCTACAAATCTACTATAGATGCATGGTTCATCTGGGTTTTTGATAAAGCCAAATTCTTTGACTGTCTCATCAAAACAGATGTTCCAACTCAACGATGCCTGCTTTAGTCCATAAATGGACTTAAGCAACTTGCACACATTTCCGCTGCTCCCACTCTGAATGAAACCCTCCGGCTGGTCCATATAGACACACTCCTCTAAATTTCCATTTAGAAAAGCGGTCTTTACGTCCATCTGCCAAATCTCATAATCATGGAAGGCAGCAATAGCAAGAAGGATCCGAATGGATTTCAGCATAGCCACTGGAGAAAAGGTTTCGTCATAGTCCAAACCAGGTCTTTGACGAAAACCCTTTGCAACAAGTCTAGCCTTATAGGTCTCAACCTGTCCATCTACACCAATCTTCCTCTTGAAGATCCATTTGCATCCTACGGGTTTTACCCCATCTGGAGCAACGTACAAAGTCCATACTTTGTTGGTGTACATGGACTCCATTTCGGTCCGCATTGCATCCAGCCATTTTACCGAGTCAACGCTCTGAATGGCCTGCTGGAAGCTAGTCGGCTCATCATAATCAATGATGCAATCCTCTCTATCCCCGTCTATGAGAAAACCGTAGTATCTCTCGGACGGATGAGACTGCCTACTACTCCTGCGGAGCGGCATAGGAATGTCATGTTCTTTTGAACCCTCTGGTTCTACTAAGCTTTCAGCAATAGTCTGTGGTTCTGGAATTTCTTCCAGTTCTATTGTGCTCCCACTTATTTCCTTTTCTAAGAACTGGTGTTCCAGAAAGTGGGCATTACGAGAAACAAAGACCTTTTGTTCCTCTGCGTAATAGAAAAGATACCCCCTGGAGTTCTTTGGGTATCCCACAAACTTGCACAGTACTGAGCGTGCCTCGAGTTTATCTGCATGCTGCTTTTTGACAAAAGCTGGACATCCCCAGATCTTCAGATATTGAAAATAGGGTTTCTTCCCACTCCATATCTCATATGGTGCGGTAGGCACAGTCTTAGTTGGAACTCGGTTCAAAAGGTATGCAGCTGATTCTAGCGCATATCCCCAGAATGATCGCGGCAACTCAGCGTTACTCATCATGGACCGTACCATATCCAATAGGGTTCGGTTCCGTCTCTCCGGTACACCATTATGTTGCGGAGTGTACGGAGGAGTAATCTGAGAGAGAATTCCATTCTCTTTTAAGTAATCCAGGAACTCGGCACTTAAGTATTCACCACCTCAATCAGATCTCAGTGTCTTGATACTTTTGCCTGTTTGTTTTTCTACTTCATTCTTATATTCCTGGAATTTTCCAAAGGCTTCGGATTTATGTTTCATTAAGAAGACATATCCGTACCTTGAAAAGTCATCCGTAAAATTAATGAAGTAAGAATAACCGCTTCGCGCATGCGTAGACATTGGACCGCACACGTCGCTGTGTACGAGTCCCAAGAGCTCGCTCGCTCTTACTCCGTGTCCAGTGAACGGAGTCTTTGTCATCTTTCCTTTGAGACAGGATTGACAAGTTGCATATGATTGATATTCGAACGGATCCAAATATCCTTCTGTATGTAACTTCGTCAACCTTCTCTCATTGATGTGACCCAGTCTACAATGCCATAAGAAAGCCTGATTTGTTTCCGGAGACTTTCTTTTGTGTGTATTCTGGACATTGAAAATCTGTGATTGGTTTAATACGTATATACCATTGTTTAATGTACCCGACCCAATCAAAACTTGATTAAGGTGAATGTTCACAACATTACTTACAAATGCAAATTCATAACCTTCTTTAGATAATAAAGATGCATATATGATATTACAGGTTGCATTGGGTACAAAATAACAATCACGCAAAACCAAAACGTGTCCATCTGACAATCCCAGGTGATAGTCCCCCACGGACTCAGCATCCATGCCAGCTCTGTTTGCAACTCTGAGGGTCATATCACCTGCCTTCAAAACCCTACGCTTTTTCAGTGCCTGCAAAGAATTACAGATATGAGATCCTGATCCGGTATCCAATACCCAGGAAGTAGAGTTTATTGATAGACAGTTTTCAATAACATACACACCTGAAGCCGAAGCCGAAACTTGCTTCGGGTCCTGGTTTCTGGCCTTCCAAGCCCTGCAATCCTTTTTCCAGTGTCCACTCTTGTGACAGTAAAAGCACTCTTCCTTCCCCACAAGCTTTCCCGCAACCTTTGTTGCCTTTGCCTTTCCCTTCGTATCCACTTTACTAACACCGCCCCTTGGTTTGGTGGGGGTTTTCTTCTTCTTTCCCTTGGCTTTCGCCTTGGACCTAGAAGAGAAAGATCATCCTACAAACAAAGTGGATGTTTCCCTACCTTTCTGTAGGGTGCCCTCTGCACTCCTCAGCATGTTGAAGACTTCTGAAAGTTCAACTTCTTTTTCTTGCAAGTTGAAGTTCAGGATAAACTGGGCGTAAGTGGAAGTGTAAGGTTTTGAAAATCGTTTCGGTGAAATTTCGAAAAAATCGGTAAAATAAGGGGGTTTTCTGTAAAAAGTCAAAATACAAATATCTTATTATAAAAATTAAATATACATATTCTAGCTATGTAATTGCTATTATTTGGTGTTTATTGAGCCGCTGGTGAAATTTCAAATTTTCTGAAAAAAATATTATTTTATTATTATTTTAAGCCGTCACTAATACATTTAATTAGGGAAAATTACAAATTGGAATGAGTTGAAACAAATTTTGTGCAACATAAAACATTAAATAAAATTTTATCATGTGGTTTTTGGAACGAAATCATTTGCCAAAACGGTTTAGAAATTATTGAAGAAAAAAGGCTTTTTTTTAGCGTAAATGGATGTTTGGGGTATTGTATTTATCATTTTTCATCACCCCACACCCGTACCCATACCCACACACCCCCATTCACTTATCCCCTTGAAGAATTCAGCAGCCCCCTCTTTTGTCCCCACTTGGATTTTAAAGAAAAGAAATGAAAGAAAAGAAAAGAAAAGAGTAGAAAATGGTATAATTTGAGTTGACTTTGACTTGAACTAACTTTCCCCACCTCACTCTCTCTCCTCCCTCACCCAATCCCCCAAGATTTCTGGCCAAAACCTGAACCACAACAGCCCCAAATACTTCATCTCATTTTTCCATCAAAATCTCCAAAATTTCTATCAAAAATCCACCCTTTTTCTCAAAAATTCAAAGCTAATTCTAAATCCAAGCTTTACCCATTATTCTTTAGCTATTCAAGCATGGATCTTGGAGCATGAAATCATTGTTGGAGGCTAAGATTTTTGCAAGTTTGATCTCAAGCTTGTGAGGTATAATCATAACCTTATGCTTAATTTGTTGTTAAATTACTTGAATCTAGCTATTAGGTGTTAAATTAGGGTTTTAAATTTCAAGTTTTGAAATTTAAAGAAAGGGTTTTGATTACTAAGTTAGGGTTTGTTGTGGAAATGAGTTGTGTTTGATTGTGTATGGTTTAGTGAGATGGATTAACATATTTAGTTTTGTAGAAAACTAATCTAGTTGTTAATTACAAGTTGTTACTTGAAAAATGTCCAAATTAAGCTTTTTGTTGCAAACTAGTTTTTTTGATTTAATTCGAAATATGAGATTAAAAATATGGTTAGGGTTTTTATCATATTATTAACTTTATTAAGTATAGTTTAACACTTTAGTTCATGGAAATCCAACCTAAATTGTAGTTTGTGCATTTTTGCTATGAAATTGTTAAAAAGGGTATTTTGTAAACTAGAATATTAGGGTTTTTGGAATTTAATGAGATTAAATTCTGGAAATTGTTTCTATGACTTATTTAAGATATTTAATAAGTATATTGGCCGCTATATTCATTTAAACATCATGTTTTGTACAAAAACGGCGAATTGTGCGTGCTAGATTTGAGGAAAAATGACTTTTTAAGTGAAATTGGGGTTTTTGTGAGTTTTAACCTAGTTTATATTAAAATTAGTGTTCGTGAATGTGCAAATGAGTGTGATTGGATTTTTCTCGATGGTTTGATGTTTGTACATCGACATCGAGGGTTGGTTTGACTATTCTTGCATGCGTAGGCGATAGGTTTGGACCTATGCGTGATACGCGTACCGATTTGATTTTCGTATGCCGTTTCGATTTCGAATTTAGTTTTAAGGCAACATGGTGCGTTATGATATATAGGTACCCCCATGTGGACTTTGAGACGACAAGCAAGCGCGTGGCGACGTCGGCACCGGCTAGCGAGGACCAGGTGAGTAGATTTATATCTACGGGGAGAAGTCGGGTGGATAGCGTATAGCACCCCCGCAGTCCGTGGTGGTGTATACGGATGCGTATACACACCAACAATTATTATATGTTATTTGGGATTAATAACGATACTTAGGATGGATATTGGTGTGTTGGATTACTTTAGTGTTGCGAACCCTAGGGTAGTGTTGCACTACACATACACACATACATACTTGCATACATTCCTTATTTCATATGTGCGTGTATGGGAATATATATTTATGTGTTCACATGGGTATGGGACTATGTGTTCATATACTGGATTTGAGGATAGTATTTGGAATTTGAGATGAGTCGATGAGATTGGGCTTGAGGCCAGGAGATCGGTGACGTGATTTGGTTCGTATTGAGATACGACATGATGTTTTAGCGGGTCTTCTGACGTAGTAATTCTTACACCCGCATGCATACATAGATGGCATCAATATTGTACTAGACGTAGGACATTATTCCGGATCATGATATTTGATAAAGAAGATACCAAATGAATAGTGTGATTGATGTGACTTTGACCCGTACCCAGATTGGGATGCCGTACGACGGATTTACGTACGAGCTATATTGATGATTGATCCGCACTCTTGACTTGGGATGCCTGATTATAGATATGGTATCGGATATGATATTATTGAGGCGGGATCACCGACTAATATATATATACAGGTATGTATATGTATCGACTCAGATGTTAGGCGGTTTCCTTACCTGTAGTTCAGCTTGTTAGTTCAGCCGTATAGTTTAGTGTAGTTGTTAGATTAGATTAGACTTCTTACCTATTTCAAAAACTAACGAGTCGTGGGCATTTTTAAAGACAGCCCAAGGGATCCTACGGATATTTCAAAAGACGTATCTTTTCACAAAAACACCGTAGCCCCTATTTTCAAAACCCCATGATTCGTGTTATTTCAAAAGGCACCATTTGTAGGACTGATATTAGATTAATGCAGATTAGTTATAGTTGCGTCTAGTTCTCAGCTCCCGCTCATTTTTGTGGTCCGCTTCGCATCGCATGCTTATTTTATGTTTCATACTTCATTATTGATATCATGCTGTTAGGACACCAGCACCATTACTGATGATGCGTATGTACCACGTACACTTAATTGCCGGCTCACACACATCTTCATCGGTAATTGCCATGTCACGTACACCTTAGAAAATATTATTGCTTGACGTAGTCTGTTAGCTGATAGTTAGACATGATATTAGTGTACTTGCCTTATATGTTAGTTTAGACATTGTAGTTATTACCAGCTACTTCATGCATACTGTTATTCATTGTTATGCCGCATTCCTGGATTCTCATGCATATATTCACTATTTTACGTGTTATTGAGGTTTTGGATTCGGATTTCCATGAGATTTTCTGGATTTGGAGGAAAACCGCAAAAAACTTATATGAACTGATTTCTCTCTTTTTAAAATAAAAAGTGCGGTTTTCCCATGATGTATGAGTCGTCCACCATGAGTTTGCTGATGGATTTCGAGACCCGATTCGAGGAGACGAATGAACCGTTTCGGGTACATGGTGGACCCGGTAAGGTACCCCGGGGCAAGAAGCGCGTGATGATGACGATGTGAGCCTGGCAGGGGAGCACTACCTACCGGTGATATTACCCGACGCGTCGGATATCCGGAGGATACCGTCGTGGTCTTGAGATGGATGGTAGGGGCCGGTCTGGACTGACGGCACCCTAGATATTGTGATTGAGACATTGAGATTGAGACTTGAGGTACATAAATTGTGACACAGAGATATCGAGGTATTTGGACACTTGTTTTGTGTCGATGCTGGGCACTGTTTTATGCTGATTTCATATATGGTACCTCATTTCTTTAAAATACAGAAATCCCACTGATTTATGAAACCAGTTTTATTCAGTACATGCATTCTGTTTTATGCATTCATACATCATCCATATGATATATTGCTACCTGAGGCACTGACACGGGCACATGAGATTACACTCGGGTTAGATATTTACCCTAGCCTTGTTATAGGCTACGTGTTATTCATATATTTGAGGATATATTATGATCATTGACCTAGGATTGCGTTATTTATGCGATTTCTGTGCGTAGATGTTTTTCTATTCACGAATTGGCAACTCACCCCCGTTGTGCCCCAGTTTCTTGCAGGTTTGCCGTACAGGTTTCATTACGGCTTTGCTGGCACTATTTCCATTCCGGATGGCTTGCTAGTAGGTGGGTTATTTGTATCTTACCCATCCTTATATCTTGTATATTATTATTCAGTTGTATCTAGAAGTTCCATCAACCAAACATGTATTTATTTTTGAGATAGAGACCCGTGATGTTATTCTTTCGACCTTAGAGTCGCGCGTTTTATTTCTGTGGATTTCTGGTGGTTTTGAGTTTCCTTTTGAGTTTTGATCCTCGCCGTTGGCGTTGTATATTATATTGCTTGTGTGGTTGTGACCGTCGTTTGACGAAGAGCTAGCTCCCGCTTGGGGATGCCTTTTTCTTGATTTCGTATACTCTTCATGTTGTATCCCGTTTGGGGGCCAGTATTTACAAAGGAGACTCTGCCGAAATTTTCAGTAAAATTTTGATGTTTTTAAAAAACCGCATAATTCGGCTTATGCTATTGAAACTACTTGCTTTAAGTTGGTTTTTCCTGCACTCTACTATTTTCTTGGTTTGGATTTCTGGGTTTTCGGTTTACTTAGATTACGTATGCCTTGAGACGTTCGTAGTTTAAGTGCCGGTCATGTTCCGTACTTTCGGGTCGTGACAAAGTTGGTATCAGAGCGTTAGGTTTTACCTTCGGAGCGTAGGATATCCCTTGGTTGATGGAATAGGTGACTAAAGTAGTGTGACGTACCGTTGGTATGTTCCGCGGCATATTTACGACACGCCACTCCACTTAAGAAGCCTTAGGATGTACATTTCCTTGTTCAGTATTATATTCCTTCCTGATCTAGCCTCATCGGTACCAGTTTGGTTTTGCTGCTACGGTTACGGGCAGGGAGAGCTACGGCTACAGTTGCGGTCAGCACAAGCTCGTCACGAACGAGGACTGACCAGGGAGAAATTCCGGCGACACACGATTGCAGAGATGTGTCTTTTTACTGTGTTTCCGCGCCACGAGCGTTTGGCGGATCGCCTTCATGAGGTTACTCGGAGGTGCTGATCGACACTAGAGAATTGAGCCAATGATTGAGGCCAGCCAGATTTTGATGACCGTTGGTGTGTTGCTTACTCCTGATGATTGAGGCACGGTTCAGCATGCAGACGAGTGAGCCAGTTATTGCTGCGAACGATGAGATATCGCCCCAGATGTTGGAGCTATTGCAGTATAAGTTGTACTAAGAGATGATAGAAGGTCGCTAGTCATCGAGGATGAATGACTAGGACATGTGGATCGTTCGCCTACCCCGATGCGAGGTCATCAGATAGATTGATTCCAGCTAGAGACGACTTCACGCGGAGACGTTGGGAGTCGACAGAGACGATCGAATGTCAGAAACCTATTATTCCAAGTTTAAGATAGTCGGAAAGACATGCAGGCAATTCTATGGTCCCTCTAGAAGAATGAAACCCTAACTCGACTTAATGACCGTGTGAAAGCCTTTGAACCTCAGGGTTTGCGGCAGTTCTGCGGCGCCATTAATGAGGCTTGGGTTTGCCCTTCTACGGCTGGACCACCGATGCTGTGGTATGTACTCGATACTATTAAACTGTACCCAAGATGTTGAGCTCTTAGGGGATTATGAGGTTTTGACGAATCGATTGGATGGCTCGACTTAATTCGGATGCTAGGTGGTGAGATGCATTCTTGGGAGACTCCAGATACGAGGATAGTCGTTGGAGCTCAGTCCATGCGGCCGCGACGAGACGAGTCCAAAGCAGACGACATTAGAGAAAAGTGGAGTAAGAGGTTCGTACCAGATCTAGATGAGATGACGTTCCACTCCGCCGACATCAGAGATGCGATGCGCATGCCGAGGCATGGTACTTGGACTTACCTTCCAGAAGGAGTCGCGATAAGTATGCAGTCGTTCCAGAGCAAGATGCAGATATAGGAAAGGACAATGACTTCCGGACAGTGGGCAGAGACGAGACATGGAAGAGACCGTGAGCAGGATTCCTTCCAGGACACTGCTGCAATGATACTTGCACCCAGGATCAGATGTGTCACGTACATTCAGAGAGCCAGAGGTCGACGCCAGTAATATGCTGTCTTACGAGTGGTCGCGATGATTGACCAAGAGATGACCAGAGAAGTGCCAGAACGGAATCGTCCCCGTTAGCACACCTGACAGGGCCGATGAGCCGATGGACCGAAAGATTGGTAATTCACAGTGAAGACCTTGACCCAGGAGTGGTCATGGTTACGCACGCCAGCAGGACAGAGTTCATGATCATCGACGAGACGTCCCACTAGTGACCGCGACAGTTGGCCGAGATTCTTAGAGGATGCGCTTGAGCAGTACTATTCCGCCATTATTGATTACGATGTTTTGGGTGATTTATTCGTATGATTTGATTTTGATGATTGAGGATTTACGATCTTTGCACAGTGTTGCACTTGATATCGTTTTCGTGCTTCAGTTTCACATGTTTGTGATTTTACGATTTTAAAGAGTTGAGTTGGTTTTGTGCATATGCATGCACACGATTTCGTTCCTGCACTCGGTATAGTTTATATATGCTTGCAGTGCAGTGATACGCCTTTTGTGCACTTAGATGCACTGGATTTCGATTTCGATTGTGATACCCGATACTTGTTTTGTGCACCTTGTGCACCTGATTGATTTTGCGCACGTTCGGCGCTTGATATTGGATTTCATGATTTCGTGCACGATAGATGCACCTGATTTTGCTGTCAGGTACACATGTTGCCTACGACAGATGTTTCGTGCACACCCGATGCACTTAGATGTTGTTTCTGTGCGCATGTATGGCACATTCATGGATTTTGATTTCCGTGCGCACCAGACGCACGTAGCATTCATATGCATATTTTGGGATTTATTTCATATAGAGCAGTACGTTTTTATGATATTGCTATGTGTTTTCATACTGAGCAGGACTAGTCAGAGGACAGTACCTGAATATATTTTGCATGTATTGATAGTTATTGAAGGGATTTCCAAAAAGCGAGTTATAGCCTCAGTATTTACCTACGTGTCTGATATGACACGAAATGTTTAAAACAAGGAGACCCTTCTAAATTGTTTCCAAAACGGCGGAACGTACATTTCAAACAAAGGTATGTATGTATATAGTTATTTCCTTATGATAGACGTCCGCCACTGTGCAGTGTTATACGCGTGCACAGCGACTTAAAGAGATTTGGCATGCATTTCCTTCAGATACTTACATATATAGATTCGATATTTACATGTATAGTTTCGAGTTATGTCATATTGGTTTTGATTTGGATTTGGTATTGATGTCTTCTCCATGACTCCGATGATTGCGGGATGCTTGACGGAGTTTTGATTTGAGTTATATGCTCATTTTTCAAGCGCATGCGCTGCGCTACGATTTGTTTTATGTAGTTACAATTTCGGAGCCCCGACGACTTGATGGTTTTTCTTAGATGTTTTAGTATTTGGGGGTGTTTGAATTTAAATTCGGGGACCGAATTTCTTTAAGGGGGGAAGATTGTAACGTTTTGAAAATCGTTTCGGTGAAATTTCGAAAAAATCGGTAAAATAAGGGGGTTTTCTGTAAAAAGTCAAAATACAAATATCTTATTATAAAAATTAAATATACATATTCTAGCTATGTAATTGCTATTATTTGGTGTTTATTGAGCCGCTGATGAAATTTCAAATTTTCTGAAAAAAATATTATTTTATTATTATTTTAAGCCGTCACTAATACATTTAATTAGGGAAAATTACAAATTGGAATGAGTTGAAACAAATTTTGTGCAACATAAAACATTAAATAAAATTTTATCATGTGGTTTTTGGAACGAAATCATTTGCCAAAACGGTTTAGAAATTATTGAAGAAAAAAGGCTTTTTTTTAGCGTAAATGGATGTTTGGGGTATTGTATTTATCATTTTTCATCACCCCACACCCGTACCCACACCCACACACCCCCATTCACTTATCCCCTTGAAGAATTCAGCAGCCCCCTCTTTTGTCCCCACTTGGATTTTAAAGAAAAGAAATGAAAGAAAAGAAAAGAAAAGAGTAGAAAATGGTATAATTTGAGTTGACTTTGACTTGAAATAACTTTCCCCACCTCACTCTCTCTCCTCCCTCACCCAATCCCCCAAGATTTCTGGCCAAAACCTGAACCACAACAGCCCCAAATACTTCATCTCATTTTTCCATCAAAATCTCCAAAATTTCTATCAAAAATCCACCCTTTTTCTCAAAAATTCAAAGCTAATTCTAAATCCAAGCTTTACCCATTATTCTTTAGCTATTCAAGCATGGATCTTGGAGCATGAAATCATTGTTGGAGGCTAAGATTTTTGCAAGTTTGATCTCAAGCTTGTGAGGTATAATCATAACCTTATGCTTAATTTGTTGTTAAATTACTTGAATCTAGCTATTAGGTGTTAAATTAGGGTTTTAAATTTCAAGTTTTGAAATTTAAAGAAAGGGTTTTGATTACTAAGTTAGGGTTTGTTGTGGAAATGAGTTGTGTTTGATTGTGTATGGTTTAGTGAGATGGATTAACATATTTAGTTTTGTAGAAAACTAATCTAGTTGTTAATTACAAGTTGTTACTTGAAAAATGTCCAAATTAAGCTTTTTGTTGCAAACTAGTTTTTTTGATTTAATTCGAAATATGAGATTAAAAATATGGTTAGGGTTTTTATCATATTATTAACTTTATTAAGTATAGTTTAACACTTTAGTTCATGGAAATCCAACCTAAATTGTAGTTTGTGCATTTTTGCTATGAAATTGTTAAAAAGGGTATTTTGTAAACTAGAATATTAGGGTTTTTGGAATTTAATGAGATTAAATTCTGGAAATTGTTTCTATGACTTATTTAAGATATTTAATAAGTATATTGGCCGCTATATTCATTTAAACATCATGTTTTGTACAAAAACGGCGAATTGTGCGTGCTAGATTTGAGGAAAAATGACTTTTTAAGTGAAATTGGGGTTTTTGTGAGTTTTAACCTAGTTTATATTAAAATTAGTGTTCGTGAATGTGAAAATGAGTGTGATTGGATTTTTCTCGATGGTTTGATGTTTGTACATCGACATCGAGGGTTGGTTTGACTATTCTTGCATGCGTAGGCGATAGATTTGGACCTATGCGTGATACGCGTACCGATTTGATTTTCGTATGCCGTTTCGATTTCGAATTTAGTTTTAAGGCGACATGGTGCGTTATGATATATAGGTACCCCCATGTGGACTTTGAGACGACAAGCAAGCGCGTGGCGACGTCGGCACCAGCTAGCGAGGACCAGGTGAGTAGATTTATATCTACGGGGAGAAGTCGGGTGGATGGCGTATAGCACCCCCGCAGTCCGTGGTGGTGTATACGGATGCGTATACACACCAACAATTATTATATGTTATTTGGGATTAATAACGATACTTAGGATGGATATTGGTGTGTTGGATTACTTTAGTGTTGCGAACCCTAGGGTAGTGTTGCACTACACATACACACATACATACTTGCATACATTCCTTATTTCATATGTGCGTGTATGGGAATATATATTTATGTGTTCACATGGGTATGGGACTATGTGTTCATATACTGGATTTGAGGATAGTATTTGGAATTTGAGATGAGTCGATGAGATTGGGCTTGAGGCCAGGAGATCGGTGACGTGATTTGGTTCGTATTGAGATACGACATGATGTTTTAGCGGGTCTTCTGACGTAGTAATTCTTACACCCGCATGCATACATAGATGGCATCAATATTGTACTAGACGTAGGACATTATTCCGGATCATGATATTTGATAAAGAAGATACCAAATGAATAGTGTGATTGATGTGACTTTGACCCGTACCCAGATTGGGATGCCGTACGACGGATTTACGTACGAGCTATATTGATGATTGATCCGCACTCTTGACTTGGGATGCCTGATTATAGATATGGTATCGGATATGATATTATTGAGGCGGGATCACCGACTAATATATATATATATACAGGTATGTATATGTATCGACTCAGATGTTAGGCGGTTTCCTTACCTGTAGTTCAGCTTGTTAGTTCAGCCGTATAGTTTAGTGTAGTTGTTAGATTAGATTAGACTTCTTACCTATTTCAAAAACTAACGAGTCGTGGGCATTTTTAAAGACAGCCCAAGGGATCCTACGGATATTTCAAAAGACGTATCTTTTCACAAAAACACTGTAGCCCCTATTTTCAAAACCCCATGATTCGTGTTATTTCAAAAGGCACCATTTGTAGGACTGATATTAGATTAATACAGATTAGTTATAGTTGCGTCTAGTTCTCAGCTCCCGCTCATTTTTGTGGTCCGCTTCGCATCGCATGCTTATTTTATGTTTCATACTTCATTATTGATATCATGCTGTTAGGACACCAGCACCATTACTGATGATGCATATGTACCACGTACACTTAATTGCCGGCTCACACACATCTTCATCGGTAATTGCCATGTCACGTACACCTTAGAAAATATTATTGCTTGACGTAGTCTGTTAGCTGATAGTTAGACATGATATTAGTGTACTTGCCTTATATGTTAGTTTAGACATTGTAGTTATTACCAGCTACTTCATACATACTGTTATTCATTGTTATGCCGCATTCCTGGATTCTCATGCATATATTCACTATTTTACGTGTTATTGAGGTTTTGGATTCGGATTTCCATGAGATTTTCTGGATTTGGAGGAAAACCGCAAAAAACTTATATGAACTGATTTCTCTCTTTTTAAAATAAAAAGTGCGGTTTTCCCATGTTGTATGAGTCGTCCACCATGAGTTTGCTGATGGATTTCGAGACCCGATTCGAGGAGACGGATGAACCGTTTCGGGTACATGGTGGACCCGGTAAGGTACCCCGGGGCAAGAAGCGCGTGATGATGACGATGTGAGCCTGGCAGGGGAGCACTACCTACCGGTGATATTACCCGACGCGTCGGATATCCGGAGGATACCGTCGTGGTCTTGAGATGGATGGTAGGGGCCGGTCTGGACTAACGGCGCCTTAGATATTGTGATTGAGACATTGAGATTAAGACTTGAGGTACAAAAATTGTGATACAGAAATATCGAGGTATTTGGACACTTGTTTTGTGTCGATGCTGGGCACTGTTTTATGCTGATTTCATATATGGTACCTCATTTCTTTAAAATACAGAAATCTCACTGATTTATGAAACCAGTTTTATTCAGTACATGCATTCTGTTTTATGCATTCATACATCATCCATATGATATATTGCTTACTGAGGCACTGACACGGGCACATGAGATTACACTCGGGTTAGATATTTACCCTAGCCTTGTTATAGGCTACGTGTTATTCATATATTTGAGGATATATTATGATCATTGACCTAGGATTGCGTTATTTATGCGATTTCTGTGCGTAGATGTTTTTCTATTCACGAGTTGGCAACTCACCCCCGTTGGGCCCCAGTTTCTTGCAGGTTTGCCGTACAGGTTTCATTACGGCTTTGCTGGCACTATTTCCATTCCGGGTGGCTTGCTAGTAGGTGGGTTATTTGTATCTTACCCATCCTTATATCTTGTATATTATTATTCAGTTGTATCTAGAAGTTCCATCAACCAAACATGTATTTATTTTTGAGATAGAGACCCGTGATGTTATTCTTTCGACCTTAGAGTCGCGCGTTTTATTTCTGTGGATTTCTGGTGGTTTTGAGTTTCCTTTTGAGTTTTGATCCTCGCCGTTGGCGTTGTATATTATATTGCTTGTGTGGTTGTGACCGTCGTTTGACGAAGAGCTAGCTCCCGCTTGGGGATGCTTTTTTCTTGATTTCGTATACTATTCATGTTGTATCCCGTTTGGGGGCCAGTATTTACAAAGGAGACTCTGCCGAAATTTTCAGTAAAATTTTGATGTTTTTAAAAAACCGCATAATTCGGCTTATGCTATTGAAACTACTTGCTTTAAGTTGGTTTTTCCTGCACTCTACTATTTTCTTGGTTTGGATTTCTGGGTTTTCGGTTTACTTAGATTACGTATGCCTTGAAACGTTCGTAGTTTAAGTGCCGGTCATGTTCCGTACTTTCGGGTCGTGACAGGAAGGAAGGGACTGGAGAATCAAGTCCGTGTAGAGCTCGTTCTCTAACGTGGTCCCAAGGTCCGCGAGCTCCTCAATGAAGCCAATCATCTTAAGCACGTGTTCCGCTACCGATGATCCGACGGCCAATCTCGCCGAAAACAGCTTTTTCGAGACTTCGTATCTGGCGATACGGGATTGCTCTCCATACAGTTCTTTTGTATGGAGAAATATGGATTCAAGGTCCATATTCTCGTGCCTCCTCTGATGTTCATTGTCCATAGAGGCAAGCATGAGGCACTTGGCCTTCGCACAGTCGATTTCCCAAGTCTTACGGATTTCCTTATCCGCAATGCTGGTTTTGGGACCTGGGACAGGGGGAGCTTTGGTGGTAAGGAGATACCCCAACTTGTCATAAGTGATTGCCATTTTGACATTCCTGAGCCAATCTTTGTAGTTTGGCCCTGTCAGTATGTTTTTATCTAGTAGTAACTTAAGTCCAGTCATGATGTTTGGTCGCTGCAATTAGGAGAGAGAAGAAACACTTTAGCATGATACTCTTGCAAGTTTAGAGTGGTTTTTAGTTTATCTAAACAGGATGGCTCCCACTGTCTCTCGAATCCCTCCTCAAACCAAAAAGGAAGAATTAGTCGGGATCAATCTCACCGTACAATACTTGCTTAACCATTCAGCCAGGCCAGTGTTGGTAGTTTGAGGGAGGTTGTCCAATGCTTTCGCGAAGTTCCTTAATTAAATAACCTCTTTTCCCTGTGGGCGTAGCCCCGCTAACACCTTTCTAGACACCTACTTGGTTTATAGCATTGATCGTTAAGTGAGAAAGTTCCGGAGGAGTAGCATATACTCACAGTAGGATCAGGATCCAAATATCATCGTGTGACAAAACTGAAGGAATCCTACCAGAATCATCACACTCCAAATGGTATGCAGCGCTAGCAAGTTTCAGTTTCTTTAGAATCTCCCGATGAGGATTTTTGCCCCATGCTCTTATGACCTTGGCGTGAGGTCAAAATGCCATAAGTCACATATCAAGTTCTACCCATCATTATCCAGGTTAATTTGAACCTACCCGTACCTACCCTTGACGTAGGCCAAAATGGCAGTAAGACTGTCTCAAACCAACGCATTCTATCTATGCAACAGATAAATATCCGACAGCTACCAATCACTATGCCTTGGCGTGAGGTCAAAATACATGGCTTGAATACTACCGAATATTTAACTGAAATGATGGAGGGCTACGAATGGTTTTGGCGAAACCGTGAACGTAGTGAACTTGATATAATCGATGGAACGAGATAGATTTTAAAAGGAGTGGTTCAAGCTCCGCATTTAAAAGTTAGTTTTTGAAAAGAACCGAGTAGTTTTTAAAGTGTTCCATCGACTGTACTTTGGTTTATTTTCTTGCATTAATTTAATGCGTCCTATCATTTAATCCTACCATTGCAGAAAACAATGAAAATATGACGTACGCTTATGCCATCCGCATTCCCCACGGGGCCCCGTCATTACCCGTTAGGTTACTTAACTAATGACAGAGCGGGGGCTGGACTAGCGCGGATGCAAAACATAAGCAACACCTAAATAGATATCATATATAGATATATACATTCGTCACATGCAATGATAGCCATTCCAGATTACAGATGAACACATTGGATATACTAGGAATCCGCATTTCGTACGAGCCTGTAACGAAGAGCGGATTACACGGTCGCGATGAATAGCCAAGGCCCCACCCTAGACCCCTACGGGTGCGGAAAACTACCCTCCAAGTACCCGAAGCGAAGCAACCTCCCTCAACACCGTGAGTAGGCCACTCGGCACTTCGAGGTACCCGGTAGTTTGTGCACCCCACCTTGGGTCTATCCTAGGAGCAAAAACAGTAAAAGAAATTATACAATGACGGCTACAACCCCATCCTGGTTATGCGGCCATATAAATAATATTACATCAATTACAAATTACATGAATTGAAAGAAAAAGAAAACTCTCGTCTCACAACCACCCTCCCGGCTATTCATCCGCGGCAATCCAATGAATTCATATACACATACCATCAACATTACAGATCACAGATATGTATAACCCCCACTAATCGACGTATAGCGATTAGCAGACGTTCAATACATATATCACATCACAGATATAACCCGTTAGCTTAAGTCTTTAGAAGTTCGATCAAAGTACGGATTTTTAACCACCCCAAAACACAAATTTGTTTTCTGGAAAATCTGGGCAGAAAAAACATATTGTAAAAATCCCAAAACACCCCACTGAACACACTGCAGGAAAAATTGCCCACGGCCGAACCAACTCGACCGCGGATCCGCGGCGGGAGCATGCTCCTGCCGCGGTTCCACGGCGCTTTGACCGAGTCGCTGGACCATTTTTCTTAGGTGTGCTTTAAAAACCCTGAGCCGATTTTTAGTGTATGATTTATTAATTTTTGAACAGAAAACAAAATCGGCAGAAAGTTGATATTTCGGGCGTATTTTGTGACTTTTTCTCCGATCGAACTTCTAGTTACTTTGGTAACATGTTAGATAGTGTTTAACTAGGCTCTGATACCACTATAAGTCCACGTTACCCGTCCCCGGTTCTTTGGGGTTGCAGAAATGGTGAAAAACGATTTTTCTTTGGGGGTAACATGGACTCAAAATACGGATCTTTGTTAAACAACTAGCTAACAACCTAACTAGGAGTTTTACCTACTCGGTTAGGGGTTATACCTTAACTTGAACTCCTTCTCTTTGACTCCTTGTGGTGGTCGAATGGTTCTCTCCTCGTCGTCTCCTTGTGCCGAAGATGGATCCACCTGAAAGCTTCTACCTTTGGCTCCAACCTCAATCTAGAGGAAACTTGAACACTTGGTTTGCTAGACCATGTATACTAGGATGAGTAGAGAAGTGTTTTGGGTTTTATCTCTAAGGAAATGGATCTCAACTCATGAGAGGGAGTTTCCTTGAGCTAGAGAGAGAGCAAGAGGAAGAGGGAGAGCTTGAGGATGAGAGAGAATGAGAATGATAGAATGAGCAAGACTTTTCCCACCCTTGCTCTCATAATCCAAAATAATCATAACAAATAATAATAATTGAGTATTATGTGATGGTTGTTATCATATCAAATGGCAATATCATTTCATGCATTAAATGCAATTTGTGAACAAACAAGCAAGCAAAGGTCAATGCCAAGAAATGATAGCCATTGTCATGATGATGGTCAACAAGTCCAACCTAGTCAACCGGTCAACTAAGTCAACAAGTCAACAAAGTCAACCTTTCAACCCAACCATGGCACAATAATACTTAATTAATATTATCATTAATCATATTTCTTATTCTCATTAGGGTTTAGCAAAAGTCAACGGTCAACAACCCTAATGAGAATCCTCTGCCTCTGTCTCTGTCAACCGTGCATACACACCCGCATCCGCGTTCCGAGGAACACGAATACAAACGAGATAAAACCAATCCCAAAACGTACACTAGGATCTGGCTTAAACCAAAGCCCACTAGTGATAACTTCCCGGACACTAAACGTGCACAAGTGCACGGATGTGACCGAACCCTGTCGCAAAACCATGCGACCTCTACTCTTTTGCCTAAAGGCGAATAGCTTTCTGTGTGGGACTCTAAAGACTCGACACTACGCTGGCAGTGGGTTTAACCACAGACCGCAAGTGGCACTAGCTGTGCGTAACGGCTCCCAGGTAAATGCCGATAAGAATACGGACAAGGTGAAACCCATCTGAACTCCTACTGAGCCTGAATGTGACAGTCTCCGTACAGTCCGGTCTGTTCGTTTGAGAATATCGCTTGGCGGGCCTAAGGGGCGGTAAACGTCAATCCCCTAATAGCGGTATAAGTCGTGTCGGAGTGTAGCCCAGAACACCCTGAGATAACATTAGAAACCTACCAGTATATCTCGCTTGCCCTGGCCAGGGACTTTGTGTAATGGCTCTCCAGACACAGCACGATATCAACCCCCAATACCGGGAGAGACGAATCCTGTCTAACCGTCACTGCCTCCAAGTGCTTCGGGACTGCACCCAACTACTACCTATTTGCATGACTCCTTTGAGCCGTGGTAGGGTAGTAATCAAAGTACAGTGGGAACACACTCGAGGCAAAGTGACAGTGTCAAGTCAGTGGACTAAGCTGTACTCATGTCACCTGGGAACTGATAACTGACGATAGGTATAGTACCAACCAACAGTTCTCGACGAGTCCTGTCCAGTGTACTCATAACCTAACGAGCACCCGCATACTATCTCAAGTACGACATACTGACGGCTGTGGGACAGGCCGTCTCCCATGCTGGGATGAGAAGCGCATACGCTAGTCTACTCCGGAGTATCGATGCCCTGTCTCGATAGTCCTACGACTAGGGACCTGTATAAGGATGTGCTTGTGGATTACCCAGCCCCCACGAGTGTGACTGCCATCACAACGCTGGTGATCAAGCAAAGATCCTAAGGGCTCCACTAATGTGTATAGGTGATATACTAAAAGAAACACATGTACACATTAAAGTAGAAATAAACTAAGCAGCATACTACTATTTTTGGCAAGATTGTCTATACAACTGTGAATATCCCAAGCTTCCATTAAGTAATATACAAACTAGTATGATACAGTAATGGCCTCTAGGGCAAATACACTAACACTTGCCTCGTCGCCTAAGGTGCTGGATATTCATAACCGAATACCACGATGCAAAACAAAAGAGAACGTCCTTGCAATAACAGCTTTTTTTTTGAAAAATGTTCCAACAACATCAGAATAGGTTTGTTTAGCTTGCATTGATCCGAATCAATGCAGTCCCATCAATTAATCACACCACAAAAGAATGAAAATACGATGTACGTATATGCCATCCGCATTCGCCACTGGGTCCCGTCATCACCCGTTAGGTTACTTAACTAACGACAGAGCGGGGACTGGACTAGCGTGGGTGTAAAACATATACAACATCTACTAGTATATATATCAATATATAATATTCGCTCCAGGCGTGATAAAATGCAACATCACAGAGTGTAATAAGCATCACAGAACAATATAGATAATCTGGGATCCCCGGGTTTCATAGAGCCGCTACTGAAACCCGACGTTCCCCTGGTCGTGTGGATAGCCTGTGCAATGAAATCCTAGACCCCTACGGGCGCGGCAAGTTACCCGCCAAAACCTGAAGCGAGGCAGCCCCCTTCAGCAACGTGAATGGACCACCCAGCACTTCACGGAATCCGGTAACTTGAGCACCCCTCCTTGGGTCAACCTGTACCCCCTACGAGTATGGCGAATAGCCCGCCAATTCTAGAGTAAAGCCCCCTCCGTCTCAACGCCATGAGATGCGGGCCTGTTTCCCTCTAGAACCCGGCTATCCGTGCACCCCACCGCGGGGTAATCCTAGTACAGAAAGTAAAATATACAACGGGTACATCGACCTCAGCCCGGTCGTTCCCCAAAAGAATAATATACAAACAGGCATTAACGGCAGTCCACATGTCGGACGCTCGCCCCGCAATATCAAATGTACAAATACAACCAAACTGTACTACCATTGCATCCAGGCTATCCACCACGACAAATCCTCAACATCACAGCACAACACAGAACATCAACGTGAATGTCACATTCGCAAATCCGTCTAAAAGGGTTATAGCAATTAGACAGGATTTACTGATCAAATAACATTCACGGTCGCAGATATAATGTAAATACTGTGAACTAACATATTTAAAATTTTCGATCGACAAAATTTCCCGAAGTGGGCCCCAAGCACAATACCCAGTACTCAAATAAATCTGGGCCCAAAATAAAAATACCAGAAACCCCTTTTCTAAGTCAGAAACCTACTGAAGAAATTTGGTGCACTGTGGCTATAGTACGGCCGCGGATCCACGGCCAAAACGTGGGTATGGCCGCGGATCCGCCGCGCTACAGTAAAATCAGCCCACCAAATTTTCTCAGTTTTCTTAAAAAAACCCTGCCAGATTTTCTGCAATACACCAAATAATTTCTTAACCACAGAAAAATTTCGATAGAAACTGTGATTTGAAAATGCGGTTTTGAAAATTTCGTCCGATCGAAGTTCTAAACACGCTAGAGCAAGCTAGTAAAGGTTAATGGCGTTGCTCTGATACCATGTAAGACTACGGTAGCGCCCCGACCGTCTTTCCGAGGCCAAAATGCGGAAACGAAAATTTTTCTTAACTTAAAAATTGGCGCTATCGTATGCTTAAAACCCGGATCGAACCATTAACCTACTACTAGAGAACAAGAGAAGGGATAGATTGCTATACCGAGCGATCCATGTCCTTCGGTCTTCGGCCACCATCCCAAGCTCCCCGCGGCAACTCCAGTCTTCATCTCCTCATCGGAAAGGGCACCACATCGAGAAGTCTTTTTACGGGCTCCCGCTTCATCCGAAGCAACTCGGGCATGAAGTGTGCTAGTCGACGTGTCCAAGGTGAAGTAGAGAATGTTGTGATCACTTTGTCTCTTGCATCCATGGCTGTTAGTGTATATGCCCTAGAGGCCATTACTGTATCATACTAGCTTGTATATTACTTGATGGAAGCTTGGGATATTCACAGTTGTATATACAATCTTGCTCGAAATGGTAGTACGCTACTTGGTTTGTCTCTGCTTTAATATGTGTATGTGTTTCTTTTAGCATATCGCTGATATACATATTAGTAGAGCCCTTAGGATCTTTGCTTGATTACCAGTGTTGTGATGGCGCTCACACTCGTGGGAGCTGGGTGATCTATAAGCACATCCTTATACAGGTCCCTAGTCGTTGGACTATCGAGACAGGGCATCGATACTCCGGAGTAGACTAGCGTATGCGCTTCTCATCCCAGCGTGGGAAACGGTCTGTCCCACAGCCGTCAGTACGTCGTACTTGAGATAGTATGCGGGTGCTCGTTAGGTTACGAGTACACTGGACAGGACTCGTCGGGAACTGTTGGTTGGTATTATACCTATCATCAGTTATTAGTTCCCAGGTGACATGAGTACAGCTTAGTCCGCTGACTTGACACTGTCACTTCGCCTCGAGTGTGTTCCCACTGCACTTTGATTGCTACCCTACCACGGCTCAAAGGAGTCATGCAAACAGGTAGTTTTTGGGTGCAGTCCCGAAGCACTTGGAGGCAGTGACGGTTAGACGGGATTCGTCTCTCCCGGTATTGGGGGTTGACATCGCGCTGTGTCCAGGAGAGCCATTACACGAGTAGTCCCTGGCCAGGGAAAGAGAGATATACTGGTAGGTTTCCAGTGTTATCTCAGGGTGTTCTGGGCTACACTCTGACACGACTTGTACCGCTATTAGGGGACTGACGTTCACCGCCCCCCTAGGCCTGCCATGCGATGTATCAGACGAACAGACCGGACTATACGGAGACTGTCACATACAGGCTCAGTAGGAGTTCAGATGGGGTTACCTCGTCAGTCTTCTTATCGACATCTACCTGGGGACCGTTACGTACAGTTAGTGCCGCTTGCGGTCTGTGGTTAAACCCACTGCCAGCGTAGTGTCGAGTCTTTAGAGTCCCACACAGAGAGCTATTCGCTTTTAGGCATCGCTTTTAGGCAAAATGAGTAGAGGTCGCATAGTTTTGCGACAGGGTTCGTTCACATCCATGCACTTGTGCACGTTTGCTGTCCGGACAGCTTATACTAGCGGGCTTTGGTTTAAGCCGGATCCTAGTATATGATTTGGGATTGGTTTTTTCTCTTTGTATTCGTGTTCCTCGGATCACGAATACGGGTGCGTATGCACAGTTGCTTGAGACAGAGGGAGAGGACTTTGATTAGGGTTAATGACTATTGTCATTTTATTAACCCTAATGCTTATGTGTGTATTATGGTTAATTGATATTAGTTTAAATAATTGTGCATGGTTATGGTTGTTGACCATTTGGCCTCCTTGACTTGTTGACCTAGGTTGACACTTTGACCATCATCATTTCATTTGGAAGATGCTCTTTGATCCTTGCAAATTGCATTAAAAATGAAATGATAATGGTCATGTTTTGATTAACCATGACAATTATCTAGATAATTATTTAATTACAATAATTCACACATATATGTGAGAATGCTTCATATTTTCTCTCATTTCTATTTTTTCTTTCTCTCTCTTGTTCTTCCTCTCCCTCAAGCTCTCCCCTCTCATGTGTTGAGAAACACTTGAGCTTGAGAAAAACCTCTTCTTGATAATCTCTACTCTCATCTAGGGTTCTAGAATTAGCACTTCTTGCACCCTAGTTACTTCTAGCTTGGAGTTGAAGCCAAAGGTCGAGGCTTTTGGGTGGATCTTTCTTCGACGTGAGAAGACGACAAAGGTGACCTCTTTCCACTACTCCAAGGAGCAAAGAGAGAAGGACATAAAGCCCAAGGTATAACCTTTCTAACACTTAGCTAGTTTCTAGTTAGCTTTAGCTTGTTTTTGTTTAGCAAAGATCCTTCTTTGTCTAGTCCATGTTGCCTAAGTTGATAAAAATTTTATTTTTATTCCGTTTTCCGCCTCCCCGTAAGTACCGGGGTGGGCAACGTGGACTTACAGTGGTATCAGAGCCTAACTAAACATAAACTAGCTAGGTAGTAAAGTGTATGGAAGTTCGAATCGAAAAAAAATCGAAAAACCGAGTTTTCAAAAACCCAACTTTCTGTTAATTTTTTTCCTGCTCAAAATAAAATTTATCATACTCCAAAAATCGTCTCAGGGTTTTGTGAAGAAAGCCACCAAACCCGGTCCAGTGAATCGACCAAAGCGCCGCGGTTCCGCGGCAATAGCAAGCTATTGCCGCGCAACCGCGGCCGAGTTGGCTCGGCTCTGGGTCGAGTTTGGTGCAGTGTTTTTCTGGCTTGGTTTTGGGATTTTTAAGATGGTTTATATGTGCCCAGATTTTCCAGAATAGAAATTTGTTTTTTGGGGCCTATAAATCCGTATTTTTTTTTCGAACTTCACTACACTTTGACTATAAGGGTTATATCTGTGATGTTTATATGTATTGAACGTCGGCTAATCGCTACATGCCGATTAGTCGGGGTTATACATATCTGTGATCTGTGTTTGATGATGGTATGTATATATGAATGTGTTGGATTGTCGCGGGTGAATAGCCGGGGTGGATGTGAGATGAGTGTTTCTTTTTCTTTCATTCATTGTAACATGTAAATTGATGTAATATTATTATTTGTTTGGCCGCACAACCGGGTCGGGGTTGTAACCGTCATTGTATAATTCTTTTTACTGTTTTTGCTCCTAGGATAGAACCATGGAGGGCGTGCACAAACTATCGGGTATCTCGAAGTGCCGAGTGGCCTACTCACGGTGGTGAGGGAGGTTGCTTCGCTTCGGGTACTTGGCGGGTAGTTTGCCACACCCGTAGGGGTCTTGGGTGGGGTATTGGCTATTCACCGCGACCGTGTAATCCGCTTTTCGTTGCAGGCTCGAACGTATTGCGGATTCCTAGTATATCCAATGTATTCATCTGTGATCTGTAATGTCTATCATTGCTATATATTTATATATGATAACTATTTAGGCGTTGCTTATGTTTCACAGCCGCGCTAGCCCAGCCCTCGCTCTGTCGTTAGTTAAATAACCTAACGGGTGATGACGGGGCCCCGTGGCGAATGCGAATGGCATAAGCGTACGTCATATTTTGGTTGTTTTCTGCAATGGTAGGATTAAATGATGGGACGCATTAAAAGAACTAATGCAAGAAAATAAACCAAGTAAAAGTCGATTGGAACACTTTGAAAACCACTCGGTTCTTTTCAAAACTAAACTTTTAAACGCGGAGCTTGAACCACTCCTTTTAAAAGCTATCTCATTTCATCGATTATATCAAGTTCACTACGTTCACGGTTTCGCCAAAACCATTCGTAGCCCTCCATCATTTCAGTTAAATATTCGGTAGTATTCAAGCTATGTATTTTGACCTCACGCCAAGGCATAGTGATTGGTAGCTGCCGGATATTTATCTGTTGCATAGATAGAATGCGTTGGTTTGAAACAGTCGTACTGCCATTTTGGCCTACGTCAAGGGTAGGTACGGGTGGGTTCAAATTAACCGGGATAATGATGGGAAGAACTTGACATGTGACTTATGACATTTTTACCTCACGCCAAGGTCATAAGAGCATGGGGCAAAAATCCACATCGGGAGTTTCATAAGTACTGAAACTTGCTAGCGCTGCATACCATTTGGAGTGTGATGATTCTGGTAGGATTCCTTCGGTTTTATCACGCAATGATATTTGGATCCCGATCCTACTGTGAGTATATGCTACTCCTCAGGAAAAACTCTCACTTAACGATCAATGCTATAAACCTAGTAGGTGTCTAGAAAGGTGTTAACGGGGCTACGCCCACAGGGAAAAGAGGTTACTTAATTAAGGAACTTCGCGAAAGCGTTGGAAAACTTCCCTCGAAGTACCGACACTGGCCTGGCTGAACGGTTAAGCAAGTATTGTACGGTGAGATTGATCCTGACTAATCCTTTCTTTACGGTTTGAGAAGGGATTCGAGAGACAGTGGGAGCCATCCAGTTTAGACAAACTAAAAACCACTCTAAACTTGCAAGAGCATCATGCTAAAGTGTTTCTTTTCTCTCTCCTAATTGCAGCGACCATTCAACATGACTGGACTTAAGTTATTACTAGATAAAAACATATTGACAGGGCCAAACTATAAAGATTGGCTCAGGAATGTCAAGATGGCAACCACTTACGACAATCTGGGATATGTCCTTACCACCAAAGCTCCCCCTGTCCCAGGTCCCAAAACCAGTGTCGCGGATAGGGAAATTCGTAAGACATGGGAAATAGATTGCGCGAAGGCCAAATGCCTCGTACTTGCCTCGATGGACAACGAACATCAGAGGAGGCACGAGAATATAGACCTAGAGTCCATATTTCTTCATACAAAAGAACTGTATGGAGAGCAGTCTCGTATCGCAAGATACGAAGTGTCGAAGAAGTTGTTTTCGGCAAGGTTGGCCGTCGGATCATCGGTAGCGGAACACTTGCTTAAGATGATTGGCTACATAGAGGAGCTCGCGGATCTTGGGACCACGTTGGAGAATGAACTCTATACTGATTTGATTTTCCAGTCCCTTCCTTCCACTTACGCCCAGTTTATCCTTAACTTCAACATGCAAGGAAAGGAGGTTGAACTTTCCGAACTTCTGAACATGTTGAGGAGTGCTGAGGGCACCCTACAGAAAAGTAGGGAGACATCCACTTTGTTTGTAGGAGGATCTTCCTCTTCTAGATCCAGGGCGAAAGCCAAGGGTAAGAAGAAGAAAGCCCCCGCCAAACCAAGAGGCGGTGTCGGTAAAGTGGATACGAAGGGAAAAGGAAAAGCAACAAAGGTAGCGGGTAAGCTGGTGGGGAAGGAAGAATGCTTCTACTGTCACAAAAGTGGTCACTGGAAACAGGATTGCAAGGCTTGGAAGGCCAGAACACAGGATTTGAAGCGAGTTGCAGCTTCAGCTTCAGGTGTGTACGTTATTGAAAACTGTCTATCAATAAACTCTATATCCTGGGTATTGGATACCGGGTCAGGATCTCATATATGTAATTCTTTGCAGGCGTTGAGAAAGCGTAGAGTTTTGAAGGCAGGTGACATGACCCTCAGAGTTGCAAACGGTGCTAGCATGGATGCTGAGGCCGTGGAGGACTATCACCTGGGATTGTCGGATGGACACTTTTTGGTTTTGCGTAGTTGTTATTATGTACCAAATGCAACCTGTAATATCATTTCTGTATCTTTATTATCTAAAGAAGGTTATGAATTTGCATTTGTAAGTAATGTAGTGAACATTCACCTTAATCAAGTTTTGATTGGGTCAGGTACATTGAACAACGGTATATACGTATTAAACCAACCACAGATTTTCAATGTCCAGAATACACACAAAAGAAAGTCTCCAGAAATCAATAAAACTTTCTTATGGCATTATAGACTGGGTCACATCAATGAGAGAAGGTTGACTAAGTTACATGCAGAAGGATATTTGGATCCGTTCGAATATCAATCGTATGCAACTTGTCAATCCTGTCTCAAAGGAAAGATGACAAAGACTCCGTTTACTGGACACGGAGTAAGAGCGAGCGAGCTCTTGGGACTCGTACACAGCGACGTGTGCGGTCCAATGTCTACACATGCGCGAAGCGGTTATTCTTACTTCATTACTTTTACGGATGATTTCTCAAGGTTCGGACATGTCTTCTTGATGAAGCATAAATCCGAAGCTTTTGAAAAGTTCCAGGAATATAAGAATGAAGTAGAAAAACAAACAGGCAAAAGTATCAAGGCACTGAGATCTGATCGAGGTGGTGAATACTTGAGTGCCGAGTTCCTGGGTTACTTAAAAGAGAATGGAATTCTCTCTCAGCTTACTCCTCCATACACTCCGCAACATAACGGTGTATCGGAGAGACGGAACCGAACCCTATTGGATATGGTACGGTCCATGATGAGTAACGCTGAGTTGCCGCGATCATTCTGGGGATATGCGCTAGAAACAGCTGCATACCTTTTGAACCGAGTTCCCACTAAGACTGTGCCTACCACACCATATGAGTTATGGAGTGGGAAGAAACCCTATCTTCAATACTTGAAGATTTGGGGATGTCCAGCTTATGTCAAAAAGCAGCATGCGGACAAACTCGAGGCATGCTCAGTATTGTGCAAGTTTGTGGGATACCCAAAGAACTCCAGGAAGTATCTTTTCTATTATGCAGAGGAACAAAAAGTCCTTGTTTCTCGTAATGCCCATTTTCTGGAACACCAGTTCATAGAAAAAGAAATAAGTGGGAGCGCAATAGAACTGGAAGAAATTCCAGAACCACAAGCTATTACTGAAAGCTTAGTGGAACCAGAGGGTTCGAAAGATCAAGACATTCCCACGCCACTCCGCAGGAGTAGTAGGCAGTCTCATCCGCCCAAGAGATACTACGGTTTTCTCATTGACGGGGATAGAGAGGATTGCATCATAGACTGTGATGAGCCTACTAGCTTCCAGCAAGCCATTCAGAGCGTCGACTCGGTAAAATGGCTGGATGCAATGCGGACCGAAATGGAGTCCATGTACACCAACAAAGTATGGACGTTGGACATTGCTCCAGATGGGGTAAAACCTGTAGGATGCAAGTGGATCTTCAAAAGGAAGATTGGTGTAGATGGACAGGTTGAGACCTATAAAGCTAGCCTGGTAGCAAAGGGTTTTCGTCAGCGACCTGGTTTGGACTATGACGAAACCTTTTCTCCAGTAGCTATGCTGAAATCCATTCGGATCCTTCTTGCCATTGCTGCCTTCCACGATTATGAGATTTAGCAGATGGACGTAAAGACAGCTTTTCTAAATGGACATTTAGAGGAGTGTGTCTATATGGAACAGCCAGAGGGTTTCATTCAGAGTGGGAGCAGCGGAAAGGTGTGCAAGTTGCTTAAGTCCATCTATGGACTAAAGCAGGCATCACGGAGTTGGAACATCTGTTTTGATGAGACGGTCAAGGAATTTGGCTTTATCAAAAATCCAGATGAACCATGCATCTATTGTAGATTTGTAGCAAGAACTGTAGTATTCCTCGTTTTATACGTGGATGACATTCTCTTAATAGGAAATGACATTCCTATGCTACAATCTGTCAAGGGGTTCTTGTCACACAGGTTCTCCATGAAAGACCTGGGTGATGCCTCATACATTCTGGGTATCCGGATCTACCGTGACAGATCCAAGAGGATATTAGGACTTTCGCAGTCCAGGTACATCGACACCATACTGAAGAGATTCAGTATGGAAGATTCCAAGCGCGGTAATCTACCGGCTTGTCACGGGATCACCCTCTCCAAAGAGATGTCTCCCAAGACTGATTTGGAGAGGGATCACATGTCTATTATACCCTACGCTTCTGCGGTAGGCTCTATAATGTATGCGATGTTGTGTACCAGACCAGATGTGGCTTATGCACTGAGTGTGGTAAGCAGGTATCAGTCAAACCCTGGGGAGAAACAATGGATAGCAGTAAAGAACATTCTCAAGTACCTGAGAAGGACTAAGGAGATGTTCTTGGTGTATGGCGGAAAAGACCTCCAGATTGAGGCCTTTGCTGACTCCAGCTTCCAGAGTGACAAGGATGATTCCAAGTCTATGTCGAGTTTTGTCTTTACCCTCAATGGAGGGGCGGTGTGTTGGAAGAGCTCCAAACAGGAAACCGTTGCTGACTCGACTATGGAAGCGGAATACATCGCTGCATCTGATGCCGCAAAAGAAGCTGTCTGGATGAGGAAGTTTTTGAGAGAACTTCAGGTGGTTCCGTCCATTGTTGACCCAATACCTCTGTATTACGACAACAACGGGGCTATAGCTTTAGCAAAGGAACCCAGGTCCCATCAGAAATTCAGACACATCTTGAAACGGTATCACCTGATCAGGGAGATCGTGGATCGCCAGGAGATCGAGGTTCGGAGGGTTGCTTCAGAAGATAACACAGCAGATCCATTCAGCAAGGCCTTGCCCCAGACTCAGTTCAAGCGGCTGATCGAGATGATAGGTCTTCGATACGCCAGTACATGGCCTTAGTGCAAGTGGGAGATTGTTAGTGTA
This sequence comes from Agapanthus africanus, assembly GCA_030015575.1. Taxonomy (NCBI): domain Eukaryota; kingdom Viridiplantae; phylum Streptophyta; class Magnoliopsida; order Asparagales; family Amaryllidaceae; genus Agapanthus; species Agapanthus africanus. Next base: position 352,640,259 of record CM057341.1, on the reverse strand, counting down.
TATGCCCTAGAGGCCATTACTGTATCATACTAGCTTGTATATTACTTGATGGAAGCTTGGGATATTCACAGTTGTATATACAATCTTGCTCGAAATGGTAGTATGCTACTTGGTTTGTCTCTGCTTTAATATGTGCTTGTGTTTCTTTTAGCATATCGCTGATATATATATTAGTAGAGCCCTTAGGATCTTTGCTTGATTACCAGCGTTATGATGGCGCTCACACTCGTGGGAGCTGGGTGATCTATAAGCACATCCTTATACAGGTCCCTAGTCGTTGGACTATCGAGACAGGGCATCGATACTCCGTAGTAGACTAGCGTATGCGCTTCTCATCCCAGCGTGGGAGACGGTCTGTCCCACAGCCGTTAGTACGTCGTACTTGAGATAGTATGCGGGTGCTCATTAGGTTACGAGTACATTGGACAGGACTCGTCGGGAACTGTTGGTTGGTATTATACCTATCGTCAGTTATCAGTTCCCAGGTGACATGAGTACAGCTTAGTCCGCTGACTTGACACTGTCACTTCGCCTCGAGTGTGTTCCCACTGCACTTTGATTGCTACCCTACCACGGCTCAAAGGAGTCGTGCAAACAGGTAGTTTTTGGGTGCAGTCCCGAAGCACTTGGAGGCAGTGACGGTTAGACAGGATTCGTCTCTCCCGGTATTGGGGGTTGACATCGCGCTGTGTCCAGGAGAGCCATTACACGAGTAGTCCCTGGCCAGGGCAAGAGAGATATACTGGTAGCTTTCCAGTGTTATCTCAGGGTGTTCTGGGCTACACTCCGACACGACTTGTACCGCTATTAGGGGATTGACGTTCACCGCCCCCCTAGGCCTGCCATGCGATGTATCAGACGAACAGACCGGACTGTACGGAGACTGTCACATACAGGCTCAGTAGGAGTTCAGATGGGGTTACCTCGTCAGTCTTTTTATCGACATCTACCTGGGGACCGTTACGTACAGCTAGTGCCGCTTGCGGTCTGTGGTTAAACCCACTGCCAGCGTAGTGTCGAGTCTTTAGAGTCCCACACAGAGAGCTATTCGCCTTTAGGCAAAATGAGTAGAGGTCGCATAGTTTTGCGACAGGGTTCGTTCACATCCGTGCACTTGTGCACGTTTGCTGTCCGGACAGCTTATACTAGCGGGCTTTGGTTTAAGCCGGATCCTACTATATGATTTGGGATTGGTTTTTTCTCTTTGTATTCGTGTTCCTCGGATCACGAATACGGGTGTGTATGCACAGTTGCTTGAGACAGAGGGAGAGGACTTTGATTAGGGTTAATGACTATTGTCATTTTATTAACCCTAATGCTTATGTGTGTATTATGGTTAATTGATATTAGTTTAAATAATTGTGCATGGTTATGGTTGTTGACCATTTGACCTCCTTGACTTGTTGACCTAGGTTGACACTTTGACCATCATCATTTCATTTGGAAGATGCTCTTTGATCCTTGCAAATTGCATTAAAAATGAAATGATAATGGTCATGTCTTGATTAACCATGACAATTATCTAGCTAATTATTTAATTACAATAATTCACACATATATGTGAGAATGCTTCATATTTTCTCTCATTTCTATTTTTTCTTTCTCTCTCTTGTTCTTCCTCTCCCTTAAGCTCTCCCCTCTCATGTGTTGAGAAACACTTGAGCTTGAGAAAAACCTCTTCTTGATAATCTCTACTCTCATCTAGGGTTCTAGAATTAGCACTTCTTGCACCCTAGTTACTTCTAGCTTGGAGTTGAAGCCAAAGGTCGAGGCTTTCGGGTGGATCTTTCTTTGACGTGAGAAGACGACAAAGGTGACCTCTTTCCACTACTCCAAGGAGCAAGGAGAGAAGGACATAAAGCCCAAGGTATAACCTTTCTAACACTTAGCTAGTTTCTAGTTAGCTTTAGCTTGTTTTTGTTTAGCAAAGATCCTTCTTTGTCTAGTCCATGTAGCCTAAGTTGATAAAAATTTGATTTTTATTCCGTTTTCCGCCTCCCCGTAAGTACCGGGGTGGGCAACGTGGACTTACAATGGCTTGGATGGAGGTTAGAGATATTGCCATTCATGGAAAATGTAATCTAGAAGAAGAAGAAGAAGAAGAGGCTCTCACTTCTTTTCTTTTCTTTTGTTGTGATTAAAAATGAGAGTGAGAGAGTGCTAAAAAAAATAATACAAGACCAGAACCCAAATGTCATGGCAGCCCCTCTCTCTCTCCTCTCATCATATCAACACAAATCAAACATCAAATGTGACATATTTGCTAAAAAAGAGATCATGAGTCATGATACATGTCTATGTCACATTTAATGCATTCCATGATGAATTCTAGCTTATTATTTCCGTATGCAAACATTAATCCAAATGTTTGCCACAACAAAAAGATACGGCAACATCTAAAGTAAACTCGTGACGGATCACAAGGATACCCCTCACCTGTATATACATACCTACATCCGCATTCCAACTGAATGCGATGAGACAAAAGTAATCCAACAAATCTAATACTAGGATCCGGCTTAAACCAAAGCCCACTAATATGATCCGCCCGATCATGATCCGTGCAATACCGCACGTATAAGATCGAACCCTGCCATATATCATACGGCTTCTACAACGTTTCGCCCGAAACTTGAGAAACTGTTTGTAGGGGACTCTAAAGTCTCGTCAATACTTTGGATGTGGATTTAACCACTAGCACGTCAGAGGTATTATCCGTACGTAACGGGCTACCAAGTATTGACTAAAAGGGAGGTCGATGAGCGAACTCATCCTGACACCCTACTGAGCCTGTCAGTGACAATATCCGTACAGTCCGGTCCGTTCGTCTATGAGCATCACATGGCGGGCCTAGGGGGTTGGTAAAAGTTAGACCCCCAAAAGCGGTACAAGTCGTGTCGTAGTGTAGCCCAGAACACCCTGAGATACTACTGGAATACCTACCAGTAAATCTCCTGCCTTGGCCGAGGGCTTTGTGTAATGGCTCTCCTAGACACTGCGCGATCTTCCCCCCAATAACGGGAGAGACGAACCCCTGCCGATCCGCTCACTGCTTCCATGTGGCTCGGGACTGTACCCAACTAAAACCTGTTTGCATGACTCCTTTGAGCCGTGGTAGGGTAGTAATCAAAGCACAGTGGGAACTCACACGAGACAAATGACGATCTCAGGTCGATGAACTAAGCTGTACACATGTCACCAGGGAACTGCTATCTGACGTCTGGTATAATACCAACTAGCATGTTCCCGGCGAGTCCTGTCCGGTGTACTCATAACCCAATGAGCACCTGTATATATCTTAGGTGAACCAACTGACACCAGTGGCTTGTGAGACCGGCCACCGCCCCTCGTCGGGGTCTTGACTGTATACACTAGTCTACTCTGGAGTATCGATGCCCTGTCTCGAAAACTCCCATGACTAGGGACCTTTTAAGGATGTGCTTATAGACCCCAGCTCCCACGTATATGATCGCCATCATACTGCTGGCCGTCAAGCAAGAATCCTAAGGGCTCTATCAACGCGCAATAGTGACATGTAAGGTCACCTAAAGCAGTACACGATGATAAAGGCAAACCATGGTAGCATACTATTCTCTATCAACGTGTAATAGTGAACTACAATGTCACCTAAAGAATGTACACGATGATAAAGACAAACCAGATAGTATACAAACCTCTCAAGTAAGACTGTCCTACCGGTATAGGTCCTCCCTCAATCATTGCAATCACGTGCCTGTGATCCAATAATTGACTCTGAGGCACTATATCCAACAACGGCATCCGGTGGTGCGGCCGTCTACTTAAGTTTGCGACGAGCATTCGATCAGGATGTCGGGAATCTTGTTGAATTGCCCGACTTGATATTGAAAAGAGTTTTCGATAATGAGACTAAAATGCGGGGTTTATAATTGTTGGGCATGCGATGTCTAAGGAATTCATTTGGTTAGGCATGCGATGTCTAAAGAGGTTGCGGATTCCAACTGTTGTAGTTTTACACTTTCTTTTCTGCGACCGTAAGTGTAATATGTGTTGTATCGCTGGTTTCGTTGCTATACATCAACGACAATTGGGATACGCATATTTACTTGCGTTGATGATATGTGATATTATGTGTTGCTGTGATATGTTATATTGGATCGTCGTGTTTTTGAATAGCCGGGGGTTTTATGTGAGATGAGAGTTTTTCTTTTTCATTCATGTAAAATTCATTTGTATATAATATTCTTTTATTAGGGCACTTCCGGGCTGAGGATGATGTCATCATTGTATATTATTTACTTTTCCGCATTAGGTAGACCCAAGACGGGGAGCACAAGTAACCGGGTTCTGGGGTCCAGTGGGAGGCCATCTCGAGGAGTCGAGACCGGGTCTCTTAACCCTAGAATTGGCAGTGTTGCTTGCCGCTCTCGTAGGGGTCTAGGGATGTGGGTTTGGCTATTCATCGCGACCGTGGAATCCGTGTTTTATGCAGGCTCGTATTAAAACACGGACGTCCTAGTATATCCAATATTTCATATATGTTCTTCTGCTGCAATGTTCTGTGATGAGATCCTATTACTGCCTGAGACGAATGTTTATATTATATATATGAGATATATGTTATATTGCAGATTTCGTTTCAAATGTGATGCTTGTGAAGCATAATAAAATGGGACTTCATTAATAAGATTAATGAAATAAAAGAAACCTAAAGATGTTGTAGAAACTTGTTTAAAAACTGGTAGCTCTAGTTCTTGCTTTGCATAGCGGTGTTCCTTGTAGAACATCCAGCACCTTATTCGATAAGGAAAGAGCCGAGATCCCTTCACCGGGAGTGACCTCTTTAGCGAAACTAGCAGATGCTACAAACTCGGTTTGTCTTTTGATTGTTTTTATAATTTTTGCTTTGCATAGTGGTATTTGTGAAATATCCTGCACCTTATTCGATAAGAAAAGAGCCGACGATCCCTTCATCGGGAGTGACCTCTTTAGCAAAACTAGAAAAGGCATCAAAAACATTCCATTTAAAATCACTCGATTCTACAACGATATCAAGTTCATTACGCAAAAGGTTTTCTTAAAAACCTTTCGTAGCCCTCCGTCATTTCAGATAAGTAATAGTTAGTATTCGTGCTGCGTTTGTTGACCTTGTCAAGACGTAGTGTGCGGTAGCTGATTACTGCTTATCTGTATATGCATATGATGCAATTGGATTAGGGTAGTCGTGCGACTTTGTTGACCTTGTCAAGGGTCGTGCGGGTGGGTTTAATTCATATCAGGAAATGACGTGTTGAACTTGACTTGCAGTCTATGGTTTATTGACCTTGTCAAGGTCATAGATCGCTCGGGGTAAAATATTATTAGGAATTTCAAGTGTTGAAATTTGCAATGAGATTGCATACCTTCTATGAGATAGTTGGATCCCGATACCCGCTGCGAGTAAGAGTTACTCCTGGGAGAGTTTTACACATTACAATTAGCCGATCAAGTAGGTGTTAAAGGGGTTACGCCCCTGGGAAAATGAGGTTTATTTTAATTAGGTCCGTGCGAAAGCACGAGGAACCTCCCTCAAAGTATCGGCACTGGCCTGGCTGAAAGATTGGCGAACTTGTAAAGTGTAATTAATCCCGGCTAGTCTTTCCTTTAGGGTTTGAAGGAAGATTTGACTAAAACAGTGGGAGACATCCTGATTAGATAAATTGATAACCAATCTAATCTTGTAAAAGCGCATGCTGAGTGTTTTTCTTCTATCTATCTCCTGGTTACGACTATGTCACACCTTAATCAAGATAATAATACGGATTTATTGACCAAACCCGCTTGTTATACTGCGCTAGGGAACGTTGGTCCCGCTCCAACTTATAATTGTTATAAGACAGAGCAGGAAATTGGGGATTACCAGAATTCCCGTGCCACCCAAACGAAGAAAGTGCATGCTGATGCATCTTCTTCGGGTATGTTCTTTACAGAGAACTGTTTCTCAGTATCCTTTACGTCCTGGGTATGAGATACCGGATCAAGATCCCACAAAATGTAATTTGTTACATGGGCTACAGAAAGGTAGAGAATTGAGAACGGGTGATAAGTTTCAAGAGTTGGAAATGATGCAAGTGTTGCAGCCAAGTCTGTTAGCAGTTATCACCCTGTATTACCAGAATACATTGATTCTGAACGAATGTTATTAGATACCGAACCTGAGATACAACATCATATCAGTCTCTTTATTACTAAAGAAGGATATAATTTTGTATTGTTGGATAATGTTTTGAACATTTTCTATATTAAGTGTTGATCGGTTCAGGCACGTTATCTAAAAGTATAGACGTTCTAAATCAAACCACGATTCTTAATATACAGAACACACACAAGAGGAAGAGTTCAGAAATGAACGAATCCTTCTTGAGGCATTGTAGACTAGGTCATATCAATACGACCCGACTAGCTGAAGTTACATTTAGATGCATATTTAAATTAGTTTGAATTTACATCTTGTGAAACTTGCCGGTCATGTCACAAAGATAAGATGACCACAACTCTGTTTATTGGAAATAGAGAAAGAGTTAGTGAACTCTTGGGATTGATACATGTTGATGTATGAAAGTCCCCTGTCTACATATGCCAGGACCGGTTCTTTGTACTTCATTACATTCACTGATTATCTCTCAAGATCCGGACATATGTTCCTGTTGAAACACAAGTCTAGAACTTTTGAGAAATTCAATAAATATAAGTTAGAAGTAGAGAACCAAAAACTGGGTATAAGTATTATGTCCTTTGATGAGATCAAGGAGGAGAATACTTGAGAACGGAATTCCTGGACTATTCTAAAGGAGAATGAGATTCTCCCTCAGCATTACTCCTCCGTATACACCACAGCACGTCGGTGTATCGGGGCAGAGCAAACATACCCTATTTGATATGGTGCGCTCTATGATTAGTACTACTGAGTTGTCTATTTCCTTTTGGGAGTTATGCACTTGAGAAGCTGCATACCTATTGAATAGGGTTCCAATCAAATCAGTTGCCTACCACTTCATATGTGATATGGAATGGGAAGAGCCCATATCTTAAGTATGTTAAGATTTGGGGTTGTCCAGCCTATGCCTAAAAGCATAATCCGGACAAGCTCGAGGCAAAGTCAGTTCTGTAGAAATTTGTTGGATATCCCAAGCATTTGCAAGGGAATATCTTCTACCTAACCGAGGAACAAAAGATGTTTTGTTTCTCAACATACCACCTTTGTGAAAGGGAATTTCTTGTGAAGAAATTATTGGTCATGAGGTAGAACTGGAAAGAGTTCCAGCTATACAAACTACAACTGATGATTTGATAGAACCAAAGGATTCAATAGTTTCCAACGAACCTTAGCCTCTCCGCCGATCTGGTAGGGTTCCTCATCCACCTGAGAGATACTTCGGTTTCTCTATGACAGTGGGAGCGAGGATTGCATCATGAGATGATGACCTAACTAGTTTCGAGCTGGCCATCAGGAGTGGGACTCTGTAAGAATGGCTGGATGCTTAGCGATCTGAGATGGAATCCTTATACACCAACAAAGTATGGACTTTGGTTGCTTTATCTGAAGGGTTAAATCCCCATCAGGAGCAAGTATATCTTGAGAAGATTACTTGGTGTACATGGAAAAGTTGAGACTTTCAAAGCTATGCTTAAGTCCATCCAGATCCTACTTGCCACGGCTACATACCATGACTACGATATCTGGCGGTTGGGTGTCATGACTGCTTTTCTAAATATTGATTTAGAAGAGAGCGTCTACAAGTACACAGCCAGAGGGCTTCATAGACAGTAGGAGCAGCGGAAACGTGAGCAAGATGTTTTATGTGATAAATCAGGTATTGCGGAGTTGGAATGTCTATTTTGATGTGGTAGTCAAAGAGTTTGACTTCATCAAAATGGTAGATGAACCTTGTATATACAAAAAAAGGTAGTAGGGAGTATGGTGATGATCCTCATAGAGTACGTGGATGACATACTCTTGATAGGAAAGGAGTTTCCTATGCTACGCTCTGTCAATCTCTACTTATCACAAAGATTCTCCATATAGGATCAAAGTGATACCTTCTAAATCCTGGGTTTTGGATCTATGAGATAGATCTAATTGGATGTTAGGATACTCACTAGTTGTAGTGAGATGGTATCAATCGATCGTGGGGAGAATCACTAGAAATGTTCCAGGGTGATAAGGATGACTGAATGTCAGTCGCAGGCATTGTCTTTACCCTCAGTGGAGGGACGGTATGTTGGAAGAGTTCCAAGCTAGATACCGTGACTTACTAGACGATTAAAGGCAAGATACATCGTTACCAAGGATGCTACCAAAGAGGCAGTCTGGATATATAAGTTCATGAGATGAACTTCGTTCCTACCATTGTGTGACAATGGAGTTGTGGCTTATGCCAAGGAACCCACGTCCCATCAGTCATCCAGATATAATTCTTAGGCAGTATCACCTGATCATGGAGATGGTTGATCTCCAGGGAGATCGAGGTTAGGAGAGTAGACACAGAGGACAACAACGCGGATCCACTCACAAAGGTCTATTTCCCAGTAGAGACTTTTATGAGATGGTTGAATATGAGATACTTCAACCACAGCTAATTGTTGGGTATGCGATACCACAACAGATGGCCCTAGTGCAAGTGGGAGATTGTTAGTTATATGTATGCCCTAGAGGCCATTACTGTACATACGATGTATATTGTAGTGGATGCTTGGACATATATAGGGAGGACTTTCTTGCTCGACATGATAGTACGCTATCTGGTTACTCTTTATCTTAACATGTACTCTGATTGTCTCTATGTTACATGTTGATAAAGCCCTTAGGATGAGTACTTGACTACCAGGACTATGATGCGGATCATACTAGTGGGGACAGTGTAGTCGCCAAGTACATCCTTCAAATGTTCCTAATCGTGGGAGTACCGAGACAGTAGACTAGCATATGCGCTTCTTGACCCATATGATGGGCGATGGATGATCCCATATCCATTGGTGTTTGACATCAGAGAAAGTATACGGATGCTCAGTGGAGACTGGGTACACTGGACGGACTCGCCGAGAACTCCCAGATGGTAATATACCTCACGTCAGATGGCAGTTCTCTAGTGACACTTATACAGAGTAGTCTGTAGACCCGAGATCGTCATAGAGTCTTGTGTGATTCCCACTGTGCTTTGATTTCCATCATACCACGTCCAAGAGGGCGTGCAAAAAGGTGGCTTTTGGGTACAGTCCCGAATCACATAGAGGCAATGAGCGATATGAGGGGATTCGTCTCTCCCGGTATAATGAGTTGATGTTGCGCTGTGTTCGATTGGCTATAACTGGAAATCCCTGGCAAGGGTTGCTGAGATTTACTGGTAAGTGTTATCAGTAGTTTCTCGAACTGTTATAGACCTCATATCGACACGACTTATCAAGCTAATGGGGTCGGACGTTTACCACCCCTAGGCGAGATATGCGACATATCAGACGAAGAGACCGGACTGTACGGGAGTGTTACTGATTGGATTCGCAGGAGAATGTACAGGCTTGCTTGTTGATCTTCTGATCGCTCAATACCTGGGTGGCTGTTACGTTTAGCTGACCGCTTGCAGCTTGTGGGTGTTTGATATGATCATCACCTACTACCGGCGTATTGACGATTCTTTAGAGTCCTGCACAGAGGTTTCTTGGCTCAGGCAAAACGGAGTAGGAGCACATATGTGATATGTGCGAGACCGAGAACAATACGTGTATGTGATACCGTATTAGATTCTCGCGATATGAGATATCGGCCGGGTATATGTGATATAGCCGGGTCATCGGATCAAGTGTTGATTCGATGAACTGATACAGATAATATTAGTCGGTTATTTGTGAAATAGCCGGATTATCGGAACAAGTGTTGATTCGATAATTTAATGTATAATTATATATTTGATATATTAAATTACATTAACTAATATAAGCTCACTAAAAGATTCTTTTTCTCGCTCGGGTAATACATTGATATATATGCGATATATGTTAATTGTATTATTTTATTTTGTTACAATAAATATTGTATATGTGATATATAATATTGTAACATGTTAGGGTTATTAATGCAACGTGATTAGTAGAGATTAAACATGATTAAGGTTTGATTTGGGTTAATATTTTCTAGAAGCTTCTAGAAGGTTTTTCTTTTGTTTCTTGCTAAAGATATTTGTACAGATATTTGTTATGATATTTATTAACCCAACTCAACCCATGACCATGGTTAAGTCTCTACATAGGTTAAGTTATCATACTTAACCCATGGTTGCAATTCTAACCTCATGACAATTCATTATTCATCACAAATAGATTTGTTCTTCTTCTTTCTTTCATGAAAAGCTTTCTAGCTTTTTATGAAGTGATGAAAATGAGTGAGTTAAAGAAAATAAATGAGAGCTAAATTCCTACTTCATCATCCTAATCTATTCTTGCCATTTAGATTAGGGTGTTCACTTTATTTGTGAGTGAGAGCTTTTGTTAATGAAACTTCAAGCTAGATCATCTTTGTTATCGAAGATCGGAAGCAAGCTTGCATCTTTCTCTTCGTGGAGCCTCTCTAGAGTCGGAAACTCGATGATCGCAGCGAAGGGACCTCAACACGGAGCTTTAGAAGTGAAGGACCGGACTACAAAGGTTGTAATCCCAAACTCTTACTGTTAAAGTGTTTAACATGCTTTGTTTCGCCTAATCTCTAGTTTAAAGATCTTGGTTAGGGTTGTTCGGCACGTCTAAATTTTAAATCGGGCATGGTTGATGCCTTATAGACCCTTGTGAGAGTGCCTAGTAACCCTACATACAGATAGGTAGAGAACTGAGAACGGGTGATAAGTTTCAAGAGTTGGAAATGGTGCAATTGTTGCAGCCAAGGTGTTGGCAGTTATCACCCTGTATTACTATATACATTGATTCGGAACGAATGTTATTAGATACCGAACCTGATATACAACATCATATCATTCTCTTTATTTACTAAAGAAGGATATAATTTTGTGTTATTAGATAATGTTTTGAACATTTCCTATATCAAGAGTTGATCGGTTCAGGCATGTTATCTAAAAGCATATACATTCTAAATCAAAGCACAATTCTTAACGTACAGAACACACACAAGAGGAAGAATTCAGAAATGAACGAATCCTTCTTAAGGCATTGTAGACTAGGTCATATCAATGCGACCCGACTAGCTATGTTACATTTAGATGAATATTTAAATCAGTTTGAATTTACATATTATGAAACTTGCCAGTCATGTCACAAAGATAAAATGACCATAGCTCCGTTTACTTGAAATGGAGAAAGAGTTGGTGAACTCTTGGGACTAATACATGATGATGTATGAAGGTCCCCAGTCTACATATGCCAGGACTGGTTCTTTACATTCACAGATGATCTCTCAAGATTCGGACACATGTTCCTGTTGAAACACATGTCTGAAGCTTTTGAGAAATTCAAAGAATATAAGTCAGAAGTAGAAAACCAATACAGGTATAAGTATTATGCCATTTGATGTAATCAGGGAGGAGAATACTTAGGCATAGAGATCCTGGACTGTTCTAAAGGAGAATAAGATTCTCTCTCAGCATTACTCCTCCGTATACACCACAGCACAACGGTGTATCGGGGCGGAGCAATCGCATCCTATTAGATATGGTGCGCTCTATGATGAGTATTACTGAGTTACCTGTTTCCTTTGGGGGTTATGCACTTGTGAAGCTGCATACCTATTGAATGAGGATTCAATAGTTCCCGATGAACCTCAGCCTCTCCGCCGATCTGGCAGGGTTCCTCATCCGCCTGAGAGATACTTCGGTTTTTCGATGACAGTGGGAGCAAGGATTGCATCATGGAGATGATGACCCAACTAGTTTCGAGTAGGCCATCAAGAGTAGGGACTCTGTAAGAATGGCTGGATGCTAAGCGATCTGAGATGGAAGCTATGTACACCAACAAAGTATGGACTTTGGTTGCTATATCTGAAGGGTTAAATCCCCATCAGGAGCAAGTATATCTTGAGAAGATTACTTGGTATAGATGAAAAAGTTGAGACTTTCAAAGCTAGACCTGTTAAAGGTTCTCGTCATCGACCAGGCGTGGATAATGATGAAACCTTTTCCAGTGGCTGTGCTTAAGTCCATCCGAATCCTACTTGCCATTTCTACATACCATGACTACGATATCTGATGGTTGGGTGTCATGACGGCTTTTCTAAATATTGATTTAGAAGAGAACGTCTATAAGTACACAGCCAGAGGGCTTCGTAGACAGTGGGAGCAGCGAAAACGTGTGCAAGTTGCTTTAAAAGTTAAAGAAGGCATCGCGGAGTTGAAATGTCTGTTTTGATGTGGTAGTCAAAGTGTTTGACTTCATCAAAATGGTAGATGAACCTTGTATATACAAAAAGGTAGTAGAGAGTAAGGTGGTCATCCTTGTATTGTACGTGGACGACACACTCTTGATAGGAAAAGAGTTTCCTGTACTACGTACGGTTAATCTCCTCTTATCACATTGATTCTCAATGTAAGATCTAGGTGATACCTCCTAAATCCTAGGTTTTGGATCTATGAGATAGATCTAAATGGATGTTAGAATTCTCAGTAGGTGTAGTGAGATGGTATCAATCGATCATGGGGAGAATCACTGGATAGCTTCCATGGTGGTAAGGACGACTGAAGGTCAGTCGCAGGCATTGTCTTTACCCTCAGTGGAGGGGCGATATGTTGGAAGAGTTCCATGCTAGATACCGTGGCAAACTAGACGATAAAGGCTGGTGACATCGCTATCAAAGATGCTACCAAAGAGGAAGTCTGGGTGTATATTAGTTCATGAGATGAACAAGGTTCCTACCATTGTGTGACAATGGAGATATGGCTATGGCCTAGGAACCCCGGTCCCATCAGTGACCCAGACATATTCTGAGGCAGTATCACCTAATCATGGAGATGGTTGTTCTCCCTGGAGATCGAGGTTAGGAGAGTAGACTCAGAGGACAATACGGCGGATCCACACACGAAGGCCTTTAACCAGAAAGAGACTTTTATGGGATGGTTGAGTATGAGATATTACAACCACTGCTATATGATGGCCCTAGTGCAAGTGGGAGATTGTTAGTTGTATGTATGCCCTAGAGGCCATTACTGTACATGAGATGTATATTGTAGTGGATGCTGGGACATATATAGGGAGGACTTTCTTGCTCGACATGATAGTACGCTATCTGGTTGCTCTTTATCTTAACATGTATACTTACTGTCTCTCTGTTACATGTTGATAAAGCCCTTAGGATGTGTACTCGACTTCCAGGATTATGATGTAGATCATACTAGTGGGGCCTGGGTAGTCCATGAGTACATCCTTTAATGTTCCTAGTCGGGGGAATATCGAGTCGGGGCATCGATATTCCAGAGTAGACTAGCGTATATCTTCTCGACCCATGTGATGGGCGATGGATGATCTCATATCCATTGGTGTTTGACATCAGAGATGGTATACGGGTGCTCAGTGGAGACTGGGTACACTGAACGGACTCGCCGAGAACTCCCAGATGGTATTATACCTCACGTCAGATGGCAGTTCTCTGGTGACACTGGTACAACTTAGTCTGTTGATCCGAGATTGTCATAGAGTCTTGTGTGTCTCCCACTGTGCTTTGATTTCCACCCTACCACGGCTCTACTGAGTTGTGCAAACAGGTGGTTTTTGGGTACAATCCCGAGTCACATGGAGGCAATGAGCGATAGGAGGGGATTCGTCTCTCCCGATATTGGGGGTTGATGTTGCGCTATGCTCGACTGGCCATAACTGGAAATCCCTGGCCAGGGTTGCTGTGATTTACTGGTAAGAGTTATCAGTAGTTTCACGACCATTATGGACCTTACATCGGCATGACTTATCAAGCTACTGGGGTCTGACGTTTACCACCCCTAGAAGAGATATGCGACATATCAGACGAACAGACCGGACTATGCGGTAAGTGTTACTGATTGGATTCACAGGAGTGTGAGAAGGCTTGCTCGTTGATCTTCTGATCACTCAATACCCGGGTGGCCGTTACGTTTAGCAGACCGCTTGCGGCTTGTGGGTGACTGATATGATCACCACCTACTGCCGGCGTATTGACGAGTCTTTAGAGTCCTACACAGAGGTTTCCTGGCTCAAGCAAAACGAAATAGGAGCGCATATGAGATATGTGCGGGACCGAGAATAATACCAGTATGTGATACTATATTCTATTCTCGCTATTTGTATCATTTGTCGGTTATATGTGATATAGCCGGGTTACCGAATCAAGTGTTGATTCGATATATTGATACACTAGATATTAGTTGGTTATATGCGATATGACCGGATCATTAAATCAAGTGTTGATTTAATGATTTAATGTATAATTATATATTTGATATATTACTTTATATTAACTAGTATTGGTTCACTTAAGATTGCTTTTCTCACTTGATATGCACATAATGTATATGTGATATATGTTTGTGTACATGATTGTATCATGCTTGATGATACATGCAAACTTGGGTGTGTATATGACTTACACCATATTTAAGATAATGGTTAGGGTTTTTATTTATTTTGTAATTCAAAATGATGGTTTTCTTTGTCTTGACTTGAAGCTTCATGAAGCTTAAAGCATCTTTGACAAAGTCCACACACTTTGTTTTACTTAAGATATTTATTAACCAAACCATTAGCTTAAACCATGGTTTAGTCTCTACAAAGGTTAGTGGATGATACTAACTCACCCATGGTTGCATAATTGATTATAATTCACTTAACTTGAGTTTCTATTTTTCTTCTTCTTCTTCTTCATCCAAAAGAAAACCTTGCTAGATTTTTCTAAGTGAAGAAATAAAGTGAGAAACCAAAATCTAAAGTGAACCCACTTCCTATTTCATCATCCTCTACTACTTGCCATTTAGTTTAGGTTGTTCTCTTCACAAAGTTCTTGACCTAGTGAAGAGTTAGCTTGAGTTTGAGTCACCTCGACGTAGATCATCTTCGGCCTCGAAGACTACGAGCAATCTTGTTCATTTCTCCGGGGAATTCCATACTAGAGTCCGGGAGTGCGATGATTGCAGCGAAGGGACGTCAACACGGAGCTTTAGAAGTGAAGGACCAGATCTACAAAGGTTGTATTTTTGTTTACTTCTCTTTGTGATGATAGATTACAAGTTTTGTTACCCTAGTTTTCTAGTACGATTCGTAGTTGATTGCTTAGCACCCCCTTGAATTTTTATTGTAGCATGTGTGATGCTTGCAAACCCTAGGCTAGGTGCTAATGAATCCCAACAAGTAACACTTATCGCACAGTCCGGTCTCTTCGTCTGATATGTCGCATATCGAGTCTAGGGGTGGTAACGTCAGACCCCCAGTAACTTGATAAGTCATGCCGATGTATGACTCATAACGGTTAGAGAAACTACTGATAACTCTTACCAGTAAATCTCATCAACAACCCTGGCTAGGGACTTACTGTTATATCCAATCGAGCATAGCTCAACATCAACTCCCAATACCGGGAAAGACGAAACCCCTCCTATCACTCATTAACTCCATGTGACTCGGGACTGTACCCAAAATCCACCTGTTTGCATGACTCTTTTGAGCCGTGGTAGGAAGGAAATCAAAGCACAGCGGGAGCCACACAAGACTTTATAACGATCTCGGGTCTACAAACTAACCTGTACCAGTGTCACCAGAGAACTGCTATCTGACGATAGGTATATTACCATCTACGAGTTCTTGATGAGTCTTGTTCGGTGTACCCATTCTCTAATGAGCACATGTGTACAATCTTTGATGTCAAACACCAATGGATATGGGATCAACCATCGCCCCATACAGGTTCAAGAAATGTACACACTAGTCTGCTCTGAAACAACAATTGAAGGATGTGCTTGTGGACTACCCAGGTCCCAGTAGTATGATCCGCATCATAGTCCTGGTAGTCAAGCCTACATCCTAAGGGCTTTATAAACATGTATATAAGAGACGGTATAATAATACCAGTGAACATGTTAAAATAAAGGAAACTAGATAGCATACTATTATGTCGAGCAAGAAAGTCCTCTATATATATTTCCAAACATCCATTATATCATACAATAATGTCCTCTAGGGCATATATATCACTAACAGAAATAACACAGCGCAACATGTGCACATGAAAACGGGTGCAAAACCCAATAATTAAAACTCCGTCAAACGTCATGCAAATCATAGAAGCTATGATGAAATGCAAGTTGTGAAATTTTCTGTTTAAATCAAGTATAATATAATCAAGACCATAATATATATATATAAGACGCATCTTTGCAAGATCGTTTAAGTAACTCGAAATGTATGCATGAAAATCCATTTTCAAATTGCCATGTGATGCGTATATCACGGCACAGGTTGTGGGCGTTCATTTTATAAGGATATATATATATATAGACGTTTTGCTTAAAATATACATCCCGCCTTTTTGAAAATGATTTAGAAGGGTTTTCTTTTGTAAAGTTTAGTGTCGCTCATAGACACGTAGAAATAATAGTGAGACTATAGCTCTGTTTTTTTTAAAATCTCTTCAGTAAATATCGATATATGCAAAAACACTCAGGTACTGTCCTCAGACTAGTCCTGCTTGGCTACTATATAATATAGTATATCCTAAAAACGTAATGCTCGAAAAAAGAAATCAAGCTCAATAGGTGCATATGGCAATACCACGTGCATCTGGTGCGCACGGAAATCAAAGTCAAATCCAAGTGCCACGAATGTGCACGAAAGAAAAAACTAAGTGCAACGGATTTGCATGAAAGTATCTGTCAAGTGCAACGGGTGTGCACGACAACGATATTGTTGGAGATAGTGCCCTCAGAGTCAATTATTGGATCGCAGGTATGTGATTGCAATGATTGCGGAGGACCTATACTGGTAGGACAGTCTTACTCGAGATGATAGTATGCTATCTGGTTTGCCTTTATCAGTCGTGTACATGTTCAGGTGACTGATTACATGTTACACTTTGATAGAGCCCTTAGGATCTTGCTTTACTACCAACAGTATGATGGCGATCATATACGTGAGAGTTGGGTAGTTTATATGCATATCCTTAATTATGGTCCCTAGTCATGGGAGTTTCGAGACAGGGCATCGATACTCCGGAGTAGACTAGTGTATACAGTCGAGACCCCGACGAGGGGCGGTGGCCGGTCTCACAAGCCACTGGTGTCAGTTGGATCACCTAAGATGTATACAGGTGCTCATTGGGTTATGAGTACACCGGACAGGACTCGACAGGAACCTGCTAGTTGGTATTATACATATCGTCAGATAGCAGTTCCCTGGTGACATGTGTACGGTTAGTTCATCGACCTGAGGTCGTCATTTGTCTCGTGTGAGTTCCCACTGTGCTTTGATTTCTACCCTACCGCGGCTCAAAGGAGTCGTCCAAACAGGTAGTTTTTAGGTACAGTCCCGAGCCATATGGAGGCACGTGAGCGGATCGGCAGGGGATTCGTCTCTCCCGGTATTGGGGGCGAGATCGTGCTGTGTCTAGGAGAGCCATTACACATAGCCCACGGCCGTGGCAGGAGATTTACTGGTAGGTACTCCAGTAGTATCTCAGGGTGTTATTGGGCTACACTCCGACACGACTTATACTGCTATTGGGGGTCTGACGTTACTAGCCCCCGAGGCAGATATGCGATACTCATAGACGAACGGACCGGACTGTATATACATTGTCACTATTAGGCTCAGTAGGGTTTCCGGATGAGTTCGCTCATCGGCCTCCCTTGAGGTCAGTCCATGGGCAGCCGTTACGCATTGCTAGTGCCGCTGACGGTTTGTGGTTAAACCCACTGCCAGGGTACTGACGAGTCATTAAAGTCCCCCACAGACAGTTTCCCAAGTTCGGGCGAAACGTTATAGAGACCGTATGGTTTTATGGCAGGGTTCGGAAACTGCACGTGCGTTTACGCACGTGTCAGATTTCGGGAAAATGATACTGGTCGCCTTTGGTTTAAGCCGGATCCAAGTATTATATTAAGTAGATATAATATCTTTGTCTCAGTTGCATTTGTATTCAGTCGTAATACAAATGCGGGTATATTTATACAGTTACGGGGTTATCCTGAAATTCGTTTCGGGATCACTTTTGAAGTTGCCAATTTCTAGTTTTCTATCGCCCGTCTTTTAACATTCGGTTAAAGACGGATTTATCTTTTCTTGAGATGAGTGTAGATGCTTTTAGAAGTTTCTAGAAGAGGTGACTAGGTTGAATGGTGTTGTGTTTTCATTGGTTGCTTTTGGTGTGTTCACACTTTGTGTTCACACTAGAGATATTTGTTTGTGTTCACACTAGAGATATTTGTTTGTGTTCACACATGATATTTTCTTGTGGTCACCTCCCTTCTCCTACACTCACCCCCCCACCTCCCTATATATGGCCGGCCCCCTCTCCTCCTCCTCACTCTCACTTGATGTTTCATTTGGTATAAAAGATTATGATAGATTTTGGGGTGTATGGAAATTCATTGCTCATTTCATTCCATCACCCGACTTATTGGCAACTTCATTAACCGTTCGTCCATAGTTTTGGACGGAACGAGACAAAGTCTTCCACTCATTCTCTACATCATTCTTGGTCGTCTCTTTTAGCAAACTTGACGACCGAGTTGCCTCGAGTCAGAGGCGGGAGCCCGTTTAAAGAATCGTTGACGTGGTGCCACCTGGACGAGCAGATCGGAGATCGACGAGATCGGAGCAGCCGCAACGGAGCGTGGGATGATGGTTAAAGAACGAAGGACTCGGATCGTTCTGTATAACCTTTCTACACTCTTTACAGTTTGTTAGTTTAGCAATAATGGCAGATCCGGGTTAAAGTATACGATAGCGCCAGTTAAAAAGTTTTTGTTCCGCATTTGGCGTCTGTAGACGACTGGGGCGCTACCGTAGACTTACAGATATCAAGTACATCTAGAGTGTATGAAAATCTTAACCAAGTGCAACTAATATGCAGGAAAAATCTCGATTAAGTGCATCTGGTGTGCACAAAATCACATCAAGTGCGCCAAGTGTGCGCGAAAATCTAAATCAAGTGCATCAGATCCGTACAAAAGCATATAGTGTAATAGGGTGCACGAAAACGAATATCAAGTGCACATGGTGCATGAAAACATAAATCTAGTGCAACAGGATGTACGAAAACAAATATCAAGTGCACTAGGTGCACGAAAACATAAATATAGTGCAACAGAGTGCACGAAAACAAATATCAAGTGCACTAGATGCACGAAAACATAAATCTAGTGCAACAGGGTGCATGAAAACAAATATCAAGTACACTAGGTGCACGAAAACATTAATTTAGTGCAACAGGGTGTACGAAAACGAATATCAAATATATGAATCAAGATCAACGGTATACAATATGCATGAAATCAAAATCAAGTATACCAAGATGTATGAAATCATAAACGTGTGCAACTGCGTGCACAAAACCCATATCAATGCACTAAAAGCGCATTTGAACTACACCGAGTGCATAAGTCAAAATCAAGTGCATACAATATACACGAAATAAAAATCAAGTATATCGGAGTGCACGAAATCAAAATCGACTGTATCGGGATATACTGAATCATAAATATGTGCAACAAGTGCACAAAAATCGATATCAAGTGAAATAGATATGCGCAAAATATAAATCAAATGTAATGGATGTATAAAACAGAAATCAAGTGCAATTACGGTGCACGAAAATATCAATCATGAAACTAAATCATTAAAACTCAAAAGTCTAAAATGATATAAGCATGATACTCGGATCACTAAATACAAATCAAAAATAAATGATATTGAGATACATCTCTTTCAATGTCGAAAGGTGTCGGTGCACCCAAGCTGGCAGAGCAAGAACTCCTTCTTACTTTCTGCACACAACCTGGCATCCTCTGCCCTTAGGTCCTCGTTTTTTTCTCTGTGGATCACCAATTGCATAACTCCTCGGCTCGACAACCCATTAAGGAGTAGCGATGGAAACAATCCCGCTTTGACGCCTCTTTGAACATCTTCTGGCCAATTAACATGGCCACTCGTAAAGTAGAACGTCATTGACGGTGGCATCTGGCCCTATGAATACATGCCATATAATCGATCCTGGGTTTGAATACTTATTACTGAAGTATTCCGGAAAGAACCTGCTACAATCTCTTCCGACATCATCTCTGCCAGATGGCCCGGAAGTTGGTACTCTTTACTTAATCCACTACCTTTCCGGAAAAGCCGCAATCTCATCACAACTTTCCTCTGAAAATGTAGATGTATCCAACGCCTCTACATACATATATGTAACATTTCAGAAATATAAAATATTTTTTTTGGAATTTAAATATTAAAATAATATATTTCACGAAAACTATTCGATTTGCAAATTTGGGGTTTTCGTAAAATTTTATAATTATATACCAATATTTGGAAAATAATTGGATGTTAATTTGTATTATTTACTAAAAAGGTATTTATTGGATTTGGACATTTTATAATTAATTATGCAATTATTTATATGCAAATTTAAATTAAACTTGATTAGTGCACTACTAATCATGATTAAACCAAATCCGTATTTTTAAAATATCCATGGTTAGTGCACCATGACATGTTGTATTTTGATTACATGTTGGTTTCATTTGTATTTATGTTGGTTTTAAATAAGTGAGGGATAAATTGAAAAGGAAAGAAAAAGAGAAGACATGATTGATGAGAGAGGGGGGACAACATGATGAAGCATGGGCATGCCATGAGAGAGAGAGATGAGAGTATGGCTCCTACACCATCCTTCTTCATCCATTTTCTTCACTTCACCATTTTCTTCATCTTCTCCTCCTCCTTCACCCTCTTCTACCTCCATAAACCATCTCCAAAACCTTACCAAAACACCACTCCAACTTCATAAAAAAATACACACAACCTCACCCTACACCCCATGGTTGAATCAAATTCGGATTTTGAGCACTTGGAGCATCGAGGGTTTTTCTTAAGCTGCTTCCATGATGTATAACCTTCTTTTATCATCTTGTTAATTTTTTCCTAACCTTCTAGTTTAGTTTAGAACTCGTTTTAGTGTAAATTGTGATCTTAGAAATTTCTAAGTTGACGTTTAGTGGAAGTTTGGACTTGTGGAGTTGTAATTGAGGTGTAGTGAGTGTTTACATGACCTTGGTGATGTTTTACTGGCCAAGACCAGAGATTAGAACCCAAAACTCGAAGTTAGAATTATCTCGATGTCGGTTTTCATTGATTTTTGATGCTCAGATAAAATTTGGAGAAACTTGGGGTCTTTATAAGAAAAACAAATAACTATATTGACCTAGTTAGACCACTAGAAGACCACCACAGAAGAACGAGACCCAAACTCCAAAGGACAACCGTCGCCGCCGGTTACTGTAGCTTTGCTCGCCGGCCAAATGTTGGGTTCTGATGTTGAGGTTTGGCCTGTAGCTCACACTCCTTATAATTTAGCCTTTGTATTATTAGTTTTGTCCTAGACTACCTGTGCAAAAATCTGGGAGCATTTTGAGTTGGTTTTGACAATGTTTTTCCAATTTCTGAAACTTGGTCTTTGGTATTTAAATTTGGATTTGGACGTTTGCAGTCAACGACGAGGGTTATTTGGTTGTTTTTGCATGCGTAGGCTATAGGTTCTAACCTATGAGCACTTCGTGTGCCGTATCGGTTTTCGGACTTGGTTTTAATAACGTTACGATGTGTGTTGATATGTAGGTACCTTCGCGTGGACTTTCGAGACGACGAAGGAGATCAAGAAGCATATCAATTTCGGCTAAGCAAGGAGATTAGCAAGTGAGTAGATTTATATCTACAAGAAAAGTCGGGTGGATGGCATATAGCACCCCCGCAACCATTGATATGGAAAAATCGATATATAAATTATAATTTGGAGAAAAGATAGACTATGAACTTACGGAATGGTCAAAAGAGTTAGTATGAGATATTATGACTAATGCAAGATGACGTGAATTGAGATGTCAATATGATGATATAAGAGGATATGAGTGGATATGCTTGATATGAGGATGTGAGGCGATGTAGATATTTATATACATATGCCTAGATATGAAATAAGATTGTTAATGAGAGGATATGAGATCGATAAGGATATGATATGAGATATATATATGTAGGTATACATGAGAATCAAAGATGATATGCTGTACGAGACCTTAGATCCGTACCCTTGTTGATGAATAGAACGATAGAATCTCTATTCTGTTTGAGACCACCGTACGATTTATTACCGTACGCAATAAATTATACCGGATGATTGATCCGCGCTCGTGATTTGAGGATGATATTCGAGAATATTGCCACATCTGATGCTATGAGGATGGATAGCTGACGTAAAAATGTCACATGAACCATACTTATTTCCAAAACTGATGAATCGTATGCACTTTTAAATGGAAATCTCAAGGGAAGCTACAGATTTTCAAATGGTGTCTTTTCCTAAAAAAAACACCATAGCCCCCACTTTTAAAACTACGATTCGTATCATTTAAACCGGTCATACGGTTCATGTGTAGTTGTATACCTTATTATAGTTCATGTTATTGTTGGCTTATCCCTCGTCCGTATACGTGTTATGTTCCCGGTATTTATCGCTTTATGATATCATCTGATAGTACACCTGCATAATTACCGATGATGCGCATGTTACACTTACACCGATTTGCCGGCTCACACACATTCATCATCGGTAATTGCCATGCCACTTGCACAGTGGAACTGCCACATCATGATATTATTCTTAACTATAAAGTACATTCATTGTTCAGCACTATCATAGGACATGCTTACTTGATATACTTGACATGGTCATATTATTATTCTATGTTTGCATACATCGTACTTTATGGTTATATGCATTGAGATGTTGTTTCATGAGATCTCTGGATTTGAGATCCGTGGCTATATTTCAAAGAAAATTGTATATTGTTTTAAAAACCCGGTTTCTCTTGATATGATATTTTGTGTCCACCATAAGTTTTCTCGGTTCTGAGCTTGTTTTCGAGACCCGATTCGAGAAAGTGGATGAACCGTCTGCGGGTACATGGTGGACCCGGTAAGGTGCCCCGGGGGAAGAAGATCGTGGGGATGACGATGATCCTGGCAGGGGGAGCACTACCTACCGGTGATAGTTTGGACCAAGCGGTTATCCGGAGAATACCGGCCGGAGTCGTGAGATAGATATGAGGGTCGATCTGAGGATACAGCGCCTGAGATATGAGAATTTACGTGTCGATACTGGACATGGGTTTCATGATGTTTCGAGTGTCGATATTGGACATTCAGTTTCCATGATGTTGATGTGTCGTTGATGGACACACGTGGATGATATCCACATGCATAAAGGCATATGATTTCAGATGTTTGTTTTTACATGTCATTGGCATTGACTCTATTGTTGACATATATGCATACATGGTCATCCTAGATATCATAGTATTACCTTCATGATACAGTAGGACCTAGGGATCGATGTTTATTCGATTTCTACCTACTAATGTTTTCTACTCACGAGTTGGCAACTCAGCCCCGTTGTGCCATAGTTTTCTTGCAGGTTCGACCGCTTGGATCAGTAGCAGTATCGCTGGCACACAGTTCCTTCACGATGTTTGCTTCAGTAGGTGGGACACAAATTGGATTGTGACCACCCTTGTACTTTTATATTCTATTGCATCTAGATAAACTCCATCAAATCAGAAAATAGTTTTTGTATATTGATAGACTTAGACATACTTATGTTGCGAGACTTAGAGTGTTGGGTATTTGTTCACTATTTGAGGTTTTTGATGTTTTGCTTTATTTATTGTTCTTTCTGGGTTTCATCTTTGTTGTAGGGCGTCGTATATTTGTTTATTGTGTGGTTGTGATTCCGCTAATTGGCGAAGAGCTAGCTCCCGCTTAGGGATGCCTATATATTGCATGTATGTGGTTTTGGATCAAAATGTACAAGGGAGGTACTGCCCAAATTTTTTTAAAGGATGAAAAATGTTTTCAACTATATATAATTCACTTGCGTTTTTATATATCATTATTTATGCATTTAAAGAAAAACTTGATTTCATTATACCTTTATTTCAAAACTGCACCTCCACTATTTTCCGCAAAAAAGTTCAGATTTCTGAGTTTCAGCTTACTTGAATTACGTTACGCCTTTAGACATTGCGTGATTCTCATAACGGTCATGTGCAAAATTTCCGGGTCGTGACAATATCCAATCTTAAGCATCAACGGAGAGGAACAACTGCTAATTGAAGTCTTGCACGAATCTCTTAATCCACTCCTTTAATATCGACCGATTCGGAATCATATCTCGCTAGCTGTGATGACTACAATTCAATATTCGGCTACGGTCATATCCAGTGTCTCTCGCAGAAACTCGAAGCTATGAACTCGGTGTCTCCAACACTCGCTGGAAGAATTCTGGTGAAATGCGTTCTCGAGAATTCGTCTATTCCATTGGAGAAATATACACTGCTCGTCCCTTCTTGATCGATTCACGCCATGTCTGAGCAAGACTTTTCGAACTGGAGTTATTCAACTTAACTGATCTTGCGTCGGGGCATCCAAGCAAACGAATTATCCTAGTCACTTTATCCAAGAATGACTAGGGATCTTTTGTCACATTCCTGCTTGTAAGCTCATGTTGTTTCGGCTTATAAACTCTAAAGGCGATATCTCATTAATCCCGGCAACAGCTGGTTCATCTATCTACACGGTAAACGACACAACGATCTCTGAAGTAGGTTGTACGTCAACGTCCTCTCAATCTGGCTGTACTCAAACGATGGCCCGATCATCCAGTGCAGATCCCGAACGCTCGTATCAAACGAGAAGTCCTAGTAAAAACAATAAATCAATACGTTTCTACGTCACCGGAATAACGCCCTAGTCAGTCCTCGTCTATGACAAGCTCGCTCTGACTGCATCTCTAACCACAGCCCTCTCTAGCCGCAGCCCTCTCAGTCCTAGTAAAAACAATAAATCAATACGTTTCTACGTCACCGGAATAACGCCCTAGTCAGTCCTCGTCCATGATGAGCTCACTCTGACTGCATCTCTAGCCGCAGCCCTCTCAGCTCGCATAGCCAAGGTAACAAGAACCACAGTCAAATATCGATGAGGATAGATCATAAGAACGAATAGAAATATGGGGCTCAAAATAATGCACATCCTAAGGTTACTTAAGCGGAGCAGCGTATTGTAAGTATGCCGTGGAACATACACACGGTACGTCACTCTACTTGAGTTACCTACTCCGTCAACCAAGGTCAACCTACATAACGATAGTTCGGGTCTAATACCCTCTCAGTCAAGTCTAAGTTCCGTAAGGTCAAGCCTAAATTCTGAAATATATACGCCCTAGACTCCGCATAGTCAAACCTAAACTTGAACCAAGATTAAATCTAACGCCCTGATACCAACTTTGTCATGACCCAAAATTGGCACGTGACTGGCACTTAGATCACGTGAAGTCTATAGGACCCCACCGTAACCCAAATAAGCCGAAAGCCTAGAAATCTAAACCTTTTAGGAAAAATAATGGAGATGAAGTTTTGAAATAAAAGTATAATGAAATCAAATTCTTTCTTTTTTAAAATATATATAAAGTTCGTTTGAAATGCAAGTGAATTATATGCTATAATTTGAAAACGTTTTCTTCATTTGAAATTTGGGCAACACCTCCTTTGTAAACTTTGATAAAAACAAGTACATAATCAATAATAATATGGCATTCCCAAGCGGAAGCTAACTCTTCGCCAATTGGCGGAAACACAACCACGTGATATGAAATATACGACGCCCAAGACGAAGATCAACACAGAAAGAAAATAAAGAAAACTGAAACATTATCAAATCCAATATAGGAATATATACAAGTCTCGACTCGAAATATAAAGAATATACAAACTGGTCTCTAGGTCTACCAAATATATATAGTCTGGTTGATAGAGTTTTTAACTAGATACAAATGAATAATGGATAATGAATATACAACGGTGGTTACGCTCTGTACTATAACCGACCTACCAATGCAAATCACCCAGAAAGGAGCAATGTGCCAGCAAGCCGCTACTGAATCCGAGTGGTCGATCCTGCAGAAAACTGTGGCACAATGGAAATGAGTTTCCAACTCGTGGGTAGAAGACATCATCAGGTAGAAATCGAATGTATGACGATCTCCTAGGTCATACACCAATATAATAATATAATATCGTATGGTAACAAGGGTGATCGTATATACATAAGTATAATAATAATAATAATAATATCATGCCTGTGGTAATATATGGTATTATGTCATCTGTGTCATATATATGTATCATCCAACGTGTTTCTATCAACGACACATCAAATCATCATAACAACTGGGTGCCAAGCATCGACACTCGAAATCATCATAAAACCCGTGTCCAGTATCGACACGTAAATCATCATATCTCAGGCGCCGTCTCATCTGATCGGCCCTTATATTCATCTGTCCCATCTCACTCCGGTCGATATCCTCCGGATATCCGCTGAGTCCAGTATTGTCACCGGTAGATAGTGTTCCCCTTCCAGGCTCAACGTTTCTCTATACGATTTTCTTGCTCCGGGGTACCGTACCGGATCCACCATGTACCCACAGACGATGCCTCCTCTCTTCTCGAATCAGATATACACATAACTCAGAACCGAGAAAACTCATGGTGGACGCCAAATATCATACTAAGAGAAAACCGCGTATTTTTAAATAAATCATAAATTTTTAAAATATATCTGCGGTTTCTCAAATCCAGAAATCTTATGAAAACAGAATCTCATAAACATGTAGCAATAATGAAACAATATGTACAGGCACAGAACAAATCTGTAATGCATAACAAGTGTGTTTATATGAGCGTGGTATTTAACTAGATAAGAAAATGCAATAACTGAACTAGTAAGTGTGGTACGGGATACTAAACAATAACTAAAATGCTACAGGTTATAAGGTGATACGATGACGTAGCAATTTCTAATGTGTACGTAGTATGGCAATTACCGATGATGTGTGTGTGAGCCGACAAGTGTACGTGCAATATGTGCATCATCGGTAATGGTGCATGTGTCCTAACAGACGAAGTCATATATATTGATAAGGGTATGAACACAGTATATACATCGTAAATGAAATAATATGAGCGTGAACAGAATAAGGAAATCGTAAACGCGAATGGTATAAAAAATACGAAATTATGTATGAGCCTTACAGTTATAGTTTAAAATAGTACAAATCGTTGTTTTTAGAAAAATAGGGGGTTACGATGTTTTAGAAAAAGATACCATTTGAAACGTCGTAGCGTCCCTTGAAATTATCATTTAAAAGTACGTAACGACTCGTTAATTTTGAAAATAGGTATGGTTTTAAATATATCGTAATATCTACTTAAGGATTTTAATCAATATTTCTCGAGTCGATATACACATAAGTCGGCATCCATCCTCATCATATCACGTACGGTATAATCCATCATACGATATCATCAATCAAATAGTACGGATATATCGTCACGCACATCATATCTTCTCATCTCGTCATATATCGTCACATGTCATATCATCTCACATCACATCATGTATATATATCGCTTCATATCATCATATCATATCATATCGACTCGTTTCATCATATCGGATCATATCCTCACCATATTGTTTTATATTGTAAATATATATAATTATATACTTTCATGAGTAGATATAGATCATAGGCTAAGAACTAGTACTGGAGATATATATATCATTCTACTAATATACTACTATCGCCTATAATATTCTAGAAACACTATTAGCTAAGTATACATATCTAATATTTATATATATAACTATATATCTAGTATCCTAGTGTGTGTGTGTGTGTGTACCCTAATATTACGGTTGCGGGGGTGCTATACGTCGTCCATTCGACTTCCCCCATAGATATACATCTACTCACCTATTACGCCTTACTCTAGTCGATCCCGACGGATGTCTTGCCCTCCTTCGTCATCCTGGAAGTCCACGCACTTGTACATACAAATCAATTCCATATCTAAAATCTAATGAAAACCCGAATCGAATTCCATAGAAATTCATATCCAAAACCGATACGACAAGCGAAAGGCACATAGGTTAGAACTTATGGTCAATGCATGCTTAAACAATAAAACAACCCCCGATGTTGACGTACGAACGTCAAACGACCGAGTCAAAATTCAAATATCAAAACCAAGTTTCAAAAGTCGGAAAACATCGACAGAAAACGAGTAAAATGACTCCAGATTCTACCTAAGATGAAATAAAACTTTTTTGCATATAGGGTAGGTCTAGTTATCTAATAAGTGGGCTACAGACCAAGTTTAAGACCCTAACTCCAAAATTGAGCAGAAAATTGTGGCCAAAGTGAATAAAACAGCGGCCTCAACATGGGGATTTAGGATTGGGTTTCTATGGTGGCTTCCTATGCGTCTGCACATCTCACTGTATCTGCTAATAAATTTTCAAAGTTCTAGAGTCATCTCAGATTCCATTTGAACATAAAAAGTCAATGAAAAACTGATGTCGGAAAATTCTAAGTTCGACTTTGAACATTCTAAACTCATTTTAATCGCGGGTGAGCGTTTTATCTTGAATGGCAACTCAAGAAAATTTCTAGATGGTCCAAAATGCTCAAAACAAGAACTTGATATCACCCTATGGTGTATAGGATGAGGTGAAATATTTTTTGTGAATGTTTAGTGGTGGTTTTGGTGGTGTTTGTGGGGGTGGTAATGAGAGGTGGAGGAGGAGATGAAGAAAGAGGAGAAGATGAAGGAATACAAACAAGAGGTTGAGATTGTAAGCATGGCTCCTCTTCTCTCTCTTTCTCACTCTCCCTCATTAAATACACCATACTCCCTTGTCTTCTCATAATAAATTTTTTTTCTCTTTTCTAAAACAAAAGAAACCATCATGAAAACAAAAAAAAATGTTAACCCTCATGTAAATATGTGTCATGGCACTTAAGATGATTTTAACAAAATAACTTGGTTAATGCATAATCAGAAAATACTAATTAAGTTTAGTATTAATTTTGTATGGAAATAATTGCATATTAATTTATAAAATGCCTAATTTAAATAAATACTTTCATAATTAATAATTTATTTTAAATTCTAATTATTTTCCAAATTATAGGAATATAACTATACCATTTTATGAAAACTCAAATTCATACTTGTATAATATTCGTGAAATTTATTATTTTATTATTTAAATTTCAAAAATAATATTTTATATTTTCTGAAATGTTATAGGACCCGGCTGCTGCAGACCGCGGATGGATGTTAGGTCATGGGATCTGATTTTTGACGCGACAGGTGTGCCTGTTGGAGAGCACGCGACCTAGTGAGGGGATTATGTTGGACAAGAGATCCGTACTTATTATAAGTATCCGCTCCATATTTGGTGGAACAAAGCTTAGACTGAACGTGCTACGTGGTTTTTTGAGTCGGAGGAGTTATGACATACCTTTTCATGCATTTAAATTTCAATTGTCGTTATATACATATACATATAATTATTTGTTTAATATATTTCAATTTCAGACCAGGAAGAATCACAGATTCGTTGGCGAGCCCGGTGGGGATGACGTGTACAGGCCATTCGATATAGATTGCGCCCTCGCTTACTTCCAAGACCAGTGTTGAGTGATCAAGCGATATCGTCGATGGAAAGTGAAGAGTGAACTTTACCTTCCCTGGGCAGCGGCGACCGAGAATCAGCGGATGCACTTGATGGAGGTCATAGCACTGGAGATCCCGAGAGAGAATTGGTCGATTCTTGTCGTCTATTTTAAGTGCGGTGATGTGCAGGTATCAATTTAATTTTTAAGATTTTAACAATTTAACATGAAATCATATTCTAAAATATATTATATATTTTTGCAAGGCGATGTTGGTTCGAAATAAGCAGAACCGGAACAACGGTGTGCGAGATCAAGTTATCCCGATCCAAGGGAAGCGCTCGAATGCCAATGCTCGGTGGCACTTGGTGAGTATTTCGACGCTTAATTCCATATGTTTTCTATATCGTTAATTAATTATTAAACTAAATTCTAATTTTATCACAGAGAAAGAAAGATCCCGCCAACTACAATGAAGTCAAGGGGTAGGCTGTGTTATACAAGGGCACGAACTCATACATGGTAAGTTCATATAATCAGGTTGATTACGTATTTTAAGTTAGCACCTGTACACACACACACATACATATATTCTATATAGACCCAGTTCCAGGAGCAGACAAACACCTTGGGACTTGACCCTGGTGACTCGATCACTGCCATTGTCCCTGTCCTGGTTTCGATATCCGGCGGGCATTATGATGGGCATGTGTGCGGGGTTGATCCCGAGACCCACCGATTTTTTGATAGAAGTTTGATCGCGAATGAGTACGTCGTGATCCAGACGCGGGGGATGCGGCAGCTACGTCGCAGGAGGAGATCCATCCGCTCCGCGAGCAGGTGGAACAGCAGCATCAGACGCGGCAGGAGCTTTAGGAGACGCGGCATGAGCTGCAGGAGCTCGGGGAGGAGATTCGAGACATGAGGAAGTCGCACGCCGATTCTGTCCAGCAGGCCATATGGCATGAGTTGAGCGCATTCTTTAGGCCACGGGATGATAGAGGTGGATCGTCGTCCCAACAGCATTAGTTCTATTTTTTGATTTGTTGACACATACAATATAATTTTAGTGGTGTATTGATCATATTGGACGATTTTTTGACACATATATTTTTTGATTTGTTGATTAGTGGAGTATTGATTATATTGATTGTATGTATATTTTTTGTTTATGTTTGCATGCGATTCGGAACTTATTACTTTGATTATTATATTACATGAGATTTGAATATATTGAGTGGATGATAATTGTATATTGATACTTGTGAATGGAAATTATATATTGATACTTGTGAATGGAAATTATATATTGCTGGTTGTGATTAAAATTAACGCGTGTGGGGCACGGAAAATTTAATTATTTAAAAAAAATACCTGGTCACGGTTGTAACCGTGATTAAAGACAGTTGATCATATTATAACCGTGAACAAAAGACTGCTTCAGATACTGATATTTGGAGCAGGTCTGTGTTATGGGGCACGGTTACAAGTTTTGTTCACGGTTGCAACTGTGACCCATAACTATTTTTGTTCACAGTTAGAACCGTGAACAAAAAACTGGGGCCCACCAACTAACCGATTTTTCGACTTTTCATACTAAGAAACGTTCACAGTTACAACCGTGAACGTTTCTTATTTTGTTCACGGTCAGAACCGTGACCTAATATTTATTTACGCAGATTTGGGTCACGGTTCTGTCACGGTTTAAACCGTGAATAAAAGTTCTTTTGAACAAATCCCTGCCCTGTAGTAGTGCAAATCTAGATATTAAAATTCAACAGCCCTAGTTATTAGTTTTATAAAAAAAATGAGGTTCATGTATAATGCTGGGTGCAATAATCCTAGAGCTCAGTAAGGAGCATCCCTGCAATGGAAAACCTAAGCCAAGGAAATTAAAGTACAAAGCATAGCCTAAAATTTCTTTTTTCTCTTCTCTTGAATTTATTGTCTACAATATAAAGTTTAATATCCATTTGAAAATAGTTTGCTTTACAAATTTCATTCCGCATTCCACTGGATTTCTGTGGTCTAAAATTGTCTGCTCCAACTCCTGTTAAGTTCAAATTTCATTCTAAAATTAACTAGTCTGCTCCAACACCAGTAAATTAAGTTCAAGATGTTATTGAACTTTCCGTCCGTACATGAAGTCAATTGATATTGCCTCCTGTGATCTTTAGTATTAATTACTAAGAGAATTAATTGTAATTAATTTACTGTGAACAATGTTTAAGAATCCATTTAAATAAAGCAATAAAGTAAGGGCTGCAAATGGGATTTCTAAATACCACTCCACCCCTGGCCAGCTGAGATCCCAACTTAAAATGTGGCCCTAAAAAATAACAATATGAACCAAATACTATTTTAGATTCCTCCACATTCAGTCAACTCCCCTTGCCATGCACTATCAAATCACACATATGCGTCACTCTTATCCTTTGAATAAAAATAGCATCTTCTTGTGATCCATGCAACTTCCCAA
The DNA here is from genome assembly GCA_030015575.1 of Agapanthus africanus. NCBI lineage: Eukaryota > Viridiplantae > Streptophyta > Magnoliopsida > Asparagales > Amaryllidaceae > Agapanthus > Agapanthus africanus. Next base: position 352,608,016 of record CM057341.1, on the reverse strand, counting down.
AAAATCTACACTTTTCCCATGGACCTCTCTATCATCTCTCTTTTCAAATTGAAGTCTTTCATCAACCTCTCTATTTTATGTCTAATTTTTGTAACTCTTGAGCAATAAACCCTTGGGAAATGAGACTCATCATGTTTGCAAATTTCTCTTTTTATCAAAGAATAGCTGAAAAATATGCAACAATATATCTTTCCTTGCTTAGTTTAAGAAAGATATGAGAGATGAAAGCAAAGTCCAAAGCAAATCTTTCCACAATGAGACAAGCTTGTCCTTTATAGCCAAAAAGCTTTTTATTTAATTGTCATGATGTGTGACTAGACAGTTATAGTTACAATAGCCTTCTCTATGTCTTATGTTTGAACCCTAACCCTAGTTTTCTTTTGGATTCTATAGCTAGGGCTCTTTTTCTCTTTTGGTAGTTTGAGCCCTATAACCCTAACAATGTGTCTTAATTAATTTCTTGATTCCGTGAAGGAACCCTAGAGACAACACATTTCGATCATAGGCTCAAATTAAGCCAACTCTTTTAGGTTTTTCACTTTTCAGTAGCTAGATATATTGTATTTAAAAAAAAATTTACATTTTCATGTATTAATTATTTCAATTGGCCAACAACACACTTGGGGCACTAAATGGTACAAATACTACTAGTTTACCACACTTCTACTGCATACTAGTATATGTGTAAGTATTTATCTACCAAATTTTGCTAGAAACATTATGGTTTTTCTTATGGCGCCCCTCTCAGAATCTAATAGCACACTTGGTAACTTGAAAACCACCTTAAGGCATGAACACAAATTTTTTTGCACACAATGGTAGAATATATATACAACTTCAAAACAACAGATGGTTTGCAATTGTTTAAGAATAGATTCTAAATACTGAAGTCAAATTGATCCCCAAGTAACCAGAAAGGAAATTCAACTAGCTAGGCTTAGAGCTGGTTTCCGTATTTGACTAAAATTGTATATGCCCTTGGTCAAAAATAGACTATCTTCAAGATCTTGAGGAAAGAGGGCGATTCCTCACAATCGCTCCTGGTGATGAGCTCTTCGAAAATCTTGTAGCTGTTTTTTATGCAGAGCAAGTTGAAACATTCATAGACGAGGAGCTGATTTTAGGATCAACTTTTAGACTCATTAGTATTGTCCAAGGGATAGAATTGCTATTAGTATATATTTTTGAAAACAAAATCGAAAGCTCTATGATGGTGCCAACTGACTGTCTTATATAGTAGTTATCATGTGGTTTGAAAGGTATACAGAGGCTTAGAATTTTTTCCCATATCTGGCCACTTTTTGTTGGTTGATATTTTCGTATTACGAAATTTTAGTAATTTTGCATCATTAGGGTTTCCTAGGATTAGCCTATTTAAAGGTCCTTTTTAGCTTTCGTTTTGCATTTAGTTCGTGTTTTAATAAAATTCAAGATTTATCTCCTTTTCATAGAAGATTTAGGGTTATCTCCCATCTAATAGGACGATACTCATTCCCCACGATATCGACTCCCAATACCGAGAGCGACGAATTCTCTCGACCGCTCACTGCGTCCATGTGCTTCTGGACTGTACCCAACTAAAACATGTTTCCACGACTCAGTAGAGCCGTGGTTGGATAGTAATCTAAGTACAGTGGGAACACACACACAAGATACTGTGGCGATTTCAGGTTTAGGGACTATGCTGTATTTGTTAGGATCTTCACAACTTTATGTTCGGTCTACGATGTAGCCGAATGTGTTTGGAGGAGAGAATGGATAGAGAATGAAGAAAGTATCAATAAACTATTCTTATATTTTCCTTGCTCTTTTAAAAACTTTACAAAACATCTCCTTATATAGGAGTTTACATGCCCCTTCATTATGACTCTTCATAATACCAATTGATTATAATAACCGTTACATATCCTTTCATTAAACCTATTCATGAATTGGTATCCCTTCCTTTTATAACCGATGTCTCTTCAATTCTTTGTAACCGAAAACAAGTTTAATTTCTAACATGCTCCCTTAAACTTGTTTTACCATGCCGATCTTTCCTCGCAATTTTGCGAACACTTCAAATTTTAGGGGCTTTGTAAAAATGTCGGCCAGTTGATCTTGTGATTTGACATGAACGAGTTCGACCTCTTTCTTCCTCACATGTTCTCTGATAGAGTGATACCGAGTATCAATGTGCTTGCTTCGTTCATGAAACACTGGATTCTTCGCCAGTGCTATAGCAGATTGGTTGTCCACATACATCTTCGTAGGTCCTTCCTGTTCAACCTTTAGATCTTTCAGCAGATTTCTTAGCCATATAGCATGGCAAACTCCAGCCGATATAGCAACGTATTCGGCTTCACAAGTTGATAGTGTCACTATCGGTTGCTTCTTGGAACACCAAGTAAATGCTGATTCACCGATGAAGAAAATATACCCTGTAGTACTTTTCCGGTCATCTATATCTCCTCCCCAATCGCTATCGGTATATGCATATAATTCAAAATTGTTAGATTTCGAATAGAACAAACCGAAATTTGGTGTACCTTTGATATATCTCAATATCCTTTTCGCCGCTGATAAATGTGTCAATTTCGGTTCTTCCATGTATCGGCTGATCAAGCCGACTCCATATAGAATATCCGGTCTTGTGCATGTAAGATACCGAAGACTGCCTACCAAGCTTTTAAAATGCGTCGAGTCCACATTGCTCCCTTCATCGAACTTTGATAATTTTGTTCCGCAGTCTACTGGGGTATTGACCGAATTGCTTTGCTCCATATTGAACTTTCTCAAAATCGACCGAGCATATCCTTCTTGGGATAAGAAAATCCCATTCGGTCTTTGCTTTACCTCTATTCCCAAATAATATGCCATCTGACCAATGTCGGTCATTTCAAATTCTTTAACCATCGAGCTTTTGAAGTCATCGAACATACATGGATTGTTTCCTGTGAAGATGAGATCATCCACATATAAACATACTATAAAAATATCACCTTTTTCGGACTTCTTTATGTATAATGCATGCTCATAAGGACACTTCATGAAACCGTGTGCTTGGAAGTATATGTCGATTCGACTATTCCATGCTCTCGGTGCCTGCTTCAGGCCATATAAAGCCTTCTTTAGCTTCAGTACTTTCGACTCATGTCCTTTCTTCTCATAACCGAGTGGTTGCTCGATGTAGACTTCTTCTTCAAGATATCCATTGAGGAATGCCGATTTAACATCCAATTGATATATCTTCCAACTGAATTGAGCCGCCATAGCAATGATCAGTCGAATTGTCTCGAGTCGCGCTACTGGTGAGAAAACTTCATCATAATCAATGCCAGCTTGTTGTTTGTAGCCTTTGACCACTAACCTTGCCTTGTATCGCTCGATTTCTCCCTTAGCGTTCTTTTTCTCCTTGTACACCCATTTCACTCCTATGGGTTTCTTGCCTTTGGGAAGTTCGGTGATCTCCCAAGTTCCATTTCTCTCAATAGCACTGATTTCTTCGTCCATTGCTTCTTTCCACCTTCGGTCTTTGACCGCTTCTTCAAAATTCATTGGCTCGCATTCGGCAAACAAACAAAATAATGTTAGATTATTTTGCATTTCGGTTACCTCATATAACTCGGTCATAGTCCTCGTCCTTGGATTTCTTGGTGGAGTTGAACTTGACGACGCTTCGGTTTGTGGGGAACCGACTTGAGGCGAATTGAACCGAGGTGTTGTTGCAGGCGATGGAACATCAACTTCGACTTCATTTCTTTTCTTTTCTTCTTGACCGAGTACTTCATTCGGTCTGCTGCTTTCGGCTTCATCGCTCCAACTCCATGAGCTTTCTTCATCAAATTCGACATCTCGGCTAACATTGACCTTCTTATTGACTGGATCAACCAGCTTGTAGCCTTTGGTTCTTAGATCATAACCGATAAAAATCAACCGAGAACTTCGGTCATCAAGTTTTACTCTCTTTTGTTCGGGGACATGAGCATATGCTATGCTCCCGAAAATTTTAAAGTGACTTACATTCGGCTTATAACCATGCCACATCTCCTGCGGTGTTACATTTTGTAGACTCTGGGTTGGACATCGGTTTAGAATGTACACAGCACATGCAACCGCTTCTGCCCAAAATTCCTTCGGCATATTTTTACTACTCAACATACATCTCACCATGTCTAATATGGTTCTATTTTTTCGTTCGACCACTCCATTTTGTTGTGGTGAATAGGAGGCCGTTAAGAAATGCCGAATCCCATTTTCTTTGCAAAAATTTTCAAACTCATTTGAAGTGAATTCTCCACCTCGGTCTGACCTGACCGATTTCAAATAAAACCCACTTTCTTTTTCCACATTTATTTTGAATCTTTTAAAATTTTCAAAAACTTCCGATTTATTTTTTAGAAAATATACCCATGTTTTCCTTGTGAAATCATCAATAAATGTTAGAATGTACATTTTTCCACCAAATGAATTTGGAGTAATTGGTCCACATACATCGGTGTGGACAAGTTGTAATGGCTCCTTGGCTTTAAACTCGGCTTCTTTTGGAAAACTTGCTCGGTGATGTTTACCAAGTAAACACCCTTCACATAACTCTTTCGGTTCATTCATAATCGGCAAACCTTTGACCATGTTCTTCCTCGCCAACAAGTTTAGTCCGCCGAAATTGAGATGTCCATACCTCATATGCCATAACCGAGCCGAATCTTTCACCGATGATTTTAGACACTTTGCTTCACCATATTTGATATCCAATAGAAATAGCCGATTCTTCGTCATCTGCACTTTTGCTATCAACTTCATTCGGTTATCTCTTAAGAAAAGAGTTCGATCCTTTAAATGAATATCGAAATTCTTTTCTAAGAGTTGTCCCAAACTCAAGATGTTGTTTTTCATATTCGGCACATAATACACATTTTCGATATATTTTTGTGATCCATCTTTCAGTCGAATTAAAATTTTACCTTTGCCTTTTACTGGTACCTTCGAACAGTCACCGAATGTGACTTGGCCACTCACCGATTCGTCCAAGTCTACGAACATGTTTCGCTTGCCACACATATGATTACTTGCACCAGTATCGAGATACCAAGTGTCGGCACTTTCTTCGTCACCTTTAAAAGCCAGCAGAAGTACATCGTCATTGTAATCTTCTTTCTCCACAAAGTTTGATTTTCCCCCGACTGTTTTTCCCCGACTGTTTTTCCCCAACAGTCTGCTGCGTAGTGACCGAATTTCTTGCAATTATAGCATTGAACATTCGGTCTCCCTCTTCCACCAGTCGATCGTCCTCGGTCTCGACCTCGGCCGAAATTTTGGTTTTGGCTTCTATCGTCATTGTTTTGACCTCCTCGACCACCTTGTCCTCGACCGAATTGACCTCGGCCATGGCCTCTTCCTCGGCCGCGTGTATTTCCTCGATTTCGGTCATTTTGACCATTTTCAACCGAATCACCTTTCAAATTAACTTGTGTTTGTAGTAATTTTTCAATCGGTTCTTGCTTTTTCACGAACCTTTCTTCGTGGGCTTTTAGTGAACCCATCAACTCATCTATCGTCATTTCTTCAAGATTCTTTGACTCTTCAATTGAACACACAATGAAGTCAAACTTCGGTGGTAGTGACCGAAGAATTTTCTCTATCACCCTTACATCCTCCATTTTTTCTCCGTTCCTCTTCATTTGGTTGACCACCGTAAGCACTCGGGCATTATAGTCAGTCACCGATTCATTCTCCTCCATTTTTAACAATTCAAACTCCCTCCTTAATGATTGTAAGCGTACCTTTTTAACCTTCTCGACTCCTTGGAAGGTTTTCTCAAGTATCTCCCATTGTTGCTTTGCATTAGTGGCAGCCGAAATCTTCTCGAAAGTCGAATCATCGACACCTTGCTCGATAAAGTATCTTGCGGTACAATCTTTCTCGAATAATTTTTCATGGGTCGTTCTCTGAGCTGCCGTCAGTGCAGCTTCATCTTGAGGCCGATCATAGCCTCGGACCACCACATCCCAAGCGCCTACTGCTCCCAAAACAGTCTTCATTTTGATGCTCCAATTTTCATAGTTATCTTTGGTGAGGCGTGGGGCGTTGTACGAGAGTGTTGTCTTCGACATTTTCTTCGAACCTTGCTCTGATACCACTTTGTTAGGATCTTCACAACTTTATGTTCGGTCTACGATGTAGCCGAATGTGTTTGGAGGAGAGAATGGATAGAAAATGGAGAAAGTATCAATAAACTATTCTTATATTTTCCTTGCTCTTTTAAAAACTTTACAAAACATCTCCTTATATAGGAGTTTACATGCCCCTTCATTATGACTCTTCATAATACCAATTGATTACAATAACCGTTACATATCCTTTCATTAAACCTATTCATGAATTGGTATCCCTTCCTTTTATAACCGATGTCTCTTCAATTCTTTGTAACCGAAAACAAGTTTAATTTCTAACAGTATTCATGTCACCAGAGAACTGTTATCTGACATTGGTATAATACCAACTAGGATTTGCATAAATAGAAATTTGCCCATGCCTTTGCCACACCATGTTTCTAGAATCTCAGATTGAGGATTTGGTCTTCTGATTGAACATATGTATGGATTAGGATGTATCTAGCAATGGCAAGTAACTACCATGTTAATTCATACATGGCCTCGAACTGATCCATGCGTCTCTAAGAGTCATCCATGTTGATCTAGCTATCATATTTGCCAATAAACTAAACGGGAGAAAGTTGGTATATATCTCTATTCTACAGTGTTAACTAGAAATGGGTTATTACATACTTCATAAATTATATATTTAGTATATGAATTTTCTTTATGAATGGCCAAGATTGAAAAAATACAATCAAACCTATCAATGACTATCCTATCTCTCTTGTAATGTTTCAACCGTTAGTGAATTGTGCTATAACTGTAGACAACCAGCTTCTATTTTATAGTGCAGATTGAGATTTCTGCACATATATATGGACTTTATCAAACTATGTATGAACTAATTTGTACCATAGCAATGAATATGTGTTGTTTTTCTATTTTCTTTTTTTTTTCTTTTTTCTTTTTATCTTTTTCCTTTTTGGGTCAAGGTTCATTACTATGATCTGTTGATCTATAGCACTGGTGTTCCTTATGAAGCAATAGATATATCCATAGCAAGTCCTGATGGAATGCAATAAAAGTCCATTAATACATATGGTTGGTTTAGTAGTTTCAATGAAGTGAATCCTTAATAATCTTTTTATAAATATCTTGTCTCTTTATATGAATGCTGTCTTTTAATTCTGAATAGAAGAATTCTCTGTTGCTCGAAAATGCAAAGAGTAATTTAATCTGATTCTTTTTTCTTTCTTTCATTACTGGCTAGTTTTGTTTGGTTGGGTTGGGGTGGGGGGGGGGGGGGAATTAACCTTTGAACAGGTGATAAAATTCATCAAGGGTTGTTTCAGCTAACCCCAAATACTGAAATTTTTTATCACTCTCATTTGCTAATTAATATATATAATGCATGCTAGTGTTTGGAGGAGGCTTAAACAGCAATGAATATAATGCTAGCGTTTGGAGGAGGCTTATAAAACAGCAATGGGGAATATAATGCTCTGTGGGTTAGTATAAGTTAAAACATTTTGTGTGTGTGTGTGAGAGAGAGAGAGAGAGAGAAATTGGTAAGTGGGGTGAGGAGTCATTGATGAAAAGGAATGACAAATCATCTTGTTATATGTCTACCATTTTCAGATGCATGGGGAAGTTAATTATAAGGTTATGATGATGGGGCCCCACCCCCTCTCTCCCCACATGAGATATGAGTCGTATGACTCTCTCTCTCTCTACTAAATTCATAACTCATCTAAACCTTTTCTTATCAAGACAGTAGAGGTTATTAATCTAAAAACTAATTAATTAAGCCTAGACACCCTTTAATAGGTATCCAAGCATCTATCATTTAGTATATATATAAAACATTCCTCTTACATGCATGATGTTATGGAGGTTGGGTTACGTCTATAAGCCTCCTGCCACAATTAAAGAATCAATAGGAAAATTTTAAATCATAATAAGCTTCAAATATATATTACAAATAATAATTGAAGGCTATCAACTTAATTTTATATGGCACCTTCCTTGATTATGATTAAATTAGCCATAAAAATCATGTACAAAATGGTAGAAAAAGATTTTTTCAACCAGACAAGAGAAAGCTAGCTTGTGTGACGCAACTAAATATTATATATTCATGCGGCCTGTCTTTTTGTTCGTTATATTTTATGACAATCAGTTTGTGTCAAATAGTTCAAATTGTACTTGATTAAGCAAAAACTTCTAGGGAAAAAAGAAATTTATTATAAAAGTATATATATGTTCAATTGATCTAGGTTTACTGAGAATGGCATACATAATCTACGAAAACAGCGAAGGGTTGTTATTTAAAAAAAAAAGGAATGTGCTAAAAGAACACTTCTTTATTACCTGCTCAGAAGAGCATCAGCATGACAGTACCACACTCTCTCTCTTTTCCCTTTCTCCCTCAACTTTTCATAAACTCTCCCCACTTTGTCTCCCGTCTCTCTTCCCTCTTCCTATTTATCTTTCTCTCTCTATAAATAACACCAAAAGAGAATAGAGCACCTCAACAAGTGCAAGACAAAAATCTATTTTCAAAAAAAGAAAAGGGAAAAGATGCCTCAAACTCCTTCAACAAGATGGTGCCCAACCCCTGAACAACTTATGATCCTAGAAGAAATGTACAGGAATGGGGTTAGGACCCCAAATGCCTCACAGATCCAACAAATAACTGCACATTTGTCTCTCTATGGGAAGATTGAAGGAAAGAATGTGTTCTACTGGTTTCAGAACCACAAGGCGCGGGACCGGCAGAAGCTCCGGCGGCGGCTCAGCAGGCACCACCAGTTGCTTCACCAGCTGCAGACAACTACTACTAGTCCTCTGCAGTTTCATAATTTGGAGGAAGCTAATAATTCTCCTTCTCCTACTGGTTCTCAGCTATATAGCCCCACTACTACTCCATTTCACTTCCTCAATCAGGTATTAAATTTACCCATAATTGCAAGTAGGTAGAATCTTTCATTCTACGCTAAATGACAGAAGCGGGTTATCAGCCGTTTATAATGTGATATGATACATGGATGATATATATTTTGAAACCTATTTTTTTCCTTTAGTTTTCTCTCGAGTCTCAATTAAATTTCCACCATATTAGATGTTACTAACCTATTTCTATTGTAGAATGTCAAATAGAAATTATAAATGAACTGTATAATTAAAAAAACACTTAATTATCGACCTTTACACCCCTATATAGAAAAAACATGATACAAAACATCTCCTTTTTTAGTTTCTGATATAGGAAGTGTTAGAAAAGAAGTAAAAAAAATAAGCTGAATTTTCATGAATTTCTTTCTTATTATTATTTTTTTAAATCCTACAAGTTCTTTCCTTCAAAAACATTTCATGTATGAAAACATTCTATGGTATTTAGTATGTTGAAGTGAATATTTTGTTGTTAATGTTGTTTGTTTTTGTATATAGTTTTGTGAACAAAGAAGGATCTAGGTTTCTAGGGTTGTTTTTTTTACTATCCAAGACATGTTCATAGACATGTCAAGTCAGCAGTGTACATATGTAAGATCCTCACTCTCTTTCTCTCTCTCTCACACACACACATAGAATGCAAACTAAACAGATTTTGTAAGTTGGTTTGGTGTGAAAAGGGACAATAAATATCTTGTGAACTTGTAACATATTGATTGGTACGCAGCCCTCAATACTTTAACAACGACAGTCTATAGCAAAACCCAAACAAAGATAAAAATATATATTATTTTGGGCTGATAATTCTTACAAAAAACTAAAAACAATATGTGGTGTGTGTGTGTGTGTGTGTATAACCAGCTGCAACAAAGATAAGTAGCTAATTTGTTGTGATCTCAACATATTCTTCCAGGGAGGTCCTGAAGAGGCAGTCCAAGGAATGAATTTGCTCTCCAAGCTCGATTCAAGTGACGCATCGCCGCCAACGGGAACAATGTATGGCCATAATTGGATGATGATGATGGAGTCTAGCTCTCAAGCTCAACCTCTCAAGACCCTTGAGCTCTTCCCCACAAAAAGCACTGGCCTCAAGGATGAGTGTAGCACCTCCAAGTCCTCATCATGCTCAACTTCCACCAACTAAATCTCTTGCTAGCGTTTTTAACAAATATATATTAGTTATATATATGTATTCTTCTTATCAAGAAGCTGTCTGTGTTGTTGCTTTGTGTGTTGTGGAATTTGGTACGTCAATTTGAATGCACTGTTTGTTGTTTTCTTTCCAAATTGGAGTGATTTGGACTTCTACAGATCTTTCTCCATTTGTCCATTACTCTGTCTCCGTATTGTTTAGATTTGTATTTTTCTTATGTGATCTTGTTTGTCTCTTGTTTTTATGTTAAAAAAGCTGGGCAAATGCCGGAACCTGTTAGGTCAGCCTGCATTTTGTTTTATTTGGACTGGTCAATCTAACTAAATAGGAAGGGTTGCTGTTCTCTCAAGTTCTTTCTTATTTTTAACAACTTCCTTATTAATCTCAATATTTTTAATTTTTCTCTCTTAAATCTCTTAAATAGAGATATAAACGGATCAGATATAAGTGCTACCATATCCCTATCTGACAATCTTAGATGATATGAATACAGACACAGATAGTTATCGAAAATTAATAAGATTAGTTAATTAGGCTGATAGGTATGTAATCTTTAATTGCCTTTGCTTCTTTCTTCTTTGGAGTAAGGAGGATTGAGGAGCATTTTATGGTGAAAGTAGAAGAGATGGAGAATACTAATTAAAGATAAACCGCACTCTTTAAAAAGAGATAAACTCAAATACTCTTTAATTTAATAACACTTTGCTACAACAAAATACAGCTCATAATTTTTTGTTTCGGTGTTACATCACTACTCTCAAACTCTCTCATTAACTTCTCTCTACTTCTCTTTCTTTTCTCTCACACTTTGCTTGATTTAAACATAAACCTTATTTCTCTATTTATATTATCCATTAGTACTATTAATGTAACATATTACACATTTTATTTCACATGAAGCATTCAAGATAGGTTTATAAGATTGCTGGGTTTATGTGGGCTTTTAGAAAGCCCACATGGAACACATTAATTTTAAAACTTCTCCTTAACGTGTTTGGTCATTCCGAATTGTTTTTTTAGTCTCTCATAAGCTTTGTTTTTTAGAGATTTGATAGAGATATCTGCAACATGATCCTCTAACAATATACTAGTTTCACATTTTCTCTTTTACTTTCTGTCTAAGGAAATGACACCTTGTCTCAATATGTTTGCTCATTTCATGCGCCACTGGATTCTTCACAAGTGTTATTGCCGACTTATTGTCAATGTTTATCTCTATCGGTTCTTCTTGCAGATGATACAACTTCTTCATCAGGTTTCAGAGTCATATCTCTTGACAGGCATACGAGACTGCTGCAATATATTCTGCTTCATATGATAAAAGGACGGCGACTGACTGTTTTTTTTAAGGACAATGAAAATTTTGCCAACCCAATGTTGAACACATACCCTGATGTGCGCTTTCGTTCGTCTACATCACCACTGTAGTCTATGTCGGTATAGCCTACCTGCTTTATATATAACTATGTGTACAGAGTAAACCATGATCGATACTTCCTTTCACACACCTTAGAATTCTCTTGGCCACCGTGAAATGTTCTTGTTTATGTCCCTCCATATATCTGCTGACCAGTCAAACAACGTATATAATATCGGGCATTATGATAGTTAGATATCACAAACTCCTGGCTAAGCTTTTGTACCGTGTTGAATCGAATGGTTTACCGTATGAATCTCTCTAGAGCTTTATACTTGTCTTTGTCGGTGTTTCAACTGGCTTGTAATTGCTCATGTTGAATTTCAAAAGAATCCGGTTTGCATGCTTCTTTTGCAAGATGAAAATGATCATCTCAGATTGTATCACCTCCATGCCAAGAAAGTATGACATCTCTCCGATATCGGTCATCTCAAACTTGCTGGCTATGGCCTCCTTGAAGTATTTGAACATCTTCGTATTGTTTCCAGTGAAGATCTTATCATCTACATATGGACATACGATCATAATATTTCCATCGTTCTGCTTGCTGTACAACGCATACTTGTATGGGCTCTTCTGAAAGTCATTCTTTTGAAAATACGTTTCGATTCTCATATTCCATACTCTGGGTATTTGCTTTAGACCGTACACCATTTTTTCATCTTATACACTTCGTCTTCTTGACCATACTTTATATACCCTGGTGGTTTCTCAATATATACCTTTTCTTATATTCTAAGTAACCATCGAGACATGTCGACTTCATGTCCATCTGGTATATTTTCCATCGGTTCTGTGCTGCCAATGCGTGAGAAGCCTGATGGTGTCGATTCTGGCGATGGGTGCATACACTTCTCTGTAATCGATGCTTTATCATAGATATAGCCTTTATGTAACGATCTTAAAATCCATGTACCGTTGTATTTTCCCTCTTTAATTGTCATGCCCCGCTTCTCAAAAGAACAGTGATGGGCACATGATAAGCCCGTGACGTATTTATTCCAAGAAGATCATTTCTCGCAACAAATACGTTAAGCATTTATAAGCAAAATAAAATGACAAGAAAAAACAAGTGAAATAGAATCCAACTACTATATGTTATATTCAATTTTCCATAGAGTTTCATGCTGATATTAGATGTCTTAAAACAAAAATAAAATAACAAGAAAACCTTAAACAAGAGGCATACTGAAAGCAAAAACTGAAATAAACTAGTAGTCGGCTTGTGATGACAGCTGGGTGTACTCCTCTACCGTCGCTTTCACCTTCTCTGTCCCTAAGCCACCTGACGAATATTCCATGGAAAGAAAAAAATATGGTGGAATACCCGTCTGCGAACTTTCGGTTGGTAAGTTCCCCAAAAGGATATGATATAAATGTGATAAAGGACATGCATGTAAGTAGAATATGAATTTTAATATAGTAGCGGATAAGTAAGGGTGTCAATTAAATATGAGCATGGCAATGTATCATAAGCATGGCAATGTATATAAGCATAGTAATATATATAAGCATGACAATTCTATTATAATATGTTTGTTGTAATGTGATGGTGAAAGTATGCATGTATACGAGAGTAGTCCGTCAAATCCCATGGACCAACGACATGTTTCGTACAAGGCTCCGTCAAACCCCCACGAGACGACGACATATGAGATTCATGTTAGGTGATATTTAGTAGACTCTCATGCCACGCCATACATTCATTACCAAACTATCTTTTATCCCCGTGTATTTTAATTTATAATTAAAATTACAAGTCTTGCTCGAATCCATGAATACATAAGAAGAATACAAGATCAAGTTTCAAGTTGAGTTCAAGTATTCATGTCAAGTGTCCATATCAAGTCATTATGTATTCATGACTCGAGTCAAGTCAAATCAAGCATGTAATAGGTTTATTCATGTAAATCATGTAGATAAGCAAGCGGTACATAGTGTGTGATGGACAAGTATAATATTAGAATCGATCCAAGTTACATGCCAATTATTATGTCCATTTTCCTAACATTTTGAGACGGTACGACCTCACTTTATTTAAATAGGGAGATGGGCAAGTGGAAGCACTCATTGTCTCCGGCTTCCCGAATTTCAAGAGAGAATAGGACACTAAAACCCATCTGTTACCTAAATACTTTAAAGATTCTAGTCTTAAAGATCCAAGATATTTATGTGAAAATAGGCCATTAAAGTCTTGAAGGGTTTTAATGTAAAGTTTCCTTATTTTAAAGTCTCGAGAGTGTTTTTGTAAAAAATATACTATTTAAAATATCAAGGGTGTTTTGATAAAATCCTAACTTTTGGGACTTACAGGTATTTTAGTGAAAAAATCCTAACTTTTCCCTTTCAAGACGGTGCACTGTGAGGAGCTCTGCATCTTACTTTACTAGACCCAAGCTATATTTTAACCAGCACCATTCACAACTGGGTTTCCCTAAAGAGGGTTGTAGAGGCAGATTATGTAAGGGAAAATGATAATATATAATTCTTTTAGCGTTCAAAATTACCATAAAAGTTTGGTTATAAAAAGTTGGGGTTCTCATTTGAAAGGATTCTGATCAAGAGTGGATCAAATTGGATTAAGGGTTTCTTACGGAATACACACTACTACAATAAGGGGTTACCCCTGCGGCTATAGGAATCCATAAGGACAACTTTTTATTGCCCCTACGGATTAATCCGTAGAGCCAGCAATTTTCCCCTACGGTCCCCTACGGATTAATTAAAAAATATTAAAATGTAATCTTTTATTTATCCCTTCGGAGCCACAAGAGAAAACCCTACGGATTAATCCATATGGGTAAGGAAGGGTTATTTATAAAAAAAAATAAAGCCCAGAAATTTCCTCATCGTTCCCAAAATTTCCCAACTCCCCCGCGATCGATCTCCCGCGCGCGTCTCCTCGCCACCACACTCGTGCCCGCCTCCTCGTCGCCGGTACAGCCATCGTCGACTTCCTCGTCGTCGTTGGCCGCACCACAGAGACCCGCGAGCTCGTCGTCGACTGTGTCTCGTCGGCAGCAGAATCCTCGGCCTCCTCCACCTCGTCGAGCAAAACTACTAGTGAGGTGAGTTAATTTCAATTTTGAACTTATAATTATGCTTTTTTGTGTTATTGTTGATTTTAGGGTTAGGGTTACTACTATAGGGCCGGGTTAACTAGGGTTAGGGTTAGGGTTAATTAGGCAGGGTTAGGGTTCGATCTAGGGTTTAGGCTAGGGTTAGGGTTAATTAGATAGGGTTATGGTTAGGGTTCGGTATAGGGTTAGAGTTAGGGTTCGGTTTAGGGTTAGGGTTAGGGTTAGGGTTAATTAGGTAGGGTTAGGGTTAGTTTGGGTTAATTAGGTAAAATAGGGTTGGTGATGATTAGGGTCAGGGTTTGGGTTAATTAGATTAATTAGGGTTAATTTTGATTTGGGCTAGAGTTAATTTGGGTTAGGGTTTGGATGATGATTAGGGTTAGGTTAATTTGGGTTAGGGTTTAGGCTAAGGTTAATTCGGGTTAATTAGGTAAAATAGAGTGTATTTGTGTTAGGGTGTTGATTAGGGTTAATTTAGGTTAATTGGGTTAATTAGGGATCATTTGAGTTAGGGTGTTGATTATGTTTAATTTGGGTTAATTGGGTTAATTAGGGATAATTTGAGTTAGGGTGATGATTAGGGTTAATTTGGGTTAATTAGGTTAATTTGGGTTAATTAGGGTTAGGGTTTAAGGTGCACTAGTTCCTTCATGACGATACTCGATGATAACGTAAACATACAACTTTATCATAAACGCAATAAAAATTTACCTTAAACTAAAAACTTCGAACCCTTAATAACGAAACGTAAACGTAAAACCTATTCAAATAAAATGTTTAAGTTAAAACCAATATATAATACTCGTTAATAATATGAAACTTTCATATTCTCATCGATACTCATATGTGAAAATCAAAGCGCGACTTAGTCCCCGTCTATCGATTAACATACGTTCAATATTCGTCGTGGCATAGAACTATATGAAGGTTGTTAAATATCGGACGGTATAGTTCGGTACTAACAACCGTTGTGTAGTATATATGACGAGAAGATTCAATCGTATAATAACCGATAGATTTGTCCAGTGTGGACAAGTTAGGAATGTATAAAGTAAACACCTGCATTCACTTGTGTTTCATTCGTTTCGAGTTATTTCGTCGGTACTTTTCCGCTGGTTCTCCATATACAAAGATAGATTAGATGTTCATTTCAATATTGTTTCACAGCATTGAAATGATTATCTATTCTATTACAGTGTACTCGGAGAACAGCGGGGAGGTGCTGCCGAAATTTACTCGAAACGAATGAAAGCACAAGCGAATGTGTGTCTGCTCTATACATTCTTAATGGATAGAAGCCTTACTACCGATAGCCGAAACACACACATACAACACGAATACACAACAAACGCACACACATAGCATATACATACTGACAACCCTACACTTAAGCAAAATCATAAATTGAAACACACATACACAGAATACAACTCATACTTGGGTATCTTCAAATATAACTTTATTTATCGATAATTTATTCTTTTCAATGACAAACTTGCATCTATGGATTTTCTTCTTTGTTAGTAACTATCCCGTTCTTAGATTTCTCAATATAGTCACCATAACCTACAATTTATATGTTATACAGTTTAACATGGCCCATGAGTACATCAGAGTTAAGGACTGGATGTACATGGCGCATGCAATCTAAGTTTTTCGCAGGAGTTACTGCTTTCATTGAATTTGCACGCGCATATAATAAGATCGTGTTAGAGAAGATTCTCTGTCCGTGCAATAGATGTGGGAATAAGTACTGGCGAAAGGTAGAAATCGTAAAGCTTCACATCGTTAAATATGGTTTTACTAGATTTTATACAACTTGGCTGTATCACGGGGAAGGAAAAGAAGAAGACAGTAATACGGCAAATGAAGAAGGAGAAGACGGTAATGCAGAAGAAGAAGAAAATGGTAACTTCTTTCCAAGAGAAGAAATGGAAGATATGATAGAGGCTGCCCTAGGTGATAGTATTCCTACCGAAAATGACATTCCTTCCGGTCAAGAACCGTGTGCGGATAAGTATGAAAAGTTCATGAATGATGCTAGAAGACCAATTTA
Source organism: Agapanthus africanus (assembly GCA_030015575.1). NCBI lineage: Eukaryota > Viridiplantae > Streptophyta > Magnoliopsida > Asparagales > Amaryllidaceae > Agapanthus > Agapanthus africanus. The sequence continues at coordinate 352,591,281 of CM057341.1, read as the reverse complement.
TGAGAATACAAAGTATTCCACCCTATCATAGTTCATCCAACTTTTCCAGATTAAGTGACTAAATGGATGGAGAAAAAAGTCATTCATGAACTTATGAAGTTCTTGAAAGATTCTATGTCCCCGGGAAATAATGTGCCCGACATCTGGTACGGAGCCTAGAAGATGATGTCTGATTTGGGTTTGAAGTATGAGAAGATTCATGTATGTCCCAAAAATTCCGTGTTGTACCAGAAAGAGAATTCAGATTTGAAAGAGTATCCAACATGCGGAGAGACCAGGTATAAGCCGAAATAATCTGATAAGAAGCCCGATATACCTGTCAAGATAGCATGATACTTTCACATAACACAGAGACTGCAGAGGCTATTCAGGTGCAAAAAATCAGCCAAGGCAATAATTTGGCATCACCGTGCTGCTCCAAGCGAAAATGGAAAAATGAGTCATCTAAGAGATTCACCGGCATAGAAGAATTTCGATAGGAGGCACGAAATATTTAGTAGTGATCCTTGCAATGTCAGGCTCGGGCTCGCTAGTGATGGCTTCTACCTATTCAACTATATGGCTGGAAGCCACTGCACATGGCCCGTTGTAATGATAGTTTATAATCTATCGTCTTGGATGGCTATGGATCAATCATACTTTATGATGGCTCTTCTTATTGACGGACCAAACTCACCGGGAAACAATATCGACGTCTATCTCTGATCTCTGATCGATGAGTTAAAATCTTTATTCATTAATGGTGTAGAGACTTACGATGCAAATACAGCTACAACCTTCACACTGCGTGTGGTTTTAATGTGGAAAATTAATGACTTTCCTTAGATACAAATTTGAAGTTAAGGATATAGAAATATCTCAAACTACTCAGAATAGTGGGATTGCGATGGTAGGATCGGATGGTGTGATTTGTTATGGAAACTTAAATTGCATACTTGGCATCCAATATCCCGGACGATCAGAACCGTTTTATATATTTCAATGTACTTGGTACGATACACGAACCGATACGGATAAGTGGAGAAACAATCTAGGGATTTGGAAAGATGAATATGGATTGACTAGTGTAAACACGCTTCGATTTTACGGTCAGGACGATCCATTTATCTTTCCTAACCAAGCTTTCCAAGTATACTACTCACAGTGCTTGAAGCATCCGGGATGGAGTGTCGTACGCCGTTGGAAACCCAGGGATATTTACGATATCCCAGAATTCGAGGACAGCGATGAGGATGAAGAAGAGAGAAGACTTAGAGTGCTCTGACTGTCTGTTTCAAAAGACGAGCTGTCTTCGGCTGATCGTGAAATTACGTAGGTTAGAAATGATATCGATGATGAAATCCAAGTAGATATGTCTAATGCGTGAACGAAACAAAAAAAATTATCAGCAATGTTATATTATTACTTCACATTTCAACGATCTATACATATATTGCATGCATATATAGTGATTATACTCTTATCTAGGTTTGATGACGATGACCGGAGCAGCGAGGGTTGGCAGGAGCACCAGCCGCGGCAGAGGCAGAGTAGTTCTGCCGCCCGAAGAGCTGCGTAGGGAGTTTCAGAGGGCCGGTCTTGCACCCTGATCGGAGAACCCTTGGATGACTCCTTCAGTGTGGATTTTTCCACACCTCCAGGTATATTGCACGCATATTCATTTTGAATGTAATATTATATGTATACATGCATATTTATTTCAAAATTACTTATATAGTCAATGTTTAATTGTCTAACTGTTGGTGGTGCGTCCACATCAGAGGCGGAGGCCACTACCGCACCTGCAGGTATGTTTATATATCCTATAGTGCATGCATATTGATTTAGAATATTATATCATAAATATACACAAATTCTTTTTGCTCTTATTTAGATAATCATTTTTTGATTGTCTAGCAGTAGGTGGTGCCTCCACATCTCAGGCAGAGGCCACCACCGCACCTGCGGGTATGTTCATAAATATACACACAATCTTTTTGCAATTACTTATATAATCTATTTTTAATTGTCTAATTATAGGTGATGCGTCCACATCTAACGCAGAGGCCACGCTCGCCACTTCCGTACCCTCCATTCAGTCTACAGGTTAGTATGAATAAATATAAAATATTTATTCATTTTACATATCCTTTAAGAATAAACATGAACTTCATATAATTTTATCATCAATGTTTATTTTGTAGTTGGAGGGGAAGCGTCCACGTCCGGGTCACCGGCTGTTCCTCACCGGAGAAACTATCGTCCCGTTCATGCTGCTATCCGGGCCCAGGCTCATGCTGCTGTCTCCAGAGGTATATATCGCACTTCAATTTTCGTTAATCCTTAATTTCTTAATACCACTTTGTATTAATATTGCTTCTCTTGATATTTCTTGTAGATGCAGGGCAACCCTATCCCGAGAGGGGGACTCGAGAGCTGAATCAGTCCCACAGGCTGAGGCCCGACAGAGCTAGGGGGGAGGCACCATTCCCCCCTCTTCTTTACCCCCGATTATCGCTATACTGGCGATTATGCCGAGAGGTTTGGCCGGTATATGGGGATGAGAGCCGTATCCTAAAGAAGTATCCACTCCACGTTGAGTGGGTCGATCAGCACCGGTGCTCATTTGCCCTCTTCTGGGATCAGGCTTGGATATTAATATATATTTTCATTTGACTTATCCAATATATTTATTATTATTTAACACTTGCAATTTAAATACATTGTTTTTTGGTATTTGCAGTTGGATTACGACTTTCAGCCTATACCCGATCCTGATCATCCAGAGAGAGTGCTCGATCTTCACGCTCTGTACCAGGGCCCTGATGAAGAACATGCAATCAAATGTCCGATACAATAGGAACGAGCTGAAGATCGACTAATATTTTCTATGAATGGCGACCCACGAGGCAGAGAGAGCGGCTCTCCTATATACTCCGGTCTTTGCGAGAGTCGACGTAGATATATGGCCTCTCTTGTGCCAATATTTCGACTCTCAGCGCAAAGAGGTTTGTAATTTAAATGTAATTCATTGTTTAGTATATATTTATTTTTTTGTGTTGCTTAATTAGGAAACTAAATCTGAATGTGTTGTGCAGAAACATGCCGATTAAAATAAGGAGAATAGGAAGTCGGCAAAGAGGGGTCACCCCATTTATACAGGTGGCTCGAGGAACATTACTCATGCCATGAATGCATCGGTAAATTACAATAGATCTATTTTGATATAATGTAAACTTAAGATTTATTTTATAATACATGTAATTTTTTGGCGAATTGCAGAGAACTCAGACCGTGGTGCAGGGTGGTACACCGAGCATGCTGACCGTGTATCTTATCGTCCACGGCATCTCGACAGATCCCGCCACGGGCGAGCTTCGATTCCCCGACACTGCTGCCCAAGAGTATTGCGTAAGTGTTAATATTTATTCTAACACGTTTGAAATTTTTGTTTTGAAAGGTTCAAATTTACGTAATATACTTATATTTTAATAGTTAATGTGGGTGTAGGAGCGGGTGGTGGAGAAGGCGGAGGCATCGGGGATCGATTTTACTGGATGGACCGATCCGATGCTGCTGACCGAAGTCTTAGATACCGCACACGGAGGGCACCATGGAGGTTGGGAGAGAGGCCGGGGACTGGGTCTTAGCAGGGACCTTATGAGGTTGGATTCCACTCCGGTGGTTACTTCCCCTATCCCGCGTAAGCGACGTCTAGAGTATGATGTTGCCGTCTTGAAGACCACCGTCGAGAAGTTGAAGGAGATGGTACATATACTACTTAATAGTAAAATATTATATCATATTATAGATAGTAACATATGATACGAATTCGATTAGAATCTAATACATCCCTAAGTCCCTAAGTATTCTTAGATTGGGGTTTCACAATAACCTGATAATGATACGAATTCGATTACAATCTAATACACCATTCTTACTCGTTTATTATACACAATTTAACAGATGCGACAAGCTACTTTGGCTGCGGCTCCACATGCATCTCCTTCGGCTGTGGCTCCGCAAGCCACTACCTCGGCTACGGTTGCGCAGACCACTCCTGCAGCTCCGCAGCCTGCTCAGACTCCCGCACAATCCGCTCCTTCATTTGACGAGTTTTTGACGACTCAGGGCTGCACCGAGGAGAAGATACACCAGATTACAACGTTTATCGGAGGTGGAGGAGCTGAACCGAGCTAGGGCATTTTTTTTTATATTTTTGAGAATGTATGTATTTATCTGATATATATTGTATATTTTTTGGATGATATTGATGGTTGTTTGCTTGTTCACGATGATAGATGTTGATTATGAATATTTATGTATTTGGTTATATGATGTATATATTATTGTGCACAGGACGGGGAAAAATCAGGGAGCCCCCTTTTTAAAAAAAACCCTTGATATTTTATCCCTACGGATTAATCCGTAGGGCCATCTGTTGTATTTACGGATTAATCCGTAGGTGCAAGATTTGCCCCTACACATTTAGCCAGAGGGATAAAATATCAAGATACATGATATTTTGTTCCTATAGACTTAGTAACAGGGGTAAAACTTGCCCCTACGGAGTAATCCGTAGGGGCATTTATCAGGCCCTACGGATTAAACCGTAGAGGCAAGTATTTTATTTTATAAACCAATAAATTAAATAAATATTATGTCCCTACAGAGTAATCTGTAGGGATATATGTCCCTACGGAGTAAGGCATAGGGGCAGTTATTACTCCACAGGGGCATGTTCAGGGCAAAGACTTGCACTTGCGGTCTTTGCACATACGGGGGAATTTTATGTCCATACGGACATATCCATAGGGGCAGTTGTTTGCCCCTACGGCTAAATCCGTAGGGACAGCCTATTATTGTAGTAGTGGCAGTAGTATTTGAGTGCTAAAACAGGGTTTCAAAGAAGAAGAGAATATTATAATTTAGACATGATAGCAAAGAAGATAAATTCAGTTAGCATTGCATCACGTATGACCAAATTCCAATAGAAAATTAACAAATTACCAAACTGTAGTTCAGGGTTTCTTGTTGAGTTTACTAGATGAAAATAGAAAATTGTAATTTACCCTAGTGTTTACATATAGATACTACATGGATACAGCAAACTAAGAATCAATTAAATACTAACATCTTAATTTATAGAGAAAAACAATTTCACAAGTTGACATTTCGAGGCAGGATAGGAGGTCAAGATTCAAATAGTGCGAAAGAGAAGAGGGGAAAGGGTAAGACTTACCCGCGATTAGAACATGGGAAGCGACAGAATTTCTCTTTGGGCATTTCATCGAACAACTTCATGCGCAAATTTGAAACGTCGTTGGAACGGAGATCCGGTGACGCGACCCGGATCGCGCCAAGATGTTGCCTTCCGTTGATCTGCTGATGGCGGCGATTGGCTGCTGAGATTGGATCTGGAGGCAGGCTCCTGAAGCGTGTGGATCTCAATGTGTTTGAGATTGTTTGGGCCGAGCTACATGCAAGGAAGTCCCGGGGTGGTTTTACCACTGAGGACCCTCCGACGATCAAGTTAGTGAGGAAATCCGAGCAGAGTAATGGCTTAGTGGAGTAAAAAATGGCTTACTTGAACCGTCTGAAGAAGGGGTTTATATAGCGGTGGCAGCAGGCAGGGCAGGCGCGAGAATCATGCCAGCCGTTACGCTCCTGACGTCACGCCCGCGTGATGAGCGAGATCTCCCATTAATGGCGAGACAGGCTCGTTAATGGGGATCGTGATGGCGTGGAACGTGGGATGTGGCCGGCGGATATCTCGCGCATGGCGAGATTCGCGGGATGGCGGTTGCGCCTATGAGCGGTGCCATCGGTCGGTTGATGAGACCGAGGATGATGACCCCAGCGGGAGAGCTTGCGGACGATCAGGAGAGTCGAGATATCTTGGTTCTGTGGTAGCCCGGAGACAAGCTGGGAGGCCGAGGAGGCCAATTGTGCTGGGGGCTCGGAGGTGAGCCAACGTTTGTTTGTAGGACGGGCATAGGAGCGGCCTGGTCGGCCACTGTGGGCCCTTTCTTGCATGCTCTGGGACACGTCACCTGCCACGTATCATGATCTGGGAGATCACTGATATTGAGCATCATCATTAGCCCCCACTCTTGTCCCGACCAGCTGATGGGTCGGGTCGAGAGTGGTCTTCCGGGTCATCCGAGGTGAGCTCCTTTTCGAAGATATCGTCGGGCGTGTCCCAGGGTAATCCGTTGTATCTTCTGGATGATGCCGTGGAGAATCAGGGCGAGATCTTTTGCATTAAAGAGGGTGCGCCGGATCGTGCGTACTTTCGCTGAAGCGACAGCCCACGTGTCGGGCGACGATTGGCTGATGTGACGGGCCGCAGACTTCTGGCGTCTGTTGGGATCCGGCTAATGTGCTTGCAACAGGTGGAGCGATCGTGGCCGTTGAATGCGAAGAGTTGTTTTTGGCGGGAGCCAACCGTTGCCTTTGGATGAGGACGCCGGTGGCTATAAATAGAGGTGGGGTCCTCTTCAGGGCCCATCTCTCTTCATATTTTCCTCGTTCTTGAACTCGTAAGCTTGGCGCTCTCCTTTTGGCAGGACCAATGGTTCGATCCACGACTCTTGGTGCCTTCGGCGCTCAGTCCCGGAGGGGGGCCGGCGGTGCGGCCGTGCCTCCGATTGACCCGAGGCCCGCACCAGATGTGCCTCCGAAGGCGGGGTCATCTACCCCGTCTCGAGCCCCTGATGATTGTTCTGGCGACGGCCGAAGGCTCAACGGGTTCCCGAGCCCCAGACGAGGGATGCGGGAGAGGAAGAAGACGGGGTTCCTCTTAAGAGAAAGAAGACGGTCTCTCGCGTGCCACCGACGGAGGTTCCGGGGGGGATCCTCGTGCAGGAGGGGGACGCCCATTTCGCGGTCCCGTCGGGGCTTTCCGTTGCTGCTAGCCTTCTTACTGGTATGGAGGAGTCGGCCCGGGGCCAAATGCCACGGGGGATCCTAAGGGCTCAAATGGCGACCATTGCTCAGGAGGCGGTTCAGGTACGTATTCCCTCATGTGTTATTTCGGGCGCCCTCTCCTTAGTTCGGGCGTCCCTAAGTTTCTTTGTCGTTTTTCGCCAGGTCCTTCAGCACTGCGCCCTCGTTACTCGTATGGATACCGAGGGGGATATTCATGCTGCGAGGTCGGCAGAAGAGTCTTCTTTGGAGGCCGAGGACCTGCGGCTTGAGCTGCGTCTGGAGAGGGAGAGGATGGCCTTCCTTGAAGCCCGGTCGGCCGCCGCAGAGCTCGCCGTTTCAAAGTGCCGGGAGTCTTATCACTGCCTGAGTGAGTCCCACCAAGTCATCGAGGCGAAGTTGGTGGAACTGGCCGATCGCTTCACAGCCATGAAGAGGGCGAGGGATGCTAGCAGGCGGGATGCTGGGGCGGCGCTTCGGGCGCTAGAGGTTGCCGAGATCCGAGCTAGAAAGGCGGTGGCTGATTACAGGGGGTCGGACCAGTTTTACGTCGACCTTGGCAAGGCCTCCGCTATTGCCTGGAAGAAAGCTCTTGATGCCATCAAGGAGTAGTGTCCGGAGTTTGCTGATGGTGAGCTCCGTGCTCGAGTCCCACTTTTAGTGGTCATGCCTCCGGCCGATGGTGATGAGGGAGGCGAGCTCTAGGCTGGGCTTGTGCCCCGGATTTTTTGGCTTTTCATCCTCTCTTTTTGTAAGCCTTCGAGTAATTTTATAAGGCTGGGGAGCCCGCAATACCCTTGTAAAGACTTTTGGTTTTGTGAATAAAACCTTTTATTTGCAGTAGTGTTTGTACGTGTATTTTCCTTTGTCGGTAAACACTTGTATTTGCACAGTACTGCCTTTGTGTTGTGTCGGTTCTTCGTCTAGCAATTACGCGTCAAGTTGAATCTGTTCGCTTGCCAAGTTTGCAAAGACCGGCGGGAAGACGGTATCTCTATGGCCCTGAAGTCGAGGTGGAGATCGCGCAGACGTAGATAGCCCAGATGCATCTTGGTGAGGTCATGTTCCTTAGTGAGGGATGGGCCTCGCAGACGTAGATAGCCCGGATGCCTCTTGGTCTCGATAGACTGAGCAAGGTAGCTGCCCAGTGCATCTAGACGAGGGCTTCGATCCCTGGCGTTGCAAGGGCCGTACCAGGCCTGCCAGGGATGGTCTGAGCAGTGAAGCTGCTCAGTTGCCTCTTGGCGAGGGCTTTGATCCGTGGTGTTTTGGGGTAGCGAGTTACCAGCCAGGGATAACCGAGCAAGGGCGGGCCCGGTTGCCTCTTACGAGGGCTTTGGATCCTTAGTGCGTGAGGGGCCGTAAGTGGCCTACCAAGGATAGGCCGAGCAGGGTTACCGCCCGGTGCCTCTTAGCGAGGGCTTTTGATCCTTAAGGATGGACGAGCAGGGTTGCTACCCGGTGCCTCTTGGTGAGGGCTTTGATCCCTGGTTGGTTGGGGTAGGGAACTACCAGCCAGGGATAGCCGGGCAAGGTCGGGTCCGGCTGCCTCTTGCGAGGGCTTTTGATCCTTAGTGTGGGAGGGGCCATTAGTGGCCTACTAAGGATAGGCCGAGCAGGGTTACTGCCCGGTGCCTCTTAGCGAGGCCTTTTGATCCTTAAGGATGGCCGAGCAGGGTTGCTGCCCGGTGCCTCTTGGTGAGGGCTTTGATCCATGGTGTATTGGGGTAGGGAGCTACCAGTCAGGGATAGCCGGGCAAGGTCGGGCCTGGCTGCCTCTTGCGAGGGCTTTTGATCCTTAGCGCGGGAGGGGCCGTAAGTGGTCTACTGAGGATAGGCCGAGCAGGGTTACTGCCTAGTGCCTCTTGGCGAGGGCTTTTGATCCTTAAGGATGGCTGAGCAGGGTTGCTGCCCGGTGCCTCTTGGCAAGGGCTTAGATCCCTGGCGTTGTGGGGTAGGGAAGCTACCGGCCAGGGATAGCCTAGCAGGGTAACCGCTCGGCTGCCTCTTAGTGAAGGCTTAGATCCTTAGCACAGGAGGGGCCGTAAGTGTCCTACTAAGGATGGGAACGAGCAGGGTTGCTGCCCGGTGCCTCTTGGCGAGGGCTTAGATTCCTGGTGTTGTGGGGTAGGGGAGCTACCGGCCAGGGATAACGAGCAAAGTACCACCAGGAGTACTTTCTTGATCCCGTTCCACCTTCGTTGTAACCTTCCCTTTTTCTGTAAGGCTGAGGAGCCCATATTACCTTTTGGGATGAATAAGACTCTTCTTTTGCAACGTTCTAGCGTTCCCTCATTGTTATTTGAATGAAAGGACTTTTTAGAAAACTTTACATTGCCTTTGTGAAAGGAGAGGTACACACTCGTAGATATTCATTTTACTGGTACATCTTGAGCTTCTCAGCGTTGTAAGGTCGTGGAAACTTGCGTCCGTTTGGGTCCTGTAAGCGGTTGGCTCCGCCGGGAAGTACCTCGGAGACGAGGAAAGGGCCGTCCCACTTCGGGGAAAACTTGTGCAGTCTGTCTTGATCGACGAACTCGTTTCGCCATAGGACCAGATCTCCGGTCTTGAAGGAGCGACGTTTGACCCGCGCGTTGTAGTATCGGGCAGTTTACTGCTGATAGGCGTCAGCCCTGATTTGAACCTTGTCTCGTTTCTCCAGCAAGATGTCCAGGTTGGTCCGTAATGCCGTGGTGTTTGCTTCGTCGTCGAAGTGTTCGACCCGGTGGCTGGGTAGCCCGATCTCCGCTGGGACCATTGCCTCGGTCCCGTAGCAGAGGCTGAAAGGGGTTTCCCCGGTGGAGGTCTTCTTTGACGTGCGCAGTGAAGGGTTTTCCTTAGCACCACTACTAGGGTTTGGTAGCATCACACATGCCATATTAAAATATTTAGAGGGTGCTAAAGAAACTGTGCTAAGGATCAAACTAGAAAAGCTAGGGTAACACTAAAACTATCACAATCCACAAGTAGTAAAGTACTAGGTTTAGAGAATACAACCTTTATAGCTCTCTTTGCTAGACTCTTTGGCTACTTGAGGGTTGAAAGAAGCTTGCTTGAGATCCTCCAAGTCCACGATGATCCACCCGGAGTCCTCTTTGTCCAAGCTCAAAGCTCCACTTGATCAAAAGAAGAAGTTGAAGCCAACACTCTAAACTAATGAGCAAGAGTAGTATAGAATGATAATGTGGTTTGATTTCTCACTTAAAAACCCTAACTTGATCACTCTTTCACTCACTATCAAAACCTAAAGAGCAAGAGAGAGAGAGAAAGAAGAAGATAGCAAATGAGAGCTCAAGATAATGATAAGTCTTCGGATAAAAATGAGAAAAGAAAATATAAATATTTTCTTCTTCTCATTCTTAACCCTAGTTAATAAATATCTAGATTTTTCTTTTGGATCAAAAATGGCCATAAAAAATAACTCATGGTTAACTCAATGGTTTAGTGGAAGAATAAAATAATCAACCATGAATTATTATCATTTCCACTAACTCCAAAAATAAATATCAACATATTTACAAAGGTGTGAGTCTTATATTGCCACCATCAAATGTATCAATGTAACATTTCAGAAATTGTTTTGCGAATTTTTTCCGTTTTAGGGCAAAATTGTCGGTATTTTCCGTTTTAACCCGATTTCGATCAAACTTCCGTAGAAACATACAGGCACTTTTTTTTAGCTAAAATAAAGCTTGTGCGCGAACTTTGGGAGTATTTGGGAGGTTTTGGTTCAGATAGAATTTTTCCAAATAAAATATTATTTTAGCCGGTAAAATATGCACGTAAATCGGGAAATTTCTTCTAAATGAAAATTTTTGGAAATCATTACTACAATTATTTTTTAGAACTTTCTTTTTAAATATCTAGATATTTTTAGTGCAAAAGTTTTTTGAATTAAAAAAGAAAAGAAAATGAAAGAAAAGATGTCATTTTTGCATTTAATGAAGCAATTAATGAATTAAACTAGAACTTTCTTCTTCTTTTTTGCACAAAACACCCCCCATACCCTCATGGCCGGCCCCTCTCCCCCCCTTGCTGCCCTTGTTCTTCCTCACTCATTTTTCATCATTTCTTGCACAAATAAATCATGAAAAATCCAAATAAAATCACAAAAATTCAAATATACTCATTTTCCTTCATTCTTGAACTCAAAACTAGCTTGGATCTTCATTCAAAACATCATTTTGGAGGAAAAGATGATGAGTTTGGTTTCTTGGTTTTGATCTTTTGTGGAAGTATAAAACCCTAACCCTAATCCTTTTTGTTGTTTCTAAATCTCTAATTAGCATATTAATTGTTTATTTAAGCTTTTAATTTCATGTTTGAAATTCAAGACTTGATTTTTATGATAATCTAGTTAGGGTAAAACTTGATTTATGTGTTTAATGTTTTATTGAAGTGTTAATTTGTGATTAGGAAAAGCTTGACCTAGTAGAAAATGATAATTATTGCTAATGAATACTTTGTTTAATTATGCAATTTTGCTTACTAGGTTTTTGCTAAAATTTAATTAGCAAGTGTTAAAAATTTAGAAATGGTTTAGATAGCTTAGTTAAGCTATTATAAGGTGTTTGTAATCGATAGATATGCGTTAGCTTGAAACTAGTGCGAAATATTGCGATAACTTGCTTACTAGGTTTCGGGGTTTTTCCGACGTGGGTTCGATTGGTCGTTGCGAGATTATATCTATTTTATTCCTCGTAATTGTTTGTGTTGTGTTGCGCGATCGGGACGATCGGGGTCTAGACTTGGTGTTTTGTAGTTTAACGACCCCAGTTAGGGTTTTTGGCCGATGTTGTGCGCGATAAATGCGCTAAGCGCGCAGTGTAATTTTCCGGGCGATTTCATCGCGTTTCGTTGTCTTTTCGTCATAGTAGGATATTTGCTTATGTGATGTGTTTGTGAAATTTTAGGTTCGCAAGCGGGGACTTCGGACGCTACGACAAAGGAAAACAGGTGGTAGGCTTCACTTAGCCAGAAGTGTTGGTGAGTAGATTTAACATCTACAGGGGAATCGCCCGCATGGCGTTATGCGTCTGGGCTAGAGATGTTACTTTTGTCGCATATTCTATGTCAGATTTAGGATTTGCGCATTCACCCTACTGCTTAGTTATTGTTGTGCTTGGACTAGTATCCTTAGGATACTGCACATATTATTGACGATTCATGTTGCACGAGCACTGAATGTATGCTACACATACTGTCAATAATTGCCATGTCACGCACAACCCACATATAGAAATGCTATTGTTGGTTAGGAACATTGAGACAATGATTCATATTTCTTATCGCATATGACATTTAGCATACCTGTATATCCACATGCTTACACATATGCCTTCACATACTTACGTGTTAGATACCTATATACCTATAGAGTATCGTACCATTAGTGATAGGTACATACACACTTTATGTCATAGCTACAGATATACTTTGCACACATACTTCACTTATACCCAGGGGGTATACTACATCATTACTTATAGGTAGATACATATATTTTGCTATACCTTTATGTTGCACATATATCTGGTTATAGCTACATGTTTACCTTTACTTGATGTTATTTTAGAATTGGAGAGATTAGGTACCGCATGATATTATATTAACTTGTTATAGTTAATTGCTGCTTTTCCTTTATATGCTCGCATTTCAGATTTGTGATGTGTATATTATATTCATGGATTTTCGCATTGAGATATGAATTTTTCATGTTGTTTTCAGGATTTGGGGACCGTGGGAGTTTATGAAATTATGCATTATTTGAAAAAACCCGGTTTTCCTTGATATGATATTTCAGCATCTACCATGAGATTTATCGGTTCTGATTATATACTCCATACGAGGAGTGTTGCCATATGAGGGTACATGGTGGGGCCCGGTATGGTTCCCCTCGGCAAGATGATCGACGGTCCATGCCGATTGAGCTGGAAGGTGGGCAAGTACCTACCGGTGACATTACCAATGACTCGGCAGTTATCATGTGGATACCGATGGGAGTCATGTACGTATAGATACGTCGAGAGGCGAGGGTCAGAGCTAGGCACTCGTGCTTTCGGGATAGCGTATGATACGTACCTATCAGGGTGCCAGTCATGGTGACAGCACCTGATAGATCAGCATTTCTGTGTCGATACTTGACACATTGGTTTCATGATATTTCTTCTTACTCATTGTATATATAACAGGGGATTAGGATACTGTTATATATGCCCATACACCAATATTAGTGGAATGAGACGCTAATATATGTGTATTGAAATTAAATTATATACATCATCATATTTATTCATGCAAATATACCTAGAATGTAAATGACTTATTGACATTGGATTTAGGACATTTGAGAATTTATTTGATATTGATTATAGGATATATGTGAGATCTACTTGATATTGTACATTCGGGGTATACGAGATACACTTGATATTGTACATACGGGATATGTGAGATCTACTTGATATTGTACATTCGGGGTATACGAGATACACTTGATATTGTACATACGGGGTATGTGAGATCTACTTGATATTGTACATTCGGGGTATACGAGATACACTTGATATTGTACATACGGGATATGTGAGATCTATTTAATGTTGTACATTAAGATTATGTGAGACTTACTTGATATGATAGCCAAATTGGGGGCTGATTTGAGGAAATTGGGATTTGGATTGTCTTGATGGATTTTGATCCTACCACGATGTCAGGATTCCGTGGAAATGACATGTTTCATTCCATACTCTACATTTATTGTTTATGCACTGCTTCATGTATTAGTAGTACCTATTAGAGTACCTTCCATGACTGTTGCATTTACATACATTTATTCATATCATTTCTTCATGTATTAGTAGTACCAATATAGTACCTTACATGATGCTGCATACATATCGTCATATTATTGCTTCATGTATTAATTGTACCTGCTAGTGTACTTTTCATGATTATTGCACTACATATGACCATTCATTGATATTAAATGCTTATGTTAGATGCGCGTTGTACGTGCATACTCATGATTACCTGCATATGTTATTTACTATTCAAAAGTTGGCAACTCACCCCCGTTGTGCCACAGTGTTTGCAGGTGTTCCTCAGGATAGTCAGAGGCAGGCTATTATCACACATCTTATCATCTTTTGCTATGGATACCGCATCAGCTCACAGTGTGTAGTTTGCTTAGGTGGGTTTTGTGGTTATTCGTTGTATTGTATATTCGTTGTATCCCTGTACTCTCCATCTACTATTTTCATATTGACTTAGAGACTGGGTGAGGACGATGTTGTATATTATGTTGTGACTTGTTGTCTTTTATATAGTTTCCTTTTTATCGTTTTCTATTTCTTCGCTACGGCGTCGTATATTTGTTGTGGTGGTTGTTTTCCGCCTTTGGGCGTGGATTTTCTCCCGTTGGGGATGCTTTACTTTATATTTATGTTGTACCCATTTTTGGGGTTGGTTTTTATAAAGGAGGTGCTGCCGAAATTTTCAAGAAAGAAAATTGGACTTAAAGAATTTACACTTGAGATTTTTTTTAAAGGTTTAAACAATATTTCTTATCTTTTCTTGTCTTATAATGGTTTAGATTTCTGGGTTTTGGCTTTCTTTTACTCCGTTACGCCTGTTGAAGTTGCGTAGTATTAGGGCCGTCATGTGCCAATTTCGGGTCGTGACAAAGTTGGTATCAGAGCGCTTGATTTTACCTTTCAGAGTGTAGGATGACCTTGGTATGATGGAGTAGGTAGCTTAAGCAGAGTAACGTAGTGTGTGTATATCTGTAGCATAGTCACGATGCAGTACTCCGCCTAAAGTGACCTAAGTACAATTGTTTGAAATTTCTTCCTTGATGATTCATATCATTGTGATTCGATTTTCGTGTTCATATCGAATCCTATCCCCATTTATAGCCTTTGCCGCTGACGACTATGGGGACTCAGAGAGGTGCAGCGAGGGCCGAGGTCAGAATTGACTCGGGTAGGACGAGGACTGACCAGGATGGCACGCTCGTTGCACAGGTGCAGACGGATCCGCCTTCGACAGATAGTATCGCTAGGCTTGTGGCAGAGATGCAGGACTTGCGCCAGACGATGAGTTCTTTGGTTGATACCATTCGAGCGCAGCGACAGGAGATTGTCACCCTTGTTATCCAGTTGTTCCTTGCTATCGGTACATAGCATTCCGTCACCTACATGGCACCAGTGGATGCAGCCCCAATTGACGAGCCACGCCTTCCAGAGACTTTGGGAGTTCCGGGACCGTGGAGGACTCGTACCGGTGTACCAGTCCAGAGACTGAGGCCTAGTCGTCGAGATAGGTTTCGTGACTGTTGCGGGAGTAGCAGAGGTTTGGGACGAGGAGAGTCGTGTTAGCTAGATCAGCCGTTTGTTGTGTTAACTTCTGTCAGTGATTCTTTTGTTGCGCAACACGTATTTCAGTCGTGTGCCAATCGGTTAGGAGATTCATCCGTCACTTGATCCTTTTAGAGATGTTGGATTTGGCGTTCTTTTGGGCACGGACTGGTTAGCTACGTGCTAGGCGTCTGTGGACTACCGTGAGGAAACAGTCAAGTTTTGTTTCCCCCGGCGAGTCAGTTCTTATTGTGCAGGTGGATAGTTGTGCCGCCTCTTACAGCTTGAATTCAACCTTTTTGCTAGTCGGCTTTTGAGGAGAGGATGTCGTGGATTCTTAGCGTTCATTCGAGATACTAGAGCCACAGTGGATTTGTTGGGCCGGGTTCCTATCGTACGAAAGTTTTCCGACGTCGTTCTAGATGTGCCGGCGAAGCTTAAGGAGCTTAAGGATCAGCTGCAGAGTTGTTGTTGGGGGGCTAGCGCATCTGAGTGTTTCACATTGAGGAGCTCCTATTTCTGTTCGTCAAGGAGAAAGACGGCAGTTTGAGATTGTGTATTGATGGATCGTCAATTGAACCAGCTTATGGTGCGGATAGGTATCCTTTATCTCGCATTAACGATTTCTTCGATCAGCTCCAGAGTGTGAGACATTTTCTAAGTTTGTTTGGGATCAGGTCATCATTGTTGCGGGTTCGGAGTGATGGCATTCCGAATACTACTTTTGTGCGTGCTACTGGCAGTTTGTGTTGTGGTGGTGTCGTTGGACTCGCCAATGCTCTAGCAGCATTCCTGGATATGATGAACCAGATTTCTTCAGGCCGTTCCTCGACCAGTTATTGTTGTGTCATGATAACATTCTGGTCTTTTCCTTGTGTCGTGAGGAACAGGAGCAGCACATAAGGATTTGTTTTGCAGACATTGGGAGAGCCCCAGCTGTTTGCTAGATTCTCGGAGTGTTCCTTCAGGTTTGATTGTGTTGAATCCTAGGTCTTGTAGTTACGGGAGACGGTTGTCATATGGTTCCGAGGGAGATCGAGACCGTACGGCTTTGGCCCAGACTTGTGTACGGACAGGGGTCCGTTGATTTTTGGGCTTAGCAGGATTTTACCGCCGTTTCGTGCAGGATCGCTAGTGTAGTGCTGCACCGTTGACTGGACTGACCAGAAGGGAGGTTCGTTTTCTTTGGACTGAGGCATGCGTGTGGAGTTTTCCAGCGTTGGAGATTCGGTTAACAACTGCACCAGTTCTTTCTTGCTTTATGGTTCGGGCGACTTTGTTGTTTTAACTGTGATGTTTCGCGAGTGGGGCTCGATTGTGTACTGAGGTGACACTATAGAGTTATCGCTTTTGCTTCCCTGCATTTGGAGGAAGTACGAGCAGGATATCCTACTCATGATCTGGAGATGGACGCGGTGGTAGTGCGTTGGGGATTTGGAGACACTACTTGTTCGAGAGTCGTGTCAGATTTTCACGGACCACCAGAGTTTAATGTCCATCTTCCTGCAGCGGGTTTTGATTGTTGAGACAGCGCCGTTGGATGGAACGTGTGGAGGATTGTGTTTGTGAGATCCTTTATTACCTTGGCAAGACGATTGTGGTAGCTGATGCTGGAGTCGTAGGCCCGGGGTTAGTTTGTTCCAGTTGTGCGCAGTCAGAGACAGTGTTCTGCAGATTTATAGTTCTTGTGCGATCGTGGAGTACAGCTTAGGTTCGCCTTTACTGAGGGGACAACTTGCTCATGTCCGCGCCCGACCACTTTTCCCTAATCGTTTTCGCGAGGCACTTGTTAGTTATATGTATGCCCTAGAGGCCATTACTATAGATAGGATGTATATTGTAGTGGATGCTTGGACATATATAGGGAGGACTTTCTTGCTCGACATGATAGTATGCTATCTGGTTGCTCTTTACCTTAACGTGTACACTGATTGTCTCTCTGTTACATGTTGGTAAAGCTCTTAGGATGTGTACTTGACTACCTGGACTATGATGCGGATCATACCAGTGGGGACATGGTAGTCCATAAGTACATCCTTCAAGGTCCCTAGTCGTGGGTGTATCGAGACAGGGCATCGATATACCAGTGCAGACTAGCATATACCTTCTCGACCCATACAGATGGGTGATGGATGATCCTATATCCATTGGTGTTTGACATCGGAGATGATATACGGGTGCTCAGTGGAGACTGGGTACACTGGACGGACTCGCCGAGAACTCCCAGATGGTATTATACCTTACGTTAGATGGCAGTTCTCTGGTGACACTGGTACAGGTTAATCTGTAGACCCGAGATCGTCATAGAGTCTTGTGTGATTCCCACTGTGCTTTGATTTCCACCTTACCACGTCCAAGAGGGCGTGCAAAAAGGTGGTTTTTGGGTACAGTCCCGAATCACATGGAGGCAATGAGCGATATAAGGGGATTTGTCTCTCCCGGTATAGGGAGTTGATGTTGCGCTGTGTTCAATTGGCTATAACCGGAAATCCCTGGCCAGGGTTGCTGAGATTTACTGGTAAGTGTTACCAGTAGTTTCTCGAACTGTTATAGACCTCATATCGACACGACTTATCGAGCTATTGGGGTCTGACGTTTACCACCCCTAGGCGAGATATGCGACATATCAGACGACGAGACCGGACTGTATGGTAAGTGTTACTGGTTGGACTCACAGGAGTGTGAGCGGGCTTGCTCGTTGATCTTCTGATAGCTCAATACCCGGGTGGCCGTTACGTTTAGCAGACCGCTTGCGGCTTGTGGGTGTTTGATATGATCATCACCTGCTGCCGGCGTATTAACGAGTCTTTAGAGTCCTACACAGAGGTTTCCTGGTTCAAGCGAAACGAAATAGGAGCGCATATGAGATATGTGCGGGACCGGGAATAATACCAGTATGTGATACTGAATTCTATTCTCGCGATTCGTATCATCGGACGGTTATATAAGATATAGCTTGGTTACCGAATCAAATGTTGATTCGATATATTGATACACTTGATATTAGTCGGTTATATGCAATATGACCGGATCATTAAATCAAGTGTTGATTTAATGATTTAATGTATAATTATATATTTGATATATTACTTTACATTAACTAGTATTTGTTCACTTAAGATTGATTTTCTTACTTAATGTGCACAAGTAGTATATGTGATATATTTTTGTGCACTTGATTGTATCATGTTTGATGATACATGCAAACTTGGGTGTATGTTTGATTTAAACCATCTTTAGGTTAATGGTTAGGTTTTAATTTGTTTTATTTATTTTCTTTATTCATTTTGGCAAGAAATAAAATGGTGGCTTGTTTTGTTTTATTCTTGAAGCTTCATGAAGCTTTGAAAGTCTTTACCATTTTGTTTCTTTCCTTAACCTAACCATTTACCTAAACCCTAGTTTATTTTCTACATGAGTTTACTTCACCCATGGTTGCTAAATGATAAGCATCACTTGAATTTTCTAATTAGATAATTCATTCTTTTCTTTCTTCTTCATCTTCTTCATGAAAAGAAGAAAGCTTGCTAGAAAATTTCAAGTGTTGAAATCAAGTGAGAAATCCAATTCTAAAGTGAACCCACTTCCTATTTCTTCATCCTCTACCACTTGCCATGTAGTATAGGGTGTTTTCTTTACAAGTTTCTGTTAGTTATATGTATGCCCTAGAGGCCATTACTATACATAGGATGTATATTGTAGTGGATGCTGGGACATATATAGGGAGGACTTTCTTGCTCGACATGATAGTATGCTATCTGGTTAATCTTTACCTTAACGTGTACACTGATTGTCTCCCTGTTACATGTTGGTAAAGCCCTTAGGATCTGTACTTGACTACCTGGACTATGATGCGGATCATACTAGTGGGGACATGGTAGTCCATAAGTACATCCTTCAAAGTCCCTAGTCGTGGGTGTATCGAGATGGGGCATCGATATACCAGAGTAGACTAGCGTGTACCTTCTCGACCCATACAGATGGGCGATGGATGATCCTATATCCATTGGTGTTTGACATCAGAGATGATATACGGGTGCTCAGTATAGACTGGGTACACTGGACGGACTCGCCGAGAACTCCCAGATGGTATTATACCTCACGTCAGATGGCAGTTCTCTGGTGACACTGGTACAGAGTAGTCTGTTGATCCGAGATCGTCATAGAGTCTTGTGTGGTTCCCACTGTGCTTTGATTTCCATCTTACCACGTCCAAGAGGGCGTGCAAAACGGTGGTTTTTGGGTACAGTCCCGAATCACATGGAGGCAATGAGCGATAGGAGGGGATTCGTCTCTCCCGGTATAGGGGGTTGATGTTGCGCTGTGTTCGATTGGCTATAACAGGAAATCCCTGGCCAGGGTTGCTGAGATTTACTGGTAAGTGTTACCAGTAGTTTCTCGAATTGTTATAGACCTAATATCGACACGACTTATCGAGCTATTGGGGTCTGACGTTAACCACCCCTAGGCGAGATATGCAACATATCAGACGATCAGACCGGACTGTACGGTAGTGTTACTGGTTGGATTCACTGGAGTGTGAGCGGGATTGCTCGTTGATCTTCAGATCGCTCAATACCCGGGTGGCCGTTACGTTTAGCAGACCGCTTGCGGCTTGTGGATGTTTGATATGATCATCATCCGCTGCCGGCGTATTGACGAGTCTTTAGAGTCATACACAGAGGTTTCCTGGCTCAAGCGAAACGAAATAGGAGCGCATATGAGATACGTGCGGGACCGAGAATAATGCGTGTATGTGATACCGTATTCCATTCTCGCGATGAAAGTATCGATTAGGTTATATGCGATATACCCTAGTTATCGAATCAAAGGTTGATTCGATAAGCCGATACATAGGATACTGGTCGGTTATATGCGATATGACCGGATCGTTAAATCAAGTGTTGATTTAATGATTTAATGTATAATTATATATTTGATATATTACTTTGCATTAACTAGTATCGGTTCACTTTAAATGGATATTCTCACTCGGATGTGCGCATTGTATATGCGATATACTTTTGTGCACTTGTATGTATCATGTTTGATGATGCATGCTAACTTGTGTTTTGTGTAAAGTTTAAACTATGGTTATGTAATGGTTAGGGTTTTCATTTTCATATCTATTTATTTATTTGTTTATTCATTATTGGAAAATGATAAGCATAATGCAAAATGGTGGCTTTATTTGGAAGCTTGTTGAAGCTTCATGAAGACTTTGACTTTAGCAACCATTTTGTCTCATGCTTAACCCTAACCATCCCATTTAACCATGATTGATTCTCTACACATTACCATGGTTAGTGTTATGATAAGAATGGATTATTCTTTTCTTTTTTGATTAACTTATCATATCATTATTCTTCTTCTTCTTCATTTTCTTCAAGTGAAGAAAGCTTGCCTCCATCAATGGCAAGTGTTGAATTAGAGTGAGAAATCCAATTCTAAAGTCTACCCACTTCCTATTTCTTCATCCTCTACCTCTTGCCAAGTAGTAGAGTGTGTTTCCTTCACAAGTTTCTTGACTTGGTGAAGTCGGAGCTTGATTTAGCGATGCCTCGACGTAGATCATCTTCGGCATGGACATCGATGACCTAGCCCGTCCATTCTCCGATGAAGCCGACGCTAGAGCCCGGGATCCGTCTTGGACAGCGAGGAGACATCATTGCGTAGCCGTGGAGGTGGAGCACCGGATCTACAAAGGTTGTATATCCGTATTCTCATAATTAATTGTTAACTAGTTATCTTTTTCGCTTAGTTTTCTAGCAAACGATCCGTAGTCGGGTCTCTCGGCACCTAGAATTTTTGAAATTGGCATGTTCGATACCTTGTGAGACCTCTAGTGAGTGCCTAGGAACCCTACAGTGGTATCAGAGACTAGCTAGAGCCTTAGGCGATGCGTAGACGGAGTTAGAAGTCCGATCGACCCGAAACCCCGACTTTAAAATGCTCTCTGGACATTTTTGTAAAATGTGGATTTTTGCAAATTAAAAATATGCAGAAAAATAAGCAGGTAAATCTAAGAATTACGATGCAAAAATTACCTAATGATCTTTCTAAAGTGCGGTGGAACCGCGGCATTAGCGTGCTAATACGGCCCTTCCGCGGCCCTTTTGTCTTATCTGCCATTGAATTTTGCACAGTAACTCCTATTTTTCAGTGCTGGTTTTCCTGGGAATTTTTAATCTGAAATCAAGAGTTGAGTATTTTGGGTTGTATTGGGAGTTCATACATTCGATCGGATTGTCAAACTTTGTCTATGTGTCGTTCCGGATAATTTTTTTGAATATGTTAAAAAGTTCGACCGGATATAAATACCCAATTTTTCCCCTGTCGGGAAATTTCCAAGTGTTGGATATTTCTGTAGTTTAATCACGTTCTAAGTAGTGCAAGTAACACGATGGTCCCTCTAGAAGACAACAAACCTTAACTCGATTATGTGACCGTCTTGAACTACCCTTTGAACCTTCGGGTTTGGGGCAGTACGGCGTGCCACATGTGAGGCGTTGGCTTAACCCTTCTACGGCTGGACCGTTGGTACTGAGGCACGAACTGAATGTTTTTAGACTTGTTTCATGTGTTGACCTGTATCGGGAAAACTTGGGTGTTCGATTGTTCGATCGGAAAGTTTAACATTTTCTATTTATCCGGAATGTGATACAATAATTGGAATTCATAAGAAGTTATGAGATAACTGAATGAATGTTATAAACATAGCAGTTTAGTCTCACTTGATCGGTTGCCACGGAATTTTGATGTGATTAAAAGTCCGTCGCAATCACGTAGCGTACGCGGATACTCGCCGGGTAAACTTAATAGACAGCCTCACTCCATAGCCCCGACCAAGTGACTGCAGGAGAACCCCGTCGCCGAAAGCATCCGTTCGGGTGCTCGCGGTAGCGGTGTTCCGCCTTGGTGCACTTCGTCGACGGTATAGGGGGTGCAGCCGTCTACTGAAGTTTGCGACGAGCATTCGATCAGGATGTCGGGAATCTTGTTGAATTACCCGACTTGATATTGAAAAGTGTTTTCGATTTTGAGACTAAAATGCGGGGTTTATAATTGTTAGGCATGCGATGTATAAGGAATTCATTTGGTCAGGCATGCGATGTCTGAGGTGGTTGCGGATTCCAACTGTTGTAGTTTTACACTTTCTTTTCTGTGACCGTAAGTGTAATATGTGATATCGCCGGTTTCGTTGCTATATGTCAACGACAATTGGGATGCGCATATTTACTTACGTTGATGACATGTGATGTTATGTGTTGCTGGATATGTTATATTGGATCGTCGTGTTTGAATAGCCGGGGGTTTTTATGTGAGATGAGTGTTTTTCATTTTCATTCATGTAAAAACTTGTATGTAATATTGTTTTATTGGGGCACTTCCAGGTAGCGGAAGATGTCACCGTTTGTATATTATTTACTTTTCCGCACTAGGATAGACCCAAGGAGGGGAGCACAAGTAACCGGGTTCTGGAGTCCAGTGGGAGACCAACTCGAGGAGTCGAGTCCGGGTCTCCTAACTCCAGAATTGGTAGGGTTGCTTGCCGCTCTCGTAGGGGTCTAGGGGTGTGGGTTTGGCTATTCATCACGACCGTGGAATCCGTGTTTTGTACTGGCTCGTATTGAAAACACGGATGTCCTAGTATATCCAATATTTCATATGATTCTTCTGTTGCGATATCTGTGATGTGATCATGTGATGTTCTGTGATAGATACTATATATAGTATATATGATATATTATATAGAAGTTACTTATGTTTTACACCCGCGCTAGCCCTGCCCCGCTCTGCCGTTAGTTACCTAACCTAACGGTGCAAGAGGGGACATCGAGGCGAATGCGGATGGCATAAGTGTACGTCGTATTTATCTGTGATGTTTAGGTACTTAAATGATGGGACTTCATTAATGTGATTAATGAAATAAAAGAAACCTGAGATGTTGTAGAATCGAATTTCAAAATAAAACAGGTAGCTACAGTTCTTGCTTTGCACAGAGGTATATGTGATATATCCTGCACCTTATTCGATGAGGAAAGGACCGAGATCCCTTCACCGGGAGTGACTCCTTTAGCAATAACTGGTCGATGCTACACACTCGGTTTGTCTTTTGATTGCTTTTAAGAGTTTTTGCTTTGCACAGTGATATATGTGATATATCCCGCACCTCATTCGACGAGGAAAGGACCGACGATCCCTTCACCGGGAGTGACTCCTTTAGCAAAATAAGAAAAGCCTCAAAAGCACTCCATTTCAAAATTCATTCGATCCTACAACGATATCAAGTTCATTACGCAATAGGTTTTCATAAAAACCTGTCGTAGCCCTCCGTCATTTCAGATAAGTGCTGTTTAGTATTCGTGCTGCGTTTGTTGGCCTCCGTCAAGGCGCAGTGTGCGGTAGCTAACCAGTATTTATCTGCTTATGCATATGATGCAGATTGAGTTAGGGTAGTCGTGCGACCTTGTTGGCCTCCGTCAAGGGTCGTGCGGGTGGGTTTGATTCGATCAAGAAATAACGGGTTGAACTTGACTAGTAGCCTATGGTTTGTTGGCCTCCGTCAAGGTCATAGGGTGCTAGGGGCAAAATATTATCGGGAATTTCAAGTGTTGAAATTTGCAATGAGATTGCATACCTTCTATGAGATAGTTGGATCCCGATACCCGCTGCGAGTAAGAGTTACTCCTGGGAGAGTTTTATACATTACAATTAGCCGATCAAGTAGGTGTCTAGAAAGGTGTCAACGAGGTTACGCCTCTGGGAAAACGAGGTTTACATTAATTAGGTTCGTGCGAAAGCACGGGGGACCTCCCTCAAAGTACCGACACTGGCCTGGCTGAAAGATTGGCGAACTTGTAGTGTGTAATTAATCCCGGCTAGTCTTTCCTTTTAGGGTTTGAAGGAAGATTTGATAAAAAGCAGTGGGAGCCATCCTGATTAGATAAAATAATAACCAATCTATTCTTGCAAGAGCGCACGCTGAGTGTTTTCTTCTTTCTCTCTCCAGGTAGCGACCATATCACGCCTTAATCAAGATAATAATACGGAATATTGACCGAACCCGCTTGTTATACTGAGCTGGGGAACGTTGGTCCCGCTCCAACTTATAATTGTTATAAGACAGAGCAGGAAATTGGGGATTACCAGAATTCCCGTGCCGCCCAAACGAAGAGAGTGCATGCTGATGCATCATCTTCGGGTATGTTCATTACAAAGAACTGTTTCTCTGTATCCTTTACGTCCTGGGTATGTGATACCGGATCAGGATCCCAGATATGTAATCTGTTACATAGGGCTACAGAAAGGTAGAAAAACTGAGAACGGGTGATAAGTTTCATGAGGCAGAAAACGGGGCAAGTGTTGCAGCCAAGTCTGTTGGTCACTGTCATCCTGTATTACCAATACATTGATTCTGAACGAATGTTATTAGATACCGAACCTGATATACAAAATCATATCTGTCTCTTTGTTAGTAAAGAAACGATAAAATTTTGTATTGTTGGATAATGTTTTGAACATTTCCTATATCAAAAGTTGATCGGATCAGGCACGTTATCTAAAAGCGTTGATGTTCTAAATCAAACTACAGTTCTTAGTATATGGAACACACACAAGAGGAAGAGTTCAGAAATGAGCGAATCCCTCTTGAGGCATTGTAGACTAGGTCATATCAATGTGACCCGACTAGCTGAAGTTACATAAAGATGCATATTTAAATCAGTTTGAATTTACATCTTATGAAACTTGCCAGTCATGTCACAAAGAAATAATGACCTCAGCTCTGTTTATTGGAAACAGAGAAAGAGTTGGTAAACTCTTGGGATGATACATGTTGATGTATGTAAGGTCCCCTGTCTACACATGCCAAGACCGGTTCTTTATACTTCATTACATTCTCTGATGATCTTTCAAGATTCAGACCTATGTTCCTGTTGAAACACAAGTCTGAACCTTTTGAGATATTCACAGAATATAAGTTAGAAGTAGAGAACCAAAGTACGGGTATAATTATTATGTCCTTTGATGAGATCAGGGAGGAGAATACTTGTGCATGGAATTCCTGGACTATTCTAAAAGAGAATGAGATTCTCTCTCAGTATTACTCCTCCGTATACACCATAGCACGATGGTATATCGGGGCGGAGCAATCACACCCTATATGATAAGGTGTGCTCTATGATGAGTATTACTGAGTTACCTATTTCCTTTTTGGGAGTTATGCACTTGAGAAGCTGCATACCAATTGAATTGGGTTCGAATCAAATCAATTGCCTACCACTCCATATGAGATATAGAAAGGGAAGAGCCCATGTCTTAAGCTAGTTAAGATTTGGGGTTGTCCGGCCTATGTCTAAAAGCAAAATCCGGACAAGCTCGAGGCAAGGTCTGTTATGTAGAACTGGAAGTGTTCCAGCTATACAAACTATAGCAGATGATTTGGTACAACCAGAGGATTCAGTAGAAACCAACGAACCTCAGCCTCTCCGCCGATCTAGTAAGGTTCCTCACCCACCTGAGAGATACTTCGGTTTCTCTATGACAGTGGGAGCGAGGATTGCATCATGAGATGATGACCCAACTAGCTTCGAGCTGGCCATCAGGAGTGAGACTCTGTAAGAATGGCTGGATGTTTAGTGATCTGAGATGGAATCCTTATACACCAACAAAGTATGGACTTTGGTTGCTATATCTGAAGGGTTAAATCCCCATCAGGAGCAAGTATATCTTGAGAAGATTACTTGGTGTACATGGAAGAGTTGAGACTTTCAAAGCTAGACTTGTTAAAGGTCTACATCATTGATCAGGTATGGATAATGATAAAACCTTTTCAAGTATCTATGCTTAAGTCCATCCAGATCCTACTTACCACGGCTACATACCATGACTACGATATCTGGTGGTTGGGTGTCATGACTGGTTTTTCTAAATAATGTTTTGGAAGAGAGCGTCTATAAGTACACAGCCAGAGGGCTTCGTAGACAGTGGGAGCAGCGGAAACGTGTGCAAGATGCTTTATAGGATAAAGCAGGCATCGCGGAGTTGGAACGTCTGTTTTGATGTGTTAGTCGAAGAGTTTAACATCATCAAAATAGTAGATGAACCTTGTATATACAAAAAGGTAGTAGGGAGTATGGTGGTGATCCTCGTAGAGTACGTGGATGACATACTCTTGATAGGGAAGGAGTTTCCCATACTACACTCGATCAATCTCCGATTATCACAATGATTCTCCATATAGGATCAAAGTGATACCTCCTAAATCCTGGGTTTTTGGATCTATGAGATAGATCTAATTGGATGTTAGGACTCTCACTAGTAGTAGTGAGATGGTATCAATCGATCCTGAGGAGAATCACTGGAAGGGTTCCAGGGTGATAAAGACGACTGAATGTCAGTAACAGGCATTGTCTTTACCCTCAGTAAAGGGACGGTATGTTGGAAGAGTTCCAAGCTAGATACCGTGACATACTAGACGATAAAGGCAGGATACATCGCTACTTAAGATGCTACCAAGGAGGATGTTTGGGTGTATATTGGTTCATGAGATGAACTACGTTCCAACCATTGTGAGACAATGGAGTTGTGGCTTATGCCAAGGAACGTCGGTCCCATCAGTGATCCAGACATATTCTAAGGCAGTATCACCTGATCATGGAGATGGTTGATCTCCAGGGAGATCGAGGTTTAGAGAGTAGACTCAGAGGACAACACAGCGGATCCACTCACAAAGGCCTGATCCCAGAGAGAGACACTATTATGGGATGGTTGAGTATGAGATACTACAACCACTGCTATCAGATGGCCCTAGTGCAAGTGGGAGATTGTTAGTTATATGTATGCCCTAGAGGCCATTACTATACATAGGATGTATATTGTAGTGGATGCTGGGACATATATAGGGAGGACTTTCTTGCTCGACATGATAGTATGCTATCTGGTTAATGTTTACCTTAACGTGTACACTGATTGTCTCCCTGTTACATGTTGGTAAAGCCCTTAGGATCTGTACTTGACTACCTGGACTATGATGCGGATCATACTAGTGGGGACATGGTAGTCCATAAGTACATCCTTCAAAGTCCCTAGTCGTGGGTGTATCGAGACGGGGCATCGATATACCAGAGTAGACTAGCGTGTACCTTCTCGATCCATACAGATGGGCGATGGATGATCCCATATCCATTGGTGTTTGACATCAGAGATGATATACGGGTGCTCAGTATAGACTGGGTACACTGGACGGACTCGCCGAGAACTCGCAGATGGTATTATACCTCACGTCAGATGGCAGTTCTCTGGTGACACTGGTACAGAGTAGTCTGTTGACCCGAGATCGTCATAGAGTCTTGTGTGGTTCCCACTGTGCTTTGATTTCCATCTTACCATGTCCAAGAGGGCGTGCAAAACGGTGGTTTTTGGGTACAGTCCCGAATCACATGGAGGCAATGAGCGATAGGAGGGGATTCGTCTCTCCCGGTATAGGGGGTTGATGTTGCGCTGTGTTCGATTGGCTATAACAGGAAATCCCTGGCCAGGGTTGCTGAGATTTACTGGTAAGTGTTACCAGTAGTTTCTCGAATTGTTATAGACCTAATATCGACACGACTTATCGAGCTATTGGGGTCTGACGTTAACCACCCCTAGGCGAGATATGCAACATATCAGACGATTAGACCGGACTGTACGGTAGTGTTACTGGTTGGATTCACTGGAGTGTGAGCGGGCTTGCTCGTCGATCTTCAGATCGCTCAATACCTGGGTGGCCGTTACGTTTAGCAGACCGCTTGCGGCTTATGGATGTTTGATATGATCATCATCCGCTGCCGGCGTATTGACGAGTCTTTAGAGTCCTACACAGAGGTTTCCTGGCTCAAGCGAAACGAAATAGGAGCGCATATGAGATACGTGCGGGACCGAGAATAATGCGTGTATGTGATACCGTATTCCATTCTCGCGATGAAAGTATCGATTAGGTTATATGCGATATACCCTAGTTATCGAATCAAAGGTTGATTCGATAAACCGATACATAGGATACTGGTCGGTTATATGCGATATGACCGGATCGTTAAATCAAGTGTTGATTTAATGATTTAATGTATAATTATATATTTGATATATTACTTTGCATTAACTAGTATCGGTTCACTTTAAATGGATATTCTCACTCGGATGTGCGCATTGTATATGCGATATACTTTTGTGCACTTGTATGTATCATGTTTGATGATGCATGCTAACTTGTGTTTTGTGTAAAGTTTAAACCATGGTTATGTAATGGTTAGGGTTTTCATTTTCATATCTATTTATTTATTTGTTTATTCATTATTGGAAAATGATAAGCATAATGCAAAATGGTGGCTTTATTTGGAAGCTTGTTGAAGCTTCATGAAGACTTTGACTTTAGCAACCATTTTGTCTCATGCTTAACCCTAACCATCCCATTTAACCATGATTGATTCTCTACACATTACCATGGTTAGTGTTATGATAAGAATGGATTATTCTTTTCTTTTTTGATTAACTTATCATATCATTATTCTTCTTCTTCTTCATTTTCTTTAAGTGAAGAAAGCTTGCCTCCATCAATGACAAGTGTTGAATTAGAGTGAGAAATCCAATTCTAAAGTCTACCCACTTCCTATTTCTTCATCCTCTACCTCTTGCCAAGTAGTAGAGTGTGTTTCCTTCACAAGTTTCTTGACTTGGTGAAGTCGGAGCTTGATTTAGCGATGCCTCGACGTAGATCATCTTCGGCATGGACATCGATGACCTAGCCCGTCCATTCTCCGATGAAGCCGACGCTAGAGCCCGGGATCCATCTTGGACAGCGAGAAGACTTCATTGAGTAGCCGTGGAGGTGGAGCACCGGATCTACAAAGGTTGTATATCCGTATTCTCATAATTAATTGTTAACTAGTTAGCTTTTTCGCCTAGTTTTCTAGCAAACGATCCATAGTCGGGTCTCTCGGCACCTAGAATTTTTGAAATTGGCATGTTCGATGCCTTGTGAGACCTCTAGTGAGTGCCTAGGAACCCTACAGTTTCATGACCTAGTGAAGATGGAGCTTGAGTTTGAGTCGCCTCGACGTAGATCATCTTCGGCATCGAAGTCAATGACCTAGCCCGATCATTTCTCCGACGAAACCAACACGAGGGTCCGGGATTCCGATGATCGCAGTGGAGGGACGTCAAAATGGAGCTAAAGAAGTGGAGGACCGGATCTACAAAGGTTGTAGTCACTTTGACTTAGCAGTAAAGTAGTTTACTAGCTTCTAGTTTCGCCTATGCTCTAGTTAACGATCTAGTTTAGGGTTTCTCGGCATATAAATTTTTGAATTTGGCATGGTTGATGCCTTGTGGAACCTCTTGAGTGTGCCCAGGAACCCTACAGTGGTATCAGAGCCTAGCTAGAGCTTTAGGCGAAGTCTGAGCGAAGTTTTAAGTCCGATCGAAACACGAAACCCTAATCCGACCCCCTCTCTGTACATTTTTGTAAACAGTGGATTTTTCCAAATTAAAAATATCCAAAAAATACAGCAGGTAATTATAGGAGTTACTGTGGAGCACGTGCTCCTAAGTCGGCTAATGAGCCGCGGAACCGCGGCGCCACCCTGGCTTTCGCGGCGGTTTCGCGGCCATAAATGTGACTCTTGTCACGTGCTCTGCACAGTAATGTCCAACTGAATTTCCTGTATTTTCTGGGAATTTTTAAATTACACTCAAGTGTTGAGTTTTCTGGGTTGTATTGGGAGTTCGTAGATTCGATCGGATTGTCTAACTTTGTCTATGTGTTTTTCCGGGTAATTTTAGAACATGTTGAATAGTTCGACCGGATATAAATACCCAATTTTTCCCCTGCCGGGAAATTTCCAATTGTTGGATTTTTTCGTAGTTTAATAACGTTCTAAGTAGTGCAAGTAACGCGATGGACCCTCTAGAAGACAACAAACCTTAACTCGATTATGTGACCGTCTTGAACTGCCCTTTGAACCTTAGGGTTTGGGGCAGTATGGCGTGCCATATTTGAGGCGTTGGCTTGATCCTTCTACAGCTGGACCGTTGGTACTGTGGCATGAAGTGAATGTTTTAAAACTTATTTCATGTGTTGAGCTGTTTCGGGAAAACTTGGGTGTTTGATTGTTCGATCGGAAAGTTTAACATTTTCTATTTATCTGGAATGTGATGCAATATTTGGAATTCACAAGTAGTTATGAGATAACTAATATGAATGTTATAAACATAGCAGTTTAGTCTCACTTGATCGGTTGCCATGGAATTTTGATGTGATCAAAAGTCCGTTGCAATCACGTAGCGTACGCGGATACTCGCCGGGTAAACTTAATAGATTGCCACGCCCCGTAGCCCCGACCAAGTGACTGTAGGAGAACCCCGTCGCCAAAAAGCATCCGTTCGGGTGCTTGCGGCAGCGGTGTTCCGCCTTAGTGCACTTCGTCGACGGTATCGGGGGTGCGGCCGTCCACTAAAGTTTGCGACGAGCATTCGTTCTGGATGTCGGGAATCTTGTTGAATTGCCCGACTTGATATTGAAAAGTGTTTTCGAAAATGAGACTAAAATGCGGGGTTTATAATTGTTAGGCATGCGATGTCTAAGGAATTCATTTGGTTAGGCATGCGATGTCTAATGAGGTTGCGGATTCCAACTGTTGTAGTTTTACACTTTCTTTTCTCCGACCGTAAATGTAATGTGTGATATCGCCGGTTTCGTTACTATATGTCAACGACAATTGGGATGCGCATATTTACTTACGTTGATGACATGTGATGTTATGTGTTGCTGGATATGTTATATTGGATCGTCGTGTTTGAATAGCCGTTTTTTTTTATGTGAGATGAGTGTTTTTCATTTTCATTCATGTAAAAACTTGTATGTAATATTCTTTTATTGGGGCACTTCCAAGTTGCGGAAGATGTCACCATTGTATATTATTTACTTTTCCGCACTAGGATAGACCCAAGGAGGAGAGCACAAGTAACCGGGTTCTAGAGTCCAGTGGGAGACCAACTCGAGGAGTCGAGTCCGGGTCTCCTAACTCTAGAATTGGTAGGGTTGCTTGCCGCTCTCGTAGGGGTCTAAGGGTGTGGGTTTGGCTATTCATCGCGACCGTGGAATCCGTGTTTTATACTGGCTCGTATTGAAAACACGGACGTTCTAGTATATCCAATGTTTCATATGATTCTTCTGCTGCGATATCTGTGATATGATCATTTGATCTGTTGTGATAGATACTGTATATAGTATATATAATATATTATATAGACGTTACTTATGTTTTACTCCCGCGCTAGCCCTGCCCCGCTCTGCCGTTAGTTACCTAACCTAACGGTGCACGAGGGGACATCGAGGCGAATGCGGATGGCATAAGTGTACGTCGTATTTATCTGTGATGTTTAGGTAACTTAAATGATGGGACTTCATTAATGTGATTAATGAAAGAAAAAGAAACCTAAAAGATGTTGTGGAATCGAATTTTCAAAAACAGGTAGCTACAGCTCTTGCTTTGCATCGCGGTGTTCCTTGTAGAACATCCTGCACCTTATTCGATGAGGAAAGGGCCGAGATCCCTTCACCGGGAGTGACCCCTTTAGCAATAACTGGCAGATGCTACACATTCGGTTTGTCTTTTGATTGCTTCTATAGTTTTTGCTTTGCACAGTGATATATATGATATATCCCGCACCTCATTCGACGAGGAAAGGGTCGACGATCCCTTCACCGGGAGTGACCCCTTTAGCAAAACTAGAAAAGCCTAAAAAACACTCCATTTTAAAATCACTCGATTCTACAACGATATCAAGTTCATTACGCAATAGGTTTTCAGAAAAACCTGTCGTAGCCCTCCGTCATTTCAGATAAGTACTACTTAGTATTCGTGCTGCGGTAGTTTGGCATTCGTCAAGGCGTAGTGTGCGGTAGCTAACTAGTACTTATTTGCTTAAGCATATGATGCAGATTGGATTAGGGTATTCGTACGGCGTTGTTTGGCATTCGTTAAGGGTCGTGCGGGTGGGTTTAATTCAATCAAGAAATGTACGGGTTGAACTTGACTAGTGGACTATGGGTTGTTTGGCATTCGTCAAGGTCATAGAACGCTAGGGGCAAAATATTATCGGGAATTTCAAGTGTTGAAATTTGCAATGAGATTGCATACCTTCTATGAGATAGTTGGATCCCGATATCCACTGCGAGTAATTGTTACTCCTGGGAGAGTTTTACACATTATAATTAGCCGATCGAGTAGGTGTCTAGAAAGGTGTTAACGAGCTTATGCCTCTGGGAAAACGAGGTTTACATTAATTAGGTTCGTGCGAAAGCACGGGGGACCTCCCTCAAAGTACCGACACTGGCCTGGCTGAAAGATTGGCGAACTTGTAGCGTGTAATTAATCCCGGGTAGTCTTTCCTTTTAGGGTTTGAAGGAAGATTTGATAAAAACAGTGGGAGCCATCCTGATTAGATAAAATAATAACCAATCTATTCTTGCAAGAGCATACGCTGAGTGTTTTCTTCTCTCTCTCTCTCCAGGTAGCGACCATATCACGCCTTAATCAAGATAATAATATGGATGTATTGACTGAACCCGCTTGTTATACTGAGCTGGGGAACGTTGGTCCCGCTCCGACTTATAATTGTTATAAGACAGAGCAGGAAATAGGGGAATACCAGAATTCCTATGCCGCCCAAACGAAGAAAGTGCATATGATGCATCTCCTTCGGGTGTGTTAGTTATATAGAACTGTTTCTCAGTATCCTCTACGTCCTAGGTATTAGATACCGGATCAGGATCCCGCTAATGTAATCCGTTACATGGGCTACAGAAAGGTAGAGAACTGAGAACGGGTGATAAGTTTCATGAGACAGAAAACGGTGCAAGTGTTGCAGCCAAGTCTATTGGTCACTGTCACTCTGTATTACCAGAATACATTGATTCTGAACAAATGTTATTAGATACCGAACCTGATATACAAAATCATATCGGTCTCTTTATTTGTAAAGATAAATGTAATTTTGTATTGTTGGATAATGTTTTGAACATTTCCTATATCAAAAGTTGATCGGTTCAGGCACGTTATCTAAAAGCATTGACGTTCTAAATCAAACTACAGTTCCTAGTATACAGAACACACACAAGAGGAAGAGTTCAGAAATGAACGAATTCTTCTTGAGGTATTGTAGATTAGGTCATATCAATGCGACCCGACTAGCTGAAGTTACATATAGATGCATATTTAAATCAGTTTGAATTTACATCTTGTGAAACTTGCCAGTCATGTCACAAAGATAAGATGACCATAGCTCCGTTTACTGGAAACAGAGAAAGAGTTAGTAAACTCTTGGGATTGATACATGTTGATGTATGTAAGGTCCCCCGTCTACACATGCCAGGACCGGTTCTTTGTACTTCATTACATTCTCTGATGATCTCTCAAGATTCAGTCATATGTTCCTGTTGAAACACAAGTCCAAACCTTTTGAGATATTCACAGAATATAAGTTAGAAGTAGAGAACCAATACGGGTATAAGTATTATGTCCTTTGATGAGATCAAGGAGGAGAATACTTGTGCATAGAATTCCTGGACTATTCTAAAGGAGAATGAGATTCTCTCTCAGCATTACTCCTCCGTATACACCATAGCACGATGGTATATCGGGGCGGAGCAATTGCACCCTATTCGATATGGTGCGCTCTATGATGAGTACTACTGAGTTACCTGTTTCCTTTTGGGGGTTATGCACTTGAGAAGCTGCATACCTATTGAATTAGGTTCGAATCAGATCACAGCCTACCACTCCATATGAGATATGGTATGGGAAGAGCCCATGTCTTAAGCTAGTTAAGATTTGGGGTTGACCGGCCTATGTCTAAAAGCAAAATCCAGACAAGCTCGAGGCAAGGTCTGTAATGTAGAACTGGAAAGGTTCCAGCCATATAAACTACAGCTGATGATTTGATAGAATCAAAGGATTCAATAGTTACCAACGAACCTCAGCCTCTCCGCCGATCTAGTAGGGTTCCTCACCCACCTGAGAGATACTTCGGTTTCTCTATGACAGTGGGAGCGAGGATTGCATCATGAGATGATGACCCAACTAGTTTCGAGCTGGCCATCAGGAGTAAGACTCTATAAGAATGGCTGGATGCTTAGTGATCTGAGATGGAATCCTTATACACCAACAAAGTATAGACTTTGGTTGCTTTATCTGAAGGGTTAAATCCCCATCAGGAGCAAGTATATCTTGAGAAGATTACTTGGTGTACATGGAAAGGTTGAGACTTTCAAAGCTGGACTTGTTAAAGGTTTGCATCGTAGACCAGTTGTGGCTAATAATGAAACCTTTTCTGGGGCCTATGCTTAAGTCCATCCAGATCCTACTTGCCACGGCTACATACCATGACTATGATATCTGGTGGTTGGGTGTCATGACATCTTTTCTAAATGATGTTTTAGAAGAGAGCGTCTATAAGTACACAGCCAGAGGGCTTCGTAGACAGTGGGAGCAGCGGAAACGTGCACAAGTTGCTTTATAGGATAAAGCAGGCATCGCGGAGTTGGAACGTCTGTTTTGATGTAGTAGTCAAAGAGTTTGACTTCATCAAAATGGTAGATGAACCTTGTATATATAAAAAAGTTAGTAGGGAGTATGGTGGTGATCCTCATAGAGTACGTCGATGACATACTCTTGATAGGAAAGGAGTTTCCTATGCTACGCTCAGTCAATCTCCGCTTATCACAAGGATTATCCATATAGGATCAATGTGATACCTACTAAATCCTATGTTTTGGATCTATAAGATAGATCTAATTGGATGCTAGGATACTCACTAGATGTAGTGAAATGGTATCAATTGATCCTGGAGAGAATCACAGGAAGGGTTCCAGGGTGATAAGGACGACTGAATGTCAGTCACAGGCATTGTCTTTACCCTTAGTAAAGGGACGGTATGTTGGAAGAGTTCTAAGCTAGATACCGTGGCTTACTAGACGATAAAGGCTGGATATATCGCTACTTAAGATGCTACCAAAGAGGCTGTCTGGGTGTATATTAGTTCATAAGATGAACTTAGTTCCTCCCATTGTGTGACAATGGAGTTGTGGCTTATGCCAAGGAACGTCCGTCCCATCAAGGATCCAGACATATTCTAAGGCAGTGTCACCTGATCATGGAGATGGTTGATCTCCAGGGTGATCGAGGTAAGGAGAGTAGACTCAGAGGACAACACGGCGGATCCACTCACAAAGGGCTTTTCCCAGAGAGAGACTTTTATGAGATGGTTGAGTATGAGATACTACAACCACTGCTATCAGATAGCCCTAGTGCAAGTGGGAGATTGTTAGTTATATGTATGCCCTAGAGGCCGTTACTATAGATAGGATGTATATTGTAGTGGATGCTTGGACATATATAGGGAGGACTTTCTTGCTCGACATGATAGTATGCTATCTGGTTGCTCTTTAACTTAACGTGTACACTGATTGTCTCTCTGTTACATGTTGGTAAAGACCTTAGGATGTGTACTTGACTACCTGGACTATGATGCGGATCATACCAGTGGGGACATGGTAGTCCATAAGTACATCCTTCAAGGTCCCTAGTCGTGGGTGTATCGAGACAGGGCATCGATATACCAGTGTAGACTAGCGTATACCTTCTCGACCCATACAGATGGGCGATGGATGATGCCATATCCATTGGTGTTTGACATCGGAGATGATATACGGGTGCTCAGTGGAGACTGGGTACACTGGACGGACTCGCCGAGAACTCTCAGATGGTATTATACCTTACGTCAAATGGCAGTTCTCTGGTGACACTGGTACAGGTTAGTCTGTAGACCCGAGATCGTCATAGAGTCTTGTGTGATTCCCACTGTGCTTTGATTTCCACCTTACCACGTCCAAGAGGGCATGCAAAACGATGGTTTTTGGGTACAGTCCCGAATCACATGGAGGCAATAAGCGATAGGAGGGGATTCGTCTCTCCCGGTATAGGGAGTTGATGTTGCGCTGTGTTCGATTGGCTATAACCGGAAATCCTTGGCCAGGGATGCTGAGATTTAATGGTAAGTGTTACCAGTAGTTTCTCAAACTGTTATAGACCTCATATCGACACGACTTATCGAGTTATTGGGGTCTGACGTTTACCACCCCTAGGCGAGATATACGACATATCATACGACGAGACCGGACTGTACGGTATGTGTTACTGGTTGGATTCACAGGAGTGTGAGCAGGCTTGCTCGTTGATCTTCTGATCGCTCAATACCTGGGTGGCTGTTACGTTTAGCAGACCGCTTGCGGCTTGTGGGTGTTTGATATGATCATCACCTGCTGCCGGCGTATTTACGAGTCTTTAGAGTCCTACACAGAGGTTTCCTGGCTCAAGCGAAATGAAATAGGAGCGCATATGAGATATGTGCAGGACCGGGAATAATACCAGTATGTGATACTGAATTCTATTCTCGCGATTCGTATCATCGGACGGTTATATAAGATATAGCCGGGTTACCGAATCAAATGTTGAATCGATATATTGATACACTTGATATTATTCGGTTATATGCAATATGACTGGATCATTAAATCAAGTGTTGATTTAATGATTTAATGTATAATTATATATTTGATATATTACTTTACATTAACTAGTATTTGTTCACTTAAGATTGATTTTCTCACTTGATGTGCACAAGTAGTATATGTGATATATTTTTGTGCACTTGATTGTATCATGTTTGATGATACATGCAAACTTGGGTGTATGTTTGATTTAAACCATCTTTAGGTTAATGGTTAGGTTTTAATTTGTTTTATTTATTTTCTTTATTCATTTTGGCAAGAAATAAAATGGTGGCTTGTTTTGTTTTACTCTTGAAGCTTCATGAAGCTTTGAAAGTCTTTACCATTTTGTTTCTTTCCTTAACCTAACCATTTACCTAAACCCTAGTTTATTCTCTACATGAGTTTACTTCACCCATGGTTGCTAAATGATAAGCATCACTTGAATTTTCTAATTAGATAATTCATTCTTTTCTTTCTTCTTCATCTTCTTCATGAAAAGAAGAAAGCTTGCTAGAAAATTTCAAGTGTTGAAATCAAGTGAGAAATTCAATTCTAAAGTGAACCCACTTCCTATTTCTTCATCCTCTACCACTTGCCATGTAGTATAGGGTGTTTTCTTCACAAGTTTCATGACCTAGTGAAGATGGAGCTTGAGTTTAAGTCGCCTTGACGTAGATCATCTTCGGCATCGAAGTCAATGACCTAGCCCGATCATTTCTCCGACGAAACCAACACGAGGGTCCGGGATTCCGATGATCGCAGCGGAGGGACGTCAAAACGGAGCTAAAGAAGTGGAGGACCGGATCTACAAAGGTTGTAGTCACTTTCACTTAGCAGTAAAGTAGTTTACTAGCTTCTAGTTTCGCCTATCCTCTAGTTAACGATCTAGTTTAGGGTTTCTCGGCACATAAATTTTTGAATTTGACATGGTTGATGCCTTGTGGAACCTCTTGAGTGTGCCTAGGAACCCTACAGCACTGCCCGCCGATGCTCGTTCGTCATAGATACTCGAGCATACTCGGCAGGGTAAAGATTCAGAGTCCTTGATTTGTGACTAGGGTGTGCTACGTTTAAGGATGCGTTTGTGTGTACCTGGTGTTGCTGGGTAGAGACGCGAAATCCTACAGCAGCCGCATCTTTCCACTCTCTGTGTACATCCAAGTTCCACCAACAATTGACGTAACTGGTGAAATAGTTGCGGGTGGGCAGGGGTGTAAAGAGCAGTTTCGGGTTTCGTTTCAAGGTGTTTATGTTGTTGTGGGCTAAGGTTGAGCATCTGAGACCGGCTGGAGAGTTGTAATCTTTAACTGTTCCGAAGTGGGAATGGGAGCAGATCTCCATGAAATTCGTTATGGTGTCTACCCAGGTTTAGTCAGGGTGTGACTCCATTCGGATGCTTGTTGTCCGGTTTTTCTCAGTCTGCTCAGTTGTTCTTTGTTAAGTTTGTGCGTTGCATGGAGTTCCTTCATGGGTCGTATCCAAATAAGGCACCCTGTTCGCTTACAGTCTGGGGAAGGAACTTCAAGAAGCCTTGGGTACTGGTTGATCTTTAGCTCTGTTTTTCCATCCACAGGATTATGTTTTTGTGAGAGCGGGCTATACCGACTCTAGAGGTTATGCTTGTGCGTACGTACTAATTGTTGTCGATAGTTTGGATCGTCACTTGCCATTGTTCGGATTATCCTTCGATAGCTGTTATCAGGAGGCACTCCAATTGGCAACCTTTAAGTTTTGTTTGTTAGGTGGTGTCGATCTCCAGTCTGTTTTTCTGACTCTGCGTAAGTAGGATTTTTAGACCCCAGCTAGTCTAGAGATTTCGGAGATGATCCAGTGGGTTCAGGTCAGGATGAGAGTAGCCCAGTGCAGACAGAGGTCTTATGCCGACCGTAGTGGTCGCAGACTTGAGTTCGCAGTAGGAGATCATGTAATCCTACGGGATTTTCCGATGAATGACGTGTTGAATTTTGGGAAGTATCCCAGGATTGTAGGTCCTTTTGAGATCCTCAAGCGTGTTGGTTCCGTTGCCTATAATTTGGCACTTCCGCCCAGATTTTTGAGTATTCACCCCGTATTCCTTACGTTGATACTTTATAATTACCTTCATGACCTTTCTCACATGATTCGGCACCAGACCATTGTAAGTGCACGGCAGCGCCCCGGCCGTCTGAACGAGGCCAAAATCCGGAATCAAAAACTTTTCTATAAACTAGAACTGGCGCTACCGCGGACTTTTAAACTCGGATCGGGCCATTAACCTAATACTAGGTAACAAGAGAAGGGGTAGAGAGATATACCGAGTGATCCGTGTCCTTCGGTCTTCTCGTCGTCGTCCCGATCTCCCCGCGGAATCTCCGGTCTTCATCTCCTCGTCAGAAGGGCACCACATCGTCGGGTTCTTTTACGGGCTCCCACCTCTGGACCGAGGCAACTCGGGCACGAAGTTGGCGAGTCGATGTGTCCAAGAATGCTGTAGGATAGTGTAGAACTCATGTCTCATGGGGTTATTAGAAGTTGCCCTTTTGGTGGAGGAATGAGGTGAACTTTTTGGAGATGGAGCTATGGGATTTTGCAAAGCCAAAAAGATCAAAAAATCCCACACCACAATTTTGGACAGCCCACCCTTGAATGGCCGGCCATGCTCTTTGCCAAAAAAGGGAGAGAGAGAAAAGTCAATGGGGGAAACAGTAATGTAAGCATAGGAAAAGTGTGATCATGATGAATAATAATCACAACCAAATCTTCATTCCATCACCTAATCATATCAAGTCATGACGAACAAATGAAGTCAAAAGATGGTGGAACCATCATGAAGCTATCATGTGCCATAAAAGTCTTCTCCATTGTTAATTGCACAATTGCAAATAACCCCCTCCATAATTTTTCAGCCAAAAAATGGAAACAAAGGAAAATGGCCGAAACGGAAAGCAAACTGGCAACTTCTGAAAAACGATCCCGTAATAAATTACAGAAAAACCCCGTGACTTTATATACATACCCGCATTTGTATTCCGACCGAATACAAATGCAATGAGACAAAATCTACACTGTACAATACTAAGATCCGGTTTAAACCAAAGCCCGCTAGTATTATCCGTCCGATCATGATCCGTGCAATACCGCACATATACGATCGAACCCTACCATATCTCCATACGGTCTCTACAGCGTTTCGCCCGAAACTTGAGAAACGGTCTGTGGGGGACTCTAAAGACTCGTCAATACTTTGGCTGTGAATTTAACCACTAGCACGTCAGAGGTATTAGCCATACGTAAAGGGCTACCAGGTATTGACCAAAAGGGACATCGATGAGCGAACTCATCCTGACACCCTACTGAGCCTGTCAGTGACAATATCCGTACAGTCCGGTCCGTTCGTCTATGAGCATTGCATGGCGGGCCTAGGGGGTTGGTAAAAGTCAGACCCCTAAAAGCGGTACAAGTCGTGTCGGAGTGTAGCCCAGAACACCCTGAGATACTACTGGAATACCTACCAGTAAATATCCTGCCTTAGCCAAGGACTTCGTGTAATGGCTCTCCTAGACACAGCGCGACCTCACCCCCAATACCGAAAGAGACGAACCCCTGAAGATCCGCTCACTGCCTCCATGTGGCTCGGGACTGTACCCAACTAAAACCTATTTGCACGACTCCTTTGAGCCGTGGTAGGGTAGTAATCAAAGTACAGTAGGAACTCACACGAGACAAATGACGATCTCAGGTCGATGAACTAACCTGTACACATGTCACCAGGGAACTGCTATCTGACGTCTGGTATAAGACCAACCAGCATGTTCCCGGCGAGTCCTGTCCGGTGTACTCATCACCCAATGAGCACCTGTATACATCTTAGGTGAACCAACTGACACCAGTGGCTTGTGAGACCGGCCACCGCCCCTCGTCGGGGTCTCGACTGTATACACTAGTCTACTATGGAGTATCGATGCCCTGTCTCGAAAACTCCCACGACTAGGGACCTTTTTAGGATGTGCCTATAGACCCCAGCTACCACGTATATGATCGCCATCATACTGCTGGCCGTCAAGCAAGAATCCTAAGGGCTCTATCAACGTGCAATAGTGACCTGTAAGGTCACCTAAAGCAGTACACGATGATAAAGATAAACTAGATAGCATACTATCATCTTAAATAAGACTGTTCTAATGGTATAGGTCCTCCCTCAATCATTGCAATCACGTGCCTGTGATCCAATAATTGACTCTGAGGGCACTATCTCCAACAATCTCCTACTTGCACTCAAGGCTAATTATTGCGATGTCGCATACTCACAGCCCGTATGATACCGAACACCAAATTCCTCTACTAATCAGTCTCACAAAACCCGTTTGCGAAACTAATGCGTTCGAGGAATAGCCTCAGTGAGTGGATCCGCCCTAATGTTTCTTTCTATGTCTCTCTTTATCTCAAGTTCGCGGAGAAAGCTATCTCCCGAAATGAGCAATACCTGTCTTAGAATATGTTCGGATGTCTGATGGGACCTAGTTCATAAATGAACTCCAAATCCAAACTTCTTAGACTGTATCGTCAACTGAACTTAATCAGTATCCTGCGCCATGCCTCCCTCAGTATCCACTTGGACCACCTGTCCAAAATATTGCCCCTCGTCAGAGGGAAAACTATAACTCTGACAGTCACTCTGTCATCCAGGTCACCTTGGAAGCCTGGAATGATAACTGTCTCCCGAATGAGGCTGTCGTTATCATATCCCTAGAACATCTACTTATGTTCTAACGCTGCTTCCGATCGTTTCTCCAGGATAGGATCAATATCAACTTATTGCAGCTTGTGCAAAAACAACATCTGGTGTGTTACTTGACATCTTATGATTGACTCAATTGCCTAAGCAAGTGATCTGCCAATCATGCACATCCCTCTCCCCTTTAGTCTGTAAGACACCTTTAGAGAGGGTGACTCCATCACCTGCAGGTACACCACCATGCCAGGAGTCGTCCATTCTAAAGCACCTCTAGAATGCTGTCTAAGTACCCTGATTGGGAAACTACCCAAATCTAGATCTAAAACCATAGATCCGGTAACCAGAATGTCTGATATGAAATCCATTTCCC
Source organism: Agapanthus africanus (assembly GCA_030015575.1). Classification (NCBI taxonomy): domain Eukaryota; kingdom Viridiplantae; phylum Streptophyta; class Magnoliopsida; order Asparagales; family Amaryllidaceae; genus Agapanthus; species Agapanthus africanus. The sequence goes on along the minus strand of CM057341.1, from coordinate 352,549,342 downwards.
TTATGGAGAAACCACTGTGTGACGACCAAAGTATAACCGACCGTAGTATAGGAACTTCACTTCCTACTCTGTGTATGTCATCCAAATACCAGGACATCACACGCTACTACCTTCTTAACAGATCCATTCCCTATTCTGATGAAGTCAAACCTATGACTGTCACATCATAAATAGATGATCTATCTCCTCTATATCTGCTTTAGTCTATAAATAGACATAAGCCACCTGTCCACTATGCTTCCGCTGCTCCCACTGACTACGACAACCCTCTGGCAGAGTCATATAGACGTACACTTCTAAAGCTAGTTTAGAACGACGCTATACTCATCCTCCTGCCGGGTCTCACAGTCTGGAACAACAGCAATGGCAAGTCTGGGTAAACAAGAACCTCCCTGTCACCATCTTTGAGCATACCGAAGTGCCTCTCGAGTGTCTGAGGTTACCCACCATATCCGCGGAGTGGCCAATGGAATGTCAAGTCAGATTGAATCTTTAGGTCCTTATCAAATTTTCAGTAATCGTTTGTGGTTCTGGAATAACTTCCAGTTCTACCATACTCCCACTACTATTTTCTGAAAAAATCCATTTTTATTAAAACTGTGGCGAGTCTAGAACAATATCACTATTGATCTTCCAGATGGTAGAAAGTCAACCCTCGTCATAGCCTGGGTCAACCCACAAACAGTCATTACAGAAACGTGTCTTGAGTCATCCAGAGTCTGGTTTTAAGCATAAGCCGGACAACTCCCCGTACCTTAACAATGTCAAGATATGAACTGTTCTATATCCAATACAGAAACAGAGGCACTGATTTAATTGAACCAGATTCAAATCATGCAGCTGTCTCCAGTGCATGTCAACTAAATAGAAGGAGGCCGATCAACGTTACTCAACTTAGGAGTACTTCCAATTATGAGTAACCTGAAAGAGAAGCAAGTTCTCTTAATCATCACTATCAACTGAATACCATACACAAGTATCTACATCTTCGATCACCTTGAAGAATCCCGATACCTGCAATATCTGGTTCTCTACTTTACTCTTATACCTATAACTTCTCAAAACTTGGACCCTGTGTTTCTACGAAACACCTGTCTAAAAACTAGAGAAGTCATAAGTAAACCGAATATAGTACGAGAACCAACCCCTCTATCCTCATAGACACTGGACAACATACAATACTCTGTATAAGTCTCCTGAGTCTAATAACTCAATCCCTGTGTGTCGTAGGTTGAAAACTGTACTTATTGTTAAGAAGAATTACACCGCTGTTTAATGCTCCTTACCTAACCATCAACTGATACAGGTAAATGTCATCGACATAATTTCAAAAAGGTATATCTCACTCTATAAAAATAGACGTACAGATATATCAATTTTAAATTGGTGCATTAGAACGGATATTCAAACCAAATATTTGCCGTATGGCAAACAACCCAGGCGATTTCCTTAAATATCACCAATTACAACGAATTCCGATATAATGAGGACGATCACCTAATTCCCAATAACTTACTCCCACTTATCATCTGTAAAACCATACAGATGTGAGAATCATACCTGGTAAATACATACCCTGGAGCAAGTGTCTAATTGGGAAATCAGTTTTCTTTTAACAGTACACAGTGAAACTGAAACATTGAAATGTTTCGTGGGGTATCCTGGTATTCCTAGTAATGCCTCTTCCATTATCCAGATTCATAACTGTAACCGTATATTTCTTTGCCATCTCTCCAAATCCCTTCATATGTCTTTAGTCAATACCTTCTGTACACCCCTCTTAGGCTAAATGGTTTTCTTCTTTCTCTACCTTTCGGCACCAGCCTATGGTTTGGAAGAAGACTATCCAATAAGCATAATGGGTGTACTGTCCTAATCCTAGGAACACTCCCAATGCGAGAGAAGGTGAAGATAAAAGACAACCGAATAAACCTTATTCCTATTTCTCCTGAACCAGAATCCATCCCCGAACTGGAACAAGTTCCTTTCAAGTTCGTATATAACCATACGATGGAGTATCCAAATAAACTGTGAATCTTCGTAGTGACACGGAGCGTTCTGGAGAAATACAAAGGTGAAGTGGGAGTGGTAATGAAATACTTGGTTTGGTCGTGAATAGCAGTCGCAATATACTTTGCCCTCCTTCTAATCCTTTTATTTGTCTTATCTTAATACCTTCTGTATACCACACTTAGGCTAATCGGCTTTCTTCATTCCCTACCGTTCGGCACCAGCCTAAGGTTTGGAAGAAGACTATCCAATAGGCGTAACGGGTGTACTGTCCTAATCCTAGGAGCATTCGCAACCTGAAAGAAGGTAAAAAGAAAAGACAACTGAATAATCCTATTCGTTTTCTCCAGAACCGGAAACCATCCTCGAATAAATTCCTTCGAGTTCGTATATAACCATACCATGGTTTTATCCAATGGAAGTGGACGTTCATGGTAATACGGGGTGTCCTGGAGAAAAGGGTAAAAGTAGGAGTGGCAATGAGGTATGCAACTCTGACAATCCAAAAAGCCAGTGTTTAAGAAGGTTCGGTTAATTTGGTCACTGAGTCATAGTCTAGGGTCGGGCCATGGTCGCTGCTAAAGAGAGAGAGAAAAGAAACACTCAGCGTGCACTCTAACCTAGATCAGAATGGTTACCAATTTATCTAATCAGGAAACCTCCCACTGTACCGTCAAATTCTCCTCCAAACCTGAAAGAAGAATCAGTCGGGATCACCCGAGGAGTAAACCAACTCATCAGTGGGAATCGGGATCCAACTATCATCGCATGATAACATGATGGAATCCACTCACGCTATCACACTCCAGAAGGTATGCGCATATCTGGCAAGTTTCAGTTTCTTTAGAAACTCCCGATGTGATTTTTACCCTATGCTCTTATGACCTTGACGAAGGTCAACAAATCATAAGTCACATGTCAAGTTCTACCCGTCATTGTCCAGATTAATTTGAACCCACCCGTACAAGCCCTTGACGAAGGTCAACAAGGCTATATGACTGTCCCAAACCAACGCATCTATCTATGCAGCAGAAAGGTAACAAGCAGCTACCATTCACTATGCCTTGACGAAGGTCAACAAACATAGCATGAATACTACGTGCTACCCGTCTGAAATGACGGAGGGCTACGAATGGTTTTTGGCGAAAATCCTTTAACGTAATGAACTTGATATCGTTGAAGGAACTGGATGGCTTTTATAAAAATATAGTGGCGAAAACCTTTGCTAAAGAGGTCACTCCCGGTGAAGGGATCTCGGCTCTTTCCCCATAGAATGAGGTGTAGGATATTCCAACTGAATACCACGATGCAAAGCAAAAGTAAACGACTATAGTGAAGTTATTGCCCTGACGCAAACTTCTGTCCAAGGGGTCACTCCCGGTGAAGGGATATCGGCCCTTGCCTTGTTGACTGAGGTGCTGGATATTTATAACCGAATACCACTGTGCAAAACAAAAGAGAACGCCCTTGCAATAACAGCTTTTTGAAAAATTGTTCCAACAACATCAGAATAGGTTTGTTTAGCTTGCATTGATCCGAATCAATGCTGTCCCATCAATTGATCACACCAATAAAGAACGAAAATAATGATGTACGTATATGCCATCCGCATTCGCCACTGTGTCCCGTCATTACCCGTTAGGTTACTTAACTAACGACAGAGCGGGGACTGGACTAGCACGGATGCAAAACATATACAACATCTACTAGTATATATATCAATATATAATATTCGCTCAAGGCGTGATAAAATGCAACATCACAGAAATGTAATAAGCATCACAGAACAATACAGATATCTGGGATCCCCGGGTTTCATAGAGCCGCTACTGAAACCCGACGTTCCCCTGGTCGTTTGGATAGCCTATGCAATGAAATCCTAGATCCCTACGGGCGCGGCAAGTTACCTGCCAAAACCTGAAGCGAGGCAGCCCCCTTCAGCAACGTGAATGGACCACCCAGCACTTCACGGAATCCGGTAACTTGGGCACCCCTCCTGGGTCAACCTATACCCCCTACGAGTGCGGCGAATAGCCCACCAATTCTAGAGTAAAGCCCCCTCCGTCTCAACGCCATGAGATGCGGGCTCGTTGCCCTCTAGAACCCAGCTACCCGTGCACCCCTCCGTGGGGTAATCCTAGTACAGAAAGTAAAAATATACATTCAACGGGTACATCGACCTCAGCTCGGTCGTGCCCTAAAAGAATAATATACAAACAGGCAGTGACGGCAGTCTACATGTCGGACGCTCTCCCCGCAATATCAAATGTACATAAACAACTAAACTGTACTAATATTGCATCCAGTCTATCCACCACGACAATCCGCAACATCACAGCACAACACAGAACATCAACGTGAATGTCACGTTCGCAAATCCGTCTAAAAGGGTTATAGCAGTTAGACAGGATTTACCGATCGAGTGACATTCACGGTCGCAGATATAATGTAAAAACTGTGAACTAACATGTTTAAAATTTTCGATCGACTAAATTTTCCGAAGTGGGCCCCAAGCACAACTGTAGCACTCAAAGAAAATCTGGGCCCGAACAGAATATTCCAAAAACCCCATTTTCCAGTCAGAGAGCTACTGTACAAATTTGGTGCAGAGAAGACTTATAATGGCCGCGGAACCGCGGCCAATGCATGGGTTTGGCCGCGGTTCCGCGGTGGAACAGTAAATTTAGGGCACCAAATTTTCACAGAATACATAAAAAACCCTGCACGTATTTTTCCAATATACCAAATAATTTTTAGAGCACTGGGAAAAATCGACAGAAACTGGACATGAAAACGCGGTTTTTTGAATATCCGATCGATCGAACTTGTAAACATGTTAGAGCAAGCTAGACTAGGTTAATGGCGTGGCTCTGATACCAGTGTAAGTGCACAGCAGTGCCCCGGCCGTCTAAACGAGGCCAAAATGCGGAATTAAAAACTTTTCTATAAACTAGAACCGGCGCTACCGCGAACTTTTAAACCCGGATCGGGCTATTAACCTAATGCTAGCTAACAAGAGAAGGGGTAGAGAGATATACCGAGCGATCCATGTCCTTCGGTCTTCTCGTCGTCGTCCTGATCTCCCCGCAGAATCTCCGGTCTTCATCTCCTCGTCGGAAGGGCACCACATCGCCGGGTTCTTTTACGGGCTCCCACCTTTGGACCGAGGCAACTCGGGCACGAAGTTGGCGAGTCGACGTGTCCAAGAATGCTGTAGGATAGTGTAGAACTCATGTCTCATGGGGTTATTAGAAGTTTCCCTTTTGGTGGAGGAATGAGGTGAACTTTTTGGAGATGGAGCTATGGGATTTTGCAAAGGCAAAAAGATCAAAAAATCCTACACCACAATTTTGGACAGCCCACCCTTGAATGGCCGGCCATGCTCTTTGCCGAATAAGGGAGAGAGAGAAAAGTCAAGGGGGGAACAATAATGTAAGCATAAGAAAAGTGTGATCATGATGAATAATAATCACAACCAAATCTCCACTCCATCACCTAATCATATCAAGTCATGATGAACAAATGAAGTCAAAAGATGGTGGAACCATCATGAAGCTATCATATGCCATAAAAGTCTTCTCCATTGTTAATTGCACAATTGCAAATAACTCTCTCCACCAATTTTCAGCCAAAGAAAGGAAACAAAGGAAAATGGCCGAAACGGAAAGCAAACTGACAACTTCAGAAAAACGATCCCGTAATAAATTACAGGAAAACCCCGCCACTGTATATACATACCCGCATTTGTATTCCGACCGAATACAAATGCAATGAGACAAAATCTACACTGTACAATACTAGGATCCGGTTTAAACCAAAGCCCGCTAGTATTATCCGTCCGATCATGATCCGTGCAATATCGCACGTATACGATCGGACCCTGCCATATCTCCATACGGCCTCTACAGCGTTTCGCCCGAAACTTGAGAAACGGTCTATGGGGGACTCTAAAGACTCATCAATACTTTGGCTGTGAATTTAACCACTAGCACGTCAGAGATACTAGCCATACGTAACGGGCTACCAGGTATTGACCAAAAGGGACGTCGATGAGCGAACTCATCCTGACACCCTACTGAGCCTGTCAGTGACAATATCTGTACAGTCCGGTCCGTTCGTCTATGAGCATCGCATGGCGGGCATAGGGGGTTGGTAAAAGTCAGACCCCCAAAAGCGGTACAAGTCGTGTCGGAGTGTAGTCCAGAACACCCTGAGATACTACTGGAATACCTACCAGTAAATCTCCTGCCATGGCCAAGGACTTCGTGTAATGGCTCTCCTAGACACAGTGCGACCTCACCCCTAATACCGGGAGAGACGAACCTCTGAAGATCCGCTCATTGCCTCCATGTGGTTCGGGACTGTACCCAACTAAAACCTGTTTGCATGACTCCTTTGAGCCGTGGTAGGGTAGTAATCAAAGTACAGTGGGAACTCACACGAGACAAATGACGATCTCAGGTCGATGAACTAACCTGTACACATGTCACCAGGGAACTGCTATCTGACGTTTGGTATAAGACCAACTAGCATGTTCCCGGCGAGTCCTGTCCGGTGTACTCATTACCCAATGAGCACCTGTATACATCTTAAGTGAACCAACTGACACTAGTGGCTTGTGAGACCGGCCACCGCCCCTCGTCGGGGTCTTGACTGTATATACTAGTCTACTCTGGAGTATCGATGCCCTGTCTCGAAAACTCCCACGACTAGGGACCTTTTAAGGATGTGCCTATAGACCCCAGCTCCCACGTATATGATCGCCATCATACTGCTGGCCGTCAAGCAAGAATCCTAAGGGCTCTATCAACGTGCAATAGTGACCTGTAAGGTCACCTAAAGCAGTACACGATGATAAAGATAAACCAGATAGCATACTATCATCTTAAGCAAGACTGTTCTAACGGTATAGGTCCTCCCTCAATTATTGCAATCAAGTGCCTGTGATCCAATAATTGACTCTGAGGGCACTATCTCCAACAACCATTTGGCTTGGACACGATCGTTTCGTTCACCGGCAGCCAATTGTATTAATGGCTCGGCAGGTGGAGAAACTTCGGTAAAGGGTCTTGCCGTCTGTGAGGGTTCTTTGGCTTAGCTGTATAGTGAGGTGATCACTTGGCAAGCTGCGAGCAAGAATTGGGAGTTTTGTACTCATCTTCTTGAAGGTACGCGTAGATGAATTTTAATTCTGGGACTGAATTTTTTTAAAGGGGGAAGATTGTAACGTTTCAGAAATCGTTTTGTGAATTTTTTCCGTTTTAGGGCAAAATTGTCGGTATTTTCCGTTTTAACCCGATTTCGATCAAACTTCCGTAGAAACTTACCAGAACTTTTTTAGCTAAAATAAAGCTTGTGCGCGAACTTTGGGAGTATTTGGGAGGTTTTGGTTCAGATAGAATTTTTTCCAAATAAAATATTATTTTAGCCAGTAAATTATGCACGTAAATCGGGAAATTTCTTCTAAATGAAATTTTTTGGAAATCATCACTACAATTATTTTTTAGAACCTTCTTTCTAAATATCTAGATATTTTTAGTGCAAAAGGTTTTTGAATTAAAAAAGAAAAGAAAATGAAAGAAAAGGTATCATTTTTGTATTTAATGAAGCAATTAATGAATTAAACTAGATCTTTCTTCTTCTTTTTTGTACAAAACACCCCCACACCCTCATAGCTGGCCCCTCTCCCCCCTTGCTGCCCTTGTTCTTCCTCACTCATTTTTCATCATTTCTTGCACAAATAAATCATGAAAAATCCAAATAAAATCACAAAAATTCAAATATACTCATTTTCCTTCATTCTTGAACTCAAAGCTAGCTTGGATCTTCATTCAAAACATCATTTTGGAGGAAAAGATGATGAATTTGGTTTCTTGGTTTTGATCTTTTGTGGAGGTATAAAACCCTAACCCTAATCCTTTTTGTTGTTTCTAAATCTCTAATTAGCATATTAATTTTTTATTTAAGCTTTTAATTTCATGTTTGAAATTCAAGACTTGATTTTTATGATAATCTAGTTAGGGTAAAACTTGATTTATGTGTTTAATATTTTATTGAAGTGTTAATTTGTGATTAGGAAAAGCTTGACCTAGTAGAAAATGATAATTATTGCTAATGAATACTTTGTTTAATTATACAATTTTGCTTACTAGGTTTTTGCTAAAATTTAATTAGCAAGTGTTAAAAATTTAGAAATGGTTTAGATAGCTTAGTTAAGCTATTATAAGGTGTTTATAATCGCTAGATATGCGTTAGCTTGAAACTAGTGCGAAATATTGCGATAACTTGCTTACTAGGTTTCGGGGTTTTTCCGATGTGGGTTCGATTGGTCGTTGCGAGGTTATATTTATTTTATTCCTCGTAATTGTTTGTGTTGTGTTGCGCGATCGGGACGATCGGGGTCTAGACTTGGTGTTTTGTAGTTTAGCGACCCCAGTTAGGGTTTTTGGCCGATATCGTGCGCGATAGATGCGCTAAGCGCGCAGTGTAATTTTCCGGGCGTTTTCATCGTGTTTCGTTGTCTTTTCGTCATTGTAGGATATTTGCTTATGCGATGTATTTGTGAAATTTTAGGTTTGCAAGCGGGGACTTCGGACGCTACGACAAGGGAAAACAGGTGGTAGACTTCACTTAGCCAGGAGCGCTGGTGAGTAGATTTAACATCTATAGGGGAATCGCCCGCATGGTGTTATGCGTCTGGGCTAGAGATGTTACTTTTGTCGCATATTCTATGTCAGATTTAGGATTTGCGTATTCACCCTACTGCTTAGTTATTGTTGTGCTTGGACTAGTATCCTTAGGACACTGCACATATTATTGACGATTCATGTTGCACGAGCACTGAATGTATGCTACACATACCGTCAATAATTGCTTTGTCACGCACAACCCACATATAGAAATGCTATTGTTGGTTAGGAACATTGAGACAATGATTCATATTTCTTATCGCATATGACATTTAGCATACCTGTATATCCACATGCTTACACATATGCCTTCACATACTTACGTGTTAGATACCTGTATACCTATAGAGTATCGTACCATTAGTGATAGGTACATACACACTTTATATCATAGCTACAGGTATACTTTGCACACATACTTCACTTATACCCAGCGGGTATACTACATCATTACTTATAGGTAGATACATATATATCTTGCTATACCTTTATGTTGCACATATATCTGGTTATAGCTACATGTTTACCTTTACTTGATATTATTTTAGAATTGGAGAGATTAGGAACCGCATGATATTATATTAACTTGTTACAGTTAATTGCTGCTTTTTCCTGTATATGCTCGCATTTCAGATTTGTGATGCGTATATTATATTCATGGATTTTCGCATTGAGATATGGATTTTCATGATGTTTTCAGGATTTGGGGACCGTAGGAGTTTATGAAATTATGCATTATTTGAAAAACCCGGTTTCCCTTGATATGATATTTCAGCATCCACCATGAGATTTATCGGTTCTGATTATATACTCCATACGAGGAGTGGTGCCGTATGAGGGAACATGGTGGGTCCCGGTACGGTTCCCCTCGGCAAGATGATCGACGGTCCATGCTGATTGAGCCTGGAAGGTGGGAAAGTACCTACCGGTTGTTAGTTATATGTATGCCCTAGAGGCCATTACTGTACATTGGATGTATATTGTAGTGGATGCTGGGACATATATAGGTAGGACTTTCTTGCTCGACATGATAGTACGCTATCTGGTTGCACTTTATCTTAACATGTATACTTTCTGTCTCTCTGATTACATGTTGATAAAGCCCTTAGGATGTGTACTCGACTTTCAGGACTATGATGTAGATCATACTAGTGGGGCCTGGGTAGTCCATGAGTACATCCTTGAAATGTTCCTAGTCGAGGGAATATCGAGACAGGGCATCGATATTCCAGAGTAGACTAGCGCATATCTTCTCGACTCATGCGATGGGCGATGGATGATCCCATATCCATTGGTGTTTGACATCAGAGATGGTATGCGGGTGCTCAGTGGAGACTGGGTACACTGAACGGACTCGCCGAGAACTCCCAGATGGTATTATACCTCACGTCAGATGGCAGTTCTCTGGTGACACTGGTGCAGCTTAGTCTATAGACCCGAGATCGTCATAGAGTCTTGTGTGTCTCCCACTGTGCTTTGATTTCCACCCTACCACGGCTCTACTGAGTTGTGCAAACAGGTGGTTTTTGGGTACAGTCCCGATTCACATGGAGGCAATGAGCGATAGGAGGGGATTCGTCTCTCCCGGTATTGGGGGTTGATGTTGCGCAATGCACGACTGGCCATAACAGGAAATCCCTGGCCAGGGTTGTAGTGATATACTGGTAAGAGTTATCAGTAGTTTCACGAATGTTATGGACCCTACGTCGGCATGACTTATCAAGCTATTGGGGTCTGACGTTTACCACCCCTAGGCGAGATATGCGACATATCAGACGAACAGACCGGACTGTACGGTAAGTGTTACTGGTTGGATTCACAGGAGTGTGAGCGGGCTTGCTCGTCGATCTTCTGATCGCTCAATACCCGGGTGGCCGTTACGTTTAGCAGACCGCTTGCGGCTTATGGATGCTTGATATGATCATCATCTGCTGCCGGCGTATTGACGAGTCTTCAGAGTCCTACACAGAGGTTTCCTGGCTCAAGCGAAACGAAATAGGAGCGCATATGAGATATGTGCGGGACCGAGAATAATTCGAGTATATGATACCGTATTCCATTCTCGCGATCAATGTATCGATTGGTTATATGCGATATAACCTAGTTATCGAATCAAGGATTGATTCGATAAGCCGATACTAGTCGGTTATATCCGATATGACCGGATCGTTAAATCAAGTGTTGATTTAATGATTTAGTGCATATTTATATATTTGATATATTACTTTGCGTTAACTAGTATTGGTTCACTTTAAAAGGATTTTCTCACTTGAATTGTATGTTGGAGATAGTGCCCTCAGAGTCAATTATTGGATCACAGGCACGTGATTGCAATGATTGAGGGAGGACCTATCCCGGTACGACAGTCTTACTCGAGATGATAGTATGCTATCTGGTTTACCTTTATCATCGTGTACTGCTTTAGGTGACCTGACAGGTCGCTATTACACGTTGATAGAGCCCCTAGGATTCTTGCTTGACTGCCAGCGGTATGAGGGCGATCATATAAGTGAGAGCTGGAGTCTATAAGCACATCCTTAAAAGGTCCCTAGTCGTGGGAGTTTCGAGACAGGGCATCGATTCTCCAGAGTAGACTAGTGTATACAGTCGAGACCCTGACGAGGGGCGGTGGCCGGTCTCACAAGCCACTGGTGTCAGTTGGTTCACCTAAGATGTATACAGGTGCTCATTGGGTTATGAGTACACCGGACAGGACTCGCCGGGAACATGCTAGTTGGTCTTATACCTGACGTCAGATAGCAGTTCCCAGGTGACATGTGTACAGGTTAGTTCATCGACCTGGGGATCGTCATTTGTCTCGTGTGAGTTCCCACTGTGCTTTGATTACTACCCTACCACGGCTCAAAGGAGTCGTGCAAACAGGTTTTAGTTGGGTACAGTCCCGAGCCACATGGAGGCAGTGAGCGGATCTTCAGGGGTTCGTCTCTCCCGGTATTGGGGGTGAGGTCGCGCTGTGTCTAGGAGAGCCATTACACGAAGTCCTTGGCCAAGGCAGGAGATTTACTGGTAGGTATTCCAGTAGTATCTCAGGGTGTTCTGGGCTACACTCCGACACGACTTGTACCGCTTTTGGGGGTCTGACTTTTACCCACCCCCTAGGCCCGACATGCGATGCTCATAGACGAACGGACCGGACTGTACGGATAGTCACTGACAGGCTCAGTAGGGTGTCAGGATGAGTTCGCTCATCGACGTCCCTTTTGGTCAATAGCTGGTGGCCCGTTACGTATTGGCTTATACCTCTGACGTGCTAGTGGTTAAATCCACAGCCATAGTATTGACGAGTCTTTAGAGTCCACCACACTTTCAGTTACTCAGCTTTCGGGCGAAACGCTGTAGATGCCGTATGGAGATATGGCAGGGTCCGATCAGATACGTGCGGTATTGCACGGATCAGGATCGGACGGTTTGTACTAGTAGCCGTATAGGTATATGGCAGGGTTCGATCAGATACGTGCGGTATTGCACGGATCAGGATCGAACGGATATTACTAGCCGGCTTTGGTTTAAGCCGGATCCTAGTTTAGTACAGTGTAGATTTTGTCTCTTTGCATTTGTATCCGGACGGAATACAGATGCGGGTGTGTATGCACAGTATCGGGGTTTTCCTGTAATTTATTACGGGACCAGTTTTCTGGAGTTGCCAGTTTGCATTCCGTTCCGGCCGGTTTTCCTTTGTTCTTTCCCGGCCGGACTTTTCCGATGGAGGGGGTTATTTGCAATTGTGCAAATAACATTTGAGGAGGGGGTTTCTTGCACTTGTCTTCATTATGATAAGCATTTTTGTTTTTCATCCATAATGGTGCTTTAATGAGATTTGAGTGGGTACGGGTTTAAGTATGGTTGATGTTTCTTTGCTTTATGGATGTGGTCACCTCTTTCTTCTCCTACTCTCACCTCCCTTCATGATATGTATTTGTTCCCTCCACCATTCTCACTTGGTAATGGCCGGCCACAATATTGAGAGGAGAGGAAAAATGAGAGGTCCCAACTTTGTATGAGGGATTAATTCACATCTCATTTTTCATGCTTGCCAAATTCTCAAAAACCCTCTCCAAAGTTCATGATTCTCTTCATCCTTCATGGCAACCAAAACCCCAAAGAGACATAGACTCTACACATTCTACAGTACATCTTGGGCATGTCGACTTGCCGACTTCATGCCCGAGTTGCCTCGGTATAGAGGCGGGAGCCCGTAAAAGAAACAGGCGCTGTGGTGCCCTTCCGGCGAGGAGGCGACGACCGGAGTTTCCGCGGGAGATCGGGACGATGACGAGAAGACCGGAGGACTCGGATCACTCGGTATATCTCTAACCCGTCTTGTTGTTAGCTAGATCTAGTTTAATGGCCCGATCTGGAGTTTAGTGCGCGGTGGTGCCGGTTTGCTAAGTCCGTAAAATTAAAGTTTATCACCGTTTCCGCATTTGGCCGTCGGATTGACGACCGGGGCGCCGCCGTGCACTTACAGTGGTATCAGAGCCTCGCCATTAACTTCGTCTAGCTTCGTTTGATGTGTTTTGCATTTCCGATCGACCAAAATTCCAAAATCTACATTTTCCTTCGCATCAGTTTTCTGTCGAATTTTTTCTGTCTCTAAAAATTTTTCAGGTTGTATAAAATTGATGTACTAGAAGTTCTAAGAGATCTGGGAAAATTCGAGACATTGATCATTCAGGTGGAGCGCGGAACCGCGGCAAAACCCCCCTTGTTGCCGCGGTTCCGCCGCAGGTCAGAATGTTCAATGTGTCAAACTTCTCCAGTGGGCTTCTGGGCTGATTTTTGGGGTTTTGGAATATTAATATTGGGCCCAGAATTTCTTGATCTGCTACAGTATTGCTTGGGGGCCCACTTGTTAATTTTTGATCGATCGGATATTTTAAACACATTATTTCACAGTATTTACATTATATCTGCGACCGTGAATGTCACTCGATTGGTAAATCCGGTCTAACTGCTATAGCCCGGTTAGACGGATTTGCGAACGTGACTTTCACGTTGATGTTCTGTGTTTTTGCTATGATGTTGCGGATCGGTCGTGGGGGATAGCCTGGATGCAATGCTAGTACAGTTGTTGTTGTATTATGTACATTTGATATTGCGGGGCGAGCGTTCGACATGTGGACTGCCGTCACTGCCTGTTTGTATTATTCTTTTGGGGCACGACCTGGTTACGGTCGATGTACCCGTTGTATGTATATTTTACTTTCTGTACTAGGTTTACCCTGCGGAGGGGTGCACGGATAGCCGGGTTCTAGAGGGCAACAAGCCCGCATCTCATGGCATTGGGACGAAAGGGGCTTCAGTCTGGAATTGGCGGGCTATTCACCGCACTCGTAGGGGGTACAGGTTGACCCAGGAGGGGTGCCCAAGTTACCGGATTCCGTGAAGTGCTGGGTGGTCCATTCACGGCGCTGAAGGGGGCTGCCTCGCTTCAGGTTTTGGCGGGTGACTTGCCGCGCCCGTAGGGGTCTAGGTTTTCATTGCACAGGCTATCCACACGACCAGGGGAACGTCGGGTTTCAGTAGTGGCTCTGTGAAACCCGGGGATCCCAGATATCTGTATTATTCTGTGATGCTGTACATTTCTGTGATGTTGCATTCTTTTCACGCCTTGAGCGAAATACTATATATATTGGTATATATATTAGTAGATGTTGTATGTGTTTTTCATCCGCGCTAGTCCAGTCCCCGCTCTGCCGTTAGTTAGCTAACCTTACGGGTGATGACGGGACCCAGTGGCGAATGCGGATGGCATATACGTACATCAGTATATTTTCGTTCTTTGTGGTGTGATCAATTGATGGGACTGCATTGATTCGGATCAATACAAGATAAACAAACCTAATCTGATGTTGTTGGAACACTTTTCAAAAAGCTGTTATTGCAAGGACGTTCACTTTTGTTTTGCATCGTGGTATTCATTTGGAATATCCTGCTCCTCAGTCGACGAGGCAAGGGCCGAGATCCCTTCACAGGGAGTGACCCCTTGGACAGAAGTTTGCGTCAGGGCATTAACTTCACTATAGCCGATTACTTTTGCTTTGCACAGTGATATTCGGTTATGAATATCCTGCACCCCATTCTACGGGGAAAGAGCTGAGATCCCTTCACCGGGAGTGACCTCTTTAGTAAAGGTTTTCGTCACTATATTTTCTAAAAAGCTATCCGTTCCTTCAACGATATCAAGTTCATTACGTTAAAGGTTTTCGCCAGAAACCATTCGTAGCCCTCCATCATTTCAGTTAAATATTCGGTAGTATTCAAGCTATGTATTTTGACCTCATGCCAAGGCATAGTGTTTGGTAGTTGCCGGGTATTTATCTGTTGCATAGATAGATGCGTTGGTTTGGGACAGTCGTACTACTATTTTGGCCTACGTCAAGGGTATGTACGGGTGGGTTCAAATTAACCTGGACAATGATGGGTAGAACTTGACATGTGACTTATGATATTTTGACCTCACGCCAAGGTCATAAGAGCATGGGGTAAAAATCACATCGGGAGTTTCAAAAGAACTGAAACTTGCCAGATATGCGCATACCTTCTGGAGTGTGATGACGTGAGCGGATTACGTCACGTTATCATGCGATGATAGTTGGATCCCGATTCCCACTGATGAGTTGGTTTACTCCTCGGGTGACCCCGACTAATTCTTCTTTCAGGTTTGGAGGAGAATTTGAGGTACAGTGGGAGGATTCCAGATTAGATAAATTGGTAACCATTCTGATCTTGGTTAGAGTGCACGCTGAGTGTTTCTTTTCTCTCTCTCTAGCAGCGACCATTGACCCGACCCTAAGACTATGACTCAGTGACCAAGTTGACCGAACCTTCTTAACACAGGCTTTTGGATTGTCAGAGTTGCAAACCTCGTTGCCACTCCTACTTTTACCCTCTTCTCCAGGACACCCCGCATTACTGCGAACGTCCACTTCCATTGGACAAAGCCATCGTATGGTTAGATACAAACTCGAAGGAATTCGAGGATGGTTTCCAGTTCTGGAGAAAACGGATAGGATTATTCAGTTGTCTTTTCCCTTTTACCTTCTCTCAAGTTGTGAGTACTCCTTGGTTTAGGAGATAGTACACCTATTATGCAAATTGGATAGTCTTCTTCCAAACCTTAGGCTAGTGCCGACCGGTAGGGAATGAAGAAAACCAATTAGCCTAAACGGTGTGCAGAAGGTATTAAGATTAAGACAAAGCAAGGGATTAGTAAGAGGGCAAAGTAAATTGCGACTGATATTCACGACCAAACCAAGTATTTCTTCGCCAATCCTAAATCACCTTTGTATTTCTTCAGGACACTCCGTATCACTACGAAGATCCACAGTTTATTGGATACTCCATCGTATGGTTATATACGAACTCGAAAGGAACTTGTTCCAGTTCGGGGATGGATTCTGGTCCAGGAGAAATAGGAATAAGGTTTATTCGGTTGTCTTTTATCTTCACCTTCTCTCGCATTGCGAGTGCTCCTAGGACTAGGACAGTACACCCATTATGCTTATTGGATAGTCTTCTTCCAAACCATAGGCTGGAGCCGAACGGTAGGGAAGGAAGAAAACCATTTGGCCTAAGGGGTATGCAGAAGGTAACGACTAAAGACATATAAAGGGATTTGGAGAGGTGGCAAAGAATTATGCGGTTATAGTTGTGAATCTGGATAATGGAAGAGGCATTATTAGGAATACCAGGATACCCCATCGAAACATTTCAATGTTTCAGTTTCACTGTGTACTGTTAAAAGAAAACTGATTTCCCAATTAACACTTGCTCCAGGGTATGTATTTACCAGGTATGATTCTCACATCTGTATGGTTTTACAGATGATGAGTAGGAGTAAGTTATTGGAAATTAGGTGACCATCCTCATTATATCGGGATTCGTTCGAATTGGTGATATTTGAGGAAGCCACCTGGGTTGTTTGCCGGTCGGCAAATATTTGGTTTTGAATATCCGCTTTTATGCGCCAATTTCATATTGATATATCTGTACGTCTATTTTCATAGAGTGAGATATACCTTTCTGAAATTATGTCTACGACATTTACCTATATCAGTGGATGGTTAGGTAAGGAGCATTAAATAGCGGTGTAATTCTTCTTAACCATAAGTACAGTTTTCAACCTACGACGCACAGTGAAAGAGTTGTTAGACTCAGCGGACTTATACAGAGTATTGTATGTTGTCCAGTGTCCATTAGGACAGAGGGGTTGGTCCTCATACTATATTCTGTTTACTTTTAACTTCTCTAGTTCTTAGACATGTGTTTCGTAGAAACACATGGTCTAAGTTTTGAGGAGTTATAGGTATTTGAATAGAGTAGAGAACCAGGTGTAGCAAGTATCGGGATTCTTCAAAGTGATCGAAGATATAGATACTTGTGTATGGTATTCAGTTGATAGTAATGAGAAAGAGAAATTGCTTCTCTTTCAGGTTACTCATAATTGGAAGCATTCCTAAGTTGAGTAACGCTGATCGGCCTCCTTCCATTTAGTTGACATGCACTGGAGATAGCTGCATGATTTGAATCTGGTTCAATTAAATCAGTGCCTCTGGTTCTATATTGGATATAGTACAGTTCATATCTTAACATTGTTAAGGTACGGGGAGTTGTCCGGCTTATGATTAAAACCAGACACTGGACAACTCAAGGCACGTTTCTGTAATGGCTGTTTGTGGGTTGACCCAGGCTATGACGAGGGTTGACTTTCTACCATCTGACAGATCAATAGAAGTATTGTTCTAGACTCGCCACAGTTTTATTAAAAATGGATTTTTTCAAAAACAGTAGTGGGAGTATGGTAGAGCTGGAAGTGATTCCAGAACCGCAAACGATTACTGAAGATTTGATAAGGAACCTAAAGATTCAATCTGATTTGACATTCCATTGGCCACTCCGCAAATACGGTGGGTAACTTCAGGCACCCGAGAGGTACTCCGGTAGCCTCAAGGACGGTGACAGGGAAGTTCTTGTTTACCCACACTTGCCATTGCTGTTGTTCCAGGCTGCGAGACCCGGCAGGAGGATGAATATAGCGTCGTTCTAAACTAGCTTTAGAAGTGCGCGTCTATATGACTCTGCCAGAGGGTTTTCGTACTCAGTGGGAGCAGCAGAAGCATTGGTGGACATCAGGCTTATGTCTATTTATAGACTAAAGCAGATATAGCGGAGATAGATCATCTATTTCTGATGTGACAGTCATAGGTTTGACGTCATCAGAATAGGGGATGGATCTGTTGAGAAGGTAGTAGGGTGTGATATCCGAGTTTTGGATGACATACACAAAGTAGGAAGTGATATTCCTATACTACGATCGGTTATACTTTGGTCGTCACACAGTGGTTTCTCCACATGGGACTTGGACATTATATCAGACATACTGGTTACTAGATCTATAGTTTTAGATCTAGATTTGGGTGGTTTCCCAATCTGGGTACTTAGACAACATTCTAAGAGTATTTAGAATGGACGACTCCTGGTATGGTAGTGTACCTGCAGGTAATGGAGTCACCCTCTCTAAAGGTGTCTTATAGACTAAAGTAGAGAGGGATGTGCATGATTGGCAGATCACTTGCTTAGGCAATTGAGTCAATCATGAGATGTCAAGTACCACACCTGATGTTGTTCTTGCACTAGATACAATAAGTTGATATTGATCCAATCCTGGAGGAACAGTCGGAAGCAGTTTTAGAACATAAGTGAATGTTCTAGGGATATGATAACGGCTGCCTCCTTTAGGAGACGGTTATCACTCCAGGCTTCCAAGGTGACATGGACGACAAGGAGGTTGTCAGAGTTATAGTTTTCCCTCTGACGAGGGACAGTATTCTGGACAGGTGATCCAGGCAGATACTGAGGGAGGCATGGCGCAGGATACTGATTAAGTTCAGTTGACGATACAGTCTAAGAAGTTTGGATTTGGAGTTCATTTATGAGCTGGGTCCCATCAGACATCCAGACATTCTAAGACAGGTATTGCTCATTTCGGGAGATGGCTTTCTCCGCGAACTTGAGATATAGAGAGACATAGAAAGAAACATCAGAGCGGATCCACTCGCTGAGGCTATTCCTCGAACGCAATAGTCTCGCAAACGAGCTTTGTGAGACTGACTAGTAGAGGAGTTGGGTGTTCGGTATCACACGGGCTGTGAGTATGCGATATCGCAATAATTAGCCTTGAGTGCAAGTGGGAGATTGTTGGAGATAGTGCCCTCAGAGTCAATTATTGGATCACAGGCACGTGATTGCAATGATTGAGGGAGGACCTATCCCGGTACGACAGTCTTACTCGAGATGTAGTATGCTATCTGGTTTACCTTTATCATCGTGTACTGCTTTAGGTGACCTGACAGGTCGCTATTACACGTTGATAGAGCCCCTAGGATTCTTGCTTGACTGCCAGCGGTATGAGGGCGATCATATAAGTGAGAGCTGGAGTCTATAAGCACATCCTTAAAAGGTCCCTAGTCGTGGGAGTTTCGAGACAGGGCATCGATTCTCCAGAGTAGACTAGTGTATACAGTCGAGATCCCGACGAGGGGCGGTGGCCGGTCTCACAAGCCACTGGTGTCAGTTGGTTCACCTAAGATGTATACAGGTGCTCATTGGGTTATGAGTACACCGGACAGGACTCGCCGGGAACATGCTAGTTGGTCTTATACCTGACGTCAGATAGCAGTTCCCAGGTGACATGTGTACAGGTTAGTTCATCGACCTGGGGATCGTCATTTGTCTCGTGTGAGTTCCCACTGTGCTTTGATTACTACCCTACCACGGCTCAAAGGAGTCGTGCAAACAGGTTTTAGTTGGGTACAGTCCCGAGCCACATGGAGGCAGTGAGCGGATCTTCAGGGGTTCGTCTCTCCCGGTACTGGGGGTGAGGTCGCGCTGTGTCTAGGAGAGCCATTACACGAAGTCCTTGGCCAAGGCAGGAGATTTACTGGTAGGTATTCCAGTAGTATCTCAGGGTGTTCTGGGCTACACTCCGACACGACTTGTACCACTTTTGGGGGTCTGACTTTTACCCACCCCCTAGGCCCGACATGCGATGCTCATAGACGAACGGACCGGACTGTACGGATATTGTCACTGACAGGCTCAGTAGGGTGTCAGGATGAGTTCGCTCATCGACGTCCCTTTTGGTCAATAGCTGGTGGCCCGTTACGTATTGGCTTATACCTCTGACGTGCTAGTGGTTAAATCCACAGCCATAGTATTGACGAGTCTTTAGAGTCCACCACACTTTCAGTTACTCAGCTTTCGGGCGAAACGCTGTAGAGGCCGTATGGAGATATGGCAGGGTCCGATCAGATACGTGCGGTATTGCACGGATCAGGATCGGACGGTTTGTACTAGTAGCCGTATAGGTATATGGCAGGGTTCGATCAGATACGTGCGGTATTGCACGGATCAGGATCGAACGGATATTACTAGCCGGCTTTGGTTTAAGCCGGATCCTAGTTTAGTACAGTGTAGATTTTGTCTCTTTGCATTTGTATCCGGACGGAATACAGATGCGGGTGTGTATGCACAGTATCGGGGTTTTCCTGTAATTTATTACGGGACCAGTTTTCTGGAGTTGCCAGTTTGCATTCCGTTCCGGCCGGTTTTCCTTTGTTCTTTCCCGGCCGGACTTTTCCGATGGAGGGGGTTATTTGCAATTGTGCAAATAACATTTGAGGAGGGGGTTTCTTGCACTTGTCTTCATTATGATAAGCATTTTTGTTTTTCATCCATAATGGTGCTTTAATGAGATTTGAGTGGGTACGGGTTTAAGTATGGTTGATGTTTCTTTGCTTTATGGACGTGGTCACCTCTTTCTTCTCCTACTCTCACCTCCCTTCATGATATGTATTTGTTCCCTCCACCATTCTCACTTGGTAATGGCCGGCCACAATATTGAGAGGAGAGGAAAAATGAGAGGTCCCAACTTTGTATGAGGGATTAATTCACATCTCATTTTTCATGCTTGCCAAATTCTCAAAAACCCTCTCCAAAGTTCATGATTCTCTTCATCCTTCATGGCAACCAAAACCCCAAAGAGACATAGACTCTACACATTCTACAGTACATCTTGGGCATGTCGACTTGCCGGCTTCATGCCCGAGTTGCCTCGGTATAGAGGCGGGAGCCCGTAAAAGAAACAGGCGCTGTGGTGCCCTTCCGGCGAGGAGGCGACGACCGGAGTTTCCGCGGGAGATCGGGACGATGACGAGAAGACCGGAGGACTCGGATCACTCGGTATATCTCTAACCCGTCTTGTTGTTAGCTAGATCTAGTTTAATGGCCCGATCCGGAGTTTAGTGCACGGTGGTGCCGGTTTGCTAAGTCCGCAAAATTAAAGTTTATCACCGTTTCCGCATTTGGCCGTCGGATTGACGACCGGGGCGCCGCCGTGCACTTACATTGTGCGCATTGTATATGCGATATAGTTTTGTGCACATGTTTGTATCATGTTTGATGATACATGCTTACTTGGTTAAGTGTAAAGAATCAAACCATGGTTTAAGTTAATGATTAGGGTTTTGATTAATTATTCATTTATCTTTCTTATTTATTCATTTTGGAAAAAGGAAAGGATAAATGAATGGTTGAATGTTTTGTTTTTAGTTGAAGTTTCTTGAAACTTTGACTAAGTCACTCTTTTGTTCTTATCCTTAACCCTAACCATTCCATTAACCATGGTCTTTTCTCTACACTTAACTAAGGTTAAAAAGTATGATAAGATTTAATTCTTATTCATTTTTATTATTAAACTTATCATATCTTTTCTTCTTCTTCTTGATCTTGAGCAAGAAAGAAAAAGCTTGACCATCAATGGTGATTGATGAAAACTAGTGAGAAATCCAAATCTAAAGTTTACCCACTTCCTATTTCTTCATCCTCTACCTCTTGCCAAGTAGTATAGGGTGTTTCCTTCACAAGTTTTCCCGATTTGGTGAAGTTGGAGCTTGTTCTAGCGATGCCTCGACGTAGATCATCTTCGGCATCGAACCGACGATCAAGCTCGCCCATTCTTCGATGAAGCCGATGCTAGAGTCCGGGGTTCGATTTGGACAGCGGAGGGAGATCATCGCGGAGCTTAGGAAGTGGTGGACCGGATCTACAAAGGTTGTAGCCCCTTTCCTTTAGATACATTTCCGTTTACATGCTTGCTTTGCCTATACTTCTAGCCAACGATCCGTTCTAGGTTTTCTCGGCACCGTAATTTTTAGAAATTGGCATGTTTGATCACTTGTAAGACTCCATTAGAGTGCCTAGGAACCCTACAGTGGTATCAGAGCTTAGCTAGAGCCTTAGGCGAAGTCCTGACGGAGTTAGAAGTCCGATCGACCCGAAACCCCGACTTGAAATTGCTCTCTGGACGTTTTCTGAAATCGTGGTTTTTTCGAAATCAAAAATATGCAGAAAATCCAGCAGGGAATTCTAAGAATTACGATGCAAAAATTTTTCATTGATACCTCTATTGCGCGGTGGTGCGGCGGTTCCGCGGTCACGTGACTTGATTGGACTTCAAACTTTGCACAGTAATTCTTGTTTTCTGGTGCTGGTTTTCCTGGGAATATTTTAATATTTATTCCAGAGTTGTATTTTCTGGCTTGTATTGGGGACTCGGTGTATTCGATCGGACTGTCTAATTTTTGTCGGTGTGCTTTTTCGGGTATTTTTTAGAATATGTTAAAAAGTTCGACCGGATATAAATACCCACTTTTTCCCCTGCCGGGAAATTTCCAATTGTTGGATTTTTCCGTAGTTTAACGACGTTCTAAGTAGTGCACGTAACGCGATGGACCCTCTAGAATGTAAGTGCACGGCGGCGCCCCGGCCGTCAAACCGACGGCCAAATGCGGAAGCGGTGATAAACTTTAATTTTACGAACTTAGCAAACCGGCACCACCGCGCACTAAACCCGGATCGGGCCATTAAACTAAATCTAGCTAACTACAAAGAGAAGGAGAGAGATATACCGAGTGATCCGAGTCCTCCGGTCTTCTCGTCGTCGTCCCGATCTCCCGCGGAATGTCCGGTCTCCACCTCGTCGCCGGAAGGGCACCACATCACCTATTTCTTTTACGGGCTCCCACCTCAATGCCGAGGCAACTCGGGCGCGAAGTTGGCTAGCCGACGCGCCCAAGATTTGCTGTAGAATAATGTGTAGTGTAGTTGTCTCTTTTGGGGTTGAAGGAGTTGCCATGAAGATGATGGAGGAATTTGTGCAAAAGAAACCATGGAGGCTTGCAGGGAATGGAAAAATGAAGCATGCCTTTTAATTGGCTCGGCCAGAGCTACTAATGAATGCCCTCTCAAAAAACCATCAGCACCCAGCACTCAAAAACTTAACTCCCATAACACAATCATATGTATTAATTAATCCCCGCCTCAAAACAATTCCAGCACCCTCATTATAGCCCATTCCTCACTCAAATAAATAAATGCACCAACAACCATTACCTGCACACTCATGTTGCTCCTTTTTAAACCTTTTAATAAATTAATCCTATATCAAAACCAGCATCTCCAGCACACACCATTAATTAATCAAGAAGGAAATTTTCCACAAAAACAAATCTCTCCCCTCACTCACAGCATATGTGGCCGGCCCCCACACAAGAAAATGGGTGGAGAAAAAGAATGGAAAAAGATAAGGTCACACCAAATCAAAACCCACACTCAACCATCTTCCACCAACCTCATCATCAACAACCATGATGAGCCAAAGTCAAGCCATGATGGAAAAGAAAGAGTCAAAGGATGGGCTCCATCATGAAACCATCATGATACAAATATAAGCAAAGAACCCCCTCCACAAACACTCATTTGCAACAATGCAAATAAGCCCTCCTCCACCAAACTTCGGCCAATGAACGGAACAAAGGAAATCGGCCGAAACGGAAAGCAAACTGGAAACTCCAGAAAACTGGTCCCGTAATAAATTACAGGAAAACCCCGATACTGTGCATACACACCCGCATTTGTATTTCGACCGAAATACAAATGCAATGAGACAAAACTACACTATCAAATACCAGGATCCGGCTTAAGCCAAAACCGGCTAGTAAAAATCGTCCGATCACCATCCGTGCAATACCGCACGTATCTGATCGAACCTTGCCATATCTCCATACGGCCTCTACAGCTTTTCACCCGAAAACTGAGTAACTGAATGTGGGGGACTCTAAAGACTCGTCAACGCCTTGGTTGTGGATTTAACCACTAGCACGTCAGAGGTATAAGCCAATACGTAACGGGCTACCAGGTATTGACTAAAAGGGACGTCTGTGAGTGAACTCAGCCTGACAACCCCACTGAGCCTGTCAGTGACAATATCCGTACAGTCCGGTCCGTTCGTCTATGAGCATCGCATGGCGGGCCTAGGGGGTTGTAAAAGTCAGACCCCCAAAAGCGGTACAAGTCGTGTCGGAGTGTAGCCCAGAACACCCTGAGATACTACTGGAATACCTACCAGTAAATCTCCTTGCCTCGGCCGAGGGCTTTGTGTAATGGCTCTCCTAGACACAGCACGACCTCACCCCCAATACCGGGAGAGACGAACCCCTGAAGATACGCTCACTGCCTCCATGTGGCTCGGGACTGTACCCAACTAAAACCTGTTTGCACGACTCCTTTGAGCCGTGGTAGGGTAGTAATCAAAGTACAGTAGGAACTCACACAAGACAAATGACGATCCCCAGGTCGATGAACTAACCTGTACACATGTCACCAGGGAACTGCCATCTGACGTCTGGTATAGGACCAACTAGCATGTTCCCGGCGAGTCCTGTCCGGTGTACTCATAACCCAATGAGCACCTGTATACATCTTAGGTGATCCAACTGACACCAATGGCTTATGAGACCAGCCACCGCCCCTCGTCGGGGTCTCGACTGTATACACTAGTCTACTAATGGAGTATCGATGCCCAGTCTCGAAACTCCCACGACTAGGGACCTTTTAAGGATAAGCTTATAGACCCCCAGCTCCCACTTATATGATCGCCCTCATACTGCTGGTGGTCAAGCAAGAATCCTAGGGGCTCTATCAACGTGTAATAGCGACGTGTCAGGTCACCTAAAACAGTACACGATGATAAAGGTGAACCAGATAGCATACTATCATCTCGAGTAAGACTGTCCTACCGGGATAGGTCCTCCATCAATCATTACAATCACGTACCTGTGATCCAATAATTGACTCTGAGGGCACTATCTCCAACAATCTCCCACTTGCACTCAAGGCTAATTATTGCGATGTCGCATACTCACAGCCCGTGTGATACCGAACACCCAACTCCTCTACTAATCAGTCCCACAAAGCTCGCTTGCGGAACTATTGCGTTCGAGGAATAGCCTTAGTGAGTGGATCCGCTTAGTTGTCTCTTTCCATGTCTCTCTAAATCTCAAGTTCGCGGAGAAAGCCATCTCCCGAAATGAGCAATACCTGTCTTAGAATGTGTCTGGATGTCTGATGGGACATAGCTCATAAATGAACTCCAAATCCAAACTTCTTGGACTGTATCGTCAACTGAACTTAATCAGTATCCTGCGCCATGCCACCCTCAGTATTGCCTTGGACCATCTGTCCAAAATACTGCCCTTCGTCAGAAGGAGAACTATAACTCTGACAACCTGCTTGTCGTCCATGTCACCTTGGAAGCCTGGAATGATAACTGTTTCCCGAATGAGGCTGTCGTTATCATATCCCTAGAACATCCACTTATGTTCTAAAACTGCTTCCGACTGTTTTTCCAGGATTGGATCAATATCAACTTATTGCATCTAGTGCAAGAACAACATCTGGTGTGGTACTTGACATCTCATGATTGACTCAATTGCCTAAGCAAGTGATTTGCTAATCATGCATATCCCTCTCCCCTTTAGTCTGTAAGACAGTTTTAGAGAGGGTGACTCCATCACCTGCAGGTACACTACCGTGCCAGGAGTCGTCCATTCTAAATACTCTTAGAACGCTGTCAAAGTACCCTGATTGGGAAACCACCCAAATCTAGATCTAAAACCATAGATCTAGTAACCAGTATGTCTGATATAATGTCCAAGTCCCATATGGAGAAACCACTGTGTGACGAACCAAAGTATAACCGATCGTAGTATAGGAGTTTCCTTTCCTATTCTGTGCATGTCATCCTAATACCAGGATATCACACCCTACTACCTTCTCAACAGATCCATCCCCTATTCTGATGAAGTCAAACCCATGACTGTCACGTCAGAAATAGATGATCTATCTCCGCTACATCTGCTTTAGTCTATAAATAGACATAAGCTACCTGTCCACCAATGCTTCCGCTGCTCCCACTGACTATGACAACCCTCTGGCAGAGTCATATACACGTACACTTCTAAAACTAGTTTAGAACGACGCTATACTCATCCTCCCGCCGAGCCTCGCAGCCTGGAACAACAGCAATGGTAAGTGTGGGTAAACAAGAACCTCCCTGCCACCGTCCTTGAGGCTACCGAAGTACCTCTCGAGCGCCTGAGGTTACCCACCAAAATCTGCGGAGTGGCCAATGGAATGTCAAATCAGATTCAAATCATGCAACTGTCTCCAGTGCATGTCAACTAAATGGAAGGAGGCCGATCAGCGTTACTCAACTTAGGAATGCTTCCAATTATGAGTAACCTGAAAGAGAAGCAAGTTCTCTTAACCATTACTATCAACTGAATACCATACACAAGTATCTTCATCTTCGATCACTTTGAAGAATCCCGAAACTTGCTATGCCTGGTTCTCTACTCTATTCAAATACCTATAACTTCTCAAAATTCGGACCCTGTGTTTCCACGAAACACTTGTCTAAAAACCAGAGAAGTCATAAGTAAACCGAATATAGTATGAGGACCAACCCCTCTGTCCTGATGGACCCTGGACAACATACAATACTCTGTATAAGTCCCTTGAGTCTGATAACTCATTCACTGTGTGTCGTAGGTTGAAAACTGTACTTATGGTTAAGAAGAATTACACCGCTGTTTAATGCTCCTTACCTAATCATCCACTGATATAGGTAAATGTCATCGACATAATATCAAAAGGTATATCTCACTCTATAAAAATAGACGTACAGATATATCAATTTGAAATTGGTGCATGACAACGGATATTCAAAACCAAATATTTGCCGACCGGCAAACAACCCAGGCGATTTCCTCAAATATCACCGATTCCAACGAATCCCGATATAATGAGGATAATCACCCAATTCCCAATAACTTACTCCCACTCATCATCTGTAAAACCATACAGATGTGAGAATCATACTTGGTAAATACATGCCCTGGAGCAAGTGTCTAATTGGGAAATCAGTTTTCCTTTAACAGTACACAGTGAAACTGAAAAATGTTTCGATGGGGTATCCTGGTATTCCTAGTAATGCCTCTTCCATTATCCAGATTCACAACTATAACCGTATAATTCTTTGCCACCTCTCCAAATCCTTTTATATGTCTTTAGTCATTACTTTCTGCACACCCCTTAGGCCAAATGGTTTTCTTCCTTCCCTACCGTTCGGCACCAGCCTATGGTTTGGAAGAAGACTATCCAATAAGCATAATGGGTGTACTGTCCCAATCCTAGGAACACTCGTAATGCGAGAGAAGGTGAAGATAAAAGACACCTGAATGTACTTTATTCCTATTTCTTCTGAACCAGGATCCATCCCCGAACTGGAACAAGTTCCTTTCGAGTTCGTATATAACCATACGATGGAGTATCCAATAAACTGTGGATTTTCGTAGTGATACGGAGTGTCCTGGAGAAATACAAAGGTGATTTTGGATTGGCGAAGAAATACTTGGTTTGGTCGTGAATAGCAGTCGCATTTTACTTTGCCCTCTTACTAATCCCTTGCTTTGTCTGAACTTAATACCTTCTGTACACCATCGTTAGGCTAATTGGTTTTCTTCATTCCCTACCGGTCGGCACCAGCCTAAGGTTTGGAAGAAGACAATCTAATTTGCGTAATAGGTGTACTACCCCTAAACCAAGGAGTACTCGTAACCTGAGAGAGGGTAAAAGGAAAAGACAACTGAACAATCCTATCCGTTTTCTCCAGAACCTGAAACCATCCTCGAATAAATTCTTTCGAGTTCGTATCTAACCATACGATGGTTTTGTCCAATGGAAGTGGACGTTCGTAGTAATACGGGGTGTCCTGGAGAAAAGGGTAAAAGTGGGAGTGGCAATGAGGTTAGCAACTCTGACAATCCAAAAGCCAGTGTTTAAGAAGGTTCGGTCAACTTGGTCACTGAGTTATAGTCTTAGGGTCGGGTCAATGGTCGCTGCCGAAGAGAGAGAGAAAAGAAACACTCAGCGTGCACTCTAACCTAGATCAGAATGGTTACCAATTTTTCTAATCAGGAATCCTCCCACTGTACCTCAAATTCTCCTCCAAACCTGAAAGAAGAATTAGTCGGGGTCACCCGAGGAGTAAACCAACTCATCAGTGGGAATCGGGATCCAACTATCATCGCATGATAACGTGACGGAATCCGCTCACGGTATCACACTCCAGAAGGTATGCGCATATCTGGCAAGTTTCAGTACTTTTGAAACTCCCGATGTGATTTCTGCCCCATGCTCTTATGACCTTGGCGTGAGGTCAAAATATCATAAGTCACATGTCAAGTTCTACCCATCATTATCCAGGTTAATTTGAACCCACTCGTACATACCCTTGACGTAGGCCAAAATAGTAGTACGACTGTCCCAAACCAACGCATCTATCTATGCAACAGATAAATATCCGGCAGCTACCAATCACTATGCCTTGGCGTGAGGTCAAAATACATAGCTTGAATACTACCGAATATTTAACCGAAATGATGGAGGGCTACGAATGATTTCTGGCGAAAACCTTTAACGTAATGAACTTGATCTCGTTGAAGGAACGGATAGCTTTTTAGAAAATGTAGTGACGAAAACCTTTACTAAAGAGGTCACTCCCGGTGAAGGGATCTCGGCTCTTTCCCCGTAGAATGGGGTGCAGGATATTCCAAATGAATACCACGATGCAAAGCAAAAGGAATCGGCTATAGTGAAGTTAATGCCCCGACGCAAACTTCTGTCCAAGGGGTCACTCCCGGTGAAGGGATCTCGGCCCTTGCCTCGTCGACTGAGGAGCAGGATATTCCAAACGAATACCGCGATGCAAAACAAAAGTGAACGTCCTTGCAATAACAGCTTTTTGAAAAGTGTTCCAACAACATCAGAATAGGTTTGTTATAACTTGCATTGATCCGAATCAACGCAGTCCCATCAATTGATCACACCAATAAAGAACGAAAATATACTGACGTACGTATATGCCATCCGCATTCGCCACTGGGTCCCGTCATCACCCGTTAGGTTAGCTAACTAACGGCAGAGCGGGGACTGGACTAGCGCGGATGAAAAACATATACAACATCTACTAATATATATACCAATATATTATATTTCGCTCAAGGCGTGAAAAGCAATGCAACATCACAGAAATGTACAGCATCACAGAACAATACAGATATCTGGGATCCCCGGGTTTCACAGAGCCACTACTGAAACCCGACGTTCCCCTGGTCGTGTGGATAGCCTGTGCAATGAAATCCTAGACCCCTACGGGCACGGCAAGTTACCCGCCAAAACCTGAAGCGAGGCAGTCCCCTTCAGCTCCGTGAATGGACCACCCAGCACTCCACGGAATCCGGCAACTTGGGCACCCCTCCTGGGTCAACCTGTACCCCCTACGAGTGCGGCGAATAGCCCGCCAATCCCAGAGTGAAGCCCCCTCCGTCTCAATGCCATGAGATGCGGGCTTGTTGCCCTCTAGAACCCGGCTATCCGTGCACCCCACCGCGGGGTAATCCTAGTACAGAAAGTAAAATATACATACACCGGGTACATCGACCGCAACCAGGTCGTGCCCCAAAAGAATAATACAAACAGGCAGTGACGGCAGTCCACATGTCGGACGCTCGCCCCGCAATATCAAATGTACATAATACAACAACACTGTACTAGTATTGCATCCAGGCTATCCCCCACGACCGATCCGCAACATCACAGCATAAACATAGAACATCAACGTGAAAGTCACGTTCGCAAATCCGTCTAACCGGGCTATAGCAGTTAGACCGGATTTACCGATCGAGTGACATTCACGGTCGCAGATATAATGTAAATACTGTGAAAAATGTGTTTAAAATTTTCCGATTGACCAAAAATTAACAAGTGGGCCCCAAACCAATACTGCAGCACTCACAGAAATAATTGGCCCAATTTTAATATTCCAAAACCCCTAAAATTAACCCATAAGCCCACTGGAAAAACCTAGCCTACTGATCCTTTCAAGTTGCGGCGGAACCGCGGCCCAAAGAGGGTATTGGCCCCGGTTCCGCGCTCTTGAGGAAGGATCAATGCCTCGTATTTCTTCAGTTGTCTTAGGGTTTCAAGTACATCACATTTTTGCAACCAGAAAAATTTTTTGACACTAAAAATTTCCAACAGAAAACTGATGTGATCAAAATACGGGTTTTGGAACTTTTTGAACGATCGGAACTGCAAACACATTACACAAAGCTAGACTAAGTTAATGGCGAGGCTCTGATACCACTGTAAGTGCACGGCGGCGCCCCGGCCGTCAAACCGACGGCCAAATGCGGAAGCGGTGATAAACTTTAATTTTACGAACTTAGCAAACCGGCACCACCGCGCACTAAACCCGGATCGGGCCATTAAACTAAATCTAGCTAACTACAAAGAGAAGGAGAGAGATATACCGAGTGATCCGAGTCCTCCGGTCTTCTCGTCGTCGTCCCGATCTCCCGCGGAATGTCCGGTCTCCACCTCGTCGCCGGAAGGGCACCACATCGCCTATTTCTTTTACGGGCTCCCACCTCAATGCCGAGGCAACTCGGGCGCGAAATTGGCTAGCCGACGCGCCCAAGATTTGCTGTAGAATAATGTGTAGTGTAGTTGTCTCTTTTGGGGTTGAAGGAGTTGCCATGAAGATGATGGAGGAATTTGTGCAAAAGAAACCATGGAGGCTTGCAGGGAATGGAAAAATGAAGCATGCCTTTTAATTGGCTCGGCCAGAGCTACTAATGAATGCCCTCTCAAAAAACCATCAGCACCCAGCACTCAAAAACTTAGCTCCCATAACACAATCATATGTATTAATTAATCCCCTCCTCAAAACAATTCCAGCACCCTCATTATAGCCCATTCCTCACTCAAATAAATAAATGCACCAACAACCATTACCTGCACACTCATGTTGCTCCTTTTTAAACCTTTTAATAAATTAATCCTATATCAAAACCAGCATCTCCAGCACACACCATTAATTAATCAAGAAGGAAATTTTCCACAAAAACAAATCTCTCCCCTCACTCACAGCATATGTGGCCGGCCCCCACACAGGAAAATGGGTGGAGAAAAAGAATGGAAAAAGATAAGGTCACACCAAATCAAAACCCACACTCAACCATCTTCCACCAACCTCATCATCAACAACCATGATGAGCCAAAGTCAAGCCATGATGGAAAAGAAAGAGTCAAAGGATGGGCTCCATCATGAAACCATCATGATACAAATATAAGCAAAGAACCCCCTCCACAAACACTCATTTGCAACAATGCAAATAAGCCCTCCTCCACCAAACTTCGGCCAATGAACGGAACAAAGGAAATCGGCCGAAACGGAAAGCAAACTGGAAACTCCAGAAAACTGGTCCCGTAATAAATTACAGGAAAACCCCGATACTGTGCATACACACCCGCATTTGTATTTCGACCGAAATACAAATGCAATGAGACAAAACTACACTATCAAATACCAGGATCCGGCTTAAGCCAAAACCGGCTAGTAAAAATCGTCCGATCACCATCCGTGCAATACCGCACGTATCTGATCGAACCTTGCCATATCTCCATACGGCCTCTACAGCTTTTCACCCGAAAACTGAGTAACTGAATGTGGGGGACTCTAAGGACTCGTCAACGCCTTGGTTGTGGATTTAACCACTAGCACGTCAGAGGTATAAGCCAATACGTAACGGGCTACCAGGTATTGACTAACAGGGACGTCTGTGAGCGAACTCAGCCTGACAACCCCACTGAGCCTGTCAGTGACAATATCCGTACAGTCCGGTCCGTTCGTCTATGAGCATCGCATGGCGGGCCTAGGGGGTTGTAAAAGTCAGACCCCCAAAAGTGGTACAAGTCGTGTCGGAGTGTAGCCCAGAACACCCTGAGATACTACTGGAATACCTACCAGTAAATCTCCTTGCCTCGGCCGAGGGCTTTGTGTAATGGCTCTCCTAGACACAGCACGACCTCACCCCCAATACCGGGAGAGACGAACCCCTGAAGATACGCTCACTGCCTCCATGTGGCTCGGGACTGTACCCAACTAAAACCTGTTTGCACGACTCCTTTGAGCCGTGGTAGGGTAGTAATCAAAGTACAGTGGGAACTCACACAAGACAAATGACGATCCCCAGGTCGATGAACTAACCTGTACACATGTCACCAGGGAACTGCCATCTGACGTCTGGTATAGGACCAACTAGCATGTTCCCGGCGAGTCCTGTCCGGTGTACTCATAACCCAATGAGCACCTGTATACATCTTAGGTGATCCAACTGACACCAATGGCTTGTGAGACCGGCCACCGCCCCTCGTCGGGGTCTCGACTGTATACACTAGTCTACTAATGGAGTATCGATGCCCAGTCTCGAAACTCCCACGACTAGGGACCTTTTAAGGATAAGCTTATAGACCCCCAGCTCCCACTTATATGATCGCCCTCATACTGCTGGTGGTCAAGCAAGAATCCTAGGGGCTCTATCAACGTGTAATAGCGACGTGTCAGGTCACCTAAAACAGTACACGATGATAAAGGTGAACCAGATAGCATACTATCATCTCGAGTAAGACTGTCCTACCGGGATAGGTCCTCCATCAATCATTACAATCACGTACCTGTGATCCAATAATTGACTCTGAGGGCACTATCTCCAATATAGAAGGCAACAAACCTTAACTCGATTATGTGACCGTCTTGAACCGCCCTTTGAACCTTCGGGTTTGGGGCAGTACGGCGTGCCACATGTGAGGCGTTGGCTTGACCCTTCTACGGCTGGACCGTTGGTACTGAGGCACGAACTGAATGCTGTTAGACTTATTTCATGTGTTGAGCTGTATTGGGAAAACTTGGGTGTTCGATTGTTCGATCGAAAAGTTTAGCATTTTCTGTTTATCCGGAATGTGATACAATAATTGGAATTCACAAACAGTTATGAGATAACGGAATGAATATTATAAACATAGCAGTTTAGTCTCACTTGATCGGTTGCCACGGAATTTTGATATGATCAAAAGTCCGTCGCAATCACGTAGCGTGCGCGAATACTCGCCGGGTAAACTTAATAGACAGCCTCACTCCATAGCCCCGACCAAGTGACTGTAGGAGAACCCCGTCACCGAAAAAATCCGTTTGGGTGCTCGCGGTAGCGGTGTTCTGCCTTGGTGCACTTCGTCAACGGTATCAGGGGTGCGGCCGTCTACTGAAGTTTGCGACGAGCATTCGATCAGAATGTCGGGAATCCTGTTGAATTGCCCGACTTGATATTGAAAAATGTTTTCGATTTTGAGACTAAAATGCGGGGTTTATAATTGTTAGGCATGCGATGTCTAAAGAATTCATTTGGTCAGGCATGCGATGTCTGAGGTGGTTGCGGATTCCAACTGTTGTAGTTTTACACTTTCTTTTCTGTGACCGTAAGTGTAATATGTGATATCGCCGGTTTCGTTGCTATATGTCAACGACAATTGGGATGCGCATATTTACTTACGTTGATGACATGTGATGTTATGTGTTGCTGGATATGTTATATTGGATCGTCGTGTTTGAATAGCCGGTGTTTTTTTATGTGAGATGAGTGTTTTTTCATTTTCATTCATATAAAAACTTGTATGTAATATTCTTTTATTGGGGCACTTCCAGGTTGCGGAAGTAGTCACCGTTTGTATATTATTTACTTTTCCGCATTAGGATAGACCCAAGGAGGAGAGCACAAGTAACCGGGTTCTGGGGTCCAGTGGGAGACCAACTCGAGGAGTCGAGTCCGGGTCTCCTAACCCTAGAATTGGTAGGGTTGCTTGCCGCTCTCGTAGGGGTCTAGGGGTATGGGATTGGCTATTCATCACGACCGTGGAATCCGTGTTTTATACTGGCTCGTATTAAAAACACGGACGTCCTAGTATATCCAATATTTCATATGTTTCTTCTGCTGTGCTTTATCTGTGCTGTGATCATTTGATGTTCTGTGACAGGTATTATATATAGTATATATGATATATTATATAGACGTTGCTTATGTTTTACACCCGCGCTAGCCCTGCCTCATTCTGGCGTTAGTTACCTAACCTAACGGTGCAGACGGGACATCGAGGCGAATGCGGATGGCATAAGCGTACGTTATATTTATCTGTGATGGTTAGGTGGACTTAAATGATGGGATATTCATTAATGAGATTAATGAAAGAAAATAAACCTAATTGATGTTGTGGAATCGAATTTCAAAATAAAACAGGTAGCTACAGTTCTTGCTTTGCATCGTGGTGTTCTTTGTAGAACATCCCGCACCTTATTCGATAAGGAAAGGACCGAGATCCCTTCACCGGGAGTGACTCCTTTAGCAATAACTGGCAGATGCTACAACCCTCGGTTTGTCTTTTGATCGCTTCTATAGTTTCTGCTTTGCACAGTGATATATATGATATATCCCGCACCTCATTCGACGAGGAAAGGGCCGACGATCCCTTCACCAGGAGTGACCCCTTTAGCAAAACTAGAAAAGCCTAAAAAACATTCCATTTAAAAACCATTTGATTCCACAACGAGATCAAGTTCAAAGCGTTAAAGGTTTTCACAAAAACCAGTCGTAACCCTCCGTCATTTTAGGAAGTAGAGTACTTAGTATTCGTGCTGTGTTTGTTGACCATAGTCAAGGTACAGTGTACGGTAGCTAAGTGATGTCTTCCTACACCGCATATGATGCGATTAGTTAGGACAGTCGCGTGACTTTGTTGACCTTAGTTAAGGGTCATGTGGGTGGGTCTAATTAATCACGAAATGACGGGTAGAACTTGACTAGTACTTATGATTTGTTGACCATAGTTAAGGTTATAGGTGCTAGGGGTAAAAACCTTTATCGGGAGTTTCAAGTGTTGAAACTTGCAATGAGATTGCATACCTTCTATATGATAGTTGGATCCCGATACCCACTGCGAGTAATTGTTACTCCTGGGAGAGTTTTGCACTTTGCAATTAGCCGATCAAGTAGGTGTCTAGAAAGGTGTCAATGGGGTTACGCCTCTGGGAAAACGAGGTTTACTGTAATTAGGTCCGTGCGAAAGCACGGGGAACCTCCCTCAAAGTACCGACACTGGCCTGGCTGAAAGATTGGCGAACTTGTAGAGTGTAATTAATCCCGGCTAGTCTTTCCTTTTAAGGTTTGAAGGAAGATTTGATAAAAATAGTGGGAGCCATCCTGATTAGATAAAATATATAACCAATCTGATCTTGCAAGAGCGCACGCAGAGTGTTTTCTTCTCTCTCTCCTGGTAGCGACCATATCACGCCTTAATCAAGATAATAATACGGATGTATTGACCGAACCCGCTTGTTATACTGAGCTGGGGAACGTTGGTCCCGCTCCAACTTATAATTGTTATAAGACAGAGCAGGAAATTGGGGAATACCAGAATTCCTATGCCGACCAAACGAAGAAAGTGCATATGATGCATCTCCTTCGGGTGTGTTCATTACAAAGAACTGTTTCTCAGTATCCTCTGAATCCTGGGTATATGATACCGGATCAGGATCCCAGATATGTAAGCTGTTACATAGGGCTACAAAAAGGTAGAAAAACTGAGAACGGGTGATAAGTTTCATGAGGCAGAAACCGGGGCAAGTGTTGCAGCCAAGTCTGTTGGTCACTGTCACCCTGTATTACCAGTACATTGATTCTGAACAAATGCTATTAGATACCGAACCTGATATACAAAAATCATATCAGTCTCTTTATTAGTAAAGAAATTATATAATTTTGTATTGTTGGATAATGTTTTGAACATTTCCTATATCAAAAGTTGATCGGTTCAGGCACGCTATCTAAAAGCATTAACGTTCTAAATCAAACTACAGTTCCTAGTATACTGAACACACACAAGAAGAAGAGTTCAGAAATG
Source organism: Agapanthus africanus (assembly GCA_030015575.1). Classification (NCBI taxonomy): domain Eukaryota; kingdom Viridiplantae; phylum Streptophyta; class Magnoliopsida; order Asparagales; family Amaryllidaceae; genus Agapanthus; species Agapanthus africanus. Next base: position 352,513,367 of record CM057341.1, on the reverse strand, counting down.
AACGAATTCTTCTTGAGGCATTGTAGACTAGGTCATATCAATGCGACCCGACTGGCTGAAGTTACTTTTAGATGCATATTTAAATCAGTTTGAATTTACATCTTATGAAACTTGCCAGTCATGTCACAAAGATTAGATGACCATAGCTCTGTTTATTAGAAACAGAGAAAGAGTTAGTAAACTCTTGGGACTGATACATGATGATGTATGTAAAGTCTCCTGTCTATACATACCAGGACTGGTTCTTCATACTTCATTATATTCTCTGATAATCTCTCAAGATTCAGTCATTTGTTCCTGTTGAAACATAAGTCCGAACCTTTTGAGATATTCACAGAATATAAGTTAGAAGTAGAGAACCAAAATACGGGTATAAGTATTATGTCCTATGATAAGATCAAGGAGGAGAATACTTGTGCATAGAATTCCTGGACTATTCTAAAGGAGAATGAGATTTTCTCTCAGTGTTACTCCTCTGAATACACCACAGCACAATGGTATATCGGGGCGAAGCAATCACACCCTATATGATAAGGTGTGCTCTATGATTAGTACTACTGAGTTACCTATTTCCTTTTTGGGGTTATGCACTTGAGAAGCTGCATACCTATTGAATTAGGTTTGAATCAAATCAGTGCCTACCACTCCATATGAGATATGGTATGGGAAGAACCCATCTCTTAAGCGAGTTAAGATTTGGGGTTGTCCGGCCTATGTCAAAAGCAAAATCCGGACAAGATCGAGGCAAGGTCAGTTCTGTAGAACTGGAAAGGTTCCAGCTATTCGAAACTGCAGTTGATGATTTGACAGAACCATAAGATTCTATAGTTCCCGACGAACCTCAGCCTCTCCGCCGATCTAGTAGGGTTCCTCATCCGCTTGAGAGATACCCTGGTTTCTCGATGACAGTGGGAGCAAGGATTGCATCATGAGATGATGACCCAACTAGTTTCGAGCAGGCCATCGAGAGTAGGGACTCTGTAAGAATGGCTGGATGCTTAGCGATCTGAGATGGAATCCATGTACACCAGCAAAGTATGGACTTTAGCTGCTATATCTGAAGGGTTAAATCCCCATCAGGAGCAAGTATATCTTGAGAAGATTACTTGGTGTAGATGGAAAAGTTGAGACTTTCAAAGCTAGACTTGTTAAAGGTTTTCGTCATCGACCAGGCGTGGATAATGATGAAACCTTTTTTCAGTAGCTATGCTTAAGTCTATCCAGATCCTACTTACCACGGCTACATACCATGACTACGATATCTGGCGGTTGGGTGCCATGACTGCTTTTCTAAATACTGATTTAGAAGAGAACGTCTATAAGAACACAGCCAGAGGTCTTCGTAAACAGTGGGAGCAGCGGAAACGTGTGCAAGTTGCTTTACATAATGAAGCAGGCATGGCGGAGTTGGAACGTCTGTTTTGATGTGATAGTCAAAGTGTTTGACTTCATCAAAATGGTAGACGAACCTTGTATATACAAAAGGGTAGTAGAGAGTAAGGTGGTCATCTTCGTATTGTACGTAGACAACATACTCTTGATAGGAAAAGAGTTTCCTATACTACGATCGATCAATCTCCTATTATCACAAGGATTCTCCAAATAGGATAAAGATGATACCTCCTAAATCCTGAGATTTGGACCTATGAGATAGATCTAAAGGGATATTAGGGTTCTCACTAGGTATAGTGAGATTGTATCAATCGATCCTGGGGAGAATCACTGGAAGTGTTCCAGGGTGATAAAGACGACTGAATGTCAGTCACAGGCACTGTCTTTACCTTCAGTAAAGGGATGGTATGTTTGAAGAGTTCCAAGCTAGATACCGTGGCAAACTAGACGATAAAGGCTGGTAACATCGCTATTGAAGATACTACCAAAGAGGAAGTTTGGGTGTATATTAGTTCATAAGATGAACTAGGTTCCTGCCATTGTATGACAATGGATGTGTGGCTTTGGCCCTGGAACCCTGGTCCCATCAGTGACCCAGACAAATTCTGAGGCAGCATCACCTAATCATGGAGATAGTTGATCTCTAGAGTGATCGAGGTTAGGAGAGAAGACTCAGAGGACAACACGGCGGATCCACTCACGAAGGCCTTTTCCCAGAGAGAGACTCATATGGGATGGTTGAGTATTAGATACTGCGACTACTGCTACAGATGGCCCTAGTGCAAGTGGGAGATTGTTAGTTATATGTATGCCCTAGAGGCCATTACTGTACATTGGATGTATATTGTAGTGGATGCTGGGACATATATAGGTAGGACTTTCTTGCTCGACATGATAGTACGCTATCTGGTTGCACTTTATCTTAACATGTATACTTTCTGTCTCTCTGATTACATGTTGATAAAGCCCTTAGGATGTGTACTCGACTTCCAGGACTATGATGTAGATCATACTAGTGGGGCCTGGGTAGTCCATGAGTACATCCTTGAAATGTTCCTAGTCGAGGGAATATCGAGACGGGGCATCGATATTCCAGAGTAGACTAGCGCATATCTTCTCGACTCATGCGATGGGCGATGGATGATCCCATATCCATTGGTGTTTGACATCAGAGATGGTATGCGGGTGCTCAGTGGAGACTGGGTACACTGAACGGACTCGCCGAGAACTCCCAGATGGTATTATACCTCACGTCAGATGGCAGTTCTCTGGTGACACTGGTGCAGCTTAGTCTGTAGACCCGAGATCGTCATAGAGTCTTGTGTGTCTCCCACTGTGCTTTGATTTCCACCCTACCACGGCTCTACTGAGTTGTGCAAACAGGTGGTTTTTGGGTACAGTCCCGATTCACATGGAGGCAATGAGCGATAGGAGGGGATTCGTCTCTCCCGGTATTGGGGGTTGATGTTGCGCAATGCACGACTGGCCATAACAGGAAATCCCTGGCCAGGGTTGCAGTGATATACTGGTAAGAGTTATCAGTAGTTTCACGAATGTTATGGACCCTACGTCGGCATGACTTATCAAGCTATTGGGGTCTGACGTTTACCACCCCTAGGCGAGATATGCGACATATCAGACGAACAGACCGGACTGTACGGTAAGTGTTACTGGTTGGATTCACAGGAGTGTGAGCGGGCTTGCTCGTCGATCTTCTGATCGCTCAATACCCGGGTGGCCGTTACGTTTAGCAGACCGCTTGCGGCTTGTGGATGCTTGATATGATCATCATCTGCTGCCGGCGTATTGACGAGTCTTTAGAGTCCTACACAGAGGTTTCCTGGCTCAAGCGAAACGAAATAGGAGCGCATATGAGATATGTGCGGGACCGAGAATAATTCGAGTATGTGATACCGTATTCCATTCTCGCGATCAATGTATCGATTAGTTATATGCGATATAACCTAGTTATCGAATCAAGGATTGATTCGATAAGCCGATACATATGATACTAGTCGGTTATATCCGATATGACCGGATCGTTAAATCAAGTGTTGATTTAATGATTTAGTGCATATTTATATATTTGATATATTACTTTGCGTTAACTAGTATTGGTTCACTTTAAAAGGATTTTCTCACTTGAATTGTGCGCATTGTATATGCGATATAGTTTTGTGCACATGTTTGTATCATGTTTGATGATACATGCTTACTTGGTTAAGTGTAAAGAATCAAACCATGGTTTAAGTTAATGATTAGGGTTTTGATTAATTATTCATTTATCTTTCTTATTTATTCATTTTGGAAAAAGGAAAGGATAAATGAATGGTTGAATGTTTTGTTTTTAGTTGAAGTTTCTTGAAACTTTGACTAAGTCACTCTTTTGTTCTTATCCTTAACCCTAACCATTCCATTAACCATGGTCTTTTCTCTACACTTAACTAAGGTTAAAAAGTATGATAAGATTTAATTCTTATTCATTTTTATTATTAAACTTATCATATCTTTTCTTCTTCTTCTTGATCTTGAGCAAGAAAGAAAAAGCTTGACCATCAATGGTGATTGATGAAAACTAGTGAGAAATCCAAATCTAAAGTTTACCCACTTCCTATTTCTTCATCCTCTACCTCTTGCCAAGTAGTATAGGGTGTTTCCTTCACAAGTTTTCCCGACTTGGTGAAGTTGGAGCTTATTCTAGCGATACCTCGACGTAGATCATCTTCGGCATCGAACCGACGATCAAGCTCGCCCATTCTTCGATGAAGCCGATGCTAGAGTCCGGGGTTCGATTTGGACAGCGGAGGGAGATCATCGCGGAACTTAGGAAGTGGTGGACCGGATCTACAAAGGTTGTAGCCCCTTTCCTTTAGATACATTTCCGTTTACATGCTTGCTTTGCCTATACTTCTAGCCAACGATCCGTTCTAGGTTTTCTCGGCACCGTAATTTTTAGAAATTGGCATGTTTGATCACTTGTGAGACTCCATTAGAGTGCCTAGGAACCCTACACCGGTGACATTACCAATGACTCGGCGGTTATCATATGGATATCGACGGGAGTCATGTACGTATAGATACGTCGAGAGGCGAGGGTCAGAGCTAGGCACTCGTGCTTTCGGGATAGCGTATGATACGTACCTATCAGGGTGCCAGTCATGGTGACAGCACCTGATAGATCAGCATTTCTGTGTCGATGCTTGACACATTGGTTTCATGATATTTCTTATTACTCCTTTGTATATATAACAGGGGATTAGGCCGCTGTTATATATGCCCTTACACCAATATTAGTGGAATGGGACGCTAATATATGTGTATTGACATTAAATTATATACATCATCATATTTATTCATGCAAATATACCTAGAATGTAAATGACTCATTGACATCGGATTTAGGACATTTGAGAATTTATTTGATATTGATTACAGGATATATGTGAGATCTACTTGATATTGTACATTCGGGGTATACAAGATACACTTGATATTGTACATACGGGATATGTGAGATCTACTTGATATTGTACATTTGGGGTATACGAGATACACTTGATATTGTACATACGGGGTATGTGAGATCTACTTGATATTGTACATACGAGGTATGTGAGATCTACTTGTTATTGTACATTCGGGGTATACGAGATACACTTGATATTGTACATACGGGATATGTGAGATCTACTTGATGTTGTACATTAAGGTTATGTGTGACTTACTTGATATGATAGCCAAATTGGGGGCTGATTTGAGGAAATTGGGATTTGGATTGTCTTGATGGATTTTGATCCTACCACGATATCAGGATTCCGTGGAAATGACATGTTTCATTCCATACTCTACATTTATTGTTTATGCACTGCTTAATGTATTAGTAGTATCTGTTAGAGTACCTTCCATGACTGTTGCATTTACATACATTTATTCATATCATTTCTTCATGTATTAGTAGTACCGATATAGTACCTTACATGATGCTGCATACATATCGTCATATTATTGCTTCATGTATTAATTGTACCTACTAGTGTACTTTTCATAATTATTGCACTACATATGACCATTCATTGATATTAAATGCTTATGTTAGATTCGCGTTGTACGCGCATACTCGCGATTACCTGCATCTGTTATTTACTATTCACAAGTTGGCAACTCACCCCCGTTGTGCCACAGTGTTTGCAGGTTTTCCTCAGGATAGTTAGAGGCAGGCTATTATCACACATCTTATCATCTTTTTCTACGGATACCGCATCAGCTCACAGTGTGCAGTTTGCTTAGGTGGGTTTTGTGGTTATTCGTTGTATTGTATATTCGTTGTATCCCTGTACTCTCCATCTACTATTTTCATATTGACTTAGAGACTGGGTGAGGACGATGTTGTATATTATGTTGTGACTTGTTGTGACTTGTTGTCTTTTATACAGTTTCCTTTCTATTGTTTTCTATTTCTTCGCTACGGTGTCGTATATTTGTTGTGGTGGTTGTTTTCCGCCTTTAGGCGTGGATTTGCTCCCGTTGGGGATGCTTTACTTTATATTTATGTTGTACCCATTTTTGGGGTTGGTTTTTATAAAGGAGGTGCTGCCGAAATTTTCAAGAAAGAAAATTGGACTTAAAGAATTTACACTTGAGATTTTTTTAAAGGTTTAAACAATGTTTCTTATCTTTTCTTGTCTTTTAATGGTTTAGATTTCTGGGTTTTGGCTTTCTTTTACTGCGTTACACCTGTAGACGTTGCGTAGTATTAGGGCCGTCACTTGCCAATTTCAGGTCGTGACAATCAACAACCATGATACAAATGAGTATGCATGTATGTGTGCATGCACATCCATATGTGCATCAATGTAAACATGTGCATACATGCATGCATACACCAAAAGACAAAAGGGTTTAAAGTGAAAATGTTAATGGTCAATGTTAAATCAACACTTAATTTAGCAAACCGGTCATATCTCATACGACCCGACTAATAGAAAACCGCCCGATTAATATACGGTATCATATACACGCATTTAATCGGGTCCCCGCGTATATCACATATGCACACCACATCGTTTCGCCTGGGCTAGGTAACTCCATTGTGGGACTCTAAGACTCATCAATACACCGGCAGTCGGTGATGATCATATCACACACCCCCAAGCCGCAAGAGGTCAGCTAAACGTAATGGCCACCCGGGTATTGAGCGATCAGAAGAAAACAAGCGAACCTGTCACAACTCCCGTCGAGCCAACCGGTAGCACTACCGTACAGTCCGGTCTCTTCATCAGATATGCTGCATATCGAGTCTAGGGATGGTAATGTCGACCCCAATAACTCAATAAGTCGTGTCAATGAATGGTCTATAACAGATCAAGAAACTACTGATAACACTTATCAGTAAATCTCAACAGCCCTGGCCAGGGACTTACTGATATAGCCAATCGAGCACAGCACAACATCAACTCCCAATACCGAGAGAGACAAAACCCCTCTTATCGCTCATCGTCTCCATGTGTCTCGGGACTGTATCCAAAAGCCACCTGTTTGCACGACTCAGTAGAGCCGTGTTAGGGTGGTAATCAAAGTACAGTGGGAGAACACACAAGACTCTATGACGATCTCGGGTCTACAGACTAACCTGGACCAGTGTCACCTGAGAACTGCTATCCGATGATAGATATAATACCATATAGGAGTTCTCGACGAGTCCGTCCAGTGTACCCAGTCTCCACTGAGCACCCGTATATGATCTCGATGTCAAACATCAATGGATGTGGGAACATCCATCGCCCATCATATGGGTCTAGTATCATATACGCTAGTCTACTCTGCTATATCGATGCCCCATCTCGATACACCTACGACTAAGGACATTTCAGGTTATGCTTATAAACTACAGACGTCCCACTAGTATGATCTCCATCATAATCACAGTAGTCAAGCAAATATCCTCAGGGCTTTCTCAACATGTGTAAATGAATAAAAGCATGATCAAGTCAACATGTCAGATAAAGAAGAACCAGATAGCATACTATCATGTAGAGCAAGAATGTCATATGTATGTATGTGTGTGTGTGTGTATATATATATATATATATATATATATATATATATAAATACATCCACTATCATATAATGGCCTCTAGGGCATACATATATCCAACAATCTCCCACTTGCACTAAGGCCAGTTATTGGCGTATCTCATACCCAACATCTCAAAAAGTCGCTCATGCTGCGGCTGAGGGAGGGCCTTCGTGAGTGGATCCGCAGTGTTATTCTTTGTGTCTACTCTCCTAATCTCGATCTCGCGGCGATCTACAATCTCCCGGATCAACTGAAAGCGCCTCAGGATGTGTCTGGACCGCTGATGGGACCTGGACTTCTTGGCTAACGCCATAGCCCCATTATTATCACAATACAATGGTATTGGATCAATAATGGTTGGAACTACTCCTAGCTCCGAGATAAACTTCCTCATCCAGACAGCTTCCTTGGCGGCATCATTCGCAGCAATGTACTCAGCTTCCATCGTAGAGTCTGCAACGGTATCCTGTTTGGAACTCTTCCAACTTACCGGCCCTCCATTGAGGGTAAATACAAACCCAGAGATAGATCTGCTGTCGTCCTTATCACTCTGGAAGCTCGAATCGGTAAAGGCCTCCATTTGGAGATCTCCATTACCATACACCAAGAACAATTCTTTAGTCCTGTGCAAGTACTTAAGAATGTTCTTCACAGCTATCCAGTGATTCTCCCCTGGGTTGGATTGATACCTGCTTACTACACCAAGTGCATAAACTACATCTGGGCGTGTACATAACATCCCATAGATTATAGATCCTACTGTCGAAGCATAGGGTATAATGCTCATGCGAGCTCTCTCTTCATCGGTCTTTGGGCAAAAGTCCTTGGAGAGAATGACTCCATGGGAAGCGGGTAAGACACCCCGCTTGGAGTCTTCCATACTAAACCTTTTTAGGACGGTGTTGATGTACCTGGTTTGGGATAATCCCAATAACCTCTTGGATCTATCCCTATAGATCCGAATGCCCAGAATCTATGTGGCATCACCCAGGTTCTTCATGGAGAACCTTAGTGATAAGAAAGATTTGACCGACTGTAGCATAGGAATATCATTTCCTATCAGAAGAATGCCATCCACGTGCAATACGAGGAATGTGACAGCACTCCCTACAGCCTTCTTATAAACACAAGGTTCATCTGGATTTTTGATGAAATCAAACTCTTTGATAACATCATCAAAATAGATGTTCTAGCTCCATGATGCCTGCTGTTTCCCCCAATCAGAGCAAAGCTCTGTTTGAATTTCAAATTCAAAAGGTGAAACAACACTTTAGATCTCTTGCGCTGCGCGCAGAGCGCCACGTGTCAACAGCAGACACGCCAGCGCAAGGGGCGCTGCGCCCAAGGCAGCGCACCCCAATCAGAGCAAGACTCTGTTTTAAAATTCAAATTTTAAATAAAGGAAGCAACGCTTCAGATAATTTGCGCTCTGCGCTGCGCGCCACGTGTCAAACAGTGGTGCGCTAGCGCAGTTGCGCTGCGCTCTGCGCTGCGCGACACGTGTCAGCGCAGACGCGCTAGCGCAGTTGCGCTGCGCGACACATGTCAAGCGCAGGTGCGCTTGCGCCAACTGCGCTAGCACTAAGACTTAAATAATAAATTATTTAATTAATCAGAATTAAAATTCTAGAATGATCTTTCCAATCTTATTAAAATAAGAAAATTGTCTTCTGTAAAACAGAGGCCTCAGGATCAAAGATCCAACGGTGGGGAAATATCCCCAGATCAATCAGAGAAAGATCTCTGTAACTAATTCAACAAACCAATTGGCCCTATATAAAGGCCCCTAGACTCCAAGTCTCATAGACAGAAATAGAAAAGGGGAGAACTCTAAAAAAATTTGAAAGGCAAGCCTTTGAAGAAAGAAGATCATCTTCTTCAAGGTAAAGAATTAAATTCTTGGAAGAACAGAGATGAAAACACCTCATAAAAAGAAGAATTTCTTCTAAAAAGATCAAAAATCTAAGAACAAGATCAAGATCTTCAATAAAAAAGAAAAAGATCAAGAAGATCTAAAAGATTAAAAAGAAGTTATTTACTTCATTTCTAGATCTTCTGATCTATATAAAGGCACAACCTTTTGATGAACCATTGGTTCTTGAATCTTGAGGTAGAACCTCTTTAGAACAATAAAAAATTGTTTCTTTGATCTTAATTAGATCAAGATGCACTCTGCGCTATTGAACAGTGCCCTGCACTCTTAATCTGTGCCTTTGCGCTCTTTGGACTGGCGCAAGTCACCAGAGCGCGCCACGTGTCAACCACAGAACAATCTGCGCCTTGCGCTCCTAAAAACAGAGTGCTGCGCTCTTGGATTGGCGCACTTCACCAGAGCGCGCCACGTGTCAGCAGCGCACTAGCGCAGCGCACCGGCGCAGCGCACTGCGCTAACAGACTTGCGCTCATGCAGAGCGTGACACGTGTCACCTCCGAATGCGCTGGCGCCTTGCGCTCTTTAATTGGCGCAAAGCGCCTGATAGGCCACGTGGCACATTGTTAGACCACTAAATGCTGTGCATTATTAAGAAAGGGCAGAGCCCAATTAAAAAGTCTAACAGACCAATTTAAATGATGTGCATTATTTAAAAAGGGGCAGAGCCCAATTAAAAGGCCTAACAGGCCTAATATAAATGCCATGCATTTAATTACAGAGCCCAATACTATGCATTGTTTAAAAAGGGCAGAGCCCAAGCAAAGGCCTAACAGGCCAAGTATAAATAAAATGTTACACATTTTCAAATGGACTTAGCCCAATTCTGGCCATAAGTCCTCAATATAAATTGAACTGAGCACAACTGCTCTCCCGATCAATTTACACCCGGTTCGAGGGTACATCTCTTTACTCCTCTGATATCTGTCATTGTAATCCCTCAACGTCGTCATAGAGGTGATGGGTTCCGACAACCAACCACTGCTACGGGCTGTGGGGTCCTTAAACTCATTGACTATGACGTCCTTAACCTCGACCATGATGTCTTAAAACTAATACCGGACTATGATGTCCTTAACCTTGATCGTGATGTCTTAAAACTAATACCGGACTATGACGTCCTTAACCTCGACCGTGATGTCTTAAAACTAACACCGGACTGTGGGGTCCTTAAACTCACGGACTATGATGTCCTTAACCTTGACCGCGATGTCTTAAAACTAACATCGGACTGTGAGGTCCTTAAGCTTACGGACTATGATGTCCTTAACCTTGACCGCAACGTCTTAAAAATAACATTGGACCGCAATGTCCTTAAACTACTTATTGTTAGTGTATATGCCCTAGAGGCCATTACTGTATCATACTAGTTTGTATATTACTTAATGGATGCTTGGGATATTCACCTTGTATATACAATCTTGCTCAAAATAGTAGTATGCTACTTGGTTTGTTTCTACTTCAATGTGTACTTGTGTTTATTTCAGTATATCACTTATACGCATTAGTGGAGCCCTTAGGATCTTTGCTTGATTACCAGCGTTGTGATGGCAGTCACACTAGTGGGGGCTGGGTAATCTATAAGCACATCCTTATACAGGTCCCTAGTCGCAGGACTATCGAGACAGGGCATCGATACTCCGGAGTAGACTAGCGTATGCGCTTCTCATCCCAGTGTGGGAGATGGTCTGTCCCACAGCCATCAGTACGTCGTACTGGAGATAGTATACGGGTGCTCGTTGGGTTACGAGTACACTGGACAGGACTCGTCGGGAACTGACAGGTTGGTATTATACCTATCGTCAGTTATCAGTTCCCAGGTGACATGAGTACAGCTTAGTCCGCTGACTTGACACTGGCACTTCGCCTCAAGTGTGTTCCCACTGCACTTTGATCACTACCCTACCACGACTCAAAGGAGTCGTGCAAACGGGTGGTGGTTGGGTGCAGTCCCGAAGCACTTGGAGGCAGTGACGGTTAGACAGGATTCGTCTCTCCCGGTATTGGGGGTTGACATCGCGCTGTGTCTAGGAGAGCCATTACACGAGTAGTCCCTGGCCAGGGCAAACGAGATATACTGGTAGGTTTCCAGTGTTATCTCAGGGTGTTTTGGGCTTCGCTCCGGCACGACTTGTACCGCTATTGGGGGACTGACGTTTACCACCCCCTAGGCCCGCCATGCGATGTATCAGACGAACAGACCGGACTGTACGGAGACTGTCACATTCAGACTCAGTAGGAGTTCAGATGGGGTTTCACCTCGTCAGCCTTCTTGTCGACATCTACCTGGGGATCGTTATGCACAGCTGGTGCCGCTTGCGGTCTGTGGTTAAACCCACTGCCAGCGTAGTGTCGAGTCTTTAGAGTCCCACACAGAGGGTATTCGCCTCTGGGCAAAACAGAGTAGAGGTCGCATGGTTTTGCGACAGGGTTCGTTCTCATCCGCGCACTTGTGCACGTTTGGAGTCCGGACGGATTATACTGGCAGGCTCTGGTTTGAGCCAGATACTGGTATATGTTTTGGGGTTGCTTTTATATCTTGGTATTCTTGTTTTTCGGAACGAGAATGCAGGTGTGTATGCACAGTTGATTGAGGAGGAGAATGAGGTTTTTCATTAGGGTTTCGGAACGGGTGCGTATGCACAGTTGACAGTCTTCTTTTTCCAAACCCTAATGGATTTATTTATTATCTATTAATAATAATAATTAAATGAGAATTATGTTATGGTTGTTCTTTGTTGACTTGTTGACCTTGGTTGACTTGTTGACCATTGACCACTTTCATGCCTTGAAAGTCTTCCTTGATTCATGCTTACTTTTTATTAAATGAAGCATGGTTGTGGTCATTCCAAACACTACCATCAACTATTCTCATTTTCAATTATTATCATTTAGATAATATTATTCTTTTGCATTATGGTTGCAAGAAGAGAAAATAATAGCTCATTCTATCATTCTCATTCTCTCTCCTCTCTTCATCTTCTTCTTCCTCTAGTAAAGAGAAACCTTCTCATGAGTTGAGAATCCTTCTCTTTAAAAAGAAAAGCAAACCCTAGTCACTCTCTACTCACCCTAGGATCAAAGGATTAGCAAGCCGGAGATTCTAGTTCACTCCAAGTCCGAGAAAGAGCCCAAGGTTGAACCCTCGAGGTGGATCCATCTTCGACGGAAGAAGGCGACAAAAGAGAACCATCAACCTCTACAAGATTTCAAGAAGAAGGAGTTCAAGTTTAGGTATAACCCTCATCCGAGTAGCTAACTCCTTTTAGCGTAATTGCTAGTTTAGTTTAGACACGATCCCGACCTTGTTTAGTCCATGTTGCCTCTTGCACTAAAAATTTGATTTTTATACCGTTTCCGCCTCCCCGTAAGAACCGGGGGTCGCAATATGGACTTACAGTGGTATCAGAGCCAGGTTAAACTTAAACTAGCTTGGTAGTGAAGTGTAACGAAGTTCGGAAACAAAAAATCACAAAACCGGAGAAATCACAAAAACCTGAGTTTCTGTTGAAATTTTTTTGGCTCAAAATGAAAACATTTATACATGTAAATTCGGCTCAGGCTTTTCTGTGAACACCCAAGAAAAACAATACAGTAACTCGTCTAAGGCGCCGCGCTTCCGCCGCGTAAGGTAAGCATCCGCCGCGGAACCGCCGCGACTTGTCGTCTTCTGTGCATCGTTTTTCGTGCAGTGTGTGTCTGTGTTGGTTTTGGGTTTTTTTAAAATATATTATATGTGCCCAGATTTTCCAGAAAAGAAATTTCCTTTTGGGGTCCTATAATTCCGTATTTTTTTCCCGAACTTCACTACACTTTGACTATGATGGTTATATCTGTGATGTTTGCTTGTATTGAACGTCGGCTAATCGCTATAAGACGATTAGTCGGGGTTATACAAGATCTGTAATGTGCTGGAATGTGTATATAAATATGTTGGATTGTCGCGGGTGAATAGCCGGGGGTTGTGAGACGAGAGTTTTCTTTTCTTGCAATTCATTGTAAATGTAAATTGATGTAATTATATTATTTGTTTGGCCGCACAACCCGGTCGGGGTTGTAGCCGTCATTGTATAATTCTTTTTACTGTTTTTGCTCCTAGGATAGACCCATGGAGGGGTGCACAAACTACCGAGGACTTGGCGGGTAGTTTGCCGCACCCGTAGGGATCTTGGGTGGGGATTTGGCTATTCACCGCGACCGTGTTATCTGTTTTTTGTTACAGGCTCGTACAAATTACAGATTGCTAGTATATCCAATGTATTTATCTGTGATCTGAAATGTCTATCATTGCTTTCTATTTAGGCGTTGCTTATGTTTTACAGACGCGCTAGCCCAGCCCCCGCTCTGTCGTTAGTTAAGTAACCTAACGGGTAATGACGGGGCCCCGTGGCGAATGCGAATGGCATAAGCGTACGTCATATTTTGGTTGTTTTCTGCAATGGTAGGATTAAATGATGGGACGCATTAAAAGTACTAATGCAAGAATATCACGCATTAAAAGAACTAATGCAAGATAATAAACCAAGTTTAAGTCGATGGAACACTTTCGAAAAACCACTCGGTTCTTTTCAAAACTAACTTTTAAATGCGGAGATTGAGCCACTCCTTCTAAAAGCTATCTCGTTCCATCGATTAAATCAAGTTCACTACGTTCACGGTTTCGCCAAAACCATTCGTAGCCCTCCGTCGCTTCGCATGAATAGGCAATAGTATTCAAGCTATGTATTTTGGCCAAAGTCAAGGCATAGTGATTGGTAGCTATTGGGTGTTCATGTGTAGCATAGATAGATGCGTTGGTTTGGGACAGTCGTGCTGCCATTTTGGCCAAAGTCAAGGGTAGATACGGATGGATCCAAATTAACCTGGATAGTGACGGGCAGAACTTGACATGTGACTTATGATATTTTGGCCAAAGTCAAGGTCATAAGAGCATGGGGCAAAAATCCACATCGGGAGTTTCATAAGTACTGAAACTTGCTAGATTTGCATACCATTTGGAGTGTGGTGATTCTGGTAGGATTCCTTCAGTTTCGTCACGCGATGATATTTGGATCCCGATCCTACTGTGAGTATATGCTACTCCTCGGGAAATTTCTCACTTAACGATCAATGCTATAAACCTAGTAGGTGCCTAGAAAGGTGTTAGCGGGGTTACGCCCCCAGGGAAAAGAGGTTCTTTAATTAAGGAACTTCGCGAAAGCGTTGGAAAACCTCCCTCGAAGTACCGACACCGGCCTGGCTGAACGGTTAAGCAAGTATTGTACGGTGGGATTGATCCTGACTAATTCTTCCTTTATGGTTTGAGGAGGGATTCGAGAAACAGTGGGAGCCATCCTGTTTAGACAAACTAAAAACCACTCTAAACTTGCAAGAGCATCATGCTGAGTGTTTCTTCTTCTCTCTCCTAATTGCAGCGACCAATCAACATGACTGGACTTAAGTTACTCCTAGATAAAAACAAGCTGACAGGGCCAAACTACAAAGATTGGCTCAGGAATGTCAAGATAGCAATCACTTATGACAAGCTGGGGTATCTTCTTACCACCAAAGCTCCCCCTGTCCCTGGTCCAACTTCCAGCGTCGCGGATAAGGAAATCCGCAAGACTTGGGAGATTGATAGCGCGAAGGCCAAGTGCCTCCTGCTTGCCTCGATGGACAACGAACATCAGAGGAGGCATGAGAATATGGACATGGAGTCCATATTGCTCCATACAAAAGAACTGTATGGAGAGCAATCACGTATCGCAAGATACGAAGCGTCGAAAAAGTTGTTTTCGACAAAGATGGCCGTCGGATCATCGGTAGCCGAGCACGTGCTAAAGATGATCGGCTACATTGAGGAGCTCGCTGACCTAGGGATCACATTAGAGAGTGAGCTATATACGGATATAGTTCTCCAGTCCCTTCCTTCCACTTACGCCCAGTTTATACTGAACTTCAACCTACAAGAAAAAGAGGTTGAACTATCAGAGCTCCTCAACATGCTGAGGAGCGCAGAGGGCACCCTACAGAAAAGTAGGGATACATCCACTTTGTTTGTAGGAGGATCATCTTCTTCTAGGTCCAAGGCGAAAGCCAAGGGAAAGAAGAAGAAGGCCCCCGCCAAACCAAGGGGCGGTGTTAGTAAAGTGGATACGAAGGGAAAAGGGAAAGCAACAAAGATAGCGGGGAAGCTTGTGGATAAGGAAGAATGCTTCTTTTGTCATAAGAAAGGACACTGGAAGAATGATTGCAGGGCCTGGAAGGCCAGAACACAGGAATTGAAGCAGGTTGCAGCTTCAGCTTCAGGTGTGTATGTTATTGAAAACTGTCTTTCAATAAACTCTACTTCCTGGGTATTGGATACCGGATCAGGATCTCATATCTGTAATTCTTTGCAGGCGTTGAGAAACCGTAGGGATTTGAAGGCAGGTGACATGACCCTCAGAGTTGCGAACGGAGCTAGCATGGATGCTAAAGCCGTGGGGGACTATCACCTGGGAATGTCAGATGGACATGTTTTGGTTTTGCGTAATTGCTTTTTTGTACCCAACGCAACTTGTAATATCATTTCTGTATCTTTAGTTTCTAAAGAAGGTTATGAATTTGCGTTTGTAAGTAATGTTGTAAACATTCACCTTAATCAAGTATTGATTGGGTCAGGTACTCTGAGTAATGGTATATACGTGTTAAACCAACCACAGATTTTCAATGTCCAGAATACACACAAAAGAAAGTCTCCAGAAATAAATCAGACTTTCTTATGGCATTGTAGATTGGGTCACATCAATGAGAGAAGGTTGACTAAGTTGCATACAGAAGGATATTTGAATGCGTTCGAATATCAATCATATGCCACTTGTCAATCTTGTCTCAAAGGAAAGATGACAAAGACTCCGTTTACTGGACATGGAGTAAGAGCGAGCGAGCTCTTGGGACTCGTACACAGTGACGTGTGCGGTCCAATGTCTACACATGCCCGAAGCGGACATTCTTACTTCATTACTTTTACGGATGATTTCTCAAGGTACGGTTATGTCTTCTTAATGAAACATAAGTCCGAGGCCTTTGGAAAATTCCAGGAGTATAAGAATGAAGTAGAGAAACAGACCGGCAAAAGTATTAAGATTCTAAGATCGGATCGAGGTGGAGAATACTTAAGTGCCGAATTCCTGGACTATTTAAAAGAGAACGGAATTCTCTCTCAGCTTACTCCTCCATACACCCCGCAACATAACGGTGTATCGGAGAGACGGAACCGCACCCTATTGGATATGGTGCGGTCCATGATGAGTAACGCTGAGTTACCGCGATCATTCTGGGGGTATGCACTAGAATCAGCCGCATACCTTTTGAACCGAGTTCCCACTAAGACTGTGCCTACCACGCCATTTGAGATGTGGTGTGGGAAGAGACCCCATCTTAATCACATTAAGATATGGGGAAGTCCAGCTTTTGTCAAAAAGCAGCATGCGGACAAGCTCGAGGCACGCTCAGTACTGTGCAAGTTTGTGGGATATCCAAAGAATTCCAAGGGATATTTCTTCTACTGTGAAGAGGAACAAAAAGTTCTTGTTTCTCGTCATGCCCACTTTCTAGAACACCAGTTCATAGAAAAAGAAATAAGTGGGAGCGCAGTAGAGCTGGAAGAAATTCCAGAACCACAGACTGTTACTGAAAGTTTGGTGGAACCAGAAGGTTCAACAGAACAGGACATTCCTACGCCGCTCCGCAGGAGTAGTAGGCAGTCTCATCCGCCCGAGAGATACTACGGTTTTCTCATAGACGGGGATCGAGAGGATTGCATCATAGATTATGATGAGCCTACTAGCTTCCAGCAGGCCGTTCAGAGCGTTGACTCAGTGAAATGGCTGGATGCAATGCGGACCGAAATGGAGTCCATGTACACCAACAAGGTATGGACGTTGGACATTGCTCCAGACGGGGTAAAACCCGTAGGATGCAAGTGGATCTTCAAAAGGAAGATTGGTGTAGATGGACAGGTTGAGACCTATAAAGCTAGGCTGGTAGCAAAGGGTTTTCGTCAAAGACCTGGCTTGGACTACGACGAAACCTTTTCTCCAGTAGCCATGCTGAAATCCATTCGGATCCTTCTTGCCATTGCTGCCTTCCACGATTATGAGATCTGGCAAATGGACGTAAAGACAGCTTTTCTAAATGGAAATTTAGAGGAGTGTGTCTATATGGATCAGCCAGAGGGTTTCATTCAGAGTGGGAGCAGCGGAAAGGTGTGCAAGTTGCTTAAGTCCATTTATGGACTAAAGCAGGCATCGCGGAGTTGGAACATCTGTTTTGATGAGACAGTCAAAGAATTTGGCTTTATCAAAAATCCAGATGAACCATGCATCTATAGTAGATTTGTAGCGAGAACTGTAGTATTCCTCGTTTTATACGTGGATGACATTCTCTTAATAGGAAATGACATTCCTATGCTACAATCTGTCAAGGGATTCTTGTCACAAAGGTTCTCCATGAAAGACCTGGGTGATGCCTCATACATCCTGGGGATCCGGATCCATCGTGATAGATCCAAGAGGATATTGGGACTTTCTCAGTCCAGGTACATCGACACCATAGTGAAAAGATTCAGTATGGAAGATTCCAAGCGCGGTAACCTACCGGCTTGTCACGGGATCACCCTCTCTAAAGAGATGTCTCCCAAGACTGATTTGGAGAGGGATCGCATGTCTATTATACCCTACGCTTCTGCGGTAGGCTCTATAATGTATGCGATGTTGTGTACCAGACCGGATGTAGCTTATGCACTGAGTGTAGTAAGCCGGTATCAGTCAAACCCTGGGGAGAAACATTGGATAGCAGTAAAGAACATTCTCAAGTACCTGAGAAGGACTAAGGAGATGTTCTTGGTGTATGGCGCAAAAGACCTCCAGATCGAGGCCTTTGCTGACTCCAGCTTCCAGAGTGACAAGGATGATTCCAAGTCCATGTCGGGTTTTGTCTTCACCCTCAATAGAGGGGCGGTGTGTTGGAAGAGTTCCAAACAGGAAACCGTTGCAGACTCGACGATGGAAGCGGAATACATCGCTGCATCTGATGCCGCAAAAGAAGCTGTCTGGATGAGGAAGTTCTTGAAAGAACTTCAGGTGGTTCCGTCCATTGTTGACCCAATACCTCTGTATTGCGACAACAACGGGGCTATAGCTTTAGCGAAGGAACCCAGGTCCCATCAGAGATCCAGGCACATCTTGAGGCGGTATCACCTGATCAGGGAGATCGTGGATCGCAAGGAGATCGAGGTTCGGAGGGTTGCTTCAGAAGAGAACACTGCAGATCCATTCACCAAGGCCCTACCCCAGACTCAGTTCGAGCGGCTGATCGAGATGATAGGTCTTCGATACGCCAGTACATGGCCTTAGTGCAAGTGGGAGATTGTTAGTGTATATGCCCTAGAGGCCATTACTGTATCATACTAGTTTGTATATTACTTAATGGATGCTTGGGATATTCACCTTGTATATACAATCTTGCTCAAAATAGTAGTATGCTACTTGGTTTGTTTCTACTTCAATGTGTACTTGTGTTTATTTCAGTATATCACTTATACGCATTAGTGGAGCCCTTAGGATCTTTGCTTGATTACCAGCGTTGTGATGGCAGTCACACTAGTGGGGGCTGGGTAATCTATAAGCACATCCTTATACAGGTCCCTAGTCGCAGGACTATCGAGACAGGGCATCTATACTCCGGAGTAGACTAGCGTATGCGCTTCTCATCCCAGTGTGGGAGATGGTCTGTCCCACAGCCATCAGTACGTCGTACTGGAGATAGTATACGGGTGCTCGTTGGGTTACGAGTACACTGGACAGGACTCGTCGGGAACTGACAGGTTGGTATTATACCTATCGTCAGTTATCAGTTCCCAGGTGACATGAGTACAGCTTAGTCCGCTGACTTGACACTGGCACTTCGCCTCAAGTGTGTTCCCACTGCACTTTGATCACTACCCTACCACGACTCAAAGGAGTCGTGCAAACGGGTGGTGGTTGGGTGCAGTCCCGAAGCACTTGGAGGCAGTGACGGTTAGACAGGATTCGTCTCTCCCGGTATTGGGGGTTGACATCGCGCTGTGTCTAGGAGAGCCATTACACGAGTAGTCCCTGGCCAGGGCAAACGAGATATACTGGTAGGTTTCCAGTGTTATCTCAGGGTGTTTTGGGCTTCGCTCCGGCACGACTTGTACCGCTATTGGGGGACTGACGTTTACCACCCCCTAGGCCCGCCATGCGATGTATCAGACGAACAGACCGGACTGTACGGAGACTGTCACATTCAGACTCAGTAGGAGTTCAGATGGGGTTTCACCTCGTCAGCCTTCTTGTCGACATCTACCTGGGGATCGTTATGCACAGCTGGTGCCGCTTGCGGTCTGTGGTTAAACCCACTGCCAGCGTAGTGTCGAGTCTTTAGAGTCCCACACAGAGGGTATTCGCCTCTGGGCAAAACAGAGTAGAGGTCGCATGGTTTTGCGACAGGGTTCGTTCTCATCCGCGCACTTGTGCACGTTTGGAGTCCGGACGGATTATACTGGCAGGCTCTGGTTTGAGCCAGATACTGGTATATGTTTTGGGGTTGCTTTTATATCTTGGTATTCTTGTTTTTCGGAACGAGAATGCAGGTGTGTATGCACAGTTGATTGAGGAGGAGAATGATGTTTTTCATTAGGGTTTCGGAACGGGTGCGTATGCACAGTTGACAGTCTTCTTTTTCCAAACCCTAATGGATTTATTTATTATCTATTAATAATAATAATTAAATGAGAATTATGTTATGGTTGTTCTTTGTTGACTTGTTGACCTTGGTTGACTTGTTGACCATTGACCACTTTCATGCCTTGAAAGTCTTCCTTGATTCATGCTTACTTTTTATTAAATGAAGCATGGTTGTGGTCATTCCAAACACTACCATCAACTATTCTCATTTTCAATTATTATCATTTAGATAATATTATTCTTTTGCATTATGGTTGCAAGAAGAGAAAATAATAGCTCATTCTATCATTCTCATTCTCTCTCCTCTCTTCATCTTCTTCTTCCTCTAGTAAAGAGAAACCTTCTCATGAGTTGAGAATCCTTCTCTTTAAAAAGAAAAGCAAACCCTAGTCACTCTCTACTCACCCTAGGATCAAAGGATTAGCAAGCCGGAGATTCTAGTTCACTCCAAGTCCGAGAAAGAGCCCAAGGTTGAACCCTCGAGGTGGATCCATCTTCGACGGAAGAAGGCGACAAAAGAGAACCATCAACCTCTACAAGATTTCAAGAAGAAGGAGTTCAAGTTTAGGTATAACCCTCATCCGAGTAGCTAACTCCTTTTAGCGTAATTGCTAGTTTAGTTTAGACACGATCCCGACCTTGTTTAGTCCATGTTGCCTCTTGCACTAAAAATTTGATTTTTATACCGTTTCCGCCTCCCCGTAAGAACCGGGGGTCGCAATATGGACTTACACTTATCGACCGCAATGTCACTAAACTAAACAATAGAGCCCCCAATTGCTCTTTTGTCGGATATAAACGATCCCGTTAAGTCGATCTTAGTCTAAAATTAGACTAACGTGTCCTTAACGAACGTTTAAGTCGATCTTAGCCTAAAATAAGGCTAACGTATCCTTAAACACACCCCCCAAAACCAAATCTAAGAAAGATACGGATTTGGACTAATCCACGTCCTACGGGCGACAGCACAAATCAGTCTCCGTATACAATCCACGGGCAACCGAACACAAAACAAACACACACGACACGAAGCGACCATATGGAGAAGGAGAAAGTTGTTACCGCGACGCGGTAGCGTAATTAACCGCAGGGGCTTGCGCCTGCAGGGAAAAGCTTCCCCACAATCAAAAACCCCTCAAGCGAGGGGGAATCTGATGAAGTCTGCTACATCGGCCGCATCCGTTTAAGCCTTCGATATACGGTGCTATAAATCAACTTGACATCTTCGGAGAGGTGGACGGATAGCACTTATTAGCATCTGCCCTGAATCTCAAGCAAGACATAGCTATCGCGCCGTCTTTCGGAGGGGAACAGATTCTGGCACGCCCGGTGGGACCTTTTTCTCTTTCCACTCCACACTTCGTGTGTCGTATTCGCGAACGAATCGCGGTTTGTTAATGGTTGCCCTCGAGTTTCAAGTTACTAAGATTTGGTCTCTTGCTTGGCGCAGAAAGAAAACAGCAATGGCATTCACTTGCTCGAACTGTTCCAACTGCAACTGCAACCGACGCTCAGCCTCACCTGGAGGTGTAGCCTATGGACCTCAAGTGGCATCACTGTTCACGATGCCGGTGGAACAAATTACCCAGGCTACTACTGGACTATTTTTCGGGACCATGCTCCCGCCAATGAGCTTCACTGCCCCAGTGCCCGTACCAGAAGCTCCTAAGAAGTCGGTCTTCGATCGACTTACAGCTGCTGCGGCCCCTCTCATCGGGTCGCCCAACACCAATGCCTCAGTCTTCTCCAGACTAGGCCAAAACTCCTGCGGGCCCACGATGAAACTTGCGGTCCCAAAGAAGGTTATTCAAAAGAGAGTAGCCAAATCTGCTCCTGAAGTCTTCAAGGCGGTTTCTCCTACCAAGGGGTCGGTCTTCACAAGACTGACCGTCCCAACTCCCACTCCCGCTCCTGCTGCTCAAAAGACATCAGTCTTTAATAGGCTGACACCGGCTACAGCCTCTCACCTGAACAGGGGCAAGACAAGGCCGTCCCCATCATCGAGCCAATTCCCACAGCTCGACATGCTCGACGTCGCCACTGGCACCGAGTGAGGAAGTCAGGAGGAAGCTCCCCTTCTGGGATAACTCCACCAGCCCTGACGGCGGAAATTAATGCTGCTGTTCCAACTGGGAACAGCTTTGAACTTCTAAATAAGGTGCGTAGGAATTCTCCTACCACTGTACTGAAGAAGTCTCCTCCTCCACTGGAAAAGGGTGTGGAAGCAAAGCCAGAACAACCCCAATCCCCTCAACGGCTATCCTCCAAGATCTATAAAGTCTAGCGGCAGGCCCGAGACTCGGTGATCGATCCAAATTTCTCCCGCCAGCACAAAAAGCTGAAGGTCCAACAGGAAGTAAGCCATCCTGCCAAGCCACGAAAAGCCATCTGGGTTCCTACTGCTACGACCCCCTCAACTTCGACCGCTCATCAGAAGAGAAGGTCGGAGAAGATTCCCGTGCCGGCAACAAATGTCAAAAACACCGAACCCAAACGCCCTAAGTCTGGGGGCATGGTCATCCATACCGTTTACATGGCATCTGGGAAGGGGGATAGCCACGCTTCAACGGGCCACCGACCACTCACCCGATCCATCACAAGAGCCCAGGAGCAGTAGCAGCAGAAGCTCCAGGAGATGCTGACCGCAATGGCCGCGCTCACCGGACCAAAAGAAAGCCCGGAAGCGTCATCGGAGCAGCGTCGCGAACACGAAACTGATACTGAGTTCCTTCGTAGAATGCTTGAAAAGAAGGACAAGGAGGCTGCAGAGCAAGCGGCCAATATAAAGCAGATGGCTCTTCTATTTCAAGACATGGTCAGGATGATGATACAGCCAGATCCCCCAGCTGAAGATCCTCCGATTATCCTTGAAGATGACAGAGGAGAAACGTCGAATCCACCTCAGGCTCTTTCAACAGCCAAGGAGGAGTCAATTTCCAAAGCTTCCTTGGATGGCTATATTGCTCAACAAATACGAGTTCACCAGGCAAATGAGGCAGCCGGTCAAGTTGTCAAAACGGGGCGACCATATCCGAGCTGGTATGATCAAATCAAATACCCGTCGGGCGACACGATCCCAAAATTTCATGTCTACAAGGGGACAGGCAATCCCCATCAACATGTTGCCCAGTTCAGGGCTCTTTGTGGCAACACCGGCGGCGATGATAATCTCTTGCTCCGCCAATTCGTCGGCAGCTTATCGGAGACGGCGTTTGAATGGTACTCTGAGCTTCTGAACGACTCCGTCAAAACTTTTGCTAAAATGGAGTTGTTGTTTACCCAGCGTTTCGCAAGTGCCAGCGAACGTACTCCAATAACAGCTTTGATCAATGCAAGAGTAAAGCCGGGTGAAACTTGGGTTCAATATGCAATCCGATGGCGGAACTTGTGGTCGAAATGCGAGCAGTGCATCGAAGAAGCACCAGCGGTGGGCATGTTCATGAGCACCCTAGACCCTCATGCAACTATTTCACAGTTCATGATGTTCTTTAAACCGACCACGTTCCAGGCGTTAATTGATAAGCTAGCCCAGTGGATCAAATGGGTCACAGACTGTCTCCCTCGAAGCCAGAACCGCAGAACGACAAGGGTAAAGGGAAGGCGACCTTCATTGCGAACACCCAACAGCAGCCTAGTGCTCCAAAGCTAGCAGATCAGCTGGAAGAGAGACGGCGCTATTACAATGAGAAAATGAAGCGTCCTTATTCATTCCCACGAGACAAGACGAAGAGGCTGTTCGAGCTGGCTATGCGCAACAGGCTTATCAGTTTGCCGAATCCCAGGCGACCGCCGCAACCCAGCGAAGTGAATAACCCTAATTACTGCCCTTACCATCAAACGGTAAGTCATCCGATCGAGAATTGCTTCGTCTTTAAGGGATGGATCGAAGATCAGTACCTACAAGGCAAGTTTGCGCTGTCCGAGAAGTGGAAAGTAAACCCACCATGGCCGCACACTCCAAAGAAGACAGACACACCGGGGGCAACGTGTTCTTTTGTTGAAGAAGCTCCGTGGGAGGTCGTGCAATCAGCCAAAACCAAAAGGATGCTGAATGATCTCCAGACATGCCCGGCGATTAGGTGGAAGAACCCGCTAGAACCCCAGATCATCGAAGGGATGCTGAAGCCGCGCCCAACTCCAAAGATCGGTGGTGATGGCCTAAGAACTCATACCCAGCCGTTAAAATCTTCAAAGAAGAAGAAAAAGAAGTCCAAAAAGACCGTGAAGTCTGGTGACAAGCGCATGAGCCTGCAGAAATAGATCGACGGGCTGGAGGAATATAATCAGAAGGCGCGGATTCTCATCACGCTCCAAGAGTTCCTCAGCCACGTCTTTCAGGAGGAAGATGATGGAGAAAGCTCGTCGGATGAATCTGAGGGTTATGTAGAAAGTTGTCATATGATCTCCCACTCGTTTACAGACGATGACAAAACTCCTTGCACTGAGAAGCTGGGGGCAGATCCCAAGCCGGAACTTCTGGGGCCATCAGATGAAACAATTGATGTATTCCTCAACGAAGCTCTCTTAAAAAGTAAAGCTGATCGAGAGCACGAGAAGGCCATGTTTGAAAGAGCTAAACGCCGGCGACTGGACGAAAGAGTTAAGACACTCCCGCCAAATCAAAAGACATCCGTTGCGGATAAAAACAAGTTCAAGATGAGGAAAAGGTTTGCTAAAGCCATATCAATGGGAATGAAGCTACCACCTTCCGAAGGAAACACTCCCGGTGAAGCGGAGATGCATCCTAGCTACTGCTCATATCATCGAAAGATTTCGTACCCCACCGTGGAGTGCAATGCTTTTAAAAGATGGTGGCAAGGGTATGTTGCTCACCGGCAGCATTTTAAGAGAATGAAACGCAAGACTCGTCGGGAGCAAAGAAGTGCGACTAAGGAACATAAAAGAGATACCGGTGGCTGTCGCATGGTCAACACCGGGGGATCGCAAATTCTCACTTTCGGAAGCGACTCTGATGAAGAAATGGCTCTTGACTCCCTCTTTAAAGAATCCGCATTGGGGAAGGAGGAAGAACCGAAGGCCTGTGAAAACATCCAGCTGCGCAATCGTATGCTTCCAGAAAAGAAACTCGGATCTACGAGTAAAAAGGATAAGGGAAAGGAAAAGGTCTCTGAGGATATCGCCTTAGACGACCAAGTCATGAAAGAGCTGACCGCGAAGGACCCACCAAAGAAAAGTAAGGTGGACTACAACGTTCTAACGCACCTGAGGAAGCTACCCTCTCAGCTCAGCATTCTCGACGTCCTCCTGTTATCAAAAGAAGCAAGAGATTCATTAATCAATGCACTGTAAGAGCCCGAGCAATTCCAAGCTTTCCTCGCCGAAGAAAAGATGAAGGACGAGCTGGAAGAAGTGCACACAGCCGATGTCACTTTCGGTGATGAAGACCTTCTCCTCGGGACGTGCGACCACAACCGTCCCTTTTATGTCTCAAGGTACTACCACGATGTAAAGATAGGCAAAATCCTGGTCGACAATGGGTCTTCCGTCAATCTCCTCAACACGCGAGTGTTGAAGGAAATCTGCATGAGCGTCCATTATCTCGCTCGTGATAAAATCACCATTTTTGGGTTTGACTCCCAGTCATCGCGGACTCTCGGGTCTGTAATATTAACGCTGCGCTTCGGGCTACTTGTCACATATATTAAATTCCATGTCATTGAAGCCAAGACATGCTATAACGCTTTGCTCGGCCGGCCTTGGTTACACGAGTACAACATCATCTCTTCTACACAACATCAGTGTATGAAATACTTCAAGGATGGTCTCGAGTATACCGTGACAGGAGAGCTGAATCCATTCTTCGTAAACGAAGTCCGCAAGTATGAAGATGCAAAATACTTCTTGCCAGATTTCAAGGACACGGAGAGATGTCACAAACCGGAGAACAAAACTATCGCCACCATTCCAGTATTCGGGAGTGATACTGAAGAAGAGGAAGCGATGGATTATTCAGGCCCACCCCAGTACAACAAGCCAAGATCGTCCGCTCCTATGTTGATCTTTGGCAGCGATTCGGAAGATGAGGTCCATGCTATATTCTCTGCTCGTCCTTCAATACAAACATTCGCCGAGGAAGAGCAAAGTCTGCAAGTTGCCATGGTTCCACTCAAACATCATAAAGAACTGGACGCGCTTGATACCTACAGTATGGAAGAGCTGCAGATGTTCTATGTCCCTCCCAGGCAAGAAGGCGAAAAGGCGATCCTATTCTACCGCTCCGGGGGAACTAAAGTGGAGAGAGAAATCTGGCACGGCGTGGATCCTACACTTGGCAGGCTTCAGCCCATCCGTCTGCCTAGATATTACACGGAAGGCTTGAAAAGGCTGTTAAAGCGACAAGGGATACCCTTCAAACAAACCGCTCGAAAATCCAAGTTCTATGACAAGATCTGGAACGTTCCCGGAACTCAACGCAAGTTGCCTATTGGAGAATGGAAGCAATCGGGCTTGGATATGTTCGGTCCAAGAAACGAGAGCTACTCCGCGACTGCTATGTTGTACATGACTTTGATGAAGAAGGAGATGCTCAATGGGAGAGTGCTAATCCTGAACCAGAAAAAGTCCCCGATGTGAAAATACCCAGTCCGTCGTTCGAAGAACAAATGGACAAGCTTATAAGGGAAGCTGGTCAAAAGGTCCGAGACGACCACAATCGTGAGATGGCCATCTATGAGAAATCCAGGACACAGCGCCTTCTCTAACAGGCTGCGAAAGACGAAAATGCCGCTCCCTGTCAAACTGTTGTAAAAAAGGCCCGACACAGAGGCAGAAACAAGGCAAAAAGCGGAAAAGGCATTCAACAACGACAAAGCGGGACCAAGAAGCCACGCGAGCGGGAATCGAACGGTCCGGACTTGTCCCTTTTGAAGAAGATGAGTCGAGCATACTCTTTTCCCCAGGACAAAACGCAGAAGATACTTAACCTCGCTATAAGACATCAAATGATTACACTGCCGGAGTCTAAACACCCCGATCAAGCAGGCGAAGTCTCTCACCCAGACTATTGCTCATATCATAGGGCAATAGGACATCTTCTCGAAGATTGCTTCATCCTCAAGAACTGGGTCGAAGATCAATATCAGCTCGGCAAGTTCGCTCTATCTGACAGTTGGAGGATAACTCCGCCGCAGAAGCATGAACCCAAAGCTACGAGAGTAGAACCAGATACACATCGGTCTTGGAAGCGAGCTCATACTTGTCATATGATAACATCATCAAAAGAAGAACCTGAGAATATGCATGACCTTCCCTGGTGAAACAATGATGACGAGGCGATCTCAGAGTTTCCACCGGCGCCAAAAGAGCTAGAAGATGGAATACACACTACTGCAGATAACCTCAAGAAGGTTTATTTGGGAATGGCAAGCGACCCGCGACCTACATTCGTCAGTGAGCTGCTATCTGAAGAAAGGGTAGCTATATTAAAAGACATGCTTATGCAGCATAGAGATTGCTTCGCATGGAACTATTCCGAAATGCCAGGATTAGATCCAGAGATCGCGGTCCATAAACTAACGATATCCCCGGACGTCAAGCCAATTAAACAAGCACTAAGAAGAATGCGGCTCGAGCTTGAGATGAGCATCAATGCCGAGGTCAAGAAGCTGATTGACTCTGGCTTCATCCAAGAAGTTCAGTATCCTGACTGGATCGCCAACATCGTCCCGGTGATGAAGAAGAATGGGACAGTGCGCATCTGTGTAGACTTTTGGGATCTCAAAAAAGCCTGCCCGAAGGACGATTTCCCAGTACCGGTCACCGAGCTGATGATAGATAACACGTCCAGTCATGAGGTTTTCTCCTTCATGGACGGATCGTCTGGATATAATCAGATAAAGATGCATCCTAAAGACCAGAAGCATACTGCTTTCCGGACCCTTTTAGGTATATTCTGCTACAAGGTGATACCCTTCGGTCTAAAGAACGCCGGTGCCACCTATCAGAGGGCCATTACGAAGATCTTCGATGACCTCATACATGAAATCGTCGAATGCTATATCGACGACCTCGTGGTTAAAAGCAAATCATACGAGGAACATCTCGAGCATCTGAAGATCGTGTTTTAACGCCTTCGGCAATATAACTTGAAGATGAACCCACTCAAATACGCATTCGGAGTTTTCTCGGGCAAATTCATAGGATTCATCGTCCGACACCGAGGTATCGAGATAGATCCGTCAAAGATCAAGGCGATCATGGAAATGCCTCCGCCAAGGACTCTTACACAATTGCGGTCTCTTCAAGAGAAGCTCGCGTATATCCGGCGATTTATAGCCAATCTCTCTGGCAAGTGACGGCCGTACAGTCACTTGATGAAGAAAGGGACCCCGTTCGTCTGGGATCACAAATGCCAAGGCGCGCTGGACGAAATCAAGCAGTATCTGCAGAACCCACCAGTGCTGGCCGCTCTGGTCAAGGGAAAGCCCCTTATTCTTTATACAACAGCCCTCGAAGGTTCCTTAGGTGCATTATGGGCACAAGAGAACGACCAAGGGAAAGAAAGAGCTCTCTATTATTTGAGTCGAGTTCTACTGGGGGCAGAAAGCAATTACTCTCCCATCGAAAAACACTGCCTGGCATTGATCTTCATGATAACGAAGCTCCGGCACTATGCATTGGCGCATGAAGTCCGCCTCATATCGAAGGTGGACCCTCTCAAATACTTGATGTCGAAGGCCATATTGACAGGGCGGCTCGCTAAATGGACCTTGCTCCTGATGGAGTTCTCAATAACTTACCAGCCTCTTAAGGCAGTGAAAGGCCAGGCCATCCCCGACTTTCTCGCTGAACATCCGGTACCGGCCGATTCCCCTTTGAATTGCGAACTTCCAGATGAACATGCTTTTGACACGATCGACGGAAGTGGTACCCGGTGGGAACTTTATTTTGATGGAGCATCTTCCATGAAGAAGCGCAAACAAAACACGCCTATAATCAAATCAGGGGTAGGCCTTATCTTCGTGACCTCGCAAGGAGGGATAATGCGCTTTGCTTTCTCCTTGACAGAGCCAAGGACGAACAATGAAGCCAAGTATGAAGCTTTGATAGCAGGCCTCGAGATCGCCATCGACATGGGAATTGAGAACTTCCTCATATATGGAGATTCCCAACTGGTCGTCAGTCAAGTAAATAGCGACTACCAAACATGCAAACCAGAGTTGGTGAAGTACGGCGAAAAGGTGCAGCAACTGTTGACCCAAATTCCCTTCTACATGCTGGAAAGCATACCGCGTGCGGAAAATAGCAAAGCGGATGCATTAGCCAAGCTTGCTAAAGAATTGGCCGATGAGAACCTTGATGACGTGAGGATCGTTGTGCAAAGCCGTCGGGTCCTCGCACCGGCGGAAATATCTCCGGAATCATCCGAGAAAAGGGAAGCGACTGAGCAGACGGCTCTGCAGATAAAAGACCAAGAAAAGGCTGAGGATTGGAGAGAAGTCTTTATAGACTACTTCAAATCCCGTCGAACGCCTGCAGATGCGTCCTCAAGACATCATCTTATGAAACGACCCCTATCTTTCGCCTTCGTCAATGATACTCTGTACAAGAGGTCATTTGATTCTCTGTGGTTGAGGTGCCTGGGACCTGAAGAGGCAAAGAGAGTCGTTCAGGAAGTTCATGACGGACTCTGCGGTTCTCACCAAACAGGCCCAAAGATGAAATTGAAGATTAAGCTAGCTGGCCATTCGAAATGTGGGGAACTGACATAATCGGCCCCATCGAACCAGCATCGTCCAGGGGATATCGATTCATTTTGGCGACGACTGATTACTTCTCCAAATGGGCAGAAGCAGTACCGCTGAGGGAAGTGAAGACGGAGAATATCCTCCATTTCTTCAAGACGCACGTCATTTATCGGTTTGGAACTCCGAGACGGATCATCTCCGATAACGGCCAGCCTACAGAAGACACAAAATCAGCCGCTTCGCACAACAATACAACATAGACTGGAGATACTCCTCAGTTTATAATCCCCGAGCTAACGGTCTAGCCGAGCCTTTCAACAAGACCTTGACGAAGATCGTGAAGAAGACGGTGTCTCGAAATAAGAAAGACTGGCACGAAATACTGCAAGAAGCTCTCTTGGCGTATCGAACTACGTTCAAGACGGCCACGAACATAATGCCGTACGCGTTGGTATTCGGCACAGAAGCAGTACTCCCCCTCGAGATAGAATTACCTTCTCTATGAGTAGCAGTCCATTAAAAGATGATGGACGAAGAAAACGCTCACCTTAGGCTTGAGGAGCTTGATTCCCTTGATGAAACCCGGTTCATAGCGCAACAAAATGTAGAGGCTTATAAAGAAAAGATGACGTGCTCATATGAAAGATTGACCAGGCCGAGGACATTCCGCCAAGGCGAACTCGTGCTAGTGGTCAAAAGACCTATGATCCCAAATCGCGCCAAGCGAGGAAAATTCGAGCCGAACTATGAAGGCCCGTACATTATAGACAAGGTCTACCAGGGTGGAGCCTATCTACTCATGGACATGCATGGCGAAAGACCTTTCAGACCGATAAATGGCCGCTTCCTGAAGAAATACTATGCCTAACGAGTTACGGCCTAGGTCAATGGTAGACGACGACGACTATGTCCACTCGCTATCTTCCTAAGCCCAAAACTCTATAAGTAGTAGCTGGTTAACGGACCGAAACGTCCTTAAACTAATGACGGACCACTACGTCCTAAAACTAGCTGTTGACCGAGATGTCGATAAACTACGGTGGATTGCAACATCCCAAAGCCGATACAAAAAAAAAAGAATAAAAAAAAAGAAAAAAATAAAAACGGTATGTCCATAAGAAAAATGGGCACGGATAAAAACCCGAAAGGGCTCCATGAGTAAAAACAGCAGGGCTACCGACAAGTGTTTGTGAAAACCCGAAAGGGCGCGACCTCGTTATATAAAAAGAATAAAAAAAGAGAGAATAAAAAAAAACGGTATGTCCATAAGCAAAGGGGGCACGGATGAAAACCCGAAAGGGCTCCGTGAGTAAAAACAGCAGGACTACCGGCGAGTGTTTGTGAAAACCCGAAAGGGCGCAATCTCGTTAAAGGACACTTACAGGGTCCTCTCGACCTTGTAAGGAGAAACCACCCGCGTGAGATCCTTACGACTCACAAGGGAGAAACACACTTAGGGATCCCCACGATTCCTAAGGAGAAATTACACTTGCGAGATCCTCACGACTCGTAAGGAGAACTCTCTTATGGGACCCTCACGGCTCATAAGATTTGAAAGTCTTAAGTTACAGAGACCTGAACCTGTTCTTAAGCAACCCCCACAACCTCCAATATTACCCTACAAGCGGCTCAATGCTGACCCTTGTATACAATCCACGGGCGCGAATAAACATTTCCCTAACCGAGTCCCATCCGTGACTAGGGATATGTTCACACGGTGAACAACCCTTGTGAGCCCTCTCGACTTATAAGGAGAAAACCCTTCTGTAAGATCCTTACGACTTACGGGAGAGCATGCACTTAGGAATCCTCACGATTCCCAAGGAGAAAACACACCTACGAGATCCTCACGAGTTGTAGGGAGAAATACCTTTGTGAGACCCTTACGGCTCATGAAGTCAAAAGCCTTAGTCGACAGAATCCTAACCCTGTTTACTAAGCCACCTTTGTCTGACATCGACAGAGGCAAGTGATGATTCGCTCCTGGCAACATCCCAGTTGTAGCGATGCTGATGCCGAAATCGGTGTCTAATCCCAAACTTGTGGCGAAAAGCCAGCAAGTCACACATGCATGTGAAATAGCCGAATTGATGGGGCAACTTGCAACAAAATCAGCAAGTAAAAATGTATGCATGCGAAATAGCCGAAATGATTGGGCAACTCGCAATAAAAAGCAGCGAGTAAAAATAAAACAAATAGCCGAAATGATTGGGCACCGCGAAAAATAGCCGAAATGATTGGGCAATCGCGACCTTCGCGATATAAAAAGCTGAAATGATAGAGCATCGCGGAAAGAAATAAAATAAAAATAAAAATGAAATTAATACCCTACATGTGATATCACAGCAGTCCCTGTATATAATCTAGGGGTACAAACAAAGAAGGAATCACACTCCTCCTCCCCAGGTTTCATCAGAGGAAGAAGCCAAATCTCGATGGGTCATAGACAGCCTAGAGATCATCTCAACATTCGTCTCAGCAGACGCAACATCAAGCAAAATGGGACAGCGGCAACCCCCACTTTCATGACTCGGCGGTGTACAGATGACCGAGCGTCAAATCCCAACTCCATGAAATGCGGATATAATCAACAAATTTCCTGGTTACGTGGAACGTGGATAACGTCACATCTGACCCCGTGGAAAACGTCCAGAGCGGAGCCTGGTCCTCGCAGAGCACGGCAGTGAACCCGTGTGAAGCATCCAGAGCGGAGCCTAGTCCTCGCCAAACACGGCAGTGAACCCGTGTGAAGCATCTAGTGCAAATTCCTGGTTACGTGGAACACGGATAACGTCACTTCTGACCCCGTAGAAAACGTCCAGAGCGGATCCTGGTCCTCGCAGAGCACGACAGTGAACCCGTGTGAAGCATCCAGAGAAGAGCCTAGTCCTCGCCAAACATGGCAGTGAACCCGTGTGAAGCATCTAATGCAAATTCCTGGTTACGTGGAACACGGATAACGTCACTTCTGACCCCGTAGAAAACGTCCAGAGCGGATCCTGGTCCTCGCAGAGCACGGCAGTGAACCCGTGTGAAGCATCCAGAGCGGAGCCTAGTCCTCGCCAAACACGGCAGTGAACCCGTGTGAAGCATCTAGTGCAAATTCCTGGTTACGTGGAACACGGATAATGTCACTTCTGACCCCGTGGAAAATGTCCAGAGCGGATCCTGGTCCTCGCAGAGCACGGCAGTGAACCTGTGTGAAGCATCCAGAGCGGAGCCAGTCCTCGCCAAGCACGGCAGCGAACCCGTGAAGCATCTAGTGCAAATTCCTGGTTACGTGGAACATGGATAACGTCACCTCTGACCCCGTATAAAACGTCCAGAGTGGATCCTGGTCCTCGCAGAGCATGGCAGTGAACCCGTGTGAAGCATCCAGAGCGGAGCCTAGTCTTCGCCGAACACGGCAGTGAACCCATGTAAAGCATCTAGTGCAAATTCCTGGTCATGTGGACCACAGATAACGTCACTTCTGACCTCATGGAAAATGTCCAGAGCGGAGCCTGGTCCTCGCCAAATACGGCAGTGAACCCGTGGGAAGCATCCAGAGCAAACATCGGACTGTGAGGTCCTTAAACTCACGGACTATGATGTCCTTAACCTCGACCGTGATGTCTTAAAACTAAACAATCAAACGAAATGACTTCAAACTGATTTTACCTTGGTTCAAGGGTACATCTCGTCACTCCTTTGATATTTATCGTTGTAATTCCTCAACGTCTTCAAAGAGGTGACGGGTCCCAGTAACCACACATTTCACGGACGGTGGGGTCCTTAAAATCCACGAACTATGACGTCCTTAACCTCGACCGTGATGTCTTAAAAATAACGTTGGACTGTGAGGTCCTTAAATTCATGGACTATGATGTCCTTAACCTCGACCGTGATGTCTTAAAAATAACAACCGACTGTGGAGTCTTTAAATCCCGGACTATGATGTCCTTAACCTCGACCGTAATCTTTTAAAACTAACAACGGATAAGGGTAACTTCACCCATCGCTTGCGGGTCATCACGACTCGTAAGGGAGTAAATCCTCTTATGAGATCCTTACGACTCTCAAGGGAAAACACACTTAGGAATCCTCACGATTCCTAAGGAGAAAACGCACCTACGGGATCCTCTCGACCCGTAGGGAGAAAATTCTTTATGAGACCCTCACGGCTCATAAAGTTGAAGAATCTTAGGTGACAGACCCTAACCCTATTTTCTAAGTCATCGCCACTCTACAAAAAGCATAAGATTGACAGTTATATCTGCGGATCGCACTTGCTAAAATCGCATGGCAAACAACACAGCAAGAAAGAAGAAAGCAGAGAAATGATACAAGACATTATGAAGAACGTATATCTTTTATTCATGAATTCGATTGAGTATAAGATACATTATGTTAAAGAATAAAAGAAACAAATACATTTTATTTACAATTATAAATGATACAAGATTGTCATTGAGAAGGGAGCGTTTTTAACAAATTCGCAAGCTGTTCTCCCACTTTTTTCAAAGCCTCTTCTTGATCGGCTGCCACCGTCAACTCTGCTTCCACCTGGGCTCGCTGCTGCAAATAGGATGAAAGTTGTTCTTCGACGGCTCGCCGAGCTACTTCACGACCTTGGGCATCACGCTCAACGGCATCGAGCTTCTGCTTCAGTGTTAACCCATCAGAAATACTTTGCAGGAGGCCCTCGAAAATAACTTTCACCTGAGCAGCGTTCGCGTCGACCTCAGCACGCAGTCGAGCAGACTCGCTTGAGGTTTTTTTGCATTCCCTCCACCTTAAAGCCGCTTCTTGTTCAAGATGGCTGAAGTAAGAAGCGCTCTGCTCGATCCACGTCGCCCGTTGGGTACTCGTGGCCAAAACCTCGGGGACAGGACGCATAAGCTCCAGCTGATGCAGGCGGGCCTCGATCTCCCTGCAGTGATTAACCCAAGACTCGACGACGCCTTCATTATGGAAATTTACAAGCGTCGCCAGCATCGGATTAACCTCGTCAGCGAAATCCGCGGAAGATGTAGGAGCTTCTGCGTCAAGCTCCTCGACGCATCCGCTCAGCATGCTCAAATTCATCGCAATACCCTTTGAAGACGGACGTCTGGAGAATGGGCCCACCGGCATCATGATGCGAGACTCGAAAGGGACCAGAGTCGGAATAATAGCTGCGGAACAAAACACAATCAAATGACGGTTCAAGAAATATAAGAAAGTCATTAATGATGGAGTCTACTATACCAGCCGCAGCAGGTGGCAAAGCCGGGAGGACCGGTGGCGCAACTGATCTCTCATCTCCTCCTTCGATCTGTAGCACTGCTATCAGGGAAAGGAAGAATCAGAAACAGGTTCATTATTGGAAAAAGAAAAAGAGCATTAATTGAAAACTATACTCACCAGCGCCACTGGAGGAAGCAAGCTCCGACGGGAAGGAGAAGTGTGGGTGCAGCACCTGATACAACTAATCAAAAAGCACTCCTGCAAAGACGCAATAGTACAACGTCAGTACATAAATTATGCAGCCAAGATAAGACTGATAAGTCACAAATCTATACCTTCCAACATCTGCGACGGTACGAAGGAGGGTAGAGTGGTGGCCACCGTCAGAGCGGTAACTGACAGCGCTCCCTCGGGTAAAGGGGCATCAGCACTAGCCGCACCTGCGTTAGAAACAAGATAAGCCCTATCAGGAAGGGTCGCAGAATAAAAAGGACGGTAACCCAAAAATTTACCTGATGAGTCACCAGCCAAAACGGCGGCGTCTCCCTCCTCCATTGGCATGGGTCCACCTCCCGTTGCCTCATCGCCAGACTCTACAGGAGTCGTCGTCATGCTCGCAAGGCCAGGAGACGGCAAAGGACCGTAGGCTGGGAGAGCAATGATCGGAGCGGTGCCCGACTCTTGAGAAAGAGCGGCCGGCTCGTCCTCGGCAGTCATGTCCGTCTCACTCGCTACCCCCTCGGGCACAGCGGTCGCGGCCGTCTCATCCACCGCTGCCATAGGTTCGTCGGTCGCAGCTGCCCCATCTGCTGCTGCCCCAGGCTCGGTTGTAGCAGCCGTCTCATCTGCCGCTACCTCGTGCTCGGCAGTGGTGGCCGTCTCGGGCATAGTAGGCGTGACTGTCTCATCAGCCACTAGCTCAGGCCCGGCGACTACGGCTGCACCGCTTACCGTCGCCTCGGGATCAGCTGCTACCTTCTCTACCGTCCCCTCAGGCTCAACGGTTTCCACCGCTCCTTCAGTTGGACTCGGCCCTTCAGGACAAGATGTATAAGAACCGATAGTTTTACAACTCTTACAACGAAGCCTCGAAAAACACATTTCCTGAGGTGGATTGATCGTTGGCTTCCCGAGCTGCACGCGCCGCCTGTCTATGAGCAGTAGACAAGGCGACCGGGGGCTCCTCGGAAAGAGTAGCAGCGGGAGTAACGGCGCTTGGGCCCGCTCCCACGGCCAAAGCAGCGCTACGCTCCTTCGCTGCGTGCCTCAAGCGCTTCCTCTCCTCCCGGGACGTCACGACGGACCTCTTGGAAGCCTCCTTCAGCAAGGCGTCGTCGTCCGCGTTCAGAGTTGCCTCCAGAGCCTTCAAGGCATCCATTATCGGCTTTTTGAGTTGGGTCTCTTGCGACAATTCCGAAGAGGCCGGAACATCGATAGTTGGCTCGGAGAGAATTCCCGCATCAGTTTGCGAGATAGGTCTTATGGTCCCCGCGATAAGACAAAGAGGGGGTCGGATTACTCATAAAAAATGGAAGGAGAGGCATAGTAAACCGAAATGTACCAAGGCCTAAAGATGCTCTGAGTCGTTCCTTCTCCTGGAAAGTTTTGAGGGAAGCAGCGATAGCTTCTTCGGTAGAAATTCCTGTTAAAAGAAGGAAAAGCGTTAGTCAAAAAACAATGATAGAGGTACGATGCAATGACGGAAAAATACAACTAGTGATTACCCGATTGCACAAGTTTAGCCAACCACGCATCGCGCCTCACCAATCGCTCTGAAGCTGCGATGGCGGCCGCCATATCAGTGTCGTCTGGCGGCATAAATAATCCCTCGTTGGTCCCGTACTCACCCAAGCCCTCGCTATAAGGAGTATGAGGTTCCTGACCGAACACAACGTCAGCAGAGAGGATCGACTTCTTCTTCCTCTTCTGCACGCGAGCCCCAGGTGCACCCAAAATCAATTTATGTTTCGTGGGCACCTTAGGACGGCGGGTCCCTATGTCCGAGCCCACGCCAGATTCAGGCGAAACCACATTCACCGTCTCCACCGGAGCACGGGGCGCTGGGGGCACATCCACGGTATCACGGGGCAATCCGCGCGGGGGGCTCAGCACGCGTGGAGGCTCATTTCCAGCATCTCCTCTCAGCGGAGGAACAACATGGGTCCTTGGCCTTAGGGGGGCTTTGCGATCGCTCGCGGGGGGTACACCCTTGCTGTCAATCAGCAGCCGCTTCTTTTCCCGGATAACAGCACCCATTGCATGCTGATACCAAGCCCCGTACGCGTTGAGGGCCCTTGGAATGCAACTTGGCTCGCTGATGAAGAAATGGGAGCCCGTGTTTAACCGCATAAAGTGGTGCAGTGCATTCCGTATCCCCTCCCTGGTAGCCACAGGCTCTTCCAAAAACGCCTCCAGTGGGACCCCTTGGTTATAACTTAACTGCGGGGCGAACCGATGGGGGTTGTACCTCATGAAGAGCGCCATATCGTTTTGCCTGAACACCAGGAAGCCCGACCGGATGGAGTATAAGTGAAGAATCTCCCGGGCTTTCAATACGGAGGCCCCATCCTTGAAACCATCACGCAGCGCCAACACCGCCTTGGAGGTCTCCGGACCAATGGTCATGACCTTGTCCGTAAAAGAGATGCCCGCTCCGACCGTGCGCGGACGAAGAAGTAACCCCCTAGCCTCCCGCAGTGGCGGATTCATAATGGAAGCGCCAATTAACCGCATGACTCTCGGGAGTCTACACTTCTCGTAGAACGAGGGCCTCTTGTGAACACCAAAAACCCCTAGCACATGCATTTCCATCCATGAAGTAAAGTAGTGCATCGGGAGATTGGGGGGTTGCACCTCGGGTTCATTGGCGTCCGCCGCCACGCTGAGTCTATGGTACAGATGGGCCAACCCGGCGATTCCAATCGACAACTGTATACCAGCCACCATCCGATGCGCTGGGTAGAAGACAGACGGCCTCATGTAACGCGGGTGCATGGGGAGCGCGAACCAACACAGCCATAACCTCAGAAACCCGAGGAAGAAAGTCTCCTCGTCTATGCCCGTGGTGGCGATTTCTGATAAGGGCATTATCGCAGCGTCGGGAAGGTAGAAACCCTTTTGGTCGTCCTCCAGTGCTGGTCGACGATCTAAGCCAAAGCCGAAGGGGTCGTCAAGCTTGGCGAATTTTTCGCTCTGCTGCGATAGAATCTCCGGTCGAAGAAAGAGGGCGATGAAATCTGCAAAACTAACTCCCCGGCCTCCCGATTCCAAGTAGAGACTTTCATACATATTCAGCACCTTCACCAGGCTCGGAAACTGGTGCTGAATAGCATTCTCCAACGTTAGGCCCATTACCAGCGGCTTGGTGGCGAAGACATATTCGTCAGGAGGAAGTAACTCTTCATAAGCTCCCCCCTCACCGGCAAAG
Organism: Agapanthus africanus; assembly: GCA_030015575.1. Classification (NCBI taxonomy): domain Eukaryota; kingdom Viridiplantae; phylum Streptophyta; class Magnoliopsida; order Asparagales; family Amaryllidaceae; genus Agapanthus; species Agapanthus africanus. Next base: position 352,474,897 of record CM057341.1, on the reverse strand, counting down.
CCGAAATCTTAGCAAATTCTGCCAGGGGGACGGAGACTTCCCTGTCCGACAGAAGAAAGGTATGGGTGGGGATGTTCCATTATTCTACGAATGCCTTAACCCACCATGTCAGAGGAGCAGGGTACTCGAACAATGAGGCGTAGACTGCGGGGTACAGACCAATCTTCATCAAATGCGTCCTCTTCACTGACAAGATGTACCTGGCCCACTGCAAATACCCGGCCGGTTGTCGAGGGGTCAATCCGATGTTATAAGGTTGTCCCTAAGGGCATGACTCACCCTGGCATATGCGCCGCCCCAGAATGTCCATGGCTGCCGGCGGCTGCACGGGGATGGAAGCAATCGAAGGCTGAAGAAGATCCTCCGAGTTCCAATTTACGACCTCCACGGCATAGTTCACCGGGGGTGCATCTGCATACGGGATCGATGAGATCGGCTCTGACGGCGTCGCGCAACAGAAGCTTCGGCGACCCTTGATAATCTCGCTGTACCACCTACCCCACAGGTGAAGGCTCTTATATTCAGGGTCGTGATCCTTAATGAGAGCGAGAACCTCCCGGTCCACCGGCGCTTCAGGAAATCCTCCCTCTGAGTGGAAGAATGGGAACGAAAGATCAGCAGACATGTTTCCTGCAAGGAAAAGAAAAATTCAAGTATCAGTATCATAATTTGATTTTAAGAAAAAAAATTCGGACGCTTGGTACTTTGAAATTTATACTACACTGCAATGCAGTGGAGAGGGGACCAAAAGGGGACCCACAAAATCCAGATGACAATGCATCAGTTAATAAGACAGCCTCATCATTGGATGAGACTGTCAATTAATGAGGAAATCCTCAAAAAGAATATTCTCATTAAATGAGAAATCCCTTGAGACAAGGAGAAAATCTCCCTTTTCAGAGCAAAGCTCTGTCACAGAGTGACACTTATCAAACTCTGGTCACAAGGGAATAAAATTCCTTAACGAGCCTAACTCTGTAATAATGATGGAAAAATCCATCAAACAAAAAATTAATTTCTAAAAGATTAAAATTTGGGATCGTAAAAGATCCATGAAAAACTCTTAGGAGTTCATCTTCAGAAGATCAAAAAACTATATTCTGTCAATGAGCAAAGCCCTGTTCATGGGTTAAGAAACCCTGAAATAAATTCTTGAGAGCAAAGCTCTGTTTGTGAAACCCCAAAGGGGATTTCTTTAGATCAAAAGATCTATAAGAGCAAGGCTCTATTAATTAAAGTTGATTTAATTAAGTTAAATTTTTACCTAAAATTTTTCTAGAGTTTTAACTCTTAAAGTTCTTGAAAACAAGAGCAGGGCTCTGAAAATAAAATTCTTGAAGATGATAATCATCTGCTGAGGACCAAGGGTCCTATTTATAGGCGCTCAAGCGCCACTTCAACTCCTGAGTTGATCCAACGGTCTGGATATTTCCACCGCTGCACTCACGTGTGCGCCACGTGAGCGCAACGGTGGGGGGCATTTGTTTCCCCTAATCAGAGCAAAGCTCTGTTTGAATTTCAAATTCAAAAGGTGAAGCAACACTTCAGATCTCTTGCGCTGCGTGCAGAGTGCCACGTGTCAACAGCAGATACTCCAGCGCAAGGGGCACTGCGCCAAAGGCAGCGCACCCCAATCAGAACAAGGCTCTGTTTTAAAATTCAAATTTTAAATAAAGGAAGCAACGCTTCAGATAATTTGCGCTCTGCGCTGCGCGCCACGTGTCAAACAGTGGTGCGCTAGCGCAGTTGCGCTGCGTGCCACGTGTCAAACAGTGGTGCGCTAGAGCAGTTGCATTGCGCTCTGCGCTGCGCGACATGTGTTAGCGCAGGCTCGCTAGCGCAGGCTCGCTAGCGCTCTGCGCTGCACGACAGGCGTCAAGCGCAGGTGCGCTAGCGCAGTTGCGCTAGCGACACGCATCAAGCGCAGGTGCGCTTGCGCCAACTGCGCCAGCACTAAGACTTAAATAATAAATTCGTAAATTAATCAGAATTAAAATTCTAGAAAGATCTTTCCAATCTTATTAAAATAAGAAGATTGTCTTCTGTAAAACAGAGGCCTTAGGATCAAAAATCCAATGTTGGGGAAATATCCCCAGATCAATCAGAGAAAGATCTCTGTAACTAATTCAACAAACCAATTGGCCCTATATAAAGGCCCCTAGACTCCAAGTCTCATAGACAGAAATAGAAAAGGGGAGAACTCTAAAATGTGAGAACCTGAACCGGTATCTAATACCCAGGAAGCAGAGTTTATTGAAAAATAGTTTTCTGTCACAAACACATCTGAAGCGGAAGCATCCCCATGCGTATTCTTCTTGAGCTCCAAGTACTCAGCGCAGTTGCGCTTCTAGTGTCCCGCTTTGTGGCAGTGATAACATTCCCCTTTCCCCGATTCCCCAGCCGTGGACTTGTCTTTCCCCTTAGCTTTTTTGACTCCACCCTTAGGTTAGGTGGATTTCTTTTTCATCTATCCCATGGCCTTAGCCTTCGGGCGAGAGGAGGAAGATGGCCCAACACTCAAAACGGGAGTCTTCACTGACTTGAGCGTGCTTTCTACACTCCTCAACATATTGAGGAGCTTAGGTAGCAACTTCTCCATGTTGTGCATGTTGAAGTTAATTACAAACTGAGCAAAGGCTGGGGGGGGGGAGACTGCAGAATGATATCAGTATATTGTTCGTTGTCCATTTCCCATCCGAGGTCCTCAAGCTCTTCTATAAGGGCTATCATCTTCAGAACATGGTCACCTACTGGTGTGCCAGGGGCCATCCACATCTGAAACAGCTTTCTGGATGCTTCGTATCGTAAGACACGAGATTGCTCTCCATACAACTCCTTTGTATGGAGAAATATGGCTTGAACGTCCATATTCTCGTGCTGCTTCTGATGTGTGTTATCCATCGATGCAAGTGCGAGGCATTTGGCCGTGGCACAGTCAGCGTCCTATGTCTTGCGGACTTCAATATCCGCAACTGAAGATTTAGGACCTGGGACGGGCGGGGCTGGAGCCGTGAGGACATATGATACCTTATCATAAGTCAAGGCAATGTTAAGGTTGCTCAGCCAGTCTTTATAATTGGTCCCATTCAGTTTATTTTTATCTAGTATAAGCTTGAGTCCTGTCATTGGTATCTGCCATTAAGAGAGAGAAAAGAATACACTCAGCGAAAGCTCTTGCAAAGATCAGATTGGTTATTATCTTATCTAATCGATGTCTCCCACTGCTTTTAACAAATTTCCCCTCAAACCTTAAAAGGAAAATTAGCCAGGATTAATTACAGTCTACAACTTCGCTAACCGTTCTGCCAGGCCAGTGTCGGTACTTGAGGGAGGTTCCCCGTGCTTTCGCACGGACCTAATTAATATAAACCTCGTCTTCCCAGAGGCATAGCCTCATTAACACCTTTCTAGACACCTAATGGGTTAGCTAATTGTAAACTGCAAAACTCTCCAGGGAGCAACTATTACCCACAGTGGGATCGGGATCCAACCATCATATGGAAGGTGTGCAATCTCATTGCAAATTTCAACTTTTGAAACTCCCGATGCGGTTTTTACCCCTAGCACTCATGACCTTGGCTATGGTCAACAAATCATAAGCACTAGTCAAGTTCAACCCGTCATTTCTTGATTAATTAGACCCGTTCATATGACCCTTGGCTAAGGTCAACAAGGCCACATGCCCGTCCCAATTAATCTGCATCATATGCATTGTAGGAAGATATCACTTAGTTACCGTACACTACGCCTTGGCTAAGGTCAACAAACGTAGCACGAATACTAAGTACTCTACTTCCAAAAATGATAGAGGGTTGCGGATGGTTTTTAAGAAAACCTTTAACGCTTTAAACTTGATATCGCCGTAGAATCAAATAGTTTTCAAAAGGAGTGGCTTAAGCTCCGCAATTTTGAAATGTAGCTTTTTCTTAAAAAGCCGAGTGGTTTTCAAATCTGATTCTACAATATCTTTTTAGGTTTAATTTCTTTACATTAATCATATTAATGTAGTCCCATCATTTAAGTCCTTAAGACAATCACAGAAAAGAAACGAAAATACAACGTACGCTTATGCCATCCGCATTCGCCGCAATGTTCCGTTATGCACCGTTAGGTTACTTAACTAACGGCATACCGGGACGGGACTAGCACGGGTGTAAAACATAAGCAACGTCTATTATATATCTCATATATAATATAACATTCGTCTCAGATATATTAAGCGATCACATCACAGAATATAGGCAGCAGAAACACAGATATGATAATATAGGATACACTAGGATGTCCGTATATAGTATTTAGCCAACGATAGAAAATACGGATTCCACGGTCGTGATGAATAGCCAATCCCATAACCTAGACCCTTACGAGAGCAGCAAGTGACCCTACCAATTCTGGAGTTAGGAGACCCGGTCCCGACTCTTCGAGACGGTCTCCCACTGGACTCTAGAACCCGGTTACTTGCGCTCTCCACCTTGGGTCTATCCTAATGCGGAAAAGTAAATAATATAGACATCATCCTCAACCCGGAAGTGCCCCAAATAAAAGAATATTACATTACATATGAATTTTACATGAATGAAAAGTAAAACTCTCATCTCACATAAAACCCCCGGCTATTCGATCACGACAATCCTATACATCATAGCACAGCAACACATAACATCACATGCGATCAACGTAAGCAAGTGTGTGTACCCCAATTGCCGTTGACATATAGCAACGAAACCGGCGATACGCATACTACGCTTAAGGTCGCAAAAACAAGTATCACATACTACTAGGCGATATGAAACCCTTCGATCGATTTAACGAACACCCATATTTGTTAGTGTTTATGCCCTAGAGGCCATTATTATATCATACTAGTTTGTATATTACTTAATGGAAGCTCAGGATATTCACAGTTGTATTGACAGTCTTGCTAAAAATGGTAGTATGCTACTTGGTTTGTTTCTACTTTAATATGTGCATATGTTTCTTTTAACATATCGCTTATACATATTAGTAGAGCCCTTAGGATCTTTGCTTGATTATCAGCGTTGTGATGGCAGTCACACTAGTGGGGGCTGGGTAGTCTATAAGCAACATCCTATACAGGTCCCTGGTCGTAGGATTATCGAGACAGGGCATCGATACTCCAAAGTAGACTAGTGTGTACGCTTCTCATCCCAGTTGGGGAGATGGTCTATCCCACAGCCATCAGTACGTTGTACTGGAGATAGTATACAGGTGCTCATTAGGTTACGGGTACACCGGACAGGACTCGCTGGGAACTGCAGGTTGGTTTTATACCCATCGTCAGATAGCAGTTCCCAGGTGACATGAGTACAGCTTAGTCCGTCGACTTGACACTGCTATTTCGCCTTGGGTGTATTCCCACTGTACTTAGATTACTACCCTACCACGGCTGAAAGGAGTCGTGCAAACAGGTAGTAGTTGGGTGCAGTCCCGAAGCACTTGGAGGCAGTGGCGGTTAGATAGGATTCGTCTCTCCCGGTATTGGGGGTTGATATCGCGCTGTGTATGGAGATCCATTACGCAAAGTCCCTGGCCAGGGCAAACGAGATTTACTGGTAGGTTCAAGTAGTTTCTCAAGGTGTAATGGGCTTCACTCCGACACGACTTATACCGCTATTAGGGGTCTGACGTTTACCGCCCCCTAGGCCCGATATGCGATAGTCCTAGACGAACAGACCGGACTGTACGGAGATTGTCACATCAGGCTCAGTTGGAGTTCGGAAGGGTTTCCTCATCGTCCTTCTTTTCGACATCTACCTGGGGACCGTTACGTACAGCTAGTATCTCTTGCGGCCTATGGTTAAACCCACTGCTAGCGTAGTGTCGAGTCTTTAGAGTCCCACACAGAGAGTTTCCCTGCACCGGGCAAAAGGTGTAGAGGCCGTATGGTCTTACGGCAGGGCCGCGATCACTTACGTACACTTGTGCACGTATTATGATCGGACAGATAATACTAGCGGGCTTTGGTTTAAGCCAGATTCTAGTATTATACAGATGGATTTATTCGGTCAAAGATTATCCGTGTTTTTCGGAAATGAGGATGGGAGGGGCAGTCTCGTAATTTGTCGGGAAGCTTCTAGAAGAAGATGACTTATTTGTATTTATTTCTTTTGGATTAAACACAAATGAGGTGGAGAGATGAGGTGTAGGTTTTCATTAAATGCTTAATGACTCATGAAGTGATTCACCATTAGGAATAAATGAAGCTTACAAGATATTTCTAGATATTTATCAAAGAGATATTTGTATGCTTGATATTATTCTATCATGAGGCATTATTCATTTCATTATCACAAAAGCTTTCTCTCTCCTCAAGTCTTCATCTTCTTCCTCAAACCCTAAAAGCTCTTGTGAGTTGAGAATCCTAGGGTTTAAGTGACTAAGTAATTCATCTAAATACTCTACACCCTTTAGGACTTCTAGATTAGCAAACTAGAACCTGTAGTTATCTCAGATTCGAGATAGAAGCTCGGACTATAGACTCTCGGGTGGATCGTCTTTGACTCGAGGAAGCCGTTGAGGTGCCCATGTTCCATAGAGCCTACGAGGTGTGGAGGACAGCGATGAAGACCCGAAGGACAAGTAACGTGAGGTATAACTTCGAATCCGAGTAGTTAAACCTCTCATATTTTGCTAGCAATGGTTTAGACACGATCCGTGTGCTCAAGTCCGTGTTACGAAGCTTTGATAATTGTTTTTCATATATTCCGCCTCCCCACGAGCACGTGGGGTGCGTGACATGGACTTACAGTGGTATCAGAGCCTACTAAACCTTTACTAGTTTGTTAGCAACTAATTAGAACTTCGATCGTCGGAAAAACACGAAAACTTAACCCTGGACCCCTCAAGTTTCTATCGATTTTAAACCCGTCGAAAAAATTATTTCAGAGGTATGAAAATTCACAGCAGGGAATTCTAAGAATACTGGAAAAATATGAGATCCCAACTCGGTGAGACTGCCGCGGAAGCGCGGCGGATTAGTGCAATCCGACGCGGATCCGCAGCCGAGTCAACTCCGAGTTGACTCGTATTTACACAGTAACTCTTAGTTTTGGGTGTTTTGTTTTTCTGTATATTTTGTTTCTGCCCAGGTTTTTTCAGTGCTGGCTTGCATTTGGGGTAGACACGGAAAAAGGTTGTCGATCGAAATTCTAAGTTATTTGCTATCAAGTTTTATTTGTGATGTTTAATGTGTTCGTAAACCTCCCCTAATTGCTAGTATGTCGGTTAGCAGGGGGTTGCACATTTCTGTAATGGTTTTTACTGGTTTGTGTATATGAACTTCATTGGATCGTTGTGATGATTAGCCGGGGTTTGAGATGAGTTTTTATATTCTTTCATTCGATATAAATGGTAATATGTTGTAATATTCTTTTGCAGGGCACATCCGGGTTGAGCTTGTAGCCACCGTTGTATTATTTCATTTACTGTTTTCTGCTCCTAGGATAGACCCAAGGTGGGGTGCACAAACTACCGGGTACTTTGAAGTGCTTAGTGGCCTACTCACGTCGTTGAGGGAGACCGCTTCACTTCGGGTACTTGGCGGGTAGTTTGCCATACCCATAGGGGTCTAGGGTGGGCTTTGGCTATTCATCACGACCGTGTAATCCGTCTTTTGTTGCAGGCTCAAATGAAACGCGGATTCCTAGTATATCCAATATGTTCATCTGTGATCTGGAATGCTTATTATTGCGTCTGACGAATGTACAATATCTATATATGATATCTAGTAGGCGTTGCTTATGTTTTGCATCCGCGCTAGCCCAGCCCCCGCTCTGTCGTTAGTTAAGTAACCTAACTGGTGAATGACGGGACCCAGTGGCGAATGCGGATGGCAGAAGAGGACGTTATATTTTCGTTGTTTTTCTGCAATGATAGGTTAATTGATAGGACACATTATTTTAATGCAATGAAAACAAACCAAAGTTGAATCGTTGGAACAAATTTGAAAGAAACCACTCGGTTATTTTAAAAGAGCATATTTTTTAATTGCGGAGCTTTAACCACTCCTTTTAAAAAGCTATCAGGTTCTTTCGATTATATCAAGTTCACTACGTTCACGGTTTCGCCAAAACCATTCGTAGCCCTCCGTCATTTCATATGAATGGTCAGTAGTATTCAAGCTATGTTTGTTGGCCTTCGTCAAGGCATAGTGTTTGGTAGCTGCTGGGGTATTCATATGTAGCATAGATAGATGCGTTGGTTTGGGACAGTCGTATTACTTTGTTGGCCTTCGTCAAGGGTATGTACGGGTGGGTTCAAATTAACAGGGATAATGATGGGCATAACTTGACATGTGACTTATGATTTGTTGGCCTTCGTCAAGGTTATAAGAGCATGGGGAAAAAATCCACATCGGGAGTTTCTAAAGAAACTGAAACTTGCTAGTGTTGCATACCATTTGGAGTTTGATAATGTTGATAGGATTCCTTCAGCATTATCACACGATGATATTTGGATCCCGATCCTATTATGAGTATCTGCTACTCATCAGGAGATTCGTCACTTAACGATCAATGCTATAAACCAAGTAGGTGTCTAGAACAGTGTCAGCGGGGCTACGCCTCCAGAGAAAAGAGGTTATTAAATTAAGGAACTTCGCGAAAGCGTCGTAAAACCTCCCTCGAAGTACCGACACTAGCCTGGCTGAACGGTTAAGCAAGTGTTGTACGGTGAGATCAGTCCCGACTGATTCTTCTTTTATGGTTTGAGGAAGGATTCGGGAAACAGTGGGAGCCATCCTGTTTAGATAAACTAAAAACCAATCTAAACTTGCAAGAGAATCATGCTAAGTGTTTTCTTCTCTCTCTCTTAATTGCAGCGACCCAGTGACCAGACATAGGTTACATCTATATAATAAAATGACTGAATCTGACTGTTATGACTGGCAAAGGTCTGTCCAGATGTCCATTGCCTATGACAAGCTGGACAACCCTATTACTACTCAAGCCCCCGCCGTCCCAGGACCAGTTTCTGCCGTCGCGGATATGGATATCCGTCAGACTAGGGAAAAAGACAGTGCGAAAGCCAAGTGCCTCATGTTGGCTTCAGTTGATGGTGTATACCAGAGGCAGCACGAGAAGATGGACTTAGTTTCCATCTTCCTCCATAACAAAGATTTATATGGAGAGCAATCTCGTATTGTAAGATATGAGACCTCGAACGAATTGCTTCAAGCGAGGTTGGCTGTCGGGTCATCTGTAGGGGACGACGTCCTTACAATGACTAGCTATATTAATGAGCTCACGGACCTGGGGACTACTTTGGGAAACAGGTCATATGCTGACTTATTTCCACAGTCCCTACCCTCTACTTACATCCTGAAGGAAACCAGGGAGACACCCGCTCTGCTTAATGAGGGATCTTCTTCTTCTACATCCAGGGCGAAAGCAAAGGGTGTGAAGAAGAAGACCTTCACAAAATCGATATGCGGTGTCAGTGAAGTAGAAGGAAAGAGAAGAGCAAAAGTTTTGGGACTTGGTGTAGGTAAGGAGGGATGTTCCTATTGTTATGGGAACGGGCATTGGCAGAAGGATTGCAGGGCTTTGGAAGCCAGTAGCCAGGATTCGAAGCATATTGTGGTTTCGGCCTCGAGTGCGTTTGTAATTGAGAACTGTTTGTCAATTAACTCTACTTTATGGGTACTAGATACCGGAGCAGGATCTCATATCTGTAATTCATTACATGCTTTGAGAAACCGTAGAGTTATCAGGGTAGGCGATTTGTCTCTCAGAGTTGCGAACGGAATGAGCGTGGATGCTGAATCCGTGGGAGAATATCGCCTAGGTTTGACAAGTGGGCAGATATTGATTCTACGTAACTGTTTGTATGTACCTAGTTTGGCTTGTAATATCATATCAGTGTCCTCACTTTCAAGAGAGGGATATGATTTTACATTCGTAAGTGATGTGGTTCACATCTACCTAAATCAAGTTCTGATTGGGTCCGGTACATTAGATGACGGTATATACGTATTGAATCAAGCTCAGGTTTTCAATGTCCAGAACACACTTAAAAGAAAGCCTCCGGAAATAAATCAAGCTTTCTTATGGCATTATAGACTAGGTCACATCAATGAAACACGGTTGACTAAGTTACATAGAGAAGGATATTTAAATCCGTTCGAATATCAATCTTATGCTACTTGTGAATCTTGTCTCATGGGAAAGATGACAAAGACTCCATTTACTGGACACGGAGTAAGAGCGAGCGAGCTCTTGGGACTCATACACAGCGATGTGTATGGTCCAATGTCTACACATGCGCAAGATGGTTATTCCTACTTCATTACTTTTACGGATGATTTCTCTAGGTATGGACATATCTTCTTGATAAAGCATATATCCGAGGCCTTTGAGAAATTCCGGGAATACAAGAATGAAGTGGAAAACCAAACAGGCAAAAGTATCAAGACACTGAGATCTGATCGAGGTAGTGAATACTTAAGTGCCGAGTTCCTGGGTTACTTAAAAGAGAATGGAATTCTCTCTCAGCTTACTCCTCCATACACACCACAACACAACGGTGTATCGGAAAGGCGGAATCGAACCCTATTGGATATGGTTCGTTCCATGATGAGTAAGGCTGAGTTACCGCGATCTTTCTGGGGTCATGCACTAGAATCAGTGCATATCTTTTGAACAAGATTCCTACCAAGACTGTGCCTACCACACCATATCAGATGTGGAGTGGGAAGAAACCCTATATTCAGTACCTGAAGACATGGGGATGTCTAGCTTTTGTTAAAAACCAGCATGCGGACAAGCTCGAGGCACGCTCAGTACAGTGTAAGTTTGTGGGATATCCAAAGAACTCCAAGGGGTATTGTTTCTATTAAGCAAAGGAACAAAAGGTTTTTGTTTCTCGTCATGCCCACTTCTTGGAACCTGAATTTTTAGAAAATTAGAAGAGTCGGAGCGCAATAGAACTGGAAGAAATTCCACAACCACAAGCTGTTACTGAAAGTTCGGTAGAACAAGAAGGTTCAGAAGAAAGGGACATCCCAGTGCCTATCCGCAGAAGTAGTAGGCAGTCTCATCCGCCCGAGAGATACTACGGTTTTCTCATAGACGGGGATCGAGAAGATTGCATCTTTGATAATGATGACCCTACTAGCTTCCAGCAAGCCATTCAGAGCGGCGACTTGGTAAAATGGCTGGATGCAATGCGGACCGAAATGCAGTCCATGTACACTAACAAAGTATGGACTTTGGACATTGCTCCAGATAGGGTAAAACCCGTAGGATGCAAATGGATCTTCAGAAAGAAGATTGGTGTAGATGGACAGGTTGAAACCTATAAGGCTAGACTTGTTGCAAAGGGTTTTCGTCAAAGACCTGGTTTGGACTATGACGAAATCTTTTCTCCAGTGGCTATGCTCAAATCCATTCGGGTCCTTCTTGCCATTGCTGCCTTCCACGGTTATGAGATCTGGCAGATGGACGTAAAGACGGCTTTTCTAAATGGTAATTTGGAAGAATGCGTCTATATGGATCAGCCAGAGGGATTCATTCAGAGTGGGAGCAGCGGTAAAGTGTGTAAGTTGCTTAAGTCCATTTATGGACTAAAGCAGGCATCACAGAGTTGGAAAATCTGTTTTGATGATACTGTCAAAGAATTCGACTTTATCAAGAATCCAGATGAACCATGCATATACAGTAAGATTGTAGGGAGAGCTGTAGTATTCCTCGTCTTATATGTGGATGACATTCTCCTAATAGGAAATGATATTCCTATGCTATAATCAGTCAAAAGATTCTTGTCACAGAAATTCTCCATGAAGGACCTGGGTGATGCCACCTATATTCTGGGGATCCAGATCTATCGTGATAGATTAAAGAGGATGTTGGGACCATCTCAGTCCAGGTACATAGACACCATATTGAAAAGATTCAGTATGGAAGATTCTAAGCGCGGTAACCTACCGGCTTGTCACGGAATCACCCTCTCCAAAGAGATGTCTCCCAAGACTGATTTGGAAAGGGCTCGCATGTCGATTATACCCTACGCTTCTGCGGTAGGCTCTATAATATATGCGATGTTATGTACCAGACCAAATGTAGCATACGCATTGAGCGTTGTAAGCCGGTATCAGGAAAACCCAGGGGAGAAGCTCTGGATAGCAGTAAAGAACATTCTCAAGTACCCGAGGAGGACTAAGGAAATGTTCTTGGTGTATGGTGGAAAATACCTCCAGACCGAGGCCTCTGCCGTCTCCAGCTTCCAGAGTGACAAGGATGACTCCAAGTCCATTTTGGGTTATGTCTTTACCCTCAATGGAGGGACGGTCTATTGGAAGAGTTCCAAGCAGGACACCGTTGCTGACTCAACGATGGAAGCGGAGTACATAGCTGCTTGCGATGCCACAAAAGAAGCTGTCTGGATGAAGAAGTTCCTAACAGAACTTCAGGTGGTTCCTACCAGTGTTGATCCAGTGCCTCTGTATTGCGACAACAACGGCGCTATAACTTTAGCGTAGGAACCCAGGTCCCATCAGAAGTCCAGACACATCTTAAGGCGGTATCACCTGATCAGGGAGATCGTAGATCTCCGGGAGATTGAGGTAAAGAGAGTAGATACAGAGAATAACACTGCTGATCCATTCACAAAGGCCATTCCTCAGACGCAGTTTGAGAGGCTATTCGAGATGATAGGTCTGCGATATGCCAGTACATGGCCCTAGTGCAAGTGGGAGATTGTTAGTGTTTATGCCCTAGAGGCTATTATTGTATCATACTAGTTTGTATATTACTTAATGGAAGCTCGGGATATTCACAGTTGTATTGACAGTCTTGCTAAAAATGGTAGTATGCTACTTGGTTTGTTTCTACTTTAATATGTGCATATGTTTCTTTTAACATATCTCTTATACATATTAGTAGAGCCCTTAGGATCTTTGCTTGATTACCAGCGTTGTGATGACAGTCACACTAGTGGGGTCTGGGTAGTCTATAAGCAACATCCTATACAGGTCCCTGGTCGTAGGATTATCGAGACAGGGCATCGATACTCCGGACTAGACTAGTGTGTACGCTTCTCATCCCAGTTGGGGAGATGGTCTGTCCCACAGCCATCAGTACGTTGTACTGAAGATAGTATGCAGGTGCTCGTTAGGTTAAGGGTACACCGGACATGACTCGCCGGGAACTGCAGGTTGGTTTTATACCCATCGTCAGATAGCAGTTCCCAGGTGACATGAGTACAGCTTAGTCCGTCGACTTGACACTGCTACTTCGTCTCGGGTGTATTCCCACTGTACTTAGATTACTACCTTACCACGGCTCAAAGGAGTCGTGCAAACAGGTAGTAGTTGGGTGCAGTCCCGAAGCACTTAGAGGCAGTGGCAGTTAGAGAGTTTCCCTGCACCGGGCAAAAGGTGTAGAGGCCGTATGGTTTTACGGCAGGGCCTCGATCACTTACGTACACTTGTGCACTTATTATGATCGGGAAGATAATACTAGCGGGCTTTTGTTTAAGCCAGATTCTAGTATTATACAGATGGATTTATTCAGTCAAAGATTATCCGTGTTTTTCGGAAATACGGATGGGAGGGGCAGTCTCGTAATTTGTCGGGAAGCTTCTAGAAGAAGATGACTCATTTGTATTTATTTCTTTTGGATTAAACACAAACGAGGTGGAGAGATGAGGTGTAGGTTTTCATTAAATGCTTAATGACTCATGAGGTGATTCACCATTAGAATTAAATGAAGCTTACAAGATATTTCTAGATATTTATCAAAGAGATATTTGTATGCTTGATATTATTCTATCATGAGGCATTATTCATTTCATTATCACAAAAGCTTTCTCTCTCCTCAAGTCTTCATCTTCTTCCTCAAACCCTAAAAGCTCTCATGAGTTAAGAATCCTAGGGTTTAAGTGACTAAGTAATTCATTTAAATACTCTACACCCTCTAGGACTTCTAGATTAGCAAACTAGAAGCCGTAGTTATCTCAGATTCGAGATAGAAGCTCGGACTATAGACTCCCGGGTGGATCGTCTTTGACTCGAGGAGGCCGTTGAGGTGCCCATGTTCCATAGAGCCTACGAGGTGTGGAGGACAGCGACGAAGACCCGAAGGACAAGTAACATGAGGTATAACTTTGAATCCGAGTAGTTAAACCTCTCGTAGTTTGCTAGCAATGGTTTAGACACGATCCGTGTGCTCAAGTCCGTGTTACGAAAATTTGATAATTGTTTTCATATATTCCGCCTTCCCACGAGCACGTGGGGTGCGTGACATGGACTTACAATATTCCCCAGCAAGCTCAAACTTGAGCACCGTTAAACAATACCCAAAATTTATGCTACGGTATTTAATGGACCAGCCGTAGAAGGGAAAACCCAAGCCTCATTTGTGGCACCACTAACTACGGTAAAACCTAAGGTTTAATCGCAGTTCTGTGGTCACATCTCGAGTTAGGGTTTCATTCTTTTAGAGGGTCCATAAGAATACCTACATTATATATTGAGTACGTTCAACCTGGAAAATACCAATGTTTGATAATCGTTCGACCTGTTTAACGTCATCTAGGTTACCAATACAATAGTAGAAAATACAAATACGAAAAACTCCGCAAAGAGTCCATTACCAAACTAACATCACATGCAATTTTGGACTACCCAAACAATACCAGAAACCCCAGATCATGATGTACAGAGCACTGGTGAAATACGAGGAGGAGGGGAGCATGTACGGCCGGCGTCGCCGGAAAAATGAGTGCCGTCGCCGGATTTTTCCGAGCCCCCCACTCGTATTTCACCTGTGTTCTTAAAATATCCTAAATGCCACTCTGCAGTTGCTAAAATAATTTTTAGATAGGTTTTAAAAAAATTTCCAGAGAGCATTTACATGGGTTTCTAAAACCGTATTTTTGCGGAGTTTTTCGTTTTCGGATTATCGTAAAATCGTCTAGGCTTCCAGTTAAGCTCTGATATCATGAAGGGTTTTCCTTAGCACCACTACTAGGGTTTGGTAGCATCACACATGCCATATTAAAATATTTAGAGGGTGCTAAAGAAACTATCCTTAGGATCAAACTAGAAAAGCTAGGGTAACACTAAAACTATCACAATCCATAAGTAGTAAAGTACTAGGTTTAGAGAATACAACCTTTGTAGCTCCCTTTGCTAGACTCTTTGGATACTTGAGGGTTGAAAAAAGCTTGCTTGAGATCCTCAAAGTCCACGATGATCCACCCGGAGTCCTTTTTGTCTAAGCTCAAAGCTCCACTTGATCAAAAAAAGAAGTTGAAGCCAACACTCTAAACTAATGGGCAAGAGTAGTATAGAATGATGATGTGGTTTGATTTCTCACTTAAAAACCCTAACTTGATCACTCTTTCACTCACTATCAAAACCTAGAGTAAGAGAGAGAGGAAGAAGAAGATGGCAAATGAGAGCTCAAGATAATGATAAGTCTTAGGATAAAAATGAGAAAAGAAAAAATATATATTTTCTTCTTTTCATTCTTAACCCTAGTTAATAAATATCTAGATATTTCTTTTAGATCAAAAATGGCCATGAAAAATAACTCATGGTTAACTCAATGGTTTAGTGCAAGAATAAAATAATCAACTATGAATTATTATCATTTCCACTAACTCCAAAAATAAATATTAACATATTTATAAAGGTGTGAGTCTTATATTGCCACCATCAAATGTATCAACAACCATGATACAAATGAGTATGCATGTATGTGTGCATGCACATCCATATGTGCATCAATGTAAACATGTGCATACATGCATGCATACACCAAAAGACAAAAGGGTTTAAAGTGAAAATGCTAATGGTTAATGTTAAATCAACACTTGATTTAGCAAACCGGTCATATCTCATACGATCCGACCAATAGCCAACCGGCCGATTAATATACGGTATCATATACACGCATTTAATCGGGTCTCCGCGCATATCACATATGCACACCACATCGTTTCGCCTGGGCTAGGTAACTCCATTGTGGGACTCTAAGACTCGTCAATACGCCGGCAGTGGGTGATGATCATATCACGCACTCCTAAGCCGTAAGAGGACAGCTAAATGTAACGACCACCCGGTTATTGAGCGATCAGAAGAAAACAAGAGAACCTGTCACAACTCCCGTCGAGCCAACCGGCAACACTACCGTACAGTCCGGTCTCTTCGTCAGATATGATGCATATCGAGTCTAGGGATGGTAACGTCGACCCCAATAACTCAATAAGTCGTGCCGATGAATGGTCTATAACAGATCGAGAAACTACTGATAACACTTATCAGTAAATCTCAATAGCCCTGGCCAGGGACTTACTGATATAGCCAATCGAGCACAGCACAACATCGACTCCCAATACCGAGAGAGACGAAACCCTCTTATCGCTCATCGTCTCCATGTGTCTCGGGACTGTACCCAAAAGCCACCTGTTTGCATGACTCAGTAGAGCCATGGTAGGGTGGTAATCAAAGTACAGTGGGAGAAAATACAAGACTCTAAGACGATCTTCGGTCTACAGACTAACCTGTACCAGTGTCACCTGAGAACTGCTATCCGACGATAGATATAATACCATATAGGAGTTCTCGGCGAGTCCGTCCACTGTACCTAGTCTCTACTGAGCACCCGTATATGATCTCGATGTCAAACATCAATGGATGTGGGAACATCCATCGCCCATCATATGGGTCTAGTGTCATATACGCTAGTCTACCCTGGTATATCGATGCCCCATCTCGATACACCTACGACTAGGGACATTTCAGGATATGCTTATAAACTACAGACGTCCCACTAGTATAATCTCCATCATAATCACAGTAGTCAAGCAAATATCCTCAGGGCTTTATCAACATGTGTAAATGAATAAAAGCATGATCAAGTAAACATGTCAGATAAAGATGAACCATATAGTATACTATCATGTCGAGCAAGAATGTCAAATGTATATATATATACATGTATAAATACATCCACTATCATATAATGGCCTCTAGGTCATACATATATCCAACACGCAGGGCCCATAAGATCCGGGGAAATTCCTCAACCCAACTGCCTTGGCGTCCTTCTAGGCGGGTTCAGAGACCTCGGAGGACGTCGCGGTTAGCAACTTCGGCCTTCCCGTTGCATTGGGGATGTACGACCGCGGCAAACTTCATGAGGATATGATATTCGTTGCAGAAATCCTTCACTTTCTCATTTTTGAAGTTCGTCCCATGGTCGGTAATGATACACCTCGGGATGCTGAACCGGAGTATCAGGTTATTCTGCAGGAACTTGATGGTCGTGGCGGCGTCCGGTTTCCTGATGGGGACGGCCTCGACCCACTTCATGAAGTAATCTACTGCGACGATGATATACTTGTGTCCTCCCGTACCGGTCGGGAACTGGCCTATCATGTCTAATCCCCACTGGGCGAACGACCACGGGGAGGTCAAAGCGGTCAGCTCAGTAGCCGAGAGGCGAGATATGCTTCTGTGGAGTCGGCAACTTTTGCATCTCTTGACGATCTTATGGGCGTCTCCGTGAATAGTAGGCCAGCAGTACCCCTGGAGCAACGCCTTCTGGATTAAGGTTCTGTCCCCTTGGTGTGCGCCTCCGACCCTTTCATGGATTTCACGGAGGATGTAGTCGGCTTCATGGGGGTCGACGCACCGGAGCAGGGGCCGAGTGAAGGATTTCTTGTAAAGGTTCCCATTACTCCCGACGAAGTGACGGGCCTTGGCCCGGAGACGGCGGGCGGCTCCCCGATCTTCCGGGAGTGTACCGTCCCTTAGGAGTTCTACGAGGGGCCTCCTCCAGTCCTGGTCATCTTCCTGTGCTGTATACATATGAAGTATTGTCGCCCCGTCTTCCACGCTGGGCCGTGGCAAGGTTTCGAAGAGGCTAGACCGCTTGTTATTGGCCGAGTAGGAGGAAGCCAACTTGCTCAGGGCGTCGTCTTGGGTATTGAGCTGCCTAGGTATTTGTTCTATCTGGACTTCTTCGAAATTCTTCCGAAGTTTTCTTACCTCGGCCAGATATTTTACCATTAGCGGTTCCCGAGCCTCGAAGTGGCCGGTCACTTCGCTAACGACCAGGGCTGAGTCACTGCGGATTTGAATTGTCTTCAGCCCCAGCCCGGAGGCCTTGCGAAGTCCAGCTAGCAGGGCCTCATACTCTGCCACGTTGTTTGAGTCCTTGAATCCGAGCTTTTCCATTTCCACCTCGTTTGGGCCCCGAATGATGAGGCCAGCGCCACAGCCTTCCTCGGTTGAGGACCCGTCGACGTAAATGACCCACTTAGGGACCGAGTCGGGTCTCCCCACGATCGGTCGTTGGGCCGCAAGGGGAGGTGCAGACTCCGGTTCCTTGCTGGGGATGGTGCACTCAACGATAAAATTGGCCAGGGCTTGTGCTTTAATGGCCTGCCTCGGGCAGTATTTTATGTCAAACTGGGACAGCTCCCACCTCCATTTCTCTAAGCGACCTGAGGATTCGGGCGAGGCGAGGATAGCCCCCAGCGGGCGCTCAGTGAGGACGAGGATAGTGTGCGCCTGGAAGTAGTGTCGTAGCTTCCTTGAGGCCACAACGAGTGCCAAGACAATCTTCTCTATGGCTGGGTATCTCGTCTCTGCGTCTGTAAAGACGTGGCTTACGTAGTACACCGGCTTCTGCGCTCCGTCGACCTCTCATACGAGCACTGAGCCCGCTGCTTGATCGGATGCGGCTAGATATAGTGAGAGATCGTCCCCTTCAACTGGTCAAATTAGCAGCGGCGTCGTCGTAAGGTTTCTCTTTAGTTGGTCCAATGTGGTCTGGCACTCTTCGGACCACTCGAACCTCGGGATTTTCCTCAGAGCTTTGAAGAATGAGAAGCACTTTTCCCCAGACCTTGACATGAAACGGCTCAAAGCGGCTACCCGCCCTGTCAATCGTATGATTTCGACATTGGTCCTGGGCGCGGTCATGTTGAGGATAGTGTCGATTTTTTCTGGGTTAGCCTCGATCCCAAGGTGGGTGACTATGAAACCGAGGAATTTTCCCCCGGTGACCCCGAATGTGCACTTGGCGAGGTTCAGTTTCATCTTGAACTTGCGGAGTACCTTGAAGGCCTCGGCCAAGTTCTTGGCGTGGTCGGTCGATGAGATTGATTTGACGAGCATATCGTTGACGTAAACTTCCATGTTCCTGCCGATCTGTGGCTTGAATATGCGGTTGACCAACCGTTGGTATGTAGCCCCGGCATTCTTGAGGCCGAAGGGCATCACCTTGTAGTAGTTTACCTCCCGGTCCATTGTGAATGCGGTGAGATCTTCGTCTGCCAGATTCATACGGATCTGATTGTAGCCGGAGAAGCCATCCATGAAGCTCAACGGCTCGTGGCCTGCCGAGCTATCGACGAGCTGATCTATCCGAGGTAGGGGATAGTTGACTTTGGGGCAGGCCTTGTTGAGGTCGGTGAAGTCGACGCACATGCCCCATTTCCCGCTTGACTTCTTGACCAGGACCACGTTTGCAAGCCACTCCGAATAGGGCACATTCCGAATGAAGTTGGCGGCGAGGAGACGATCTACCTCGTCCTCGATAGCCTTCTGTTTGACCGGGGCGAATCTTCATCTCTTCTGTCTGATAGGTCGGGCCATAGGATCTACCCCGAGCTTATGAGATATAACTTTAGGGTCGATCCCAGGCATGTCAGCAGGCGCTCAGGAAAACACGTCGGAGTTGTTTCTGAGGAAATGAACCAGGTCGTCTCGCCGAGGTCCAATCAGAAGCGACCCGATCTGAACGAGTTTTTCGTCGTCCCCTTTTACGAGGGGGACCTCTGTCAGAGGCTCCACTGGGGTCCCTCAAACCTCTTTTTGCTTGTCTCGAGTGTCCAGAGAACCTCTGATGTCACCTTCACCTTCGACATCGTCGACCGGCTTCTCCGATGAAGATGTTGTGGTGAAGCAAACCTTTGCAATTCGCTGGTCTCCATAGACCCGACCTATCCCACCCTGGTCGAGAGGGAACTTCATCGCCAGGTGGTAGGTCGATATCTGGGCCTGGAGAGAGTTCAACATGGGGCGGCCGAGGAAGATGTTGTAGGCCGATGGAATTCTCGCTATGATGAATTCCACCGGCACTGTCCGCGTATGGCCGGCTTCCCCGACGTTGAACTGTAGAGTGATTACTCCTTCCGCTGGGATGGAGTGGTTGGTGAATCCTGAAAGGACGTGGGAGGTCGGTCTCAGGTCTGCTGTGGTGAGCCCCATGAGCAGAAAGCAGTCGTAGAAGAGAATGTCTGCTAAGCTTCCCGAGTCGACCAGGATCCTTTGCACCTCGTATTGATGGACCCAAGCCATAATCACCAGGGATCGTTGTGGGGCAGGGATATGCTGTGAAAGTACCCGTAGTCAAAATTGATCGGCTCGGTCTCCCTGGCCTTCTTCGTTGACTGGCTGTCGGCCTCCGCGGCTGGCGTGGGGCGCTGAGCCTCGTAGGCACTCGACGTACCCCCCGCCATCATGACCATAATTTTGGATGAGCTTCGGTTCCCTTCGATGAGTTTCCTTACGCCCCCCGGTAGGGTTGTTTTTGAGCCACCATGGAGAGTCTCGCGTGCGTGACCCCGTCGAGGGAGGGGGTGCCGGTCATGCCCGCGAACAGGAGAGCTGATGTCCACTGCCTCGGGAAGGACAGGGGTGCGACGAGACTCGGGGCGAAACCCTCTGGCGTAAGACTTCAGAGCCAAACGAAGCGGTGCCCATGGAGTTATTGCATATGTCGGCCCGGGGGACCAGCGGCCATGGGAGGCATCGAGGTGATGGTCGGCAGTGCCGGCGCGGACGGAGCCTACCCTCCCCCTGGAGGGGTCCCGGTCTCGAGGCAGGGAAATGTTACCTGGGGGTCTTGTCCTGCCGTTTGGACGCGGGTGAATGCCTCGACGAAGGACGCGAGTTGGTCTATTCGGCCAGCAAGGGCGCTGATGGCATTCGGCGGAGCAGGTTCGTCCGCGCCTCCGTTGAGGGGGAGGCGGCGGCTAGTGCTTAGATCGCCGTGATGGTCGCTCGCCATTGGATTGAGATCGGAAGATCAACTTTTGTTTTTATGGAATCAAGGGTTCTCACAGACGGCGCCAGCTGACGCGACCAGGATCGCGCCAAGATGTTGCCTTCCGTTGATCTGCTGATGGCGGCGATTGGTGGCTGAGATTGGATCTGGAGGCAGGCTCCTGAAGCGTGTGGATCTTAATGGGTTTGAGATTGTTTGGGCCGAGCTACCTGCAAGGAAGTCCCAGGGTGGTTGTACCACCGATGACCCTCCGACGGTCAAGTTAGTGAGGACATCCGAGCAGAGTAACGGCTTAGTGGAGTAAAAAATGGCTTACTTGAACCGTCTGAAGAAGGAGTTTATATAGCGGTGGCAACAGGCAGGGCATGCACGAGAATCACGCCGGCCGTTACGCTCCCGACGTCATGCCCGCGTGATGAGCGGGATCTCCCATTAATGGCGAGACAGGCTCGTTAATGGGGATCATGATGGCATGGAACGTGGGATGTGGCCGGCGGATATCTCGCGCATGGCGAGATTCGTGAGATGGCGGTTGCTCCTGTGAGCGGTGCCGTTGGTCGGTCGATGAGACCGAGGAAGATGACCTCGGTGGGAAAGCTAACGGACGAGCGGGAGAGCCGAGGTATCTTTGTTCTACGGTAGCCTAAAGACGAGCTGGGAGGCCGAGGAGGCCAATTGTGCTGGGGGCTCAGAGGTGAGCCAGCATTTGTTTGTAGGACGGGCATAGGAGCGGCCTGGTCGGCCACTGTGGGCCCTTTCTTGCATGCTCTGAGACACGTCACCTGCCACGTGTCATGATGTGGGAGATCACCGATATTGAGCATCATCATCCGGAGGTGGGGAAATGTTCGTGGCGGTCACGTGGACTCTGGCCTAGCCTTGGAACCATGGTTCTCGGCCCGGAAGATCGACACTTTGGCTAACACGGTCGAGGGTTTGGTGTGGTGCTCGGGTTTGCTGCTACGGCTGTTGCTGCTGTTCTCGCTAACGACGGCGACAGGGGTCGGGATGGTGGTACTGCTGATGGAGGGGATGAGGGCTCGAAGGCGATGAAGTTGCAACGCTCGGCCAAGGTTAGGATGGCCGGCCATGAAGGGTTCGAGTTATTGCGGTTTGGAAAGAGGAAGGAGGAGAGAGAAAGAGATGAGGTTGGAGAAGGAGAAGGGCTCAGCCATGGTGTCATGGGGGCTCGGTTATGCTTGGCAACAACCATGAGTGATCTCGGGTTGGCATGAGGAGAAAGATGAGGGAGAAAAAGATGGGATTTTCTCTTGGATTTGGTGTTGAAGATAGAAAGATATGCAGAGCAGGGGAAGAAGGAGGCGGAGATGATGATGGAGTTGTTGGAGATGGCTCGGTTCTTGAAGCGGAGGAGCTCAGGTGCTTAGGTTTTGAGGGGAGGGAGAAGACAGGGAGAGAGATGAAGGAGGAGAGGGACTGCATGGGGGTCGGTTACAGGAGATGAAGAGAACGGGAGGAAAGAAGAAGAGTGGGTGCCGTTATTTTGAAACGCTCATGTGTTTCCCAGTGAATGAAAAGAAAAGGAGGAAGAAGAGAAAAGAAGGAAAAGAAAAGTGGGGTTGGGCCTGGGTTTGGGAGAGAAAGAAAAAAGAAAAGAGAAAGGAGAGGAGTGGACTTTGGGTTTGGACTTAGAGAAAAGAAAAATAGAAAAGAAAAGAAAATGGAAATTGTTATGGGTGAGGGGTTTGGGCTATGAAAGAAAAAGAAAAGGGGAAGGAAAAAGAAAAAGAAATAAGTAGGAGGAAAATATAAAGGGGAGAATAAATTGCTAAGTGATTAAATAATAAAAACGAGCTTTTGAGCTCTAGGAAAAATAGATTGAGGAATCAAATAGAAACAATAAAATAATATACTTAATAGAAAAAATATACGGAAAATACAAAAGATAAATAAATACAATATTTTATTGAAGAAAAATAATACGAAAGTATAGAAATTTTAGGGTTGTTATATTAATAAAGTATATTTAATAAAACACCATTTCCTTTTTGAATACTGGATATATTTATTTCTTGATAAATTTGTGCAAGAGTAGATTTGTATCTCATTACTTAAGTCATTACACTGCTATCCTATAGTCCATGTGTTCGAAACCTTGCAACCCCTTTTGTTTTCTTTTTATAGTTTTCAAGACGCTGAATTTCATATGCATACGATGTACACAAGGCCGCGAAACTCACTATATAAAAAGATATACGTTTTTGAAACATATGGGATAACACGAGCCATGGGGTCGAGGCTCAAGCCCAAAGCTCGAGCCAAGACTATCCCTGACAGCACATGGGTCGTCCCTGACAACAGCAGCTCATGCTCAGTTTTTTAGCACGATCTATTTTGCACGTGGGCGAGTTCGCCTTCGAAAGGTCACCCGAGGAATCTTAAGACTCTTAGGGTGAGATTACGAGGTCAGATCGATGCAGATCCGCCTGGCTTCTTAGCTCGACGTGTTGCCATGACGCAAATGTAGATAGGGTTCAAGCAGATACGATCGATAAAGCGTGATTTCTCAGATTCATCCTTCGGAAATGTCTTTTTGAATGTGGGGACTTTATTTCCAACAGACGCAAACTTCTGTAGTTAATTAACCCTCCGTATTAAACGGAGAGAATTTTCTACGAGTGGTTTATTTCTAAGTGCATTCAATACAAAAGTAAAACAAAATGGAAATGGCATATATTTAATAACAAGAGAATATAAAGGCAGTAACTGAAGTATAATCATTTCATAATCATCATATACAATGTTACCTAACTCAATTTACATCCGTCTCTTCCATTGAGAAAACATGTTCTCGAATCGCTATTCATGACCGTGGATTGTCTACGGTTTTACTGAATGTATTATCCAGACCGTTGGGCGGCTACGGGAGAACACAGTGTGCAATCTTGTAAAGAGAAGTCCATGGATGGTATATGCCAGGTGGAACTTGATTGGTGGTAACACTCGATCATTGGTCAGCACATCCGGTGGGATACTCCTACGTCATAAGGATTAGGTATGTGTAGTAGTTTAGAGTCATCTTGGATATGGGTAGTAGTTTAGAGTCATTTCGGATATGGGTAGTAGTTTAAAGCCATTTCGGACTAGGTATGGTGGGACATTGACTTTTATGTCACGATGGTTTCTCTTGGATACGGCAGCTAATATAAAATGGCTTGCCGTAGGGTAGAATTCCAGTTTAGGGACGTAGTGGTCCATTGGAGAAGGTTTTGTTGCGCCACGGCAGCGCCCCGGCCTCGTACTCGAGGCCAAAATGCGGAATCAAATTTTTTTCCTTACTCGGAAACCGGCGCTACCGCGGACAAAGAAAAAACCCGGATCGTAACCATTAACCTAATGCTAGCAATCAAGAGATAGGGTGAGAAGTATACCAAGTGATCCGAGTCCTCCGGTCTTCTCTTCATCATCCCGATCTCCCGCAGAAAGTCTTGTCTCCACATCGTCGCCTCCTCGCCGGAAGGGCACCACATCGCCTGCGTCTTTTACGGGCTCCCGCCTCAATACCGAGGCAACTCGGGCATGAAGCCGGCAACTCGACATGCTCAAGATATGCTGTAGAATGTGTAGTGTAGAGGGTATGTCTCTTTGGGGTTATGTTGTTGCCATTGATGGATGGAGAAAGAGGTGAAGAAAATTGGTGCTTTCAATTTTCTAGCAAGAAGAAGATGGGATGAAGAAATCCTCACATCACTAGAATGAACTCTCTCATTCTTTTCTTTTTCTCTCAAAAAATGTTTTTCAACCATCTCCAAATGAGAATGGTGGAGGAGGGAATTATGAAGCATCAAGGGAGGTGATGGTAGGAGAAAGGAAGAGGTGACCATACCCTAAAACATCATCATAACAATCTTTCTTATCAATTCTAATCACAAATCAAATCCTTTCTCATCATGAATAAAGCAAGTGATGTAAAGAGAATAAAAATGATGATGGTCAAACATAATCCCACATATGCAAGAAAACCCCTTCCCTAAATGTAATTTGCAAAACTGCAAATTACCCCCTACATCAGAAAAGTCCGGCCGGGAAAGAACCGGCCGGAACGGAATGCAAACTGGAAACTCCAGAAAACTGGTCCCGTAATAAATTACAGGAAAACCCCAATACTGTGCATACACACCCGCATCTGTATTCTGACCGGATACAAATGCAATGAGACAAAATCTACACTGTACTAAACTAGGACCGGCTTAAGCCAAAGCCGGCTAGTAATATCCGTTTGATCCTGATCCGTGCAATACCGCACGTATCTGATCGAACCCTGCCATATATCCATACGGCCGCTAGTACAAACCGCCCGATCCTGATCCGTGCAATACCGCACGTATCTGATCGGACCCTGCCATATCTCCATACGGCCTCTACAGGGTTTCGCCCGAAAGCCTGAGTAACTGAAAGTGTGGTGGACTCTAAAGACTCGTCAATACTATGGCTGTGGATTTAACCACTAGCACGTCAGAGGTATTAGCCAATACGTGACGGGCCACCAGCTATTGACCAAAAGGGACGTCGATGAGCGAACTCATCCTGACACCCTACTGAGCCTGTCAGTGACAATATCCGTACAGTCCGGTCCGTTCGTCTATGAGTATCGCATGGCGGGCCTAGGGGGTTGGTAAAAGTCAGACCCCCAAAAGCGGTACAAGTCGTGTCGGAGCGTAGCCCAGAACGCCCTGAGATACTACTGGAATACCTACCAGTAAATCTCCTGCCTCGGCCGAGGGCTTTGCGTAATGGCTCTCCTAGACACAGCGCGACCTCACCCCCAATACCGGGAGAGACGAACCCCTGAAGATCCGCTCACTGCCTCCATGTGGCTCGGGACTGTACCCAACTAAAACCTGTTTGCACGACTCCTTTGAGCCGTGGTAGGGTAGTAATCAAAGCACAGTGGGAACTCACACGAGACAAATGACGATCTCAGGTCGATGAACTAACCTGTACACATGTCACCAGGGAACTGCTATCTGACATCTGGTATAAGACCAACTAGCAGGTTCCCGGCGAGTCCTGTCCGGTGTACTCATAACCCAATGAGCACCTGTATACATCTTAGGTGAACCAACTGACACCAGTGGCTTGTGAGACCGGCCACCGCCCCTCGTCGGGGTCTCGACTGTATACACTAGTCTACTAATGGAGTATCGATGCCCTGTCTCGAAACTCCTACGACTATGGACCTTTTAAGGATGTGCTTATAGACTACCAGCTCCCACGTATATGATCGCCATCATACTGCTGGTAGTCAAGCAAGAATCCTAGGGGCTCTATCAACGTGTAATAGCGACATGTCAGGTCACCTAAAGCAGTACACGATGATAAAGATAAACCAGATAGCATACTATCATCTCGAGTAAGACTGTCCTACCGGGATAGGTCCTCCCTCAATCATTGCAATCACGTGCCTGTGATCCAATAATTGACTCTGAGGGCACTATCTCCAACAATCTCCCACTTGCACTCAAGGCTAATTATTGCGATGCCGCATACTCACAGCCCGTGTGATACCGAACACCCAACTCCTCTACTAGTCAGTCTCACAAAGCTCGTTTGCGAAACTATTGCGTTCGAGGAATAGCCTCAGTGAGTGGATCCGCTGTGATGTTTCTTTCTATGTCTCTCTATATCTCAAGTTCGTGGAGAAAGCCATCTCCCGAAATGAGCAATACCTGTCTTAGAATGTCTGGATGTCTGATGGGACCTAGCTCATAAATGAACTCCAAATCCAAACTTCTTAGACTGTATCGTCAACTGAACTTAATCAGTATCCTGCGCCATGCCACCCTCAGTATTGCCTTGGACCACCTGTCCAAAATACTGCCCCTCGTCAGAAGGAAAACTATAACTCTGACAACCTCCTTGTCGTCCATGTCACCTTGGAAGCCTGGAATGATAACTGTCTCCCAAATGAGGCTGTCGTTATCATATCCCTAGAACATCCACTTATGTTCTAAGACTGCTTCCGACTGTTTCTCCAGGATTGGATCAATATCAACTTATTGCATCTAGTGCAAGAACAACATCTGGTGTGGTACTTGACATCTTATGATTGACTCAATTGCCTAAGCAAGTGATCTGCCAATCATGAGTATCCCTCTCCCCTTTTAGTCTATAAGACACCTTTAGAGAGGGTGACTCCATCAACTGCAGGTACACTACCGTGTCAGGAGTCGTCCATTCTAAATACTCATAGAATGCTGTCAAGGTACCCAGATTGGGAAACCACCCAAATCTAGATCTAAAACCATAGATCTAGTAACCAGTATGTCTGACATAATGTCCAAGTCCCTTGTGGAGAAACCACTGTGTGACGACCAAAGTATAACCGATCGTAGTATAGGAGTTTCTTTTCCTACTCTGTGTATGTCATCCAAATACCAGGATATCACACCCTACTACCTTCCCAACAGATCCATCCCCTATTCTGATGACGTCAAACCTATGACTGTCACATCAGAAATAGATGATCTATCTCCGCTACATCTGCTTTAGTCTATAAATAGACATAAGCCTGATGTCCACCAATGCTTCCGCTGCTCCCACTGACTACGACAACCCTCTGCCAGAGTCATATAGACGCGCACTTCTAAAACTAGTTTAGAACGACGCTATACTCATCCTCCTGCCGGGTTTCGCAGCCTGGAACAACAACAATGGCAAGTGTGGGTAAACAAGAACTTCCCTGTCACCGTCCTTGAGGCTACCGGAGTACCTCTCGGGTGCCTGAAGTTACCCACCTTATCTGCGGAGTGGCCAATGGAATATCAAATCAGATTGAATCTTTAGGTTCCTTATCAAATCTTCAGTAATCGTTTGCGGTTCTGGAATCGCTTCCAGTTCTACCATACTCCCACTACTGTTTTCTGAAAAATAACCATTTCCTTTTAAAATGTGGCGAGTTAAGAACAATATCTCTATTGATCTTCCAGATGGTAGAAAGTCAACCCTCGTCATAGCCTGGGTCAACCCGCAAACAGCCATTACAGAAACGTGCCTTGAGTTGTCCAGTGTCTGGTTTTAAGCATAAGCCGGACAACTCCCCATATCTTAACATCGTTAAGATATGAACTGTTCTATATCCAATATAGAACCAGAGGCACTGATTCAATTGAACCAGATTCAAATCATGCAGCTATCTCCAGTGCATGTCAACTAAATGGAAGGAGGCCGATCAGCGTTACTCAACTTAGGAGTACTTCCAATTATGAGTAACCTGAAAGAGAAGCAATTTCTCTTTATCATTACTATCAACTGAATACCATACACAAGTATCTACATCTTCGATTACTTTGAAGAATCCCGATACTTGCAATACTTGGTTCTCTACTCTATTCAAATACCTCTAACTCCTCAAAACTTAGACCCTGTGTTTCTACGAAACACATGTCTAAGAACTAGAGAAGTTAAAAGTAAACAGAATATAGTATGAGGACCAACCCCTCTGTCCTAATGGACACTGGACAACATACAATACTCTGTATAAGTCCGCTGAGTCTAACAACTCTTTCACTGTGCGTCGTAGGTTGAAAACTGTACTTATGGTTAAGAAGAATTACACCGCTGTTCAATGCTCCTTACCTAACCATCCACTGATATAGGTAAATGTCAAAGACATAATTTCAAAAAGTATATCTCACTCTATAAAAATAGACGTACAGATATATCAATTTGAAATTGGTGCATAACAACGGATATTCAAAACCAAATATTTGCCGACCGGCAAACAACCCAGGTGACTTCCTCAAATATCACCGATTACAACGAATCCCGATATAATGAGGATGATCACCCAATTCCCAATAACTTACTCCCACTCATCATCTGTAAAACCATACAGATGTGAGAATCATATCTGGTAAATACATACCCTGGAGTAAGTGTCTAATCGGGAAATCAATTTTCTATTAACAGTACACAGTGAAACTGAAACATTGAAATGTTTCGTTGGGGTATCCTGGTATTCCTAGTAATGTCTCTTCCATTATCCAGATTCACAACTATAACCGTATAATTCTTTGCCACCTCTCCAAATCCCTTTATATGTCTTTAGTCATTACCTTCTGTACACCCCTTTAGGCCAAATGGTTTTCTTCCTTCCCTACCGTTCGGCACCAGCCTATGGTTTGGAAGAAGACTATCCAAAAAGCATAAAGGGTGTACTGTCCTAATCCTAGGAACACTCGCAATGCGAGAGAAGGTGAAGATAAAAGACACCTGAATGTACTTTATTCCTATTTCTCCTGAACCAGAATCCATCCCCGAACTGGAACAAGTTCCTTTCGAGTGCGTATATAACCATACGATGGAGTATCCAATAAACTGTGGATCTTCGTAGTGATACGGAGTGTCCTGGAGAAATACAAAGGTGATTTAGGATTGGCGAAGAAAAACTTGGTTCGGTCGTGAATAGCAGTCGCAATTTACTTTGCCCTCTTACTAATCCCTTGCTTTGTCTTAACTTAATACCTTCTGCACACCATCGTTATGCTAATTGGTTTTCTTCATTCCCCACCGTTCGGCACCAGCCTAAGGTTTGGAAGAAGACTATCCAATTTGCGTAATAGGTGTACTATCTCCTAAACCAAGGAGTACTCGTAATGAGAGAAGGTGAAAAGAAAAGACAACTGAATAATCCTATTCGTTTTCTCCAGAACCGGAAACCACCCTCGAAGTCCTTCGAGTTCGTATATAACCATACGATGGTTTTGTCCAATGGAAGTGGACGTTCGTAGTAATACGGGGTGTCCTGGAGAAAAGGGTAAAAGTAGGAGTGGCAATGAGGTCTGCAACTCTGACAATCTAAAAGCCTGTGTTAAGAAGGTTCGGTCAACTTGGTCACTGAGTCATAGTCCAGGGTCGGGTCAATGGTCGCTGTCAAAGAGAGAGAGAAAAGAAACACTCAGCGTGCACTCTAACCTAGATCAGAATGGTTATCACTTTGTCTAATCTGGAAACCTCCCACTGTACCTCAAATTCTCCTCCAAACCTGAAAGAAGAATTAGTCGGGGTCACCCGAGGAGCAAACTAACTCATCAGTGGGAATCGGGATCCAACTATCACCGCATGATAACTTGACGGAATCCACTCAAGTCACCACACTCCAGAAGGTATGCGCATGCCTGGCAAGTTTCAGTTCTTTTGAAACTCCCGATGTTTGTTTTTACCCTTAGGACCCAAGTGACCTTGACAATGCCAACAAATCAAAGAGTCCTAGTCAAGTTCTACCCGTCATTATCTTGATTGCGTTAAACCCACCCGTACGAGTCCTTGACAATGCCAACAAGACCGCACGACTGTCCTAACCAATCCACTTATCCATGTGACAGAAAAACATTACATAGCTACCGAACACTACGCCACGGCAATGCACGACAAACGCAGCACGAATACTAAGTAATACTAATCTGAAATGACGGAGGGCTACGACTGGTTTTTGGCGAAAAACCTTTAACGTAATGAACTTGATATCGTTGAAGGAACTGGATAACTTTTTAGAAAATATAGTGACGAAAACCTTTACTAAAGAGGTCACTCCCGGTGAAGGGATCTCGGCTCTTTCCTCGTAGAATGAGGTGCAGGATATTCCAACTGAATACCACGATGCAAAGCAAAAGTAATCAGCTATAGTGAAGTTAATGCCCTGACGCAAACTTTTGTCCAAGGGGTCACTCCCGGTGAAGGGATCTCGGCCCTTGCCTCGTCGACTGAGGAGCAGGATATTCCAAATGAATACCGCGATGCAAAACAAAAGTGAACGTCCTTACAATAACAGCTTTTTGAAAAATTGTTCCAACAACATCAGAATAGGTTTGTTTATCTTGCATTGATCCGAATCAACGCAGTCCCATCAAATGATCACACCAATAAAGAACGAAAATAATGATGTACGTATATGCCATCCGCATTCGCCACTGGGTCCCGTCATCACCCGTTAGGTTACTTAACTAACGACAGAGCGGGGACTGGACTAGCGCGGATGTAAAACATATACAACATCTACTAATATATATACCAATATATTATATTTCGCTCAAGGCGTGATAAAATGCAACATCACAGAAATGTACAGCATCACAGAACAATACAGATATCTGGAAGCCCCGGGTTTCACAGAGCCGCTGCTGAAACCCGACGTTCCCCTGGTCGTGTGGATAGCCTGTGCAATGAAATCCTAGATCCTTACGGGCGCGGCAAGTCACCCGCCAAAACCTGAAGCGAGGCAGCCCCCTCCAGCACCGTGAATGGACCACCCAGCACTTCACGGAATCCGGTAACTTGGGCACCCCTCCTGGGTCAACCTGTACCCCCTACGAGTGCGGCGAATAGCCCGCCAATCCTAGAGTGAAGCCCCCTCCGTCTCAATGCCATGAGATGCGGGCCCGTTGCCCCCTAGAACCCGGCTATCCGTGCACTCCTCCGCGGGGTAATCCTAGTACAGAAAGTAAAATATACATACAACGGGTACATCGACCGCAACCAGGTCGTGCCCCAAAAGAATAATACAAACAGGCAGTGACGGCAGTCCACATGTCGGACGCTCGCCCCGCAATATCAAATGTACATAATACAACAAAACTGTACTAGCATTGCATCCAGGCTATCCCCCACGACCGATCCGCAACAACACAGCATAAACATAGAACATCAACGTGAAAGTCACGTTCGCAAATCCGTCTAACCGGGCTATAGCAGTTAGACGGGATTTACCGATCAAGTGACATTCACGGTCGCAGATATAATGTAAATACTGTGAAATAATGTGTTTAAAAATATCCGATTGATCAAACAATTAACAAGTGGGCCCCTTAGTAAAACTGTAGCACTCACAGAAATAATTGGCCCAATTTTAATATTCCAAAACCCCCAAAATAAGCCCATAAGGCCACTGTATAAATTTGACAAGGTGAGCACAGTAGAGTGCGGCGGAACCGCGGCCCCAGGGGGGGTTTGGCCGCGGTTCCGCGCTCCACTGTTCGACTGACACTGTCGAATTTTTACAGATGTCTTAGAATGTCTTGTACAGCAGTTTTCTACAACCTGAAAAATTTTTAGACACCAAAAAATTCCAACAGAAAACTGATGTGAACAAAATGAGGTTTTTTGGAATTTCGGTCGATCGGATAAGCAAAACACATTAGAACAAGCTAGGTAAGGTTAATGGCGTGGCTCTGATACCATGTTGCGCCACGGCAGCACCCCGGCCTCGTACTCGAGACCAAAATGCGGAATCAAAATTTTTTCCTTACTCGGAAACCGGCGCTACCGCGGACAAAGAAAAAACCCGGATCGTAACCATTAACCTAATGCTAGCAATCAAGAGATAGGGTGAGAAGTATACCAAGTGATCCGAGTCCTCCGGTCTTCTCTTCATCGTCCCGATCTCCCGCGGAAAGTCTTGTCTCCACATCGTCGCCTCCTCGCCGGAAGGGCACCACATCGCCTGTGTCTTTTACGGGCTCCCGCCTCAATACCGAGGCAACTCGGGCATGAAGCCGGCAACTCGACATGCTCAAGATATGCTGTAGAATGTGTAGTGTAGAGGGTATGTCTCTTTGGGGTTATGTTGTTGCCATTGATGGATGAAGAAAGAGGTGAAGAAAATTGGTGCTTTCAATTTTCTAGCAAGAAGAAGATGGGATGAAGAAATCCTCACATCACTAGAATGAACTCTCTCATTCTTTTCTTTTTCTCTCAAAAAATGTTTTTCAACCATCTCCAAATGAGAATGGTGGAGGAGGGAATTATGAAGCATCAAGGGAGGTGATGGTAGGAGAAAGGAAGAGGTGACCACACCCTAAAACATCATTATAACAATCTTTCTTATCAATTCTAATCACAAATCAAATCCTTTCTCATCATGAATAAAGCAAGTGATGTAAAGAGAATAAAAATGATGATGGTCAAACATAATCCCACATATGCAAGAAAACCCCTTCCCTAAATGTAATTTGCAAAACTGCAAATTACCCCCTCCATCAGAAAAGTCCAGCCGGGAAAGAACCGGCCGGAACGGAATGCAAACTGGCAACTCCAGAAAACTGGTCCCGTAATAAATTACAGGAAAACCCCAATACTGTGCATACACACCCGCATCTGTATTCTGACCGGATACAAATGCAATGAGACAAAATCTACACTGTACTAAACTAGGACCGGCTTAAGCCAAAGCCGGCTAGTAATATCCGTTTGATCCTGATCCGTGCAATACCGCACGTATCTGATCGAACCCTGCCATATATCCATACGGCCGCTAGTACAAACCGCCCGATCCTGATCCGTGCAATACCGCACGTATCTGATCGGACCCTGCCATATCTCCATACGGCCTCTACAGGGTTTCGCCCGAAAGCCTGAGTAACTGAAAGTGTGGTGGACTCTAAAGACTCGTCAATACTATGGCTGTGGATTTAACCACTAGCACGTCAGAGGTATTAGCCAATACGTGACGGGCCACCAGCTATTGACCAAAAGGGACGTCGATGAGCGAACTCATCCTGACACCCTACTGAGCCTGTCAGTGACAATATCCGTACAGTCCGGTCCGTTCGTCTATGAGTATCGCATGGCGGGCCTAGGGGGTTGGTAAAAGTCAGACCCCCAAAAGCGGTACAAGTCGTGTCGGAGCGTAGCCCAGAACACCCTGAGATACTACTGGAATACCTACCAGTAAATCTCCTGCCTCGGCCGAGGGCTTTGCGTAATGGCTCTCCTAGACACAGCGCGACCTCACCCCCAATACCGGGAGAGACGAACCCCTGAAGATCCGCTCACTGCCTCCATGTGGCTCGGGACTGTACCCAACTAAAACCTGTTTGCACGACTCCTTTGAGCCGTGGTAGGGTAGTAATCAAAGCACAGTGGGAACTCACACGAGACAAATGACGATCTCAGGTCGATGAACTAACCTGTACACATGTCACCAGGGAACTGCTATCTGACATCTGGTATAAGACCAACTAGCAGGTTCCCGGCGAGTCCTGTCCGGTGTACTCATAACCCAATGAGCACCTGTATACATCTTAGGTGAACCAACTGACACCAGTGGCTTGTGAGACCGGCCACCGCCCCTCGTCGGGGTCTCGACTGTATACACTAGTCTACTAATGGAGTATCGATGCCCTGTCTCGAAACTCCTACGACTATGGACCTTTTAAGGATGTGCTTATAGACTACCAGCTCCCACGTATATGATCGCCATCATACTGCTGGTAGTCAAGCAAGAATCCTAGGGGCTCTATCAACGTGTAATAGCGACATGTCAGGTCACCTAAAGCAGTACACGATGATAAAGATAAACCAGATAGCATACTATCATCTCGAGTAAGACTGTCCTACCGGGATAGGTCCTCCCTCAATCATTGCAATCACGTGCCTGTGATCCAATAATTGACTCTGAGGGCACTATCTCCAACAGGTTTCAGATATATGTAGTTGTTTAAAGTCATTTCGGACATGGATTTTATATTAAAGTCATCTCAGATATGGGTACTAGTTTAAGGTCATTTCAGACCAAGGCATTAGTTTAAAGTCGTCTCGGACCAAAATATTATTTTAAAGTCATCTCGGATGTGAATATTAGCTTAAGGTCATCTCGGACCTAGTGATCATGAAGGTTTGCCCGTGGATAGTATATAGTAGATTAAAGTCATATTAACCTACCATGGGGCAGTATAGTTGTATGGTATGTGGTTTCAAATGGCATATGCTAAAAATGGGTTTGATAGCAAGTGCAGAGATCTCTGGGGGGTCACCGCCACAGTTTTATAGGATGTGGGGACCTTTAGGGTGTCACCGACGTTGGTTTTAGGGCTGCGGGGACCTATATGATGGATATAGTGGCTTCAAGGCAATTATTGTGATGGCAAGTATGCGATTATGATAATTCAGGGAGGACCTATACAGGTATAACAGTCTTACTCGAGATGATAGTATACTATCTGGTTTGTCTTCATCATTGATAAAGCCCGTAGGATTGTTGCTTGACAACCAGTATTATGATGGCGATCATATATATGGGGGCTGGGTTGTCTATAAGCACATCCTTAAATGTCCCTAGTCATGGGAGTATCGAGACTTCGATATTCCGTAGTAGACTAGTGTATACTTTTCTAGACCCCAACGAGGGGCGGTGGCCGGTCTCATATTCCATTGGTGTTGTGTCACCTAAGATAGTATACAGGTATTCATTGGAGGTGAGTACACTGGATGGACTCGCTGAGAACTTCTAGATGATATTATGTCTATCGTTAGATGGAAGTTCTTATTGGGTTACCTTAACGCCCTAGCCATCGAACGTGGCAGTTTGCGGAACGAAATTTTTCTTACGACTTCAAAAACGGCGCTAAGTTAACCCAATGTAACCCGGATCTTTCCATAAACCTATCTAGCAAAACTTGTCGTGCTAACTACTATGAAAGAAGTCTCACCAAACGATCCAAGTCCTTCAGTCTTCTTTCCTCTTCGTTAGCTCCAAGTGGCCACCTTGAACATGCTTGATCTTCTTTGTTGGCTCCTTTGGTTCTCCGCGATCGATCTTGCTCTCCGGTCCTCCTTTGTCGTAGATGATCCACCCGAGAGATATGATCCATGACTTTAGCTCCACACTAGATATCAAGTGGAGCAACTAGAGAGCTTGGGTTGCTAAACAAAATAGTCTAGGATGTAGTGTGATGATCTAAGTGTTTTGCTATCTCTTTCTTACCTCTTCACTTGTTTCTTAACTCATGAGAAGGGTAGTGAAGAGGAAGATGATGAAGGTGGGGGAAACTCAAGAGGAGGGAGGAGATGAAGAAAAATGGAAGCTCAAGAATTATGAAGCATGCATGTGAGAGAAAAATCAACACAAAGGTTTTGTGTATCAATTCTCATGAATAAACAAGTGTAGCCATGCTTCAATAGTAACCACAAACGAATAAAGAATTCATTTGTGAACTATTGAAGCCATGTCACTCACCATGCCTCCCTGTCCTAAATTTCCACCTCATTTCCATTTATCAATAAATGGAAAATTCCATGATGAGGTGTCCACCTTCTAGAAGATAATCTGTAATAAAATACGGATTACAGTCTGCTATATATACATACCTGCATTCGGATAAAAACACGAATGCCCAAAGAGATAGAATAACACGAAGAACGTAATACTAGAATATACATATCGAAATACATATATGTAAACTATTAAATCAATATCTGATTTAATAATCCGGCTCAAACTCGAGCCGGATAGTATTGCCAACTGTTCGATCAAAATTCCGAGTACAAAGTACATCAATCGATCGGAACCCTGCACCTATCCAATATGGCTACTACATCATTTTGCCTGAACTGCGGAAACCGTCTGTGTGGGACTCTAAAGACTCGATAGTACGCCGGCAGCGAGTTACTGGATAAATCCAAAACCACAAGCATGCCAGCGGCACTAGCTGTACGTAACGGGTACCTATCGAAAAGGATTGTCGACGAGCAAACTCATCCGGATCCTTACTGAGCCTATTTGTGACAATCGCCGTACAATCCGGTCTCTTCTTCTGAGAGTATCGCATACCGGGTCTGGGGGTGGTAAACGTCAGACCCTAATAACCTAGTAATTCATGCTGATGTGGCTCAGGACCAATCCAAGAAACTACTGATTAGCCTATCAGTAAATCCCAACTGCCTTGGCCAAGGTCTTATGGTCCTGACCAATCAAACACAGTGCAATATCGACTCCCGATACCGGGAGAGACGAATCCCCGGCAATCGCTCACTGCCACCAAGTGGCTCGGGACTGTACCCAACCAAAACCTGTTTGCACGACTAAGTAGAGCCATGGTAGGGTAGTGATCAAAGCACAGTGGAAACTCACACGAGACAAATGACGATCTCAGGTCTAAAGACTAACCTGTACTCATGTCACCTGAGAACTTCCATCTGATGATAGGTATAGTATCATCTGGAATTCCTCGGCGAGTCCGTCCGGTGTACTCACCCCTAGTGAGCACATGCATATGATCTTAGGTCTAAAGACTAATGGCTGCGGGACCAAACCATCGCCCCTCGTCGGGGTCTAGAAACATATACACTAGTCTACTCCGGAATATCGATGCCCAGTCTCGATACTCCCATGACCAGGGACCATTTAAGGATGTGCGTACCGACTACCCAGCTCCCATAAGTATGATCGCCATCACAACGCAGGTAGTCCAGCAATGATCCTAAGGTCTTTATCAACATGTATAAAAGATATGCAATAGCAAGTAAAACATGCACATGTTAAGATAAAGACAAATCAGATAGCATACTATCATATCGAGCAAGACTGTCCTGTACATATACATGTCCAAGCATCCATATGTATACATATACAATAATGGTCTCTAGGGCATACATATTCAGCATTCTCCCACTCGCACTAAGGCCATATTTTGGCGTACCGAGTATCCAACGTCTGCTCTAGGGCCAGCTGTTGGCGTACCGCATACCCAACATCTCAAAAAGTCTCTCGAACTGTGCTTGAGGAAGGGCCTTGGTGAATGGATCCGCAGTGTTGTCTTTTGTATCCACTCTTCCGGACTTTGATCTCCTGGCGATCTACGATCTCCCTGATCAGGTGATACCGCCTTAAGATGTGCCTGGATTTCTGATGGGACTGTGGTTCCTTCGCTAAAGCTATAGCCCCATTGTTATCGCAATACAAAGGTATTGGGTCAACAATGAACGGAACTACCTGAAGTTCACTAATGAACTTCTTCATCCAGATCGCCTCTTTTGCAGTATCGCTTGCAGCAATTTATTCAGCCTCCATCATCGAGTCTGCGATGGTATCCTGTTTGGGGCTCTTCCAATACACCGCCCCTCCGTTGAGGGTAAACAAAAAACCCGAGACAGACTTGTTGTCATCCTTGTTACTCTAGAGGCTTGAATCGGTAAAGGACTCAACCTTTAGGTCTCGATTACCGTAAACCAAGAACATCTCCTTAGTCTTTCTCAGGTATTTGAGAATATTCTTTACTGCTGTCCAGTGGTCCTCACCTGGGTTTGACTGATACTGGCTCACCACGCTTAGCGCATAAGCTACATTTGGCCTTGTACATAGCATCGCATACATTATAGATCCTACCGCCGAAGTGTAGGGTATAGTGCTCATGCGAACCCTCTCCTCATCAGTCTTGGGAGACATCTCTTTGGAGAGAGTGATTCCGTGTAATGCGGGTATGTTACCGCACTTGGAATCTTCCATACTAAATCTCTTTAGTACGGTCTCTATATACCTGGACTGCGAAAGTCCCAATAATCTCTTGGA
Source organism: Agapanthus africanus (assembly GCA_030015575.1). Lineage (NCBI taxonomy): Eukaryota > Viridiplantae > Streptophyta > Magnoliopsida > Asparagales > Amaryllidaceae > Agapanthus > Agapanthus africanus. Next base: position 352,436,548 of record CM057341.1, on the reverse strand, counting down.
TTTATCTCTGTAGATCTTGATCCTCAGAATGTACGAGGCATCACCCAGGTCCTTCATGGAGAACCATTGTGATAAGAATAGCTTAACCGATTGTAGCAAAGGAATATCATTTCCTATCAAAAGAATGTCGTCCACGTACAAGACTAGGAACACGATAGTTCACCCTACAATCTTCTTATATATACAAGGCTCATCCTCGTTCTTAATGAAGTCAAATCCCTTGACTATTTCATCAAAACAGATGTTCCAGCTCCGTGATGTCTGCTTTAATTCATAAATGGATTTAAGCAACTTGCACACCTTCCCGCTACTCCCACTGTCTACGAAACCTTCCGGCTGATCCATATAAATGCACTCTTCTAAACTTCCGTTCAAAAAAGCCGTTTTTATGTCCATCTGCCAGATCTCATAGTCATGGAAGGCAGCAATGGCAAGTAGGATCCGAATGGATTTGATCATAGCCACTGGAGAAAATGTTTTGTCATAGTCCACACCTGGCCTTTGATGAAACCTTTTGCAACAAGTCTAGCCTTATATGTTTCCACCTCCCCATTTACACCAAATTTCTTCTTGTAGATCCATTTGCATCCAACGGGTTTTACCCCAGGTGGAGCAATATCCAAGGTCCACACTTTATTGGTGTACATGGACTCCATTTCGGATCGCATGGCATCCAGCCACTTATCAGATTCCCTACTGATAATGGCCTGCCTGAAACTGGTAGGATCATCTTCTTCCAAGATGCAATCCTCTCGATCCCCGTCTATGAGAAAACCGTAGTATCTTTCGGGCGGATGAGAAACCTACCAGATCTGTGGAGTGGCTGAGGTTCGTCTAGTACTTCTGAATCCAGCGGTTCCTCTAAATCTCCAGTTACATTTTGTGGTTCAGAATTTTCTTCCAGTTCTACCGTACTCCCACTAATTTCTTTTGCAAGAAACTCCCTTTCCAAGTAGGTAGCGTGGCGAGATACAAACATCTTTGTTCCTCAGTGTGGTAGAACAGATACCCTAGTGAATTCTTAGGATATCCCATAAATTTACATAGAACTGATCGTGCCTGAAGTTTGTCCGGTTTTTGTGTTTTCACATATACCAGACAACCCCACGTCTTAATGAATTTAAGATATGGTCTTTTTCCACTCCATATTTCAGATGGAGTCATAGGCATAGATTTGGAAGGAACTTTATTTAAAAGGTATGCCACTGTTTGAAGCGCATGTCCCCAAAATGAAAGAGGTAACTCGGCGTTACTCATCATGGAGCAAACCATATCCAATAGGGTACGGTTCCTCCGCTCCGATACACCGTTGTGCTGTGGTGTATACGGTGGAGTTAGCTGAGAGAGAATTCCATTCTCTTTTAGGTATTATAGGAATTCCGTACTTAAGTACTCCCCTCCTCTATCAGATCGAAGGATCTTGATACTTTTTCCAGTCTGGTTCTCTACTTCGTTTCTGAATTCTTTGAATTTCTCAAAAGCTTCAGATTTGTATTTCATAAGATACACATATCCGAACCTAGAGAGATCGTCAGTGAATGTGATGAAGTACGAGAACCCACCCGTTGCATGTATAAACATTGGACCACATACATCACTGTGTATGAGTCCCAAGAGCTCTGCTGCTCTTTCTCCGTGTCCGGTGAACGGAGATTTGGTCATTTTTCCTTTGAGACAAGATTGACAAGTTTCATAAGATGAAAATTCGAACGTATCCAAAAGTCCATCTTAATACAACTTGCTCAATCTTTTCTCTCCGATATGACCAAGTCTACAATGCCACAAGCAGGATTCGTTCACATCTAAACTCTTCCTCTTGAGTGTGTTTTGTATACTGAGAATTGTGTTTTGATTAAGAACATAGATACCATTACACAGTGTGCCTTCTGCAACCATTACCTGATTAAGGTAAATGTTCATGATATTTCTATCAAGAACAAACTTATATCCATCTTTATCAAGTAAAGAAACTGATATGATGTTGCAAACCATGGACGATGGTGTAACGACTGTCCCGCTGTCTCCGACATGGACCCGGTGAAATTGAATTCTTAGCAGTTGTTCAAAATCATAGTATTGCCATTTGGCAATGCTAGGTGATATTCACCGACGGCAGAAACATCAACTTGTGCTCTGTTCCCTACTCTGAGGGATATATCACCAGATCCAACCATCCTACTTTTTCTCAGGCCCCGTAATAAATTACAGATATGAGATCCCGATCCGGTATCGAGTCTGAAAAGGTAGGACTAACCGAAAAACAGTTCTCAATAACAAGAGCACCTGAAGAAGACACAATAGTATGTTTCTTCTTCGATGGGGTCATCAACGAATTCAAACAATCCTCTTTCCCTTGCTTACACTTATGGCTGTTGTCATAAGTTAGAGCCGAACCGTCGTTCCCTAGCCCCGAATAAGAATTCGGATCGGTCAACCGATACATTTTATTATCTTGATTAGGGCGTGAAATGGTTACTACCTGGAGAGAGAGAAAAGAAACACTCAGCGTGTGCTCTTGCAAGATTAGATTGGTTCTAATCAGGATAGCTCCTACTGTTTCCTCGTATTCTTCTTCAAACCTTAAAAGAAGAATCAGTTTGGATTAATCACACGTCACAATACTTGCTTAACCTTTCGGCCAAGATAGTGTCGGTATTTTGAGGGAGGTTTTCCACGCTTTCGCGAAGTTCCTTAATTACATAACCTCTTTTTCCCTGGAGGCGTAGCTCCGCTAACACCGTTCTAGACACCTACTTGGTTTATAGCATTGATTGCTAGGTGAGAAAATCTCCCAGGAGTAATCCTACTCATCAATGGGATCGGAATCCAACTATCATTGCTTGATAAACTAGATGGAAGCCACTCTAGTCACCACACTCCAGAATTTATGCTGTACTAGCAAGTTTCCTGTATATTTGAAACTCCCGATGTGGTTTTTGCCCCTAGGACCCAAGTGACCTTGACGAATAATCAACAAATCAAAAGGTCCTAGTCAAGTTCAACCCGTCGTTATCCAAGATTGCATTAGACCCACTAGCATGATCCTTGATAAATAATCAACAAAATCATGCGACCGTTCTAACCAATCGCATCTATCTATGCAACAGAGAATCATTACTCAACTTTCGTTCACTGCGCCTTGACGAATAATCAACAAACGCAGTATGAATACTAAGTATTAATTATCTGAAACAACGGAGGGCTACGGCCGGGTTTTTGGCGAAAAACCCGTTAATGTAATGAATTTGATATCGTTGAAGGAACCTGAGCAGTTTTGAAAAGGAGTGGTTTAAGCTCCGCTTTTGAAAACTTGTGATTTTGAAAAAAAAAAGAGTAATCTACAGTATAGACTTTTGCTCAAGAGGCCACTCCCCGTGAAGGGATCTCGGCTCTTGCCTCCTGGAATGAGCTGCTGGATATTCACAACCGAATACCACTATGCGAAGCGAAAGAATATAGCTATAGTTTTTCGAAATTTGTTCCAACAATATCTTTTAGGTTTCTTTTCATGCATTAATCAAAATTAATGGGCCCCATCAATTAACCTATCACACCAGAAAAAAATGAAAATATGATGTATTTATATGCCATCCGCATTCACCATGGGGCCCCGTTATTACCCGTTAGGTTACTTAACTAACGACAGAGTGGGGGCTAGACTAGCGTGGGTGCAAAACATATACAACATCTACTAGTATATATATAAGTATATATAACATTCGTCCCAGGCATGATAATAAGAAACATCACAGAATCTCAGCCAACAATACAGAAAGGTGGATAATCTTCGAGCCCGGGTTTTATTTGAGCCGCAAAAAAAATCCGACGTTCCCGGTCGTGTGGATAGCCTGTGCAATGAAAACCTGGACCCCTACGAGCGCGGCAAGTTACCCGCCAATCCCAGAAGTGAGGCAACCCCCTTCAACAAAGTGAATGGGCCACCCAGCATTTCACGGAATCCGGTAACTTGGGCACCCCTCCGTGGGTCATCTTATACCCCCTATTGTTAGTTATATGTATGCCTTAGAGGCCATTAATGTACATACGTTGTATATTGTAGTGGATGCATGGACATGTATAGGGAAGACTTTCTTGCTCGACATGATAATATGCTATCTGGTTACGCGTTATCTAAACATGTACTCTGATTGTCTCTATGTTACATGTTGATAAAGTCCTTAGGATAAGTACTTGACTATCAGGACTATGACGCAGATCATACTAGTGGGGACAGTGTAGTCGCCAAGTACATCCTTCAAATGTTCCTAATCGTGGGAGTACCGAGACAGGGTATCGATACTCCAGAGTAGACTAGTGTATGCGCTTCTTGACCCATATGATGGGCGATGGATGATCCCATATCCATTGGTGTTTGACATCAGAGAAGGTATACGGGTGCTCAGTGGAGACTGGGTACACTGGACGGACTCGCCGAGAACTTCCAGATGGTATTATACCTCATGTCAGATGGCAGTTCTCTGGTGACACTGGTACAGGTTATTCTGTAGACCCGAGATCGTCATAGAGTCTTGTGTGATTCCTACTGTGCTTTGATTTCCACCTTAACACGTCCATGGGGGCGTGCAAAACGGTGGCTTTTGGGTACAGTCCCGAATCACATGGAGGCAATGAACGATAGGAGGGGTTTCGTCTTTCCCGGTATAGGGAGTTGATGTTGCGCTTTGTTCGATTGGCTATAACTAGAAATCCCTGGCCAGGATTACTGAGATTTACTAGTAAGTGTTATCTGTAGTTTCTCGAACTGTTATGGACCTTATATTGACATGACTTATCAAGATATTGGGGTCTGACGTTTACCACCCCTAGGCGAGATATGCGACATATCAGACGAAGAGACCAGACTGTACGGGAGTGTTACTGGTTGGATTCACGGGAGAATGTATGGGCTTGCTTGTTGATCTTCTGATTGCTCAATACCTGGGTGGATGTTACGTTTAGCTGACCGCTTGCATCTTGTGGGTGTTTGATATGATCATCACCCACTGCCGGCGTATTGACGATTTTTTAGAGTCCTAAACAGAGGTTTCCTGGCTCAGGCAAAATGGAGTAGGAGCACATATGTGATATGTGTGGGACCGAGAACAATACGTGTATGTGATACCGTATTAGATTCTCACGATATGTGATATCGGCCGGGTATATGTGATATAGCCGGGTCATCGGATCAAGTGTTGATTCGATGAATTGATAAAGATTATATTAGTCGGTTATTTATGAAATAGCCGGATTATCGGATCAAGTGTTGATTCGATAATTTAATGTATAATTATATATTTGATATATTAAATTACATTAACTAATAGAAGCTCACTTAAAGATTCTTTTTCTCACTCGGGTAATACATTGATATATATGTGATATATGTTAATTATATTATTTTATTTTTTTACAATAAATATTGTATATGTGATATATAATATTGTAACATGTTATGGTTATAAATGCAACATGATTTGTGGAGTTAAATATGGTTAGGGTTTGGATTAGGGTTAAGCTTTCATGAAGCTTTCAAGAAGCTTCTTGAAGCTTTGACTTTGACCTTGATATTTTGTGATATTTTGCAAAGATATTTCTTTAACCCAACCCAACCCTTTAATCATAGTTGATTCTCTACATGTGTTATGTCTTCATACGTAACCCATTGTTGCATTTCTAACCTCACACTTGATTCATTATTTATCACAAAAGGATTTGATCATCTTCTTCTTTCTTGCTTGATGAAAAGCTTCACTAGCTTTTTCATATGTGATGATTTTGAGTGAGATAAAGAAAACAAATAAGAGCTAAATTCCTACTTCATCATCCTAATCTATTCTAGCCACTTAGATTAGGGTGTTTGCTTTGCTAATACTTGATTAATGAAGCAAAAGTTTGGGTTTGAGTTTCTTCAAGGTAGATCATTTTTGTTATTGAAGATCGGAAGCAAGCTTGTATCTTTCTCTTCATGGAGCCTCTCTTGAGTCCGGGTACTCGATGATCGTAGTGAAGGGACCTCAACACGGAGCTTTAGAAGTGAAGGAACGGACTACAAAGGTTGTAATCCCTAACTCTTAGAATTAAAGTTGTTTACTTGCATTTTTAACCCTAATTATCTAGCAAAGATCCTCGCTTTAGGTTGTTCGGCACGTCTAAAATTTAAATCGGATATGGTGGATGCCTTATAGACCCTTGTGACAGTGCCTAGTAACCTTACACCTATGAGTTCAACGAATAGCCTGCGAATTCTAGAATGAAGCCCCCTCCGTCTCAACGCCATGAGATGCAGGCTTGTTGCCTTCTAGAACCTGGCTATTCGTGCACTCCACCGTGGGGTAATCCTAGTAGATAAAATGAAAATAATATATACAAATGGTGACATCGACCTCAACCCGGTCGTGCCCTAAACTAATAATATACAACCTGGCAAAGACGACAGTCCACATGTCGGACGCTCGCCCTGTAATATGAATATACAAATGAATCTTTAACTGTACCACTAACATTGCAGCACATTCTATCCACCACGAATATCCAACCACAATCACAGCACAAACACAGAACATCAACATGAATGTCATGTTCGCAAACCCGTCTAAAAGAACATATAGCAATTAGACGAGTTATACCGATCGAATGATATTCATGTTCGCAGATAGAAGTGAATGTACAATAAACAATTAAACAGTGTCAAATATAACGACTTCAAAACACTCCAAATTGCCCCAAACTGAAAAACAACAGAACATCAAACTTAGACAAAAACAAACAACACCTGAAATCCAAACTCCACGAGATAAGAACACAGACCAAAACACGAGGCAATCAACTACAAGAAAACCGGCGAGGCAGGATTTTTCCATGATGTGGCGGTCCAAACTTGGTAGAATTGCATCGTTTTTGTTCTGGATTCATCTCATAGTCAACGGATCACTCTGCACTTGCTTAAAATTTTTTTTGAAGCCTCTGAAAAATCGACAAAAACTTGAAGTTTGGTTTCAATGTTACGGAGTTGTTTCGGTTTTGTTGTTTTAATATTGTTTAAACTTGCTAGTGTAGGATTTATGGGCTGGCTCTGAAACCATGTTGGGTTACCTTAACGCCCTAGCCATCGAACGTGGCGGTTTGCGAAACAAAATTTTTCTTACGACTTCAAAAACGGCGCTAAGTTAACCCAATGTAACCCCGATCTTTCCATAAACCTATCTAGCAAAACTTGCAGTGCTATCTACTATGAAAGAAGTCTCACCAAACGATCCAAGTCCTTCGGTCTTCTTTCCTCTTCGTTAGCTCCAAGTGGCCATCTTGAATATGCTTGATCTTCTTTGTTGGCTCCTTTGGTTCTCCGCGATCGATCTTGCTCTCCGGTCCTCCTTTGTCGTAGATGATCCACCCAAGGGATATGATCCATGGCTTTAGCTCCACACTATATGTAAAGTGGAGCTACTAGAGAGCTTGGGTTGCTAAACCACGTAGTCTAGGATGTAGTGTGATAATCTAAGTGTTTTGCTATCTCTTTCTTACCTCTTCACTTGTTTCTCAACTCATGAGAAGGGTAATGAAGAGGAAGATGATGAAGGTGGAGGAAACTCAAGAGGAGGGAGGAGATGAAGAAAAATAGGAGCTCAAGAATTATGAAGCATGCATGTGAGAGAAAAATCAACACAAAGGTTTTGTGTATCAATTCTCATGAATAAACAAGTGTAGCCATGCTTCAATAGTAATCACAAATGAATAAAGAATTCAATTGTGAACTATTGACGCCATGCAACTCACCATGCTTCCCTCTCCTTAATTTTCACCTCATTTCCATTTATCAATAAATAGAAAAGTCCATGATGAGGTGTCCACCTTCTAGAAGGTAATCTGTAATAAAATACGGATTACAGTCTGCTGTATATACATACCTGCATTCGGATAAAAACACGAATGCCCAAAGAGATAGAATAACACGAAGAACGTAATACTAGAATATACATATCGAAATGCATATATGTAAACTATTAAATCAATATCTGATTTAATAATCCGGCTCAAACTCGAGCCGGCTAGTATTACCAACTGTCCGATCGAATGTCCGAGTACAAAGTATATCAATCGATCGGAACCCTGCACGTATCTAATATGGTTACTACATCATTTCGCCTGAACCAAGGAAACCCTCTGTGTGGAACTCAAAAAACTCGACAATACGCTGGCAGTGAGTTACTGGATAAAAACTCGGGTGATTTGCTTTGGTAGGTGGGACATATTTGATTGTGCCCACTCTTGTATTATTACTCGTCTTGTATCTAGTTAACTCCATCAATCAGAAACTAGTATTTGTATAAGTAGTGAGACTTAGCAAGACTTTTGGTTGTGAGACTTAGAGCGATAGATTATATGTTCGCTTGGTTGGTTGATGTCTTGCTTTATTTACCTAATCCTTTGTGTTGATCTTCGCCGTTGGGCGTCGTATACTTATATTTCTGTCTTGCGTGGTTGTGATTCCGCCAATTTGCGAAGAGCTAGCTTCTGCTTGTCGGTGCCTTTCATATTATCATGTATATGTGGTTTTGGATCAAAATATACAAGGGAGGTGCTGCCCAAATTTTTAAAGGACGAAACATGTTTTTTTTACTAGCATAATCCATTTGCATTTTCATATTCCATTATCTATGCATTTAAGAAAACTTTTGGTTTCATCATACCTTTATTTCAAAACTTCACCTCTTTTATTTTCTTAAAAAGTTTTAGATTTCTGGGCTTCGGCTTACTTAATTTACGTTGCGCCTTTAGACGTTGCGTGATTTAAGTGCCGGTCACTAACTAAATTTCTGGTCGTGACAAAGTTGGTATTAGAGCGCTATGTTTAACCTTGGTTCGAGTCTAGGTTTGACTATGCGGAGTCTAGAGCGTAATCTATTTCGGAACCTAGGCTTGACCTTACGGAACTTATTTGAACATGGTGGAATTAGACCCAAACTTTTGCTTCATAGGCTGACCCTAATTGATGGAGTAGGTAACTCAAGTAGAGTGATGTACCGTGCGTATATTCCGCGGCATACTTACGATACGATACTCCACTTAAGTGACCTTAGAATGTATGTATTTTGAGATCTATGATTCTCATCGTCTCCATGATTATACATCAATTTGAGATTCTTGATTCTATGTGTTTCCATGATCATATTCTCATTGATTCCGTTCCTCCTTATGATCATGTATTCATTTTGGGATCTGTTGATTATTTTCATCCCTTTGAATTATCTTCATTGATACATGCTTGAGGTTCCTGTCACTATGGTTTGAGCGCAGATTGAGCTGCTCCTAGTGATGCGGTCAGGGCGAGCTCGTCATGGACGAGGACTGACCATCATGTTTTCTGGTAACATGGGAACGTATAGATTTAGTGTTTGTGTTGTGACCTCTCGTTTGAGGCGAGTGTTCGGTTTTGCACCGGATGATCGGGCCAGTGATAGAGGCTGCCTGTTGTGAGAGGACTGTTGATGTACAGCCTACCTCAGAGTTTGTGATATCGTCTACCTTGCAGACAGATGACCCAGCTGTTGCTGAGATTGATGGGATGCCGCTTCCAGAGCTTACGAGCTAAGATCGCTGGAGCTTTCAGGCAGAGATGCGACGGTAGATAGCCAGTCTATCTTGAGTAGAGTTGAGCGACTGAGATGATTCTTCTGATTTGATGCGCCAACGCAGGCCCAGTTGAGTTGAAGATTTCAAGTGTGGAGAATCTTACTCAGATCTAGAGTAGATCGATCCAGAGATGACGATGTTCGTTGGATGATCCGATAGGAGATCAGTAAATTGACCAGCTTCGGATAGAGGACCTCACCTAGATGCGTTTTGAGTTGATCGAGAATGGACGAATATAGAGTATTCCTCCGATGGTTGGGACGAGTTCCTGAGGACATGTTCGGCTAGATATCTTCTACAGAGTGATGAAGATACCGAGTTCGTAATTTCGAGTCCGTGTGAGAGACTCCGGATTGACTGTAGCCGAGAACAATTGCAGTACGCAGATAGCATGATGTGACGTCGAAGTGGATGATAATAAAGACGAGTGGGACAAGAGGTTCGTGCGAGATGTTAACGAGATGTCGTTACTCCCTGTTGAGATTAGAAATCTGATATGTATACAGAGACGTTGGGATACGGTCAGTTTCCGAGAAAAAGCTGTGCTGAGAATGCAGATGTCCAGAAAGAGAGAAAAGATTATGTAAGAGTACCAGCCTCCGTATAGTTCGGCATAGGTGAGATTGGAAGAGACCCTATAGTTCGGCATAGGTGAGAATCGGTAACTACCTCCTTCAGGAGACTGCTATTACCATATACTAAGAACATTAACTGCTCTTCACTGCTACCCTATGTTTTTCCAGGATTGGACTGATATCTATATCCTTTATGGAGAAACACATGTGGCCACCATTATTTTACCGATTTGCAGTATAGGAACATCACTTCCTATCATGAGTATGTCATCCACATACCATATGAGGAAACTGACAACACTCTCTATTACCTTCTTATAAATACCAGGTTCATCTCTCATTTTGATGAAGTCAAACGTCTTGACCGTATCATCAAAATAGACGATCATTCTCCGCTATGCCTGCTTTAGTCTAAAGATAGACTTAAGTAATTTGCACACTTACCGCTGCTCCCACTGACTAAGATAACCCTATGACATAGTCATATATATGTACACTTCTAAATCCAATTTAGAAAGATATTATAGTCATCCACATGCCAAATATCATAGTCATGAAAGACACCAATGGCAAGTAATATCCATATGGATTTCAGCACAGACACTGAAATAATTGTTTAATCACAATCCACATCGGGTATTTGATGAAAACCTTTTAATACAAGTCTAGCCTTATTAGGTTAGTATCTTTCTATTTGCACTGATCACGTAAGATCTGCTTGCTCTTAATGGGTTTTACCCCTTCAGAAGCACCCAGCAAAGTCCACACTTTGTTACAGTGCATGGAGTCCAACTAAGATAACTTGGCATCCAGCCATCAATCGGAAGTCACCACTTCCCATAGCCAATTGATTACCAGCAGGGTCATCATCACATGATGCAAGCCTCTTTGTCACTGTTTACTAGGGAACCGAAGTATCTCTTAGGTGGCTGAGATCACCTACCAAACCTGCGTAGTAGGCTAAGGTTTGTCAGGGTCAATTGAATCTCCAGGTTCTACTAAATTTTCAGTAACCGTTTATGGATCTGGAATTACTTCCAGTTCTACCATACTCCTATCAATTTCTTATGCAAGAAATTCCTTTTCTAAAAAGGTAGCGTGTCCATAACAAAACAAGATTTAATCCAAAAAATGGTAGTAAGTTAATCTTTCGTCAATGCCCGGGATAACCCACAAACTGCCATTACTGAAACGTGTCTTGAGTTTATCCGTATTTTGGTTTTAAGCATAAGACGAAAAACTCAATATCTTAACAATCTTAAGATGATAACCCATTCTATATCACATATAGAAATATGAGGTACTAATTTAGGTGGAACCGGTATTAATTGAAATACATCTATTTTTAGTGCATCCCTTCATCAAAAAAGGTAATTCAGCATTACTCATCATGGAGCGCATTCGCAGATGAGCAATCTGAGAGAGAATCAAATTCTCGATTATATTACTACGGAATACCTAGCATAAGTATCCACATCTTTGAACACTTTGAAGAATCTTGATATTTCCAACGTTTGGTTCTATACTTTATTCTTATATGCTATGAACTTTTCAAAATCTTTATACTTTGCATTGCAACAAGAATGCGTGTCTAAAACTAGAGAACTCACAGTAAAACGGAACAAGGTATGAGTACCAATCCCATGTCCTTGTGGACATAGGAAAACATACATCACTATGTATAAGTCTCATGAGTTTACTAACTCATACTCTGTGTGTTGTAATTTGAAAACTATATTTTGGTTAAGAATATATGTCCCGTTATTCAATAAACTTTACCCAATCATCAAATGATAAAGGAAAATGTTCATAACATAATTTTTGAAAATTTATATCCCCACTTTATCAAATAAATAGACGGATATATCAATTTTAAGAGTTGGTTCATAATAACAGATATTCAAAACCAAAAGTTTGTCGAAAGGCAAAACCAGGTAATTTCCCCGATAGCAACAATTGCTCTGATATCCGATATTGAGAATCAAATCACATTTCTAATAATCTAATCCTACTCAGTATCTGTAACAACTTATAGAGGTGGGATGTTAATCTGGTATCTATATACCCAGGAATTAGAATTAATTGGAAAACTGTTTTCGATTATAATCACATAAAAACATGAAACATCAAAATGTTTCAAGGGGTGGCCGAGTATTCCAAGTAATGCCTCTTTCATTGCCTAGGGTCATAACAGTAGTTACATTTTCCTTTCCGCTCACTTCGTCCCCCATTGTTGTCTCTCCTTCTTACCTTGTATATACCAGACTTATACTAGTTGGTTTTCTTCTTTCTCTTCCTTTCAGCTCCAGCATCGGGATTGGAAAAAGACTATCCAACAAATGTAACTGGTATATTCTCCTTATTTAAGGAGCTCTAAGACTTGAGATAAGGTGGAGAGGAGAGACAAATGAGTTGTATCATATACAATTCATTTTTTCCAAAACCAGCAGCCGTCCTCGACTGAAACAATTTCTTCGAGTTCGTATCTACTTATACGATGACCTTCCAAGAAATACGGATCTCTGTTTCGGAAACAGAGTGTTCTTAAGGAAACAAAAGGGGAAGTGGGAGGGGTAAGGATATATGCGACTATGTCATGAAAATAGGGCAATCATAACATTACAAAGCCGTTGATTATAAAAAGATTCGGTTAACTAAGTTTACGAGTTTACTTTAAAGTTAGTCTTAGGTCGCTGCCAGAAAGAGAAAAGAAACACTCTTCGTGCACTCTATACCAAATTAGATTGGTTAATTAATTTATCTAATCAGGTCTCCTACTTTTTTTGTCGAATTCTCCTTCAAACCCTAAAAGGAGAATTAGCTAGGGTCATCTGAAAATCTCCCGGGAGTAACAATTACTCATAGTAGGAATCGAGATCCAAACTATCATGGCGTGGTAACTTTGACAAAGGCCAACAATGTTAGGAATATTGTAAATACCCAGTTCCGTATATATATTTTCCGTATTTTTTCAGATTTTTATTCCTATTTTGTTACATTTTTCTATATATTTTTTAATTGTATAATTTCTAATCTAACTCCCAAACCCGGCCCAACCAATCTAACCAATCACCCGACCCGACCCGAACCCCTCACCCACTTCTTCTTCTTCTTCTTCTTCCTCGTTCTTTTCCCACTCTTTTCCCTGCAACGTTCTACCCCTTCTTACGCCCGCGACGACTGCATCCACCTCCATGAGACCCGCGCGCCGCTCGCCAACAACTCCCCCGCGATCCCCTCCATCTCCATCTCTTCTCATTTCCTCTCGCCAACGGCTCTTTCTCGCTCGCGTCGCGCCCGTGAGATCAACTCAACCCACGACCGAGCTCTCCCCAATGGCTCACCGAGATCCCCGTGCTCACCCACTCAACTCTAAGAACCTCCCTCTCTCTTTCAACCTATTTCTCCATCTAACTTATTCCTCCTCATATTTTCACTCGAGCTCGCTGCCATCTTTCACCTCACTGTCCCAGATCTTTGCCACCTCACCGCTGACCCTCATCACCGGCGACCCCATCTTCCCAAATGTCCCACACACTCTCTTCATCTCTTGAGCGCCTTCCCACTTGTTCTCCCTCCCAAAACCGAGCTCCCCCACTCCTTCGTCGACGCCATCACCGCCGCTACCTATCGCCGATGAGCTCTTCCTCCTTCAGCTCGAACCCACCAACGACACGAACCCATCACCACCTCGCCGTCTCCATCGACCCACGAAGCCCTGCATCCATCGCTGCAGCTACTACCAGCTCCACCTCGCTGACGAGCCCTGACCTCCTCATCTCCTCAACTCTATCTTCTTTGCCTGAGTTCTTCATCGTCGCCATCTCTTCCCTAGCCGAGAATTGCCCCAGAGCTGCCTGAGCATCACCGCCGACCTCACGGAGTCGACGCTATTCGAACCCAACCGAGCTCGCTGCCGTCGCCACTGCTTGTGCCGTGCCGTGCCCGTGTGCGTGCCTCCGCCATCACCGTTGCTTCCCCTCACCGTCATCAGTGCCGGGACGTATCGTTATTGTCGTCGCGATTATCAGAGGCAAGTGAAAATTAATCACTTGCTTACTCATGCTAATTAATATATTATTTAATCGAAAAAATGATGTTACATGATATGGAGTATGTGTCTATATATATATATATATATATATAAAATTTATAATTCAATTAGTTTTGTAACGAACCCTCATGGTTCAATTATATTGACTGGATCCCGACCAGGGTTTCTCATCCCATGTCAACATCATTTATAGTTTAACCGAATAACATCTAGTTGGACCGATTACTGTAAACCGATGTTTAGTTTGGTACCCGTACATATCTTATGTGTTGGACACGATACATGAATGAAAACCCTATCTTAAATTGCCAAAGTTTATGATCGTCAAATCCCTTTTACTGTTAGTGGAGGTCGCATAGGGATTTGAGAAAAATATATAGGTTAGACCTATAAAAGTCGCCCCCTAAAGGCGACATTAAATCTGAATTTTACCGCGCATGTTACCTTGTTAAAATCAATGTAAATTCAATAAAATTTGGAATGCGATGTTCTACAGCTCATATCGAAGCCGACTCGATAATATAGAACCATCCATAGTTTATTTCTCGACATTTATAGATTACTGTAACGAGATTTGGCTGCGAATGCGGCACTGGACTGCAGTCCGGGACAACATTTCTCGAGGATACCTGAATTTAAATACCTGCACATCCCTACATAAAACTGAAAATGTGCAGAGCCCCATATATTCGGGTAGATAATTTAGTTATCTAACACATGAATCTGGTCTCATGCAGTTTCACAGTCGTTTGATATTTATTTTGTATTTAAGAATGTCGATGTGTTCTGCAGTTTCTGTAGTGACATTTCTTACACCGTCACATTAAACAGGACGTAACTTCTAGTACATAAAGTCTATTGATAATATGTTTGATGCGTTGGAAAGCTAACAGATAGAAATAGATTTTATTCAACTGGGGAAACACCTGAATCTGAACACAATCCCTAGTAAACTGCACGCGAAGTTGGACTTCTAGTTCTGAAACTGGAATTCCAGCAATCTATCGCAAATTAAAATGTTGATAAGTCACTAACCCGAGCTCCGTTTGACATGAAATTATTTTTATTTCATATATAATCAAGTGTACTTCGTATGCATTTTATATTGTTTTGGTTGATTTTATACGTGTGTTTTATGGTAAATTGTGCAAATTATATGGCGTTGGCTGTAATAATATAGTGAATGTCTGTTCAGTGCATTTTTACCTATTTTTGTACTTGCTTTATACCTGCTGCATAGTGATTGTTTGCATTGAGACCTAGCGAATGTTTTGCATGGTCGATATATAAGTGCTAGTGATTGGGTTGTGGCAAATACGAAAATGATATTGATAAGTGGAAACGTGATTGAAAGTGAAAGCGATACGTGTTTGTTCACAACCTATCTAATACCTGAATTCATACTATAACCTGGGGAATGGGGAAATCAAGATAGAATTGAACTCGTATTTAGTGAGGTACAGTGATTTAGAGGATGATCATTCAATATTAGTGATACACACACACACACACACACACACACACACACATTAGGTCGTGAGCCTAGAGGCACGGCTGCAGGGTTATGTCCCAGGCAACAGTGGACCATAGTTTCGGGCATGCACTAGACCCCTGTTAAACACGAGCATCCTTTCCACTAATTGATCTCATTGACTTAGTGAATGATAAGTAGTGACATACATATTGCCTGGTTTACTAACATGATACTTATATCATACCGTTCATATGCAAATGATGTTCATTATTTTCACGTTCTGCATTCTGTTGCACTTTTCATGTTTAATAACATTGCACACCCATTATATAATTATTGTTATATGTGTCGCCCTGACGACCTAAGTATGCATGCTCAGAGGAAGAAGTGGATCCAGCCCAGGAGCAGGACCTGCCATTCGAGATCGCGGAGGTCTAGACTGCATCATCAGCGCCATTTCTTTTGCTTTAAGCGCCCTGTATTTCATTGGTTAGTTTTTCCCTTGTGCAAAATAAATGTATTTTGAACTCTTTTATTACAATGTAATAAAGTTGTGAACTGTGATTTTCCTTTACTCCAGTACTGTTTACTGACTACCATGTAATGCTAGAAGCCGAATTGTGACTACGGCGGGATTATTCCCTGACCGTAGGAGCATGGCTGGCCCAGTGACCCATCGTATTCTGTATTTTGGGAAGCGGGGCATGACTTGGTTTTGTTGGTATCAAAGCCAAGGTTTTGGATGAAATTACAGTTCCGTCGAGGGATCCCTAGTTTGAGTTATACCTTGATGTGTGCTTTATCACATTTCTTTTCACTTCCTAATCCTCGTTGAATCATCGTGTAGCCCTTATTTGAATCTGATTTCTTTTTATTATCTTTCAGAAATATGGACTCTTCGGGCAACTCCTTAGATGCCGGTTCACACGATCGTACCGAGAAGATCCTCAGCACACTAACGACTCTGGCCCAGGCTCAAGAGAGAAAGACCGATCTTCTGACCGAGGGATTGAGGGCGGTACAGGAGACTACGATTACTGCCCTGGAGAGATCTACGGTTGTCCCAGCCGCCCCCGAGGGCACCCTCGTACCTACTACACAGGCTCGGGTTGGTACTATTTCGGACTTTAGGAGGCTTCATCCAGCGGTCTTCATGGGATCAGCAAATCCGCTTGAGGCCGAGCAATGGCTTATCAACATAGAGAAACTTCTGACGGCCGCTCGAGTTCCTGACGATGATAGAGTGAACGTGGTGAAAATTCAGCTGAAAGACGAGGCCCATACGTGGTGGTCCATAGAGGAAAGCCGGCTAGAGATACCTATCGGATGGGACACTAGATCACTATTTTCCGGCCACTGCCAAGGCCGAGATGGAGGAGAAGTTCATCACGTTGAAGCAAAATGGACGCTCAGTGGATATCTATGCCGTAGAGTTTAACCGGCTGAGTCGCTTCGCACTGTACATGGTAGCCACCGAAGCCGTCAGGGCAAGATGGTTTCTGCAGAGGCTTGATATTGAACAGTAGCAACTTATCTGATTTCTCGATCTACCGACTTTTGCTCAAGTGTTGAATGTTGCCCGAGTGCAGGAAAGATTGGCGGAGAAGACCAAAGGCCAGCGATCCGTGGAAAAGAGACCCCACGTAGTTCCAGCATGGGCTACCCTTTGACCCTGCGGAGCGATCCCAATTCACAGGCCTGATGTTACGCAGATGAAGCGCACTTTCTCACCTCAGCAGCCGCAGTGGAGGGTCCTGTTATGCGATTATTGCCAGAGGCTAGGACACATGCAGAGAGATTGTCGCAGAGCCAAGGGGCAGTGTCCGCTTTGCGGATCTAGCAAGCACAGGGTCAGCGGATTTCCCCAGAGATCTGAGCTACAGGGAGGTTCGAGCAACATCAATAGTAGTATGACACTTCAGCTCAAAGGGGTCCACCTCGAGTATCCCAGTAGCGGTTATTCGATCAGAGGTAGACTGGTATGGGTAGGAATCAGGGGCGGGCTTTCACCCTGTCCGCCGAGCAAGAAGAGGCTTCTGGAGAAGAATTTATAGGTACCCTCCTTGTTTATTCTGTACCAGCCAGAGTCCTTTTTGATTCGGGTGCTTCGCATTGCTTTATTTCTACGTGGTTTATTGACACACACTCTATACCTCATGAGCCGTTGACCGAGGGTTGGGAGATACACATGGGTAATGATATTATTGTGTCCAACCAAGAATGTAGGTTATGTCCGGTGGTAGTGTGCAGCAGGGAATTCTATACGAATTTTCTTTTAATTGGGACGGGCAGCTATGACACAATTTTCGGGATGGATTGGATGAGTACCTTCCATGCGATCATCGATTGCCGAGCTAAGAAAGTGACTTTCCGCATTCCCAATCACCCTGAGTTTGTTTTCGAAGGCGAAAGTGAGTCTTTGGTGCCAGCCAAGTTTAGAGCCAAGCCAAAAGTGTCGACGGCTATGGATATTGATGAGAGTCCAGCCCCAGAGATCGTTCGGGATTTTCTTGATGTGTTCCTTAAAGACCTACCTAATTTGCCCCCGCTTCGCGTATTAGGCTTCTCGATTGACCTGATCCTAGAGACGGCGCCAGTTTCCAAGGCTTCTTACCGGATGGTGCCAGTTGAGTTGGCAGAGTTAAAGAAGCAGATTGAAGATCTTTTGGACAAGGGATTTATCCGTCCAAGTGTTTCCCCATGGAGCGCTCCAGTGTTACTGGTGAAGAAGAAAGATGGTTCCTTGCGCATGTGCATTGACTACCAGGAGTTGAACAGGGTGACCGTGAAGAACAAGTATCCCATTCCCCGTATCGACGACTTGTTTGACTAGCAGGGTGGTGCTCGGGTATTCTCTAAACTAGACCTTCGGTCAGGGTATCACCAAATCAGGGTCAAGGCAGAGGATGTATGCAAGACGGCTTTCCGAACCCTATATGGCCACTATGAGTTTCTTGTGATGCCGTTCGGTGTTACCAATGCATCGACCATATTTATGGACTTGATGAACATGGTTTTCTACAAGTACATGGATCAGTTTGTTGTCGTATTCATCGAAGATATTCTCATCTATTCGAGAAGTCGAGAGGAGCATGCCGAGCACCTACGAATTGTATTGCAGGTTCTACTGGAGGAGAAGCTCTATGCTAAGCTAAGCAAGTGCAAGTTTTAGCTCGACAAAGTACAATTTCTGGGGCATGTCTTTTCGAGTGACGGCATTTCAGTGGATCCGGCAAAAATCTAATCTATCGAAGACTGGCCGACACCGAAATCAGTTGCTGAGATAAGAAACTTTTTGAGATTGGATAGGTATTATCGACGGTTTGTCCAAGATTTCTCCAGAGTAGCAAAACCCTTGACGAAGCTCACACGGAAGGAGGTGCCATATATTTGGTCGGAGGAATGCACCCAGACGTTCGATCTGTTGAAACTAAAGTTAACCACAACCCTAATCCTGACTGTGCCAGACAACTCGGGTGGCTTGGTTGTTCATAGTGATGCGTCGGGAAAAAGTTTGGGTTGTGTATTAATGCAGCATGGTTGAGTGGTGGCTTACGCGTATCGTCAGCTGAAAACTCACGAGAAGAACTACCCCATGCATGACCTGGAGTTAGCGGCCGTTATGTTTGCCTTAAAGATTTGGAGGCATTACTTGCTAGGCGAAGAGGTGTACACGGATCACAAAAGTTTGAAGTACGTGTTCACTCAGAAGGAACTGAATATGAGACAACGCATATGGTTGGAGTTGATGGCAGACTACGACATTGATCTACAGTATCACTCGGAGAAGGTGAACATCGTTCCTGATGCGCTCAGTCGCAGGCTGTCAGCTGCATTGCTGACTTGTAAAAAAAGGATTCTTGATGACCTTCAGAGCCTTGAGTTGGAGGTAGTTACACTGGGTGTTCCCGGACAGCTCTGGCAGTTGTAGGTTCAATTATCGCTTATAGATCGCATCAAAGCTGCACAGGCTGGAGACTCTCAGCTGCAAAAGTTCAGAGGGTTAGTCGAGGCTAGTTTGAGGACAGATTTGAAGATTCACGAGATGGTTCTCTGAGATTTGGTAGTCGGTTGTGTGTTCCAAAGGGGGGTATTCGAGATGGAGTTCTAGCTGAGGCACACAGTTCCGCTTACTCGGTGCACACAGGTGGCGCCATGATGTACAGAGACCTGAGGCAGCACTTCTGGTGGAACGAGATGAAGAGGGAGATTACTCGCTTTGTCTCCAAGTGTCTTGTATGCCAACAAGTGAAAGCCGAGCATCAGAGAATAGCTGGGTTGTTGCAACCGCTTCCAGTACTAGAGTGGAAATGGAAGCACATCACCATGGATTTCGTGACGGCACTACCCCGAAGCCCAAGGGGCAATAACGATGTCTGGGTTATTGTTGATCATCTTACTAAGACAACGCATTTCATACCTTTCCGAGTAGGACAATCGACAGAGTTGCTCACGGAGAAGTATATGCAGGAGGTTGTGAGACTGCACGGTATGCCCGTTAGTATCGTGTCTGATCGAGACACCAGGTTCATTTCCCATTGTTGGAAGAGCATGCAGGAGAGTTTGGGCACGTGTCTCAAGTTCAGCATAGCCTATCATCCGCAGATAGATGGGTAATCCGAGCGTACTATCCAGACGCTCGAGGATATGCTGAGGGCATGTATGCTTGATTTTAAGGGTTCTTGGGAGGATCGCCTCCATCTGGTAGAGTTTTCGTATAATAACAGCTACCAAGCTAGAATCCAGATGGCACCGTTCTAGGCTCTGTATGGATGGAAGTGTTGATCCCCTCTTTATTGGGATGACATAGGTGAACGAAGGTTATTGGGCCCTGAGCTTATAGTATAGACAGTCAGCAAAGTTCAGACGATCAGGCAACGTATCAAGGAGGCACCGACAGAAGAGTTGGGCAGATGCCGGCAGAAGGTCGTTGGAGTTTGGTATTGGTGACCACATGTTTCTGAAGATATCACCCTCTCGGGGAGTGATCAGGTTTGATAGTCGGGGAAAACTCAGTCCCCGATTCATTGGATCTTTTGAGGTGCTAGAGCGAGTAGGAGAGGTAGCTTATCGGCTTGCTTTTCCTCCATCGCTAGCTGGTGTGCACAATACTTTCCATGCATCTCAGATGAGGCGCTACGTTCAGGATGACAACCATATTTTGGACCATTCGAAGTTAACGTTGGGCACTGACCTGTTTTACGAGGAGCAGACTACCACCATTCTCGATCGTCAGGAAAAAGTGCTAAAGAACAAAGTCATTTCCTTGGTTCGAGTTTCTTGGGGTGGTTGTCCTCCAGGGGAGTCTACTTGGGAATGCGAGGAGGACATCCGTTCACGTTTTCCGCATCTGTTTGTGTAGTGTTGTTGTTCCGTTGTTTTCGTTCTTTAATTTCGAGGACGTAATTTTTGTGAGGGTATAATGTAAATCCCCAGTTCCGTACATATATTTTCTGTATTTTTCATATTTTTATTCCTATTTTGTTACATTTTTATAAATATTTTATTATATTTTTTTAATTGTATAATTCCTAATCTAACTCCTAAACTCGGCCCAACCAATCTAACCTATCACCCGACCCGACCCGACCCGACTCACCCTAATACCCGACCCAAACCCCTCACCCACTTCTTCTTCTTCCTCATTCTTTTCCCGCTCTTTTCCCTCCAACGTTCTCCCGCTTCTCGCTCCCGCCACGACCGCGCCCACCTCCACGATACCCGCATGCCGCTCGCCAACAACTCCCCCGCAATCCCCTACATCTCCATCCCCTCTCGTTTTCTCTCGTCAACGGCTCCTTCTCACTCGCGCAGTGCCCGTGAGACCCGCTCAACCCATGACCGAGCTCTCCCCAATGGCTCACCGAGATCCCCGTGCTCATCCCCTCAACTCTAACAACCTCCCTCACTCTTGCTACCTATTTCTTCCTCTAACTTATTCACCCTCATACTTTCACTCGAGCTCGCTACCATCTTTCACCTCACTGTCCCCGATCGTTGCTACCTCACCGCTGACCCTCATCACCGGCGACCCCATCTTCCCAAACCTCCCACACACTCTCTTCATCTATTGAGCGCCTTCCCTCTCATTCTCCCTCCTAAAATCGATCTCCCCCACTCCTTCATCGACGCCACCGACGCCGATACCCATCGCTGACGAGTTCCCACTCCTTCAGCTCGAACCCACCAACGACATGAACCCATCACCACCTCGTCATCTCCATCAACACACCGAGCCCTGCATCCATCGCCGCAGCCACCACCAGCTCTACCACGCCGACGAGCCCCAACCTCCTCATCTCCATCTCCTTTGCCTGAGCTCCTCGTCATCGCCATCTCTGCCCTAGCCGAGAATTGCCCCAGAGCTGCCTGAGCATCACCGCCTTCCATGGCCATCCGCACCGCCAACCTCGCGGAGTCGCCGCTATTCGAACACAACCGAGCTCGCTGCCGTCGTTGCTGCTTGTGCCGTGCCGTGCCCATGTGCGTGTCTCCATCTTCACCGTTGCTGCCCCTCGCCGTCATCACTGCCGGTACGTATCATTATCGTCGTCGTGATTATCAGAAGCAAGTGAAAATTAATCATTTGCTTACTCATGCTAATTAATATATTATTTAATCGAAAAAATGATGTTACATGATATGGAGTATGTATGTATATATATATATATATATATATATATATACACACACACACACACACACATACACACACACCATAATTTATAATTCAATTAGTTTTGTAACGAACCCTCATGGTTCGATTATATTGACTGGATCCCGACCAGGGTTTATCATCCCGTGTCAACATCATTTATAGTTTAACCGAATAACATCTAGTTGGATCGATTACTGTAAATCGATGTTCCATTTGGTACCCGTACATATCTTATGTGTTGGACAGATACATGAATGAAAACCCTATCTTAAATTGCCAAAATTTATGATCGTCAAATCCCTTTTATTTTTAGTCGAGGTCATGTAAGGATTTGAGAAAAATATCTAGGTTAGACCTATAAAAGTCGCCCCCTAAAGGCGACACTAAATCTGAATTTTTCCGCGCATGTTACCTTGTTAAAATCATTGTAAATTCAATAAAGTTTTGAATGTGATGTTCTATGGCTCATATCGAAGCCGACTCGATAATCTAGAACCATCCATAGTTTATTTCTCGACATTTATGGATTACTGTAACGGGATTTTGCTGCGAATGCGGCACTGGACTGCAGTCCGGGACAGCATTTCTCGAGGATACCTGAATTTAAATACCTGCACATCCCTACATAAAACTGAAAATGCATGTAGCCCCATATATTTGCATAGATAATATAGTTAGTTAACACATGAATCTGGTCCCGTGCAGTTTCACAGTCGTTTGATATTTAGTTTGTATTTTAGAATATCGATGTGTTCTGCAGTTTCTGCAGTGACATTTCATACACCGTCATATTAAACAGGACGTAACTTCTAGTACAAAAAGGATATTGATAATACATTTGATGCGTTGGAAACCTAACAGACAGAGCTAGATTTTATTCAACCGGGAAAATACCTGAATCTGAACATAATCCCTAGTAAACTGCGCGCGAAGTTGGACTTCCAGTTCTTAAACTGGAATTCCAGCAATCTATCGCAGATTTAAAATGATGATAGGTCTCTAACCTGAGCTCCGTTTAACATGGAATTAATTTTATTGCTTAGATAATCAAGTGTACTTCATATGCCTTATATATTGTTTTGGTTGATTTTATACGTGTGTTTTATGGTAAATTGTGCAAATTATATGGCGTTGGCTGTCATAATATAGTGAATGTCTATTCAGTGCATTTTTGCCTATGTTTGTTCTTGCTTTATACCTGCTGCATAGTGATTGTTTACATTGAGACCTAGCGACTGTTTTACATTGTCGATATATAAGTGTTAGTGATTGGGTTGTGGGAAATATGAAAGCGATATTGATAAGTGGAAACGTGATTGAAAGTGAAAGCGATACGTATTTGTTCACAATCTATCTAATACCCGAATTCATACTATAACCTGGAGAATGGGGAAATCAAGGTGGAATTGAACTCGTATTTAGCGAGGTACAGTGATTTAGAGGATGATCATTCACTATACACACACACAAACACACATTAGGTCGTGGGCCTAGCGGCACGGCTGCAGGGTTATGTCCCGGGCAACAGTAGACTGTAATCTCGGGCATGCAAGAGACCCTTGTTAAACACGAGCATTCTTTCCACCAATTGATTTCATTGACTTAGTGTCTGATAAGTAGTGATATACACATTGCTTGGTTTACTGACATGATACTTATATCATACTGTTCATATGCAAATGATGTTCATTATTTTCACGTTATGCATTCTGTTGCACTTTTCACGTTTAATAACATTGCACAACCATTATATAATTATTGTTATATGTGTCGCCCTGACGACCTGAGTGTGCATGCTCAGAGGTAGAAGTGGATCCAGCCCAGGAGCAGGACCTGCTATTCGAGATCGCGGAGGTCTAGACAGCATCATCAACGCCATTTCTTTTGCTTTAAGCACCCTGTATTTCGTTGGTTAGTTTTTCCCTTGTGCAAAATAAATGTATTTCGAACTCTTTTATTGCAATGTAATAAAGTTGTGAACTTTGATTTTCCTTTACTCTAGTACTGTTTACTGACTACCATGTAATGTTAGAAGCCGAAGTGTGACTACGGCGGGATTATTCCCTGATCGTAGGAGCATGGTCGGCCCAGTCACCCCTCGTATTCCGTATTTTGTAAAGCGGGTCGTGACAAATATGTATGCCCTAGAGGAAATTATTGTATGATATAGTGGATGCTTGGACATATATACAGAGGACTTTCTTGCTCGACATGATAGTATGCTATCTGGTTGCTCTTTATTTTAATATATACACTTGTATTATTATACTGCCTCTCTGATACATGTTGATAAGGCCCTTAGGATGTTTTCTTGACTACCAGGACTATGATGCGGATCATACTACTGGGACTTGGATAGTCCACAAGCACATTCTTTAATTGTTCCTAGTCAAGGTTATATTGAGACAGGGCATCGATATTCCAGAGTAGACTAGTGTGTACGTTTCTTGACCTTGTAGGAGGCGATGGTTGATCCCATAACCATTGGTGTTTGACATCAAAAATTGTGCACAGATGCTCATTAGAGAATGGGTACACCGAACAGGACTCACCGAGAACTCCTAGATGGTACTATACCTATTATCAGATAGCAGTTCTCTGGTGACACTAGTACAAGTTAGTCTGTAGACCCAAGATCATCATAGTGTCTTGTGTGGTTCCCACAGTGATTTGATTTCCTCCCTACCACGGCTCAAAGGAGTCATGCAAACAGGTGGACTTTGGGTACAGTCCCGAGTCACATGGAGGCAGTGAGCGATAGGAGTGGTTTCTTCTCTCCCGGTATTGAGAGTTGATATTGCACTATGCTCGATTGGCTATAACTGTAAGTCCCTGTCCGGGGCTGATGAGATTTACTAGTAAGTGTTATCAGTAGTTTCTCGAACCGTTATGAGACACACATCGGTATGACTTATCAAGTTACTAGGGTCTGACGATTCCACTCCTAAACTCGATATGCGACATATCAGACGAAGAGACCGGACTGTACGGTAAGTGTTACTTATAGGCTTCATAGGAGTTTGGACAAGCTTGCTTGTTGATCTTCTAATCGCTCAATACCTGGGTAGCCGTTACATCCAGCTATTGCCACTGACGGCTTATGGGTAACTGATGTGATCATTTCCTGCTGCTGGCGTATTGACGAGTCTTTAGAGTTCCACACAGAGGTTTCCTAGTTCAAGCGAAACGAAGTTGGGAACATATGCTGATATGTGCGGGAGCCTGATTAAATATGAGTATATGATACCGTATTCTAATCTGGAGAGATTTGATATTAGTTAGGTTATATGTGATATAACCGGATTATTGAATCAAGTGTTGATTTAATAATGTGATATACAGATAAATGATATTAGTCGGTTATATATGATATAACCGGATTATTAAATCATGTGTTGATTTAATAATTTGATATAATTATATATTAACTAATATTAATGCTCACTAATTATTTTCTTCTATTAATATATATTTGTGTGTGTGTATAAATGTTAGTGATATATGCCCTAGAGGCCATTATTGTATCATACTGATTTGTATATTACTTAATGGAATCTTGGGATATACACGGATATAGTAACAGTCTTGCTCGAAATGGTCGTATGCTACCTGGTTTGTTTCTACCTCAATATGTGCATGCATTTCTTAGCATATCGCTTATATATATTGGTAGAGCACTTAGGATATTTTGCTTGATTACCAGTATTGTGATGGCAGTCACACTAGTGGGGGATGGGTAGTCTATAAGCACATCCTATATAGGTCCCTGGTCGTAGGATTATCGAGATGGGGCATCGATACTCTATAGTAGACTAGTGTATACGCTTCTCATCCCAGCAGGGGAGATGGTCTATCCCACATCCATTAGTACGTCGTACTGGATATAGTATGTAGGTGCTCATTGGGTTATGAGTACACTAGACAGGACTCGTTGGGAACTGCTGGTGGGTATTATACCTATCGTCGAATGGCAGTTCCCAGTTGATAATAGTACAGCTTAGTCCATCGACTTAACACTGCTACTTCGCCTTAAGTGTGTTCCCACTGTTCTTTAATTATTACCCTACCACGGCTCAAAGGATTCATGCAAACAGGTAGTAGTTAGGTGCAGTCCCGAAGCACTTGGAGGCAGTGGCAGTTAGATAGGATCGTCTCTCCCGGTATTGGGGGTTGATATCGCAATGTGTTCGATAGGCCATTACGCAAAGTCCTTGGACAAGGCTAGCGAGATTTACTAGTAGGTACTCCAGTAGCTTCTCAGGGTGTTTTTGGCTACACTCCGACACGACTTATTGTGCTATCAGGGGTCTGACTACTACCGCCCCATTAGGCCTGATATGCGATACTCTTAGACGAACAGACCGGACTGTACGGAGATTGTCACAGATAGGCTCAGTAGGAGTTCGGATGAGTTTGCTCATCGGCCTTCTTATCGACATATACCTTTGTAGCCATTATGTGCAGCTAGTACCGCTTGCGGCTTGTGGTTAAACCCACTGCCAGCATAGTGTCGAGTCTTTAGAGTCCCACACAGAGGGTTTCTCTGCACCCGGCAAAATATGTAGAGGCCGTATGGTTTTACTGCAGGGCTACAATCACATACGTGTACTTATGCACGTACGATATTCGAGCGGATAATACTAGTGGGCTTTGATTTAAGCCGGATCCTAGTATTATATTGATGGATTATTTTCGTCTAATTGTATTCATATTCTTCGGAATACGGATGCGGGTATGTATATACGGATGATGGGCATTCTCATAATTTGCTCAAGAAAGCTTCTAGAACATGACACCTCATTAGGATTTTATTTCTTTTTTGGATTAAACATTAATGAGGTGGAGGAAATGAGTTGGAGATATTTCTTGTATGAGGCATGACTAATTAGGTTGACAAAAGAGAATTTGTGAAGCATGCTTGTGAGATATTTTATCTCATTAATTATTAACATGCTTCATTATTCATCACAAATGAGCCAAGCATTATTCTAAGTTCTATTCTACACTCTCATCTTCCTCAAGTCATCTTCTTCTTCCTCTAAACCTTAAACCTCTCATGTGTTGAGAATTCTAGGGTTCTAAGAGACAAACTAATCCATCTTCACACTCTATATCATCTAGGCTATCTAGTTTAGCGATGTAGGTGTCCTAGTTACCTCGGATTTGAGGTAGGAGCTCGAACTATAGACTCTTGGGTGGATCGTATTTGACTCGAGGAGGACGGCGAGGAAGCATCGATCCGTTACGATCCTCGGAGCTTATGACGAGCTGGAGGAAAGTAAAGAAGACCCGAAGGACTTGTATCGTGAGGTATAAACTTCTTTCTGAGTAGTTAACCTCATACATGTATTTGCTAATTAGGGTTTAACATCGATCCTAGAGTTCAAGTCGGTGTTGCGAGCTTTGAAAAATCATTTTTTGAATATTCCGCCTCCCCGCAAACCTACGGGGTGCACGACATCAACTTATAGTGATATCAGAGCCTACAAAACCTTTGTTAGCTTGTTAGCAAGTTATTAGAATTTTGATCGTCGGAAAATTGCGAAAACAAAACACCCGAACCCTTGCATTCTGTCGATTTTGAAAACTGTCATAAAAATTATTTTAGAGGCTTGAAAATTGCAAGCAGGGAATTATAAGAATAATGCAGAAAAACGAGTCACTAACTTGACAGGAACACCGCAGAACCGCGGGGAATCGGTGCGATTTGCCGCCGTTCCGCAGCCGAGTCGTCGCCAAGTTAGCTCGTTTTTCTTCTGTGTTTCTTATTTTGGGTGTTCTGTCTTCTTCTATATTTGGTTTCTCCCCAGTTTTTTCTGTGTGCTGGTTTGCAGTTGCAGTAGAGACGGAAAATAGTTTTTGATCGAAATTCTAAGTTATTTACTAATCGGGTTTTATCTTTGTTGTGATATATGTGCTGAACGTTCGCTAATCGCTATAAGTCGATTAGTAGGGGTTGCACATATCTGTGATCTGTGATGTTGGTTGGTGGATATGGACTTTATTGGATCGTCGTGGATGAATAGCCGAGGATGTGAGAAAAGAGTTTTCTTTCATTCGATGTAAATTGTAAAGTGATGTAATATTCTTTTGCAGGTCACATCCGGGTTGAGGTTGTAGCCACCGTTGTATTATTTCTTTTACTGTTTTCTGCTCCTATGATAGACCCAAGGTGGGGTGTACAAACTACCGGATACTTTGAAGTGCCGAGTGGCCTACTCATTTTACTGAGTGAGGTTGCTTCACTTCGGGTATTTGGCGGGTAGTTTGCCCCACCCGTAGGGGTCTAGGTTGGGGTTTGGCTATTCATTACGACCGTGGAATCCGTCTTTCGTTACGGACTTAAACGAAACGCGGAATTCTTAGTATATCCAATATGTTCATCTGTGATTTGGAATGCCTATTATTGCGTGAGACGAATGGTTATTATATGTATATGCTATATAGTAGACGTTGCTTATGTTTTGCATTCGCGCTAGTCCAGCCCCAGCTCTGGCATTAGTTAAGTATCCTAATGGTGTAAGACGGGGCCCAGTGGCGAATGCGGATGGCATAACCGTACGTCATATTTTTGTTTCTCTCTATAATGATAGGTGTATATGATGGGACTGCATTAGATTAATGCAAAGCAAACAAACCAAAGTTGAATCGTTGGAACAAATTTTAAAACCACCCGGTTTTTTCAAAATAGCAAACTTTTAAATGTGGAGCTCGAACCACTCCTTTAAAAGTTATCATGTTCCTTCGATTAAATTAAGTTCATTACGTTCACGGTTTCGCCAAAACCAGCTGTAGCCCTCCGTCATTTCAGTTGAATATTCAGTAGTATTCAAGCTATGTATTTTGACCTTCGCCAAGGTATAGTGATTGGTAGCTGCTAGATATTCATCTGTAGCATAGATATATGCGTTGATTTGGGACAGTCGTACTACTATTTTGGCCTTCGTCAAGGGTATGTATGGGTGGGTTTAAATTAACCTGGAAAATGATGGGAAGAACTTGACATGCGACTTATGATATGTTGGCCTTCGTCAAGGTCATAAGAACATGGGGGAAAAATCCACATCGGGAGTTTCTAAAGAAATTGAAACTTGCTAGTGCTGCATACCATTTGGAGTGTGATAATATTGGTAGGATTCCTTTAAGATTATCACACAATGATATTTTGATCCTGATCCTACTGTGAGTATTCGCTACTCCTCGGGAGATTTTTCACTAACACAATCAATACTATAAACTAAGTAGGCGTCTAGAACGGTGTTAGCGAGGCTACGCCTCCAGGGAAAAGAGCTTATGTAATTAAGGAACTTCGCGAAAGCGTTGGAAAACCTTCCTCGAAGTACCAACACCATCCTGGCTGAAAGGTTAAACAATTATTGTAGGGTGAGATTAATCCTGACTAATTCTTCTTTTATGGTATGAGGAAGGATTCGAGATACAGTGGGAGCCATCCTGTTTAGATAAATTAAAAACCAATCTAAACTTGCAAGAGCGTCATGCTGAGTGTTTTCTTCTCTCTCTCCTAATTGCAGTGACCAGGTGACCAAGATTAGGTTACAGCTAGATGATAAAATGACTGAGTTATACTATATTGACTGGTAAAGGATTGTCCAGATGTTCATTACCTGTGATAAGCTGGACCACCTCCTTACTACTAAAGCCCCCGCCGTCCCAGGTCCAAATTCCACCGTCGCGGATATTGATATCTATAAGACAATGCGAGTGCCAAGTGCCTCATGTTGGCCTCAGTAAATGGTGTAAACCAGAGGCAGCACGAGAAGATGGACTTAGTTTCCATATTCCTCCATAACAAAGATTTATATGGAGAGCAATCTCGTATCGCAAGGTATGAGACCTCGAAAGAATTGCTTCAAGCGAGGTTGGCTGTCGGGTCATCTGTAAGGGACCACGTTCCTACAATTATCAGCTGTATCAAACAGCTCACGGACCTGGGACCATGTTGGAGAACTAGTCATATGCTGGCTTGATTCTACAGTCCCTACCTTCTACTTACGACCAGTGGAAGAAAGTTATACTTCCAGTTGAGGGCACCTTGAAGGAAATCAGGGAGACACCCGCTCTTCTTATTGGGGAATCTTTCTCTTCTGGATCCATGGCAAAAGCCAAGGGTGAGAAGAAGAAGACCTCCACAAAGCCGATAGGCGGTGTCAGTAAGGTAGAAGGAAAGGGCAGGGCAAAAGTTTCGGGGCCAACAGTAGGGAAGGAGGGATGTTCCAATTGTCATAGGAAAGGGCATTGGCAGAAGGAATGCAGGGTTTGGAAAGCCAGAATGCAGGATCCGAAGCACGTTGTGATTTCGACTTCGGGTGTGTTTGTGATTGAAAACTGTATGTCAATTAACTCTACTTCCTGGGTACTAGATACCGGATTAGGATCTCATATCTGTAATTCATTACAGGCTTTGTGAAACTGTAGAGTTATCAGGGCAGGTGATATGACTCTCAGGGTTGCTAACGGAATGAGCGTGGACGCTGTATCCGTAGGGAATATCACCTAGGATTGATAAGTGAGGAGATATTGATTTTGCGTAATTATTTATGTGTACCTAGTCTTGCTTGTAAGCGATGTGGTCCACAACCACCTTAATCAGAGTTTGATTGGGTCGGGTACACTAGAGGACGGTATATACATAATAAATCAAGCTCGGGTTTTCAACGTCCAGAACACACTTAAAAGAAAGTCTCCATAGTTAAATAAGGCTTTCTTATAGCATTGTAGACTGGGTCACATCAATGAAACATGGTTGTCAAAGTTACATAAAGATGGATATTTGGATCCGTTCAAATATCAGTCTTATGCAAATTTTCAATCTTGTCTCATAGGAAAGATGACAAAGACTCCGTTCACTGGACACGGAGTAAGAGCGAGCGAGCTCTTAGGATTCATACACAGCGACGTGTGTGGTCCAATATCTACAGATGCACGAAGTGGTTATTCCTATTTCATTGCTTTTACAGACGATTTCTCTCGGTAAGGACATGTCTTCTTGATGAAGTATAAATCCGAGGCCTTTTGAGAAATTCCGAGAATATAAGAATGAAATGGAAAAACAGACAGGCAAAAGTATCAAGACACTGAGATCTGATCGAGATAGTGAATACTTAAGTACCGAGTTCCTGGATTACTTAAAAGAGAATGGAATTCTCTCTCAGCTTACTCCTCCATACATACCACAACATAATGGTGTATCGGAAAGGCGGAACAGAACCCTATTGGATATGGTACGTTTCATGATGAGTAACGCTGAGTTACCGCGATCCTTCTGGGGTTATGCACTAGAATCAGCTGCATATCTTTTAAACAAGGTTCCTACCAAGATTGTGCCTACCACACCATATCAGATGTGGAGTGGGAAGAAACCCTATCTTCAGTATCTGAAGATAAGGGGATTCCAGCTTTTGTAAAAAAGCAGTATGCAGACAAGCTCGAAGCACACTCAGTACTGTGTAAGTTTGTGGGATACCCAAAAAACTCCGGAGGGTATCTTTTTTATTACGCAGAGGAACAAAAGGTTTTTTTATCCTGTCAGGCCCACTTTTTGGAAAATCAATTTTTGGAAAAAGAAACTAGCAGAAGAGCAATAGAACTGGAAGAAATTCCAGAACCATAAATTTTTACTAAAAGCATGGTAGAACCTGAGGTTCGGAAGAACCAGACATCCCTGCGCCACTCCGTAGAACTAGTAGGCAGCCTCATCTGCCCGAGAGATACTACGGTTTTCTCATAGACGAGGATCGAGAGGATTGCATCATCGACGATGATGAGCTAACTAGCTTCTAGCAAGCCATTCAGAGCGACGACTCGGTAAAATGGCTGGATGGAATACGGACCGAGATGGAGTCCATGTACGCCAACAAAGTATGGACTTTGGACTTTTCTCCAGAAGGGATAAAACCTGTAGGTTGCAAATGGATCTTCAGAAAAAAGATTGGTATAGATAGACGGGTTGAAACCTATAAAGCTAGACTTATTGCAAAAGGTTTTCGTCAAAGACCTGGTTTGGACTATGATGAAACCTTTTCTCCAGGGGCTATGCTCAAATCCATTCGGATCCTTCTTGCCATTGCTGCCTTCCACGATTATGAGATTTGGCAGATGGACGTATAAACCGCTTTTCTGAATGGATATTTGGAAGAGTGCATTTATATGGATCAATCAGAGGGTTTCATTCAGAGTGAGAGCAGCAGGAAAGTGTGCAAGTTGCTTAAGTCCATTTATGAACTAAAGCAGACATCATGGAGTTAGAACATCCATTTTGATAAGACAGTCAAAGAATTCGACTTTATCAAAAATCCAGATGAACCATGCAGCGATAGTAAGATTGTAGTAAGAACTGTTGTATTCCTCGTCTTGTACGTGGATGACATTCTCTTGATAGGAAATGACATTCCTATGCTACAATCAGTCAAAGGATTCTTGTCACAAAGGTTCTCCATAAAAGACCTAGGTGATGCCAACTTCATTCTGGGGATCCAGATCTATCTGTAAGTCCATGCTACCTCTCCCGGTACTTTCGGGCATGCGGAATTTGGTGAAAAACAATTTTTCTAGAGGTGGTAACATGGACTCAAAACCGGATCTTTGTTAAACATCTAACTAACAACCTAACTAGGAGTTGTTAACTACTCGGTTAGGGGGTTATACCTTTCTTTCTTGATCTCCTTCGTCTTCAAGCCTCGATGGTTGTCCGGATCGGCTTCACTCCGTCGTCTCCTTGCGCCGAAGATAGATCCACCTCGAAAGCTTCTACCTTTGGCTTCTTCTTCGATCTTTGAAGAAACTAGTTCACTTGGTTTGCTAAACCTTGTGAACTAGAGTGAGTAGAGAAGAGTGTGTTGGGATTTTCTCTATGGTTCTTGGTTCTCAACACATGAGACAAGTGAACCATAGACTAAGAGAGGGAGAGCAAGAGGAAGGAGATGAGAGCTCAAGAACAAGAGAGAGAATGCGAATGATAGAATGAGAGAAGACTTTTCTCTCTTGGCTCTCATAATCCAAAACCATCATCACAAAAATAATAATCAAGTATTGTGTAAAATGGTTCAAGTCAAAATGGCTATATCATTTCATGCACTCATTTCTCACAAGAGAAACAAGCAAGTAAAAAGTCTTTGCAATGAAATGATAGCCATTGTCATCATGATGGTCAACTAGTCCAACCTAGTCAACCGGTCAACAAAGTCAACAAGTCAACAAAGTCAACCCCTCAACAACCATGTCACCACAATACTTAATTAATATTATTGTTAATTATATATCATATTCTCATTAGGGTTGACCAAAAAGTCAATAGTCAACAGTCAACGGTCAACAACCCTAATGAGAATCCTCTGCCTCTGTCTCTCCGTCAACTGTGCATACACACCCGCATCCGCGTTTCGAGGAACACGAATACATACTGGATAAATCCAATCCCAATACGTACACTAGGATCTGGCTTAAACCAAAGCCCGCTAGTGTAAACTGTCCGGACACTAAACGTGCACAAGTGCACGGATGTGACTGAACCCTGTCGCAAAACCATGCGACCTGTCGCAAAACCATGCGACCTCTACTCTTTTGCCTAAAGGCGAATAGCTTTCTGTGTGGGACTCTAAAGACTCGACACTACGCTGGCAGTGGGTTTAACCACAGACCGCAAGCGGCACTAGCTGTGCGTAACGGTCCCCAGGTAGATGCCGACAAGAAGACTGACGAGGTGAAACCCATCTGAACTCCTACTGAGCCTGAATATGACAATCTCCGTACAGTCCGGTCTATTCGTCTGATACATTGCATGGCGGTCCTAGGGGGCGGTAAACGTCAGTCCCCTAATAGCGGTACAAGTCGTGTCGGAGTGAAGCCCAATACACCCTGAGATAACACTGGAAGCCTACCAGTATATCTCGCTTGCCCTGGCCAGGGACTACTCGTGTAATGGCTCTCCTAGACACAGCGCGATGTCAACCCCCAATACCGGGAGAGACGAATCCTGTCTAACCATCACTGCCTCCAAGTGCTTCAGGACTGCACCCAACTACTACCTGTTTGCACGACTCCTTTGAGCCGTGGTAGGGTAGTAATCAAAGTACAGTGGGAACACACTCGAGGCGAAGTGATAGTGTCAAGTCAGCGGACTAAACTGTACTCATGTCACCTGGGAACTGATAACTGACGATAGGTATAATACCAACCGGTCAGTTCCCGACGAGTCCTGTCCAGTGTACTCATAACTCAACGAGCACCCGTATACTATCTCCAGTACGACGTACTGACGGCTGTGGGACAGACCGTCTCCCACACTGGGATGAGAAGCGCATGCGCTAGTCTACTCCGGAGTATCGATGCCCTGTCTCGATAGTCCTGCGACTAGGGACCTGCATAAGGATGTGCTTATAGATTACCCAGCCCCACTAGTGTGACTGCCATCACAACGCTGGTAATCAAGCAAAGATCCTAAGGGCTCCACTAATGTGTATAGGTGATATACTAAAATAAACACAAGTACACATTGAAGTAGAAACAAACTAAGTAGCATACTATTATTTTGAGCAAGATTGTATATACAAGGTGAATATCCCAAGCTTCCATTAAGTAATATACAAACTAGTATGATACAGTAATGGCCTCTAGGGCATATACACTAATAATCTCCCACTTGCACTAAGGCCATGTACTGGCGTATCGAAGACCTATCATCTCGATCAGCCGCTCGAACTGAGTCTGGGGCAAGGCCTTGGTGAATGGATCTGCAGTGTTATCTTCTGAAGCGACCCTCCGAACCTCGATCTCCTGGCGATCCATGATCTCTCTGATCAGGTGATACCGCCTCAAGATGTGTCTGGATCTCTGATGGGACCGGGGTTCCTTCGCTAAAGCAATAGCCCCGTTGTTGTCGCAATACAGAGGTATTGGATCAACAATGGACGGAACCACCTGAAGTTCTTTCAAGAACTTCCTCATCCAGATAGCTTCTTTTGCGGCATCAGATGCAGCGATGTATTCCGCTTCCATCGTCGAGTCTGCAACGGTTTCCTGTTTGGAGCTCTTCCAACACGCCGCCCCTCCATTGAGGGTAAAGACAAAACCCGACATGGACTTGGAATCATCCTTGTCACTCTGAAAGCTGGAGTCAGCAAAGGCCTCGATCTGGAGGTCTTTTCCGCCATACACCAAGAACATCTCCTTAGTCCTTCTCAGGTACTTGAGAATGTTCTTTACCGCTATCCAGTGTTTCTCCCCAGGGTTTGACTGATACCGGCTTACCACACTCAGTGCATAAGCTACATCTGGTCTGGTACATAACATCGCATACACTATAGAGCCTACCGCAGAAGCGTAGGGTATAATAGACATGCGATCCCTCTCCAAATCAGTCTTGGGAGACATCTCTTTAGAGAGGGTGATCCCATGACAAGCCGGTAGGTTACCGCGCTTGGAATCTTCCATACTGAATCTTTTCAGTATGGTGTCGATGTACCTGGACTGTGAAAGTCCTAATATCCTCTTGGATCTATCACGATGGATCCGGATCCCCAGGATGTATGAGGCATCACCCAGGTCTTTCATGGAGAACCTGTGTGACAAGAACCCCTTGACAGATTGTAGCATAGGAATGTCATTTCCTATTAAGAGAATGTCATCCACGTATAAAACGAGGAATACTACAGTTCTCGCTACAAATCTACTATAGATGCATGGTTCATCTGGATTTTTGATAAAGCCAAATTCCTTGACCGTTTCATCAAAACAGATGTTCCAATTCCGCGATGCCTGCTTTAGTCCATAGATGGACTTAAGCAACTTGCACACCTTTCCGCTGCTCCCACTCTGAATGAAACCCTCTGGCTGGTCCATATAGACAAACTCCTCTAAATTTCCATTTAGAAAAGCGGTCTTTACGTCCATTTGCCAGATCTCATAATCGTGGAAGGCAGCAATGGCAAGAAGGATCCGAATGGATTTCAGCATAGCCACTGGAGAAAAGGTTTCGTCATAGTCCAAGCCAGGTCTTTGACGGAAACCCTTTGCACCAAGTCTAGCTTTATAGGTCTCAACCTGTCCATCTACACCAATCTTCCTTTTGAAGATCCACTTGCATCCTACGGGTTTTACCCCGTCTGGAGCAATGTCCAACGTCCATACTTTGTTGGTGTACATGGACTCCATTTCGGTCCGCATTGCATCCAGCCATTTTACCGAGTCAACGCTCTGAACGGCCTGCTGGAAGCTAGTAGGCTCATCATAATCTATGATGCAATCCTCTCTATCCCCGTCTATGAGAAAACCGTAGTATCTCTCGGGCGGATGAGACTGCCTACTACTTCTGCGGAGCGGCGTAGGAATGTCCTGTTCTTTTGAACCCTCTGGTTCCACTAAGCTTTCAGTAATAGTCTGTGGTTCTGGAATTTCTTCCAGTTCTAGTGCGCTCCCACTAATTTCCTTTTCCAAGAACTGGTGTTCTAGAAAGTGGGCATTACGAGAAACAAGGACTTTTTGTTCCTCTGCGTGGTAGAAAAGATACCCCCTGGTGTTCTTTGGGTATCCCACAAACTTGCACAGTACTGAGCGTGCCTCGAGTTTGTCCGCATGCTGCTTTTTGACAAAAGCTGGACATCCCTAGATTTTCAGATATTGAAGATAGGGTTTCTTCCCACTCCATAACTCATATGGTGTGGTAGGCACAGTCTTAGTGGGAACTCGGTTCAAAAGGTATGCGGCTGATTCTAGCGCATATCCCCAGAATGATCGCGGTAACTCAGTGTTACTCATCATGGACCGTACCATATCTAATAGGGTTCGGTTCCGTCTCTCCGATACACCGTTATGTTGCGGAGTGTATGGAGGAGTAAGCTGAGAGAGAATTCCGTTCTCTTTTAAATAGTCCAGGAACTCGGCACTCAAGTATTCACCACCTCGATCCGATCTTAGAATCTTGATACTTTTGCCGGTTTGTTTTTCTACCTCATTCTTATATTCCTGGAATTTTCCAAAGGCTTCGGACTTATGTTTCATTAAGAAGACATGTCCGAATATTGAAAAATCATCCGTAAAAGTAATGAAGTAAGAAAAACCGCTTCGCGCATGTGTAGACATTGGACCGCACACGTCGCTGTGTACGAGTCCCAAGAGCTCGCTCGCTCTTACTCCGTGTCCAGTGAACGGAGTCTTTGTCATCTTTCCTTTGAGACAGGATTGACAAGTGGCATACGATTGATATTCGAACGCATTCAAATATCCTTCTGTATGTAACTTCGTCAACCTTCTGTCATTGATGTGACCCAGTCTACAATGCCACAAGAAAGTCTGATTTATTTCCGGAGACTTTCTCTTATGTGTATTCTGGACATTGAAAATCTGTGGTTGGTTTAATACGTATATACCATTGCTCAATGTACCTGACCCAATCAGAACTTGATTAAGGTGAATGTTTACAACATTGCTTACAAACGCAAATTCATAACCTTCTTTAGAAACCAAAGATACAGAAATGATATTACAAGTTGCGTTGGGTACAAAAAAGCAATTACGCAAAACCAAAACATGTCCATCTGACATTCCCAGGTGATAGTCCCCCACGGCCTTAGCATCTATGCTAGCTCCGTCTGCAACTTTGAGGGTCATGTCACATGCCTTCAAAACCCTATGGTTTCTCAACGCCTGCAAAGAATTACAGATATGAGATCATGATCCGGTATCCAATACCCAGGAAGTAGAGTTTATTGAAAGACAGTTTTCAATAACATACACACCTGAAGCTGAAGCCGCAACCTGCTTCAGATCCTATGTTCTGGCCTTCCAAGCCCTGCAATCATTTTTCCAGTGTCCCTTCTTATGACAATAGAAACATTCTTCCTTATCCACAAGCTTTCCCACTTTCTTTGTTGCTTTTGCCTTTCCCTTCGTATCCACTTTACTAACACCGCCCCTTGGTTTGGCGGGGGCTTTCTTCTTCTTTCCCTTGGTTTTCGCCTTGGACCTAGAAGAGGAAGATCCTCCTACAAACAAAGTGGATGTTTCCCTAACTTTCTGTAGGGTGCCCTCTGCGCTCCTCAGCATGTTGAGGAGTTCTGAAAGTTCAACTTCCTTTTCTTGTAAGTTGAAGTTCAGTATGAACTGGGCGTAAGTGGAAGGGAGGGACTGGAGAATCAAGTCCGTATAGAGCTCATTCTCCAACGTGGTCCCAAGGTCCGCGAGCTCCTCAATGTAGCCAATCATCTTAAGCACATGTTCCGCTACCGATGATCCGACTGCCAATCTTGCCGAAAATAACTTCTTCGACACTTCTTATCTTGCGATACGAGATTGCTCTCCATACAGTTCTTTTGTATGAAGAAATATGGATTCCAGGTCTATATTCTCGTGCCTCCTCTGATGTTCATTGTCCATAGAGGCAAGCACGAGGCACTTGGCCTTCGCGCAGTCTAGTTCCCAGGTCTTACGGATTTCCTTATCCACGACGTTGGTTTTGGGACCTGGGACAGGGGGAGCTTTGGTGGTAAGAAGATACCCCAGCTTGTCGTAAGTGATTGCCATCTTGACATTCCTGAGCCAATCTTTGTAGTTTGGCCCTTTCAGTATGTTTTTATCTAGAAGTAACTTAAGTCCAGTCATGTCGATTGGTCGCTGCAATTAGGAGAGAGAAGAAGAAACACTCAGCATGATGCTCTTGCAAGTTTAGAGTGGTTTTTAGTTTGTTTAAACAGGATGGCTCCCACTGTTTCTCGAATCCCTCCTCAAACCAAAAAGGAAGAATTAGTCAGGATCAATCTCACCGTACAATACTTGCTTAACCGTTCGGCCAAGCTGGTGTCGGTACTTCGAGGGAGGTTTTCCAACGCTTTCGCGAAGTTCCTTAATTTAAGAACCTCTTTTACCTGGGGGCGTAGCCCCGCTAACACCTTTCTAGACACCTACTAGGTTTATAGCATTGATCGTTAAGTGAGAAATTTCCCGAGGAGTAGCATATACTCACAGTAGGATCGGGATCCAAATATCATCGCGTGACGAAACTGAAGGAATCCTACCAGAATCATCACACTCCAAATGGTATGCAACACTAGCAAGTTTCAGTTCTTTTGAAACTCCCGATGTGGATTTTTGCCCCATGCTCTTATGACCTTGGCGTGAGGTCAAAATGTCATAAGTCACATGTCAAGTTCTTCCCATCATTATCCAGGTTAATTTGAACCCACCCGTACATACCCTTGACGTAGGCCAAAATGGCAGTACGACTGTCTCAAACCAACGCATTCTATCTATGCAACAGATAAATATCCGGCAGCTACCAATCACTATGCCTTGGCGTGAGGTCAACATACATAGCTTGAATACTACCGAATATTTAACTGAAATGTTGGAGGGCTACGGATGGTTTTGGCAAAACCGTGAACGTAGTGAACTTGATATAGTCGATGGAACGAGATAGCTTTTAAAAGGAGTGGCTCAAACTCCGCATTTTAAAAGTTGATTTTGAAAAGAACCGAGTGGTTTTTCGAAAGTGTTCCAACGACTTTTACTTGGTTTATTTTCTTGCATTAGTTCTTTTAATGCGTGATATTCTTACATTAGTTCTTTTAATGCGTCCCATCATTTAATCCTACCATTGCAGAAAACAACCAAAATATGACGTACGCTTATGCCATTCGCATTCGCCACGGGGCCCCGTCATTACCCGTTAGGTTACTTAACTAACGACAGAGCGGGGGCTGGGCTAGCGCGGCTGTAAAACATAAGCAATGCCTAAATAATATCATATATAGATATATTGCAATGATAGCCATTTCAGATCACAGATGAACACATTGGATATACTAGGAACCCGCAATTCGTACGAGCCTGTAACGAAAAGTAGATTACACGGTCGCGGTGAATAGCCAATACCCCACCCAAGACCCCTATGGGTGCGGCAAACTACCCGCCAAGTACCCGAAGCGAAGCAACCTCCCTCATCTCCGTGAGTAGGCCACTCGGCACTTCGGCATACCCGGTAGTTTGTGCACCCCCTCCATGGGTCTATCCTAGGAGCAAAAACAGTTAAAAAGAAATTATACAATGACGGCTACAACCCCGACCCGGTTGTGCGGCCATATAAATAATTATTACATCAATTTACAAATTTACATGAATTGAAAGAAAAGAAAACTCTCGTCTCACAACCCCCGGCTATTCACCCACGAAAATCCAATGAATTCATATACACATTCCAATAACATTACAGATCACAGATTTGTATAACCCCCACTAATCGACATATAGCGATTAGTAGACGTTCAATACAAATATCACATCACAGAAAAACCCGTCAGCTTAAGTCTTTTAGAAGTTCGATCAAAAATACGGATTTATAGGCCCCAAACACAAAATTTTCGTTCTGGAAAATCTGGGCAGAAAATACATATTCCAAAAATCCCAAAACAACCCCAGAAATACACTGCACCAAATTTGGACCTCGGCCGAGTCAACTCGGCCGCGGAACTGCGGCGGGAGCGTGCTCCCGCCGTGTTTCCGCGGCTCTTTGAACGGTTCGTGAGACCAAATTTGGTGGTTATTCAAACAAAAGCCTGAGCCGATTTTTAAGATGAAAATTATCAACTTTTGAACAGAATAAAAATCGGCAGAAACTTGACAACCCGGGTTCGTTTTGTGACTTTCTCTTTGATCGATCTTCTAGTTACTTTGCTAACATGTTAGATAGAGTTTAACTAGGCTCTGATACCACTGTAAGTCCATGCTACCTCTCCCGGTACTTTCGGGCATGCGGAATTTGGTGAAAAACAATTTTTCTAGAGGTGGTAACATGGACTCAAAACCGGATCTTTGTTAAACATCTAACTAACAACCTAACTAGGAGTTGTTAACTACTCGGTTAGGGGGTTATACCTTTCTTTCTTGATCTCCTTCGTCTTCAAGCCTCGATGGTTGTCCGGATCGGCTTCACTCCGTCGTCTCTTTGCGCCGAAGATAGATCCATCTCGAAAGCTTCTACCTTTGGCTTCTTCTTCGATCTTTGAAGAAACTAGTTCACTTGGTTTGCTAAACCTTGTGAACTAGAGTGAGTAGAGAAGAGTGTGTTGGGATTTTCTCTATGGTTCTTGGTTCTCAACATATGAGACAAGTGAACCATAGACTAAGAGAGGGAGAGCAAGAGGAAGGAGATGAGAGCTCAAGAA
Source organism: Agapanthus africanus (assembly GCA_030015575.1). Lineage (NCBI taxonomy): Eukaryota > Viridiplantae > Streptophyta > Magnoliopsida > Asparagales > Amaryllidaceae > Agapanthus > Agapanthus africanus. The sequence goes on along the minus strand of CM057341.1, from coordinate 352,394,985 downwards.
CAAGAGAGAGAATGAGAATGATAGAATGAGAGAAGACTTTTCTCTCTTGGCTCTCATAATCCAAAACCATCATCACAAAAATAATAATCAAGTATTGTGTAAAATGGTTCAAGTCAAAATGGCTATATCATTTCATGCACTCATTTCTCACAAGAGAAACAAGCAAGTAAAAAGTCTTTGCCATGAAATGATAGCCATTGTCATCATGATGGTCAACTAGTCCAACCTAGTCAACCGGTCAACAAGTCAACAAGTCGACAAAGTCAACCCCTCAACAACCATGTCACCACAATACTTAATTAATATTATTGTTAATCATATATCATATTCTCATTAGGGTTGACTAAAAAGTCAATAGTCAACAGTCAACGGTCAACAACCCTAATGAGAATCCTCTGCCTCTGTCTCTCCGTCAACTGTGCATACACACCCGCATCCGCGTTCCGAGGAACACGAATACATACTGGATAAATCCAATCCCAATACGTACACTAGGATCTGGCTTAAACCAAAGCCCGCTAGTGTAAACTGTCCGGACACTAAACGTGCACAAGTGCACGGATGTGACTGAACCCTGTCGTAAAACCATGCGACCTGTCGCAAAACCATGCGACCTGTCGCAAAACCATGCGACCTCTACTCTTTTCCTAAAGGCGAATAGCTTTCTGTGTGGGACTCTAAAGACTCGACACTACGCTGGCAGTGGGTTTAACCACAGACCGTAAGCGGCACTAGCTGTGCGTAACGGTCCCCAGGTAGATGCCGACAAGAAGACTGACGAGGTGAAACCCATCTGAACTCCTACTGAGCCTGAATGTGACAATCTCCGTACAGTCCGGTCTGTTCGTCTGATACATCGCTTGGCGGGCCTAGGGCGCGGTAAACGTCAGTCCCCTAATAGCAGTACAAGTCGTGTCGGAGTGAAGCCCAATACACCCTGAGATAACACTGGAAGCCTACCAGTATATCTCGCTTGCCCTGGCCAGGGACTACTCGTGTAATGGCTCTCCTAGACACATCGCGATGTCAACCCCCAATACCGGGAGAGACGAATCCTGTCTAACCGTCACTGCCTCCAAGTGCTTCAGGACTGCACCCAACTACTACTTGTTTGCACGACTCCTTTGAGCCGTGGTAGGATAGTAATCAAAGTACAGTGGGAACACACTCGAGGCGAAGTGATAGTGTCAAGTCAGCGGACTAAGCTGTACTCATGTCACCTGGGAACTGATAACTGATGATAGGTATAATACCAACCGGTCAGTTCCCGACGAGTCCTGTCCAGTGTACTCATAACCCAACGAGCACCCGCATACTATCTCCAGTACGATGTACTGACGGCTGTGGGACAGACCGTCTCCCACACTGGGATGAGAAGCGCATGTGCTAGTCTACTCCGGAGTATCGATGCCCTGTCTCGATAGTCCTGCGACTAGGGACCTGTATAAGGATGTGCTTATAGATTACCCAGCCCCACTAGTGTGACTGCCATCACAACGCTGGTAATCAAGCAAAGATCCTAAGGGCTCCACTAATGTGTATAGGTGATATACTAAAATAAACACAAGTACACATTGAAGTAGAAACAAACCAAGTAGCATACTACTATTTTGAGCAAGATTGTATATACAAGGTGAATATCCCAAGCTTCCATTAAGTAATATACAAACTAGTATGATACAGTAATGGCCTCTAGGGCATATACACTAACACTATCGTGATAGATCAAAGAGGATGGTGGGACTTTCACAGTCAAGGTACAAAGACACCATACTGAAAAAATTTAGTATGGATGATTCAAAGCATGGTAGTCTACCGGCTTGTCACGGAATCACCCTCTCCAAAGTAACGTCTCCCAAAGACTGATTTGGAAAGGGCCCGCATGTCGATTATACCCTACGCTTCTGTGGTAGGCTCTATAATGAATGCGATGTTGTGTACAAGACCAGATGTTGCTTACGCACTCAGCGTGGTAAGACGGTATCAGTCAAACTCAGGGGAGAAGCACTGGATAGCTGTAAAGAATATTCTCAAGTATCTGAGAAGGACTAAGCAGATGTTCTTAGTGTATGGCGGAAAAGACCTCCAGATCGAGGCCTTTGCTGACTCCAGCTTCCAGAATGATAAAGATGACTCCAAGTCTATGTCGGGTTATGTCTTTACCCTCAATGGAGGGGCGGTCTGTTGCAAGAGCTCCAAGCAGGACACTGTTGCAGACTCGACGATGGAAACAGAGTATTTTGCTGCATAAGATACCGCAAAAGAGGCAGTCTGGATGAGCAAGTTCTAAACTGAACTTCAGGCGGTTCCTTCCATTGTTGATCCAATACTTTAGTATTGTGACAACAAACGACGCTATAGCTTTAGGGAAGGAACCCATCAGAGATCCGGACATATCTTAAGGCGGTACCACCGGATCAGGAAGATCGTTGATCCCTGGGAGATCGAGGTGAGGAGAGTAGATTAGGAGAACAACAGTGCAGATCCACTAACCAAGGCCATCACTTTGACACAGTTTGAGAGGCTATCCTAGATCTTAGGTCTGCGATATGACAAAACATGGCCTTAGTGCAAGTGGGAGATTGTTAGTGATATATGCCCTAGAGGCAATTATTGTATCATACCGGTTTGTATATTACATAATGGAAGCTTAGGATATACACGGATATAGTAACAGTCTTGCTCGAAATGGTAGTATGCTACCTGGTTTGTTTCTACCTTAATATGTGCATGTGTTTCTTTGCATATCGCTTATACATATTGGTAGAGCCCTTAAGATCTTTTGCTTAATTACCAGCGTTGTGATGGCAGTCACACTAGTGGGGGATGGGTAGTCTATAAGCATATCCTATACAGGTCCCTAGTCATAAGATTATCGAGACGGGGTATCGATACTCCAGAGTAGACTAGTGTATACGCTTCTCATTCCATCAGGGGAGATGGTCTGTCCAACAGCCATTAGTACGTCGTACTGGAGATAGTATGCAGGTGCTCATTGGGTTATGAGTACACTAGACAGGACTCTTTAGGAACTGCTAGTGGGTATTATACCTATCGTCGGGTGGCAGTTCCCAGGTGACATGAGTACAGCTTAGTCCGTCAACTTGACACTGCTACTTCGCCTCGAGTGTGTTCCCACTGTTCTTTAATTACTATCCTACCACGGCTCAAAGGAGTCGTGCAAATAGGTAGTAGTTGGGTGCAGTCTCGAAGCACTTGGAGGCAGTGGCAGTTATATATGATTCGTCTCTCCCCGTATTAGGGGTTGATATCGCATTGTGTTCGGAAGGCCATTACACAAAGTCCTTGGCCAAGGCAAGCGAGATTTATTGGTAGGTACTCCAGTAGCTTCTCAGGGTGTTTTGGGCTACACTCCGACACGACTTATTGCGCTATTAGGGGTCTGACGATTACCGCCCCTAGGCCCGATATGCGATACTCTTAGACGAACAAACCAGACTGTAAGGAGATTGTCACAGATAGGCTCAGTAGGAGTTCGGATGAGTTTGCTCATCAGCCTTCTTATCGACATATACCTGGGTGGCCTTTACATGCAGCTAGTATCGCTTGTGGCTTGTGGTTAAACCCACTGCCAGCATAGTGTCAAGTCTTTAGAGTCCCACACAGAGGGTTTTTCTGCACCGGGCAAAAGATGTAGAGGCCGTATGGTTTTACGGCAGAGCTTCGATCACATACGTGTACTTGTGCATGTACAATGTTCGGGCGGATAATACGAATGGTCTTTGGTTTAAGCCGGATCCTAGTATTGTATTGATGGATTATTTTCGTCTCGTTGTATTCGTATTCTTCGGAATACGGATGATGGTATGTATATACGGATGATGGGCATTCTCGTAATTTGCTCAAGAAAGCTTCTAGAACATGACACCTCACTAGGATTTTATTTCTTTTTTGGATTAAGGATTAATGAGGTGGAGGAAATGAGGTGGAGATATTTCTTGTATGAGGCATGACTCATTAGGTTGACAAAAGAGATATTTGTGAAGCAAGCTTGATATTTGTGAGATATTTTATCTCATCAATTATTAACATGCTTCATTATTCATCACAAATGAGCCAAGCTTTATTCTAAGTTCTATTCTACATTCTCATCTTCTTCTTCCTCTAAACCCAAAACCTCTCATGTGTTGAGAATCCAAGGGTTCCAAGAGACAAACTAATCCATCTTCACACTCTACATCATCTAGACCATCTAGTTTAGCGAACTAGGTGCCCTAGTTACCTCGGATTTGAGGTTGGAGCTCGGACTATATACTCTCGGGTGGATTGTCTTTGACTCGAGGAGGCCGACGAGAAAGTATCGACCCGTTATGATCCTCGAAGCTTATGACGAGGTGGAGGACAGCAAAGAAGACCTGAAGGACTTGTATCGTGAGGTATAAACTTCTTTCCGAGTAGTTAACCTTATATATGTGTTTGCTAGTTAGGGTTTAGCATCAATCCTGAAGTTCAAGTCGGTGTTGCGAGCTTTGAAAAATCGTTTTTTGAATATTCCGCCTCCCCACGAACCCGCGGGGTGCGCGACATCGACTTATAATATATAGATATATATGAACATGGATTTTTCTATTTTGAGAAAATGGAAAATGAGGTGGAAAATGGGGATATATTTGAGGAATTGGTGAAGCATGGCTTTATTCATTATTTTATTCATTTGCATTCACTATTGAAGCATGGTTGGATTTTATTAGTATGTTTTAATCCATGCTTCAATAAGTGAGGGTTTTTGATGAGCCATTGTACACTTGCTCACTTGCATGCTAACTCATTTGCTTAGCTCTCTTGATTTATCTTCTTTTTCCTCCTCCAAACCCTAACCCTCACATGAGTTGTGAATCTTAGGGCTTGTGGGAATTCTAAGTGAGACATAAAAACCTTACTTTATCATCCTACTCTAGATTAGCCATTTAGATTAGGATGTTTCCTTCACTAATGTATGATTAGTTAAGGGGTAGCTTGACCTAGAGATATTTCAAGGTGGATCATCTTCGACATGAAGATCGTAAAGAAAGCTCGATCCATTTTTCAAGTGGAGCCAAGAGGAGTCGTAGGGACTACTACCTGGAGCTTTAGAAGAGAAGGACTTGGTCTACAAAGATTGTAGTCTCTTTCTCTTAGCATAGTTCTTGTTATCATATAAACCCTTATACTCTAGTTAGATCCTAGTTAGTGTATCTTAGCATCCTTAAAATTTTAAAATTTCATGCTTGATGCTTGTATAAACCTTGTGGTGGTGCTAAGAAACACTTTCAAACAAGTCACCCCATTCCGTAGAAGGTATGCAATCTCATTGCAAGTTTCAATACTTGAACCTACCGATATCGGTTTTTACCCCTAACGACCTATGACCTTGATGAAGGCCAATAAACCAAAAGCCTCTAGTCAAGTTCTACCCGTTATTTTGTGATTAACTTGAACCCACCCGTACAGACCCTTGACGAAGGCCAACAAAGCCGTGCGACTGTCCTGGCTAATCGCATTACATGCTAACAGGAAGACATCACTTAGCTACCGTACCCTACGTCTTGACGGAGCCCAACAAATACAGCACGAATATTAAGTACTCTACTTTCTGGAATGACAGAGGGCTACGGCCGGTTTTGAAGAAAACCTTTAACGTAATGAACTTGATCTCATTGTAGGAACCGAGTGGTTTTGCATATTTATAGTCACGTAGACTACTGCTTAAGTGCGGATTCCCCGTGAAGGGATCAAGGCTCTTACCTCATCGAATGAGATGCAGGATATTCCTAATTGAATACCACTGTGCAAACCAATAGGATACGGCTATTCAATTTTCAAACTTATAGCAACACAATATTTTGCCAAAGAGGTCACTCTCTGTGAAGTGATCTAGGCTCTTTTCTCGTCGTATAAGGTATAGGATACTCTAACTGAATACATCTGTGCAAAGTAATCGAATCGACTATAACATAAATTCTAATATTTGGTTTCTACAATGTGTTTTAGGTTTATTATCTTTGGATTAATCCGAATCAATGCAATCCTATCAAATAGATAATCACATTACCTCGCATCTTCTTATACAATCAAAGAAAAGCATGAAAATAAAATAGAATGAACATATACGCCATCCGCATTCGTCACAGGGCCCCGGGTTTTCACCGTAAGGTTACTTAACTTACGGCAGGGCCGGGGCAGAGCTAGCGCTGGTGCAAAACATATATAGCTTTTATATATATACTCTATATATCACATATATCAATATATCATACGCATATAATCACATTACAACATGCAGAAGAAAACATCACGGGCAGGTAATCATATCACAAGCATGCAATGAATATCACAGAATAGGAATGGTCGGATTACCTAGGAATCCCGCGTTTCGTTCGAGTTACAAACGAAACGCGACATTCTCTAGTAGTGTGAATAGCCCGTTGTTCAGTTGATAAAACTGCACATTTAATATGACATTTTTCCTACTATTTCTATATAATAAAAGGTGTTTATTATAATATATGATACATATGAGGATTTATCTGTAAAAATACTATTTTCATGTGTTTATATATTATAATTAACATTTGGTAGGAAAAAGTAAGCATATAATATCCATGTAACATTTGGCCCATTTAAAATATGCTTACCTTATTAAATGGTTAAGTTAATATCTCAATAAAACAAACTCTACTAATATTATTTGTTGAGTTTGTTGTGCAGAATTTTCAGGGCTGAAATCAAGGAAATCAAAGTTGTTAGAACAAACCTGCCTAATTAAGAAAGTAAACTAAAAAAATCAAGTCTGGCAGTGACGTAGAAAAGATTTTTCAGTTTCCAGAGATTAAAAAGATCACCACGTGTCATAAAGATAAAGCTCTAGAAGACCAAATCAAGCGATCTCCCTATAAGGCCGAGGATCCGCGGCCAAACCCACCTATTGGCCACGGATCCGCCGCGGTCTAGATGTATTGGGAGTTGGGATTTTGTTGTTGAAATCGTAACTACTGGTTTCCAAATTAGGAAGTTAGGGTTCTGGCTCTGGGACTATATATAAGAACCGAGAGCCTCTTGGAAAAATCATCAAGCTGAAGAGATCACGAAGTCCAAGACGGCTCACGCATCCAGGCTGATCATCAACGGTTCATCTACCTCCTTAGAAGAGATCGAGAAGCAAACTAGTATTTTGTAATCGTTTTCTAAGGAAACAAAGTGTACTTGATCTTGTTGATTAATAAAGGTAGTTTTATTCTATTGCATTTTATTTTCTTCATGATTTCTATCTTTTCTTATCCCAACATGCACGAGTAATTCTTTGCTTGTTAGGGTTCATGGGATTAGGGTAGGTTAATAGATGATGAAAATCCTTAAACTCTTTTTAAGTCCTATAAAGTTTATAAACTCTATCAAAAGAATAGTTAACATCCTAATTGGGCGTGCTATCAATTCATTGATAATTGCGACCACGATTAGAGATTAGATTAACTATTGTTTTGGTAAAGGCTAGATATGAACGGAGTTCCATGTCGAGATAGGGGTTAAGAGTGGGAACCCTTTTCCCTCCAGAAATCCTAATCTACATGCATCACTGTCGATCTAGTTTTAAATCTATTAAAGGATAAAAAGAGTAATTTTTAATTAATCATCCATATCTACTAAATCCTAATGAACCCTACAATCCCCTTTCTACTATAAAACCTACATCCGTAGTTAATCTAGATCTATATTTTACATCCGTGTTTAACGTAGATCTAGATCCTACAACCATTCTTCACCATTCTTTATTCTTCCTCCTTTCTTTCTCAACACGTCTAAAGTAAGAATAAAATATTCAACGTTTCCCAGAAGACGACCCGTACTCATCTCGGTCTAGCTATACGCGACACCGTTATTGATTGCAGTTAACTACATAAATACAAATCAATCAAATGGCGCCGTTGCCGGGGATACGTGCGTAATATTTTTTTTTCTTACTATTCGTGTTGAATTCTTATTCGATCTATATCATAAAAATAAACAAAACTGCAAATTGTATATTTAACGATTATTGTGTGAATTTTCCGAGGGAATCTGGAGTCACAGACTTGAGGAAACAGAGATTCAGAGACATTCATCAAGATCCAGAGGAGCATAGGAGGCCACATAGCAAAAATCTTCATCAGATCTTCCTAGTCGGCGGCGGAACCGTGGCACAAAGAGCCTATTGGCGGCAGAACCGCGGCGCGTTACGGTGTTTAGGGTTTCCAAATTCTTTGGTGTCTTTTATATATCTTTCTCTCTCCTCTGAAATCTAATAAAATATCTTTTCTGCAGGATTCTTTACAAAATTTCGCCGCTCAAAAAATCTTTTTATAAAGTTTTGTAATTGGTTTGTTAATTCATATTTTAATACGGATCTTTAAGGGGCAAAGACCAAATTTAGATTAGGTGGGGATTTTATCACCCATCCTAAGCCCCACAAATCACAAACCGAGTATCTACATCAACCTTACATTAATTTAAAAAAATATTTAGACAAGACTCTAAGGACTGTCGCACTCAATAAGGATAGAGAAAGGTCGTGGGTAATTTATCGCTTATCCGTATTACTTTTGGGGTGCCTAGGCAAGTGTGTCTAAGGCAAGTGGTTATTTAATTAGGCCTGCTATTTTCGGTGATTCGTATAGCGGATACCTCCCACTTACCTGGCCACAAGAGTAGTAAAGAGGTGGTAGAGGATTGATCTTAGGCTTGTCCTTTGAAAGTCTAGGAGCGGTCCAGAGACTGGACCTAGGTAACCTTAGTTCTAGAGTTGTTTGTGCATTTTTGTGTGATTTGTATATAGTCCGACACACTTTTCAAAACAGATCATTTTTAAAGTACACACGCTGCCATTTGCTCTAAACCCGCTTAGTGCATGCTTGGCTGGACATGGGATTCTAGTGCTCGTCTTGTCCGCGTTCCTGCTATCGACTCCGAAGTCGGTGCTTCTTCATCTTCTTTTTCCCCACCACACACCACATCAACCGAGATGGACGGTACTCCATCAGATTATAACACCACCCTTCCACCGCCCGTAGGTGCGCAGAATCTACCGCGCATCTCTCTCCAAGAGAGATGCTATCCTATCTGTGGTCCACTTCCCACTTGCTTATCTATTCTACCAGCCAACGGGGATAATTTTGAAATTAAACCCCACTACATCAATCTGTTGCCCAAATTTCATGGGCTTGAGTCTGAAGATGCGTACGTTTTCATCACTAAATTCGAAAACGCATGCGCAATGATGGGTATGTCACAATTGTCTGTGGATGCTATGCGCTTGCGTCTTCTCCCATCCACTTTGTGCGACTTGGCAGAAAAATGGCTTTATAATACTGTCGCACACTCTATTTCCAATTGGGATGAATTCTTGATAGTATTTCTTAAGAAATTTTACCCAAATCATAAGACCGCCCGTGTTAGGAGCGAGATCAACCAGTTCACCCAGCTTCCTAATGAACCATTTTGGAAGTGCTTTGAATGTTTCAAGGATCTGCTTGTCCAATGTCCTCATCATGGAATACAAAGATGGGATTTGTGCCGAATTATATATGAGGGCATTAATCTAGCGACAAAGCAGATGCTTGAAACAAATTGTCAATGCAATTTCATGTCTAAAGATAATGGTGAAGCTTAAAATATCTGGAAGATCTCGCTGAAAACACTTTGCAGTGAGAAAGCGTAAGACCACCTTCATCTAGGGGAGGTATTCTTCAGCTCGATATTTCCATCGCAGTAAAAACCGAAATGGCAGCGATGCAGAAGAAACTCGACGTATTGAGAACAAATTCTCATCAGTCTCCCTAAATCAGGTAACGCTTCCCAAAACAGTGTGTTGTTGCTGTTCAGATCCTTCATATTTGACGGAAAAATGTCCTATGAATGCACCGTTTCAAGGTCATGAGCAAACTAATGCTTCTTTTCAGCAGCAACCTAGAAACGATCCTTATTCTTCCACGTATAATCAAGGATGGAGGAATCATCCAAACTTTGATTGGAACCAAAACCAACCCCAAAATCAAAACCAGTTCCAAAGCAATTATCAAAGACCTCCTCCACAGCAATAGCAACCACAACCACAAAGTCAGCACCCCTTTCAGTCACAAAATTTTCAAAATCTGGCCAACACTTCTGTACCGCAATTGGCCGGTACTGATAACTCTTCACTCGCACAAATTTTGGATTTTTTTATGAAACATACCATTCAAATGTCGGTTGATATGAAGTCTTCTATTGATACCATAAAGAAAGACTCCGCCTCCCACGGTGAGGGTATTAAATCAATAGAAAACCAAATTGCACAGTTGAACGCCGCAATGAGTGTGAGAGAGAAAGGGAAATTCCCATCTCAACCCCTACCGAATCCTGGCCACTCACAAAATCAAAACGTGAGTGCTGTTACTACGTTGAGATCGGAAAATGTGCTGAATAACCGAGTGGGTGAGAAATTTGATGATGTTAGTGATACCAATGATACCCCGGCTTCTACTTCTTCCCCTAATTCGTCTAATCTCCCACCTTCTTCCGAGCCTATTCTCCGTTTTCCCCAAGGCTCGAACCCTCAGCCCACTTCCACAAATCTATCTAAAACGATTCCCACTCCAATTCTGGGATCCATTCCATCCCCACAATCCTCTCTAATTTTGGACCCAAACCTTATTGATAAAGCACCTTATCCAAACAGGTTAAGGGGCAACAAACCAAGTCCACAAATGGAGAAGATTGTGGAAATTTTTAAGCAAGTTAACATAAACATTCCTCTCCTAGATGCTATTCAACAAGTTCCGTCTTATGCGAAAATCCTAAAGGACTTGTGCACTAGGAAGAGAAAAGTTCAAGTACCTGAAAAAGTTTTCTTTGCGAGTAATATGAGCACTGCTTTTACACAACAACTACCCAAGAAACGAAAGGACCCCGGAAGTCCTCCAATTTCTATTTCTATTGGGGGTAAAAATATCAATCGTGCTCTAATCGATTTAGGTGCTAGTGTTAACTTGCTTCCGTATTCTGTTTATAAGCAATTAGGGATCGGAGAGTTAAAACCGACGCATTGCACTCTTTAGATGGCCGATCGATCTATCACCCAACCTAGGGGTGAGCTAGAGGATGTGTTAATCAAAGTCGGGGAATTTATATTTTCTGTGGACTTTGTCGTTATAGATACACAAGCTGTAGCGAACCCACGAAACCAAATTCCGGTGATTTTAGGTCGACCTTTTCTTGCGACTTCCAACGCTGTAATTAATTGCCGTAACAGCTCTATAACCCTATCCTTTGGGAAGAAGTTAATTGAGCTTAACATTTACAAGTTGGGAAGTGAACCCTCCGAACCCTATGCTCATGTGTGTTCTGTCAAAACAATAGATTCCGACAGTTGCGAAATTGAAGAGCTTCACGATACTGATCTCGACTCCGCTATTACGTTGTTGTCCGGGTTAACATCTAACATGGAATATGAACCTTTTATGGAGTCCGAGTATCATCCTGTTCTTTCCGATGAGATTATTAATCGGGATATCGAAGAAAGTTTTGAAGAAATTTTTGCTGAAGAACTCGCATTCTTAGAAAATACGGGTGGTGTGATGAATCAACCTCAACACAAAGAAGTTGAACCATCACCACTTCTTCTTATCGATAACAAGAATGCGAGTAATCCATCATCATTATTTCGTCTCTACAAACCAAGACGTAAACCTTTTCCATTACACCTCTTATCTCCTCCCCACTTCTTCATATCAATAGACGATTTGTTCTTCCACCAACCTTGTTGCTTCATCGATAAAATTTTTGAATGGTTGGTGTTGGCTTTTGGTCTTTGTAAGGCTTTACTTTGACCAATAATTTTAAACCCCCCCAAATAATTTTGAATGCTTAATTCGATTTTACTTAAGTTGGGGGGGGGGATATTTTGACTCTTGAAAGAATTTTTTTATAAGATTGTGAGCCAAAAATAAGTTTGGGGGAGGATTTCACTTTCATTATTTCTTGTCCCCTTTTTTCCTCCCAAGTCTACAGGTTTTTGAGCTTAACGGATGACATCAGTGAGGACACTGCTGTAAACAGATTTGGGGAAGGTTTGTGCTTATTTACGCGATACTTTGCATTATACTATATATAAGCACAAAAAAAATTTGATAATGGAAGTTTGAAAGTGAAAATTTACATATGAAAGATAGGAATAGTTTAAGAAAAACAAGAAAGTTAGAGGTTTTCTTAAACAAAACTAGTAATAAGTAGTTATGAGCTGTTGTCCCAAGGGTTAGTAAGATGAAAGAAATTGCTAATCTGAGCATAAAATTAAGTCTGAAAAATAGTCCTTATTCTTGACGCCAAACATTTGAACGTTGATACCCTACTATATGCACTTACACACATCTTGAAACTTAGGATAGTAGAGAATACCCTGAAATGCTCTTGTCTAAAAGCCTTAGTATATAAAAAATATATATATATATATATATATATATATATATATATATATAAGTGGTGGTGAAAAAAAATGAACACTGGTTTTGTAATTACCAAGGCAGCATAAAAAAATATAGCGAGGGTGCTTTATCACTTAGTGCCTTAGACCAACTGGTTTGGGAGCCACTGCTAAGCCTTAGGTGTTGCAAGACGAGGAATTACTCCTAAATGCGCGAGCATATTTTGTAATCGGTCGGTTAGTACCTCAAGAAGTATTAACGGTCACATGAAGGATGTGTGAGCAATTCCATCTAAAATATTCACCAACTATAAAGTACTTTGGAAGATGGACAAGAGTATGATAGCTTGAATTGAATTCTCTAAGTGTAGAGATATATTTTACACACACGTAGGGGTATATGATCAATGTTTGGATAAAAGATAGGGAGGAAAACTAAAGGCGATGTTTTGTAGAGGGATGATGTGATTTCTAATATCTTTTCATGACTATTAAGATAGAGCTCATGACAATTGAAAAGCCAGTGTAGTTGGAAACTCTAAGTTTTTAAAGTTTTTCTTTTTTGGTTCTTATCTTTATATGTAACTTTCACCATCTCTCTTTTATTATAGGATTTTGTGGGTGTAATCCACTGAAAACCCTCAGGAGACAACACTCCTCCTACTAGGGACACTTAGAAGTTTAATGGCTTGTTGCACGTGCTCAGTGCAATCGTGTTGCCTATGAAAGTGTGCTTACCTTTCTCCTTTCTTTTTCTCATTCTCTTAAATAAACTAGTTTGCTCGAGATGATCAAAGATAAGTTTGGGGGTATTTGTTCAGTTGCTAAAACTGCACATTTAATATGATATTTTTCCTACTATTTCTATACAATAAAAGGTGTTTATTATAATATATGATACATATGAGGATTTATCTGTAAAAATACTATTTTCATGTGTTTATATATTATAATTAACATTTGGTAGGAAAAAGTAAGCATATAATATCCATGTAACATTTGGCCCATTTAAAATATTCTTACCTTATTAAATGGTTAAGTTAATATCTCGATAAAACAAACTCTACTAATATTATTTGTTGAGTTTGTTGTGCAGAATTTTCAGGGTTGAAATCAAGGAAATCAAAGTTGTTAGAACAAATCTGCCTAATTAAGAAAGTAAACTAAAGAAATCAAGTCTGGCAGTGACGTAGAAAAGATTTTTCAGTTTCCAGAGATTAAAAAGATCACCACGTGTCATAAAGATAAAGCTCCAGAAGACCAAATCAAGCGATCTCCCTGTAAGGCTGCGGATCCGCGGTCAAACCCACCTATTGGCCGCGGATCCGCCGCGGTCTAGATGTATTGGGAGGTAGGATTTTGTTGTTGAAATCGTAACTACTGGTTTCCAAATTAAGAAGGTAGGGTTCTGGCTCTGAGACTATAAATAAGGACCGAGAGCCTCTTGGAAAAATCATCAAGCTGAAGAGATTACGAAGTTCAAGACGGCTCACGCATTCAGACTGATCATCAACGGTTCATCTACCTCCTTAGAAGAGATCGAGAAGCAAACTAGCATTTTGTAATCATTTTCTTAGGAAACAAAGTGTACTTGATCTTGTTGATTAATAAAGGTAGTTTTATTCTATTGCATTTTATTTTCTTCATGATTTCTATCTTTTCTTATCCCAACATGCACGAGTAATTCTTTGCTTGTTAGGGTTCATGGGATTAGGGTAGCTTAATAGATGATGAAGATCCTTAAACTCTTTTTAAGTCGTATAAAGTTTATAAACTCTATCAAAAAAAATAGTTAACATCCTAATTGGGCGCGCTACCAATTCATTGATAATCGCGACCACGATTAGAGATTAGATTAACTATTGTTTTGGTAAAGGCTAGATATGAACGGAGTTCCATGTTAAGATAGGGGTTATGAGTGGGAACCCTTTTCTCTCCCGAAACCCTAATCTACATGCATCACTGTCGATCTAGTTTTAAATCTATTAAAGGATAAAAAGTGTAAAATTTAATTAATCATCCATAACTACTAAATCCTAATGAACCTTACAAGCCCCCTTCTACTATAAAACCTACACCCGTAGTTAATCTAGATCTATATTTTGTATCCGTGTTTAACGTAGATTTAGATCGTACAACCATTCTTCACCATTCTTTATTCTTCCTCATTTGTTTCTCAACATGCCTAAACTAAGAATAAAATATTCAACGTTTCTCAGAGGACGACCTGTACTCATCTCGGTCTAGCTACATGCGACACCGTTATTGATTGCGGTTAGCTACATAAATACAGATCAATCACCCGTGCGAAACAAAAAACAGAATACTACAAGTATGGCAAGCTACCAGCTGACCCATAAAACAAGGCAACCCAACCTTATCATCATGAGGGGGCCACCCGACACTTTCTCGAATCCGGTGACTTGAGCACTCCTCCACGAGTCTAACCTATACCCCCTACAGGCACGGCAAGCAACCCGCCAATCCTAAACTCGAGTGACCGGATCCCAACTCCTTGAAATGGCCACCTGCTGCAATTTAGAATCCGGCCGTCCGTGCGCTTCTCCGCGGGGTAATAAGGCTGTAATAATACAATGGTGACAATGATCGCAAGCTGATCGTATCCCGATAAATAATAATAGATCAAGCGGTGACTATCGCCATATGTGAACCGCTAAGTCCCGAAATAAAGAATATACATATAGCGGAAAAGGCGGCCAAAAGATGGAGTTCGTCCCGAAAAAATGAATATAAAAGATGGTTGCAAGCAGGAATGAAAATAACACTTATCGCAAAATCACACTTCCCCACGGGGGCTATTCATTACGCGAGAATCCAACGCATTCCCACAAACCAACATCTCAGACTCACATCATGCAACCCAATCGAATTGATCAAATCAATTCGTCGACGTTAAACACCACATATCACCATATGCGAGCAAACCAATTAAATTAAACAATTTAATTTAATTAGTTTACATCGCCGATGGTCCAATAAACATAAACATATCCAAAACAAATCCGAAAGTGTACTCGTTGAAACAAACACGAGCATACTCAGGTCGAAAAACTCCGAGATGTATGTGACGCCACAAAAATCAAATCTGGCATGCGCACACCTGAACGAAACCGTTAATCCCCAATTTTTTTTAAAGTACCACCTCAGCCCAAAATTATGGGCTCAGGTTGGACAGGGAGAAAAACCCCCAAAACCGAGACCAATCTCTGGCGGGGAGGGGAAAAAATTGGGGAAAAGCAACTCATATTAATTTATATTGCAAAACAATTGACAGCTAATATCAATATTAGTCTCATCCAAAGCAAATTAATACTGAAGAGGGTTAATACGAAGAGGTTAAGCAAACATTTGAGCATGTTACGTTTATTGAATCATCAAAAGCAATCAGATGTAAATGATCGGCTCTGATACAAATGTTAGTAAATCGATACTAGTGTCGCAACGTTTGCTGACTGCGGCGGAATGTAAAATAGAAATTTTTAAAACTTAGCATCAATTTACAATTCCATGATCAATTCATTTACTACTAATTGCACAAAATAAGAAACTGGAGAGGGGGTCAGGGTGCTACAACCTTTGTAGCGTGTCCGCTCATTTGCGGAAGACACCGTCACCTCCCGAACGATCTTACGAGCCAACCTTCTTACTGAAGATGATCCACATCGAGAAAACCCCACTTCAAGCTCCATCTCCACTTATGCAAGCGTCCAAGTGAAGAAAACTTAATCTAATGGGATGTTAATCCATTATATTAAGGATGTAGAGTTATCACAATAATTTTCCTTTCAATCTTTTTCTCTCATCCAATATACAAGAGGAAGAAGAAGAAGAAGAAAAAAGAGGCTATAATCCTTAGAATTATGTGTGAAGAGATGAGGCTTATCCTTTTAGAAAACCATCTTTTATTTTTAATAATCCCAACTATACCTCACTACACTATTGAAAGATGACACATTTTCTTTTCTTTTTATTTTTCTTTTTAATGTGAAATGAGGTGTTAGGCTTCTAGATGTTTAATATTTGTATACAAATAAATACAAACATCTATTACATGTATCAAATACATGAAAACCCGTATTTGTATATAATACAAATACCAGTGAGAGAAAAAAATAAGTGAACATCAAGACAACTCAAACAGTATACTATACAACTGAGCAAGATTGTCACGTACATACATATCCTTAACATCCTATTCAATACAGGTCTTTAGGGCATACATATCCAACAATCCCCTACTAGCACTAAGACTTGTAATTAGCGTACCGAATACCCAGCGTCTGCTCTAGGGCCAGTTGTTGATGTATCGCATTCCCAACATCTCAAAAAGTCGTTCGAACTGCGCTTGAAGGTGGGCCTTGGTAAATAGATCTGCCGTGTTGTCTTTCGTATCAACTCTCCAGATCTCGATCTCCTGGAGATCTATGATCTCCCTGATCAAGTGATACCGCCTCAAGATGTGTCTGTATTTCTGATGGTACTGTGGTTTCTTCGCTAAAATCATAGCCCCATTGTTATCACAATACAAAGATATTGGATCAACAATGGATAGAACCACTCCAAGTTCAATAATGAACTTTTTCATCCAGACCGTTTCTTTTGCGGTATTGTTGGCAGCAATGTATTCAACCTCCATCGTTGAGTCCGTGACGATGTCCTATTTAGAACTCTTCCAACAGACCGCCCCTCCGTTGAGGGTAAACACAAAATCCAAGATAGACTTGTTGTCGTCCTTGTCATTTTGGAAGCGTGAGTCGGTAAAAGACTCGACCTGAAGGTCTCTATTACTGTAAACCAAGAACATCTCCTTAGTCCTTCTCAGGTACTTGAGAATGTTCTTTACAGCTATCCAATGGTTCTCATTTGGGTTCGGCTGATATCAGCTCACCATGCTAAGCGCGTAAGCTATATCTGCTTTGGTATATAGCATCACATACATTATAGATCCTACCGCCGAAGCGTATTGTATAATGCTCATGCGAGCTCTCTCTTCATCAGTCTTGGGAGACGTCTCTTTAGAGAGGATGATTCCATGCAATGTGGGTATATTACCGTGCTTGGAATCTTTCATACTAAATCTCTTCAGTATGGTCTCTATATACCTGAACTGTGAAAGTCCCAACAATCTCTTAGATCTATCTATGTAGATCTTAATCCCCAGAATATAAGAGGCATCTTCCAGGTCTTTCATGGAGAACTTTTTTGACAAGAACAGCTTGACCGATTGTAGCATAGGAATGTCATTTCCAATCAAAAGAATATCATCTACGTACAAGACTAAGAATACGACAGTTCGTCCTATAATGTTCTTATAGATACATGGCTCATCTTCATTTTTTATGAAGTCAAATTCTTTGACTGTTTCATCAAAACAGATGTTCTAGCTCTGCGATACCTGCTTTAATTCATAAATGGATATAAGCAACTTGCACAGCTTCCCGCTGCTCCCACTGTCAACAAATCCCTCCGGCTGATCCATATAAACGCATTCTTTTGTACTTCCATTTAGAAAACCCGTTTTTACGTCCATCTGCCAGATATCATAGTAATGGAAGGAAGCAATGGCAAGTAGGATCCGAATGGATTTCAGCATAGCCACTGGAGAAAAAGTTTCGTCATAGTCCATTCCTGGCCTTTGACGAAAACCTTTTGCAACAAGTCTAGCCTTATAGGTTTCCACCTATCCATCTATACCAATCTTCTTTCTGAAGATCCATTTGCATACAACGGGTTTTATCCTAGGAGGAGCAATATCTAAAGTCCAAACTTTGTTGATGTACATGGACTCCATTTCGGATCGCATAGGATCTAGCCATTTTACAGAGTCCCTACTGATAATGGCTTGCTCGAAACTAATAGGATCATTTTCTTCCAAGATGCAATCCTCTCGATCCCCGTCTATGAGAAAACTGTAGTATCTCTCGGGCGAATGAGAAATCCTACTAGATCTGCGAAGTGACTAAGCTTCATCGGGTTCTATTGAATTCTCTGGTTCTACCAAATCTTCAGTTGCAGTTTGTCCGTCTGGAATTTCTTCTGGTTTTACCGTGCTCCCACTAATTTCTTTTGTAAGAAACTGCCATTCTAAAAATTTGGCGTGCTGAGAAACAAATATCTTCTGCTCCTCGGTATGGTAGAACAGATATCTATAGCTATTCTTAGAATATCCTACAAACTTACAAAGAACTGACCATGCCTCAAGTTTTTCCGGGTTATGTCTTTTAACATAAACCAGATAACCCCATATCTTAAATCTTTTAAGATATAGTTTCTTACCATTCCAAATTTCAAATGGTGTTTTTGACACAGATTTGGATGGAACATCATTCAGTAGGTATGATGTTGTTTGTAGTGTATATCCCCAGAAAGATAGAGGTAACTCGGCATTACTCATCATTGATCGAACCATATCCAAAAGGGTACGGTTCCTTCGCTCCGATATACTGTTGTGCTGTGGTGCATAAGGAGGAGTAAGCTGAAAGAGAATTCCATTCCCTTTTAAGTAGTCAAGGAATTACGTGCTTAAGTACTCCTCTCCTCTATCAGATTGGAGGATATTGATATTTTTGCCAGTCTAGTTCTTTACTTCGTTTCTGTATTCTTTGAATTTCTTAAAAGCTTCAGATTTGTGTTTCAAAATATACAAATATCCGAATCTGGAGAGATCGTCAGTGAATGTGATGAAGTATAAGAACCCACCCCTTGCATGTATAGACAATGGAACACATACATCACTGTGTATGAGTCCCAGGAGCTTTGTAGCTCTTTCTCCATGTCCCGTAAACGGAGTTTTGGTCATCTTTCCTTTGAGACGGGATTGGAAAGTTTCATAAGATGAAAATTCGAACGAATTCAGAAATCCATCCTTATGCAACTTGGCTAGTCTTTTCTCATTGATATGACCAAGTCTACATTGCCATAAGAAAGTTTCGTTTGTATCTGAACTCTTCCTCTTGCGTATGTTTTGTATATTGAAAACTGTGTTTTGATTTAAAACGTAGATACCATTATACAGTGTACCTTCTGCAACTAATACCTGATTAAGGTAAATGTTTATGATATTGTATCTAGAACAAAGTTATATCCATCTTTATCAAGTAAAGAGACTAATATGATGTTGCAAATCATGGAAGGTACATAGTAACAATTGTTCAAAATAATAGTATTGTCGCTTGACAATACTAAGTGATATTCATCAACGGCCGCAACGTCAACTTGTGCTCCGTTACCTACTCTGAGGGACATATCACCCGGTCCAACCATTCTACTTTTTCTCAGTCTTTATAATAAATTACATATATGAGATCCTGATCCGGTATCTAGTACTCAGGAGGTAGGGTTGACCGAAAAACAGTTTTCAATAACAAATACACCCGAAGAAGATGCATTAGAATGCTTCTCTTTCACTAAGGTCATATGGAATTCCTTACAGTCCTCTTTTCTTTGCCCATACTCGTGACAGTTGTCACAAGTTAGAGTTGAACAGACGTTCCCCAGCCTTATGTAACAAGTTGGTTCGGTCAAATCAAATATTTTATTATCTTGATTAGGGCGTGACATGATTGCTACCTGGAGAGAGAGAAAAGAAACACCCAGCGTGCGCACTTGCAAGATTAGATTGTTTATTAGTTTATCTAATCAGGATGGCTCCCATTGTTTCCTCGATTTTTCCTTCAAATCTTAAAAGAAAAACTAGTCAGGATCATTCGCACCTTACAAGTTCGCTAACCGTTCAGCAAGGTGGGTGTTGGTACTCCGAGGAAGGTTCCCCATGCTCTCGTACGGACCTAATTAAAATAAACCTCGTTTCCGCAGAGACGTAACCCCGTTAATATTTTTCTAGACGCCTAATAGCTTGGCTAATTATGAAGTGAAAAATATCTCTCAAGAGTAATCTTACTCATCAGTGGGATCGGGATCCAACTATCATCACGTGATAACCTAGATGGAAGCCATTCTAGTCACCACACTCCGGAAGATATGCAACACTAGCAAGTTTCCTGTATATTTCAAACTCCCGATGTGGTTTTTGCCCCTGACAGCTTATGACCTTGACTAGGTCAACATATCATAAACCGCTAGTTAAGTTCAACCCGTCATTATCCTAGAGACCCATCCACATAGACCCTTGACTAGGTCAAAATAGTTATGCGGCTGTCCTAGATAATCGCAACACTTGCAACAAACAAGTATCACTTAGCTACCGAACACTACGCCTTGACTAGGTCAAAACACACAGCACGAATACTAAGTAACACTTGTAAGAAATGACGGAGGGCTACAACTAGCATTTTGGCGAAAAACCCTTTAACGTAATGAACTTGATATCGTTGAAGGAATCGAGTAGTTTTGAAAATGAGTGGTTTAGGCTCCGTATTTAAAAACTAGTGGTTTTGAAGAAAACCGACTAATCTATAGTAATATAAACTTTTACTCAAGTGGTTACTCCCCGTGAAAGGATCTAGGCTCTTTCCTCCTCGAATGGGGTGCTGGATATTCCTCAACGAATTCCACTATGCAAAGCAAAAAGTACGACTATAGTTTTTCGAAATTTGTTCCAATATCTTATTAGGTTTATTTTCTTTCACTAATTAAAATTAATGTGGTCCCATCAATTAATTCCTATCATACCAGAAAAGAACGAAAATACAATATACGTATATGACATTCGCATTCGCTATGGAGCCCCATCATACACCGTTAGGTTACTTAACTAACGGCAGAGCGTGGGCAGGGCTAGCACGGATGCAAAACATATACAACATATGTTAGTACATATATAACCATTCGTCTGAGCCATGATATAAGCAACTTCACAGAAAAGCGATAAGCATAATGGAATAGTGGATAATCTAGGAGCCCCGGGTTTCAAATAAGCCGCAAATGAAATTTGACATTTCCCGATCATGTGGATAGCATGTGCAATGTAAAACCAAGACCCCTACATCACGGAAAGTTACCCGCCAATCTCTGAAGTGAGGAAATCCCAATCAACGAATTGAATGGTCCACCCAGCAATTCACGGAATCTAGTAACTTGAGCACCCCTCCGTGGGTCATCTTATACCCCCTACGAGTGCAGAGAATAGCCCGCCAATTCTAGAGGAAGGCCCCCCGGTCTCAACGCCATGAGATAGAGGCCCGTTGCCCTCTAGAATCCAGCTATTCGAGCACTCCTCCGCGGGGTAATCCTAGTACAGAAAAGAAATAATATATACAACGGTGACATCGACCTCAATTCGGCCGTGCCCCAATAAAATAATATACAAACTGGCAGAAACGGCAGTCCACATGTTGGACGTTCGCCCGCAATAATGAATTTACAAATGAATCAAAATTGTACATCAAATATTGCACAAAAGGCTATCCATCATGACAATCCATCCAAAACATCACAAAGATAAATATCGCAGCAACCAGATGCGTGTAACCCCTTCTAATCGACATATAGCAATTAGAAGACGTTCACAACACATATACGCATCACATGAGCAATTAAACGAAACAATGACCTTAGAATTCAACACAAGTGAAGTGTACATTCGAAATTCCAAACGACGAAAATCAAGTGCACTCCGCCATCCGAAAATCCATTGTTTTGGCTAAACAAAAAGTCAGAACGACCCATCCAAGGTCCACGGGAATTCCCCGTGGTACCTAAAATCCTCCTCATGGGTTCTTGGTCCAAACCAAGATCCCCTAGATCGAAAACCCGCAAAACATTGAATTTTGGACAGCCACTACATGGCTGATTTCAGCAGTTTTCATCAGTGAGAAACAGCGAAAAATATCAAAATAACTTTGGAACTCCGCAATACTGCTCGGATCACCATCGAACCTCTACGGAGTCCCCATTCCAAAAAGGGAGCTCCAGGGATCGAATACTTACATGAAAACACAGTTTGAAACCCGAATTGTCGCTGGTTTGTGCAGCTGAAAACTGCCGAGAAAAAATATGTTTGTGATGGAATTCTACGGTAATGCGAGCTAGTTTAGGTGTATGGATTGGATCCAATCCCATATTGGTTAGTTGATCTCACTCTACATCGAAAGTAGAGAAACGGAATGCACAAAAATCAAATTTTGAGCAAGCACAACCAACTAAACGCTAAGTGATCAAACCATAACCCTAAACTAGCAACTACTAGGAGATTATCTACTCGGTTAGAAATTTATACCAATGGATATGTGTCTTTCAGGTCTTCAAAATCCTTCCTCTTGTGCTCCTAGGGATTCTTGATCAACCTTTCTTAAGTGCCTTCTTGATCCTAGATGATCCACCTGAGAGTTTGTAGTTCAAGCTTGGCTTCACTAATGAAGCAACTTAATAACCTAGTTTGCTATTCTAGGTTACTAAGATGATGTAGATATTGTTAATGAATTTTTTCTCTCTCTAAAATCTCATAATTCTCAACACATGAGAGGGTTGAGGTTGAAGAAGAAGATGAGAGCTCAAGAGAGGAGAGAGAAGACTTGTGTAAGAATGAATGAAGAATGGCTAGCAAAAAATATTATGTATCATATTATTTTTTTCAAATAAAAATTCAAGCCATGCTTGAATAGTTTTAAAAAATGAATAAACAAAATTAATAGCCATTCCTCATACCATGCTTGTGTAAGTGCACGGCGGCGCCCCGGCCGTCAATCCGACGCCGGAATGCGGAAGCGGTGATAAACTTTAATTTTGCGGACTAAGCAAACCGGCACCACCGCGCACTTTAACCGGATCGAACCATTAACTAGTCTAGCTAACTACAAGAATGGGAATAGAGATATACCGACGATCCAAGTCCTCCGGTCTTCTCGTCATGGTCCCGATCTCACGCGGAAAGTCCGGTCTCCATCTCCTCGCCGGAAGGGCACCACATAGCCGGATTCTTTTACGGGCTCCCACCTCTATACCGAGGCAACTCGGGCGCGAAGTTGGCTGGCCGACGCGTCCAAGATTTGCTGTAGAATAGTGCAGAATAGTTGTCTCTTTGGGGTTTAGGAGATTGCCATTTATGGAGGAATTTTGCACAAGAATTTTCATGGATGGAAGCTCAAAAAATTTGAGCATATCATGAAGGATGAGCTCGGCCAGAACTTCAAAGTGCTTGCTGGGGAAAAAAAATAATCAAGCACACCCTCATTTGTGCTCACTGGAAAATGGTGTACATGGATGGAAAAAACAATAAATTAAAACCATGCTTTTATTTATTTAAAACACTTCACAGCCCACTCCAATTGAGCTCCCTGGAAGAATGCATAAATTAATGATATGCTAAAGGAAAAGTCCACCAAAAATAGCCCCTCCCATGCTCCAAACAGTGGCCGGCCACATTCCCAAATACCATCACCAAATCAAATCTCATTAATGCATGAATAGCAAAGAAGATATCATAATCAATCATTTTGCAATAAACTCCCTCAACAAAATGTTAATTGCAAACTTGCAATTAACACCCTCCAACGAAAAGTCCGACCGGGAAGGAAAAAGAGAAAACCGGCCGGAACGGAATGCAAACTGGCAACCCCAGAAAACTGGTCCCATAATAAATTACAAGAAAACCCCGATACTGTGCATACACACCCGCATCTGTAATCCGTCCGGATACAAATGCAATGAGACAAAATCTACACTGTACTAAACTAGGACCGGCTTAAGCCAAAGCCGGCTAGTAAAAACCGTCCGATCACCATCCGTGCAATACCGCACGTATCTGATCGAACCCTGCCATATCTCCATACGGCCTCTACAGCCTTTCGCCCGAAAGCTGAGTAACTGAATGTGGGGGACTCTAAAGACTCGTCAACACCTTGGTTGTGGATTTAACCACTAGCACGTCAGAGGTATAAGCCAATAAGTAACGGGCTACCAGGTACTGACTAAAAGGGACGTCTGTGAGCGAACTCAGCCTGACACCCTACTGAGCCTGTCAGTGACAATATCCGTGCAGTCCGGTCCGTTCGTCTATGAGTATCGCATGGCGGGCCTAGGGGGTTGGTAAAAGTCAGACCCCCAAAAGCGGTACAAGTCGTGTCGGAGTGTAGCCCAGAACACCCTGAGATACTACTGGAATACCTACCAGTAAATCTCCTTGCCTTGGCCAAGGACTTTGTGTAATGGCTCTCCTAGACACAGCACGACCTCACCCCCAATACCGGGAGAGACGAACCCCTGAAGATACGCTCACTGCCTCCATGTGGCTCGGGACTGTACCCAACTAAAACCTGTTTGCACGACTCCTTTGAGCCGTGGTAGGGTAGTAATCAAAGTACAGTGGGAACTCACACGAGACAAATGACGATCCCCAGGTCGATGAACTAACCTGCACACATGTCACCAGGGAACTGCCATCTGACGTCTGGTATATGACCAACTAGCATGTTCCCGGCGAGTCCTGTCCGGTGTACTCATAACCCAATGAGCACCTGTATACATCTTAGGTGATCCAACTGACACCAGTGGCTTGTGAGACCGGCCACCGCCCCTCGTCGGGGTCTCGACTGTATACACTAGTCTACTAATGGAGTATCGATGCCCGGTCTCGAAACTCCCACGACTAGGGACCTTTTAAGGATATGCTTGTAGACCCCCAGCTCCCACTTATATGATCGCCCTCATACTGCTGGTGGTCAAGCAAGAATCCTAGGGGCTCTATCAACGTGTAATAGCGACGTGTCAGGTCACCTAAAGCAGTACACGATGATAAAGGTAAACCAGATAGCATACTATCATCTCGAGTGAGACTGTCCTACCGGGATAGGTCCTCCCTCAATCATTACAATCACGTACCTGTGACCTAATAATTGACTCTGAGGGCACTATCTCCAACAGCTTGAAGGCACCTCACCCCTCCACCTCATTTTCTATTTCTAATAAATAGAAAAATATATAACGAGGTGTCATCTTCTAGAAGCATTCTTGTATAAATACGAGAATACCTAACCGTATATACATACTCGTATTCGTACCAAAAATACAAATACAAAGAGATAGATAAATCCAATAACATGATACTAGAATTAAATCAATACTTGATTCTGGCTTAATCCTAAGCCCTCTAATATCACAAACCGTCCGATTAAATTTCGTGCAACTAGTACACGTATTTAATCGGAACTCTGCACGTATAAACATACGACCTCTACATCATTTTGCCTGAACCAGGGAAACCCTATGTGTGGGACTCTAAAGACTCGATAGTACGCTGACAGTGGGTTTATGCACAAGCATGTCAGCGGCACAAGCTGTACGTAACGGATATCTAGGTACCTGTCGAAAAGAAGGTCGACGGGTAAGCTCATCCGAACCCCTACTGAGCCTATCTGTGACAATCTCTGTATAGTCCGATCTCTTCGTCTAAAAGTATTGCATACCGGGTCTTGGGGATAGTAAACGTTAGACCCTTACTGACCCAATAAGTCATGTCGATGTGGCTCAGGACTGATCCGAGAAACTACTGATATAACCATCAGTAAATCTCAACTATCTTGACCAAGGTCTTATGGTTCTGACCAACCGGACACAGTGCGATATCGATTCCCAATACCGGGAGAGACGAATCCCTGACAATTGCTCACTGCCTCCATGTGTCTCAGGATTGTACCCAACTAAAACCTGTTTGCATGATTCAGTAGAGCTGTGATAGGATAGTGATCTAAGTACAGTAGGAACTCATATTAGACAAATGACGGTCTCAGGTCTAAAGACTAATATGTACTCATGTCACCTGAGAACCGCTATCTGACGATAGGTATAATACCATCTAGAGATTCTTGGCGAGTCCGTCTAGTGTACTCACGCCCAGTGAGCACCTGTATACAATCTTAGATGATCACACCAATAGCTATGCGACTAATCACCGCCCCTCGTCGGGGTCTAGAAACGTATACACAAGTCTACTCTGGAATATCGATGCCCAGTCTCGATACTCCTACGACTTGGGACATTTAAGGATGTGCTTATGGACTACCCAGCCCCCACAAGTATGATTGCCATCATAACACTGGTAGTCAAGCAAAATCATATGGGCTTTATCAGCATGTATCGGCCATATGCGATATCGAGTAAAACATATGCACATGTTAAGATAAAGACAAACCAAAATAGTATACTTCTTTAACGAGTCTTTATCAATGTGTATAAGTAATACAGATCAGTAAGAAAACAAATATACATGTTCAGATAAAAAAACTCAAATAGCATACTATACAACTGAGCAAGATTGTCCTGTATATACATATCCCCAGTATCCTATACAATACAGGCTTCTAAGGCATACATATCCAACATGCAGTGCTTGACCTGTCTTTCCTGGTACAATCTCTTCTCGATTCATATAATTTTTGTAATTTTTGGGCAAATGTTTAACTGAATAAAGATCGGATTTTTTGTTCTCGGTGTAGGCAGTGTAAGCCTCTGCAGCTCTCCGCCGGTCTTTGTCGATGTCCATGTCCGTCGCTACTCGTTGGATCATCAAAAGGTTAGTGTTAATTGTTAAATTAATTTAGTTAATTTTAATTTTATAAATTTGTTGATTTTCAAATTAATATGGTTAAAATTTATAGATGGTTTAATTTAATTTATTATTATTCTTGTTATTGTTGTTGTTCTTGTTAGGGTTAGGGTCGGGTTAGGGCCGCCGGCCGGTTAGGGTTACAGGTGGTTAGGGTTGGGTTTGGGTTTGGGTTAGGGTTGGGTTTGGGTTTAGGCTAGGGTTAGTGTTAGGGTTAAGAATAGGTTTGGGTTATGGTTAGGGTTAGTGTTAGTGTTAGGTTTAGGGTTAGGGATTAGAGTTAGGCGTTTGGATTGGGGGCTAATTAGAGCTGGTAAGGGTTTAGTTAAGGTTATGGTTAGGGAGGTTACGGTTAATTAGAGTTAGATGTTTAGATTGGGGGCTAAATATTTGCCAATCTTTATTAGATACTTTTGTATGAAGTTCGCGAAACAAAAGCGTTGCTTTTCACCGTTACCACAATTGTCACTCGCCAAGGCCTAGTGTTTACTAGATCTTGAAACAAGACTTTTTGTAAATGATCGGAGCTATATATCATTAACATAGCATATGATATAATATTTCGCTTGTTTAACATCAATCAAAACATTCAAGATACGAAAAGTTTCGGAAATAACCTTACATCATTGATTGTGATATCCTCATTATTCTTTTTATGCCAACCTATATACAATCCACCCGTATTGAGCATTGTCGCATTGAGCATTGTTAGGGGGTTAGAGACACACACACACACACACACAAGGCTGAGCTTTAATTCATCATCATTCTCCTCTATATAGAACCATTGTCAAATCATGCCCTAACCCTAAACCTTAATCCAAAATCTTAAACTCGATTAAGAAAACCCTTAAGTTTAACTAACTTTACCCTAAAGTAAAAACTTCGAAATCTTGAAATTGAAACGTAAATGTAAAACCAATCTAAATTAAATCTTAAAGTAAGTATATGACATTCAATGATGATATGAAATTTTCATATTCTCATCGATAATTAATCATATGTGAAAATGAAAATGTGACTTAATTCCCATCAATCGGCTAACATACGTTCAGTGTTCGTCGTGACATAAAACTGCACGAAGGTTGTTAAATACCGGACGATATCATTCAGTTTCTAACAACTGTCACATAGTCTATGTGATGAGAATTAATATTCGATCGTATGCTAACCGATAGATTTTTCCCGTGTGGACAAGTTAGGAATGTATAAAGCTGACACCTGCATTCACTTGTATTTTTCATTCGTTTCAGGATATTTCGTCGGTACCTTTCCACTGGTTTTCCATGTACAACGATAGATTAGATGCTCATTTCAATTGTGTTTCACAGTATTGAAATGATTATCTGTTCTATTACAGTGTATTTGGAGAACAGTGGAGAGGTGCTACCGAAATTTTTTCGAAACGGATGAAAGCACAAGTGAAGAGGTGTATGCTTTATATATTCTTAATGAGATAGGTGCCTTACCCCTACAGCCGTTACGCACGACATCTAATAAAGAACATTTAATATTATCATCATCTTTCTTGGCAAAAGAATCCAACTCTCGAGCTTTGAGATTATAAGGAGAAAGTTCTAAATAGGAGTTTTAGGAGAGCCTAATCCGATAACAATTAAAACCAAACTTAATAAAGTCATCAATTAAACCTAATACTAACGTTTCTTATTATCCGTCTATCTCATATTTGTCACGAAATCTTAATTTCAGCACGAAGGGTAACGACGCAATATGGGTTATTGTGGATCGACTCACCAAGTTGGCTCACTTAATTCCATTTCGAGTTGGCCAATCAACCGAGACGTTAAGTACATGGAGGTAAGCATAAATCTAAAGTAAGATTTAAACCTTCAAGATGTACCATATTTGTACCCACGAACTCATGCAGGAGATCGTGAGATTACATGGAGTACCTGTTTGCATCGTCTCCAATCGTGATACAAGATTCCGATCATAATTTTGGCAGAGTCTGCAAGCTAGCCTGAGAACGAGTCTGAATTTCAGCATGGCTTACCATCGATAAATGGAAAGACAGTCCGAGTGAACAATTCAGATTCTGGAAGACATGCTAAGAGACTGTATGTTAGACTTCGGAGGTTCGTAGTGAAAGTCTACCCCAACACCGCCAAGGGGTTCTAGCGGCACCAAGCATGCCGAATTTTAAAAATTCGGGTGATAGGCTAGACTTGTACAAGATCGTGACTAGAATATTAGGGTTTAATACTATGATGATATGTATAATAAGAGAAAAGTGAAGATGACTATACCCTCATAGATCGAGTCCTTCACTTCACATGCTCCGTGTAGTAGTCCCGCGACTCCACTAGGCTCCATTTGAGGGTTTGGACGAGCTACCTCCGATGACCTTCGAGCCGAAGATGATCCACGCGAAGTCCCTCCAACTCAAGCTATCTCTACACTAAACTTTTTTACTGTAGGGAACACGCTACACTTGATCGCTAGTCAAGTGTAGGATGGTGAAGTAGGGGATGTTGGTTTGTGATTGGTAGGGGTTTTCTGTGTTTAAATTTACCACAATCAAGACGGTGTCGCTTGGTAGCTAGCCGGCTGAGTACGGGTCGGTCCACAGGGAGAAGGAATCTTTTTCTTTATGTTCTAACGTGCTAAGTTCAATTAAGTTGGGTTTTGTTTTAAGATCTAAGAATGAGAATAAGTTGATATAAAGGCTTGTTAGGGTTAGGATTAGGTTAGTTTGAAATAAGGATCTTTTCACTTCTTTCAATGCCTTAGTAAAGAATATAGGTGTTAGGGTAATAGTCAACAACAGGGATTAGCACGACTAGGAAGAAACTTAGTTTCTTCCTTTTGGTCATTGTCCGTCCGTTCTTGGCTCTTAGCTCTAACCTCTGGTTAATTCAACCACAACCGGTCTAACTAGGGAATCACCGCTATCATGTAGGATAGGGTGCCGTAGTGAGCGGATTATGCTTGATTTAAAGAAAGTCCGTATTTTAAAATTATTTGAATAAAGAAAGGAGTGAGAGAGATTTCCTTCTCTCAAACCTTCCCTTTCCTACCTTAATAAGTGAGGAATTACTCACTTATTATAAAGAAAGGAAAACAAAGTTTTTCTTTTTGTATTTTTATTGATAATCTAATTGCAGATAATAAAAGAACAGATAAAAAATTGCAGGTAATCAATTGTAGATAAGAAAATTCGAGATAGAAATGAAAAAGACTTACTTTATTGATGACCTCTCAACGATTCATTACAAAGGGAAATTAAAATTTTAGATCTAGAAATTAAAAAGAGGCATCCTTAAAAGAGGTACCCAAAAAAGAGGCCTTCTTAATTTGGCTTTGAACCCTCCTATTTATAGATAGGAAAACCCTAGGTTTATATACTGATCCATACACAAAATTACAGAACTACCACAAGAAAGCCGGGTCAAAGCACCGACACCCCACCGAGACGTGCATAATACGGCCGCAGAACCGCGGCAGAAATGCCTGTTTGGCCGCGGTTCCACGGCCATTTGGTGGGTTTGTGGGCCCAATTCTTTAGGGTTTTTTCAAGTTGCTTTTATCTTCTGTTTTCTCCACTTGGTCTCTCAGAATCTCTTCAATTCTCTTCCAGATATTCAACAGTGGACTTTTGCTTTGAACTACGCATTTGAAGTCTTGGATCTTGTGCTGCCTTTGTGCTTTGTGCATCGAAATGCTCAATGATTTTCCATTTGTTCCTTGAACTGGTAGGCGACATTATGCGGATAGTGTGCAGAAACCCGTATTTCTCTGTTTGTTGGTCGCAGTCCCACATTTGTTGTGACTTTTCATGAATTTCACTGTAAAGAGCTGAGAACCTGTAACCTGCAATTATTTAGCAGACATGGATCAAAAGTAGCTACTTATATGCAATGTGATTAAAAATGGGTGATATAATAATGCAAAAATCTGATATGAACAAATACTCCCAAATTTATCTTTTGCTCGTCCCGAGCAAAACCAATTTTATTCTCAAAAAGTACTAACCTCACTTTCGCAGGGAACGCGATTGCACTGAGCTCGTGCAACAAGCCGTTAAATCTCTAGGTGTCCATAGTAAGAGGAGTGTTGTCTCCTGAGGGTTTTCGATACTACCCACAAAATCCGATCAATTTGGCCATTGACTTTAATTCTTCAATTCAGTATTCTAGTAAGAAATTCTATTATTTTCAACTTAGAAATCATCAACCCGTATTTTTCACGCTTCCTTTTCATTTAACTTAAGATTATATACGTTTTGTCAATTTATAAAGCTTTCAGCATCTTCCGAGTTTTCCTTCTAAGGCTCAATCTTAACTCAGGAATTTTTATCATCTCTACTGAAGATATAAGCCATATCTTCTATTCCTATCTCTCCTCCAACTCCAATTATATACCCCTACGTGTGTGTAATTATCACCCCTACACTTGGAAATTCAATTCAAGCTATCATACTCTTGTCCATCTTCCAAAATACTTTTAGTTGGTGAATTTTAGATGAAATTGCTCACACATCCTTCATGCGACCGTTAATATTTCTTGAGGTAGTAAACGACTGATTACAAAATGTGCTTGTGCATTTAGGCGTAATTTCTCGTCTTGCAATACCTAAGGCTTAGCAATGACTCCCAAACCAGTTGGTCTAAGGCACTAGGTGATAAAGCACCATCGCTATACTTTTTTATTTATGCTGCCTTAAGTAATTATAAAACCAGTGTTCATTTTTCTATCTCTTTATTCACCTCTTATACTTTTATTTTATTTTCCTTCATACTAAGGATTTTAGGCAAGAGCATTTCAAGGTATCTTCTACTATCCCAAGTTTCAAGATGTGTGTGAGTGCGTAAAGTAGGGTATATATTTTCAGAATTTGGACTTAAGGTTCAGAATTATTTTTCAGACTTATACTTCATATAGAGCTTTCAATACTCTTCCCTTATTTCGATTTAGCCTAAGAACTGGACTCAAAATTTGCCGATTTCTAAATAAACTACATGGACGTATATTTTCTACAGTTAAACTTTAAGAAAGGTTATTTTTAGGGTTTTTAATTTACTAAATTTAGGATCTAGTTTTTCCTAACTAGTCAACCGTCATATTGAACTTAAGTCAAATATGGCCAAATTTTTTATTTTTTTAAATTTTTTAAAATTTTTGTGGGTTTTAATAAGTATGCAAAATATACACATGAATGCGAAGGTAGAAAGCTTACCGAGCACACCCCCAAACTTAAACTTGATAGTGCCCTCACTGTCAGGCTACACCCAGAGGGTCAAAATTGTCGGCGCTCCCTAAACAAAACAAAAAGCAAACCAAAATATATACACAAAAAAAGGTCCCCCATAAACTTAAGTGAAACAGTGTTTCCACTGCTTAAGCATTAAAGTTCATAGTTAGAGGGAGAAAAATACAGTATCAAGCTATACAAGGCCTTACACAGGCCAAATGTTAGCACCAACCATTCAAAAATTTTATCGTTATAAAGCGGCGGTTGGTGAAAGAACATGTTGTATAGAGTCAGGAAGAAAAGGGATAAAGATAAGTGGTTTAATGGAAAAGATTTACGTCTCAATTTGTACAGACGAAACAATAATGGTGAACGGAAATGAGAATGTAGATGATTAGGAATGGGAAGAATGGTCACATTCTCATATGGGATAAGAAGAAATGGTGGTGGTTCGACTTCTTCAGGTGGAGATTGATTAATCACAAAATCCGTGTCGTTTAGGAATGCGAGTTCGTCGGCGAAAATATCTTCGAAACTTTCATCGATGGTCCGATTGAACGTTTCAATGTCAATAAGTGTCGCGCCAGAATTCAGCGCACTTGATTTTTTAAAAATTACAGAGGTAGGAGACTCGTAAGGCTCATCTACCTTATTCTCAAAAGAGTCTAAATCAAGTTGTTTTTCTAAAATTATCGAACTCAAAATATCGGATTGTGATTCATTAACGCTCGCTATCATTAACGGAAGATTAGAAGAAGAACCAGAGAAAGTGGGAGAAAGAAGTGGAATACGAACTTGAGGGTGGAGATGGAGTGTATAAATTAGCACAATTTGTAATGACTGATGTGTAAAAAGCGATTGTGTTAATCTATCAACCCACTGAGAAATGAGGTCAAATTTCTCAAGATTTGTGAGAAAACATGTGTATGTTGAACTTGATAAACCAGACATTGAAAATGAAAGTGTAACGGTTTCTTGCAAGGTAGGAGCGAGGATGGAGGGAAGTGATTTAGGAAGGGTAATAGTTAAAGGTTCAGGAGGGTGTACACAGTCAGTGGAAGGGACAGGATGAATTGAAAAATCCAACTCATCAAACAAAACTGGTTCATCCTCAATATTATCCTCAAAATTCCCCACAAAAGTTATCTCATCCATGCAATTATCATCAAAATCTAGACGCATATAAAGTTCTGGAAAAACAGTTAATGACACGAGATGATGAATTGGAGAGAGAAACTCATCCAAATCTGTGGGTTTATCATCCAAAATATTCCCAGCGTCAATATCCTCGTTCAAGTGAAAATTAAATCTCTCAGACACCTCATTAAAAGCATGGATATCAATTTATTCAGGTTCTAAGATTGAGGTGCAGAGGTCAAAAGGATTGGTGATGGTTTCACTCGAAAGGGACCCTTCACAATGAGGAAAATCAAATACTACAAAGTCGCACAACTCATTACTCATTCTATCTTCAATTGATGAATCACGTAGGACACTCGATAGACATTCAAAATCGGAGTTGTGGGATTCAATTGAGGACTGGTTGGTTTGATTTGGAAGGGTGTACAGCTCACTTTCTCCACTCGAATTCTCAACCTGTCCTACCGCCTCATCATAAATTGGGAAATGTGGAGCTAGTTGGAAACTAGCTTCCGGGTTACTAGGTTGTATGAGGGCGGCCATGGACGCATTCAAATCCATTATCTGTTGGCATGACGCTACCCTAAAGACTTCCAACGCCTGTTCCAGACTAGACATGGGTTGTGAAGGAGTTTCAGTAAAAGATTCAAAGTTGTTTGGATATTGGAAACTCTCGAATGGCTGTGTAGAAGCAATGTCTAAGGAAGGTGCGTAAATCGAGTAGGACTGGTAGGAATTGAATGGTTGGACAGGAGTAGGATCAACCTTTGGATAAGAAGATGAATGGAATTGTTGATCCAAAGAATTCACAGTGGTGAAAGGAGTGAAAGATCGGTTACGAGATTGTTCAATATGTTAAGCAAAAGACATTGGTTTCGGAGTTACAACGTAAGAAGGTGGTGAAGGTTGAAATGGTTGATACAAGGTGGATTGTGGAGTCCAATTGGTTGTCCTAGATGCGTCTATCCGATCTTTCAAAGAAATTTTGGGCATGGAGGGGTCGTTCGAAATTCGACCAAAACAAGAACCGTAGGAAGTAATGTCTAGTTGTGGGTACCAAAGTTCGGCAAGAGTTTTGTGAGGTGGGGTACCCATGATGTGATGAGAGAAAGGAGAAGAAAAAGAATGGTTTTTTTTGTTAAATTTTTTTTATTTTTATAAAAAAAATGTTTGTTTTTTGAGTTTTGAAATTTTTGAAAGTGGTTTTTTAGAAAGAGTTTTTGCAAGAATGTGTACGGACTTACGGCAAAATTTCAAACAATCACAGTTAAAACATGCACAATCACACCTAGAGCTATGGTCCTCAAAGTCCACTAGACTGCTCCTAACTGTTCTAAAATGACAAGTTGTAACATATCCCTCAAATCGTCTCTTCACCGCTAATTGTGGCCATGTAAGCACAAATGAAGAAAGGAGGGTTCCGCTCATGAATCACCGTGAGACGGGCCTTTTAAAGTTACCTTTCTCACTTGTCTAGCCTAGACACCACAAAATCAAGTTTAGATAAACGATTGAATACCCATAACCTTCCTCTGTCATAATGAGCACGACAGTCCTTAGTTGGTTTAGTCTAGGTATTTTTTAATTTAGCTTAAGGGTGATGCATATGCTTTTAGTGATTTTTGGGGTCTTAGGAAGGGTAATGAAATCCCCACCCAATCTTGATTGGTGTTATAACCTCTTAGATTCCGTATTAATTATGCAAAGCAGTTAACACACCAAAAATTTAAAACACTTGCAAATTTTTTTTTATTTGGCAGCGCAAAGAATCCTACACAAAAACAATTTATTGGATAGGAGAAAGAGAATCTGTGCAAAGAAACCTGCAGGAAATTTTTTTCAGTGGAGTGCAGAGGAGAGTAGATGAGAAATGAGATACTCACAGAGATTTTTGGGTTGCTAATGTCACCCTTTGACCATGGTTCCGCGGTCAAACTGTCGATTATGCCGCGGATCCGCGGCTGTTCAGACGTTTGACTGCTTCAAAGTTGTTCCCTGTGCTGAGTTTGTTTTCCTCTTTCTGTCTAGATCTCCCGAATATTGATTTGTTCACTGAATTTGCTCCAGATCTGAAACAGAGTTTGCTCCGAGCCTGCACACTTGCATAAAAACCTTTCAAAAATAACAAGATGATTTTTATTTTTATTTTTATTTTTTTTGTTTTAAAATATTTTCAATTTTTATAATTTTTAATTTTTATATATTTTTTTAATTAACCCGAAATTACACAAAGAAAGAGACTACCGTCTCCCCGGCAATGGCGCCGTTTGATTGGTAGGGGTTTTCTGTGTTTAAATTTACCACAATCAAGACGGTGTCGCTTGGTAGCTAGCCGGTTGAGTACGAGTCGGTCCACAGGGAGAAGAAATCATTTTCTTTATGTTCTAAGGAGTTAAGATCAATTAAGTTGGGTTTTGTTTTAAGATCTAAGAATGGGGATAAGTTGATATAAATGCTTGCTAGGGTTAGGATTAGGATTAGGTTAGTTTGAAATAAGGATCTTTTCACTTCTTTCAATGCCTTAGTAAAGAATATAGGTGTTAGGGTAATAGTCAACAACGGGGATTAGCACGACTAGGAAGAAACTTAGTTTCTTCCTTTTGGTCCTTGTCCGTCCGTTCTTGGCTCTTAGCCTTAATCTCCGGTTAATTCAACCACAACTGGTCTAACTAGGGAATCACCGCTATCATGTAGGATAGGGTGCCGTAGTGAGCGGATTATGGTTGATTTAAAGGGAGTCCGTATTTTAAAATTATTTGGCCAAAGAAAGGCGTGAGAGAGATTTCCTTCTCTCAAACCTTCCCTTTCCTACCCTAACAAGTGAGGAATTACTCACTCATTATAAAGAAAGGAAAACAAAGTTTTTCTTTTTGTATTTTTATTGATAACCTAATTGCAGATAATAAAAGAACAGATAAAAAATTGCAGGTAATAAATTGCAGATAAAAAAATGCGAGATAGAAATGAAAAAGACTTACTTTATTGATGACCTTTCAACGATTCATTACAAAGGGAAATTAAAATTTTAGATCTAGAAATTAAAAAGAGGCATCCTCAAAAGAGGCACCCAAAAAAGAGGCCTTCTTAATTTGGCTTTGAACCCTCTTATTCTGATCCATACACGAAATTACAGAACTACCTCAAGAAAGCCGGGTCAAAACACCGACACCCTACCGACACGTGCATAACGCGGCAGCGAAACCGCGGCAGAAGAGCCTGTTTGGCCGCAGTTCCGCGGCTATTTGGTGGGTTCATGGGTCTAATTCTTCAGGGTTTTTTCAAGTTGCTTTTATCTTCTGTTTTCTTCACTTGGTCTCTCAGAATCTCTTCAATTCTCTTCCCGATATTCAATAGTGGACTTTTGCCTTGAGCTCCGCGTTTGAAGTCTTGGATCTTGTGCTGCCCTTATGCTTTGTGCATCGAAATGCTCAATGATTTTCCATTTTTTCCTTGAACTGGTAGGCTGCATTATGCAGATAGTGTGCAGAAACCCGTATTTCTCTGTTTGTTGGTCGTAGTCCCACATTTGTTGTGATTTTTCATGAATTTCACTGTAAAGAGCTGAGAACCTGTAACCTGCAACTATTTAGCAGACATGGATCAAAAGTACCTACTTATATGCAATGTGATTAAGAATGGGTGATATAATAATGCAAAAATCTGATATGAACAGTTTGCTCACTAATATGTTCAAAAATCTATGGTTCACATCACATGTGAGGGGTTGGATTTTTGAAGCATCATGAGGAAGAAGAAGATGAGAGTAAGAGAGCAAAATGAGAGCAACTAAAGAATGATCTCAAGTGTTGAATGAAGGAGAGAGTGAATGGCAACCCTTGACCCTCACTCATACAAGCATGGAATTATTGCAATATAAAATTTCAATCATGCTTGAATAATGAGTCAAGATTAATAAACAAATAATAAAGCTTATGCCTCACCATTCCTCCTCATTTCCCACCTCTTTTTCTATTTTCCATAAAATAGAAAAACATGCCATGCTTTATAAAACATATATACATATATCATATATATATATATATATATATATATATATTATAAAGGATAGTTAGTGAGCTAATGATATTAGTTAAGATATAATTATATCACATATAATATATATCACATTATTAAATCAACACTTGATTTAATAATCCGGTTATATCACATATGACCGACTAATATCATTTATCTGTGTATCATATTATCAAATCAACACTTGATTCGATAATCTGGTTATATCACATATAAACTAACTTGATAACAGATAACTACCAGATTACAATACGGTATCACATACATGTATTTAATCAGGCTCACGCACATATCATATATGTGTCTTACTTCGTTTCGCTTGAACCAGTGAACTTCTGTGTGGGACTCTAAAGAATCGTTAATACGCCAGCGGTAGGTGATGATCACATCAGTCACCCACAAGCCGTCAGCGGTACTAGCTGGACGTAACGGCTAGCCGGGTATTGAGCGATATGAAGATCAACAAGCAAGCTTGTCCATACTTTCCATGAATCCTATCAGTAACACTACCGTACAGTCTGGTCTCTTCGTCTGATATGTCGCATATTATGTCTAGGGGTGGTAAACGTCAGACCCTAATAACGTGATAAGTCATGTCGATGTCTGGTCTATAACAGTTCGAGAAACTACTGATAACTCTTATCAGTAAATCTCAGCAACAGCCCTGGCCAGGGACTTCCAGTTATAGCCAATCGAGCATAGCGCAACATCAACCCCCAATACTGGGAGAGACGAAACCACTCCTATCTCTTATTGCCTCAATGTGACTCGGGACTGTTGTTAGTTATATGTATGCCCTAGAGGCTATTATTGTACACATGATGTATATTATAGTGGTTGCTTGGATATATATAGAGATGACTTTCTTGCTCGACATGATAGTATGCTATCTGGTTACCTTTATCTTAACATGTAGAATTATATATTGTTATACTGTCTTGCTATCACATGTTGATAAAGCCCTTAGGATATATACTTGACTACCAGGACTATGATGGACATCATACTAGTGGGGCGAGGGTAGTTCACAAGTACATCCTTTAATTGTTCCTAGTCGAGGGAATATCGAGACAGGGCATCGATATCCCAGAGTAGACTAGCGTATATGCTTCTTGACCCATATGATGGGCGATGGATGATCCTACATCCATTGGTGTTTGACATCAGAGATGATATACGGGTGCTCAGTGGAGACTGGGTATACTGAACAGGACTCGCTGAGGACTCCTATGTGGTAGTATACCTATCGTCAGATAGCTGTCCTCTGGTGACACTTGTACAGGTTAGTCTATAGACCCGAGATCGTCATAGAGTCTTGTGCGGCTCCCACTGTGCTTTGATTTCCTCCCTACCACGCTCAAGAGGAGTCGTGCAAACTGGTGGATTTTGGATACAGTCCCGAGTCGTATGGAGGTAATGAGCGATAGGAGGGGTTTCGTCTCTCCCGGTATTGGGGGTTGATATTGCGCTATGATCGATTAGCTATAACTGGAAGTCCCTGTCCAGGGCTGATATGGAGATCTACTGATAAGTGTTATCAGTGGTTTCTCGACCCGTTATAGGCCAGACATTGACATGACTTATCACGTTACTAGGGTCTGACGATTTCCACCCCTAGACCTGATATGCGACATATCAGATGAGGAGACCGGACTGTACGGTAGTGTTACTGACAGGCTTCATAGAGACTATGGACAGGCTTGCTTGTTGATCTTCATATCGCTCAATACCCGGGTAACCGTTACGTCCAGCTAGTACCGCTGACGGTTTGTAGGTGACTGATATGATCATCACCTACTGCCGGCGTATTGACGAGTCTTTAGAGTCCCACACAGAAGTTCCCTGGTTCAAGCGAAACGAAGTAGAACACATATGTGATATGCATGTGGGCCCGATTAAATACGAGTATGTGATACCGTATTGTAATCTGGCAGTCATCTGTTTTCGGTGCGGCTATATGTGATATAACC
Organism: Agapanthus africanus; assembly: GCA_030015575.1. Classification (NCBI taxonomy): domain Eukaryota; kingdom Viridiplantae; phylum Streptophyta; class Magnoliopsida; order Asparagales; family Amaryllidaceae; genus Agapanthus; species Agapanthus africanus. Next base: position 352,355,674 of record CM057341.1, on the reverse strand, counting down.
AAATTGTCGAATCAAGTGTTGATTTGATAATGTGATATACAGATAAATGATATTAGTCTGTCGTATATGATATAATCGGATTATTAGATCAAATGTTGATTTAATAATATGATATAAATTATATGTGATATAATTACATATTAACTAATATCATTAGCTCACTAATTAATCTTCATTAAATATATATTATATATATATATATTAAAATGAAGGATGGCATTTTCTTTTTTATTTTGTGAAAATAGAAATGAGGTGTAAAGTTGAAGCATGGTTGTGTTCATATCATAATTTTGCATTATTATATTCCCCATTCTTATTCATTTTACAAATAAATAGGTGCTTTTTGATCTATGTCTGCTACATAGTTGCAGGTTACATGTTCTCGGAACAAAACAGTGAAAATGATGAAAAGACGCTACAAAAGTGAGACTTCGACCAATAAATAGAAGAATCTTGATCATGGCTACAGTTTGAGAAACAAACAAAGATCAGCAAACAGTTCGATTGCACAAAGGCAGCACAAGATTCAAGACTTCAATACGAAGCAAGCGGTAAAAGTCCACAACATTCTATACTGTGGAAATCTGGAAGAACACTAGAAGATAATCTGAGAAACCAAGTGAAGAAACAAGAAGACAAATGCAATTGGAGAATTACCAGAAGAATACAGCCCAAGACACCCATATATGGCCGCGGATCCACGGCCAAACATGGCTTTTGGCCACGGTTCCGCGGCTATGGTAAGCCCGTGTCGGTGCAATTTTTTTGACGGTGTGGCGGTTCGTTGACTAGTCTTCTTAGGGTAAATTTGTAAATGCAGATATGTATCGAATGTAACCCTAAGGTTTCTATGATCTATAAATAGAAACCCTAAATCTCTTTTTGAGGTATGCCTCTTCTTATGCCTCATTTTTATTTATCAAATTCATATTTCAATTTCTGTAATGTATGAAGAGTGCATCAAATAAAAAGTAGGAAGTAAGTTTTCTTTACTTTGCCCTAATTAATTTTCTTTTCTGCCTTAGTATAACTTTATTTATCTGCCGTAGTTTAGATTTTATTTATCTGCCGTAGATTTGATAATTAGGTTATTAAAAACAATCATGAAAAAAATGAAATCTTTTAATTCCCTAATGAGTGAGTAGTTCCTCACTTGTTAGGGTTAGGTTTGGGGAAGGTTTGAGAGATGAAAATCTCTCACCCCTTCCTTGCTCGTCATACATTTTAATAGGACTCTATGCATATATACACACACTGCTCATTACGGTACCCTATCCCACGAGGTAGTG